>OY776132.1:36751950-39596950 GCA_963675135.1 Galeopsis tetrahit | reverse complement strand
GATGGATTGATTAATCAAAGATTCTCAAAGAGTTCCTTGAGATTCTCAAGCTAAACAGGATGGTGCTTGGACCAAAGGGAACCAACCAAGAGGCCATGGAGTTAAAAAAGAGAGTGTGGGCATAATATGGGATGGTGCCACCTAAGGAAGATGATCTCTAAATGGCTAAGTTTTCCTGACTCTTATGTGCTGAAATGGATGAAAACTTATCTTGGTTGCTGAGTTGTTGATCTGGTCATACATGTTGAAATTGCTCAAGAGTGCTGATATGTCTTTGCTCTGATATTTATGAATTAATGCTCTGATCATGTATTCTGTGTTTATGATCTGTAAAAGTAGTTTGTTAATGCTCTGATCTAATGTTGTTTAGATTCATGCACTGATAAGTCATTTCAACTATCAACATGCCTGTAATGTCAAATTTAATGAATGATAGTTGAATCCTTTTATGAATCAAGAAACAACATGCTATAATCTCAAAATGCCCATCTTTGAAACTTATTTGCAAACCGAATGGTAATTACACTAACACGTTATTTTTCAGGAAAATTGACTATAGTCATGTCTTCTGAAGATAAATGTAATAGGTGTAGTCAAGTCACTTTTGCATAAAATGTATAGGTTTTGACATCATCAAAAAGGGGGAAATTGTTGGGAATAAAATGAGAAGTGTTTTGATTTAATACCCAAACCCCCTGAGACATGCCTAAGTCAAAGATGATTATGTTATATGAATGTTAGAACATATAGCATAAGGCTAGTTGAGAAACTGATATGTTAGGCAGCTCTTAGATATATAGATGCACAAATTGAGGGTGAACATATGATTTGAAGTCTATCAAGATCAAGTCCCCTCAAGGCTCAAATTCTGGATTGACTGCCAAGTCTGTTGAAGGACAAGTATGCTGATAAAAAGGGAACAACCTATCTGAAGAATCATCTAAGTAGAATGGATCTGGAAGATCAAGTCTAATGCAATGAATGACTAGTTCAGAAGAGTTGTCCAACAGTTTTGTCTCAGCACACTTGTACCAGAACCATGTCAAGGTGATCCCAACTTTGCTGATATAGTCAAAGACAACTACTCTATATCATGAATGAACAAGATCCATTTGAAAGATGCATAGAGACATTCAAGGAAAGAGAAAGAGCCAAGTCATCTGAAGAGAGCATGCCAACCTTGCTGATAAGCAAAGTCTACTGATAGTGATAAGCAGAGTTGTCCAAGTGATAAGGAATGTTGTCCTTATCTTAGGACTAATCATCAGAAGTCATGTCCATGTTTGAACAAGTGAATCTTGAAGTCAAACATTGGGAAGAGTGCTGCAGAATGAAGACAAAGTGGTTACAGCCGTTTATTTCCCAAATGAAGGACATGTCACTACCTCTCCAACGAGCAAATTCTCAATTTGTCTATAAATACAGAAGTGTGAAGACCATTTGAAGCATCCACTATCCATCCAACTATCAGATTATTCTGAAGCTTCAAAGTCCTCAAAAGACATTCTTAGTCTTCAAACACTTCATCTAAGCTGAACCTCATTGTATATCCATACAAAGCTTAGAGAGATATCCTATCCTTATATACTGATCTTCATTGGAAAGGATATCTCATTAGTTGGAACCATACTTCAACCCGTATACCTTTCAAGTGAGAAAGTTAGAAGGTTGTAGTAGTAGAAGTGGAAGGAGCTGACTGTTGAGAGAAGAACAGTTCAGTTCTGAGTTGAGAAAGGGTACTACGACTCTTGACATCCTAGGGATCAATTCACCAAGGAGTGGTGTTATTGATCAAGTGCACCTTGGCACTATAAAACAAGTTAATTCCAAGAGTGAAGAAATTATCCTGTTAAATCAGGGAAAGTGGATGTAGGAGCTTGAGTCTCTGAACCACTATAAACTCTTGTGTTGATTTACTTTTAAGTAATTTCATACATTCAACACTGCACACAAAACTAATCTTTCAAAGGACATATACTTAAGACTGTGAAAACCTGATTTGGACAAGTTCCCTGAAAACTGGATATTTGATAAAGTGATTTCAGAACTTAAAGGAGTTTAAACTAAAGGGCCAACCACTAATTCCGCACTTATAACTCACTTAGATAGTCATTCAACTAAGTACTCATTAGTACTTAGTAGGTTGGTTATCTTTAAGAAGTTATACATCTCAGCAGAGTTGTCCAGGACAACCTTGCTGAAGTCTGGTTTGATTAAAGTTTGAAAAGATTTGCATACAAGTGTATTCCCCCCCCCATACACTTGTTATACACTCCTTTCAGGACCAACAAAGCTCTATAGAGACATGTGTATGGTAGGAATTCAAGGAGCGACATATTTTCGAGTTGTAGAGAGGGCACAAATTGGTAAAAAAAGTTAAGATGTTTATTAGAGGCAGACACAAGCAATGCGACATCAATTAGCAAAGACAAGCCCTACAGTGAAGTGGAGATAACAAGAAAAGACCACTGTCTTTCAAAAAGTAGAATTTTAATTTCCTACCCAGATTGGGCTAGGGACAAAGAATAGAACATAGAGACTCGTGATAAACGATTCAATATTGACTAGAATAGAGTACCGCCACAACCACCTTTATGTTTGAATTGTGGTTGACCAAACGAAAATTAAATTTTATCGCAAATATTTTGCGATGAAATTAAAATATTATTATTTCCAGTAAGGGGACTGCAATGCAAAATACGATAAACGGTAGATACAGATCTAAGTCGAGTCAAGGAAGACCTTTTTCCGCAAGACAAATACACCCTGGATAGTACTCACAGGATGGCGTAGTGTCTCCAAAGGTAAAACAACTTATCTTCTCAGATACAGTAGCACCACTGTAAAAGAGAATGTTGGTCCCAAGTAGTTGAGTTAAGATTAGAACTAGTCTAAAGTCTAGAGGGGGGTGAATAGACTTTTAAACTTTTTCTAAAATATCGGAGATTAACAATGCAGAATATCAGATTATGAGCCCTATACAATTTATACTCAACTAACACAATACAAACCTTACTTGTCTATTCAGCAAATATCAACTCACTCGTCTATTCAACTTCGATTTTACAATCTAGTTGATTATACGAATTAACAAATATGAACTATTAACAGATATAAAACAGTAAGTAAATCAAACACAAGATTTATATTGGTTCGACAAATCGTCTACATCCATTTGAAACAATGTAAACTTCATGTGAGCGGCATAGGCAAGAAATAGTCTTATGGCTTCTAGTCTAGCAACAGGAGCGAAGGTTTCATCATAGTCTATACCCTCTGCTTGATAGTAACCCTGAGCTACTAGTCTAGCCTTATTTCTTACATTGTGGTTGTTTGGTCTATCGACAAGCTCCCAAACATCGTTTCGAATAAACTGATTCAACTCCTCTTACATGGCTATTATCCAATTGCTATCAGCCAAGACTTCTTTAACAGTCTTAGCCTCAATATAAGAGAGGAAAAGGGAGATGAATTAGTTCCTTCTTGCGACTCAAAGAGTTGTCGTCTAGTCTTGACACCCTTACTGGAATCACTTAATATAAGATCACTTGAATGTGCTGATTTGCAAGTCTTTCTAGTTTTAACAGGCACACTTTCATCATCTAAATCATCTATAACATCATGCATATATACATCATCTATATTAGCAGATTTATTTAGAGGAGACGAGTCAACTAGAGTAGGCATGTCAACTGGTCTAGTAGACTTACCTTTATCACTTACCTTTTCCTCTTCATCATCATGGAGGATATTCAAAAATGGATTGTAGGCTTGTACAGATTCATACACGTCTGATTTATCATCGGATTGAAGCTTTAATTCATCAACTTTCTTACTTATCTGGTGATTAGTTGAGTCCTATATGGATTCATCGAAAACAACATGTGGTGTTTCTTCCTCACAAAGAGTAGAGAAGTTGAATACCCTAAATGCCTTGCTAGTAGAGGAGTATCCTAAAAATATCCCCTCATTTGCTTTGGCATCAAATGCATTCAACTTGCTTTTTCCATTGTTGTGAATGAAACATTTACATCCAAATATATGAAAGTAAGAGACACATAGTTTTCTACCCTTCCATACCTTATAAGGTGTCTTACCATGAACCTTATGGAGAGCACTTCTGTTCTGGGTGTGGCAAGTGGTGTTGATCGCCTCGGCCTAAAACTTTTGAAGAGTGTTGTACTCTGCTAGCATGGCTCGACAAGCTTCTTTAAGTGTACAGTTCCTTATTTCAGCAACACCGTTCTGTTGTGGAGTCTGTGCTGCACTAGTCAAGTGTTGGATACCAGCTTTAGAACAATATTTATTGATATAAGAATTTATGAACTCAGTTCCTTTGTCACTTAGAATTTTGACAATAGACTGTCCCTTCTCAACTTGTAACTTTTTCAACAAGTCTGGTAGTTGAGTCTGAGTGTCACTCTTCTTGTGCAAGAAGACTACCCAAGTGAATTTTGAGTAATTATCAACCACTATAAGGGTGTATCTCCTACCATTCAATGTTGGAGGTTTAATATGACCATGAAAATCCATGTGTAGAAGTTCTAGGACTTTACTGGTTGAGAGAGTAGGAATTGATTTGAAAGAAACCTTTATCTGTTTACCTTTTTGGCATGCATCACACACTTGTGACTTGTAATAGATCTCATTGGGAATACCTTCTACAAGATAGTCTCTTGCGATCTTATTAATAATCTTAAAGTTCATATGACATAGGCGTCTATGCCATAGTCAACTGACTTCTTTAGGACTTTTAGTAAGAAGGAAAGCATCCCTTGAACAACTATTTCAATTCATAATGTATACGCTGCCTTGTCTGACACCGACAAGTACAGTGGTATGTGTTCTTTTATCAATGATTTCACATTTTCTGCTTTTAAATTGGACTTTGTATCCTCTGTCACAGAATTGTGAAACAGAAAGCAAGTTATATTTCAAACCTTCAACATAAGAGACATCTTGTATCTCTACATCACCATTTCGAATGTATCCAAAACCTTTAGTAGTAGCCATGGAACTATCACCAAAAAATTACTTTAGGTCATTCTTGTTCATGATAGTTCGAGAGTAATGCCTTGGTACCAGTCATGTGGTCCGAACAACCACTGTCTATATACCAAGTCTCACCCACGGAACCACCCTTCTTATAGAGATCAAGTCGACCCTGCAATTGGTGATTTAATAATTTAGGTATCCTTTTGTTCATTGGGGTCCTGGGGGGTTAGTAGTATTAAGAGGAATCCAAATGTACATAGGAGTTTTAAACAGTTGAGACATCTTCAATTTCTCACCCTTTTTTTATCACAAAATAATACTTTGTTAACCTTGTCTGGTCTATCAGCAGACCTTGGGTCTACTCGTCTGAGGTACCCTTTTGTTTCAACCTCTTTTTGAGCAGGCATAAGTGGCCTCTAATAGTTCTGATAAGGTCTATAAGCATGCGGTCCATACGGTTTATAAACTCGTTTAGGACTTTCCTCAGTCATAATGTCATAAGATAGAGGAGAAGGATATAAGACAGGTTGAGTACGATAATTTGGGACAAACTTCCTAGGTCTAGTTGAATAAAGGTGAGACTGCCTTATGAAAGGAGGTCTAGGCTTGTTCCAACCAGTCTATACTTGTCTAGGTCTAGTCTGCTGAGAATACCTTTGCATGTACCTGACCTGATCTGGTCTGGACAGATTAGTGAACCTCTGCTGACTTGATCTAAACTGAACAGGTTTGTGGTTAACATTCCTTTTACCATACTTGGTAGCAGGAGTATTAACTCTAATCTGTTCTTGTACGTTACCTTTGGATATTGTTCCATTATCGTATTCCATCGATCTTTTACCTTTATCATTTGGCAATGAACTTGAACTAGTATTAGTAGGGTTCTTAATGACTTGAGTAGACGAGCTAGGCACATCAGCACCCAACCTTGTCTTGTCATCTGGAGCCCTATACCTATCCGACAATTGTTGATTAATTCTTAAAGAATTAACCATGTCAGCTAGTTTAAGGTCTAAATTTAATACTTGAGTCTCTAAGAACTTATTGCGCTCTTCAAGCTTTTTACACTTGTTCTTTAAAGCATTAAATTCATTACTCTCAATAGATTGGGTATTAAGCATATCCTGATATAGCTTATCAATGGATGCATATTTATCTTTTAGTTGAGATAACTCTTCTGATAAACGTACATTCAGAGTAGCCAGATTAGGATCGGCTTTAGGTTGAGGTTCTCGAAGGATAATAATTTCTTGCTTTAAACATATGTTCTCATCACTGACTTCCATGAATGCCTTATTAGCAAGTAGGAGGTCTTCTTCAGTCACTCCATTGGAAAGATGAGGACTACTCCCTACTCCACTATCGGCAGTGTCATTTTCATCAGAATCAGAATTGTCACATGTACGAAAGGAAGTGGCAGAAGATACCTCTAGTTCGATCTTGGCCATCATTGCAAGTCCATCATCTGCAATATAAACTTCATTTTCATTGTTTGAAGGGTAATCAGAAGAAGACGATGGTAATTCGTCTGATTCCGATTCAGAGTCATCATGTGCCAACATTGCCTTCTAACCCTTGGCAAATCTTCGATCACGTCTTGTCTTTCTTTCTTCTCTATCCTCTAAGCTTAGATCAGGGCACTCATAAATGTAATGACCTGCCTTATCACAGTTATAACACAAATGATCATTATTAGACTTTTTAATAGGAGAGTGATCTCGCTTCATATCTCGTCTATCCGAAGAAGGTCTATCCTTTCTATCACATGAGCTCCTACCTCTTCTGTTTTCATTAGAAACCTCATCCCTTCTTTCAGAAGAGTTTCGGTCTCTTCTGGTCTCAGAAGAGTCCTTGTTGTTGGAACCCTTATAATCCTTATAGAAACGCTTATATCTACCATACCTCTTATTCAGCTTATCAAACCTCTTAATCATCAAGCTCATCTGGTCCTTAAGACTAATATCAGACTTGTCTAACTCATCTTTAACACTAGTAGGCTTGGATTTAGAAATTCTGGAGTTTATAGAGGAGGAGGCTTTGAAAGCAACGTTCTTGGAGGTAGACTTATCTTTATCACTCCGTACTACTGGATCTTCCTCATCAAGCTCATATTCACGGGCCTTTAAGGTTTCAAAGAGAGTTTATGCGGGCCACGTATCTATGTCCTGAGTGATTTTGATAATCATTTTAATCATCTTCCACCTCTCATCTAAAGACTTAAGAATTCTAAGGTTTATCTTTCTAACAATATATTTCTTACCAAGTACTTCAAGATCATTAGTAATGCGAGTAAATCGAGCATCCAACTGGTCAATAGATTCGCCAGTTTTCATCTTGAATGATTCAAACTTTTGGACGGCAGTGGATACCTTGCTTTCCTTGATTAGGCTTTTGCCTTCGCATAGGACAGCTAGTTTATCCCACATTTCCTTAGCCGACTTACATTTTAATACCTTTCCTAGATACTCGCTAGGTAGTGTATGTAAAATAAAGTTTTTGGCTATGCTATCCAAATTGTTTTACCTCATTTCATCAGTACTAATCTCTAACCTGGGTTTAGGCACCATTACAACAACAGCTTTTGACTGATCCAATGTAGCAGTGTTTGGCGTCATTGTGACAATTGGTCCATCCGCTACAACAGAAACCATCAAGTCGTGAGTGGAGCTAAAGATTGCCTCCATTCGAAGCTTCCAGTAATCAAAGTCTGAAACTGAAAACTTAGGTAATTTGGTAGCATTGGTTTCCATGGTTAAAGAACAGATAATATCAGATATTGGCAAATTGATCAAAGATATCACAGAGACTGAAAAACAAGTAAAGATTCAAGGATCTATTCAATTGGACAACAAGACTTTCCCCTTAAAGTCTTTTGGTAATCTAGAAACAGTAGTCTGTAAGAACCATTGCTCTGATACCACTTTTTGGTCCCAAGTAGTTGAGTTAAGATTAGAACTAGTCTAAAGTCTAGAGGGGGGTGAATAGACTTTTAAACTTTTTCTAAAATATCAGAGATTAACAATGCAGAATATCAGATTATGAGCCCTATACAATTTATACTCAACTAACACAATTCAAACCTTACTTGTCTATTCAGCAAATATCAACTCACTCGTCTATTCAACTTCGATTTTACAATCTAGTTGATTATACTAATTAACAAATATGAACAATTAACAGATATAAAACAGTAAGTAAATCAAACACAAGATTTATAGTGGTTTGACAAATCGTCTACATCCACTCTCACAAATCCAATTCGTGATATTTTATTAATCTGATCTTGTGACTTTGATCTTCTCGATTATATCAACAGATATATTTTCGATCTAACAACTAGTGATTTAGTAAGCAACTAGCAAGCTTATACAAACTAAAACGATAAAGAAAAACTTCTCTATTTTCTTCAATAAGCCTTCTTGAGTAGTCTCTTCTATTGTGGGCTTCTTCTTTCGTCTTTCAAACTCTGCGAGTATCTTTTGCTTGAATGCTTCAATACGTGTTTTCAGCAGTCTTGGATTCAGTAGTCTTCAAATGTCGAATGCCATCAACTACTTATAGACTTCGATCACTTCTTCTAGATAAGTTAGTTATCTAACAAACTTTCTTGATAACTTCCTTCAACTAATTCTGGTAACTTCTTCTTGATATGTATCTTTGAATACGATGGTTATTTAGTTAAGATCCATAATTAACTTCATATCTTCTTATTTGATACGAATCTTCAATTCTGACTTTGACTTCTCTTGTCTTCAGCATATTCAACACTTAGAATATTTCAGACTTCTTCATATCATCTTGTCTTGTCAAGTCTTCTTGTCTTTATAGTCTTCATCTTTTGTAGAACTCTTCCTGTCCTATCAACTAAGTCATCTTTTCTATTACATTACTTTAAACTTTATAAACCAGCTTAGTCATCCTAAAGACTATTACATTTACAACAATATATAAGCTTCTATACAACAATTAAAGCTTATCTAGAAAACCTATATAAAATATATTTTTCTTTTATACTTAGTCATAATTCAGTGTATTATTATCTCATCTGATCATGTCTCATACAAGACGACTTCCATAACAGATCAGTCCATACTTAAAATATATTGTCACATTCCGATTTTAGGGGCCTGGATGAAAACACCATATTTTTACTTTTTGAAGACCAATTAAATAAAATACTGTCTTATCTTGATTTTCAAAAGACATATGTAGATAAATTTATTAACTTACAAAACACTTAGAATATTTCAGCCTTCTTCATATCATATCATATCATCTTGTCTTGTCTTGTCAAGTCTTCTTGTATTCATAGTAGAACTCTTCTTGTCCTATCAACTAAGTCATCTTTTCTATTACATTACTTTAAGCTTTATAAACAAGCCTAGTCATCCTAAAGACTATTACATTTACAACAATATATAAGCTTCTATACAACAATTAAAGCTTATCTAGAAAATCTATATAAAATATACTTTTCTTTTATACTTAGTCATATTTCAGTTTATTATTATCTCATCTGATCTTGTCACATACAAGACAACTTCCATAACAGATCAGTCCATACTTAAAATATATTGTCACATCCCGATTTTAGGGGCCTAGATGAAAACACCATATTTTTACTTTTTGAAGGTCAATTAAATAAAATACTGTCTTATCTTGATTTTCAAAAGGCATATGTAGATAAATTTATTAACTTACAAAAATATTTGCAGCGGAAGTAAATATTAAAATAATGACAATTTTGAACACTTAACACCAATCACTCGAAAATAAATTAATTTACTTTAAAGGTAAATATAATTTTTAATAAAATAAAAAAATGTGACTTTTTATTAAACGAAATACTTTAAATAACATATGATCAAACTAATTAAATCACAGTTTTAAAATAATAATTACTTTCTTGACACGCATCCACCGTCCCTCCACCGCAACTCCTTTAAAATCTTTTTTTATCTGTAAAAATGTTAATATAATTGGGGTGAGCAAAACAACTAGCTCAGTGGGATTAACTTTGTCACAGTTAAATATAACATATGAATAAACTCATAACTCACAAACACGCATAAAATTTCATAAGCTTGTTGGCAAAGCCAACCATAATAACATAGGTTTGTTGGATAAACCAACCATAATAACATAGGCTTGTTGGATAAACCAACCATAATAACATAGGCTTGTTGGATAAACCAACCATAAGTTTGTTGGATAAACCAACCATAATAACATAGGATGTAAAATGGAGCAAGAATAAAATCACTCATACGAAATACTTAAAAATGACAAAGTATAGCCAATCAAGAAAATCCCACCTCGATTTTATGTCGTGGATGTAATGCATGCAATGAAAATAACTTTAACTTTAATCCTCTTTGAGTCAACTTCCATGATTCCAAAGTAGAATAAATAAATATGTAATTTTTATTTGAGAATATTGGTGTGCTTTTACTTTGTAAATATAGTCCTCTATTTATAGAGAAGAAAATAGGCTTTCTTGTGAGAAAAGTTAGGACCCGATGAAAATTTAGAGATTTGATTAATAATTAAATTTATAATAATAATATGGAAATGTAACGGGAGAATCTTGATTTAAATTTGGTTTTGAAATTAATTCATATGCCTTGGGTTTTCTTTTAAATTAATTGACGGGAAAATAAAAATAAAATACCGGTGAATTTTGGGGGTATTACGTATATTCAAGTCCTCTTTTTAGCTTACCAAAACTCATCTCATCATCAAATAGAACTTGTTTTAGGATTCATATCCCAACAGAGAACAACAAACGTATATGGAGTTTATACGAATTGAACATAAAAGTTCGAAAAATATCAGAAGGGACAAATTTCGGGTGCAAAAAGCTTTGTGGTTTCTAAGAGAGGAGTGCTGATATTTATAGGCAAACCCTTACTCAAAGGTTGAGAAATTCGTGGATCAGATAGAGGGGCAAAATTCGTGCAGTCAAGCAACTTGCAGAACACGAACGTCCAGGTTCATTAAACTTGGGCCGAGTTTGAAATTCAAATCCGAAATTTTAGAACCTTCTGGCTTGTTTCTAGAATAATTTTTTTTTTTAACAGTAGAATGTTCTTGGTTCTCCAAAAAGAGACTTTCGAAATTTTTGGTTCTCCAAAAAGATTGGTGGGACCATCAAAAGACTAATTGCCAAATACAAAGCTCGGTGTGCAGCAGCACACATGTACCCATTTACCATAATTGAACTCTACTAATACTTCAATATTTAAAAAGTCTTTCATACTTTTGTAAACTTTCGACCTGGGTCTAGGTGATACCTTTCACCTTTTCATTCAAACTCTTCATTAAAAGTTGTATAACCACTCAGGTTAATTAATTAATTTCTCACTTATTGAAACTCAATTTTGAAATTTAAAATATATCACGTTCATCTACTGCGCAAGTAGATTGACTACGTCACGTTTAATTATCCAATAATTAACGTTTAGCCCATCGAACAATTTTAATTAGATAATGGTATCAAAATCCATAATTTTCAAATTAATTCCAACAAATATTTTATTGCTAAACTAGTTATTTTATTGATTGTTAGATAGAGAAAATATGTCTAAAAAAAATATTAGTTCTATTATTTAGGGAGAATCTTGAGGTGAGACAATTCTAAATATACTAAACAAGAATAATTTTGGAAAACGAAAGTGAAAAAATTTAAAAGGTAATTATTGTTCATTTGGACCACAAGGCAGTTGCTGTTATGGCCGGAGGTATTCGTTGCTCTGTGAAACCCACGAATAAACCTCCTGTGGGTCAAGGCCCACCGAACATTCGGGTCACAAGCCTGCTAAGAACTCAAAAAGGTCAGCGTGACCTGTGTTGTCAAGGCCCAGCGAAAATTTGGGTCACATGCCACCATTAACAAGGGGCTCGGTTGTCTGCCCAGCCAACTGACTGGCCCAAGTGTCCAATAACCTTAATGCCCCCATTTGGGTCACAAGCCCACATTACAAGGCTCGGCAATATCTTATGCATTTCATTTCATTATAAACTTTGATATCCATTACTTTGATTTCAATGTGGGATACTTTCTGAACACAGCTCTTAAAACGTAAAAGCTTGCTTTAATGTCACAAGGATGAGTCAGTGTGATGAAATATTGAGCAGAGAGTTAAAGGATCAGATTTTTGATGTTTACAGATCAGATCTTCTATTCTGGTCTGGTTTCTCACCATTCCTTACTAATCATTATTCAGCAAAATGGTACAGTATCTTATTATGTAATTTATGTTGAACTAATAACTTATATGTCTTGGCTTCAGTATCAGAGAGAAAAATATTTATTTAGTGAAATTAGATACCCAACTCCTTTTGTTTTTTATACAACTAACAAATACCAGATCAGCAACTATCTTTGTTGCTTTTCTTAGTTTAATTAATTAAAAAATGTTACTAATCCATAGCCACAACTCCAAACTTAAGTACATACTCCCTGCACAACTTTGTACTGCAGGAAAGAATCCTCTACCATCCTTGACACAAGTTCCACCAAAAAAAAAAGGTATAAAAGCAGAATTGCCAATACCTTTTGATGTTAATGAAAGTTCATTAATTGTTTCTATTCTCCAACCAGGCTAGAAAAGTATCTCAAAATAAATGTCAATGTGCAGCCTTTTCATGCAGGTATTTGACTCACACCAAGAGAATGATTGAAAATATATTTTATTGATACTGAGATATTGTATATTAACAATTACAAGTGGGCTTAAGCCTGTACAAACTATTACTGGACCTGAATCTATTTACACAAATATATATTTAATCTATTTACATAGATATATACTCAATATGCCCCCTTACGATGGAGACGTGTCAACGTCTCCAATCTTGTACAGAAGAAGGCCCAGCCGAGGGCGAGCTAGGGGCTTGGTCAGAGCATCGACGAGTTGGTCAGACGAGAAAACATGAGAGACACGAAGAGAAGAGTTCTGACCTAGGTCCCTAACAAAGTGGTAGTCAATAACAATGTGTTTCATCAAAAAGTGAAGTATAGGGAGGGAGCAAGGGTAAGTAGCACCAATGTTGTCACAGTAGATAGCAGGTGTAGAAGTTTCAGGAACATAGAGCTCAGAGAGAAGAGATAGGGTCCATTGGATTTCAGCTGCAGCGAAGGCATTGACACGATATTCTACCTCAGTTGATGAGCGAGCAACAAACCGTTGCTTACGAGAAGACCAAGATATCGAGTTTGCCCCAAGATAGACAATGTATGCACCAATGGAGGTCCGATCATTGCAGTCCCCAGCCCAATCAGCATCAGTGAAACAGTGAAGGGAAAAGGAAGACTATCGACGGAGGAGAATACCAAGCGAACGAGAACCATTTAGATATCTGAAAAGTCGTTAACAACAAAAGCAATGTCCGGATGTGTAAAGAGGAGGTACTGAAGACTGTCAAGGGCCTGCCGGTAGATAGTTGCATCGGCCGGGGGAGACCCATCATTAAGCAAGAGGTTGACTCCTGGTTGCAGTCTTGCAGAGGGGTCTGAACTGGTTTTGAGTCAAGTATATTGTATTTTGCAAGAAGATCAGTGGTGTACTTTCGTTGCACAAGTTTACAAGAGGTTGTCGTTCGAAGAACTTCTACACCAAGGAAGTATGAGAGGTTTCTAAGATTCTTGACTGAAAATTTAGATGCCAGAGCAGAGATAACCGAGTCCAGAAAGGAAGGTGCATTTCCAGTGAGAATCAGATCATCGACATACACTAAGAAGTAGGCAATAACACCTTGTTTGTTGTAGACGAAGAGCGAGGCATCGGACTTCGTGTGAATGAACCCTAGAGCGGCAAGGAAAGTGTGAAGAGCATAATACCACGTCTTAGGTGCTTGTTTGAGACCATAGATGAACTTCCGAAGTTTGCAAACATAGGAGGGAAAGTTTGAGTCCAAGAAACCCGGAGGTTGAGCCATGTATACTTCATCTAGGAGGGCTCCATGTAAAAAGGGATTATTAACATCAAACTGGCGAAGAGGCCAGTTCTGGGCGATAATAAGGCTGAGAATGATGCGGATTGTTGCATGCTTAACCACCAGACTTAAAGTTTCTGAGAAAACAATGTCTGGGTGTTGATGGAAGCGCTTAGCGACAAGCCGAGCCTTATACTTATCGATGGAGCCATCTAGATTGAGTTTCACACGAAACACCCACTTGCAGCCAATGAGATTCTGAGAATCGAAAGGAGGGACCAAATCCCATGTGCCATTCTTGAGAAGAGCTGTAAATTCATTAGACATAGCATTTCTCCAACGAGAATCAGACATAGCTCGTGAAATAGTTTGTGGTTCAATATCAGACTGTAGAGAAGTGGTAAGACCATACCGTGTATTGGGCTTGAAGATGTTATTATGAGCCCGAGTGATCATGGGTGTGAAGGGGGGCGGTGGCCCAAGCGGCTCGATAGGAACGAGCTCCATTGTGGGAGGTGAGTGAGGAATTGAGGGAGGAGTTGGAATGTGGCCGGAATCTGGAGTGGGTAGAGATGGGGGAGATGGTAGTTTCTGTTTGGAGAATGGGAATTCGTTTTCAACAAACTCAACATGGCGAGAAGTGTATATGCGCAAGGTGGATAAATCAAGACACAGATAGGCACTCTAAGTGGTGGAGTATCCTAAGAAGATACAAGGGGTGGAGCGAGGTTCAAGTTTGTGAGACGTGTAAGGAGGAAGCCATGGGAAGCACTTACATCCAAAAACACGAAGTTTGGAAAGATTTGGTGGAGAGTGGAACAACAATTCAAAGGATGATTTGAGATTGAAGCCAACTTTGGGGAGGCGGTTTGTTGGGAATAAAATGAGATTTTGATTAAGATACCAAAACCCATGATGATATGCCAAGTTATATAAGTCAAATTGATTAAGTATGTTTCACGACTGTTGGAATATATAGATCAGGTTAGTTGAATAGCTGATGTGTTAGGCAGCTTATAAATGATTAGATACATAAGTTGAGGGGGAACACAAGCTTAGAAGATCATTTGAATCAAGTTCCCTAAGGCTCAAAATCAGAAGAATTCAACCCTGCTGATAAGACAAGATCAGATGAGTTCAACACTGCTGATAGCACAAATCAGAAGAGTAGATCAGAAGAGTCAAACCTTCTGATAGCTCAAGCTTAAGAAGATCACAAGCATTGAACCAAGTCTACTGACATGAACTCTATCAAAGATTAGAAGAGAAGAACAACAGAGTATATCAGCACACTAAATCTGAAGAGTACAAATACAGTCTAAGTCAAGAGACAAACATGCTGATAAGAGACAACTTCACTGATATGAAGGCTATGTATCAAAGCATAACTCAAGTTTGAGTCAGTGAAGATGAGAAGCCAACTCAACTGAAGAAGCTAGCCAACACTGCTGATAAGCCAAGTCAGCTGAAGAAATAAGAGTGAGCATAGATCTGTCTTGATGATAAGGAGTGTTGTCCTTAATCATGTTTCAAGCTTCAGGAAGAATGTATTCTAAGTTGATTGCTAAAGATTCAACCCAGACATTGGCTTACAAGTCAAGACATGTCAAACAAGTCAAGACAAAGAGCCTTTAGTCGTTTACTTCCCAAGTTGAAGACATGTCACTATCACAGATTCTGTCCTCAACATACATAGTCCAAAGAAGGTGGAAATATACAATTTGAGGTTGTCTCTCCAACGGACACATCCTCACTTTGCTTTATAAATACTGAAGTTTGGAAACCATTGAAATTATCCAACTAGTCAAGGAAACTACAAGCTCTCTAGCACACAAGTTTCAAGTTCTCATAAGAATACTTCATTCTTAGTTTCCTAAACACTACAGTACCCATCTAAGTTGAACCTCATTGTATATCAATCAAAGGTTAGAGAGATATCCTGTCCTTAAAATAATGCTTCATTGTAAATGATATCTCACTGTAGTTGGAAAACAACCTCAACACTTAAACCTTTCAAGGAAAGTTAGAAGTGTTGTTGTAGAAGTGTGAGAACTAGAACTGTCAAGGGAAGAACAGTTTAGTTCGAATTGAGTGTGTTGGGAATAAAATGAGATATGTTTTGATTGAATACCAAAACCCCCCCTGAGACATGCCTAAGTCAAGTTGAGTATGTTCTAGAAATGTTAGAACATATAGTATAAAGGCTAGATGAGGAGCTAATATGTTAGGTAGCTCTTAGTTGATTAGATGCACAATTTGAGGGGGAACATATGCTTTGAAGTCCATCAAGAACAAGTCCCCTCAAGGCTCAAACTCTGGATACAACACTAAGTCTTTTGAAGACCAACTATGCTGATCAGGAGAGTTGTCCAGAGGAGTTGTCTCAGCACAATTAATCAAGATCAAGTGTACTGAAAGCTTGAGGTCAACTATGCTGAAGAAATAGAGACAACCACACCCTAAAGAACTACAAATCAACATGCTAAGATCACCTTGAAGTGAAACAAAGGGTATGAGCCAAGTCATCTGAAGAAGAGCAAGCCAACCTTGCTGATAAGCAAGACTGCTGATAGTGATAAGGAGAGTTGTCCAAATGATGAGGAATGTTGTCCTATCATTGGAACAACCTTAAGAAGCCATGTCCAAGTCCTAACAAGAGAATCTGGAAGTCAAACATTGGGTAGAGTGCTGCAGAATGAAGACAAAGTCTTAACAGCCGTTTATTTCCCAAATGAGGACATGTCACTCTCAAGATTCTGTCTTCTAAGTTGAAGAATTGAAAGAAGACATTTATGGACATTTGGGGCTGCCTCTCCAACGGGCAAATCCTTCATTTGTCTAAAAATACAAAAGTGTGAAGACCATTTGAAAGCACCTCAACACAATCCAACATTGACAAGAACTTACAAGCTAATGTGCTTTCAAAGCTTTCAAAGACTATCTTAGTCTTCAAACACTTCTTCTAAGTTGTACTACATTGTATATCCATACACAAGCTTAGAGAGATATCCTATCCTTATACACTGATCTTCATTGTAAAGGATATCTCATTAGTTGGAACCTTACTTCAACCCTTGTACCTTTCAAGAGTGAAAGTGAGAAGGTTGTAGTAGTAGAAGTGGTAGGAGCTGACTGTTGAGAGAAGAACAGTTCAGTTCTGAGTTGAGAAGAGGGTACTAGGACTCTAGACATCCTAGGGATCAATTCACCAAAGAGTGGTGTTCTTGATCAAGTGCACCTTGGCACTATAAAACAAGTTAATTCCAAGAGTGAAGGAATTATCCTGTTAAATCAGGGAAAGTGGATGTAGGAGCTTGAGTCTCAGAACCACTATAAACTCTTGTGTTGATTTGATTTCAAACACTTTCATTCATTCAACACTGCACACAAAACTGATCTTTCAAAGGATAAACATTCAAAGACTGTGCAAAACTGATTTGGACAAGTTCCCTGAAACTGGACTGTATTGCATTGACTAAGTGATTTCAGAAACTAAAGGAGTCTAAACTAAAAGGGCCAACCACTATTCCGCACATATAACTCCCCTAGATAGTTATTCAACTAAGTACTTAATAGTACTTAGTAGTCTGATTGTCTTAGAAGAGTTAATCATCTTCAGCAGAGTTGTCCAAGACAACCGTGCTGATCTCTGGTTTGATCAAGTTTAAAAGAATTTGCATACAAGTGTATTCCCCCCCCCATACACATGTTATATACTCCTTTCAGGACCAACAAGTGGTATCAGAGCAGGGGTTCAAAGACCACTGCTTCTGAAAAGCCATCTTGGTTTTCAAAATCATATATTTGGTGTGGTCACTGAACTGATCTATCTGAAATCCTTAAATTGTTGACTAACTGTGTGTTCTTGAGATATGGCCAACAACAATGCTGCTGTTCCACCTCCTGCTTTCTAAGGATTGGAAAACATGGCCACAAATCCAGTCAACCACATTTCACATCACAAATTGCCCATGTTCTCAATAGACAATTATGATTTCTGGAAAATCAGAATGAGGGCTCATCTTGCATCTTTGCACACTGATATGTTGAGAGTAATCACAAGAGGTCCCTTTGTGTTCACCCAATTAAATCCCAGGGTCACTGAAGCTCAAAGAGCAGATATAAGGGAACTGATTCCCAAAGATGAGGATGACTTCACTGCCGATGAAAAGAGGAAAGATAATTTGAATTATCTTGCTATGAACACCCTCTACCAAACAATTCCAGATGCAATCATGTGAAGGGTCTACCACTGCACAACTGCCAAAGAAATTTGGGATACTCTTGCTGAAATGTGTGAGGGTACTGAAAAGATCAAGGAGAATAAGCTCCAAGTTGCTGTGCAGAAATTTGAACAATTTGTAATGGAGTCTGAGGAGTCCATTGATAAATTTGCTGGTAGATTCACTGATGTGATGAATGAGATCAACTCATTGGGCAAGGTCTACACCAAGAGAGAAGTTGGATTGAAGATCTTAAGAAGTCTCACTCAAAAGTGGGATGTCTATGCTGTAATGATGCAGAACACCAAAGATCTCTCCACCATGCCCATGCAACAAATCTTCTCAGAACTCAAAGCTTATGAGTTCGACCTCAATAGAAGAACGCCTGTTGAGGAACCTTCAAATCCTACTAAGGGAGTGGCATTCAAAGCCAAAACTGCTGAACCAGAAATGCAGTCCACTCCAAGATCATCAAAGTCAGTCTCCAAGACTGAAATGAAGGAGGAACTAGCCTTGATGGCTAGGAGGTTTGAAAAGCTAAACTCAAGGTTTGGTAGATATAAGAAATTCTACCAGGACAACAAATTCAGGAGATACAACTCTCCTGAAGCTCAGGCTGAGGTCAAAAAGCCTGAAGAGAAAAGATCAGAGGACAAGTACTCTGATAGGAGAAGGTCCAGTAGAGCTGAACCCTCATCATCAAAAAGAAGAGAAGAATCAAAGAAAGATGATGATGAAGATCTGTGCTATAACTGCAAAAAGAAAGGGCACTTCCAGTATGACTGCCCTGAATTAAGCTCTAAGGAGAGAAGAGATAGGCAAGCTAAAAGAGACAGAAAGTTCACCAATAGAAAGGCCATGATGGCTGGTGAAGAATCTGACAGTGCTGAAAGCTTCAACTCTTCTGATGGACTGTTCTCCAACAGTGAAGATGATGATGATGTCTGCAACATGGCTCTTGAGGATGATGAGGTATCCTCTACTTCTAGTTCACCATCATTCATCTCACAAAACAATAGTGAGGTCAACTTGAAGCTTTCCCTTGGAAAGTTGATGGAAGATTTCACTATGTTACGAGAATTTCATGATAACTGTGTGAGAGAAAATGAAAGATTGGCTATTGAACTTGCCAAAAACTCTGAGGCAGTTGTTGATATCAAAACTACTGAGTTGTATCAACAAGTCTTGAGAGAGCTTGAGGAAGCAAATCTCAGGATAGTTGACCAACAAAAGGAGATTGATGATCAACTTCTCTCTCAGAAGAGAAAAGATTTTGAACTTAAAATTTTAAATGCCAAGTTTGAAAACCTCTCACATGAATATGACATTCTTAAATCAAGTGAAGAGAGCCTGAAACTAAAGATGTCTGCTCTGAAGAAATCCTCTAGAGCAATAGAGGAAATTCAGAGCTATCAAAGACCTATGGCTCAAAGAAGTGGATTAGGTTTTGATCCATTTGAATCTTCACCTTGTCTTAGTGTTGCTTCTGTAAGTAACACTAAGAGAATCTTTGTTAAGTCAGTGGCACAAACTGAAAATGAAGTAAATCAGCCACTGAACAAAGGAAAGGGCAAAATGGATGATCTGCCTACTCAATTGCTTCAGGAGAATAGGCCAAAACCTAAGGAAATGGCCAAAGCTCCTGAACATAAGAGGAATGTTGGTCAGCAGAGTAGACCCAATGGAAGGGCAACTCTCCTGAACAATGTTCAGAGGAGTTATCCAAGGTATAATCAGCCTAGGCCAACTCTTCTGAGAAAGCCTCAGCTGAATAGACCTAAGGACAACTATCCTCAAAGGCAAAATAAAATGAGAAAACCAAAACCCTTCATGCCAAAGGGTAATGGTCATAAGAAAGCCTTTCCTCAAAGATTCCCTCAAGTAGCACAAAGAACTCATAAGTTCAGGAGATTTGACAACTCTCCTGAAACTTACAGAGTTAACACATTCACACATACTTTCCCAAAGGCATTTAAGGGAAAGACAGTGTATGTAGATGCTAGAGGAAGACAACTTAGCCACCTTGAATCAATCAGGGTTATTAGGCAAGTTTGGGTTCCTAAAGGTACAGCTAACCTCTCAGGACCCAAAACTCAAAGGGTACCTAAACCAATCTAATTGCAGGTACCATTGGGCCACAAGAAGAGGAGCATGAGCAAAAAGTCAGCATGGTACCTTGACAGTGGATGTTCAAGGCACATGACTGGAAACAAGGAACTCCTCACTGATTTTATTGAAAAAGAAGGCCCAAATATCACATTTGGAGACAGCTCACAAGCTACAACAAAAGGTTATGGTACTTTGATGATTGGTAACATCAAAGTATCCAATGTGTCTTATGTGGCTGGTCTCAAATATAATCTTCTAAGTATCAGTCAATTTTGTGATAAAGACTTTAATGTTGAGTTCTCTAGTGGAAAATGTTTAATCAATGATAAAACTCAACAAATTCTATTGACTGGAACTAGAAAAGGAAATGTGTATTTTGCAGACTGGGACAAGTCTACTCATGCTGCATGCTTCATTGCTAAGAGTTCTAGTGAACAAAGCTGGTTATGGCATAAGAGATTAAACCACTTGAACTTCAAAACAATGAACAAGATTGTAAGAAATGCATTAGTTAAAGGACTACCTAATGAGGTTTTCATTAAGAAGCATGTTTGCAAACCATGCCAAGAGGGAAAACAGATTAAAGCCTCATTTAAAGGAAAACCAGTCATCTCTACTGAAAGGGTACTTGAACTTCTACATATGGACCTATTTGGACCAATCACCCCTGCAAGCATAAATGGTAGAAAATACACATTGGTTGTAGTAGATGACTTCTCTAGGTTCACATGGGTAGTATTTCTCCTTAATAAGAAGGAAACACAAGTCAAACTGCCTGAACTTCTAAAGAGATTGTCAAATGAGAAAAGCCTTAGCATTATCAAGATAAGATCTGATAAAGGCACTGAGTTCATAAATTCATACATCAATGAGTATTGCACATCTAATGGAATAGCTCATGAAACCTCAGCAGCTAGAACTCCCCAACAGAATGGAGTTGTACAGAGGAGAAATAGAACTTTAAAAGAAGCTGCTAGAACCTTAATTGCTGATTCAAATTTACCTAAGAGGTTTTGGGCTGAAGCTATAAACACTGCATGCCATACTCAGAATAGATGTTTGATTACTAAGGGGCAAGGCAAAACCCCCTATGAACTCTGGAAAGGAAGATTGCCTAAAGTGTCATACTTTCACATTTTTGGTTGCAAGTGTTTTATTCACAATAATGGGAAAGATCAGCTGAAAGCCTTTGATAGCAAAGCTGATGAAGGAGTATTCCTTGGATACTCTCAAATCAGTAGAGCTTTCAGGGTCTACAACAAGAAAACCCTTATTGTGGAGGAAACACCTCATGTTGTGTTTGATGAATCTATTCATGAGTTCAGAAATGAGAACTTGGAATCAGAAGAAATCACACAGAGGACAACCAGACTGAGCCTAAAAGACAAAGACACTGAATTCATAGAAGTTGTCCAAACCAACCTACCTGAAAACTTCACTTTGGACAACAATCCTGAAGACAATCCTCCTGAGGCAAATCCCACTAATGGAAATGGTGAACTGAATGATCCAATCCCAGTTCACATCCAGGTAACAACTACCAATGAAGAAGCAGTCCCTGCTGAGGTAGTTAATGGGTCAAATAATCAAGGGGGAACTCAAAATGTTGAAAATGCCAATGTCCCTGACATTGAGGACAACATCCCTGATTATGATCCTGAATTAGATCCTGCATTCAATTACCCTGAATTTTATGATCAAAATGACTCAACTTCAGTAGAGGACAACTCTACTGAAGAGATCAGAAAGAGGAGGACTTGGTTATCTGACCATCCCACTGATCTAATACTTGGAGATCCAAGTATAGGAGTCAAAACAAGAAGATTTCATGGTGAAAGTGCTCTTTTCTGTTGTTTCTTGTCAGAGCAAGAACCAAGTGACATTGAGGAAGCACTTCAAGATGCCAATTGGATTACAGCCATGCAGGAAGAACTGAATCAATTCACCAGAAATGAAGTATGTGAGCTGGTGGATAGGCCTTCACATGAAGAGTTACCCGAGGAAGACGTGACGGAGAAAATGCTCAAGAACAAGAAGAATGAAAATAATGTGATTGTCAGAAACAAAGCAAGACTTGTGGCAAAAGGCTATTGTCAACATGAAGGCATTGACTATGATGAGACATTTGCACCTGTGGCAAGGCTAGAAGCAATAAGGCTCTTTCTAGCCTATGCAGCCCACAAGAGGTTCAAAGTGTACCAAATGGATGTCAAGAGTGCCTTTCTGAATGGACTCTTGAAGGAAGAAATCTATGTGGAGCAACCACCAGGTTTTGAGGTTGGAAACCAAGTTTACAGACTAAAGAAGGCTCTATATGGACTCAAGCAAGCCCCTAGGGCTTGGTATGATACATTGTCACAATTCCTCTTGGATCATGGATTCACCAAGGGAACTGTGGACAGAACTCTCTTCAGAATCTCTGAAGGAGAGGACATCTTGCTTGTGCAAATTTATGTGGATGACATAATATTTGGATCCCCCAATGAGAAGCTGTGTGAGAAGTTCTCCAAGCTAATGCAGAGAAAAGTTTGAGATGTCCATGATGGGGTTGATGAACTTCTTTTTTGGTCTTCAAGTCAAGCAATCAAAAGAAGAAATCTTCATCAACCAAGCTAAGTACACCAGAGAAATGATCAAGAAGTTTGGGTGTGCTACTAGCAAGCCAGTAAGGATCCCAATGAACACAAATTGGAAGATGGATCCTGATGAGAGTGGTGTTTCAACCAACTCCACTGAGTATAGAGGAATCATTGGTTCACTCCTCTATCTCACTGCCAGCAGGCCTGACATCACCTTTGCAGTAGGTGTTTGTGCAAGGTTTCAAGCAAATCCTAAGAAAAGCCACCTTGAGGCTGCAAAGAGGATTTTGAGGTATCTCAAAGGCACTGAAAATCTAGGCCTTTGGTACCCTGCTGATGACAACATTGAATTAACTGGCTACTCAGATGCTGACTATGGAGGTTGCAGAATTGATAGAAAGTCCACTCCAGGGACTTGTCAATTCTTAGGCAACAAACTTATATCTTGGTTCTCCAAGAAGCAGAACACAGTGGCAACTTCCACCACTGAAGCTGAATATGTTGCAGCTGGAAGTTGTTGTGCTCAAATTCTTTGGTTGAGACAACAACTAAAAGACTACAAAGTCAACTCTACTGTAGTGCCAATATTTTGTGATAACAACAGTGCCATTGCTATATCACAAAATCCTGTCTTGCACACAAGATGCAAACATGTGGACATCAAGCATCACTTCATTAGAGATCATGTGGAGAAGAAGGATATAAAGTTGGTCAAGATCCACACAGATCATAAAAAAACTGATATCCTAACAAAGCCACTTGCAGAGGCAAGATTTCTTGAGCTATCAGCAGAGTTGGGACTACTTGATCCAGGGAAGTTGGACAAGTAAAACTCATGGAAGTTAATGGGAAGCATGGTAACTAGAAAGATTTTTAGCAGACTTGGTCAAGTCTACTGAAGCTCAGAAGAGATGATTGAAATTATTCAGGACACTTGTCCATTGGAATTCAGGACCCTTGTCCACATCTCTTCAGGATACTTGTCCGAGTGGGGTCAGATAAGTTGTCTTGGCTATCAAACTATTTCCTTGGTTTGATAAGCACCTATTTTGGGTAATTATTGTCTACCTTGATACCTGTCCCAATTACAGATATCATCACTGAAGGATTTAATTTGTCCCCCACCCAAAAGGTCACTTTCCATGCATTAAATGCCAAGATTTAACTCTTGTTTGCATTACACTTTTCAAGCCATGATCTATCTCGAAAACTCCCCAACCATTAACAAATATTAAATACCTTCCACGTTTTGAATAAAACCAACAACTCACTGTTACATTGGTTTTTTAACCATTGGATCAAAACTGGCCAACTCCCCTGAAATGCATCCTGGCCGTCCAAGTGTATTTTTCCATTTTTGACAACCGTTGAAAATACACAAACCTCACCAACTCATTGACAAACATTCTTTTTAGAATATTCTCAAGTCTTAAAACTCCCCCACACACTCTTCTTCCCCAAGTATTCGAAACCCTAGCTCATTTTCTTCAAACTCTCTCAAAACTCTCTCAAGATCACCTCTGTACCCTTAATGGCCCCCAAAGTTAGACCAGAGATGATCATAGATTTCTCCAACAAGGCTCTAGACCTTGATTTTGGATACTTGAGCAATAAGAACAACCTTCACTTTGAGCCCATAGTATCATTTACAAGTGAAGACCCTGAAATCACTCCAACCCTGAGATGGTTGAGAAGAGCTGGTCTTCAAAAGTTCATGGAAGAGAGGCCAAACTCTTGTCTGGAAAGCTACATGGCTGAGTTCTTTGCCTTTCTCAAATGGAGAGGTAAGCCTGAAGATGGTGAAGTTTCCACCAGACTGTCATATATTGCAGAGGGTGAGGAGGAAGAGAGATTTCATAGAGTGAAATTCTCTTCAGAAGATCTTGAAGGAGCTTTTGGATTGCCTTCAGAGGGAAGGAATCCAGAATTTTATGGTGCTGATCGTGAAGAGGAGATAGCACAAGAATGACTCATAGTTCCAGGTCCCATCTCTTCAATTCAAAACAAGAAGACTCTCAAACCAAAATTTCTCAACCTCTTTGAGGTAGTTGCTAAGAGTCTCTTGAGCAATACTGGAAGCTTGGAGCAAGTCAGCCATCCAAGAATCAGAATTATGGCTGCAGTTATTGATGCTAGTGACAAAGGCATCAAGTTTGATTGGAGAACCTTCATCATGTCTGAAATGATGAAGGAAAAGGCCAAGTTCAAGGTGAAATCTCACAATAAGGTTGTGCTAGAAGGGAAACTCAAGTATTGCACCAGGTCAAGCTTGCTAATTGAAAAGTTTTCCCATTATTCTCAAATGCAAACCTTTGCAAAGCCCCTCCCAGCCCAGAAGATTCTGTTTAGAAGGCTCAGCAAGAAAACTGAGCAGAGGAGGATGCTAATGGCCAAACCTACTGAAGAGAAGGTGGAGGAGAAGCCAAAGTTGAAAAAGAGGACAAAAGCCAGAATAGTGAAGACAAGGAAAATGTCTCAAATTCCCTCAGAGGAGAAATCAGATGCTTCAACTGAGATTGAAGAAGTTGCTGAAGAAGGTGTGCAAGTGCCTTCAGATCATTCAGAAGAGTTGAGGCAGAAATACAATGAGACTAGACAAAAGTCTAAGGGTGATAAGAGGTTCAGAGAGGTTGTCCCTGAGAAGGATGATGAAGGAAGTGGGAGCAGTAGGGCTAGCGAGAGAAGGGCCAAGCTTACTGACAAAGTGTTGGAGCTTCAGGAGGAAAGGTCTCTCCAACTTGCTCTTAGAGAAAGCAGAGCTGAAAGCAGGACCAAATCCAAGTCAAGGACCAACTCATTTGGTTCTAGTACTCCAGAATCCAAGGTCCCTGAAGGACAACCAATGGAGACCAACATCCCTGAAATTCAGAACCCTGAGCCCAACTCCCCTGAAACCCATATAACCCCAACCAATCAACCTATCACCCCCATCAATCTTACAAAGAGATACTCTCCTGAAGGTAATGTGCAAAGAAGTGGGATAGATGTGCTAACAGATATAGCAGTAGATGAGACAAGATTACATTCTCCCCTTGACTCATCTATGCTCAATTATTCAAAGCTTTTAGAAGCTGCACTCTTTGAACCAACCCCCCTGAGTAAAGCCCCTTCAGATCCATTGCTCTCAAAAGCAACTGAAGTACCTTCTATTGCACCCAACCCTTCTGAAGCCAACATTCCTGAACTAAACCTTCCTGAAGCCACCTTAGGAGAACCCAGAGCCAACTCCCCTATAACCCAAAGTCCCCATTCAAGTGGAGATGAGGAGGAGTATACTTATGAAAGTATGCTCAGAGGAGGAGCCAAGGCTACTGTGGACAGTTTGTACCCACAGCTTGCTGAATTTCCAAGAATTCAGAAGACATTTCATGATCTAAGAATGCTTGTTGATGTAAAAGACAAGTCTATGATGGAGATATCACAAGTCATCCAAGATAAGGGTGCAAACTGGTGGCAGGTGGAGGAGAACAGACTGCTACACTTTGCTGGAGTTTCAAAGACAAGGTTTCTCATTGAAGAGGAAGCTTTTGCAAAGTTGGTAGATGATAAGATCAATGAGGAGAGGGAAAGGAAAGCAAAGGGCATCAAACACCCTGATAGTAGCTCAAATGATGATGATTCCCCTGATGATCCTTCAAACCCCTCAAAACCCAACCCTCCTGAAACCCCTCAAGCTAATCTCCCTAAGCCTTCTGTATCAGAAAGACTTTCAAACCCTCCTAGAACCTATCATAGGAAAGGCTCTGTATCTTCAGAGGTGTTGACCAAGGGTGGTAACACAACCAAAGACACATCTGCCAATGAAGGTTCTTTTGAACCCAAGGCACGACCTAAATATGTGGAGGTTCCTGCATTAGAGGCTGGTTTGGTTAAGGCCTATTCAGTGTCAGGAGAGTTGGACACTAATCAGCCCTTAATCATTCAGGATGACTCAGTGGCTGTTGATATAAGCACTGTGATCTCCCCACAACTGCCATCTTTGAACCTTGTTGAAGGTGGAGATGCTACAGGTTTAGGTGTTGGAGTTGAAAAGGAAAATCTAGTGGAAAAACCAGAGGGAGTAGAGGATGATAGAGAGGTGGTGATTACTAGAATAGTGAGTGTACCACCAAATGAGGGTGATATAAGTGAGGAAGGGCAGGCTATTCTTGAAGTCAAATCTGAACTTCAGGAATCCCTTGATGAGAGGAGGCCTGTACCCTTAAGCGAGGAAATCATTAATGAAGGGAGAAAAGAAATAGTTGAAAATGAGGAGAAGACTGCTGATGTATCAGAGTCTTATGAAAAAGAAATTGAGGGAGATAAATGTGTTTTTACTGACTCATTTGATTTGTCTGATATTGCAGGTATAACCTTTGATCAAATTTTTGCAGATGAACTCTTAACAGATGCACCCATCAAAGTTGATAGTGGATCAGCACAAGCCTTGCTTGGGATGCAATCAGAGAAGTTGGATTCTTTGGCTTATCAAGTCCAATCCGCTCATGCAGAAACCACTGGAGCCTTGGATGAGCATGGAAGAACTTTGGCATCTGTAGAAATGAGGCTAACTGGCTCAGAGGATGTGGTGTTGCCTACCTTGGAAGCAAGGATCAGTGGAGTTGAGACTGGTTTGCAAACCATCTCCACTGAAGTCATCAAAGCTAAAAACACCATGAGGTCAGTATCAAAGGATGTAAAGAAAGAGCAGTCCTTGCTAATAATCAACCACAATAGGAATGTGAAGACATTGAGGTCAGTTGTGAAGAAAGCTCTTGGAAGAAAAACTGCCCTGCAAAGGCAAAGAGCTGAAGAGCAAAGGCTAGCTATGGTGAAAGCAGCCTCAGAAAAATTTTCCCAAGAAGTGTTGGCCAACATTGCTGAAGGTGCAGTGGCCAACCTCACTGAGCTTCTTAAGGCCCAACTGGATGCATCTCTAAAGGCAACCATGGAGGAGGTTGTTCAACAGAAAATGAAGCCTGTTTTAGCTTTCCTTAGCTTGAGCAGTGATAGGATGCAAAATATACATGATGAGAATGTATATCTGTTGGAGGAGATGAAGTCTCTAACCCAAGCCCAGTCCTTATTAGCATCTACTATGAGTGAATTGAAGCCTGAATGTTTTGATGCTGCCAAAAAGGGGGAAAGGGAAAGAGCAAGGGCAAAAGGTGCCTTAGTGATTGGAAGCCCAGTCAAAGGGGGAAAGGGTAAGGACAAAGCTCCTGAAGGAAAAGGAAAGGAGCCAGCAGTACTGAACTTGGATGAATTGGATGAAGAGGAGCAATTGGCACTTGCCTTGAAAAATTCAATGGCCCCAGCTCAAGAGGAAAGAGTGAGGTTACAACAAAGGCCAGGTGGTGAGGTGTCTGGTTTGGACAAAGATGCTGAAGGTGTCCAAACTAGAGGAAAGATCAAGAGGGCAAAAGGATAGAAAAGACAAGTTGAAACATTCACTGACTTTCCCAACAGCCTTGATCTACCACCTGAATTCAGAATTATTGATGATGAGCCTATCTCAAAGAAGGCCAAAGCTGCTGAAAAGCCCAAGAATACTGAAGAGGACAAGTCTTCTGAATCTGCCAAAGATGCTGAAGGTCTCAAGTCCACTAAAGATATTGAAGAACTATTTGCTGAAGGATTTGGACCTGAACCCAAGAAGAAGACAACTGTCCTAGCTAGTGATCCATCAAAGCTGTTTCATGAAGGGTATGGCAAAGACCCTGAAACTCAACAGAAACTGGCCATGATGAGGGCCCAAGAAAAGATGGATTTGATGGATGAAGCACAAAGATCAAGAGATAAGAGAAGAGCAGACTTCCAGAAGTCAAGAAGGAAGAGAGCAACTTATAACAAGATGAAGCCACAACTATTGATCCCAATGGACACCAAATATCCTCACTTGGATAAATGGGTGCCAAAACAGCTGAATGACTCATGGGAGGAAGCAAAAAGGGAGTTTGTCTATGATTACTATGTCATTGACAGATGGAATGGAAAGGATGCCAACTCCACTTTTGCTGAGTTCATGATAGAGTACTATAGAGAGCTTTATCAACAATTGCTTGCAGCTGCTGACATTGCAAGATTTGAACTCACTGCCCCCAAGCTAATCATATACATGCCTCCAAAGCTTGAAGGATGGATTGACCAAGCAAGAATTTTGAGAGAATTCACTGAGATCCTCAAGCTAAACAAGATGGTTCTTGGACCTAAGGGAACAAACCAAGAAGCCATGGCCCTGAAAAGAAGAGTGTGGGCACAATATGAGATGTTGCCACCTCCTGAGGATGATCTTTGAAATGGCTAAGTCTTCTGACCTATCTTGATTGATCAACTATGCTGAAATATGGGCAAAATTGCTGATGTGATGTGCTATGATAATCTGTTTGCTCTGATATGATCTGGATTGCTCTGATATAAGCATGTTCTCTGATATCTGATGTCTTACTCTGATCCAAATACTGCACAGTGGTTTAGTGTCTGCTCTGATACTAAAAACTCTGTAAATGCTTTGAATTGTAATAGTGAAATGCTCTGATGTAATTAGTGTTTTTGATTCATGCTCTGATATGTTAATTTCAACTATCAACATGCTTGTAATGATTTTCAAATGAATGATAGTTGAACTTATTTTGAATCAAGAAACACTCATCTCTTTATGCCTATCTATGAAACCTACTTGCAACATGAATGGTGAGTACACTAACACATTGCTTTTCAGGATATTTGACCTTAGTCATGCCTTCTGAAGAAAAATGTAATAGGTGTAGTCAAGTCACTTTTGCATAGAAGTATAGGTTTTGGCATCATCAAAAAGGGGGAAATTGTAGGGAATAAAATGAGATATGTTTTGATTGAATACCAAAACCACCCCTGAGACATGCCTAAGTCAAGTTGAGTATGTTCTAGAAATGTTAGAACATGTAGTATAAAGGCTAGATGAGGAGCTAATATGTTAGGTAGCTCTTAGTTGATTAGATGCACAATTTGAGGGGGAACATATGCTTTGAAGTCCATCAAGAGAACAAGTCCCCTCAAGGCTCAAACTCTGGATACAACACTAAGTCTTTTGAAGACCAACTATGCTGATCAGGAGAGTTGTCCAGAGGAGTTGTCTCAGCACAATTAATCAAGATCAAGTGTACTGAAAGCTTGAGGTCAACTATGCTGAAGAAATAGAGACAACCACACCCTAAAGAACTACAAATCAACATGCTAAGATCACCTTGAAGTGAAACAAAGGGTATGAGCCAAGTCATCTGAAGAAGAGCAAGCCAACCTTGCTGATAAGCAAGACTGCTGATAGTGATAAGGAGAGTTGTCCAAATGATGAGGAATGTTGTCCTATCATTGGAACAACCTTCAGAAGCCATGTACAAGTCCTAACAAGAGAATCTGGAAGTCAGACATTGGGTAGAGTGCTGCAGAATGAAGACAAAGTCTTAACAGCCGTTTATTTCCCAAATGAGGACATGTCACTATCAAGATTCTGTCTTCTAAGTTGAAGAACTGAAAGAAGACATTTATGGACATTTGGGGCTGCCTCTCTAACGGGCAAATCCTTCATTTGTCTATAAATACAGAAGTGTGAAGACCATTTGAAAGCACCTCAACACAATCCAACATTGACAAGAACTTACAAGCTAGAGTGCTTTCAAAGCTTTCAAAGACTATCTTAGTCTTCAAACACTTCTTCTAAGTTGTACTACATTGTATATCCATACACAAGCTTAGAGAGATATCCTATCCTTATACACCGATCTTCATTGTAAAGGATATCTCATTAGTTGGAACCTTACTTCAACCCTTATACCTTTCAAGAGTGAAAGTGAGAAGGTTGTAGTAGTAGAAGTGGTAGGAGCTGATTGTTGAGAGAAGAACAGTTCAGTTCTGAGTTGAGAAGAGGGTACTAGGACTCTAAACATCCTAGGGATCAATTCACCAAAGAGTGGTGTTCTTGATCAAGTGGACCTTGGCACTATAAAACAAGTTAATTCCAAGAGTGAAGGAATTATCATGTTAAATCAGGGAAAGTGGATGTAGGAGCTTGAGTCTCTGAACCACTATAAACTCTTGGGTTGATTTGATTTCAAGCACTTTCATTCATTCAACACTGCACACAAAACTGATCTTTCAAAGGATAAACATTCAAAGACTGTGCAAAACTGATTTGGACAAGTTCCCTGAAACTGGACTGTATTGCATTGACTAAGTGATTTCAGAAACTAAAGGAGTCTAAACTAAAAGGGCCAACCACTATTCCGCACATATAACTCCCCTAGATAGTTATTCAACTAAGTACTTAATAGTACTTAGTAGTCTGATTGTCTTAGAAGAGTTAATCATCTTCAGCAGAGTTGTCCAAGACAACCTTGCTGATCTCTGGTTTGATCAAGTTTAAAAGAATTTGCATACAAGTGTATTCCCCCCCCCCCATACACTTGTTATATACTCCTTTCAGGACCAACAGAGTGAGTACTAGGACTCAGAATTCCTAGGGATCAAGGCACTAAGGAGTAGTGTGGTTGATCAGTGCACCTTGGCACTATAAAACAAGCTAATTCCAAGTGAATGAATTATCCTGTTAAATCAGGGAAGTTGTTGGGATATGAATACTAGAACAAGTCCTAAATGATGAAAAGGTAAAGATGAAGTTTTGATAAGCCAAAAGTAGTTTGAATATTTTCTAAGTGTTGACTGATCTAGTCTAGTTAAGAGAAGTCATCTTGTAAAGACCAGTAGAGTTCACACAAGACAAGAATAAAAGAAAAGACAAGTACGAAGTATATACTGTTCATATTATATGTTTAGGTTGTTATTGAGTTATGTTAAACATTGTATAGAAGCTCATGATTTTCATGTGTAATAGATATATTCATTGTATAGATTCTAAGTTGACTAAGCTATGTTATAAAGCTTAAAGTAATGTAATAGTCTTGCTAGGATTAGATTAGTTGTTACTAAGTCTACTACTGAAGAAGGACGCACAAGAAAAAGAAGAAGTCTACTACACAAGACAGGTGCGACCACAAGACTCAACAAGACAAGTCAACATATAAGAAGGATGAAGTTAGTTATTCAAGCGCGTTAGAAGATAAGGATTGAAAGAGTTAGTTAGAAATAACTAATCAACAATAAACGCGTGGATGGATAAGCTGAAGAAGTTAAGAAGTTAGTTTTCAAGAAGAGTTGGTTACAACTGATAAGTTCTTGAAGTTGATAGTCTATAAATATCCCATGGTATTCATTGGTTAAAGACTACTGATACTACTGCGTACTGAAGCATTATTGAAGAATTCAAAGAAGCAAACACTCTCAGAGTTGCTAGATAAGTTTTTGTTTACTGTTTTCAAGTTGCTAGATACTTGTAAATCTCTAGTAAGATCGAAGATATACTTGGTAGTATATTCGAGAAGATCTAAGTCTTGTTTCTTGGGACTTAAAATTACAAGAACACACTGTACTCGATTGGAAGAGTTAGTAGAAACATCACAACTGGATTTGTGAGAGTGGGCGTAGACAAGTTGTCGAACCACTATAAAATCGTTATGTGTTGTTTACTTTACTATTTTGTTTGATTGTTTGATTGTTTAAATACCTATCTGAACAAGACTAGTTGAGTATTCATAAAACAGAGTTCTCGAATAAGAAGTTGAGTATAAACTTTAATTGGGCTCATTGATATATTCTGATTTCCGCATTATACTTTGATATATCGAAAGAATTTTGAAAAGTCTATTCACCCCCCTCTAGACATTTTCACTAGCTTACTCGATATTAAACTCAACTTTGGGGACCTACAAGTGGTATCAGAGCAGTAGTTTATGAACTGCTGTTTCTTGATAACCGACTTAAGACTTAGGGTGAAGTCTTGGTCCGTGATTGTATTTGCTTACGTGTTCTTGATCAACATTCTTGTTATATTTGTTTCTTGTTCCCTGTTCTTGACTTATATGCTTCTTGATCATAAAACTGACTAGCACTGATCTACTTGCTAAACATGTCTCTTGAAATCAGAGCTAACAAGTTACCCAAGCTGCGAATGGAAGCAATTTATAGCTCCACGCACGACCTAATGATCTCTGTTGTCACCGAGGGCCCGATCGTGACAATGATCCCAAATACTGCTGCCCTCGACAAAGACAAACCAGTTGGTACTCTCGTCAAGAAACCCAGGTCAGATCTAACCTCAGAAGAAATGCGTCAAAATAATTTGGATAGTTTGGCGAAGAATTACATCTTACACACTCTTCCTAACGAGTATCTAGGAAAAGTATTAAAATGTAAAATTTCCAAAGAGATGTGGGACAGATTAGCTATTATTTGTGAAGGGACTACCCTGATCAAAGAAAGTAAATTATCCACTGCTGTCCAAAGATTTGAATCATTTCGAATGAAAGCTGGTGAAACTATCGACCAGCTGGATACTCGTTTTACTAAGATTATGAATGACTTGGAAGTTCTTGGTAAGTCATATACTGCTCGTGAGATCAATCTTAGGATTCTTAAAAGCCTTGATAGTCGATGGAAAATGGTAAAGATGCTTGTTAAGAATACCCAAAACATAGATGCATGGACTGCAGAAACCATGTTTCAAACTCTAAAGGCTCATGAGTTTGATTTAGACGAAGATGAACCCTTAGCCAGTAGTGATAAAGAACATGTTGTATCTAAGAACGTTGCCTTTAAGTCTAGTTCGTCTAAGTCCTCTAAGGTAGACAGGTCGAAGTCTAAGACTAGGTCTGCTTCTGTGAAAGACGAGTTAGATACTGATCTTAGTCTGAAGGATCAGGTGAACCTCATGGTTAGAAAGTTTGATAGGCTGAATAAGCGTTTCGGTAGATACAAGAAGTTCTATAGAGATCATAGAGCGTTTACTTCTAAGAACTCGTCTGAGACCAGACGAGACCGAAACTCGTCCGAAAGGAGAGACGAAGTCTCGAAAGGTAACAGACGTGATAGAGAGTCTGATGATAGGAAGATTACTCTTTCTGATAGACGTGATAAGCGTAGGGATAAATCTCCTATTAAGAAGGCTACTACTGATCTCTTGTGCTATAACTGTGAGAAACCAGGTCACTACATTTATGAATGTCTAGACCTGAGCACCGACGATCGAGAAGAACGCAAAGCACGAAGGGAAAGAAGATATAACATGGCAAGAAGGCAATGATGGCCAATGATGACTCTGATTCTGATTCAGACGAGTTGCCATCGTCCTCATCTAGCTACCCGTCCGATCCAGATCACGATGAAGCATTCATAGTAGATGATGGCCTATGCAGCATGGCTAAAATCGACCAAGAGGTATCATCTGCTACGTCTTTTCAATCATGTGATGATTCAGATACTGATGAAAGTGATACTGCCAGTAGTGAAGTAGGGAGTAGTCTTCATCACTCTACTAGTGTTGTTGAAGACGACCTCCTACTTGCTAATCAGGCATTCATTGAAGTCAGCGACGAAAACATCGCCTTAAAACAAGAAATCATTGATTTTAAGGAAGCTCAGTCTAAAATAGATCCTAATGTAACAGTCCTAAATGAACGCTTGACTGAAGAGTTAAGGCAACTCAAAGAAAAGTGTGCATTAACAGACAGGTTATATCAAGACCTACTTAAGACATATGCAACTGAGAGAAATGAGTTCAATGTTTTAAAGAGCAAGTGCAAAAAGCTTGAAGAACGTAATAAGTTCTTAGAGACCGAGGTTGTCACACTAGATCTCAAACTTACTGACCTGGTTAACTATTCAAAGATTAACCTTGAACTGTCAGATAGGTATAGAGATCCAGCTGACAAGACAGGTATAGGTGCTGAGTTATCTAGCTCGTCTACTCGAGTCATTAAGAACCCTACTACTAATAACTCAAGATTATTGTCAAATGATAAAGGAAAAGGACCAATGATATACGATATTGGATCTCCGTCTAAAGGTACTGTACCTAAACAGACTCGAGTTAACAATCCGATTACCAAGGGAGGTAAGAAGAATGTTAACAACAAGCCTGTTCCATTTAGAACTAGTCAACAAAGGACCACTAATCGTGGACGACCTAACCAGGTCAGATACGAGGATTGGTATCCTGAGGAGACGAGTACTAGACAGGCGCAGACTAGACGACAAGAGCCTAGACCTCCTTTCATAAGGCAGTCTCAGCTCTACTCGTCTAGGCCTAGACAGGTTGCTCCAAAATATCGTACACAAGCTGTCCTATATCCTCCACCTTTGTCATATGATATTATTAGTGAGGAAAGACCCAAACGCGTCTATAAACCGTATGGACCTAATGCATATAAGCCCTATTCTGACTATCATAGACCAGTACCTGCTCAAGTAGAGATTAAGTCGAAAGGCTATCTCAAACGAGTAGACTCGAAATCGAATGATAGGCCAGATAAGGACAACAAGGTCTTATTCTGTAACAAATTTGGCAGGAAACTAAAGAGATCAAACTTGTTCAAGACTCCAATGTATATTTGGATTCCTTTGAACTCGACTAACCCCCCAGGACCCCAATAAACTAGTGGGTACCTAAATTATTGAATATCTTCATTGCAGAGTCGACTTGACCTATATAAGAAGGGTGGTTCAGTTGGAGAAACTTGGTACATAGACAGTGGGTGTTCTCACCACATGACTGGTACCAAGGCTCTTCTTTCTAACTACCATGAGCAAGAAGGACCAAACGTTATCTTTGGAGATAGCTCTATGGCAATCACGAAAGGATTCGGATACATCAGGAATGGAGACGTAGAGATTCACGATGTCTCATATGTAGAAGGTTTGAAGTATAATTTGTTATCTGTCTCTCAATTTTGTGACAGGGGTTATAAAGTCTACTTCAAAAGCACCAAATGCGAAATATGGGATAAAAGAACTCATACAATCCGTCTAGTTGGAGTAAGGCAAGGCAGCGTCTACACTGTGAATTGGAATAGTTGCCCTAGGGATGCTTGCCTTCTTACTAAAACTCCTAAAGAAATCAGCTGGCTATGGCACAGACGCCTATGCCATATGAACTTTAAGATAATTAACAAGATCGCAAGAAACTACCTTGTTGAAGGTATCCCTAATGAAATCTATTACAAATCACAAGTGTGTGACTCGTGCCAAAAAGGTAAACAGGTAAAGGTTTCATTTAAGTCAATTCCTACTCTCTCAACAAGTAGAGTCCTAGAACTACTACATATGGATCTTCATGGTCCGATAACTCCTCCAACCTTGAATGGTAGAAGGTACACACTTGTTGTTGTAGACGACTATTCTAAGTTTACTTGGGTAGTCTTCCTACACAAGAAGAGTGATACACAAACTCTTCTACCTGATCTGTTGAAGAAGTTACAAGTTGAGAAGAACCAGTCTATTGTCAAGATTCGTAGTGACAAAGGAACTGAGTTCATTAATTGTTATATCAAAGACTTTTGTGCTAAATGTGGTATCCAGCACCTTACTAGTGCAGCTAGGACGCCACAACAGAATGGTGTAGCAGAAAGAAGGAATCGAACTCTCAAAGAAGCCTGTAGAACCATGATAGCCGAGTACAACACACCTCAAAAGTTTTGGGCTGAAGCTATCAATACTGCATGCCACTCTCAGAATAGAAGCGCGATCAACAATGCGTTAGGCAAGACACCTTATGAGGTTTGGAAAGGTAGAAAACCCAGAATTTCATATTTCCATATATTTGGTTGTAAGTGTTTCATCCATAACAATGGAAAGAGCAAGTTGAATGCTTTCGATGCCAAAGCAGACGAGGGGATATTCTTAGGATACTCCTCGACTAGCAAGGCATTTAGGGTATTCAACTACTCAACTCTTTGTGTGGAAGAAACACCACATGTGGTTTTCGATGAATCTCGACAGGACTCGTCTGCCAACAAGATCAGTGAGAAAGTGACTGATCTATCGATCGAATCTGACAAAGATTCAGAGGTATATGAATCCGTTCAAGCCTACAATCCTTTCATGAAAGCTCTCGAATCTGATGACAAAGAGAAGGTAAGTGCTCAAGGTAAGTCCTCTAGACCAGCTGACATTCCTGCTCTAGTTGACTCTACTACTCTTGTTAAAATTGATGATACAAACGATGTTGATATGCATGATGCAGTACATGATGTAGATGATGATAGTATTCCTGTTAAGTCTAGAAAGACATGGAAATCTGCGCATGATACTGAAAATATCATTGGTGACTCTATTATTGGTGTGAAGACTAGACGACAACTCTTTGAGTCGCAAGAACAGCCTAGTCCAACTATGTTTTGCTGGTGTTGTTTCCTTTCATCTATCGAGCCTACCACTGTTAAAGAGGCATTGACTGATAGTAATTGGATCATCGCTATGCAAGACGAGTTGAACCAGTTTGTTCGAAACGACGTCTGGGAACTTGTCGATAGGCCTAAACATCATAATGTAGTTGGCACTCGATGGATTTTCAAAAACAAGAAAGATGAGAATGATGTAGTCGTTAGGAATAAGGCTAGACTAGTAGCCCAAGGCTATTCACAAGCTGAAGGCATAGACTATGATGAAACATATGCTCCTGTTGCTAGACTAGAAGCCATTCGATTGTTCCTTGCATATGCTGCTTATATGAAATTTACCGTATATCAAATGGATGTCAAAAGTGTATTTCTTAACGGTATTCTTGCGGAAGAAGTGTATGTTGAACAACCCCCAGGTTTCGAAGTCAAAGGCAACCAGGTGTACAGATTGAAGAAAGCCTTATACGGACTAAAGTAAGCTTCAAGAGCATGGTATGATACTCTCTCTCTCTCTTTCTATTAGAAAATGGTTTTACTAAGGGCAAGGTCGACAGAACCTTGTTCAGAAGACAAGAAGGGAAAGACATTTTACTCGTCCAAATTTACGTAGATGATATCATTTTTGGTTCACCTAACAAAAAGCTGAGTGAAAGTTTCTCAACACTCATGCAAAGTAAATTTGAGATGTCCATGATGGGTGAAATGAATTACTTTCTTGGTCTTCAAGTAAAACAGACCCCTGAAGGGATTTTCATAAATCAAACAAAGTATAATAGAAATCTTCTAGACAAGTATGGTATTAAGACATGCAAGTCTACTGGCGTACCTATGCTACCTACATACAGGATGGATCCAGACGAACAAGGTAAATGTGTTGATCAAACATATTATCGTGGTCTTATTGGTTCATTGCTGTACTTAACTGCTAGTAGACCTGATATTGCATTCTCTGTTGGCGTATGTGCTCGATTTCAAGCCAATCCAAAAGAGAGTCATATGGAAACCACTAAAAGGATATTGAAATATTTGAAAGGAACCATCAATCGTGGTATATGGTATCCTTCAAATGATGATTTATCTCTAAGTGGCTACTCAGATTCTGATTTTGGTGGCTGTAGAATAGATAGGAAATCTACGTCTGGTTCTTGTCAATTCTTAGGCACAAAACTCATTTCATGGTTTTTGAAAAAACAAACTAGTGTGGCTACCTCTACTACCGAAGCCGAGTACATGGCTGCTGGTAGCTGCTGTAGTCAACTACTTTGGCTCATGCAACAGCTTAGAGATTACAACATATATGAATCAAATGTTCCTATTTTCTGTGATAGTAATAGTGCCATTGCCATTACACAAAATCCTGTTTTGCACACACGTTGTAAGCATGTTGATGTGAAGCATAATTTCATACGTGATCATGTAGAAAAGAAGGGTATTCGCATGGAAAAGATTCATACTGATTTTTAAAGAGCTGATATTTTCACAAAACCATTGGCTGAGGCTCGTTTTCGTGAGTTATGCATTAGTCTAGGACTAATTGATCTAGACCCTACTTGCCTATAGCTGTGTACTAACCAGACAGGTACATCAAAGAAATAAGGAGACAAGATCACTAGAACAGAGCACTCGTCTACTCGCTCAACAGACAGGTATACAAGGTCAGACAAGATGACCAAACAACCCGATGAGGAAGCTGGTAAAGCCGAGGGTATTACTACGGGAATAAACATTTAAGGGGGAATCTTTGATTTCTTAAATATCCTTATGTTGACTCTTAAGTTTGTTAACAGTCATCTTGTTCGAAACCTTGACTCTTGCTTTAGAATGATATTCATCTTAATTATTCTACTCTACTTGTACCTACTATCATACGTTGCATAAGACAAAGATAGGTACATGAAGTCGTTCGACACTCAGAATAGACAAGCACAGTCGAAGGGGGAACTCATCTTGTGCGCTTAAGCCTACTCGTCTTGTGTGCTTAAGTCTACTCGTCTGTTTTGGATAGACTCGAACAGACAAGATAAGTGTTCTTTTGATTCAAATACTCTAAGTGTTTAATCAATTCGAATTAAGGGTATTATAGTAATTCGATAATGTGAAAATTGGAAAACCCTAAGAATTGGATTTATACACCCCCATTTAATGAGGTGTATACACCCAGTTCGCGCCAAACCCTACTACCCTAGGTCAGATGAGTTCACTCCTCTGTCCTAACCAATAGAAAAGGTGGATTCCAAATTTTACAATATCAAATCACGTAATATTCTCGATTCCGTAACTGAATATCAAAAGACACACCGTTGGATCATTTCATTCGATCTTGGCCGTTTATTCTCAAATTCTGTTTTCAAACAAAACCCAACAGTTACACTTCACTCTACTCACGTTTTCTTAACTCTCCTACTCTCACGAACTTGATTTCTCTTGCAAATCCAAGCTATTTGTTCTTACTCAAACTATCACTATGTCGATCATCTCACTCTTTGATGTAAGGACTAACATGCAGGCCAGGTTTGACCTTGGCAAGTTCATCTCCGAAAACAAGGTGCATGTGGAACCTTCTATGTTTTTCAAAGGGCTACACACTGAAGGCAATCAAGAGATTTTGACGAAATGCATCAGATGTGGGTTGAAACCCTATTTGGAGGCCTTTCCAGAAGTTGTGTTGGAGCAAGAGGTGTTGGAATTCTATGCCAACGCCACCAGACGAGGAGACATAATTGAATCATTTGTTGGAGCAAGTCGAGTGGAAATCACTCGTGAGGCTGTGTTTGAGGTTTTGAAGCTGCCCATCGGATCGATTGATGTGGAGAATTACGCGATTGGCCAAGAGCTGAGGTATCTAAGTATCTTTTGTGGTAAGAAGATTCGTTTGAATCGTGATGGCAAAATCCCAGCTGTCAAAAAGAAGGAGTTGCTGGAGAAGTATAGAACCCTCCTGGACATAGCAAGCAAGATGTTGCTATGTGCCACCGGTTCCTATGATTCAGTCACCTTGTCGAAGGCAAGAGTGATGGCTGCCATCTATGATGGAATTACTGAAGAAAATTGGTTCAAGTTATTTGCGGATCGTCTCATGTATTTTGAGAAAAGTGTTAGAGTTGACACCGATACGGCTAATTGGGTGGTGTCCAATGTAGTTGGATACGAAAACAAGTTATCAATTCTTCTACCTATTTTGATGCCAACGAAGACTGAATGGAGCAAAGGGAAGCCATTCCATCCTTTGAAATTTTATTTAAAGTAGGAGGCTTTGAGAAAACAGGTTGCTGCTAGACCAGCTGCACCCAGACAAGTTCAGATTAATCCTTTGGATGCGATGCCAGATGCTGCCTCGTCTAGTTCATCAAAAGATGAGTTGGATGATGAAGAATCTGAAGATGTGGCACAAGTTGGATCTAGTGTAGAAGACTCAGAGGAGACTCAATCCGATGAAGAGTCTGAGAAAGTTGAGGAGATAGGTGCTGAAGTTTCCCAACTCTATCGCCTGGTGAGAGTGTCTAGTCCTACACCAGACGAGTCGACTCAACAGGTTGGTACTTCTTCTCAATCTGTTTCAATTCCTCTCTCTCTCCCTCCAGTCCGAACCAAGGCAAGATCACATCGATCTCGTCCTAGACCTGCACCCCCGTCCTCGCAAGTGTTGGTAGCACAACCGCTACGAGCCAACATTACCCAAGACACTACTATATTCGATACAACTGATACTCCTGCAGTTGTCGAACCTCACCTAGCCACATCACAGCCCCCAGAAACCACAGACCATATTCCCTCTACCTCAACAGAATATGTTGAACCCCTTAACCCATCTATTTCAGAAAAGACTCCAGTTGCCACTGCAACAACTGAGACAGGGACCCCACCTGCTCAAAACCCTTCTGAAATCAGATTTGAATCCTTGGTATATTATCCGATGAGCTTAAGGGAGAAGAGGATTCGTTCGAAAGTTTCGAACGGTTTGAAGAAACAGCTCTCGTCTATTGAGATAGACACTTCTACAGAGCAGCATGAAAAGCTTCTAAGGATATGCACATGGGTTGCATTGAAGAAGGCCCCGACGGAGGATCTGTTTGAAGTCATCTTAGGAATGGGTGGAATCTCCAACTTTATGGATTGGGAGATGGAGCAGAAAGAAAACAGTGGAGTTCAAGACCACTCTGAATTATCTCCTCCTCATGCCCTAACTGCTCTTGTGAAGAGAATGCTGAGTATTCCTGATGATGTACTGTGCTCAGAATTCAAGTTTGATGTTGGAGTTCAAACTGATCTCCTGGAAGAAGAGTCGAAAGCAGAACTTGTTGATGCTGCTATTCAGACTTCAGAACCTCTATTGGAACTAGAGAATGTCTCTGATCATGTTGACGAAGAGGCTGAAAGTGCTGAAGAGGAAGTCGATTCTATTGAACTTGGTGAAGAAGATGATGAGTTTGTTGAAGCCATCATGTTTGATGAAGATGAGCTGATTGAGAAAGTTCAAGAAGAAGTTATTGCTGAAACTCAATCGTCTACTCAAGTGTTCCCTGCAGGTTTTCTAGATGAGCTGAAGACAGATTTGAAAGGTGTTGTTCAATCTGCCATAGATGAGTTCTTAAACTCAAAGCTGAAGGATGTCCTTGTTGAACAGAATCAGTCACTTGTTGACAGCTCAAGAGAGTTGATAGTTGGAGAGGTCAACAAGATGGACTCGTCTTTCCGAGAAGAGATGTATGCTGAAATTGAGAACTTCCTGAAAAAAACAAGTTGATTTCTCGGAGAAGAGATCTATTACGTTTGCTAGATCTTTAGCTGAAGAGTCAAGCAAGATGGAGAGACTCTACAGAGTAAAGATAGAGATTGCTGATGAACAGAGAAGAGAAGCACAAGACCAGTTGGTGCGTTCTCGAGCTGTTCTAACTGATTTGACAGAGCAGAACAGACTTCTTAGGCAAACAGCTACATACTTTAAAGATGAGCTTGTATCAAGTTCAAGAAAGCTGGAGTTGGCTACTGATCGTCTTGACAAGATGAGTCACGACAAGACGCATCAAAAGCAAATAGAGCTAGCTGCAGACGCAATGAAAGAAGCTGTGAAGGAAGAAATGCCTCGAGTTACTTCTCTTTTCACTCTCAAGGCAAATGATGAAGCCAAAAAGGGGGAAGAGACGATTAGAGTTGAGAAAGTTGAAGTTGTCAAATCAAAATCAACCAGTGCTGAACCAGAAGAGATGAAGGAAGCTGCTACTGCTATGCAAGAACTGAAGAGGCCTAAGAGAGGCAAGTTAGTCAAAACAGCGGATCTTGAGCAAGCTAGAGCAGAAGAGATTGGAGAAAGGCAAAGGTGTTGCATCTCCAGAAGTTGAGGTTCAGAAAAGAGAGACTAAGAGAAAGTTAGCTTTGGAAGAAGCTGAAGAACCTACTGTGATAGTGAAGAAGCAGAAGGTGATTGATCCTGATGATGAAAGTCACTATGCAAACCAGAAGAAGCTTGGTAAGCATAATAGAAGGTTGCAGAAGCTGAAGTCGAATGAAGATCAAGTGGAAGATGCTTACATTGATTATTTCATGGACAAAGAACATCGTCAAGATTGGTTGAAAGTGAAGAGGCAATGGGAGCTTGACCACTGGATCATCAGAAAATTTGGTGATGTTGAGAGTCCAGATGAGTTGTATTCTATATTTGATAAGTTCATGGAAGGCCAGAATAAGATGCTTTGGAATTTAATCATAAGAATATCTACTGCTGTGAACTACAATATTCTAGTGTCGATCTACCCGAAATGGAAGACTCCTATGACTAGCTCAGGTAAAAGAGTTGATTTTAACCAGATCAAGAAATTTGAAGAGGAGCTACTAGACAAGGAGAAGATCGATGATGAAGAACACATCAGAGTAATTCATAGAAGACTCCTAGATGCATTCTGCGTTCCAAATCTTGAAGGAGGTAACATAACTGATTAGTTTTTATTAGTTTATTTGCTCTGATTGTTAGTTTTTGTTTTTGATTAAGTATGTGTAATATCTACTGATCTTATGTGAATGAATGAAAAGATAAGTACTATTTGATGTTTAAAGACAAGATAACTACTTAACGAGTCTACTATTGAGAAAAGATTCAAGTAGTTTTGGCTTCATCAAAAAGGGGGAAATTGTTGGGATATGAATCCTAGAACAAGTCCTAAATGATGAAAAGATAAAGATGAAGTTTTGATAAGCCAAAAGTAGTTTGAATATTTTCTAAGTGTTGACTGATTTAGTCTAGTTAAGAGAAGTCATCTTGTACAGACCAGTAGAGTTCACACAAGACAAGTACGAAGTATATACTGTTCATATTATATGTTTAGGTTGTTATTGAGCTATGTTAAACATTGTATAGAAGCTCATGATTTTCATGTGTAATAGATATATTCATTGTATAGATTCTAAGTTGACTAAGTTATGTTATAAAGCTTAAAGTAATGTAATAGTCTTGTTAGGATTAGATTAGTTGTTACTAAGTCTACTACTGAAGACAAAGTAGGATAGCTCAAGTGGTTAGAGCACCACCACCTAGGCCTTAGGTCCTGGGTTCGAGTCATGGGGAGGGGAAACAAAGGGAGGGTATTTAACTTCAATCAAAAAAAAAAAAAAAAAAAGTCTACTACTGAAGAAGGACGCACAAGAAGAAGAAGAAGTCTACTACACAAGACAGGTGCGACCACAAGACTCAACAAGACAAGTCAACATATAAGAAGGATGAAGTTAGTTATTCAAGCGCGTTAGAAGATAAGGATTGAAAGAGTTAGTTAGAAATAACTAATCAACAATAAACGCGTGGATGGATAAGCTGAAGAAGTTAAGAAGTTAGTTTTCAAGAAGAGTTGGTTACAACTGACAAGTTCTTGAAGTTGATAGTCTATAAATATCCCATGGTATTCATTGGTTAAAGACTACTGATACTACTGCGTACTGAAGCATTATTGAAGAATTCAAAGAAGCAAACACTCTCAGAGTTATTTTGAAGTTCGGAAAGCAAGTCAGAAGATAAGTGAAGAACGAAGAAGACTGCTACTGAATAAGTTTTTGTTTACTGTTTTCAAGTTGCTAGATACTTGTAAATCTCTAGTAAGATCGAAGATATACTTGGTAGTATATTCGAGAAGATCTATGATATACTTGGTAGTATCATTGGTTAAAGACTACTGATACTTGTTTCTTGGGACTTAAAATTAAAAGAACACACTGTACTCGATTGGAAGAGTTAGTAGAAACATCACAACTGGGTTTTTGAGAGTGGACGTAGACAAGTTGTCGAACCACTATAAAATCGTTGTGTGTTGTTTACTTTACTGTTTTGTTTGATTGTTTAATTGTTTAAATACCTATCTGAACAAGACTAGTTGAGTATTCATAAAATAGAGTTCTCGAATAAGAAGTTGAGTATAAACTTGAATTGGGCTCATTGATATATTCTGATTTCCGCATTATACTTTGATATATCGAAAGAATTTTGAAAAGTCTATTCACCCCCTTCTAGACATTTTCACTAGCTTACTCGATATTAAACTAAACTTTGGGGACCTACAGAAGTGGATGTAGGAGTTTGAGTCTCTGAACCACTATAAACCATTGTGTTATTTACTTACAGACATTTCATACAAGTAACACATACATACAATGCACACAAACTGATCTTCAAAAGATACATCATTCAAACTGTGCAAAAACTGTTTTGGGACAAGTTCCCTGAAAACTGTTGAAGTGTTAAAAATGTTTTTCAGAATTAAAAGGAGTTTAAATATAACTGGCCAACCATAATTCCACACATATAACTTACTTAGATAGTTATTCAACTCATTACCTAATAGTTCTCAGTAGTTTGATTATCTAATCAAAGTTATACATACTCAGAGAAGTTGACTAGACAACTCTCCTAATAGCCTGATTGTTTTAAAGGAAAAGAATTAGCATACACAAGTGCGAACGTTGATAGACAAATTGCAAACAATGATCAATCAATATTGTTAGATATCTAGTATATGAATTTTTATTCAATCAATAATAATTTAAATAAATAGATAAATTGACTTACATTGTTAGGAATCGTCGTTTGATAAGTGAGGATTATATCTTCAATATAGCAACACACAAAATGTGCACAATGGTCACCATCTCGTTGCCTCGGAACCTGTTATGATTAGCAATTATAAGCATGCGTTACAATTATGATTATTTTCTATTAATTTGATAACTTACTAAATTAAATTTATCTTAATATTTGTCCAACTCACTTTATTGAAATTAGATCTTGAGCCTTGATTTGAAAGGCGACTCTGATACATCGTCATCACACTATTATTATTATAATTAGAAAATAAAGATAGACTAAATATGCATAAATTTAAAAGTAAAACAAATCATTATATTAGAATAATAAAAATGAACTTACGCTTCCATGTATTACATGAGATCAGGGCGATTTGCAACCACCCCATCCATAGTTGGGTCCATAAAAAATACACTTAATGTATTCATATTTATGGCGACCAACATCCAATGGACCCTATATTATATTAAGAATATTAAAATTAATTGCAAATTTAGCAAATGTGCAAATATCATATTATGAATACAAATTTTAACGAAATGTTTATTGTACTCACCCCACATTTGTTGGCCAAAATATGAGATGTTCTCTCCCAGTATGACTCAGCATATGTTCGACTATCCCCTCCATGCCCCGGGCCCTATCACCCATTGAGCAAGACACTTGGGGGGAGACGAAGGAATACATTCCACATGCTCGGGCATCTGTAGAGAGATATACCTCACCCAAATATCTTTAACCAACAATAATACGCTAATTAATATTTAAAAAAAATTAAACTATATAGAAAGTAAATATTGATTATTAATAAACACATACCTGAGGTAAAAGGTTATGGTGGTTGCACTCAACCACTCGTCGTTCAAAACTTCAAGCACATGGTCCTTAACGATGTATTCTTCAAAAGAACTCCGATAAAAGTGAGCACTCATCGGAATTGTGAGGGTATCGAAAGCATTGGATTCCACTATCATGCTCACCATAGTCTGTACGACGCAATCGTGATCTAAGTCTCCAGGAATTGGATAACCAAGTCTGCACGCACCAATAGTGGAGTCATGCTCACCATAGTTTTATCCCTCTAACTGTCTATGACACCTCTTGATTTCTCTTTAGCCTTTTGTGGTGATTTCTGTTTAGACTTTTGTGGTGTCGGTAGATTCTACAATCAATTTGCAACATTATTTAGAACAACAAATAAGATAATAAACTTTAATAACATATATTTTACCTTCATGGTGCGAGATACTAAGTTGCTCGCCATTCGATGAAGTGCCCGACCGTTGTTCCGACTGTGACAGCATTATCTATTGGTTTCGGCACTGGTGAATCTTCTTCTCCAAGTACGGGTACATCTAGTGTGACCCTCACGAAACCAAGAGTGAGTGGACGACCATGAATCATTCCATGAAAGCTGCTGTGAAACGATCCTGTGGCCACCAACCGAGTAGGATCCTCCAAATAAAGGTAGCAAAGGGTCGGTGGCTGTTCGAATAAGATATTTAGTTAGAAAATTTTAATACACTAGTCTTTAATTAAAACAAAGGCGAGACATGCACATTTTGATACATGAGAGATGTTTTGAAGTGCCTCAATAAAGTCGTCTCTAGCATCAGCCGAAAACATAGCATCAGCGACACTATTTTCACAGCTTGCTCCACTCGACGACATTCCGTGACTCGATCTCCTCTCGGAACTCAAACGTTCCACATCTTTAGTCGACCTGGCAACCTGTTCCGAAAGTATACCCACCATATTCATGGTTTGAATAGCAGGTGGCATTGCTAATGATGTCTTCGCCACGCCATATCCAAAACTCCGTAAGCGGTCGGGATGCTCCTGGCGACCTACAACCCGTCCAAGCAGATAATGCGGATGTCGTCGGGCGTCATGGTCTGAGATATACGCTCCTGAATCACAAAAAAAAATTATTTAATTATTTGTTTAGAAATAATAGTTTGTAATTGAAAGATAAATTAATGGATAGATTACCACTTCATCAATGATATGTTGTGCACTGGAATCGAGAATACGCCCGTCTCGAGTCTTTCTCGTACTCTGAAATAACTCGAAACGGGTAACAAAATGCTCACTCTCTCCATCTTTCCTTCTTTCTTCTTTCTACGATAGTGAGATTTTATGAGCACCTCTTTGCCTGCTCGTGAGATTTTACGACTTCTCCACCCTTGCAGTTTTTGCCACATTCTGTCTTTAACGTAGTTGAAGATCTGCTTCTTACTTCTGCCAATGAGGGAAGGCAGACCCAGATATCTGCCTGTATTAAGGGGATTTGCCACGCCCATGATATCAGCAATCGAGTCCCTTAGCTGCAAATTGACATTCTTGCTAAAGAAGACTCCCGACTTGTTGTAGTTGATGGCTTGTCCTGACATCGTCTCATATTTATTGAGAACCTCTTTTAAAGCTCGACATTCCTCTGTAGAGGCTCGATAGAAGAGCATGCAATCGTCCGCGAATAATAGGTGGGAAATCGCTGGAGCCCCTACATATCTTGCTGCCATGTAGAATTCCAGAATTTGTGGCCCTTCTTATAGCTGTCGAGAGCCCTTTTGCACATAATATGAACATATAGGGGGAAAGGGGATCCCCATGTCTAAGCCCCCTCCCAGGTTGTATCGGCCCTACAAGATCTTCGTTCACATGGATAGAGTAGGAGACCGTAGATACACCCATCATCATCCACGAAGTCCACTTATCCGAAAACCCCATTTGCTTCATGATACGATGTAAATATGACCAGTCCACTCTATCGTAGGCTTTGTTGATGTCCACTTTAAAAACCACATCCCCTCGATTTCCATACCTTTTATTCTTCATCATGTGCAGCGTTTCAAATGCAATAAGGATATTGTCTTGTATTGCCCTCCCAGATACGCAGGCCGACTGTGTTTTATCCACACCGCCTTCTGGGAACGAGCCTCGTTGCAGCCATTCCACACAAGTCTTGAAAATATCATCACCCACTATGTTCCAACTTTTTTGATAAAAAGTCGGATTGAAACCATCAGGACCTGGCGATTTATCTCCGTGCATTTGCTTGATTGCCATCGTGATTTCCTCCATCTCAAAAGGCCTAATTAATAGCACATTTTGTTCCTGTGAAATGCTTTGAGGGACAGCCTCAATAAAGGATTGAATTTTCTAGGGCGCCTTACGTGGACAGCTGGTTGGGTGTCAAGAAGAATGGGGTTGTGGTCCAAGACAGGTGCCACTAAGTTGAGCAGGGTCGCCTCAGTGAACCCGTTATGCCAAGAAGAATTTCCAAGAGCTCTGTCCAATCTTTCCTCCACCTCGTTTGGGGTACCCCGACTTTTAAACCAAGTGAACCTGTGTCCCAGAAGCTGAACATCCGAGAGGTTGCAGTCTTGCACTGCCTCTCGAAAGCCCCTGATAAGGCTTTGAGGGTGGGCAACTCTCCCTTTTTTATCTTCCTGGCTCAAGAGGTCATTGAAATCTCCTATACACATCCAAGGTAATGTGTTTATTCCTGCCAAATGCCGAAGCAGGTTCCAAGAAAGTTGTCTTCGATTTCGCTCCGGGTGTCCGTAAAAACCTGTCAATCTTCAATCGTCACCATCACCAGTAATAGTAATATCAATATGGTTTCTCGAATAACTCAAAACATTGCAGTTCACTTTATTATTCCATAAAATAGCCAATCCACCACTTCGACCAATACAATCAACTGAAAAGCAAGAAATAAAATTAAGTTTAACACGAAGTGCTTCTAACTTCACACCATATGCTAGAGTTTTAGACAAAAAGATAACATTGACCCTTCTAGTGCGAACAATCTCGCAGATAGTCGGAACTGTAGCGCCTGGGCCAAGGCCCCTACAGTTCCAGCTCAAGACAATCATTAGTCCTGGCAGGCCCGGAAACCGGTCCCTGCCTCTAAAAATGGTTGTAGTATGCTTCCTCCTGTTCTTCGGTTGGGCCATACTCTTGTCGTGCATGGGCCGGGTTGTTGGCATGCAAGTTCCTTTTCCTCTTTTTGGGATCAGTAAGGGCGTTTTCGTCACTTTCCCCTTCATAGCAAATGTTGACTATGACTTTTGTGTGATTTGAATTTTGAGCATTTAACTTTTCCCTTAAATCAACATAGTCGTTTCCTTGATTCATGCCCGAATTACTCCCCCTTTCCTTCTCGCCATAATTGTCTTTGTTACCTCCTGGAAATCCGCCACCTTTATGGCCACTTTCCTCCCTCTGGCCACCGCCTTCCTCTCTCAGCCATTTGTTGCCGGAATTCTTGGTAGCGCGTCGATCAGGGGCTTTCAAGGACGGCCCCCATCCTTTCTTGGATATGTCCCTCCCTGTCTCGTATTGCAGATCACAAAACCTTTTTGAATGTCCAATTTTGCCACATATGAAGCAAAATATGTAGAGCTTTTCGTACTTGTAGTCGATCTGCACCAATCCTCCCGTGGCTATTCTCAATTTCTTCCATCTTTTCAGGGGTTGATCCACATCTAGCTCCACATGTATCCTCATATATGGCTTCCATATCGCCCCTTTGTTCGATTCATCATATGTCAAGAACTTTCCTGCGAAATTCCCCAGCGTCGCGCCGATCACATTGTTGAAATATCCATGTGGGATGTTGTAAAGTTGAATCCAGTATGCTAATTGTTCAATTCCACTGTCATCGGATTTTCTCCCACCTGGATATGGTGGAGAATTAGGGGGTTGTTGTCAAACGTCCATGTGCCGCTATTAGTTACCCTTCGCAGATCGAGTTTGTGGTAAAATTGAATGATGAATCTGCCGCTGCCGATGTTCTTGAAGCTCCCTCCCTTCCCTGGTCTCCATACTTGAGCCATCCTATTTCTCATGATATTTAAATTGTAGGGGTTGCATGTCAGTACCCTCCCTACAAAGCAGACTCTGAGATCCTTTTGTTCCGTTGCCGGGCTTTCGCCGTCCACCAGTAATTCCTCGTCCTTGTCTTGGATCAGGTTGAGGTTGGCCATCTGATCTTCCATAGTAGTCATTGCCGAAAATTCACGCTCTCAACAAGGAGAAAAATCACGCTCTCAGCAAGGAGAAAAATCTAATAATTCCAACTTTTGATCACGAGTGATCTCATATTGCATATAGGTCGCATTAGTTTCTAGTAGTACATGTTCTCACCAAGATAATTTTATAACTATCAACAAATTAAATGACTGAGAAATCAGTTTATTATGAAAACATCTAAAAAAAAACACCAACAAGCTCATCTAGCAAAATACTGCACATAATTATCCTCGTAAAAGCATAACCAGAGTGAATAACAACCATTTAGCCATAATTCAAAAGCACATAGTCAAATACTATAAGATTCACAAGAAATAAAATTAAAGGAAAATAACATAGCGAAAAGCGCGAGCAGGGGCAGCGCCGGAGAAACGAAACCGGCGGAGATTCAGTTCTTCCTTTTCACTTTCCCTTAAACCCTAGGCCAGGATTCACTGTTGTTTTCTTCGGTCTAAAGCATTGCACACACAAACGGGAGGGAGGTGACGGCGAGGGCAACAACGCGCGGGAGGGGGAGGAGACGGCGATGGCACGCGGGCGTGAGAGGCATGCGAGGGCGCAAGGGCGGGAGAGGGAGGCGACGGGGGATTTGGGGGAGACAACGATCGATTTTGGAATTTGGGGGAGCATTAGCTTCGATCTGGAATATCGTGCATTTGTCGACATATGTTGACTTAAAACCAGCTCTTGGACAACGGTTAAGAACCGCTTTCTAAGTGTTTACTTGGACAACGGTTCTAAACCGCTATCTAAGTGAGTATGCACAGCGGTTCTAAATTGTTTTCCAAGTTTTCAATTGGACAGCGGTTATAAACCGCTGTCTATGTTTTTTTTTTTTTTTATATAATAAAACCGCTCTCCAAGCTATATCTTGGAGAGCTGTTTGAAAAAAGGGCTATCCAAGTGCAGCTCTCCAAACTTAAATGTGTAGTAGTGTATAGACATGTGCGACGGTTAAAACCGCCGGTTTCGGTTAGAAACTGGCGGTTACGGTTTTCAGTTTGGACGAACCGTAACCGAAACGCGAACCGCCTGTTACGGTTACGGTTTTCAAACCGGCGGTTTTTTTTTGGCTCGTTTTCGACTCGTTTTTTACTTTTTTTTATCGTTTTTGACTCTTTTTTCGACCGTTTTAAGTTAAAATTATTTGTACAACTTAAAATTATACTCGTTTTAACCTTTGTTAATTGTTTTTATAAATTATATATTATAACTTTAACTTTAAGTCTTTAACTAACTTATATAAGTTATTAATATAAGTTATTAAGTTATAAATTATTAAATATTAAGAGAATAAATTTAAATTATTTAATGTAACTTATGTGAGTGATAAAAACTTCAAAAAATAAATTAATTATAATTTACAACTTACAAAGTTACAACTTACAACTTAAAAAAATAAATAAAACTTATATAAATAAAAAACTTTAGAATTACAATTTACAACTTACAAATACAACAATAAATTACAAAAAAATTGGGGAGGGGAGGGGTTAAAAGAAATTGGATTTGAGCTTAATTTTAAATATTAAACTTAGAAATTCTAAGTTCAAAATTTTAAAATTAAGTTGCCTACGTATCCAAATTCAACGGAAATTGGAATCAAAGTCCACGTAGTTCTCTTACCTCAACTTACCTTGTTGTTGTTGAATGATGACTCGATTCTTCATTCTTCACTTCTGCCCGTAGAGGTCCATTCCTCGTCTTCTTCATTTTCCTCTTCTAACGATTCAGCTCTTTTTTCGGCTCTTATCCAATCATCAAGTAAGCATTGGTTCTCTACGTTTTCAACGATCATATTGGACCTTGTTGCATCCAAAGTATAACCTCCTACACTAAAAGCTTGCTCAACGGCAACGGTTGAGGCGGGAGCCGCAAAAATTTCTCTTGCAAGCATTGACATTGCCGGAAATACTTGAGTCACCGTCGACCAACATCTTAGTATGTCAAAGTCTCCTTCCATATTTTCCATTGATGTATTCCTTTCATAGCTTTCATATTCTTGAGTATATGTAAATTTTGATCTTTTATAATTACGTTGAAAAAGAAAGCTATCAACATCATCTATATTTTGGTCCAAATCATTTTGTTCGTCAAAACTAGCACTAGAACTAGAACTAGAACTAGAACTAGAAGAGGATAAACCATGTGTATCCTGTCAAGTAATTCCAGTCGATTAGACGTCTCCAACCAAGTAGAATACTTGAAGATATAAGAAATAATTGCTCTAGGATAATAATTTAAAAAGTAAGCAACGAGACAAACAACACACAAGAATTTAAGTGGTTCGATCAATGTGATCTACATCCACTGGACCAGACGAGTACTTATTTGATTGATAAAGAATGTTTACACACTCATTCACTCGGAATAGGATATTTCCTCACTTCACTCGTGAACTCACACAACTCAAAGATTACAAAACGTACTACAATTCCATCCAGCGTTTTCAATGTACACATACAAGAGTATATAAAGACCAAAGGTAGTTGCTGCTGTTAGGAACTGTTTGAGTAGTTATCAACCGTTTGCAACCGCTTGTAACTCCCCATGTGCTCTGTTATTGCCCAACTGAAATGGTAGTTATGCCCTCAAGTAGTTGTAACTGTAATACAACTAGTTAAACTAACTAACTTCCAGATCAGAAGACTTGTCCATAAAGATCAGAACACTACTTAGTGTGTTGATACTCAACTCTTCTGTTCCTGTGATCAAAAGCTGACTCTACTGATAGACTTCTACTGTGCTGATCTTTAATGTGCTGACCAAGTACTGTGCTGACCAAGTACTGTGCTGATATACCCTGCTGAAATACTGTGCTGATCCACTCTGCTGAAGTACTGTGCTTGGTATACTCTGCTGAAGTACAGTGCTGATCCAGTACTGTGCTGACCCACTACTGTGCTGATCCACCAACTGTGTTGAAATCTAAGCATCACCTCCTCAGCTGATTGAAAACCTTCAACTCATTTGATTTCGGCCTAAGTCATCTTAACTGATCCTATCAGCACACTACTCACTTAGTGTGCTGACTATGAGATTATGAGATAACATTCACATATCCATATACTCCTTAATTAATGATAATATAAGTTGTTGAACTTCAAATATGAAATGTTCGATGTTCGGTTGTTCATTAGGATATTCGGAAATAGGATATAATTTTTTATAATACAGGGTTAACATATCTTTAAGACCCTCTAACTTATATCTAGGATAAAAAACTTTAGCAACTAAAAATATAGGGGGAATTATAGCAAAATATTTTTTCCATTTTTCCAACATAGGAGCAATAGCAAGATGTAATTGTGGATCGTTTTTGTAACGTGCTAAAACGGCGACAATTTTTAGAAAATTTTCAAGTGCCAAATGAGAAGTAGGTTCGTAAACTTTAGACATAGCAAAAGTAGCATTATTAAAAGTTTCCAAAACCTTAATAATTTTTATGCAATGATTCCAATCTTCAGGAAGTAAACCAAATTCACATTTTTCTTCTTCAAAAAAATCACATAAAATCTCTTTATAATCAACCGACTCTTTTAACAATTTATAAGTAGAATTCCACCGTGTTGACACATCAAGAGAAAAAAATTTCGGATGCACATTCCTACTTCTACAAAAAAATTTCCATTTTTTCATCATACTACTACGCCTCGTCAAATAAGTAATAACATCTTTAATAGGAGTAATATGCATTTTCAAAGCATTTAAACCATCTTGAACACATAAATTTAAAATATGACACATGCATCTAATTTGAAAAAAATTTCCACCAACATACGGTTGGCATGCATTACGAAGTTGTTCGATACTAGCATTATTAGCACTAGCATTATCAAAACCAATTGAAATTTTTTTGTTAATTAAACCATAAGATTTTAAAATTTCAACAATTTTCTTTTTAATAACATCGGCCGAGTGCACACAATCAAAATCCCTATAAGCAATTAATCTTTTGTTTAATGTCCAAGAATCATCAATCCAATGACCAGTAACTCCCATATATGAATGTTTTTTAAAATTATCACTCCAAATATCGGAACAAATAGAAACTTTACTCTTAAGTGAACGAAAAGTATTGATCAAAGCAAGTTTATATTCACCAACAATATTAGCAATATCACGAGTAACCGTAGAACGAGAAATTTTTTTCATGCTTGGTTGTAGTGAAAGTTGTATCAAATCATTAATAGCAAAATTTTCAACAAAACTATAAGGAAGATGTTGAACACTTATCATTTTAGCTAACATTTTTCTAAAATATGCTTGATCATATTTAAAAAGAGAAGTTGGACTACTTACCTCACCTTGAACTCCACCTCCGGAGGACCCGGTAAATCCTCGTAGTTGCGTTTGGCTCATTGAAATTCCCATTTTATCCGGATGGTGGTTTTCCATGTGGAGCTTGAAGGTACCATATCCTCCTCCTTTTTTAAATTTATACTCCTTTGGACAATAATTACAATGAGTTATAAATCTATCGACTTCACCAGTTGGAACTTTTTGAAAGTGAATTGCAAAATTTTCGGATTTAAAACTTCGAGATTGTGAAGAAGTAGGTGGTGGACCACCTTCAATCCCTTCATCATCATCATCATCCGTGGCAATTTCGTTCATTTGGTCGATGATATCGTCACCAAGAATTCTACGCATATTTTGAACTTCTTCATCGACGTCGTTGAACAATGGAACACGTGTTCGTCGAGGACCTCGAGGTTGTTGTGAAGAAGATACGATATCCTTTCCTTTTGATGATCTTGAAGAAGACATATTAGTAAATTGAGATTTGAGAGAATTAGAGAAAATAATTGATTAATTGAGAAGACTTGAGAGAATAAGAGAGAAATAGAGAATTGAGATAAGAGAGTTGAGATTGAGATTGAGATTGAGAGTTGAGGTGTGAAAAATATGAAGAGAAAATGGGGTATTTATAGGTGAATAATGGGGCAATTTTCGGATTTAAAAAAAAAAAAAAAAATCCGGCCAAACCGCCGGTTACAACCGGACCGGCGGTTAACCGGCTGCCAGATCAATCGTAGCCGTTGAGATTCAATGGTCAAATGATCTGGACCGTTGATCTCCAACGGCTAGAAAATTCAAATTGGAGGAAACCGTGCCGAACCGGCGGTATGACCGTTGGGATTTTTTTTTTTTTAAATTTTAAATCCGCTTTTAATCTAGACCGTTGAGATTCAAACGGTCAACAGATCTAGACCGTTGAATCGCCAACGGTCAGATTTTTGAAATTTTAACCGCCGGTTAATCGGACTGGCGGTTTGGCCAGAATTTTTTTTAAAAAAAAAATCCAAAAATTGCACCATTTTTCACCTATAAATACCCCATTTTCTCTTCTCATTTTTCACACCTCAACTCTCTTTTCTCAATTCTCTATTTCTCTCTTATTCTCTCAATTCTAGTCTCAAGTCTCTCTCATTTTTTTCATATGGCAACCGAAGGATCATCCGGAGTTACAAATGTACGTCAACGTGATGAAGAAGAAGTCAATCAACCGCCGCCTCGAATTCAATCAAACTTTCACCCTAGTTTGCAAAATCACTTTCGTGTGAGTGATATAAATCTAATAGACAATACACGTGAAGTTTGTTGTAACTATTGCCAAAAAATATATAAATTTAGGCACGGTGGAGGATAAGGAGCTTTCAAGTCACACATTGAAAGAGTTCATCCGGAGGCATTGGGATTTCCCCCTCGATTCTATTAGGTATTTAAGTATTAGTAATTTTACTAATTTATTATTTCATTTATTTGAAGTGTTTTAGTTTATTTTTATCTTGTCTTTGTAACTTTGTTCTTTAAGTTTAGTAATTAGTAGTTTACTTTAGGTGTTAAATGTTATTTATTTATGTATTAAGTTCAAGACTTAAGTGAAATGTTAAGTATTTAATTTATATGTATCTAATTTCAGTATTTAATTTAAATATTTGTATATAAAAATTTAAAAAAAAAAAAAAAACCAAAACCGCCGGTTAACCGGAAAACCGCCGGTTTCACTTAAGGGGAACCGTAACCGAACCGTGAAATTACGGTTACGGTGCGGTTTCAAAACCGAAACCGTCGGTTAGCCAAACCGCCGGTTTTGGCGGTTAGAAACCGCCCGTGTCTAGTAGTGTATGAATGAATCAAATTTCAGTATTATTTTATTCGGCGATTGTCCAAAGGGTGTCCATTTTCATTCGCCCTAGGACATTTTTCCCTTATTTTTATTCGTCGATTGTTCAAAGGGCGCCCATTTTCTTGTTCACACTAGGCCAAAAGAATGTCGGGAAAACTTATTCAGTTTCCATCCCACGAAGAAGATGAAGACCCAACATTGTTTGTTACGGGCCTCCCAACAAACCTAGCTGCTATTGCTGCAATGCCATCAAGCTACATCATAAAAAAAGCAGTTTAGTAATTTTAACATTTAATTCAACTTTTATAATGTGACTGAACTTTAAGTTCTGATTTTGTCATGTTCTTGTAATTATTTATTTTAAATTGTTAACTTTAGAAAGCCATATAAACAACTTTTTTTCATATCAAATTTAGTTAATGTGATTCTGCAATTTTTTTTTTATTTGTACGTTTCTTGTGCGCTAAGGTCTATGTATAGTACCGTTCAACTCGAGTGCAATTTTAAACAATGTCGGATGAATGAGAAAATAATCAGATAACATCAAATTCAAAAAGGGAAATGGATCCATCGTCGCATTCAAGCGACGAACAACAATCCAAGAACCATATGCTCAATTTACTCACTTGTTATACCTAGTCAAAGAAGTCAATCTTTGACAAGTCAATCCTAGTCACCAGCTTACGTGGCGAGGACTAGTCAACAAAGTCGTGCGACGACTAGTCAACAAGACCAAGAAAATGTAATAGAATAAATGTATTTAATATATTTAAGTGCTCGCTCAAAGATGTTGGCGAGCACATGTTTTAGTTAGCTGCTCGCCCAAATGTGTTGGCGAGCACATGTCTATCTTAGCTAGAGAAGTCTAAGTGTTGAAGCCTTGGGAGACAGCAAGGAGCGTGGCGACCACCTTCCTCGAAGGTATTTCGGCGACCACCTATCTAGACGAACAGGTCCTCTGGCGACCACCGCGGCCCAGCTCATCGGCATCTCGCCGAAGACGACCACCAGAGGCGGTTTAGCATTAAATGCACTGTCCAATCACCTTTTCGGGCAGAAGACAGGTCCAGTAAGGGCGTGCCACCTGTAAAGGGCGGGCAGCCCCTAGAAACCACTATATAATGCATAAATGGCTCATTTGTAAACACAAGTTCTCATATTCCACCAAATCACCCCAACCCAAGCAATAAACACTCCCAAGCTCTCAAGCTTTTAGCTTCTCCAAGAAGCTACATCATTTGTTCTTGCTTTGTTCTTCATAAGGTCATCAAGATCATATAAATACTCTCTAAACACGTAATAAACCCCGATCATAATACATGTTTGTCTCGTGCTAGCAAATAGTCCACATCCAAGTCAACCCAACAAAAGCACGTACAACTTTTGGCGCTAGAAGGAGGGGTCCTTTTACGTGTTCATCCTCTTAGTTTCGACCGATCATCGAGCGATCGGTTTGCAAACTCCGTTTTTCAGGTTCTAATCGGTAGTTCCACCGTTTAAAGCTTTATTTACGTATTTTAGTGTTCTTCGTGTTCTTGAATATTATCGATATTCGAGACATATTTTGGAGTTTGATCTCCTTGTAACTTTGTTTTTGAGTTTCTTTTGTTGTTACTTTGCTTCGAAAGTAGTTGTAATAGCACGTTCTTCTGCGTAAGAACTCTAATCTTTCGTTTTTAAGCGTCGAAAGCTTAAGAACAGTCATACCTTTGTAATAATCCCCAGGAGACACTCTTTAAACGATGTCTCAGCATACTCCACAAGACGGAATCTTACCGCCCGGAGGGAACGAACGCCCCCCGGCGCCGCCGGTAAATCCTTTTGCAAACTTGAACATGGGGGACATTCTGAATGATCCCCAGCATTTGAAAGATCTCTCTGACTACCTCCTAGAGAAGAGGAGGCAAAATGAAAAAAGAAGAGCTTGAGAAGGCCAAGGATCAGGCCTTCGACAAAGCTCGCAAAGCCAAGGGAAATGATGAGGACGACCGTTCCTATCACTCCAACTCTATTCGCCCCCAAGACAGAGGAAAGAATAAAGCTGCCGAGCACTCCCACAATAGCCACACGGGAGACTCGCGACACCAAAATTCGTTTTTCAACCGAATGGATGATAAAGATGGGAGGGCTTCTCGCCGAGTGCCTTTCAACGTGGATGGCCGACCAGAGAAGGCCGACCACAGGGATCGCGCTGACAAGAGAGATCAGGGCGACAGAGTCTCAGCTCTCGAGCGAGTAGGACCAGGGAAGGGCTCGCGAGCTCCGGCGAAGAGTTATCGCAGCCATCATTCTGATAGACATTCCCCCAGGCGATCGCGTCATGATGATCGCCCGGCCGCATCCCAAGGAAGCCGACGGGACGAGGACGTCGTCCCCCGAGCACAGACCGCCGAGGAGGGGCAGATCGCCCAGTTCCTCGAGACCCAAAAGATTATGAAGCTAGAGATGGAGGCTCTGCGAGCAGAGGTGGTCGCCTCGAAGCAAGGGACCACCCCACCAATCACTCTGCCCGCTCCTCCACTGAGTGTTGCGGTCCTCACCGCCCCCATCCAAAGAAAGATCCAGATGCCCTCCATGGCGGCATATGATGGGATGTCCGACCCCAGAGTACACTTGTCCAAGTACTCAAACTATATGGCCTCAAACGGGGCAACGGACGCCACCCAATGCAGAAACTTCACCCTAACTTTGGGAGACCGGGCTCATCGTTGGTACACAACTTTGGGTGCCGGATCTATCACCTCATTCCTTGAGCTGGGACAATACTTTTTGACCTACTTCGGGTCTATTGCTGCTCGCCCCGCCTCAAAGCAACGTTTGACAAACGTTCGCCAGTCCCTGAATGAATCTGGCAAGGACTTCATCGAGCGCTTCGACAGGCTGGTGATCGATGGGGAGGCCGTAAACGATGAGACGAAGCTGATCTCGGCTGTTTCCGGTCTAAGGATAGGTTCCAAGCTCTGGGAATCTATGCATACTACTTTCCCAGTTTCTTATGCGGACTTCCGCATGAGGGCTGGGAACTTCCTTCAGATGGAGGAAATCATGGACGCCGCCAAGGCTAACGAGCAGCCTGAGGCGTCCAAGAGGGTCTGGCCCAAGAAAAATACCAACTCTAGGGAGTCGTCCCAGCCAAAGAAGGCAACCACTCAAGCTGGCAGTGCTCGGCCAGCGAACTTCAGGTCTTTCGAGGAGTCCCCAGAGATCATTCAGTTCAGAGAATCTCTCTCTCTTGATCCAAGGGGTATTTTCAATGCAGTCAGGGGAAAGAATCTGCTCCCCCATGCCAAGCCAATGCATACAAATGAGGACAGCCTCGATGGTAGCAAATTCTGCGACTACCACAACTCTATTGGCCACCACACTAATGGGTGCCGGGACTTGGTGAGAAATCTATTCAAGCTATACAATGAGGGCAAGCTCGCCCAATTCATCAAGCCCCTTGGAAGTGGCGACAACAGAGGCAGGAAACGTCGCGACGACAGCAACGACCTGCGCCAACAGTTGAATCGTCCAAAACTGACTCCTCCCATGCCACACAATCCAGGAGGCGACGTCGACAACGTAGGCGGAGCCTGTATGGTGATAGAAGGCCCTTTGGGGGGAACTCAGTCCGGGAAAGCTCTGTTTGTTCGCCGACAACAGAGTGACATGCGAGCACTTAACAACGTGCATCAGGTGTGCGTCGCTCCGGCTGCCGAGAAGCCTCCATCTCATCAAGTCCTTTTCTCGGACGACGACCTGAACGGCGTGGTGCACCCAAACAATGATGCTTTGGTCATCTCTGGAAAAATTATGGGAACCAATGTCCATCGCATGATGGTCGACACCGGGGCATACACCAACATCCTTTTCAAGCATACTTTGGATGCTCTCGGTGGATATGCAGAATACATCGAGCCTTGCGATGATATAATCGTAGGTTTCGGGGACACATGCAACCTTCCCATCGGGAAAATCAGACTGTCTCTGGAACTGGCATCGTCGAAAGAGCCAGAAATGCACCATGCTCGGCAGCTCGACTTCTTGATCATCGACATTGCATCTTCCTACAACGTGTTCCTCGGCCGACCTTTCTTCAACGAGTTCAAGGCGGCCGTTTCTACTTATTTCTATTGTGTAAAGTTTCTGACCCCGGCGGGAGTTATAACCGTCAAGGGCGATCAAACGCGGGCGAGGGAGTGTCTCGTCCGTTTTGCAAAGCGTCATTCTAAAGAAACTACTATGGTTGGCCAGTATATCGAGTGTCAAAAACAAAATGAACAAGTGAACTACTTGGAGGGTCTTCCTAGCAAGTACCGAAAAATTGAAATTGGGGAGTGCAGTCGGAGTTTCGACGACCACCAAGTGGAGGCGAACGAGCACGCCTCCATGGAAGTGGACGACCACACCCCAATGGAAATCGACGAGCAGGTCATCTGACGACCAGGTTCCAGAAAACTTTCCAGATCTGGAGCCTAGGTTAGGCTTTGAGCCAGAATTCGGAATTGAGGATCCTCGTTGGAAGTAGCCTAAAGAGCGGGCATCTTCAGCCGAGGACCTTGAAACCATCCATTTAAACGAAGCTCGTCCAGAACTCGAGGTATTCATTGGTTCGAATTTACCAGAACAATTGTGGTCATATATGGTCGCATTTTTGAAAGAGAACATCGGTGCATTCGCCTGGTCGCACGAGGATATGGTGGGCATTAGCACGAATCATGCCTGCCACATATTGAATATTGATCCAACAAGGAGACCCATCACCCAAAAACGAAGGAAATTTGGGCCAGATAAATATGCGGCTATGGCGGTCGAAGTCAAGAAATTGATCGACAACAAACTAATCGAGAAAACTGGAACTGATCCCGAGTGGTTGGCGAATCCAGTGCTCGTCAGAAAAATGACCGGGTCGTGGAGATTGTGTATAGACTTCACAGATCTAAACGACGCATGTCCCAAAGACCACTTTCTGATGCCCCACATTGATCATCTAGTAGACAATACAGCGGGGAACGAGATGTTAACTTTCATGGATGCTTTCGCAGGATACCATCAGATTGCAATGCATCCCGACGACCAGCGACATACAGCTTTCATGACTGCAGTCGACATGTACAATTGGAAGAGAATGCCTTTTGGTTTGAAAAACGCGGGGGCAACGTACCAAAGGCTGGTAAATAAAATGTTTGAAAAACACATCGGCGAGATGGTGGAGGTCTATATCGACGACATCGTTGTCAAAAATTTGCGGAAAGAGGATCACCTACACCACCTCGCCATGACGTTCGATATCCTGAAAGAATACAACATGAAGTTAAATCCAAAGAAATGCAGTTTTGGAGTTAGCTCAGGAAAATTTCTGGGGCACCTGATTAGCCAGCGGGGCATCGAGGCGAATCCGAGTAAAATTCAAGCAGTCATCAATATGCAAATCCCGAGGAACGTGAAAGAAGTACAGAGGTTGATAGGATGCCTTGCATCGCTGAACAGATTTATTGCACGAACGGGCGATCGTTGCAAACCTTTTTTCGATGCTTTGAAAAAAGGGAGGTTCGAATGGACCGATGAGTGTGAGAAAGCTTTCGGAAAGCTAAAGGAATATCTATCAGATCCGAAAGTCCTATCTAAGCCAGTCCCCGGTGAAATTTTGTATCTATACCTGGCGGCCACTGACTGTGCGATCAGTTCAGTGCTCGTCCGAGCTGAGGGGAGAACACATCTGCCAATCTACTACGTAAGTCAATCACTAAGAGATGCGGAGTTGAGATACACTCCAATGGAAAAATTGGCGTGCGCGTTGGTCATGAGCGTCAGAAAACTAAGGCAATACCTGTTCGACCACGAGGTGGTCGTCCTCACAACCTTTCCTCTTCGGCGAGCACTGCATCGTCCGGATACCACTGGAAGGCTTTTGAAATGGTCGGTGGAAATCGGGCAATTTGGGCTCACCTACGCACCCAGAACGGCAATCAGGGGACAAGTGTTGGCTGAATTTATCGTAGAGCTCACTTTCCCGGAGAAATTGGACGAGGGAATCGAACTTCCTTGGACACTGTTCGTCGATTGCTCATCGACGAGCACCAAAGCGGGGGCAGGAGTCGTCCTCACCAGCCCAACCGGACAGACGTTTGCTTCGGCAATCGAGTTCGAGTATCGGGCGACCAACAACGAAGCAGAGTACGAGGCTCTGGTCGCAGGAATCAACATGGCTATGGCCGTAGGCGCCAGAAAACTAAATTTTTTTTCTGACTCTCTGCTGGTTGTATGTCAAATTACGGGCGATTACGAGGTTCGCGGCGATCAAATGATAAAGTATCAGGACCTAGTGAAAGGATTACTCGAGCAATTTGATCAATTCCACATCGAGCAAATCCCTAGGGAGGAGAATACGCAAGCAGATGCGTTAGCTCGGCTGGCCACTTCAGAGGGGGAGGCAATATTTTCAGAAGTGACCATCACTAAAATTTCTTCCCCATCGGTGAACAGAGGTCAAATTTTGCAGGTTGAAGCGACCTGCAACGAGGACTGGAGGTCGCCGATCACCAGGTACATAAAGACCGGCGAGCTCCCGGCAGATAAAGTGAAAGCAACCAGAGTGCAACTCAGGTCCGCAAGGTACACAATTATTGGCGACCAGCTGTACAAACGGGGTTTTTCAATGCCTTTATTGAAATTCCTCGGAGAAGACGAAGCGAAGATCGTCATGCACGAAATCCACGATGGAGCATGTGGAAATCATACAGGGGGGCAAGCGCTCGCTTTAAAGATCATGAGGCAAGGCTACTTTTGGCTAACACTGAAGAAGGATGCAATTCATTACGCCCAGGCGTGCAAGAGATGTCAAGCTTTTGCTCCCGCTATTCACTCACCTCCAGACGAGCTCATCTCCGTCTACAGCTCTTGGCCCTTCGCGAAGTGGGGTATCGACATCATCGGACCTTTCCCGCCTGGCGTCGGGGGGGTAACTTTCGTAGTCGTAGCAGTCGATTACTTCACCAAGTGGACCGAAGCGAAGGCATTGAAGACCATCACAACAGCCTAGATGACAAACTTCATATGGAAGAACATAATTTGCAGGTTCGGCCTACCACGAGCAATAGTGACCGACAACGGACGTCAATTCACAAGTCAAGACATACTGGATTTCTGCTCAGAATGGAACATCAAGAAACTTTTTTCAACACCCTATCATCCACAATCAAATGGTCTAGTAGAGGCGATCAACAAAATCATTAAGCACACCTTGAAAGCTAAGCTAGATGGATTGAAGGGCAAATGGGCGGACGAGCTGCACATGGTTCTGTGGGCATATCGGACGACCACGAGGAATTCTACTGGTGAAACTCCGTTCGCGCTCGCGTTCGGAACCGAAGCTGTCATACCAGCAGAGGGGAAGGTCCCCACTTTTCGAGTGGCAAATTATGACGAGCAGTTGAATAACGATGCACAGCTCTCCGACTTGGACTTCCTAGAAGAGCGAAGGCTAACAGCGGACGAAAAGAACGTGGTCTACAAGCAAAGGTCAGAACGCTACTACAACACCAAAGTACGTGCTCGCCAATTCACTATCGGCCAGCTCGTACTTCGGAGGGCGACGGAACTGTCCATTGGCATACTTGGCCCGACTTGGGAGGGTCCGTACCGAATAATGCGCACACTCCTGAACGGATCGTACGAGCTAGAAGATCTCGAGGGCAAGCCGAGCAAGTACCCATGGAACGCGGTCAAGCTGAAGAAGTACTATCAGTAAGTTTTTAATTTCTTTATATTTGTATAGTTTGTATCTAGTCATCATTTTAATACAAGTCAAAGTTTTAAAATTCCATCAAGTGTTAGATAAATTTTAGAAATTTTAGATAAGGCTCTGCGTAGCCAGATAAGAATCAAGAGTTCAACCGACGAATGGTTGACTCTAAAAGATGAGCACTTTTCCTTAAAAGACGCTCGCAAGGAAAAGACGAGCACTCTTTCTTAAAGATACTCGCAAGGTAGTGGCGACGACGATCACTACCTAACAAACAAAAGAGTTCAACCGACGAATGGTTAACTCTAAAAGACGAGCACTCTTTCTTAAAGATGCTCGCAAGGAAAGACGAGCACTCTTTCTTAAAGAAGCTCGCAAGGAAAGACGAGCACTCTTTCTTAAAGATGTTCACAAGAAAAGACGAGCACTCTTTCTTATAGATTTTTTTTTTTTTGATTACAAGTTAAATACCCCATCCCTTTTTTTTCCCTCCCCATGACTCGAACCCAGGACCTGTGGCCTAGGTAGTGGTGCTCTAACCACTTGAGCTATCCCACTTTGTCACTCTTTCTTATAGATGCTCACAAGGAAAGACGAGCACTCTTCCTTAAAGAGGCTCGCAAGGTAGTGACGACGACGATCACTACCTAAAGCATTCGAAAATCAAAAGACAAGTATTTACTGAAAGATGCTTGCAAAAAATAATCATAACATAAATCGAAAAGCAGTGACGAGGACGATCACTCAATATAAATAAAATAAGCAAACACATCATAAGCAAAAAGTTCCATTCATCAAAAGGCCTTAAAAGGCTGGAATTACAAAAAGGCCCTAAGCGGCCGAGCAGTCCTAAAAAAAAAAATAATAAGATAAGTAAATTAAGCTTCCGTAGCATTCCCCTCGGCAAGAGCATCCTGCTCGCCGGCATCTTCCTCCTCGTTCACGGCCTCCACCTCGGCAGGAGCACTCTGCTCGCCCTGTTGAGTTGGGGAGACTTGTGGAGGATCCCCGAAATGTACCGGAACACCCAAAAGTCGAGGGAACTGGAGTCCCAATTTCATCAAAGGAAGCAAGGGGAGTTCTGATTCCGGTTGAGGTTTTTCCTTCATAAGAAGGTCGTCTATAAATCCGCCGAGCGGAATTACATCCACATCCGGATGAACTTCTCTAAGTCTATGAACGAGCCCGTGGGCAGTGAGCGCCACCGATAAAATGGCCACGCTCCCAGCAATGTCATTGATTTCATCTCGTTCATCCATCATGGCGACCAGCTCTTGCCGAAGAGTGGCCAACTCTTCCTCAGCAGTTCCAGATTTATTTGTAAGAATGTTTACCTCGTCCTCGACAGTCTTGAGGCGAGCACGGAGACGTTCGATCTCTTGGAGATCTTCTTGATCTTTCTTCCGAACCATCTCAAGTTGGGCCTCAGAATCGGCCAACTTTGCCTCGACATCGGCCAACTTTGCCTCAAGGTCGACCACCTTCTCCCCAGAAGCGGCCAGCTGCCTCTCGACGATGGCTTTAGCTTTGGCCATTTGGGCGAGTCTCGTGCTCCTCTCGTCGCTGACCTTGCAACTCTCGGCGATCTGGCAGGTAAGTTTCTCGATAGTGTAAGAGGCACGACTCAGATCAATGGCGGCCAGGCGCACATTCTCCATAGAGCTTTGGTTGTTCACCTCGTCGACCAGCGTGGTCGTCAGCGATCGGGGCACATTCTTCATGACCCTAAGAGTGTGCGGATCCAGAGGCTCTTGGCTGGCCGGATCCCGCGACCGGTAGTAGCCGAGGAGGTTCTCGTTGTAAGGTTCAACGATCGGGTGTTGTCTTTTGGTAAACTTACTTGAAAATATTTAAAGGTTTTCTTTTGGTAAACTTACTTGGCGACCCTTGCGGCATCCCAGCCGAGAAGAGTGTTGTCCCCGGGTGCCCTCTGCTCGGTGGACGAGCTCGCAGATCGAGTGGTCCTGCGAGGAGGAGATATGACCTGTGTGGGGGGAGGCGAGTTATCCCTCGCTGGAGATCTCCTCGGAGAGACCCTCCGTTCGTTCACTTGCTCGGCCCTCTGCTCGGCAGCAGGCGGACGAGAAGAACCCCCTCGGGTTGGCTTCGCAACTTTCTTGGGAGGAACCTCCGAGGTCTCCGTCCCTTTCCTTTTGCTTTTGCCAGAGCCATCAACAATCTTGCGCTCGCGGAGAATTCTCGCTTGTTGAAGCATCCTGCTCGACGTTATGCGATCAAGTTCGACAGTCGGAGGAAGATAAGTGACAACTCTTTCAGGAACCACTACTAAAAAGAAAAACGAGAAGTCAGTGTTTACGAAGAGCAATTTCACAAAACTTAGAAACATGTTGATACCTGGAGGGAACTCTCGAGTGAAGTGATGAGGAGGTACTCTAAGACCTGCTCGCTCTCGCATACACTCCCTATTCAGAAAGCGGCAAGACCTCTCCAAATAGCGACGATTGAGTACGCAGCAGACATGATATTGGAAGATGGGCGAGAGACGGTGATCGACAGTCTTCTTGCGAGCAGTTTCTGTTGGGAATAAAATGAGTTATGTTTTGATTGAATACCAAAACCCCCTGAGACATGCCTAAGTTATGATTGAATATGTTCTAGACATGTTAGAACATATAGTATAAAGGCTAGATGAGGAGCTAATATGTTAGGTAGCTCTTAGATGATTAGATGCACAAATTGAGGGGGAACATATGCTTTGAAGTACATCAAGAACAAGTCCCCTCAAGGCTCAAACTCTGGAATCATGATCAAGTCTGCTGAAAGACAAGTATGCTGATCAGGAGAGTTGTCCAGAGGAGTTGTCTCAGCTCAATTAATCAAGATCAAGTGCTCTGAAAGCCTGAGGTCAACTATGCTGAAGAGAAAGAGACAACCACACCCTAAAGATCTTCAAAGAAACAAGCTAAGATGATCTTCAAGAGAAATAAAGGGAAAGAGCCAAGTCATCTGAAGAAGAGCAAGCCAACCTTGCTGATAAGCAAGACTGCTGATAGTGATAAGGAGTGTTGTCCAAATGTTGAGGAATGTTGTCCTATCATTGGAACAACCTTCAGAAGTGATGTCCAAGTTCTAACAAGAGAATCTGAAAGTCAGATATTGGGAAGAGTGCTGCAGAATGAAGACAAAGCTCTTACAGCCGTTTATTTCCCAAATGAGGACATGTCACTATCAAGATTCTGTCTTCAAAGTTGAAGAACTAAAAGAAGACATTTATGGACATTGGAGGCTGCCTCTCCAACGGACAAATCTTTCATTTGTCTATAAATACAGAAGTGTGAAGACCATTTGAAAGCATCCGACTTAAATCTCAACACAATCCAACTAAGCTCAAGTTCTTACAAGCTAGAGTGCTTTCAAAGCTTTCAAAGACTATCTTAGTCTTCAAACACTTCATCTAAGCTGAACTTCATTGTACATCCATACACAAGCTTAGAGAGATATCCTATCCTTATACACTGATCTCCATTGTAAAGGATGTCTCATTAGTTGGAACCTTACTTCAATCCTCATATCTTTCAAGAGTGAAAGTGAGAAGGTTGTAGTAGTAGAAGTGGTAGGAGCTGACTGTTGAGAGAAGAACAGTTCAGTTCTGAGTTGAGAAGAGGGTACTAGGACTCTAGACATCCTAGGGATCAATTCACCAAGAGTGGTGTTCTTGATCAAGTGCACCTTGGCACTATAAAAAAGGTTAATTCCAAGAGTGAAGGAATTATCCTGTTAAATCAGGGAAAGTGGATGTAGGAGCTTGAGTCTCTGAACCACTATAAACTCTTGTGTTGATTTACATTTCAAGTACTTACAATACATCAACACTGCACACAAAACTGATCTTTCAAGGATAAACATTCAAAGACTGTGCAAAAACCTATTTGGACAAGTTCCCTGAAAACTGGACTGTGTTACATTGACTAAGTGATTTCAGAAATTAAAGGAGTTTAAACTAAAAGGGCCAACCACTATTCCGCACATATAACTCCCCTAGATAGTTATTCAACTAAGTACTCAATAGTACTTAGTAGATTGATTATCTTAGAAGAGTTAATCTTCTTCAGCAGAGTTGTCCAAGACAACCTTGCTGAGCTCTGGTTTGATCAAGTTTGAAAAGAATTTGCATACAAGTGTATTCCCCCCCCCCATACACTTGTTATCTACTCCTTTCAGGACCAACAGTTTCACCTACAAAAGCGAGGATTTATTCAGTATAGACAAGAACGAGCAGAAATAAAAAGACTTACCACGAATTCTTTGATAGTCGGTCGCGATGGGAATGCGAGCAGAGGATCCATCCGGCCTCACCGGACTTTTCCAGTCCCCGGCTACCCACCACCAATTGGTCTTCCAATCTCGTATTTTGTTAGGGACCCCTTCGACCAACTTGAAGTTATCACGGCCTCTTACGTAATAATACCCATGGCCCACCTTCTGTCCGGCCTCGGCCGCCTGAAGAAGATAGTTGATCTCTTTCGGGCTAAGCCACGTGTTTCGACATCCATTCTCGACCGCCACCAGGCCGAACAGCGTGAGGAGTCCGATCAGGTTCGACCACCCGTTCGGCAAAATTTGAGAAGGGGCCACCCCTAGAAAATGCAAGAAGTTTGAAATCCCGGGGTGCAGGGGTAACCTCAACCCTGCCTCCATCATCCCAATATTGACGGCGACCATCCCTTCTGGCGGCTGGTCGGCCCTCTCATCTTTGCGAGGAACAAAGAAGCAGACGTCGGCCGGCAATTGATATTTCTTCCGAGAATTTTCTAGCTGGGCCGAGGAGACGCTGCTCGCGTGCTTACTTGCTTCATACCTTGATTGGAAAGCTTCTCGATACGGGCGAGGAACCTCTCTAGGAAGGTAATCACAAAAATACTTATAGTAGGCCTCCCTCGAGACCTCGTCGCCATCCAAGTTGTCTCGCCCACTCAAGATATCCTTTATGCTCTCCGCATAGCGAACAACTTCCTCGAAATCCTCGCGAAGACTTCTCGTCAAGGTCTCTTCGACTTGAGCAGTTTCTATCTGTTCGCCCACCCCTCGGTCCAAACCTTAGTCGCGCAGATCTGAGTCAGTCTCACTACCACCCTCCTCGGCATCACCCTCCTCGGCATCATTGCCGGCATCATCCCTATCGGATTCGTCGACCTCATCTACGTCGACGACCGTCATTCTAACCTTGCGGACTCCAACATTTATGGGTTCGGGGGAGTGGATCCTAGAGTCCGAAGAGGCTGCCCTCTCCGTCAAGGCCAGGGCCAGACGATCTCCATCGCCAGAACTTTCAGAGCCACCAACCAACGGCGGCGGACCACTACCGGAGCCACCTCCAACCTCCATTTTTTCTATAGAAATGGGGGAGAAAGAAGTTTTAAAGAAGAAAATGTAAGTTTTTACCTTTTTGACGATCGAAAGCTACCCCAAAACTCGCCGGAAAACTTGAAGGAAAAGCTTGGAAGGAAGCACAAGGGAAATATTCGAAAATTTGCAGAGTGAAAAACGTTTTGAAGAAGATAAAGCCCCTATTTATAGGCAAGTATGCGCAGGGACCTATGTGCAAGAAAACGGGGTAAATCCGTAATTTTCCCAAAATTTGGGGTCATTTCCGAAATCGAGGTCGGAAAGTGACCCCACGCGCGACCGTTGAGGTCGGCACGCGCCCCACGCGCGGAATTCAAATTCGGGCGCCGATGACGCGCCTGACACATGTCATATCAGTAATCATTAAAAGTTGCTTCGAAAAGCGTGCTCGGCGTAGGAAACGAGGCGACCGCCTCCAACTTACGTCATCAAGATTTCAAAATGGATTTGTTTGTCGAGGACAAATCCGTTTACCACACTGACGATCAGACTGCTCGCCTTACCATTCTACGAATACGAAGAAAGGCGACCAGGGGGCAAATGTTATACCTAGTCAAAGAAGTCAATCTTTGACAAGTCAATCCTAGTCACCAGCTTACGTGGCGAGTACTAGTCAACAAAGTCGTGCGACGACTAGTCAACAAGACCAAGAAAATGTAATAGAATTAATGTATTTAATATATTTAAGTGCTCGCTCAAAGATGTTGGCGAGCACATGTTTTAGTTAGCTGCTCGCCCAAATGTGTTGGCGAGCACATGTCTATCTTAGCTAGAGAAGTCTAAGTGTTGAAGCCTTGGGAGACAGCAAGGAGCGTGGCGACCACCTTCCTCGAAGGTATTTCGGCGACCACCTACCTAGACGAACAGGTCCTCTGGTGACCACCGCGGCCCAGCTCATCGGCATCTCGCCGAGGACGACCACCAGAGGCGGTTTAGCATTAAATGCACTGTCCAATCACCTTTTCGGGCAGAAGACAGGTCCAGTAAGGGCGTGCCACGTGTAAAGGGTGGGCAGCCCCTAGAAACCACTATATAATGCCTAAATGGCTCATTTGTAAACACAAGTTCTCATATTCCACCAAATCACCCCAACCCAAGCAATAAACACTCCCAAGTTTTTAGCTTCCCCAAGAAGCTACATCATTTGTTCTTGCTTTGTTCTTCATAAGGTCATCAAGATCATATAAATACTCTCTAAACACGTAATAAACCCCGATCATAATACATGTTTGTCTCGTGCTAGCAAATAGTCCACATCCAAGTCAACCCAACAAAATGACGTACAACATCACTCACCCTCGATTTTTGTTGGGGAATATATTATAATTAAATATTATATTGCACGCTTTCCTACAATTTTAACAATATTGACCAGCAAAAAAACAGTTAACCATTTAAAAATGCATTGGAGTTGCACGAAAAGAATTTAGGTGGAAAATAAATTTGAGACTTAGTTGTTACTTATGCCATAATTTAATTCCTTTTTGTTTAATTATTTTAAAGCTTATATTTGCGTGCAGATGTTGAAGTTTTAGAGAACCTAAAATATTTAATACTCGTTATTGATGGAGAACTTCTTTTATTAACTCTTTTGCACTTATTTATTAATTATAAGATAATTTCCATATTATTAAAATTGTTAAAGAAAACCATGATGCATGTATATTACTCATCCCCACACCCACATTCTATTTTCCCTTTTGGTTATTGTAGTTGTTGAAATTATAACACACTAAAAAAAAACTGTAAAATACCGACGGATTGAAATCTGTCGGGATTACCGATGGATTATCGACGGATTAACAAAGTCAACCGATTTATCGACGGAATTTGTTTTCCGTCGGTAATCACAAAAAAAAATGCGTGATTACCGACGGAAATTTCCGTCTCTAACCACAAAATTAAAAAAAAAAAAATAAAAAGAAAATTAAAAATTTTAAAAATTGTGATTACCGACAGAAATTTCCGTCGGTAATCACAAAATTAAAAATTAAAAAAAATTAAAAATTTGTGCAAAAATTAAATTATTAATTAAAGAAGAAAATTTGTTAGTTAGGATATTATGATTGCTTAAAATAGAAAATTTATTCATTAAATTAGAAACATGTCGATTAAATAAAAAAAATCGTTGATTAAGTCAACTAGGAAATTATTGATTAAATTAGAAAATTATTGATTAAATTAGGAAATTTTATATTAAATTAGAAAATTATTGATTAAATTAGAAATTTTTATGTTATATTGTTTGGACATAATTTCTTTAATTTTTATATCCATTTAGTTTATATGATAATTAAGTCTTTGTTGTGTGAATTAATAAATAAAATAATTATTAATAAATAAAAGAATTAAAAATAAAAGTACATTTACAATTTATAAATTTATAAAAATTACAATAATTATAAGCCACAAATTTAGTGATGAATATAAGTGAAAGAATGTAAATTTTTAAATGAATTTTTTTTAAAAAAATTTTGAATAAAAATATAATGCATGCATATATTAAATTACTAATATACTATTTAAAAACAAGATTCACTCATGTACAATAGTTATAAGTCACAAATTTAGTGATTAATATAAGTAAAAGAATGTTCAATTATTAAATAGATTTGTTTAAAAAAAAAGAGTAAATCATGTATACATGATATGAACTTTTTAGTATTTTAATCAAAACACAAAAAATAAATAAATTAGATTTACAATATATAAATTTCAAAAAATTAAATTTACCATAGTTATAAATCACAAATTTAGTGATTAATATAAGTAAAAGAATGTTCAATTATTAAATAGATTTGTTTAAAAAAAAAAAGTAAAACATGTATAAATGATATGAACTTTTTAGAATTTTAATCAACACACAAAAATATAAATAAATTAGATTTACAATATATAAATTAAAAAAAACAATTTACAATAGTTATAAATCACAAATTTAGTAATATTAATATAGAAGGAAATTAATTTTGTGAATTTAAAAAAAAAAATGGGTCGAAAATGAGTACATATACAATTAATATTACAATTATAAACAAAAAATAGACTTGTCCGAGTGGTAGACGCCCTTCACTAGGCTCCTACACGGCTGAATTATAGATACCCTTTTCAGTTCAAATATCTATCACTTTTCAATAATAAAAATTACATTTTTCAATAACAAAATCTACCACTTTTCAATAATAAGAATTACATTTTTTAGTTCAAATATCTACCACTTTTCAATAATAAGAATTACAATAATAAGAATTACACTTTTCTGTTAAAATATCTACCACTTTCAATAATAAAAACTACATTTTTCAGTTAAAATATATATCTACCACTTTTCAATAATAATAATTACATTTTTCAATAACAAAATCTACCACTTTTCAATAATAAGAGTAACATTTTTTCAATTTTAATAATAATTTTAATGGTACAATTTATAATTAAATATACTCGTTTTAATTAATTAAATTAACAATGATAGCAAATAAGTAAAATAAAAATGAAAAATTATAGATTAATTAATAATTGTAAATTAATTAATTAATTAAGTGATGAGAATTGTAAATTAATTAATAATTGTAAATATTGGTCGATAAAAATGAGAACGGTAATTAATTAATAATGGTAAATTAATTAATTAATTAATTAAGTAATGGATTATAAATAAATTAATTAATAAATAAATAAAATGGAATTATAACCATAGTAGAGAAAAATGGATAATAAGTTAGAGTGGGAGGATAAGGATAAAAGCATGTGCACCAAACCTATTTTGGTGCACAAGGTGCATTTGAGAATTTCCCTTCAGTCAATTATGATCGGGCCCTCGCAGGCCTTGTAGCTTGGTAAAACACCTCTTTTTTGTAGTGACATTGGCAAATTAATTAAATAACAGTATATTTATATTAAAAAATCAAGATTGCACAATCAAAATAACTAAATTTGATTCGAAAACTCACAAGTTGTACATATGACTTTTTTAGAGTTGGTAATTTCCAAAATTTTCTTTCATTGATCACTTTTTTTTTTTTTTTTTTCTTACTCTAAATTTAATTGCAATTGTTGCATCTAATTTGAAATTTCTATATGGACATCCCAAAGGACCCGATTTGTACAATTTAATTAAATAACCACTTTTGATTATGCTAACTATCTCCGTTAAATCGAATTCAGATGGATTGAACTGGCTATCTCCGTTGATCGAATCCAAAAGGATTGGGCTGACTATTTCTGATGATCGAGTCCAAATGGATTGGGTTTCCATCTTTCAGATTGGAGTAATAATAAATGGATCGAGCCCATTCTTCACAATGAAATATGATCAACCTCCAAAAGTTCTGCATAAATAAGTAAGATTTAGAAATGATTCATATGAATACTACTACTAAGAGCTTGACACGTACGAAATCCAAAGCAAAAATGATGAATATAGCTTGATGGGGCTTGGATTTAGAACATTTGTCCTACATATTAACATTCAGTGTCACACAGACTCAACTAATGAACATTAAAAATAATGTAAACATGAATAAACATCAAATTTAGAAAAGTCAACAATTAATCAATAGTCTAGTTCTCATTCTCATCCTCATCCTACATGCCCAGTTCACTGGGTCAAGCAACGTTCATGGATTGGATCGGGTTAGCCCACGAACTGGTCGGCCTATAAAATGGGAGTCCAGTCTAACACAGCTTAACCTAATGGGTTAACGGTCCAGCCCAATCCATGCATGACACGTTTTTTTTATTTATTTATTTCTTGCAAAATGAGAGTTATGGACAATCTCGAAAATTCAAGGCTATCTTTTAAAAAATCGAAAATTCAAACTAGTAATGAAATTTTGTAGACTACCTAAAAAATATTGTGTACTCCCTCCGTCCCATAAATTTTGCACACTTTTTTTATTTGGACGTCCCAAGATTATTTGCACACTTTTAATATGGAAATACTCCACAAAATTAACACCCTTCCAACATCATTTTATTTTCAAAATTGCAACTCTCTTTTTACATACATTTTACTTTACACCTCATCATATCTACTTTACACATCACCAAATCACCTAAAATACCCCTCATTTATCTTACATCACCAACCACTAAATTCACTTTTCTTAAAAATTGTGCCGATCAAACTATGCAAGTAATTTCGGAACGGAATGAGTATTTTTTAATGATGAAGAGATTACAATTTACAAGATATATAGGATATACTAAATCAATTCCAAAAGTATATACATGAAATCAAGATTAAATCTCTTAATGTTATTATAAAATTATCGATTATAAATTGAAAAAAATAATTTGGTTAGGTCAATCAGGTTGCGCACGACCCGTTAGGCCAAATTGACCTGAGCCCATCAAGCCCGTCGGGCGAGTGGATTGGGCCAAATTTAGTCTGCCTTTTTCTGGGCCATATTTTGTTAGCCCAATCCATACTAACCTTCAGATTGGCTAGGTTGGCCATCGGATCGGATCTAAATTGAAGACTCTACCTCGAGCATCTTGTGGTTGCATGCGCCTTTTAAAAATATGACTTCAACTCAATGAAATCGGATTAGAAAATAAACATATCTAAGTTGAGATCAATTGAATGTCAATAGATCTATCGATTATCACCTACTCCATCCGTTCCAACATTTTTTTGCATGATTTGACCATCACGGAGTTTAAGACAATAGAATATAGTGATATATAAAGTAAAATAAAGGAAGTGTATTATTGGTAATTCATGGACTAAAGTGAGTGTAGATTTGACTAAAGTTATAAATTGAGTTAAGTTGTGGGCCCAAATAAAATAAAAGAGGGGTATTATTGGTAAAAATTATGTGAGTTATTTCCTTTTTTTAAATGTGCAAATAATGTTGGGACGTCCCGTTAAAAAAAATGTGCAAATAATCACGGGACGGAGGGAGTATTATATATGATAAATTCATCCATAACATTTTTTCAATATATTATCAAATCGCACGTATCTATAATTATCCAGAACGCGTCTATTACAATTACTTTAAATTTAGAAACGGAGAAAAAATACCTTCCAAAGTGCAAGATCATAGTTTAATCATGAGTGCTCTATTTTTACTGATAACGCCCAAACCAAACAAATCTTTAAAAAAAAAAATGTTACAGTAATATTTTATTAAAAGTAAATTTGAAAATGAACATTAAACGTGATATTACTGTTGAAGTAAGGGATAAATTAAATGTTTCCAAGATTCATAGCACATAGAACCAAATGGAAAAAAAATAAAAAATTAGGGCATACCAATTGCTCTGCTTATGTGTGGTTTTTCATTGAATGCTCATTGTTGAACTTTTTCAAGAGGAGGATGAATAGTAAAATATTTGTATATGTGGGGTTAGGGCAACACATGTAATTATACCTAGTTTAGTGGATTCAGCGGCGCAGTATAAGACTAGTGTGCTACTTAAATCTATGTCAATATATATATATATATTTGCAAACTTCCGCCAAATGTCATCACCTCACCACCACCTCAATCTCTCTCTTCCCAAATCCTTTTATTTCAAAAATCTATATTTCATATTCATTTCGTTTATTTATTTTAATCTTCACCATTCATTTAAATGTTTAATCTTAATCGTTAGATCTTAATTCATTCTCCTATATAATAGGAATCGTTTTTATCTTAATTCACTCCATTTCTTATCTTATGTCAGTTTGGCTTGCTTTATGTTCTTTTCTCTTTTGTTTTCTTTTCATTTGTATATGATTGGTAGTGCTATCTATCATCAACTCTTTCTTCCATTATTTTATTTTTATGTTGCAGATGTGTAATGGAACATTCACGTGTAGATGTAAATCGCGTGAAAATATAAATCAAAATGTAACTTCTCCTTATTTATATAAGTTATACAAATGTGTTTGGAGATGCATACATTCTGTGTATCTTGATGATTATAATATTCATTTAGAATTTTCTCACCTGAATTGACATCGCCCTGATTTCCAATGGTGGTGTACTTCAAGACTACAATTCACAATATTACCCGTATAAAGAATTGCACAATTCACTGAAAATAATTAAACATGTGTCAAAATTAAATTATACTAACAATTTATAAAATCCACAAATTTAGCAGTAATAGTAACAGTTAAGTTTTTTTAAGAGATTGCATAATTTAAGGAATCCGAATTAAGATACAATTCATACTTTCAAATTACATAATAAATTTTTTTATATTTACATATTATTTTTACACAAATTTGATTATCGTATTTCCTAAAATTAAAGAAATCGAATTTCTCTTTAATTTTTTTATACTTAATAGTTTTAATTAAGGAAAATGAAATTTCATAATCAAAGTCAGATTCATTTATATTATAAAATAATAAATAAATTCATATGGTTGACTAATAATAAATAGAAACATATCAAATTGTTCATATTATACACACTGATTAAGGAAAAACGTCATAATTAAAATTAAATTAATAATTTTCATAAATAGATTACAAAATTAAAATTTCACGTTTCTCATAATTTATTTAATATTTTAAATTAATTCTTCAAATTGCGTTACATTATTAATATGATATTAACCAGGAATTGATAATCAAATTTTTTATATTTACATATTATTTTTACACAATTTGTTTATCGTATTTCCTAAAATTAAAGAAATCAAATATCTCTTTATCATACACACTAATTAAGAAAAAACGTGTTTCATAATTAAAATCAAATCAATAATTTTCACAAATAGATTAAAAGATTAAAATTTCAATTTCTCATAATTTGTTTCATATTTTAAATTAATTCTTCAAATGGCATTATATTATTAATATGATATTTGTAAATATTTACTATACTTGGAGACAATTGACTAATTTATATTTCATATTTCTTTTAAAGAGATTCATTTTTTTATATTTAGTTAAATAAATGTCAAAATTTAATTCACAAAAAATTATATGCAATATTGACCAATTAAGTCAATTTGACTGAAAATGTTGACTTATTAAGTCAATGGGCTGAAAATATATATTATTGGGCCACCATTAATTTATTTGTGTTAATTCTTAAATTATTTCTCAACTGGCTCGCTTGTGTTCTAATTTTGACCAAAAATTTTAACCCATTTATTTTACCAGTTTCTGTGATTTTTTTATCTTTTATTTTATTGTCGAACGCGAGATATTAAATGTAGTAATTCAAATTGTAATATGTAGTAACACACATTATTTTATGTAGTAATAACACAAACTATTTTATATAATAATACAAATTCTTTTATTTAGTAACACGTTTTTTTCTAGTATTTTTGTTAATGTAGTAACTCACATTATAATACGTAGTAACATATATTATCGAATGCAGTAAACACAATAACCTTGTTGTAATGCAAATCATTTGATAAAGTTACATATAGTAACAAACGCATATTCAATGTAGTAATTCAAATTGTAGTATGTAGTAACATATAATTTTTTATATAGTAATACCGATTATTTTATGTAGAATTTTTTTCTAGAATTTTTATTGATTAAGTAATTCACATTATAACATATAGTAAATATATTATTGCATGTAGTAATATAAAATAACCTTGATTTATAATAATTATTAAAGAATATTTAAAGAAATAGAAAATATTTAAAGATTAAGGCCGTCGTAAATTGCAACGTTCGACCGCGGTTTGGGGTGCCGAAAACTGCTCGGAGAAGACGACTAAGTACAATTTCTGCTAGTGGGTGTATTTATAAAAAATATGAGTGTGAATTGAACTTTCAGTGAGTGTATTTACAAAAAAATGTAGGTTGAGCTGTCAGTTGGTGTATTTATAAAGAATATGAGTGTGAATGGCTGAAATGCATATATGCAATATTTCACATAAGACTAGCCCAATTTAATTATAACAATTCACAAATTTAGCAGGGTTAAAGCTATTTTTAATGGATTCCATAATTTAAGGAAGCAGAGTTACGATATAATTCTTAATTTATAATTATATAATTAAAATTTAATTATTAATAAATTGCTCTCCAATTTAAATTTAAGTTAAATACATTTAAATATATTTAGAATTAAATTCAATTATAGATTATTTCAATTTTAAAAAAAAAAGTATTTACTACTTATTAATACCCAATTATAAAAAGACCTCAATTAAAACATATTTATTGTTATTTATTAGTCAAAGTTTCATGAAATATAGTTTAAGATATCATAAACACTAATTAAGGAACGATTATAGCCATTATTAACCATTATTAAGTATAAATAATTTAAACATATGTCAAAATAATTTAGCAGGTTATAGATATTTCTAAAGAATGGCATAATTTATTCTATCAAATATGCATAATTATAAATTTTCATTTTTTATATTATTTAATGAATTTCTCTCCAATATAAATTTAAGTTAAACACTTTTCATTATATTTAATTCAACTATAACTTAATTCCGAAAAAAAAACTATTTTGTAATAAATGTTGATAATTAAATGATTTTTTTATTTCATATAATCTAAAGCGTTTTAATAAAGATATTTTACTTCATATTATCTAAAGCGTTTTGATAAAATTATTAATTTTTTACTTCATATTAAATTATTTTTTTACTTCATATTATCTAAAGCATTTTAATAAAGATATAATGTGAATTGATTATCTTAATTTATTTTTAAGTTTTAATACAGACAAATATTTGTACACAAAGATATAATGTTAATTGATAATCTTAATTTATTTTAAAATATATAATTTTTTAATTGATTATCTTAATTTATTTTTTTAATACCCAATTAGTTAAAACATATTGATTGCTACTTATTAGTCAAAGTTTAATAAAATCAATTTTAAAATAGATATTATTTTAATCACTATAAAAATAATACAAAAATTAATACAAAGTAATGGTTATAGCCATTATAAAGTATAAATAATTTATAAGCATGTCAAAATAATTTGTCAAACGGTTATAAACTTAAAGCTATTTTCAAGGAATTGCATAATATATTCTACTCCGTATTAAATATACATGATTATAGAGTAAGTAATAAATTTGACTTTAATTAATTCACATCTTCTTACAATGATTATAGACTATTAAGTAATAAATTTAACTTTAATTTACATCTTCTCACAATATATAATATATAGTCTAAGTCATTCCAAAAGTCAAAATCTTATCCATCTTTTGATTGATAATTTTTTTTAAATCAAATCGATCCATTAATGTCTGAATTAACCTCTAAAAAGGTTTGTTTAATACTTAGTAAAATAATTTACATTTTTTAGTCAATTTATTTAAATTAATAGTATTTTTTTTTTTTTTTGCATAAAATGTTGTTCATATACTTACCAATTTCAGACATCAGTCCAGTTAAAGAACAATGGACGATTAAAGTTAAGGTTATAAGGGTGTGGTACGTTATGAGTACGAATTAAAGTTCATAAAAAAATTATTATGTGCTTATTCTAATGGACGAGGAGGTATTTTTTTCATAACATTTTTTATTAGAATCTTTTTATTTTATCTTATTCTAATTTTAACACGTGATATAAATTAATTATTTATTAATATTTAATTTTGAACAGAACTACAAAATTCAGGCTACTATTCAAAAATTTCTAATTTGGAAATTTGAGAAAAAGATTCAAGAAGGCTCAAGTTATATTATACAAAACTTTTCAGTCGGCCTTAATAATAAGGGGAAATTATTACCAACCAATAACCTTTACAAACTTCTATTCCAGAATAATACGGATATCCAACGTTGTTCGGATATACAGTTGTTAAAATCTCCTTATTCTTTCAAGAGTTTTGAGGAAATTAAACTGTTCCGTCAAGATAAAGCAAAATATCTTATAGGCAAAATAAATAATTTTTTTTGTATTTTTACACTATTTATTTTTGTAAGTTTATTTTAAATAACAATACTCTATTTTTTTTAAGATATCATTGCTTTTGTCGTCCGTATACACGATATTGAAACTGTTGATGTTAATGAAAGAGGCGTTCAGAAGGTTAAAGTTGAAGTTGAGGACGAAGGGTAACTTTATCTTTTATCTATTTTATTAATTAATAAACTTAATAAGATGTTAAATTTAACTTTATACTTTAACATTATTAAATAAATATTAAAAAAATATTATACAGTCGTACAAGGATGACATTAACTCTATGGGAGGGACACTTTGAACATTTTTTGGAATACAACAAAAATAATCCAAACAATCCCATTATTTTCATCTTGGATTACACTAAGGTCCAACACCAATATAGAGGTAGTTTTTATTTTTAATAATTTACAGTATTTTTCATGCAAATGCGATATTATAATTAATGTTATGCTTCAAATTTTTTTAGAGAAATATATTTCAAATTCAATATTTGCGAGTTGACTATCAATCAATCCTGATATTCCTGAAGTTGATGATTTTAGAAAGAAAGAGAATTTTTCCTATTAGAGTCATTTCTATAGCAACTTAAACAAATAGAAACTACAAGTTTAAAAAGTTTCTATTAGCTCAAATTAGAGTTAAATAACCAAAAATACCATTAATATACATATCTTACAATATTTTCGAAAATAAAAAATTAAATCAAATTTATTAATTCCATAATTTGTGCAGCTGCTCAATCCCTTAATTATACATGATTTACGACATTTGCTGACTTTCATAAATTCTACTTTCTCTAATTCGATTCTAATGGAATTCAAGATTATGTCAATTCTCCACAGCCATGGCCGCCCATCGGCCACGCTCCACTCTGCGGTCGTCGCCGGTTGCTGCATCCCCCATGGCTGTGGATGAAGAAAGAGAAGAAGAAAAATGGGGTTGAAATTGTGGGCATATATGATGTTCTTAGGGATGAGAATACAAATGGGGAGGATGACTTCGAAATTTACCCAAATTCAGAAAGAGAAAATGCAGGAATTTGCAGAAAAAGTCGGTTGGAAACTGCAAAGGAAGGACGAAACTGCAATTAATTTTTAAACTTAAAGGACGTAAATTGGACTATTTGGCCGGAATCCCAATTTATTTCCTCACATTCTGGTGAGTAGAAGATCAATACTTTCAGAAAAACGTGGAGAGCCATCCATTATTGGTTTTTATACATATACATTTAGAATACAATTTATTATAAATAGATTATTAATTGTACATTACCTAAAATAGTTTAAAGAATTATTTTATTTTAAATATAATTGTATTTTATTTTTCTTGATACGTTAAATTAGATCCAGTTATTCAGAAAAGAAAAATTAAAAGTGTTAGACCACTACGTAAGTGCATTCTCGAAAATAAGTGCAAGCACTCTGATCTAGGTTAGTACTTTTTTTTTTTTTTTTAATTATATTGTAATTTAAACTAATTTAAATAACTTTACAACAAATCTTAATTATATATATTTGCAAACCTTTCTCTAGACACGCGCAAAACCGAACCGCCAAACCGGCCAACCGGCCAAACCGCCGGTTTTTAACCGCCGGTTACGGTTTGAAAACCGAACCGTAACCGAAAAATGGCGGTTCGGTTACGGTTCGGCATTTTGACAAACTGCAAACCGGCGGTTTGGCCGGTTTTGAAGAGTTGAGTTATGATTGCACTGAGTTGCTAGATCGAGTACAATAGGATGTCTTCAACCTTAACTACCAAAAAAAAAAATGATATTCTACTATAAATATTTGTTTAAGTGATGGTAGATTCTTTTTTTTTTTGTATGGATACAGGGGTACTGGCAAAATTTTCTTATGAAGAACTCTTTCTACAACGTTAGATCTCACGGAGAAAGTATTCTTAATGTTGCATTGAGTGGTATAATTTCTCTTTTGTTGCCTGGAGGACATATTGCACATATATACTAGGTTTTGTATTCGGATAAACATTTCTGAATCATTCACCTACAACATTATCCGGTACTCATTTATACAAAATATGCTCCATAATAAAGTCAAAGATGATAATATGGGATGTGGCGTCAATGATTAACAAATTTTATTTTGAGGCACTTGATTGAAGCCTAAGAGATATAGTTAGAAGTCACGATGGATCGATGTTTAATTTGTCTTTTGAAGGAAATTCAGTGGTTCTTGGTGAAAACTTTAGACAAATTCTTCATGTTATTTCTGAAGGTTCTAGAGAACACATAGTCCACTCTACTATCAATTCTCATATATGTTGGAATATTGCAAGGTACATAGGTTAAGGAGAAATATGAGGTTGTAGGCTGTAGTTCTAACGGTAATAATATGTCTGATGAGATAGTTGAATTCTCAAATTGGATTTTAAAAGTTGGCAATGGAGATTTTGGAGATAGTGATGATGGTTTTGCGGATATTAATATTCCTAAGGAGAATTTGATTTTAGATGCATGTAATCATGTTGTTGTTGTAGTTGACAACATTTACCCATCTGTCTCTGATAATTTTGGTACAAATAAGTATTTTGAGGATATAGTTATACGTGCTCCAATAGATAAAGAAGTTGAAAGTATTAACAAGACAATGTTGACGATAATACTTGAGGATACAAGAGAATGTTTGAGTTCAGATAATGTTTGTCGATCAGAGTTTAAACTTGGTGGTATGGGACATGCATTTTTAATTGACTTTCTCAATTCTCTTAGGTGTTCTGTTCTACTAGACCATTGTTTGGTTCTCAAAATAGGTGTTCATATAATGTTGCTTAAGAACATTGATCTGAAGAAGTCTGGTTCGTACAATGGAACCAGATTGATTGTTACAAGACTTGAAAATCACATTAGCGAAGGACAAATTCTTTTTGAAAGAAATGTTGGTAGTAAAGTTTTTATCCCGAGAATAACATTGAGTGTTTCAAATGACACTGCTCATGTAAAGTTTTGAAGGAGACAATTTTATATTCTATTGTCTTTTACTATGACGATAAATAAAAATCTGGGCCAGTCCCTTTCCATGGTATGTGTCTACCTTTCGAAATCTGTCTTCACGTACACATGAACAGTTGTATTTTACCGCCTCTAGAGTGAAGAACAAGAGTGAATTGATTTTTTATTTTTTTACATAGATTCAAATGGAAAAACATGTAAATGTACAACAAATATTGTCTACAAGATAATTTTTCGCAATTTGTAATTTCGTATATTGATTTTTTTATAAATAAAATTATAATGGTCTATTCCTTTTATATATATATATATATATTGTATGTTGTAATTTATATTGCTACAAAATTTCATTTTTTATCTTTTAATAGATTAACAAATTTATAAATTTATACATATTTCAAAGGTTATTTTAATCACGCGTAAAACGCGGGTCTTACACTAGTTATATATATATATATATATATATATATATTAAACTATGTTTTGAAATTTACGATGGACTTTTTTATGCCGTTTTTAACAATACATAAGAGAATTGCAACTTTCAAGCATCAATTGGTCAACAACGCTCATTAAATATTTTAAGGATAATGTCCAATGAAATTGATCAAAATAAACACTTTTTCGTAAGCACCCTAGGTATGTACTTACTAATCAATTTTTCTATGTTGATATTCTATTTAATATAACAATAATTATTTTTTCTAAATATTTACCAACTTACCATATATATATTTTTTAAAATAAAAAATATTAATTAATCTATCGTGAATTTTATAATAATTCGAAATTCTCGCACTCATAAACCTCTATCTAATATAATAAATAGTAAGTATTAATTTAAATTTACAACTATATATATATTAATTGTCTCTTTAATTTGTTAAACTATTTAAATTCGTTGTTTAATTTTATACTATTCTCTTGCATTCAAAGTATCGTGCCAAATATATCATCGTCAAAATTGTCATATTAAATATTTACAGATAATTTTATATGTCATATTAAAAATTGTCATCGTTAGGGCCTAATGAAAGTGTTCAAAATAAACGTATAATAAGCACTCTAGGTTTGTACAATTTATTTAATTAAATAATAAAAAAACCTATGTTGATGTGTTATATAATCTATTCACGTCATTTAAATATATTTATTGTAATCAATTTATTTTGAATGTTATAGGAAGTCGAGGAATGATGACACCCAGTGACGGAGCCAGAAAATTATGATTGGGGGGCCCGATTTATATAAGAAGTTTTGGTAGTTTCGACTTAAAATGAAGTGAAACAATTTAAAAATTGCTTAATTATTAATACCGTTAAATTTTTTTAAATTATTTTCTTTCCTCAGTTATAATACTTTTAAATATAAATCTACAAAAAATTTAAAACACTAATTAAAAAAAGGCAATTGCTTATGTGTACCAGTTACATGTATGTAACTGGCTATTTACCCTCTTTTTTTAATAATTCCACACTCCCTTTTTTTAGGCACTCCCTTCTTTTAGGCACTTATGTGTATAAGTTACATACATGTAACTAAATACAATTTTTTACATGGGTTATTAGTTATTTACCTTCTTTTTTATTAATTTCACCCCCAATTTTTTTTTTTTAAAAAAATACATGTAAAATATTACCATTTTATCAATTAAATTAAAATACAACTCATTAAAATTATAATTATACACCGACTATCGATTCACCAATGAATCACCACCAAGTCAAATATTATTATATTTTTTTAACTTTTAAAAAATAAATATAAAAACATAACGAATATTAAAAAAATATGAAACTCAAAAATAAAATTATGAAATAAAATTTTCAGTTTTTTTTTTTAAAAACTGACCAAAATTTAGGAATAAAATACAAAAAAAATTGAAAAAAAAATCTAAACTAAAAAAATTCAATTTTTTTCTAATTTGGGTATAAATGTATAAATATGACATGCTCACTTTCTAGCTTTAATCTGATTTATAATAACTAAGATTATTTTGTTATGTCTTCATTATTTCTAAAATGATATCTGGTTTGTTACAAGTTTTTTAAGGTTGTAGATTATTTTTTAAAACTAATTAATAATATAATCTAATTGAAAAATAAATTTTATATTTAGAAACTTAAATGAGTTGAGAATTGGAGAAGAAACCAGCATAATATTGCATCAGCTTTATTATTTTCTTTGGGGTCATCGTCATGTTGATGCATTCATATGTTTATTGAGTGTGATCGTATCTATTAATTGAATTGTGTGTTCAGTGTGATTCATTTTCACTTTTGTTCTTCTTACTAGTTAGTTAATATCATTTTTTTAATATTAATGTATTAATTTGCATGGTATGCCTGTATTATAAATGTGTTAAGTTATGTATTTTTTGTTAAATATAAATATTAGTTTAAATACGATATAGTATTAGTACGCCTATGGTATAGTACTAGTTAATATATGGTATAGTACTAGAGATTAATGTGGGTATAAAAATATTACGGAGTATTTAATATATGAACTAATACTGTACAATATTTGAATTTATATTATACTATATTTGAACTAGTACCATAGAGTATGTGAACTAATACTATACAATATTTGAACTAATACTATACTATATTTGAACTATTACCATAAAGTATGTGAACTCGAAACTCGAAAAAATTAAAACATGTACCAATATAAACTAATATTATACTGTATATGAACTAATATGTACAGTACTGCATATTAACTAATAATATATCATAATACTTATCAACGGTTATCATAACACTTATAAACTAAAAATTATATTTATAAAAAATTAAAATAAAGTGATTCAAAAATGAAAGTTCAAATGAAAAAAATAATTAAACCATGTAAAACGAAGTGAAATTTTTAAGGAATGAAGTAAAATTTTAAAAAGATAAGGTGAAAATTATACACCAATTAATTAAAGTAAAATAGTACCAATAAAATTGAACACTTGCCTAAGAGAGGTGAGAGTTTTATTTTTTAAAACTAATTATTATTATACTATTTAATACTTAAAAAAAACAATTAATATTATTTTTAAAATTTTCTTATTAGACTTTAAAATTTTAGAATAATTATTTATGACATAAAAAGAAAGTACGTTAAAAAAATTATCATTTGAAACACAAATGATAAACAGGAAGAAAAATAAATTTAAAAAATAATAGTATTAAAAAGATAAATATAAATATCAATTGAATAAAATAAAAAAATAAAATTTTAAAAAATTAATGGAGTATTATTTTTTAATGATAAAATTAAAAAAATTTAATTGAAGTAAAATAAAGGTCCATGAAAAAATGTATGTGTTAAATTGATATAGTAAATGGGTCATGTGTTATTGGATTTGATATAGTAAATGGGTCATGTGTTATTTGTAATGGGTTATTGGATTGGATATATTAGTTACATACATGTAACTGGTACACAAGAGTGCAACTCTTAATTCATATGTTATATAGTTTGACTTTTTCTAGTCCAGACATTCTTTGTCGTGTCTTTAAGTCAAAACTTGATCAACTTATGAAGGATTTTAAAGACAATCAAATATTAGGTAAAATTGATGAGCGTAAGTGATTTTTTTTTTTTTGGTAAATTAATGCTATATTTTTTCTACTTAGAATTATAACCAAAATTTCATTTTAATTTTGTTACAGTGGTTTACACAGTTGAGTTTCAAAAGAGAGGACTTCCACATGCCCACATACTATTGTTCTTGAATATGGACAACAAAATTCACAATCCTGAAGATGTTGATCGTATTATATCAGCAGAAATACCTGATAAAGATTTTGATTTGAGACTGCACGATTTAGTTGCGGAGTACATGATGCATGGTCCGTGTGGTGCTGCTAACCCGAAAAATACATGCATGGTAAATAACAGTTGTAGTAAAGGATTTCAAAAGAAAAATAGAGATCAAACTACAGGTGATGAGGATGGATACCCTCTTTATAGGAGGAGGGATGATGGTCATTCAGTAAATAGGGGGAAGACAAGTTTGGATAATCGGTATGTGGTACCTTACAATTCCAATTTATTGGGTAGGTATCAAGCACATATAAATGTGGAGTGGTGCAACAAGTACAAATCAATAAAATATCTCTTCAAATATATCAATAAGGGCCATGATAGAGTTTTTGCCACCATTGCTAGTAATCAAGATGAGGAAGATGAATCTAAGCCTAAAGATGAAATTAAGGAGTTCCTCAATTGTAGATATGTTTCCCTGTGTGAAGCTGTATGGAGAACACTTGGATTTGAAATACACTACAGATTCCCTTCAGTTCAAAGATTGACCATCCATCTTCCCGACGAACAAACCGTTGTTTTTTATGATGATGAATACATCGAGAATGTTCTAAAAAGACCTTCTTCGCAACGTTCGATGTTTTTAGCATGGATGGAATTCAACAGAGAAAATGAATCTGCAAGGGATCTTACATATATAGAATTTTTGTTGGGATATGAATCCTGAAACAAGTCCTACATGATATTAAAAGATAAGATGAAGTTTTGATAAGCCAAAAGTAGTTTGAATTTTTCTAAGTGTTGACTGATCTAGTCTAGTTAAGAAGGAGTCATCTTGAACAGACCAGTAGAGTTCACATAAGTTCACATAAGTTTTTGTTTAAAAGAAAAGTGTTGTTATTATATTAAAAGATAAGTACGATTTATAAGTACTTCATATTTGGTTATATTGACTGTTTAGATTGTTGTTGAGCTATAATAATCATTGTATAGAGCTCACGATTTTCGTATGTAATAGATAGATTCATTGTATAGTTTATAAGTTGACTAAGTTATAAGCTTAAAGTAATGTAATAGTCTTGTTAGGATTAGAATAGTCTACTATTGAAGATCGCACAAGAAGACCAGACTAGACAAGAAGAATGAAGTCTACTACTGAAGACAGGTGGTCAACAAGACTCAACAAGACTCAACAAGACAAGTCAACTTGAAGTAATTTGAAGTTAAGAAGAAGCGCGTGTAAAGATAAGGATCAGAGTTAGTTAGAAATAACTAATTAACAAGAAACGCGTGGATGGATAAGAAGATTCAGTTGGAAGTTAGTTTTCAAGAAGAGTTGGTTACAACTAACTAAGTTCTTGATTTCAGAAGCCTATAAATATCTCAAGGTATTCATCGATTCAAGACTACTGATACTACTGCGAATTCATATACTGAAGCATACTGAAGCATTCGAAGAAGATTACTCTCAGAGTTTATTGAAGTTCATAAAGCAATTCAGAAGACAAGTGAAGAAACCAGAAGACTGCTACTGAATAAGTTTTTAGTTTTTGTTTACTGTTTTCAAGTTGCTAGATACTTGTTAAATTTCTAGTAAGATCGTAGACATATCTGGTGGTATAGTCTTAGAAGATCTAAGTCTTTTTCTTGGGACTTAAAATCACAAGAACTCACACTTTGTACTCGATTGGAAGAGTTAGTGGAAACATCACAACTGGGTTGTGAGAGTGGACGTAGACAAGTTGTCGAACCACTATAAATTGTTTGTGTTGTTTACTTTACTGTTTTGTTTAATTGCTTAATTGTTTACTTACATAACTGAACAAGACAAGTTGAGTATAGAACAGAGTTCTCAAATTTTGAAGATTGAGTATAAACTTTAGTTGGTCTCATTATTAATTTCGTATTCCGCATTTTGTAATTCTGATATATCGAAAGATTTTAGAAAAGTCTATTCACCCCCCCTCTAGACGTTTTCTTTAGCTTCCCTCGATATTAACTCATCTTCGGTACCTACAAGTGGTATCAGAGCAGTAGTTTACGAACTGCTGTTTCTTGATAACCGACTTAAGACTTAGGGTGAAGTCTTGGTCCGTGATTGTATTTGCTTACGTGCTCTTGATCAACATTCCTGTTATATCTGTTTCTTGTTCCATGTTCTTGACTTATCTGCTTCTTGATCATAAAACTGATTAGCACTAATCTACTTACTCAATATGTCTCTTGAAATAAGTGCTAATAAGTTGCCCAAGTTCCAGGTTCAGGACTACGACTACTGGAAGCTGCGAATGGAAGCGATTTTCAGCTCCACGCACGATCTAATGATCTCTGTTGTGACCGAGGGTCCGATCGTGACAATGGTCCCAAATACTGCAAATCTTGACAAAGACAAACCAATTGGCACCCTCGTCAAGAAACCAAGGTCTGATCTAACCTCAAAAGAAATGCGTCAAAATAATTTGGATAGTTTGGCGAAGAATTACATCTTACACACTCTTCCTAACGAGTATCTAGGAAAGGTGTTAAAATGTAAAACTGCCAAAGAGATGTGGGACAGATTAGCTATCATTTGTGAAGGGACATCCCTGATCAAAGAGAGCAAATTATCCACTGCTGTCCAAAGATTTGAATCATTTCGGATGAAAGCTGGCGAAACTATCGACCAACTGGATACTCGTTTTACTAAAATTATGAATGACCTTGAAGTTCTTGGTAAAACTTATACTCCTCGTGAAATCAATCTTAGGATTCTTAAGAGCTTAGATCCCCGATGGAAAATGGTAAAGATGCTAGTTAAGAATACCCAAGACATAGACAAGTGGAGTGTAGAGACCATGTTTCAAACTCTTAAAGCCCATGAGTTTGATTTAGACGAAGATGAACCTGTAGCCAGTAGTGACAGAGAACATGTTGTATCTAAGAACGTTGCCTTTAAGTCTAGCTCTTCTAAGTCCACTAAGGTAGACAGGTCTAAGTCTAAAACTAAGTCTGCCTCTGTAAAAGACGAGTTAGATACTGATCTTAGTCTGAAGGATCAGGTGAACCTCATGGTTAGAAAGTTTGATAGGCTGAATAAACGTTTCAGAAGATACAAGAAGTTCTATAGGGATCATAGAGCGTCTACTTCTAAGAACTCGTCTAAGACCAGACGAGACCGAAACTCGTCCGAAAGGAGAGACGAAGTCTCGAAAGGTAATAGGCGAGATAGAGAGTCTAACGATAGGAAGATTCAGCGTTCAGATAGACGTGATAAGCGTAGGGATAAATCTCCTATTAAAAAGGCTACTAATGATCTCTTGTGCTACAACTGTGAAAAACCAGGTCACTACATTTATGAATGTCCAGACCTGAGCACTGACGATCGAGAAGAACGTAAAGCTCGAAGGGAAAGAATATACAACCGTGGCAAGAAGGCAATGATGGCCAATGATGACTCTGATTCGGATTCAGACGAGTTGCCATCGTCCTTATCTAGCTACCCATCTGATCAAGACCACGACGAAGCATTCATAGTAGATGATGGCCTATGCTGCATGGCTAAAATCGACCAAGAGGTATCATCTGCTACTTCTTTTCAATCTTGTGATGATTCTGATACTGATGAAAGTGACACTGCTAGTAGTGAAGTAGGAAGTAGTCTGCAGCACTCTACTAGTGCTGTTGAAGACGACCTTCTACTTGCTAACCAAGCATTCATCGAAGTCAGTGATGAGAACATTGCATTAAAACAAGAAATCATTGATCTTAAGGTAGCTCAGTCCAAAGTAGATCCCAATATAACAGTCCTAAATGAACGCTTGACTGAAGAGTTGAGACAACTCAAAGAAAAGTGTGCATTGACAGACAGGTTATATCAAGACCTACTTAAGACACATGCAACTGAGAGAAATGAATTCAATGCTTTAAAGAGCAAGTGCAATAGACTTGAAGAACGTAATAAGTTCTTAGAGACCGAGGTTGTCGCATTAGATCTCAAGCTTACTGACCTGGTTAACTCTTCAAAGATTAACCTTGAACTGTCAGATAGGTATAGAGATCCAGGTGACAAGACAGGTATAGGTGCTGAGTCATCTAGCTCGTCTACTCGAGTCATTAAGAACCCTACTACTACTAACGCAAGACTTTTGCCAAATGATAAAGGAAAAGGACCTATGATATACGATATTGGTACTCCATCTCAAGGTACTGTATCTAAACAAGCTCGAGTTAACATTCCGATTACCAAGGGAGGTAAAAAGAATGGTAACAACAAGCCTGTTCCACCTAGAACTAATCTTCAAAGGACCACTAATCGTGGACGACCCAACCAGGTCAGATACGAGGACTGGTATCCTGAGGAGACGAGTACTAGACAGGTACAGACTAGACGACAAAAGCCTAGACCTCCTTTCATAAGGCAGTCTCAGCTCTACTCGTCTAGACCTAGACAGGTAGCTCCAAAATATCGTACACAAGCTGTCTTATATCCTCCACCTTTATCATATGATATTATTGGTGAGGAAAGACCCAAACGCGTCTATAAACCGTATGGACCTAATGCTTACAAGCCCTACTCTGACTATCATAGACCAGTGCCTGCTCAAGTAGAGATCAAGTCGAAAGGTTATCTCAAACGAGTAGACCCAAACTCGAATGATAGGACAGAGAAGGACAACAAGGTCTTATTTTGTAACAAGTATGGGCGAAAGCTTAAGAGATCGAACTTGTTCAAGACTCCAATGTATATTTGGATTCCTCTGAACTCGACTAACCCCCAAGGACCCCAATAAACAAATGGGTACCTAAATTATTGAATATCTTCATTGCAGGGTCGACTTGACTTGTATAAGAAGGGTGGCTCAGTAGGAGAAACCTGGTACATAGACAGTGGTTGTTCGCACCACATGACTGGTACCAAGGCTCTCTTATCAAGTTACCATGAGCAAGAAGGACCAAAAGTGATATTTGGTGATAGTTCCACTGCTGTCACTAAAGGATTTGGTTACATCCGGAATGGAGACGTAGAGATACAAGATGTCTCATATGTTGAAGGTTTGAAATATAATTTACTCTCTGTTTCACAGTTTTGTGATCGTGGATACAAGGTGCAGTTCAAAACCCGCAAATGTCAGATCATTGACAAAAGGACACACACAGTCCTACTAGTCGGCGTAAGACAAGGAAGTGTGTACATAGTGAATTGGAACAGTTGTCCGAGGGACACCTGTCTACTTACTAAGAATCCTAAAGAACTTGGCTGGCTCTGGCATAGACGCCTCTGTCATCTAAACTTTAAGGTTCTTAATAAGATAGCCAGAGATTACCTTGTAGAAGGTATTCCCAATGAAGTTTACTACAAGTCACATGTATGCACGACTTGTCAACAGGGTAAACAGGTGAAAGGTTCTTTTAAGTCAATTCCTACTCTCTCAACTAGTAGAGTCCTAGAACTCCTACATATGGATCTTCATGGTCCAATAACTCCTCCAACCTTGAATGGTAGAAGGTACACTCTTGTTGTTGTAGACGACTATTCTAAGTTTACTTGGGTAGTCTTCCTACACAAGAAGAGTGATACACAAACACTTCTGCCTGAACTGTTGAAGAAGTTACAAGTTGAGAAGAACCAGTCCATTGTCAAGATTCGTAGTGACAAGGGAACTGAGTTCATTAATTGCTATATCAAAGATTTCTGTGCTAAACGTGGTATCCAGCATCTTACTAGTGCAGCCAGGACACCACAACAAAACGGTGTAGCAGAAAGAAGGAATCGAACTCTCAAAGAAGCCTGTAGAACCATGATAGCCGAGTACAATACGCCTCAAAAGTTTTGGGCAGAAGCTATCAATACTGCATGCCACTCACAGAACAGAAGCTCGATCAACAAAGCTCTAGGCAAGACACCTTATGAGGTTTGGAAAGGTAGAAAACCCCGCATTTCATATTTCCATATATTTGGGTGTAAGTGTTTCATCCATAACAATGGAAAGAGCAAGTTGAATGCTTTCGATGCCAAAGCAGACGAGGGGATATTCTTAGGATACTCCTCGACTAGCAAGGCATTTAGGGTATTCAACTACTCAACTCTTTGTGTGGAAGAAACACCACATGTGGTTTTCAATGAATCTCGACAGGACTCGTCTGCCAACAAGATCAGTGAGAAAATTACTGAGCTAACGATCGAATCTGACAAAGACTCAGAGGTATATGAATCCGTTCAAGCCTACAATCCATTCATGAAAGCTCTCGAGTCTGATGACAAAGAGAAAGTAAGTGCTCAAGGTAAGTCTTCTAGACCAGCTGACATGCCTGCTCTAGTTGACTCCATAACTCCTGGTAAATCTGTTGATGATACAAATGATGTTGACATGCATGATGCTGTACATGATATAGATGATGATAGTGCTACTGTTAAGAATAGAAAAACATGGAAATCTGCGCATGATACTGAAAATATTATTGGTGACTCTACTGTTGGTGTGAAGACTAGACGATAACTCTTTGAGTCGCAAGAACAGCCTAGTCCAACTATGTTTTGCTGGTGTTGTTTCCTCTCATCTATCGAGCCTACCACTGTTAAAGAGGCATTGGCTGATAGTAATTGGATCATCGCTATGCAAGACGAGTTGAACCAGTTTGTTCGAAACGACGTCTGGGAACTTGTCGATAGGCCTAAACATCATAATGTAGTTGGCACTCGATGGATTTTCAAAAATAAGAAAGATGAGAATGATGTAGTCGTTAGGAATAAGGCTAGACTAGTTGCCCAAGGCTATTCCCAAGCTGAAGGCATAGACTATGATGAAACATATGCTCCTGTTGCTAGACTAGAAGCCATTCGATTGTTCCTTGCATATGCTGCTCACATGAAGTTTACTGTATATCAAATGGATGTTAAAAGTGCATTTCTTAACGGTATTCTTGCGGAATAAGTGTATGTTGAACAACCTCCAGGTTTCGAAGTCAAAGGCGACCAGGTGTACAGATTGAAGAAAGCCTTATACGGACTAAAGCAAGCTCCAAGAGCATGGTATGATACTCTCTCTCTCTCTTTCTATTAGAAAATGGTTTTACTAAGGGCAAGGTAGATAGAACCTTGTTCAGAAGACAAGAAGGGAAAGACATTTTACTCGTCCAAATTTACGTAGATGACATCATTTTTGGGTCACCTAACAAAAAGCTGAGTGAAAGTTTTTCAACACTCATGCAAAGTAAATTTGAAATGTCAATGATGGGTGAAATGAACTAATTTCTTGGTCTTCAAGTAAAACAAACTCCAGAAGGTATTTTCATAAATCAGGCGAAGTACACTAGAAACCTTCTAGACAAGTACGGGATTAAGACTTGTAAGTCTACTGGCGTACCGATGCAACCAACTTACAGAATAGATCCAGATGAACGCGGTAAATGTGCTGACCAATCTTATTATCGTGGATTAATTGGTTCTCTACTGTATCTAACTGCTAGTAGACCAGACATTGCATTCTCTGTTGGTGTTTGTGCTCGTTTCCAAGCCAATCCAAAAGAAAGTCACATGGAAACCACGAAACGGATTTTGAAATATTTGAAAGGGACCATCAATCGTGGTATATGGTATCCCTCAAATGATGATCTATCCTTAAGTGGCTACTCAGACTCAGACTTTGGAGGCTGTAGAATAGATAGGAAATCTACATCTGGTTCTTGTCAATTCTTAGGCACAAAACTCATTTCATAGTTTTCGAAAAAGCAGACTAGTGTAGCTACCTCTACTACCGAAGCCGAGTACATGGCTGCTGGTAGTTGTTGTAGTCAACTACTCTGGCTCATGCAACAGCTTAGAGATTATAATATACATGAATCAAATGTTCCTATTTTCTGTGATAGTAATAGTGCCATTGCCATTACACAAAATCCTGTTTTGCACACACGTTGTAAGCATGTTGATGTGAAGCATCATTTCATACGTGATCATGTAGAAAATAAGGATATTCGCATGGAAAAGATTCATACTGATTTTCAAAGAGCTGATATTTTCACAAAACCATTAGCTGAAGCTCGATTTCGTGAGTTATGCATTAGTTTAGGGCTAATTGATCTAGACCCTACTTGCCTATAGACATGTACTAACCAGTCAGGTACATCAAACAAATAAGGAGACCAGAACAGAGCACTCGACTACTCACGCAACAGACAGGTATACAAGGCTAGACTAGATGACCAAACAACCCGATGAGGAAGCTGGTAAAGCTGAGGGTAATACTAAGGGAATAAATATTTAAGGGGGAATCTATGATTTCTTAAATATCCTTATGTTGACTCTTATGTTTGTTAGAAGTCATCTTGTTCGAAACCTTGATCATTGCTTTAGATTGATATTCATCTTATTTATTTTACTCTACTTGTACCTTCGATTACACGTTGTAAATGATGAGATAGGTACATGAAGTCGTTCGACGTTCAGAATAGACAAGCACAGGCGAAGGGGGAACTCGTCTTGTGTTCATAAGTCTACTCGTCTGTTCTGGATGGACTCGAACAGACAAGATAAGTGTTCTTTTGATCTAAATATGTTAAGTGTTTAATCAAAACGAATTAAGGGTATTATAGTAATTCGATAATGCTAAAGTTGGAAAACCCTAGAATTGGATTTATACACTCCCATTTTAATGAGGTGTATACACCCAGTTCGCACACCACTCTACTATACAAGGTCGGATGAGTACACTCCCCTGACCTAACTAATAGAAGAGGCGGATTCCAAATTTTACAATATCAAATCACATAATATTCTCGATTCCGTAACTGAATTCCAAAAGCCCCAACCGTTGGATCTTATCCTTCGATCTTGGCCGTTGGATCAGAATTTCAGTTTTAACAAAACCCATCTTCCACACACAACTTGCCTCACGTTTTCATAACTCTCCTATTCTAGCTCTCGAATTTCTTGCAAAATCAAACTCCCTTGTTCTTATTATATCTACTGAAAATGTCGATTGTCTCTCTATTTGATGTAAGGACGAATATGCAGGCCAAATTCGACCTTGGCCAGTTCATCACTGAAGGTAAAGTGCATGTGGAGCCTTCGATGTTCTTCAAAGGGTTACACACTGAAGGAAACCAAGAAATTATCAGTAAGTGTATTCGATGTGGTTTGAAGCCATATCTGGAGGCATTTCCTCAAGTAGTATTGGAAGAAGAGGTGTTGCTATTCTATGCCAACGCCACCAGGCAAGGTGATGTGATCGAATCATTCATTGGAACGAGTCGAGTTGAACTCACTCGCGAGGTTTTGTTCAAGCATTTGAAGTTACCCATCGAAACGATTGTTGTGGAAAACTATGCTACCGGGCAGGAGATGAGGTATTTGAGCATCTTCTGTGGAAGGAAATTGAGGCTCAAACCTGATGGCAAAATTCCAGCCGTCAAGAAGGGGGAACTTCTTGAGAAATATCGCACCCTTCTGGACATAGCAAGCAAAATGTTGCTATGTGCCACTGGCTCTCATGATTCAGTCACTCTAGGAAAGGCGAGAGTGATGGCGGCGATATATGACGGAATCACAGAAGGCAATTGGTTCAAGTTGATAGCTGATCGGATTATGTATTTCGAGCGAAGTGTTAGGGTTGACACCGACTCTTGCAGTTGGGTGGTGTCGAACGTTGTTGGTTTTGGCAACAAGCTGAGTATCTTACTCCCCTTGTTATTGCCAAACAAATCTGATTGGAGCAAAGGAAAACCCTTTCACCCATTGAAGTTCTATCTGAAGAAGGAGGCGCTAAAGAAGCAAGTTGCTGCAAGGCCATCTGCCCCAATGCAAGTTCAGGTTGATGATTCAGCAGCTTTGCCGTATGCTGACTCGACTAGTTCTTCAGAAGACGGGTCCGATGATGAAGAATCGGAGGACGTTGCGATAGCTGAGTCCAGTGCAGCTGACTCAGAGAAGACTCAGTCGGAAGAGGAGTCGGAACAAGAGAAGGAGCCAAGTGCTCAAGTTCCAGAATTGTACACACTCGTGAGAGTTGGTTCGCCTACTCAACTAGACGAGTCGAGTTCTCAGGTTGGTACTTCTACACAATCTCTGTCAATTCCACTCTCTCTCTCTCTTCTGTTCGAACCAAGGCTAGATCACATCGATCTATGCCTACACCTCAACCCTCAACCTCTCAAGTACTGGCAGCATTACCGCTTAGAGCCAGTCATCCCGAAATCACTCCCATAAAGGATACAACTGATACTTCGACAGTTGTCACACCAGACCAAGCCACAACTCAGCCCCCAGAAACCACAGTCCAAAATCTCTCCTTACCCTCAACAGAATATGTTGAACCCTCCAACCCATCTACTTCAGACAAGACGCCAGTTGCCACTGCAACAGTTGAAACAGGGACCTCACCTGCTCAGAACCCGTCTGATGTTAGATTTGAATCCTTGGTATACTATCCTATGTGTCTAAGAGAGAAGAGAGTTCGTGCTCGAGTATCCAAGAATTTGAAGAAGCAGCTCTCAACTCTCGACATCGACACTTCCTCGGAGCAGTTTGAGAAACTCGTAAGGATATGCACCTAGTTTTCATTAAAGAAATCTTCTACAGATGATCTTTTTGAGGTCATTCAAGGCATGGGTGGAATCTCCAATTTTATGGATTGGGAGATGGAACAAAAAGAGAACAGTGGTGTTCAAGACCATTCAGAACTATTCCCTCGCAAGGCCTTAGTTGATCTTGTAAAAAGGATGTTGAGCATTCCTGATGGTGTTCTGGTAGAAGAGTTCTCGTTCGATGTTGGAACTCAAACTGATCTGGTAGAAGATGAGGAAAAGCCAGAAGTTGCTGATGTTGCTGTTCAGACTTCGGAACCCTTATTGGAGTTAGAAAATGTTCCTGAACAAGCTGAAGAGGAGGCTGACAGTTCTGAAGAAGTTGACTCTTTCAAGTTTGGAAAAGAAGACGATGAATTCATGGACGCTGTTATGTTCAAAGAAGATGAACTTGTGGAGAAAGTTCAAGAAGAAGTCATAGTTGAAGCTCAGTCGTCTACTCAAGTCTTTCCTGAAGGCTATCTTGAAGAGTTGAAGACGGATTTGAAAGAAGTTGTACACTCTGCTATAGATGAGTTCTTGCACTCAAAGGTGAAAGATATGTTAGTTGAGCAGAATCAATCACTTGTTGACAGCTCAAGAGAACTGATTGTTGGAGAGGTCAACAAGATGGACTCAACATGATGAATACATCGAGAATGTTCTAAAAAGACCTTCTTCGCAACGTTCGATGTTTTTAGCATGGATGGAATTCAACAGAGAAAATGAATCTGCAAGGGATCTTACATATATAGAATTTTTGTTGGGATATGAATCCTGAAACAAGTCCTACATGATATTAAAAGATAAGATGAAGTTTTGATAAGCCAAAAGTAGTTTGAATTTTTCTAAGTGTTGACTGATCTAGTCTAGTTAAGAAGGAGTCATCTTGAACAGACCAGTAGAGTTCACATAAGTTCACATAAGTTTTTGTTTAAAAGAAAAGTGTTGTTATTATATTAAAAGATAAGTACGATTTATAAGTACTTCATATTTGGTTATATTGACTGTTTAGATTGTTGTTGAGCTATAATAATCATTGTATAGAGCTCATGATTTTCGTATGTAATAGATAGATTCATTGTATAGTTTATAAGTTGACTAAGCTATAAGCTTAAAGTAATGTAATAGTCTTGTTAGGATTAGAATAGTCTACTATTGAAGATCGCACAAGAAGACTAGACTAGACAAGAAGAATGAAGTCTACTACTGAAGACAGGTGGTCAACAAGACTCAACAAGACAAGTCAACTTGAAGTAATTTGAAGTTAAGAAGAAGCGCGTGTAAAGATAAGGATCAGAGTTAGTTAGAAATAACTAATTAACAAGAAACGCGTGGATGGATAAGAAGATTCAGTTGGAAGTTAGTTTTCAAGAAGAGTTGGTTACAACTAACTAAGTTCTTGATTTCAGAAGCCTATAAATATCTCAAGGTATTCATCGATTCAAGACTACTGATACTACTACGAATTCATATACTGGAGCATACTGAAGCATTCGAAGAAGATTACTCTCAAAGTTTATTAAAGTTCATAAAGCAAGTCAGAAGACAAGTGAAGAAACCAGAAGACTGCTACTGAATAAGTTTTTAGTTTTTGTTTACTGTTTTCAAGTTGCTAGATACTTGTTAAATTTCTAGTAAGATCGTAGACATATCTGGTGGTATAGTCTTAGAAGATCTAAGTCTTTTTCTTGGGACTTAAAATCACAAGAACTCACACTTTGTACTCGATTGGAAGAGTTAGTGGAAACATCACAACTGGGTTGTGAGAGTGGATGTAGACAAGTTGTCGAACCACTATAAATTGTTTGTGTTGTTTACTTTACTGTTTTGTTTAATTGCTTAATTGTTTACTTACATAACTGAACAAGACAAGTTGAGTATAGAACAAAGTTCTCGAATTTTGATGATTGGGTATAAACTTTAGTTGGGCTCATTATTAATTTCGTATTCCGCATTTTTTAATTCTGATATATCGAAAGATTTTAGAAAAGTCTATTCACCCCCCTCTAGACGTTTTCTTTAGCTTCCCTCGATATTAACTCATCTTCGGGACCTACAATTTCCCTTAAGGCATGTTTGGAATAATCAAGATCGCAAGTGGTATCCCAAAAAGAGCAGTAGATTTTCATTGGGGAGATTGAATTATGTTCCACCAGGAGCTGATGAACAACATTACTTGAGTCTTTTAATACCTCACAGTAAGGGTTCGAGGTCACACAAGGAGATTAGAACCATTGAAAATGTAGTATATGGACTTTTAGATGATGATAGAGAGTATGTTGATGGAATAATCGAGGCAAGTTTTTGGGCATCAGCTCATTATCTGAGAAATTTATTTTCAATTCTACTTATATCACCAACTATGAGTTGTCCAGACGATATTTTTCAAAAGACATGGGAGGTAATGTCGGACGATATACTATCAAGAAGAAGACGATTGTTGAATTTACCAGGTAAGTATCATATTGTTATGTATGTGTTATTTTATTAAATTATTGTTACTTTATAATATAAATATTCTAATCTAATACATTTGTGTAGGTTTACGTCTGACCGATGAGCAACTAAAGAATTAAACACTCCTTGAGATTGACCAGTTACTTCAGAAGAATGGCAGTAGTTGAAGTAGATTTTCATCAATGCCTGTTCCAGGCCCAGATGATATCTCTCTACAAAATAATTCACTCAATCTTGAATAGTTAAGTTATGATCGCACAAAGTTGCTAGAGGAGTACAATAGGTTGTCTTCAACCCTAACTGTCGAACAGAGTGGTGTTCTATAAGAAATACTTGAAGTTGTTCGTTCCAATGATGGTGGAGTCTTCTTTTTGTATGGATACGACGGTACTGGAAAAACTTTCATATGGATAACTATTTGTGCAGCAATTAGATCCCAAAGAGATATTGTTCTTAACGTTGCATCGAGTGGTATAACTTCTCTTCTCTTGCCTGGAGGTCGTACTGCACATTCTAGGTTTCGTATTCTGATAAACATTTATGAATCATCTACCTGCAACATAATACTTGGTACTCATTTATCAAACTTATAATAAATTCAAAGCTGATAATATGGGACGAGACAGTGATGATGAACAAATTTTGTTTTGAGGCACTTGATCGAAGCCTAAGAGATATAGTTAGAAGTTCTGATGGATCGATGTCTAATTTACCATTTGGGGGAAAGACAGTAGTGCTTGGAGGAGACTTCAGACAAATACTTCTTGTAATTTCCAAAGGTTCTAGAGAACATATAGTTCACTCAACTATAAATTTTTTGTATTTGTGGGAACATTGCAAGGTATTGAGGCCGACGAGAAATATGAGGTTGCAGTTTAAAAATTATAACGACACTGATTCATCTGATGAGATATATCAATTCTCATATTGGATTTTGAAAGTTGGAGATGGAGAGATTGGAGGTTGTGATGAGGGTTTTGCTGATATTGATATTCCTGAAGAGAATTTGATCTTAGATGCATGTGATCCCGTTGCTGCTATATTTGACAACATTTACCTATTTGTCTCTGATAACTTTGGTACATATAAGTATTTTGAGGATAAAGTTATACTTGCTCCAACACAAGAAGTTGAAAACATGAACGAGACTGTGCTGCCGATGATACCTGGTGATACAAGGGAATATTTGAGTTCAGACGGTGTTTGTCCGTCCGAGTTTAGACCTAGTGGTATGGGACATGTCTTTTCAATTGACTTTCTTAATTCTTTAAAGTGTTCTGGTCTACCACATCATAGATTGGTTCTTAAAATAGGTGTCCCTATAGTGTTGCTCAGAAACATTGATCCGAAGTCTGATTTGTGTAATGGAACTAGACTGATTGTTACAAGACTAGGAAAACAAATCATTGAAGCACAAATTCTTTTGGGAAGGAATGTTGGTAGTAAAGTTTTTATCCCGAGAATGACATTGACTGTTTCGGATGACACTGCTCCCGTAAAGTTTCGAAGGAGGCAATTTCCTATTGTATTGTCTTTTGCAATGGTGATAAACAAGAGCCAAGGCCAGTCTCTTTCTATGGTAGGTGTCTACCTTTTGAAACCCGTGTTCACACACGGACAGTTGTATGTTGCAGCCTCTAGAGTCAAGAGCAAAGGTGGATTGAAAATTCTTTGCCTAGATTCAAATGGAAAAATATGTAAACGTACAACGAATGTTGTCTACAAGAAAATTTTCCAAAATTTGTAATGTATTGAATTAGTCTCTTTTATAGATTCATTTTTATAATTCTCTTTTTCTGTTATTGTTTTTTATATAAATGACATAATCCATACCCCTACAATATTTTATTTTTCATCTTTTAATAGAATAAAAACATTAAAAATTTATGTATATTTATTAATTAATTTATAAACCTAGGGCAACATATGTATACTTACATACTAGTTTAGTGGGCCGGGCAATGCAGTGTGAGTTGATCTGCTATTTAAACCTAGGACAACATACGCATATTGTTGGAAAATGTTGGTTTTGACCACATTTTATAAAATATTAAGTGACAATTTTATAATCCGTTTTGCGTAAATGGATTTAGTTGATTTGATTTCTCAAAACCAAATTTTGGGTGAATGAGAAATTAATATTAAAGTTGGTCATTTAATGAGTAAATAAATATATTGTTGAATGTATTTATTATTATATGATAATAGTAATGGATTGTGACCTATATATATAGATATGAAATGTCATGTCTTTTGGTGAAATGATTATATTCCAAAGGTTGTGTCCTTTAGAATTATTTCATTAATTTAAAGGTGGTGTCTTTTAGAATTATTGCATTAATTTAAAAGACATACCTTTTGGTGAATAATTGTTTATTTCCAAAGATTGTAACTTTTGGAAAGATGAGATTATTATGAAGAGTCACAACTATTATCATAAAGACTCTTGGAAGTCTATAAATAGATCCCCACATTTGCATTCCAAAAAAACTAAAGCCAAAAGCTTTCTTGCATTCTTTTTCTCCAAAACATTCTAGCATTCTAAGTCCTTACATTAGAGTTTTATCGGAAGTTCCGGATATCCATTTTGTGATTCGCCAATAGCTTCCAATTTGTAGTGCAACAGTCGTGAAGTTTGAAGTCGTTGTATCTTGGGGACGGTTGTCAGTGATCCGTATTGCACCTGTGTACGGGGCAATAACGTCTTACAGAGATAGAGTCAAACTCTAGCCTCGACTTTCGTGTTTAAGTTTGTGTCAGCATTTAATCTTCGTCTACACATACACCTCATTTCTAACAATCGTAAGACGTTATTCTTGTGTATTTGAAGTGAATTGCAAGCGACAGAAGATCTCACTCGATTAGTCAGGGAAGTTTAATTCAAATTACTTTGTAAAAATTTAATTAAATTTTCTTGATATTAATGATACATGCATAGCCATAGCCACCAAGCTACTGGAAAAATCCAATTCCTTAGATGCATTTTTTCAAATAGTTTCGCAGGGACAATTGAATTTCTTCGAGAGAAAGAGTGTTTCGTGAGAATTGGATCTTGCCCTCGACCGCCAATTACAAAATGGGTTTTTCAGAGAATCACATCACCTTGTTATGTGATGGTCCGCCATAAGAGGTGGAGTCTACAAATTATCCGGAATGTACGCGGCGATTCCAAAGCATTGATAAAATGGATAAAATGCTATGAATTAATTAATTTGATAATGGTCAGGTATTATAAAATTATTTCATAATTTTGGATCTCTTGATTGCTTAATATCAAATTAAATTTGATTGGGGGTCAAGTAATTTGAGCTTGAAGAGCACAAATTGTATTTTAGATTCAATCCAAAAGATCTTGACTCGTACGATTTGATCGAAAGTTAAGCTCGAGTCACGGGTGATAATAAAAGTCACATTTAAAATTGAAATTAATTTTGGTATGTTGACCAAAAATTAAATTAATTATTTCGCAGTTGGAAATATGTCCAACAAAAGAAAAATTCAAAATATTTTAACTCGTATAGTTTGATCGAAAATTATGCTCGAGTAATGGGTGACATTAAAAGCTAAATTTGAAATTGAATTTAATTTTGGTTTGTTGACCAAAGATTAAATTAATTTTTGAGTTGGAAATTGGAATGAAGTCCAATAAAAGAAAAATTCAACGTTCGATTTTCCAATGTTTCGAGATGGTGTCCAAATTTGGTGAATAAGAGAAATTCACAAATAAAGGGACAAACAACTCGAATGTGGGGGAATGCGTCTCCACACATGAACACATTCGAATGTGGGGGAAAGAAGTTTCCGTCGACATATTCGAATGTAAGGGGGTTAGCAAATGTGTGACCCTAAAGCTAAATATGGAAAAACCTAAAACGGTTGAATTTCGTGGAATGTTTTCCACAAGTTATATGGATTTGTTCATCTTGAAAAATCACATTCAAGTAAAGTCACCACATAAGGAGATATGAAAAGGAATAAAGTGATTCCTTTATTATCTCGAAGTGTGGGAGTGACTAATAAAGATTGAAGCATGTGGTAATGCTTATTGATTTGAAATGAACAAATCGAAAATTCCTGAGGTGGAATTTTATCTAGTTGTGAAAACTGGATATTTGGACACAAACTCCGAGCCCATCATTGGAAATGTGGGGGAGCAGTGTCATGGAAATCCTCTAAGCAAACTTGCATAGCTAGTTCCACAATGAAATCGGAGTTCATTGCATTGGACAAGGCTAGTGAAGAAGCAGAATGGCTTCGAAACTTCTTAGAGGATATTCCCGGTTGGAACAAACTAGTGCCTCCAGTGATGATACACTGTGATAGCATGTCGGCTATTGGGAGGGCACAAAGTAATATGTATAACGGTAAACTCGACACATTCGTCGGAGACACAACACCGTTAGACATTTGATCTCAAGTGCAGTAATCTCCATTGATGTAAAATTAAAAGAAAATAGTGCGGATCCGCTTACAAAAGGCATTAACCGAGATCAAATGTATAGTGCTGTAAGGGGAATGGGGTTAAAACCCATACATTAAAGGGTGTTCATAGCGGTAACTCGTCCATGCTGACTGGAGGATCCCAAGAACTTGGTTCAACGAGACAACTAAGTTATGAAGCACTCAGATGTGCACTTGAGAAAACTAAAGAAACCCATTCTCGATTCCCTTCAAGTGCAACCCTACACCTTCCGGTGCAGAAAAACCTACTGACGTGTGGTGAGGTTAAGCTTAACAACTTTTAATGATTCCTATATCCCAAGGGTGGAGTATTGCGGGGTACTCTTGATAGGAGATCACCTATATAAGTGTGAAGTGGGGCCGCTTCAAAAGAAAACACACTTATGAATCCAAGAAGTGGTCCAGGGCCGAAATGGACACAACGTGATAACCAAAGGGTATTAGAGTCGTTGTTGTGTATATGTCATTGTCTTGGTTTACACAAAATGCCAACCAGTTCAAGACATCGTGTTCACTGAGTGGCAAGTAAATCCGATGGCATTTTACTAGGGAAGGTTCAAAGCCTGAAGCTACCTATCCTGATGCAGTAACGGTTCGTCGGAACTTTCATAGGGAGTCACATGCATTAATTTCATTCATGTGGGGGATTGTTGGAAAATGTTGGTTTTGACCACATTTTATAAAATATTAAGTGACAATTTTATAATCCGTTTTGCATAAATGGATTTAGTTGATTTGATTTCTCAAAATCAAATTTTGGGTGAATGAGAAATTAATATTAAAGTTGGCCATTTAATGAGTAAATAAATATATTGTTGAATGTATTTATTATTATATGATAATAGTAATGGATTGTGACCTATATATATAGATATGAAATGTCATGTCTTTTGGTGAAATGATTATATTCCAAAGGTTGTGTCCTTTAGAATTATTTCATTAATTTAAAGGTGGTGGCTTTTAGAATTATTGCATTAATTTAAAAGACATACATTTTGGTGAATAATTGTTTATTTCCAAAGGTTGTAACTATTGGAAAGAAGAGATTATTATGAAGAGTCACAACTATTATCATAAAGACTCTTGGAAGTCTATAAATAGATCCCCACATTTGCATTCCAAAAAAACTAAAGCCAAAAACTTTCTTGCATTCTTTTCCTCCAAAGCATTCTAGCATTCTAAGTCCTTGCATTTGACTTTTATCGGAAGTTCCGGATATCCATTTTGCAATTCGCCGATAGCTTCCAATTTGTAGTGCAACAGTCGTGAAGTTTGAAGTCGTTGTATCTTGGGGACGGTTGCCAGTGATCCGTATTGCACCTGTGTACGGGGCAATAACGTCTTACAGAGATAGAGTCAAACTCTAGCCTCGACTTTCGTGTTTAAGTCTGTGTCAGCATTTAATCTTCGTCTACACATACACCTCATTTCTAACACATATATATATACACATACTAGTTTAGTGAGTCGGATGGTGCAGTGTGAAATTTGAAATTAATGTACTATTTAAATCTAATATATATATATATATATATATACTAGTTTAGTGGGCCGGTAAACGTGGCAGATCAAAATGAATTGTATTTGACTTGACGAATTAAAATGAATTGGATCGTGGCAGAGCGGGTATGCTCAGGACAAACGTAGAAATTGCCCTCCCAGAGAAGTATTAAATAAAACGTTAATTAGTTCTCATTGAAATAAAATTTGCATTTCAAATTCATCATTTAAAAAAAAGGCAAATACTTGTTATACCATGTAACTAGTCCAAGTTTCTAAATGGTTGAGCTGGGTTTTTTGATAAGTTGCTCCTTTTTTTTTTATGAGTTCACCCCAATTTTCTAAAAAGAAAATTACATGTAAAAAAAATATATTACCATTTTATCAATTAAATTTAATTACAACTCATTAAAATTCTAATTGTACACCCACCACCGAATCACCAATGAATCACATATTATATTTTCGGAAAAAAATTAGCGGAAAAAACTATGAATATCGAAAAAAATTATTTGAAAAAATAAAAATCTTAAAAATAATAACTTTTTTAATTATTTTTTAAATGACCAAAATTCGGAAAAAAACTTCCGAAAAATACAAAATAAAAAAAAATCAACTAAATTAGTACTCCCTTCGTCCAATTTTATAATTCTCACTTTCCTTTTTGGGTTGTCCAATTTTATTATTCTCATTCCTTATTTAGAAAATTTGTTATTCAAACTATTTTACCTCCACCCTTTAATCACCACTTATTTACTCCAATTGTCATTGACTTTATTCATAAACAATCACTTTATTTATAAATGAACCCCACAACGTCCCATCATACCTCTAACTTATCTACCTTATACATAAACTAATCAATATTCATTAAAATCCGTGTCCGCAAGAGTGTACATAATAAAATTGGACGAAGATAAATTTTAAGAGGACGTTGATAAAGTATGACAAGTTACTATAATGCATTGATTTGATTGTGAGGAGTTCCCCAGTATAAAGCAATTAGTCAATTTGCAATTGAATTTCAATCTTTGTTTGTTAAAACCCCAACACTTTTTATCAGTTTATTGTAGTTTAAATAAATAATTATTGAAATAGGGCACATTTTTTAAACTTTAACAAAACATAATAAAACGCGTGAGGGCAAAGCGTTTTTGTAAGAAAAACGCGAGGCCCCAACACGTTTTGGGGCCATAATGCAATATAAGATATTTGGACTGATTTAAAGTGGGAAACGCGGTGCCCCCACGCGTTTCTCTTGTTTATAAACATTTTTTTAAGCCAAATAAAACATAACAAAGTAAAAAAAAAAAATTAACAATTGAAAAACGCTTGGCCCCCAGCGTTTCCATTGTTTACCATGTATTTGAGTTGCATACCATGCATATATATACATGCATGCATTTTATCTACTCCGTATAATTCTATTTTGTTTCCATGCATGCATTATGTATGCTAATTTTCTTTAAAAAAATTAATAGTCTCTCAATTAAAAAAAAAAAAATTAAAAATATATCTTAACCTCTCCCCTAAAATTTGGGAAAAGTCATGTTTTCTAATATTTAGGTTGGACAAATTTGTGTTAATAATAATTTATGTTGGAAATAAAATGAGATATGTTTTGATCTAATACCAAAACCCCCGAGACATGCCTAAGTCAAGTTGAGTATGTTCTAGAGATGTTAGAACATATAGTATAAAGGCTAGATGAGGAGCTAATATGTTAGGCAGCTCTTAGTTGATTAGATGCACAATTTGAGGGGGAACACATGCTTTGAAGTCCATCAAGAACAAGTCCCCTCAAGGCTCAAACTCTGGAAACAACACTAAGCCTTTTGAAGACCAACTATGCTGATCAGGAGAGTTGTCCAGAGGAGTTGTCTCAGCACAATTAATCAAGATCAAGTGCTCTGAAAGCCTGAGGTCAACTATGCTGAAGAACTAGAGACAATCACACCCTAAAGAACTACAATTCAACATGCTAAGATCACCTTGAAGTGAAGCAAAGGGTATGAGCCAAGTCATCTGAAGAAGAGCAAACCAACCTTGCTGATAAGCAAGACTACTGATAGTGATAAGGAGAGTTGTCCAAATATTGAGGAATGTTGTCCTATCATTGGAACAGCTTTCAGAAGCCATGTCCAAGTCCTAACAAGAGATTTTGAAAGCCAGACATTGGGTAGAGTGATGCAGAAAGAAGACAAAGTCTTAACAGCCGTTTATTTCCCTAATGAGGACATGTCACTATCAAGATTCTGTCTTCAAAGTTGAAGAACTAAAAGAAGACATCTATGGACATTGGAGACTGCCTCTCCAACGGGCAAATCCTTCATTTGTCTATAAATACAGAAGTGTGAAGACCATTTGAAAGCACCTCAACACAATCCAACATTGACAAGAACTCACAAGCTAGAGTGCTTTCAAAGCTTTCAAAGACTATCTTAGTCTTCAAACACTTCATCTAAGCTGAATTACATTGTACATCCATACACAAGCTTAGAGAGATATCCTATCCTTATACACTGATCTTCATTGTAAAGGATATCTCATTAGTTGGAACCTTACTTCAACCCTTATATCTTTCAAGAGTGAAAGTGAGAAGGTTGTAGTAGTAGAAGTGGTAGGAGCTGACTGTTTAGAGAAGAACAGTTCAGTTCTGAGTTGAGAAGAGGGTACTAGGACTCTAGACATCCTAGGGATCAATTCACCAAGGAGTGGTGTTATTGATCAAGTGCACCTTGGCACTATAAAACAAGTTAATTCCAAGAGTGAAGGAATTATCCTGTTCAATCAGGGAAAGTGGATGTAGGACCTTGAGTCTCTGAACCACTATAAACTCTTGTGTTGATTTAGTGGGTGTTTGCAAGCACTACTATGTGCTTCAAAGCACTTCTTTTTTTAAATACAATCACTTGTGAAGTGTTTGCAAACACAAGTAAGTGATTAATTTAATCACTTAAAAGCAGTTTTGGTGAAGCACCATTTCCCATGCTTCTAACAGCTTCTAAGTGCTTCTAATCATTACACTAACTAATTTTACAATTTCGTCCTCACAATTTAAATAATATTTTATTCTTACTTATTATTTATTTAAATGTAATAAGGGTGTTTTTTGTAAAATTATAAAAAAATGATTTATTTGACATACACCACAACATATAAAAAATTGATTAGAAATGCTTAATTTTAAAACACTACCTTCTTTCAATTTTACTATAAAAATCAATTTTAATCACTTTGAATCAATCACTATTACTTGCAAACACACCCTTACACTTCAAGTACTTACATACATTCAACACTGCACATAAAACTGATCTTCCAAAGGATACATACTAAAAGACTGTGCAAAACCTATTTGAACAAGTTCCCTGAAAACTGGACTGTATTGATTTGACTAAGTGATTTCAGAAACTAAAGGAGTCTAAACTAAAAGGGCCAACCATTATTCCGCACATATAACTCCCCTAGATAGTTATTCAACTAAGTACTCAACAGTACTTAGTAGTTTGATTATCTTAGAAGAGTTAATCATCTTCAGCAGAGTTGTCCAAGACAACTTTGCTGAGCTCTGGTTTGATCATAGTCAAAAAGAATTTGCATACAAGTGTATTCCCCCCCCCCATACACTTGTTATATACTCCTTTCAGGACCAACAATTTATTTATAATTAATATTTATTAATATTAATAATAAACTCAATCATGCATATTCATTTAAAAGTCCGAACTTTTAGAGAGGTTGAAGTTGAGAGTTATTTTTTGTATATTAATTCCTATTACTTCCCTCACTTCATATTACTCCCCTCACTCGTGGGCCAGATTTATCACCTCTTACCCTTTGGGGAGGAGGCCCAGCAAGTGGACAATTTAAATGAGTGGAGTTTCTTTAAGCAGAAATCGAACCCAGAAGTTCATATTAGTTCATATATTATATTCACTACAAAAAAACAGTGATATTCCAACGGAAAAATTCCAATGAAGAAATAAATCGTTGGAATTTTTAAAATTCCAACAGTTTTTCCAACGACATAAGCAACCGTTGAAAAAATCCAACAAAAATTCCAACACCTTATGAAAACTGTTGGAATTTATCGTTGGAAAAGACATTGGAATTTTTTAAAAGATTATTCCAACGAACATTCCAATGGCAACTAGCAGTTGGAATGGTTTTCCTAAATCAAATTATTTATTTATAAATAATTCCAACAAGATTTCCAACTACATAATATCGTTGGAATTTTTTTTTAATTATTCCAATAGTAATTCCATTGGCGCTAGACAGTTGGAATGACTTATCAAAATTAAATTATATTTTTATATCTAATTCCAACAGAATTTCCAACGTCGTGTTAACGTTGGATTTTTCTTAAATTATTCCAACTACAATTCCATTGTGGCTAACCTGTTGGAATGATTTTTAAATCAAATGATATTTTTTAGTTGATTTTTTTAATCATTAAAAATATATTAATGTAATAGTATTAATTATTCTAGACGAATTCAAATATTTTTGTTAATAAAAAAAATGGGAGCCAAACCAATACCAGTGGCGGTTTTCAAATTTTCAATTCAGGCATTCAGCCGATGAGCCGAGGGAAACTTTGAATTTTTTATTGGGGAAAATCCAAAGATTGGGAGACAATCAAGATTTTTTGATAATCCCTAATTCTACCCAATTCTACCAAATGCAACAATCATACCAGTTACCGTTGCTGTCTCTGTTCCCTTAACCACCATCATTTCAATCTCAAATACCTGTTCCCTTCGAAGATCTGGACACCTTAGTTTCAATCGCGACCAACGAAGATCTGGAGAATATGAAGGCGGAATAGCGCCGCGGTGAAACCCTCGTGCCTTCGCCTGTTTCTCTTCCCTTTGAAACCGAAAATGACGTTGTCAATGTGATCTCTACTCGACAATGCGAAATCGGACATGTGGTTCATCGATGCGTTTAACGGGTCCGACGGTTTGGTACTCCCGAGAGGGCTTTTTGAATCGGCCGCCATGGATACTTTGGTTGAGCTCGAAGTGACCAATAGTAGTGATTATTGTACGGATACCCACGACCCACTCTGTCGGCGCCCTGTTTTAAAGCACATTAATTCTCAGGTCAATTACGCTTACCGTGACCCACGCTTTAGGCCGGCGCTCCCATGCCCCTTGCTGTTGAAGAGTTTCAGAGAGACGGAGGTGAGAAACAAATATTCAGTTGACTTTGATAATTCATGGAAGTGAGGATTAAAAGTTTAATAAGGTAATTATTGAAATTAAATTAAGGTTTGATGGGGGCTGTATACATTTTTTGATGATGTGAATAATGAAACATAATAGATACACTAGCTTCATATGTTGCTGCCATTTTCTTCACGATGCAATTCTCCAATTACTCAGATGATATTTGCTGAGATTTTTTTTAATGGTTATAGGAATCAATCCAGTGAGGAAAAATAGCTTGTTGGTAGGTCAAAATCAGTGTTAAAATTATTGTGTGCAGTTCCTTCATACCTAATGCTGATTTTACTAGTGGATTTTTATGTTTAAATGTGATGAATGCAGCTGCTTGTTATCGTGGTAGATGTGTTAGAGGAAATGTTACAGTAATGCATTGATTTCAGATTGATGTCAAGCAGATAATCTTTCGTGTTTGTTTCGGAGCATGGGAACATCATTTTACCCTGCTTCTTGAAGATAGAGGAAATGAGGACGCATACTCATTATTTGTTATGTCATCTGATTTCATTCTGCTGGTAATGTTACTTAAGTTCTTGCAATTTTTGTAAATACTAATGAGATTTTCACCGCTGATTGATAATATTTCAACTAGTACTCTTAGAAATTGAGTTTCTTCTTCAATAATTCTCCTTAACCTATTCATAAGAGTTTTCCTTTCAATTACTCTAACATCATCAACTTCTCTCGCTTTATATAATTTGTTTTTCAAAGTATATGTCTCTCAATGTGTATATATAAGAAATGATCATGGTGTTCCATTTACTGTCTTTTCATTGTCTACTTCTTGAGTAATTTGTGCCTATATCTTTTGGATTAACATAATAGCCAAATTACTTCTATGATACCAAGGTAAGCAAATTAATAATACATTGAGTTGTTTTTTGCAGAAATGTTCTCTTGCAATGGATTAGTATCTTCTCATATTATTCTCCTTGTTTAGACCAATTAGAGTCGAGAGTATATATATTTTTTTTGAACGGTAAAAAGGAATATATTTCATCTCGAGTACACGGGGTACTCAACCCATAGATATACAAGTATACACTATTTTACATTGTGAGATCACGATTTTGCCACTTGTGCCTCTAACGTTTAGTCGATAATACAGAGGAACGGATCATGAAACCATGCTGAAACTGATGAATTTGGGATCAGTAATTTTTCCCCCCTAACCACGTCCATAGGCTAATTTTTATATTCTCTAAATTCTTCTTGAGATCTTGACCTTCGTCCTTAAATCTCTTGAGGTTCCGAATTCTCCATAATTCTGAAATAACGCTTAACCAAAGACTTGACAAGAACCTTCTTTTGACTTTGCCATTGCCACACACCTCTCTGTGCTGAAGAAAATGGATAGTTAGATCAGAATGGGGGACCATACAAACCTTGAGCCATTTATAGCATTCCTGCCAAATTTTTGTAGCAAAGTCGCACTCTACTAAAAGGTGTTTGTTGCTCTCTGGTTCTCTTTCAAACAAGGAGCACCTCGCATCTACGTCTGCAATATGTATGCCTCGCTTTTTTTAAATTGTCTGTCATTGCTAGTCTCCCCCGTAACGCCTTCCACCCGATCGTTTTCACTCTCCGTGGTGCATAATTGTTCCACAGATTTTTGAACTCAGGTTTGGTCTCTGTCGTGTCTCCTTCGGATGCCTCGTCCTCGAGCAGCTTCGAGTAGGCAGCGCTCGTAGAGAACCTTCCAGCCGGCGCGAGCTCCCATCTCCAAGAGTCCTCGATGTTCTGTGAGAGTTTTGACGTGTCCAAGAAAGAAAGTAGCACAGTTAGTAAATTAATCTCGCTGTCGCTCAAGATTCTCTCCCATGACCATTCCCAATTCCACCCATTATCACCCCATGATCCCATGTTACCAACCGCCTCTTGTTTCTGCCTGCTTATGTCATACAAGCCTGGGAAAGTGTCGCATAATGGGCCAACTCCATCGACTCAAAGGTCCTTCCAGAACTTTGTTTTTCGGCCATTGCCCACGATTCTGCGGATTTTGCTCCTCGCCTCACTGCCGCCTATCTCTTTGTGCAGCTGTTTAATTTCTTTCCACCAACACGATCCACCTGTTGTGCGACCTCTCCTGCCACGGTTGTTCGACTCCTCATCCTCCAGACCACCATATCTTGACTCTAAAACTCTCACCCATAAATTCTCCTTCTCTGTGACAAAGCGCCATAGCCATTTACCAGGAAGTGCCTTATTGAACGTATGTATTTCTCTAATGCCTAAGCCTCTTTTTTCTTTTTCTTTGCAAACATCGACCCAGCTTACCTACAAATTTTTTTTCCTATCCTCTGCCCCTCCTCCCCACAAGAAGTTCCTTTGTAATTTTATTACCTCACTCAAAACCAATTTGGGAATCTTAAAGAAGGATAAGTAATATGTTGGAACAACTGATAAGACGGCCTGCACAAGAGTAACTCTACCACCCATTGAAATATTTTTGTCCTTCCAACAAGCGAGTTTTCCCCGAATTTTCTTGAGCATCCCATCCCAAGAGGTCGTTTTATGATGATTAAGACCAACGTTCATTCCTAGAAAGTTCATCGGAGGACTGCCAATTCAGCAACCCAAAAAATTAGCCATTTCCTGTTTTTCCTCCTCTCCCATGTGAATGCCCACAAGACAAATTGCTGAAATTCACCCCAAGGCCAGAGACTAACTCGAATAGTTTCAAGATATATCTAATTGCTCGAATATCCTTCCAATTACCGTTGCAAAGAAACATCGTGTCATCCGCATATTGCAGCAGTGGAACCTGCACTTTGTTTCTCCCCATAGTAATTGGGTCCAGAACGCCAACCTCCACAGCCCTATTCACCATACAATTCAGCCCTTCAACTGCCAATAGAAATAGAAACGGTGATAGCGGATCCCCTTGTCTAAGCCCTCTTTCTAGTTTGAATTCTCCTGAAGAAGTTCCGTTTACGAGCACTGCTGCGCCAGCCGTGGACAAGCACTCTTTCATCCACAGTCTCCATCTTGGTGCGAAGTTCATGCCCTCCATCATGTTATCAAGGTACGTCCATTCAACTGAGTCGAAAGCCTTTGCGAAATCTACTTTGAAGAAGGCCCTTTTCTTTCGTTTCCTCTTTGCTTCATCTATTGCCTCATGAGCAACCAAAATTCCATCCAAGATTTGCCGCCCTCCAATAAATGCAGATCGACAATCGGAAATGATGGACTCCATAACCTTTGCTAATCGTCTAGCTAAGGTTTTGGCGATTATTTTATACAAGCTCCCGATCAAAGAGATGGGTCTGAACTCCTCCAGGTTTTGAGCTCCTGCTTTCTTCGGAAGCAAAACAATGAACGAGGGATTCAAACCTTTCACCAGACGGCCGTGTTGATGAAATTCTGACATCATCATGATAATTTCAGGTTTCAGCAACTCCTAATGTTCCTTGAAAAAACCCATTGAGAAGCCATCCGGACCTGGACTCTTTGATATTTCGCAATCCCAAATAGCTTCTTTCACCTCCCCTTCTCCAAACTCTGCTGTGAGAAGGGCATTGTCACACAAATCCAGCTTACGTCTGATCATATCCGGCAGTATCTTCGGTCTGGCAAACCTCTCGGATTTGAAGTGTGAACTAAAGTGATTGAAAATCTCATGCTTGACCTGTTGCACCGATTCTGTCCATCGGCCATCTACGAACAAACCATTAATAGAGTTCCTTGATTTTCTACTGTTGATCACCCTATGAAAAAGTTTGGAATTCATATCACCTTCATTCAACCAATTTATCTTTGCCATTTGGTGTAACTGGTCTTCTTTGTTCCTTAGATCATCGTGTCTAATCTGTCAATCTCCTTTCTTTTATCCTCGAGTTTTGACTCTAAACACCCAAAAACTGTCCTGTTCCACATTCTAAGGTCCCCTTTATGTAGCTTCAATTTTTCCTTCAATATAAAACCGTTCCAGCCCTGTATATTATACTCCTTCCACTTAGTTGTCACAAACTCTTTGAAGTTTGGGTGTTTCATCCACACATTGAAAAATCTAAAAGGCTTTGGGCCCCAATCCTTCTTTTGCGAAACCTTGTATATCGGACAATGGTCAGAAATAGAGCGCCCAAATCCTTTTAGCGAGGCTTCAGGCCATTTCTCAGCCCATTCACAATTCACCAGAATTATGTCCAGGCGGCTTTTACACGTCCCATCTGGCCTATACCAAGTAAACTTCCTCCCTGAGAGTGGTAGGTCAATTAGATTTGCCCGGTTGATGAAGTCCTCGAACGTAGCCATGTCGCGTCTATCTTCGCGCTCACCCCTCCCAATTCTTTCGTCTGAGGATCTAATTGCATTGAAATCGCCAGCAATGCAGATGTATGCATCCAAGTTTTGTTCCACAACTCCCAACAATATGTCCCAAATTTCTGTTTTTTCTCTAATGTTGCACGGGGCGTACACGTTTACCAGAATGCATCTTCGTCTGTCCTGATTCCATATCCCATTAACTACTAAGAAACTTTTTCTATGCCACGTACTTGATTTTGTGAAGGCTTCATCATCCAAAATAGTTATTATGCCTCCGGATCTGCCCTCTGCTGGTCTACTTTCCCATTCGAATTTAGTGTTTCCCCACAGTGATTTGCCAATAAAATTATCCATTCTTTCGATTTTCGATTCCTGAATGAAGCAAATTTCAGTATTGTTTTTCCTAATCATCTCCTTGATTTCTTTTCTTTTTTCCTCGCCCCCCAGCCCCCGTACATTAAAACTCAGAAGCTTCATGTATCTGCTCTGTTTTTGCCTCCTTTCAACATGTCTGCTACTTTTTGAGCTTTCTTCTTTGCCTTTCTTTCCAAATTTTCCATCCGTTTTATTGTAGCCTCGTCCGTTTCCATGCCGGTGACCCCTATCTTTTTGCCCAAGTCCCATATTTGCGTCGCTTCGTCTCGGATCCTCTGCTCCTCTCTCGTATGTTCCCATCTTCTGAGGTCAACATTTTCCTCCATCATCACACCTCTCTTCTTTCTTCCTTTTCCTCTCTTTGCCCCAACTGTCTTTGCTTTTTTCTGATTTCTGGAGTCCTTTCCGCCCTCGGATGATGAGTCACTCATGGGTTCTGAGGAGTCTCCACTTGTCCCTATTGAGTCATCTTCATCCATTGCTTTAACTTGGCCCCCCTTATATGTGTTAATATTGTCGAACTGGCCCATCGACTCTTGGACCTTGGGGTGATTAATGTTTTTACCCAGCCCATCGGGGAGTTGAAAACCATCCTCATCTATGCTTGTAGGCCCATTTTCCAGGAATAAAGAGTTTAAATCCGGAATGAATGGGCTTGCAGCAGGCCCACCATCCTTTTCCACCAGCCTGGCCCTAATGAGGGCTTCTTCAATTGGGCTTTGCCTAAAGTAACTTCCTGGCCCACCAACACTTCTTGAATATTTTGGCCCTAAATAATATTCTCCTGGTGACTTTTCCCCTTCCATTAATATTTTTGGGGAACTCTCCCGACATGAATGCATCTTGGAAGTTTCTTCAAGGGCCTTTAGTGCATCTAATGCTCCTTTGTCCGAGATGCATGGTAACGCGTATATTATTGGAGATTCTCTCACTTTATTTATAGCCCCGTCGGAGGCGCAAGCCTTTTCGTCTTCCTCAGCCGCGAGTGTCGTCATTCCCATGGCCTCCACTAATTTTTCCGTCGACTCCCATTCATCCCATTTGTCCTCATCGTTCGCAACAATGTTGTGGTCTTTCAAATCCCAGTTATCCATTTCGATATCAAAGTCCTCGTCCTCCTCTTTGATCCTTATGTCGTGGATATGACCATCAACCTGCACTCGAAGCGGCCCTCTAGGGATTTCCAAGGCTGACGTTCTAATCAGAATCCTTGCGAACTGAAGATTAGATCTATTAATCGTATCTTCATCGATCTTGACAATGCTACCAAACCTAGCCGTAATTAACTTGAAAATTTTATTTGTCCAAGCTTGTAGTGGGACATCATACCAGTTTGTCCATAAAACTCTTCGACCTGCTGTATATTCCGGTGCCCATGGCGCAACTTCTTCGAACCACCGCGAGATCCATTCTGAGGCCATGAGATCGGTCGCTTTTAGTTCTGAGCTGTTTATTGGTCTAATCAAGACCGAATCTCCCCCCAGCGTAGTGACTTTCCAACTCGCGTCGCATTCGTACATAATATCCTCACCATGTTCCGGCCAGGAGAACTGTTCACTAATCTGACCTAGAAAGAAACCTTGCAGCCACTTCCGATCTTCCTCGGTTGAGGAATAACTAGTGCCTCTGAACCCTTCAAAAGTCGTAACTTTGATGGAGTTTTCTGCGGCACCCTTCTTCTTAATGATGTCTCTGTAAGTAACCCCATCCCACCATGGGTTAGTTTTTCTTGCAGCAGTAATGGTTTCTATAGGGTTTTGATATTCTTTCTTCGCCGAAGGTTTTCCTTCTACATGCGGCCTTTCAAATCTTGGCAGGTTTGCCCTAAGTTTGTAAGAACCGAACCAAATGTTGTTTAGTCTCTCTTCCACCAAGCTTCTGTTCACATGGCCCCCGAACCTTACAAAGCCAAATCTCAGACCTCTCTTGTCCCTTTTGTCCGCTATATAGCAATCCCTTACCCGTTCGACTGTGTTTAGTTTCTTCACCAACTCGCTTTTGCTGCAATCTTCGGGAAAGTTGCAAACATAGTATGTCGCATTCGCTTTATCAGTCTGTCTCCTGTCCACATGAGGCTTCCGATTTGTCTGGGGCCATCTTCTGTCGCCTGTTGAGGGGCGCCGCCTGCCAACCCTCTGCCATTCTCCCTCTCTCTCTACCCTCTCTCTAGACATTTTTAGAAAGTTTTTTTTATGATCAGAGGTTATATGTTATTATTATATATCAAGTTTTGTTTGCTCGTTAATGTATTTGCATTTTTTTTGTTTTAATTTTAGCTTTACTATTCTTTTCGAAATATTGTTTCATGTCACAGTGCTGAATTCATGATGTCAATCTTTGTTTTTGTTGGGCTCCAACTTTGGGTGGAACCGATCGACTTCTAGGTCTCCAATGTAGAATTTTGAAATTCTGTCTTTCAGTTTCATATAACAGCATATTATGTATAAACACTTTGGTATTTATTATGAGTTTTAGAAGTTATTGTTTATGTCATGATGTTAGTTGTATGCCATTTTAAGATTATGTATTTCTTACTTTGGAGTTACTATATTATTTGATTAACGAGATTATATATTTTCAGTTTGATTGCACATTATTTTATTTTGATTGATTTTGATTGAGATTTTTAATATTGCTATATACAAAGAAGTTTTTAATTTTATTATATTAAAAAAATCTGATGGAAAAATGACGTTGGAATTCATATACAACAATTTTTCAGCTTAATATTCCATTGACACCGTGTCCGTTGGAAATAAAAATTCCAACTGAATAATTCTATTGGAATTGGCGTTGGAATTTACCATGATAAATTTTCAATAATTGAAATTCCAACAGTTAATATGAAAAATATTGTTGGAATTGACGTTGGAATTTATGGTTGAAAAAAATACAGTAGCTGAAAAATCCAACGGTGACGGTCTGTTGGAATTGCGTTTGGAATTTTTTTCCGTTGGAAATTTCATTGGAATTATGCAATTTCAACGCCCACTTTTCCAACGGTAGTATTTTCGTTGGAATTTTCGTTGGAATCACTAATTCCAACAGAAAAACTGCAAAAATCCATTGGAATTTTTCTGTTGGAATTTGACTGTTTTCTTGTAGTGATTATTAGTTCATATATAGTATGGTATTAGTTCACAAACAAATAAATTAGTGTCTCTTGCATTTCTTGTGTATAATTTTATCCATTTGCTTCTAATTGTAGAAGATAAAGATCTATTGGAAAGGAAAATATAAACTAATACTATATTGTATACGAACTAGTACTTATATTGTATGTGAACCAATATTATAAACTCAGTACAATATTTCTCGAGTTTAGATCTTATAACATATCATATATACTTTAAAACTGGAAGACATTAGTGAACTTACACATGTATCTAAACTTTTAATATGAGAACTAATTTACTTAAAATTTTTAACTAATACTATCATACCACATATTATCTAAAAGGTACTATTCATTTCAAACTAAAATATATCTAAACAATTTTTAAAAAAATGAAAGTTTAGATGAAAAATTAATTAAATAAGGTAACTTAAAATAAAATTTGAGGGGTTCGAATGAAGAAATAATTAATTGAGGTAAATGAAGTGCAATTTTGAGGTGTTTAGATAAAAAAAAAAATGAATTGAGGTAAAATGTTGTAAAAAAAAATGACTTAGTCTACAAATATAGAAGCAAAAAATTTCTAGTTAAGAGAGGTGAGAGTTTTTTAAAACAATATTTTTTTAAGTGTATGTTTGTTTTGGGGTAATGTAGGACGAGGAAAATCGTGGATGTAGAAATCCGGATTAATATTGATGTTGTATTTATATAGTAATTTTATGTCAAAATAATTGTGTAAGAATATTGTTATATTATTATAATATTAGAATATATACGTATTTTTATGAGTGGATGAAATTGGATGGTGAAATTCGGATGTGAAATTTCGAACTAGAACAGGAGTAACGTTTGTCGTCCGAACGTGATAGTCCCAAAACAAACAGGCTTTTAATGTATTAGTTAATACTTACAAAAAAATCAGTTAATATTAAAAAAAATTAATTTTTAATGTATTAAATAATACTTAAAATAAAATTTTAAGATACTTAAAAACTTAATAAATATTATTTTATTAGGGTTTAAGAAATACAAAAAATAAATTTGGTCAATTAAAAAAAAGAAAAATAATTTTTAAAAAAATACAAAAAATAAAAGTGGTCAATTAAAAAGAAAAAAAAATTATTAAAAAAAATAAAAATAAGGTGACAGTTTTTGAAAACAAATAACTGCTTTTAGGATTTGAACCCCTGTCATTGAAAAAAAAAAAGTATAAACTATACCATCAAACTGCACGGAAGAATTCATGTGTGTTTCCGTAATAATTTTATTTATACCAAACATTCGGTCATGTGCTAAATGAATCTAGTTACATACATGTAACTGGTATACAAGAATGCAATTCTTAAAAAAAATGAAGATTGAACCAATCAAATAATAACTTTTGGTTTTATTATTGATGAACTCCTATTCGAAATTAAACTTCGTTATATTATTTGAGTTATACTTTAAAATATTAGGTTGTGTTTGGATGAGGGGATTTGATTTGAAGAGGTATTTTAAATGAAATAATTTAAAAATAGATGGATTTTAAATGACATGATTTTAGTGAGGATTTAAAATACTCTCAATTTTAATTAAAAAAAGAGGCTAAGTATTTGAAATCCATTCATTTACTTTTTAATCCAAACAAGTGAAGTGGATTTGGACTTTAAATTTAAAATTCATAGACCAAATCCCTCCATCGAAATGGAGCCTAATTGAATTTGGGGAAGTTACACTATAGGACAATCCACCCTTAGTCTTTAAGATTAAAGACAATTTTTATTAGAGTTTCAATTAAGAACAAAATACCATTTAGATGTACCATTATACCCTTAAGTTACAATTAATTTCGAATTTTAAAAATATTTAATTCCATTAATCTTAAATACGCAAAGTCAACCAAATAAATTTGAAAAAGCTGGAATATTTTATTCCTCAATTATCGCACCAGATTTTAATTCAAAAAACTTTCCTAATTGTTCACAAATAATTAATATGTGCATAATCAATTCACAAACTCTGACCATTCTCTCTTTTCTTTGAAGTTGAAAGAAGAAACAGGAATAAGACGAAACCTTGTGCCCAGAAATCATTCAAGGTATTTAGTTTAAGAATCATCTTCTGCTTTTGTCAATTATAATTTAATTTTTAAATCATAAATTAAATTATGTTTTTTTGCAAGAAGGGAGAGCGAGGCGCGTGTGCTTGGTCAAAAACACTCTGACTGCTGCTCTGAACGGCTTAGCGTCGCCGGAAGTAGGGAACGTAAAAGAATCACTAATATCGGCGGTGATTCGCCTCTTAACCAGCCTTTTCGCGGGCCTCCCGTTCACCACCATTGTTGTTCGGTCAGATCTCGACAAGTGGGTGCTATAATAACTTACCACGTCTCAGATCTAGGACGATGACAGATAGGACGATAAATATACCAGGTAGAACGGATTCAAGTAGATAAAATCAATGAAACAATAAAATAGGATGAAGAAAAAGCATAAAACTGTAGAAGGCGAGAGGATGAAGAAACGGAGGAAAAGGCGGAACGTTAGTTTGGGAGAGAGACTATTATTTCTCATTTCTTGAACGGTGAAATAATATTTAATGTATATAGGCATAACATCTATGAATTCCTTTGAATCCATTTATTTAATTTATTCCTGCTAATTTTTGTAAAACTGGGTATTTTGGCTTGTTTTATCATTGATTTTGCATACAGTTGATTTTAGAGTGATTTGTTAGAATACATATGCATACAAAAATTCATATTATACCAAATCATATGCATATTTATAATACATATAATATAGTATATGCATACATTAATACATATAGCATATTATATGCATTGAAATAATACGTATAAAATATATTATGCATAAATACAAAAAAAATTATGTAGATTGAAATTCATATCTAGTTTGTAAAAAATGTAGCTTTAGAATCAGTTTTGGTTCTGTTTAATTGAAAAAGTTTGAATTTAATTGTATATATATTTCATTTAATTAAAATTAATTAGAAACACAGAAAGTTACCTACAAAACGTATAAGTACTATTATTTGTGAATATAATTATTATAAAACAAATATGCATAACCATAATACATATAATAACACATATGCATAGAATAATACATATACCATGTAATATGCATAACTATAATACCTACAAGATCGCATATATATCCCTTAATTTAATACATTAAATATTATTATTATTTGAAAATATATACAATAATAATCTAGATACTATAATAAGTATTATTTGACTGTTTTGAAAATTGATATATTAAGTTATATGACAAAAATCATTACATATAATACATATACACGTGTATTTGTTTAGTTAAGAGCTTTAAAAATTTAATTAATTAAATAATAATAAATAAAATATTCAAAACACATTATTTTTAAGGGAATTTATAATTAATTTATTCAAAAGACATTGTAGTTAAGAGGTTTTAAATATTATTTAATTACATAATTAATGTTGAATGATTCAATCAAACCAAGAAATTGAATGATTCATTTCAACAGAAAAATGAAAAGTCGGCTACAATTATGGAAAACCTATTCAAATTTAAATGAAATTATTTTAAATATGTATTATCTTAAATTTGTATTATTCGAATTAATGTAGGCCATATTAGGAATTTTATAACTGATTTTGGTCTTAATTGTTTTGTTATAAATTTTTGTTCCATTTTGTTTTTGACTCCTAGATTTTGTCTCTATGTGTCAATAAACTCATTGAATTTTAGCTTCATAAAGTTCACATGCTGAACAATTTTTATAGATTTCGAGGTTGTGTTGGTAATTGTGCTGGATTTTTTGGAGGATTACTCACCTGTTTCTGAAATAATTTATTGGAAATTCTTAACTTTAAAATTAAATGTCATGGAAACAAACTTATTTTGTTATCAAATTTAGTTAATGTGATTATTCATTTTCTTATCAAGTAAGTTTCTAGTGCGCTAAGTGCATGAACCGTAACTCAAGTGCATATTTAAATATTATCAGTTATTTTGTACATGCTTATTGTCAACGGTGGGGACGCCAAACATTGGTTTCAACTTCGAATGGAGAATGCTTGACTACAGAGAGAGGTAATATATAGTACATAATACATTGTTATAAAATCTGGGACATGTTAAAAGAAAACGTGTATATTAATATTAGTATAGTGACAAATAAATTAAAAAGAACATCAGTTTGAATAAAATTGAATATTAATTGCACAAAGTTAGTAATTTTTTAATGCTGAGCTAGAATTGTAAGATAATTTTCATATTATTAGCATTAGTTAATTCTAAATTCTATATACTACTTCATCCAAAAGTTTTTGCCGTGATTCTGAATACGCGCGAGGATAAGCAGATGTCTAAAAGTGAAACACTGAGTCCCCTCCTCGATAACCCCATCACAAAACAACTCTTTCCACCTTTAACGAATTTGGCTGGCTCAAATGTTTTGGAATAGGGCTGGTATGTTCGGGACAAGTTTCCAATTGCCACCCGTGAGAAATATTCAATGAAACCTGAATTAACTATCAATTTTTTTTTTAAGTACATTTTTTGTGCGCTAATTTCAATATCGTTCAATTAAAGTGCAATTTTAAAAAGTATCAAGTGAATGGAAAAATAATCAGATAACGTCATATCTTTCGATTCGCCAATACTATGATACATACTCTTGCTAGGGCCTCAAGATCTTTCTCGAGTCTTCAACGTTTGTGGATGACCTTCTCGATAATTAATTCTTGTAACTCTTGCGAATAAAATGGAAGTTATTGACGTTTCTAAAAAATATGAATATGTTGTGAAAAAGGAAAAAAAAAAAGACAAGACAAGACAAGGCAACTATTCTTATCACAAAAAGGAGCTGCGGTGAATAATTTCATTCTCTCAAAAAATATAGAACAATTGAGTCCTTTAAAATATTTGAATGAAAATGACAATAGTGTACCAAAACTAAATAACATAAATGTGAATGTTTTGAATGTACAAACTAGTCTTGATATGATTCATATGAATGAATCAAATTTGTGCAAATACATGCCCCTTATTTTATTCGCCGATTGTTCAATGGGCGTCCATTTTCTTGGTCGCCCTAGGACATTCTTCCCTTATTTTATTTGGCGATTGTTCAAAGGGCGCCCATTTTCTTGTTTGCCTTAGGTCAAAAGAATGTTGGGAAAACTTTTTCAGTTTCCATCCCTCGAAGAAGAAGAAGAGACGATATGGTTTGTTACGGGAAACTCATGTAAACAACTTATTTTCGTATCAAATTTAGTTAATGTGATTCTGCAATATTAATTTTTTTTATTCAGTACGTTTCTTGTGAGCTAAAGCCTAAGTGTAATACCGTTCAACTCAAGTGCAATTTTAAACATTGTTAGATGAATGAGAAAATAATCAGATAACGTCGAATTCGAAAAGATAAATGGATCCATCATCACATTCAAGCGACGAATAACAATGTAAGAACCAAATGCTCAATTTACTCACTCACCCTCGATTTTGATTGGGGAATATAATATAATTAATTATATTGCACGTTCTTCTACAATTTTAACAATATTGATCAGTAAAACACAGTTGCATTATTTAAAAATGCATTGGAGTTGCACGAAGTATGACTTGCTCTCATTACATGCTCTAATTGGTTAATTGACTATCAACATGATTTGTAATGCTCAAATGATTATCGATGAAAATTAACCACTTTTGCTTCAAGAGATAACATCCCATTATCTCAACTTGCCTGACTTAACCTATATGTGCTTAAACTATGATTGTACTAACATTTTCTTTCAGGAAATTTGACTTAGTCATCTCTACTGAAGATATGTAATAGTATAGCCAAGTCACCATTGTATAGGTTTTGACATCATCAAAAAGGGGGAAATTGTTGGGAATAAAATGAGATTTTGATTAAGATACCAAAACCCCTTAAGACATACCAAGATAGATAAGTCAAATTCAATGAATATGTTTCAGGAATGTTGGAACATATAGATCAGGCTAGTTGTACAACTGATATGTTAGGCAGCTTATAGATGTTTAAATGCAGAAGTTGGTGGGGAACACAAGTTTAGAAGATCACAAGAATCAAGTCCCTCAAGGCTCAAAGACAGAAGACCCCAACCCTGCTGATAGCACAAGTTCAGAAGAGTTCAACTGTGCTGATAACAGAATCAGCAGAGTAGGATCAGAAGAGTCAACCCTTCTGAAAGGACAATTATAGAAGATCACATCAATTGGACAAAGCCTACTGACAAGAACTCTATCAAGATCAGAAGAGAAGCTCAGCAGAGTTGATCAACACACTAAATCAGAAGTGTTCAAATCCAGTCTAAGTCAAGAGATAAATGTGTTGATGAGGTCAACTCCACTGATATGGAAGAATGTACACTTAGAAGCATATCAAGATTGATCCGTGAAGATGAGAAGCCAACTCAACTAAAGAAGCTAGCCAACACTGCTGATGAGACAAGTCAGCTGATGAGATAAGCTTGATCACAGATCAGTCCTGATGATAATGAAAGTTGTCCTTAATCATGGATCAATGATCAGGATGAATCTCTAATGTTTGATTGCTGAATCTTCAAGTCAAACATTGGGAAGAGTGCATACAAGTCAAGACAAGAAGCTCTAAGCCGTTTACTTCCCAAAATGAAGACATGTCACTTTCAAGGAATATATCCTCAAGATGCTAAGTTCAAGGAAGAAGAGTATAGACAATTTGAGGCTGTCTCTCCAATGGACATAACCTCACTTTGCTCTATAAATACTAGAGTTTGGAAACCATTCAAGGCATCCAACTAGTCAAGGAAACTACAAGCATACAAGCCTTTAAGCTTTCAAAGAATACATCATTCTTTAGTTTCTAAACACTTCCAGTTCATCCTTAAGCTGAAACACATTGTATATCAATCAAGCTTAGAGAGATATCCTATCCTTATACAGTTCTTCATTGTAAAGGATATCTCACCCTAGTTAGAACTAACTTCAACCCTTTAACCTTTCAAGGAAAGGTAAAAGAGTTGTTGTAAGAGTGTGAGAACTAGAACTGTCAACGGACGAACAATTTAGTTCAGAGTTGAGAGTGAGTACTAGGACTCAGAATTCCTAGGGATCAAGGCACTAAGGAGTAGTGTGGTTGATCAGTGCACCTTGACACTATAAAACAAGTTAATTCCAAGTGAAGGAATTATCCTGTTAAATCAGGAAAAGTGGATGTAGGAGCTTGAGTCTCTGAACCACTATAAACAAAGTTATACATACTCAGAGAAGTTGCCCAAGACAACTCTCCTGATAGCATGTTTGTTTAAAAAGAAAAGAATTTTCATACACAAGTGCATTCCCCCCCCCTACACTTGTGTCATACTCCTTTCAGGACCAACAGGAGAAATCAATGTCTAACCTCTCATCAGAGAAGTTGACAAGCTTGCCAGGTCGAATTTTAGGTGCCATTGATGAGTTTAGAAGCTTGGGAGTGTTTGAGAAATCTTAGTAAGAGTTTGTGAGTAGAAAATTGTTTGCGTGAGTAAGAATGAGATGGATTAGGGGGCTTCTTAAGACTTGTGTATATTCCAAAAGGAATGTTTGTCATTGAGTAGGTGAGTCTTAAGATAATTCAAAGGTAAGCGAATTGGGAAATCAATTCTGGACGGCCAAGATTGATTCAGGGGAGTTGGTTATTAAGTGATCCAACAACTTAAATTCAAACTGAATCAATGGAATAGTTTTATCAATTCGTGGGAATAGAAGTTAAGACATTTTAATGCTTGTGAGAGTTATCAAGGTAGATTGTGGGCTAAATGCTTAATGCAAACAAGAATTAAATCTTTTGCATTAAATGTTTGAAAGAGACTTTTTGGTTGGGGACAAATTAAATCTTTGAAAAGGTGATGGCTTGAAAAGGAATGAGACAGCCATCAAAATAGGCAATGATTACCCAAAATAGGTGCTTATCATCCCTAGATTTTGTAAGTGATAGTTATTTCAGCTTATCCGGCCCCACAAGGACAACTACCCTGACCCAAAATACCTGAAGTGGGCCCAGAACAATAAATTGGTCTGCCCATCTTCTCTAAACTTCTTTGGGTCATCTCCTCTGAAGTAGAGTTGACTAAATTTCCATCAGAAAAGTTTCTAGCCCACGTCTTTTGATGAACATTGTATGTTCCTCCTTACTCCTTGAACTCCTTTGGACTTAACTGGCCATTTTCCCTAGATCAAGAAGTCCCAACTCTGCTGAAAGTTCCATAAATCTTGCTTCAGCTAGAGGCTTGGTTAATATATCAACTTTTTGGTGATCTGTGTAAATTTTCACCAGCTTGATGTCCTTCTTTTCCACATGATCCCTTATGAAGTGATGTTTGATGTCCACATGCTTGCATCTTGTGTGTAACACTTGGATTTTGTGAGATGGCAATAGCACTGTTGTTGTCACAAAATATTGGCACTTCAGTAGAGTTGACATTGTAGTCTCAACCATAAGATTTGAGCACAACAACTTCCAGCTGCAACATGCTCAATTTCAGTAGTTGAAGTTGCCACAGTGTTTTGTTTCTTTGAGAACCAAGAGATGAGTTTGTTTCCCAAGAACTGGCATGTTCATGAAGTGGACTTCCTATCAATTCCGCATCCTCCATAATCAGCATATGAGTAGCCAGTGAGCTTTATGTTGTCATCTGATGGATACCAAAGGCCTACATTTTCAGTGCCTTTGAGATATCTTAATATCCTCTTTGCAGCTTCTAGATGACTCTTCTTAGGATTGGCTTGGAACCTTGCACATACACCTACTGCAAAGGTGATGTCAGGTCTACTGGCTGTGAGATACAAGAGGGATCCAATAATTCCTCTGTATTCAGTGGAGTTGGTTGAAACTCCATTCTCATCTGGATCCATCTTCCGGTTGGTGTTCATTGGGTTTCTTACAGCTTTTCTTGTTGAACATCCAAACTTTTTGATCATTTCTCTTGTGTACTTGGCCTGGTTGATGAAAATTCCTTCTTTAGATTGTTTGACTTGAAGTCCCAAGAAGAAATTCATCAGCCCCATCATTGACATCTCAAACTTGCTTTGCATGAGCTTTGAGAACATTTCGCAGAGCTTCTCATTTGGGGATCCAAATATGATGTCATCTACATATATTTGGACAAGTAAGATGTCATCTCCTTCACAAATTCTGAACAAGGTTCTGTCCACTGTCCCTATGATAAAACCATGATCTAACAGAAATTGTGACAAGGTGTCATACCAAGCTCTTCGAAATTGCTTAAGTCCATAAAGGGCTTTCTTCAGTCTGTACACCTTATTTCCTTCTTCAAACCCTGGGGGTTGTTCCACATAGACTTCTTCTTTGAGCACTCCATTCAGGAAAGCACTCTTGACATCCATTTGATAGACTTTGAACCTCTTGTGGGCAGCATATGCTAGAAATAGCCTTATTGCCTCAAGTCTTGCCACAGGTGCAAAAGTCTCATCGTAGTCTATGCCTTCTGATTAACAATAACCCTTAGCCACCAATATGGCCTTGTTTCTGATTATAACATCATTCTCATTCTTCTTATTCTTGAACACCCACTTGGTTCCAATAACATCTTGATGTGATGGTCTGTCAACCAGTTCCCAAACATCATTTCTTGTAAACTGGTTCAGCTCCTCTTGCATGGTTGTGATCCAGTCTGCATCTTGAAGTGCTTCTTCAATGTCTTGAGGTTCCTGTTCTGATAAGAAACAACAAAACAAAGCACTTTCACCATGAAACCTTCTAGTTTTGACTCCAATACTTGGATTTCCAAGTATCAGGCTAGTTGGGTGGTCAGATAACCATCTCCTTCTAAGTCTGATCCCTTCAGTAGATTTTTCCTCTACTGAGGTTGAGTCACTAGGATCATAAAATTCAGGAAAGTATAATGAAGGATCAAGTTTTGGATCATATCCAGGAGAGTTGTCATCAATGTCAGGGACATTGGCATTTTCAACATTGTTTGTTCCCCCTAGAATAGTGTATCCATTAACTACTGTAGATGTTGTTAACTCTTGAATGCTTTAACATTATCAACAACATCTAAATTTGACCTTCTGAGATTTTTTCTAAGTCTTTTCTGAAATGCTACATTAAATGTTGATCTAAATGTTGTCGCATTTCTGGCAGAATCTAGAAGCTTCTACAAGGATCTAGAACCTGGAAAATTCCAGAATATTGCAGAACGTGCTAGATCACCTTGGAACCTTATAGATCGACCTGGAACATGCAAGAAGACTCTAGAAAGATCATGGAAGTTGAGTTCCTAAAAAATAGGATCTCAAATATGAAAGCCTCTAGAATTCGTCCCTCACTCTATAAATACCGAAGGAAGGCTTCATAATTTAGTGTATTCTATTCGATCAATATCCTAGACTAGTGTTCATCCTGTTAGGAAATTGTGGCCCCAATAGTTATACCTTTTAGTTCATACGAAGTATCCCACCCGTATGATTGTGCGCTTTTCTTTATCTATCGAGAGTGTAATCATAGATAGGACTAGCATTTCGGCGGTGTATAATTCATACACTTAGATCATTTTTAGAACAAGGCACCTGCCTCGTTTGTAGTTTCTATTGTGAAGGTTATTGTTGTAACATTTCACACAACATTTATACTTGAAGATAAGTATTGATATTTCGCCGTAAGGCTAACATAGATTTTTATTTATAAAATCTATGTTAAAAATATTTCCATTGTGTCTCGTTTATTTTTAGTGTTTGAAGTCTTCCGCTGTGTATCTTTATTTCTGATATTCTGTTAGAGTCAGTGTTGTACAATTTGTCTCAACATTTAGTACAACATTAATCTGTTTTTACTTAAACACTATACCAGCACACTTTCAGTTGGTATCAGAGCCGATACCTGACGTCACTAGGTTAGATCTTTGGTTAAGTGTGTTTTTAGTTTATGTTAGCAATGAAAACACATCACATATCCACGACACTTAGGCCACCCATTTTAGATGGTTCGAATTATGTTTATTGGAAGCCTAAGATGCGTATGTACATCAACTCGATTGTTGAACGTGCTTGGAGGACTGTACTTACAGGCTGGGAAGCTCCAAAGAGACCAGCAGATGCAGATGGTGAAATTCAACTCAAGAGAGAAGTTGATTGGACGATTAATGAAATAACAACAACATGCTACAATTCTAAAGCTTTAAATGTTATTTTTACCTCTGTTGATGTTTCAATGTTTAAAATTATATCTAACTGTTCTACTTCTAAAGAGGCATGGGACAGGTTGCAAGAGCATTGCGAGGGTTCAGACAGTGTTCGAAGGACTAAGTTTCAAATGTTGGGGACAAAGTTTGAGAATCTCCGAATGAAGGAAGATGAAACTATTTCATCCTACAATGAAAGGTTAAGTGAGATAATCAATGAATCACATTCTCTTGGTGACCCTATTTCTAATGTTAGAGTAGTTCTTGAGATATTAAGACCTAATCCTAAAAGATTTGATGCTAAAATTTGTGTTATTGAAGAGGCAAAATATACTGATAAGTTAAGTCAAAATGAATTAGTGAGTATTCTTAGAACTTATGAGATAAACACTAATCAAGTTGATGAAACTAATGATGATAAGAAAGTTGTTGTTTTTAAAGGGGAAACATCAAACAAGTCTGAGTTTCAACCTATCATTACTAAGGTTGATTCAGATGAAGAATTGCTTGATGAATGTCTCAACAATCCTAACAACATTGCCCTCCTCACTAAGCACTTTAATAAATTTCTTAAGAAATCTGTGAACAAATCTAGAAACATTCAGCCTAAGATTCAAATCAACACATCAACACCTCAACCAGAAAGGAGGAAAGGTCAATTCACACCAAGATTATCAAAGAGTGAAGGTAAACCAAGGTATGATCCTGAATTTCGAAAATCAGTTCAATGCAATGCTTGTTCTGGATATGGCCACTATGCAAATGAGTGTGTCAATATCAAACTTAAGCAAAAATTGAATTTTAGTGCTACCTTGAGTGATGATTCTGTTGATGATGATCTTGATGAATAATATGATAATGAATATTCTCATTTTACCATAATTGATTATAATGATTCCTCAGATGATGATCTGGATGAAACAGATTTTGATGCTGTACTTGATGTTTCAACATCTACAACAACATCAAAACATAATCACCCAGATTTAGTCTGTTTTAATGGTTTGGTTGGTGATGCAGGAAAAAGGATTGATGACAAAGCATACCAAAAGTTGTTAGATGATTGGAACTCTCAAAAACTCACTCTTAATTCCTTGAATAAAGAGAATGAGGATCTGAAAGACACGATCACTAAGCTAGAAGTTATTCTTACCAAAAGAGATCTGGAAATCTGTAACTTAAAGGAGAAACTGATTAATTCCACTTTATGTTTCAAGAAATACTCCAAGAGTGCTTCTGAGGTAAAATATGTTATAGCTACTGGTAAGTCTAATAATCATGGTTTAGGTTATGATGGTACTACTGCTTCTATTTCTGAAAATTTTAGAAAACCTGAGAAATTTGTGAAGGCAAATGTTAACGCATCTGGTGTAACATATGCACAATAAGATCCTCACAAGGTTAAAAGGAAGTTTAACTGTCATTACTGTTGCAAAGTTGGTCATATTCGTCCTTACTGTATAAAAAAAGTTTGGAGAAATGAAAAATGAGGAAATGTTGCCTAAAAAATTGTTACATCCTAGGAAACTGTTTCTGAAATCTTCATGGAAACCTAAAGCTACATGTAATGTGGTTCATACCTCCTTAAAAACATGTCTACATGATTTATGGTACTTTGATAGTGGTTGTTCTAGACATATGACAGGTCGTATAGATTTCTTATCTGATTATGTGACCATGAATGGTGTTAGTGTTACATATGGTGATGGTTCTAAAGGACAGACTATTGGTAAAGGAACTTTGAATGTTGAAGGTTTTCCTAAGCTTAAAAATGTCTTACATGTTAATGGCTTACTTGCAAATCTAATTAGCATTAGTCAACTTTGTGATGATAATTTGCATGTGAAATTGAAAAAGATTCATGTTATGTTCTTAATAAAGATGAAGTTTGTGTCATGACTGGTACTAGGTCAGCTGATAATTGCTATCTTATTGGAACAAATATGTGTAACTTGTCAAAACATGATGAAAATATTCTATGGCATCAAAGATTGGGTCATGCAAATTACAGAGCAATGAAAAGGCTAATTAGAGCAGATGTAGTAAAAGGAATTCAAAAATTGAAGCTTCACAAAATCCCACTGTATGCGGACCATGCCAAAAAGGTAAGTAGGTAAGAATGCCGCACAAAATGCTGTCACATTGTTCTACACATCGATGCTTTGAATTATTGCACATGGATTTGATGGGTCCTATGGAAACTGAAAGCATTGGAGGAAAGAGGTATTCCTTAGTTGTGGTAGATGATTTTTCTAGATTTACCTGGGTAGAGTCCTTGAGAGACAAATCTGAAGCATTTAAAATTCTTTATAAGAGGTTCAAAAATGTGTTTAACGTGAAAGTTTGTCGTATTAGAACTGATCATGGTAGGGAATTTGAAAACAACATGTTTAATGATTTTTGTGATAAAAAGGGTATCTTGCAAGAATATTCATCTCCTAAAACTCCACAACAAAATGGAATTGTTGAAAGAAAGAATAGAACTTTACAAGAAATGGTAAGAGTCATGCTTACATCGAAATGTCTTGCTAAGAAATTTTGGGGTGAAGCATTGAACACTGCATGTCATATTATTAATAGGGTTTTTATTCGTTCTGACACTAATCAAACACCTTATGAGATTTTGAACAACAGAAAACCAAATGTGAAATATTTTCATGTATTTGGTTGTGTGTGTTATATTTTGAATGATAGGGATCAACTTCATAAGTTTGATTCTAAAAGTGATAAAGGTTTCTTTTTAGGCAATTCTAGAAATAGTAAAGCTTATAGAGTTTATAACCTTAGGACTAACACTGTTCAAAAATCTGTTAATGTTGTGTTTGATGATGATAAAGGTCTTACAAATGATAAAGATGAAGATGTATCACAAGTCACTGATAGTTCTGAGAATACACTGAAGTCTGAAAATGTTGCACCGAATGTTAACACATCTGGGTCAACATCTACAGAACAGTCAGTTGTACCTTCCCAGAATGACCTGTATGTTCCCAAAACGAATCCTTCTTCAAGAATAGGTAAAAGTCATCCTTCTGACCAGATCATAGGTGATGCTACAGTTGGAGTGCAAACAAGAGGAAGAGTAAGATCAAATAAGGTAGATGTGGTAAGAACAATATGCATGTCTTCTATGTGTAATGTTGTAAATGTTGAATGCTATTTATCTGAAATTGAACCTAAGAGTGCTAAAGAAGCCTTAACTGATGAAAACTGGATTAATGTTATGCATGAAGAACTTGGTCAGTTTGAAAGAAATGAAGTGTGGACACTTGTTCCAAGACCTAGTCATACTAATGTCATTGGAACAAAGTTGATATTCAAGAATAAAACTGATGAATCTGGTAATATTGTTAGGAACAAGGCTAGGTTAGTAGCACAAGGTTACACCCAAGTTGAAGGAGTTGATTTTGATGAAACTTTTGCACCTGTTGCTAGGATAGAATCTATTAGATTATTGCTAGCAATTGCATGTTTTATTGATATTAAACTTTATCAAATGGATGTAAAAGCTGCATTTCTAAATGGCATATTGAATGAAGAAGCATATGTTGAACAACCTATGGGATTTGAAGATCCACAATATCCTGATCATGTATATAAACTTAAGAAAGTTTTGTATGTTCTTAAACAAGCTCCTAGAGCATGGTATGGTAGACTTACTTTCTTTTGGAATATGGTTTTATTAGAGGAGAGGCAGATAGAACTTTGTTCATTAAGCACACTGAAGATGATATACTTATTGCTCAAATATATGTTGATGACATTGTGTTTGGTTCTACTTTTGATAAAATGTTGAGTAAATTTGTTGAGGCAATGACTGCAACATTTGAAATGAGTATGGTTGGAGACTTGAATTACTTTTTAGGTCTTCAAATCAAACAATGCAGCGATGGTATTTTCTTCTCACAGAGTAAGTATGCTAAGAACTTGGTTAAAATATTTGGCCTTGAGAATTCAAAACCGATGAAAACTCCTATGGGATCTACTTTAAAACTTTGCAAAGACAGTGCTGGAACAGATGTTGATCCAACACTTTACAAATCCATGATAGGGAGTTTATTGTATTTAACCTCTAGTAGACCAGATATTATGTACAGTGTGTGTGTTTGTGCTAGGTACCAAGCTAATCAAAAGGAATCTCACCTGAATGTTGTGAAGAGGATTATCAAGTATGTTTCAGGTACAAGTGAACTTGGAATCTAGTACACTAAGGACACAAACAACATTTTGATAGGTTACAGTGATGTTGATTGGGCTGGAGATATAGATGATAGAAAGAGTACGAGTGGAGGATGTTTCTACATGGGAAACAATCTTGTATCATGGCACAGCAAGAAACATAATTGTGTTTCACAATCCACTGCAGAATATGAGTACATAGCTGCTGGAAGCTGTTGCACACAATTCTTGTGGCTAAGCAAGATGTTCCATGACTATGGTATTAAGAATGGTATACTTACAATTTTTTGTGATAATACTAGTGTCATTAACATTTCGAAAAATCTTGTACAACACTCACTCACAAAGCACATTAGCATAAGAAACCATTTTATGAGAGATTTAGTAGAGAAGAATATTGTTAAGTTAGAGTATGTACCTACTGAAAAACAGAATGCTGGTATTTTTACAAAAGCTTTAGACCATGAGAGATTCTCTACTTTGAGGAAATCACTTGGCATGAGCACTATTTGAAAAATTCGGATGGATGTTGTCACAAATGCGTTAGTGTAACACCCTCAAATTTCCAATCACTTAAAAATGCACAAGATATTATTTCATTTAAAATAAATAAATTATGTACATTATATATATATACATATATATTTGGAGATATTAATGTTTAATTGATATATATTATAGGATTATACATAAATATACTCGTAAGCATAATTAGGAGTGATATATTTTACTATATACATATTATACGCATACATACGAGTAGGTGATGAATCAGATTAATTTATTATTGTTATACATTATTATTACTATTACATTAATAATTTTAAATAATTCTGCCTTGATTAATTAACACCTATGCTAAAATTATCCCCCAAGTATCTCAATTCTGTTACGTTAAAACTCAGACATGAGAGATTTATTTTTAACGTGATCTCAAACTTCTTTAGTCCCAAGTTATTCTCAACTAATCTTTATCTTCTCCACCCTTACTTTATGATACGGTATATTTTCTCTCAACACAATCACAGAAAGAACTCCCTCTCTATACGAAAACTTTCTAAACTAACCACTTTAAGCCTAGCCTATATAGTGATCGAGTCGTTATCATCTAAGTTGCCGTGTTCTCTGGATCGGACAGTTACTGCAATCTCTTTTCCAATTGGGTTCGGTAAAGTTTTATTTCCTCCTAATCTTATTTTAAATTTTCCGTCGTTGATTTTTCCGTCTTCCAGTTTCTGAATTTGGGCGGCCATAGTCTCTGAAATTAGAAAATGTTTTAAAATCCAAATTATTGCCAAACCTTGTTCTAGTTATTATATTTGAGACCAATTGCTCTAATTATTTTATGATCAATTGATGACTAGCTAGATATATATACTTGGTATTATTTAATTAGTTGTTGCTGTATAAAATTCAAATCATTTTAGTTTCTTCATTGATTTCTAAAACAAGTTGAAAACTATATTTAGTCTCGTGTTCAGAAAACTGTTAGTGGTAGATGTAGTTGATTTTTATCAAAGCAGCACTGAGTTTGAGGGTTGCGGATAAAGTCATAGTTCAGTTGGATAAGTGGCAGTAGCATCTCGGTTAATTATGATTTCATTTATATTGATAATAACCCTATATATATATATATATATATTTAAGACTTAGTAACTTAGTAGTATAAGATTCTGTGTATTTACTAATTAAGAGATAATAATACTAAGTCATGAAATTTTATTATTCTAGGTGACGAGAGACACTCATAGTAAGTCAGGCTACGTTTTTGCAAGGTTAATCATATCCAGATTTAATTAAGGTGGGATTTTCTTACTTACGTATTCGCTTTGTCACCTTTAATTATTATTTGTGAATTTAATTGTTGCTTAGCTACATGATCCTATGTTTATGATTATTATGGGTTATTTCGACGGAAAGGTCGTTATAGCTAGCTTATGCTTATTATGGGTTATTTCGACGGAAAGGTCGTTATAGCTAGCGGGGACGACGGTCCGGGATGGTAAGATCCTTGGGGGCAACTCCACCGTATACAGATTGGCCAATTTAATTGGTCAATATATGGAAGACTTATGTACGCATGTTTGTGAGTGTATAATTTTATTTGCATTGATATTTAATTGTGACAAAGAGGATCCCACTGAGCTAGTTGTTTGCTCACCCCAATTAATTTAATATTTTACAGATTGACGGAGTTGCGGTGGTGGAGGGACGGTGGAAGTGGATGTCTAGTCATGCCATGTTTTTTCCTTATATTATTTTTATTTTTGGCTTTTAATTAGTTAGTTGCATCTCGAGTTAGACTTAATTGTTCACTAATGCACTATTTGATTTCTTCGAAACCAACTTTTGAGCCTTACTTGAATTGAATTAAAGTTTGGTAATAATTTTCTTTAAGAAATTTGAGTTTTATTTAATCTTCCGCTGCAAATCTTTTTACAAATTCATAAATTCGAATTTCATTAGCACTCAAAGTGTGTTTTCATCGAGGCCCTAAAATCGGGATGTGACAGAGTGGTATCAGAGCAGGTCTACGTTCTTGTAGACTTACAAAAAAAAAATAGTTTTTGCAAAAGATCATGTATTATCTAGTATAAGTTATGGCATCGACCACCGCCCACCGCTTCAACTCAAATATGGTATGATATGTAATTCATTTGATATTGATTATTGAGAGATGAACACATAGTGTTGTGCCACAAATTGCACAGAGGGATTAGATATCCGATGAGTTAGATATCCAAATTTCCAGACTCGTGTAAATAATCCGAGCACGCTTCCCACTCTGAAATGATCCTCCAAGAACCTGCAAAAGACACGCCGGAGGGGAGTCCGGCGCGGACACTCCGACGCTCAAGTCAGTAGGGGTGATTCAGTATATCGCAAGGACTCAAGAGTCCTCTGTTTATCAATGGGGTTCTCGAAAGATATCAAAATATTTGTATGAAGCGTAATAGGTCAAATAAATATTAGAGATTGTAACCTAGGAATGTACCTAGGCTTACCTATTTATAGAGGAATTATACCTGAGGGGAAGTTAGGTTTTCCCCTTATTTCGGATTTGCCCTTCCTCTTATCTTTGAATTAGTCCAGCTACTTTTGACTGGGTCCTCCATTCTCTTAATCCCTGAAGAAGCGCAACCACTCCCCCTGGTGGACTTCAACCGCCGAGAAGAGGAAGAATGAGTCTTCCTTCATCCAATCTGAGCCGTTTCGTACGGAACCTCTCCTAAACTCTCGGTCTACTAATTCTCCTCAGGACCAGGTCTTCCCAATATCTCTCCCCTGGGTGGAGCTCCCTCTGGAGGAACGTCCGGGTGAGATTCTTTATTCTGAGAGTATTCCTTAAGCTCGTATCTCCTCATTTATCTTATCCTCTATACACGTGTCGACTTCTTATGAAATGAAAATTTTAGGCCGCATCATCTACTCCCCCCTACTCTCATAAAGTGATTACATCTTTTGTGAGAGTAGGAAATTCAAGTGTTACTGGCATAAGAGGCCTTTCCGGAGAGACACATATTATCCTCACTTCGGAGAAGAATTTTGGAAATATTCTTCTTCGCAAATTTTCCCGCCCACAACTCCGAAAAACGCTTCAGCTTCCGCGCCTGGGCCCCACGCAGTTGCAATTTTCTCTCTCTTGCCACTTTCTTCGAGGAGAAGCCTCGATTCTAGCCCCTTTCCGATTCACTCTTCCACATCTCACACATTTCTTTCAAATCTCTCTTTCTTGGAAACTCCCCCGCCGTTTTCTTTTCTCTTCTCAAGCGTCTCTTCTTTCCAGCTCTCACCGTTGCCGCTCGTCTGGTCTGACTTCGTACTTCTTCCGGCAAGGTAACCCAGTTATCCTCTACCTCTTTTTTATTTCGCAAGTATTTTGTCAATGTCTCTTTCTCACCCTTCTCCTCCGCCCGAGTCTTCCGAACTAAGCCCTTCTCGGTCGACTTCGTCTCCGATAGGGAGCCCTCAAATGAGGGATATAATTTCAACTTCTTCTCTGGTCAACGACACCCTGTTAGCTAGTCTCACTCAAGCTCATGTCTTCCCGCCGGAGTACGTCCTCCGAATCCCTCATTCAGACGAACGCCCCAATTTCCCAGAGCCTAAAACCCTAGCTTTCTTCGAAGCCCAGATTAGGGATGTTCTTCGATTTCCTGTCCATCCTTACCTGGCCTCTATCTCTACTCGCATGCGAATCCCCCTCAATCAATTTACTCCTAATGCTATCCGCACTATGATAGGATTTTATATTTTGGTGAAGGGGAACGGCGGTTAACCTTCTGCCGAATTATTTCTGAGTCAGCATTCTTGTAAGCTGAACGACAGCTTCTTCTATGTTTGTGGGAGAAGGTCTCGTGCTTGCAGATTCATGACAAAGCTTCATGAAGAAGAATCGTCCTGGAGGGATTATTATATTTTTGTGACTCACCCCTCTGATTGGCCTTTTCCCCATGAACGCTGGTTATATCATAACCCATGAGTGCCTCTTCCTCCTCTGAAAACTTATTCTGCTTCAAATTATACTGTTATGACTACCCTCAATGCTCATGTCCGCCAACACGATTTCTTTGATGTCTTTGGTATCTGCAAAAACCCTCGCATCCTCTCTCATTTTGGATTATGTCCTCAGGATTTTCCTTTAGAACCTCGAGATGGTAAAAAATTCCCTGTTCTTTTATTTCATTTTTTGCATATGGCTATTTTTCTGAATTCTGAAAATTTCTTGGTTACCTACAGCAATGAGCTGGTTAACTCACATTTCGTGGGATGCCCCTGCTCTCGGGATGGTGAAGGCACCTGCAGTGGTTACTCCTGACGACCCTCCTAAGGCTCCTCGGTCCCCTGATCTGGCTCTAGAAAGTTCTGTAAAGACCCCGGCTCCAGAGAGTTCTACAAGGGCTCCTCCTCTTCCTAGCTCTTCCGCCCAAGTCCCTGGTTCCGTCTCTAGGAGGACTCGTTCAGCTACAAACGCTTTCTTTTCCGACTACGACACTTCTAAAAAGAAGAAGGGAAAAACCACTCGTGCTCCTGCTGAGAAAGAAGTCCCCCTTTCTACTTCCTACGAACCTCTTCAGCGTCTCATCAGCCGATGTCCTCCTCCTTCCAACACCGAGCTCTCCGACAAGCCTCTTCCTGAAGATCAATTGCTCCACGGCGCTCATCTCTTTTCCGAGGTATTTTCCCTTATCTTTATGGCATCTAACTTTTTCAACTCTTAAACGTTACTTCTTCTTATCATGCAGTTCGGGCTTGTCTACACTAAAATATTTGACCAAAGTGTTGAACTGGTTGCTGAGAATGAACTCCTTCGAGCTGAGGTGTCCTCTTCTCAATCGACTCTTAAAGGTGTCACCGTGGAGAAGGACAAAGCTCAAAAGCGGGCTCAGGCTTTGGCTGAGGAATTGCCTCTTCTCCGGGCTCAAAGTAAGAAAGAGGCAGCTAAGACTAAGCATCTGGAAGGGGAAGTGGAACGTATGGGAACGGAGATGAAGCGGATGGAGGAGGAGATGAAGCGAATGGAGCGTGAACTACCGGATGTCGGAGTGCAGGCCTGCATCAAATCCCTGTTCACCTCTTCCTTGGGTCAAGAATTTCTGGGGATTCTCCATACTCAGTGGTTGTCCAGCTTTTTAAAGAGCTCAAGCTTCTTATGCGCTATGGGGCCATATATTCCTCATTTCATCGATCAAGGCTTCAGCAATGCCGTGGGCGAACACTCAGCCCCATGATTCAATGGGACCTACTCTCGTGCCTTCCGCCTGGACAAGCTTACTCCCCCTCCCAAATTCTTAGGGGATCCAGCAGAAAATGCGGACAGCCCTTGGTGGTTACCTGGAATGGGTCAGGCTATTGCTAGTTTGCAGGCGGCCAAGGTGGGCATGGCTGAGCTGGAGCCTCTGGAGCAATTAGTCTATCCTTATGCTTCTGCTCCCAAGACTGAAGTGAAAGCAGGTGAAGGAAAGGATGTTGAGGCTACCCCAGGAGGAGAAGAGGGCCCAGAGGAGGGTGGAGGGTCTAGCAGTCATGCTGTTGTTGAGGAAGCTGCCGTCGAAGGAGCTATTGCTGAAGGAGCTGCTGTTGAAGGAGCTATCGTTGAAGGAGCTGCTGTTGAAAAGGCTGATTAAAATTCATGTTTCCATGATCATAACAAACATTTTACCTTTCTTTTGCCACACTCTTTTAATTTCTGCTCATGATACTTGTTTTTATTATACTCTGTAGGGGACCCCACGCTCCTGGATATGTGGGGGCTTTTGGTGGTAATCATGTTAGCTTCTTACTATTTCTTTCTTTGCTCAAGTGAACAGCCTATAAGACCGGTAAGGAACAAGGCGGAGGTGTCCTCTGATCCTCTTTTCCTTCGCCCTCTCGGTCTTGTGGGTTGCACCATTATTATATTCTCCTGGTCTCACAACCTTCAAGGAGTTTCTCAAAAAGTTCAAGAAATCTTTCTCCATCTTGAGGAACCTCCTCGAGTTTTAAGTAGATCGAGGAGGTTTTCCTTGATCTTTAGGCTTCTGCCTATTTTTTTCCTTCGTTTTTAAATAACCTACTTTGATCTCAAGTATGGTGAGGAGTTCTCCAATTCTCTTTGGCCTCTAGGCCTTCGAGTATCTCTCACTCTCATTCTTAGAATATTTTAATTCGTAAAAATCTTTCTTTCATTCTTAAGTAACCCATTTGGGTCTCGAGTGTGGTGAGGAGCTCTCCAGCTCTCCTCGGCCTCTAGGCTTTCGAGTGTCTTTCACTCTTATTCTTAGGAGATTTTAATTCGTAAAAATCTTTCTCTCATTCTTAAGTGACCCATTTGGGTCTCAAGTGTGGTGAGGAGCTCTCCAGCTCTCCTCGGCCTCTAGGCTTTCGAGTGTCTTTCACTCTTATTCTTAGGAGATTTTAATTCGTAAAAATCTTTCTCTCATTTTTAAGTAATTAACCCATTTGGGTCTCAAGTGTGGTGAGGAGCTCTCCAGCTCTCCTCGGCCTCTAGGCTTTCGAGTGTCTTTCACTCTTATTCTTAGGAGATTTTAATTCGTAAAAATCTTTCTCTCATTCTTAAGTAACCCATTTGGGTCTCAAGTGTGGTGAGGAGCTCTCCAGCTCTCCTCGGCCTCTAGGCTTTCGAGTATTCATGCATCATGTATTCTAATAAAAAATATAGTCAAAACGCAATAACTCTGCATAATTTTTCTCGAAAGGGAAAAAGCTTCATTGATTAATATCAGTCTTCAACATAGGCCATAGATAACTTACGCCGGTCTCATTAAAAACCTCTTTACGGAAAAACCTCAAAGGGGAAACCCGTAAAGAGGGAAAAAGAGCTCCGGTGAAGCTACTAAGTACATTAAATAAAACAGAAATTAACGCAAAATCACAAATGGTCTCAGGACCTTACATTTTCTTCAAACAAAGAACCTCTTCAAGTAGCAAACATTCCAAGGTCTGGCTATGTCTACTCCCTCCATGCTCTGCAATCTATAGGCTCCTCCCTTCAGTACCTGTGTGATTCTATAGGGCCCCTCCCAATTGGGCACCAGTTTCCCCGTATTCTTTAGAGCATCAGCTCTTCTTAACACTAGATCCTCCACTCTAAAGGACCTTGGAATCACCCTTCGATCATATGCAGCTTTAATTCTACTCGTGTATCTCTCCGCACGTACTCAAGCCATCTCTCTTTCTTCTTCCATTAAATACAGGGCCTCTCTCATCAGCCTCTCGTTTTGATGTTCTTCGAATTGGGCAATTCAGTGGGATTGCAACACGACCTCTGGAGGTATCACCGCCGCAGCCCCGTAGACCAGCTGGAAAGGGGATTCTCCAGTTGCTGTCTTTGGGCTAGTTCTGTAGGACCATAGCACGTTATCTAACTCGTTCACCCATCCTCCACCTATTTTCGTCAGCCTCGTCCGGATACCATCTACTATGGTTCGATTAGTGACTTCCACCTGCCCATTAGCTTGGGGATGAGCTACGGAAGTGAATCTTTGTACTATGTTTAACCTTGCGCACCATCCTTGTACATTTTCTCCATTGAACCGTGTCCCACTATCAGAGACCAGTATCCTGGGTACTCCAAACCTACAGCAGATCTGTCTTCCCAGGAACCTAATCACATTCTCCTCATCTATTTTAGCTAGAGGGGCGGCTTCGACCTACTTGCTAAAATAATCCACTGCTACTATAAAAAATTTCCTTCCTCCCAGGGCTGGAGGGAAGGGCCCCACCAAGTCGATTCCCCATTTGGCGAAAGGACACGGAGAGTACATGGCTCCCATCTCCTCCGCGAGAGTCCTTATCAGGGGACCATTTTTCTGGCATTTTGCACACTTCTTTACGAACTCTTTGGCATCCTTCGTCATGGAGGGCCAGTATAACCCAACCCTCAAGGCTTTCTGCACCACTGTTTTATATCTCTCATGACTAGCCGCGTGGCCTTCATGAATTTATTTGAGTGTATACGCCGCTTCCCGGGTTGATATGCACCTCAAGTATGGTTAAGTGAACGATTTCTTGTATAATTGCCCTCCGATAATACAGTATTTGATCCTAAGAGCTCGAGTTTCTCGGGTGGTAGGGGCATCTGCTTCTCTGGTGAGTTCCGTCCAGATATCTTTCCTCCAATCATCTCCTTCCTCGATGGAACCAATGGGGCTTCCGAGAGCCTCTCTTTCTGCTACCACCAAGGTCACCGTTCCCTGTCCATCAAATTCTGTGAAACTGGCAAGTTTGGAGAGGCTATCAGCCTGTACGTTCTCCTCTCGAGGTACTTGAATCACCTTACAATCTTGGAACTTGCCCATCACCTCTTTAGCCCGTTCCAGGTAAGCAACCATTCTGTTATCTTTAGCTGCATATTCTCCATTTACCTGTTGAACAACCAATTGGGAATCGGAATATAGAATTACCTTTAGGGCTCCCAACTCAACCGCCATCTTCATTCCTCTAATCAGAGCCTCGTATTCTGCTCCATTATTTGAAGTTATGAATTGGAATCTCACTGCAAATTGTAGGTCCTCTCCTTGGGGATTCACTAGCACTATTCCTGCTCCACACCCGTTCAAAGTTACTGAGCCATCCACATATACCTTCCATCCCTCTACCTCTTCCGGTTTGGTGGATTCTTGGATGAAGTCAGACAAAGCTTGAGCTTTTATGGCCCTCCGTGGCTCGAAGTCCACATCATATTCTTGGAGCTCTATTGCCCATCTCACCATCCTTCCCGAGAGGTCTGCTCGGCCGATAACCTGTTTCAATGAGTAATTAGTGCGGACCAGTATTTTATAAGAGAGAAAGTATGGGCGCAGTCTCCGCGCCGTGAATACTACGGCTAGAGCAGCCTTTTCAATTTCCGAGTATCGAGCTTCAGCCCCTTGAATGACCTTACTGACGTAATAGATAGGATGTTGGATAGATCCTTCTTCTTTGACTAGAGCTGTGCTCAGCGAGAATTCCCCTACGGAGAGATACAAGATGAGAGTATCTCCCGGAGAAGGCTTAACCAGCTTCGGCAACTGGGACAGGTGACGTTTCAGATCCTCAAAGGCCTTCTGGCATGTTTCATTCCACTCAAACTTGGCCCCTTTCTTGAGAATTTTGAAGAAGGGGTGACTTTTCTCGACGGACCTGGCTATAAATCTACTCAACGCTGTGATTCTCCCATTTAACGTCTAGAGCTCTTTCACGTTCCTCAGTGGCTGCATGTCTAGTACAGCCTTTACTTTAGCTGGATTCACCTCTATCCCTCTATGAGTAACCATGTATCCAAGGAATTTCCCCGACTTCACCCCGAAAGAGCACTTGGCTGGGTTCAATTTGATACCATTTTCTCGAATTACCTGGAAAATCTCCTCTAGGTCCTCCACATGTTGTTCTGCTTTCACACTCTTGGCCAACATGTCATCCACATAGATTTCCATGTTTCTCCCTATCTGTCCTCGGAAGACGGCATCAACCATTCTCTGATACGGTGCACCGGCGTTGATTAACCCGAATGGCATTCGAACATAACCAAACGTTCAGCACGCTGCTATGAAGCACACTTTGGGGACATCTGAGGGGTTTAGCTGGATCTGGTGGTAACCTTGATATGCATCCATCATACTCAATAGCTCGAAGCCAGAAGTCGCGTCCACTAACTGGTCTATCCTCGGCAGCGGATAATGGTCTTTAGGGCAGCCTTGTTGAGGTCTCTGAAGTCAATGCACATTCTCCATTTCCCTGCTCCCTTAGGTACTAACACCGCATTGGAGAGCCATTCTGGGAATTGTACCTTCACGACATGTCCCGCCTTTAATAATTTCTCAACTTCTTCTTTCACAATATTATTCTTCTCAACTCCAAAGTTTCGTAACTTTTGTTTCACCGGCTTTGCCTTTGGGTCAACGTTAAGACAATGCATGGCTATCTCCGGAGGAACACCTGTCATGTCAGCTGGAGAAAATGCAAATATATCAGAATTTCGACGTAATGTAGAGATTACCTTCTCTGTCATTTCGGGTCCCAGCTGGGTGCCTATCTTAGTGGCGAAGCCGACTTTCCCTAGGAAGAGCTCCACATTCATTAGCTCCTCATCTGTTTTAACGCTCACTTGTTCAGGTATCATTCCTTCCACTTTATTTTTCTTTAACTCGGGCTCATCTCCCTTCGTTCTCTCCAGGCCCCTGGTTAAAGCTTTGTCTGCCATCTTTACGGACTCCGCATAGCACTTCCGTGCTTGATATTGATCTCCCCTCACTTCCCCCACTCCTTCAGCCGTAGGGAATTTCATTTTCATATGAAATGTGGAAATAACCGCTTGAAAGAGATTCAGGCTGGGTCTTCCCATTACTACATTGTACGATGAGGGAATATCCACAATGAGGAACTCCACTAAGTGGACCTTTCGGGCTGGAGCATTCCCCAATCCTACCTGTAACACCACAGACCCTAGGGGTTGGATGGCCCCTCCGGAGAAACCATATAGGGAGGTATCTACAGGTCGCAGCTTCACACTCAGCTCCATCCTTTTAAAGCACTCAAAAAACATAATATCAGTCGAGCTTCCCGTGTCTACAAAGATTCGGGCGACGTCAAATCCTGCTATGTCTGTAGTGATCACCAAGGCGTCATTGTGATCCTCCTTAATTTTCGTTATATCCTCCGGCCCAAATTTAATATTGGGCGTCTCTGTCATGCGTCCTACTTCTTTTAGTTGACTCCTCTATCCAGCTCTCAGAGCTCGAACACTCTGTTTTCTTTTTCGGAAAGAATCTCCATCTGCGGGACCTCCCACAATTATGTGTATTACTCCTCTTTTTGGCGGCGGAGGAGGCATATCCTCGACCGCCTCCTTGGACTCCTTTTCTTCTGGTTTCCTTTCATGCTCCTTCCGTTTCTGCCCCCAAGAGCCCTGCCTGTCTCTGAATATAAACTCCTTCAGATGCCCTGCCTGGATCATCCTTTCAATCTCATCTTTCAGATGATAACATTGGTTTGTGTCGTGTCCATATTCGTTGTGGAATCTGCAAAATCGATCTGACTTGGGCTTTTGAGGACCCCAATTTCTGGAATAAGGGAATTTCAGGTCGGGATGATCTCCTGCTACCTCCAGTACTTCGCCAGGTTCTATTCTCAAGGGTGTATACTTCTCAAACCTTCCACGAGGGCCGGAACGGGAGCCTCCAGATAGATTGGGATTTCCCGTTGGCCTAGAGGTCCGAGGGGCCTCTGGACTGGTTCGTTTCGAGGGGCCCTCTCTCCTTCTCTCTCTATCCTGCGGCCTAGCCTCCAGTCTTTTGACTTTACAAACCTCCTCCAAGGTGAGGTATTTCTCTGCTCTGTGTAGTAACTCGTCGAAGTTCTGGACTGACTTCTTGGCCAGGGAGGAAAATAAATCTCCATCACGTAGTCCATTAGTAATGGCATTGATCTTCACCTTTGGAGAGGCTGTAGGGACCTCCAGGGCTGCTTGATTGAATCTCCAAAGGAAGGCTCTCAAACTCTCGTTCTCCCCTTGCCTCAGATTGAAGAGGGTCAGTGTGGCCCGCGGCTGTCTCCGGGCACTTGCAAACTGATGGAGGAATAATTCACTGAACTCCTCCTAGGATCGAATGGTATTGGGTTCAAGTTGGGTGAACCACTGTTGTGCTGCTTTTGCCAATGTAGTCAGGAACACTCTACACTTGATTCCCTCTCCATACCGATGTAATAACGCTGCATTCTAAAATCTTACCAGGTGCTCGTACGGATCCGCCGTGCCATCATATTCAAAGTTGAGGGGCTTGAAGTTGAATGACAGTTCATCCTGTATTATATTAGGAGAAAACTGACAACCGGAAACATAAGCAGACCTACTTACCCGATTAGTCATCTGTTTCCTCATATCCCTCATTTCCTTTTGTAGAGCCTGCAGTTGGTCGCTAACTAGTCCTGGGTATGTATCATCTGTACTTTCTACTATTTCGGGAGCTCCATCTCTCTGGACGCCAAATCTGCATTCCTTCTTGTGTTCCGAGGGGGAACGCTTCTTTCTGCTCGAGAAGGCGCTTTCTCGTCCCCTTCTGCCCGCACTCCTGCATCTTTAGAGAATACTTGGGAGGCCCCTGGTGCCTCTTACTGGAGTCTCGGAGTAGGTATCTCCGCGTTCATCGGTGTGGTTCTTGGGACTTGGCCTCCTTGGGCCGCGAAAGCTCTTTCCACAGCCTGCTTAATAAGGGCATTCAAGTGCCCATATTGGGGACCTGAGGTCCGGACTGCTAGGGCTTCCGTGGTCGCCGCTATCCCATCTCCGACCGGTAGGGGGTGGTTTTCAGTGCCCAAGCATGGGGTTGGTGTCAAGGGCGGATTTGATTCGGAAGGTACATGAACTGGGTCCTTTCCTCGGCCTCCCTTCGGTGTGGGATCAGTTGGCGAAGGGGGAATTTCCCCTGGAAGAGTTTTCTTCCCTAAAGTAGGCACGATTGTGTTATTTCCTCCGCCCATCGCTCAAACAAATAGAAATTCGTGAGAAGATCTCCTAGACGTTCCCACAGACGGTGCTAGTTGTTGTGCCACAAATTGCACAGAGGGATTAGATATCCGATGAGTTAGATATCCAAATTTCCAGACTCGTGTAAATAATCCGAGCACGCTTCCCTCTCTGAAATGATCCTCCAAGAACCTACAAAAGACACACCGGAGGGGAGTCCGGCGCGGACACTCCGACGCTCAAGTCAGTAGGGGTGATTCAGTATATCGTAAGGACTCAAGAGTCCTCTGTTTATCAATGGGGTTCTCGAAAGATATCAGAATATTCGTATGAAGCGTAATAGGTCAAATAAATATTAGAGATCGTAACCTAGGAATGTACCTAGGCTTACCTATTTATAGAGTAATTATACCTGAGGGGAAGTTAGGTTTTCCCTTATTTCGGATCTGCCCTTCCTCTTATCTTTGAATTAGTCCAGCTACTTTTGACTGGGTCCTCCATTCTCTTAATCCCTGAAGAAGCGCAACCACTCCCCCTGGTGGACTTCAACCGCCGAGAAGAGGAAGAATGAGTCTTCCTTCATCCAATCTGAGCCCATTTCGTACGGAACCTCTCCTAAACTCTCGGTCTACTAATTCTCCTCAGGACCAGGTCTTCCCAATATCTCTCCCCTGGGTGGAGCTCCCTCTGGAGGAACGTCCGGGTGAGATTCTTTATTCTGAGAGTATTCCTTAAGCTCGTATCTCCTCATTTATCTTATCCTCTATACACGTGTCGACTTCTTATGAAATGACAATTTTAGGCCGCATCACATAGTACAAGGATTAAGTGTTTATTTTTTTTTTCCAAGGAATGAGGAATTTCTAAAGATTTATAAAAGGAGGTAATGACTTGTTACTATATTGATAATGACTAGTAGAAATAGAAATGATGCCGCCACGTCGACAACCTATTCAAAATCAAGTGGAAGAAAACCAGAATCAAGCCAACAATGAGCCTCAGAACTTACGAACTAATGCTAGCATCGTAGAGCAGTTTCGTCGTTATAAACCACCTACCTTCAACGGACATGATGGACCCACGGCAGTTGAGGAGTGGTTACGATCTCTTGAGCGCGTGTTTCGCCTTCTCGGATGCACAGACCATCAACGTGTGACTTGCGCTGAGTTCCAACTAGTGGAGGACGCTGACCATTGGTGGGAAGGCTACTGGAGATCAAGAACAGATGAAAAACGTAACATACTAGAATGGAATGGATTTAAGGAGATTGTTATGGAAATATTTTACCCCGAGACCTATCGGGAGCAGATGGAGTCGGAATTCTTTGAATTCCAACAAGGGGGCTTAACTGTGGAGGAGTATGAGAGAGAGTTTAGTTGGTTGGCCCGTTTTGCCCCACACATGGTAGATACCGAACGAAAGAAAGTCCAAAAATTTAAGAAGGGACTACGTCCTGAAATACGCAGTATCCTTTCTAGTCACGGGGACATGCCTTTTAGTAATCTGGTGAGGGGATCCTCCGAACGGCAGTTGGAGACGAAGGTAAGGAGGACTCAAAATTCTGGTTATTTGATACACTTGGCAAGTATTCGGTTAAAACGGGTTATAAAGTGGCCTTGGAGGCAATGGGAAGAAAGAAAGACACGCCTACGGCTTCCAATCTTGATGGAGCATATAGATGGTGGAATTTGATTTGGAACTTAAAAGTTCTACCAAAGATTAGGATCTTTGCTTGGAAAATGAACATGGACTTTATAGCAACGGAAGGCAATCTTGCAAAACGGCATATTCCAATCGCCCCAACATGTGGATTGTGTGGACATCATATGTCTAATACGATGCATGCAATTTTTCAATGTACGGGGGTGAAGAAGGTTTGGAAAAATCGCGGAGTGTGGAGCAGTATAAAGATTGGACACAATTTCTCAACAATTGATCTGCTCCAGGCCTTGAATAACTCGGTCTCAACTAAGGTTTTTGAGGAAATTATTATGATTGCATGGGGTTTATGGAGGGAAAGATGTTCAATCTTACACGACCACGATCATAAAAGGCGGACCATTGATATTAAGATTGTAGAGAGGGTTCTTAATTATCTTTACTCTTTTAGAGAGACCACTGTGATTGAAAAAGATAACGAGACAATGAGGGTTGGCAATGAAAAGGAAAATGGAACGACTTTCGACCTCGAGAGCGATTATTTGGAAGTTGATGGAGCTTTTAATGCAGATGACTTGAAGTTTGGGGTAGGAGGAGGACTTAAAGTTTGGGGTAGGAGGAATCTTGTGTCGAACGGATGGAAATGAAGTATTGAGATTTTCTAAGAGGATCCCACCACAACAAGGCCCATTGGGAGCGGAATTGAAAGCTATTGAGATTGGTCTACAAGAAGCTAAAAATATGAATCGAACAATTATTGAGGTACGATCTGATTCCATTCAAGCGATTGGAATGTGCAATGGCGACAAAAGAGGTTTGGGACCGGATTTTGACATCGTGGAAAGGATCATCAAGCTTTCACAAGAATTTGTAGTGTGCAAATTCAAATTTACTCCACGGTGTTTTACAAGGCGAGCGCATGACTTGGCACGGCTTGCGGTTCACTCTACCATTTCTCTTGATTGAAATGGAGTAGTGTGTTTTTGGTTCATAGGAGTTTTGTTTTTCCTCCTACATTTTTATTTTATTTTTATTTAAATTCATATACCTTTTAATTTATTATAATAAATAAGCATATCATTTTTTAATAATCATATTTTTTTTAATGTGGGCCTGTATGTATGTGTGGGCTTGACAACAAGTATTGGTATAGGCAAGATCGCCTCTTTCCTTTTTTACTTAAGTACTTCTAAAATTTAACTGTTTTGAAATTTACATCAAATTTATGGAATATCAAGAGTAAAATAGACATATTAATTAAATTTGATCACATTTATTAATTTTTCTTAATTTATGTGTAAAATCAAATGTACCTATTTTTATGAGATAGAGGGAATAATATTAATTATGTATAAAGCCTTGCAGGTGCTATAGCAAATCATATATACTTTCAATTAACATTAAATTAGTTAAAAAAAATTATAAAGATTCACATACAAAATCTTAGAATATGTTATTCATCTAAGCTAATCTCCGGCCTCCGCCTCTATTCACACCGCTGTTACCACCCTTACCCTAAACTCAAACCTAATTCACGTTTAAAATCACTGTAAAAATCGAAAAATGGAATTTAATAAGCAAATGAAATATAAAATTGATAAATGGACTAAAAATGCATTTTACCCTGTAGTAATATAACAAATCGGGTAAAAGCTGTAAAAATATTCATCAATTAATTACATATATAACAAAAATTAATTAAACAGAAATCTCGAGAAAGCCATCGGCCATTTCCCCGGAAGGTGGACTTGGGCGGCAGTGGTGAGGTGCACCTCGTCGTTGACTTTAACACGCAAACCCTGTACGTCAACGCACTTGACATTGGGAATCTCGTCAGCAGTTTGCAGTTGAGCAATTAATCCTCACCACTTTTGTATTATTACTAAAAGTAAAATGTAGTTCAATGTCACCTGCAAAACGTAAAAAATGCTTAATTATAGTTTGAACGAACAAAAAACAAAATTATACTTTTTTTTTTTTTTTTGATATCAAGTAGGATTAGATATCATTATTGCAAATGCACGAAGAATGAGATAGCCCGACCACAAAGTTTGGTGGGTCTACCCAAAAACTATTATTAGCATTCCGACGAGACTCCCTAGCCAAGGTATGCGCTACTATGTTTGCATCCCTTCTAGCGAAGATGACCGTCACATTAATCAAAAGTGCCAACATGGCTCGACAAACAACTACATAATCACCAAAACACGAATCTATGAGTTCTGTAGAGTTAATCGCATCAACCACAATTTTCGCATCTCCTTCAACTACACAATTATTCAATCCTTGTGATTTAATCCAAGAGAGAGCTTCATAAAAATCCAATGCCTCCCCCACTTCTACCTCAAAACAACCACGGAGCATCAATGATCTACACATCTCAATATGACTGTCGGCATTTCGAAGCACCATGCCCACTCCAGTTTTTCCAGTGTCCCTAAAAATAGCTGCATCCACATTTAATTTGCAAAAACCAGATTAGGGTGCATGCCAAGCAGCACATTTTTGTGCCATCTCTATTTCTTGCAATCTGACTTCTCCTGGTTTGGTTTTTGTAGCTCTCCATTCCAGCCAATAACTAGCAGAAATATGAACAGCAGCTGCGGGTGATTGACAAGAATTATCCCAAAGTTTGGAATTTCGCTCCTTCCAAATCTGCCACATAATCATACCAACGCTCGCCGCCACTGTTGTTATCGGACTGCTCGCCATGAGCATAATTAATTCCTTAATGTCAGCTGCTCCGTTACAGCATTCATCAATTTTTGATAGCAGGTTCGCTGTTGTCCAACAAGAGCAGGCATACGGGCACGACGCGAAGAGATGCCACTCATCCTCCGTGCCTCCATTACAGAGAACACATACAACATCGTTGACGACCCTTTTTGAGAATAAATTAAGCTTGGTTGACAAGCATGTCCGACTTACTCGCCACAAAATTATACTTATTAAATTTGAACGGAGGGAGTATATACACTACAAGAAAACTAATTTTTAGTAATAAAATCCTCTCATTATTGCTTCTTTAAATAAATTTTTAATATATTTTAAAACACCCTCAAAATTTCAATTGTTTTTTCTTATTTTCTTTTAATAGATTACCTGCTATAGCTAGCTATTTTTGCCATCATTACAACAACACGAATCATGCAAATTAATTAAATTCTAGAGATCCAGAAATTCATCACATCTTTAAACACTAGCTAGCTCTGATCCAATTGAAATTCCAACAAGTAATTTGTGGTGTTACATTGGTCGGAATGATTTTTATATTGTTTTAAAAGAATTTTATCTCATCCAAAAGTCCAAATTTATAAACAGGTGTAGAATTAATTATTGTATATTAATTATTAATAGCCTTAAAACAACATTATTACTCATTCAATGTCATGTTTGTTACATTAAAAGAGTAATTGTAGGTATGAACTTTGCAGATGTGCACATATATATATATATAGTAATTGCAGATGTTTGTTACATCAAGTTTCCTCTTCTCCTTTGTCAATTTAATCTTTTATTTTATGATTATAATTTAAATTAAATTATGATAGTTGGAATTATCTTCTCACTACAAAAAACGCATCGATTAGAGACCGATTTTGAGACTGTAAAGGCGGTCTCAACACACGTTAGAGACTGATTTGAGACCGATTTATAGAGGTCCTTATTTCATCGGTACCTAATATTGAGAGACCGAATTTATGGCACAGTCTCAAATTAGGGACCGATTGTCGATCGCTCTCTAAATGAGAGACCGACAATTCGGTCTTAAAACGGTCCCTAAACGTGAGTCGGCCCGACCTATTTTCGGGTCTAAAACAGTCTCACATCGGTCTCAGATTAAGGACCGATTTTCGATCGGTCTCTAAATGAGAGACCGGCAATTCGGTCTTAAAACGGTCCCTAAACGTGAGTCGGCCCGACCTATTTTCGGGCCTAAAACAGTCTCACATCGGTCTCAGATCTTACCCAGCAACTGCCCCCGAAACCCGACCCGCTGACCCACACCCACCCTCTTTATTTACACCCACCTTCACACCCGCATCGCCAACCCGACCCACACCCGCCTTCGAGACCTGACCCGACCCGCCAACCCACACCCGCCTTCGAGACCCGACCCGACCCGCACCGCCAACCCACACCCACACCCACTTTATTTAATTGGCCATTTTATTTTGGTCTTTGTGGGAATTGATCCCTGGTGGATGGGTGCCCATTTCTAGGCACCCACCACTTTGACAAGTAATTGTCTTGTGTAACTTTTAAAAATAATTATATACATATTTAATTAATTTCTTTATTATATATGTTTTAAATAATAAATTTTCAAAATCAACGTTACTTTAAAGAAGTCCAAAATAATTAAATCATTTCCACATATATTAACTGATAAAAATCATTGAATTAATTGTAAAAAATCAATGTTACTTTAAAAAATCAATGATACTTTTAAATATTTTATTTTGACACTTCTTCAAAGTACATGGACACTTGATTTTATCGTTAAACATATATTGTGGCCTCGTCTTCGCAAAATTAATAAATTTGCGAACTTGATTGTAAAATTCATTGTTCGTACTTCCATTAACGAATCGGGGAGTATAATACATCCACCGACGATCCGGTAGTTCCATCTATACGTACTCAAAATCAAAATGATTACATAATTGACATATGTATATAAGATAAATATTGCTATATTATTATATTCAAAGAATAAATATTGTTGCATTATTGTACTAAAATTAATAATGTTAATAATAATATTTAATTTGGTAGATATGTGAGAAGAATGTGGTGGAGCCCATCGTTAATCCAAAATTTAAAGCTAAAAAATTTGATAGCAAACATGGTATGCTCTATGAGAAATTAATTCAAGATCTTTAATTTGTTTGACTTCCAAGTAGATCAACTATGAATCGTATACCATATAAAGTAAAATTTTGGGAATTCAGTTATTTCATAAAAACTTAATTTGTCAGTATTAACTACATAAGTCAAAAATATTAATTGTGGAATTCTAAATTGATTATTATGAATAAATTGTACTTATACTCGGTCTTATAATATGTGTATAGATAAAATTGTACAAAAAATTTTGAGTAAAATATTTTAACAGTTTTAATTTAATATTAGACAATTAATTCACTTTAAAACCTAATTTACATGTATTCATACTTTCAACAGGTTTAATTGGACATATAATAGTACACATACGATTATGATATCTTTCAAAATAATTAATTCTAATTAGTATTTGATTTGATATCATAACAACATCAGTGATCTATCTTATTTACTACTATTATACATATCTATTAATTATATGAAAATAAAATTATCAACGAACACTTAATTAATTAATATGAGAAAACATTAATTTAAATAAAGAGGGAATGAGAAATCTTACGGCTGAATTCGAAACGAGATCTTCAAACTAATATTGGAGAGTAAAATTAAGGAATTGTCTATTTAGAACCTAGTTTGTCGGTTTAAATTGAGAGAGTGACATTTGGGACCGACAATATCGGTCTATAACCACAACCGCGTGATTTGGGACCGAATTATGCGGTCTCTACTATGTTAAAAATTATCTATAAAACAAACAGCTTGATTAAATACCTATTCGTGACCGAAAATATTGGTCTATAAAAACAACCACCTGATTATGGGACCGATTTGGGACCGAAATATGCGATCTCTACTGTTAAAAATTATCTAAGAATATTCTTCTGGAGTGTTCAGATACCACTAAAATCGGTCTCTATAAAATAAACAGTTTAATTTGATACCTATTCGAGACCGAAAATATCGGTCTATAAAAACAAACGCCTGATTTGGGACCGATTTGGGACCGAAATATGCGGTCTCTACTGTTAAAAATTATCTATATATACAATATTAGGATGAATATCTAATATAATATAGATATAATCGCCAACTTATTTATCTCTCTCAATGATGGACGAAAATTCCTCTTCTCCTAATTCTGATTCCTCCCTCTCGAACAAAGTCATAGAGCCAGATTCGATGAAAGTTGATACGGTTAATTAAAATTTTGGGATTCAGAATTATTTATACCAATTAAAGACTGAATTTTCGGTCTTCAATTAAAATTCAAAATCAGAGTTTTAATTTCAATTAAAATTCGAAATAAGAATTTTAATTTCAATTAAAATTCAAAATAAGAATTTTAATTTTGATTTAGAGACTGAAATTCGGTGGCTAAGCGGTGTGAAAAATATAATATTAAAGACCGAATTGAAAATAGTCTTTAAACGAGCGGTCAAAATTGGTAGTCAATTCAAATTATACTTTTCAAAATATTTGATACCAATTAAAGACTGAATTGTCGATATCTAAACAAAATTCAAAATCAAAATTTTAATTTCGGTTTAGAGACTGAAATTCGGTCTCTAAGCGGTCTGAAAACATAATATTAAAGACCGAATTGAAAACAGTCTCAAAACTCAAATTTTTTTAGAATCAGACCCAAATCAGTCTCAAATTGAGACTGATTTGTGCCGGTCTCAAAACTTTGATCTCTAATTGAGGCATTTTTTGTAGTGTCTGCAATTGATTTCGAAAGCAATAATATTTATTTTCAATTAACGAAGTTAAATTGTCATTCTTTTAAACCCTTTTAGCTAAACATTCTTCAATCAAAAGAAAATCGTTTTCTTTTATAGTCCAGAAACTAGAATAGTACTGTAGTTTGCACTACAAAATTCACTCCCAATAGCAAGGGATTTAGAGAAGGAAAAACGCTTGTTAATACATTTAGCAAGGGAATTAGCAAGGGCCCACTTCCCTCGACAAAATGTTCCTCGGTAATTTAGTAGCAAGGGAATATGAAAATCCCTCGAAAATAGCAAGGGTATATTTTCCTAGACAATAGCAAGAGAAAATTTCCCTTGGAAATAGCAAGGGATAAATCCCTTAGAAATAGCAAGGGAAATTAGTGAATAAAAAAATAATTAAAAAAATATAAACCCACAATTTCGGCCCTCAACTACTAAATACGGAGTATATGGTAATTTAACTACCCCACAATTTCGGCCATTACCCCAGCCCCTCAACCACTAAATATATGGCTGCATGCATAGGATAGGAATTGAACTCGCGACCTCCACAATTTATGTGTTTATGAGTTCTCCTTTTGCCGTTGGGCTAGGAGCTATTTTCGTTATATTTTAAATGCAATTAATATAAGTGTTATATTTCAAGTTTTTTCTTCTTTAATTTATTTAATTTAAACTTAATTTCTTATTTGATAATTGATAACACATACATTTTAATTTTTTTCAATACAAATATTATAAAATATCTTTTTATCTATAATTATGTTTTGAATGCAATTAATGTATATATGTGTTATATTTCCAATTTTTTCTTCCTTAATTTATTTAATTTACACTTGATTACTTATTTGATAATGGGTAACAAACATACATTTTATATTTTTTCAATACATATATTATAAATATTTTATCTTATTTCGTATACTTTAAAATATTAAATATTAATTATATATTCCATTCACTCAATTATATATTACATTCTCCGAGGGTTTTACCGAGGGCCCACTAACCCTCCAGAATTTTAATTGACGTATCAAACTTTACAAGGGCCCACTCCCTCAGAAATTTTCAAATTTAAATTCCCTTGCCAATATTCTCGGGAATGGCAAGGGATTTAGTTTCCCTTGACATTTAGCAAGGATTTTTTCTTCCCTAGGTATTTTCCCTTGCCCATTCCATCCCTAGGCAAATCTCTCGCCATTTGTAAGGGATTTATTTCCCTCGATAATTTCCCTTGTGATCTGAGCCAAATTTTGTAGTGTTGGTTTTACAATCTAATAATAAAGATATTAAATAATTACTAATATAATAATTCTAAGGTATATTATCTAATTATTTTAGGTTTTGAAGATTAAAGATATTCAATTTCATTCATTGCATCCAAGACATACATTACAAGGTGGGGTTTTCTAACTCAATATCTATCTCTACAGTGGTTAGTAGAGCAAGTTGTTCATTGTTAAATGTTTTACGTGATATGTTGAATGTGTCTGCTACGTGTTATATTCCATGTTATCCATGTTATGAAATCAGATAGCCAGGGACTAGTTCACGGGTCCGGGACCATATAAGTTGTCCTCGAGAATCACCAGGGTCATTAAAATGGCTTTGGCAAGGCTCGCAGTGCTCAGTCAGTGTATCAGTCAGTTCAGAATGTGGCAATGTTCTCATGTTTGCATTGATGTGTTTAACTATCTGTTTTATATTTAACTCTGAACAGCTGGGCCCCACTGAGTGTGCTTGCATACTCACCCCTTCATTTTAACATTTCAGATTAAGGAGCTGGCGAGGAGGAGCGGTGGATGACAAATCTATTAATATTTAGTAAAGTAATTGGGTTATTTCATTTTATGTATTAAACTTTTTATGAGCTTTTGAGACTTGATTCAATTAATATTCTAGATTTATTTTAAGTTGCTATTTATTTATTAAGTCTTCCGCTGAAATTTAAGTAATTCTATTGCTAAATAAATTCGAAAAATGATTTCTTAGGTTAAAATTTTAGTTCATGCCCCTTTATTTTGAAATTCTCAAGTATTTCTACAAAATCTACTTTTATGAAAATTGGGGCGTGCCATCCCCCCCCCCCAAACCACTCCACCACCAGCCGCCGCCGATAGAGATGTTTATCGGGCTAGCCCTAACTCTATAGGGTCAGTTCTACAGGGCCACGAGATAGATTTAGGGTCTTATTGATTCACGTATTTCACAACTCTAAAAAAATACACGACCGCAAGTATACGGTCTATATTGTAGCGAAGTAAGTACGATGTCGATCCAACAGGGAAGGATTAGTATAAAAGTGATATTTGTTGGCACAATTCTATCTAGACACAATTGATTTGCAAGGAAGGTTTAAAAACTAAGACTAATTCTAATGCTATCTATAAATGTCACTAAGAAAGCAAAGTAAAACTAGCCCAAATCCAAATCAATAACAAACTAATGAAAAGAAAATAACTAAAATTAATAAAAGGGAAAGAGAAAGCTTAGATAGTGTAGGTGATGGAGTGTGAAAATCCCAAGCTAATCCACCATTAGCTTCAATGGAGAACACATTCAAGTAGGTGTGACTGTGTGAAAAATCGCAGCTGCTCCCCAATCCGCTCTCTGTTCTTTTCAGTGTGCCTACTGCCTTCTGCGACCAAATCCCCTAACAACTAAAATGGGCTGAAGAATTAATCAAATTAAATGGGCCAGAAAATTAAATAGAAATGGCCCATCTCCTTTCTTTTTTGCTGATCAAATTATATGCAACCCTCTCCAATTAACAAAGGCTGGCCCAATTCCAATTTCTTTTTTCAATGGCCTAAGGAATTAACAAAGGCTGGCCCAATTCCAATTTCTTTTTCCCTTGATTGCTCGAAAAGGGTTGGGATATATACCCCTCCAGCTTTGTTAGATGCACTCCCCCGATACAACTACTCCCCCCAAAACACATCTACGATAGATGCACTCCCCCCAAATTATCTATTATATCTTTTATCTTAAAATTTAATGTGATAAATGCACCTCCCCTATAAAACCCTATTTTCCTCATTTTTTTCTCCAAACCTCACTCTCCTTCACCTTCTTCTTCTTCTTCTTCACGCCATCACTCCCTCAACGGCAAGCTCCGCCGCCCACTGCCATCGTCCGCCGGCCTCCGCTCAAGCCGCCCACCTAGGAGGCGTCCGCCGTTCAAGCCGCCCCTTCCTTTCTCCCTTTTAATTTCTATCCTAGCAGCGGCGCGGCGCCGCCCCTCGCCCAGCACCGCGGCCGCTTCCTTTCCCCTCCACCTTGCCCCAATCTTCTCCTCCGACGACCCCTCCCTCCCTTCTCCCCGGACGGCTCCCCCCTCCCGCTTCCTTTCCCCGCTGCCGCCGCCTGCTTATTTTTTTTTTAATTTTTGTAACAAGAAGCGTAACGTGGCGGCGGCCCCTTCGCCCAACGCCGCCGCCATGCCCAACCTTTTCCCTCGACAGATCCTCCCTCCTCCCCGACGGTCCTTCGCGATTTCGCGAAACAGAGGTAAGTTTTTTTTTTTTCATTTTCAACGAGAATGAGAAATTGTCGATCATAAACCTTAGGATCATGATCGATCACAACGTTTATGATTGACAAATTATTGTCGACCATAATGTTTAGGGTCGATAATTTCTTGTTGAAAATTCTAATTTTTTTTAAAAAAATTTCAATCGGTAGAATGTTGTCGACGAGAATATTTTTCGTCGAAAAATTATAGTCGATTAGATGCTTTATGATCGACAAACCAGTGTCGATCGTCACTGGTTTGTCGAAAAGAATGTATTTTTCTTTTTTTTTTAGATTTTTAAGTTTTTTTGAATTTTTGGAATGTTCTTGTCGGATTTGGTGGCGCTGGCAGCGTCTGACGGAGGTGGTGGAGGTGTTGATGGGGCCTGGTTGTCGGAGTGGAGGTGTTGACGGCGGCCGGCGGCTGGAGTGGCGGCGGTGGCTGCCCTAAAATTAGGGTTTTAAAAAGGGGAGTGTATGTATCTTTAATATTTTACTAAAGGGTAAGTGTGGTATTTTACATGAATATTTAATTAATAAAAGTGGGAGGGGAGTGTATCTAACAAAGCTGGAGGGGTATATACCCCAACCCGCTCGAAAATTGCAGCAGCATAAGGTGCTTTTGATTTGCTGAAAATTGGCCGCATGGAATTAATTAAATGGGCCACACTTAATTGTTGGCCCAAATAATTTCCACCCACTATTTTTACTCGTTTTGCACTCGATTTCAATTTCTTCCTTCAATTGACTTCACTAAAAATTAGGTGAGTGTTTTTGCCTTCAAAATAATCATTTTTCCTACAAAATACACAAAACACCACATTTCTCTCTATCAAGTGCAATTAGCCAAAATTGAGTCATAAAAACATGAAATCCTATGAAAATTGAGCTCAAAATGTGTCATAAAAATATGCAAATTCCACCCGAATCACTTATCCAATTTGTTCTTAACCGGTCCATAAGTAGTTGAGACCTAACCCTAGCGGGCCACGGGTTAAACAGGGCACTAACGGACTACAATTTTTTTTTTTTAAAAAAAATCTTTTAAAATTAAAAGTCAGAATTGACACATCCAACAAACAACTAAAATAGAAAAATAAATAATTAGTTAATGATCCGTAAATGAGAAAACAAAAGTATGATTTAAAAATCTAAACAAATATCACAATTTAATAAAAAAAATCCACTTTTTGAGTTTCTACATCATTCGATCCATCATTGGTCAAAGACGAATCATCATCTTCAAACACATCATCATCATTAGAGATGTTTATAGGGCTAGCCTTATCCCTATAGGGTCAGCCCTACAGGGCTATGGGCTAAACAGTTTAGGGTCTTATCTGGTTCGTTCTTAACCGGTCCATTAATAGTTGAGACCTAACCCTGTATTTTTTAAGGTTAAACGGGCTGACCCGGTTAACCCGGCCGGATAAACATCTCTAGCCGCCGACACTCGCCCTCACCCCCACCCTCGCAGCCCCCACTGCCGCGACCGTGACCCTTGCTTCCCGGCCTTTTCTAGGATTTTTCCCCACACCGACCCGTCATCGGCCGCCCCTGACCCCCTCCACTGCCCCGTTGTCGGCGACGCTGGCTCCACCACCGCCCCCGCTGTCGTCTCGCCCCCTTCCTTCCCCATTTTGGCCCTCCGCCCCAGGATTCTTTTTTGTTTTTAGTATATTTTCGCATTTTCCGCGTTTCTGTAAAAAAAAAAATCTGCCAGCGGCCGCCCCCTCCCTCTCTCTTCACCGGCGTGGCCCCCTCCCTTGGTCGTCGCCGCTTCCTCTCTTTTTCTACTTTTTTTTCTGCCTCCGTTTCGCCGGTCCACCCCACCCCGATTCGTTGTCCACTGCGTTGGCCCACCCCACCCCACGCCGCTCCGACCGACCTCGCCGCCGCCCCAGGTATGTGCCTCGGCTCGATTTGTTCATTTTTGGCCCGCTCGATTTTTTAGGGTTTTCTGTAGTTGCATAAACCTTTTTTTTAATTTCGACACTATAATGTCGACCACGTACAATTTCGTCGACAAAATGTTGTCGACGAGAGTGTATATGGTCAACATTACAATGTCGATTTAAAAAAAAACTTAAAATTTTTTGTTCGACCTTTGTTGATCGGGGTGTATATGGTCGACACTGGTTTGTCGAAAATTTTAAAAAATTTGAAAAAAAAATTCTAAAATTTTTGAATTTTTTTTTATGTGGTGGTGGTGGTGGCGGCGGTGGTTGCTTCACAAAAATTAGATTTAGGGTTTAAAGGTGGAACAAAGGGTTCAGTTAGTAGTAGGGGTGTATTTAGTAGTGTAATATTACTTAAATGGTATTTTGGGGGGTTTTACTTTTTACACTATTATTAAATTGATTAGGGGAGTGCATCTCTCCGAAATGGAGGTGCATATAGTCAACCCCATTTAATTTTTTTCATTAAATTGTGAGAGGTTGAATATAAAACTTGTAAATTTAGAAACATCACTTAAAGAAATAATTCATTAATTATTTATTTCCTACTTTTTCTTTGCATGCTACTGGGCAATGAAAACTCTTTACACAAAAAAGATTCAATTAATTATAATAACAATGTATAAATTTTTAATATAAGTTCTAGTCATGACCTATATATTTTACACTTATTATATATATATATATATATATATATATATATATATATATATTCCTCTTTTAATTAACAAAAATTTAATATAAATGGATGATCTATATTTTTTTAATATAAGTCCTAGTCATGTATGCAATACTTAAAAATCCATTTCAATTAAGTTTGTCTTTATAGGGGATTGATTACTAAATAATAAAGTAAAAGTTTTTTCAATCCAATTAATTCAAAGAAAATATTACACAAACATATATTTCAATAAGCATGTATCATATAACCCTAAATAACTCCTAAGATCATTAATACCCTCCCAATAGTTAATCCTCTTTCGAGCTCATAATAAATTGGTTCAATTTCTTTGTTCCACTTTTCATGTTTTACTGGTGTTTCATTTTGCTAGATCTTTAACACGCGTCGCCTCCAATATTATAGGACGTTGATTGTTTTTTAATATGACACGTGTCAATTATCTATATAGTAAAATAAAATGTGAAACATAAAAAATGGAACATGTGATTTAATCCCACCTAACTCAACTCATCAAAATGAACACAACAACCCATATATTCTTTGTCACTAGATTTGCAAATTTTTTGTCAAAACTTTTAGCAATATTGTTAAAGGTATGAAATAGAGAACAAAAATGGAGAAAAACATAAACCTCCACACCAAGATTGAAATTGTAGAAGATGAAGAAATCGAAAATTATCTTCTGTCAAAAGTGTTTTTTACAAAAATGAGAAGAAAGGTATTTATATACCTATAAAAAAGAGATTGCCTAACTAACTAATTAGTAACTGTTAAACTACAGTTAAGAAACTAATTTACAGTTAAGAAACTAATTACAATCTTGACACCCCCCCTCAAATTGGGCATGGATGTTGAAGAGGCCCAATTTGGATTTGAAAAGATTGAATGAGGAAGGTGGGAGAGGCTTTGTCATGATGTCAGCTAGGTTGTGTTGAGATGGAATATGGATAAGTTTGATTACACCATTGTGGATCTTTTCTCTAGTGAAGTGGACATCTATGGAGATGTGTTTGGTTTTGTCATGAAAACATGGATTGTGGGCCATGGCATGAGCAGATTTGCTGTCTGTGTAGAGGGCTGCAGGTTGCTCATGAAGGATATGGAGGTCTTTAAGGATGTATAGAATCCATTGAACCTCACATGTTGTAGTAGCTAGAGCCCTATATTCTGCCTCTGCAGAAGATCTTGCCACTGTTGGTTGCTTCTTGGATTTCCAGGAGATGAGAGATTCTCCTAAGTAGATTGCATAACCAGTGATGCTCTTCCTTGTATCTTGACATCTTGCCCAATCTGAGTCTGAAAAGGCATGAAGTTTAAAGCTATTAGTAGAAGAATAAAAGATTCCTTGCCCTGGATTACCCTTAAGATATCTAAGTAAACGATGTACAGCAGCTAGATGAGCTGTAGTAGGTTTACTCATAAACTGGGTAAGAACATGGACAGGGAAAGCAATGTCTGGTCTTGTTATGGTGAGGTACAACAATTTTCCTACCATGCTTCTGTAAGAGGTAGGGTCAGTAAGTAAAGGAGCTTGTGCATTAAAGAAAGTAAGCTTTTGATCCATGGGAGTAGAATAAGGTTTGCTATCTAAATAGCCAAACTCATGAAGAAGATCTAAAGTGTACTTTCTTTGACACAAATGCAAACCTTTTGGACTCTTGGCCACTTCAATACCCAAGATGTATTTCAAGGGACCAAGATCCTTAATAGTGAAAAGTTTGTGAAGATGATTTTTAATGAAAATGATGTCTGGGAGAGAGTTTCCTGTAACTATAAGATCATCTACATAACAAAGAATAACAGTAAATGAAGAGGCAGTAGATTTGGTAAACAATGAGTTATCAGCAACAGATTGGATAAATCCCATAGCAATAAGAGAATCAGATAGTTTTTGAAACCACTGTTTGGATGCTTGTTTTAAGCCATACAAGCTTTTATTCAACTTACAAACTCTATTCTGAGTATTATACCCTGGAGGGGGTGACATATAAACCTCCTCATCCAAATCACCATGCAAAAAAGCATTATTAACATCAAGTTGGTGCAAATGCCAATTCTTAGCTACAGCTATAGCAAGCAGAATTCTAACAGTAGTAATCTTAGCTACAGGAGAAAAGGTGTCAAAGAAATCAATACCTTCTTGCTGAGTGTAACCTTTGGCCACTAACCTTGCTTTGTATCTCTCTATTGAGCCATCAGCTTTGTATTTCACCTTATATACCCACCTGCAACCAATAGAATGTTTTGTGGGAGGAAGAGGGACAAGGGTCCATGTGTTGGCCTTTTCAAGGGCCTGGAGTTCTATGTCCATGGCTTTCTGCCAATTAGGATCTTTTGCAGCCTGCTTATAAGAGGTGGGTTCTATAATTTGTGAAATGTTAGCTGTATAGGATAGAAAAGGCTTGGAAAGATGGCCAGTAAACAAATAGTCAGAAATGGGATATTGTTTTCCTTTCTTAGTAGATATGCTGGAATTAGACGTGGAAGAAGGCAAAGATGTTTGATAAACATCCAAATATGCTGGAGGATGTCTATGTCTATCAGATTTTCTAATAGGTTGATAAACAATAGGATCAGTACAAACAGTGGTAGGAGGACCAATAGTGTTAAGATCCTGATTGTTATTTAGAGATGGGTCTAAGACATTAGGAGTCTCACAAGATTCAGAACACTGATCATCATTAAAAACAGCAGGAGAAGAATGCACATTAGTGTTGACATCATGTAAGGACTGAGTGATATGAGTAGGAGCAAAAGGGAAAATGTGTTCAAAAAATTTGACATTTCTGGAAATGAAGATCTTCCCAGAATTAAAGTCTAAGAGTTTGTAGCCCTTGGTACCAAAGGGATATCCCAGAAAAACACATTTAATAGCTCTAGGGTGAAACTTGTGTCTATTAGCAGTGAGGGTGTTAGCATAGCAAAGACAACCAAAGACTCTCATGTAAGAATAATCCACCTCCTTGTTATGCAGAAGCTGAAAAGGTGTTTTATGTGAAAGGATAGGCAAAGGAGTTCTGTTAATCAAATGGGCAGCAGTGAGCACACATTCATTCCAAAATTTTAGGGGTAAGCTAGATTGAAAAAGGAGGGATCTAGCCACTTGGAGTAAGTGTTGGTGTTTTCTTTCAACCAAACCATTTTGTTGAGGGGTTTCCACACAAGAGGTTTGATGAATAATCCCTAAATTGTGATAGAAATCATGTAGCAAAAATTCAGTGCCATTGTCACTCCTTAAGATTTTTATTTTAGCATTAAACTGAGTATGAATCATATTTGAAAAATTAAGCAGAGAAACCTTAACATCAGATTTGTGCCTCAACATATAAATCCATGTGCATCTAGTAAAATCATCCACTATAGTCAAGAAAAATCTGTGCCCTGAATGAGAAATGGTAGAAAAGGGGCCCCATACATCACAGTGAATCAAATTGAAAGCACAATAAGAAACTGAGGTACTAATAGGAAAAGATAGTTTCTTTTGCTTAGCCAAAGGACAGATGTTGCAAACATGATTCTTGTTTGTTGCTTTTACATTCAACTGGTCTATAGTAGACAAGTATTTAGTAGAGATATGCCCTAGTCTATAATGCCACAAATCAAAGGTACTAGAAAAGGAAGCAGAGTGTACAGGATAGATTGCAATCTTGAGAATGTAAAGCCCTCCAGTTTGTTCAGCAGAACCAATCACTCTCTTGGTGGATATGTCCTGCAAAGCACAGTGTGAGGATAGGAAATTGACAGAGCAACTGGAGTATCTAGTAAGGTGAGAAATGGACAGCAAATTATGTGTAAAATCAGGTACATATAAGACATTATATAGGGTCAAAGAATCATTAAGAATGATGTTCCCTATATAAGTTGCTGTGGAAGTGGCATTATTAGGCAAACTGATTTGAATATTTGATTTAGAGGGAGGGGTAGAAAACAAAGTAAAGTCAGAAGTCATATGGTCTGTGGCCCCTGTGTCTAAAATCCATGTGGAAAAATGTGGATTGTTGCCTAAAGAGTTAGAGCAAAAAGATGTACCTGAATCTTGAGGATTCTCAGGCTGATGCACAAAGGCCCCAGCTGCAGCATGTGGGGGAGAAGGAGGGTGCTGGCTTTGCTGTGTCTTAGTAAAATTCAAGAACTGATCAAACAAATCTTGACTGACTAGAGGATTGGAGGCAACAGGGTCCCCTTGTAAGGGAGGGGGAAAAGCCATATTGGCAGAAGATGTGTTGTCAACAGGGGGTTTAGAACCTCTAGGACCTTTCCAACCAGGGGGAAAACCAATCAAATGAAAACACCTATCTACAGTGTGGGTGGTGCCACCACAATGACTACACAAGAGAGGTTTCCTTTTGTTTTTGAAAAAATTGGGATTAGGCTGCCTAGAGAGCATGGCCACAGAATCAGTAGTAACAGGAAAAGGAGTATTTAAAGCTCTTTGAGACTCTTCCTGCAGGAGCAATGAAAAAACCTTTGCTAGGGGAGGGAAAGGGGATGTAAGGAGCAATTGACTACGAAGAGCCGAATAAGAATCATCAAGGCCTATCAAAAATTTCATCACAGCATCCTGTTCTTGTGTTTTAGCAATTTTCTTAGGAATATCACATTCACATGTTTTCAAGGCATCACAAGAGCAAGATAAGATAGGCCTAAAACTAAGATACTCATCCCATAGACTCTTAAATTGATTGTAGTATGTGACTAAAGATTGACTACTCTGAGTAATGGAACTAAGACTTTTCTCTAAATGATACACCCTAGTGCCATCAGAACTAGTGTATCGAATTTTAAGTTCGTCCCATACCTGTTGAGCGGATGAGAAATACTCCAGAGTGTGTTTGATATCCGGAGAGATGGAGTTGAGAATCCACATCAACACCAAATCGTTCGCACGAACCCAAGCGGCGAAGATGGCCGGATCATCGTCTTCAACGGGTTGAGGGAGCGAACCGTCGATTAAAGGCAATTTATTCTTGACGCTCAGACCTCGTTTGATGGCATGACTCCAGGAGACGAAGTTCGAACCAATTAACGGATCGAGAGCTATCGCGACTGCAGGATTGTCGTTGTGGTGCAGGGCGAGAGGAGAGAGAGGGTTCTTGGCTGGGTCTAGAGAGTTCGGATCAGGCGCCATTGAAGAATTGTAGACAATCGGCCAAGAATTGAGAAAAGCCGCGTCAAATCGGAGGAGTCGCCGGAGGAAAGGGGGTGAAGAACCCTAGAAATCGTGAAAAGGGGAAGCGGAGGCGATCGTTGACGGCTATACTGATACCATGTTAAAGGTATGAAATAGAGAACAAAAATGGAGAAAAACATAAACCTCCACACCAAGATTGAAATTGTAGAAGATGAAGAAATCGAAAATTATCTTCTGTCAAAAGTGTTTTTTACAAAAAATGAGAAGAAAGGTATTTATATACCTATAAAAAAGAGATTGCCTAACTAACTAATTAGTAACTGCTAAACTACAGTTAAGAAACTAATTTACAGTTAAGAAACTAATTACAATCTTGACAAATATCCCATTTGTTGATTAACAAAATCCCAAAACAAATTGCACACCAAAATCCCAAAACAAATTCCACACCAAAATCCCATCATTTGACCCCCTCAATAAATCTGGCACTAAGTAAAACTAATTCGAAAACGTACTACTGAAAATTTATACTCCTTGATGCGATATGAATTGATCGAAACAGGTATTTATAAGTTATGTGTGGTTACTGTGGTAAGTATGTAGCATTTCATTCTGAAAGTATTAATTTTAAGTTCGTTGACTATTAACAAAGATATTCACCATCCCAAAATGATGATCTCATTTCATTTTCCATACAAACAAATAATACATTATTTATTATGTATAAAATCTTAAATTTTATCCATAAACTTCCAAATATGATTTTATTTAAATGTTCTTGAAATTAAAAAAAAAAACTCTTTTTTCTCCTAAACATTACAATATTAATTAAATACTCATTAAATAGGGGTAATATTGACATTATACACACTCCCAAAAGAGAATGCTACTATATTTTGAGACAAAAAAAAAAAAAAACACAAGACCATCATTTTGGGACGGAATTAGAGTGTGTTTTACGTGGTGTATCTATCAGCTGGAATTAAAAGTATCTACACTACAACACAGTAGATTTAAGTGGTTCGATTCTTTATCTTTTAAAGATGTAGGATAAGGTGAAAATGCTAGTAATTTTTAATATATGAAGTTTTAAACTTTCATTTTGCTTGTAAATTGTAGGATATTTTGTATTTCTCAATGCAAACTAAAAATTCACCTATAAGATCAATAAATATTTAGATAAAAAGTAAACGGTGTATTAATGTATTGGAAAAATAAATATTTTTATTTATAAAAATGTGTATATTAATTAAGTTTAGACATAACAAAAAAATACTTATATACAATGTGTGACTGAATATTTTATGTAATGGATGTCACGCGTGGTATGAAAATGAAGGAAAATCACCTCCTACAAATAGCCCAAACAATTTTTTTTTCATGCTTTCTTTGCCCACCTTCTATGTTCTTTCACCATAAATTTTTAATTGGTCTCCAAAGGCTAAATCATGGGCTTTTCTCAGATTCATCTATGAATTGTCGGAATTTTCAGATTGACCTCACTTTTTGTCAACAACTTCGCCCTATTCGTACATCAACGAGTCCAGGACAAAATACAATGCCGCGATTTTAAGTATTCTAACAACTTTCAAATAAAATTAATACATATAAAAAATAATTGAGACTAGATTTGTACACCTTAAAATGACACTACTAACTAACGTCTCATTTGATTCCCTCTTAATTCAGATTTGTTGTTTAATCAGATTCTTAAAAATATTATGAGAGTATAATGAGATCCACTTATAAATAAAGTAATTATGTATAATTAAAGTACATGATAATTTAAGTAAATAAATGATAATTTGAAGAATACCAAATACGAATACCTACATATAAAGTTTGAAGGGAGGGATCGATCGAGTTAGTAGTTATTTTCAATTAGATGTTAACATGTGAGTCAACGACAGCAATAAATTGAAGGTGTGTAAAGATTGCTACTCCATAAAGTCAGTAAAAACGAGTAGTTGAAGAAATTAAAGAAGAAGACAATGCATATGAAACTTTCTCTGTTTGTTAGGTCTAATAAATCTACCACAGGGCAGCAGTAGTGTTTGTTTCAATTGTACATTTATATGTGCAAGAAACAAGTGACTGATAGAATATCAAATGAGACGTCAAAGATTAGTTATTTTCAATTAGATGTTAACATGTGAGTCAACGGCAGCAATAAATTGAAGGTGTGTAAAGATTGCTACTCCATAAAGTCAGTAAAAACGAGTAGTTGAAGAAATTAAAGAAGACAATGCATATGAAACTTTCTCTGTTTGTTAGGTCTAATAAATCTACCACAGGGCAGCAGTAGTGTTTGTTTCAATTGTACATTTATATGTGCAAGAAACAAGTGACTGATAGAATATCAAATGAGACGTCAAAGATTAGGTTTTGTTTATATACTCCCATCGTACAAAAATTATGGTTTCAATTCATTTTATATATATATATATATATATATATATATATATATATATATATATATATATAAATTAATAAAACATCTTGTAGAGCTATTATAGCTCAATTTAATAATGTTTCAGTTTCACACGTAAGAAGAAATGCAAATATGACTGCGCATAATTTGACTAGAAATTTTCATTTTTTTGTAAGTTCTAATTCTTGGTTAGATACTTAGATCCATCAGAATATATTTGTGATTGGACTACCTTATTCTCATGATTATGCAATAACGAAAACTAAACTTCCAATGTTTGAATTTTATTTTTTTTAGTATTTTATATTGTTGGTCCTGAAAGGAGTATATAACAAGTGTATGGGGGGGGGGGAATACACTTGTATGCATTTCTTTCAACTTTTGATCAACCCAGAGCTCAGCAAGGTTGTCTTGGACAACTCTGCTGAAGATGATTAACTCTTCTAAGATAATCAAGCTACTAAGTACTATTGAGTACTTAGTTGAATAACTATCTAAAGGAGTTATATGTGCGGAATAGTGGTTGGCCCTTTTAGTTTAGACTCCTTTAAAGTTCTGAAATCACTTAGTCAATTCAATACAGTCCAGTTTTCAGGGAACTTGTCCAAATAGGTTTTGCACAGTCTTTGAATGTTTATCCTTTAAAAGATCAGTTTAGTGTGCTATGTTGAGTGTATGAAAGTACTTGAAAAGCAAATCAACACAAGAGTTTATAGTGGTTCAGAGACTCAAGCTCCTACATCCACTTTCCCTGATTGAAAAGGATAATTCCTTCACTCTTGGAATTAACTTGTTTTATAGTGCCAAGGTGCACTTGATCAATAACACCACTCCTTGGTGAATTGATCCCTAGGATGTCTAGAGTCCTAGTACCCTCTTCTCAAATCAGAACTGAACTGTTCTTCTCTCAACAGTCAGCTCCTACCACTTCTACTACTACAACCTTCTCACTTTCTCACTTGAAAGGGGTAAGGGTTGAAGTAAGGTTCCAACTAATGAGATATCCTTTACAATGAAGATCAGTGTATAAGGATAGGATATCTCTCTAAGCTTGTGTATGGATATACAATAGGTTCAACTTAGATGAAGTGTATGAAGACTAAGATAGTCTTTGAAAGTTTTGAAAGCACTCTAGTTTGTAAGAACTTGAGGTTAGTTGGATTGTGTTGAGGTGCTTTCAAATGGTCTTCACACTTCTGTATTTATAGACAATTGAAGGATTTGCCCGTTGGAGAGGCAGCCTCAAAAGTCCATAAATGTCTTCTTTTAGTTCTTCAACTTTGAAGACAGATTCTTGATAGTGACATGTCCTCATTTGGGAAATAAACGGTTGTTTAAGCTTTGTCTTCATTCTGCAGCACTCTTCCCAAGGTCTGACTTTAAGATTCTCTTGTTAAGACTTGGACATGGCTTCTGAAGGTTGTTCCAATGATAGGACAACATTCCTCATCAACTGGACAACTCTCCTTATCACTATCAGCAGTCTTGCTTATCAGCAAGGTTGGCTTGCTCTTCTTCAGATGACTTGGCTCATACCATTTGCTTCACTTCAAATTGATCTTAGCATGATTCAATGTAGATCTCTAGGGTGTAGTTGTCTCTTCAGCATGGTTGACCTCAAGCTTTCAGTACACTTCTTCTGAATTAATTGTGCTGAGACAACTTGTCTGGACAACTCTTCTGATCAGCATATTTGTCCTTCAGCAGACTTGATCATGATTCCAGAATTTGAGCGTTGAGGGGACTTGTCTAAATGGACTTCAAAGCATGTGTTCCCCCTCAAATTGTGCATCTAATCAACTAAGAGCTGCCTAACATATTAGCTCATCATCTAGCCTTATTTTATATGTTCTATCATACTTAGAACATAATCATTTTTGACTTAGGCATGTCTCAGGGGGTTTTGGTATTGAATCAAAACATATCTCATTTTATTCCCAACAATTTCCCCCTTTTTGATGATGCCAAAACCTATACATTCTATGCAAAAGTGACTTAGCTACACCTATTACATTTATCTTCAGAAGACATGACTAAGGTCAATATTCCTGAAAAGCAATGTGTTAGTGTACTCACTGTTCATGTTGCACATAGGTTTCAAATATAGGCATAGAGAGATTTCTGCAATAATGTATCTTGATTCAAAGGTAGTTCAACTATCATTCATATAAAAATCATTACAAACATGTTGATAGTTGAAGATAACTTATCAGAGCATGAATTCAAGATATCATTACAATTGATCATTTCATTCAACTATTCAGAGCATATACTAATCATAAGATCTAGAGTATCAGAGCAAAATAGCTAAACACTTAAAGGTACTTAGATCTTCAAGTTTCAGAGCATCTTCTAGTATCAGAGCAAAACCAAAATACTTCAAGTATCAGAGCAGAATACTTGTATCAGAGCAACCAATGCATATTAGAGCAAACAGCATGTCAAGACACACCACATCAGCAGGCTTGTCCAAATTTCAGCATATTTGACCAATTAAAAATATCTTCAGATAAGATAAGTTTTTATCCAAAAGGTCAGAAGACTTAGCCATTTTGAGAGATCATCCTCAGGAGGTGGCACCATCCCATATTGTGCCCACACTCTTCTTTTCAATGCCATGGCTTCTTGGTTTGTTCCCTTGGGTCCAAGAACCATCTTGTTCAGCTTGAGGATCTCAGTAAATTCCTTCAGGATCCTTGCCTGGTCAATCCATCCTTCAAGCTTTGGAGGCATGTATATGATTGGCTTGGGAGCTGTGAGTTCAAATCTTGCAATATCAGCAGCTGCAAGTAGTTGCTGATAAAGCTCTCTGTAATACTCTATCATGAACTCAGCAAAAGTGGAGTTGGTATCTTTTCCATTCCATCTGTCAATGACATAGTAGTCATAGACAAACTCCCTTTTGGCTTCCTCCCATGAGTCATTCAGCTGAATTGGCACCCATTTATCCAAGTGAGGATATTTGGTGTCCATTGGGATTAATAGCTGTGGCTTCATCTTGTTGTAAGTTGCTCTCTTTCTTCTTGGCTTCTGAAAGTCTGCTCTTCTTTTATCTCTTGCTCTTTATGCTTCATCCATTAAGTCCATCTTTTCTTGGGCCGTCATCATGGCCAGTTTCTGTTGAGTTTCAGGGTCTTTGCCATACCCTTCATGAAACAGCTTTGATGGATCATTTAGCATCACCACTTTCTTTTTCTTAGGTCCAAGTCCAAAGCCTTCTTCATACAGCTCCTCTACATCTTCAGAAGCTTTGGCACCTTCAGTGGACTTAGTCTCAGTAGACTTTTCCTTCTCAGAAGACTTGTCTTTTTCAGCAATCTTGGACACCTCAGCAGTCTTGTCTTCTTCAGTAGCTTTGGCCTTCTTTGAGATAGGCTCATCATCATCAATTCTGAATTCAGGTGGTAGATCAAGGCTGTTGGGAAAATCAGTAAATGTCTCAGCTTGTCTTTTCTTTCCTTTTGCCCTCTTGATCTTTCCTCTAGTTTGGACACCTTCATCATCTTTGTCCACACCAGAAACTTCACCACCTAGCCTCTGCTGTAACCTCACTCTTTCCTCTTGAGCTGAGGCCATTGAGTTCTTCAAAGCAAGTGCTAACTGCTCTTCTTCATCCAATTCTTCTAAGTTCAGCACTGCTGGCTCTTTCCCTTTTCCTTCAGCACTTTTGTCTTTACCTTTGACTGGGCTTCCAATCACTAAGGCACCTTTTGCCCTTGCTCTTTCCCTTTCCCCCTTTTTGGCAGCATCAAAACACTCAGGTTTGAGCTCACTCATAGTTGATGCCATCAAGGACTGGGCTTGGGTTAGAGACTTCATCTCCTCCAACAAATATACATTTTCATCATGTATATTTTGCATCCTGTCACTGCTCAAGCTAAGAAAAGCTAGAACAGGCTTCATCTTTTGTTGGACAACCTCCTCCATGGTTGCTTTAAGAGATGCATCCAATTGGGCTTTAAGGAGCCTAGTGAGGTTGGCCACTGCACCTTCAGCAATGTTGGCCAACACTTCTTGGGAAAATTTCTATGAAACTGCTTTCACCATAGCAAGCCTTTGTGCCTCTGCTCTTTTCTTCTGCAAGGCTGTCTTCTTGCCAAGAGCTTGCTTAATGGTCAATCTGATAGCTTGAACATTTGCATTGTGGTTATCTCTAAGTAGCTTTTGATCTTTCTTGACCTCCTTTGAGATGTTCTCCATACTGACTTTGGCTTTGTGAACTTCAGTGGAGATGGTTTGAAGACCAGATTCCACTCCTTCAATTCTTGCTTCTAATATGGGTAACACCACATCCTCAGAGCCTGTCAGCCTCATTTCCACAGATGCCAAAGTTCTTCCATGCTCATCTAATGCTCCAGAAGTTTCTGCATGAGCTGTTTGAACTTGTTGAGCCAAGGAATCCAACTTTGTTGATTGCAAGCCAAGAAGAGCTTGTGCTGATCCAGAATCAACATGGATGGGAGCATCTGTCAAGAAATCATCTGCAAAGATTTGATCAAGACTTATACCTGCAATGTCAGACAAATCAAAAGGGTTAGTGAAAATACACTCATCACCCTCAATTTCTTTTTCATAAGACTCTGATACATCAGCAGTCTTCTTCTCATTTTCAACTACTTCTTTTCTTCCTTCATTGTTAATTTCCTCACTTAAAGGAACAGGCCTCCTCTCATCAAGGGATTCCTGAAGTTCAGATTTGACTTCAATAATAGCCTGCCCTTCCTCACTTATATCACCCTCATTTGATGGTACACTCACTATTCTAGTAATCACCACCTCTCTATCATCCTCTACTCCCTCTGGATTTTCAACTAGGTATTCCTTTTCAACTCCATCACCTAAACCTGCAGCATCTCCACCTTCAACAAGGTTCAAAGATGGCAGTTGTGGGGAGATCACAATGCTTATATCAACAGCCACTGAGTCATCCTGAATGATTAATGGCTGATCAGTGTCCAACTCATCTGACACTGAATAGGCCTTAATCAAACCAGCCTCTAGTATAGGAACCTCCACATCTTTAGGTTGTGCCTTGGGTTCAGAAGAACCTTCATTGGCAGATGTGTCTTTGGTTGTGTTACCACCCTTGGTCAACACCTCTGAAGATACAGAGCCTTTCCTATGATAGGTTCTAGGAGGGTTTGAAAGGCTAGCTGATACAGAAGACTTGGGTTGAGTAGATTCAGGGAGGTTGGCTTGAGGGGTTTCAGGAGGGTTCGGTTTTGAAGGGTTTGAGGGATCATCAGGGGAATCATCATCATTGGAGCTGCTATCAGGGTGTTTGATGCCCTTAGCTTTCCTCTCCTTCTCCTCAATGATCTTATCATCTACCAACTTTGCAAAAACTTCCTCATCAGTAAGGAATCTTGTTTTCAATACACCAGCAAAGTGTAGCAATCTGCTCTCCTCCACTTGCCACCAGTTTGCACCCTTATCTTGGATGACTTGTGATATCTCCATAATAGTTTTGTCTTTTACATCCACAAGCATCCTCAAATCATAGAACATCTTCTGAATTCTTGGAAATTCAGCAAGTTGTGGATACAAACTTTCCACAGTAGCCTTGGCTCCTCCTCTGAGCATACTCATATAAGTATACTCCTCCTCATCTCCACTAGAATGGGGACTTTGGGTTATATGAGAGTTGGCTCTGGGTTCTCCTAAAGTGGCTTCAGGAAGGTTGAGTTCAGGGATATTGGCTTCAGAAGGATTGGTTGCAATTGAAGGTACTTCAGTAGCTTTAGAGAGCAATGGATCTGAAGGGGCTTTACTCAGGGGGGTTGGCTCAAAGAGTGCAGCTTCTAAAAGCTTTGAATAATTGAGCATAAATGAGTCAAGGGGAGAATGTAATCTTGTCTCATCTACTGCTATATCTGCTAGCACATCTATCCCACTTCTTTGCACACTCCCTTCTGGAGAATATCTCTTTGTAAGATTGATGGGGGTGATAGGTTGATTGGTTGGGGTTATATGGGTTTCAGGGGAGTTGGGCTCAGGGTTCTGAATTTCAGGGATGTTGGCCTCTATTGGTTGACCTTCAGGGACCCTGGATTCTGGAGTTCCAGAACCAGATGAGTTGGTCCTTGACTTGGATTTGGTCCTGCTTTCAGCTCTGCTCTCTCTTAGAGTAAGTTGGAGGGACCTTTCTTCCTGAAGCTCCAACACTTTATCAGTAGGTTTGGCCCTTCTCTTGCTGGCCCTACTGCTCCCACTTCCTTCACCATCCTTCTCAGGGACAGCTTCCCTGATCCTCTTATCACCTCTAGACTTCTGTCTAGTCTCATTATACTTCTGTCTCAACTCTTCTGAATGATCAGAAGGCACACTTACTCCTTTTTCAGCAACTTCTTCAATCTCAGTTGAAGCTCCTGAATTCTCCTCTGAGGGGATTTGAGACATTTTCCTTGTCTTTACCACTCTGGCCTTAGTCCTCTTTTTCAATTTTGGCTTCTCCTTCCACCTTTTCTTCAGTAGGTTTGGCCAGTAGCATCCTCCTTTGCTCAGTATTCTTGCTGAGCTTCCTGAATATTATCTTCTGGGCGGGGAGGGGCTTTGCAAAGGTTTGCATTTGAGAGTAATGGGAAAATCTCTCAATCAACAAGCTTGCCCTGGTGCAATACTTGAGTTTCCCTTCTAGCACAACCTTATTGTGAGTTTTCACCTTAAACTTGGCCTTTTCTTTCATCATCTCAGACATGATGAAAGTCCTCCAATCAAACTTGATGCCTTTGTCACTAGCATCAATAATTGCAGCCATAATTCTGATTCTTGGATGGCTGACTTGCTCCAAGCTTCCAGTATTGCTCAAGAAACTCTTAGCAACTACCTCAAAGAGGTTGAGAAATTTTGGCTTGAGAGTCTTCTTGTTTTGTGTTGAAGAGATGGGACCTGGAACCAAAAGCCATTCTTGTGCTATCTCCTCTTCATGATCAGCACCATAGAATTCTGGATTCCTTCCTTCTGAAGGCAATCCAAAGGCTCCTTCAAGATCTTCTGAAGAAAATTTCACTCTATGAAATCTCACTTCTTCATCTCCTTCTGCCACATATGAAAGCCTTGTGGAAACTTCACCATCTTCAGGTTTACCTCTCCACTTGAGAAAGGCAAAGAACACTGCCATGTAGCTTTCCAAGCAAGAACTTGGTCTACCCTCCATAAACTTCTGCAATCCAGCTCTTCTCAACCATCTCAAGGTTGGTGTAATCTCAGGATCTTCACTTTCAAATGATACTATTGGCTCAAAGTGAAGGCTGTTTTTGTTGCTCAAGTATCCAAAATCAAGGTCAATATCCTTGTTGGAGAAATCAATGATCATCTCTGGTCTAACTTTGGGAGCCATTGAGAGTTTCAGAAATGAGTTTGAGAGAGTTTTGAGAGAGTTTGAAGAAAATGAGCTAGGGTTTCGAATGCTTGGGGAAGGAGTGTTTGTGGGGGATCTTAAGGCTTGAGAATATTCTAAAAAGAATGTTTGTCAATGAGTTGGTGAGTTTTATGAGTTTTCAACTGTTGTCAAAAAATGGAAAACACACTTGGACGGCCAGGATTGATTTCAGGGGAGTTGGCCAGTTTTGATCCAATGGTCAAGACCAATGTAACAGTGAGTTATTGGTTTTATTCAAAACGTGGAAGTTATTTATTATTAGTTAATGGTTGGGGAGTTTTCGAGATAGATCATGGCTTGAAAAGTGTAATGCAAACAAGAGTTAAATCTTGGCATTTAATGCATGGATAGTGACCTTTTGGGTGGGGGACAAATTAAATCCCACAGTGATGATATCTGTAATTGGGACAGATATCAAAGTAGACAATGATTACCCAAAATAGGTGCTTATCAAACCAAGGAAATAGTTTGATAGTCAAGACAACTTATCTGACCCCACTAGGACAAGTGTCCTGAAAAGATGTGGACAAGTGTCCTGAGGTTCAATGGACAAGTGTCCTGAGTAGTTGTGATCATCTCTTCTGAACTTCAGTAGACTTGTCCAAGTCTGCTGAAGACCAATTCAGTTACTTTACTCCCATTAACTTCAATGGATTTTACTTGTCCAACTTCCCTGGATCAAGTAAACCCAACTCTGCTGATAGCTCCAGAAACTTTGCCTCTGCAAGTGGCTTTGTTAGAATGTCAGCTTTTTGATGATCTGTGTGGATCTTGACCAAATTTATGTCCTTTTTCTCCACATGATCTCTAATGAAGTGATGTTTGATGTCCACATGTTTGCATCTTGTGTGCAATACAGGATTTTGTGATATTGCAATTGCACTATTGTTATCACAAAATATGGGCACTTCAGTAGAGTTGACTTCGTAGTCTCTGAGTTGTTGTCTCAACCAAAGGATTTGAGCACAACAACTTCCAGCTGCAACATATTCAGCTTCAGTGGTGGAAGTAGCCACTGTGTTCTGCTTCTTGGAAAACCAAGATATAAGCTTGTAGCCTAAGAATTGACAAGTCCCTGAAGTGGACTTTCTATCAATTCAGCAACCTCCATAATCAGCATCTGAGTAGCCAGTTAGCTCAATGTTGTCATCAGCAGGGTACCAAAGGCCTAGATTCTCAGTGCCTTTGAGGTACCTCAAGATCCTCTTTGCAGCCTCAAGATGGCTTTTCTTAGGATTTGCTTGAAACCTTGCACAAACACCTACTGCAAAGGTGATGTCAGGTCTGCTGGCAGTGAGATAGAGGAGTGATCCAATAATTCCTCTATACTCAGTGGAGTTGGTTGGAACACCACTCTCATCAGGATCCATCTTCCAATTTGTGTTCATTGGGATCCTTACTGGCTTGCTAGTAGCACACCCAAACTTCTTGATCATTTCTCTAGTGTACTTGGCTTGGTTGATGAAGATCTCTTCTTTTGATTGCTTGACTTGAAGTCCCAAAAAGAAGTTCATCAACCCCATCATGGACATCTCAAACTTGCTTTGCATTAGCTTTGAGAACTTCTCACATAGCTTCTCATTGGGGGATCCAAATATTATGTCATCCACATAAATTTGGACAAGCAAGATGTCCTCTCCTTCAGAGATTCTGAAGAGAGTTATGTCCACAGTTCCCTTGGTGAATCCATGATCCAAGAGGAAATGTGACAGTGTGTCATACCAAGCCATAGGGGCTTGCTTGAGTCCATATAGAGCTTTCTTCAGTCTGTAAACTTGGTTTCCAACCTCAAAACCAGGAGGTTGCTCCACATAGACTTCTTCTTTCAAGACTCCATTCAGAAAGGCACTCTTGACATCCATTTGGTACACTTTGAACCTCTTGTGGGCTGCATAGGCTAGAAAGAGCCTTATTGCTTCTAGCCTTGCCACAGGTGCAAAGGTCTCATCATAGTCAATGCCTTCATGTTGGCAATAGCCTTTTGCTACTAGTCTTGCTTTATTTCTGACAATCACATCATTCTCATTCTTTTTGTTCTTGAACACCCACTTGGTTCCAATAACATCTTGATGTGAAGGTCTATCCACCAGCTCCCAAACTTCATTTCTGGTGAATTGATTCAGTTCTTCCTGCATTGCTGTGATCCAGTTGGCATCTTGAAGTGCTTCTTCAATATCACTTGGTTCTTGTTCTGACAAGAAACAGCAGAAAAGAGCACTTTCACCATGAAATCTCCTTGTTTTGACTCCAATACTTGGGTCACCAAGTATTAGATCAGTAGGATGGTCAGACAACCAAGTCCTTCTTTTTCTGATCTCTTCAGTAGAGTTGTCCTCTACTGAAGTTGAGTCATTTTGATCATAAAATTCAGGATAATTGAATGCAGGATCATAATCAGGGGTGTTGTCCTCAATGTCAGGGACATTGGCATTTTCAACATTTTGAGTTCCTCCTTGATTATTTGACCCATTAACTACCTCAGCTGGAACTGCTTCTTCATTGGTAGTTGTTACGTGGATGTGAACTGGGATTGGATCATTCAGTTCACCATTTCCTTCAGTGGGGTTTGCCTCAGGAAGGTTGCCTTCAGGATTGTTGTCCAATGGGAGTTTTTCAGGTAGGTTGGCTTGGACAACTTCTATGAATTCAATGTCTTTGTCTTTTAGGCTCAGTCTGGTTGTCCTTTGTGTGATTTCTTCTGATTCCAAGTTCTCATTCCTGAACTCATGAATTGATTCATCAAACACAACATGAGGTGTTTCCTCCACAATAAGGGTTTTCTTGTTGTAGACTCTGTAAGCTCTACTGATTTGAGAATATCCAAGGAATACTCCCTCATCAGCTTTGCTATCAAAGGCTTTCAACTGTTCTTTCCCATTATTGTGTATGAAACACTTACAACCAAAGATGTGAAAGTATGACACTTTAGGCATTCTTCCTTTCTGCAACTCCATTTTGTTGAGGAGTTCTAGCTGCTGAGGTTTCATGAGTTATTCCATTAGATGTGCAATACTCATTGATGTATGAGTTTATGAACTCAGTGCCTTTATCAGATCTTGTTGGTCCCAAAGTTGAGTTTTAGATTGAGTAAGCTAAGAAAAAGTCTAGAGGGGAGGGGTGAATAGACTTTTTAAATTCTATCAAAATATCAGAGTTTTAAGTCCGGAAATACGTTCTGTACAGTACTGTTCTTAAAATCAGCTCAGTACTTAACAATTAGCTTTTATACTCAACTTCTCTTTAAATCTTTTCTTTAGAAAACTTACTGTTCTTGGTTAAACAAATATATCAACAGTTAATCAAAACAAACAGTAAAGAACACAAGATTTTTATAGTGGTTCGACAAATGTCTACATCCACTCTCACAACTCCAGTTGTGATGTTTTATTACTCTTCCTTCTTGAGTACTTGTAGTTTAGAGTCCCAAGATTAAGACTTTGATCTTGTCGATTATACCACCAGGTATATCTTCGATCTACTAGTAATTTTACAAGTAACTATCACACTTGTTTACACAATACAAACTTAAAACGAAAAGTAAAACTTCTCTTTGTCGTAGCCTTTGATTCTTCAAATCAGATCTGTGGCTTCTCTTCAGTACGATCTTCTTGACTCTGTGAGTGCTTGAATACTTGAATGCTTCTTGATTGCTCTTGAATAGTAATTGTATCAGTAGTCCTTTCAAGTAGAAGATCACACGGTATTTATAAGCATTAGTATGACAGTTAGCAGTTTGTGAACTAACTCTCAACTAACTCATAACCGTTTCTTGTTGTAACTTCCTTCTTTTATAACCAACTTATCTTATCTTTCCAAATCAGCATATCTTCATATATATCTTCAGTTACGCCTTAAATAAGTTATCCAAACTTATTCTTCAAATAACCAACTCAGCTCAGTAAACTACTCTTCTTAGTTTTACTGCTCTTGGTCAGTCAGCACAGTTCTTCCAAACTGTTCAGCTTCCTTCAATAATACTTCTCTGATTTCTTCATGCTCTGAAGTAGTCTTCTGATATCTCTTAGTCTTCTTTCTTCAATCTAATCTATTGTTCTAAACTTTACAATGCTGAATACAATAGAATACAACTTTACAAATACAAAACCTATCTATACATCAACTGAACTACATACAGATGAGTACATCTAAGTCTTATACTATAAGCTGTCTATACAATTCATCTATCAGCTTAGTTCCCTAAACAGTTCATATATCAGATTAGTAAAACATAAGATCAGTAAACTCAAACTTCATATCACATTAAGATCAGTAAACTTAATCCATATATCTCACATAGAACAACATATAATCACATATATCATTAACTTCATAGTTGCTTTTGGCCATCAAAACATATAATCATCAATTAGAACATTGTTTATAGGATTCATATCCCAACAATTTCCCCCTTTTTGATGAAGCCAAAACTACTTAAACATTAACAGATCAGTAGTTAAGATATATATAGTCATTCATATCAGTTCATCAAATCAAGATCAGATTCATATTCAAAATAAGATCAGATATTACACATACTTCACATAGTCACAGAAATACCAAATAAAAATATAAAGATAAGGTTTAGAAATGTTATCTTCTTCAGCATAGTCCTTCATCTTCAATCTTCATTAGGAATTCTGAATGCCAAGTACATTCTGTTCTTGATATCCATCATGTGCTTATGATCAGTTATGCCTTCATCTTGAATAATCTGAGAGATAATGTTTCCAACTTCATTCAGATCAGGTTCTCCATTCTCTAGTCTTGGAGGATCCCAAACAGGTTCTTCAGGACATAAGATCTAAATTCCTGCACCAGCAGCCAATAATAATATGTGTTCCCAGAAGTTCCTTGATATGTTCATCATGAATGCATCAAAGTCAGAATATTCATCTTCCTTGCTTGCATGATCACCGAATTTCTTTACTATGAAATTAGCAATCTGCCATTTCCTTTTCAAATTATTCCAATATTCCATATCTTCTGGATCAACCACAAATTCCATGAATTCTTCATCCAGAACAGTTCCAACAGATTTAGATTTCATTTTCCTTTTCAATGCAGTAACTCGATTATCAAACTTTTTCCTTGCAGCTTCTGCATCTTTCATCTTTTGCTTTCTAACCTGTTCATCTGTTCTTTTCTCAGCCATATCAATTTTCTTCTGAGCAAGCATCTCATTATGCTTCTCAATTGCTTCAGCCATCTTCACATTACTTGGCCTATTATCAGTAACAACATGCTTCAGCTTGCTTTTAGACCTGGTAATCCTTCCAGTCTGTTCAGCCTCTTCTTCATCTTCTATAATAAGTTTCCTCTTTCTTTTTCCAGAAGAAGATTCAGCAATGTTTTTCTGAGTAGCAATCTCTTGAGGTTCAGAATCAGGATTTTGTTGTCTTCTGAGATTGATTCTTAACTTCAAACTAATGATTTCTTCTTTCAAATCATCAATACTGGCTTTCAACTCATCTTGACTCACAACCAACTGAGCTTGTTGAGTTTGAGTCTGCTCCATCACTTTCATCACTTTATCTTCCCCCTTTTTGGCTTCATCCTGCCAATCTCTCAAGGGTGTCAAAAGTAGGTCAACTTTCTTTTGTAACTCAGTAGAAAGTTTCTTCTCTTGTAATCTATGCAGATCATAGATCTTAGACATTGTGAATTCCATTATCTTGTCATATGAATTAGCAGCAGTCAAACTTTCCAATTTCTCAGTGGCTTGTTGAAATTGTTTCAAAGTAGTTTCCAGCTTACTTTGTAACTCTTCATTATGCTTTCTCAACATCTCAAAGCTAGAGTTATCTTGCACTGTCTCAGCAGGAGCAGCCCTTACTGTTTCTTGAATATCATCAAGCACAATATTTTCAGCAGCATTAATAGGTGTGCTCTCCAACACATCAGCTTGTTCTACTAAGACTTCAGCTTCTTCAGGAACAACTGTGTTCTCAAATATCTCAGTTGCATTGGTATTAGCTTCATAGTCAGCTTCCATGCCAGCTTCATATGCAGCTTGATTATCAGAATTTCTAACATCAGCATCATCAGCTTCCATGTTGACATCAGTATCAACATTTTCATCAGCAGACTTAACCATAGAATACTTGCAACCAGTTATTCTTTCAATTAACTGAATAACAGAATTAAGAGTGAATAATTCAGTGTATGAATTAACATCTACAGCTTCTCTCTGTTCTTGTTCCCAGTCATGGAACACAGATAAACCACCCATACCTTCAACTACAATCATCAGGTCATCTAGACCTCTACTTCTAAGATATACCCAAGTACCTATCCTTAGAAGTTGCTCAAAGGATCTAGTGCTGTCATCTAAACCATGAAAGCTTTTGAGAAGAGCATTTCTCAATTTGAATCTTATCCTCTCTTCATTATCACAAACAGGATAGTCCATCAAGAACACTGAATCTGGTTGTATGATTTCAGTTTCAGGAGAAGAGGTAATCTCAATTGGTTCAGAGGAAGGTATATGTTCATGCTCAGTAGAGTGATCATGAACTGGTTCTGGTTCAGGTTCAGGAGAGAAATGAGGAGTGGGATTTTGGTGAGGACTCGATTGGGGAGTGGAATGAAAAGAAGTGTTCTGAGGGGTTGAGTGAGGAGTGTTCTGACGAATAGGAGAGTAGTGAACTGACTCCTCAGAACAGGAGGGCTTAGTTTCAAGGGGTTGGGCTTGGATAGAATGAGAGGTTGAGGGAGAAGGGGCAGTGTTCTTGAGGACTCTTCTGGGTCTAAGAACACCAGAAACTTTAGTTCTCTTATGTGAAAGAATGAGGCTCGAAGAACTTACCTCTTGTTCCACAGAAGACTCCTTCACAGCAGCAACAGACTCTTCTGATTTTTCAGAAATGGCCCTAGCTGATCTACCTCTTCTTAATCCAGCTCTGTGAGGATCATGCCTAGCCTTCGTTCTCAACTCCGGCTCCTCATTGTCAGAACGGAACATCGAACCACCAGATTCTTGAGGTTGAGGACGATTCCTCTGTTCTTGTTCAAATTTGACAGACTCTTTCTTGAACAAAAACTTGCCCTGATGAAATCTTTTCGGAGGACTCCAATCCACCTTCTTCTCAGCTAATTGAGGCAATAAGATGCTCAATTTATTTCCAAAACCCATCAAGGATTTAATGGAAAATTATCTAGAGTCTTCATCGAAAAATACTTTTTCTCTTTCAGCCAACAGTCTGCCCAAAATGAATCCTTGTCAGTCACCATCGACTCGATCAGTGATTGCGGCCATAATACGAATCTTGAGATTAGTGAGGGCATCTTGACTGAAGTGTTGCCCTAACATGCATTTTCCAGCAATGTCCATCAACAGTTGAAGACCTTCTGGAAGAATTTCCTTTTTCAAGTTGGTGAGAGTTGCTGGGTCCACATTCAACCATCTGCCCACACGAGCCTTTTCTTGCCCTGCCATATAGCTCAGAATGTCTATTGGCCCGTCTGGTAAATCGAACGCGATTCCAAGGGTTTCTTTGGAAATAACAACCCTGTGACCCGAAACTATCGAACGGATGCTATTCGAATCACCTTGCACCTGTAGAAAGAATTCCATCGCCTCAGGTTCGTAAACCTTCATGGGAAATGATTCTAGGTACTTCCTTAGCCCGCTTTCTTCACACATGGTGAGAATGGCTTGATTCTCTTCTTTTTGTCGTCCGGTGAAGAAAACCGAGTTTTCAATGAAAATTCCTTTCTCTCGAATCCATCTGGTTGAATCAAAAGTACCTACAACTTCGTTTTCTTCGTTAAGGATATCAATAATCGCCATGAAGTAGAAATGTAGAAGTGTAGATGAAAGAGTAGGATTATCGAGAAATCGTGAGCTTAAGGAGTTTTGCAGAAAGATTTCAAGTGAGGAAAAAGAAGAAGTTAATGTGATCGTGTTAATCTAAAATCAAAGCAAATCTAGGGCTTGGATTGATTTAGATTCCCACGTTGTGTGGTTTGGATTTGAGTTTTCGAAAAATGTAATTTGAGAAAACGTTCCAGATTCATAAAAAAAACTCAATTCCAATTTGGAGCCAACTTGTGTTTATAAATACACCTTTTAAAATTAGGTCAAAAATAGAGGAGTGTATTAATCTTCTCTATTAGTACCCTAATTTTTGAACAGATCTTGACTTAGAAATAATTCTAAGGCAATAGTACTGTTTTGATGTGTATCAGCACAGTTGTTTCCATGCACATTTTACTTCAATTTCTTACTTAAAATATATTGCAATTTACTTATCTTGGTTCAGCTGAGTACTGTGATCAGCTGAGTACTTTCTTTGAAGATCAGCTCAGTAGTTGGGTCAGCTCAGTAATCCTCAGATCAGTTCCCCAACTCTTCTGATTTTCATCTTTTTGATACTAGCACAGTACTTTCTCAGACCAGTACTGTAACTCAGATCAGTTATATTCTGTAGACAGATATGTGCTGTAATTAGATCAGATTTGTAGACAGATCAAATCTGTAATCAGATCAGTTCCCCCTCCAGTGGAGAACTCCTCTTCTATGCCTGTTTCACCTTGGTAGAAGTGTTAGTTCATGCATAGATGGTGAAATACAGTACAGATTAGCAAAGAATAATTAAAATAGGTCTTTGTAAGGTTTGTTCTAAGGTGACTTGTGCTCTGAGTCAACATACAGGATTTTTCAGAAATCATAGATTCCCCCTTAAATGTATATTCTCAATTCCCTCAGCTTTACCAGCTTCCTCATCGGGATTTAGGCACCTTAGTAACCTTGTTACCTGATTGTGATGACTGTAGAGGTCTTGACATGGTTTGTTTCTTCAGAATTACCCATCTTGGTGTACTGTTCTTGATATCAACTAAGTACCTGAAATGTTAGAATACAGTTCTATATACATGCAGGATCCATGTCTATCAATCCCAAACTTATGCAAAGCTCTCCAAATCTAGTTTCAGCCAAAGGTTTTGTGAAAATGTCAGCTCTCTGAATATCAGTATGGATCTTCTCCATCCTAATGTTTTTCTTTTCAACATGATCCCTAATAAAATGATGCCTAACATCTACATGCTTGCATCTAGTATGTAAAACGGGATTTTGAGTGATGGCAATTGCATTATTGCTGTCACAGAATATAGGTACATTAGATTCCACAATATTGTAGTCTCTAAGTTGTTGCATTAGCCAAAGAAGCTGACTACAACAACTTCCTGCAGCCATATATTATGCTTCAGTGGTAGATGTTGCCACACTAGTTTGTTTCTTTGAAAACCATGATATAAGCTTAGAACCTAAAAATTGGCATGAACCAGAAGTTGATTTTCTATCTATCCTGCAACCACCAAAGTCAGAATCTGAATAACCACTTAGGGATAGATCATCATCTGCAGAATACCACAAACCTCGATTAATGGTACCCTTTAGATATTTCAATATCCTTTTAGCAGTTTCCACATGACTTTCTTTGGGGTTGGCCTGAAATCTAGCACATACACCTACTGCAAATGCAATATCTGGCCTACTAGCAGTCAAATAGAGTAAAGAACCAATTAAAGCTCTGTAATAGGATTGGTCAGCAGACTTACCTTGATCATCAGGATCCATTCTGTACGTTGGTAGCATTGGTACTCCAACTGTTTTACAGGTCTTGATACCAAATTTATCTAACAAGTTTCTTGTATATTTTGCTTGATTGATAAAGATACCATCAGATGATTGTTTTACTTGAAGTCCAAGAAAATAAGTCATTTCTCCCATCATTGACATTTCAAACTTGTTTTGCATGAGCTTTGAAAAGCTTTCACTCATGCTTTTGTTAGGAGATCCAAATATTATATCATCAACATAAATTTGGACTAGTAAGATGTCTGTACCTTCTTGTCTTCTGAACAAAGTTCGATCCACTTTGCCCTTAGTAAATCTATTTTCAACTAAGAATAGAGAAAGAGTGTCATACTAGGCTCTTGGAGCTTGTTTCAGACCATATAGTGCTTTCTTCAACCTGTATACTTGATTACCATTTACCTCAAATCCAGGAGGTTGTTCTACATAAACTTCTTCAACAAGTATACCATTAAAAAATGCACTTTTCACATCCATTTGATACACAGTGAATTTCATATAAGCAGCATAAGCAAGAAACAATCTTATAGCTTCTAGTCTAGCTACAGGGGCAAATGTTTCATCATAGTCAATACCCTCAGCTTGAGAGTAGCCTTGAGCCACTAATCTGGCTTTGTTTCTCACAACAAGATCATTCTCATCTTTCTTATTTTTGAAAATCCACTTTGTACCTACCACATTGTGATCAGTAGGTCTCTCTACGAGTTCCCATACATCATTTCGAGTAAACTGATCTAATTCTTCTTGCATAGCCATAATCCAGTTACTGTCAGATAAGGCTTCTTTCACATTAGTAGGCTCAATAGAAGATAAGAAGCAACACCAACAAAATAGAGAATTACTGGGTTCAGGCTTAGAATCAAACAGTTGTCTTCTGGTCTTAACACCTTTATTGGATTCACCAATAATCAGATCAGTAGAATGAGCAGATTTCCATGTTTTTCTAGTCTTAACAGGAATACTATCATCATCCACATCATGTATAACAGAATCATCAATATCAATATCATCATTTTCAGCAGGTTTATTCACAGGAGAACAGTCAACCAATTCAGGCATGTCAATTAGTCTAGAAGACTTACCATTGTCTTTTACCTTTTCTACATCATCATCTTTGTTTAGAACATTCAGAAATGGATTGTAGGCTTGTACAGATTCATAGACTTCAGTCTCTTCATTGTCTTTATCAGTTTGAATGGTCAGATCATCAATTTTCTTACTGATCTGATGATCAGCAGAGTCCTGTACAACTTCATCAAAGACAACATGGGGTGTTTCTTATACACATAGAGTAGAGTAATTAAACACTCTAAATGCCTTGCTAGTAGAAGAATATCCTAAGAATATTCCCTGATCAGCTTTGGCATCAAAAGCATTTAATTTGCTCTTTCCATTGTTATGAATAAAGCATTTACATCCAAAGATATGAAAATATGAAATTCTAGGTTTTCTACCTTTCCATACCTCATAAGGAGTTTTACCATGTACCTTATTGAATGCACATCTCTTCTGAGTGTGACAGGCAGTGTTGATTGCCTCAGCCCAGAACTTTTGTGGTGTGTTGTACTCTGCAAGCATTGTTCTGCATGCTTCCTTTAGTGTTCTGTTTCTTCTCTCAGCTACACCATTTTGTTGGGGTGTTCTAGCTGCACTTGTCAAATGCTGAATTCCAGACTTAGAACAAAATTCTTTAATATAGCAGTTTATAAATTCAGTTCCCTTGTTTGTCACTCCTAATATTGACAATGGGCTGACCTTTTTCTACTTGCAACCTCTTTAACAGATCTGGTAGTTGGGTTTGTGTGTCACTCTTTTTGTGTAAGAAGATTACCCAAGTGAATTTTGAACAATCATCTACCACAACCAAAGTGTACCTTCTACCATTCAGTGTAGGGGGTTTTATTGGACCATGTAGATCCATGTGCAAGAGTTCTAGGACTCTACAAGTAGAAAGTGTGGGAATTGACTTAAAGGAAACTTTTACCTGTTTACCTTTTTGGCAAGCATCACACACTTGTGATTTGAAATAGATTTCATTAGGGATACCTTCAACAAGGTAGTTTCTTGCAATCTTGTTAATAATCTTAAAGTTCAGATGGCATAAACGTATGTGCCATAGCCAGCTAATTTCTTTAGTACTCTTAGAAAGAAGGCAAGCATCCCTAGGACAACTATTCCAATTTACAATGTAGACACTGCCCTGTCTAACTCCAACTAGTAGAATTGTATGTGTTCTTTTATCCCAGATTTCACATTTGTTGCTTTTGAAGTAAACTTTGTAGCCCCTGTCACAAAATTGAGAGACAGATAACAAATTATATTTCAGCCCTTCAACATATGAGACATCTTGAATCTCTACATCTCCATTCTTGATGTATCCAAATCCTTTTGTGATTGCCATGGAACTATCTCCAAAGATCACTTTTGGTCCTTCCTTCTCATGATAGTTAGAAAGGAGAGTCTTGGTACCAGTCATGTGGTGAGAACACCCACTGTCTATGTACCAAGTTTCTCCAACTGAACCACCTTTCTTGTAAAGATCCAGTCGACCCTGCAAGTAGTGATCTTAATAACTTAGGTACCCTTTCTTTACTGGGGTCCTTGGGGGTTAGTAGTAAGAGGTATCCAAATAAACATTGAAGATTTGAATAATTGAGACCTCTTAAGTTTTCTACCATGCTTATCACAGAACAGTACTTTGTTGACCTTATCCAAATTATCAGCAGACTTAGGATCTATTTTTCTGAGATAGCCTTTCCTTGGTTCTATCCCTTTTTCAGGAAGATCAGTGTGTCTGTAATAGTTTGCATATGGCCTAAAAGCCTGTGGACCATACGGCTTATAGATGCGTTTTGGTCTTTCCTCTCCAATGATATCATAAGATAAAGGTGGAGGATAAAGAACAGGTTTGTTATGATAATGAGGCACAAATTTCCTAGGTTTAGTTGAGTACAACTGAGACTGCCTTATAAAAGGAGGTCTAGGCTGTTTCCAACTTGCCTGAGTTTGTCTTGACCTGCTGTTCTGAGTCTGCCTCTTCTGATTCCAGGACTTTTCAGCTCTGGTCAGAGGAGTAGAACTCTTCTGGTATGGTCTTGACTGTACTGGTCTAGATCCATTCTTCTGTTTACCATTCTTTGTAGTAGGAGGAATGTATTTAGACTGTACTTTAGGTTTTGGATCATTATCATAAGTCATAGGTTCTTTTCCTTTATCTAATTGCAAAGAACTTGAACTAGCTCCAGTAGTGTTATTAATGCCTGAAGTAGAGGAACTAGGCAGATCAGTACCTATTCCACTTTTATCATAAGGAGCTCTGTATCTGTCTGATAATGTTTGATTAATCTTAGAAGAGTTAATCATATCAGATAGCTTTAGATCCAAGCTCAGTACTTCAGATTCTAAGAATCTATTGCGCTCTTCAAGTTTTTCACATTTAATCTTTAAGTCATTGAACTCATTTGTCTCTTTAGCTTGTGTATGAAGCATACCCTGATATAACTTGTCCATAGATGCATACTTATCTTTGAGTTGTGACAACTCTTCTGATAGCCGTGCATTTAGAACAGTTATATTTGGATCTACTTGCATTTGAGCTTCTCTAAAACTCATGATTTCTTGTCTTAAAGATATGTTCTCATCACTGATTTCCATGAATGCTTTGTTAGCTGGTAGGAGGTCTTCTTCATTCATTCCATTGGAATGATGAAGACTACTCCCTACACTACTATCAGCAGTGTCACATAAATCAGAATCAGAATCAGATTCATCACAAGATTGAAAGGATGTGACAGAAGATACCTCTTGATCTATTTTTGCCATCATGACTAGTCCATCATCTGCAATGAAGACTTCTTTCTCACTGCTAGAAGGGTAATCAGAAGAGGAAGATGGCAACTCATCTGAATCTGTATCAGATTCATTGTTAGCCACCATTGCCCTCTTACCCTTTGCATATTTACGATCCCTCCTTGCTTTTCTTTCTCTTCTGTCTTCAGCACTCAGATCAGGACATTCATGGATGTAATGACCTGGCTTTTCACAGTTATAGCACAGAGGTTCATTAGTAGAACGTTTAGAAGGAGAATGATATCGGTTCCTGTCCTTTCTATCAGTAGAGTTCCTATCCTTCCTATCAGCAGAGTTCCTATCTCTTCTTTTCTCATTAGAGATCTCATCTCTCCTTTCAGAAGATTTGTGATCCCTTCTGGTCCTAGAAGAGTCCCTGTTATTAGAGCCCTGAGTGTCCTTATAGAATCTTTTGTATCTACCATACCTCTTGTTAAGTTTGTCAAACCTCTTAATCATTAAATTCAACTGATCCTTAAGATCAAGATCAGTACCCTCTAGTTCATCTTTTATGCTTGAGGACTTAGACATAGATGATCTAGGCTTCTTAGAGGTAGATGCCTTAAGTGCAATGCTCTTGGAGATTTCCTTAACCCTATCACCACTAACTATTGGATCCTCTTCATCCAATTCAAATTCATGTGCCTGAAGGGTTTGGAAGGTAGTTTCAGCAGACCAATTATCTATATCCTGAGTGTTTTTAATGATCAGTGTGACCATTTTCCACCTTTCATCTAAGGCTTTAAGGATACGTAAATTGATCTCCCTATTGGTATAAGTCTTACCTAAAACATCCAGATCATTCATAATCTTTGTAAAACGAGTATCGAGCTGGTCTATAGTTTCACCAGTCTTGATTTTAAATGATTCGAACCGCTGGACAGCAGTGGATAGTTTGCTTTCTTTTATAAGAGAAGTTCCCTCACAAATGATAGCTAACTTGTCCCACATCTCTTTGGCTTATTTACATTTACCCACTTTCCCAAGATACTCGTTGGGAAGGGTGTGCAAAATGTAATTCTTGGCCAAGTTGTCTAGGTTGTTCTGCCTCATTTCCTCAGTAGTTAAATCTAACCTGGGTTTTGGCACGAGAACACCAATGGCTTTTGAAGGCTCCAAAGTTGCAGTGTTGGGTATCATGGTAGTAATAGGCCCTTCTTTTATCACAGACATCATTAGATCATGGGTTGAACTAAAGATGGCCTCCATCCTCAGTTTCCAGTAATCGTAATCTGCAACCTTGAACTTTGGAAGTTTATTGATGTTAGTTTCTTCCATGATAGAACAGACAGTTAAGAGCAGTAGTATGACAGATAGGTCAAGAAAGACAAGTAAGATCAAGAAACAAGTATCAGTAATGAGAAACAATTAGACTTTCCCCAAAGTCTACAAGGTTATCAAGAAACAGCAGTCCAAAGAACTACTGCTCTGATACCACTTGTTGGTCCCAAAGTTGAGTTTTAGATTGAGTAAGCTAAGAAAAAGTCTAGAGGGGAGGGGTGAATAGACTTTTCAAATTCTATCAAAATATCAGAGTTTTAAGTGCGGAAATACGTTCTGTACAGTATTGTTCTTAAAATCAGCTCAGTACTTAACAGTTAGCTTTTATACTCAACTTCTCTTTAAATCTTTTCTTTAGAAAACTTACTGTTCTTGGTTAAACAAATATATCAACAGTTAATCAAAACAAACAGTAAAGAACACAAGATTTTTATAGTGGTTCGACAAATGTCTACATCCACTCTCACAACTCCAGTTGCGATGTTTTATTACTCTTCCTTCTTGAGTACTTGTAGTTTAGAGTCCCAAGATTAAGACTTTGATCTTGTCGATTATACCACCAGGTATATCTTCGATCTACTAGTAATTTTACAAGTAACTAGCACACTTGTTTACACAATACAAACTTAAAACGAAAAGTAAAACTTCTCTTTGTCGTAGCCTTTGATTCTTCAAATCAGATCTGTGGCTTCTCTTCAGTACGATCTTCTTGACTCTGTGAGTGTTTGAATACTTGAATGCTTCTTGATTGCTCTTGAATAGTAATTGTATCAGTAGTCCTTTCAAGTAGAAGATCACACGGTATTTATAAGCATTAGTATGACAGTTAGCAGTTTGTGAACTAACTCTCAACTAACTCATAATCGTTTCTTGTTGTAACTTCCTTCTTTTATAACCAACTTATCTTATCTTTCCAAGTCAGCATATCTTCATATATATCTTCAGTTACGCCTTAAATAAGTTATCCAAACTTATTCTTCAAATAACCAACTCAGCTCAGTAAACTACTCTTCTTAGTTTTACTGCTCTTGGTCAGTCAGCACAGTTCTTCCAAACTGTTCAGCTTCCTTCAATAATACTTCTCTTATTTCTTCATGCTCTGAAGTAGTCTTCTGATATCTCTTAGTCTTCTTTCTTCAATCTAATCTACTGTTCTAAACTTTACAATGCTGAATATAATAAAATACAACTTTACAAATACAAAACCTATCTATACATCAACTGAACTACATACAGATGAGTACATCTAAGTCTTATACTATAAGATGTCTATACAATTCATCTATCAGCTTAGTGCCCTAAACAGTTCGTATATCAGATTAGTAAAACATAAGATCAGTAAACTCAAACTTCATATCACATTAAGATCAGTAAACTTAATCCATATATCTCACATAGAACAACATATAATCACATATATCATTAACTTCATAGTTGCTTTTGGCCATCAAAACATATAATCATCAATTAGAACATTGTTTATAGGATTCATATCCCAACAGATCTTATCTTGATAATGCTAAGGCTTTTCTCATTTGAAAGTCTCTTTAAAAGTTCAGGTAGTTTGACTTGTGTTTCCTTCTTATTAAGGAGAAATACTACCCATGTGAACCTAGAGAAGTCATCTACTACCACCAATGTGTATTTTCTACCATTTATGCTTGCAGGGGTAATTGGTCCAAATAGGTCCATATGTAAAAGTTCAAGTACCCTTTCACTAGAAATGACTGGTTTTCCTTTGAATGAGGCTTTAATCTGTTTTCCCTCTTGGCATGGTTTGCAAACATGCTCCTTAATGAAAACCTCATTAGGTAGTCCTTTAACTAATGCATTTCTAGCAATCTTGTTCATTGTTTTGAAGTTCAAGTGGTTTAATCTCTTATGCCATAACCAACTTTGTTCACTATAACTCTTAGCACTGAAACATGCAGCATCAGTAGACTTGTCCCAGTCTGCAAAATACACATTTCCTTTCCTAGTTCCAGTCAATAGAATTTGTTGAGTCTTATCTTTGATTAAGCATTTTCCACTAGAAAACTCAACATTGAAATCTTTATCACAGAATTGAATGATACTTAGGAGATTATACTTGAGACCAGCCACATAAGATACATTGGATACTTTGATGTTACCAATCATCAAGGTACCATAACCTTTTGTTGTTGCTTGTGAGTTGTCTCCAAATGTGACATTTGGGCCTTCTTTTTCAATAAAATCAGTGAGGAGTTCCTTGTTTCCAGTCATGTGCCTTGAACATCCACTATCAAGGTACCATGCTGACTTTTTACTCATGCTCCTCTTCTTGTGGCCCATTGGTACCTGCATTTAGATAGGTTTAGGTACCCTTTGAGTTTTGGGTCCTGAGAGGTTAGCTGTACCTTTAGGAACCCAAACTTGCCTAATAACCCTGATTGATTCAAGGTGGCTAAGTTGTCTTCCTCTAGCATCTACATACACTGTCTTTCCCTTAAATGCCTTGGGGAAAGTGTGTGTGAATGTGTTAACTCTGTAAGTTTCAGGAGAGTTGTCAAATCTCCTGAACTTATGAGTTCTTTGTGCTACTTGAGGGAATCTTTGAGGAAAGGCTTTCTTATGACCATTATCCTTTGGCAAGAAGGATTTTGGTTGTCTCATTTTATTTTGCCTTTGAGGATAGTTGTCCTTAGGTCTAGTCAGCTGAGGCTTTCTCAGTAGAGTTGGCCTAGGCTGATTATACCTTGGATAACTCCTCTGAACATTGTTCAGGAGAGTTGCCCTTCCACTGGGTCTACTCTGCTGACCAACATTCCTCTTGTGATCAGGAGCTTTGGCCATTTCCTTAGGTTTTGGCCTAGTCTCCTGAAGCACTTGAGTAGGCAAGTCATCCATTTTGCCCTTTCCTTTGTTCAGTGGCTGTTTGTTTTCATTTTCAGTTGGTGCCACTGACTTAACAAAGATTCTCTTAGTGTTACTTGTAGAAGCAACACTAAGATAAGGTGAAGATTCAAATGGATCAAAACCCAATCCACTTCTTTGAGCCATAGGTCTTTGATAACTCTGAATTTCCTCTATTGCTCTAGAGGATTTCTTCAGAGCAGACATCTTTAATTTCAGGCTCTCTTCACTTGTTTTAAGAATGTCATACTCATGTGAGAGATTTTCAAATTTGGCATTTAGAATTTTCAGTTCAAAATCTTTTCTCTTCTGAGAGAGAAGTTGATCATTAATCTCCTTTTGTTGGTCAACTATCCTGAGATTTTCTTCCTCAAGCTCTCTCAAGACTTGTTGATATAACTCAGTAGATTTGATATCAACAACTACCTCAGAGTTTTTAGCAAGCTCAATTGCCAATCTTTCATTTTCTCTCACACAGTTATCATGAAATTCTTGTAACATAGTGAAATCTTCCATCAACTTTCCAAGAGAAAGTTTCAGGTTGACCTCACTAGTGTTTTGTGAGATGAATGATGGTGAACTAGAAGTAGAGGATACCTCATCATCCTCAAGAGCCATGTTGCAGACATCATCATCATCATCACTGTTGGAGAACAGTCCATCAGAAGAGTTGAAGCTTTCAGCACTTTCAGATTCTTCACCAGCCATCATGGCCTTTCTGTTGGTGAACTTTCTGTCTCTTTTAGCTTGCCTTTCTCTTCTTTCCTTAGAGCTCAATTCAGGGCAGTCATACTGGAAGTGCCCTTTCTTCTTGCAATTATAGCAGAGGTCTTCATCATCATCCTTCTTTGGTTCTTCTCTTCTTCTTGATGATGAAGGTTCAGCTCTACTGGACCTTCTCCTATCAGAGTACTTATCCTCTGATCTTTTCTCTTCAGGCTTCTTGACCTCAGCCTGAGCTTCAGGAGAGTTGTACCTTCTCCTGAATTTGTTGTCTTGGTAGAATTTCTTGTATCTACCAAACCTTGAATTTAACTTGTCAAACCTTCTAGCCATCAAGGCTAGTTCCTCCTTCATTTCAGTCTTGGAGACTGACTTTGATGATCTTGGAGTGGACTGCATTTCTGATTCAGCAGCTTTGGCTTTGAATGCCACTCCTTTTGTAGGATTTGAAGGTTCCTCAACAGGCTTTCTTCTATTGAGGTCGAACTCATAAGCTTTGAGTTCTGAGAAGATTTTTTGCATTGGCATGGTGGAGAGATCCTTGGTATTTTGCATCATCACAGCATAGACATCCCACTTTTGAGTAAGACTTCTCAAGATCTTCAGTCCAACTTCTCTCTTGGAGTACACCTTGCCTAATGAGTTGATCTCATTCATCACATGAGTGAATCTACCAGCAAATTTGTCAATGGACTCCTCAGACTCCATTGTGAATTGTTCAAACTTTTGCACTGCCACTTGGAGCTTGTTCTCCTTGATCTTGTCAGTGCCCTCACACATTTCAGCAAGAGTATCCCAAATTTCTTTGACAGTTGTGCAGTGGTAGACTCTCCCCATTATTGCATCTGGAATTGTTTGGTAGAGGGTGTTCATGGCAAGATAATTTAGATTATCTTTCCTCTTCTCATCAGCAGTGAAGTCATCCTCATCTTTGGGAATCAATTCCCTTATATCTGCTCTTTGAGCTTCAATGACTCTAGGATTTACTTGAGTGAACACAAAAGGACCTCTTGTGATCACCCTCAACATATCAGTGTGCAGAGATGCAAGATGAGCCCTCATTCTGATTTTCCAGAAATCATAGTTGTCTATTGAGAACATGGGTAATTTGTGATGAGAGATGTGATTGACTGGATTTGTGGCCATGTTGTCCAATCCTTGGACAGCAGGAGGTGGAATAGCAGCATTGTTGTTTGCCATATCTCAAGAGCAAACAGTCAGTCAGCAATTTATAGGATTTCAGATAGATCGGTTCAGTGACCACACCAAATATGATTTTGAAAACCAAGATGGTTTTTCAGAAGAAGTGGTCTTTGAACCCCTGCTCTGATACCACTTGTTGGTCCTGAAAGGAGTATATAACAAGTGTATGGGGGGGGAATACACTTGTATGCAATTCTTTTCAACTTTTGATCAAACCAGAGCTCAGCAAGGTTGTCTTGGACAACTCTGCTGAAGATGATTAACTCTTCTAAGATAATCAAGCTACTAAGTACTATTGAGTACTTAGTTGAATAACTATCTAAAGGAGTTATATGTGCGGAATAGTGGTTGGCCCTTTTAGTTTAGACTCCTTTAAAGTTCTGAAATCACTTAGTCAATTCAATACAGTCCAGTTTTCAGGGAACTTGTCCAAATAGGTTTTGCACAGTCTTTGAATGTTTATCCTTTAAAAGATCAGTTTAGTGTGCTATGTTGAGTGTATGAAAGTACTTGAAAAGCAAATCAACACAAGAGTTTATAGTGGTTCAGAGACTCAAGCTCCTACATCCACTTTCCCTGATTGAACAGGATAATTCCTTCACTCTTGGAATTAACTTGTTTTATAGTGCCAAAGTGCACTTGATCAATAACACCACTCCTTGGTGAATTGATCTCTAGGATGTCTAGAGTCCTAGTACCCTCTTCTCAACTCAGAACTGAACTGTTCTTCTCTCAACAGTCAGCTCCTACCACTTCTACTACTACAACCTTCTCACTTTCTCACTTGAAAGGGGTAAGGGTTGAAGTAAGGTTCCAACTAATGAGATATCCTTTACAATGAAGATCAGTGTATAAGGATAGGATATCTCTCTAAGCTTGTGTATGGATATACAATAGGTTCAGCTTAGATGAAGTGTATGAAGACTAAGATAGTCTTTGAAAGCTTTGAAAGCACTCTAGCTTGTAAGAACTTGAGGTTAGTTGGATTGTGTTGAGGTGCTTTCAAATGGTCTTCACACTTCTGTATTTATAGACAATTGAAGGATTTGCCCGTTGGAGAGGCAGCCTCAAAAGTCCATAAATGTCTTCTTTTAGTTCTTCAACTTTGAAGACAAATTCTTGATAGTGACATGTCCTCATTTGGGAAATAAACGGCTGTTTAAGCTTTGTCTTCATTCTGCAGCACTCTTCCCAAGGTCTGACTTTAAGATTCTCTTGTTAAGACTTGGACATGGCTTCTGAAGGTTGTTCCAATGATAGGACAACATTCCTTATCAACTGGACAACTCTCCTTATCACTATCAGCAGTCTTGCTTATCAGCAAGGTTGGCTTGCTCTTCTTCAGATGACTTGGCTCATACCCTTTGCTTCACTTCAAATTGATCTTAGCATGATTCAATGTAGATCTCTAGGGTGTAGTTGTCTCTTCAGCATGGTTGACTTCAAGCTTTCAGTACACTTCTTCTGAATTAATTGTGCTGAGACAACTTGTCTGGACAACTCTTCTGATCAGCATATTTGTCCTTCAGCAGACTTGATCATGATTCCAGAATTTGAGCCTTGAGGGGACTTGTCTAAATGGACTTCAAAGCATGTGTTCCCCCTCAAATTGTGCATCTAATCAACTAAGAGTTGCCTAACATATTAGCTCATCATCTAGCCTTATTCTATATGTTCTATCATACTTAGAACATAATCATTTTTTACTTAGGCATGTCTCAGGGGGTTTTGGTATTGAATCAAAACATATCTCATTTTATTCCCAACATATATTGACAAATGGATTAATATTAATGCACGTGAAATAATATTTGTGTATGTGTTCAGCATAATCGATTTTCTTATAACAGAAAATGTAAATTAAATTATATATTGAGCATAATCGATCAAGTACAGATCACAAATTTTCAATTGCACATGCAAATTTTCTGATTTCCTATGCCTAATTTTCGATTGTCGTGTATGTTATATTTTGTTGCAATAATAAAAAGGACACCCACATTCATGTATATCCCTTCTTTAGCCCATCCCCTAGCTACCAATAACATTTATCCTTTGTATGATCTTCTAAATGATATGTTTCATTTAATGATGTGGTGGGAGAATTTGTAGAAATAACTTTTACCCAAAATATATATATATAATATTTCATCATTTTTGTCTTCAAAATTTAACACCAATAACGGGCATCAATTATATATACCATCATTTAAGAATAAAGTAAAATAAATGATTTGATTGAGAATAAAAGTAATAGTATTTTGTATAAATATATATGTGAATATTGTGAAAAATAATTTTTTTTTTTGGATATGTAAATAATTGTAGAACGTACAAACAAGATATTACCATGAATGTTGGGCGTATTTCTCTATTGGTATAATATTGACACACCTCCCCTCAAACGAGGGCACTAACTACAAACATCATATTTAGTCCATGTACAGAGGTTTACACTATCGTTTCTTCAAAGTGTTAGTCGTCCGTCCTACTGTTTTTTGACTTGTTCGCTTTGAATTTGACAGAAGGTCACGACTTTGCATTTATGTTTCTCCAAAAGACCTCATCAATGGGGATACTAGTCCACCTTTTTATAGTCCATGATCCTTTAATGTCTTTTCGATGTGAGACATTATTGTTGGACCATCAACATTGAATTATACACATTTTTTTTTTTTTTAGAGATAAAGGTGATATATTAATAGCTAAAATTGGGTTCAGAGGTAACTCTATACCCATTACATCATTGTTCGACTCCTGCTAAATATTACATTTAGTAGTTTTATTTCTTTTCATTCACACAGAGCCAAGGTTCATATTCCCATTCATACAGGGGGCAATCAATCATCTTGTTTGCCTTTAACCATTTCCATGTGTTGTATTTGATAGAATCCGTTATTTCCTCCACCGAAGCATTCTTCTCGTTAAAAATCGCATCATTACGACTTCTCCAACTTTTCCATACCGTGCATTGCCAAATGAGGTTCAACACTTTCCTCCTTGCCTTCTTCGATTCAGACCTGCAGAAATTTTCCATATGCTCTGTCAAAGAGTTAGTATATATCAGTGGCCTTTGCAACCATTCGCTGATTGCCGTCCACACCATCAGTGCCATTGGGCACGATATGAACAGGTGCCTAGCAGATTCTGGGGCCGACCAGCAGCGGGTGCAAGTAGCACTGATGCCTTCCGGGGTGATCCCTCTTTTTAACAGATTGTCCACCGTAGCCACTCTTTCATGTAGAACTTTCCATGTTAAGGCCGACACCTTTGAGGGAATGCATTTCCACCAAATTTTCGGCCAAGGGACTGCATTTACGCCAATTTGCTCTTCATAATTTGCTAAGATATCATACATGCTTTTAGTGCTGAAACTCCCATCAGTCGAACCTTTCCAGCACAGCAAATCGTCTCTATTAAACTTCAGCTTGTACCTGTGAATACATGTCCAAAGAGATGCAAACTCCAATAATTCGTTAATATTAAAAGACCTGTTCCATCTAAAGAACCAGGTTTCCCCATCATGCTGAAAAAACTCGTGCACTCTCCCATACTTGTTAGAAGAAATATTGTACAATGATGCAAATCTGTCACACAAACAGATCTTATCCTCTGTCCAAGGATCAATCTAGAACCTGGCACCTACACCCCTTCCCAGTTTGAAAAATAAGTTATCAAAAAATAAGTTGCCCTCCACTCCACCTGTACATATTACGTAAATCTCTCCACCACTGTGAGCATTTTGACTCATCAACCTCATTCGAGAAAATAGATCCATACCTTGATTTAAGAATACCCACCCATAAAGCTTTATTTTCTCTTTCCCACCTCCACAGCCATTTACAAAGCAGGGCTTTGTTGAAAGTTCCTATATCTCTCACACCCAACCCACCCATATCTTTGCTTTTACAGACTATCTCCCATCTTATCCAGGCTACTTTCCTGCAATTATCATTACCTCCCCATAAAAAATTCCTTTGTATTCGTTTGACATTTTGGATCACACTCACCGGAGCTTTGAAAAAAGAAATATAGTATAATGGCATAGCCGTGAGAACCGAATTTAGGAGAACGATCCTCCCACCAAGAGATAGATGTCTCCTAGCCCACCCCGACAGCTTTTTTCGGAATCTCTCAATGAGAGGATTCCACATTTCTTTTTTACTAGAGGAGGCACCGATGGGGAGCCCAAGGTATGAGAATGGTATAGACTTGGGGGTGCAGCCTATAATACCAGCTAACATGGCAAGATCCGCGTTATTGATGCTGACCCCATGTAGTGAGCTTTTAGAGAAATTGACTTTGAGGCCTGAAGCTATCTCAAATAATCTCAGGAGCCCTTTCATAGTCTTCGCATTGTCAATCGTTGCTCTTCCTAGAATGACTGTATCGTCAGCAAACTGAAGGTGACTGACTCGCATTTTGAGACGACCAATTTCGGGACACTGAAACTTTCCAATTTCCACAGCTTTATGCATTAAGAAACTGAGTCCTTCCGCCGCGATGAGAAATAGAAATGGGGATAGAGGATCGCCTTGCCGCATACCCCTCTTTAATTGAAACTCGTTTGTCGGACTGCCATTGACCAATATAGCCATCGTAGCAGAGGAAAGGCATCCTCTAATCCATCTTCTCCATCTCCAGTTGAAGTTCATGCCTTCCATCATCTCGTCAATAAATTCCCAGTATACCGAGTCATAAGCCTTTTCAAAATCCACTTTGAATATAATACCGTCCTGTTTGGTCCGCTTGAGGAAATCGATTGATTCGTTAAGCACCAGAATACTGTCCAATATTTGCTTATTGCCAACAAAAGTTGATTGGTTTTCAGAAATAACACTTTCGATTACCTTAGATAATCTGGACGCTAGGACCTTGGCCAGGATTTTATAGTAACACCCGATCAAAGAGATTGGGCGATAATCTCTAATGAGGTGAGATCCTTTCTTTTTAGGAATGAGAGTAACGAAACTCGGGTTCCCACCTCTTACAATTTTCCCATGCGTGTGGAACTCTTCCATGGCCTTAATGATGTCTGCTTTGATAACAGGCCACATCTTCTTGATGAATTTGAAAGTTAGACCATCGGGTCCGGGGCTTTTGTTACTTCCGCAACTCCAGATAGCTTTCTTAATTTCTGTCTCGAGGAAAGGGGCTATTAGAAAGGCATTTTCTGCGCTTCCAACCTTTTTGTTTACCAGATGTCTGATGTGAATTCTTGCACTCTGATGTTTAGTGAATTGTGCTTTGAAATGCTCAAAGATTTCATCTTTGATTTTAGTTACCTCCTCGGTCCAAACATTATCAATTACTAGGCCCTCGATATGGTTGTCGTTTCTTCTGGAATTGATGCATTTGTGGAAATAGGCCGAGTTAAGATCGCCTTCTCTGATCCACTGTACCCTTGACCTCTGAAACTCGTCTCTGTCTTTTAGTTTTCTCAAGTTCCATAATGAGCTTTTTGCTTGTTTTTTAGCCATACTTTCCTCAGTATTGAGGTCTCTATCCTCTTGTAATCTGTCGAGTCTGATCATCTCATTTTTGGCTTCTTCCAACATTATTTCAGATTTCTTTTTGTTCAGAAGACTCCATTCTTTCACATCTTTCTTGATACTTTTAATTTTCTCTTTGATTTTATAGCTTTGAGTGCCCTCTACCACGTATCCCTGCCATTTATCTTGGATGTAAGTGAGTAATGCAGGATTTTCGAGCCAGGAATTGGAAGAAACGAAAGGGTTTTGGGCCCCAATTCTGGATGCTCTTGTGAAGGAAGATAGGGCAATGATCCGAACTATTTTTCTCCAATCCCCGAAGTAAATTATCGCCCCATTCGACCACCCATCCGTCTGTTACAAACGCTCTGTCTATCCTGCTGCAGCATTTTCCATCTAGTCTAGACCACGTAAATTTTCTATTTGAGAGTTGTACATCGATTAGTCCTGATTCTTGAATGAAATCTTCGAATTTCCTGATGTTTGCACTAGGGGCGTACATTCAACCTTTATATTATCCGTCCCACAAAAATAGCTACATTTGACTTTACACACAGATTAAGAAAAATCAATAAATGCAGTCAAGTTTATCTAATGTGTCAATTTTGCCCTTAAAATCTCATACTCCAAAATCTGCTAAGCATTAATTACTCGATCTTATTAATTAGGGGTAAAATTGACAACAAAGCATTTAATACTAAAGTAATTTAAGTCTTACTCATTCCTGAAAGCAATAGTTGCAACCCATCCTTGTTTGTCTCAAACATTGCAAAATCAATTGTGGAGTAATGGGTCTACTCATACTTGAACTTTTAAATGAGACGAAACTCTTTCATATTATCATGAGAGTCTCAAGTTCGGTTCAATCCCTGGTACAATTTTAATTTTAATTTTTAGATGAGACATAATTTTTTTTTTAAATAACTCATATATTTCAGAAAAGAGTTAAAATTATACTCCTACTATATAACTAACTAACTAGGTACAGTAAAAACTTCATACAGTCATATTGTCGGGATTGAAAAAAAAAACATTATTTTAGGTACATGAATGATTCGTTTTACATCATATATATATATTATTAATTAATTAATTAATTAATTAATTATAAAGTCAGCTTGTATGTGCTGATCATACTTTAATATTACTGTTTGGCTGCCCAATTATCACAAAACAAAATTTCGATCACTTTATCTACCAAAAATCTCCAAATTAATTTTTCAAGTGTACGTTAGGGAACAAAATCGCAAATTTTGAAAGAAATGGACTATAAGTTACCACATTATGGTTATGGACTATTATTTTTCTGCAATCTTTTGCGAAAAGAAAAGGTTATGGAATAATTAAAAGCGTGTAAAAAAATTCTACTAATTAAATATGACATTCAATATGGATGTTTTTGCTATCCTTAATGTGGAATATTACAAAAGAAAAGTGAGAAACTTATAGTGGAATGAGAGTATTAACACAAATATACATCTTCGCCAAAATAACAGTAATCCCCCAAATTTGTCTTCCCCTCATATTTATGTTCCTGGAATACTTTAATGGTTACATCAAAGAAGCATTGTTCATCGGCAAAATTTGTAATTCGACCACAACATGACATATCCACTGTCTTATTTATTTTAACAAAAATCTCATCGCAAATGGTACTCACAATTAATCTTACTCCTACTATCCTTTGACAATAAACGGTCACAATCCGAACATTCTTGAAAAACAATTTCTCGATTGCTTCAGATTTATTCAGTATTGTCCCGACGATTATCACTAGAAAAAAATCTAAAATGTTTTCATTTCGGATTTGGAAAAAAAGGTCTTTTAACATTACGTCATTCCAGCAAAAAAAAAAAAAGACTGTAGATCAGGTAAAATAATATTACTTCTTTAAATACACTAACTTAGTCTAATAAAATGAAATAATTTATTAATTGTCATCCTTCAATACAATTATTAACATAGTACTTTAATTAGGTTTTGACAACGACATAAGTCTAACTATGAATTAAATTAAACATTAATAAGAGGTTAGAAAACTTAATTTGCATATGGGTTGTCTATAAATAGTCGAATATGTTGTGTCATTAATTACATTAACCCTACACTCCTTTCTCTCATTCAATTTCTTCGATTCACACAAAAATTAACACCATGTTTCTCAAATTCGAAATGACAACATTTCAGATCATTTTTCTAGTGATGGTCGTCGAGGCAACGCTGAACGAATCCGAAGTTGAAGATTACGGCTGTACCATTGATTTATTAGAAGAAAATTGAAGTTGCGAGTGCCATTTGTGAGAAGATTACTGTTCCGATAAATACGACAGTGGATATGATGTGTTGCACTGATATTGCGTATCATCAAAGCTGCTTCTACGATGTAAATCTAACAATCCTCAAAGAAAACAACCCTTGTGGAAAGGCTTGTGATGCAATACTGGTGAGGGCTAGACAAATTTTGAATTGGTGTATTCTTCACAACGATTTATAAATTACTAGTATATTTGTCATATATATATATATATATAGAAATGATATGGAGCCCGAGCCAAATTGATGATGTGGCATTATCCACCACATTCTATTTAATTAATTAATACTTATTTAAAAAATATATGATATATTTCCAAAAATATAGAAAAGTCACGCATGTTTCCTAATATTTAGGATGAAAAAATTTATGTGGATAATAATTAGTTTATAATTAATATTTATTATATTAATATTACATTAATTAAACTCACGCCACATATATTATTATTATTATTTAGGCATAATTATATTTAGATGAAAAATATATTATCAAATCTTAATTGAATCTTAGGGTTTAGGGGTTTAGAGTTTAGGGGTTTTAGGGTTTAGGGTTTAGGGGTTTTAGGGTTTAGGGTTTTAGGGTTTATGAGTTTAGAGGTTTAGAGTTATGTAAATTAATGTAGTCATTATTTTTTATAACTTTAACTTTACATTTTTGTTATTAAAAAAATAAAATATATAAATGAATGATTTTTTTTAAATAAAGTACAATAAATATTTATTAATTATGTAGCAATTTTTTACACTAAGTATATTTATTAAAATATACATGACTACATTAATTTACATAACCCTAAACCCTAAAACCCCTAAACCCTAAACCCTAAACCCCCTAAACCCCTAAACCCCTAAAACCCTAAACCCTAAAACCCCTAAACCCTAAACCCCTAAAACCCTAAACCCTAAGATTCAATTAAGATTTGATAATATATTTTTCATCTAAATATAATTATGCCTAAATAATAATAATAATATATGTGGCGTGAGTTTAATGTTATATTAATATAATAAATATTAATTATAAACTAATTATTATCCACATAAATTTTTTCATCCTAAATATTAGGAAACATGGTGACTTTTCTATATTTTAGGAGATCTATCATATATTTTTTAAATAAGTATTAATTAATTAAATAGAATGAGGTGGATAATGCCACATCATCAATTTGGCTCCATAAGGAGCCCATTATGGGCTCCATATCATTTCTATATATATATATATATATAATCAATGTGTGCCTTAATTTCAAATTGTGTTGTACGTAACGAAGATTATGTGCTCGATCTTAGTGAAGGTGTACGTGTGCTTCTTTCTGAAATATTCTATATGTAACCTTTTATTTTTACAGTTTATGATATTCTAATAATTCTGGTGAAGCATGAGAAACATATATTTAGTCTATGTATACGTCCAAATTGGAAATCAAAATGCTCATACTAATTCCTTGGAATAAATTCGCCATTTTCAATTCACACAAAATGAAAATGGAAAGTTGATCGGATTAAGAAAATATATATGCGAATGAAGAATAATAGTAATAATTATGCAAAGTATCGTTGGAATAATTAAGGTAGCAGCTTGCTCGATAGGTTTAGGCGAATTGAAGGAATTGCAAAGAAGGAAGAAATAAAATTGGGAATTTGAGCAAACATTTTTGAAAGATCTGAGAATGAGAATCGGGTTTGACCCTCTTCATCTGGTCTAATTACTTCAAGGAATAGTATCATTTACGCGTTAGTCCGCATCTAATTTTATGGTGTAATTGAAGTTTAATGATGCCAGAGGGAATCTATTAATTAAAGATAACAATTACTAATATTTAATTTTAAAAGAATTGAATCCTACTACGTACTTAAAAAATTAAATATTTTAACTTGGGTCAAATCAAGTTTCTTTTGACTCAGTTTTGTTAGACACCATCATAACATCAAGATAGTTTATTTTATCACTAAAATGTAGCATGTTGAATATAAAATGTATAAAGTTAAAAAAATTTATAAAAGGAAAAAAAACTGATCATCAATTATCTGTTTTTACTTTTTCTTTGCATGCTATATATGTTTGATAGCTATAGTACTGCATGCATGTTCATTAATCCACTTTATCTCATTCCACACATGCCTAATATTAATATATACCCTTACTATATATGGATTATATATATAATATTGAATTTCTATTTTTTTTTCTTTCTTCAATTTAATATTGATATGATGACAAGATTTCAATAATATTTAATTAACAGATGAGCCAATTTCTGATCAAAATAATTGGAACAGATCAATTTTACAATTAACCCTACACAATTAATTTTAAAAGAAAATAATAAGCAATTAATTTATTGTTTGGCTTCCCCAGGGTTGCCCTTTTTTTTACAATTTATTACACATACTTTTGAGTATCAAATTTTCAGCAACTACCCGAAAAAATATTTGTTTCTCTTTAAGAATACCTGCAAATATTTTTTTTCTTGTGAGAATAGCAACAATTTAAAAAAAAAAAAAAAAATTCAGTAGGATAGATCATAAGTCCATGTATCCTAAATTTTTTAATTGATAAAAATTCATCTCTACAATTTCGAGTCATATAAATTCTTTCAGTATTAAAGTTTAAACTCACCTATGTCGTGAGTTTAAATTGTTCAGTAGATGAGTATTCTTTCAGTATTAATTAGTAGTGTATAATGCGTATATTAGACTATATATAACTAGCATCACATGAATTAGGTGTTTTTCCTTAATTTAAAGAAGACTACGTACACTAATAAGTTTAATTTCAAATCAATTTCTTGACCTAATTATTTTGCTACCTTTGCATTTATTCGAATTCAGAAATAGTTACAGTTTTTTTTACTGTATATATATATATATTTTATTTTTATTTTTTTTTAAAGTGCATGCATCTTTTTACATCATCTAAAACTAGACATGCAGTGTAGTACTACATTTTATTGTAATCGACCCATAGAGGTTTTTTTACATTTAATAAGGATGGGGCATTAAAGCTAGTAGTCATAATTACATGCAATTTTCTTCTTGTAGATGTCTTTTCAATTTTGAAGTTTTTTTCTATTTGAGTCCCATAATTAACTCTGACTAGACTAGTATCTAATATCTTACACGGTACAACTTTGAATTTTTTTAATTCTAAGGGAAAAATACTTTTTTTTACGAGTAGGTAATTAAACAGTAAACCATTAATTACAAATTTATAATTAAAACTGTAAAAACATCCATAAATTAATTAAAATTACATATATACGGAGTACATAACAACTAATTAATTAAAAAGGAATTTCAAGAAATGCATCGGCCATTTCCCCGCCGAGGTGGACTTGGGCAGCAGTGGTGAGGTGCACCTCGTCGCCGACTTTTACACGCAATCCCCGTGCGTCAACGCACTTGACGTTGGGGATTTCGTCAGCAGTTTGCAGCTGAGCCATCCTCACCACATCTCTATTTTTATCTAAAGCTGAAATTTAGTTAATTGCCACCTGAAAAAACGTAACATGTAGCTAATTAGTTTGGGCGAAACCAAAATTGAAATTTGAAATGAGTTCAATACCTCGATGATGGGCAAATGGGGTGATATATATACACCAACCCTACTCATCTACCATTCAATTCACACAAAACGTACCTATGGTCAATTACATATTGACGATCAATTTTTATTAATTTATATAATTTCGACTCATAATTTTAACAAATCATTCTGCCTCAGTAAGAGTACTAAGAAAGTATAATATAATTAAATAAGTCCAAATTTTGAGAAGGGAATTATTACATACCATACTTCAATTTTCTTCTTGTAGGCTTTCTCCATATATATTTTCTCTCTGATAATATTGAAATACGTCTTTTCAACTTCTGAAAGCTTTTCTATTTGAGTCTGATAATGGTAAGCCTCAGATTACACACATATATATATATATATTATCCTCATTCATTTTCTTTGCATTTAAATTTAAAATCCAATCTTAAAATAGTTTTGATTTTTTAATTTTTCGAGAACTACATTTTTTTTTAAGAAATTAGTTGAATTTGCAAGCTTTTGGTAAATTGTCAATGTAGAGGCCATAATAACACACACCCACAACTTCACATTTGGTTCATCCACCCCCTCTCTCTATATATATACCAACCCTAGCTAGCTATATGTAGTTCAGAATAAATCTATGTTATGATTCATTGAAGAGTTAGGTTGAAGGGATATAAATATATAGCTAGGCGAAAGTTTTCTTGGAGGAGAATCACTAATATCCTAATTAATAGTAATAGATAAATAAGTAGTGGTCATGATGATCTTAATAATAAATTTGATTTTTGTTTTTCATTAATTTATAAATTAATTTGATATGAAAAGGCGTCGAATCTAGCCAGTTTTAAAGTTTTACCCTACCCGGACCCTAGTTCCAATGAGCTAAAAATGTACACATAATAAAATACCACATATTCATACTTAAATGTGTGCCACATGTAACAAGTCAGGACGATGACACGTGACACAATTCGACACCAGCCATGATCAGAAACTTCCAACTTAATTATAACTATTTACTATCCATTAAATTGTTTTAAAATAAATAAAAAATCTGAAATATAGTGATTTTATTAATTGTATGCATAGTTAAAAGTTTCAAAGCAATATCCAATTATTAGTTCAACAATGGCCATATTATAGGGACTCTCATTGCAATGGGTTCAACTAATTATGTTTTCTATTGCATGATAGCAATCACGTACCATATGTTTTATATATACTCCATATTTTTTAGAAACGAACTCGATCAATTTATTCTATATATTGCAGGAACAAGTAAGTAATCGTAGGAATAAAATTTCATCAGACTAAAATAGGATTGATTTGTAACTTATACATATGCATTTCATTTAGGGTTGTCTTTAATTATATTAATAAAACGGAGGTGAAGATACTATATTGCATATTCTAAAAATTAAAGTACTTAGCTAGAAGTACCCTACCCGGTCCCTTATTTAATGATTTCTCATTTTTTTTAATTTTTTTGTTAAAGAAAGGTAAAATAGTAAAGAGAGAAATAAAACTTAAAACAATACATATATAAATATACTCCTCCAATTCTCGAAAGCCCTTAAAAATCAATCTTACTTTTTATTATAGATGACAACTATTTGAAAACCCTAAAAATTAATTCATGACAACTACTTGAAAACCCTCCACCTTAGCTTAATGATCTGACTTTTTTTATATATGGACCAAACGAAATTTGAAAAAACTGCATTTTATTTTCCTTATTTGGAAAATTTTGGACCAAACAAAATTAATTCAGTCTGACTTTTTATTGGACTCACAATTCTTTTTAGTACTTATATTTAAATTTACCACTGTTTAATTTGGCTGTTTAATTTTTTTTATTACCATTGTATATGTAATTAATTAATAGTGGATTTTTTTTTCTTTTTTTAATTTGAGAAGCTTCTGCATTAATTATTTAAAAGTCTTTCTTTTTTCTTTTTTTAAAATATTGATGTCCAATGTCCATGCTTATGACATACTAATTAATAATAATAATAATAATAATAATAATAATAATAATAAAAAGGGAGTTATTGAGCACAAAAGAAAACAAGAAAATGAGGAAAAAGGAATTTTTTCATGCTTTGTTTTGTAAATTGTTTTTTGGATAAATAAAAAGTAAAAAGTATAAATGTAAAACTGCGAAATAATGGTATATATTAAATTAATGATTATGTATATGTGACAAATATACTACTCCCTCCGTTTTTTAATAAGTGTCACTTTGGCTTTTTAACTAATTTTAAAATAAGTGTCATTCTAGAGTTTTTCCTTTAATTTTGACTATTTTACCCTTATACATTTACCATAAATATTTTTCATAAATAAATTCCACAAAAATTGTTTATACCAAAATTAATTTGATTATGAATACTAGCTACATTCTTGACCACATTCTTTATCAAATAAAATTTCTATATTAAAATTAGTATAATTAATGAAGGGTAATATAGACCACAATTTATTATCTTAATTTGTTGAAAAAATCCTAAATGACACTTATTAAAAAATGGAGGGAGTAGTAGTTTAACTTATTAAGAACCCATTAATATATTATCGCTTTTTTTGTTTAAAAAAACACTAGTAATTTATAAATCATTATTAAGAATACACCAATCCAAAATTTGTTTTCCCTTCACATTATTTTTTTGGTACAAATTATATGATTGATAGACGAACCAAATTGGTAAATAGAAACTTTATAGGCGAACGGAGGGAGTGTATATTAACCAATTTGATAATCATTTTAATTTAAGGGAGATTATATACTCCCCCTTTCTACAATTGTTTGCATTATATATTTTCTTTACATATTTTTCTTAGTTTGCGTATCTATAAAATGGTGCAAACATTTCTGGTATAGAGAAATTATATATATATAGATAGAGTAGATCCAACTACAAAGTAATGAAAATTTTATTAATTTGAGAGGTAAAGTTTTAGTAATTACGGAGTAATATATATTTGGACTGTTGTGAAATTAAAGTGAAGTGTTACACGTACAGCACATGTTGTATACTGTATTAGGTTGTTGTTTCTTCATTTGGGCTAACTGATCATCATGTATATGCACGGCCCTTGTTGTATACTGTATTAGGAAGTGTAATTTACTATATGCATGGTGTAGAATGGTTGGAGTGGAAAAGTGGGATCACAATTTGAAATTCAAGCCAAAAAATATACTATAAAAATAAGGGTAATTATATAATTTCGACTCATTTTAATAAATTATATTCTTCCTCAGTAAGAGTAGTAAGAAAATATAATATAATTAAATAATTTCACCATCACAATATCCTCAATTTTACACGAATACCTTTATTTTTTATCCGCACATGCACAAAAGTTAATTCATTTCTTTACTTTATACTTGTATAAAATTTTACAAAATTACCCCTCAAAATTCCACTCATTATTACACTTTCTTAATATACGTGTCTATCTACCATGCAAATTATTAAGGACGTACAAAGGGAGTATTAATTAAGCTTCTAGTATATGAAAATGGTAAAATTAATTTCTACATATAGCTTCTGACTGAATTTTGGTGTGAACTAATTTTTTAAAAATACATATATGTTTAGTCAACTAACAATTGATCAAAACACTTAGTGAGAACATATAAATCCATAGAAAATAATTAAAATTCACAGATTAATTCGTAAATGATTATATATCTTTCTCCGAGTCCACAAAAGGTCATTTAATTTTTTACTTTTAAAATTTGTCTCAAATTAGATCATTTTAGTCTCCATTTCAGTCATGTGTATATCAATTTTGGTAAAATTAAAATAAAAATTGAAGTTATAAAAATTAATGAATTAAAAAATAATGACTACATTAATTTACATAACCCTAATTAAACCCTAAACCTCTAAACTCTAAACCCTAAAATCTGAAACTCTAAAATTAAAATTTATGAATTTTTTTAGGGTTTAGGGTTGTAGGGTTTTAATTAGATTTAAAGTTTAGAGTTTTAGGGTTAAGATTTAGAGGTTTAGGATTTAGTTTAAGTAAATTAATGTAGTCTTTATTATTACTTTAATTTGGATACATGATTGGACTGAACATATGGTCGAGTTGGATTAATGGCCCAAGAAAAATATTCTTCCTTTAATATGATGCTGCAAATTACACATATATGTATAGTCCAACTTATTGAGTTTGAAACCATATATATAAGGAAAATAATAGGCAATAAATAAAAAGCTAGGAGTAATCTTCAATCTAAAATTTGACCTCCCATATGCCTTGTAAAAAATGTAAATTAAATATGTTTCTAATTTGGAGGTTGATGGGAACATGCATGCAACATAGTACATAATTATATTAAATTGTGTCTTCCAAATGAGCTTACGTTCAAATATGTTTTGACTAACTACTTCCCCTCAAGCATAAGGGTTCGTAGTAGTATACACGTAAGTATTTCGATCAAGTAGTATCGAACCACGAGAGGTGGGCTAGTGCAATGGATCCCTAAAGTTGTGTGTCGTCATAACTAATGTAGCTACGGTTTCGGAAGTTGGATGCAAAACTAAAGCTAAATAATAATCTAGAGACAATAAATTAAACTAAACACAATCCTAATAAGTAAAATTAACTACTAAACTAAGAAAACGAGAAAATGACAATTAAAGTAAAGAACAACTACGAATCTAAATTCGGAGAAGTGCAAAGGTTGGGAATGCTTCGGGTGTTCTCTACCTAGTGAAATCGAGTGGGATTGTTTATACCGTTTTTATTCTTCAATTTGGACTTGCTAAGAGCATCAAGATGCTAGGATGAAAATCGTTTCCCTTCGGGTACTATAGTCTTACGTCTAAGGTGTTCCCAAACCCGGTAATAAGACCTCTTCCTAATCCTCACCAACTACCCAAATAACCATTCAAGTAATTAATGTCTCCTAATGGGGTTCTAATACAATTAACTCTCTCTCGACGAATTAAAAGTATAATAAACGCATTTGTATATCAACAACTCACACCATAAATTTAAACATGTTCATGTAACTCTCGTCTACGCTAAACATACCTCAAAATACGGATTAATAGAAGCTAATACACAAAGCACCAATAAAACCCAATAAGAGAAGCAATAATCCAAATATCAACAATAATCAAAGCTTAAACAATTTGCACATTCAATATTCACATGGTCTCAAACACCCAAAACATAAAAAGCTTAGCACATGGTGTTTGAGGAAACACCCATGGCTAAAACACCAAAATAAATAGAAATAAACAAGAAATTTATCAAACAAAGCTTAAATAAAAGAAAAATATCACCTTGAGAGTCTTGTAATTTCTCCATTCTTACATGAAAATAAACTACCCAAATGATTCTAAACTAAGAAAGCATAAAAATAATCTAATAGAGAGTGTGTTTGAGGAGATAAGCTCCTCAAACCTAAGCTAATTCCTCCTCTATTTCTCACATGATTGTAGGAAAATGACCTAGGGTTTGAGTGTGTAGAAAATGAGGCAAAACCTCTTAAACAATCTGATTGGGGAGCTATTTATAGCTTGGAAGAGTGTGTGAGACGAAATTAGCATTTGGGTCCTTGAAGTTCTTCAAAATTCGCGAAATTCTCCAAAAAACGTAAGTTCAAACGGTCAACCGAGTGGGCCAAACGGTCAACCGTTTCGAGTGAATATACAGTTGGATATTGGGCTGCAGAACTCAAACGGCCGCCAGTGTGGATCCAAACGGCTGCCCGTTTGAAGTCACTCGGCCGCCAGTTTAGATCCAAACGGGCGCCCGTTTGACTTGGAATTTCTTGAAAGTTTCTGGAAGTCCACCTCACTCGGCCGCCAGTGTGGATCCAAACGGCTGGCCGTTTGACATCTGCTCCTTGGACTTTTTCTTCTATTTTTCTTGGCTTTCCTTGCTCGTTTTCCAACCGAACTTCACTTTCCATGCGCCAATTGATTCGGTTGTAAATTGCATAAGATTTCATTTATTTTAGTGATAAACTTTGAGGGTTTTTCATGCATTTTTACACTAATATGCTTGATTTGATTGAGAAAGGTGTTTGAGCTCGTTTTGTAGGAATACGATGTGAATTAGGCATTAAAATTGTAAAAATGAGTGTTCAATCATCATTTTCACTCACTGGACTGAAGAGAGGATTGCACCATTGGATTCGTCTCGAAAAATGGAGTGGAATGGAAAAAAGAATCAAGTCAATCGGAGGTCGGAAGCTCGAAATATGAAGGGATGAAGACGGAGGACGGAAGTTGGGCCGAAGTATCCGCCCGACCGGGCCGACACGCCCGCCCGACCGGGCCACAGTATCTGCACCCAACTTTTTGTTAAGTTCACCCACTGTGCATATATTTGCAATTTTCAACTTACGAAAGTTCCGCCCGGCCGGGCCACCTGCTTCCAGCCCATTTCGCGCACCCACACTTTTTGTTAAGTTCACACCCGCGCGTAATTTTGGCCCAAATCAACTTACGAAGTTTTGGCCCGGCCGGGCCACCTGTTTTCAACTCATTTTCGGGGGTTTTGCCCCATTTTCTCCATTTTTGAAGGGCCTAATTGCAAAATTCACCCAAGACTTCCACCCCAACTATAAATAGACCAAATTTGAGTTTTAAGAGGAGAGTCTTACTCCTTTTCCAAGCATTTCCTCACACACAAACACATAGTTAGTAGTGTTCTTCATTTCTAGTTTAATTTCTTCATTAGATTAGATAGAATATTGGTTTTTACTTCGAATCAAGCTACGATTATCATCGGGCATCGTCTATTACATTGGTTTGTAGCTAAATTCTCATGATCAAGGTGATATTACTCTATTTTGCAATTCAATTTGGTATTTTCTTAATTTCTCCAATCTTTTGCTATTTTACCATGATTTTGATGTTATTTGTTGTTGAAGCCATGGGATTCTCTTCTAGAACCATGGGCTAAGCTCTTATTTCCTTGGGTGTGGATGTTTTGATAGGTGTTTAGTGTAATTATGGATTGATTGCATGATTAGCTTAGGAATTGGGTGTATATGTTTCTAGAGTTGTATTTTGTTTGATTCATTTGATTGATCAACCTTATTAGCTAGCATTTTCGATTGTGTTGATTGCAACGAGAGTTGAGTTTGCATGATTGGGGTGTGAGTGTGAGCTTTTTTCAATTGAATAGAAGTTAATTAGTAATTAGCTAACCGAGAGGAGGTTAATGGCTAGACCGACAACTTTAGACACTAAACGAATAGAGGTCGTCTAGGAGTTTGGTGAGAGGGCGTTTCATAAGCATTAGTAACCGTGTTGAAAGTGCTTATGAAACACTATCCTAGGAGCTTATGGTATTTGGTTAGATCTTATAATTGCTAATCAATGCACGATGTTCGCCTATGCCTTTCAAGGGGGTTTGCACACTTATGTGATAGCCTTTAGCTTAATCCGAATTCATATCTAATTCATGTAATTGGTTCACGAGTTCATTAATTTCTTACAAAACGGAAACACCCGAGGCAATACACTTCTCTTGCACTTTCCAAACGAAAGTTAGTTAGTTAATTATTTCTAGTCACTATTACTTATTACTTTAGTTAATTTAGTTTAATATATATCTTTGTTCTTATTCCCGAAATTCCAAACAAACAAGCTTAGTTACTACAATAGCATGATAACTTGCAACTTTAGGGATTCATTGACACTCAATTAAGTCCTTGGAACGAAAATATACTTGGGAAAAACTTATCTAAAAATACGAACAAGTCACCAATGCTCGGTTTCCCTCTAAAATGGACTATTTCACCTTGTTTCCTACACTTTGAACACATTTCTTGGCGACAAGGTTATAGCACAATTTCTATCAATTACGACCAAAATCACATCAAAATGCTACAATAATATAGCAAAAATGCACACAAATACGAGCAATCTCACGCCCAATCAACCCCCCAAACTTAAAGTGTTGCTCGTCCCCGAGCAACGAAAGAAATATAGAACAAGCGGGAAGATTGCGAAGAAATTCAATCAAAATTGAATGAGTGATTGTCAACTTTTCTCAATCTGGTCAAGCCAAGAGGTACAAAAATCCACAAACAAGTTCACAAGTTATGCTAAAATCAATGCAAGATTAAGTGCCCAATTCACAATTTCCTCACAAGTAAGTGTATCTCTCATCACTCAAAGTGTATATCAAGAAAATGTATGCTCTCAACATCAAATCACACAAGTGCACTCCATATGCTTGCAAAATGTCTAAGTTCTCCACCACATGAAAGTGTTCAATCAATGAATCAATAAGGACTTCACATTTGATTGTAATGCAGACTCTTTGGTTAAGGTAAGGAAGGATTTAGATAAAGTGACTCGTGAACTAGTGAAGCGAGAAGTAAAGACGTCTCGTCGAACATCTCTAAAACTCAAGAGTAAAGTTACAATTGATCAAGTTGCAACTCAAATTTTTTTTCTCCATCCACTCAATTCACTTGCTCCTTTCTTTTAAAGCACAATCTTCACCACCAACCATTCAACACTTTTGAATTTGAAGCTTCACCAAATGCTTGTACACAAGAGAGTTTTCTTTTCAATCATTTTTTTTTTATCAACTCCATCTTTTTTTATGCATAACTCACAATTCATCTTTTTTTTTTCTTTTCAATCTCTTCACTTTCTAACCAAACAAATCCACCAAATTCATATTTCACCTCAATTCAACCACATTTGTCAACATTCAAGCTCCACTAGTTCATAGGAAAAATTAGGCTCATAAAAGATAGACAATGGGCTAAATATGTAGATTGCCAAAGAATATAAGTCAATAGGCTCAAAGTGGCTAACTACGGAAAAATTTCATTTGGTATGGAAAATTTGGTCAAGTGACTATTCAAAACAAAGATGGTCTTATATCACTTCCAAAGATTTCACACAAATAGTAGCCTCAAACAAGACAATTGACAAGTTCTAGAGCACACAAGCATGAATGATACTCACATGAAGGAAAATAGACCATAATATATGAAAGTCTAAGGCTCTAAAGCTCACGGGCTTGTCTAATCATGAATCAAAAGCACCAAACCAAGCACAAATTTTCACAAAATCAAGTGAACAAGCAAGCATCAATCAATACCAACAAGCTCAACCAAATCTCAAAGCCAACAATCACCATCAATTATGACTCAAATACCAAATATCCACAAGATATCTCAATCAACAAAACTAACAAAATATTAGGACGAACGGTGCAATAAAAATGAAGGTAAACACATGAAATCTCCCCCCAAACTTAAATGAAACTATCTAGTTGAATGCAAATTTTGGGAATGAGTGTGTTGCCTTTTAAATTTGTCACCGACGTAGCTCACAAAAGAAGCAAGCTACCACAACCGATTGTCCCTTGGTCTTCTTAGCACCAAACCACCACCACCTTGAGTTTTCCATGCATATAACTCATCATTGAACATCCACACAACACTCAACCTATAAAGCAAAAACTCAACAAAAAGAAATCAAAATGCACAATAACTAAAATAAAACTAAAGAAAGCAATAAAAGAATGGGTTGCCTCCCATTTAGCGCTAAGTTTAACGTCTTCAAGCCGGACGAAGATTAATGAGCTCATCGAAAAGGCCATGGATATCGGGCCTCCTTCCCATTGTATTTCGATCTTTTGGCCTCAAAATCAAGGAGGCTCTCATGAATTGTAGACTCATTCTTGCATATTTTTCTCAATGGATGCTCTTGCTCTTTCACCATCATTATTGTCCATTCATTTCCTTTTTTCTTATGGATGCTTAAACTTTTCTCAACTTCTTTTCTTGGGTCAAAGCGATCAAGAGGCAAAATAAAATCAATAGAAGCATCAATATCAAGTAAAGTGTAAATTGAAGAGTTTAAAGGTTTAGAAATGCTCATTTCTCTCTCCAACTCATCTTCGGATGCTTCTTGATCTTCTTGTTCTTTGTTGCTCATGTCCATCAAAGGACATTCCTCTTCATCTCTTTTGACAATCACCATTAAGCTCATTCCCGTGCTCATGTCTTCAAGCGGATATCTCTTTGCATCCATTCTCTCCTTCATGTGTGCAATGAAGAGATTTTCGATACTAGTCCTACCCTGTGGCCAAAACTCATTGTTTTCCCACTCTTGATAATGTACTTGACGAAGCTCTTCCATAAGTGGAGGAGGAGGTGGACGATACACCTCTTCGGGTGGTAGGGGAGGATATGGATATGGATGTTGAGGAGAAGGGTATGGATGTGGATGTGGAGGATAATATGCTTGTGGTGGAGGTGGGTAAGGATAAGGATAATATCCTTGAGAAAGGGGAGATGATTCTTTTTCATTTCTCCAATCTTGATAATAGGAGGGAACTTGTTGCATTTGATAATGATGATCAAAGTTCCTCCAATCATCGTAGTTCACATCTCCATGTTGTGGAGGATAAACCATACCATGTTGATCATAGCAATGATTCAATGGGTATTGATTATATCCATCCATCTCAATGAAGTGCACACCTACAAAGAACCAAAGTATCAAATTTCTCAAAATGAAAAGAAAATAAAATAAAGCAAGTAATGTAGCTAACACTAGTACTCAACTAACTCTAAGTCCCACTTATAACACTACGTCACCTCCCCGGCAGCGGCGCCATTGACTTCCAACCCACTCGGTTGACCGAGTGAAATCCCATTGACTTGAACGAATTTTATGTCAATTTATTTTGACTAACTACTTCCCCTCAAGCATAAGGGTTCGTAGTAGTATACACGTAAGTATTTCGACCAAGTAGTATCGAACCACGAGAGGTGGGCTAGTGCAATGGATCCCTAAAGTTGTGTGTCGTCATAACTAATGTAGCTACGGTTTCGGGAGTTGGATGCAAAACTAAAGCTAAATAATAATCTAGAGACAATAAATTAAACTAAACACAATCCTAATAAGTAAAATTAACTACTAAACTAAGAAAACGAGAAAATGACAATTAAAGTAAAGAACAACTATGAATCTAAATTCGGAGAAGTGCAAAGGTTGGGAATGCTTCGGGTGTTCTCTACCTAGTGAAATCGAGTGGGATTGTTTATACCGTTTTTATTCTTCAATTTGGACTTGCTAAGAGCATCAAGATGCTAGGATGAAAATCGTTTCCCTTCGGGTACTATAGCCTTACGTCTAAGGTGTTCCCAAACCCGGTAATAAGACCTCTTCCTAATCCTCACCAACTACCCAAATAACCATTCAAGTAATTAATGTCTCCTAATGAGGTTCTAATACAATTAACTCTCTCTCGACGAATTAAAAGTATAATAAACGCATTTGTATATCAACAACTCACACCATAAATTTAAACATGTTCATGTAACTCTCGTCTACGCTAAACATACCTCAAAATATGGATTAATAGAAGCTAATACACAAAGCACCAATAAAACCCAATAAGAGAAGTAATAATCCAAATATCAACAATAATCAAAGCTTAAACAATTCACACATTCAATATTCACATGGTTTCAAACACCCAAAACATAAAAAGCTTAGCACATGGTGTTTGAGGAAACACCCATGGCTAAAACACCAAAATAAATAGAAATAAACAAGAAATTTATCAAACAAAACTTAAATAAAAGAAAAATATCACCTTGAGAGTCTTGTAATTTCTCCATTCTTACATGAAAATAAACTACCCAAATGATTCTAAACTAAGAAAGCATAAAAATAATCTAATAGAGAGTGTGTTTGAGGAGATAAGCTCCTCAAACCTAAGCTAATTGCTCCTCTATTTCTCACATGATTGTAGGAAAATGACCTAGGGTTTGAGTGTGTAGAAAATGAGGCAAAACCTCTTAAACAATCTGATTGGGGAGCTATTTATAGCTTGGAAGAGTGTGTGAGACGAAATTAGCATTTGGGGCCTTGAAGTTCTTCAAAATTCGCGAAATTCTCCAAAAAACGTAAGTTCAAACGGTCAACCGAGTGGGCCAAACGGTCAACCGTTTCGAGTGAATATACAGTTGGATATTGGGCTGCAGAACTCAAACGGCCGCTAGTGTGGATCCAAACGGCTGCCCGTTTGAAGTCACTCGGCCGCCAGTTTAGATCCAAACGGGCGCCCGTTTGACTTGGAATTTCTTGAAAGTTTCTGGAAGTCCACCTCACTCGGCCGCCAGTGTGGATCCAAACGGCTGGCCGTTTGACATCTGCTCCTTGGACTTTTTCTTCTATTTTTCTTGGCTTTCCTTGCTCGTTTTCCAACCGAACTTCACTTTCCATGCGTCAATGCTCGGTTTCCCTCTAAAATGGACTATTTCACCTTGTTTCCTACACTTTGAACACATTTCTTGGCGACAAGGTTAGTAGCACAATTTCTATCAATTACGACCAAAATCACATCAAAATGCTACAATAATATAGCAAAAATGCGCACAAATACGAGCAATCTCACGCCCAATCACGTCACGTACACATAATTTTTTATATATAAATTTTAACAATGGAGTGTTGAAGATTAATTTTATAAACTTTTAGTATGCGAATATTGAGAAGGTAATGTTTATGAACGAGTTTCAATTCCTTTTTAGAGGTGTGCAACAATTGTAAGATAAATGAACAAGTAAAATGTGTAAATAATATTGTGGAACAAAATTAAATTTTTCTATTCGAAACGTTCCACAATAACTTTTACACTCTTAAAATGAAAAATTCTTTATAAACTCCATTACACAAACACCATTACTTTTTTCCACACATACACAAAAGTTAACTCATTTATTTGCTTTATAGATAAAATTTTATAAAACTACCCTCATTATTACACATTTTAATATATTTACATATGAATTAAAGTAGTGGTTGGCTTATAAAGAAAATTGAAGTGTGTTGTGCATGTAATGATTAATTACTTCTAGCTTGCTACATATCACATGCATGTCATACGTACTACTTTACTATATAATTTAATGCCCTATCCTTAAAAACGTACCTTTATATAAAATATACCAAACCCTATCTAGGTAGGTAAAAGCAAGGATGAAAATATCGGTATCGATTAGACCTTAAATTTATGGAACGGTAAATTTTAAAAATTGTAAAAATTTAATAACAAGCCTTTAGTACATAAAATCAACAAAATAATTTGAATACATTTTATATTAGTGATAAATTTATATAAAATATAATATACAATGTTATTTCGTATGACATTTATCGATATTTTTCAAAATTTATCGACATTTTCTCGATATTTTTCGATACTTTCTCGATATTTTTCGATATTAGGCTCGATATTGTTATTGTCTACCGATATTTATCGATATTTTCAATTTTTTTATAAATATCGTGGAAATATCGATTTTTCCCAATATCGATATCGGTGATCTCGAAAAATAGATATATCGAGGATATATCGGAGATATTTCCGGATATTTTCATCCTTAGGTAAAAGAGGTATATGTAATTAAGAAGGAGCTAGCTAATTAAGGACTATATTGCTATATTAATTCACTCTAGCTGCAACAACAATTAAGCAAGAATTAAATTGTTTATCTTTGCCGTCGTTTTTGTTGATTATATGGTCATATGTTATGTCTATAAACTCAGAAAATAATTTGTTTTTCTTATTTTATAGAGTACAAAAGAAAAACAGAGAAGTATTCAGGAAACCAGGAAAAAAGAAAGGAAAGTTATGGAACATGGCACATTCTTAGCCAATGAAGAAAAACCACGTGTCCCACAAACTAGAACTACCTGAAACTACAACCAAAACAAATAAGCACTTACCTATACAAAAAATTAAATTTAAAAATAACAAAAAAATGCATAATGCATATACATGTGTACGGGCTTTTTTAATTAAGTATTAAACTTTTCAAAATAGTTTAACAAAATATTGTTGTTTTGATGCCGTTTAACAAAATAAATAGAAGCGCCCTATTTAAAGGCGCTTGTCTGTTGTAACAGTAAATACGCCCTTTCTACTGGCGCCATTGGGAATACTCCAAGAAATTTAGACAGCGGCAGGTGTATGGCAGATTTGCAGGCTTGACCGTCAGGGGGGAGCGCCTCTTTCAAAGGCGCCTGGCCACCTGCACCCCTAAACAGAGCCTACCACCATACTAATACCTACCATCTTTGACTGTAATATTTTTATTACGTGGAAGAAAACCCTTCTCTCCTCTATATTACCAAACCAAAATCCATTCAAAAACAAGCCTTCTCTCGGTTAAAAAAAAAAAATCACCCCCTTCATTCTCTTATACTCATATTTATTTACCATTCTTCATCCTTCAAGCAAAATTTTACTTTCTCCAGTTAAGGTATGTTCTTGTATTCTATTTAATATTTAACTTGTATGATAATTTAATTTGTATAATAGTTTACATTAACTATTATATAATATAATTTATGTTAATTTAATTTTGCTATTATTTTAGACTTTATATTATTAGTTAGAAATTATAAATTATAAATTAAAAGTTAGAAGAATTAGTTACTTAAATTAGAAAATACGTGCCTTGAGCTATACTAATTATGTTACTCCGTAATAGTTTTGCTACTAAGTTAGACTCTAAATAAACTAGTTAGAAATTATAAAAATTAGTTACTTAAAATTAGAAAATACTAGTATGAACTATAATTATGTTAATGATTTTACTAATATTTTAGACTCTATATTAATTAGTATGAAATTAAAAGAATGAATTATTTAAATTAGAAAATACTAGCATGAACTATTAATTGCGTTAATGGTTTTACTAATTAAAGTAGTATATAGTATTAATTAAAAGTAGTATATGGTTTTACTACGTGTATATATATAGTATTAATTAAAAGTAGTAAATAGTTTTTGGAATTAATTAAAGTAGTATATGGTTTTACTACGTGTATATATATAGTATTAATTAAAAATAGTAAATAGTTATTTGAATTAATATATTCATAAATGAGCTTGCTAGCTAGTCTTTGTAAAACCAATTTAATTACTCTCCTCAATCATTATCCACCTTAACTAATGTATATATATTTACTCAACAAATTCTTGTATATATCAATTTTGCAGACGTTATTAGTTTTTTTTTTTTTTAAGTTTTAGGTTTGTATTAAATTTTCTCTTTTATTAATGTATGTTTTGATTTTGCTAATATGCTTTTAGACTCTAAATTAAAATTTCAATCTATGCTAGATTTGGTTAATAGTTTAAATTTTAATTTATATCTAATTTTTGTGTTGCAATTTTTTTAGGATGACTTCGCGTTTAGAGTTGTATGGTCCACAAGACCCATCTGTGTTGTCGGGTCAGGGTAGCCATCGCTCACAACATATTTTTGATGAAAATATACAAGAAAATGACACCTTGAGGGCAACTCATGCTTCATCACATATATTTTGGAGCTTCAGGACCGATCAAAATGCGTTTCATTTGCACCCTCGCGTTTTAGATCTTCTAGATATTATGGGTTTTTATCGTGTTGCCAGATGTGGATATATACAAATTGATAATCATCTGATTACCGCACTTGTTGAGAGATGGCGTCCAGAGACGCATACATTTCATTTACCCGTCGGAGAGGCAACTGTAACGTTGCAGGATGTGGCGATCATCTGGGGATTATCTATAGATGGTCTACCTGTTATTTGCCCTGATCCTAATTATACAATGGACATATGGAGGTGGTATTGCGGAGAGTTGTTAGGATTCATACCCGCTGAAGCTCATTTTAAGAGTAAATCACGACTCTACCTATCTGCATTGAGTGATCATCTTCAAAATATTGACATTACAGATGATACCCCAGACATAGTTGTGATTCAGTATGCACGAGGTTGTGCACTTCTTATGCTGGGTGGTTTCATGATGCCAGATAGTTCTCGCAGCACTATATCATTGCTATATCTACAACTACTCGAGGATCCTGAGACAACAGGATCATATAGTTGGGCTAGTGCAGTATTAGCCTCCCTATACCGCGAGCTTTGTGGAGCGGCAGAAGGCATGAAAAAAGTTATAGCTGGACCGTTGTCCATTTTACAGGTGATTTGTGATGATATTTAAATTATACTTAAAATTATTGTGTTATTGAAAAGTTGGTTATTGTTATTGTAGATTTGGGCATGGTCGAGGATATGCACGATACAACCGACAAATGTCCGTAATTGTCTTATACAAGGACACTTATTGGGTGTTAATCGCATCTTAGGTCTTCCTCCCTATGGTGCTAGGTAATAAAACAAAATTAAAATATAGATATATAATATGTCATTGTTTTTAGATATTTATACACAGTTTTTTTCTTGTTTAGGTGGGTACAACATCATGCTCATACCCACACCACGAGCCACTCTGTACGTATATACAGAGACATATTCGATCGCATGAATGATACTGAAGTAAGTCATTGTCATATTCTTTATTATTACATTTTGATATTTCTATAGTCTTACGACATTTTGTTGTTTCTACAGTTTTTGTGGGAGCCGTACGACATGAACCTTCCCGAAATTGCAGGTCTTGATCCACACAGGTGTCTCACAGAAAATTGGATGGCGGAATGTCCATTGATTAACATTAGTACAGTGGAGTTTCACCATCCAAGCAGAGTATTTAATATTGACAATCTCAAACATAAAAATTTCTAGCTCATACAAAATTTTAATATGGTTTACACAATTTGTAGCTCATACAAAGCCATTCTAAATTTTGTAAGTAACTAATTAATATTGAGTACACAATTTTTGCTCATACAAAGTCATCATAATTTTTTAAGTAACTAGATTTCTAACTTTAATATAGTTTTCTAGCCCATACGAATTTTTAATATAGTTTACACAAATAGTTCATACAAAGTCATCCTAATTTTTGTAAGTAACTATTTAATATTGTGTACACAATTTCTAGCTCATACAAAGTTATCCTAATTTTTGTAAGTAACTAATTAATATTGTGTACACAATTTTTAGCTCATACAAAGTCATCGTAATTTTTATAAGTAACTAGTTTTCTAACTTTAAGTCACTATTTTTTAACAATTTCTAGTTCATACAAATTTTAAGTAACTAGTTTTTTACAATTTTTAGTTCACGTAAAATAATCCTAATATTTTATTAAAGTCCAGCCTCCACAATGGCAATACATATTTTAACTAATTTTTTCAAAATTTCTAGGTTATTCTTAATCCACTTTAATTATTATATTTTTTTTAAGTAACTAATTTTTCAAAATTACTAACTCATACAAAGAAATCCTAATTTTTTTTTAGGTAACTAAATTTTCACAAATTTTAGCCTATACAAATTTAAAGTAATTAATTAATATAGTTTACACAATTTATAGCTCATTCGAAGTCATCTTAATTTTTCTATTTTTAAGTAACTAGTTTTTCACAAATTTTAGCTCATAGAAATTTTAAGTAACTAATTTTTCAAAATTACTAACTCATACAATGTCATCCTAATTTTTTTAAGTAACTAATTTTTCACAAATTTTAGCCTATACGAATTTAAAGTAAGTGACTAATTTTTCTAATTTCAAGTAACTATTTTTCACAATTTCTAATCTAGCTATACAAATTTTAAGTAACTAATTTTTTTACAATTTCTATCTTAGACAAGATCTATCTAATTTTTAAGTAAATATTTTTTCTAATTTCATAGTAAACATAGAGTTTAGTCTAAACTATTAGCAAAATCAATACTACAAGATCAAAATATAAATCAATACAAAAAAAAAAAAAACTCTTATGAAATAAATTATATATTCAATATAAATTAAATATTAAATAATATACAAGAACATACCTCAAAATAGAATAAGAGTGACACAAGTTTAACTTTTCTTCAAAAAATTTATAGAAGTGGAAGCGTTTTTTTTTTTTTAATAATGAGAAGAGAAGTTTTGTGCTTCTGTTTTTCATGTAAGAATGGGAGGAAGTGAGGAAAATAACTGATAAGATTATTGCATATATAATGGTAAAATCGAATCTCGTCAACGGTAAAAAAAACACAGTCAAAAAATAGGCTTGGTAGGGGTGCAGAGGGCGCCTCTTCATTAGGCGCCTTTCTGCCTCAGTCAACAAATTCTGCAAAATTCTGCAACATGTCAGAAGAGGCGCCATTTTTAAAGGCGCCTTTCTGTCTCAGTCAACTCACCCTGCAAAGTTCTGCAAAGTTCAGAAGAGGCGCCATTTGTACAGGCGCGCTTCTCTGTCCTCTACTCTGAAATGGCAGAACTGTGGGAGAGGCGCCGTTAGAAACAACGCTTTAACTTATTTTGTTAAACCCACTCCAAAGGATAATATATAATTAAATTATTTTGAAAAGTTTAATATTTAATTAAAAAAGCCCATGTGTACGTCACCCCTAAATTTTTTCTCAGTGCCATATTTTTGTGTAAATTTTATTTTATTCTATTCAATTACTTTTTTAAAACTGAAAGGCTCATATATATCTTTGTAGCAACAAATTAGAGAAAAATAAATGATCCAGAAACCTACACCAAGTACAAAATACTAGTACTATTTAAAGATTTTCTATGATATATATAAGTATATTTTAATAGAAAGAAATATTATTCCGAATTTAGTTACCTAATATATAATTGAATCAGATTCAAGAAAAAAAGGGAGAGAGAAATGATTTAGAACAATTAAGTTACTCCAAACAAACAGTACTAATACAAGAAGAATTAGGTAATAAACAAAATAGCGTTTTAATCAACTAAAAATATTTAAAGAAAATTAAAATGGGAAAATTGCACTTTTAGTCCTGTAGGAATTTTTCAAAATCACTTTTAGTCCTAAGGTTTGTAAATGGTCCTGTTTATTGCGGATTTGGTCCTGTAAAATAGTTTTTGAATGTAAACCATTAGTTTTTTTTTTTTTTTTATGGAAATCGTTACTTTGAACAAAAAATATCCCTAAAAAAGTAATTATAATTAAAAAAATATTTTTAAAACTAATAATAAATTATATTTATAGAATTAAAAAATAAATAATTTCAATACAATTTAGAATATTAATTAATTTTCTAGAAGAAATCTCACTAAGTTGTATAATTTGGATTTTTTTTATAGAATCTAAATACTTTTTTTAATTTAAGAATTTGAATATAATTAAAAATCACTGAAAACATTATGTAATTTAAATTTAAATAAATTTTGAAGAAGTTTCTTGTATTAAAACTTAAATATACAAAAAAAAAAAAATACAAATTTAAAAGTAATTTTAATCTACAAAAAATCAAATTGAAAAATATACAAAGTATATTGAAATATAATCTCCAAATTTAAATTAACTTTAAACTCCATATAATTTTGATATAATTTGAAAATACAAAAAAAAAAATTCAAATCAAGCTAAATACTTTTTTTTTTCATTGATTTGAGAATGGTTTCAGATTTAATTGAATAATTTAATTTAATATTATATATAATTGATTGAATTTTTAGATCATAAATTATTTTAAGTGAATTTATCGATTTTAAATAATTATTTAAATAAATTGTTAAAATACATTTAATAGTTTTATAATTTATTGACATTTGTGTTTTAAGAGATGTGTAACTTTTACGCAATTTTTATCCATTAAAACAAACATAAATTTAATCTCATTCTTACAGGATCAAAAGTGCATGAAAAAGGACTGAAAGTGATTTAACCACATTCTTACGGGATCAAAAGTGCAATTTTCCCAAATTAAAATTAACTCCAAGCCCAACCAAATTAAAGCAGATGCCACCGGATTGTTCATTGCCACGTGTCCCCGAGTTCAGCTTCACCCGCAGTGACTCAGTAACTCGCCCGGTCCCTAAACCCTCGCACGAATTAAAGGAGTATATATGTTACTAAGACGTACAATTATATATAAAGGAGTATGTTACTTACTAAGACGTACAATCAAGGGCGGACCATCAGCTTGGCAAAGGGGGGCTGTAGCCCCCCCTATTTTTTTTTAATACTTCTATATATTTAAAAAAATAAAATTTGCAGATATCTTCGTATTTTGTTAGGTGTTGATTCTAGGTTTATCTTGGGATTAAGTCTAAATAATTATCGAGTATCAATTTGATGGGCTGGGCCAATATCAAGTTTCAAGATTAATCTAATGGGTGGGTTTTAACTTTTACATAAGAAAATACATTTATTGTTATTATATTTTAGGGAAAATATCAATTTTGGTCACTCAGTTTTACCTCTTTTCATATTTGGTCACCCACATTTAGTCACTATCAAAATTGGTCACTCAATTGGTCACTCAGTTATTATATTCTATCAAAATTGATCACTCTGTTAGTCAATCTGTCATTGACTAACGGAGAAAGAGTTTTGAGCCGTGAAATTTCTCAAAACCTAAGGTTAAAAAATTATCATGCATTTCTAGAACTAATGAAACAAACGCAAGTAAGAATGAAACATGTGCAAAAATTATCAATATTTACATTATATTTATAACAGGTCTGAAGGAGTTCTAATACATCTTCTAGAACGTGATTCAATCAACCATACTTTTTATTTTATATATAATGAGAATTTTTTATGATGCATCTCTAGAACGTGAAACTTGCTGGATAGTCAGAGCAACTGTGTACTCTGTTTTTTTTTTTTTTTAACAATTGTACTCTGTTTTCCAATTTTTGGTTTTAATATTGAATTTATATAATAATTGGAGATATAAACTTATTTCAATTCATCATAATTTGTGGTGAAGATTAATTGTAAAGATTTTTCTAAAATTATTCATTCAAGAAAATTTCATAAACTTATTTTTCATTCTAAATATTTTTCTATTAAGATCATTATTGCAGATTTTTGAAATGTTAATCAAACAATTGGACATTTGAAATTAATTGAAATAAATTTCTATCTATAAAATAAAAATAAAAAGTAAACCAGCGGAATCACGTTTTACAAGATGCATCAGAATTCCTTCTGATCTATTATATCATGGTCTACCGGATGCATCAGAATTCTGACCTATTATAAATATAATTTAAATATTGGTAATTTTTGCCCATGTTTGATTTTACTTCTGCGTTTGTTTCATTAGTTTTGGAAGATGCATGAAATTTTTTTAACCTTTAGGTTTTGAGAAATTTCACAGCTCAAAACTCTTTCTCTGTTAGTCAATGACAGATTGACTAACAGAGTAATCAATTTTGATAGAATATAATAATTGGGTGACCAATTTTGATAGTAACTAAATGTGGGTGACCAAATATGAAAAGAGGTAAAATTGGGTGACCAAAATTGATATTTTCCCTATATTTTATTACGTAATATATAAATCATGGAAAATTCTATTATACGAATTTAATATTCAATTTATATAATTTATTATTTAATTCAACATTTGACTCAATTTATTGAGGCCTGATTTCAATTGTATATGTGCAACACTTAGGACATGTTTGTTTTGGTTTCATTACAGTTTGAGATTTTGATTCATGATTTCAAAATCCCACTCTATAACCCTATAAAAGTCAACTCTATAAATACCTACAAACCCTATATAAATACCTATAAAACCTATAATTCTATATGTAAAGTTAAATCCTACCCTATTTAAATTTCAAAACAAACACAAAACATAAAAGATATTAGAACTTTGAAATCCACTAGATTTTGAAATCCAAATTTCAAAATTCTCAAAATCTCAAAACATGCCCTTAAATATCATTCATAAATCAAATATTTATGAATATCAAATCAAATACATAATTTTGTATTTGAATACTTATCGAATCAAAAAAATATTAAATAAAAATCATTTAATTTGTTTACCACCGTATACCTAACCTCTCAGGCGTCTTTCACATAAAATTAGCATTAGCGAATTTTCAACTTTTAAGTAATTAAAATTTCAGTTATATTATGACTTTAAAAATAACTCTATCCAAATAAGCATGGTAGAGCACAATGTATGTGTAAAAATAAAAAACTTAACATTTTTTTTTATTAACAATTTTTTTACGCTTAATTCCGCCTTTCAGCCCACCCAATTTTTTTTTCCTGGCTCCGCCCTTACGTACAATTATATATAAAGGATTAATTAATTAGAGATCGATCATACGATTATGTAGACGAGAAAAAGAGGTCGCTAGCACTTTTCAAGTCGGCAGGTAGAGGAATCGCGTTGACAAGAGTCGCAATCTCGTGTTTGTCGAAACATGGATATATTTTCAGCAATACGATAAACTCCCAATAGGTGCAAGAATCCCAACACCTCCAACGAATTACATGGATTTTCAGCAACGGGCCTCATCCTACACTTCCAACCAAGAGCAACTTGCAAAGCCTCTTCCCTAACGCAAGGCGTAATTTTCGGGGACATTTTCATTAGAACAATGCACGTTTTCCTAACATGGCTCCTACCCTGATCAGATGCCCCGCCATTGCATCGAGGACTAACTTTGCAGGATCCGACGATAGGTGAAGTACTTTGGAAATTTCGTCTCCCCTTGAATCCAAATCGGCCTCCTTAAAGAACATTTGCAAATTCTTCAACCGCAATTCTTCCTCTTTTAACGCAATCTCTCTCGTTTTCGCCTCCACCAACGAATTGAACTCCTTCTCCTTCTCTTCAACGTCACGAATCCTCTCATTCAAATTTGTTAAAATTTGGTCAACTTTTTTCTCCCTCTCAACCAACTTATCCCGGTCTTCGACCACCTTCTTCAACAGCTTCTCGGCCACCCACACTACAAAAAATGCCTCAATTAGAGACCAAAGTTTTGAGACCGGCACAAATCAGTCTCAATTTGAGACTGATCCTAAAAAATTTTGAGTTTTGAGACTGTTTTCAATTCGGTCTTTAATATTATGTTTCCAGACCGCTTAGAGACCGAATTTCAGTCTCTAAACCGAAATTAAAATTTTGATTTTAAATTTTGTTTAGATACCGACAATTCAGTCTTTAATTGGTATCAAATATTTTAAAAAGTATAATTTGAATTGACTACCAATTTTGACCGCTCGTTTAAAGACTATTTTCAATTCGGTCTTTAATATTATGTTTTTCAGACCGCTTAGCCACCGAATTTCAGTCTCTAAATCAAAATTCAAAATCTTATTTTGAATTTTAATTAAAATTAAAATTCTTATTTCGAATTTTAATTGAAATTAAATCTCTGATTTTGAATTTTAATTGAAGACCGAAAATTCAGTCTTTAATTGGTATAAATAATTCTGAATCCCCAAATTTTAATTAACCGTATCAACTTTCATCGAATCTGGCTCTATGACTTTGTTCGAGAGGGAGGAATCAGAATTAGGAGAAGAGGAATTTTCGTCCATCATTGAGAGAGATAAATAAGTTGGCGATTATATCTATATTATATTAGATATTCATCCTAATATTGTATATATAGATAATTTTTAACAGTAGAGACCGCATATTTCGGTCCCAAATCGGTCCCAAATCAGGCGTTTGTTTTTATAGACCGATATTTTCGATCTCGAATAGGTATCAAATTAAACTGTTTATTTTATAGAGACCGATTTTAGTGGTATCTGAACACTCCAAAAGAATATTCTTAGATAATTTTTAACAGTAGAGACCGCATATTTCGGTCCCAAATCGGTCCCATAATCAGGTGGTTGTTTTTATTGACCAATATTTTCGGTCACGAATAGGTATTTAATCAAGCTGTTTGTTTTATAGATAATTTTTAACATAGTAGAGACCGCATAATTCGGTCTCAAATCGGTCCCAAATCACGCAGTTGTGGTTATAGACCGATATTGTCGGTCTCAAATGTCACTCTCTCAATTTAAACCGACAAACTAGCTTTTAAATAGACAATTCCTTGATTTTACTCTCCAATATCAGTTTGAAGATCTCGTTTCGAATTCAACCGTAAGATTTCTCATTCCCTCTTTATTTAAATTAATGTTTTCTCATATTAATTAATTAAGTGTTCGTTGATAATTTTATTTTCATATAATTAATAGATATGTATAATAGTAGTAAATAAGATAGACCGCTGACGTTGTTATGATATCAAATCGAATACTAATTATAATTAATTATTTTGAAAGATATCATAATCGTATGTGTACTATTATATGTCCAATTAAACCTGTTGAAAGTATGAATACATGTAATTAGGTTTTAGAGTGAATTAATTGTCTAATATTAAATTAAAACTGTTAAAATATTTCACTCAAAATTTTTTGTACAATTTTATCTATATACATATTATAAGACCGAGTATAAGTACAATTTATTCATAATAATCAATTTAGAATTCCACAATTAATATTTTTGACTTAAGTAGTTAATACTGACAAATTAAGTTTTTATGAAATAACTGAATTCCCAAAATTTTACTTTATATGGTATACGATTCAAAGTTGATCTACTTGAAAGTCAAACAAATTAAAGATCTTGAATTAATTTCTCATAGAGCATACCCTGTTTGCTATCAAATTTTTTAGCTTTAAATTTTGGATTAACGATGGGCTCCACCACATTCTTCTCACATATCTACCAAATTAAATATTATTATTAACATTATTAATTTTAGTACAATAATGCAACAATATTTATTCTTTGAATATAATAATATAGCAATATTTATCTTATATACATATGTCCATTATGTAATCATTTTGATTTTGAGTACGTATAGATGGAACTACCGGATCGTCGGTGGATGTATTATACTCCTCGATTCGTTAATGGAAGTACGAACAGTGAATTTTACAATCAAGTTCGTAAATTTATTGATTTTGCGAAGACGAGGCCACAATATATGTTTAACGATAAAATCAAGTGTCCATGTACATTGAAGAAGTGTCAAAATAAAATATTTAAAAGTAACATTGATTTTTTACAATTAATTCAATGATTTTTATCAGTTAATATATGTGGAAATGATTTAATTATTTTGGACTTCTTTAAAGTAACGTTGATTTTGAAAATTTATTATTTAAAACATATATAATAAAGAAATTAATTACATAGGTATATAATTATTTTTAAAAGTTACACAAGACAATTACTTGTCAAAGTGGTGGGTGCCCATTTCTGGGCACCCATCCACCAGGGATCAATTCCCACAAAGGCCAAAATAAAATGGTCAATTAAATAAAGTGGGTGTGGGTTGGCGGTGCGGGTCGGGTCGGGTCTCGAAGGCGGGTGTGGGTGTGGGTTGGCGGGTCGGGTCGGGTCTCGAAGGCGGGTGTGGGCGTGAGTTGGCGATCGGGTCGGGTTGGCGATGCGGGTGTGAAGGTGGGTGTAAATAAAGAGGGTGGGTGTGGGTCAGCGGGTCGGGTTTCGGGGGCAGTTGCTGGGTAAGATCTGAGATCGATGTGAGACTGTTTTAGGCCCGAAAATAGGTCGGACCGACTCACGTTTAGGGACCGTTTTAAGACCGAATTGTCGGTCTCTCATTTAGAGACCGACCGAAAATCGGTCCTTAATCTGAGACCGATGTGAGACTGTTTTAGGCCCGAAAATAGGTCGGGCCGACTCACGTTTAGGGACCGTTTTAAGATCGAATTGTCGGTCTGTCATTTAGAGACCGGTCGACAATCGGTCCCTAATTTGAGACTGTGCCATAAATTCGGTCTCTCAATATTAGGTACCGATGAAATAAGGACCTCCATAAATCGGTCCCAAATCAGTCTCTAACGTGTGTTGAGACCGCCTTTACAGTCTCAAAATCGGTCTCTAATCGATGCTTTTTTTTTAGTGCCACATCCTTTGGCAAAGTGAATCCATTGACCTAATTAAAGAGTTGTGAAGAAAATCCAATACAATTATATATTAAAATATTAGAAAAGTATCCCAGGAAGGAATGATTGAAATAAACAATAGAGTCAATAGAATGACCTACACTTAAATAATGGATCGAATCGAAAAAAATTGAATTCATTCCCATACTTTAGGGGGTGGGGCCCTCGTGCATTATTTAAGAAATTTAGCACCAAATTAAAAGGTAACTTGTAGCTTCTAGCCTGCAGCCTTTTTCCCTTAACTTATCATTCATTTATTTACCTTTTTCCAAAACCCTAGCTCATTTCTCACCCCTCCCATTTCCCTATAATTTCCATCTCATTTCACACCTATCATGCCCCCTAGCTTGTCGTCAGTCTTTTTTGTTTTCTTAAATAAAAATTGTAAGTGTAAATTCTTTTGCAATAATTGCTGAGTGGACACATGTAATTTTGCTAAATATAATGATTGAAGTTTTGTTATAATTTTAATTGAATTTAGTGAGATTAATGGTCATTAATCAGATTAAAGATGTAGTAAAATATATAGTTTAATTTGGTGGATAAGGCCAAAGAGAAATGGCACGGGGGTCCAGGGTTTGATGCATTAATATCAAGAAAAAAGAAAGTGAAAGCAAAAAATGGGATATATATACATAATTATCACAAGCACGCGTTTCAGAACTAGCAATATATAATCAGAATAATTGTTAATTTTATAACTAGCATTATAATTTGGGCAGCATTAATATAAATTCGGGGTAGGATATTAAATTAATGATCAGAGGGGCTCTTTGGGTATATATAGGTGTATATTATAGAGTTGGAGTTTGACATGAAAATGATTAAGACATTAAAAAAAGTTGACAAAAGTGAGGTTTCCACTTTCAGCATGAAAATATATTACCAATCAATAATCTATTATTAAATCTTTTACAAATTGTGTGTATTGGAAATTCAATGAAAAGAGAAGAAATTAAAAAGCTAGTTTAAATGAGAGATTTTGTGTCCAATCAGTTGTATCTTACTTCCCGTCACATTATTAAAGTGAATCATGGTAAAAGTGTTGATCCCAAAAATTGCATCCAAAGAATAATATTTTAACAACACCCCTGGAAAGGTAAAAAGTAATTTTGTTACGTACTTTTGCTATCATTCAACATTGCGCACACATTTAATTTGATGCGACAATATTTGTTACAAAGAATCATGCATGGAGGTAATAGTAAAAGTTGTTTAATTTTAATAGTTACTAATGGTTAATTGTTATGAAATACTCCGTATTAAATAATGTAGATGTACTTTGGCTTTTGTAAGAAAATACATGAATATTATCTTAAGATTCATCTACTAATACTAATTCTCAATGTATGCACTTTCCTATAAATATAAATAGGTGGTATGTCATCATTTTGTAAGATAAAAAAAACTTGAATAAAAGATTTTTGAATTCTTCTTACATTGTCTACTTACTCCATACTTTATATATTTCAATAGCACCAACAGTGAATAACGAATATTACTCCCTCCGGCCGTCCTACAAAGATAGACACATATTCATTTTTTGGATGTCTCGAATTATAGCCACATTTTCTCTTTTACTTTAGTATTAAATACTTTATTGTCAATTTTACCCCTAATTAATAAGTGTAATTAAGGCTTAACAGATTTTGGAGTATAAAATTAATTTCAAGGACAAAATTGACACATTAGCTAAACTTAACTACATTTATTAATTTTTCTTAATTTGTGTGTAAAGTCAAATGTGACTATCTTTATGGGACGAATGAGAGTATTTTAAAGAAATCGTGTCTACGCACTCGCCTCGATTCCTTAAAATTATTTTAGCTGTCTACCACTACAAGAAATGTGAGTTTTAGTATCGAAAAATTAGTATCTAACACATTTTCTGATACTAAATCTTATTTTTTTTGTATCAAATAAAAAAATTATGATACTACCTTCATTGATGGTATCAAAAATTAATTTTTTGATACCATTAATTTTATAGCATCAATTATTTATTGATACAAATGTTATTTTGCCATCAGAAATTTATTTATTGATACTACTTAGTTTTATGATCAAATATTTTTTTGATGCTACTTATTAATTGGTATCGGAAATTAAATTTTCGATACCATTAACTTTATAACATCCACCATTTTTTTTATACTATTATTATTTTAGAATTGGGAAAATTGCACTTTTGATTCTGTAAGAATGAGGTTAAATCACTTTCGGTCATTTTTCATACACTTTTGGTCCTGTAAGAATGAGATTAAATCACCTTTTATCTTTTTTCACACTTTTAGTCACGTAATAAATTTATGTTTGTTTTAATGGATAAAAATTGAGTGTTTATCTTTTTTCACACTCTTAGTCTCGTAATAAATTTATGTTTGTTTTAACGGATAAAAATTGAGTGAAAGTCACACATCTCTTAAAACACAAATGTCACTAAAATTGTAAAACTATCAAATGTATTTTAACCGTTTATTTAAATAATTATTTAAAATCGATAAATTCACTTAAAATAATTTTATGATCTAAAAATTCAATCAATTATATATAATATTAAATTAAATCTGAAACAATGTCTCAAATCAATGCAAAAAAAAAAAAAAAAGTATTTAGCTTGATTTGAATTTTTTATTTTCAAATTATATCAAAATTATATGGTGTTGAAAGTTAATTTAAATTTGAAGATTATATTTGAATATACTTTGTCTATTAATTTTTCAATTTGATTTTTTTTTTGTAGATTTAATTACTTTTAAATTTATTTATTTTTTATATTTTTTAGTTTTAATACAAGAAATTTCTTCAAAATTTATTTAAATTTAAATTACATTATGTTTTTAGTGATTTTTAATTATATTAAAATTCTTGAAATAAAAAAAAATTAGATTCTATAAAAAAAATCCAAATTATATAACTTAGTGAGATTTCTTCTAAAAAATTAATTAATATTACAAATTGTATTGAATTTATTTATTTTTTAATTCTATAATTTATTATTAGTTTTAAAAATATTTTTTTATTTTTTAATTATAATTACTTTTTTATAAATATTTTTTGGTCAACTAACGGTTTCCATAAAAAAAACTAAAGGTTTTCATCCAAAAACTATCTTATAGGACCAAATCCGCAATAAACAGGATCATTTATAAACTTTAGGACTGAAAGTGATTTTGAAAAATTCCTACAAGACTAAAAGTGCAATTTTCCCTTTTAGAATTAGTAATTTATTTATTGATACCACTTATTTTTTGTATCAAATAATGTTTTTGATACTACTTATTATTGGTATCGAAAATTTAATTTCCGATATTATTAATGTAATAGAATCCAACATTTTTTTGATACTACTATTATATTAGTATTAATAATTTATTCGTTGATAATACTTATTTTTTGCTTCAATTAATTTTTTAATACTAGTTATCATTGGTATCAGAAATTTAATTTTCGATACCATTAATTTTAGTAGCATCCAACATTTTTTTTGATACTATTACTATTATAGTATTAATAATTTATTTATTGATACTACTTATTTTTTGTATCAAATAATTTTTGTTGATACAACTTATTATTGGTATTAGAAATTAAGTTTTTGATACCATTAACTTTATAAAATCTACCACTTTTTTTGATACTTTTGTTCTTTTAATATTAATAATTTATTTATTAATGCTACTTATTTTTTTGATACTATTTATCATTAGTATTAGAAATTGAATTTTCGATACCATAAAATAATTTTAGTAACCCCCAACATTTTTTGATACTATTACTATTTTAGTATTAGTAATTTATTTATTAATACCCCTTTTTTTTTTTTTTTTTGTATCAAATAAATTTTTTGATACTTTTTATAGCATGACCCTTTTTTTTTTGATACTAGAGTATTATTTTTAATGATTAAAATGTTTGGTATCCGATACCATTCAATACTAATTGCTCATATATCTCCTTACATATTAGGAGTATTTTTAATTTTAATTGAATATTTCAAATGTCTTTCATCCCCAAACTCATCAAAAGTCCAGACCACTACGCGAAAAACCCTCACTGTGTGCGATTTTCACACAGTGAGGTGTAACCGTAAATTCTTCAATCGCCGCCACTCTCAGCTCCTCCGGCTACCACCTGCGTGCCGTCGCCACCTCTCTGACGGTCGTTCCTTCTCTCGGCCGCTCATGGCTGCCGCTGTTGCACAATAAGCTTCCGACGTCCACTCCCATGGCGTCATCTTCCCCGGCGCCGGCAACAATTCCATGGCGCCGGCGATAATTCCATTGTCTGACGCTGCTACGCACGTGCCGCCGCAGTCCGTTCCAGAAGACGCTGCGCTTCCCTCCGTCCAGCCACTCGCAGCTCCGTTCCAAATCCGGGCGGCTTCTCTTCTCAGCCGCTGCGCTCTGTCCGGCGAATCCAAGTTCAATTCGAAGAGAAACCAGATCCAGTCTCTCTGCACCTATATGGATCACCTCTGTTGTTCCATAGCCTCCAAACCTCAACGTGATCTCTGAAAAAAGGTTTGTTAATCGTTTAATTAAAATTGTTGTGATCCATTCGATTTCAGGCCTAAATTTGAGATTTGATAATTTCTCAGAATATTGTTGTTAAGATGGTTTACTGATGTAAATTGGTAGTATTTTCTTGTTGTAGACATTTTATTATTGTTAATAAAAGTTGTTCTGTTTCGTCATACGAATCTCTTCAGTCTTCCCTAGTACTATTTCAATTGTGGAATCAAGCTATTAGTTGGTTTATTATTAGAAAACCAAGAGTACTTAAGATGATTAGAATCACTTCGAATTATCAAATCAAGACCAATTCATAATTTAGTTTTGTTTTATTTTGGTTACTTCTAGAAGACTAATTTGGGGAATGCTGGACGAGTTTTATTTAATTATGATTTTCATATCTGCGCATTAGATTTTTGGATTTTGATATTCTGGTATTAATCGGTGTTGCATTTGTGTTGTGTAATAGTTGAATTGAAGAAGCGGTTCTCATGTTTAATGCAACTGATGAACAAGTTCGATAATTATGTTGCATTCAAAGTAGTTGTTCAGTTTTTAAAAATGTTCTGGTATTAATAGTCATTCTGTTTATGGAGCTTGCGTACAATCAGGAAATCCAGCACCGAATGAGGATACACTATGTCTTTCAGATACAATCAAAACAGAGGAGCAGCACATGTTAAATTTTCCAACACATTTTTCTTTCAAAAACTTGATGCTATGCATTGAGATTCATCAAGAGCTAGAGATGTATTAGATTCATCAAGGTAATATCATGTTGTTAGTATAAAGCAGTCATTTTGTCTTGATTTTAATTTGTAAGATTTACTCATACTTAATGTGGCTTGTTTGGATTGTAATTATGTGCATTTGTATGGGCATCGACTATTGTCTATCCTAAGCATCTGCCCTCCCATAGTTTCTTGAGATTGAGTTGATGGGGCATTGCACATTTTATGAGAAGTTGAAAATTTTCCAGTAGTGTATTTGTATGCTTAGAATTTGTAATTTGTATGGTCTAGTGGTGCTAATCAATCTTTATTGGTGCCTGTAGCTCTCTACTTCATTGTATATACATATCAGTCTAGAACATTATTTATGCCCTCGTTGATTTTTGAGTTAAGTGTTAAAGTTTACTCTAGTTCTTAATGTGTTGTTTTATTGAATAACTTGATCCAATGCTTTAATGTGAGTAAAGCTTTATAGAATTTATTTAATTTTATCAACAGTACATACCTCTAAAAGAGGAAATAGATAAAATTTAAATATCAGCTGAATCTTCTGAAAAAAGAAACCACGTGTTTGATATCGTGCGGGAATGATTTACTATAAAAAGTTAGGTGTTTCTTACTATATTTGGGTCCATGTATATTTTGAAGTTTGAATTGTTTTCTAACAAACAAGGTAATAATTTAAGTGAGGACTCATGGAGTCATGATCATCGGCCTGTTTTTCTTAATAGCATTATTTTAGTTTAGGTGTGCTAACTTGTATGGTAACACTATGACGATAGTGCAGGTTAATGTTCATGGACAACCAAAAGGTAGAAATGGGAGGAAGTTGTCATCCTACCTGGCTTGCTTGCATGAGCTAAGTAAAGAAACACTTTGGAAGATCATTTTGGTATTATCTCTAAAAACTTGCATATGCATAAGAGTGATTACTTTTGTAATTTTATATCATATCTACATTGAAATTCATTATGTGAGGCTATACGTACACAAAGTCTTTGGCAACAACTACTCTATTTATTTACTATCCCTAAATTATTTTATGTTTATTAATCATTTATCTACATTTTTACATTCAGGCATCATGATCATGCTATTCAAAGTAAAAAGACATTGCAAAAGTCAGAAAGTGCTCGAAAAGGCACCATGAGAAGCCACAATGAAGAAGCAAGCAGTGTGTTGGAGAATTACATCTTCAAAAAGGTTTCTATGATGAATGTAAAGGGACAAAGTGGGATAGCTGAAGTGGTTAGAGCACCACTACCTATAATTGTCCTTGTGACAAGATAGGCTTTAGATAGATTTTGGTATAGTGAAAACTTAATATTTGTAGTTTTTTAAAATTTTAAATTCAACATTTATAAATTTCTTCCATGTCACCCTGAAATTCAATTTTATAGCCTTTACTATTTTGAGAGATTATTATTTGTATCAAGTATCTTTAGGGTCATTTTTCTGTTGATATAGTATATCTATAATATTTTTTTTAAAAAGTAATTATATCATTAATTTTAGTATCAGAATTCATGTATTGATATGTTTAGTATCGACACAATTTTAGGATATTATAAATACAATTCAGTAACAAAAAAAATTGATACCATTATTAGATACTAAATATTATTCCGATATTAAAGGGTTCAATCATTTAGTATTAGAAAATATTTATTGATACTATATGTTTAGTATCGGTAAAAGTTTACGATACTATAAATACAATGTTGTATCTAAATAAATTGATACAATAATCCGATACTAAATACAAGATACTAAAGGGTTGCCCTTTAGTATCAGATTTTTTTTTCTGATACGCGGTCTTTAGGATCGGGAGTATAGGTATCGAAAGTGGTATCGAAAATAAATTTGATACCAATACCCTTTGGTATCAAATATTTCATTTTTAGTATAAAAAAAAATTCGATGCTAAAAACCTCTTTTTTTGTAGTGTACGGTGCTCATTTTCTAACAAATAAAGTTAAAATAACTACAATATCCTTACTAAAATTTAAATTCACGTAACAAGATCAATTATAATGAATACATTATTATTGCCATCAGTTCCTCTTAACATTTAATTGATTCACTTCAATCAACATATAATTTTTCGGGATATATATTAGTATAAAGTTAGAATATACATACAAACAAAAAAAAAAAAAAAATTGGATCGACAAAATAACTAGCTAGCTATAAGGGTAGGTTTGAATTGATCATATTTCAGAATTGATCACTAAATTCCAAATCAAACATAATTAAAGGGTTCAAAAGGTAGCTATATAGGGATCAGATAAAATTGACATAATTTCTTCATCAAATTCTTCTTCTAACATGGACACACAGTCTTGAGTTCGAGGAGTATTTTCATGATTATTCATTTCCATCATGAGCTTTCTCTTCTCGAAGTTTGATTTAAAGCACGCTTGTCTTAATTTCTTCGTTTCTCCCTTCAAATCCATGTCTGGATTAATCTCTTCCAGAACCTTCTTTTCAAAGTCTCTCTCATCTTCTCATCTCCCCCATCATTTCCCATTTCTTTCTAAAAAAAAATTAAACAAAAAAATACCAAAACACCTTATAACCATATATATATCCCATAATAATTTCCTAAACTTTTACCTATAAAATAAATATATAAATGAATTAATATCAAAGCAAAACACTCCCTCATAATTTTTATATATACGAACAAACAAAATAAGATCAGGAAACTAATGGTTAGGGTTTTAGAGTTATAAATTTTGTAAGTTTTTACATATAAAAATATAAATTAAGTTTAACAAATAAGTTGAAAATAAATTACTACTCCGTATTAAAGTAAAACATGTGCAAAGACACACAAAATAGAAAGAAAATTATAAGTAATTAGGGTTTGATATAATTAAAATTATGAATATTACCAAACATAAAAAAGAATTACTGTAAAAAAATTAAAATATATACCTTGAGATTGTTGATAAGAGTTTGGAGACTCGTCAACTTCCTACGAGGCCATCTCCGAATACCCAACTCTCTACACCTTCTTTTCAAAAATGTTAAACCCACATTCATCGCCTTTGCAGCTTCTTTTATAGGCATGTAAAAATACTCCGAAATCGTTTCTCTTGATAAATCATTTTTCGATCATTTGCTTGAATAATATTTCATAGGTTTTTTTTCTGAAATATTAAAACAACATTAACAAAAACTTATATGAGACGATCCAACGTAGTATATTAATACTGTTGTACGTGCTTTTGATGGTTGATTCGGATGTGGACTATTTGTTAGCACGAGACAAACATGTATAATGATCGGGGGTTTATTACGTGTTTAGGGAGTATTTATGTGATGATCTTGATGATCTAAAGAAGAACAAGCAAGAACACAAGAAGTAGCTTCTTGGAGAAGCTAAAAGCTTGAGAGCTTTGGGAGAGTTTATTGCTTTGGGTTGGGTGATTTGGTGGAATGTGTAACTTGTGTACAAATGAGCCTCTTTTAGGCATTATATAGTGGTTTCTAGGGGCTGCCCGCCCTTTACACGTGGCACGCCCTTATTGGACCTGACTTCTGCCCGAAAAGGTGATTTGATGGCGCATTTAATGCTAAACCGCCTCTGGTGCTCGTCCTCGCCGAGATGCCGAGGAGCTGAGCTACGGTGGTCGCCGGAGGACCATGTCGAGGAGTGTGGTCGCCACGCTCCACGTTGTCTCCCAAGGCTTCAATACTTAAACTTTCCTAGCTAAGATAGACAAGTGCTCGCCAACTCATTTGGGCGAGCAGCTAACTAAAACATGTGCTCGCCAACATCTTTGAGCGAGCACTTAAATATATTAAATACATCTATTCTATTACATTTTCTTGGTCTTGTTGACTAGTCGTCGCACGACTTTGTTGACTGGTCCTCGCCACGTAAGCTGGTGACTAGGATTGACTTGTCAAAGATTGACTTCTTTGACTAAGTATAACATTTGCCCCCTGGTCGCCTTTCTTCGTATTCGTAGAATGGTAAGGCGAGCAGTATGGTCGTCTTCTTAGATGGTGATAATTGTCCTCGACAACACAATCAAATTTGAGATCTTGATGACGTGTGATGGAGGCGGTCGCCTCGTCTCCAGCGCCGAGCACGATTATCGAAACAACTTTTCATAATGACGGACCTGACATGTGTCAGACGCGTGGGCGGCGCAAGGAATTTGAATTTGGCGCGTGGGGCGCGTGCCGACCTCAAAGGTCGCGCGTGGGGTCCACTCGCCGAACTCAAATTCGGAAATGAAACCCAAATTTTTGGGAAAATTGCTTTTTTGACCCCGTTTTTTGCACATAGGTCCCTGCACAAATTTGCCTATAAATAGGCCTTTCTTCCTCATAAAAACACTTTCACAATTCTGCAACTTTTGAAATCCTTTCGAGCTTTCTTCCAAGCTTTCTACTTCAAGCTTTTCCGGCGTGTTTGGGTGGTTTTCGATCGATATAAAGGTATTTAACTCTCATTTTCTTCTTTTAAAACTTCTTCTTCCCCCATTTCTAAGAAAAAATGGAGGTTGGTGGTGACTCCGGTGGTGGTTCCGACGGTGGTCCGCCGCCGTTGGTGGGCGGTTCTGAGAATTCCGACGGCGGAGACCGTTTGGCCTTGGCTTTGATGGAGAGGGCATCCTCCTCGGACTCTAGGATCCACTCCCCTGAACCCATAAACGTTGGAGTTCGAAACCTAGGAAAGGCAGTGGTCGTCGACGTCGACTAGCTCGATGAATCTGACAGGGATGATGCCGGCAACGATGCCGAGGAGGGGGATGTCGAGGAGACTGACTCAGATCTGCGCGATCCGGATTTGAATCGAGGGGTGGGCGAACAAATAGAAACTGCCTAAGTCGAGGAGACCTTGACGAGGAGTCTCCGCGAGGACTTCGAGGAAGTTGTTCAGTATGCAGAGAGCATAAAGGACATCATGAGTGGTAGGGAGAATTTGGATGGCGACGAGGTCTCGAGGGAGGCCTATTATAAATATTTCTGCGAATACCCTCCTCGAGAGGTTCCTCGCCCGCGCCGAGAAGCTTTCCAATCAAGATATGAAGCAAGCAAGTATGCGAGCACCGTCTTCTCGGCCCAGCTAGAAAATTCACGAAAAAAGTATCAATTGCCGGCCGACGTTTGCTTCTTCGTTCCTCGCCAAGATGAGAGGGCCGACCAGCCGCCAGAAGGGATGGTCGCCGTCAACATCGGTATGATGGAGGCAGGGCTGAGGTTCCCCCTGCACCCCAATATTTCAAACTTTTTACATTTCTTAAGGGTGGCCCCTTCTCAAATTTTGCCGAACGGTTGGTCGAACCTGATCGGAATCCTTACACTGTTCGGCCTGGTAGCGGTCGAGAACGGATGTCGCAACACATGGCTCAGTCCTAAGGAGATTAACTATCTTCTTCAGGCGGCCGAGGCCGGAGAGAAAGTGGGCCATGGATACTACTACGTGAGGGGACGAGATAATTTCAAATTGGTTGAGGGGGTTCCCAACAAGATTAGGGATTGGAAAACCAACTGGTGGTGGGTAGCCGGGGACTGGAAAAGTCCAGTGAAGCCGGATGGCTCCTCTGATCGCATTCCCCTTGATACTGAGTATCAAAGAATTCGTGGTAAGTTATTTTTATTTCTGCTCGCTCTTTCTATACTAACTAACTCCTCGTTTTTGTAGGTGAAACTGCTCGCAAGAAAACTGCCGAACACCGTCTTACACCCCTCTTCCAATACCACATTTGCTGCGTTCTCAACCGTCGCTACCTGGAGAGGTCCTGTCGCTTCTTGAACAGGGAGTGTATGCGTGAGCGAGCAGGTCTCAGAGTACCTCCTCATCACTTCACCCGAGAGTTCCCTCCAGGTATCAACATATTTCTAAGTTTTTTGTGAAATTACTCCTCGTAAAATATTAACCTCTCGTCTTTGTTTGTTAGTAGTGGTTCCGGAGAGAGTTGTTACTTACCTTCCTCCATCCGTCGAAGTTGATCGCATAAAATCTAGCAGGATGATGCAACAAGCGAGGATGCTGCGCGAGCGCAAGGTAGTTGACGGAACCGGAAAGAAGAGGAAGGGGGCGGAGACCTCGGGGGCTCCACCTAAAAGAGTTGTTAAAACGACTCGAGGGGGTTCTTCTCGCCCGCCTGCTGCCGAGAAGAGGATCTCGCCGAGGAGATCTCCTCCGCCGAGGGGTAACTCGCCTCCCCCTACTCAGGTCGTATCCCCTCCTCCCCGAAGCACTCGGTCGCGAGAGACTGCAACGAGCTCGTCGGCCGAGGAGAGAGCTCAGGGAGACAACACACTACTCGGCTGGGATGCCGCAAGGGTTGCCAGGTAAGCTTATAATCAATAAAGCCTTAAACAAATTTTTTTTTTCTCTAACTCTTCTCTTTCAAGTACTTTTTTCTATCTCTTCTCTTTTTTTTTTTTTTTTTTTTTTTAGGGTTGTCGAGAACTCGGTCGTTGAGCCTTACAACGACAACCTCCTCGGCTTCTTCCGGTCGCGGGATGCGGCCCCTCAAGAATCTCTGGACCCGATCGTCGCAAGGGTCATGAGGAATGTACCCCGGTCGCTGACGACCACGCTACTCGACGAGGTGAACAACCAGAGCTCTCTGGAGAACGCGCGCCTGGCCGCCATCGATATGACCCGTGCCACATACACCCTCGAGAGGCTTGCGGTACAGATCGCCGAGAGTCGCAAGGTCAGCGAGGAGAGGAGCTCGAGACTTGTCCAAATGGCTAAAGCTAAAGCTGTTGTTGAGAGGAAGGTGGTCGACCTCGAGGCAAAGTTGGCCGATTCTGAGGCCCAACTTGAGATGGTTCGAAAGAAAGATCAAGAAGATCTTCAAGAGATCGAACGTCTCCGTGCTCGCCTCCAGGCTGCCGAGGATGAGCTGAAAATGAAATGCGCCGAGGTAAACTCTTTCCAAAATAAGTCTGCAGCTGATGAAGAAGAGTTGGCTACTCTCCGGCAAGAGCTGGTCGATATGACCAATGAGCGAGATGAGACAAATGAGCTCGCTGGGGGCGTTGCCATGCTATCGGTGGCGCTTACTGCCCACGGGCTCATTCATCGACTGCTGGACGTTCATCCGGAAGTGGATGTGATTCCGCTCGGTGGGTTTTTGGATGACCTTCTTATGAAAGAAAATCCTCAACCGGAAACCGAACTCCCCCTGCTTCCACTGATGCGAATGGGACTCCAGTTCCCTCGACTTTTGGGAGTTCCGGTGCTGTTCGCGGATCCTCCCGAGGACTCCCCACCTCAACAGGGCGAACAGGATGCGAACGAGGAGGAAGTTGCCGGCGAGCAGGATGCTCCTGCCGAGGAGAACGCTCCGGTAGCTTAGTTTACTTGTATTTTATTTCTGTTTTTTAGGACTGCTCGGCCATTAAGGCCTTTTTGTAATTTCAGCCTTTTAGGCTTTTTAATGAATGGAACTTTTTGCTTATGATGTGTTCGTTTACTTTGTTAAATATTGAGTGATCGTTCTCGTTACTGCTTTTCAACTTATGTTGTGATTAATTTTTGCAAGCATTTTTTGATAAGTACTTATCTTTTTGGAAACTCCTTTTATTGCGAGCATCTTTGCGGAAGAGTGCTCGTCTTTGCCTTGTGAGCATCTTTAAGAAAGAGTGCTCGTCTTTTGTCTTTGCGAGCATCTTTGAGAAAGAGTGCTCGTCTTTTAGAGTTAACCATTCGTCGGTTGAACTCTTTTTTGTTTGGTAGGTAGTGATCGTCGTCGCCACTACCTTGCGAGCATCGTTAAGAAAGAGTGCTCGTCTTTGTTTTGCGAGCATCGTTAAGAAAGAGTGCTCGTCTTTTAGAGTTAACCATTCGTCGGTTTGAACTCTTTTTTGTTTGACAGGTAGTGGTCGTCGTCGCCACTACCTTGCGAGCATCGTTAAGAAAGAGTGCTCGTCTTTTGTTTCCTAGAAGGCTACGCAGAGCCTTGTCTGAAAATTAAAACTTATCTAACACTTGACGGAAATTTAAAACTTGTACTTGTATTGAAATGATGATTAGATACAAACTATACAAATATGAAAAAATTAAAAACTTACTGGTAATACTTCTTCAGCTTGACCGCGTTCCATGGGTACTTGCTCGGCTTGCCCTCCAGATCTTCTAGCTCGTACGATCCGTTCAGGAGTGTGCGCGTTATTCGGTACGGACCCTCCCAAGTCGGGCCAAGTATGCCGATGGACTGCTCCGTCGCCCTCCTAAGTACGAGCTGGCCGATATTGAATTGGCGAGCACGTACTTTGGTGTTATAATAGCGCTCTGACCTTTGCTTGTAGACCACGTTCTTCTCGTCCGCTGTTAGCCTTCGCTCTTCTAGGAAGTCCAAATCGGAGAGCTGTGCATCGTTATTCAACTGCTCGTCATAATTTGCTACTCGAAAAGTTGGGACCTGCCCCTCTGCTGGTATGACAGCTTCGGTTCCGAACGCGAGTGCGAACGGAGTTTCACCAGTAGAATTCCTCGTGGTCGTCCGATATGCCCACAAAACCATGTGCAGCTCGTCCGCCCATTTGCCCTTCAATCCATCTAGCTTAGCTTTCAAGGTGTGCTTGATGATTTTGTTGATTGCCTCTACTTGACCATTCGATTGTGGATGATAGGGTGTTGAAATTTTTTTCTTGATGTTCCACTCTGAGCAGAAATCCAACATGTCTTGACTTGTGAATTGACGTCCGTTGTCCGTCACTATCGCTCGTGGTAGGCCGAACCTGCAAATTATGTTTTTCCATATGAAACATGTCATTTGGGCCGTTGTGATGGTCTTCAATGCCTTCGCTTCGGTCCACTTGGTGAAGTAATCGACTGCTACGACTACGAAAGTTACCCCCCCGACGCCAGGTGGGAAAGGTCCAATGATGTCGATGCCCCACTTTGCGAAGGGCCAAGAACTGTAGACGGAGATGAGCTCGTCTGGAGGTGAGTGAATAGCGGGTGCAAAAGCTTGACATCTCTTGCACGCCTGGGCGTAATGAATTGCATCCTTCTTCAGTGTTGGCCAAAAATAGCCTTGCCTCATGATTTTTAACGCGAGCGCTTGCCCCCCTGTATGATTTCCACATGATCCATCGTGGATTTCGTACATGACGATCTTCGCTTCGTCTTCCCCGAGGCATTTCAATAAAGGCATTGAAAAACCCCGTTTGTACAGCTGGTCGCCAATAACAGTGTACCTTGCGGACCTGAGCTGCAGTCTGTTGCTTTCACTTTGTCCCCCGGGAGCTCGCCGGTCTTGATGTACTTGATGATCGACGATCTCCAGTCCTCGTCGCTGGTCGCTTCAACCTGCAAAATCTGACCTCTGTTCACCGATGGGGAAGAAATTTTAGTGATGGTCGCTTCTGAAAATATTGCCTCCCCCTCTGAAGTGGCCAGTCGAGCTAACGCATCTGCTTGCGTATTGTCCTCCCTAGGGATTTGCTCGATGTGGAATTGATCAAATTGCTCGAGTAATCCTTTCACTAGCTCTTGATACTTTATCATTTGATCGCCGCGAGCCTCGTAGTCGCCCGTAATTTGACATACAACCAGCTGAGAGTCATAAAAAATTTTCAGTTTTCTGGCGCCCACGACCATAGCCATTTTGATTCCTGCAACCAGAGCCTCGTACTCTGCTTCGTTGTTGGTCGCCCGATACCCGAACTCGATCGCCGAAGCGAACGTCTGTCCGGTTGGGCTGGTGAGGACGACTCCTGCCCCTGCTTTGGTGCTCGTCGACGAGCCATCGACGAACAGTGTCCAAGGAAGCTCGATTCCCTCGTCCACTTTCTCTGGGAAGGTGAGCTCTACAATGAATTCAGCTAATACTTGTCCCTTGATTGCCGTTCTAGGTGCGTAGGTGAGCCCAAATTGCCCTATTTCCACCGACCATTTCAAAAGTCTTCCAGTGGTATCCGGACGATGCAGTGCTCGTCGGAGTGGAAAGGTGGTGAGGACGACCACCTCGTGGTCGAACAGGTACTGCCTTAGTTTTCTGACACTCATGACCAGTGCGTACGCCAATTTTTCCATTGGAGTGTATCTCAACTCCGCATCTCTTAGTGTTTGACTTACGTAGTAGATAGGTAGATGTGTGCTCCCCTCAGCTCGGACGAGCACTGAACTGATCGCACAGTCAGTGGCCGCCAAGTATAGATACAAAATTTCGCCGGGGACTGGCTTGGATAGGACCTTCGGATCCGATAGGTATTCCTTTAGCTTTTCGAAAGCTTTTTCACATTTATCGGTCCATTCGAACCTCCCTTTTTTCAGAACATCGAAAAAAGGTTTGCAACGATCGCCCGTTCGTGCAATAAATCTGTTCAGCGATGCAAGGCATCCTGTCAACCTCTGTACTTCTTTCACGTTCCTTGGGCTTTGCATGTTAATGACTGCTTGAATTTTACTCGGATTCGCCTCGATGCCCCGCTGGCTAACCAAGTGCCCCAGAAATTTTCCTGAGCTAACACCGAAACTGTATTTTTTCGGATTTAACTTCATGTTGTACTCCTTCAATATATCGAATGTCATGGCGAGGTGGTGTAGGTGATCCTCTTTCCGCAAGCTTTTGACAACGATGTCATCGATATAGACCTCCACCATCTCGCCGATGTGTTTCTCAAACATCTTATTTACCAGTATTTGGTATGTTGCCCCCGCGTTTTTCAAACCGAAAGGCATTCTCTTCCAGCTGTACATTTCGGTGGCCGTCATGAAGGCCGTATGCCGCTGGTCGTCGGGATGCATCGCGATCTGATGGTAGCCCGCGAAAGCATCCATGAAAGTTAACATCTCGTGCCCCGCTGTATTGTCTACTAGGTGATCAATGTGGGGCATCGGAAAGTGATCTTTCGGATAAGCGTCGTTTAGATCTGTGAAGTCTATACACAATCTCCACGACCCGGTCGTTTTTTTGACGAGCACTGGATTGGCCAGCCACTCGGGATCAGTTCCAGTTTTCTCGATTAATTTATTGTCGATCAATTTCTTGACTTCGACTGCCAAAGCCGCATATTTATCAGGCCCAAATTTCCTTCGTTTTTGGGTGATAGGTCTCCTTGCTGGATCAATATTCAATCCGTGGCAGGCATGATCCGTGGGAATGCCCACCATATCCTCGTGCGACCAGGCGAATGCACCGATGTTTTCTTTCAAAAATGCGACCATGTCTGATCGCAAATGTTTTGGTAGATTCGAACCGATGAATACCTCGAGCTCTGGACGAGCTTCGTTTAAATGGATGGTTTCAAGGTCCTCCGCTGAAGTTGCCCGTTCTTTAGGCTCCTTCCAACGAGGATCCTCGATTCCGAACTCTGGCTCAAAACCTAACCTAGGCTCCAGATCTGGAAAGTTTTCTGGAAACTGGTCGCCGGGGAGCTGGTCGCCCGAGACTGTCTGCTCGTCGATCTCCATTGGGGTGTGGTCGTCCACTTCCATGGAGGCGTGCTCGTTCGCCTCCACTTGGTGGTCGCCGGAACTACGACTGCACTCCCCAACTTCAATCTTTCTGTACTTGCTAGGAAGATCCTCCAAGTAGTTCATTTGTTGATTTTGTGTTTGACACTCAATATACTTTCCAACCATAGCACCTTCCTTAGAATGACGTTTTGCAAAACGGACGAGACACTCCCTCGCCCGCGTCTGATCGCCCTTGACGGTTATAACTCCCGCCGGGGTTGGAAATTTTACACAGTAGTAATAAGTAGAAACGGCCGCCTTGAACTCGTTGAAGAAAGGTCGGCCGAGGAATACATTGTAGGACGATGGCATGTCGATGATCAGGAAGTCGAGCTGCCTAGCATGGTGCATTTCAGGCTCTTTCGATGATGCCAACTCCAGGGATAGTCTGATTTTCCCAATGGGAAGGTTGCGCGTATCCCCAAAACCTACGATTATATCATCGCAAGGCTCGATGTACGCTGCATAATCATCGAGAGCATCCAGAGTATGCTTGAAGAGGATGTTGGTGTATGCCCCAGTGTCGACCATCATGCGATGGACGTTTGTTCCCATGATCTTCCCCGTGATGACCAAAGCATCATTGTTTGGGTGCACCACGCCGTTCAGGTCGTCGTTCGAGAAAAGGATTTGGTGAGATGGAGGCTTCTCGGCAGTCGGAGCGACGCACACCTGATGGACATTGTTCAGTGCTCGCTGCTCGCTCTGAGCCCGGCGAACAGATAGCTCCTTCCCAGATTGGGTTCCTCCCAATGGGCCTTCTATAACTAGACAGGCTCCCACGTTATCAATGTCGTTGCCAGGATTCTGTGGCATGGGAGGAGTCAGCTTGGGACGATTCAGTTGTTGGCGCAGGTCGCCGCTGTCGTCGCGACGTTTCTTCCCCCTGTTGTCGCCATTTCATAGAGGCTTGATGAACTGGGCGAGCTTGCCCTCATTGTACAGCTTAAAAAGGTTTCTCACCAAGTCTCGGCACCCATTGGTGTGGTGGCCGATGGAGTTGTGGTAGTCGCAGAATTTGCTACCATCTAGGTTTTCATCACTTGTATGCATTGGCTTGGCCTGGGGGAGCAGATTCTTTCCCCTAACTGCATTGAAAATGCCCCTGGGATCCAGAGAGAGAGATTCTCTGAACTGGATGATCTCAGGAGACTCCTCGAAAGGCCTGAAGTTCGCTGGGCGAGCACTGCCAGCTTGAGTGGTCGCCTTCTTGGGCTGGGACGACTCCCCAGTGTTTGCATTCTTTTTGGGCCAGACCCTCTTGGACGCCTCAGGCTGCTCGTTAGCCTTGGCGGCGTCCATGATTTCCTCCATTTGGATGAAGTTCCCAGCCCTCGTGCGGAAGTCCGCATAAGAACTGGGAAAAGTAAGATGAATAGATTCCCAAAGCTTGGTACCTATCCTTAGACCGGAAACGGCTGAAATCAGCTTCGTCTCATCGTTCACGGCCTCCCCATCGATCACCAGCCTATCGAAGCGCTCGATGAAGTCCTTGCCTGACTCATTTATAGATTGGCGAACATTTGTCAAACGTTGCTTTGAGGCTGGGCGAGCAGCAATAGACCCGTAGTAGGTCAGAAAGAGTTGTCCCAGCTCAAGGAATGAGGTGACCGATCCGGGACTCAAAGTTGTGTACCATCGATGAGCCCGGTCTCCCAAAGTTAGGGAGAAGTTTCTGCATTGGGTGGCGTCCGTTGCCCCGATTGAGGCCATGTAGTTGGAGTACTTGGACAAGTGTACTCTGGGGTCGGATGCGCCATCGTATGCCGCCATGGAGGGCATTTGAATCTTTCTTTGAATGGGGGCGGTAAGAATTGCAACACTTAGTGGAGGTGCGGGCAGAGTGATTGGTGGTGTGGTCCCTTGCTTCGAGGCGACCACCTATGCTCGCAGAGCGTCCATCTCCTGCTTCATCAATTTCTGAGTTGCGAGGAACTGGGCGATTTGCCCCTCCTCGGCGGTCTGTGGCTTGGGGACGACGTCCTCGTCGCGTCGACTCCCTTGGGATGCGGCTGGGCGATCATCATGACGTGATCGCCTGGGAGAGTGCCTGTCAGAATGATGGCTGCGATAACTCTTCGCCGGAGCTCGCGAACCCTTCCCTGGTCCCACTCGATCAAGAGCTGAGACTCTGTCACCCTGATCTCTCTTATCAGCGTGATCTCGGTGGTGGTCGGCTCTACCTGGTCGGCCATCCATATTGAAGGGCACTCGGCGAGGAGCCCTTCTATCTTTGTCATCCATCCGGTTGAAAACCGAATTTCTGTGTCGCGAGTCTCCCGTGTGGCTATTGTGGGAGTGCTCGGCAACTTTGCTTTTGCCTTTGTCTTGGCGAACGGGGTGTGAGTGATAGGAGCGGTCGTCCTCCTCATTCCCCTTGGCTTTGCGAGCTCTGTCGAAGGCCTGATCCTTGGCCTTCTCAAGCTCTTCCTTCTCATTCTGCCTCCTTTTCTCCATGAGGAAGTCAGAAAAGTCTTTCAAGTGTTGGGGATCTTTCAAAATGTCCCATACGTTCAAGTTTGCAAACGGATATACCGGCGTCGGAAGGGGTTCGTTCCCTCCGGACGGTAAGATTCCGTCATGTGGAGTATGGTGAGACATCGTTTAAAGAGTGTCTCTGGGGATTATTACAAAGATATGACTGTTCTTAAGCTTTCGACGCTTAAAAACGGAAGATTAGAGTTCTTACGCAGAAGAACGTGCTATTACAACTACTTAGAAGTAAGTAACAACAACTTAAAGCTTAAAAACAAGTTACACGGAGATCAAACTCCAAAATAAGTCTCGAATATCGCAAATATTCAAGAACACGAAGAACACGGAAATACGTAATCAAAGCTTTAAAAGGTGGAACTACTGATTAAAAACCTGAAAACGGGGTTTGCTAACCGATCGCTCGATGATCGGACGAAACTGAGATGAAGAACACGTAAAAGGACCCCTCCTTCTAGCGCCAAATGTTGTACGTGCTTTTGATGGTTGATTCGGATGTGGACTATTTGTTAGCACGAGACAAACATGTATAATGATCGGGGGTTTATTACGTGTTTAGGGAGTATTTATGTGATGATCTTGATGATCTAAAGAAGAACAAGCAAGAACACAAGAAGTAGCTTCTTGGAGAAGCTAAAAGCTTGAGAGCTTTGGGAGAGTTTATTGCTTTGGGTTGGGTGATTTGGTGGAATGTGTAACTTGTGTACAAATGAGCCTCTTTTAGGCATTATATAGTGGTTTCTAGGGGCTGCCCGCCCTTTACACGTGGCACGCCCTTATTGGACCTGACTTCTGCCCGAAAAGGTGATTTGATGGCGCATTTAATGCTAAACCGCCTCTGGTGCTCGTCCTCGCCGAGATGCCGAGGAGCTGAGCTACGGTGGTCGCCGGAGGACCATGTCGAGGAGTGTGGTCGCCACGCTCCATGCTGTCTCCCAAGGCTTCAATACTTAAACTTTCCTAGCTAAGATAGACAAGTGCTCGCCAACTCATTTGGGCGAGCAGCTAACTAAAACATGTGCTCGCCAACATCTTTGAGCGAGCACTTAAATATATTAAATACATCTATTCTATTACATTTTCTTGGTCTTGTTGACTAGTCGTCGCACGACTTTGTTGACTGGTCCTCGCCACGTAAGCTGGTGACTAGGATTGACTTGTCAAAGATTGACTTCTTTGACTAGGTATAACAAATACGTACCGTGGAGGAGGGAGAAGTTTGGTGCATAAGGGTCAGTTAAAACCATATCTATTAAAGATATTTCACTAGCTTCTTCAAAATTCCAAGTCCAAGTTGCACTGATTTAATTTGCATAAGAAAAGTTTTTCAAAAAAATGAATTACTCCATAAATAGTATACGTACACAAAATTATTATATACCTTGAAGGAGGAATTAGTTGGTTTGGAAAAGTAGGCATTGCTCCTCCATAGTTAGAGTTAGGGAAGGCCATGAGTTTCCAAATTTGATCGAAGGTGCATGGATAAAAATGGAGAAATATATAAAAAGAGTACTGAAAAATGGCATATATATATATATTTGTTATAAAATAATATATAAAATGGATGTCCTTTCAAATACTTTTAGATGATTCTAGTATAAGCACTTATAATGATCACTTATGATGATCTTTATGTTAGAATTCTAGGAGCTTCTCTTGCTCCCTATAAAAGGGTGGTATGCCACTCCATTTTGGACACTCGATGAAAAAGGAATAAAAGTATTAGTTTTACAACACGTTATCAGCACGAGTCTCTACGTTGAGCCAAAATAATATTTTCAAGTATTATATACTTGAACCTCTTCAAGGTAGATTAAGGTAGTGTTTTTTTTTTCTCCTTTCTCATTTCATTCTTCATTATGGCTACTTTCACAAAACTTGAATTTGCACCACTTGATATCACCGGAAAAAATTATTTGTCATGGATTTTAGATGTTGAAATTCATCTTGAGGCTATGGGTCTTGGTGATGCTATTGTTGAAAATAATAGTGCATCAAATCAAGACCGTGCCAAAACAATGATTTTCCTTCGTCATCATTTGGATGAAGGATTGAAAACTGAATATTTAACAGTGAAAGATCCACTAGTTTTGTGGAGAAATTTAAAAGAAAGATACGACCACCTGAAGATGGTCGTCCTTCCAAAAGCCCGGTATGATTGGCTTCATCTACGTCTGCAAGATTTCAAAACTGTCAATGAATATAATTCGGCTATGTTCAGAATTACTTCACAATTAAAGTTATGTGGTGAAACCATAACTGATGATGATATGCTTGAGAAGACATTCTCTACTTTTCATGTCTCGAATATGCTCCTGCAGCAACAATATCGAGAAAAAGGTTTTAAGAAATATTCTGAACTAATTGCATGCCTTCTCTTAGCCGAATAAAATAATGAATTATTGTTGAAAAATCATGAGTCCCGACCCACCGGTTCTAGTCCATTCCCTGAAGCGAATGCGACTCAATCTCAAAATTCTGGTCGTGGTCGTGGACGTGGACGTGGACGTGGTGGTAGCCGAGGACGTGGTAATAATCGTGGTCGAGGTCGTGGTAGATTTACTCCATATAATAACAACAACCATGATCGTGACAAGAAACAAGCTGTCTCCCAGAAGAGAGACAATGGAGAAAAGAATGGAGAAAAGAAGAAATATGAGGAACATTGTTACCGGTGTGGAATGGAAGGTCATTGGTCCCGCGTGTGTCGAACAGCGGATCATCTTGTTGAGCTTTATCAAGCTTCTTTGAAAAATAAGGCAAAAAATGTTGAGACAAATTTTATTGATAACAATATTGCTCTTGATGGTGATGATGTGGTTATGACCCATCTTGATGTAGCCGATTTCTTTAACAATGTTAACTAAGCATATGATGAATACCCTATAAGTATTTCATGATGAATAAAATATTTATATATTTTGCATCTTTTATTAATATTAATTTCTAATTTATGTTTTTTTTTTTTTTTATGAAGAAGCAATGGATGCCAAACATTTGGGAATGAATAGTGATGGTGATATTTGTCTAATTGATAGTGCTACTACACACACTATACTTAAAAATGAAAAATATTTTTCTCATTTTCAAAAGGGGGAGACAAATGTTAACACTATAAGTGGTAGTGCAAATTTGATTGATGGCTCCGGAAGAGCCACAATATTTCTCCCTGAAGGAACTAAACTAGTTATAAATAATGCACTACTGTCTCCCAAGTCTCAAAGAAATTTGTTAAGTTTTAAAGATATCCGCAAAAATGGGTATCATATCGAGACTCTAAATGAGAAAAACAGTGAATGTCTATTGATTACACAAGTTGTTTTTGGAAAGAAACGTGTGTTAGAAGTCTATTACTCCCAATGATTTTATGGTTTGGCATGATCGCCTTGGACATCCTGGTTCCACCATGATGAGGCGCATAATTGAAAATTCACATGGCCATTCATTAGAAAATAAAAAGGTGTTAAATTCTAATGAATTCTCATGTGTTGCATGCTCTCAAGGGAAGTTAATTGTTAGACCTTCACCAACTAAAGTGGGGATTGAATCCCCTGCATTTCTATAACGAATTCATGGTGATATTTGTGGGCCTGTAGATCCACCATGTGGACCATTTCGATATTTTATGGTGCTAGTTGATGCATCAACGAGATGGTCACATGTATGTCTCTTATCCTCTCGCAACTTGGCATTCGCAAGATTACTTGCCCAAATAATAAAGTTGCGAGCACAATTTTCAGATCACCCAATAAAGAAAATTCGTTTAGATAATGCTGGTGAATATTCATCACATGCTTTTTATGATTATTGCATGTCGATTGGAATAAGTGTTGAACATCCTGTAGCTCATGTTCACACACAAAATGGTCTAGCCGAATCATTTATCAAACGATTGCAATTAATTGCTAGACCATTGTTAATGAAATCAAAACTCCCTTTATCTGGTTGGGGACATGCTATACTACATGCAGCAACACTTGTGAGAATTCGGCCGACAAGTTATAATAACCTTTCTCCCCTTCAATTAACATTCGGTTATGAGCCCAATATCTCCCATTTAAGAATTTTCGGGTGTGCGGTTTATGTTCCAATTGCACCGCCTCACCGAACTAAATTGGGCCCCCAACGAAGGTTGGGAATATATGTCGGGTATGAACCACCTTCTATAATTAAATATATTGAACCATTAACAGGTGATTTATTTACTGCTAGATTTGCAGATTGTCATTTTGATGAATCTCATTTCCCGACATTAGGGGGAGGTAAGGATCAACCGAAAAAAGAAATCAATTGGAAAATTGCATTAGATTTCCTTGATCCTCGTACAAAAGAATGTGAACTAGAAGTTCAAAGGATCATACATTTGCAACAAATTGCAAATCAATTACCGGATGCATTTAGTGACTCCAGAAGAGTTACTAAATCACATATTCCTGCAGAAAATGTTCCGGTTAAGATTGATGTCCCTGAAGGACAAATAACAAGTGCTAATGAATCTAAAGCACGCCTGAAGCGTGGTAGACCTCTTGGTTCCAAAGATAAAAACCCTCGAAAGAAAAGAGGAATAATTAAGATCGACGAGTCAAATGAGGATGAACAACTCGCACGTAGTGAGAAAAATCAGCTTCCTGAAGAAGTTGTCTCAGAAGATGTTGCTCCTGAAGAGCATGAGGTTGTAGAAACTTCAATAAATTATATCACTACGGGAAAAAGTTGGAACCGAAGAGAAACAGTCATTGACAATGTTTTTGCATATAATGTAGCACTTGATTTTTTGGAAGAATTTGAGGATCATGAACCCAGATCGGTTGATGAATGTCGGCGTAGAAATGACTGGCCAAAATGGAAAGATGCAATTCAATCCGAGTTGGATTCACTGGCAAAACGAAAAGTATTTGGACCTGTAGTCCAAACACCTGAAGGTGTAAAGCCAGTGGGATACAAATGGGTATTCGTGCGAAAAAGAAATGAGAAAAATGAAGTTGTGAGATATAAAGCACGATTGGTAGCCCAAGGTTTTTCACAAAGACCTGGATTTGATTATGATGAAACATACTCTCCTGTGATGGATGCAATTACATTTAGATATCTTGTAAGTTTTACCGTGCATGAAAAACTTGAGATGCGTCTAATGGACGTAGTCACTGCATACTTATACGGTAATCTTGAAAAAGATATCTACATGAAAGTCCCTGAAGGATTCAACATGCCTGAAGCATGTAAATCAAATCCAAGAGAAATTTATTCTATTAAATTGCAAAGGTCTTTGTATGGGCTCAAACAATCTGGACGTATGTGGTATAATCGTCTTACCGAATGTCTAGTCAAGGAAGGTTATACCAATGATCCAATATGTCCATGCGTTTTTATAAAGAAAAATGGATCACGTTTTGTGATAATTGCAGTGTATGTTGATGATCTCAATTTAATCGGGACTCCTGAAGAGCTCGAAGAGGCAGTTGCATATTTAAAGAAAGAATTTGAGATCAAGGATTTTGGAAAGACAAAATTTTGCCTTGGTTTGCAAATTGAACACCTCGAAGGTGGAATTTTTGTCCACCAAACTGCTTACACCCAAAAGGTTTTAAAGAGGTTCTATATGGAAAAGGCACATCCACTAAGTACCCCAATTGTCGTCCGGTCACTCGATCCTAATAAAGACCCTTTCAGACCGCGAGATGAAAATGAAGAGATACTTGGTCCTGAAGTACCATATCCCAGTGCAATTGGTGCACTTATGTACCTTGCTAACTGCACAAGGCCATATATATCATTTGCAGTTAATTTACTAGCAAGATTTAGTTCATCTCCCACAAGGCGACATTGGAATGGTATAAAACACATTTTTCGCTATCTCCAAGGAACAATTGATCTTGGCCTATTTTATTCAAATAAATCTCGACCTGAATTGCTTGGTTATGCTGATGTTGGGTATTTATCTGACCCACATAAAGCAAGGTCTCAAACTGGATATGTATTCACATGTGGTGGTACAGCCATTTCATGGCGATCTACAAAACAGTCACTTGCTGCCACTTCTTCAAATCATGCTGAAATTATAGCAATTCATGAGGCCAGTCGGAAATGTGTTTGGTTAAGGTCAATGATTAATTATATTCGAAAGAATTGTGGATTGTCTCATGACAATAAAAATCCTCCAACTTTATTATATGAAGATAATGCAGCTTGTATAGCTCAACTAAAAGGAGGATACATTAAAGGAGATAGAACTAAACATATTTCACCAAAATTCTTCTTTACTCATGAGTTGCAAAAGAATGGTGAGATCGATGTGCAACAAATCCGCTCAAGTGACAATTTAGCAGATTTATTTACCAAGGCACTACCTACTGCAACATTTGAGAAGCTGGTGAAGCGTATCGGAATGCGTCGATTAAAGGATTCCGCATGATGCTTGGATCAGGGGGAGATTGAATACACTAAGTAATATGTACTCTTTTTCCCTTAGTAAGGTTTTTAACGAGGCATATTCTTTGTGTAATGACGGACATCCAAGGGGGAGTGTTATAAAATAATATATAAAATGGATGTCCTTTCAAATACTTTTAGATGATTCTAGTATAAGCACTTATGATGATCACTTATGATGATCTTTATGTTAGAATTCTAGGAGCTTCTCTTGCTCCCTATAAAACGGTGGTATGCCACTCCATTTTGGACACTCGATGAAAAAGGAATAAAAGTATTAGTTTTACAACAATATTATATTAATTATTATTTTTGACATTGCTATTATATATTATTCAATGAAATTATAGAGATTTGGGAAATTAATTTCTAATACTCTCACTCACAAGCCTTTTGAAGAGGAGGTACTTAAATTATCGAACTCGGAATGTTTGGGCGTGAACTTTTAGGATCTGATACCCTGAAACAAAGTCTGAACTGTGAGAAATTAATTCTCTTTTATATATATTACTCCTAATTCATAAACCTGCTATGGATTACATTGAACATTAAAAAGATCGAGGTTAGAAAATTTAATTTGCAACTTTCTGAATTATATAAATTGGAACTAGGTAAATACTTTTGTGTGAGACATTAACTGTACTACAGATTAACATTCATTTATATAGAGCATCAATTAACAAAGTAATATATAATATATATACACGGTATGTTCATGAAATTGAAATAATAATTAAAGCCACTAGTCAACTTTTTTCCATTGCTGCCCATTCTTTTGTGTCCTCACAGCAATGAAGTCTCTTACAATATTAATGCATGTGCATGGTTGTAATACTCTGTACAGTAGTTGTATCTTACGGAGTATTAGGGAATGAATCATATATTCATGGTAAAAGTGTGATCCCAAAAATTGCATCCAAAGAGAATAATATTTATGGACAGCTAGCCTTGGGAAGGAAAAAGTAATTTTGTGACTTTTGCTATCATTCAACGTTAATTATGCGCCCACATTTAATTTGATGTGACGATATTTGTTCCAATGACCAACTACAGAGTATATATATAATCATGATAATTGTAACTAATATCTGAAATTCCCAAGGAATAAAATACGAGAATTAATAAAAGGGTAATAAATTGTAATTATCACCGTTAAATCAACATATACTAATAATTTAATTGCTAATGTGTAATGCACCTAGTGCTTTTTTTTTTTTCATTAAATACCCATCAATTTTCCCCTCCCATAATTCGAACCCAGGATCTAAAGCCTAGGTAGTGGTGCTCTAACCACTTGAGCTATCCAACTTCGTCGTAATGCAACTCGTTTAGCTAATTAAACGAGCCGAGCTCGAGCTCGTTAGATGCTCGATTTATTAACGAGCCGGTTCGAGCTCAACATGTTAGGCTCGATAATTATTTTTTTGTAAGAAATTCCATTAAGCTCGTTAGGCTCGGCTTAACTCGATAGGCTCGTTAAGCTCGTTAGACTCGTTAACGAGTCGAGCCGAGCTCAATTTTGAACTCGGTAATGTTATCGAGCCGAACTCGGTAATGTTATCGAGCCGAGCTCGGCTCGATAAAAGCTCGAGAGAAACTGCAACATTGACGGCATTGAGAGAAACTGCAACATTCATTTATTTGGTTTATTCACCCCAAAATAAATTACATGGCTTACAATATATATAATTAAAAAATGAAAATTACTATAATTAAAAAAAAAAAAAAAAAAACTCTTTTTAACACATTTTTATCTTTTTCTTTTTTCTATCTCTAATTTAGCAAATTTCTACCCATATATATTTAAACTAAATAACTTGAAGAGGAGATGATGCACCAGAGTATATTTAAAAAATGTGTGTCTCATTATTAAATGAACAGTTTTTTTATTTGAAAAAAATAATTTTTTACTCCTTTGAAAAACTTCTTTAAACATATACACACTAACTAAAGATTCCTTCTTCAATAAAGTTAAATCACTTATTATATATCCTTTATAAAAAGTTATTTTATCACTTTTAATATTATCAATAAATAATTTTTACATTAAAATTCGTAGATAAAACAGGAAATGTTCAATTAATAACGGAACTAAGTACTAACAAGTTTGTAGAAGGTGGAGTATTAATTAGTGGGTGCGTGGTTGTGATTGACAGATGAGAAAGGTAAAAATATAATGCGATGTAAAAACATTAAATTGTATTGCACTGTTGCATGAGAATGGTAAGAAGATTCAGACAACGTACGTTTTTTGTTAGACCTACCTATAGAATCTGATGTGATCTTCCTCCGCAATACACACCCACACAAATTCCCTCTATTATTAATTTTCTCTTTTGTACTTTCTACTATGTTCGTCTATAAATTTTCCGTTATTTTTTAAAATGTGAATTTAAGAAAAGTGATTAAATAATATATACTCCTCCATCCAATTTCATTATTTCCACTTTTCTTTTTTAGTTGTCCAGTTTTATTATGCCCATTCCTTTTTTTGAAATAACACTATTCACAATACTTTATCTCCACCCTTCAACCATCACTTATTTACTCAAATTGCCACTAATTTTATCCATAAACAATCACTTTACCTATAAATGGACCCCCACAACATTCTATCATACTCTCAACTTATCTACTTTATACATAAACTAAACAATATTCAATAAAATCCGTGCCCGAAGAAATTTGCATAATAAAATTGGACGGAGGGAGTATAATACAAGTGATGTGATTGAAAGTAAGAGAGAGATGGAGAGAAAAAGTAAATATATGGATCGTATAAAGTAAAGTGAAAGAATAAAAAATAAAAAATTATTTACCAAAAAGACCTAGGGTATGTGAAGTTTTATAGACGAACGGACCAAAATGACAAAATGAAAAGTTTACGAAAAGCACGAATAATTTAATGATGAATAGGAGTATTCATTAACTACAACACAATTTACTCACAATTATTTGGGAAAACATTTTTTGGTAACATTAGTTTGGTATACATTATATATACTTCAAGACATTTTTTTTTTCAAATTAAATTTCGTTTTATAAACTTTCAATTTTCCAATTTAATACTCCCTCTGTCCACCAAAAGTGTGTTCACTTTTTTTTATACATGTTTTTAAAAAAAACATATTTTATTTATAAAGAATATATTTTAGATAATGAGTAAAGAATATATTTGGTAGATACTCAATCTTGTTATTAAAGTAAAAAAAATATATTTAAAAGTGAACTATTTAAATAGAATAAACGTATTTTTTGTGGACCTAAAAAAAGAAGTGAGCACACTTTTGGTGGACGGAGGGTGTAGTAATTTTTTTTGCGGCTACAACGCGCGAGTTAGTAAACGATACTACTATATTAAAAGTTAACACTCACACGATAATTAATTTTTAAAGTTAACCTGACAATTAATTTTTTTTCAATTTGAAGAAAAGGTGGAATGAGCTAAAAAAATGGAACAAATTAACTACTAACATGATAAAATCATTTTCCCTAGTTTCTGATCACATTATTCAATTAAGCATCCTAGCCAGTAATTATATACTCCTCCTCTGTCCAATTTCATTATTCCCACTTTCCTTTTTTAGTTTTTCAATTTTATTATGTCCATACCTTTTTTTGGAAACAATACTATTCATACTTTTTTTTTTATCAGTAAAAACTTTTCATTCACTTTTGAGTACAAGGGGTACTCAACCCGTTACACGAAAAGGAAATTGAATTGTAATACAACAAGAATTTTAGGTCACAGTTTTGTCATTGGTTATATAAGACCGCCTGAGCATCCATTTTAATTGCCACGAGTTGCTGCCTCCTCCTCTATTGCACTCCCAAACATTTTCTCGGTTCGGCGTTCCACTCCAAGGTTGTCGTCGACTCCATACCTTTGACTTTTGTCGATAACCAGGCTCTAATGTTGCACTTGAAGGTCTCGAAAGATCTGTGTATATTCAACACCTTTCCTTTGTACACCATCTCATTTCTAAGGAACCATATTGTCCAGACCATTCCTATCCATATGGTTGTTGCTATTTTTCTTCCTTGTCCGCCTCCTAAGAGTCCCGAGAAATGAAGTAGGTTCGTACCTGTGTTGATGTGGTTGGCTGTTGCAATGCCGAGCCATGAGTGCAATTTATCCCAAAGCTCTTTTGTGCCCTCACATCCGAACAGGATGTGTGAGCAGCTCTCCTCCACCGTCTTGCAGAAGACGCATTTTGCTTGGTCTACATTGACTAGGATTCTTCGCTTCTTCACATTATCTATTGTTGCAAGTCTGTTCCTCAATGCTTTCTAAGCTGTTATGGAGGCTTTCTTTGGGGCGAAGCTCCTCCATAGTCTCTTGTATGTCCTCCTTTCCACGGTGTTTGTTTTCCCTCCCTCTTTTCTCGAAAGCAGCCTTGAGTATGCTGCCTTTGTCGTGTAGATTCCAGTTGGTGCTCCGTTCCATCTCCATGTATCTTGTCCTGTTTGTTGCAATTTATACCTGTCAATGAGCTTGGTTAGTTCATCTATCAAAACAGCTTCCCTATCATTGACATCTCTCCTCCATTTCCATTTCCAAACCCATTCACCATCTACCCAAGTGCCTAGGTCCCTAATAATGCCCTCTTTCTGGACACTCAAATTAAACAACCTTGGGAAAGTTTCTCTCAACGCTCTATCTCCTGCCCAAATATCAGACCAGAATTTAGGTTTTCCCCCGTCCCCAATCACTCGAACGAGCTCTCTCTTCATGCCCTCCCCCTCTTCTCCCTCAAAAATCTCACACAAATCCTTCCACCAACCCGACCCTCTCACCCCCTTTCTACTTCCTCCCTCCTCTCTCGTCTGGGTTCCTAACTCCCCGTACTTAGACCTAAGGATTATCACCCATAACCTATCATCTTCAGTGAAGTATTTCCACACCCACTTCCCTAATAGGGCTGTATTGAAGCTCTCAATATCTCTAACTCCTAGACCCCCCCTCCTCGGTACTTCTACATCACGATACTTTTTTGAATCCGGGATACGCCCCCCCCCCCCCACCCAAAAGAAATCTCTCATAATTTTTGTGATCGCTCGACTTGATTTTTTTGGTATTTTATAGAAGGATAGACTGTAGATCGGCATTGCGGATAGTACTGATTGGATCAACGTCACCCGTCCCCCTGCGGATAGTAATTTGCTCCCCCATTTTGCCACTCTTTGTTTGATTTTTGACACCACTTCATCCTACATTCTGGTTCTTTTATGACTTGTGCCAACTTTCATGCCCAGGTATAAAAATGGCAATTCCATTACTTTGCATCCCAGTGTCCTTGCCCAAACTTGTATGCTCTCCTGTTGAATATTAAGTCCCGTGATAGCACATTTATTAAAATTAACCTTCAGCCCCGATAAAGCCTCGAAATTTCTGAGTATCGCCTTTACCGTCTTGATGTTTCCGTCTTCCCCCTTTCCGACAAAAACAGTGTCATCCGCGTATTGTAAATGGGACACACTTACTTTATTCTTTCCAATCACTGGCGGATTGAGTGCTCCCGTCTCCACAGCTCGATCGATCAAAAGATTGAGTCCTTCGGCTACCACAAGATATAAGAATGGTAACAGCGGATCGCCTTGCCTAAGGCCTCTCTTGAGACTGAACTCTCCGGATGGGCTCCCGTTGACTAGAATTGAAGCTGTGGCCGACGAGACACACTCTTTCATCCATTTTCTCCACTTTTGGCAAAAGTTCATGCCCTTGAGCATTTCGTCAAGAAAGTCTCAATTTACTGAATCATACGCCTTAGCAAAATCCACCTTGAAGAAGAAGCTAGGTTGTTTCTTTCTCTTTTCCTCTTCTATTACTTCATTTAGTACTAATATCCCATCCATGATGCTTCTTCCTCCAATAAAAGCTGATTGCTTCTCCGAGATTATATTCTCCAACACTTTGCTCAATCTCTTGGCTAGTAACTTGGCAATTATCTTGTATAGGCTGCCTATTAAGGAGATCGGTCGAAACTCCGATAGTTTCTGAGCCCCTTCGATCTTTGGTATCAAGACGATGAACGACGGATTCAACCCTTTTACTATCTTTCCATTTTGATGGAATTCCTCCACTAGTCGAACAATTTCAGGCTCAAAGGTGTCCCAGAAATGTTTGAAAAAGCCTAGTGAGAAGCCGTCGGGGCCCGGGCTTCTATTGCTATCGCAATTCCAAACAGCTTCTTTGATTTCTTCCTTCGTGAACGGGGCCACGAGAAAAGAGTTGTCGTACCCATCAATCTTCTTTTTGAAAATAGAATCTGCCAGATGTATCTTGGGTCGTGTTGAAGGCCGGTACTGTCCGCTAAAGAAGTTTAAGATCTCGCCCTTCACCTCCTCCACCGTTTCCAACCATCTGTCATCCGTCATGAGTCCTGAGATTTCATTCCTTTTGTTTCTTCTATTGATGAAATTATGGAAGAACTTCGAGTTCGCGTCGCCCTCATTAATCCATCGTTGTCTGGCCTTTTGAAATAAGAAGCTATCTCGGCAACTTAGGTCCTTTAGGAGTTCCCCCTGCAGCTGGAATCTCTCTAGAGCTTCTTCATCATCTAGCCAAAAGGTGTCGTCTAGAATGTCAAGCTCCTCAATTTTCTCTTTTTTCCGCTGGATGTTAGTCTCTACTGACCCAAAAACTGTACTAATTTATCTCCACCCTCCTACCATCACTTATTTACCCACTTTGCCATTCACTTTATTCATAAACAATCATTTTATTTACAAATGGACCCCACAATATGAATAAACTTATCTACTTTATGAATAAACTAATCAATATTCATTAAAACTCGTGCCCGGAGAAGTGGGCATAATAAAATTGGACGGAGGGAGTACTATTAATCAATTTGATAATCAGATTAATTTAAGGGAGATTATATACTCCTTCATTTTACAATTGTTTTTCATTATTTTCTTATTCGTCCGTTCCACAATTGTTTACACATTTAAAAAAAAACTTTTTCATACACATTGTTACAAAATTACCCCTCAACACTTTATTCATTACACATTTTTCTTAGTTTGTGTGCCATAAAGTGGTGCAAACAGTTTCAGACGGAGTATTTATTTTTTCCCTCCCTCAATCACATTACTGTACTTGTACAATATCTATTATTTAATGACTTTTCTTAATTTCTCCATAAAAAAGGTAACGAAAAACTTACAAACGAACGGAGAAAGTAATTTGACCACAAAAGTGATGATGGTAAAAAGTAGAAAGGAAAGGTAATGGGGGTGAGTATGGAAGAGTGAAAATTGTAAATGAAAAGAAAGAGAGGTATGGGCGCTATACAATATCTATCATTGTGTTTCTTTTATTTCCATACCTGTACGAGAACATGGTGGTTCTTTGCCTATAAATATATATGACATGAAAGCTTTTAAGTATTCTCCAGATTCCTTCATTTCACAATCGTAAAATAATAAATCGGCGTTTGTAAAATATTAATCATTAAGTCTGCAATTAAATTAATTGTATTGAATCATTAATTTTTTTTTTATAAAAATCAACTAAATTTTTTAAAAACATATAAATTTTAAAAATTAATTAACAAAACAAAACAATAATACGAAAATAATTAATGAGAAAGTAGAAAACTTTGTACCACTAGATTTCACAAAAACAATGAGGGGAGCGTCATATATTAAAAATTCAGAATGAAACATATATATATATATGTTGGGATATGAATCCTAGATCAAGTCCTAAATGATGAAAAGATAAGGTGAAGTTTTGATAAGCCAAAAGTAGACTTAAATATTTTCTAAGTGTTGACTGATCTAGTCTAGTTATGGAAGTCATCTTTAACAGATCAGTAGTGTTCACAAGACAAGTATAAGTTCGAAAAGAAAAGTTTAAGTGTTTAAAAGACAAGTACGTTTTATAAGTACTTTGTATAATTGTTTAGGTTGTTTATTGAGCTATATTAATGTTGTATAGAAGCTCATGATTTTCGTATGTAATTGTTTATAATCATTGTATAGATTCTTAAGTTGACTAAGCTATTTTAAAGCTTAATGTAATGTAATAGTCTTGTTAGGATTAGATTAGTGTTATATCTAAGTCTATTGAAGAAGACTGCGCGAGACCAGAAGAGGAAGGATGAAGTCTACACAAGACAGGTGCGCGAAGACAAGACAAGTCAACATAATAAAAAGGAAGAAGTTAGTTATTCAAAGCGCGTGTGAAGATAAGAATTGAAGAGTTAGTTAGAAATAACTAATTAATAACAGAAACGCGTGGATGGATAAGCTGAAGAAGTTAAGAGTTAGTTTTCAAGAAAGGTTGGTTACACAACTGAAAGTTCTTGAAGTTGGAAGTCTATAAATACCTTGGTGTATTCAACGATTAAAGACTACTGACATATCGATATACTAAAGCGTATTCAAGCAAATTACTCTCAGAGATTGAAGATTCAGAAAGAAGCCAGAAGACAAATTGAAGAAACCAGAAGGCTACTACTGAAGACAAGAGAAGTTTTATTTTTACTGTTCAAGTTGCAAGATACTTGTAAATCACTAGTAAGATCGAAGAAACACTTGGTAGTGTTGTCGAGAAGATCTAAGTCTTATTTCTTGGGACTTAAAGCTACAAGAACACATTACTCGATTGGAAGAGTTAATAAGAATTTCACAACTGGGTTTGTGAGAGTGGACGTAGACAAGTTGTCGAACCACTATAAATCTCGTGTTTGATTTACTTTACAAGTTTTGTTTGTGTTTAGTTGATTAATTTTTTAATTGGTTTAATTACATATCTGAACAAGACTAGTTGAGTGTTCATAACAGAGTTCTCGAAATAAGTTGAGTATAAACTAGAATTGGGCTCATTGTTATATTCTGATTTCCGCATTGTACTTTGATATATTGAAAGAATTTTGAAAATTCTATTCACCCCCTCTAGACATTTTCACTAGTTTACTCAATATTAAACTCAACTTTGGGACCTACAATATATATATATATACAGTATACTTAAACATAAAAAATTGCATATAGGAATTGGTGAAATTGGAAAAAAAATTATGTAAATTGGATAGATACAATATGACGTATTTTAATTTTGGAAAAGTGAAAACTCAAAGAATGTAAAATGGAATCGATCTAAGTTACGGGACGTATTTTGAAATTTTTTCTTATAACAATGATCGATTGAAATTAAATTTAAGTATTAATTAGTTTGAGGACAATGAAATTAATTGATTAATTGGGTATAACATATTTTTAGATTCGTCGTCTATTATGATAAATTAATTGTCAACCAAAAAAAAATCATTTTCGAATATAAAATCTGATTCTGATCATGGTTTGATAGGATCTAAAATTAACATTACAGGTTTTTCTTATCTCATCTCATATATTGCAAGTAAAATTACTTTGTCATACTCGATCAATTATTTTACATGCTGATGGATGATGGAGGATAACATAGAAGGTTGCAATAAATTAATTAGGTTGCAATAAACTAATTTGTGTCAATCGAGTTCACCTGAATTTATTTATTTTATTATCATACAAACTATCATTATTATATATATATATAATATAAAAATTGATTCTCAAAATTAATCATTCTTGAAACCTTAAAACTGTAAAATCATTTAAAAGCACATGAACAATTTTTCACTCCTAGTAAAAAGGAAAAAAAATGTTCAAAAGACCAATTCTCCATCGATATTAACAATCTTTGCAAATAAAGAAATTAAAATACAAAATTAATTAAAAAATAAATTGTTTCTTACACATTCATGGAAAGCAAACAGCTATCCCATCATTGCTTGCTTGTCCCAAACATTAATTTCAAAATCAATTGTAGAGTTATGGGCTCATTCATGCATGTGATCATCAATTGTCTCCAAAAATTATTCCGGAACAAGATTCCCTCTTGTATGAAAGAGTTTTGTGTATGTAGAAAGACGACAATTGAATCACACCCGTATAGCCATAGGTGTGTATGTACATGATTCAATGACTCCCTCCTATACAGAACAAAAAAAAAAAAAAAGATTTACGTTCAATAATTTTCACCTTTTTTTTGAAAACATGTAAAAAAATAAAATTTTAATTATCTTTCCAAATTGCTAAAATGTATATTAGAGTCAACGGCAGCTATAAATTGCATTCTAAATTAATTATATACACATGTATGGTTCCATTTTTAGATATTCTTCTTCAATTGTCAAAAATAAAAATGATATTCTACCTTAAAGCTTGTAGAGACCTTAATGATTTAATATTTGTTAATTAACTTTCACGTTTAACTAATTCTACAAGGTAAACTATTATATTACATTACAAAAGAGTGAGTGAAACGACACCATTTTGGTTTCTCATATATAGTATATGTATATAGTAGAAACGTGTAATTTAATATTCTTATTAATTAGTCACTTGTTTCTTGCACATATATACAACTGATGTATTTGAAAACCTACTTAACATATATTCTCTTAATTGCATGCACATGATTAACTTGTTTTATTCCTTTCATATTAATTTTAATTTGGATCAAATCAAGTTTCTTTTGATAAAATTTTGAGATCATAACAATGCAATTAATTGATTAAGTGGGTAAAACATATTTTTAGATTCGTCGTCTATTATGATAAATTAATTGTCAACCAAACAAAAATCATTTTCGAATATAAAATCTAATTCTCATGGTTTGATAGGATCACCAACTATATGTATGCATAACATATTAAGAAGAAACATTATCCTTCAATAACACCTATTTAATATGACATGTTTTTCTTATATTGTCACTACAAAAAACGCTTGAATTAGAGATCGGTGTTTTGAGACCGCTAAAACGGTCTCTAATATAGACTGATATGAGACCGTTTAAAAAAAATCGAATTTTAAAATCTTTTTCAATCTGATCTGTAATAGAAGAATTCAGACTGTTTAGAGATTGAATCCGATCGATCTCTCTAACCTGAAATTAAATTTCAATTACTTTTTCATACTCAAACTCGTGAATTATTTTTTAGTATCATCATGTATATATACAAAGTAACATATCATATATATATAAATATATATAAATATATATATATATATATATATATATATAAAGTATATATCATGTATATATATATATATATTGAAAATATATTGGTTAGCAAATTTGTGAGTGTGCCCGAAAATAAATGAATAATGCATCTTCTTAGCTTTTTTTTTTTTTTGATTACAAGTTAAATACCCCATCCTTTCTTCCCCTCCCCATGACTCGAACCCAGGACCTGTGGCCTAGGTAGTGGTGCTCTAACCACTTGAGCTATCCCACTTTGTCAATGCATCTTCTTAGCTCATCACGGTCAAATTGGTCAAATTAATGCATTTACTGTGAACCCACCCTTAATTTGTCAAAGTTTTTGCCACTCACTCTTATATTTAGATCCTTTTTCGTCACAACAATTGACAATTTATGTAGGAGTACTCTCTCCGTTCCGATGAAAGCTATCTATGGAATTTAAACATAACAGTTAAAATATATATATATATGATAAAATAAATAGATGTATTAAAAATGAGGTGATCGAAAGAAACCGAGAATATAAAATTGATTCATATATATAAGACCAATTATGTTCACATATTTAATAGGGGTAGTTTAAGAAGATTATTGATAAAAATAGAAAAAATGATAAACCTTTCAAAATAAAATTTAAAATCAAATGTGACCAACTTTATAACAAAAACGGAAGGGAGTAAAATTTTATTTCTTGATTTGAGCTAGCTGATCATCATGCATGCATATATGTGGGCTTCTACCATACATTACTAATTGCATGTATGCACTTGGAAAGATGAATAATTTCAATATGTCTTTTTATGAGAAAAAATTTAATGAAAAGGTTATAACTATACGTTCAATTAAATAAGATATTAAAAACAGAATTAAGGAAATTCACTTTTTGTGTATTCTCATTTTAATTTAAAAGTAATTATACTCCTTCTATAAGAGAGACTAGAGGGAACACTCGTCCCATAGCTACTTCTTCTCTCTCCCATGCCATACTATTTCATTTAATGTCATTAAACGCATTTAAATTAATGTGCATATCCATTAATTTATCAATTAATTAATGAGTATCCATTTTGAATCACTGATAGCCTTTTCGATGTAATTAATTAGATTTTTTTTAGAAGATAAAATGAGACTTTATACTCAAGACCAATTATGCACACATATTCATGATTGTTCATACTTTTCTACAGTATTCTAGTAAAAAGGACATTAAAATTAAACACTATCCCTAGTCTAGTCCCATCCCACAGTACTTGAGAAAGGGAACACTCATCCAATTTCTAAGCTTCATCCATCCCTTTACTTGTGCATATATCTTAAAATATAAAAATAAATTAATTGCCCCCTCATTTTCTCCCCCAGCATACATACATAGTGATAAATTGAATGTCATTTTTCAGTGTGAAAAAGATTCAACTATGCACCTAAATGAAAATAACACAACCTTTTTTTTTTCAAAACTGACTAAACGGTAGAAGGAAAGATTTTCGAATCAAATGATATAGTAAGGGATCCTGACGAATTAGGATTAAGGTAGAAGACACAGACATCTCCGTCCTTGAGCTCGTTAGCCTTGTAGAAAACACGCCGCCCTTTTCCCATGTGCATTCGGAATTGACCTTTCGTTGAATTCTCGAGTCTCATTGGCCACACTTGACCACGATCATTTCTCACGGATGCACTAGTCTTGCCCTCGAGATTATTCGCCCTCACGAATTCTATCGGAATATGCTGAAATTTACATGATTAATAGTAGTATTAGCTTCTACTTTGTAAAAGTGTTCGGTTGATTAAAAGAAGACTCACCAAAAGGGGCTTCTTTTTTAGCATGGTGAGGTTGCATAGTCACGGCAAAATGAGGTTTGTCGCTGTGAACCGGAGGTTCCCTTCCTGCAGTTTCAAATTAAATTAATAAACATTTAGTATAAAAAATGGTATAATTAGATATATACTCTTACTAGGACTGGATTCGACGAGAAACTCTTTTTCACAGGCAGACGGATCAAAGACAAAGACTTTGAAGTGGAAACCACCAAGATGTTTGAACACCAAGAAGTCCCCGATGCTCAAACTGTGGCTTTCCACAAATTCAGGCCACCCGTCTCTTTTAAAAGAAATTCCACCATTGCCATCTCGGCTTACTTTGACCTTCCAGATTCCTTTGCAGCTTTTCAACGTCGCCCATTTAGATTTCTCCTGTGAAACCTTTGCACAGAAAGCTGGTGGAAGCCTCTGCAAACAATAACATACCATGAATTAATATAATGATTATAAGATTAACAAGCTAGACAGCTTTGAAGAAATAGAAATAATTATTACGTACCAATTTTTTGTCGAAATGAGGCAACAAAACTTTGAAGAAATACTTTAATTCATATTGTTCCATTTCGTCAAGCACTGGAATCGGATTTTGAAGTCCTTATTAACTCACTCTGTGCTGTGCTAAGACTCGAATCCCCTCTGGCTGTGGAAGATAGAAAATTTAGTTGTTATTCAATGAATGAAAGTTTAAATAGCTGATGAGATGAAAAAAGGGACTACTTTTTATTTAATTTGTTTTAGGTACATTTAAGTTATCAAATTAATTTTACCTTTTCAAATAGCTGATTATTTAGATGAAGTGATTGAAGTATTATAGAGTATATACGTGTGAGTGTACTGTACCATGCTAAGTTAGCACGACACCCTTTCATGTTTAATAAATAAAATTAAAGGTTTTATAAAATTAATCTTCAAAATTTCACTAATTATTATACAAAAGTAATCTTGGAACACACAGCTGATTGGACACGAAACTTGTACCATGTTCTCTCATTTAATTTGTGGGACCCGGCGGGATAGCTTTTTCTCTTTTCATACAATTTGTCTTTCATTCAATTTTCGTGTATCTAATGCAAAATCCTCTTTAAAACGACCCATGTAAATTCAATCCGACCCAAATTAAAATTAATTAATACGAAATTAATTCATGTGCATTCAATTTTGATTCAAAATTATAGTCACTTATCTTTTTTTTTTGCAAATTACGTAAAAGTTCAACCCACATTCTTTGAAAATTCAACCAATATATACACAGAAAGCAACATTGTTGCAAAATTAATATATACAAATATTTGAATGTTCACCGAAGTAAGCAAGGTCCTGGATTCGAATGTGTGTGTGTGTGTGGAAGTAAAAGTAATATACACACATAAAGCAACATTGTTGCAAAATTAACATATACGAATATTTGAACGTTCATCGAAGTAAGCCTGCTTTCTTTTTGTTGGCTTTAGGTACTCGAAAAGTGTCGGCTTATAGTTACAACAAACTAAAATGGTGGCACATACGTAGCCCATGCCAGATCCGATTGTCAAATAGGAAGAATATTGAAGGCTTTTTTTATGGGTAAATTGTTGCTAGATATGTAAAATCATATTTTTCAAGTACCACCGGTATTCCGATAATACAATTCTCTTTTTTTCTATCTAAAGAGAAAAAAAAAAATCTAGCTAGGTGGCATTAATCAAATGATTTTTTAGGAATTTCTCTCCAATCTCCATATACTAAAATTAAAGCAATTTTGCGTTGGGAATTTTAGGAAGAAAATAGAAAAATTGTGAAAGATTACTTTTTTAGCTGCTTGGTTACGTATGTGTATGTGTATGTGTATGTGTATGTGTATGTGTATGTGTATGTGTATGTGTATGTGTATGTGTTGTTGGAGAAATTGGGTTTTTATTCAATTTCTTAATATTTAATTGATTTTAATTAATCAATTATTTGAGGGTATGAATATTTAATTTCCGAAGAAATAAATATTGTAGGATCGTTCTACTCTCCGAGTAGATGATCGTAGTATATTTAAAATTTCAAAACCGAATTTCGGTGAGTGAGAAATTAATGTACGAAGTTTAAGACAAAGTGATGCGTTGGGAGTAGTTTTAATAACTATCCCACATTGATAAATGTGAGAATTAACTACCTCCTTATTAATAGGAGTTAGTTAAGAATGTTCAAATTGTAGTGACTATTGAACCATTCAATTAGCCACACGCGCGCGCGCGCGCCGCCCGCCCGTCCGGCCGTGCCGCGCCGGGTCCGTGGTCCTTGGCCTTGGCCTTGGACTTTGGGTGGACTTTGGGCTTGGGCCTGGGGCCCCTTCTATCTTTTTGAGGTTCTAAAAATGTGGGCCTCGACCCACACGGATTTAGGCAGCCCAAGTCTATGGAAGTCAAGCGGAAGTTGACTTCTGGAATTTGAATTTGAAATGTGATTGTCTTAATTGCGTGGAAGTTTAAGAATGGAAGTTACCATTCCGAAACTGCCATATTAATGTGCTGGATATTAAGAATGGGAGGTTACCATTCCGGAAACTGCCTTATTAAGTGCTGGAGTATTAAGAATGGGAGTTACCATTCCTGAAACTGCCAGAAACTGCCGTATTAATGGGTGACCAGCCGTTACTGCCTTAAATACCCGTCTGTTCCACACCTGGGTGACACTGCCTATAAATAGGAGTGCATGGTTTTGGGAAAAACTTACTTTTTGCATACAACAAAATTCACCTGAGTTTTTCCAGAAAAATTGCATACTGCTTTCAGCATTGCATAGCATTTTAGAGTGCGATCCGGTTCTAACGTGTAATCTGTTCGCTGGAGCTTTGTACGCTGCGGTGTTGCTCGTGCAAAGAGGAAGCCGTTTTACCTTTCGAAGCAACTCGTCAATCCGTGAACACTAGCCGGGACGTGTTTATTTTACGGGAAAAGGTATCACCTTGACTCGGCTCTTTTCCCTAACTTTCTGTTTATCTACAGTGCTGTTTTCTTCCCTTTCTGGACCTGCTATTCTAAGAAGCTGCTCAAACAAGGAAGCTGCCTCTTTTGGAAAGTTGAAGAACTCGAAGAATTTGTAATTTCATTTACTGTCTTTATTTTTTCCGTCTAAATTCTTTGTAAGCCATTGTTGGTAATCTATAAACCAACAATCGTAAAACAAACAAGAAAAAAAAAAAAAAAAAAAAAAAAAAAGGTACCACAATGGCATCTGACGGAAATGGCTCCGATAACACCCCTATCGACAACACCCTTGTTGAGAACACCTCGAACCCAACTCCAAACGTTGTCCCCAATAACACGTTTTTACCCCCCATGTTTTTTCCACCCTCTGAAACTCGCAATTTCATGGTGCATGGGGAAAAACCCGAGAAGTTCTCGGGTACTGATTTTAAGAGGTGGCAACAAAAGATGTTGTTTTACCTCACGACACTTCACCTGGCAAGGTTCCTCCGGGAGGATCCGCCCGTTGTCGCTGAAAGTGAAACGGATAATGCTAGGAGGGTCGCATTTGACCAATGGTCTCATGGCGATTTCTTGTGTCGGAACTACGTCCTTGGAGGACTAGTTGACGCGTTGTATAACGTGTACCAACCGGTTCGTACTGCCAAAAAACTGTGGGAGTCTTTGGAACGAAAGTACAAAACCGAGGATGCCGGAACTAAGAAGTTCGTGGTGGCGAGATTTTTGGACTTCAAAATGGTAGATGGTAAATCTGTCGTTGAACAAGTTCAAAAATTTCAGTTAGTCCTACATGATATCCTCGCGGAGGGTATGGTCCTTCCGGACGCTTTCCAAGTAGCCGCAGTGATTGAGAAACTACCACCTTCTTGGAAGGATTTTAAAAGTTATCTCAAACACAAGCGAAAGGAAATGAGCCTAGAAGATTTGATCGTCAAACTTCGAATTGAAGAAGATAATAAAAGGATGGACGGTAAATCAAATCAAGTCTCGGATGAGGCAAAGGCAAATTTAATGGAACGTGGTGAATCGTCTAAAAAACGTAAAAGGCCTAATGACAAAGGTAAAGCACCTGTTCCTGCAAAACCCAAATTTAATGGTAATTGCTATAAGTGTGAAAAACCGGGCCACAAAGCAACTGATTGTCGCGTCTCTAAGAAAGTTGATAAAAACAAAGGTAAGAGAGGACAATCAAGTGCTAATGTGGCACAACATAATCTCACTGAAATGGATATGTCTGCTGTTGTGTTTGAGACCAACATGGTTGACAATCCAAAGGAATGGTTTGTGGATACCGGTGCTACTTGCCATGTTTGTTCCGAGAAGGGTGTCTTCTCGACTTATGCTCCTGCTGATGGGAGAAAGCTCCATATGGGAAACCATGCCTCGTCTGATGTGGCTGGTGTTGGAACTGTTGTGCTCAAGCTCACTTCTGGCAAAGAGCTCAAGCTGAAGGATGTGCTGCATGTCCCGGACATCCGCAAGAATCTGATCTCCGGCTCTCTTCTAGTTAGTCATCAGTTTAAACTAGTTTTTGAGTCTGATAAAGTTGTACTTAGCAAGTTTGGACAGTTCCTTGGTCGAGGTTATCTCGAGAATGGTCTGTTCAAAATGAGTGTAATGGTTGTAAGCCGTAAAGGCAAGAAAGTTAACAATGAAAATGTTTCTACTTCCTCTTACATCGTGGAGTGTTCCTCTTTATGGCATTTAAGATTAGGACATGTAAATCTAAAATCTATAAAGCGTTTAGTAAATCTTGATTTACTTAAAATGAACAATATTGAAACACCTAAAAAGTGTGAGATATGTGTTGAAGCTAAAATGACAAAGTTGCCATTTACTTCTGTGGAAAGGGACACTGCTCCTCTAGACTTAATCCATACTGATGTGTGTGATTTAAAGTTTGTGCAAACTAGAGGTGGCAAAAAGTATTTCATTACTTTTATTGATGATTGCACAAGATTTTGCTACGTTTATCTCTTGCGAAGTAAAGATGAAGCTATTGAAGCTTTTAAACTTTACAAGAATGAAGTAGAAAATCAACTTAGCACTCGAATTAAGGTGATTCGAAGTGATAGAGGTGGGGAATACGTAGCACCTTTTGAACAGTTATGTGCTGAGTCTGGCATCATACATCAAACTACTGCTCCTTACTCACCTCAGTCTAATGGTGTTGCGGAGAGAAAGAACCGAACACTAAAGGAGATGATGAACGCAATGTTAATCAGCTCGGGTTTACCGCAGAATCTGTGGGGGGAAGCTATACTATCGGCTAACCACATTTTGAACAAAATTCCACACAAAACAAAGGATCTGACACCTTATGAAATGTGGAAAAAGCGGAAACCATCCTACAAGTACCTCAAAGTGTGGGGGTGTCTTGCAAAGGTTGAAGTGCCTGCCCCTAAACAAGTTAGAATTGGCCCTAAAACGGTCGATTGTATCTTTGTAGGATATGCACTCAACAGTAGTGCCTATAGGTTTCTGATTCACAAATCAGAAATACCTGACATGTCAGAAGGCACTATGATAGAATCAAGGAATGCAATATTCTTTGAAAATATCTTTCCTAATAAAGATAAAGATGAGGTGAGACCTGAAAATAAGAGGGCTCACGTAGAAGCAGAGGCTGTTAGTTCTTCAGCTCAAGAGCATGAAGAACCTAGACGCAGCAAAAGAGCAAAAATTGCCAAAACTTACGGTCCTGACTTCATCACTTTTGTGATTGAAGATGAACCTAAGTCTATCAAGGAAGCTCTGTCAAGACCAGATGCATCATTCTGGCAAGAAGCTATCAATAGCGAAATTGATTCTATTCTGCAGAACAATACGTGGGAGTTGGTTGATCTCCCTAGAGGTTGTAAGACCTTAGGATGCAAGTGGATCCTTAGAAGAAAATATAAAGCAGATGGATCAATTGACAAGTATAAAGCTCGTTTGGTAGCTAAGGGCTTTAGACAAAAAGAAGGGTATGATTTCTTTGATACTTACTCCCCAGTAACGAGGATTACATCCATTCGTGTGTTAATTGCGATTGCTGCTTTGCACAATCTCGAGATTCACCAAATGGATGTCAAGACTGCGTTCTTGAATGGGGAATTAGCTGAAGAAATATACATGGATCAACCTGAAGGGTTTATAGCACCTGGCAACGAGAGAAAGGTGTGTAGACTCGTTCGTTCACTGTATGGACTCAAACAAGCTCCAAAACAGTGGCATCTGAAGTTTGATGAAACTATGTTGTCCAATGGTTTCAAGATAAACGAATGTGACAAATGTGTGTATGTGAAAAATACACCAAAAGGATTTGTTATCATGTGTCTTTATGTGGACGACATGTTGATCATGGGCAGCAGCAATGCCATGATTATGGAAACAAAGGCTATGTTAAAACGTAGTTTTGACATGAAAGACATGGGATTGGCTGATGTGATTCTAGGAATCAAGATCGAGAGAAAGTCTAATGGAATCTACTTGACACAATCTCACTATGTTGAGAGTGTGTTAAAGAAATTCAATGCCTTTAATGATCCACCTGCCAAGACGCCCATGGAGCTCAATGTACACTTGAGCAAGAATCGAGGCGATCCGGTTGCACAACTTGAATATGCAAGAATCATTGGAAGTGTGATGTATATTACAAACTGTACACGCCCGGATCTTGCCTGTGCAGTGAACAAATTGAGTAGATTCACTAGCAATCCAAATAAAGAGCACTGGAAGGCTCTTAGAAGGGTCCTTAGGTACCTAAAGTACACTATTGACTACGGGCTTCACTACACAAGGTTTCCGGCGGTACTTGAAGGGTACAGTGACGCCAATTGGATCTCTGACACGAATGAGTCATTTTCCACTAGTGGATATGTGTTCACTATTGGAGGTGCTGCTGTATCGTGGAGATCAACGAAACAGACGTGTATTGCCCGGTCCACGATGGAATCAGAATTCATAGCTTTGGATAAAGCTGGTGAAGAAGCCGAGTGGCTTCGAAATTTCCTCGAGGACATTCCATGTTGGAACAAACCCGTGCCTACTGTGATGGTACACTGTGACTGTCAAGCCACAATTGGCAGGGCTTTGAACGACATGTATAACGGAAAGTCGAGACACATACGTCGTCGACATAACTCTGTTAGACATCTGATCTCGAGTGGTGTGATGTCAATTGACTATGTAAGGTCAAAAGACAATATAGCGGATCCGCTTACGAAAGGAATAAACCGAGATCAGATGAATAAGTTGCTAGAAGGAATGGGTCTAAAACCCACAAAATAACAGCTGAAACAGTGGTAACCCAACCATGTTGACTGGAGATCCCAAGAACTTGGTTCAATGGGAAAACTAAGCTGTGAATGTTGAGTTGGAACACTTGGATATTCAAACCATTCCTTAGAAAAGCACAACACCAAGTGTTGTCCCGTAAGATTTGTGGTAAGGCTAAGTCTATGACTTTTAATGGTTCCCAAAGACCTCCGGGAGGTAGAGTATTGCGGGATACTCAATATGGGAGTCCACCTATATAAGTGAGAAGTGGGGCCGCTTCACGAAATGCACTTATGAACTCAAAGGGTGTCCATGGCCGAAATGGACAAAAACGTGAGAACGAAACACGTTTGAGATGTTGTTGTGTCAGCACCGTTGTCTCAGTACACACTAAGGAGGAGTAGTTCAAGGCATCGCGTCCACTAAGCCGCCAGTGTACTCGATAGTGTTTGACTACGGAAGGTTCAAGGTCACAAGCCACCTTTCCGGATGCAACAGTGTCTCAATTGAACTGGATTGCGAGTCTGCATGATTATGGGTAGTAATTTCCACTCATGTGGGGGATTGTTGGAGAAATTGGGTTTTTATTCAATTTCTTAATATTTAATTGATTTTAATTAATCAATTATTTGAGGGTATGAATATTTAATTTCCGAAGAAATAAATATTGTAGGATCGTTCTACTCTCCGAGTAGATGATCGTAGTATATTTAAAATTTCAAAACCGAATTTCGGTGAGTGAGAAATTAATGTACGAAGTTTAAGACAAAGTGATGCGTTGGGAGTAGTTTTAATAACTATCCCACATTGATAAATGTGAGAATTAACTACCTCCTTATTAATAGGAGTTAGTTAAGAATGTTCAAATTGTAGTGACTATTGAACCATTCAATTAGCCACACGCGCGGATTTAGGCAGCCCAAGTCTATGGAAGTCAAGCGGAAGTTGACTTCTGGAATTTGAATTTGAATTTGAAATGTGATTGTCTTAATTGCGTGGAAGTTTAAGAATGGAAGTTACCATTCCGAAACTGCCATATTAATGTGCTGGATATTAAGAATGGGAGGTTACCATTCCGGAAACTGCCTTATTAAGTGCTGGAGTATTAAGAATGGGAGTTACCATTCCTGAAACTGCCAGAAACTGCCGTATTAATGGGTGACCAGCCGTTACTGCCTTAAATACCCGTCTGTTCCACACCTGGGTGACACTGCCTATAAATAGGAGTGCATGGTTTTGGGAAAAACTTACTTTTTGCATACAACAAAATTCACCTGAGTTTTTCCAGAAAAATTGCATACTGCTTTCAGCATTGCATAGCATTTTAGAGTGCGATCCGGTTCTAACGTGTAATCTGTTCGCTGGAGCTTTGTACGCTGCGGTGTTGCTCGTGCAAAGAGGAAGCTGTTTTACCTTTCGAAGCAACTCGTCAATCCGTGAACACTAGCCGGGACGTGTTTATTTTACGGGAAAAGGTATCACCTTGACTCGGCTCTTTTCCCTAACTTTCTGTTTATCTACAGTGCTGTTTTCTTCCCTTTTTGGACCTGCTATTCTAAGAAGCTGCTCAAACAAGGAAGCTGCCTCTTTTGGAAAGTTGAAGAACTCGAAGAATTTGTAATTTCATTTACTGTCTTTATTTTTTCCGTCTAAATTCTTTGTAAGCCATTGTTGGTAATCTATAAACCAACATGTGTATGTGTATGTGTATGTGTATGTGAATGAGTGAGCTAGTGACAGCCATGTGACATGATATTGCTAGAAAATAAAAAAGTTGATGAAATAATGAGGCATGGCAGAGAGACATTTGGGGAACAGGCATGGCTGTAGGAATCAGTCAATTTGCATAAAAATAGCAGACTGAATTTTACTAATTTTTTTAATGACAAGTTATTAAAAACATGCAATTGCTAATTTAAACTTCATCCTCTAATATCTTTCACACATTTAAAATGAAAAATTGTTTATAAACTTCACCCCACAATATCCACAATGTTACATAAAATGTTACTCCCTCCGTCCCATAGAAACTTGCACACTTGGGTGGGCACACAATTTAAGAAATGTGTAAGAAAAGGTGTAATGGGTGATGTTTTGAGGGGTAGTTTTGTAAAGTTTTATGAATAAAGTAAAGTAAAAAGTAGATTGAGTGTGGAAAAGTAATGACATATGGGTAAATAAGAGTATATTTTGAGGGTGGGGGTTATGAAGATATTTCCTTTTATGGAGTGTGCAAATTGGTATGGGACATCCATTTATAGAAAGTGTGAAAATTCCTGTGGGACGGAGGGAGTATTACTTTTATATATAAAGGTTTACAAAATTACCCCTTAAAACTTTACTCATTATTATACTCCGTAATTTATTAAAAAGTGTGCTCACATACCTATGCGAGATATTCCAAGATGCATGGCATTGTGGAAATAAATAAAAACAAAATCATATTCAAGATTGGATTGGAGTAGTTGAATTATTAATGAGGTTGTGTGTAGTAGATCAGGGTAGATTTAATTAAAGGGGATTTTGAATAGCTAGTGTACATTGAATTCTATGTGAGAACTAATTATATGGGGGTAAATTTTGAAATATTTGGGTTATTGGTTTCGAAAAGAGTCCAATTTAATTCTTGATAATTGAGTATTGTTAGTTGGTTAGTAGAACAGTACTGCTTTGATTCTCAATGCAGATCAATTCAATCGAACCACATAGCCCACTTGTATCGTATGCCATTGTTCATTCTTGTTTTGTGTTATTCACAATTTATTGCTCTGTGTTTAGATTTATAGTGTGAATGCTTAAACTTTTTCCATGCCTTTGTTCATGGTAGCTTTGGTGTGGACAGAAAGAAAAACATAATAATTATCTTGGCAGGACAAAGTAATGTGTTTGGTTATGGATATTGCTCCGACGTCACCCAAAAACAAATTTCTTAACTAATTTACTTACTAAGAACGGTGTAATTCAATTGAAATATTTCGTGTTAGAAAGCAAGTAAAATGGGGGGAGTTTTGGATGATTATTGATTAATGTGAAAATTGCTTGAAATTCATGAGTTTAATTTGCATAATTTTGTAGAATTTCATGCATTATTTACACCAGTGTTTTCATAACCGAACCGGCGACCAAACCGGATTGGCTACCGGTTCACGGTTCAACCGGTCCAACCGTTAAAATGATTTTTAAATAATTATTTATATTATTTTAGTTTTTATTTGATTGGCCCATTAATAAATTATTTTGTTAATATAATAATTAGGCCCATTGATTAATTGGGCCCATTAATATATAAGCTTTGTTGTTTAGGGTTTCTTTATGGGATTCTCACTTCTAGCCGCTGCAGTTTTTGTAGTACTCAACAGTGAGTTTTGATTTTTGATGGAAGAGCGCCTGTTTTGACAGAACTCACAAATCAGAAAAAAAATAATTGCAATTTCTTGTGTGTCGCGCGCCGCCACCATGATCGTGATTTCGCCTTTATCTTCGAGCAACCAAAAGGTAAATGGTAGGTTCACACTTCTCAAGCCGCTGAAAATTGGGAGGAAGGAGGCGATGATTAAATATTTAAAAAAAAAAAGGGTCCGATTTTCCGGTTCTCCCCCCCCCTCCGGTCCAACCATCAAAACGGTTTTACCATCTATTTTGAAAACACTGATTTACACTGAATTGACTAAATACACTTGAAATGAGAAAAATATGTGTTTTGCTATTTTTATAGGAAAAAATGAGAATTTTTAGAGTACAACACACCTCAACTAATACTGTGGAGTCAATTGAAGAAATAAATCGAGAAAGAATCGAGAAAAAAATGAAAGTTAAATTATTTAGGCTTTGCAAACAATTTTTTCAGTTAATTAAATTGTTTGACCCGATTCACTAAGTTTGCAATTAATTATTGGAGCTAGCGTTCAAATGGCCCAAATGCAGCAACGACTAAGTTAATTTAATGGGCCCTATGCCCATTGGAATCAAGGGATGGGGTATATACCCCTCCAGCTTTGTTAGATACACTACCCTTTCACTTTTATTAATTAAATATTCATGTAAAATACCTGTTTTGTCCTTCTATTAAAATACAAAAAAAATAGATACACCCCCCTTAAATTTAAACTAACTCTAATTTGACGAGTTGCCGCCGCCACCCCACAAATGGCCGTCGCCGCCGCACCACAAAAAAAAAAAATCGACGACAAACCAGAGTCGACCAAAAACACTCCGGTAGACACTGGTTTGTCGACCAAAGACATTTCGGTCGACACTAGTTTGTCGACCAAAAATAAATCGGCCGACTCTGGTTTGTTGACAAAAAATACTCCGGTCGACTATGTGTTTTGAAAGAATTTTTTTTACAAAAATTAAGAAAACTGAATTTTTCGGCCATTTTGGATCGCCAAAAAACACTCATAGACACCCTGCTGTCGACGAGGGTGTTTTTAGGCGACCCAAAATAGTCGGAAAATAAAAAAAAAAAAAAAAAAAAAAAAAAAAACAAAACCTGAACTGTTTTTTTCACCGGCGACGCTGGGAGGGGGGGCATGACGGATTTGGGGGCGGGGGAAGGGGTTTATTGCACAAAAAAAAAAAAAAAGAGCAAAGAAAGGTTGCAGAAGCGGGAGTGAGTGCGGCGGCGGAACTAGCGGTAGCGGCGGGCGGGGGGCTCAACGGCAGTGGAGGTCCGGCGGATGGGGCGACGCGGCGCGGCCAGCGGTGTGACGCAGCCAGCAAAGGTGGGGGGCGACGCGGCCAGCGGTGGTGGGGGGTAGGCGTAGGGCTGTCAAATGGGCCGGGCCGGGCTGGCCCGGTACCGGGCCACCGGGCCAACACATTTTGTCGGGTCGGGCTGGCCCGACCCAGAATCTATCGGGCCTCAAATTCTCTAGCCCAGCCTGGCCCTGGCCGGGCCGTCGGGCCAAAATGGCCTATTTGTTTTTTTAATTAAAAAAATATTTTTTAAAAATTATTAAGCAAATTAATACTAGTCCAGTTTGGTACAGCTGGTAAACAACCCAATTTGACTAAGGGCCTAACAAGAATATAAAATAAAGAGTAAAACCTAATTAATTACTCTCCATCTTTATTCACTAGAATTTTGCATTAGTGGAAGAGAGGGCGTCCCTGTTATTTACGGGATGTAGGTGATAAAAGAGCTTCGGCTATATGTGCAATCTGGAGACATGATTCGAGTGGCCAGCGAACACGAAGTGAGCCAAAGGTGGGCGGCGCAGTGGAGTTGAAGGTAGGGTTTTTTAATTTAAAAGATGGTCAGTATCGCACAACCTGGTATGAAGGGGAAGGAAATGGGCGGCTAGGGTTTCTTATAATTGGAGGCGGGACATATAAGGAACAGAATAGATGAGGAAATAAGTTATTCCGCTTTAGATTTTCTTTAAATTAATTTTTAGTTTTAATTAAATAAAAAAAAATAGAGAACCGGGCCAGCCCGAAAAATCGGGCCAAGCCCGGCCTGAGCCCGATCGGCCCGGTTCTTTTCGGGCCATTATAAATCAGGCCCTGCCTGTCCTGTTAGTCGGGTGGGCCGGGCCAGCCCATCGGGCCGGGCTGGTTTTGACAGGCCTAGGTAGGCGCGACCAGCGAAGGTGGGGCGCGGCGCGACGCGGCCAACGAAGGTGGAGGGCGGCGACACTTAGTCGGCGGCGGCTGGAATGGAGGATGAAGAAGGAGGAAGGAGATGAAAAGTCAGGGTTTTAAGTTTGGGGGAGTGTATTTATGGAGAGTTTTTAGAGAAAGGGTACTATGGGTAATTTGAAGGGAGTGCATGTATAATTTACCAGTTTTAGGGGGAGTGCGTGTATCGAGGGAGTGCATTAAACAAAGCTGAAGGGGTATATACCCCATCCCGGAATCAATTCCGTGAGATAAAAAAGGAGGCCCATCAAGTTAATTAATTTGAAGCCCATTTGATGCTAAGCCCATATAATTAAAATGCTGGCTCAAACTTGGGAATTATTAAAGTATCATATAATGTCATATCTTTCTTAATTTAATGTTTTGTGGTTTATTTTACATGAGTTTTATTCTAGTTGTTAATTTAGATATGAGGTAATCTCTCGTTGATTTGGATGTTTGGAATTATATGGGTAACTAGTGTAAGACCCGCGTTTTACGCGGGATTGAAATAAATTTATATTATATTTTTAATTTATTAATTAAAAAATAGTATTTGAAACATGTCTAGATTTGTAAATTTATAATTCTATTAAATAATAAAAATAAATTTTTGTAGCAATATAAGTTACATTATATATATATATATATAAATATATAAGAAAACAATAATAAAATCGGGAATATAATTTTATTTAGGGTTAATTTGCAAAATAAATTACGACCTTTAGTATTTTTATCAATTACAACATATCTTTTTTTTTTCTTTGCAATTCGATACACCACCTTTTTAAGGTTTACAATTTAATACACTGATAGATTTTCCGGCCAATTTCAGTATTATTGTGGCAGCGGAATTACAAAATTTGTCACATTGTCGCCAAGTAGACTGTCAACAAATTTATTTATTTATTTAAAAATAATAATAAACATTTCAAAACTTTAATAAGCGCAAAATTAAAAAATATTTATTAACTCATTTGAGTCGTTTCTAGTTTCTCCATGCCTCTCTCACTCAGACTTCCTATTAGAACACAACAATAGTGCATAAAACTCTCTTTTTCTGTTGTTTTATATTTTCCTATTATTAAACTAATCGCATACACACATTTTTCTATAATTCAACAACATTTATGATTAAACCCTAGAAGAGTAATTAAAGTAAACCATAAACAACACAAAATCCATAATAAGACAAAAAAATGTATTTTACTTCTAAATTATTGCACCGTATAATTGATAAGCAAGGATTATAGGAATCACCATGTGCAAGGATGCGTGTTATGAGTTCTATGAGAAAATGATTTTCCTCTCCTTGTGCACATTTGAGGACCACTCGTGACGTACTTTAAGTTTTTCTGTGCAAATAAGATCGGTTTAATTTTATACTGATTAGAGTTTTAAATTATTTTTTTCATAATAATTAGTTGGTCGTCTATGTGGCGACAACGTGGCAAATTTTGTATTTCCGGCGCCACATCATACTAAAATTGCCCGGAAAATCTAACAGAGTATTAAATTGTAAAACTTTAAAAGGTGGTGTATCAAATTGCAAAGAAAAAAGAATATGTTGTAATTGATAAAAACACTAAAGATCGTGATTTATTTTGTAATTTATATTTATAATTTTTTTATTTTTAATATTTAAATTTAAAATTCAAAAGTGCTCATTGATAAGATTAAAAGTACGTAGTTCTAAATTCTATTACATTTAAGTTTTAATATTCAAAATTAATTTCACTCCGATCTTCGAGATATCTTTTAAATTCTGTTTCCAGACCTTATGGGCATGTTTGTTTTGAGATTTTGAGGATTTTAAAATTCGGATTTCAAAATCATAATACTTTTTATGTTTAATTTGTGTTTATTTTGGGATTTACGTAGAGTATGATTTAACTTTATAGTATAGGAATATAAGTTTTATAGGTATTTATATAGGGTTTGTAGGTATTTATAGAGTTGACTTTTATAGGGTTATATAGTGGAATTTTGAAATCCTGAATCAAAATTTCAAACTGTAACGGGGGTGGAGTTTCGAAATCCCAAATCCGAATTTTCTATCCCAAAACAAACATGCCCTATAAGTATTTACTAAGTCAATGGAATGATCAAATCTAATAAACAAAATATGACCAGTCTTAAAAAATAAATTTATACCATTAGTATATTTTTTTATTCTAGATAAAAAATAATGTTATATAATTATCAATATTTTTGTTTAACATCATATATCTACCTCTATATATATATATATATATATATATAAACTTTTGTTGTGATACATGTTACATTCTCACCCACTCTACCTAGATGGGGTGAATCTACTTCTCCATATAATCTTCACTCATTGGCAAGCCTTCTACATATAGAAAAATTAATACGATGCAAAAACATATAAGAGCACAATGATATTTGATAAGTATTTTATAATTGTTCAGGTTCTAAAATTTATACTCATCCCTCCGTCCCATACTTGAAGGCACATTTTACCATTTTGGGCGTCTCATACTTGAAGGTACGTTACCTAAATTAGCAAAAACACTTTTAAACACTCCCCTTAAAACATCACAATATTACAACAAATGAAACTATTTTATTATAGGGTTAATTGCAAAAAAAATCACCACCTTTAGTGTATTTATCAATTACAACATATTCTTTTTTTCTTTGCAATTTGATACACCACCTTTTTATGTTTTGCAATTCAATGCACATATATATTTTTTCGATCAATTTTAATTTAACTTGACGCCGAAAAACGGCGAACACACCACGTTATCGACACATAGAGTATCACTAATAATTTTTTTTAATGAAACACACATGTACATTTAAAAAACATTTTTTTTATATAAATTGCACATCAAATTCATTTATATTTTTATAATTTTTTGGCAAAATTCTCCATCTTTATGCTTTAATATTATGAGTAATGATTTGATGTTTTCTATATCAAAGCTCACTTATCCTCTACACAAATGTAAATATGTAATATCTAAATAATTTTATATATAAAAAAATCCAGTCAAAAAAATTTGCAAAATAAAATAATTCATATAATCATATTTATTCTTATGATGTGCATTAACGCGTTTTGCTAAAAAAAAAAATTCTAATCACACAAGTTGTGCATTGATCAAAATCATATTTATTCTTTGTCTTAATATTTTTTCTTGATTATGTTAACTTGTTTTTTCTTAATCACAAAAAATAAAAATATATAAAACATTTTTTTATGTTATGTTGCAAAAAAAAAAAAAAAATAATAAAAAAAAAAAAAAAAAATATATATATATATATAATCGCGCAAAACACGACGAATTTGTAATTTTTAGGAGCCACGTCAAATTAAAATTGATAAAAAAAATATATCGGTGCATTGAATTGCAAAACTTAAAAAGTTGGTGTATCGAATTGCAAAGAAAAAAAGAATATGTTGTAATTGATAAATACTCAAAAGGTGGTGATTTTTTTTGCAATTAACCCTTTATTATACTAAAAAGTAACTTTATTTCTATTTATAAAGTTGAAAAGTCTTTACTATCCTCACTTTATCTTACATAATATTAATAAACAATTCATTCATTAAAATCCGTGTCCAATTGATTTGAGCCTTCAAGTATGGAACGCAGAGAGTATGATTTAGACACTCTAAAGAAAATTACACACGAAAAAAATACAACTTTAGCAAAATTAAAATAAATAAGCCATACATAAAACTTGTATGTATATATGTACACATTATCGACCCTAATGGTTAAATCACCACATTTCATATATTTTCAATATAATCTAAACCTTTTAATAATTGTAAATAAATCACTAATTTTTACATATTGTTGTAAATTAAATTTTTTGACAAATTCATTTATACTCGAATAAGACGTTTTGAAATTAAATTTGATTTAAAGAATAATATTTCATTATGAATGTGTCATGTCAGTAAGAAGTTTAAACTACGTTAGATTCGGGCACAAATAAATTTGCCAAGAAGTTTAATTTGCAACGATATGTAAAGTATGTAATTTATTTTTAGTTATTGAAAGATTTAAATTAGATTGAAAATGGTGATTTAATTTGCAATTAACCCTAAAATAAAAGTGTATTTTGTCTAGATCATAAAAAATAAAATTGAAAGTACGTTGATAGACAAATTATAATATTTAGAAAACTAACATAAAAATGGAGCACGTTTAATTCAATATAGTATATTATTCCTAAAATTCTATATAAAAAAAAAAAGACGTTTAATTTAGGAATAATTTACAATAATACAATAGAACATGTTTAATTTCGATTTAATAAAATTAATTGAATTTCGAATATCTTTCACTATCACATCCAATGTCTCATCACGTAATTAAGGGATAAAATATTAATGTGAATTCATTTTGATTTTAAGAGAAAATTCAGAATTTAATATTATTGCCAACAATTAGGGAGTAATTCTTTAATGTGAAGGTTGACTAATATTGATTGAAAAAACATACTTACTTTGGTACGTAGTTATTTGGATATATTGATATCATTAATTGATTGGAAAAAATTTAGTGCAAAATTTGCAACAATTAAGGACTAATTATATTTATTCATTGCTCTCTAATTAAAAAATGTTACTAAATACTCCTTATAAGATTTTGTCAATTAATCATGATTATATTAGTATATGTTCTTGTATAATTATTATAAAATACTCCCTTCGTTTTTTAATAAGTGTCACTTTAGCTTTTTAACTAATTTTAAAATAAGTGTCATTCTGAGTTTTTTTCTTTAATTTTGACTATTTTGCCCTTATTCATTTACCATATATATTGTTCATAAATAAATTCCATAAACATTGTTTATACCAAAATTAAACTGGTTTATGAATAATAGCTACATTCTTGACCACATTCTTTATGAAACAAAACTTCTATATCAAAATTAGCTATAATTAATTAAGGGTAATATGGACCACACTTTATAATCTTAATTTGTTGAAAAATGTCAAAATGACACTTATTAAAAGATGGAGGGAGTATAATTTATATATTGATGGCATATTTTATCGAGGATCTGATTTAAGATGAAAATGAATTACTGTTTCTTATTTTTCTTAATTTTCGGATCTTAATTGATTGCCATTTTAAAATTATTATTCATTAATTATACACTATACACTATATTGATATTGACCATTTTTGGTAGAATAATGATGATATTTAAAAAAAAAAAATTAAAATTCATTTACCTAACTATATATTGTACAGTATTATAATTAAAAAATGTATACAACAAAAACAACCATGTATTTCATTTTTATAATAATACAATAAAAATCAATACAATATAGATATTTTGTATTTACAAATGCATGCTTTAAAGGAGGCCAGACTGTCATATAAAATACTCAAAAGTGGCTCAATATGGTATTTTTTCTACCACCGTGACCCAAGAGAGAAACACGAACAATGATTTCCCTATCCTTCAAAGCCAAAGCTTGATACATAAACCTTCAAAAAAAAAATTCAATATATCTAAACTCCAAAAAAATACTTGTAGAGAACGTAACAATGAATCTAAAAAAAACATATTTGAGTGTACATTAGAAATTATAGATCTATAAAATTATATATATTGAATGATGAAATAGAAATACATAAATTTGTTGATTGAGAAAGAAGAATGTATCATACACGAAGATGAAAGTGCACATCGAGAATTTTACAGAAATACATACTGTACATGAAGAGGAGAATTCCTGCAAAAAAATAATAATAAGGATGAGTAAATATTCAAGAGATTAAAACTTGAGTGATTGAGATGAGTAAAAATGAGTTGAGAATTGAAATTTATATAGGAGTAAAAATAAGGATGGAAGGTTGAGATTAAGAGTTAAAATAGATGGTTGAGATTAAAAGTTGAAATATTAGAATGAAGGAGAATGAAGGGATGTTGAATTGGAGAGAATTTATAAGAAAGAGAATGAGAAAGTGAATGAGGTTGTGACATGTGTCACATAATAGGTTTGCAAATATATATTTATAGATTAGTGTATTTATGGATTAGTTATTTAATTAGTCTATGTCTTGATTAAATTGTTTTTAATGTTGTGATTTGTATGATTTAATTGAGATTAATCCTATTAGGTAGCATTTTCGATTATATTAATTGCAACGAGAGTTGGGTTTGCATGATTGGGGTGTGGGTGTGACCCTCGATTAATTAATTGAAGTTAAATAGTAATTAGATTAATCGAGAGGGGTTGATTGCTTAGATCGACAACGTTAGACATTAATCGAATAGAGGTCGTCTAGGAGATTAGTGAGAGGGCGAGTCGTAAACATTAATAACCGTGTTGAAAGTATTTACGAGTCACTATCCTAGGAGCTTATGGTACTAATTAGATCTTATAATTGTTAATTAATGCACGTGTCCACTTAAGTCTCACGAGGGATTGATCTATACAATACAACTTATTTTATTACAAGTATATTTGGTTTATCAATACAAACATAAGGATATAGAATATCCCAACAATATTTTTTATTAAATTGAAAGAGGGCGCATCTCTCCAAAAAAAATGGGGGAGTAAATAGTCAGGGCTGATCTTTCAACTTAAAAAATAGGTTCACCAAACTTATGACATGGGCCTCCGTACTTGCATGTCAAAAGTAGCATAACTTAGGCCAAAAGGTAAGATATTAAATCATGAGGGTGTATATAAAATATCATATTTGTCTATATTAAAATATTATAGATACATAAACTATCCTTTAAAATCCTAACCCTAAACCTAATTTTGTAGCAGCCGCCGCCTTCACCATCATCTCCGCCAGCCTTCACCGCTGTCACCCATTCAAAATATATTCAGAAAATTAAAAAAAAAAAAAACTTAAAAAAATATAGATTTTTTCAACCAACCAATGTCGATCGACATTGGTTTGTCGACCATAAAATATATCGTTGACTATAATTTGTCGAAGAAAAACATCCTTAGCGACAACTTTGTATCGAAAGAAAATAATATATATATATATATATATATTTTTTCGATGACGAATGTCGACCATAAACGTTACGTTCGACATTCTTCGTCGAAAATAAAAAAAAAAAGAAAAAAGAAAAGAAAAATGATGTACTTGTGCGTGAAGAAACGGGGAAGGAGGGAGAGGGGGTAAGGCGGCGGTGTCGGGGATGAGACGGAGGTGAAGAATCGCGGCACGGCGACGCTGTGTGGCCGACCTCCATGGCCGACTTCGGATTTGCGGAACAAAAAAAAAATTAAAAAAAAAAAACAAAGAAGGAAAGGGGAGGAAAATGCGGCCGGTTAATTAAAGGGTCTGGCTATTTACATCTCCATTTCAGATGGATGCACTACCCTGATTGATGCACCCTGCCTAAAATCGGTCTAAAATAAATACACCCCCCTTAATTGTCATAAATGTCTTTCTCTCATAAAATTTTTATTACTACCTACACCCACAAACCCTAATTTCATCTTCATTCTCGACATTTCCCCAACCAAAAAAAACACGCACCTACTCCCCCTTGTTCGGCCGGCCGCTGCGCCTCCTCCCCCTCGTCTGACACCACTAGCTCCCCCATGCACCTGATGATGCCGCCGCCCAATCCTTCTCCTCCCCTCCCAAATCTGGAAAAAGACAGGCAAAAAAAAAAACTCCCTTCACCTTCCCCACCCCCTCCGCCGCTAGCGGTTACCTCCCCCACTACCGGCTGCGACCACCCATCTCCCTCTCACCCTCCCTTCTGCTTTTTTTTTTTCGTTCATTTTTTTTATCTATTTACTCCCCCCACTAACCCCTCGTCCCCCACTCACCAACCACCTCTCTCTCTCTCAAGCAAAAGACCAACCACCTCTCTTTCTCTCAAGCAAAAGGAAGGTAAGTTAATTTTTTTTTTTATTTCAACAAATTTGTGTCGACCATATACACTCTCGTCGATAACAATTTATCGACGAGAGTGTATATGGTCGACATTAAATTATCGATTTTTTTTATTAATTTTTTTTCGACCATTCTAGGTCGACCATATACACTCTCGTCGACAAAGTGTATATGGTTGAAATGTTAAAAAAAACTTTTGATATTTTTCTCAGTATTTTTTGGAATTTTTTTTTTTCGTGGTTATTGGAAATGGTGTTAGCGACGATCGGAAGAATGACAATTGGGTGTGCGTTCAGTAGGGGGTGCATCTAGTATTGTAGATGTTGTTAACTCTTAAATGCTTTAACATTATCAACAACATCTTAATTTGACCTTCCTTGATTTATTCTAAGTCTTTTCTGCAATGTTACATTAAATGTTGTACTAAATGCTCTCACATTCAGGAACGATTCTAGAAGCTTCTACAATAGTCTGGAACCTGGAAGATTCCAGAAGGTTGGAGAACGTGCTAGAAGACCTTGGAGCAGTTTAGAACGACCTGGAAGATGGCAGAATGTTCTAGAAAGATCATGGAGGTTGAGGTCCTAAAAAATAGGATCTCATAATGGAAGGATCTAGAAGCTGTGTATTTCTCTATAAATACCGCTGGAGTCTTTCATTTCAAAGTATGCACTACTCGAGTAACACCTCCTTGAGCGTTCAACCCTAGTTAGGAGTTATGGCCAGTAGTTGTATCATTTAACGTACGCCGAGGGATACCACACCTTCCAGTGTACTTAGTTCTAGTCTTGTATCGAGTGAGAGTGAATCATAGATCAGATTAGTTCTTTAGACAGTGTTTTACACTTAAGTCTGTTTGCGGATTCAGGCACCTGCCTCGATTGTAGTTTCTGTTTGTGGAATGTTGAAGTAATTGCTGAGACATTTCACACGACACTTTTTGTATAACTTAGGAACTAAGTTACTTTTCGCCGTAAGGCTTAGCATAGGTTTTGTTATTAATAAAATCTATGTTAAAAATTATTCCATTGTGTTCGTATTGTGTTTTAGTGTTTTAGACTTCCGCTGTGTACTGTGTTTAATTATTCACATTCTGTTAGAGTTAATGCTACACTAATTGTCACAACATTCAGTGTAACATTGTTCTGTTTTTTACTTAAACACTAGATACCTACCCCACACACACTTTCAGTTGGTATCAGAGCCGATACCTGACGACACTAGGTTTAGATCCTTGCTTAAAGTGTGTTTTAGTTTATGTTAGCAATGGAAACACATCACATATCCACTACACTTAGGCACCCGAACATATTATCCATATTTTAAGCCTAAGATGTGCATGTATATCAAGTCGATTGATGAACGTGCTTGGAGGACTGTACTTACAGGTTATGATGTACCAAAGATCCAAATCAACACATCAACACCCCACCAGAAAGAAGAAAAAGTCAATTTCAACCAAGGTTATCAAAAAGGTGAAGGTAAACCAAGGTATGATCTTTAATATAGAAAATCAGTTCAATGCATGTTCTGAATATGGTCTTTATGAAAATTAATGTACCAATACTAGACTTATGAAATAACTGAATTTTAGTACTACCTTAAATGATGAATCAGATGAATCAAAAGATGTTGAATTTACTTTTCATACCAAGATTGATTATGATAATTCTTTAGATGATAATCTGGATGATACAGATTCTGATGTTGCACCTAATGTCACGACATTTATGGTAACATCGAAACAGAGTCACCCAGATTTGAATTGTTTTAATGGGTTTGTTGATGATGCAGGCATAAGGATTGATGATCATAAGTACCAAAAGTTGTTGGATGATTGTAACTCTCAGAAACTTACTCTTAATTCTTTGAACAAAGAGAATGAGAATCTGAAAGGAACAATTACTGAGCTAGAAGTCATACATTCCAGAAGAGATTTTGAAATTGGTAAACTGAAGGAGAAATTGATCACCTCTACTTTAAGTTTCATAAAATTTTCTATGAGTGCTTCTGATATATGTTATAGCTATTGGTAAATCTGATAATTGTGGTATACGTTATGATAGTGAAACTGCTTCTATTTCTAAGAATTTTGAAAATGCTGTGAAGTTTGTGAAGGCAAATGTTAAAACATATGTTGTAACATCTGCACAAACAGATTTTCACAAAGTAAAAAACATTGAAAAGAAGTTTGTATGTCATTATTTTTCGATAATTGATCATATTTGTCCGTACTGCATGCAAATGTTTGATGATCTGAGATATGAGAAAATGTTAACTAAAATGATGTCACATCCTATGAAACATTTTCTGAAATCTGCATGAAAATCTGATGTTACTTGTAATGCTGTTCACACTTCCTTGAAAGCATGTTTACTTGGTCAATGGTATTTTTGATAGTTGTTGTTCTAGACATATGACAGTACAAATTGACTACTTATCTGATTATGTGACCTTGAATGATGGTAATGTTACATATGGTGGTTGTTCTAAAGGACAGATTATAGGAAAAGGAACTTTGAATGTTGAAAGTTTTCCTAAGCTTAAATATGTTTTGCATGTTGATGGCTTGCTTGCTCATTTGATTAGTATTAGTCAACTTTGTGATGATAATTTGCATGTAAATTTTGACAAAGAATCATGTGTATGTTCTTAATAAAGATGAAAATTGTCTAGGGCAGTAGATAATTGTTATCTTATTGGAACAAATGTGTGTAATTTGTCAAAGAATGATGAAAATATCTTATTGCATCAAAAAATTGGGACATGCACATTATAGATCAGTGAAAAGACTAATCAAAGTCGATGCAGTGAAAAAGATTACCAAAACAGAAGTTTCAGAGTACTACTGTATGTGGACCATGCCAGAAAGGTAAGCAGGTAAGAGTGTTGCATTAGATGCTGTCACATTGTTCTACACATCAATGTTTCGAATTGTTTTGCACATGGATTTAATTAGTCCTATGAAAACTGAAAGCATTGGAGACAATATTCACTTGTTGTGGTAGATGATTTTTCTAGATTTACCTGGATTGAGTTTTTAAGAGATATATCTGAAACATTAATTTGTTGCATTTAAAATTCTTTACAAAAGGTTCAAAAATGTGTTTAACTTGAAAGTTAGCCATATTATAACTGATCATGCATGGTAGGGAATTTGAAAACAACATGTTTAATGATTTCTGTGATAAGAAAGGTATCTTGTAAGAATATTCATCTCCTAAAACTCCACAACGGAATGTCTTTGCTGAAAGAAAGAATATAACTCTACAAGAAATGATAAGAGTCATGCTTACTTCTAAAAGTCTTGCTAAGAGATTTTGGACTGTAGCATTGAATACATCATGTCATATTATTAATAAAGTTTATATTCGATCTAGTTCTATTCAAACACCTTATGAGATTTTGAACATTAGAAAACCAAATGTGAAGTATTTTCATATATCTGGTTGTATGTGTTAAATTCTGAATGATATGGATCAACTTCATAAGTTTGATTCTAAAAGTGTAAGGTTTCTTTTTAGGCTATTCTAGAAATAGTAAAGCTTATAGAGTTTATAACCTTAAGACTAACACTGTTCAAGAACCTGTTAATGTTGTGTTTGATGATGATTAAGGTCTTACAGATGACAAAGATGAAGAAGATGTATCATAAGTGACTGTCAATTCTGAGAATACACTGAAGTTTGATAATGTTGCACCGAATGTTAACACATCTGGAGCAACATCTACAGAACAGTCAGTTGTAATTTCACAGAATGATCAGTATGTTCCCAAAACGAATCCTTCTTCAAGAATAGGTAAAAGTCATCCTTCTGACCAGATCATAGGTGATGCTACAGTTGGAGTGCAAACAAGAGGAAGAATAAGATCGAATAAGGTAGATGTGGTAAGAACAATATGCATGTCTTCTATTTGCAATGTTGTGAATGCAGAGTGTTACTATTCTGAAATTGAACCTAAAAGTGTGAATGAAGCATTAATTGATGAATATTGGATAAATGCTATGCATGAAGAACTTGGTCAGTTTGAAAGATTTGAAGTATGGACACTTGTTTCAAGACCTAGTCATACTAATGTCATTGGAACAAAGTTGATTTTTAAGAATAAAACTGATGAGTTTGATAACATTTTTTTAGGATTGAGACTAGATTAGTTGCGCAAGGTTACACCCAAGTTGAGGTTATTGATTTTGATGAAACTTTTGCACATGTTGCTAGGATAGAATCTATTAGATTATTGCTAGCAATTGCATGTTTTATTGGCATTAAACTTCTTCAAATGGATGTATAAACTGCATTTCTAAATGACATTTTGATTGAAGAAGCATATGTTGAACAACTTAAAGGATTTGAAGATCCACAATACCCTGATTGTTTTGTTAGAGGAGAAACTGATATAACTTTGTTCATTAAGCACACTGGGGAAGATTTACTTATTGCTCAAATATATGTTGATGACATTGTGTTTGGTTTAACTCGTGAGAAAATGTTAACCAATTTGTTAAAGCAATGACTGCAACATTTGAGATGAGTATGGTTGGAGACTTGAATTACTTTTTAGGTCTACAAATCAAGCAATGTAAGGATGGTATATTCTTCTCTCAAGGTAAGTATGCTAAGAACTTGGTTAAAAGGTTTGGTTTTGAAAGTTAAAAAGTAATGAAAACTTCTATGAGATCTACTTTGATACTTTGCAAAGACAATGCTGGAAAGGATGTTGATCCAACATTGTATAGATCCATGATAGGAAGTTTACTTTATCTAACCTCTAGTAGACCAGATATTATGCATAGTGTTTTTGTTTGTTCTAGTTACCAATATTATCCAAAGGAATCTCACCTGAATGTTTTTAAAAGAATTATCAAGTTTGATGCAGGTACAAGTGAACTTGGGATATGGTACACTATGGAAACCAATAACACATTGATTGGATACAGTGATGCGGATTGAGCATGAGATATGGACGACAAAAAGAGTAAGAGTAGATGATGTTTCTACATGGGAAACAATCTTGTGGTTAAGCAAGATGTTTCATGTCTATGAAATTGAAATTGATATCCTCACAATTTTCTGTGATAATATGAGTGCATAAACATTTCTAAAAATTCAGTACAACACTCACTCACTAAACACATTTGCATTAGAAATTATTTTATGAGAGATTTAGTGGAGAAGAACATAGTGAAGTTGGAATACGTACCTACTGAAAATCATAATGATGATATATTTACTAAGGTCTTGACGTTGAGAGATTCTTATCTTTAAGGAAATCTCTTGGTATGTGTGGTATCTGAATAATTCTGGATGGATGGTGTCATAAATGTCGTAGCATTTAGGACAACATCATAAGGTTGTACAACTGTTATAAATTTAATTTATTTCCTATTTTCGTTGAATAATTCCTTTGTAAAATATTCTTGAATCTAAAATTTGTTGTGCAAAAATAAACATGTCTTACACCTCTCAAATGCATAAAAAATAGAATGTTATTAGCATACTAAAAGATGTACCAAATCACTGAGTAACTATGGAGCACGGAGTTCGCTACTACGATGCCTTCTTTTCAAAAGGTGATATTTGGTAAAAACATCAAGATGTTTGTAATCCATTAAATAAGTATGGGGCACGGAGTTCGCTACTACGATGTACTCTACAGGAACAATGGATCAATACAAATTAGATGCTATAACACAAAAAGAAAAAATATGGTGCAACACAAATGAAGTAAATTCATGTAAAAACCGTGTTGAGGTGTATGTAACAGTTTTGAGCATAACATTAGATGATTCGATTATATTTTTATAAGTAGTAATTATTTGATTATTTGTGGAAATTTATTTTATTTATTCCTGATTATACTAACCCACATCCTTGTTTTATTTCAGATTATACACATTTAAATACTAAATATTCTAGAATGTTCTTAATTTAATTAATTATTTAATTATGATTTTACCCACTACTTAACCATGATCTATTTTTGTGGCTAATTTTATGGAGTATTATCGAATTTCTTCTAGAAACTTCCTTAGTTAGTTTTTAATTTTTACACGTATTACTTCCAACTATGCATTCTCTCCTATATACTTCTCATAACATGATATACTAAGCATTGCATTTTTTTGAGTGATTTGAGTATTGCATTTTAAGATTTGCTAAAGCCTTGTTTGTCTCGGTTATTGGGATTATATCTTTTCGATTTCTTGGTGTTTAAATGACAGGAAACTACCTCACCACACTCAAACTCCCACGAAACTGTCATCTCCATCTCTCTCCAATCTTAATAGTTTCGCTTTCATGGCCGTTTCACACCAAAACTCACCAGCTGCTACAAGAAAAGCTGAAACACTTACCCAAACAACTCCAGTTACAGCCATTCCTACAACTGTTCACATTCAACTCGATTCGACCCTTAACGAGCTGAACAAAGTTGTTGAGATTATGTCTCAATCGAATGTGAATTTTGAGAATCTTACATTCTTACTGTGGAAATATGTCCATTGACATTTCTCATTACTGAAAACCGAAAAACTCACCACTACACTTGATTCGTTCACCTCATAAAAGCCCCAATTTCCAAGTCCTAATACTGAAACAGAGGCAAACGCCTCGATAGCTTCCTCTCTGGGGGAGAGTGAAAAGGAAATTGATGATTTTCCTGTTGCTGAACAGAACGAGTCTGCAAATGCTGAGACATCCGATTCTGAGGACGCTCAAATGAAGGAGGCCGACGCGAATGCTAACTCAGGTGAAACTAACTTTTCTCTTTTTAATATTGATGAATCTGAATAGATTGCATTTAGGATGATCGTTAAGAAAGAAAAGAGAAAAGATTAGCCCATGTTCAACGAAGGAGATCTGGCTTTATGTTCACAAGAGTTATTACTATAACTCACTGAGGAGACAGAAGAAAGAAAGTAGTGTTGATGATGAACCGATTCAAGGTGTTTTCTTAATCGGAGGAAGAAAATGTGGTTACTGAGAAATGAGTCAAAAGGAAGTATGATCCAAAGGGAAAGATGGTTGCTGCTGAACGAGACTTGCCCAAAGGAATTGAAAATTCTGATCCAGAGGATAATCCCATTGTGCGTGAGATTAAGAAGTTTCTGAGGAAGAATGCTGCATTAAATGCTGAAGCAAGTGCCGCAACACCAGACCCTGATGACAGTAGTAGTGATGATTCTGAGAAAAGCAGTAGTAAGGACTCTGAATCAGCTGAGGAAACAAATTCTAAAGGAGGTAATTCTGATCCTGATAATAATTTTTAGATTGATAGGTTAGTTGCTGAAATCACTAAGCTATCTTGACGAAAATTGTTAATGGAAAGAAGAATTAACATTGTTGATTTTGAGAGTAAAAAGTTGATACAATTTTTTATTAAAAGGAAGTTGTTGAAAACTGTAACTTTGAGTGATACTTTTGTGTTTGATTGGGTATATGTACTTTATGCTTGACTTAGGAAGAGTACGGGTAGACGTAGCTCTAAATGATATGGGAATGTACAATTTAGGGGGAGATTAGTTTCACTTACTCTGAAATTGATTAATGATCTCTTAGAGATAGAGCATGTGATTGATGAAGATGAACTTGATTTGAACTTGGTTGCTACTTCTATAACTGGTGGTAGATTAACTAGGTGAAATTTTTTATGTTTGCTAAAGATCTCACATCTCTATACTCTGTACTCCATAAATTAATTGTCTACAATTGGATACCCTCTACAAATTCCACTAAGGTGACTAAGGATCAAGCTACATTGTTGTATAAGATGATTTTTGTGTTGAAGAATTTCAATTTGGATTTAACTATTTTCACCACCTGCAGTTTATAGTGATATTTATTATAAAGGGAATTTACCTTACCATTGTTGATATGTTCATACCTCAAGAGGCATGAATGTTTAAACCTAAGGAAACTGAGGTTATTTGAGGCAAGGTACCCTTAATGACTATCTCACCTGATCTGTTACTTGGTGAAAGGATTGTTGATTTGCTCGTATAAAATTCAGATGGTTCTGATCACAGAGATGCTCTTATTCCAGCTCGACCAGCTCCAGCAAGACCTGAACAGAGGAATGCTACACCAAATGTTAAACGCATTGATGGTCACATTGGTCAAACTTTTTCTGTTTCCAGATCTTTTATTATACTTCAACTAAAACGTTTACAGGACTCTATTGATGGCCTTCAGTTCCTTAAAGTCCGTGGTTAGAGACGCTTTCTACTACCACAGGGGGAGAAACACCATCAACTTCTGGGGTTCGAAGTGAAGAGCTCCATGGAGATGTACCAGAAGCTGATTGTGTACCTGATGCTATTCATGAAGAGACTGCTGAACCAGATGTTGTAGTTCACTTTGCTACAATGAGCACTGTTGTTGAAGAGGAGGAGGATTAATTTGTTGATGTTGATAAACGTATGGATGTTCTTTATGACATCTAAACAGGTTATGGTAACAACTGAACAGGTTGATACAAGACAGGGGGAGGGCTGAACATTATAAGTGATTATGTGCAGGAACATGATGCTGCAGCTGTTGATACATCAATATATGTCACTTGTTTAGTTTCTTAAGTATTTGTGCCTTTTATACTTCCCTTGATCTTATGCATTATTGTTACTGTGTTTAAGTTGATTTACAGATTTTGTTTTTACTTCCTAGTTGATAGGTTGTTCTTTATTCAACTTGCTTAATTTGTTTGCATTTATGATAATAGATTACTGCTTTTATGCTTAAATTGTTTTCTTACTTATCATTATTTGCTTACTGCATGTTGTATAAGTTAGTTGTTTATTGTATTTGTTTTTTCCCTAACCTTGCTCTATTTTCAGTTTGCTTAAACTGTTTGCCTTAAGAATTATTCTTATTTGCTTACTGCATCAAGTTTGCTTAAATTGTTTGCCTTAAAGAATTATTCTTATTTGCTTACTGCTTGCTGACTTTAGGTCTTTGTTAGTTGTTATTTGTTTTGTCTTTCTAACTTGCCTTATTATTCAATCTACTTAAATTGTTTGCTTTGAGGATAATATAGAAGTACACCTCTCTTTAATTATCATGTGCTTACTGCTTAGTGCTTAAATTGTTTGCCTTGATGATAATATAATTCAGAAGTACACTTCTCTTTAATTCTCATTTGCTTACTGCTTATTGTCTAAGTCTTTGTTAGATATTGTTTTTCACATTGTTTGCTCTGTTTTTATTTTTAGTCTTTGATCTATTTATTTTTTCTTTTCTTCATTATTGCTCTGTTTGATTATTGAGTCTTACATAAGTCTTAGGTTGATCTAGTACATATTCATATATGATGCCCTGATTTAATCTTTGATTTTTGTAAAAGTTATATGTTTTTGTAAACAAGTGTACTGTTTATACTTGTTTTGGTTTTGAATAAGATTACTTTGATTTTATGGCACGGATCTTAGTAAAATTATTCTTGATCTTCTTTTGATTTGATCCAACGGTTACAACAGGTATTGTCTTGACTAGTATTTAGCTTTGATGTTCAACATACCTAAATACATAATACTGAGTATATATAGAAATATATGTGCATCAGGTGTGTTGTAGTCGAAAGGTCAAATTGGGGGAGATTGTAGATGTTGTTAACTCTTAAATGCTTTAACATTATCAACAACATCTTAATTTGACCTTCCTTGATTTATTCTAAGTCTTTTCTGCAATGTTACATTAAATGTTGTACTAAATGCTCTCACATTTAGGAACGATTCTAGAAGCTTCTACAATAGTCTGGAACCTGGAAGATTCCAGAAGGTTGGAGAACGTGCTAGAAGACCTTGGAGCAGTTTAGAACGACCTGGAAGATGGCAGAATGTTCTAGAAAGATCATGGAGGTTGAGGTCCTAAAAAATAGGATCTCATAATGGAAGGATCTAGAAGCTGTGTATTTCTCTATAAATACCGCTGGAGTCTTTCATTTCAAAGTATGCACTACTCGAGTAACACCTCCTTGAGCGTTCAACCCTAGTTAGGAGTTATGGCCAGTAGTTGTATCATTTAACGTACGCCGAGGGATACCACACCTTCTAGTGTACTTAGTTCTAGTCTTGTATCGAGTGAGAGTGAATCATAGATCAGATTAGTTCTTTAGACAGTGTTTTACACTTAAGTCTATTTGCGGATTCAGGCACCTGCCTCGATTGTAGTTTCTGTTTGTGGAATGTTGAAGTAATTGCTGAGACATTTCACACGACACTTTTTGTATAACTTAGGAACTAAGTTACTTTTCGCCGTAAGGCTTAGCATAGGTTTTGTTATTAATAAAATCTATGTTAAAAATTATTCCATTGTGTTCGTATTGTGTTTTAGTGTTTTAGACTTCCGCTGTGTACTGTGTTTAATTATTCACATTCTGTTAGAGTTAATGCTACACTAATTGTCACAACATTCAGTGTAACATTGTTCTGTTTTTTACTTAAACACTAGATACCTACCCCACACACACTTTCAAGTATGATACATTTTAATGAAGGGTATTTTTTAATTTTTACATGATTATTATATTAATAAATTAAAAAAGGGAGTGCATCCATCGTAAATGGAGGTGTAAATAGTCTGACCTAATTAAATTGTTTGAGCACAAGCCAGCCATTTGAGCCCAATTTAATTAACCGGCCCGGCAAACCAGCTGTTATTCATGGGCCTACACCCATTTTTTAGTCCATAAAGTTAATTAACTAAATTTGTTTTGGGCCCAATTTAAATATTGATTGGGCCATTCGGTGGGGGAGGCCTACTACAATTAATCAAGCCCACGTAATATCAATTACATTAGAGACAGACAGACACACAGACAGCCTTCACTACAAAAAACGCATCGATTAGAGACCGATTTTGAGACTGTAAAGGCAGTCTCAACACACGTTAGAGACTGGTTTGGGACCGATTTATGGAGGTCCTTATTTCGTCGGTACCTAATATTGAGAGACCGAATTTATTACACAGTCTCAAATTAGGGACCGATATTCGGTCGGTCTCTAAATGAGAGACCGACAATTCGGTCTTACAACGGTCCCTAAACGTGAGTCGGCCCGACCTATTTTCGGGCCCTAAAACACAAATCGATCTCTAGTCTATAATTAGGGACCGAATATTCAGTCTCTAAATAATAAAATACAAATCCGACCCAGCAACCGACACACCCACCCTCTTTATTTACCCACACCCACACCCACCCCTGACCCGACACCCACACCCACACCCACTTTATTTAAACACACCCACACCCACTTTATTTAAATGACCATTTTATTTTGGCCTTTGTGGGAATTGATCCCTGGTGGATGGGTGCCCAGTAACGGGCACCTACCACTTTGACAAGTAATTGTCTTGTGTAACTTTTAAAATTAATTATATACATATATAATTTATTTATTTATTGTATATGATCGGAAAATGATATAGTGTCCACCGCCTAGTTGGCATGCCCACGTCAATAGTTTTTTTTTTTTTATATTTAATTTAAATTTAATGTCATATTAATATTTTATTTTATCTTTTTTAAAATTGTAAAATCTTTTTTACAATTTAATTTAATATTATTTCTATCAAATCACACACGTCATTAATTTTTTCTCATATCTTCCATTGCCATTAATTTTTTTCTCAGAATTTCTTCTCCACAAAATTAAAATTAATCTCTTCTCTAAAAAATAAAAATTAATCTCATTGTCATATATAACAACATTTTAGAATATAGACTTTTGTTATCAAATGAGAATTTCATTCATCACAACCTCATTAAATGTTTTGATAATTCATTCAATAAATCAACTAAATGTCGACAAAGTGAGGAAATATAAAAACTCTGCATCAAAAGAAACATAAATAATAAACAAAATTTGTTCCGGAGTGTTTAGAGACCGCTAAAATCGGTCTCTAAAAACAAACAACTTGATTTTGATACCGATTTGAGACCGCTAAAATCGGTCTCTAAACACAACCGCCTGATTTGGGACCGAAAAATCAGTCTCTACTGTTTAAAATTATCTATATATACAATATTAGGGATAATATTTTAAAATTTTGTATCTTTAAATATTATTCATATCTCTTTAATCGCTAATCTGATATGTCTCTCCCAACGATGGACAAATATTTCTATTCTCCTAAATTCGATTCCTCTATCTCGAACAAAGTCATAGAGCCAAATTTGTTGGAAGTGGAGACAGTGGTGCTCGATTCAATTGATTTAGAGATCGTAGTGCCTACTTTAGTTGATTTAGAGGATGTAGTGAAAGATTCCACAGATTTAGATAGCGTAGTAAAAGATTCTTTTTCGGATGTGGATACTTTGTCCAAGCTTAAAGGATTCTCTCCTGATCCCGACGGTAAGTGATCGATTCACATACGTATAAAACATTTATACCAATTAAAGACTGAATTTTTGGTCTCCAATTAAAATTCAAAATCATAATTTTAATTTCGGTTTAGAGACTGATATTCGGTGGCTAAGTGGTCTGAAAAACATAATATTAAAGACCGAACTGAAAACAGTCTCTAAACGAGCGGTCAAAATTGGTAGTCAATTAAAATTTTAGGATTCAGAATTTTTGATACCAATTAAAGACTGAATTATCGGTCTCTAAACAAAATTCAAAATCAAAATTTCAATTTCGGTTTAGAGACCGAAATTCGGTCTCTAAGCGGTCTGAAAACATAATATTAAAGATCGAACTGAAAACAGTCTCAAAATTCGAATTTTGTTCGGATCGGTCTCAAATCAGTCTCAAATAGAGACTGATTTATGTCGGTCTCAAAATTTTGGTCTCTAATTGATGCATTTTTTGTAGTGCTTGTTTAACAAGCAAACCCTTATCATTTACTCTAAAATTACCGTGACATCATCTCTAAATTACTCCCTCCGTCCCACAAAGATAGCCACATATTCCTTTTTTGGATGTCCCAAATTATAGCCACATTTCCTCTTTTACTTTAGTATTAAATGCTTTATTGTCAATTTTACCCCTAATTTATAAGAGTAATTAATGCTTAGCAGATTTTGAAGTATTAGATTTTAAGTGCAAAATTGGCACATTAGCTCAATTTGACTGCATTTATTAATTTTTCTTAATCTGTGTGCAAAGTCAAATGTGGCTATTTTTTGTGGAACGGAGGGAGTAATACTTACACCCCCTATTCGTCATAACTTGCCCTTTTTCTCTTAACTCACCTTTTTGTCCTTTTTGGTCAATCAATTCTTGGAAATTGCTCGTCTTTAGGGCCTTTTTTTTTTTTTTTTTTGAATAAAGAAATAGTACATAAAATGAAACTATGAAAGAGAGTAAAAAATATAGAAACTACACAATTTCTTTTTCTAAATAAAAAGAATACGTATAGAAAATGTAGGGGTGGCCTTATGCAGGGCGATAGGGGTGATTTTGGGGGCATATATATATATATATATATATATATATATGTAATAATGGGTTTGATGAAAGATATTTGATAAAATGTTTTTTTTTCATAGTGAATTTATACAAATGTCATGTGAACATTTTGTGTGCGATTCATACATGCACATTTCGTGTAGATTTTGTGCATGATATGTATATGCATGTTATATCATGCACAAAATATATTTACATATTTCATATTTATTTTAAGAGTTTTTTTATCCTTATGTGTTTTTTACATCTCTCTTATTTTAAGTTACTCAACTTTTCTTTTTTACGTTTGTCCCAATAAAAGTTACTAATTCCTTTTTTTTTTTTGGTAAATTACCCCCGGCCTCTCATATTTCATTTATATTCTTCTCTATTTTTATTACATTACTGTTGGAATTAATGGGAATTAATTGGGTTTTGACACCCTTATCTAATTTAATTAATTAGATAGACTAAACGTTAATTAAGAAATAATTGAACGTGACATAGTCGATCTACTCGCGGAGTAGATGAACGTGGTATATTTAATATCTCAAAACCGAGTTAAGGTGAGTGAGAAATTAATTGTTGAAGTTGAAGGGTTTCAACTTGGAAGTTTGAGAATGTGGGAAATTGTCCCACATAGGAAACCTACAAAACATTTATGATGTATAAAGGTATTGAAGTAGCATGGTAGTTCAACTATCTAAAAGAGGTACACTCCTCTAAGAGCCACACACGCGCGCGCGGCCGGCCGGCTTCGGCTTCGGCAATTGGTCTTTGGTGGTCTTTGGTGCCCGCCTATCTTTTTGCAGACCCAAAAACTCCGAAAAGCCCAACTCAGGAATGGGCTCAGCCCATTCGAATTACTTCAAGAATGTTCCAGAATCATCTGGAAATCTCAAACTTGGTCTTCAAGATTGAATCTTCAAGACTTATCACGTACGAGATATTATCTCAACCGCTTCGATATTTTCGAGATATATTCCCATAAATCGGGCCTGGGCCCACGCGTTTTCCTCTCCCTCCAAGGGTTTTCTTCTGCCTATAAATATCAGACTCTTCCCTCATACATCCTACGCTGAAATTCGCCCCTCTATCCTTCTACTCTCCTCTCGTCCCTACGCAGTGTACTGAGCTACCGAAAGCCTTACACTGTTCTTTCTTGTGACGGATTAATATCCGAAGAGTGTTCAGTTCGTAACTAAGTACGTTCGCCGATACTTCTTACATAGTGGTGCTATTGTGTATTAAGTGAAAGTCATTTTACCTTTGGGAACGGAACGCCGTAACAGTCGAGCACTATCCTGGGCGTATTCTGTTCTACGGGAAAAGGGATTCCCTTGACTCGACTTATTTGAGGTATTCTGTGTTTTTTCTGATTATTTTGATATCTTTGATATTGCAGTTTACACGGCGTAAACCGGAACCAACAATCGCAGAACAGAATATATAATTAATATTTTCGAAACTAAATTAATTTTTCGGACTTGATTAATTTAAATAATTCACTGCAGTATCAAAGATGAATGATAACATGGATGTCGATCCCGTTAATACGGAAGCAGTACATGGTACTGAAAATATTGGCAACAATGCTAATAACGGAGCGTCTTCTGATCGTTCAGAGTCGCGCAGTTCCGACATGAAATCACAAGGAAAACAGAGTGATCATGCGGAAAGAGTTAAGTTCAGAGGCAGTACGCTAGAACCGCTTCCTCCTTTCCACAATCCCACAAGGGATCCGATGTTTACCTTCTCCGCACCCGGGCCGAGGCCAATGGTCGTACAAGGAGAAAAGCCGGAAAAATTCTCCGGGACTGAATTCAAGCGATGGCAAAGTAAGATGCAATTTTACCTAACCATGCTTGGAATGAATAGGTTTCTAACCGAAACGAAGCCTACACAACCTGAGGCAAGTGCAAGCCAAGAAGAGAGGATCTTCTACGATCAGTGGTTGAGTGGTGATTATTTGTGCAGAAATCACATTATTGGAGGACTTTCCGATACACTCTATAGTGTCTAATGTGACATTAAAACCGCTAAGGAACTGTGGGAATCCTTGGAGAAGAAATACAGAACTGAAGGTGCCGGATTGAAGAAATTCGTCGTCTCACAGCTGTACGATTTCAAGATGGACGATAACAAGTCTGTAGTGGATCAAGTCCAGAAACTGCAGATTATCTTCCATAAGATTGCTGCTGAAGATATGGTGTTACCTGATGCATTTCAAGTAGCGACCGTGGTCGAGACACTGCCTTCATCGTGGAAGGATTTCAAATCATATCTAAAGCACAAACGAAAGCTGATGAGCTTGGAGGATCTGATTATTCGTCTCAGAATTGAGGAGGACAATCGGAAGAGAGAAGGCAAGGGACCTGCCCTCCAGATTGAAGCCAAAGCTAACTTGATAGAACGAGAGGGTCCGTCAAGGAAAAGGAAACGTCCAAACGAATCTGCTACCAACACAACGAAGATTGTGAAGGGGAAGGGTCCAGCCGCAAAGCAGAAATTCACTGGAAATTGCTATAACTGTGGGAAACCGAACCATAGGTCCAGTGAGTGTCGTCAACCTCGTCGTGACGATAAGGAAAAGGGCAAACAGAAAGCACAAGATTCTGTGAACCTTACAGATTTGGACATGTCCGCAGTGGTGACGGAGGTCAACATGGTGGACAACAAGAAAGAGTGGTTTGTGGACACCGGTGCCACTTGCCACGTCTGCTCGGAGAGATCTGCATTCTCAAACTACTCTCCATCGGATGGGAGAAAGTTGTTCATGGGCAATCAAGCCTCATCTGAAGTGGCTGGAATTGGGTCAGTCGTGCTTAAACTGACGTCCGGAAAAGAGCTAACATTGAAGGAAGTGCTGCATGTCCCAGACATCCGGAAGAATCTGATTTCGGGATCTCTTCTAGTTAGCAATAAATTTAGACTAGTCTTTGAAGCTGATAATATAGTTCTAAGTAAGTTTGGTCACTTTCTCGGGAAGGGTTATCTCGAGAATGGTTTGTTTAAATTAAGCACAATGGTTGTAAGCCCCAAAGGCAAACAAATTATGAATGAAATTGCTTCTACTTCTGCGTATATCGTTGAGTGTTCCTCTTTATGGCATTCTAGATTAGGACATGTGAATCTAAAATCCTTAAAGCGATTAGTAAATCTCGATTTACTTAAAATTGATAACGTTGATACATCCAAACGATGTGAAATATGCACTGAAGCAAAAATGACCAAACTACCGTTTAAAACTGTTGAAAGGAACACCGCTGCTCCTCTAGACTTAATTCACACGGATGTATGTAACTTGAAGTTTGTACAAACTAGAGGAGGGAAAAAGTATTTTATTACTTTCATAGACGATTGTACACGATTCTGCTACGTTTACCTTTTAAAGAGTAAAGACGAAGCTATCGAAGCTTTTAAACGTTACAAAACAGAAGTAGAGAATCAATTGGACACTCGAATTAAATCAATTCGTAGTGATAGAGGTGGAGAGTACGTAGCTCCGTTTGAACAATTATGTATTGAATCTGGGATTATACATCAAACGACAGCCCCTTACTCACCTCAGTCTAATGGTGTTGCGGAAAGGAAAAACCGAACACTAAAAGAGATGATGAACGCAATGTTAATCAGCTCTGGTCTACCTCAGAACTTGTGGGGGGAAGCTATTCTGTCGGCAAACTACATTCAGAATAAGATTCCTCATAAAACTAAGGATCAAACTCCTTATGAAATATGGAGGAAACGAAAACCTTCATACCAATACCTCAAGGTGTGGGGGTGTTTGGCTAAGGTTGAAGTACCATTTCCTAAACAAGTTAAGATTGGCCCTAAAACCGTCGATTGTATCTTTATAGGATATGCTTCAAACAGTAGTGCCTATCGATTTCTGATTCACAAATCCGAAGTACCGGATATGACAGAAGGCACTACGATTGAATCAAGGAACGCAGTGTTCTTTGAGAACATCTTTCCTCTTAAGGAAAAAGAGGAAGACTGTTCGAGTAAAAGAACTCTCGAAGCAACAGACGACACTGTTAGTCCTTCCACTCAAGAGAGTGAAGAACCGAGACGCAGTAAGAGAGCTAGAATTGATAAAGATTTTGGTTCAGACTTCATTACTTATGTTTTGGAGGAAGAAGAACCTAAAACTATCAAAGAAGCAATGGCAAGACCAGATGCACACCTCTGGAAAGAAGCCATAAAGAGTGAATACGAGTCTAATCTCTTAAACCACACATGGGAGTTGGTTGACCTCCCGAAAGGTTGCAAGCCCTTAGGATGCAAGTGGATCCTTAGAAGAATGTACAAAGAAGATGGATCTGTTGATAAGTACAAAGCTCGTCTTGTTGCAAAGGGGTTTAAACAAAAGGAAGGGTATGATTTCTTCGATACATACTCACCAGTGACAAGGATCACCTCCATTCGGGTGTTAGTCGCCATTGCTGCGTTGCACAATCTCGAAATACACCAAATGGACGTTAAGACGGCGTTTCTTAATGGTGAGATGGATGCAGAAATATACATGGAGCAACCTGAAGGATATGTTGCTCCTGGAAACGAGAAAAAGGTGTGTAAACTCGTTAGATCACTGTATGGACTTAAGCAAGCTCCGAAACAGTGGCACTTGAAATTTGACAGTACGATGCTGTCAAATGGGTTTCAAATTAACGAATGCGATAAGTGTGTGTATGTGAAGGATACACCCTCTGGATATGTTATTGTGTGCTTATATGTTGATGACATGTTAATCATGAGCAACAATCACGATATCATAGTTAATACGAAGAACATGTTAAGTAGAAACTTTGACATGAAAGACATGGGACTAGCAGATGTGATTCTTGGAATCAAGATAGAGAGAACGTCCAATGGAATTTCCTTGACACAATCTCACTATGTGGAGAAGGTACTAAAGCAATTTAAGGCCTTTGACGATCCACCTGCTAAGACACCTTTGGAACTCAATGTTCACTTGAAAAAGAATAGAGGAGAACCAGTGGCCCAACTGGAATACGCAAGGATCATTGGAAGTGTGATGTACATAACGAACTGTACACGCCCTGATCTTGCATGTTCGGTAAACAAGTTGAGTCAATACACGAACAATCCAAGTCATGAGCACTGGAAAGCGTTGAAAAGGGTATTAAGATACTTAAAGTACACCCTTGATTATGGGCTTCACTATACAAGACATCCAGCCGTAGTCGAAGGATACAGTGATGCAAATTGGATATCAGACACGAAAGACTCGCTATCCACCAGTGGATATGTATTCACTATTGGAGGAGGAGCAGTGTCGTGGAGGTCCAAGAAACAAACATGTATTGCTCGTTCCACAATGGAATCAGAATTTATAGCGTTAGACCTAGCCGCTGCAGAGGCTGAATGGTTGCGTAATTTTCTGGAAGACATTCCTTGTTGGAAAAAGCCGGTACCTGCGGTGACGGTACACTGTGACAGTCAAGCTGCCATTGGGAGAGCTTCGAATGTCATGTACAACGGGAAGTCGAGACACATACGTCGTCGACACAACTCCGTTAGAGAATTGATCTCCACTGGAGTAATGTCCATTGACTATGTCAATACGAAGGACAATATAGCGGATCCGCTCACGAAGAGCATAAATCGAGATCAATTGTACAAGCTGGTAGAAGGAATGGGTCTAAAACCCACAATAAAAACCAAAGCAGTGGTAACCCAACCATGATGACTGGAGATCCCAAGAACTTGGTTCAATGGGAAAACGAAGCTGTGTAGGTTAGTGAGAAAACACTTGAAAAATATGACTATTCCGGACAGCACTATCTCAAGTGTTAACGACCCGTAAGATGTGGTAAAGGCTGAGTCTTGGACTCTTAATAATTCCTAGAGTATAACGGGATACTCGAAAGGAAGTTACCTATATAAATGAGAAGTGAGGGCCGCTTCGACCAAACATTTATGAAAGTACAAAGGACGTCCACGGCCAAAACGGACAAAAACGTGAGAACGATACGAAGACGAGATCAAAGTGTGCTGACACTGTTGTCTAGGTATACACTATGGAGGAATAGTTCAAGGCATCGCGTCCACTAAGCCGCCGGTATATCCGATAGTGTTTGGCTACAGAAAGTTCAAGGCCAAAAACCACTTATCCGGACGCACGGAGATCTCACTCGAACTGAACAATGAGTCTGATGTTGTATAGATACGATTTTCACTCATGTGGGGGATTGTTGGAATTAATGGGAATTAATTGGGTTTTGACACCCTTATCTAATTTAATTAATTAGACAGACTAAACGTTAATTAAGAAATAATTGAACGTGACATAGTCGATCTACTCGCGGAGTAGATGAACGTGGTATATTTAATATCTCAAAACCGAGTTAAGGTGAGTGAGAAATTAATTGTTGAAGTTGAAGGGTTTCAACTTGGAAGTTTGAGAATGTGGGAAATTGTCCCACATAGGAAACCTACAAAACATTTATGATGTATAAAGGTATTGAAGTAGCATGGTAGTTCAACTATCTAAAAGAGGTACACTCCTCTAAGAGCCACACGCGCGCGCCCGTCCGGCTTTGGATTTGGCAATTGGTCTTTGGTCTTTGGTCTTTGGGGCCCGCCTATCTTTTTGCAGACCCAAAAACTCCGAAAAGCCCAACTCAGGAATGGGCTCGGCCCATCAAACTTGGTCTTCAAGATTGAATCTTCAAGACTTATCCACGTACGAGATATTATCTCAACCGCTTCGATATTTTCGAGATATATTCCCATAAATCGGGCCTGGGCCCACGCGTTTTCCTCTCCCTCCAAGGATTTTCTTCTGCCTATAAATATCAGACTCTTCCCTCATACATCCTACGCTGAAATTCGCCCCTCTATCCTTCTACTCTCCTCTCGTCCCTACGCAGTGTACTGAGCTACCGAAAGCCTTACACTGTTCTTTCTTGTGACGGATTAATATCCGAAGAGTGTTCAGTTCGTAACTAAGTACGTTCGCCGATACTTCTTACACAGTGGTGCTACTGTGTATTAAGTGAAAGTCGTTTTACCTTTGGGAACGGAACGCCGTAACAGTCGAGCACTATCCTGGGCGTATTCTGTTCTGCGGGAAAAGGGATTCCCTTGACTCGACTTATTTGAGGTATTCTGTATTTTTTCTGATTATTTTGATATCTTTGATATTGCAGTTTACATGGCGTAAACCGGAACCAACAATTACCTCTAATATATCTACTTATTTTATCATATTTCTTAATTTTCGTGTCACAAAACTTATGATGAGCTTTCACCGGGGATGGAGCGAGTATATAATAATAAAAATTGGAAGCAATTGGGTGATGAATGTTATCATTATTACTGCACTTCACACGTGGGATTGATGATTCCTTTTATTACAGTGTAATAATGTAATGTGTAAAGACATAATACATGAAAAATGACATAATACATGAAAAAAAGGGTATTCAACATAATACGTAAAAATTTAAGCTGTAGACTAATATGTCATTAAAAAAATTAAATGAGTTGAAATGTATGTTAGTATGTATATGTTGAACCAAAAATAATACTCCTTATCATTTTGTGTAAAATTGTGAATATTGTGGGGTGGAGTTTATAGAGAGATTTCTATTTCAAAAATGTAAAGTTTATCGTAGACGGACAAAAAATGAAAGTGTGAAGTACGGAGGATTATCAATTCACACAGCCTCAGTCCTGAAATAGACTTCACAATTTCTTTTTTTGTCTGTTCCATAATAAACTTTACATCCTTAAAATGAAAATTCTTTTACAAACTCAAATCTCACAATATCCAAATCGAATTTTATAAAAAAATAGTACTCAGTATCATTTTTTGGAGCTCATAGAACTCATTTATTTATTTGTTTTATACATGAAAGTTTATTAAATTACCTCTCAATATCCTCTTCATTACTCAATTTTCTCAAAACTATGTACTCGGCATGTTTTATTTGTTATATTTCTCTTCGATTCACATTAATAAAAAATATATATATACGAGGAGTAAAACATTTTTTTTGAGGGTTATGTAAAACTGAAGAAGTACAAGATAATTTTTTTAGATACAATTAATTGTATGCATCTTCTTATACAAAAGACCAATTTCATTTAACCTATTATATGACTCTTATAAATTTATAGAGCTTTTAACTAATCACGTTTAGAGAAAAATATAACACAAATACTATATGAAATTCTAAATAACGCATTATGTTTAGTTTCAAATAGAAAAAACAGACCTAACAATAAATTATAAAAAGAAAAAAAAAAGTTTGTTTATCAACTCAGTTTCGTCCAAAAATAGAAAAAACTGACTAATAATAAAAGTATGATTACTACAACGAGAGTTGGATATTTGTGTTGGATCGTATGAATAAGGTTGAAATCTAAATCTATGGCAATAATCGAATAATATTTAATAATAGATATGATTAGCTCCTCTTTGATTGGATTGAAGAGGAAATTTGAAAAATAGTTAGGGTTTAATCGAATTGATTCATTGCATGATTTTAATTATTAGTTTGTACGTAAAAGTATGATTACTACAACGAGAGTTGGATATTTGTGTTGGATCGTATGAATAAGGTTGAAATCATGTGATTTGACTTTTATCACAATGCAAGCAGTTGAATCCACTTCACATGGCATCAAGAATTGTAGATACTTCCTTCGATTATCATGCTTGAAAATGAGAAATAATGATAAGATAAAATTTTCCAGTATTATTAAAAGTAGACCTGTCAAAACGTGCTGGCGGGGCGGGCCAAACCCGCAAAAGCCCGCCATTTGGCGGGGCGGGCCAGCCCGTTTGTAAGGCGGGCTACCAAAACCCCAACCCAATCCAAAAATGGGCGGGCCGCGAATTTTGGCAGGCCAACTTTTTTTTTTTTTACAAAATACTGCGTGACCAAAATTAATATTTTCTCAATTAAAAATGATGAAAATTTTCCTTTCGCCTTATTTTCTTATTTCCTCTTGTGCTCAATAACTCCTTTTTTTTAATTTTTTTTTATTATAATTAGTACATACTCTAGCTTATTAATGGTGTCATGGGGGTTGGACGTCCTCGTTTTTTTTTTTTTCAATATATATATTTGTGTCTGGACAAAAACATATTCGATAAACTCATATATAATTAATTTAGAATGTTACTCAATGTTAAATATGCAAACCTATCACGTGAGTTAAAAAAGTATATAAAAAAAAAAGTCATTGCATGTGCGCGATAATTTCAATTTTCTTTTTTTTTCTTGCTCAAATTATTACTTTTTGTTTAGGTAGAAACTATTTATAAATTTTAAGTACAAATATTAAGAAATATAAAAAGTAAGTATACCTGATCGAAAGAGAGCTAGAAAATAATATAATAAAATGTATATTAAAGAAAATGACTCAGAAAAGTTATAGAATATGATCATGACGTGGCAATATAGTAACAAGGATGCATTGTAACATATTTTATCTAAATCAGCGAGCAAGAAAACCAAAATTGATATACATTGGACTAAAATGGAGACTGCAATGAACAAAATTGAGACAAAAAATTTAAAAATAAAAAGTTACATGATATTTTATGTACTTGATTGGATATCGGAGAACCATATTAATCTTTCCTAGAAACAGCTTCTACGACGATTAATCTTTGAATTTTAATTATTTTGTATGGATTATTTATATGTGTTCACTGGCTGTTTGATCAATTGTCACTACGTAGAAAATAATTTTACCATTCTCATAGAGATCGAGTTGTACATGCAGCAGTTCTAGAATTAAGCTTAATTAATTTTACCATTCTCATGTTTATGTAAGAAGATACTATCTAAGATTGCTACGCATACTTATTAAATCAAACCATGCTACTAGACTAGACTATTATATTTTCCTTTACAATAAACACTCTCCTCCGACTAACTATAAATTTTTCACGTTCCTTTTATTGATGTTCAATAATAAATTTTCTACTTCATTTTTATATATTATTTTCTCTTTTTCAATCATTAAAGTCTTTAATTAAATATGGAGACTTCAAATTAAAAATTAATGTCATTGATACATTATATGTGCAGACAAATATTGCGAATCAACAAAGCATATCCTAGTAAAACAATTACTTGTTAAAAATCCTCATGATTTGAATATTGATTCTGGGAAAGTACTTTATTAGACCGCTATTAATTTATTACTACCATTTAACGGAAAATACAGTATTATTTAATTAACGAGTACCTTTGGTATTCGAGGAAATCTGATAAAGTTACAAAAATATTGATCTAAATAGACAAATTGAGCTAGCAATTATTACTATTTGATAATATTAATAAACTTATAATTACAAGAAACTTAATATTGTAGAATGGAGGGAGTATTACATTTTATTGTGTAATGGAGGAGTGTGATACTAGGGAAGAAATCGGGTTACATAGAATTTAAATCTAAAAGTGTGTGCATATATTTTTTATAGGATAAATATAGATTTAGGTCTCTAAAGTAATATCTAGTAGTGTTAGTAAATACCTTTCTCCGTCACCTAAAATTTTTTATACTTTTGTTTTTTATTTGTCCTTTAAAAGTTTATATACACCTCAAAATAGAAATAATCATCACAATCATCACATTCACAATATACACATATTTACCTTTCATGTCATTAATTTTAAGGTTTACTATACACTCAATCCACCTACTTTATTTACTTTATATATAAAAATTTACAAAACTATCCTTCAACACTCTCATCATTACACGTTTTTCTTAAATCATGTGTTCAAGATTTTCCGTAAATTTTTGGAGAATGGAGGGAGTAATATTTTTTGTTGAGTCACGGTCTTCAATTACTGTTCTAGGTTAAAGAAAAAATTTAGGCTGTTTGATGGTGGATGGAATGAAAATAGATGTGAAAAAGATGGATGAGAGTAATTTAGTAATAGTAAATTTGTGTATGATATGTTAAATTAATTTTTTTTTTTTTTTTTTTATGAATAATGATATGCTATTTGTTTATTGTTAGTGAGGTAGGTAATGGAGTGAAATTAAATGTAAGAAAGAGATTGAGATAGTGTAAAAAATAAAATAAAAAATAGAAGAGAAAATTAATAATGTGATAGTAAATGAGGCTATGTATTTGGGAAGTATGAATATAATTCATGGTAATCCAAAATAAAATAAAATTATACCCATATGTTGTAATACAATGTACAACTAGGTTTTTTTTTTTTTTTTATATCCAAAAATGTGTATAGTCAACAAATCGACGTAAACTAAAATATGAGAAGTTGAACTCGTTACTTTTTAGAGTGTCAAGGAAAAATGCTATATCTACTCGCAAAGTAAATTACCCATTCAACAATATGTATATATATATATATATATTCATTTTATACCAACAATATTCCTTATATTTTGGTGAGTATGGATGCATAAAATTGTTGCATGTGACTACTTAGTCCCAGTAGAGACAATATTCATGATTGTTGTTTGGGGTTAAGGTAAAGTCTAGTATGCACTCGAGTTCATGTTATGCACCCTAGTCCATGTTGCACTTTTCAGTTTTACTGACTTACACTTTTTTTGGTAAATGGTGTTGCACTTTTCAATTATTACTAAAAATATTATTATACTATTTAATAATTGAAAAGTGCAACACCATTTACCAAAAAGTGTAAGTTAGTAAAACTAAAAAGTGAAACATGGGGTGCATAACATGCACTCGAGTGCATAGCAGACCAACTCATATATATATATATTCCATCTTCAGTGAAATAAAATACAACATATATTTCACCATTCATTATCTTTAGTGAAATAAAATACAATCTTATCTCTATCAAATCTTCCCATAAGAATAAATCATAACAAACTCACTATTATTTAGATTTATCTACATCCTTAATAGAAAATTGACTTTTAATGACATAATTCTTTTATTATTGACTCGATCATTAATTCTCAATTTTTTGTCAATAATTTTTTTTTTTAATTTTAGTGATAACTCGTCTCTTGTTTGTGACATAAAAGTAATGGAGTTTGTTATGGTATGTATACACTCCCCAACCTAATGTTGATTACAATAAAAATACTCACGTGGGTCCTCTGAGAAGACAATTAAAGCATATGGGTCTTCTATATATAGTAGAATGTTTTAAAGTGTACACAATGGTGAGTTAGTGGAAAGTTATAACCCTAAGGAGAGAGTTACAATCATTGAGTTATAACTCAAAAAAAAATCTCTCTCCTCAAATTGGTTAAGAATAACCGTCCTTTTGGCAGCAAAAGTGGGCTTGACCCACTAAAATATTTCAATTTTTTTTTTATTTATGTTACCTTTTTCAACCCTTTATATTTATATAGTTTGACAAATAAATTGCATACATTACAAATAATTAAAACTATACGTTGGGTTGATTATTATTATTTTTTTATTTCACCTTCATTCAAGGGGCATTTTTTTTAATTTCATTTTCATTCATCTTTTTAATGCGTTTAATTAATTTAGTTAAATTATTTTTTTAATGTTGAATATGTTGTACTTAATTTTCACTTTATTGAAAAAATTTAGGTGCAATATATTGTCTTAATTATTTTTTTTAATTAATAATTGATGTGCCAAAATTTGCACGGATAGATTAGATATCCTCGAAGCCGGATATCTGAATTCCCGAACGCGTATGAGCAATCCAAATATACCAATGCCTTCGGTAAGATCCTTTGGAACCTGCAAAGAACACGCCGGAGAGGGGGTCCGGCGCGGACACTCCGATGCCTAAGTCAGTATAAGACTTTCAATGTATCTTAGGGACTTCAAAGTCCTCGATTTATCAAGATCAATTCTCAAAGAATCTCGCCGTGTGTGATAAGAAAATATAACTAGTATTATATAAAATAAAGAGTCCAACCTCTAAAACATACCTTTCTTTACCTATTTATAGAGAATTCTTCCCGAGAGGAAGTTATGGCTTCCTTCCATCTCGGAGCTACCCTTTGGACCCAGCCCAGCTATGTTGACAGGGTCACCACTTCTCTTCCTTCCTAAAGAACCGGGATCATCCCCTTTTAGTGGACTTCATCCCCTAAGATGGAGGAGGAAGGAGTCTTCCTTCAATCACTCTTGGGCCGATTCATGGGGGCTCTCCTATAATCTCGGCTTGCCAAGTCATACCAAGATTGGGTCTTCCTGATGTTTCTCTCCGGGTGGAGCTCCATCCGGAGGGACTTCCAGAAGAGACTCTGTATCCAGAGAGTATTCTTTAATCCCATGCCTCCTCCTTTATCTTATCCTTAATACACGTGTCGACTTCTTATTGGACGACATTTTTAGGCCGCATCATCTACTCCCCCTACTCTCGTAAAAGGAGTATACCTTTTGTGAGAGTAAGAAATTCAAGTGAGTCTAGTACAGAGGCATTCGTGGAGAGACATGTATGATTCTAGCTCTGGAGAAAAATTTCGAAAATGCTCTTCTCCGAAAAATTTCCCGCCTCCAGTTTTGAGGACGTTTCGGTTTCCGTGCCCGGGCCCCACGCAGTCGCCTTTTTCTCTCTCTGACTATCTTCCCGAGGAAAATCTCGATTTCCCCCTTTTTCTCATTTACTTCACACAACCTTTTCTTCTCTTTTTCTCCTTTTTGAATTTCACTTTCTCAAAAATCCCTTTGCGTTATTCACTGCTCTTCTCAGGCGATCTCCGTTCCGAGTTTCACCGTCGCTGGTCGCCTTGTCGGCCCTCGTAGTTTTCTCCTCAAGGTAACCTAGCTATCCTCTTTCTTTTATTAACACTATTTAGTCAATGTCTTGTCCTTTTTCTCCGCCTGAGGTTCTTAGTCAAAACCCTTCTGAGTCCACTCCGCTTCCGATGGGGAGCCCGGAAAATAGGATTTCCACTTCTTTCTTAATCGATAATACTCACCTAGCCAGCCTTATCCAAGCCCACGTTTTTCCGCCGGAATACACATTTCGAGTTCCTTGCTCAGACGAACGCCCAGATCTCTCTGAACCCCGAACTCTGGCCTTTTTCGAGGCTCAAATTAGGGCAGGACTTCGATTTCCGATTCACCCCTACTTGGCCGCCATATCTACCCGCATGCAGATCCCTCTTAATCAATTCACTCCAAATGCTATCCGTACCATGATAGGATTTTTTATTTTGGTGAAGGGGAATGGCGGTGAACCTTCTGCCGAACTGTTTCTGAGCCAACACTCTTGTAAAGTGAACGATGGTTTCTTCTATGTTTGTGGGAGAAGGTCTCGTGTTTGCAAGTTCATGAAAAAACTCCATGAAGAAGAGTCATCTTGGAGAGATTACTATTTTTTCGTTACTAGCCCCACCGATTGGCCGTTTCCTCATGAAAATTGGATATTCCATAATCCAGGAATACTTCCTCCTTCTCTGAAAGCTTACTCTGTTTCAAATCACACTGTTATGACTAAACTCAATACCCACGTCTGTCTGCACGATTATTTTGATGTTCTTGGCATTTGCAAAAATCCTCGCATCCTTTCCCACTTTGGCTTCTGTCCTCAAGATTCCCCTTTAGAACCTCGAGATGGTAAAAAATCCTCTATTCTTGTATTCCATTTCTTGCATGTGGTTATTTTTCTGAGTTCTGAGAATCTTCTTGGTTATCTGCAGCAATGAGTTGGTTAACTCATATCTCACGGGATGCCCCTGCTCTCGGAATAGTGAAGGCCCCTGTGTTATCCGCTCCTGAAGATCCCCCAAAAGCTCCTCAGTCTCCTGCTCTAGAAAGCTCAGCAAAGACCCCGGCTCCAGAGAGTTCTTCAAAGGTTCCTCCTCTTCCCAGCTCTTCTACTCAAGTCCCGGGTTCTGTTGCCAGGAGAACTCGCTCAGCTACCAATGCCTTCTTCTCTGACTGCGGCACTTCTAAAAAGAAGAAGGGAAAAACTGCCCGAGCTCTTGCTGAGAAAGAAGTTCCCCCTTCTGCTGCGTACGAACCTCTCCATCGCCTTATCAGACAATGTCCTCCTCCTTCCAACACTGAATTATCCGATAAGCCCCTTCCTGAAGATCAACTGCTCCGTGGTGCTCATCTTTTCTCAGAGGTATTTTCCATTACCTTCATAGCTTTTGTCTTCCTTACATCTTAATCTTAAACATTGTCCATTTTCTTCATGTAGTTTGGTCTTGTCTACGCTAAGATATTCGACCAAGGTGTTGAGATGATGGCTGAACTTGAACTTCTCCGAGCTGAAGCATCCTCTTTCCAGTCAACCCTCAAGGGTATTACTGCGGAGAAGGACAAAGCTCATAAACGAGCTCAAGCTCTGGCTGAGGAGTTGCCTCTTCTACGGGCTCAAGGCAAACAGGATGCAGCTAGGGTTAAGCATCTGGAGGAGGAGGTGGAACGGATGAAACGCGAGCTGCCGGATGTTGGAGTGCAGGCTTGCATTAAATCCCTGTTTACCTCCTCCTTAGGTCAAGAATTCTTGGGGACTCTTCATACTCAGTGGCTGTCCAGTTTTCTAAAGAGCTCAAGCTTCCTATGCGCCATGGGGTCACATATTCCTCATTTCATCGACCATGGCTTCAGCAATGCCGTGGCCGAGCACTCAGCCCCGGGGTTCGATGGGACCTACTCTCGTGAATTTCGCCTGGATCAGCTCGCTACTCCTCCAAAATTCTTAGGGGATCCTAAGGAGAGCCCCGACAGTCTTTGGTGGCTACCCGGAATGGGTCAGGCCATCACCAAGTTACAGGCAGCCAAGGTGGGCATGGCTGAGCTAAAGCCTCTGGAGCAGCTGGTTTATCCTTATGTCTCTGCTCCAAATATGGTAACGGGCGCTGAGGATACCTTGAGAGGTGAAGAGGGCCCAGAGGAGGGCGGAGGATCTAGCAGCCATGCTGCTGTGGAGGAGGGTGCCATTGAAGGAGTTGTGGTCGAGGGAGTTGAGGTCGAAGGGGCTGTTGCTGAGGGGGCTGCTGTTGAAAAAGCAGTTTAAATTTCATATTTTCATGGTCATACCAAACAATTTACCTTTCTTTTGTTTTGCTACACTCTTTTAATTTCTGCTCGTAATACTTGCTTTCTCATACTCTGTAGGGGACCCCACACTCCTGGATATGTGGGGGCTTTTTGTAGTAGTTGTGTTAGCTTCATATCGTTTGCTTGTTGGCATGTTGTCTTTTCCTTTTCTGCTTGCATGAGTAACCTATAAGACCAGTAAAGAATATGTTGGAGGTGTGCTCTTCTCCCCCCATTTTATTGGTCTTGTAGGTTATACCATAATCGTCTCTTGGTTGCATAATCTTCTGGTTTCAGGCGGCTTGAGAAGGTTTTCCTTGACTTTTAAGCCTTTGTCTATCTCATGCTCTCAAAAGGTCTTGAATCATAAAACCTGTCTTTTCATTAACCAATCTTGGTGGTTCTCAAATATGGAGAGGGCTCTCTGGAGCACCTTGGCATCTAGGCCTCTGAGTGTCTCTCACTCTTATTCTTAAAAGATTTTAATTCATAAAATCTTCTCATTTCATTGATTAACCCTTTCGGGTCTCAAATATGGTGAGGGCTCTCTGGAGCACCTTGACCTCTAGGCCTCTGAGTGTCTCACACTCTTATTCTTAAAAGATTTTAATTCATAAAATCTTCTCATTTCATTGATTAACCCTTTTGGGTCTCAAATATGGTGAGGGCTTTCTGGAGCACCTTGGCCTCTAGGCCTCTGAGTGTCTCTCACTCTTATTCTTAAAAGATTTTAATTCATAAAATCTTCTCATTTCATTGATTAACCCTTTTGGGTCTCAAATATGGTGAGGGCTCTCTGGAGCACCTTGGCCTCTAGGCCTCTGAGTGTCTCTCACTCTTGTTCTTAAAAGATTTTAATTCATAAAATCTTCTCATTTCATTGATTAACCCTTTTGGGTCTTCAAATATGGTGAGGGCTCTCTGGAGCACCTTGGCCTCTAGGCCTCTGAGTGTCTCTCACTCTTATTCTTAAAAGAATTTAATTCATAAAATCTTCTCATTTCATTGATTAACCCTTTTGGGTCTCAAATATGGTGAGGGCTCTCTGGAGCACCTTGGCCTCTGAGTGTCTCTCACTCTTGTTCTTAAAAGATTTTAATTCATAAAATCTTCTCATTTCATTGATTAACCCTTTTGGGTCTTCAAATATGGTGAGGGCTCTCTGGAGCACCTCGGCCTCTGAGTGTCTCTCACTCTCGCAATTTTTATATTCATACATCGTATACTCAAATATGAGAAAGATAATCAGGACACGATAATTCTGTATAAAATCTTTTTCAAAAAGGATTAAAGCTTCATTGATTTATTGTCAGTTTTTCAACATAGGCCATAGATAACCTACGCCGGTCTCATTAAAAACCTCTTTACGGAAAAACCCCAAAGGGGAAACCCGTAAAGAGGGAAAAAGAGCTCCGGTGAAGTCACTAAATACATTAAGCACAAATCACAAAGCAAAAATCACAAATGGTCTCAAGACCTTACACTTTCTTCAAACAAAGAATCTCTTCAAATGGCAAACATTCCAGGGTCTAGCTATGTCAACTCCCTCCATGCTCTGCAATCTATAGGCTCCTCCCTTTAATACCTGTGTGATTTTATAAGGCCCCTCCCAGTTGGGCTCTAACTTTCCCGTATTCTTTAGGGCATCAGCTCTTCTTAACACCAGGTCCCCCACTCTAAAGGACCTCGGGATCACCCTTCGGTCATATGCAGCTTTAATTCTGCTCTTGTATCTTTCCGCACGTACTCTAACCATCTCCCTTTCTTCTTCCATCAAGTCCAGGGCCTCTCTCATCAGCCTCTCATTCTGATGTTCTTCAAATTGGGCAATTCGGTGAGACTGCAACACGGCCTCTAGAGGTATCACCGCCGCAGCTCCGTAAACCAGCTGAAAGGGGGACTCTCTAGTTGCTGTCTTTGGGCTAGTTCTGTATGACCACAACACATTATCTAACTCATTTACCCATCCTCCTCCTATTTTCGTCAGCCTTGTTCGAATACCATCTACTATCGTTCGATTAGTAACTTCCACTTGTCCATTAGCTTGAGGATGAGCTACAGAGGTGAATCTCTGTATTATGTTTAGTCTTGCACACCATCCTCGTACATTTTCTCCATTGAACTGTGTTCCATTATCAGAGACCAATATTCTGGGTACTCCGAATCTGCAACAAATTTGTTTTCCCAAGAATTTAATCACATTCTCTTCATCTATTGTAGCCAGAGGAGCAGCTTCCACCCATTTGCTAAAATAATCCACTGCCACTATCAGAAACTTTCTCCCTCCTGAGGCTGGGGGGAAGGGTCCTACCAGATCCATTCCCCACTTAGCAAAGGGGCATGGAGAGTGCATAGCTCCCATTTCTTCCACAGGAGTCCTTATCAGGGGACCATTCTTTTGACATTTGACACACTTCTTTACGAATTCCTTAGCGTCCTTTGTTATGGAGGGCCAATATAATCCAGCCCTTAAGGCTTTCTTCATTACTGCTTTATATCCCTCATGACTAGCTGCGTTTCCTTCATGGATCTCTTTGAGTGCGTACCTTGCTTCTCGGGTTGATATGCACCTCAAATATGGTTGTGTGAACGACTTCTTGTATAAGCGTCCTCCGATGATACAGTATTTGATCCGAAGGGCTCGGGTCTCTCGGGTGGTAGGGGCGTCTACTCCCTTGGTGAGTTCCGCCCATATAGCTTTTCTCCAATCGTCTCCTTCCTCAATGGAACCAATGGGGTTCCCCAGGGTCTCCCTTTCTGCTACTACCAAGGTCACTGTTCCTTGTCCATCAAACTCTATGGAGCTAGCGAGTTTGGAGAGGCTATCCGCCTGCATGTTTTTCTCTCGAGGTACCTGGACCACCTCACAATCTTGGAATTTGCCCATCACTTCTTTGGCTCGTTCCAGATAGGCAGCCATCCTGTTATCTTTGGCTGCATATTCTCCATTCACCTGTTGAACAACTAATTGGGAGTCGGAGTATAGAGTTACCTTTGGAGCTCCCAATTCTAGTGCCATCTCCATTCCTCTGATCAAAGCTTCGTACTCTGCTCCATTATTCGAGGTCATGAATTGAAACCTCACTGCAAATTGTAGGTCCTCTCCTTGAGGGCCAACTAGCACTATCCCTGCTCCGCATCCGCTCAGAGTCACTAAGCCATCTACGTATACCTTCCATCCCTCAGCTTCTTCTGATTTGGTAGATTCTTGTATGAAATCGGACAAAGCTTGGGCTTTTATGGCCTTCCGTGGCTCGAAGTCCACATCATATTCTTGGAGCTCTATTGCCCATCTCACCATCCTTCCCGAGAGGTCTGCTCGACCTATAACCTATTTCAACAAGTAATTAGTGCGGACCAGTATTTTGTAAGAGAGGAAATATGGGCGCAATCTTCGCACCGTAAATACCACGGCCAGAGCGGCCTTCTCGATTTCCGAGTATCGAGCTTCGGCTCCTTGAATGACCTTACTGACGTAATAGATAGGATGTTGGAGAGGTCCCTCTTCTTTGACCAAGGTTGTGCTTAATGAGAATTCCCCTACAGAGAGATACAGAATGAGAGTATCTCCAGGAGAAGGTTTTGTCAGCTTCGGCAGTTGGGACAGATGATGCTTCAGATCTTCAAAGGCCTTCTGGCATGTTTCACTCCACTCGAACTTGCCCCCTTTCTTGAGAATTTTGAAGAAGGGGTGACTTTTTTCGGCAGATCTGGCTATGAATCTGCTCAATGCTGTGATCCTCCCATTGAGCGTTTGGAGCTCTTTCACGATCCTCGATGGCTGCATGTCCAGTATAGCCTTTACTTTAACTGGATTCACTTTTATCCCTCTTTGAGTAACCATGTATCCAAGTAACTTTCCCGATTTTACTCCAAAAGAGCACTTAGCTGGGTTTAACTTGATACCGTTCTCTCGAATTACCTGGAAAATTTCCTCTAGGTCCTCCACATGCTGATCCTCTTTCACACTCTTGGCCAGCATATCGTCCACATATATTTCCATGTTTCTTCCTAGTTGTCCTCGGAAGACAGCATCGACCATCCTTTGATATGTTGCTCCGGCATTGATCAATCCGAATGGCATTCGAACATAGCCAAACGTTCCGCATGCTGCTATGAAGCACACTTTGGGGACATTTGAGGGGTTCAGCTGGATCTGGTGGTATCCTTGGTATGCATCCATCATGCTTAGTAGCTCAAATCCAGAAGTCGCATCCACTAACTGGTCTATCCTTGGCAGCGGATAGTGATCTTTGGGACACGCCTTGTTGAGGTCCCTGAAGTCGATACACATTCTCCATTTCCCTCCCCCTTAGGTACTAACACTGCATTGGAGAGCCATTCCGGGAATTGTACTTTCACCACGTGTCCTGCTTTCAATAACTTCTCTACTTCTTCTTTCACTATATTATTCTTCTCAACTCCAAAGTTTCGTAACTTCTGTTTCACTGGCCTTGCCTTTGGATCAACATTAAGGCAATGTATTGCTACCTCCGGAGGGATACCTGTCATGTCAGCTGGAGAGAATGCAAATATATCGGAATTTCGACGTAAGGTAAAGATTACCTTCTCTGTGAGTTCGGGTCCCAGTTGGGTACCTATCTTAGTAGCAAAGCTGAGTTTCCCTGGGAAGAGCTCCACATTCATCAGCTCCTCATCTGTTTTAACACTTACTTGCTCAGGTGTCACTCCTTCCACTTTCTTTTTCTTTGCCTCAGGGTCGTCTCCTCTCGTCCTCTCCAGGCCCTTAGTTAGGGCTCTGTCCGCCATCTTTACAGACTCTGCGTAGCACTTCCGTGTAGCTGTAGGGAATTTCATTTTCATATGAAATGTGGAGATGATTGCCTGAAAGAGGTTCAGGCTAGGTCGTCCCATTACTACATTGTATGATGAGGGGATATCCACAATGAGGAACTCCACCAGGTGGACCTTTCGAGCTGGAGCGTCCCCCAATCCTACTTGTAACATTACCGATCCCAAGGGTTGGATGGCACCTCCAGAGAAACCATACAGGGAGGTATCTACAGGTCGCAGCTTCACACTCAGCTCCATCCTCTTGAAGCACTCAAAAAACATGATATCAACTGAGCTCCCCGTATCTACAAAGATTCGGGCCACGTCGAACCCAACTATGTCGGTAGTGATCACCAAGGCGTCGTTGTGATCTTCCTTAACTCCTTTCACATCCTCCGGCCCAAATCTGATATTGGGCGTCTCTGTCATACGTCCTACCTCTTTCAATTGACCTCCTTGCTCAGCTTTTAGAGCTCTAACACTTTGCTTTCTCTTTCGGAAGGAATCTCCATCTGCTGGTCCTGTCACAATCATGTGGATTACTCCTCTCTTTGGCGGTGGAGGGGGCATGTCTTCGGCCGCCTCCTTGGTTTCCTTCTCTTCCGGTTTTCTTTCATGTTCCTTCCGCTTCTGCCCCCGAGGGCCCTGCCTGTCTCTAAATACAAATTCTTTCAGATGCCCTGCTTGGATCATCCTTTCAATCTCGTCTTTCAGGTGATAACATTGATTCGTGTCATGTCCATACTCATTGTGAAATCTGCAAAATCGATCGGACTTGGGCTTCTGAGGTCCTCGACTTCTGGAGTAAGGGAATTTCAAGTCAGGATGATCTCCTGCCACCTCCAGTACTTCGGCAGGTTCAATTCTCAAGGGCATGTACTTCTCAAACCTTCCGCGAGGGCCGGACCGGGAACCTCCAGATGGATTGCTGTCTCTTGTTGAGCCGGAGGTCCGAGGGGCCTCTGGGCTGGGTCGTCTGGAGGGGCCCTCTCTCCTTCTCTCTCGATCTGGTGGCCTAATCTCCAGTCTCTTGGCTTTTCGAACCTCCTCCAGGGTGAGGTACTTCTCTGCTCTGTGTAGAAACTCATCAAAGTTCTTAACCGGCTTCTTAGCTAAGGAGGAGAAAAAGTCTCCATCACGCAATCCGTTAGTAAGAGCATTGATCTTCACCTCCGGAGAGGCTGTAGGGACCTCCAGAGCTGCTTGATTAAACCTCCGGAGAAAAGCTCTCAGACTCTCGTTCTCCCCCTGCCTCAGATTGAAAAGGGTCAAAGTGGCCCGCGGCTGTCTCCGGGCGCTTGCGAATTGATGAAGGAATAACTCACTGAATTCCTCCCAGGATCGAATTGTATTGGGTTCCAATTGAGTGAACCACTGCTGTGCTGCTTTTGCCAGGGTGGTTAGGAACACCCTGCATTTGATTCCCTCTCCATAGTGGTGTAATAACGCTGCATTCTCAAACCTTACCAGGTGTTCGTACGGGTCTGCCGTACCATCGTATTCGAAATTGAGGGGCTTGAAGTTGAATGGCAGTTCATCCTGTAATATGTTAGAGGAGAACTGACATCCAGAGACATAAGCGGATCTACTGGTTCAATTGTTCATTTGTCTTCTCATATCCCTCATCTCCTTCTGTAGGGCCTGCAGTTGGTCGCTGACTGGCCCTCCGTAGGTATCATCGGTGCTTTCTTCTGTTTCAGGGAGTTCTGTCTCTCGGGGTGCCAAATTTGCATTCCTTCTTGTATTCCGAAGGGGAATGCTTCTTTCCGCTCGGGAGGGCACCTTATCATCGCCTTCTACCCGCATTCCTACTTCTTTGGATAGCACTTGGGAGGCTCCTGGTGCCTCCTCCTGGGGTCTCGGGGTAGGTATCTCCACATTCCCTGGTGTAGCTCTGGGGGCTCGATCCCCTTGAGCCGTGAAAGCTCTCTCTACAGCCTGCTTAATGAGGGCGTTCAATTGATCGGGAGAAACCAAGCATGGTTCCGAATTTGGAATATCCTCCCGTTGGGGATCCGCAGTCCGAAACTCTGGGGCTTCAATGTTCACTGTTATCCCCTCTTCGATCGGGAGGGGAGGGTTTTCCTCACCCTGACCTGTGTTAGGCGTCACTGGCGGATTTAATTCGGAAAGGGTATGAACTGGATCTTTCCCCCGGCCTCCCTTTGGTGTGGGGTTATTCGGCAAAGGAGGATTTTCCCCTGTAAGGGGTTTCTTTCCCGAAGTAGACGTGGTCGTGTTGTTTCCGCCACCCATTACTCGAACAGGTAGAAATTCGTGAGACAATCTTTCAACTCGTTCCCGCAGACGGCGCCAGTTGATGTGCCAAAATTTGCACGGATAGATTAGATATCCTCGAAGCCCGATATCTGAATTCCCGAACGCGTATGAGCAATCCGAATATACCAATGCCTTCGGTAAGATCCTTTGGAACCTGCAAAGAACACGCCGGAGGGGGGTCCGGCGCGGACACTCCGATGCCTAAGTCAGTATAAGGCTTTCAATGTATCTTAGGGACTTCAAAGTCCTCGATTTATCAAGATCAATTCTCAAAGAATCTCGCCGTGTGTGATAAGAAAATATAACTAGTATTATATAAAATAAAGAGTCCAACCTCTAAAACATACCTTTCTTTACCTATTTATAGAGAATTCTTCCCGAGAGGAAGTTATGGCTTCCTTCCATCTCGGAGCTACCCTTTGGACCCAGCCCAGCTATGTTGACAGGGTCACCACTTCTCTTCCTTCCTAAAGAACCGGGATCATCCCCTTTTAGTGGACTTCATCCCCTAAGATGGAGGAGGAAGGAGTCTTCCTTCAATCACTCTTGGGCCGATTCATGGGGGCTCTCCTATAATCTCGGCTTGCCAAGTCATACCAAGATTGGGTCTTTCTGATGTTTCTCTTCGGGTGGAGCTCCCTCCGGAGGGACTTCCAGAAGAGACTCTGTATCCAGAGAGTATTTTTTAATCCCATGCCTCCTCCTTTATCTTATCCTTAATACACGTGTCGACTTCTTATTGGACGACATTTTTAGACCGCATCAATAATAATAATCTTTATTAGTTAACTAAATGAGTTAGTATTAGATATTTATTTCAATTTGTAAAATATATTAATTGATACCCTAAAACAATCGATTAAATAATTTTAATATATTCATATATTAAAATTTTTTACATATATTAAATTTTAATATATTCATACATAATTTTAAAACATTAAATAAAAAATAAAGAATTAAAATGAAATGTGATTGAATGGTGGATTCTCAAAAGTGATTTATAACTTTTGAATGGTTGTGGAAGGTAGTGGGGTTGACTTATTTATGTAAGAATGATGATGTGGCAGTGAGGTGAAGGAGAGAGAGGAGTTATAAGGGTCAAACACATTTACTTATATATACTGTACAATTTTTGACTTGCTTTATTCTATAATTTCAAAAACTACGCGTACGTTATTCTAAAAACTCAAACATTCACAAGAAAAAGTCCTAAAAGCTAGCTTCTTTTCATAGACAATTAACCGGGGGATTAAGAAGTACTACTATTTTTTCTTGTGTTACTTAAAGAAAGAAGCAAATTATACTAGTGAAACTCGACAATAAACTGTGACATACTCTAATATTAAGTTGTACTAATATTTTGCACGAAATTAAGATTAACAAAAAACGTATTTACTCACACTTCCTTATTTGTGTTTGCTAATTAAATTGTGTTGGGCCAACAGGCTCGGTGGCATCGACTCGATCCAAGTAGGGATCCGACCCGACATATTTGAAATCCACCAAGCTGCCGTTTAATTAGATTTAAACTTTTTTGAATAAAGTAAAGTAAATGATTGGATTGAGAGTGGAAGTAATGACATTTTATATAATTATGTGAATATTCTGAATGTAAGGGTGAGATTTATGATTTTTTTTTTTTTTTTGAAATGTGCAAACAATTGTGGTACAAAGAGAGTGTACAACAATGACATTTTGTATAATTTTATGAATATTGTGATTTGTGAGGGAGGACTATATTTGAATTCCAATCTCACACTCTTGCTTTCATTTCCATGATATAAAATAAAAGGCAAAAATTGATTGTCCTTTTTTTTTGTTTCATCATTTGGGATGCCAATGCATGGCCCGCCTAAATTAGCCAATTAATTTTCTTTTACTCATTTTTGAACAGAGTTGAAAAACTCCTCCAAATGTCTATATCAAGATGACGAACAAAAGTTCTTTGTCACACTACACAAAAACTCACTTACACCTACCTGCAACCACCCCCTCTCCAACTATTTAATTGACATTTTTTTGGTCTATATGAACCAATTAGCCAATTAATTTTCTTTTACTTATTTTTGGACAGAGTTGAAAAACTCCTCCAAATGTCTATATCAAGATGACGAATTCCATGCTCTTCATATCCATACGAAGCATTGTCAAATTAGCCAATGACGAACAAAAGTTCTTTGTCACACTACACAAAAACCCACCTACACAAAAACTTGTTGGAAACTGCTTACGCCGTGTAAACTGCAATATCAAAAGTATCAGAATAACAGATAACACAAAGAATACCTCAAGTAAGTCGAGTCAAGGGAATCCCTTTTCCCGCAGAACAGAATACGCCCAGGATAGTGCTCGACTGTTACGGCGTTTCGTTCCCAAAGGTAAAACGACTTTCACTTCCTACACAATAGCACCACTGTATAAGAAGTATCGGCGAACGTACTTAGTTACGAACTGAACACTCTTCGGATATAAATCCGTCACAAGAAAGAACAGTGTAAGGCTTTCGGGAGCTCAGTACACTGCGTAGGGACGAGAGGAGAGTAGAAGGTTGAGGGGCGAATTTCAGCGTAAGGAATTATGAGGGAAGAGTCTGATATTTATAGGCAGAAGAAACCCTAGGAGGGCTGTTGGAAAACGCGTGGGCCAGGCCCGATTCTTGGGAATATATCGCGAAAATATCGCAACGGTTGAGAAAATATCTCGCACGTGGATAAGTCTTGAAGACCGAATCTTGAAGACCAAGTTTGAGACTTCCAGATAATTCTGGAACTCTTCAACTTCAACAATTAATTTCTCACTCACCTTAACTCGGTTTTGAGATATTAAATATACCACGTTCATCTACTCCGCGAGTAGATCGACTATGTCACGTTCAATTATTTCTTAATTAACGTTTAGTCCGTCTAATTAATTAAATTAGATCAGGGTGTCAAAACCCAATTAATTCCCATTAATTCCAACAATCCCCCACATGAGTGAAAATCGTATCTATACAACAGCAGACTCAGTGTTCAGTTCGAGTGAGATCTCCGTGCGTCCGGATAAGTGGTTTTTGGCCTTGAACTTTCCGTAGCCAAACACTATCGGATATACCGGCGGCTTAGTGGAAGCGATGCCTTGAACTACTCCTACATAGTGTATACCTAGACAACAGTGTCAGCACACTTTGATCTCGTCTTCGTAACGTTCTCACGGTTTTATCCGTTTTGGCCATGGACGTCCTTTGTATTCATAAATGTTTGGTCGAAGCGGCCCTCACTTCTCATTTATATAGGTAACTTCCTTTCTAGTATCCCGTTATACTCTAGGAATCATTAAGAGTCGAAGACTCAGCCTTTACCACATCTTACGGGTCGTTAACACTTGAGATAGTGCTGTCCGGAATAGTCGTAATTTTCAAGTGTTTTATCACTAACCTCCACAGCTTCGTTTTCCCATTGAACCAAGTTCTTGGGATCTCCAGTCATCATGGTTGGGTTACCACTGCTTTGGTTTTTATTGTGGGTTTTAGACCCATTCCTTCTACCAGCTTGTTCAATTGATCTCGGTTTATGCTCTTCGTGAGCGGATCCGCTATATTGTCCTTAGTATTGACATAATCAATGGACATTACTCCAGTGGAGATCAATTCTCTAACGGAGTTGTGTCGACGACGTATGTGTCTCGACTTTCCGTTGTACATGACATTCGTAGCTCTCCCAATGGCAGCTTGACTGTCACAGTGTACCGTCACCGAAGGTACCGGCTTTTTCCAACATGGAATGTCTTCCAGAAAATTACGCAACCATTCGGCCTCTGCAGCGGCTAGGTCTAACGCTATAAATTCTGATTCCATTGTGGAACGAGCAATACATGTTTGTTTCTTGGACCTCCACGACACTGCTCCTCCTCCAATAGTGAATACATATCCACTAGTGGATAGCGAGTCTTTCGTGTCTGATATCCAATTTGCATCACTGTATCCTTCGACTACAGCTGGATGTCTTGTGTAGTGAAGCCCATAATCAAGGGTGTACTTCAAGTATCTTAATACCCTTTTCAACGCTTTCCAGTGCTCATGACTTGGATTGTTCGTGTATTGACTCAACTTGTTTACTGAACATGCAAGATCAGGGCGTGTACAGTTCGTGATGTACATCACACTTCCAATGATCCTTGCGTATTCTAGTTGAGCCACTAGTTCTCCTCTATTCTTTTTCAAGTGAACGTTGAGTTCCAAAGGTGTCTTAGCAGGTGGATCGTCAAAGGCCTTAAATTGCTTTAGTACCTTTTCCACATAGTGAGATTGTGTCAAGGAAATTCCATTGGACGTTTTCTCTATCTTGATTCCAAGAATCACATCTGCTAATCCCATGTCTTTCATGTCAAAGTTTCTACTTAGCATGTTCTTCATATTAACTATTGATGTGCCAAAATTTGCACGAGAGGATTGCGTGTCCTCTGGATTGGATGTCCCGCTCTTCGAACACGTGCAATCACTCTAAATATGCTGCCTTCACTCGAAATCTTCAAGAACCTGCAAAGAGCACGCCGGAGGGAGGTCCGGCGTGGACACTCCGATGCCTAAGTCAGTATAGGGCTTATCAATATCTCCCAAGGATCTCAAGATCCTTGATGTATCAAAATAGTTCTCAAAGAATATCAGAAAGGTGTTTCGTGTTTAGTATATCAAGTTTGTAGTATAAGAATGTCTAACCTGGAAATCTCCTTCGATTTACCTATTTATAGAGCCTTTTTCGTGGAGAGAAGTTAGAACCTCCCCTTATCTCGGAGCTGCCTCTAAGACTCAGCCCTGCTAAGTGGAAGAAGTCTTCCCTTTTCTCCACTCCCTGAAGATTCGGCAATCCGTGCTCATAGTGGACTTTATCCCCTAAGATAAAGAAGGATAAAGTCTTTCTTTTATCCAGCTTGGACCGGAAATGACGGAAGTCCTTTATATTTACGGAACATGACTTCATGTTAAGACTGCTCCTTTCTGATGCTTCTCTCCAGACGGAGCTCCCTCCAGAGGGAGCTCTAGAGGGGATTCCTTATTCAGGGAGTACTAGATAATCTAATCCTTTTCTCTCGATCTTATCATTTATACACGTGTCGACTCCTTATTAGGTGACATTTTTAGGCCGCATCATCTACTCCCCCCTACTCTCGTAAAAGGGGGACATCTTTTGTGAGAGTAGAAAAATTTCCTAGAACCTAGTACAAGGGTCTTTCTGGAGAGACGTGTATCATTCCTGCTTCGGAGAGGAAGTTTCAAAACATGTCCTTCTCCGAAGGCTTTTCCCGCCTCCCACTTGGGAGACTTTTCGGCTTCCGCTCGTGGGCCCCACGCGATCACTTTTCTCTCTCCTTTGTTATTCTCCCGAGGAAAATCCTCGATTCCACCCCATATCTTCTCCCATTTACTCCACGCAACCGCCTCTTTTCTTTTCTTCATTTTTCAAATTTCATTTCCTCCCAAAAGTCTCTCGTCGTCTTCATCTTTCTTCTTCGGTGTTCTTCCTCCCGAGTTTTCGCCGTCGCCGACCGCCCCGACCGATTCCGTAGTCCTTCTAATCAAGGTAACCCAGCTATCTTTTTTTTCCTTCTTTTATTAGCACTGTAACTCGATGTCAAGCCCCCTTTCTCCGCCTGAAACTCTTAGCCAAAACCCCTCTGAGTCCACTCCCTTTACGATGGGGAGTCCAGAGAATAGGATTTTCACTTCCTCCCAAATCGATCATACTCACCTGTCTAGCCTTACTCACGCTTACAGCTTCCCGTCAGAATATACCTTTCGCGTCCCTCACTCAAACGAACGCCCAGATCTCTCCGAGCCCCGAACTCTTGCTTTTTTCGAAGCTCAACTTAGGGTAGGACTTCGGTTCCCGATCCACCCGTATTTGGCTGCCATCTCGACCCGTATGCAAATCCCTCTTAATCAATTTACTCCAAATGCTATCCGTACCTTGATAGGCTTTTTCATCTTGGTGAAAGGGAATGGGGGTGACCCGTCTGCCGAACTGTTTCTGAGCCAACATTCTTGTAAGGTGAATGATTGCTTTTTCTATGTTAGTGGGCGAAGATCCCGTGTTTGTAAATTTCTGAAAAAACTCCATGAAGAAGACTCATCCTGGCGAGATTATTATTTTTTCGTTACAAGCCCTACTGATTGGCCGTTTCCCCATGGGGATTGGATATTCCACAATCCAGGAGTAGTTCCTCCTCCTCTGAAAGCCTACTCTGTTTCCAATCACACGGTTATGAGCAATCTCAATACTCACATCCGTCTGTACGATTATTTCGATATTATTGGCATTTGCAAAAACCCTCGCATCCTCTCTCACTTCGGCTTTTGTCCTCAAGATTTTCCTTTAGATTCTCGAGATGGTAAAAATCTTCTGTTGCTGTATTTTGTTTCTTGCAAGTGGCTATTTCCTGAGTTCTGAGAATTTTCTTGATTATCTGTAGCAATGAGTTGGTTAACTCATATCTCCCGAGATGCCCCTGCTCTCAGCATAGTGAAGGTCCCCGCATTATCCGCTCCAGAAGATCCTCCAAAAGCTCCTCAGTCTCCTGCTCTCGAGAGCTCAGCAAAGACTCCAGCTCCAGAGAGTCCTTCGAAAGTCCCTTGTTCAGTTGCCAGGAGAACCCGTTCAGCTGCCAATGCCTTCTTCTCTGACGGTGGCACCTCTAAGAAGAAGAAGGGAAAAGCGACCCGTGCTATTGCTGATAAGGAAGCTCCCCCTTCTGCTGTGTACGAACCTCTCCATCGCCTTATCGACCGATGTCCTGCTCCTTCCAACACTGACTTATCCGACACGCCCCTTCCTGAGGATCAACTGCTCCATGGTGCTCATCTTTTTTCAGAGGTACTTTCTATTATTTTCTGTTTCCACAGTCTCTGCCCTCTTCATATCTCAAACACTATTTCTTTTTCTTTTGTAGCTTGGTCTTACCTATGCTAAGATACTCGATCAAGGTGTTGAGATGGTGGCTGAGCTCAAACTTCTCCGGGCTGAAGCGTCCTCTTTCCAGTCAACCCTCAAGGGTATCACTATGGAGAAGGACAAAGCTCATAAATGAGCTCAAGCTCTATCTGAGGAGTTGTCTCTCCTACGGACTCAAAGCAAGCAGGATGCAGCCAGGATTAAGTATCTGGTGCAGGAGGTGGAACGGATGGAACGCGAACTGCCAGATGTCGGAGTACAGGCTTGCATTAAGTCTCTATTCACTTCCTCCTTGGGTCAAGAGTTCTTGGGGACTCTTCATACTCAGTGGCTGTCCAGCTTCCTAAAAAGCTCAAGCTTCCTCTGCGCCATGGGGCCGCATATCCCTCACTTCATCGACCATGGCTTCAGCAATGCCGTAGCCGAGCACTCAGCCCCGGGGTTCGATGGAACCTACTCTCGTGAGTTCCATCTGGATCGACTCGCCACTCCTCCAAAATTCTTGGGGGATCCTAAGGAGAGTCCCAATAGTCCTTGGTGGTTACCCGGAATGGGTCAGGCCATCACCAAGCTGCAGGCTGTCAAGGTGGGTATGGCTGAGCTAAATCCTCTGGAGCGTCTGATTTATCCTTATGACTCCGCCCCAAAAGTGGCAACCGAGGTAGATGGAGGGACAGGCGTTGAGGATACCGTGAGAGGTACGGAGGGTCCAGAGGAGGGCGGAGGATCTAGCAACCATGTTGCTGAGGAGGAGGGCGCTGCTGAAGGAGCTGAGGTCGAGGGGGCTGTTGCTGAGGAAGCTGCTACTGAAAAAGCAGTTTAAATTTCACATTTCCATGATCACAACGAACAATTTACTTTTCTTTTGTTTTGCTACACTCTTTACTTTCTGCTTATGATACTTGCTCTCATACTTTGTAGGGGACCCCACACTCCTGGATATGTGGGGGCTTTTTGTAGTGATCGTGTTAGCTTGATATTGCTTGTTTGTTGTCTTTTTCTTTTCTGCCTACATGAGTAACGTACAAGACCAGCAAAGAATATGTTGGAGGTGTGCTCTCTTCCCCCCCTTTTTGTTGGTCTTGTAGGCTACGTTGGAATCATCTCTTGGTTGTACAGTCTTTTTGATTTCAGGTGACTTGGTTATGGGGGGACATCTTCCCTCTTCTCTTGACTCCTGGATCATAAAACCTGTCCTTTTCATTATCTAGTCTTTGTAGTTCTCAAGCATGATGAGGGCTTTCTGGAGGACCTCGGTCTCTAAGCCTCTAAGCATTTCACTTTCTTTTCACTTTCTTGTACTTAACAGACTTTGATTCGCAAAAAATCTTCTCCTTTCGTTAATTCACCCGTTTGAGTCTCAAAAGAGGATGAGGGCTCTCTGGAGCACCTCGGCCTCTAGGACCCTGAGTGTTTCTCACTCTTATTCTTAAAAGATTTTTATTCATAAAACCTTCTCATTTCAGTAACCCACTTGGGCCTCAAGTAAGATGAGGGCTCTCTGGAGCACCTCGGCCTCTAGGCCTCTGAGTGTTTCTCACTCGTATTCTTAAAAGATTTTAATTCATAAAATCTTCTCATTTCAGTAACCCACAAAAGATGAGGGCTCTCTGGAGCACCTCGACCTCTAGGCCTCTGAGTGTTTCTCACTCGTATTCTTAAAAGATTTTAATTCATAAAATCTTCTCATTTCAGTAACCCACTTGGGCCTCAAGTAAGATGAGGGCTCTCTGGAGCACCTCGGCCTCTAGGCCTCTGAGTGTTTCTCACTCGTATTCTTAAAAGATTTTAATTCATAAAATCTTCTCATTTCAGTAACCCACTTGGGCCTCAAGTAAGATGAGGGCTCTCTGGAGCACCTCGGCCTCTAGGCCTCTGAGCGTTTCTCACTCGTATTCTTAAAAGATTTTAATTCATAAAATCTTCTCATTTCAGTAACCCACTTGGGCCTCAAGTAAGATGAGAGCTCTCTGGAGCACCTTGGCCTCTAGGCCTCTGAGTGTCTCTCACACTCGTCATTTTTATATTCATACATCGCATATTCAAATATGAGAAAGATAATTAAGACACAATAATTCTGAATAATTCCTTCTTCAAAAAGGGATAAGGCTTCATTGATTTATTGTTAGTTTTCAACATAGGCCATAGATAACCTACGCCGGTCTCATTAAAAACCTCTTTACGGAAAAACCCCAAAGGGGAAACCCGTAGAGAGGGAAAAAGAGCTCCGGTGAAGCCACAAAATACATTAAGCAAAATAAGAATCAATGCAAAAAATCACAAAGCAAAAGTCATAAATGGTCTCAAGACCTTACACTTTCTTCAAATAAAGAATCTCTTCAAATGGCAAACGTTCCAGGGTCTAGCTATGTCGACCCCTTCCATGCTCTGCAGTCTATAGGCTCCTCCCTTCAATACCTGTGTGATTTTATAAGGCCCCTCCCAGTTGGGCTCTAATTTTCCTGTATTCTTTAGGGCATCAGCCCTCCTTAGCACCAGGTCCCCTGCTCTGAAGGACCTCGGGATCACCCTTCGGTCGTATGCAACTTTAATTCTGCTCGTATATCTTTCAGCACGCACTCTAACCATCTCTCTTTCTTCTTCCATTAAATCTAGAGCCTCTCTCATCAATCTCTCATTCTGATGTTCTTCAAATTGGGCAATTCGATGCGACCGCAACACGGCCTCTGGAGGTATCACCGTCGCAGCTCCGTAGACCAGCTGAAATGGGGACTCTCTAGTTGTTGTCTTTGGACTAGTTCTATATGACCACAATACATTATCTAACTCGTTCACCCATCCTCCTCCTATCTTCGTCAGCCTTGTTCGAATTCCATCTACTATCGTTCGATTAGTAACCTCCACTTGTCCATTAGCTTGAGGATGAGCTACAGAGGTGAATCTCTGTATTATGTTTAGTCTTGCACACTATCCTCGTACATTTTCTCCGTTAAACTGTGTTCCATTATCAGAGACCAATATTCTGGGTACTCTGAACCTACAACAAATTTTTTTTTTCAAGAATTTAATCACATTTTCTTCATCTATCGTAGCCAGAGGAGTAGCTTCCACCCATTTGCTAAAATAGTCCACTGCTACTATCAGAAATTTTCTCCCTCCGGAGGCTGGAGGGAAGGGTCCTACCAAGTCGATTCCCCACTTAGCAAAGGGACAGGGAGAGTGCATAGCTCCCATCTCTTCCGCAGGGGTCCTTATCAATGGACCATTTTTCTGACACTTGACACATTTTTCACAAATTCCCTAGCGTCTTTTGTCATGGAGGGCCAATATAATCCAGCCCTTAAAACTTTCTTCACCACTGCTTTGTATCCTTCATGACTGGCTGCATCACCTTCATGGATCTCTTTGAGTGTGTACATCGCTTCTCGGGTTGATATACACCTCAAATATGGTTGTGTGAACGATTTCTTGTATAAGTGCCCTCCGATAATACAATATTTGATCCGAAGGGCTCGGGTCTCTCTGGTGGTAGGGGCATCTGTTCCCTTGGTGAGTTCCATCCATATAGCTCTTCTCCAATCGTCTTCCTCTTCAATGGAACCAATGGGGTTCTCCAGGGTTTCTCTTTCTGCAACTACCAAGGTTACTGTTCCTTGTCCATCAAACTCTGTGGAGCTAGCGAGTTTGGAGAGGCTATCCGCCTGCATGTTCTTCTCTCGAGGTATCTGGACTACCTCGCACTCTTGAAATTTGCCCATCACTTCTTTGGCTCGTTCCAGATAGGCAGCCATCCTGCTATCTTTGGCTACATATTCACCATTCACCTGCTGAACAACTAATTGGGAGTCTGAGTATAGACTTACCTTTGGAGCTCCCAATTCTAATGCCATCTCCATTCCTCTGATCAAAGCTTCGTACTCTGCTCCATTATTTGAGGTCATGAATTGAAACCTCACTGCAAATTGTAGGTCCTCTCCTTGAGGGCCCACTAGCACAATCCCTGCTTCACATCCGCTCAGAGTCACTGAGCCATCTACATACACCTTCCATCCCTCGGCTTCCTCTGGTTTGGTCGATTCTTGGATAAAATCGGACAAAGCTTGGGCTTTTATAGCCTTCCGCGGCTCGAAATCCACGTCATATTCTTGGAGCTCGATTGCCCACCTCACCATCCTTCCGGAGAGGTCTGCTCGCCCTATAACCTGTTTCAACAAGTAATTAGTGCGGAGAGGTCTGCTCGCCCTATAACCCGTTTCAACAAGTAATTAGTGCGGACCAGTATTTTGTAAGAAAGGAAATATGGGCGCAGCCTTCGCGCTGTAACTACCACGGCCAGAGCAGCTTTCTCAATTTCTGAGTATCGAGTTTCGGCCCCTTTAATGACCTTACTGACATAATAAATAGGATGCTGCAGAGATCCCTCTTCTTTGACCAAGGCGGTGCTTAGTGAGAATTCCCCTACGGAGAGATACAAAATGAGGGTATCTCCCGGAGAAGGCTTTGTCAGCTTCGGCAGCTGAGACAAATGATGCTTCAGGTCTTCAAAGGCCTTTTGGCATGTTTCGTTCCATTCAAACTTGGTCCCTTTCTTGAGAATTTTAAAGAAGGGATGACTCTTTTCAGCAGACCTGGCTATGAATCTGCTCAATGCTGTAATCCTCCCATTGAGCGTCTGGAGCTCTTTTACATTTCTCGGCGGCTGCATGTCCAGTACAGCCTTCACCTTGGCTGGATTCACTTCTATACCTATTTGAGTGACCATATATCCGAGGAACTTCCCTGATTTTACTCCAAAAGAGCATTTGGCTGGGTTCAACTTGATGCCGTTCTCTCGAATTACTTGGAAAATTTCCTCCAGATCCTCCACATGCTGATCTGCTTTCACACTCTTAGCCAGCATATCATCTACATATATCTCCATGTTCCTTCCCAGCTGTCTTCGAAAGATAACATCGACCATTCTTTGATATGTTGCTCCGGCATTGATTAATCCGAATGGCATCCGAACATAGCCAAACGTTCCGCACGCTGCTATGAAGCACACTTTGGAGACATCTGAAGGGTTCAGCTGGATCTGGTGGTATCCTTGGTATGCATCCATGATGCTTAGCAGCTCGAAGCCTGAAGTTGCATCTACTAACTGGTCTATCCTTGGTAGCGGATAGTGGTCTTTAGGGCATGCCTTGTTAAGGTCCCTGAAATCGATGCACATTCTCCATTTTCCTCCCCCTTTAGGCACTAGCACAACATTGGAGAGCCATTCTGGGAATTGGACTTTCACCACATGTCCTGCTTTCAGTAGTTTCTCGACTTCTTCTTTCACGATGTTATTCTTCTCAATTCCAAAGTTTCGTAGTTTCTGTTTCACGGGCTTTGCTTTTGGATCAACATTAAGGCAATGTATTGCTATCTCCGGAGGGACCCCTGTCATGTCAGTTGGAGAAAATGCAAATATATCGGAATTTCGACGTAATGTAAAGATTACCTTCTCTGTGAGTTCAGGTCCCAGTTGGGTACCTATCTTAGTGGCAAAGCCGAGTTTCCCTGGGAAAAGCTCCACGCTCATCAGTTCCTCGTCTGTTTTAACATTCACCTGTTCAGGTGTTGCTCCTTCTACTTTCTTTCTCTTGACCTCAGGGCCATCTCCTCTCATCCGCTCCAGGCCCTTGGTCAGGGCTCTGTCCGCCATTTTTACAGACTCTGCATAGCACTTCCGTGCTTGGTACTGGTCTCCTCTTACTTCTCCCACCCCCATGGCTGTAGGGAATTTCATTTTCATGTGAAATGTGGAGATGATTGCCTGAAAAAGGTTCAGGCTAGGTCGTCCCATTACTCCACCAAGTGGACCTTTCGGGCCGGAGCGTCTCCCAATCCTACCTGTAACATTACTGATCCCAAGGGTTGGATGGCACCTCCGGAGAAACCATACAGAGAGGTATCTAAAGGTCGCAGCTTGACACTCAGCTCCATTCTCTTGAAACACTCAAAAAACATAATGTCAGCTGAGCTCCCTGTATCTACGAAGATTCGAGCAACATCGAACCCAGCTATGTCGGTAGTGATCACCAGAGCATCGTTGTGATCTTCCTTAATTCCCTTCACATCTTCCGGCCCAAATCGGATATTGGGCGTCTCCGTCATATGTCCTACTTCTCTTAACTGACCTCCTTGCTCTGCTTTTAGAGCTCGGACACTCTGCTTCCTCTTTCGAAAGGAATCTCCATCAGCTGGCCCTCCCACAATCATGTGGATTACTCCTCTTTTCGGTGGTGGAGGGGGCATATCTTCGGCCGCCTCTCTGGTTTCCTTCTCTTCCGGTTTTCTTTCATGTTCTTTTCGCTTCTGCCCCCGAGGGCCCTGCCTGTCTCTAAATATAAATTCTTTCAGATGGCCCGCTTGGATCATCCTTTCAATCTCATCTTTCAGGTGGTAACACTGATTTGTGTCATGTCCATATTCATTGTGAAATCGGCAAAATCGATCAGACTTGGGCTTCTGAGGTCCTCGACCTCTGGAATATGGGAATTTCAAGTCTGGATGATCTCCTGCTACCTCCAGTACTTCGGCAGGCTCAATCCTCAAGGGCGTGTATTTCTCAAACCTCCCGCGAGGGCCCGACCGGGGACCTCCAGAGGGATTGCTGTCTCTTGCTGAACCGGAGGTCCGAGGGACATCTGGACTGAATCGTCTGGAGGGGCCTTCCCTTCTTCTCTCTCGAACTTGTGGCCTAATCTCCAGTCTCTTTGCTTTTCGAACCTCCTCCAGAGTGAGGTACTTCTCTGCTCTATGCAGCAATTCATCAAAGTTCTTAACTGGCTTCTTGGCTAAGGAGGAGAAAAAGTCTCCATCACGCAATCCATTAGTGAGGGCGTTGATCTTCACCTCTGGAGAGGCTGTAGGGACCTCCAGAGCTGCTTGATTAAACCTCCGGAGAAAAGCTCTTAAGCTCTCGCCCTCCCCCTGTCTCAGATTGAAGAGGGTCAAAGTGGCCCTCGGTTGTCTCCGGGCACTTGCAAATTGATGAAGAAATAACTCACTGAATTCCTCCCAGGATCGGATTGTATTGGGTTCCAATTGAGTGAACCATTGTTGTGTGGCTTTCGCTAGAGTGGTTAGGAATACCCTACATTTGATTCCCTCTCCATAGCGGTGTAATAATGCAGCGTTCTCGAATCTTACTAGGTGCTCGTACGGGTCTGCCGTACCATCATATTCGAAATTAAGGGGCTTGAAATTGAATGGCAGTTCGTCTTGTAATATGTTAAGGGAGAACTGACATCCAGAGACATGAGCAGATCTACTGTTTCGGTTGTTCATTTGCTTCCTCATATCCCTCATCTCCTTATGTAGGGCCTGTAGTTGGTCGCTGACTGGCCCTCCATAGGTATCATCGGTGCTTTCTTCTGTTTCAGGGAGTTCTGTCTCTCGGGGTGCCAGATCTGCATTCCTTCTCGTATTCCGAAGGAGAATGCTTCTTTCCGCTCGGGAGGGCACCTTATCGTCTTCTTCTGCCCGCACCCCCATTTCTTTGGACAACACTTGGGAGGCTCCAGGTGCCTCATCTTGGGGTCTCGGGACAGGTACCTCCAGGTTCCCTGGTGCAGCTCTGGGAACCCGATCTCTTTGATCCGCGAAGGCTCTCTCTACGGCTTGCTTGATGAGGGCGTTCAATTGATCGGGAGATATCAGGAGTGGCCCTGAGTCTGGGATATCCTCTCGCTGAGGATCCACGGTCTGGGGCTCTGGGGCTTCAAGGTTCCCTGTTATTCCCTCCCCGACCGGTAGGGGATGACTTTCGTCGCCCAAGCCTGGGGTAGGTGCCAACGGCTGATTTGATCCAGAAGGAGTATGAACTGGATCTTTCCCCCGGCCTCCCCTTGATGGGGGATCAGTTGGCAAAGGGGAATTTTCCCCTGGAAGATTCTTCTTTCCAGAAGTAGATGTTTTATTTCCGCCACCCATTTGCTCGAACAGGTAGAAATTCGTGAGAATATCTTTCAATTCTTTCCCACAGACGGCGCCAGTTGATGTGCCAAAATTTGCACGAGAGGATTGCGTGTCCTCTGGATTGGATGTCCCGCTCTTCGAACACGTGCAATCACTCTAAATATGCTGCCTTCACTCGAAATCTTCAAGAACCTGCAAAGAGCACGCCGGAGGGGGGTCCGGCGTGGACACTCCGATGCCTAAGTCAGTATAGGGCTTATCAATATCTCCCAAGGATCTCAAGATCCTTGATGTATCAAAATAGTTCTCAAAGAATATCAGAAAGGTGTTTCGTGTTTAGTATATCAAGTTTGTAGTATAAGAATGTCTAACCTGGAAATCTCCTTCGATTTACCTATTTATAGAGCCTTTTTCGTGGAGAGAAGTTAGAACCTCCCCTTATCTCGGAGCTGCCTCTAAGACTCAGCCCTGCTAAGTGGAAAAAGTCTTCCCTTTTCTCCACTCCCTGAAGATTCGGCAATGCGTGCTCATAGTGGACTTTATCCCCTAAGATAAAGGAGGATAAAGTCTTTCTTTTACCCAGCTTGGACCGGAAATGACGGAAGTCCTTTATATTTACGGCCCATGACTTCATGTTAAGACTGCTCCTTTCTGATGCTTCTCTCCAGACGGAGCTCCCTCCAGAGGGAGCTCTAGAGGGGATTCCTTATTCAGGGAGTACTAGATAATCTAATCCTTTTCTCTCGATCTTATCATTTATACACGTGTCGACTCCTTATTAGGTGACATTTTTAGGCCGCATCAACTATGATATATTGATTGTTACTCATGATTAACATGTCATCGACATATAAGCACACAATAACATATCCAGTTGGTGTATCCTTCACATACACACCCTTATCGCATTCGTTAATTCGAAACCCATTTGACAACATTGTATTGTCAAATTTCAAGTGCCACTGTAGGAGCTTGCTTAAGTCCATACAGTGATCGAACGAGTTTGCACACTTTTTTCTCGTTTCCAGGAGCAACATATCCTTCAGGTTGATCCATGTATATTTCAGCATCCATCTCACCATTAAGAAATGTCGTCTTAACGTCCATTTGGTGTATTTCGAGATTGTGCAACGCAGCAATGGCGACTAACACCCGAATGGAGGTGATCCTTGTCACTGGTGAGTATGTATCGAAGAAATCATACCCTTCCTTTTGTTTAAACCCCTTTGCAACAAGACGAGCTTTGTACTTATCAACAAATCCATCTGCTTTGTACTTTCTTCTAAGGATCCACTTGCATCCTAAGGGCTTACAACCTTTGGGGAGGTCGACCACTCCCATGTGTGGTTTAAGAGAATAGACTCATATTCACTTTTTATGGCTTCTTTCCAGAGGTGTGCATCTGGTCTTGCCATAGCTTCTTTGATAGTTTTGGGTTCTTCTTCCTCCAAAACATAAGTAATGAAGTCTGAACCAAAATCTTTATCAATTCTAGCTCTCTTACTGCGTCTCGGTTCTTCACTCTCTTGAGTGGAAGGACTAACAGTGTCGTATGTTGCTTCGAGAGTTCTTTTACTCGAACAGTCTTCCTCTTTTTCCTTAAGAGGAAAGATGTTCTCAAAGAACACTGTGTTCCTTGACTCAATCGTAGTGCCTTCTGTCATATCTGGTACTTCGGATTTGTGAATCAGAAATCGATAGGTACTACTGTTTGAAGCATATCCTATAAAGATACAATCGACGGTTTTAGGGCCGATCTTAACTTGTTTAGGAAGTGGTACTTCAACCTTAGCCAAACACCCCCACACTTTGAGGTAGTTGTATGAAGGTTTTCGTTTCCTCCATATTTCATAAGGAGTTTGATCCTTAGTTTTATGAGGAATCTTATTCAGAATGTGGTTAGCCGACAGAATGGCTTCCCCCCACAAGTTCTGAGGTAGACCAGAGCTGATTAACATTGCGTTCATCATCTCTTTTAGTGTTCGGTTTTTCCTTTCCGCAACACCATTAGACTGAGGTGAGTAAGGGGCTGTCGTTTGATGTATAATCCCTGATTCAATACATAATTGTTCAAACGGAGCTACGTACTCTCCACCTCTATCACTACGAATTGATTTGATTCGAGTGTCTAATTGATTCTCTACTTCTGTTTTGTAACGTTTAAAAGCTTCGATAGCTTCGTTTTTACTCTTTAAAAGGTAAACGTAGCAGAATCGTGTACAATCGTCTATGAAAGTAATAAAATACTTTTTCCCTCCTCTAGTTTGTATAAACTTCAAATCACATACATCCGTGTGAATTAAGTCTAGAGGAGCAGCGGTGTTCCTTTCAACAGTTTTAAACGGTAGTTTGGTCATTTTTGCTTCCGTGCATATTTCACATCGTTTGGATGTATCAACGTTTTCAATTTTAAGTAAATTGAGATTTACTAATCGCTTTAAGGATTTTAGATTCACATGTCCTAATCTAGAATGCCATAAAGAGGAACACTCAACGATATAAGCAGAAGTGGAAGCAATTTCATTAATAACTTGTTTGCCGTTGAGGCTTACAACCATTGTGCTTAATTTAAATAAACCATTCTCGAGATAACCCTTCCCGAGAAAGTGATCAAACTTACTTAGAACTATCTTATCAGCTTCAAAGACTAGTCTAAATTTATTGCTAACTAGAAGAGACCCCGAAATCAGATTCTTCCGGATGTCTAGGACATGCAGCACGTTCTTCAATGTTAGCTCTTTTCCAGATGTCAGTTTAAGCACGACTGACCCAATTCCAGCCACTTCAGATGAGGCTTGATTGCCCATGAACAACTTTCTCCCATCCGATGGAGAGTAGTCTGAGAATGCAGATCTCTCCGAGCAGACGTGGCAAGTGGCACCGGTGTCCACAAACCACTCTTTCTTGTTGTCCACCATGTTGACCTCCGTCACCACTGCGGACATGTCCAAATCTGTAAGGTTCACAAAATCTTGTACTTTCTGTTTGCCCTTTCCCTTATCGTCACGACGAGGTTGACGACACTCACTGGACCTATGGTTCGGTTTCCCACAGTTATAGCAATTTCCAGTGAATTTCTGCTTTGCGGCTGGACCCTTCCCCTTCACAATCTTCGTTGTGTTGGCAGCAGATTCGTTTGGACGTTTCCTTTTCCTTGACGGACCCTCTTGTTCCATCAAGTTAGCTTTGGCTTCAATCTGGAGGGCAGGTCCCTTGCCTTCTCTCTTCCGATTGTCCTCCTCAATTCTGAGATGGATAATCAGATCCTCCAAGCTCATCAACTTTCGTTTGTGCTTTAGATATGATTTGAAATCCTTCCACGATGAAGGCAGTTTCTCGATCACGGTCGCTACTTGAAATGCATCAGGTAACACCATATCTTCAGCAACAATCTTATGGAAGATAATCTGCAGTTTCTGGACTTGATCCACTACAGACTTGTTATCGTCCATCTTGAAATCGTACAGCTGTGAGACGACGAATTTCTTCAATCCGGCACCTTCAGTTCTGTATTTCTTCTCCAAGGATTCCCACAGTTCCTTGGCAGTTTTTATGTCACAGTAGACACTATAGAGTGTATCGGAAAGTCCTCCAATGATGTGATTTCTGCACAGATAATCACCACTCAACCACTGATCGTAGAAGATCCTCTCTTGTTGGCTTGCACTTGCCTCAGGTTGTGTAGGTTTTGTTTCGGTTAGAAACCTATTCATTCCAAGCATAGTTAGGTAAAATTGCATCTTACTTTGCCATCGCTTGAATTCAGTCCCGGAGAATTTTTCCGGCTTTTCTCCTTGTACGACCATTGGCCTCGGCCCGGGTGCGGAGAAGGTAAACATCGGATCCCTTATGGGATTCTAGAAAGCAAGAAACGGTTCAAGCGGATTGCTTCTGTTCCTAACTCTTTCCGCATGGTCACTCGGTTTTCCTTGTGATTTCATGTCGGAGTTGTGCGACTCTGAACGATCAGAAGACGCTCCGTTATTAGCATCGTTGCCAATATTTTCAGTACCATGTACTGCTTCCGCATTAACGGGATCGACATCCATGTTATCATTCATCTTTGATACTGCAGTGAATTATTTAACTTAATTAAGTCCGAAAAATTAATTTACTTCGAAAATATTAATTAGATATTCTGTTCTGCGATTGTTGGAAACTGCTTACGCCGTGTAAACTGCAATATCAAAAGTATCAGAATAACAGATAACACAAAGAATACCTCAAGTAAGTCGAGTCAAGGGAATCCCTTTTCCCGCAGAACATAATACGCCCAGGATAGTGCTCGACTGTTACGGTGTTCCGTTCCCAAAGGTAAAACGACTTTCACTTCCTACACAGTAGCACCACTGTATAAGAAGTATCGGCGAACGTACTTAGTTACTAACTGAACACTCTTCGGATATAAATCCGTCACAAGAAAGAACAGTGTAAGGCTTTCGGGAGCTCAGTACACTGCGTAGGGACGAGAGGAGAGTAGAAGGTTGAGGGGCGAATTTCAGCGTAAGGAATTATGAGGGAAGAGTCTGATATTTATAGGCAGAAGAAACCCTAGGAGGGTTGTTGGAAAACGCGTGGGCCAGGCCCGATTCTTGGGAATATATCGCGAAAATATCGCAACGGTTGAGAAAATATCTCGCACGTGGATAAGTCTTGAAGACCGAATCTTGAAGACCAAGTTTGAGACTTCCAGATAATTCTGGAACTCTTCAACTTCAACAATTAATTTCTCACTCACCTTAACTCGGTTTTGAGATATTAAATATACCACGTTCATCTACTCCGCGAGTAGATCGACTATGTCACGTTCAATTATTTCTTAATTAATGTTTAGTCCGTCTAATTAATTAAATTAGACCAGGGTGTCAAAACCCAATTAATTCCCATTCATTCCAACAAAACTCACCTACACCTACCTGCAACCACCCCCTCTCCAACTATTTAATTGACCTTTTTTTGGTCTATATGGGAATTGAACCCAGCCACCTTGCAACCACCCCCTCTCCAACTATTTAATTGACCTTTTTTTGGTCTATATGGGAATGCCAAATTAGCCAATTAATTTTCTTTTACTTATTTTTGGACAGAGTTGAAAAACTCCTCCAAATGTCTATATCAAGATGACGAATTCCATACTCTTCATATCCATACGAAGCATTGCCAAATTAGCCAATTAATTTTCTTTTACTCATTTTTTGGATAGAGTTGAAAAAATTCACTACACAAACACTCACCTCACATAAACTCACCTACACCTACTTGCAGCGGCGCCATTGACTTGATTCGTATTTTGCACACCTTTTCAACAATTATACGATCCCCACAAGCGTATGGGTTCGTTATAGTTGAGTAAGTATACAACCTAGTAGATTTTCGTTCCAAGTACCTAGAGAGAGCGTGGAGCCCCAAAACTATAAGTCGAAAATAGTGTTATATAAGTACTATTTGTTGGTTGTAGATGAGTTTACAAGGTACTCTTGAATTTTTCCTTTGAAACTAAAATCTGAAGTTGCAGCTACAGTTTCTCAGTTCATTACTATGGTGGAAAGACAACTTAACTTTTAAAGTTAAAACCATTAAGTGTGATATGGGGTGAGTTTATGGTGCGCTCAAATATGTGTCGTATTCAGGGTATTATTTTGCGGCATTCATGTCCACACACTCATCAACAGAATGGGTTGGTGGAACGCAAACATCAACATGTGATTGAGCTAGGCTTGGCGATGCTTGCACGAAGTTTACTACCCATGGATATAAGTACTATTGGTTGTAGATGAGTTTACAAATTTACTTTATATCTTAGGGGAGTTACTTATGGTGTAAAATTGAACTAATTAAATGCTTTAAACACTAGTAAAAGATACCTATAGTACATTATTAATGTTGGACTTTTTTTTTTCAAAATATTTGTGTCCATGCTTGTGCTTTGGACAAAACACATGATAAACTTAAATAATTTTCTACAGATTATGTTATAAGGTTTGACAATAAAATTACATCAGTATTCATCCACTTGTTTTTGACTTTGTTATGGTGTGTATGGATATCTTGGAAATGAATTTTAACAAATATATCACACTTTCTCATTAATGTTATTTCCTCTGTTTTAAATTGATGGTCTCATATTTTTTGTTTGTTTATTTCAAAATATAGTCTCATTTCAGTTTGAGAGTGAGTTGTCTAATGTTAAAATTATCCCTATTTAATGAATATGTTTAAATTATTGTAATGTGTAAAAAAAAAAAAAGTTTTTCAATTCCAAGATTATTTAAATAGGAACATATTTGAAAGTTTATCGGTAAAATTCAGAATTTAATTATTGATTTTGTGAAAAATAAAATAGATAATAATTTAGGACAAATGAATATTACAAATAAAAATGAAAAAAATATCACTTTTGTTCACTTTTGGTTGTGTATATCTCATATTAGTGTGTGTAAACTTCCATCCATTACCTTGAAATTCCAACCGCCTCACTTAAATGGCGAAAAGAAATTCAAACTCTCCACAAACTCTCTCTGATTCGAAAAATTTATCACCTTCTCGCACAAACCCTCTCGAAATCCTTGCTTCCATGGCTTCACAAAACTCAACCTCGTCAAATGCTGACTCAAATGTCTCTGCAACCCCATCAACAACCGTTCTTGCTCCTCAAACCGCTCCTCATATCACCAACATTCCACAAGATGCAACTGTTGAACAGTTCACTAGGGCTGTTGAAGAAGTGTCCAATACACTGTGATCCACAGGTCATTTGCCCGTGATGACGTTTGGAGATATCACGGTGGATATCTCAAGCTATCTAGCTGAACAAACCGCTCAAATGGCCACTGCTTCGAAAAGCCCCAAATCACCTGAACCTACTCATCACGGTTCTAAAGCTGGAAATGTTGAGGTCGCTGCTGAAGAAGAAGCCAATGGTTCTTCCGGCCCTGAAGATGTTGAAATGGAGGACGCACACGTCTCTGAAAATGGCACAAGCTCCTCACACTCTGTTTCTGATGAGTCTGCACCTATTTCCTTTAAAAGAAATGCGCATAAAGGCAAACGATAGAGAAGCCCTGTACAAAGACGTAGGTCAAACCGTGTGTTCACTATAGTGGATTATTCTGAATCCATGAGGAAGAAGAAGAAAGTTGGAAATGTTGTTGATGAAAATATCCAGGTGTTCACTGATTCTGAAGAAGAAACTGAAGCTGATACTGTTGTTGATGAGAAACTTAAGAAAGTTGTTGCTGAGAAACCCAAGAAGAAGAAAGATGTTGCTGAACCCAAAGGCAAAGGGAAAGAAAAGATGATCACTGAAGATGAACCTGCAAAATCAGATTCCAACTCTGATTCTGATGTGTGCTTAAGAGATATTCTGAATTCTCTTAAGAAAAATGCTGAGCAGTTTGCTGCTGCAAAGGATGCCACACCAGAACCTGAAGATGATGGTAGTGGTGATAGCTCTTCCAGTGCAGAAAGCAGCTCTGAGAAAAGCTCAGCTAAAGGCTCTACATCAAGCTCTGCAAATGATGATGACCTTGCTTCTGATGATGAAGGTATTCATGACTCTTATGAGACTCTAGAGAATAGGTTGGCTATTTATTCTAAGAGAAGATTGCTGATAGAGAAGAGAAATAATATACTTGATTTTGAAAGTAAACACATGATTAGTTTCTTAGAGGAAAGGAATTTGATGCATGCTGTGAATTTTGGTGAATTGTTTTTGACAAACTGGGCTTATGAATTTTATGCTTGTATGAAGAAGAGTACTGGTAGGAGATCATCTAAGTGGTATGGGACTGTTAATTTTAGGGGGAGGGATGTACCTTTTACTCCTGAACTGATAAATGAGTTTCTGCAAATTCCAAATGTTGAGGTAGATGAAGAACCTGACATGGATGTGGTAATTTCTGCTATTACTGGTGGTGGGATAGTTAAGTGGACTAGACAGATGCTAGCCAAAGACCTTACTTCCTTACACTCAGTTCTATATAAGCTCATTATCTACAACTGGATCCCCACCACAAACACTACCAAGATCACAAAAGACCAAGCTGTTCTTATGTATATGATATCTGTGCTTAAGAAATTCAATTTAGTCCTTACAATTTTCCACCACATGATGAGATTTACTGGAAAAGTTTCTGAGAAAGGTAACCTACCGTATTTTGTTTTGATTTCCAATTACTTGAGGCACCATGGATTTGTTGCCAAGAACACTGATGTGTTAAGGGGGAGAGTTCCATTACTGTCTATTGCTCATGCCTTACTCAATGGGGATAAAGTACTGGACTTGCCTTTGACTGCTCCTGGTACTGAACATCAGCACAGACCTTCAACTTCTGATCAACCAGGACCTTCCAGACCAAGACAGAGGAATGCACCCCCAAATGTTTAGAACATATGTATCAACATTTCTGGGAATGTTTGTATATCACAAGAATTTATCAAGTTTCAATTACAGCACTTGCAGGAAACCATTGAAGAGCTCAAGTTCCTGAAGGATAGGTGGTCCAATATGATTTCACCTACAACAGGGGGAGTACCACCACCATCTAACTCCAATGTGGTAATTGAAGGGATGACTGATGAAGGAGTTACAGCTGCTGGTGGTGATGGACCTGATGCTGGAGAAGATTCTGCAGTGACTGATATAGTTGCACACCTTGCATCTGCTTACTTTGTTGACGAAATTGGTGATGATGATACTGCTGACATGGAGACCTTGTATGGTGATCTCCATTGATGAACAGGAAGAAGCTGCAAGATAGAGTGAGATCTGAATTCTTAATGACAATTGTGCAGGAATTTGATGTTGCAGCTGTTACCACAACAATTTATGCCATTTTTTCAGATTCAATCTCTGTACTTTATGTTTAAGTAAATTCTGATACAATTGTTATTTATTTCTAAATGTTAGGATGTTTTGTACTTATGCTTGATATACATCTTGCTTAATTATGTTTACAATTGATGATATCTGTTTACTACTATTTGCTTAAATGTGTTTACAGGTTACTGATTGTTTATTTGAAGGTTGTTAATCATGTTTAGGTTAGTCTAGATTGTTAGTAGTTCTTTTATTTTTCTTGTTCTGATCCTTAGTTTCTGTTATGACTTTTTGTTGTTTTGCTTTTGCTCTGATTTTTATTTGTTTAGTGTCTTACTTAAATCTTAAGTTAATTCTTCCAGTTCAACTTATGAATTTAGTAAATTACTTATGTTGTGAATAAGTGTATTGTTTATACTTATTCTGTTTTGGGTAAAATTATCTTGATCTTATGGCACGGATCATTGTAAGATTATCCTTGATCTTTATTCGATTTGATCCAACGATTACAACAGGTATTGTCTTGACTAGTATTTAGTGTAGATGTTCACCTCAACTAAATACATAAAACTGAGTATCTATAGAGATATATGTGCATCAGGTGTGTGTTGTAGTCGAAAGGTCAAATTGGGGGAGATTGTAGATGTTGTTAACTCTTGAATGCTTTAACATTATCAACAACATCTAAATTTGACCTTCCGAGATTTTTTCTAAGTCTTTTCTGAAATGCTACATTAAATGTTGATCTAAATGTTGTCGCATTTCTGGCAGGATCTAGAAGCTTCTACAAGGATCTGGAACCTGGAAGATTCCAGAATATTGCAGAACGTGTTAGATCACCTTGGAACCTTATAGATCGACCTGGAACATGCAAGAAGACTCTAGAAAGATCATGGAAGTTGAGTTCCTAAAAAATAGGATCTCAAATATGGAAGCCTCTAGAATTCATCCCCCACTCTATAAATATCGAAGGAAGGCTTCATAATTTAGTGTATTCTATTCGATCAATATCCTAGACTAGTGTTCATCCTGTTAGGAAATTGTGGCCCCAATAGTTATACCTTTTAGTTCATACGAAGTATCCCACCCGTATGACTGTGCGCTTTTCTTTATCTATCGAGAGTGTAATCATAGATAGGACTATCATTTCGGCGGTGTATAATTCATACACTTAGATCGTTTTTAGAACAAGGCACCTGCCTCGTTTGTAGTTTATGTTGTGAGGTTATTGTTGTAACATTTCACACAACATTTATACTTGAAGATAAGTATTGATATTTCGCCGTAAGGCTAACATAGATTCTTATTTATAAAATCTATGTTAAAAATATTTCCACTGTGTCTTGTTTGTTTTTAGTGTTTCAAGTCTTCCGTTGTGTATCTTTATTTCTGATATTCTGTTAGAGTCAGTGTTGTACAATTTGTCTCAACATTTAGTACAACATTAATCTGTTTTTACTTAAACACTATACCAGCACACTTTCAACTACCTCAGCAGATCTTGCTTCTTCATTTGTAGTTGTTACCTGATTATGAACTAGGATTGGGTCAGTCAATTCATCATTTCCTTCAGTGGGGTTTGCTTTAGTTAGATTGCCTTTAGATGAGTTGTCCATTGTGATGATTTCAGAGAGATTGGGCTGGACAACTTCAGTTTTTTTTTTTTTTGAATTACATTAAATACCCATCCCTTTTCCCTTCCCAATGACTCGAACCCAGGATCTAAAGCCTGGGTAGTGGTGCTCTAACTACTTGAGCTATCCAACTTCGTCAAGCTGGACAACTTCAGTGAATAAGGTATCTTTGTCTTTTAAGCTTAGTCTGGTTGTTCTTTGTGTGATGTCTTCTAAATCCAATGTTTTATTCCTATTCTCAAAATTAGCTTCATCAAACACAACATGAGGTGTTTCTTCCACAAGAAGGGATTTACAATTGTAAACTCTGAAAGCTTTACTGATTTGGAAATATCCAAGAAATATCCCCTCATCAGCTTTGCTATCAAAAGCTTTCAATTGTTCTTTCCCATAGTTGTGAATGAAACACTTACAACCAAAAATTGTGAAAATAAGATACTTTAGGCAATCTTCCTTTCCAGCGTTCATAGTGTGTCTTTCCTTGGCCTTTTGTAATTAGGCATCTGTTCTGAGTATAACATACAATGTTTATATCTTCAGCCCAAAATCTCTTAGGCAGTTTAGATTCAGCAATTAAGGTTCTAGCAGCCTCTTTAAGGGTTCTATTCCTTCTTTCTGCTACCCCATTCTGTTGAGGTGTTCTAGCAGCTGAAGTTTCATGGGCTATTCCATTATCAATGCAATACTCATTAATATAGGAATTTATAAACTCAGTGCCTTTGTCAGATCTAATCTTGATGATATTAAGGCTTTTCTCATTTGACAGTCTCTTCATTCGCTCAAAGAGTTTGACTTGAGTTTCCTTTTTATTAAGGAGAAATACTACCCAAGTAAATCTAGAGAAGTCATCTACTACAACCAATGTATACTTTCTTCCATTTATACTAGCAGGGGTAATTGGTCCAAACAAGTCCATATGTAATAATTGAAGCACCCTGTCAGTAGAGATGGCTGGTTTGCTTTTAAATGAAACTTTTATATGTTTTCCTTCTTGACATGGTTTACACATATGTTCTTTTATGAAAACTTCATTAGGCAGCCTTTCACTAATGCATTTCTTGCTAATTTGTTCATAGGTTTAAAGTTCAGGTGGTTTAGCCTCTTATGCCATAACCAACTCTGCTCATTTGAGCTTTTAGCAATGAAGCATGTAGTATCAGTAGACAGGTTCCAGTCAGCAAAGTATACATTCCCTTTTCTAATTCCAGCCAGTAGAGTTTGTTGAGTTGTTTTATCTTTGATTAACCAGTTATCACTTGAGAACTCAGCATTGTATCCTTTATCACATTACTGACTTATGCTCAGCAAGTTATACTTGAGACCAGCCACATATGATACATTGGTTACATTAACATTACCAATGATTAAGGTACCATAACCTTTAGCAGTGACTTGTGAGCTGTATCCAAAAGTGACTTAGGACCTTCTTATTCAATGAAGTCAGTGAGGAGTGATTTGTTTCCAGTCATATGTCTTGAACATCCACTGTCCAAGTACCATGGTGTCTTTTTATTCACACTCCTCATCTTCTTGTGGTCCTTTGGTACCTGCAAAGATCAAGCTTTAGGTACCCTTTGAATTTTGGGTCCTGAGAGGTTAGTTTTACCTTTAGGAACCCAAACTTGCCTAATAACTTTGATTGATTCAAGGTGGCTAAGTTGTTTCCCTCTATCATCAACATACACAATTTTTCCCTTAAATGCCTTTAGGAAAGAATGTGTGAATGTGTTTACCCTATAAGCATCAAGAGAATGGACATTTCTCCTGACCTTATTAGGTCTTTGTGCAGCTTGATGAAATCTTTGAGGATGGGCATTAAGATGACCTTTACCCTTTGGCATGAAGGGTTTTGGTCATCTCATTTTATTGTGCCCTTCAGGAGAGTTGGTCTTAAGTCTGTTCAGCTGAGGTTGCCTCATGAGAGTTGGCCTAGGCTGGACATACTTTGGACAATCTCTCTGAATGTTGTTCAGATGAGTTGCCCTTCCATTGGGTCTACTCTGCTGAACACCATTTCTCTTATAGTCCGAGACTTTGGCCATTTCCTTAGGTATGGCTTGGTCTTTGGACTACTTGAGTGGGCACATCAGTCATTTTGCCCTTTCTTTTGTTCAGTGACTGAATTAATTCATTTTCAGTTTGTTGTGCCACTGATTTAACAAAGATTTTCTTAGTGTTATTTGTTGAAGCAACACTAAGACAAGGTGAAGATTTGAATGGATCATAACCAAGTCAACTCTTTAGAGCCATAGGTCTTTGAAAGCTTTGAATTTCCTCTATTGCTTTAGAGGATTTATTCATTGTAGACATCTTATTTTTCAAGCTCTCTTCACTTAATTTAAGAACATCATATTCATGAGAGAAATTTTCAAATTTAGCTTGTAGAATTTTAAGCTCAAAATCTTTTCTCTTCTGAATAAGCAGTTGCCAATCAATCTGCTTTTGTTGGTCAACTATCCTGAGAGAGGCTTCATCAAGTTCTCTCAAGACTTGTTGATACAACTCAGTAGACTTGATGTTTACTACATAGTTAGCTTGAGAGAGCTTTGTAACTTCAGAATATAATACCTCATTTTCTCTCACACAGTTTTCATGAAGTTCTTGTAGTCTAGTGAAATCTTCCATCAACTTTCCAAAGGATAGTTTCAGGTTGACATCACTAGCTTCCAGTGAGTGAATTGATGATGAACTAGACGAAGAACATACCTCATCATCTTCTATAGCCATGTTGCACACATCATCATCATCACTGTTAGAGAAAAATCCATCATCACAGGAGTTGAAACTTTCATCACTTTGAGACTCATCACCAGCCACCATGGCTTTTCTGTTGTTGAGTCTTCTATCTCTTTTTGCTTGCCTCTCTTTCCTCTCCTTTGAGTTGAGTCCAGGGCAATCATACTGAAAGTGCCCTTTCTTTTGGCAGTTATAGCATAGGTCTTCATCATCATCTTTCTTGGTTTCTTCTCTCCTTCTGGATGATGAAGGTTCAACTCTATTGGACTTTCTCCTATCAGAGTACTTGTCCTCTGATCTTCTTTCTTCAGGCTTTTTGTCCTCAGCCTTGGCTTCAGGAGAGTTGTACCTTCTCCTGACCTTGTTGTCTTGGTAGAACTTTTTGTATCTACCAAATCTGGAGTTGAGTTTTTCAAATCTTCTAGCCATGAGAGCTAGCTCTTCCTGAAACTGACTTTGATGATCTTGGAGTGGTCTGCACTTCTGGTTCAGCAGTTTTGGCTTTGAAGGCCACTCCTTTGGTTGGCATTAAAGGTTCCTCACATACATCCCACTTTGGAGTGAGGCTTCTTAGAATTTTGAGTGCCACCTCTCTCTTGGAGTAAACCTTGCACAATGAGTTTATCTCATTCATTATGTCTGTGAATCTACCAACAAATGCATCAATGGACTCCTTGGATTCCATTGTGAATTGTTCATATTTCTGCACAACAACTTGGAGCTTGTTCTCCTTAATTTTATCAGTACCCTCACACATTTCTGCAAGAGTATCCCAAATCTCTTTGGCTGTTGTGCAGTGGTAGACTCTTCCCATTACAACATCTGGAATGGTCTGATAGAGAGTGTTCATGGCCAAATAATTGAGGTTGTGTCTCCTTCTCTCTTCAGTAGTGAAGTCATCTTCATCCTTAGGGAGCTCTTATCTGGGGTCAGCTTTTTGTGCACCTGTTACCTTAGAATTTGGCTTTGTGAAGGTGAATGGTCCCTTAGTAATGACTCCCAACATCTCATCATGAAGACAGGTAAGATGAGCTCTCATCCTGATCTTCCAAAAGTCATAATTCTCAATTGAGAACATTGGTAGCTTGTGATGAGATATATGGTTGACTGGGTTAGGAGCCATGTTGTTGATGGTCTCCACATCATCTCCAGGCACTGCATTGTTAGGAGCCATACTTGCAAATTTATACAATTAAGTACAGAGTATGGATGAATGAGTTTTTCAGAAAGATCAGTTCAGTGACCACACTATAATTTGGTTTTGAAAATCAAAATGGATTTTCAGAAACAGTGGTCTTTGAACCCCTCCTCTGATACCACTTATTGGTCCTGAAAGGAGTATGACACAAGTTTATGGAGGGGGGGGGGGGATGCACTTGTGTATGCAAATTCTTTTCTTTTTAAGCAATCAGACTATCAGAAGAGTTGTCTAGTCAACTTCTCTGATTATGTATAACTTTGATAAGATAATCAAACTACTGAGAACTATGAAGTAATCAGTTGAATAACTATCTAAGTAAGTTATATATGCGGAATTATGGTTGGCCCTTTATATTTAAACTCCTTTTAATTTGAAAAACTTTCTTAACACTTCAACAGTTTTCAGGGGACTTGTCCCAAAACAGTTTTTGCACAGTTTGAATGATGTATCTTTTGAAGATCAGTTTGTGTGCAGTGTATGTATGTGTTACTTGTATGAAATGACTGTAAGTAAATAACACAATGGTTTATAGTGGTTCAGAGACTCATGCTCCTACATCCACTTCCCTGATTTAACAGGATAATTCCTTCACTTGGAATTAACTTGTTTTATAGTGCCAATGTGCACTAATCAACCACACTACTCCTTAGTACCTTGATCCCTAGGAATTCTGAGTCCTAGTACTCACTCAACTCGAACTAAACTGTTCTTCTCTTGACAGTTCTAGTTCTCACACTTCTACAACAACACTTATAACTTTCCTTGAAAGGTTTAAGGGTTGAGGTTGGTTCCAACTAGGGTGAGATATCCTTTACATTGAAGCACTGTATAAGGATATGATATCTCTCTAAGCTTTGAATGATATACAACTGGTTCAGCTTAGTTGGTAACAGGAAGTGTATGGAAACTTAAGAATGAAATATTCTTTGAAGGCTTGAAGGCTTGTGTGCTTAGAATGCTTGTAGTTTCCACTTTTTGAATGGTTTCCAAACTCCAGTATTTATAGAGCAAAGTGAGGTTATGTCTGTTGGAGAAACAACCTCAATTTATCTATTTTCAACTTCTTTGGACTTTGCATCTTGAGGACATATTATGTGAAAGTGACATGTCTTCATATTGGGAAGTAAACGGCTAGAGCTCTCTGTCTTGACTTGTTTGCACTCTTCCCAATCTCTAAGTTGAAAATATTATACGATGCATATTTTTTTATAAAAATTGGCAGCGGAATTAATTTGATAAATAAATACTCAAACACTTTTAAGAAATTCATATTAAAACGTAACTTCAACTAATTAGTACCAAAACTTGTTAAAAAAAAAAGGGGATGTGAACATTTTAAAATGAAAGTAGTTTAAATTTTGAATGCAAATAATTAAATAAAATAGCATGAAGGCATTCTTTAATGACATGAAACACATCCACCGTCCCTCCACAGCAACTCCGTCAATCTATAAAGTGTTAACTAGATTGGGGTGAGCAAAACAACTAGCTCAGTGGGATTAACTTTGTCACCGTTAAGTATAACATATGAATAATATCATAACTCACAAACATGCATACAATTTCATAAGTTTGTTGGCAAGACCAACCATAATAACATAGGCTTGTTGGATAAACCAACCATAAGTTTGTTGGATAAACCAACCATAATAACATAGGCTTGTTGGATAAACCAACCATAAGTTTGTTGGATAAACCAACCATAATAACATAGGTTGTTGGATAAATCAACCATAAGTTTGTTGGATAAACCAACCATAATAACATAGGCTGTTGGATAAACCAACCATAAGATGTAAGATGCAGCAAGAAATAAAATCACTCATACGAAATACTTAAAAATGACAAAGTAGTCAATCAAGAAAATCCAACCTTAGTAACTTGAGTAATCTAGTAAGTATGTAATTTGAATTAATGCCAGAGTTTCTCGTCACCTATAATAATAAATATTATCGTACAATTATTATTAAGACATTAATGAGTCCTAGAGGTATTTACTAATAAAACTAACATAAAAGATCTTAAACTATTGTTTTGATAGTTAATCGATTAATACTAATAAATATATACATCATAACTAAACAATGAAAATAGTAGTAAGTGTCTATGTAATTTAAAATTATCACAATTAATAAGTTAATGGATTATAAATAAATTATTATTAATTTAATAATATATGCCTTACCATCATTACTGGAGTTAAAGCGAAAACAACCGTATTCGAATTTTATGATTACACCCCATTTCTAGCAACTAACTAACTAACTAATAATAATAATAATAATAATAATTGGAAAGGGGCTTAGAAATTAAAGGCATACATGATGAACGTGAAATTTTTATTTAACTCGGCCCATCCATCGGTTGGAAAATTTATAAAAACTAAACCTTGGCCTAGAGATTTAATTACGGTGCAGATCATATATTTCTATGTATTGAATACTATGTAGCTGCCTATAACGAAACTTAGAAATAGAAGATGGAAATTCCAAGAACAAAGAAATTAAAAAAATAAGAATAAGGGAGGAATTAAACTTTACAGTGTTCAAAGAGAAGAGAAGACGCATAAACTTTTCGATCCACTATGACTGCTAATGACCCGATCAATTAAATATTTAGAGTAGAGTTTCTTTGTTGGTAGGAAATGAATTCTGTATATGTCTAGAGAAAACTACCGTATGATATAATATGAGAGGAGATATAAAATTAGTTAAGAATTATATGGGAAGTTGAGAATAATCTGGGATTATCTGAATTGACGTAGAAAATTAGTCTCTCGATTTAAATTCTAATTTGCCAACCGAATAGAGATACTTAAGGGATGTGATTATAATAAGTGGACGTGTTCTTTTTCAAAACAATATCTTAAAACTATTAATATATATATATATATATATATATAATTACAATCTAAAATATTTAATACATAAAAAAAATTCTATTAAAATATAATGTCGTATACTAATTAACAAATAGTGATATCCATATTATATATAAATCTAATATATTATACTAATTAATATACTTAAACGTACTAATATAAATATAATATATATCTTAATGCAAATCTATTCATATGTTTATTGTAATTTATTTTAAAATAGTTTCTTATGCAGAAATGGTGATGAAAATCTCGGGTGTTACATTCTACACCCCTTAAAGAAAATTTCGACCTCAAATTTTAGTTACTAATCCTCATTACTACCTGGAGTCATATCCTATAAATATTCAATTACCTTAGAACTAAGGATTATAAAGGTCATCTACTATTAACACTAAGTCCATCTTATCTATTAATTATTTAAAAGAAATAAATATCTTGTCATACCTACTCTATCCTAATTCTTACATAATTCTTATTGTAAATTGTATCAATCTCAACAACATAATATCTTAACGTACCTTATTGGAGTTGAAGTAGTGGACGGTGGTAGATGTCATAACTTATAACTTATAAACATAATGAATGCATGTTAGAATAATTGACACTAAAATTAAGAAAGATTTTTTTTTTTTAACAAGTCTACAAGAACGTAGACCTGCTCTGATACCATTTGTCATGACATCCCGATTTTAGGGGCCTAGATGAAAATATTATACGATGCATATTTTTTTATAAAAATTGGCAGCGGAATTAATTTGATAAATAAATACTCAAACACTTTTAAGAAATTCATATTAAAACGTAACTTCAACTAATCAGTACCAAAACTTGTTCAAAAAAAAAAAGGGATGTGAACATTTTATAATGAAAGTAGTTTAAATTTTGAATGCAAATAATTAAATAAAATAGCATGAAGGCATTCTTTAATGACATGAAACACATCCACCGTCCCTCCACCGCAACTCCGTCAAACTGTAAAGTGTTAACTAGATTGGGGTGAGCAAAACAACTAGCTCAGTGGGATTAACTTTGTCACCGTTAAGTATAACATATGAATAAAATCATAACTCACAAACATGCATACAATTTCATAAGTTTGTTGGCAAGACTAACCATAATAACATAGGCTTGTTGGATAAACCAACCATAAGTTTGTTGGATAAACCAACCATAATAACATAGGCTTGTTGGATAAACCAACCATAAGTTTGTTGGATAAACCAACCATAATAACATAGGCTGTTGGATAAACCAACCATAAGGCAAGAAATAAAATCACTCATACGAAATACTTAAAAATGACAAAGTAGTCAATCAAGAAAATCCCACCTTAGTAACTTGAGTAATCTCGTAAGTACGTAATTTGAATTAATGCCAGAGTTTCTCGTCACCTATAATAATAAATATTATCGTAGAATTATTATTAAGACATTAATGAGTCCTAGAGGTATTTACTAATAAAACTAACATAAAAGATCTTAAACTATTGTTTTGATAGTTAATCGATTAATACTAATAAATATATACATCATAATTAAACAATGAAAATAGTAGTGAGTGTCTATGTAATTTAAAATTATCACAATTAATAAGTTAATGGATTATAAATAAATTATTATTAATTTAATAATATATGCCTTACCATCGTTACTGGAGTTAAAGCGAAAACAACCGTATTCGAATTTTATGATTACACCTCATTTCTAGCAACTAGCTAACTAACTAACTAATAATAATAATAATTGGAAAGGGGCTTAGAAATTAAAGGCATGCATGATGAACGTGAAATTTTTATTTAACTCGGCCCATCCATCGGTTGGAAAATTTATAAAAACTAAACCTTGGCCTAGAGATTTAATTACGGTGCAGATCATATATTTCTATGTATTGAATACTATGTAGCTGCCTATAACGAAACTTAGAAATAGAAGATGGAAATTCCAAGAACAAAGAAATTTAAAAAATACGAATAAGAACAGAGAGGAATTAAACTTTACAGTGTTCAAAGAGAAGAGAAGACGCATAAACTTTTCGATCCACTGTGACTGCTAATGACCCGATCAATTAAACATTTAGAGTAGAGTTTCTTTGTTGGTAGGAAATGAATTCTGTATATGTCTAGAGAAAACTACCGTATGATATAATATGAGAGGAGATATAAAATTAGTTGAGAATTATATGGGAAGTTGAGAATAATCTGGGATTATCTGAATTGACGTAGAAAATTAGTCTCTCGATTTAAATTCTAATTTGCCAACCGAATAGAGATACTTAAGGGATGTGATTATAATAAGTGGACGTGTTCTTTTTCAAAACAATATCTTAAAACTATTAATATATATATATATATATATATATATATAATTACAATCTAAAATATTTAATACATAAAAAAAATTCTATTAAAATATAATGTCGTATACTAATTAACAAATAGTGATATCCATATTATATATATATCTAATATATTATACTAATTAATATACTTAAACGTACTAATATAAATATAAATATATATCTTAATGCAAATCTATTCATATGTTTATTGTAATTTATTTTAAAATAGTTTCTTATGCATTCTTATAACTAATGGTGATGAAAATCTCGGGTGTTACATTGACATCCTTTCTGATCATTGACCTATGATTAAGGACAACATTCTTCATCATCAGAACAGATCTGTGCTCAGACTTATCTCTTCAGCTGACTTGGCTTATCAGCAATGTTGGTTAACTTCTTTAGTTGAGTTGGCTTCTCATCTTCACTGAATCAAACTTGACTTAAGCTTTGATGCATATCTTCCATATCAGTGAAGTTGACTCTATCAGCATAGTTGTCTTTTCCCTTAGACTGTTTTTTTTTTTTTTTTTTTTTGAACTCTTCTGGTTTTGTGCTGATAACTTTGCTTATATTCTATTCTGATCTTGATGGAGCTCTTATCAGTAGAATCAGTATAATAGATGTGTTCTTCTATCATTGGCCTATTAGAGAGGTTAACTCTCCTGATCTACTCTGCTGATCTTGCTATCAACAGTGTTGAACTCTTCTGATTAATCTTGTCAACATGGTTGATGTCTTCTGATTCTAAGCCTAAGGGAATTTGATATAATTGATCTTCTAACCTTGTGTTCCCCCTCAACTTATGTATCTTATATGTTCCAACTAGCCTGATCTATATGTTCCAACAGTCCTGAAACATACTTAATCAATTTGGCTTATCTATCTTGGCATATCATCAGGGGTTTTGGTATCTTTATCAAAATCTCATTTTTTCCCAACAATTTCCCCCTTTTTGATGATGCCAAAACCTATACAATGGTGACTTGACTATTCTATTACATATCTTCAGTAGAGATGACTAAGTCAAATTTTCTGAAAGAAGATGTTAGCACAAATAATAGTTCAAGCACATATAGGTTAAGTCAGGCAAGTTGAGATAATGAGATGTTATCTCTTGAAGCAAAATGGTTAATTTTCATTAATAAACATTTCAGCATTACATATCATGATGATAATCAATTAACCAATCAGAGCATGTGATCAGAGCATACACGGAACATAAATATCATGAGCATATGGGAATAAGGAAACTTAGCAGTTTCAGAGATCATCTTCAGCTGGTAGCACCATTCCATATTGTGCCCACACTCTTCTTTTCAGATCTATGATCTCCTTGTTGGTTCCCTTAGGTCCTGCCTTCAGCTTCTCAATTTTCATTATATATATCAATGAACTCTTGCAGAATCCTATGCTGATCAATGTATCCTCCATCACTGAATTTTGGGGGCATGTAGAGAATTGGTCCAGGGGCTTTGAATTCAACTTTTTCCATTTTTGCAGCAGCAAAGAGTTTTTGATAAAGTTCCCTGTGATTATCATACATGAATTGAGTAAAAATACTCTAAACATCTTCATCAAGCCATCCTCCTATGACATAGAAGTCATAGACAAATTCTCTCTTAACTTCCTCCCATTCATCACTCAATTTGAGGATACTCGATACCACTTTGTCACGCCCCAAATTTAAAATATATTAACGATTACGTCCCTTTATTTTATCGTTGTAAATTTAAGATTCAATTTTTGGCGCGTTTAAAAATAGTTATTTTAAATACTTTTTAAAAAGTCAATATTTTCAAATTTGGGGCGTGACACCTCTCCTGGCTACTGTCAGCATCCACTAACGAGCAAGTATGCATCGTAGCCCCCCTTCTCATTCCTAGCTTTTCTTCTGGAACGAGCTAGTCACTCTCATTCTCTCTCTTCATCACTTTTAGCCGCAGCCGACGAGCTGGTATCCCTTGTCGCCCCCTCCTCCTTCTTCTCGAACGAGCTCATCTCCCTCGTTCCATCCCATGGCCGATCAAGTTATCCGTTTTCATTCAAATGGTGTTAGTCATACTCACTTACACTCTATTTTTCTCTATAAACTCACACTACATTTTCTTCCTTATACTTTTCTCTCTGTCCGGAGATACGAATAATAAAATACTCCCTCCAATTTTTAATATATGTCATTTTGACTTTTGATAACAATTTAAAGTTATAAATTTATGTTTAAAATACCCTTCGTTAATTATAACTATTGAATAACTAATTTTGGTATAGAAAATTTGTTTAATATATAATATGATGAAGAATGTAGCTAATATTTATGAACCAAATTAATTTTGGAGTTTTTGTTTTGGGACTCACCCGTCCGGACGTGGAACGTAACGTCCCACGTCCTTGTTCTATTTCGGGATTTCACATTCGAATTTCCCCATTCAACTACATTCATCCCTTAAAATACCTATACATCCTACTATTACATCCTATTATTACATCCCATCCAACTACTCTTACACAATTTGATTTGACATAAAGTTACATCTGATCCTACTCAAAATTTCAAAACAAACACACACAATTACCATTCATCAGGATTTCCCCATCTAGAATATCCCCCATCCTACATAATCCCAAAACAAACATCCCCTAAGGGTATGTTTGGTTTGATGGAAAATGTGGGAAATACTTTTTTATCCCACTTTTTCCATTGTTTGGTTTTCTAAATTAAAGCCCGAGAATTTATTTGGGCCCGAGTCAATTTTCCCATTTTTTCCCACATTTGCATGATTATTAATCTTAGGTGAGAGGGTGAGTTTATTTTTCCATCAATCCAAACATACAAATTATTTCAATATTTTAATTTGTGAACAGTGCAATCCCACTCAATTTAATCCTAATATATTTATCCTATCTAACAAACCAAACTAGCCCTAAGAGTCCGTCTATATAAAAAAAAATATTCTAACTTTAATTAGGGCTTTTTCTAATTGAGGGTGAAATTGATCTTTGGTATTAGTCAATCTATATATATTATCAAACTATATGGATTAAAAGTATTACTCCCTTTGAGGGAAATTTTAGGCACGTAGTTTAAAAAAAATGTGTAATAATTAGAGTGTTAAGGTGTAATTTTGTAAATTTATATATATATAAAATAAATAAATAAATAAATAGTTGAATTTAGTGTAAGGTAGGTGTCAAAAGTAATGACATAAATGGTAATTATGTATATACTAGCGTTAGACCCGCGTATTTACGCGGAGTTGAAATAAAAAATAAAAAAATTAATCTATATATTTAAGTAAGTAATATGTTTTTGTTATATAGTATAACCATTGAATTAAAAAATTAATCTTTTAATTATAAAGGGATTTCATAAATTATTATTTTATTTAAAAATATCAAAACACATTACATCATATATTTTTTTTTTAAATAATAGAATAAAGATATATAATTTTATTAATAAAAGAAATCAACATACAAAATTACATATTTTGAAAAAATCATTCCTTATACACAATATTTATTGTACGTTTACATGTTTTTCCATTTGAATTGAGACAAATAATTGTCAATCTTCTCTGACTCTTAACTCTAAATACTGCAACATACAATTTTTTGTGTGTGAACACATGTCTCTGAAGGTACACACCTACAGTAAATAGGAACTAACTTTGACTTTTACTTATCATCATTGTTAAATACAATATAATAAAAAAAATTCATGTTTGAAACTTTACAAAAGTTATGTCATCTGAAACACTAAATGTCAATTATATGGATACATATACTTTTCTACCAACAGTCAATCGAGAAAGTATTTTCAATGTGGTTTCCAAGTCTCGTAACGATCACCTCCATTACACCTAGTCTATACCATTACACCTAGCTTCATAAAATCAAAGGAATACAATTATCCCATACCACCAAGTCTATACTCTGATTGACAAACACTATATGAACTCAAATATTCTCTTGTATCTCCAGATATCATCGTCAACACGGTCTCATTAATACTTCCAACTTCTTTATGTGTTGGAGCAAGTATCAATATATCTTCAAAATATTTATCTATATCAAAGTTATCAAAGACAAATGGATAAATATCTTGTCGGAAGTGTTGCTACCATCAAAATTTTCAGTCTATAGCCTAATGTTCTTCATCATTCGGAGTATCTTGAAATGTTCTTACAAATATGATGAATAAATGGTAAAGTGAACTATAACTTATCTAGAACCCTGTGACATAACATGAAAATTTTGTTTGAAATCTCCACAAAAATGATTGTCCTTCCTCTTAAAGGCAAATCAAACATGGACCCATCAAGATTTCTAACTATGTCTCTTAGGCATCAATCAAGTGCCTCAAAACAAAATATGTTAATCAACCCTGTCCTATATTATCAACTTTGAATTTATTATAAGTTCTGACAAATGAGTATCATATATTATGTTGCAAGTGGACGATTTAGTGATATTTATAAAAATAAAAAACCTCGTATGTGTAGTACGTCCTCCAGGCAATAGTAAAGAAGGTATACCCTACTTCGATGCAACATTAAGAACTATGTCGATGTGACATCTAATGATTGTATAAAGTGTTCTCCATATGAAAGTCTTACTCGTACCTTCATATTCATATAAAAATAACACTCCACCAGTACTGGATCTTACTCGTACCTTCATATCCATATAAAAATAACACTTCACCAGCACTGGAACGAACACTCTACCAGCACAACATTTGAAAAAATCTCGTCCAGACAACTCATACTTGATGATAGGAGTTGAATTGAAAACAAATTTCTCAAAAAAGTTGATACCTAAAAAATTGCCTCAATTATTCCATTAGCATACTTTGTATCGTTATTTTTTAAAACACGCCCCATAAAATGTTATACACACCTTATATGTCAAAAACACTACACTAAAATTTAAAAATAGTTTTCATTACAATACACACCCAAATTCTTTCCAATTTAACTTTTGTCCCTAAAAAAAAAATTAAAAACATTATAAAAATAAACTAAATCTTCAAAAATATATAAATTTTAAAAATCAATTAACAAAAAATATTCAATAATACTTTTTTTTTTTAAATAAGAGTTTAAACATATTTTAGAAAATAAAATAAATATTACAAAATATTTAAATAAAACAATATTTAAAAATCTAAAACATTAAGAAAATCAATTAAATTTAAAAAATTATTTAAATCTAAATTAAATCATAAAAAATATTGAATACATGAAATCAAATTTAAAAATAATTAAATTAAAAACATCAGAATTTAAAATTTTGAAAAATTAAATAAAAGAAAAATCATTTCAACCTGAAAAAAATTATTAAATTAAAAAAAAAATAAAAACAAAAATCTTTAAAAATTAATCTTTATAAATTCATTATTTCTATTAAAAGATTAAAAAAAATATTGTAACAATATAAATTATATATATAAAAAAAATAGAGAATTATTAATTTATTTATAAAAGAAATTGAAATACGAAATTACAAATTGTGAAAAAAAATTATTGTAAACAACATATGTTGTACGTTTACATATTTTTCCATTTGAATCTAGGTAAATAATTTTCTATCCACTCTTGTTCTTGACTCTAAAGGCTGTAAGTCTGTGTTACTATGTCATGTGAACACAGGTTTCAGAAGGTACACACCTACCATGAAAATGGTCTGACCTTGATTTTTATTTATCGTCATTGCAAAAGATAATAGAATATCAATTGTCTCCTTCAAAATTTATGGAAGTTGTGTCATCCGAAACACTTAATGTCATTCTCGGGATAAAAAATATTCCTTCCATAATTAATTTGTCCTTCGATGATGTGATTTCCAAGTCTTGTAACAATTAGTCCAGTTCAATTGCACAAATCGGACTTCATATTAATGTTTCTAAACAACATTATAGGGACACCTATTTTGAAAACCAACCGATGGTTTGGTAGACCAAAACACTTAAGAGAATTGAGAAAGTCAATATGAAAACACATGTCTCATACCATCAGATCTAAACTGTGATGGACAAACACTGTCTGAACTCAAATATTCTTTTGTATCACCATGTATCATCGCTAACACTATCTCGTTAATACTTTCAACTTCTTTATGTGTGTGTGCAAGTATAAATCTATCCTCAAAATACTTACACATATCAAAATTATCAGAGATAGATAGGTAAATGTTGTCAACTATAGCAACAACAGGATCATGTGCATCTAAAATAAAATTATCTCCCGAAATATCAATATCTGCGAAACCCTCATCACTATCTCCAAGATCTTCATCGTCAACTTTCAAAATTCAATTTGAGAATTCAACTACCTCATCAAATGTATTATTACCATTAGAATTTTCAGTCTGCAACATCATGTTCCTCGTCAGCCTTAATACCTTGCAATGTTTCTTCGTATATGAAAAAATGATAGTAAGGTGAATTATATGTTCTCTAGAATATTTGGAAATAACGGGATGAATTTGTCTGAAGTCTCCACCTAGAACTACCGTATTTCTTCCAAAAGGCAAATTAGACATCAATCAATCAAAACTTCTAACTATACATCTTAAGCTTCGATCAAGTGCATCAAAACAAAATATGTTAATCATCAGTGTCTCATCCATATTATCAGCTTTGACTTTATTATATGTTTTGACAAATGAGTATCAGATATTATGTTGCACGTGGATGATTCATAAATGTTTATTGGGATAGAACATTTAGAATGTACATTACGTTCTCCAGACAACAATAGAGAAGGCATATCAATCGATGTAACATTAAGAACATTGTTTATGTGGGATCTAACGGCTGCAGAAAGAGATCTCCATATGAAAGTTTCATCAATACTTCAGTAACTATACAAAAAGAAGATTCAATTATCACTGAAACGAACAACTTCAAGTATTTCTTATAGAACATAGCTATGTTCGGCAGTTAGGGACTTAGGGTTGAAGATAACTTGTTGTATGAGATATATGGTTACATATGATCTTTCAGTTATTTGAATTTCCAATCGTACTTAATAGAAATGTGTACAATAATTTACAAACGTACATAACCAATTTTAATTGCTTTTAATTCATGTTGATTTCAGTTATTTAAATTTCCTAATTCTAGTTTTTTTTTTATTTAGAATGAGTATACTATATTGTGTAGAATTGAAAAAAATGGGTCAAACTAAACGGGACCAAAATGGAAAAATAATTTTAAAAAACTTAATAAAACAATCTAAAAGAGACCAAAATCAAACACCCTAAAACTATAATGTTTGATATTCCGAATGACTTAAATTGAACAAAAAAATGATCAAAATCAAACACCCTAAAACTAAAATTAATAAAATAGAGATAAATTATACTCCGTATTATTTAAATTGAATTATAATTTTATATATGTTCTTCCATTTATAACTTTTTAAATGTATTCAATAGTTTATTTTTTAAGAACATATTTGATAATGCGTCAATTTTATATATACTATTCCATTTTACTAATATAATATATATATATATATATAATATTCTTATAATACAGTATTCAAATTAAATTAATTTTATATCTTAGTATATTTATTATTTAATACACTAATTAATTAGTTGTTATATAATTCAAAATTGGAAATACTCTTAATTATTAGTCAAATATTAAAAATAATTATGAAATTTACACATATTATTGTCTATATATAAACTATACACATAATTTATACAAATGTCATAATTTTAATAACATATTGCTAATATTTAATATATATTATATAGAGCTTATCAACATTTATTTTCAAATCATTTAAGATTATTTTAAAATTAAATTTCCAGAATTTTAGAAATTCTATTAATATTCTATTAGCCTAGATAATGTTATCGATCCCCTTTAAAATGCGTATAACCTTTAATATATATATATATATATATATATACTATACCTAAATTATATTATTGAAACTGAATTAATTTTATGTATTAAATTATACTCCATAGTATATATATTTATTTATAATGGTAAGTAAATTATATAATTCGAATGTATAAAAAAATATTATATTGAATAGATATTTAAAATGTATCAATATATTTTAATAATATATAATTAATAAGATATAAACATTAAAATGTAAAATTAAGTGATTAACATACCTTATTTGATTTTCATACAAATCATGTTAAAAATTAAATAGCAACAACTAATTAATTAGTGTATTAATGAACAAATATATTTTTTTATATCAATATTAATATATACTATATATATATATATATGACTAAATCACAATTAAAATGGTATTAATAACAAATTAAAGAATGAAAGTAAGCACACTTTTAATGCAATATTTATTTTCATACGATAGTTAGTATGTTAGATTAAATCACATTTAATATGATATTAACTAATAACAAAAGTTTGGTTCGAAGAAAAAAAAACTAATAACAAAAGAATGAAATTAAGCACACTTTTAATGCAATATTTATTTTAATATATATGATGGTTAGTATGCTATATTAAATCACCTTTAATATGATACTAATAACTAATTAATAAAATTAAGCACATTTTTATTACGGAGCACATTTAATTTTATTACTTAATTAAGTTGATAAGGATAAGATTATAATTTTAAATTTAATATAAAGATAATTAATAAGAAAAATATAAATATTCATGTAACATCATAAATGTTGGCAAGAGGTATTACTTCAACGTGAGTTCCAATTTTTCATAATTGAAAGCTAGAATAAAATAAAAATAAAAATTACAAATATACGGAGTATATAATAAGATAAACCATATAAATTTAATTTGAATAATAATTTAAATAAGTATTACGTCTAAAAGTCAATGGTGGTTCACCCATTTTTTAAATAATTTTTATTTTTAAAAGTTGATTCACACATAAATTGATTGAGTTTAAGATTTTTCTTTCTCGAATGATTTACATAGTATCCTATATACAGTGAGAAGACATGGATTAAAGTCATTATTTTATAGTCTACAATTATGGATATTTAATTGACTAAATTATGCCCTTTCGTTAGCGGCCACTTTAACTGTAACGGTTACTTTTTAATTGTTAAAGATTAAATTTTGTCACGTGTTTAAATGATTTATACTGATATTTTCGTATTACATGCTTTTTTTAAGAAATAAATTTCCTAATATAGACTGAATAAATTATGCAATATAATAATGACTTTTAACGATTACTGACTTTAAACTTTACATTCTAAATACAAAATAAAATTATAAATATTAGATATATAAAATAACACATAATTGAATCATAATTAAAAATTTAAAAAAAAAAACTGAAAATTCAAAAACGAATTGAATAATTTTAGGACTTAATTAAATAATACTTATAATCACATTTAAAATCACATTTAAAATAATTGTTTTTATCAAAAAAATATATTAAAATTAATTAGCAACCATTATAATGGAATGTTGTTATTAATAAAAATAATATTTTTGTATATACATATTTATTACATGCATATCAATATTAATATATTTGACCACAATTAATATAACAAAAGAATTAAAGTAAGCACATTTTTAATGCAATATTTATTTTCATATGATAGTAATTAGTATGTTAGATTAAATCATAATTAATAGGATATTAATAACAAAAGAATGAAATTAAGGTGATTCCATATAATATGTTAGATTAAATCATAATTAATAGGATATTAATAACAAAAGAATGAAATTAAGGTGATTCCATATAATATGTTAGATTAAATCATAATTAATAGGATATTAATAACAAAAGAATGAAATTAAGGCGATTCCATATAATGAAGATATTTAATTGAAGAAAAAAAATGTATATTAATGAATATACGAAGGTAAAAGAAATTAACGAATATATTAAGGTGATTCCATATAATGAAGATATTAAGGTGAATTAATATATGAATCAAAAGAAAAATCTCATAAAAAAAATAAATGTACTTCAAATATATATATGTAATTAAAACTAAAAATGCACATCAAATATGAATCATCTTTGTACATTAAAGATAAGAATAATTTAACTAACGTAAATAATTGTAAACATCATAAATGTCCCAAACAGTTACAACATACAATAAAATGAGCAAAAGGAAAGGGTCTAACTAAAACAAAGTATCGGTTCACGATCCCAATCCTCAAAACTATTTCAATGGTGAATCATAGACTTAGCCTTAAGCCATCTGAACGTCTCTATTTTGATTCTTTGGAGCGTTATATCTTCGTTAAATTGTGCACCTCTAAACGCAATTTCATTCCTGCTTCTCCAAACAATCCACACAGTTCCATGCCAAATTGCAGACCAAGCCTTTAAATATTAAGAACCTGCAAATTAAAACACGAAAAAAAATTAGATGTATCAAAAAACAAAAGTGGACTCGCATAAAAAAAGTAGATAGAACACACTTCAGATATCCATAAAAAAGTACTAAACACATAGTGAAAATTTCAAGCCATAACAATATTAAGAATGAAAGGAAGAAACATATTGATACTCGAGAAGAATGAAAGAAAGAGATGTACACAAACATTGAGAATGAATTTGTGACTAATATAAATTACATATTTATAGATCTAGAAATAAGAATGTAGGGTTGAGATTAAAACTTAAAATGGAGGGTTGAGATGAAAAGATGAAAGTTAAAATGAATAAGAATTGAGGAATTTTGAAATGGAGAGATTTGGAGAAGGAAGAGGTTGAGATAGAAGGGTGTGGTGGTGACATGTGTCACTTTAGAGGTTTGCAAATATATATATATAGATTGTGAGGGTGAAAATTGCTATAATTATATTTCCATTTTAGAGTATGCAAACTATAGTGGTACAAACTAAAAAATAAAATATGATTTTTTTTTTGAATAAAATAGAATTCGTGATGGACAGTGGCAGATGCAGATATTATTTTGTGGTACAGTTGTATGTTCAAATTAAAAAATGTATATTTTTTTAGGTAAAATATTAATAATAATGTCTCAAAAAAATCTCGACAATTAAAAATATATTTTATTCTCAAACTTAATATCTTTCATACCCTAAAATTTAAATTCTGAATCCGTCATATAGTGTGACACTCTCACACAACCGCTCTTTTAAAATTGTGAATGCAATATAATATTGGTTTAGTCTAATATGGACTCGAGTGTATGCCATATACTCGAGTCCCATATATATATATATATATTTTTCGCATTCTGCTTTAATAAAAATTGTATTTGTTTATATTTTTTTATTAATTAAGTTTCCTTTTTTTTTTTCACCTGTTTTAGTTAGATTTTCCTTTTTTTTTTTTTAATTAAAATTTGTGTTTTTTTTGTTAATTAAAAAATTGCACCACAATATTTATATAAGTCCTTATAATTAAAAAGTGAAATACAATATTTCTGAAACGTGCAAGTGAAAAGTGCATCACAATATTAATGAAAAATGTAAATCAATATATATAACTAAAAAATGCAACACAATATTACTGAAATACTAGAAAAGTGCATCACAATATTAATGGTAAGTATAAGTCACAATAATTGAAAAGTGTAAGTTCCTATAACTGAAAAGTGCAACACAATATTATTAAAAAGTGCAAGTCAGTACGTATAGTAGAAAAATGAAACACAATATTAGTGAAAAATGTAAGTCTTTATAACTGAAAAGTGCAACACAATATTACTAAAAAGTGCGAGTCTTTATAAATAAAAATATTATTGTAAAGTGTAAAACACTACAATAGAAAAGTGCAATATCGTTTATTAAAAAGTGTAAGTCACGTAACTGAAAAGTACACCAAAATTAAAATAAGAAAATGTCCTAGTTATTATAGTAAAATAAAGAAAGTCCTACCATTAAACTATAACCAAATTATAAGAGATATTCACGCATTCTTATATATACTTAAAATTTAGAAGCATGAGTCCATACCAGACCCACCCTATAATATTTTATAAATACATAGACAATTTCCTGGAATGTCCCAACACACGTGAAGCAGAATATTTTAAGTGTACGTGCAGATATCGATAGCTTAGTAGTAGTTGTGAGTGATGCAGACATTAATCACACATTAACTTCTTCAACCCCACTTTAAATTTTGCCACCGCTAAAGAATCCACAACTATATTTAAATTGAATAGTTGGAAGTTTTTATTTAAATTAAGTATCACATTAAAATGTAGTATATGAATTAAGTGCTTTCTTTGAAAATTTTGCATATTCACTTTAAAGTATACATATATATTTACTTTTAATACAATATTTTTTTTGAGTCCACCGTACACTCAATCAAATTACATTATTTACTTTATATAAAAATGTTTATAAAATTACTCTCAAAACTTTAATTATTACACTTTTTTCTTAAACTCCGTTTCAACAAATGAAAGTTTTTCAGGGACGAGGGGAGTAGCATTTTTTGCCATATGAAATATAACAATATAAAAAATGTTTAATTTTGTATATTGTTCATTTTAAAATAACTAAACTTTATACACTACATAATTTTCACGTACTTTTTTTTTTAGTTGTTCAATTTTATTATTATTTTTATTTTTAAATAATATTATTCACATTATTTATTTTTACGTGATTCAATTATTACTTATTTACTGAAATTTTCATTCACTTTTTTCATAAATAATCACTTTATTTATTAGTGAAATTTCTTCACCTTATACTCCTTAATTAATTATCCACTATATACATAAATTAGTTAATTTTTATTAAATTTCTTGCTCGAAGAAATTAGTATAATGAATTTAGATGGAAAGAGTATATTTTATTTTAATAATATTACTTTCCAGATTTAAATTTCAAGTGTTTAATAGGTTGGTCGATCTCATAACTAGTCGCATTAAATTTATTTTATCCACACGCTCAGAAAAGTCTTTGATTAATTAAAGCTAAAACAAATGGGAATATAGAACAGCTGCCACCGCGCATTCAACCACCAAAAATATATATTGACGTGGATATTCTCGTAGGGGTTGAGATATATGAATTAGCTTCATTTCCAAAAGATGACATTAGCCTACAGTTGTCGCCAGTGATGAACAAAAAAACTATTATATTTGAGAGAAAGTTTTATCCAATATTGCACCTACAATATTACACAAATTAAAAGAAAAAAAAAACCATGGTCGAAATTGGATTAAAAGCGACTCAAACGGATTTCTCTAAAAAAAATTACACAAGACAATCAGAAAAACTTGCTTATAGACATACATGTGTAACTTGTTCTTGCTATAATTAATACACAATTTTCTTTATAGTAACACATATCTGGAAGCTGAATTTGTTTTTATTTGTCTTTACGTTATTTTTGTGAGTAGTTCCATTTGACCCGATTTCAATCCTATTTTGTCCGGTGAATTTTTCTATTATTTTCTAAAATAGAAGAATATTACATACTTCCTCTGTTCCAATTTAGATTAATCATTTTTTAATTTGACAATAAAATATTTTTTCACTATAAATTACACCTTTCAAACATTTTAAAATTACACCACATATTTTTACTTTATTACTCAAAAGACTTTTATAACATGCGTACGTAAATGATACGGAAATAAAATTGGGACTGTGAAAGTATATAATATTGCACAAAAGTTCTTTTAAAAAAAATACAAGCTCTGATCTTGCCTTACTCTGCAGAGTCATGAGAATCAATAATTGACAATCCTTTTCCGCTCATTAATTAATTAATTTCTTGTTACAATATCATAATTTCCATGTAAGGTGAGGGCCCACCAATTTTCTTGTATAAAATGGGTGCATTGACAATATGTAGATTCATTCAAGAAATTCAACAAGTTTCCTTAATTAACTTTTGCTACATATATATTTTTTCTCTCTCTCTTTCTCTCTCTATCTAATATATAGTAAATTAATATTCTAGCTAAAAGAATCAAGCATGGGAGTTAAGAGAGTGCAGCAGCTTACTCGTATTGGTAGCCTATCCAGAGTTGCAGTTTCAGAAAGTCATGGTGAAGATTCACCATATTTTGCAGGCTGGAAAGCTTATGATAAAGACCCTTATCACCAACTCTTCAATCCTTCAGGCGTTATCCAGATGGGCCTCGCAGAAAATCAAGTACGTTAAATGCACTATCTGTATGTATTGTACACGCTACAAGAAAATTGACTTGTGGTGACAAAAATGTTGTTACTAAAAGTCAATTTTCTTACTTGCCCATGCATGTGTACACATAATCATGTGTACATAGTCGATTCTTATAAATAAATTTGTTGCTAATTGTGTCTTGTTTGTATCTTGCAAAGGTTTCATTTGATATTCTAGAGAAACACCTGGAAAACCAGTCGGATGCAACTACTTACGACTCTTGTGCGTTTAGAGAGAACGCATTGTTTCAAGATTATCATGGTCTCCTATCTTTTAGAAAGGTAATATATACATTCGTACTAGTGTCTTTAACGACAAAAAATGACAATTAATTACAAGATCTATCATTAAAAGTCAATTTTCTTCCGTTGAAACTGATATTCTAATATATAAAATAATTTCAGGGAATGGCAAGCTTTATGGAAGAAATAAGAGGGGGGAAAGCGAAATTCAAGGCTGAGAGAATTGTTATCACAGCAGGAGCCACGGCTGCAAACGAACTATTAACCTTCATTTTAGCTAATCCAGGGGATGCATTGCTTATCCCAACACCTTATTATCCAGGGTACGTATATATATAATTAATTAGACAAATACTTATGTATATCAGTTATATGTATATAACTGGTATCATTTGATTCAATTTTCTAAATGAATGAATGTTACCGGTGAATTATATCAAATATTTTATAGTATTAATTCAAATATAAAATAGAAACAAATTACATGTATATAAACAATTCAATTAATTTAATTAATAATAATGTTACATGTCTTAATTAATTATAATAAAAACATGCATGTTTTTAATTTCCTAATTAAATAAATCTACAGCTTCGATAGAGACTTGAAGTGGAGAACAGGCGTAAACATCGTCCCAATCCACTGCCACAGTTCAAACAATTTCGAAATAACTCCTGAAGCTCTAGAAGCAGCATACAAGGAAGCCGTATCCAACAACATGAGAGTTAGAGCGATTCTAATAACAAATCCCTCCAATCCACTTGGCGCGACCATTAGTTGCGCCATCCTCGAAGAAATCCTCGATTTCGCAACGCGCAAGAACATCCACCTCGTCTCTGACGAAATCTACTCGGGGTCAGTGTTCTCCCCCGAGGAGTTCGTCAGCATTGCCGAGATTCTTGAGGCGCGAAACTACAAGGATTCCGAAAGGGTCCACATTGTTTACAGCCTTTCAAAGGACTTAGGCCTTCCTGGATTTCGAGTTGGGACTATATATTCGTACAACGACAGCGTCGTCGTAACCGCGAGAAGGATGTCGAGTTTCACCCTCATTTCTTCCCAAACGCAGCAGCTCCTGGCCTCCATGCTCTCCGACAAGGAGTTTACTGCCCGTTATATAGAGACGAACCGCGAGAGGCTGCGAAAGAGGTACGATATCATCATCGGAGGATTGGAGAAAGCAGGTATCGAGTGTTTGAAAGGGAATGCAGGGCTATTTTGTTGGATGAATATGAGCAAACTTCTTGATGAGCCTACAAAGGAGCAGGAATTGGCTCTGTGGAAGAGAATTGTGTGTGAAGTGAAACTGAATATATCTCCAGGGTCTTCTTGCCATTGCTCTGAACCGGGTTGGTTTAGGGTTTGTTTTGCAAATATGAGTGAGCACACTCTGCAACTAGCTCTCCAAAGGATACATGATTTCATGGAAAGCCTAAAAAACAAGCCTTAATTCCTCGGTTCCACTTTTCGTGTTTCATCAAAATTGGAACACATGATTCATTCCTCAATCGGTAGGATTTTAAACTTAATAATTTTGAATTTTTCGTAGAAGTTCCCAAATTTCTTAAATTATTCAATTTTGTCCTATAATTCTTTATTGGTCTGATTTCAGTCTGAAATTCGTCGCAATTCCACGAATGACGACACAGATTATTTTTCCAAATTATGGGACAAAAAAGTTTGAAAATTCTATATTTTTTTGAGACCTTTTACGAAAAAAACTTGTTAGGTAATGATTTATCCGATTCTTTTATTTATATATTGTAGCTAGCTTTTAATTATCTTGATTCAGTGTATTCATTTTAATTTTTGTTCATCTGAATAATTAATTGTAATTGAATTGTTTTTAAATATTATGACGAGAAAAATCCTGCTTCGTGGAAATGCCTAGTTCGATCAGCTAGTTAACAGATGCTACAAGCTTTCTCTTTCGGAATAAGATATTATAAAATTCAGTCAATGCTTTTGACTCTATAATTTTAGATTCAAATGAAGTACGTGCACCGATGGGTACACTCATATATTAAATTGTTTTGTCGAGTTCTCTTACCTAACATGAACAACACGTACGGTTGGTCGGAGTGCATACAAAAATTAAGTCAATTGTACGTACCCACCACAAAATTTGAACAGTTATTTTAATCAATGTTTAAAATCGATGATCAAATGAGACTGAACATCAATTGCAATTAAGTTCAACTAGTTGAATAGTTTGGACTTAATCTAACCTTCAAAATGATTTGACCTATTTTTCTCAAACAAATATGCACTTATAAAAATATAAAATTATATCTTATAGAATTCATATTTGAAATAAAAACGATAGAATCATAGATATCATAATAGTCAAAAGACTCAAAATAACTCAAGTCGAATTATTTAACTATTGTCCTTGCTCCATAATCTATAATGAAGTCTCAAATTAAAATATTAAATACTAAAAAAATTAAAATAGGTAAAATCGTAAAGTAAAAGTAATTAATTTCTAATCATCCATATAAAAAAGTGATCAAATTAAATTCATTTTACAAATTTTCAGTGATTGTAGTCCTAACATGATAGGTGACATCGTTCAGGACCTCTTCTGAGGTATTCAGCCGCAATTTGGACGTTATTTGGGCAAAACAAAAGATGGCTTTTATAGTTTACAACAACACGGGCATGGGGAGAAATTAAAATTTAACTTCTAAAGAGTTTAATTCGTCATCAGTATTCAACCCAAACACTTAACTAAGTAATAATTTAGTCCACTGAAAAATTACTATTGAATTACCCATGTAATTATAATCTCAACTCATGTTATGGACTCCTCAGTAATAGGGAATAATGGAATATTAGAATAATATATTTTTTAAGAATAATATTTATTTATGTGAATGTCCATTTACTCTCTTTAATATTCACAGTGTGTCATTTAGTTGTTCATGTACCTACATTTATAGTGCACATTTCATTTCATTTTTTTAAGCTTGTATTCAAACCTATAAATAAGGGTGCAAATGTTACAGTAATCACTTGTAATCACTTGAAAGTGTAATCAAATATTTATATATTTCCTTTACATATTGTTCACTTTCTACGTACAAAGTTATATGTTTAAGTTGTTTCACAACATATTTTCAAAATACAAAAATAAAAAATATCAAAATACAAGGAAAACATAGATATTTACAATATCAAATCATATGTACAACTGACGTATTCCTAACACCCCACCCCTCAAGTGAAGCGAATGGAGATAGATCAACATTTCTAACAAAGGATGTACAAGGCACTTTAATTTGTAAAGATGTCTCCAAGCTGAAGAAGAGACGTAACGAATTACGTGACCAAGCGCTTGGCGGAAACAAGCTCTCGGACGAAATCATAGTCAATATCAATATGTTTGTCACGTTTATATGCCACAAGATTCTGACTGATAAACATGTGACTCTTGTTGTCACACAACATTGTAGGCACGACGAAAGGCAAAACATGTAGCTCGCGAAGTAATAAAGTGACTCAAATAACCTTTGAAGTAGTGTTAGCCATAACTCTAAATTAGATTTGAAACTATATCTTTTTATCTCAATTTTATATATTCAGGTGAAAATTGTATGAATTTTATTAGCCTTTTAGTCTAAATTTGGTATGATTTCATGCTAGCTAGTTTTACATTTTTTTTGTTTGTTAATTTGTAGTACTTGATAAAGAGAAAGATAGTGTTTTATTATATTTGTAGGAGAAATGAGGATTTTGAAAGCAAAACACGTGTTAGAGAATTTTTGAAGTCATAAAGAGGATTGCATCATTAGATACACTCCGAAAAAGGGATCATAATGAAATATATTGAATCAATTGGAGTTCGAGAGCTCGAGATATGTACTAAACAAGATGATAAGGTGATGAAGAGGCTCCTGCATATATGACCAGAAATATTGATTGTGTTCATTAATTTCAATTGAAAAACATGTTGTCAATGACCATTAATCCATGATTAATTATATGGCTTATCTATTGATAACTGAATTAGGTTGAATAATCAGTTTCATTAATATAATATAGGTATTCCACCCAATTCATTGTGAGTTTTGAGAAAGGAGTCAGCTATTGGGAGTGTGTTTGATGATCTTTGGTGCCATTTTGCGTTATATCATGTTAGGTAAAAATACATGATTGTGTTACATTTTCTTTTGAATTATTTGGATTGGAAGCATTTTTTAATTGTGATTATGTTTTTTTAATCCATTAAGTTACCATGTTTTTGAATTTAGTCCATTAAGTTTCGATTTATTTTGATTTTGGTTCAATAACTTGCTATAGCAGGTCATTTTATAAAACACACCCCATAAAATGTTATACACACCCCCAATGTTAAACACACCACACTAAAATTTAAAAAACTTTTGTTATTACTATACACATCCAAATTCTTTTCTATTTAATAAATTGTCAAAAATAATTAAATTAAAAACGTAAGAATTCAAATTAATATAAAAAATATAATTAAAATCTATAAAATATAGCCCAAATCTTCAAAAATTAAACAAAGCTAAAAAAAATTAATTTAATTAGTTTCGAAGATTTAGTTAATTTTTTACTATTTTTGAAATTTTTTATTTTTATTAAAAAATCTTCAAAAATATTAAAAAATCAACTAAAATTTTAAAAATAATTAAATTTTGAAGATTTATGTATTTTTTATAGATTTTATTTATATTTTTCATATTAATTTGAATTCTTACCTTTTTTTATTAAATTATTTTTGATAATTTATTAAATATTTTTATGATTTTATTTAACTTTAATTGATTTTTGAATTTTTTTTGTTTAACATTTGACGTTTATATAATATTTATGGGGTGTTAGTAGGTTCATGTAATATAAAATAAATATTTAAAAGGAAAATAAAATAAAAAAGTTTAAAACTCCAATGCTTTATTAATGTTTTATTTGCCTTCTAACTTCTATAAAAATGTTGACAATAAGGCTAAATTAAATTTAAAAATAGTAGAAAATCAACTAAATCTTCAAAACTAATTAAATTAATTAAATTTTTTTAGCTTTGTTTAATTTTTGAAGATTTAAGCGATTTTTTATAAGTTTTAATTATTTATAATTTTCATATTAATTTGAATTCTTATTTCTTAATTTAATTATTTTTGACAATTTATTAAATAGGAAATAATTGAGGTGTGTATAATAATAAAAAATAATTTTTAAATTTTAGTGTGGTGTGGTGTGTTTAACATTTGAGGTATGTATAACATTTTATGGGGTGTGTGGTGTATTTTAAAAAATGACTTGTTAAACCTACTGTAGCACGTAATTGGACCAAAATCAAAATAAATCGAAATTTAATGGACTGAATTCAAAAAGTGGTAATCTGGTGGATTAAATTCAAAAACATGAAAACTTAATGGACTAAAAAAAAATATAATCCCTTTTTAATTCATCATTAAATGATCAACCATATAGGAACAAATACAATATCATTTACATAAGAGTTTTAATCATAAACATGCTCATTAGTGTTACATATGGACCTACTTACTCTTAATTGCACCACAAAATAAAAATAAAAATTTACTGACAAATTCCCCCATTATAACTCATCTAACTAAAAGTTTTTAATGACAAAAATTGATTTTTAATGACAGGACTTATCATTAAAAATCATTTTTTGTCCTTAATAATTTGCAGAAAAGGTATTTGATTGACCGTAGTACACGAGGAAAGGGAAGATAGACTAATCTTGAGTAACATAAATTGTATTGAATGATAGAATCCCTCGAGAGGGCCACAGAGGAATAAACCGTCTGCCACAAGCCAAGAGGCTGCAAGTTTTACAACTGATTTCTTAGATACCCAACTAACACTATTCCTCTTATATTTATAGAGGTTACATTGTGGATACCTAAATTACCCTTTTATCCTTTTTGCTCTTCTTTTGTATATATTGATAATAGGCGGTCGTCTATCAATTGCCTCCTCGTGCGAAGCAACCTTGTCCTCAAGGTTGTATTCTGGAAATTGGCCTCGAAAATCACTAGCATACATCCACGTACTTAATGCATCATCCTGATTCTACCATTTGACTAACACCTGGTCGACTATTCCCTTCGGGAGATATACGTCGGTGTCTATATTGAACTCGTCCGGTAGGTGTGTTGTCTTTGTGGTGTCTCCAATAACAGGTTTGAGAAGTGAGACGTGAAAAACTGGATGTATGCATGAGCCGTCTGGTAGGCGTAGGTGGTAAGCGACTTCCCCGATTCTCTCCATTACTTCGAACGGGCCAAAGAATTTTGGGGGGAGTTTGGCAATAGTGCCTGAAAAGAGGGCGTTTTGACGATACGACCGTAACTTCAAGAACACCATATCTTCTACCTCGAATTGGACGTGGCGTCGATGTTTGTTAGCTTCCCGGACCATACGTTGCTGGGCTCACTAAAGATGTAATCGCAGTATCTGTAATGCCTCATCCCGTTGTGAGTGAGTAGGCCAATGCTTTTGTGAGAATCTCGCCAATCATACACGAGTGTAGCGCCGGAGGCGGCTGTTCGTATACGGTCTCAAAGGGCGTTGTACCTGTGCCTATGTGGAACCCAGTATTGTAGTAGAACTCCACCTAGGCCAGCCATTTACTCCATTCCTTTGATCGATCAGAAGCGAAACACTGGAGGTAGGTTTCAACAAAGCGATTTAATACCTTTGTCTGTCTGTTGGTTTCTGGATGGTATGTAGAACTCATTCGTAAGGTGGTGCCCATTGACATCAAAAGCTCCTTCCAGAACGAGCTAACGAAGATTAGGTCACGGTCACTCACAATTGATGACGGGAAACCATGGAGTCTAACTATTTCTTTAGAAAATACCTCGGCGACCGATTTGGCTATGAACGGATGCGAGAGAGCAATAAAGTGGAAATATTTGGAGAATCGGTCGACCAACACTAGTATGTAGTCAACTCTGTTCGAACGTGGAAGGTTCGTGATGAAATCCATTCCGATATCTTCCCAAACCTTGGTCGGTATGGGTAGCGGGTTCAACAATCCCGCCGGTGAATGCGTATCATACTTATGCCGTTGGCAGGTCTCGCATTGGGCGACGAACTTGATAATGTCCTTCAACATGCCCTGCTTATAAATGGATCCAGCGATCCGTTTGTAAGTGCGAAACCCTCCGGCGTGTCCTGCAATGGGTGAAGAGTGGTACTCGTGCAGCAGATGGTGCACCTATCGTGAGTCTTTGGGTAGGACGAGGTGATCTTTATAAAATAGCGTGTTTATGAGCGCTTGGAAGTTGGCGTACGCATTCGTCAGCCCTAAGGGCATAACCAAGAACTCATAATGGCTGAAGTGGGTTCGAAATGCGGTTTTGGTATGTCTTCTGACGCAATTCGGATCAAGTGGTAGCCGGAACGAAGGTCGATCTTATTGAAATAGGCAGTGTCGTGTAGTTCATCGAGGAGTTCTTGAATTATGGGGATATGGTACTTATCGGGTACGGTGACCTTGTTGAAAGCTCTATAATCCACACAAAAAGGCCATGATCCATCCTTTTTCCGGACGAGGAGAACGGGGCTAAAGTAAGGACTGGAGCTAGGGCGGATGATGCCCACTGCAAGCATTTCGGAGACCAGAGTCTCCATGATGTCTATATGTATGTGGTTGTAGCGGTAAGGTTAGACTGATATTGGTGACGCCCGGGGGTCGAGGGCTATTTGACGATCGCACGAACGAGCAGGAGGTAAGCCAACGATCGGGGAAGTAATTGTCGGGTATGCGGCCAGAATGTGCTGAATGCAAGCAGTATGGTCAATCGGAAGGACGATACGAATGGGGTCGGAGCCTCCAATCTAAAGTAGCCAACTCTCGTCTTCCGGGTCCAGGTGGGTCAGTTCGGCTATGGTGCAAGAGCCGCGGAGAGTTAGGGTAGAATCGCCCATTATGAAGGACATGGTGAGTTTTGAACAATTCGTCGTCACATCGCCTAAGGATGCTAACCAAGAGACGCCAAAGATTAGGTCGACACCGCTTAGGGGGAAGACATATAGATTTGCGACTAAAGAATACGAGTGGAATGTCAGAGATACGTTTCGACAAATGCCATTTTTGCGAACCTGAGTGTCGTCCCCTAAGGTGGCGGTATATTTGGTGGCTAGGTCGATCGAAAGACCAAGAGTGGCAGTCATACCATCGGAAATAAAGCAGTGGCTCGCCCCGCTATCGATCATCGTCAATAAGCGACGTTCGCCGTGTCGGGCGAACAACTTCATCATTTGGGCCGAGTCGAAGCTTGTGGATGATAGTTCAAACAGGTGTAGGGAATGGAATTCCACTATTTCGGCCTCAAGCGGATCCTCCACTACGGCGGGGCATTCAGGATTTGGATCGTCGTCCAGGGCACCGATAAGAATAGCCAAACTACGTTGGGTGCATCTATGTAGTGGGTCGAACAAGGGCACAACGGAAACACTTCCCCCTAGCCCTATACTCAAGAGCTTCATCGGCCGATAGGTGTTTCATGTTTCTTACCGGTCTTGGGCCTGGTGGATTTGGCGGGGGTTGGGATGAAGGAAGGGTGTCAGTTGCATGGGTTTGGGTCACAGGGGGTGTCGATTGAGTGGTCGGCCAAGCGCTGGGTGGGTGAGCCGGATTGGATGGTCGCCAAGGAAGGGCTTTGGCTGGTTTGGTCGGGGGTTTGGCTGGGTGGCTGACACGTTGAGCCGCGGCAATTGCGGCAAACACATCGGATATCTCGGAGTCTTGACCAATAAAAAGGTATGAAATATAAAAGAAAAAAGAAAACATAAAACCATAAGCTCACAAGTCGAGCCAGAGGCAGGAGTGCCGTTAAAACCTAATTGCCTGGGAAAACCCTCCTTAGGGACAAAACCCAAGCGAAGGAAAAAGGTAAACCCCTCTAACAATCAATGTCTGTAAAAGACGGTATACAAATATTTACGCAAGAAAGTAAGTAAGAAATCTGGAGGGTAGCCCCTCCAAATGCAGTTGAGCTTCGTATTGGCTACTGCGTCAGCTGCCTGGTTGGCCTCTCTAAAAGTGTGAGAATACTGAATGTGCATGTCTGTGGTAAGAGGATGAATCTGACTCTAGAGACCCTGCAGACGCCAAGGGACAGAAGGAGTAGAGCTCATCAAAGTGCTAAATGTCAGACTGGAGTCCGACTTAATCCATAAGAACCGCCACCCTTAGGCATGAGCATACTGAATAGCAATGAGAGCCCCAAAATGAATACCCCAACTAACCTCTCGGGAAATAGCAGCAACAAAGAACCCCCTGTAGTTCCTAAACACCGCCCCTGCATGCAAACTACCTGGAGAGGATGTTGCACTGCCATCTGTGTTGATCTTATACCAATCATGATCCGGGGGGATCCATCTAACAGACGAACCCTGTCGAATCGGCTTGTGCCTGCCCAAAATACCAAGAGACCTGGCAATCAAGAGATCTTGAACTGAACTGTCAGCATAACCCCGAGAGATGCTATTGGCTTCCCTAATACCAGCAACGATCCGCGCCATACATCGTCTGACTGAGGGGGAGACCCCATCAAAGACCACCCTATTCCGCAGAGCCCAAATAGCCCAAACTATAGTGACAAATGCTGCATTCCATAACTCCAAAGACTGCGGACCCAACCGAACTCTAGTGGCCTGGAGGAAGATATCAAGAAAGTTGATCCCCGTGTGGATCGTGACTCCAAAAAGCTGAGTCAAATGCTGAAGAACCTCTAGAGTGAATGGACAGTGAGCTAATAAGTGGTCTAAAGACTCAGAGTCTCTACGACAGAGCATACATATCGAAGGACTATGAATCCCAAATGAGACCAGCCAATCAAAAGTAGGGAGCTTGCCCTATATCGCCCTCCAAATAACCGTAGAACGACACATCAAAATGAAGGAACTCCAAATCCACGACGACCAGCCAAGATGAGGGAGAGGAGATTTGAGCATGTCATAGGCCACTCGAGAGGTTAGCTCCCCTGAGGTAGTACCTTCCCAAATACGTTTGTTAGGACCATGAAGAACCCTAATCTGAAGGATGTCTCTAACCATATCTGTGAAGTTCGTAACGAAGCACTCCTCAAAGTGCCAACAATCGTCATAGAAGAAGTCCCCAACCGTGCTCTTCAGGGTAGCAACAAACCAATTCGGGAGGCCAATCTTGTCAGAAATAGTGTATCCCAACCAGTTATCATGCCAGAAGCTGACTGTCGAACCCCTACAAATCAGCCATCTTGACCTATCAGAAAGCCTTGAAACGTGAGGACGAATACCCAACCCAATAAATGAGATCCTCCCACGGGGACGCAATCTGCCATCCAAGGCAAAGTGTCTCATGTGAAGCACAGCTGTATCTGGAGATCTGTGCTGAAGAATGTCCCAACTCAACTTACAGAGAAAGGAGGCATTCGCCAATCTAATGGAGCGAACCCCCACCCCTCCTTCTCCAAAGGGAGCACAAACCCTCTTCCACGAGACCAAACAAGCACCACTCTTACGTTGACGTCTCCCTTCCAAAGAAAGTTGTGCATAGCAGATTCCACCCGGCGAAGTAGCAAACTGGGCCACTTGTAAACCATCATAGAGTGGACCATAGAGGCCATGATAAACGAGTTAATCAAGCATCGTCTCTCTGCCAAGAAAAGGGTGATATCCTTCCAACGACTAAACGAAGTAATAACATCGTCTGCCACAGGCTGTAAGTGTGCCTTCTTGGGGCAACCATGGAAGATCGGAACTCCTAGGTATGTGAAAGGAAGGGAACCTTCTGCAATGCCTGTGACCCTAAGCATCCGACGACGAAGCCTTTGGGGAACAACACGCTCAAAGAAAACCCTAGACTTCGGAGGACTATAGATCTGACCTGAGAGACGACCATACCCTTGTAAAACAGCATGCAAGTTCTCGATATTAGACTTTGTGGCCCTAAAAAATATCGTGATGTCATCTACATAGAAGACATAACAAGGGACATATCGAATGGGACAAAGACGGCCTCTATCGATCTCCCAATCAATCCATTTCCCAAACGCCTCCTCCGTAATACAAAAAAGCAATGGAGATAGGGGATCTCCCTGACGAACACCCTGGGAGAAAGAAAAATACCCATTCGGCTCCCCATTGATGAGAACTGAAATCCTAGTCGAGTCCAAGACTCCTCTAACTATAGATATGAAAGTAGTACAGAAGCCCATCCTAGCCATGACAGCCTCTAGAAACTGCCAAGAAATGGTTTCAAACGCTTTGATTATGTCAATCTTCAAGGCCATATGTCCAGGGTATTAATGGCGTCAGATGCTAGAGCGATGCAGGTGTGAATCCGCTTGCCCGAGACGAAACCAAAATGATATGCAGAAAGACAACTACTAACAAAAGTGCCCAATCTCGAAGACTCTGGTCATGACCTTAAAGATGAAGTTACATATCACAATCAGATGAATACCCATCCACCTCCTAACACACAATGTCCCAACATCCCAGATAAAAGCAGCCCCCAAATCCATCCGGACCTAGAGCACTCAAAGCATCCATATCAAAGACAACCCTTCGAACATCCTCCGCTGAGGGAACACTCACAAGGAGACCATTATGGGCATCAGTCACAACGATATCCATAAAGCTATTCAGAATCACATCTCCGAGTCTTGAATATGTTCACGGATGGAGTTTTGAAGACCGCCTAAGAACATCCCTAAGTAATGTTCGACTGGCAGGGACGGAAGTTGGGCCACCCGTTCTTCAAATAGGGCAGTGTAGTCGTCGACGAAACCGGTCTGTCGGGTAGCTTCATCGCCTCATAGGCGGTGAAGGTGGAGTAATCGCCGAAGCTACAAAGAAAGGCCTTGGTGAGGGTGGTCTAGGAGATGGATGGGTTCCGACGAAGGGTCCATTGGGCCAAAAATATTGCGTGGCCGGACATGGCGATTAAGGTTAACTTGACGCGGTGTTCCGTGGGAGTCTCGTGGACCAAGAAAAATTGTTTCAGCTAGAGCGACCCACGCGATCGGATTGGAACCGTCAAAGGTAGGGAGTTCCATTTTCGACCATTTTACCGTGTACGCGGGAAAGAAAGATGGCGGGTTGAAGGGAACAGTTCGTGGTGGTGGCGGTGCTTGGGGCGGAGTGGAGATGGGGCCAGCGTTATTGGATGTTGCCTAGGGGGCCAAAGAAGGGCTAAGAACTGAGTCAAATTTCGCCGTGAACATTTAGAATTGCTTCTCCATGTTCAAAAATTGAGTCGCCATAGAGGTCTAGAACTGCTTCTCCATGTTCGAAAACTGTGTCGCCATAGAGGTCTAGATACCGTCCAATCGAGCCTCCAAGCTCTGGACAAAGGCCAATGTATCCGTCAAGACGCCTTTCAGTTCGGGAACCACAAGTTCCATGGAGTCAATGCGTTCTTTTTGCGTCATGATGGCAGAAAATGGCAGGTCTAGACCACTTGATAGACCGTAGTACACGAGGAAAGGAAAGATAGACTAATCTTGAGTAATGTAAATTGTATTGAATGATAGAATCCCTCGAGAGGGCCACAGAGAAATAAATTGTCTACCACAAGCCAAGAGGCTGCAAGTTTTACAACTGATTTCTTAGATACCCAACTAACACCATTCCTCTTATATTTATAAAGGTTACATTAATGTGGATACAAAAATTACCCTTGTTATTATATTCAGGATACATAAATTACCCTTTTATCCCTTTTGCTCTTCTTTTGTATATATTGATAATAAACGGTCGTCTATCATTATAATCACATGATTTCTATCATTAAATGTCAATTTTCTTGTAGCGTTGAGTTTCATCATATTTTTTTATATTTTTTTAGACTTTTGATCATTTTTTAGTGATTATTTTTTAATTGTTTACTTGTGTAAGACTCGCGTAATTACGCGGATCGTCAATTTTTTAAAAATTATATATTAAGATTTAATATAAAAAAAAATTAAATGTAGACTTATGTAATTTTATTTATTTTTGTTGGAGAAAAAATTATTAAGAAAAAAATTTAAAATTTAGAATTGATATAAAATAGAATTAGAAAACACTGATTTAGAAGAAAGGGAAGAATGAGAAAATAATTTTAATTTAAAAAAAATCAAAGGTATAAAATTAAAGATATTTCAAAATTTAGATCTTTACAGAGTCACACCAGCTGAGAGAAAAGTGAGAGGAAAGAGGAAATATAATGGTTAAGGAATAACGCAGTTAAGAGAAAGGAAATGGAGGGGAGAAAGAAAATGGAAAAAAATAATATACAACTCTTATAAAATTTCAAAAGGTAAAATAAGAGAATTTAGAAGGCTAGGAGAGAAAAATGTTTAGAAATAGATGTAAGGGGACTTGTGAAATGTTTAGTGAACAATTTAGAGTGATTTTGGTAGTTTAATCAACACTCCTTTAAATTTCGATCACGTCAGCTTAAAACTTAATCAACAAATATCATTTGTATACTTTTCCTTCCAGTGGGATCGACTCATACTTACCACACTACGATAGAAATTGTACACTTGTGGGTGTGCTATTTAGCTATTGTCGATTAAGTCACTAACAATTCTATCTTCTTATCTTAAGTTATGTCAAACTTATTTCCTCAACTTTATACCAATCTTGTCTTTTTATCTCAACCTTATATCAATCTAATCTCCTTATCTCCATTTATGTCATTGCTTCCAACAATACATGCGAAGCTTGGCACCCCCCATAGGAATACTGGAAATCAATGTCGATGCGACATTTTTCACGGATGAACGTCTAACTGGAGTGGGGATGATAGCGAGAAACGCGAACACCCACTTCGTGGGTGCAAAATCAAAACTGATCCACGGAAATCTGGAAGTGGCGGAAGGGGAAGCTGCAAGCCTTTTGGAAGCAATGACATGGGCCAAATCGAACGGGTGGGAGAACATCATACTCGAGAGTGACGCCAAAGTAGTGGTAGAAGCCATCGTTTCTTCGACAACACAAATATCGGTTCTGGGGGACTATATAACTGCATGTAGAAATGCCCTCAAATCCTTTGTAAACGCTTCTCTATTTTTTGTTAAAAGAAGTGCCAACACGATGGCACATGAATTGGCTCGAGCCTCCCGTTCTTATAGGAACTCACATAGTTGAACTGACCCACCAGATTGTGTGGTAGGGCCGTCAATAAACTCGTGCCTTTGCACAAATAATACTTAACCTGCATTGGTGTCGAAAAAATAAAATCTCCTTATCTCAATTTTATGTAAATTTTATCTTCCTATTTCAACTTTATTTTCAATCCCGTATTTTTTCTCAATTTTTATGCTAATCTTCTCTCCTTGTCTCAATGTATGTCAAACTTGTCTCCTCAACTTATATAAATCCTATCTTAATCTCAACATTATGACAATCTTTTTATCTCCTTATCTCAACTTAGATAAGTCTTATCTCCATACAAAAAAATTAGGTTATAATAATTTAATATAATTATCTCAATTTAGAGTTGGTCATTTGTGTTTCGAGTTCACTGTACACTTGAATATGAGATAACTTATTTAAGTTGTCGTCGTCAATGGTTGGTCTTGTGTGCACTCAAGTGCATATATGCACGTGAATCCATATTCTAAATGGGTCAAGAGCAAATTATAGGCTAAAAATAGAGCATTTGAGGTTAAAGGTTCAAATCTCGCCTCTATGTTTTTGCACCTTTTTTTTTCTTTCTACGGGTGATAATTTTGTGTTGCAAATTTTAGTTATATTGTGTTGTACTTTAGAGTAACATTGTATTGCATTTTTAAGCTACAATTCATAACCATTTTTATTAATATTATGTGGTTGTTTTTATCAAATTGCTCGATTAAATAAAAAAAAGCAGGGGGGCGGGCGAATTCAAACGGTGTAATTCGACCTTGTAAAGATCCTCATTTACTATTTAAGTTGTTGACATACTCAATAAATAAATTTATTATGTACATATGCTATTAATTACAAAATTATATATAAAAAAAAATAGTGTGGGTGAGTTTCAAACATAAAAAATAAATAAAAAAATAACTGGTTCAAACCGTGTAATTCAACCTTATAACGATGTTCATTAATCCACTAACCATCTAAGTTAATTAGTGTCATACTCAATAAATAAATTTATTTGCATATATCATATAAAAGAAGAAAAAAATATTAGTGAGAGTAATGAATTTCAAATCATGTAAATCAACCTTAGAGACATGCTAACTTAATTACCAGTTAGGCGACTGTCATGCTTAATAAATGAATGATCTTCTTTGTTATATATAATAATCAATAATATTATATAGCACTTTTTAGTTACTATGACTTAAATTTTTTCCTAATATTGTGTTGCACTTTTCAGTTATAGCGACTTGCAATTTTAAATAATATTGTATTGCACTTTTATAGTGACTTATAATATTCAATAATATTATGTTGCACTTTTCAATTATAGTCACTTATATTGTTCAGTAATATTATGTTGCACTTTTCAGTTATAGTGACTTGCAATTTTAAATAATATTGTATTGCACTTTTATAGTGACTTATAATGTTCAATAATATTATGTTGCACTTTTCAGTTATAGTGACTTGCAATTTTAAATAATATTGTATTGCACTTTTATAGTGACTTATAATGTTCAATAATATTATGTTGCACTTTTAAGTTATAGTCACTTATATTGTTCAGTCACTTATATTGTTTAGTAATATTATGTTGCACTTTTCAGTTATAATGACTTACACTTTTCAGTAATATTAAGTTCAATTTTTAGTTATATGCACCTACACTTTTCTGTTATAATAATTACACGTTTTAGTAATATTGTGTTGCACTTTTCATTTATAGTGACTTACACTTTTTAGAAATATTGTGTTACACTTTTAAGTTATACTGACTCACACTTTTTACTAATATTGTGTTGCACTTTTCAGTTATAATGATTTACACTTTTCATAAATATTGTGTTGCACTTTTCAGTTATAGTAGCTTACACATTTCAGAAATATTGTGTTGCACTTTTAAGTTATATTAACTCACATCTTTTAGTAATATTGTATTGTACTTTTTACTGAATAAAGCTTTCTACTTCAAAGTTTGACACATTTTTACTTAAAAAAATTTAATCGCTATAATTGAAAAATGTAATCGAATATAACTGAAAAGTGTAAAACATTTTCTCTTAAAAAATTGAATAGTGGAATTTAATATTTTTGTGAATTATTTATTATTTTATTATATATAATTAAAAAATAATTTATTTAACGAATATGAAAGTAGTCTAAATGGGAAATGTGTAAATTTGTAAGTACGAGTAGTAGCCTAGATGGTAAGTCGAAGATAGGGTATATTTTATTCGAGATTTTAAAATTTTCCAAATTTAAGTGTCAAAATCCAGTGAATATCACCCAAATTAAATACTCTGTCTATTCCAGTTTTAATATAATAATTTTTTATTGATACTATTAAAAGTGATAAAGTAACTTTTAAAAAGAAATATAATGGATAATTAAATTTTATTAGAGAAAAAATATTTTTTTAATATATAAAAAATAATGACATGTATTATTTTAAAAATGTAAAAAGTTACTTTTTTTTTAAATAAAAGATATTTAATTAATAATAAGAGGGATGCTTTTACCAATAATAAAGTTGAATAAATTTCTTTCTACATGATCATAAAAGGCTATAAATAGAGACTGCAGTCTTGAAAATTTTAACAAACCAGAAAAGAAAAATATAGTAATATGAAAAGGAGATGGTTGATGAGTGTAGTGATACTTATGTGTCTTATGATATATGTTGCAGATGCAGAAGAACCATTTTCAGCTTGTTTCGAAAAATGTTTTAAGAGTTGTTCAAAGGGATTAATCGACCCTTCATGTATGCCTCCTTGCCGAAAAGCCTGTCATTTTCCGCTGCTCCCACCCAGCAGCAATGTGATGAATCTAAATGCAGAAATTATTGGATAGGAGAAAGAGTTTGAAAATCTTTATTTTAATACCATGTTTAATTTTCATTTAGTCGTGTTGTTTTCTTATATAATACTCCATATAATAGTTGTTGGTTTTTCATTATTGTACCAAGAGATCAATGTTAACATAATCAAAATCAAATTCATCTAGAGGTCAAGTCCATACAATTAAAGCGCAAAATTTTGACTTTAAACGAGTCCCTTGTAAATAGACGATGGAATTGGTTCCCAAATAGTTGTTTCTTGAAATCAAATATCCAGACGTGAAAAAAATCAAAATCAAATTCATGATTTAGGCATAGATTTTAAAACTTGATGATTCTTGAATATATGCAAACTCATGCACGTACTATCTATAATTTGTAGCCACTTTTAACCTCTTCGAGCTGCTTTTCGATGGGGGAGAAATCTTGTTTCTAATATTTAATTTCAAAGAGGTCGTGATATTATTTGTTAGGTTGGACTTGGAACCATTTTCGACGGTAGAAGACCAGTTTTTAGAGGGATAATTTCAATCTACGTCCATTCTAGTTTAAATCTTTTGAATATTTTCTTTTCTAATTTACGTTATGCATTGTTCAATTTATGTCATTTTTATTAGAAAATCTTCAAATTCGACAGATATGTGAACGTGCAGCTCGCACGTGTGGAATGAATTGGAAATTTCGAAGAAATGTCCAATTTGCATCCTTTGAGTTCTAAAATGTCCATTTTTTTCCTTTTAAGTTTTGAAAATAAATAATTCTAAAATGTGTATTTAAAAAATTCTAAAGTTCTTAAGATTCAAATTAAAAAAATCTGAAATGTTTAAATTAAAAATAAAAAATCTAAAAATTACATTAATTTTTTTATAAAAAGAAAACTAAAATTTTCATTAAAAATCCAAAAATGAGTAAATTAAAAATAATCTTTTCCTAAAATCTCATTAAAAATATAAAATGTGTAGATGGAAAATTATAAATTCTAAAAACCGATAAGAGTAATAGAAATTATAAATTAATAATATTTCATTAAAAATATCACTTTGTGATCGAGCTTTAAAAAGTTTTAGGTCCCACGAGGTATTTTAAATTGCTATCGTGACAAGTTGTAGCTCTATGGGAATAAAATGAGATTTTGATTAAGATGCCAAAACCCCTTAAGACATGCCAAATAGATAAGTCAAATTGAATGAACATATTTCAGAAATGTTGGAACATGTAGACCAGGCTAGTTGAGAAGCTGGTATGTTAGACAGTTCATAGTTGATTTAGATGCACAAGTTGAGGGGGAACACAAGCTTAAGTGATTGCAAGAATCAAGTTCCTCAAAGGCTCAGAATCAAAGTTGATCCCAAGACTGCTGAAAGTGCTCACTGACCAACTGTGCTAATCAAGTAAGCTCAGTAGAGAGACAACCTCCCTGATGATCAACTAAGAAGATCACATCAAGAAGATCAAGTATGCTGATGTGTATATTAATGTTCAGAGGAGTTGTACAGCAAGATTGATCAAGCACACTTGAACCTGAAATGTTCTAAGGCAAGAGTCAACTGTGCTGATGGGGTCAAAACCACTGATATGAAAGCAAGAATGCTTAAGAACCATCAATTAGTGATCAGTGAAGTTAAAGAGTCAAGTCATCTTCAGAGAGCTATGCCAACATTGCTGATAAGCCATGCCTGCTGAAAGTGATAAGCAGACTTGTCCGGATGATAAGGAAAGTTGTCCTTATCATGGAACCAATGATCAGAAGTGATGTCCATGTTTGATCAACTGAATCTTCAAGTCAGACATTGGGAAGAGTGCATCAAAGTGAAGACAAGAAGCTTACAACCGTTTACTTCCCAAATTAAAGACATGTCACTTTCAAGAATCTGTCTTCCAGTTGCAAAGTTCAAGGAAGGCAAATATAGAAATTTTGAGGCTGTCTCTCCAACGGACATAACCTCAATTTGCTCTATAAATACAGAAGTGTGGAGACCATTTGAAGCATCCAACTATCCTACAATCTAAGGAAACTACAAGCCCAAAGCTTACAAGCTCATACAAGAATACTTCATTCTTAGTTTCCATACACTTCATCTAAGCTGAACCTACTGTAAATCAATCAAAGCTTAGAGAGATATTCTATCCTTACACAAAGCTCAAATTGTAAAGGATATCTCATCCTAGTTGGAACCAACATCAACCCTTAAACCTTTCAAGGAAAGTTAGGAGTATTGTTGTAATAGAAGTATGAACTAGAACTGTCAAGAGAAGAATATTTTAGTTCTGAGTTGAGAGAGAGTACTAGGACTCTGAATTCCTAGGGATAAATGCACTAAGGAGTAGTGTTGTTGATAAGTGCACTTTGGCACTATAAAACAAGTTAATTCCAAAAGTGAAGGAATTATCATGTTAAATCAGGGAAAGTGGATGTAGGAGCTTGAATCTCTGAACCACTATAAACTCTCTGTGTTATTTACTTACAAGCTATTTCATACAAGTAACACATTCATACACTGCACACAAACTGATCTTCAAAAGATACGCATCACAAGTTGTGCAAAACTGGTTTGGGACAAGTCCCCTGAAAAGCAGTTTAAGTGTTAAGAAAAGATTTTAGAATTAAAAGAGTTTAAACATAAAGGGCCAACCATAATTCCGCACATATAACTTAATTAGATAGTTATTCAACTAAGTACTTCATAGTGCTTAGTAGTTTGATTATCTTAAAAAAGTTTTACATACTCAGAAGAGTTGTCCAGGACAACCTTGCTGAAAGCCTGATTTGCTTAAATTGAAAAAGATTTGCATATACAAGTGTATTCCCCCCCCATACACTTGTACCACACTCCTTTCAGGACCAACATAAGCAACTAGCAAGCTTAATCAAACTAAAACAATAAAGAAAAACTTCTCTATTTTGTAAGCCTTCTTCTTCGCTTTGAACTTGTCTTTTCTGGGCTTCCTTCTTGAACTTCAAACTTTACTTCTTGAACTCTGAGAGTTTCCTTGCTTTTTGAATTCTTCAGTACGCTCTAAGTAGTTTCAGTATCAGCAGTTACAATAGTCTTTAATCGTTGAAAGTCTAAATCTCTGATTGGGAATAAAATGATTTTGATTTAGATACCAAAACCCCTGATTGATGATGTTCAGATTAGTTGAGATATACTCAAGTGGGATCAGATTAGTTGTCTCAGGATACTTGAGTAAGTGTAGAATTGCTTAAGTCTAAATCTCAGAAATGTTGTGAGATTTATAGTTCAGGATAGTTGTCCAAAGCTGAAATGTTAGGCAGCTTGATAAGTATTAAGTCTCTAGGCCAAAGTATCTGAGTTCTTTCAAGACAAGCTCACTGAGTGGACAACATGGCTGAAAATGATAAGGCAAAGACTGTTGCACTAATAAGAACTGCATCAGATCAATCAAAGTGCCAATGATCAAGGGCATTGAATGCTAGGCTATCAAAAGACACATTCAATGAAGCATTTATTGCCAATCAAGCCTGAACCAAGCATTGAAGACTTAGAGCATTAAAGATAGAAGCATTGAATGAATGTTGGAACATTCTAAAGTTGCAGCAGGAATGTTCAGGGAAGTTGTCCCATCTGACCGTTGGTTGAGTGTAGAGTTTGCCACAAATCAACCTTGGGAAATGTGCATATTTGGAAACTGACACAAGTCATCTCAGCCGCATTTTTCAGAAGTCAACACATTCATTCTAGCAACCATTGAAGAAGCTTTTACACAGTGGATAAAAGGATGCCAAGCTTCATAGCCGTTTCAATGGTGCTGCAAATAGACAAGTTTGAATTGCTATCCCTCCAACGGTTAGTTGTTCAAATTTGCCTACAAATACAGAAGTGATCAAAGGATTCAAACATCCAACTACTTGCTATCAAACTATCATTAAGCAAATCAAAGGAAACCAAGCTGTTCTCTAGAATCCCAAGTTTCCTGATCACTTCAAATAGCTAAGCCAATCTTTGTAAACATCCAAAGCTTAGCATTGAGTTATCCTAACCCTTTACACTGTTCTTATTGTAAAGGATATCTCTACTAGTTGGAACCAAACCTCAAACCCTTATCTCATTTAGTGAAGAGAGAGTTTGTTGTAGAAGTGAGGAGTTAAGGACTGTTATTGTGAAACACAGTCTTAACTCAGAGAGATTGAGCACTAGGACTCAGATTATCCTAGGGATCAAAACACTAAGAGAGTATTGTTGATCAGTGCACCTTGGCACTATAAAACAAGCTAATTCCATTGTTAAGGAATTATCCTGTTCAATCAGGGAAAGTGGATGTAGGAGCTTGAGTCTCTGAACCACTATAAATTTGTGTGCCATTTACTTACTGCATTCTTTATTGCACTTATAATCAATCATATTTCAAAGAGCAAAACTCAGTAAGTTGAGAAAAACTGTTTTGGACAAAGTCCCTGATAACTGTGTTTTTCAGAATTGAACTTGGAGTATTTCTTTGAGTCAAAGGCCAACCACATTCCGCACTTAGCAACTCTTTTAGATATTTAGCCAACTGATCACTTAATAGTAATCAGTAGGACAAGTATCTATCAAAGTTCACACTCAGGCTTGTTGTGAGACAACCTGCCTGATCACACTAGTTTGTTAAAAAGAAAAGAATTTGCATACACAAGTGCATTCCCCCCCCCCATACACTTGTGTCATACTCCACCAAGGACCAAAAAGTGGTATTAGAGCAGGGGTTCAAAGACCACTGCCTCTGAAAATCTTTGATTTTCAAAAACACATTTGCTGTGGTCACTGAACTGATCCAAATTTCTGAAAAACCTATATGTGTTTATCTTATATTATTTCTATTGAAATGGCTAACAATTCAGTTCCAGGAGATGCTGTTAACACCATCAACAACATGGGTCCAAACCAAGTCAATCATATTTCTCATCACAAGTTGCCAATGTTCTCAATTGAGAATTATGATTTCTGGAAGATTAGAATGAGAGCACATCTTGCCTGCCACCATGATGAAATGCTCAAAGTAATCACCAGAGGGCCATTCACATTCACCAAAGCAAATCCCAAACTCACTGATGCTCAGAAAGCAGATCCAAGGGAGTTGCTACCAAAGGATGAGGATGATTTTACAGCTGAAGAAAGAAAAAGGCACAACCTGAACTACATTGCCATGAATACCTTGTACCAGACTATTCCAGATGCAGTGATGGGAAGAGTGTACCACTGCACATCTGCAAAAGAAATTTGGGACACCTTAGCACTTATGTGTGAAGGTACCCAAAAGATAAAAGAAAACAAGTTTTAAGTGGCTATTCAAAAATATAAACAATTCACTGACATCATGAATGAGATAAACTCTCTTGGCAAGTTCTATGCCAAAAGAGAAGTTGGTTTGAAGATTCTGAGAAGTCTCACATCCAAGTGGGACATATACTCTGTCATGATGCAAAACACTAGCAATCTTGACAACATGCCCATGCAGCAAGTGTTCTCTAAACTCAAAGCATATGAGTTTGATCTGAACAGAAAGAAAGTGCATGATGAGCCATCCTCCTCAAGCAAAGGTGTTGCTTTCAAAGCTGCTGAAACAGAAAAGAAGAACACTCAAAGATCTTCTCAATCTGTTTCAAAATCTGAAATGAAGGAGGAGCTGGCACTCATGGCTAGGAGATTTGAGAAGCTCAACTCCAGATTTGGTAGATACAAAAAGTTCTACCAAGACAACAGAACCAGAAGGAGATTCAGCTCTCCTGACAACAAATCAGAGGACAAAGTCTCTGATGAGAAGAAAGAAGAAAGATATGCTGACAGAAAGAAGTACAACAAAGCTGAACCATCAGCATCAAGGAGGAAGGAGTCCTCAAGCAAAAAGAATGATGATGAAGATGTGTGTTACAACTGCCAGAAAAAGGGTCACTTTCAGTATGATTGTCCTGACCTGAGCTCAAAAGAAAGAAAAGAAAGGCAGAACAAAAGAGACAAGAGGCTGAACAATAGAAAGGCCATGGTAGCTGGAGAATCAGCAAGTGAAGAGAGTGTCTACTCTTCTGATGATGGACTGTTCTCCAACAGTGACAGTGATGATGACTGTCAAATGGCATTTGAAAATGAAGAGGTATGTTCATCTTCTAATTCTTTTAATTCTTCTAATAACACACATGAGTCCAGTGAAATCCACTTGAAACTCAACTTTGGAAAGTTACTTGAGGATTTCACCAGGCTACAAGAAGTATGTAATATGACACTGAGAGAAAATGAGCTACTGAATTCTAAAGTTCAAACTCCCATCCTTCCTGAACCAGAGTTTGACTTTAAATCAACTGAATTGTATCAGCAGATTGTGAGAGAACATGATGAAATGTCTCTCAAAGTCTCTGAACAACAAAAGTTGATTGATGATCAAGAACTGGCCTTGAGGAAAAAGGATTTTGATCTTAGAATTCTTCAAGCTAAATTTGACAATCTCTCAAGTGAATTTGATACTCTGAAATTGAGTGAGGGGAGCTTAAAAATGAAAATGTCTGCCTTGAACAAATCTGCTAAGGCAATAGAAGAAATTCAAGGGTTTCAAAGACCATTTGCTCAAAAGGGTGGATTAGGCTATAATCCATTTGAATCCTCAGCTGGTCTTAGTATTTCCTCATCAAGCAATTCTAAGATGACTTTTGTAAGATCAGTGGCACAACAAAATGAAATGGAAGTAAATCAACCACTGATCAAGGATAAGGGTAAAGGAGTTTTTACACCAACTTAAGTAAACAATGTTCATAAACCCATACCTAAGGAAAAGGTTAAAGGCATTGATTACAGAAGGAATGAGGTTCAGAAAGGTAGAACCAATGGAAGGTCAATCTATCTGAATTCTCATCAGTGGAGTTGTCCAAAATCTGTTCAGAAAAGGCCAACTCTAATGAGGCAACCTCAACTGAATGGATTAAGGCCCAACCCCTCTGATAGGTATAAAAACTTCAGGAAGCCTGGACCTTACATGCCAAAAGCAAAAGGCCATCCAATCCCCCATCCTCAAAGGTCTTACCAAGCTGCACCTAAGTCTAGTAACTTCAGGAGAAATGTCCCAAAGAAATTCACCAACTCTCCTGAACCCTACAAGACTAACACTTATACACAGAAACCACCCAAGGCATTTAAGGGTAAGACTGTGTATGTATATGTAAATGGAAACCAAGTCAGTCACTTTGAGTCAATCAGAGTAATCAGGCAAATTTGGGTTCCAAAAGGTACAGCTAACCCTCTAGGACCCAACACTCAAAGGGTACCTAAATTTTGACTTTGCAGGACTGCAAGGACCACAAGAGATTAAACCATCTGAACTTCAAAACCATCAACAAGATTGCAAGAAACTCTCTAGTTAAAGGGCTGCCTAATCAAGTGTTCACCAAAGAACATATATGCCAGCCATGTCAGGAAGGAAAGCAAATCAAAGCTTCTTTCAAAGGAAAACCTGTCATATCAACTGAGAGAGTTCTTCAACTACTGCATATGGATTTATTTGGTCCAATAATCCCAGTAAGTATAAATGGAAGAAAATATGCTTTAGTTGTTGTTGATGATTTTTCCACGTACACTTGGGTAGTATTCTTGCTGAACAAAAAGGAGACCCAAGTCAAGCTACCTGAGTTGATGATGAGATTGAGCAATGAAAAGGGCATAAGCATTGTCAAGATCAGATCTGACAAAGGCACTGAATTCATAAACTCATACATCAATGAGTATTGCAGCAAAAATGGCATCACTCATGAGACTTCAGCAGCAAGAACACCTCAACAAAATGGGGTTGCTGAAAGAAGGAACAGGACCTTGAAAGAGGCAGTAAGAACATTGATTGCTGAATCCAAACTGCCTAAAAGGTTCTGGGCTGAAGCCATTAGCACTGCATGTCACACTCAAAACAGGTCCTTAATCACCAAAGTACAAGGTAAAACCCCATATCAAATATGGAAAGGTAGATTGCCCACTGTTGCTTATTTTCACATATTTGGTTGTAAGTGTTTCATTCATAATAATGGGAAAGAGCAATTGAAAGCTTTTGATAGCAAAGCTGATGAAGGAATATTTGTTGGATATTCACAAATCAGCAAAGCTTACAGAGTTTACAATTGCAAAACCCTTATTGTGGAAGAAACACCTCATGTTGTGTTTGATGAATCTATTAATGAGTTCAGGGATAGAAACCTGAATATTGATGAGATAACACAAAGAACAACCAGACTAAGGCTTCAAAGCAAGGAAACAGTGTTTGTAGATGTTGCCCAGCCTGAACTTGATGATAATCAAATACTGGACAACTTACCTGATGGCAATCAACCAGAAGTCAACCAACCTGAAGGTGAAATTGAACTGACTGACCCCATCCCAGTTCAAAACCAGGTAACAACTACCAATGAAGAAGCAGGCAATGCTGAGGTAGTAAATGGATCCAATATTCAAGGGGGAACCAATGAAAATGTCAACTTATCTGACAATGAGGACAATACCCCTGAATATGATCCTGAACTTGATCCTTCAATTAACTTTCCTGAATTTAATGAGTCTAGTGATCCAACCTCAGATGAGGACAATCCTCCTGAAGGGATCAGGTCTAGAAGGACTTGGTTGCAAGACCACCCAACTAGCCTGATACTTGGTAATCCAAGTGAAGGGATCAAAACTAGAAGATTTCATGGAGAAAGTGCTTTGTTTTGTTGTTTCCTTTCAGAACAGGAACCAAAAGACATTGAGGAAGCACTTCAAGACACCAACTGGATCATAGCCATGCAAGAAGAGCTGAACCAGTTCACCAGAAATGAAGTATGGGAGCTGGTGGATAGGCCAACTCATCAAGATGTCATTGGAACTAAATGGGTGTTCAAAAATAAGAAAAATGAAAATGACATCATTGTGAGAAACAAAGCTAGACTGGTGGCCAAGGGATATTGTCAATCTGAAGGGATTGATTATGATGAGACCTTTGCTCCAGTGGCAAGACTTGAGGCAATCAGACTCTTCTTAGCATATGCAGATCACATGAGATTCAAGGTGTATCAAATAGATGTGAAGAGTGCATTTCTCAATGGGGTGCTCAAATAAGAAGTATATGTTGAACAGCCCCCAGGCTTTGAAGAAGGAGACAAGGTGTACAGATTAAAGAAAGCTCTCTATGGCTTAAAGCAAGCTCCAAGAGCTTGGTATGACACCTTATCACAGTTTCTTCTAGATCATGGTTTTGTCAAAGGCACTGTTGACAGAACTTTGTTCAGAATCTGTGAAGGAGATGATATTTTGTTAGTCCAAATCTATGTGGATGACATTATATTTGGATCTCCAAATGAGAAGCTGTGTGAAAAGTTCTCCAAACTCATGCAAAGCAAATTTGAGATGTCCATGATGGGATTGATGAATTTCTTCTTAGGACTTCAAGTCACTCAATCTAAGAAAGGAATATTCATCAATCAGGCCAAATATACAAGGGACATGATCAAGAAATTTGGATGTGCTACAAGCAAGCCAGTCAGAATTCCTATGAATACCAACTGGAAAATGGATCCTGATGAAAGTGGAGAGTCAACAAACTCCACTAACTACAGAGGAATCATAGGATCCTTGCTATATCTCACTGCAAGTAGGCCTGATATCACATTTGCAGTTGGAGTTTGTGCAAGATTTCAAGAAAATCCAAAGAAGAGCCATCTTGATGCTGCCAAGAGAATCCTAAGATATCTCAAGGGATCTGAGAATCTTGGATTATGGTATCCAGCTGATGACAACATTGAGCTCACTGGATATTCAGATGCAGATTATGGAGGATGTAGAATTGACAGAAAATCCACCTCTGGAACATGTCAATTCTTGGGTAGCAAGCTTATCTCATGGTTCTCCAAGAAGCAAAATACAGTTGCCACTTCAACAACTGAAGCAGAATATGTAGCAGCTGGAAGTTGCTGTGCTCAGATACTTTGGCTCAGACAGCAACTTAGAGATTACAAAGTCATCTCCAATGAAGTTCCAATATTCTGTGACAACAATAGTGCAATTGCCATCTCACAGAATCCAGTGCCACACACTAGATGCAAACATGTTGATATCAAGCATCACTTCATAAGGGATCATGTGGAAAATAAAGATATCAAGCTTGTCAAAATTCACACTGATAAGCAAAAAGCTGATATCTTAACCAAGCCATTGGCTGAAGCAAGGTTCTTGGAACTTTCAGCTGAATTGGGCTTACTTGATCCAGGAAAGATGGAGAAATAAAGGAAGGATGCTCAATTGAAGGGGGAAGTTCATTAAGTTGAACTTCAGCAAGGTTGACCAACCTCACTGAAGCAGTCTACCAAACAGGGAAACTCAGCAAAGTTGTCCCTATGGTATTCAGCAATGTTGGTCAGGGGATCTGTCCTAGTGGGACCCACTCAGCAACATTGAGACCCACTCAGGCATGTTGATCATGCAATTTGACCTTCACAGAAATCAAAACACATCTCAGGATGTTTGTCCGAGTAAATAGGATAATTATTGCTATTTTTAGCATTGATTAGACATTTAAAAGATTTATTGGTCTAATAGTAGGCCATTTTAGGATGGCGTGTGCTATTAAGATTTTTGCCCTCAAAATGGCAAATCATCATTTAATGCAAAATCTCCTTTAAGATTGCATTAATTACTGTGCCATCATCAACACCATTGATTAACATGTAACCTTCATCAAACCATCCCAAACCCACTACCCCTCAATATTCAATTGGTTTTTAACTTTATCCACCTTTACAAATTATTAACCAACGGTTAATAACTTTGCCTCATATATAAACTCTTCGGTTTTTATCTCCTTCCCCACGCACTCATACTTTCCAACTCTCAAGTTTTTTGAAAACCTATCAACCTGCAAATTTCTCCAAAACCTACCCAATTCTCAAATTATCCATGGCTCCCAAAATCAAGAGAGAAGAACTTGTAGACTTCAATGATCCATCTCTGGACATTGACTTTGCCTATCTCAGCAACACAAACTCTTTGTGGTTTGAGAAGCTGGTAGCTTTTGATAGCCTAGACAAAGAGGTTGAACTAGTCCTCCAATGGCTTAGGGAGGCAGGCCTTGAAAAGTTCCTCGGCACCAAGCCTGATTCCTGCCTGAATCCTTTCATGGCAGAATTCTTTGCCCATCTCAGATGGAAGGGCAAAAAGGGTGATGTATGCACCAAGCTGACATATGCTGAGGAAGATGAAGATGAAGAAAGCCAACACACCATCATCTTCACTGCTGAGGATCTAGATACCAGTTTTGGGCTACCATCAGAAGGCCAAAATCCAGAAATTTACAAAGAAGGAGATGATCAGGAGTTCTACTATCCATGGATGATAGTACCCAAGAAACTTGTAAGTGCTCAAAACATGAACACCTTAAAGCCAGTTTATAGGCACTTATTTGATTGTGTTGTGAAGAGCTTGTTGAGCCACTCTGGAAGTGTTGAACAAATCAGTGTGCCAAAATTGAGAGTGATGGCTGCTGTGATTGACTCTGCTGAAAAGAGAGTCAAGTTTGATTGGAAAAGTTTCATACTGGATAAGATGATGAATGAGAAGTTCAAGTTCAAGGAGGTGAAACATCACAAGGTGGTGGTTGATGGGAGACTCCAGTTTTGCACAAGAGCTAGCTTGCTCTTAGAAAGATTTGCTCATTACACCCACCTTCAAGTAAAGCCAAAGCCTTTTCCAGCTCAAAAGGTGATGTTCAGGAAGCTGTCTTCCAAAACAGAGAAAATGAAGCAAGATGCAGCCTCCAAGAAAGCTGTAGCTGTTATACCAGCCACCAGAGCCTCTCCAAGAAAGAGGAAAGCTCAAACTGTGAAAGCTCAGCCAAAAATGAAGAGGATGAAGAAGATTCTGAGTGAATCTTCTCCAGAAAGTGAATCTAGAAGTGGAGGTGCCACTTCTGAGGAGATTGAGAAAGCAGCTGAAGAAGGAGTCAACCCCCCTGAAGAAGGTGAAGAATTCAGAGAGGTTGTCCCCTTACAACTTGAGACTGTAACAGAATTTAGGGACCTTGATAAGCCAACAAGGTCAGAAAGAAGAAGAAGAATAATCAAAACTTCTGAGAAGCAGAAGTTGATGGAAGAGGAGAAGAAGAAGAAGGAATTCTTCAAGGAGATTAGACAGGCAAGCAGGTCTAACTCCAAGTCCAAATCAAAGCCAAACAGCCCTGAAGCCAACTCTCCTGATATTCAATCTGAAAGAATATCTCCATCAAGGCATGAAGAAGAGGAGTGCAAGACTCCTGAAGATGCCCCAATTGTTGCAAAGAAAGTTTACTCTCCTGAAGGTGCCCCTGACAGATCAGGTATTGATGTGCTGGCTGATTTAGTCAATCTTGAAGATAGGCCATTCTCCCCACTTGATCCCAGACTTCTTTCCTACACCAAACTTCTTGAAACTGTTCTTCAAGAAGGTGATCAAGTTGGTTATTCACCCATTCCAGCCATTCCAATAACCTCTTCAGGAACATTGCTCTCAAAAACACCTGAATCCCAAATTGTCTTAAGTTCTTCTGAACCCAACCCTTCTGAACCCAACCTATCTGAGCCCCAGCCCAACCTACCTGAATCCCAATCCAATCCCCCTGAATCCCAAACCAACTCTTCTGATGGAGATGAAAGTGGTGAAGAGTACACCTATGAGGGGATGCTGAGGCAGATTGCCAAGGCCAATGTGGATGAGTTGTATCCAGGATTGAAGGATTATCCTAGACTGCAACAACAGTTCTATGATCTTAGAGCACTTGTTGAGATCAAGGATAGAACTATGGTGGAAATAGCTCAGGCTATTCAGGATAAAGGAGCTAGCTGGTGGCAGGTTGAAGAAAACAGGCTCTTACATTTTGTAAATGTGAAGAAGTCCAGTGTGTTGACCACTGAGGCCTTGTTTTGTGCTATTGTTCATGAGAAGGTGATTGCATAAAGAGAGAGAATTGCACAAGGTATCAAGCATCCTGATAGCACCTCAGATGACAATGATGATGATGATGATAACACCAATCCCAACCCTCCTGGCCTCAATTCTGCTCAGGTACATTACTTGACCTATCATTCTGTTAAGGACTCTGATCATTCAGAGGAGTTGACCAAAGATGGTAACTCAGTCCAAGATGCATTGGCCAAGGATGGTTCTTCTGAACCTGAGGCACAGCTTGACAATGTTGAGACTTCCATGGGAGAAGCTGGTTTGGCTAAAGCCTCATCAATGTCAGGATAGTTGGACATTGACCAGCCTTTAGTCATTCAGGATGACTCAGTGGACTTGAGATACCCAAGCATTGTGATCTCCCAACAACTGCCCTCTGTGGATCCTGTTGAGGATATAGAGGTGTCAGGTTTAGGAATGGAAGGAGTTGAAAAGGCTGTTAGTGTTGAAAAATCAGAGGGAGATGGTGAGGATGATTGTGTGATTACAGGTAGCCTGAGTGCACCACAAAAAGAGGGAGATGAGGTAGAAATATTGGGTGCAGCCCAATATGAGAGTCAGGCTATTCTTCAAGTCAAATCTGAACTTGATGAATCCCTTGGTGAAAGGAGGTCTTATTCTCCAATGAATGTGAGTCCATCTGGTGTGAATGAAGAAGAAAAGAAACTAGTTGAAAATGAGAGCATAGGTGCTGATGTATCAACCCTATTGGGAGAAGAAAAGAATGAGGGTGTTGAGGGAGATTTTACTAACACTTTGAGTTTTGCAGATTCAGTAGCTGTTACTATTGAACAGATTTTTGCAGATGCTTCCCTTACAGATATTCCAGTTGATGCTGATATTGACCTTGAAGCAGTCTCAGCAAATGTGTCCACCTTGAACAAAATGTACTTTGAGCAAGCTAATGCAACTGAGGCTAGCTTGCAAATTGCCTCAAAGATTGCAACATCCATTGAGCTACAGTCAGAGAAGTTGGACACATTAGTCAGGGAAGTTGGGAAAGCACATGCTGAAACAGTGGATACTCTAGATGGCCAAGGCAAAACTCTAGCCTCTGTGGAGATGAGGCTTACTGGCTCAGAAGAAGTGATCTTTCCAACCTTGGATGCAAGAATTTGTGGAGTTGAAACTGGACTGCAAACAGTTTCAACAGAAGTGATAAGGGTCAAGGATGAGATGGTCAAGTTCACAAAATCAGTGAAGAAAGAGCAGCAAGGCCTCAAAGATCTTTACAAGCATAATGTGAGAGCCTTGAGAAGGACAATCAAAGATGCATTGAGGCAAAGGACAGCAGCTCAGAGAAAGAAAGCTGAGGAATTGAAAGCTGCTATGGTGAAAGAAGCTGCAGAGAAGTTCACTGTTGAACTAATGGCCAAAGTGTCTGATCAAGTTGTGGCCAACCTCACTGATCAACTGCAAGCCAAACTTGATCAATCACTGAAAGCCACACTGGATGCCATTGTTGCTCAGAAAATGAAGCCTGTCCACACATTCTTGAGCATGGCTGATGACAAGATGCAAAACATTCATGATGAGAATGTTTATTTGCTGCAGGAGTTGAAGTCCCTCACTCAAGCCCACTCACATCTCTCAGTCTCTATGAGAGAGTTGAAGCCCCAATGTTTTGATAATGCCAAAAAGGGGGAAAGAGAGAGAGCTAGGGCAAAGGGAACCTTGGTGATTGGTGAATCCAGAGGAAAGGAGAAAGTCCCTGAAGTTGAGGAGGAGAAAGAAGAAGACATTGGGAAAGGCAAAGGCCCAATGAACATTGAAAATTTGACTGAGGAAGAGCAAATCCAGATTGCTGTCAAGGAGTCTATGATGTCAGCAATGGAAAGTCAGGCAAGAAGGCTTCAGAGACCTGGTGGTGAGTCTGCAGGCCTTGACCCCAAGGAGAAGGTTGCTGAAGTAAGGGGGAAGGTGACTAGGGCCTCTGAAAGAAAAAGAAAGGAACTGCAAGCATTCAATGAGTTCCCAACTAGCCTGACTCTTCCATCAGAATTCCAGTCTGAAGAGTCAACTCCACTGAGGCAGTCTAAGAGGTTGAAGAAAACAGTTAAACTGCCTAAAATCCAAGAAGAAGATGAAGAAGAAGAGCAGGACAAAGAGCCTGAAGTTAGTGTGCCCAAGCTTGCTGATGATCCTTCTAAGCCGTTTGAAGAAGGATTTGGAAAGGATCCAGAGACACAGGAGAAGCTAGCTCTTCAAAGAGCTAAAGAAAGAATGGATCAGTTGGTTGAGGCCAACAAGGCAAGAGATGAGAGGAGGGCAAACTTCAAAGCTCCAAGAAGGAGGGCTTCTTACAGAAGACTCAAACCACAGATGCTGCAAAGATGGGACACTCAGTACCCTCACCATGATAAGTGGGTGCCAATCTCACTGAATGATGCATGGGAGGAGGCCAAGAGAAGCTTTGTGTATGACTTTTATGTCATAGGGAAATGGCTTGAAGAGGGTGTAGATGAAGTCTTTGTGCAGTTCATGTTTGAGAACCATAAGGACCTATACCAGAAGCTGTTTGCAGCAGCTGAAATGGCTGGAATTGAGTTCAAGGCCCCTGGTCCTATTCTGTACATGCCTCCAAAGTTCAATGGGAACCTGATTGATGAGGGAAAGATTCTGGAGGAATTCATCTCAATCATGAGGATGGAGAAGATGAAGCCTGGCCCTAAAGGATCCAACAAGGACATTTGGGAATTGAAGAAGAGGGTCTGGGCTCAGTATGGCATTGCTCCTCAAGATGATGGATCTCTCTGAAGGATAAGCTCATTCCTTCCCTCTCTATCTGTTTTTTATTTTAATGATTGTTGTTATTCTGTTTCATTAGTATCAGTCTAGTGAGTCCTTTTAAATTTTCTGATCTGTAATGCTGTTTGATTTATATGAAAGGATCACTATGTTTCTATCAAGAGATAATAACTCATTATCTCAACTAACCTGACATGACATATTTACTTGATTTATTGTGCTAACAGTTTCTTTCAGGAAAGTTGACCAGTTCACTCACCCTGAAGGTAAAGACTAGTATAAGTCAAGTTCCCTTTGTAATAGGTTTTGTCATCATCAAAAAGGGGGAAATTGTTGGGAATAAAATGATTTTGATTTAGATACCAAAACCCCTGATTGATGATGTTCAGATTAGTTGAGATATACTCAAGTGAGATCAGATTAGTTGTCTCAGGATACTTGAGTAAGTGTAGAATTGCTTAAGTCTAAATCTCAGAAATGTTGTGAGATTTATAGTTCAGAATAGTTGTCCAAAGCTGAAATGTTAGGCAGCTTGATAAGTATTAAGTCTCTAGGCCAAAGTATCTAAGTTCTTTCAAGACAAGCTCACTGAGTGGACAACATGGCTGAAAATGATAAGGCAAAGACTGTTGCACTAATAAGAACTGCATCAGATCAATCAAAGTGCCAATGATCAAGTGCATTGAATGCTAGACTATCAAAAGACACATTCAATGAAGCATTTATTGCCAATCAAGCCTGAACCAAGCATTGAAGACTTAGAGCATTAAAGATAGAAGCATTGAATGAATGTTGGAACATTCTAAAGTTGCAGCAGGAATGTTCAGGGAAGTTGTCCCATCTGACCGTTGGTTGAGTGTAGAGTTTGCCACAAATCAACCTTGGGAAATGTGCATATTTGGAAACTGACACAAGTCATCTCAGCCGCATTTTTCAGAAGTCAACACATTCATTCTAGCAACCATTGAAGAAGCTTTTACACAGTGGATAAAAGGATGCCAAGCTTCATAGCCGTTTCAATGGTGCTGCAAATAGAAAAGTTTGAATTGCTATCCCTCCAACGGTTAGTTGTTCAAATTTGCCTATAAATACAGAAGTGATCAAAGGATTCAAACATCCAACTACTTGCTATCAAACTATCATCAAGTAAATCAAAGGAAACCAAGTTGTTCTCTAGAATCCCAAGTTTCCTGATCACTTCAAATAGCTAAGCCAATCTTTGTAAACATCCAAAGCTTAGCATTGAGATATCCTAACCCTTTACACTGTTCTTATTGTAAAGGATATCTCTACTAGTTGGAACCAAACCTCAAACCCTTATCTCATTTAGTGAAGAGAGAGTTTGTTGTAGAAGTGAGGAGTTAAGGACTGTTATTGTGAAACACAGTCTTAACTCAGAGAGATTGAGCACTAGGACTCAGATTATCCTAGGGATCAAAACACTAAGAGAGTGTTGTTGATCAGTGCACCTTGGCACTATAAAACAAGCTAATTCCATTGTTAAGGAATTATCCTGTTCAATCAGGGAAAGTGGATGTAGGAGCTTGAGTCTCTGAACCACTATAAATTTGTGTGCCATTTACTTACTGCATTCTTTATTGCACTTATAATCAATCATATTTCAAAGAGCAAAACTCAGTAAGTTGAGAAAAACTGTTTTGGACAAAGTCCCTGATAACTGTGTTTTTCAGAATTGAACTTGGAGTATTTCTTTGAGTCAAAGGCCAACCACATTCCGCACTTAGCAACTCTTTTAGATATTTAACCAATTGATCACTTAATAGTAATCAGCAGGACAAGTATCTATCAAAGTTCACACTCAGGCTTGTTGTGAGACAACTTGCCTGATCACACTAGTTTGTTAAAAAGAAAAGAATTTGCATACACAAGTGCATTCCCCCCCCCATACACTTGTGTCATACTCCACCAAGGACCAACACTTCTTAACAATCTTCCAAACTTCACTATGATCAACATCAATGAATTTGCCAATAAGAGCATCTTCCATCTCATCTGGTTTCGCCTTGTTATCTTGCAGCTTTTTGATATGTTTACCTAATAGTTTCTTATTAGCATAACGATCATTTTCAATTTTCTGCTTCTTGTGAATTTCAACATCATCGATATCAGCTAGAATCTGACCTATCGACTCTTTCACTTTAGGTTCTCTTATCTCAAGCTTTCGCTTAACTCTTCTTGTCTGAACCTTTTCTTCACTGACCTTGCCTTTTCCTTTTGCAAGTCTTATCTGTTCTTCAGCACTTATCTGTTCTTTCTCATGAGCCTTCACAAGTCCTCCTCTCCTAGGTCGACTTTGCTCTTGCTGAATCTCAGTTCGAATATCAGTTTCTTGCTCTTTTACTTCTTCAACTTCTTCCCCCTTTTTGGCTTCATCACTCGCCTTCAAGGTGAAAAGAGAAGTAAATCTTGTCATCTCTTCTTGTACAGCCTGCTTCAACAGATTAATAGCCTTCTCAATCTGCTTCTGATGACTATCACTTTCACTAACCTTCTCCAGTCGATCAGCAGTGTACTCGAGCTTCTTTGAGATTAAGGAAAATTTATTCTTAAAATGAGTAGCAGTTAGCTTCAGCCGTCTGTTCTGCTCCACCATTGCAGTCAATTGAGATCTATCCTCTTGCAATTGAGCATACTCCTCTCTTCTTTGCTCATCCACAATCTCAATCTTCGTTCTGTAGACTCTTTCCATCTTCTTGGATTCTCTAGCCAGAACTTTTGCAAAATCCATTGAACTTTTCTTAGAATATTCAACCTGATTTTGAAGGAATGTTTCTGACTGATTAAACATTTCTTGTCGAAACGCAGCATCAAGTTGATTAACCTCGTTCATGATCATCACTTTAGAATCAGTTACAAGATAACTTTTCTGTTCTTGTAGTACTTTCTTGACATCAGACTTCAAGAACTCAACTATTGTTGTCTTTACTACTTGTCTTAGATCCTCATTCAACTGATCTACAAACGCATTAGTAGCAATCGTTGCTTGAACCTCTTCAGCAACAACATCTTCCATAGTTTCATCAGCAACATGAACTTCAATCAACTTCAAATCTGACTCAGTAGTTAATACCTCGTCTTCCTCTACTCGTAGAACACTTCCTGCTATAGTTTTTAAATTCATAGGAGGAGAGTAGGGTACGATAGCTAACCTTGCAGCCTTAGCTCTTCTTTTAGCTTCGTCTAAATCCTTCTTAACCATAGCAGCTAATTTCCCAATATACGCACACTTCTCTGCCGGAAACATTGGTTCGACTTATCTTGTGATCTGCCCAACATCAGTTCTGGGGCTGTGAGCATGTTCAACTTGAAATTTGAACACCAATCCTCTCAACTGGTCTGATGGATTCTCCAACTCACTTCTCGGATCAGTAGACTCCAATTGTTCTACTTCAGTTTCCAACAACAAGTCATCCTCAGATACTTGAACAGCAGCATCCACCTTCTCACTTGACTTAGTCGATTCCTCAACTACATTCATCGGAATGACTTCGTCCGGAATGTTCAGCATTTTCTTGACAAGAGCAGTCAAGGCTTCTAAAGACCATAACTCATTGTGGCTTTTCACTCCACTGTTCTCCTTTTGTTCCATCTCCCAGTCTTGAAAGTTGGCAACTCCACCCATGCCTAAGATCACCTCAAACATGTCTTCTGATGGGCCGTTCTTCAACGCAACCCAAGTACAAATTTTGATTAACTTCTCATAAGTCTCAGAACCCGTATCGATCTCGACTGAGGGTAGAATTTTCTTCAAGTTCTTGGTCATCTGTGCACGGAGTCTCTTCTCTCGCATGCACATGGGATAATCGACCAGGGATTCGAATCTGTTTTTGGGAGGGGTCTGAGTGAGTGGGGTCCTCAGCTCAGTAGCCGAAGTGTGAACTTGTGGAGCTCCCGAAACAGATGGGTTAGGAGGGTCAACATTTTCTGTTGTGGGTAAGAGTGATTTTTGGGTGGTGGTTTCTGGGGGATGTGATGTGGTTTGGTCAAGTAATTCAGCTGTCGAAGTATCAGCTGAAGCATATATGGTAGTGTCTTGGGTTAACAAGGAACTTAAGTGTTGTACAAACTTCGGAGTGGTTTGGGGAATAGGCTTGGCATGAGAACGTAGTGTTCTTGCCTTGGTTTTAATCAGAATAGAAGGAGGAGAAAGCATAGGAACAGAAGAAGTACTAACCAATTTAACCTTCTTGGCTGGTGATGAACTTGTCTCTTCCATCAGACGAGTGGGAGTAGGCGATTGGGGCGAATGTAGAGTTCTCAATATCTTGCTAACTCTATCATTGTACTCCTCTTCCGTCTCCATCTCTTCTTCTGAAGACTCGTCTGTTTCTATCTTTTCTGAATCCTTAATAGGTTCAATATGAGCTTCCTCAGAGACATACTTTACAAGTGCTCCACTAGTTCCACCTTCCTGAGCAGCCTTGTATGATGCCTCAGACTCATCACTAGAAGACTCAGCTTCTATCATTGCATCTCGAGAATTGATCTGGATTTGCTTTCTTTCTTCAATCCTTCCTCGCATTTGTCTATCCATAACATCCTTTTTCAGATAGTATTTCAGGACGTGAAATGGCTTGCCCTTACTCCAATCCTTCTTGTTTGGCAACAAGACTGGTAGCAGTATACTTAGCTTATTCCCAAAGCTAATGGTAGCAGATACTGTCCATTCTCTTGCGTCACTATCCACCTTGACGTTCTTCGCAAAATACATCAAGCGATCCATAAACAGCTTTTGCCAATTTCCATCAGTTATGCCATCATAAATTGCTGCCATCACTCTTGTCTTCTATAGAGTGACCGAGTCATAACTTCCAGTGACACCAAGTAACATCTTGCTTGTAATGTCGAGTAGAGTCTTGTATTTCGGCAACAACTGCTTCTTCTTAACTGTCGAAATTTTTCCATCATTGTTCAACTTTAGTTTCTTGCCACAGAAGATACTTAGATATCTTAATTCCTGACCAGTAGCGTAGAGTTCCACATCAATTGAACCCTGCTTCAACTCAAGTGTGTTGTTTAGCACCTCCCTAGACAACTTGATCCGCTTACCACCAACATATGCTTCTATGTACTCGTCTCTGTGAGTGGCAGTAACATAGAACTCCAAAACTTTTTCCTCAAACACAACCTCTGGAACAGCTTCCAGATATGGCTTCAACCCGTAGTGAAAGCACTTAACAAGGATCTCCTTGTTGCCATCGAATTGCCTCCCTTTGAAAAACACTGAGCTCTCCACATGCACATTGCCTTCTGAGGCATACTTTCCAAGCTCGAACCTAGCTTGCATGTTAGTTTCGGCATCGAAAATCGAAACAATAGACATTTTGATAATAGACAGGTAGATTTCAAACACAAAAGATGAGTAGTTACGAGAGATCTTGAGTGCTTGAAAATAGGAAAGTTCAGTAAACGTGGGGAGTAATTTCAGGAATTGAGGTTTTATGATTTTGGGTTTTTTGAATGAGTGGTGTAGATCAATTTGAGTGATCCAACGGTAACAAGTAAACCTTTGGAAATCAGTACTGTAATCGAGAATATTATGTGATTTGATATTGTAAAATTTGGAATCCGACTTTGCTATTGGTTAGGAAAGAAGAGTATACTCATCTAACCTAAGGCTGTAGGTTTAGGCGGGAAACTGGGTGTATACACCTCATTAAATGGAGTGTATAAATCCAGTTCTAGGTTTTCCAAAATTTCGCAATTCAAATTACACTAATACCCTTAATTAACTTGAAACACTTGGTGATTTTACAATATGTAAGATCTTATCTTGTCTGTTCGAGTTCATCAAAACAGTTTAGTAGACTTCAGTTGCACTAGACGAGTTCCTCCTTCGACTGTGCTTGTGTGTCTGATGAGCGAACACCTTCATGTACCTATCTCATCTTAATCGACATGTGAGAGTAGATACGAGTAGTAAAGTAGAATAATTAACTTGAATATCAATCATAGAGAGTAATCAAGGTTTTGATCAAGATGACTTTTAACAAACTTAGGAGGCAACATAAGAATATTTAAGAAATCATAGATTCTCCCTTAAATGTATATTGTCCTAGTATTACCCTCATCTTTACCAGCTTTCTCATCGGGTTGTTTGGTCATCTTGTTTAACCTTGTTTACCTGGATCGAGTCGAGTCTGAAGGAATGTGAACTTGTTTATGTTTAACTCTCTAAATCGTGCTTCAGGTAATGGTTTCGTAAGAATATCAGCTCGCTGAATCTCAGTATGAATCTTTTCCATGCGTATGTTCTTCTCCTCAACATGATCACGTATAAAATGATGTCTAACATCTACATGCTTACATCTAGTATGAAAAACTGGATTTTGAGTGATAGCAATAGCACTATTACTGTCACAGAATATTGGCACATTAGATTCTACAATGTTGTAGTCTCTGAGTTGTTGCATTAGCCATATTAGTTGACTACAACAACTACCTGCAGCCATGTACTCTGCTTCAGTAGTAGAGGTTGCTACACTTGTCTGTTTCTTTGAAAACCATGAAATGAGTTTAGAACCTAGGAATTGACATGAACCGGATGTTGATTTCCTATCTATTCTACAACCACCAAAGTTCGAGTCTGAATATCCACTTAAGAATAGATCATCATCTGTAGGGTACCATAAACCTCGATTAATGGTTCCTTTCAGATATTTCAATATTCTTTTAGCAGATTCCAGATGACTTTCCTTGGGGTTGGCCTGAAACCGAGCACATACACCCACTGCGAATGTTATGTCCGGTCTACTGGCAGTCAAGTAGAGCAATGAACTAATTAAGACACGATAATAAGATTGATCGACACATTTACCTCGCTCGTCTGGATCCATGCGGTAGACGGGTAGCATCGGTACTCCAACAGTTTTACAGGTTTTAATGCCATACTTATCAAGTAGATTACGAGTGTACTTGGCTTGATTAATGAAAATGCCTTCATCCAACTATTTTACTTGAAGACCAAGAAAGTATTTCATTTCTCCCATCATAGACATTTCAAATTTACTTTGCATGAGTTTTGAAAAACTCTCACTCATACTTTTCTTGGGTGAACCAAAAATGATATCATCCACGTAAATTTGAACGAGTAGGATATCCTTCCCTTCTTGTCTTCTGAACAAGTTTCTATCGACCTTGCCCTTAGTAAAACCATTTTCAAGTAGAAAGAGAGAGAGAGTTTCATACTAGGCTCTTGGAGCTTGTTTTAATCTGTATAATGCTTTCTTCAACCTGTACACTTGATTGCCTTTTACCTCGAAGTCGGGAGGTTGTTCTACATATACTTCTTCAGCAAGAATACCGTTAAGAAATGTACTTTTAACATCCATTTGGAACACAATAAACTTCATATAAGCAGCATATGCAAGAAACAGTCTTATGGCTTCTAGTCTAGCAACAGGTGCGAAGGTTTCATCATAGTCTATGCCTTCGGCTTGTGAATAGCCTTGAGCAACAGGTGCGAAGGTTTCTTACGACTAAATCATTCTCATCTTTCTTATTTTTGAAAATCCACCTAATGCCAACTACATTATGGTGTTCTGGTCTATCGACAAGTTCCCAAACGTTGTTTCGAACAAAATGATTCAACTCATCTTGCATGGCGATGATCCAGTTACTATCGGCCAAGGCTTCTTTAACATTCTTAGGCTCAATAGATGAAAGGAAACAACACCAGCAAAATAGAGATGAACTAGTCTATTATTGTGACTCAAAGAGTTGTCGTCTAGTCTTTACACCTTTAGTAGAGTCACCTATGATATTATCAGCAGTATGAGCAGATTTCCATGTTTTTCTAGATTTAACAGGTATGCTTTCATCATCTAAGCCATCTACAGCATCATGCATATCTACATCATCTATACTAGCAGATTTATTTGGAGTAGATGAGTCAACTAGAGCAGGCATGTCAACTGGTCTAGTAGACTTACCTTTGTCACTTACCTTCACCTTGTTATTTGACTCGAGGGCTTTGAGGAATGGATTGTAGGATTGTACAGATTCATACACTTCTGGTTCGTTGTCAGATTGAAGCTTTAAGTCACTTACTTTCTTACTGTTCTGGTCGGTAGACGAGTCCTGTCTAGATTCATCGAAAACAACATGTGGTGTTTCTTCCACACAAAGAGTAGAGTAGTTAAACACTCTAAATGCTTTGCTCGAAGAGGAGTATCCTAAGAATATCCCCTCGTCTGCCTTAGAATCAAAGGCATTTAACTTACTTTTCCCATTGTTATGTATGAAACATTTGCATCCGAATATATGGAAATATGATATTCTAGTCTTTCTACCTTTCCATACCTCATAGGGTGTCTTACCTAGTGCTTTGTTGATAGCACTTCTGTTCTGGGTGTGGCAAGTAGTGTTGATCGTCTCTGCCCAAAACTTCTGATGAGTGTTATACTCTGCTATCATGGTTCTACAAGCTTCTTTGAGTGTTCTATTTAGTCTTTCAGCTACACCATTTTGTTGTGGAGTCCTAGCTGCACTAGTCAAGTGCTGGATACCACTTTTAGAATAAAATTCTTTGATATAGGAATTAATAAATTCAGTCCCCTTATCACTTCGAATCTTGATAATGGGCTGACTTTTCTCAACTTGAATCCTCTTTAACAGATCAGGTAGGAGAGTTTGTGTATCACTCTTCTTGTGTAAGAAGACTGCCCATGTGAATTTAGAATAATCGTCTACCACAACAAGCATGTACCTTCTACCGTTCAAGGTTGGAGGAGTGATAGGACCATGAAGATCCATATGTAGAAGTTCTAAGACTGTACTTGTTGAGAGTGTAGGAATAGATTTAAAAGAACCTTTTACCTGCTTACCTTTCTAGCACGCGTCACACACATGTGACTTGAAATAGATTTCGTTGGGTATACCTTCAACGAGGTAATCTCTTGCAATCTTGTTGTTTGTCCTGAAAGGAGTATATAAAAAGTGTATGGGGGGGAGGGATACACTTGTATGCAAATCTTTTCAATTTTAAGCAAAACAGGCTTTCAGCAAGGTTGTCCTGGACAACTCTTCGGATATGTATAACTTTCAGAAGATAATCAAACTACTAAGCACTATATAGTACTTAGTTGAATAACTATCTAATTAAGCTATAAGTGCGGAATTGTGGTTGGCCCTTATGTTAAACTCCTTTTAATTTTGAAATCTTCTTAACACTAAATACAGTTTTTCAGGGGACTTGTCCCAAAACTGTTTTGCACAACTTGTGAATTATGTCTTTTGAAGATCAGTTTGTGTGCAGTGTATGTATTTTTTGCTTGTATGAAAATACTTGAAAGTAAACAACACAAGAGTTTATAGTGGTTCAGAGACTCAAGCTCCTACATCCACTTTCCCTGATTTAACAGGATAATTCCTTCATTGGTTCCTTGATCCCTAGGAATGCATAGTCCTAGTGCTCTCTCTCAACTCAGAACTAAATTGTTCTTCTCTCAACAGTTAGTTCCTTACACTTCTACTACAACAAACCTCCTAACTTTCCTTGAAAGGTTTAAGGGTTGATATTGGTTCCAACTAGGTGAGATATCATTTACAATTGAGCACAGTATATAGGATAGGATATCTCTCTAAACTTTGTATGATTTACAATGAAGCTCAGCTTAGATGAAGTATTTTGGAAACTAAGAATGTTCTTAGAAAACTTGAAGGCTTTGTAGGTTCCTTTGATTCTCAGGATGATTGGATTGTAGTTGGATGAGTTCAAATGGTTTCCACACTTCTGTATTTATAGAGCAAGATGAGGTTATGTCCGTTGGAGGGACAGCCTCAAAATGTCTATATATGTCTTCCTTGAACTTTGCAACTGGAAGATAGATTCTTGAAAGTGACATGTCCTTAATTTGGGAAGTAAACGGTTGTTAGCTCTTTGTCTTGACTTTGATGCACTCTTCCCAATGTCTCACTTGAAGATTCACTTGATCAAACATGGACATCACTTCTGATCATTGGTCCTATGATAAGGACAACATTCCTTATCATCTGGACAAGTCTGCTTATCAGATTCAGCAAACATGGCTTATCAGCAATGTTGGCATGGCTCTTTCACTTCACTGATCTTTACTTGATGTTTCTTGAGCATTCATGCTTTCATATCAGTGGTTTTGACCCCATCAGCACAGATGGCCTTTGCCTTAGGACATTACAGGTTTAAGTGTGCTTTGGACAAACTTGCTGAACAACTTCTCTGAACTTTGATATACACATCAGCAGACTCAGTCTTCTTGATCAGGGAGGTTGTCTTTCTCAGAGCTTAGCTTGATCAGCACAGTTGGTCAGTAGACACTCTCAGCAGTCTTGAGATCAACTTGATTCTGAGCCTTGAGGGGACTTGATTCTTGTAATCTTCTAAGCATGTGTTCCCCCTCAACTTATGCATCTAAGTGCATTAAGAGCTGCCTAACATATCAGCTTCTCAACTAGCCTGATCTACATGTTCCAACATTCCTGAAACATGTTCAATCAATTTGACTTAACTATTTGGCATGTCTTAAGGGGTTTTGGTATCTTAATCAAAATTCTCATTTTATTCCCAACACTTGTTAATAACCTTAAAGTTCATATGGCATAGGCGTCTGTGCCATAGCCAACTGATCTCTTTAGGATTCTTACTAAGAAGGCAAGTGTCCCTAGGACAACTATTCCAGTTCACAATGTATACACTGCCTTGTCTGACGCCGACTAGCAGAATAGTATGGGTCCTCTTATCGATGATCTCACATTTACGACTCTTGAATTGTACCTTATAACCACGATCACAAAATTGAGAAACATAGAGTAAATTGTACTTCAAACCTTCAACGTAGGATACGTCTTGTATCTCTACATCTCCATTTCTGATGTATTTAAAACCTTTTGTAACAACTGTTGATGTTGATATGAGTGTTTTGTTTAATGATCCAACACTGACAGCCGAGTGTTGTGTTTAATGTTCCCAACACTCATGACAACATCAGAATTTGCCCTTCCTTTTCTCACTAACTCTTATCTTACGCTTGTTGTCTAATGATGTCCCCAGAGCAGTTAAAAGACGTGGGCAACACCAAGTCATGCCACTGCGTGGGAGTGAGAAGTTATTAGGCTATGGTATAACAAGTTCCTAAATTCTAGGAGTGGTGGAGAGAAGTTCTTTAACCGCATGATCTCAAGATTGAGGCGATCATGGGAGTTGATGGCATTTCGTGAATGAAGCCTATAAATACAGAAGCTACCCTCAACACAAGATACACAAGAAGAAAAGCTGAAATCGACTACTACTCTATTGAACGCTATATACGCTTCTAGTTAGGAAAAACTTTGTTTCTTCTTGTAGTTCTTCACATTATTATAAACCCGAATAGTAGTGTGTTAGGACATAGTCTTATTTACTAGGTTGTGTGATTAGATCTATGAGGGAGATAGTTTCATAGGATCTAGTAAATCTTTATACACTTTCGTAGTGTAATTATACACCTCAAAGAGGTTGTACTCGTTTCACATATATTTATATAGTGAACAGCGTAGATTATTTTAGATTATAAAAATAATCTACGCAAATTTTGAATACTTCTATTTTCAGTACGTGCATTTTAAATTCCGCTGCATAGTGTTGTCTAGATTGTTCCAACACAACGGACAACATCTCTGATTTCGCACGCACATACACTTTCAGTTGGTATCAGAGCCAACTACTTGATACACTAAGTAGAGATTCTGCTTAGAGTGTGTAAAATCTGAAATGGAGTATCCACTTTCACCCGCACTAAAGCCTCCGATTCTAGATGGCACGAATTATGCCTTCTGGAAACCAAAGATGAGGATGTACATCAAATCCATTGATGAACGAGCCTGGAGGAGTGTTCTTGCTGGTTGGACTCAACCAAGAACTGCTGCGGATGAAGACAATGAAGCCCGGATCAAGAGAGAGCTCGACCGGACTGCTGAAGAAATCACAACCGCAAGTTACAATTCAAAGGCATTGAATGCAATCTTTACCTCAACTGATGCCTCAATGTTCAAAAGTATATCAAACTGCATTTCATCGAAGGATGCATGGGATCGGCTGCAAGAACATTGTGAAGGATCGGATAGTGTACGAAGAACCAGACTACGTATGCTTGGAACCAAGTTCGAAAACCTGAGGATGAAAGAAGATGAAACCATTTCATCTTACAACGAAAAGCTGACTGAGATTTCAAATGAAGCTCATTCTCTTGGAGATCCAATATCAAATCAAAGGTTAGTACATAAAATTCTTAGATCTGTTCCTAAACGTTTTGAACCTAAGATATGTGCTATAGAAGAAGCTAAGGATACTGATGTGATAAGTCAAAATGAATTGGTTGTATTTTGAAAACTTATGAGATGAACATTTCTGAAAAGACTGATAATGAAAAGAAAGTGCTTGTTTTCAAAGGTGATGCCTCATCATCTGTATCATCAGGTTCTGGAAAGTCTCCCTATGTTACTGAAATTGATTCTGATGAAGATGATATTGAGGAATACCTTAAAAATCCTGATTATATGGCTTTCATTACTAAACAGTTTAAGACATTTATGAAGAACAAGAATAATAGGCTTAAGGACAACATTCAACCTAAGGTTCAGATTAATAATACTCAGCAATTGCCTATTAGGAAGATCAATTTTAATCCTTCTAGACAATTAGAAAGAGGAAACAGGTTTAGATCTGACCAAGAGTATAGGAAGAATGTTAAATGTGATGCATGTTCTGGATATGGTCATTATGCTAATGAATGTGCTAACACCATTCTAAAAAAGAAACTTAATTTCAGTGCTACTTTAAGTGATGAGTCTGATGTTGATCATGATCCTGAAAAAGATATTGAAAAAGCTTTCTCTGCTAGAATTCTGTATGATGATACTTTTGATGATGATCTGAACGATTATTATGATGTGAGGACAAATGAGCCATCATTTGAGAAATCACTGAATAATAATGTACCAGAATTTAACTGTTTCACAAGTTCTGTTAATGAGACAGGTACATCAAATAAAGCAGGTTTATCCAGAAGAGATGCTGACATTCAAGACTTGTCTAATACTGTTTTCAAACTGGGAAGTCTTTTAATAAAGAAGGATAAGGAAATTTCTAAACTCAAAGAAAGGCTAGATGTGTCTGTTCTTGATTTTAAGAAATATTCTTATGAAAAACGTTTAACTAATGAAAAAGTTTGCAAAATATCTTCTGAAACTGAGAAACTTAATCACATCATTAAGTCTCTGAACTTTGAAAATTCTGATTTAAGAGAATCTATTACTAAGCTTGAAGGCACTCTAACAAGAAAAGATGTGGAGATGTCTAAACTTGAAGAGAGATTGAAGGAAGCCTCTCTAAGCTTCAAAAGATTTTCTGATGGAAAGAACAAACTGGAAGACTCTCTTATGACCAACAACTCAAGAAGAACAGGTATTGGCTACCAAGGTAAGAATTCAAAGAAGTCTGAATCTAAGAAACCTACTGTTTTTGTAAAAGCTGAAGTAAATTACAATCCTAGTGTTTCTGCTAAGACTCAGATTATTGCAAAAGATGTTATATGCCATTACTGTTTCAAAAAGGGTCATAAAAGTCCTCAATGTTTGAAGAAGAAAAATGATTTGAAACAGTCTGTATTGCCTGGAATGACTCAACATTCAAGATCACATAGTAATTTTGCATGGATTTCAAAAGAAAATACATCTTGTAATGTTGTTTATATGTCTCTAAAAGCATGTATACCTGGATTATGGTACTTTGATAGTGGCTGTTCTAAACACATGACAGGTAAAATTGATTATCTCACTGATTATACTGTTTACAATGGTGATAATGTCACTTACGGTGCTGGATCAAAAGGAAAAATCATTGGTAAAGGGACATTGAATGTTCCTGGTTTTCCTAAGTTATCCAATGTTCTGCATGTTGATGGATTACTGGCCAATCTTATAAGTATTAGTCAATTATGTGATGATGATTTGCATGTTAAGTTTGATAAGAACTCATGTTATGTGCTAGACAAAAACTCTAAATGTATCATGATGGGAAACATATCTGCTGATAATTGTTATCTCATTGAATATGAACTTATTTGCAATAAGGCCAAAGTTGATGATAGTATTATGTGGCATCATAAACTTGGACATGCTAACTATAGACAGCTTGATAAACTTGTCAGATTAAAAGCTGTTACAGGTTTACCAGATCTGAAATTCTCAGATAACAAGGTATGTGGACCTTGTCAAAAAGGCAAACAGATTAAAGTGTCTCACAAAATGTTGGGACATTGCTCAACCAAACATTGCTTCGAATTACTGCACATGGATCTTATGGGTCCTATGGAAACAGAAAGTATTGGAGGTAAAAGGTATTCTTTAGTTGTGGTTGATGACTACTCTAGATTCACATGGATTGAATTCTTAAAAGATAAATCTGAAACTTTTTCCATTTTCAAAATTCTGTATAAAAGATTCAAGAATGTTTTCAATTCTAAAGTATGCAGAATCAGGTCAGATCATGGAAGAGAATTTGAAAACAGTTCCTTTACTGAGTTTTGTGAATCAAAAGGTATAATCCAAGAGTTTTCTTCTCCCAAAACTCCTCAACAAAATGGCATAGCAGAAAGAAAGAATAGAACACTTCAAGAAATGGCTAGAGTCATGCTATGTTCTAAGAACTTATCTAAAAGATTTTGGGCTGAAGCTCTTAATACTGTTTGTCATATTGCTAATAGAGTTTATATTAGAACAGATTCTACTAGAACTCCATATGAAATTCTGAACAATAGAAAGCCTAATCTTAAATATTTCCATGTTTTTGGCTGTGTATGTTATATCTTGAATGACAGAGATCAGTTACATAAGTTTGACTCAAAGAGTGATAAAGGCTTCTTTCTTGGTTACACAAGAAACAGCAAAGCCTATAAGATTTATAACTTTAGGACTGATACTGTACAAGAATCTGTAAATGTTGTTTTTGATGATGATACAAGCATTACAGGTAAAAGCATTGAAGATGAAGACATTTCAGACTTGATTAATGTACCAATCATTACTGAAAATATTGAACAGGTTCAGAATGTTGAGAAGAATACTGACACACCAGAGGAAACATCTGATAATACAGATCCTGAAAATCTGTACAATCTCCAGAAAACTCCTTCCATAAGGATTCAGAAATATCATCCACAAGACCAAAGTATTGGTGAACAGTCTACTGGTGTTCAAACCAGAAGAAGAATGGGGATGAACTCAAAGGATGTGGTAAGATCTATATGTATGTCATGCATGTGTAGTAAGGTAAATCATGAATGCTATCACTCTGAGATTGAACCTAAAACTGTTAAAGAAGCATTAGATGATGAAAATTGGATAGAAGCTATGCATGAAGAACTTAACCAATTTGTTAGGAATGATGTGTGGACATTAGTTCCTAGACCAGACCATATTAATGTTATAGGAACTAAATGGATTTCCAAAAACAAGACTGATGAAATGGGAAATATAATTAGAAACAAAGCTAGGTTGGTTGCTCAAGGGTATACACAAGTAGAGGGTGTAGACTTTGATGAAACATTTGCTCCTGTTGCTAGAATAGAATCCATTAGGCTCTTACTTGCCATTGCATGCTATATTGATATAAAACTGCACCAAATGGATGTCAAAGTTGCCTTTCTAAATGGTATTCTAAATGAAGAAGTTTATGTTGAACAACCTAAAGGCTTTGAAAACCCTGATTTTCCTGATCATGTATATAAATTGAAAAAGGCTCTATATGGCTTGAAACAAGCACCTAGAGCATGGTATGAAAGGTTGACAGATTTCTTAATTAAGTTTGGTTTTGTAAGAGGAGAAGCTGATAGAACACTATTCATCAAACATGATAAAAATGATATTATGATTGCTCAAATCTATGTTGATGATATAGTATTTGGTTCTACTTGTGACAATATGCTTAAACACTTTGTGAATGAGATGACATCTACCTTTGAAATGTCCATGGTTGGTGATTTAAATTACTTTCTAGGACTACAAAACAAACAGCAAAAAGATGGGATTTTTATCTCACAAAGTAAGTATGTTAAAAGTCCTGTAAAAAGGTTTGGATTAGAGAGTGCTAAACATATGAAAACACCTATGGGATCAACTCAGAAACTGAGTAAGGACAGTGTTGGCCAGAATGTTGACTCAACACTGTACAGGTCTATGATTGGCAGTCTGTTATATTTGAGTTCCAGCAGACCTGATATTATGTTCAGTGTTTGCTTATATGCTAGATACCAAGCTAATCCCAAAGAATCACATATGAATGTTGTTCAAAGAATCATTAAATATGTTGCAGGTACATGTGATTTAGGTATTTGGTACAGCAAAGACACAAACTGCATCATATGTGTTGCTCTAATAGGTTACAGTGATGCAGATTGGGCAGGAGACTGTGATGATAGGAAAAGCACAAGTGGTGGCTGCTTCTATATGGGGAACAACTTAATCTCTTGGCACAGTAGAAAACAGAACTATGTGTCTAAATCAACCGCTGAATCAGAATATATTGCAGCAGGGAGTTGTTGTACTCAATTACTATGGTTGCAAAAATGTTTCATGATTATGGCTTACCTAGTGATGTTTTGACTGTGTACTGTGATAATACTAGTGTTATAAATATCTCAAAAAATCCAGTGCAACACTCATTAACAAAGCATATAAGTATTAGACATCACTTTATAAGAGATCTTGTTGAAAAGAAAGTTGTTAAGTTGGAGTACATATCTACTGAAAAACAATTAGCTGATATATTCACTAAAGCTCTTGATGACAAGAGGTTTTCATCTCTACGAAAATCTCTTAGTTTGTGCAATATCTGAAAATATGATCAAGGGTGTTGTATCAAATGCGGCAGCATTTGAGACAACACTAAGATAAGTCACTTATGTGTTTCCTTGTTTTAATTTTCGTAATCTCTTAGTGTTTCCTTGTTTTAATTTTCGTAATTATTGAATTAATGAAATTCCTTGTGATTGATATTTGAATTCTGAATGACTTGTGAAAAATACTAAAGAGCCTATACACCTCTCAAATGCTACAAAAGAAAAATCACTTATTAGATGCTTTATAAATCACTGAGTAACTATGGGACACGGAGCTCGCTACTACGATGATCTCTTTTCAAAAGGTGATATAAATTGCATCAATATATTCACAAATCCATTGAGTAACTATGGGGCACGGAGTTCGCTGCTACGATGCACTCTTTTCAAAAGATGGATCAATGTGAAGTGTGATTAAAAATGAAAAAGATATTAGAGCAACACATATGATGAAAAATCATGAAAAAACTGTGTTGAGGTGTATAGAATGCCAACAATAGTCAAAACACTCGTTAATTCAGATTCTTATCCCAATTTTCATGGAATTAGTTATTTTTGATAATTATTAAATATTATTCTCTGAAATATTTAATTTGACTTAATCTTGCCTTGCTTTATTATTTCAGTTATTATATTCCGCTTTTATTTAATTTTGTTTTTCAAAATTTCTTATTCTCCCTGTTAACCACGATCAATTAGTGGGGAAGTTACTTCCACTACTTCACTTCCCTCACTCTCCAAAATCGTGTAACTTCTTCATCTCAACTCTCCATATAAGATGAGTCTCCATTACAGTGTTGGAAAATACTTGAAAAGCTTGGTTAACTCATTTAAGCCTGGTAATTACTGATATTAATTATATTTGTAGCACTCAAGTATATCCAGTTCCCTTTGACTCACACTGTTTTGAATTCTAATTTACATTGTATCTGTAGAATTCGAAAGGTCTCAAATTAATTTTTGCTGTCTTGTTTTGTGTGTACATGTTCTGATATGTCCAACACTCCTCAGATCACTGCTGCACACTCAAACTCGAATTCAAGCGACAAAATTTCTCCAAACCCTCTCAATCTCCTTGCTGAAATGGCATCATCCAACTCACCAAACTCTCCATCGTTCACCGTCGGAACCATCGTTGTTCCCTTTGCTCCTGAAGAAGAACCCACTCAAACAACCCCTCTTGCAATCGTACCTTACAATCCATACGACATTCGCACTGAAATCGCGAATGCAAACGCCACTGCAGAAATTCTGACCTCCAACCCAACAGATGAGCCCTCATCTGAACCTCTCGCACCAGAAATCACTCCAGTAATCTTACACTTCCCTCTGGGCACTCATTTCAACACTTTGAAAGAGGCCTTCGAAACCCTAAGCCTGAAAATAACTAACTCTGTTTTAGTGCTTGAGGGAGAAACGCTGGATAATGCCATGTTCAAAGGGGATGTGGACATGCAAACTCAACCGGAATCCTCTGATGAAGAAGTCCTGGCCGCAAAGTTCGAGAGAATTCACCAACACAAAAAGGGCAAAAAGAAAGCTGTTGTTGTTCCAACTGCACGAAAATGGCCTGGTGGTAAGAGAAAGTCCCAAAGGAATCTGGGCAAGATTGTTGACTACACTGGAAAGGGAAAGAAGCCCAGGACGGATGGGAATGCGTCTGAGCCGATTGCTGTGTCTGATTCTGAATCAGAACCAGAAACAGAGACTGAACAATCTGTACCCCCAGTGGAAGAAGAGGTGGCTGTAAATGAAGAAGATGTGGACGAAGTTGCTGAGGAAATGGAGGAGGAAAGTGATCCCACTCCACCAGTTCGACGATCAAAAAGGCCCTGAGAGCCCAAAAGTGTTGCCTCTCCGATAGCAACACCAGATTAGTCAGAGTCTGAACAGTCATCCAGTTCTTCAGAAGAGGATGAAAATGAGGTACTTTTCTCTTCTGATGATAGGAATAGTGATTATGATGAAGATTATAATGATAAGACGAGCATACAGTATAGAACCATAAGAACTAGGCAGATTCTAAGTGAAAGATTGATTAGAACTTCTGATTCTGAGGATATGAATCTGCTTGATTGGCTAAAAGAAAGATCTTTACTGAATGCTTTGCAATTTGCTTGTCCTTATATTGTTGATCGGATTTATGAATTCTATGCGAACATCCCTCAATTTGCTGGTGATCCCAACTCCACAAGATATGGACAGTTTTGGTTTAGAGGAAATAGGCATATGATTACCCCTAGAAGGATCAATATTTTACTTAAAACTAAAATTATGGAGGATCCTGCTGTTACTGATCATGATGTGATGATAAGCATCATGACTGGGAGAGTAATCACAAAACGGAGAAGGAGAATTTTGACCTCTAAACTCACAAGTCTGTATTCTGTTTTACATAAGTTGGTGTGTTTTAATTGGCTGCCTACTACAAACAACACCACTCTCACCTTAGAACAGGCTGTATTGATGTACAAAATTGGGCATTTGAAAAGATTTAACCTAGGACATGTTATTTTCACCAACATGATGACCTTCAAATCTGATATGTCTGGTAAAGGTATCCTACCCTACCCATGCCTTGTGTACAAATACATGTTGGACAAAGCATTTGAGAGATTTGAAGATGAAGTTATAAGCACCTATGTCCCAAGTTTTAACATCTCAAATCATTTCCTCATTCAAGGTGAAAGGGTGGTTGATCTTCCTCTAAGAAGGAATGATGATGAAGCAGGCCCCAGTAATGTTCCAGCAAATGATCCCTTCCACAATACAACACTGCCTCCAGAAGGAGCTGCCTCCTCAATCTATTTGTCTTCACATTATATTATGAGGCAGATTGATATTTTGCAGGGTTCCATTCTTAACTTGCAGCATTCTGTGGAGGATCTTCTAATCCAAAAGAAATTTTGGATGGATCTTCTTTCCACTTCAACAGGGGGAGTAGCTGACAGTTCACACAATCAGTCCACTAACATTGTTGCTCCTACTGTAGATGAACCGGATTCAGTTCCTGGCCGAGCTGATGAACCTGCTGTGGACACTGAAATGACTGAGGAAGATGCACAGGATGTCCAGGATCTCTACGGTGATATGGATAAATGATGAGCTTGAAGACAGGGGGAGAACTTACATAATGGGGAGTAAATGCAGATTATGGAGATGCAACTGATACATTTCAGCCCAATCCTTTCCCTTGTGTTAATTTCAGTTCTTTCCTTGTTGTAAAAGCTTTGTACTTATGTTTTTTATTTTTCTCAAACTCTGCTATTTATATTATGTAATTATTTAGTTTTTTTTTTTTTTTGCCTTAGTAATTTAAATCTAAACAAGTATTTTTGGTTTAGATGCTGTTTACTTTAATTTGATCATATACAGATTGTTACTTCAAAATTTTTTTTGGAATATCAATTGTGTAAACTTCTTAATCAATATCTCTGTTGTGTGAACTTCAGTTGTGTTGATGTAGAAAGGTCGAATTGGGGGAGATTGTTGATGTTGATATAGTGTTTTGTTTAATGATCCAACACTGACAGCCGAGTGTTGTGTTTAATGTTCCCAACACTCATGACAACATCAGAATTTGCCCTTTCTTTTCTCACTAACTCTTATCTTACGCTTGTTGTCTAATGATGTCCCAGAGCAGTTAGAAGACGTGGGCAACACCAAGTCATGCCACTGCGTGGGAGTGAGAAGTTATTAGGCCATGGTATAACAAGTTCCTAAATTCTAGGAGTGGTGGAGAGAAGTTCTATAACCGCATGATCTCAAGGTTGAGGCGATCATGGGAGTTGATGGTAGTTCGTGAATGAAGCCTATAAATACAGAAGCTGCCCTCAACACAAGATACACAAGAAGAAAAGATGAAATCGACTACTACTCTATTGAACGCTATATACGCTTCTAGTTAGGAAAAACGTTGTTTCTTCTTGTAGTTCTTCACATTATTATAAACCCGAATAGTAGTGTGTTAGGACATAGTCTTATTTACTAGGTTGTGTGATTAGATCTATGAGGGAGATAGTTTCATAGGATCTAGTAAATCTTTATACACTTTCGTAGTGTAATTATACACCTCAAAGAGGTTGTACTCGTTTCACATATTTTTATATAGTGAACAGCGTAGATTATAAACAGCGTAGATTATTTTATAATCTACGCAAATTTTGAATACTTCTATTTTCAGTACGTGCATTATAAATTCTGCTGCATAGTGTTGTCTAGATTCTTCCAACACAACGGACAACATCTCTGATTTCGCACGCACACACACTTTCAACAACCTTTGAGCTATCACCAAAGATCACCTTGGGTCCTTCTTGTTCATAGTAGCTCGATAGAAGAGCCTTAGTACCCGTCATGTGGTGCGAACAACCAATATCGATGTACCAGGTTTCTCCTACAGAACCACCTTTCTTGTACAAGTCGAGTCGACCCTGCAATGATGATATTTAATAACTTAGGTACCCTTTTTGGAGCAACCTTCCTAGGCTTTGTTGAATAGAGCTGAGACTGCCTTATGAAAGGAGGTATAGGCTCATTCCAACGAGTCTGTACTGGTCTAGAATTGGTCTGAGGAGGATACCAATCTTCGTATCTTACCTGATTTGGTCGTCCATGATTAGCAGACCTCTTCTAACTTGTTCTAAACGGAACAGGTCTGTTGTTAAAATTCTTTCTACCACCTTTGGTAGTCGGAGTGTTAACTCTAGTCTGTTTATGTACAACACCTTTGGGTGGTGCTTTAATATCGTAATCCATTGGTCTTTTCCCTTTATCATTTGTCAAAGAACTTGAACCAGCAACAGTAGGGTTCTTAATGACTTGAGTAGACGAGCTAGGTGTATCTGCACCCAACCCTGTCTTGTCATCTAGAGCCCTATACCTATCTGACAATTGTTGATTAATTATCGAAGAATTAACCAAGTCAGCTAGTTTAAGGTCTATATTTACGACTTCAGTCTCTAAGAACTTATTGCGCTCTTCGAGCTTTTTGCACTTGTTCTTTAAAACATTGAATTCATTAGTCTCAGTTGCTTGGGTCTTTAACAGTTCTTGATACAACTTGTCTGTTAACGCACACTTGTCTTTGAGTTGATTCAACTCTTATATCAAGCGTTTGTTTAGGACAGCTATATTAGGATCTATTTTAGACTGAGCTTCCCGAAGATCAATGATTTCTTATTTTAAAGAGATGTTCTCATCACTAACTTCCATGAATGCTTTGTTAGCAAGTAGAAGGTCTTCTTCAGTCACTCCAGTGGAATGATGAAGACTACTTCCTATTCCACTATTAGCAGTATCACTTTCATTAGATTCTGAGTCATCACATGAATGAAAAGAAGTTGCAGAAGATACCTTTTATTCGATCCTGGCCATCAGGATTAAGCCATCGTCTGCAATGAATGATTCTTTCTCGTTGCTAGAAGGGTAATCAAATGAAGACGAAGGCAGCTCGTCTGATTCCGTTTTAGATTCATCGTGTGCCAGCATAGCCTTCTTACCCTTTCCATATCTCCGATCGCGTCTGGCTTTTCTTTCCTCTCGATCTTCTAAACTCAGGTCAGGACACTCGTATATGTAATGACCTGGCTTTTCACAATTATAGCATAGAGGATCATTAGTAGACTTTTTTACAGGAGAAGTATCCCTTTTCTTGTCTCGTCTATATGACGAACGTCTAACCTTCCTATCTCCAGAGTTTCTATCTCGTCTGGTATCTTTAGAGATTTCATCCCTTCTTTCAGAAGAGTTTCTATCTCGTCTGTTCTCAGAGGAGTCCTTGTTCGTAGAACCTCTATAATCCTTGTAAAAGCGTTTATATCTACCATATCTTTTGTTCATCTTGTCAAACCTCTTGATCATTAAACTCATCTGATCCTTAAGACTAAGGTCAGACCTATCTAGTTCGTCTTTTATACTAGAAGACTTAAACTTGGCTATTCTAGAGTTCCTAGAGGAAGAGGCTTTAAAAGCAACATTCTTAGACATGGTTTTCTCCTTATCACTACTGACTACAGGGTCTTCTTCATCCAAATTAAATTCGTGAGCCTTAAGCGTTTGAAACATAGTTTCAGCCGACCATGCATCAATATCTTGAGTGTTCTTGATGATCATCTTGACCATCTTCCATCTTTCGTCTAACAACTTAAGAATCCTCAAGTTAATCTCCCTATTAGTATAAGTCTTTGTTGGGATATGAATCCTATAAACAATGTTCTAGTTGATGATTATATGTTTTGATGGCCAAAAGCAACTTTGGAGTTAATGGTATATGTGATTATATGTTATTCTAACTGAGTTATATGGAATAAGATTACTGATCTTAATGTGATATGAAGTCTGAGTTTACTGATCTTAGTGTTTTAGTAATCTGATATATGAACTGTTTAAGAACTAAGCTGATGAATGAATTGTATAGACAACTTATAGTATATGACTTAGATGTACTCATCTGTATGTAGTTCAGTTGATGTATAGATAGGTTTTATATTTGTAAAGTTGTATTCTATTGTATTCAGCATTGTAAAAGTTTAGAACAGTAGATAGATTGAAGACAGAAGACTAAAGAAGACTAAGAGATATCAGAAGACTACTTCAGAGTATGAAGAAATCAAGAGAAGTATTTTGAAGGAAGCTGAACAGTTTTGAAGAACTGTGCTGACTGACCAAGAGCAGTAAAACTAAGAAGAGTAGTTTACTGTGCTGAGTTGGTTTGTTTGAAGAATAAGTTTGGATAACTTATTTGGAGCGTAACTGAAGATTTATTTGAAGATATGTTGACTTGGAAAGATAAGATAAGTTGGTTACAAAAAGAAGAAAGTTACAACAAGAAACGGTTATGAGTTAGTTGAGAGTTAGTTCACAAACTGCTAACTGTCATACTAGATCTTATAAATACCGTGTGATCTTCTACTTGAAAAGACTACTGCTACTCAAAGTATTCAAGAGCAATCAAGAAGCATTCAAGTATTCAAGCACTCACAGAGTTGAAGATCGAAGCAAGAAGAGAAGCCACTGTACTTATTTGAAGAATCAAAGGCTACTGCAAAGAGAAGTTTTACTTTTCGTTTTAAGTTTGTATTGTGTAAACAAGTGTGCTAGTTACTTGTGAAATTACTAGTAGATCGAAGATATACCTGGAGGTATAATCGACAAGATCAAAGTCTTAATCTTGGGACTCTAAACTACAAGTACTCAAGAAGGAAAGAGTAATAAAACATCGCAACTGGAGTTGTGAGAGTGGATGTAGACATTTGTCGAACCACTATAAAATCTTGTGTTCTTTACTTTCTGTTTTGATTAACTGTTGATATATTTGTTGAACTAAGAACAGTAAGTTTTCTAAGAAAAGATTTAAAGAAAAGTTGAGTATAAAAGCTAACTGTTGAGTACTGATCTGATTCTAAGAACAGTATAATATAGAACACATTTCCTCACTTAAACTCTGATATTTTGATAGAATTGTAAAAGTCTATTCACCCCTCCCCTCTAGACTTTTTCTTAGCTTACTCAATCTTAACTCAACTTTTGGGACCAACAGTCTTGCCTAAAACTTCAAGATCATTCATTATGCGTGTAAAACGAGTATCTAACTGGTCGATAGATTCACCAGCTTTCATTTTGAATGATTCAAATCTCTGTACAGCAGAAGACAACTTGCTTTCCTTGATTAGGGAAGTTCCTTCACAAAGGACTGTAAGTCTATCCCACATATCTTTAGCAGAGTATGTAAAATGTAATTCTTTGCTAAGCTGTCCAGATTATTTTGCCTCATTTCTTCGGAAGTGAGTACTGACCTTGGTTTTGGCACGAGCACGCCTACATCTTTGGATGGTTCGAGAGTAGCAGTATTTGGGGTCATGATGACAATTGGTCACTCTTTGACGACGGACACCATCAGATCATCTGTAGAACTGAATATGGCTTACATTCTGAGCTTTCAATAGTCATAATCTTGCACAGAAAACTTGGGTAACTTGTTAGCATTAATTTCCATAGCCATTATGCAAGAAGATCAGTAGAAATATGACAGACGGATCAAAGATATCACAAAGACTGAAAAATCAAGTAAGATGATAGGATCAAATACAGATGGACACCAAGACTTCCCTCAAAGTCTTTTCTGGTAATCAAGAAACAGCAGTCCAAAAGAACTACTGCTCTAATACCACTTGTTGGTCCGTAGTTGAGTTAAGATTGAGTAAGCTAGTAAAAGTCTAGAGGGGAGGGGTGAATAGACTTTTAAAAATCTTTCAAAATATCAGAGATTGTATATGCAGAATATCAGTTTATGAGCCCTTAGATTATACTCAACTAAACACAATGAAGACCTTACTAGTCTTTTATGCAGATTTATCAATTAACAATTCAATCAAACAATCACCACAAATAAAACAGTAAGTAAACAACACACGAATTTTATAGTGGTTCGACAACTTGTCTACGTCCACTCTCACAACTCCAGTCGTGAAATTTTATTAACTTGTCTTGTGGCTTTAAGTCCCAAGAAATAAGACTTCGATCTTTTCGACTATACTTACAAGTATATCTTCGATCTAACAACTAGTGATTTAATAAGCAACTAGCAAGCTTAATCAAACTAAAACAATAAAGAAAAACTTCTCTATTTTGTAAGCCTTCTTCTTCGCTTTGAACTTGTCTTTTCTGGGCTTCCTTCTTGAACTTCAAACTTTGCTTCTTGAACTCTGAGAGTTTCCTTGCTTTTTGAATTCTTTAGTACACTCTTAGTAGTTTCAGTATCAGCAGTTACAGTAGTCTTTAATCGTTGAAAGTCTCCAACTATATATAGACTTCACTTCTCAAGATAAGTTTGTTATCCAACAACATTTTCTTGATAACTAACTTCATAACCATTTCTCCTTATATGTATCTTCTAATACGTTGGTTATTCTGTTATGATATGTAACAAACTTCATATCTTAAATATACGAACATATCTTTACTCTTATGCGAACTTGACTTGTCTTCGACAGTTAGAATATTTCAGCTTCTCAGCACTTGTCTTGAGCTTCCCAGCACTTGTCTTGTCTTGCACAAGTCTTCTTTTCTCTTCATATAGTCTCCTCTTCACAGCTTTGTGGATTCTAACTAATCTATCTAGACTATACTATTACATTACATTAAGCTTTATAAAACAACTTAGACATCCTATAACTAATACATAAACATAAGCTTTTATACAATGATTATAAATTATCATAAAATCCTATATGAAACTTTTCATACTTAGTTTATTTTCAACATTACTTTTTACTTGTCTGATCTTGTCTCCATAAGACGACTTCCATAACTAGATCAGTCAACACTTAGAAATATATTCAAGTTCTCTTTTTAGCTTATCAAAACTCATCTCATCATCAAATAGAACTTGTCTTTAGGATTCACATCCCAACAAACAGAAACGGTGATAGCGGATCACCTTGTCGAAGTCCACGAGAGGGGCTAAATCCACTAAGAATCGAATCATTTATTCTAAAGGTGTATGAAACAGTGGAAACACACCTTAGAATAAGTCTGAAAAATTTCTCAGAAAAACCCATGCTTCACATTTGATTTTCCAGAAACGACCATTCAATGCGATCGTACGCTTTACTCATATCAAGCTTGAGAGCCGCATAGCCCATTGAACTCTTATTACTTCTTAACTAATGCATACACTCATAGCTAATAAGAATATTGTCAAAAATTTACCTATCCTTAATAAAAGCACTCTGGTTTTCATCAATGATATCAGGCATAATTTTTTAAAGACGATTAGCTATAGTTTTTCTGATGATACTATAAAAGACATTACTGAGACTGATCGGTCTATAGTGTGCCGGGCAAGAGGGTGAATTAATCTTGGGTATTAGAGTAATCAAAGTGTTGTCCCATTGAGAAATATCCCCGTGATTATTCAGAATGTTTTGGGCTGTGTTCATAACCGATTCCCCAATCAAATCCCAATTATCTTGAAAGAAGCGAGCATTAAATCCATTCGGGCCGGGGGCTTTGTTTGGGTGCAAATTGAAGATCGCCTCTTTGATCTCAATTTTTGAATAATCTCCATCTAGGAATTGTTTCATATTCTGAGATACCACCTCTTGATTTTGATTTGTAAACATTTGAATATCTGGATTGGAGGATGAGAATAATTTTTCAAAGTATGTGTTGAATTCTTTCACAATTCCATCCTTGGACGAAATCCAATTGCTAGTAGAAACTTGAAATCCTTTAATCAGATTTTTTTTCTTCCTCTCCGAGGCTCGTCTATGAAAGTATGTAGTATTACGGTCCCCACTAACCATCCAATTAACTCGAGATCTTTGATGCCAATATTCCTCCCGTTGGGACAAAAGATTTTCAAGTTTCTATTCCAAATCCTCTAATTCCAGTAAATGATCATGTTCCAAATTCAATTCTTCCAACTTTGAGATTTTTTCTGAAGTTTTCTTAATTTTAAAATCAATTGCCCCAAAGTTTTGGGTAGCCCACTTCGAAAGGTCCCTAGCACACAGCTTGAGCTGATTGATAAGGTTAGAACTATGTGAATTATTATCCCAGATCCTTCTCATGGTTTCTTTGTAGGAAGGATCAATTAGCCACGCATTTTCAAATCAGAACTGTTTTTGGGGGCATTTTCTCCATTGAACAGAATTCATCTTACAAGAAAGGCTGATAACTCTATGATCAGACCCCCACCAATGCAGATTGTTAACCTCAAAGTGTTTGAAATTATTTTTCCACTCAATACTTGCAATGAAACGATCAAGTCTCTCCTGAATGTTTTGATTCCCTCTTCGTTTATTGTTTTAGGTGTAGCAAGGGCCTTTAAAACCCAAATCAACCAGATTCAAGGAGCATAAACAATCCCTGAATTTGTTCATATTTTTTCTAGTTTTCCAGTTGTTAATCCCTCCATTCTTCTTATTTGAATTAAGAATCTCATTAAAGTCACCCCCAATCACCCAATTTTTTATATCACCATGGGAGTCCTTAATTTTACTCAACAATTCCAAGGAAAAGTGTCTAAGGTTACTATTAAGGGTTTCCTTGAAAACCCGTAAAGAACCACATAAGATCATTCCAAACAATACAAACATCTATATGTCCAATATGTCCAAAGGAATAAGACTGCAAAATAACTTTCATTTCATCAGTCGTAAACATAATTAGGCCACCATGCCTGCCCATGGCATCCACCACAAAACAAAACTTAAAACAAAAGATGGCATTCCATGCCTGAACAATACTACTAGACACCTTAGATTCCATTACAAACATCAACGAGGGCTTATTTATGGCTATAACCCGTCTAATTTTGTGGAATGCTTGTGGGCCCTTTAAACCACGAGCATTCCAGTCCAGAATTCTCATTCAGAGCGGCGGAGATGGGGCTCGCCCTTCTCCACCAAACTTGAACTTTCAGCACCATCTTCACTTTTATGCCTCTTCCTTCTAGTAACTGTCTCATTAAAGATTTCTTCATCCCTTGCTTGCTTGAGTCCATCCTTTTTACCCTCCATTGCAATTGGTCGTCCCCTCTTCTTCGATCCTTTAGCATTCCACTTAAGAGCGTTGTTATCAGTGAGCGAAGTACCTTTATCCGGATACATATGTCCTTTGAGTTTTCCTGCAGAATCTTTTGTTTCCGCACTGATCATCCCTCATTTTCCAGCACCAACACCCTCCCTGATTTGAAGGCTTCGAGGGGGGCCACACAGTTTACTGGCATTGAAGGCTTCTTCTTCGTGGTTCAGGATCTGGGAGTCCCTCAAGAGAAAACGGGCGTTCTCATTGTCCAGAAATTGGATATCTTCATCTTGTAGAGCTGACTCTGCAAAAAACCTGTCTTCATCAGAAAATCTGTTAGGATTACCTCTCCAAACCACTGGGGCAAGCTCCATCCCTAGATAAGATGTTGATCTCCTTGGAGGATTAGAAGAGGATGCTCCTGCATTGTTTCCATTAACAGTAGTCTCATGGGCAGAAGCTTGTATTTTATTTCCCCCTCTTAGAAAATCATACAACTTTGGATCGAGCCCACGCATACCATCTGCCCTCAGGACATTCTCATAATACCTCCCAGGACACTCTTTCTCCACATAAGTGAGGAGCCCACAGAAATAGCAAAACTCACCGAGTTTTTCATACCTAAGAGGAAGAGTGATAGTTTCCTCACGAACAGTGATGTGGGAGGTTCTATAAAGAGGCTTCTTAAGATCCAAAAGAACTCTGATCCTGGGGCATCGCCCCCAAGCTGTTTCACCATTGGAGCAGTCCAGCTCAATCACATCCCCCATTCTCTCTCCTAGTTTGTAGGCAATCTGCCGAGTCATAGAATAGAGTGGCAGCCCGTGCACTTGGATCCACATAGGAATCATGTTAATGACAAGATCCCTTGGTTGTTCATCTCCCCTAACCTTGGATAGGATAAGCATTGGGCTGTTAACTATCCAAGGTTGTCGGTGAAATGCTTTGCCCCAGTCGAACTCATCTTCAAAGTCGAAGAGGAAGTACCACTTTCCTAAATGAACATGATTCACGTTGCTTTCAGACCTCCATATCTTTCTCATGGTGACTATCAGTTCCTTGATGCTAATAGGTTTACGGATTGTAAATCTTCCCAGCACGGCAAAACGGGGAAGGATCAGTTCATGATTCCCGACCAAAAGAGGGTTTTCTTCGGTTTCAGAAAGGGAAACTTTGCGGAGTGGGCTCCTGAGATCATCAGCCATGGTGGCTAGGATATGGAAAGGTATATGAGGAAGATAGAAAGTGAAATGATTTGTGAGTTCATTCCATTCGAAACCCCTAGATATAGCAGCTTCCACCGCCGAACTGACCAATGAGACGAGATTGCTGTCTGAGAGCCAAAACTTAATCATTGTAAAATAGCAAACTTTCCAAAAGTATACGAATCGATTCATTGGATTAAGTGTAAGAGCGGCTGTAAACTTGGATTGCAGTACGCCAAACCCCTCAAGGGTTCTTGGGAAACGATAAAACAATCCGACCAATTTAATAAACTTACGCTAATGGAGCCTAATAAGAGTAAAAATGCCAGTCGTAATGATTGTAATGAAGCGTGAAAGGGAAATGGGTGATTTTCTCAAGAAAACCTAGATGATCATTCAGAAGAAGATTGGGGAATCGCAACTAAGAAGATTTTAGAATCGCCCCTACCAGTGCGAAAATCGCACCTTTCTTACGTGAAATCGCCCGCGTGTCCCCCACTCTCCAACCCCATCCTATTAATTTTTATCAGTATCAATATTAGATATGCTAATAAAATCTATCCACCAATAAAATTATTTTTTAAATTTAATTTATGTCTATTAAATATTGAATCATCTTAATCTTAATTTTAATTCTTAATGTTCTAATTCGTGAGATTATAATGAGAACTCGTAATATTAATCTTACTTAATATTCTATATTTGTGAAATTATAATATCTTATCTTTATAATTTTAAAATTTTAATATATATAGTCAGAAATATAATAATAATAATTATTCCATTGAGATTTATTTTAATTTTAAAATAGAATATTATAATCTCACAAATATTGAATATTAATATTGAAATTATAATGAAATTTTACTATTTTAAAATTGAAATTTAATCTCAAAGACAATAATAATTATTATATTTCTAACTATATAAATTTAAAATCATAAAAATAAGATACTATATTCTCACAAATATTGAATATTAAGTAAGATTAGATTAAAAATGTCCCATTGTAATTTCACAAATATAGAATATTAAGAATTAAGATTAGGATGATCTAATATTTAATAGAAAAGAATTGAATTAAATTTAAAAATATATTTTATTGTTGAATAGATTTTATTCATATCTCTAATATTGATAGGGATAAAAATTAAATTAAATATATAATAAGAATCAACTCTTGACTCACACGGGGTTGTTGAACTCCATTCTTCAAATTCTCCATAGATTTTATCGTAGTAACACCAGTCGGTACAATCAGTGGATGGTTTACCATCGTTACACCACCATTTCATGTTGGAATCATAGGGGGAACAGGTACAACCTCTGTGCGTTTTCCATCATTCTCTTGTAATTGATAATATTCTTCTCGTTTCTCAGCCATGTTTAGATATGGTGGAAACCAAATCTCGAACGAACAGAATAAAGACCTCACGTCTTAACTTAATTTTCCAACAGACGGCGTCAGTTGATGTGTCAAAAAACAACACACAACGAAATGATAAAACTAACCTCGATCTACTGGTAAGGGAATATACCAAAACGGTGTCGTACGAAGCTGCCTTGTAGTTGGCGTTGCTCCAGTACCTGCAAAGCACGCCGAAGGGATCTTCGGCGCAGGGACTCCGACGCTCAAATCATATTACCGGTGATCTCCGAAAGAATGTGTAGTAAGATTACCGGGGTAAAACCGTTCTCCACAGTAGTGTGCAAATTTACAGATAATACTGATAATAATCTTAATAATAAGTTATCTCATACATAATATTATGTATTCACGTGAATAGCGTGTATTTGGTGTTCAGATAACGTGATAGTCCTCCCGATCATAATGATGATAAATGAATATATACAGGCATACCTGGGGGAAGGGTTATCCACTTCCCCAATTCTCTCAACTGTCAGTTACTGGGCTTGAGCTCAAGTAATGGGCCAAGTAATCTTCAGTCAAAGGCTCATCTGCGTCAGTCAGCTCACCCGAACTCCGAGAAAGGTGGAAATGGGCGAACTCCTCGGGCACATTCTGTTATCCGCATTGTGGGATCCAACTAACTACGTGAATCGCGTATTCAAACCTCCAACTTCTTCAGGTGATCGAGCTCCTGCATGTTTAAACTCCGCAAATCCAACTTCTGGCTCAACAGCCCACCTAAAAAGGTGGAAGCCTCAAGACTTCTTTATATCAGGGCCGATCCTTGTTAGGCTTCAGCCCAATTTTCCATAAACCTGTGCTAATGTGGGCTTGGTCCTTTTGTTAGGTCCTGGGCCTTGAGGCCCAGATAAGGTCCTAGCCCATAATGTGGCCCACAATCGGGATATCAACTAACATGGGCCCAACTTATCATAGTATAGGCCATGATCACATAATATAAGTGTAATTAAAGGAATAAATAGACGAATAACATATAATAATATTACCCGGATATTCCACGTGTCATTATCTCATAGGACGACACATTTTGGCTGCATCATAAGGCTAATGGGACTACATTTCGTGGACGGGGGAGTATAAAATAGTTTGTGTTATTATTATATGTAATAATGTGTTTAACTACATAAAAATATGTGTTACTACATACTATACTTTTAATTACTACATTGAATAGGCGTTTGTTACTATATGTAAATTTATCAAATGATGTAAGGCTCCATTTGGATGGTGGGATTTGGTATATGGATTTTAAATCGATAATCTAAATCAACTTCACTTGTTTGGATTATGAATGGATTTCAAATACTTAGATTTGTGTCCATACATTTTTTAGTTAAAATTAAAAGAATTTTAAATCTCCACTAAAACCATGTCATTTGAAATTCATGTATTTTTAAATACATTCATTTGAAATGCCTTCTCAAATCAAATCACTCCATCCAAACACAACCTCATATTTTTGCATCATCCTGCAATAAAATAATTTGTATTACAACATGGTTATTTTGTTTACTACATATTATAATTTGAGTTACTACATCAATAAAACACTAGAAAAAAACGTGGTACTAAATAAAAAAAATTATATTACTATATAAAATAGTTTGTGTTATTACTACATAAAATAATGTGTGTTACTACATATTACAATTTGAATTACTACATTTAACAGTCCGTGTTCGGCAATAAAATAAAAAAAATCATAGAAACAGATGAAATATATCGGTCAAAATTAAAACACAAGCGGACCAGTTGACAAATATATTAAGAATTAACCCTAATGAATTAATGGTAGTCCAATAACATATATTTTCAGCCCATTGACTTAATAAGTCAATATTTTAAGCTCAATTGACTTAATTAGTCAATATTGCATGTATGCAATATTGCATATAAATTTTTGTGTTAAAATTGAATTAATCAAAAAATTTGGATTGGCCAAAAAGAAAGGGGAGAGAAAGATTTCTACTATTAATTTTGCAAGTGAAGAATGATGAATGAAAATAAATTTATAAGGAACCCTAAAATGATTTAACGGTCTAGATCGAATCTTAAAAGATAAAGATCGAGCTAAGATTAGATTAGATATCAACTTTTAATGAGAAGGTTATAATTTTGAAATAGAGGTGAATGGTTGTGTCCACTAATTAGTGTGAAAATGGCTTGAAATTAATGTATTTAATTTGTGTAATTATATAGAATTTTATTGCATTATTATACTAAACTAACTGATAGTATATCACCCGTGGTGCGATGCACGGTTTATAAAACATAGCCAGTGTTTTTAAAACCGGACCGGCCGGTTCAACCGTGAACCGGTCACGGCTCCGGTCCAAAAAAAGGCCAAAAACCATTTTTACGGTCAGACCGGATGAAATCGGCCCAAAACCGGAAAACACAGTGAAAACCGGTTCAAACAGTTTTTTTTTTTTAATATTTGAACTTTTTTCAATTTGGAACTAAATAAAGTGCACATCCCAATTTTATGTCGTGGGACAAAATCCCATATGTTTCTTCTACTTCTTTTCAATGTGGGACAAAATCTCATATGTTTGTGGGTTTAACACTCCCACTTTTATATTGTTTTTCTCTAATATTTCTTTTAGAGCTTTTCAATGTGGGACAAAATCCCATATGTTTGTGGGTTTTTATTACTAACACTCCCGCTTCTATATTGTTTTGCTCTAATGTTTCTTTTAGAGCTTTTCGATGTGGGACAAAATCCCATATGTTTGTGGGTTTATTACTAACACTCCCAATTTTATATTGTTTTGCAATGTTTCTTTTTCTCCTTTTCGATGTTGGACAAAATCCAATATGTTTGTGGGTTTATTACTAACACTCTCACTTTTATATTGTTTTGCAATGTTTCTTTTTCTCCTTTTTGATGTGGGATATAAATCTCATATGTTTGTTTGTTACACAAAAATCTCATATGTTTGTTGCTAAAATCTCACTTTTATTGCTTTTTTTTCTTATGTATCTTCTACTTCTTATTCAATGTGGGACATAAATCTCATTTGTTAGTTTGTTACTAACATTGTTGTTGTTATATTATTATTTTTTCTTGTTTCTTTCACTCTTTATCATGTGGGATCGTAAATCTCATATTTTTAATTTGAAACTTATGAAATACTATGAATTATGGAGAATGAATGATAAGATATTTTAATTTAATATTTTTTATTTTATGACTTTAGTGTGTTTATTTTAATATAATTTTTATAAGATGTTTTTTTTTTTTAGTGTAACATAGAGAATATTAAAAAAATGTATATAAATATTATTTTACCGGTTGAACCGGCGGTCCGACCGATCCAACCGATTGAACCGTGAACCGGTGCCTAATCCGGTTTGATCACCGGTCCGGTTATGAAAACACTGGTTATAGCTACAATATTTGGAACATTTTTTAAAGCACAACGTTAATTGTTGTATTTTTTTTTTATTTAATATCTTTCCCCTTGCATATAATTATTCATAAATGAAACATACCTTCTCAAGAAAAGGTCTATGCAATAAACCTATATTTCTGGTATTTTTTTTCCCAAACAATACACTTATTAACATATGTACCACCGTGAAATAAATAAGCACTAAAAAAATAATGTAAAAAAACATCCAATTAGTAAAATACTAAAATTTGACTCAATTATTTTTCAAGTTAATTTAGTCTTGATAGTTAAGATATTTCATTTCTAAGGTTATTCGTAACACAAAAAAAAAAAAAATCAACCCGAAAGAATCAAATGAATGGAAAATACCACAAAAAAGTGATTGACAAATAAAAATAATTCTCCCTCCATCCATGAAATGTAGTCCCATGGTAGTAGGGCACATGTTTTAAGAAAAATGTAGATAAAGTAGATAAAGTATGGGTACTGTAGGGTATTGTGGGGTCCATTGTGAATAAAGTGATTGTTTGTGAATAAAGTTGATGGCAATTTGAGTAATTAAGTGATGGTTGAAGGTTGATAGTTTTCATAAAGGGTATAGGACTACATTTTGTGGACAAAGAATATAGGGCAAATGAGACTACTTTTCGTGGACGGAGGGAGTAGTATAAAATTACAGTATAAAATTTTGAATTCTCTGAATACCGTCGTAATATTTTTCAAAAAATCATCCTAAATCATTTACATTGCACCATATCTAAAAAAATATAGTAATTCCAATTTAGACACCTTTTACTTTCTGTATAATGTCTTCTCCATACATAGGAATATTTCCCTCTGTCATGATCTTGGCATTGGAGCTCATGGCCATAGCTAAAAGACAAAGACAAAACACAGGTGTTGGGAATAAAATGAGAAGTGTTTTGATTTAATACCAAAACCCCCTGAGACATGCCAATAGAGTAAGTCTAAATCAAGATGATCATGTTCTGAGGATATTAGAACATGTAACATAAGGCTAGTTGAGAAGCTGACTTGTTAGACAGCTCTTAGATAAATAGATGCACAAGTTGAGGGGAACACATGCTTTGAAGGTTATCAAGATCAAGTCCCCTCAAGGCTCAAGTTAAATGTGTCCAAAGTCTGCTGAACAGACAAATATGCTGATCATGAGTAAATGGATTGTGGAACCACATATCTGAAGATCAGGCATGCTAAACGCATCATCTATACACAACCTACTAAGGCATTATTGCTCAGAAGGTTTGTCCAGGAGAGTTGTCTTAGCACACTAGTACCAGAACCATGTCAAGGTAATCCCAACTTTGCTGATATGGTCAAGGACATCTATTCTATGTCATGAATGCACAAGATCCACTCTAAGGATGCACATAGACATTCAAGGAAAGAGAAAAAGCTAAGTCATCTGAAGAGCTAAAGTCAACCTTGCTGATAAGCAAAGTCTCGTGATAGTGATAAGCAGAGTTGTCCAAATGATAAGGAATGTTGTCCTATCATAGGATTAATCATCAAAAGCCATGTCCATGTTTGATCTAGTGAATCTTGAAGTCAGACATTGGGAAGAGTGCTGCAGAATGAAGACAAAGTGGTTACAGCCGTTTATTTCCCAATTGAAGGACATGTCACTATCAAAAATCTGTCTTCCAGATTGAAGAGCCCAAGGAAGACATTTATGGACATTTGAGACTGCCTCTCCAACGGGCAAATCCTCAATTTGTCTATAAATACAGAAGTGTGAAGACCATTTGAGAGCACCTTAACTATATCCAACTATCCTACAAGCTCACAAGTGCTTTCAAGCTTTCAAAGAGACTATCTTAGTCTTCAAACACTTCATCTAAGCTGAACCTCATTGTATATCCATACAAAACTTAGAGAGATATTCAATCCTTATACACTGATCTTCATTGTAAAGGATATCTCATTAGTTGGAACCTTACTTCAACCCTTATACCTTTCAAAGAGAGAAAGTTAGAAGGTTGTAGTAGTAGAAGTGTAAGGAGTTAACTGTTGAGAGAAGAACAATTAATTCTGAGTTGAGAAGAGGGTACTAGGACTCTAGACATCCTAGGGATCAATTCACCAAGGAGTGGTGTTCTTGATCAAGTGAACTTTGGCATTATAAAACAAGTTAATTCCAAGAGTGAAGGAATTATCCTGTTAAATCAGGGAAAGTGGATGTAGGAGCTTGAGTTTCTAAACCACTATAAACTCTTGTGTTGATTTACTTTCAAGTATCTACATTCATTCAACACTGCACACAAACTGACCTTTCAAAGAACCTATACTCAAGACTGTGCAAAACTCATTTGGACAAGTTCCCTGAAAACTGGATATTTGATAAGGTGATTTCAGAACTTAAAGGAGTTTAAACTAAAGGGCCAACCACTAATTTCGCACTTATAACTCACTTAGATAGTCATTCAACTAAGTACTCAATAGTAATTAGTAGGTTTGTTATCTTTAAGAAGATATACATCTCAGTAGAGTTGTCCAGGACAACCTTGCTTGAGTCATACTTGGTTAAGTTTGAAAAAGATTTTCATACAAGTGTATTACCCCCCCCCCCATACACTTGTTATATACTCCTTTCAGGACCAACAAGTGGTATCAGAGCAGGGGTTCAAAGACCACTGCTTCTGAAAATCCATCTTGATTTTCAAAAATCTCATATTTGGTGTGGTCACTGAACTGATCTATCTGAAATCTTATTGATTGTTGACTAACTATTTCTTTCTGAGATATGGCCAACAACAACAATGCTGTTCCTCATGATGCTGTTCAAGGAATCAACAATATGGCCACTAATCCAGTCAACCACATTTCACATCACAAATTGCCCATGTTCTCAATTGAGAACTATGACTTCTGGAAAATCAGAATGAGAGCTCATCTTGCATCTCTTCACACTGACATGTTAAGAGTGATCACAAGAGGACCCTTTGTGTTCACTCAAGTCAATCCCAGAATCACTGAAGCTCAAAGAGCTGACACAAGGGAAATGATTCCTAAGGATGAAGATGACTTCACCTCCGAGGAGAAGAGGAAAGATAATTTGAATTATCTAGACATGAATACCCTCTATCAAACTATTCCAGATGCAATCATGGGAAGGGCCTACCACTGCACAACTGCCAAAGAAATTTGGGATACTCTTGCAGAAATGTGTGAGGGTACAGAAAAGATCAAGGAGAACAAGCTCCAAGTGGCAGTGCAAAAGTTTGAACAATTCACAATGGATTCAGTAGAGTCCATTGACAAGTTTGCTGGTAGATTCATAGATGTGATGAATGAAATTAACTCCTTGGGCAAGGTGTACTCCAAGAGAGAAGTTGGTCTGAAGATCTTGAGAAGTCTCACTCATAAGTGGGATGTATATGCTGTAATGATGCAGAACACCAAGGATATCTCAACCATGCCCATGAAACAAATCTTCTCAGAACTCAAAGCTTATGAGTTTGATCTCAACAGAAGAAAGCCTGTTGAGGAACCTTCATTACCTATAAAAGGAGTGGCATTCAAAGCCAAAACTGCTGAGCCTGAAATGCAGTCCACTCCAAGATCATCAAAGTCAGTCTCCAAGGCTGAAATGAAGGAAGAACTAGCCTTGATGGCTAGAAGGTTTGACAAACTCAATTCAAGGTTTGGTAGATACAAGAAATTCTACCAAGACAACAAGGTCAGGAGAAGATACAACTCTCCTGAAGCCAAGGCTGAGGACAAAAGGCCTGAAGAAAGAAAATCAGAGGATAAGTACTCTGATAGGAGAAAGTCCAGCAGAGCTGAGCATTCATAATCTAGAAGGAGAGATGAGCCAAAGAAAGATGATGATGAAGACCTATGTTATAACTGCAAGAAGAAAGGGCATTTTCAATATGACTGCCCTGAACTCAGCTGTAAGGAAAGAAGAGAAAGACAAGCTAAGAGAGACAGAAAGTTCACCAACATAAAAGCCATGATGGCTGGTGAAGAATCTGATAGTGCTGAAAGCTTCAACTCTTCAGATGGACTGTTCTCCAACAGTGAAGATGATGATGATGTGTGCAACATGGCCATTGAGGATGTTGAGGTATCCTCCACTTCTAGTTCACCATCATTCATTTCACAAAACAATAGTGAAGTCAACCTGAAACTTTCTCTTGGAAAGTTAATGGAAGATTTCACTATGTTACAAGAATTTCATGACAACTGTGTGAGAGAGAATGAAAGGTTGTCAATTGAGCTTGCTAAAAACTCTGAGTCAGTAGTTGATGTCAAGTCTACTGAGTTGTATCAACAAGTCTTGAGAGAGCTTGAGGAAGCAAATCTCAGGATAGTTGACCAACAAAAGGAGATTGATGATCAACTGCTTTCTCAAAAGAGAAAAGATTTTGAACTAAAAATTCTTCAAGCTAAATTTGAAAACCTCTCACATGAGTATGACATTCTTAAATCAAGTGAAGAGAGCCTGAAATTAAAGATGTCTGCTTTGAAGAAATCCTCTAGGGCAATAGAGGAAATTCAAAGTTATCAAAGACCTATGGCTCAAAGAAGTGGATTGGGTTTTGATCCATTTGAATCTTCACCTTGTCTTAGTGTTGCTTCTACAAGTAACACTAAGAGAATCTTTGTTAAGTCAGTGGCTCAACAAGCTGAAAATGAAATAATTCAGCCACTGAACAAAGGAAAGGGCAAAATGCATGAATTGCCTACTCAAGTGCTTCAGGAAACTAGGCCCATACCTAAGGGAAAGGCCAAATTCCCTAAGCACAAGAGGAATGTTGGTCAGCAGAGTAGACCCAATGGAAGGGCAACTCTCCTGAACAATGTTCAGAGGAGTTATCCAAGGTATGATCAGCCTAGGCCAACTCTACTGAGGAAGCCTCAGTTGAATAGACCTAAGGACAACTATCCTCAAGGGCAAAATAAAATGAGACAACCAAAACCCTCCATGCCAAAGGGTAATGGTCATGACTATCCTCAAAGATTCCCTCAAGTAGCACATAAAACTCATAAGTTCAGGAGAAATGACAACTCTCCTGGTACCTATAGAGTAAACACTTTTACACATACTTTCCCAAAGGCATTTAAGGGAAAGACAGTGTATATTGATGCTAGAGGAAGACAACTTAGCCACCTTGAATCAATCAGGGTAATTAGGCAAGTTTGGGTTCCTAAAGGTACAACTAACCACTCAGGACCCAAAGTGCAAAGGGTACCTAAAGCTATCTAATTGCAGGTACATATGGGCCACAAGAAGATGAGGAGTATGAACAAAAAGTCAGCATGGTACCTTGACAGTGGATGCTCAAGGCACATGACTGGAAACAAGAACCTCCTCATTGATTTCATTGAAAAAGAAGGCCTAAGTGTCACATTTGGAGACAGTTCACAAGCTACAACAAAAGGTTATGGTACCTTGATAATTGGTAATATCAAGGTATCCAATGTGTCTTATGTGGCTGGTCTCAAATATAATCTCCTAAGTATAAGTCAGTTCTGTGATAAAGATTTTAGTGTTGAGTTCTCAAGTGGAAAATGCTTAATCAAATATAAGACTCAACAAACTCTACTGACTGGAACTAGGAAAGGGAATGTGTATTTTGCAGACTGGGACAAGTCTACTGATGCTCCATGTTTCATTGCTAAGAGCTCAAATGAACAGAGTTGGTTATGGCATAAAAGGCTAAACCACCTGAACTTTAAGTCAATGAACAAACTTGCTAGAAATGCATTAGTAAAATGTCTACCTAATGAGGTTTTCATTAAAGAGCATGTTTGTAAACCATGCCAAGAAGGAAAACAGATCAAAACCTCATTCAAGGGAAAACCAGTCATCTCTACTGAAAGGGTACTTGAACTTCTACATATGGACTTATTTGGACCAATTACCCCTGCAAGCATAAATGGTAGAAAATACACATTAGTGGTAGTAGATGACTTCTCTAGGTTCACATGGGTAGTATTTCTCCTTAATAAGAAGGAAACACAAGTCAAACTCCCTGAATAATCAAGATAAGATCTAACAAAGGCACTTAGTTCATAAATTCATACATCAATGAGTATTGCACACAAAATGGAATAGCCCATGAAACTTCAGCAGCTAGAACCCCTCAGCAGAATGGGGTTGCAGAAAGAAGAAATAGAACTTTAAAAGAAGTTGTTAGAACCTTAATTGCTGATTCAAACTTACCTAAGAGATTTTAGGCTGAAGCTATAAACACTGCATGCTACACTCAAAATAGATGTTTGATAACTAAGGGGCAAGGCAAAACCCCCTATGAACTCTGGAAAGGAAGGTTGCCCAACGTATCTTATTTCCACATTTTTGGTTGTAAGTGTTTCATTCACAACAATAGGAAAGAACAATTGAAAGCTTTTGACAACAAAGCTGACGAGGGAGTATTTCTTGGATATTACCAAATCAGTAGAGCTTTCAGAGTCTACAATTGTAAAACCCTTATTGTGGAGGAAACACCTCATGTTGTGTTTGATGAATCTACTCATGAGTTCAGGAATAAGAACTTGGATACAGAGGAAATCACACAAAGGACAACCAGACTGAGCCTAAAAGACAAAGATACTACCTTTATAGATGTTGTCCAATCCAACCCCCTTGAAGTCATAAGACTGGACAATAATCCTGAAGGCAACCTACCTGAGGAAAACCCCACTAAAGGAAATGGTGAACTGAATGATCCAATCCCAGTTCACACTCAGGTAACAACTACCAATGAAAAACCAGTTCCTGCTGAGGTAGTTAATGGATCAAATAATCTAGGGGGAAACAATACTGTTGAAAATGCCAATGTCCCTGACATTGAGGACAACACCCCTGATTATGATCCTGAGTTAGATCCTGCATTAAATTTTCCTGAATTTTATGAGCCTAATGACTCAACCTCAGTAGAGGACAACTCCACTGAAGGGATCAGAAAAAGAAGGACTTGGTTGACAGACCATCCTACTGATGTGATACTTGGTGATCCAAGTATAGGAGTCAAAACTAGAAGATTTCATGGTGAAAGTGCACTATTTTGTTGTTTCCTGTCAGAACAAGAACCAAGTGACATTGAAGAAGCACTTCAAGATGCCAATTGGATCACAGCAATGCAGGAAGAGCTGAATCAATTCACCAGAAATGATGTATGGGAGCTGGTGGATAGACCTTCACATCAAGATGTTATTGGAACCAAGTGGGTGTTCAAGAACAAGAAGAATGAAAATGATGTGATGGTCAGAAACAAAGTAAGACTAGTGGCAAAGGGCTATTGCCAATCAGAAGGCATTGACTATGATGAGACATTTGCACATGTGGCAAAGCTAGAAGCAATAAGGCTCTTTCTAGCATATGCAGCCAACAAGAGGTTCAAAGTGTACCAGATGGATGTCAAAAGTGCATTTCTGAATGGAGTCTTCAAGGAAGAAGTCTATGTGGAGCAACCACCTGGTTTTGAGGTTGGAAACCAAGTCTACATACTGAAGAAAGCTCTATATTGACTCAAGCAAGCCCCTAGAGCTTGGTATAATACTCTGTCACAGTTTCTCTTGGATCATGGATTTATCAAAGGGACTGTGGACAGAACTCTCTTCAGAATCACTGAGGGAGAGGACATCTTGCTTGTCCAAATATATGTTGATGACATCATATTTGGATCCCCCAATGAGAAGCTTTGTGAAAAGTTCTCAAAGCTCATGCAAAGCAAGTTTGAGATGTCCATGATGCGGTTGATGAACTTTTTCTTAGGACTTCAAGTGAAGCAATCAAAGGATGTAATTTTCATCAACCAAGCTAAGTACACCAGAGAAATGATCAAAAAATTTGGGTGTACTACTAGCAAGCCAGTAAGGATCCCTATGAACACTAATTGGAAGACGAAGTTGGATAGCTCAAGTGGTTAGAGCACCACTACCTAGGCTTTAGATCCTGAGTTCGAGTTATGGGGAGGGGAAAAGGGATGGGTATTTAATGTAATTCAAAAAAATAAAAATGAACACTAATTGGAAGATGGATCCAGATGAGAGTGGTATTCCAACCAACTCTACTGCGTATAGAGGAATCATTGGGTCACTCCTCTATCTCACTGCCAGCAGACCTGACATCACCTTTGTAGTAGGTGTTTGTGCAAGGTTTCAAGCAAATCCTAAAAAGAGCCATCTAGAGGCTGCTAAAAGGATCTTGAGGTATCTCAAAGGCACTGAAAATCTAGGCCTTTGGTACCCTGCTGATGAAAACATTGAGCTAACTGGCTACTCAGATGCTGACTATGGAGGCTGCAGAATTGATAGAAAGTCCACTTCAGGGACTTGTCAATTCTTGGGAAACAAGCTCATATCATGGTTCTCAAAGAAGCAGAACACAGTGGCTACTTCCACCACTGAAGCTGAGTATGTTGCAGCTGGAAGTTGTTGTGCTCAAATTCTTTGGTTGAGACAACAACTAAGGGACTACAATGTCAACTCTGCTGAAGTGCCAATATTTTTTTACAACAATAGTGCAATTGCAATATTATAAAATCCAGTATTGCACACAAGATGCAAACATGTGGATATCAAGCATCACTTCATCAGAGATCATGTGGAGAAGAAAGACATCAAATTGGTGAAAATCCACACAGATCATCAAAAGGCTGATATTTTGACAAAGCCACTTGCAGAAGCAAGATTCTTGGAATTATCAGCAGAATTGGGATTACTTGATCCAGGGAAGTTGGACAAGTAAATAAAATGGAGTTAATGAATCAAGGGGGAACTGAAAGTGTTGTTCAGAAGACTTGGTCAAGTCTACTGAAAAAAATAAAAAATTGACCTCAATTGAGGAGGACACTTGTCCATTGAATTTCAGGACACTTGTCCATTTTCAGGACACTTGTCCATTTTCAGGACACTTGTCCATGTGGGGTCAGATAAGTTGTCTTGGCTATCAAACCAAATATTGGTCTGATAAGCACCTATTTTGGGTAATCATTGCCTATTTTGATATCTGTCCCATTCCTTTTAAGATATCACCTTTTCAAGGATTCAATTTGTCCCCTACCCAAAAAGTCACTTTCAATGCATTAAATGCCAAGATTTAACTCTTGTTTGCATTAAAGATTCCGAGCCATGATCTATCTTGAAAGTCCCCCCAACCATTTAACTAATATTAAATACTTCCCACGTTTTGAATAAAAACAGTTTTTCACTGTTTCATTGGTTATTGACCATTGGATCAAGTTTGGCCAACACCCCTGAAATTGATCTTGGCCATTCAAACTTGATTTCCAAATTTGTAAACCGTTGAAATCTCTTAAGACTCACCTACTCATTGACATACATTCCTTTTGGAATATACTCAAGTCTTAAGAAGCCCCCAAGTTCATTTCTTCCTCACGCTTTAAAACTCTCTTGAAACCCTAACTCTTATCCTCTCAAAACTCTCTCAAACTTCTTACAGTTTCATCAATGGCCCCCAAAGCTAGACCTGAGATGGTTGTTGACTTCACCAACAAGGATCTAGATATTGATTTTGGCTATCTGAGCCACAAAAACAACCTAACATTCGAGCCAATCCTATCCTTTGAGAGTGAGGATCCAGAAATCACTCCAACCTTGAGATGGTTGAGAATGGCTGGCTTACAAAAGTTCATGCAAGAAAAGCCAGATTCTTGCCTGGAAGCTTACATGGCTGAGTTCTTTGCATTTCTCAAATGGAGAGGCAAGCCTAAAGATGAAGAAGTTTCAACAAGGCTGTCCTACATAGCTGAAGGAGAAGAAGAAGAAAGATTTCACAGAGTGAAATTTTCTGAGGAAGATGTAGATGCAGCTTTTGGATTGCCTTCTAAGGGAAGGAATCCAGATTTTATGGAAATGGGCAAGAAGAGGAGATTGCTCAAGAATGGTTGCTTGTACCAGGCCCTATTTCCTCCACTCAACATAAGAGAACACTCAAGAAAAAGTTCCTTAACTTATTTGAGGTAATCACCAAGAGCTTGTTGAGTAATACTGGCAGCTTGGAGCAAGTGAGTGCTCCAAGAATAAGGATAATGGTTGCAATAATTGATGCCAGTGATAAGGGCATCAAATTTGATTGGAGAACTTTCATCTTGTCTGAGATGATGAAAGAGAAGGCAAATTTCAAAGTAAGGGCACACAACAAGGTTGTGTTGGAAGGAAAGTTGAGATATTGCACCAGGGCAATTCTCCTGATTGAAAAGTTTGCTCACTATTCTCAAATGCAAACCTTTGCCAAGCCTCTCCCAGCCCAGAAAATTTTGTTCAGGAAATTGAGCAAGAAAATTGAACAAAGGAGGAAGCAGATGGTCAAACCTGCTGAAGTGAGGGTTGAGGAGAAGCCCAAGTTGAAGAAAAGGACAAAGGCCAAAGTTATTAAGACAAAGAAGCTTTCTCAACTCCCATCAGAAGAGACTTCAGGAGCTTCAACTGAGATTGAGGAGGTTGCTGAAGAAGGAGTACAAGTCCCTTCTGATCACTCAGAAGAGTTGAGACAGAAGTATAATGAAACAAGGCAAAAGAGTAAGGGTGATAAGAGGCCCAGGGAAGTTGTCCCTGAGAATGAAGGAAGTGGGAGCAGTAGGGCTAGCAAGAGGAGAGCCAAGCCCACTGAGAAGTTTTTGGAGCTTCAGGAGGAAAGAACTCTCCAAGTTGCCTTGAAGGAGAGTAGGGCAGAAAGTAGAACCAAATCCAAATCTAGAACCAACTCTTCTGGTTCTGGATCTAAAATTCCTGAAACTCATCATCAAGAGCCCAACTCCCCTGAAACCCATGTTACCCCCACAAACCGACCCATTACCCCTCTTAATCTTACCAAGAGATATTCTCCAGAAGAGAGTGCACTAAGAGGACCCATGGATGTGTTGGCTGATATTGCAGTAGATGAGTCAAGGCTTAACTCTCCCTTAGATTCATCAATGCTCAATTATTCTAAACTCTTAGAAGCTGCATTATTAGAGCCAACTCCCCTGAGCAAAGCCCCTTCAGAACCATTGCTCTCAAAAGCAACTGAAGCAACCTTTGTAGCACCCAACCCTTCTGAAGCCAACCTGTTGGGATATAAATTCACCCTAAGCCTCACTTGATGTTAGAATAGTTTTGATGGCCAAAACACTTAGAGTTTATAAATGTAATATGATCAGCTGACTTGTATAGAACAACTTAGACTAGTCTTGTGTGATCAACTGTATTGATATCAGCTGATCAGCACAGCCCTGGCTTACATGCCTATCCTCAAGATGAGAAGAGTAGAAGACTTGAAGACTAGAAGATCCTTGAAGACCAGTTAAGTAAGGTGCTTGTATACCTACTTAACTGATGGAGTCCAAGATTGAAGATGGCCTAAAACAGCACAAAGATTTGCCAGATCAGAAGAGTATTACTCGACTGATATCAGAAGACAGAAGACCTAAGGCCAGAAGAGTAGTCAGAAGACTAGTAGTACAGATCAGAAGACTATGTACTCTTCCAGGACTCGGCTGATTCCAAAGTCATCTTGCAATTCAAACAAAGACCTACCTTATTTAGAAGATTGACATGATCCCAGGATTGAAGCAATCAAGCGGCTGGAATCAAGGAATCAAGCTATTATGGAAAGATTGCCCCAACGGCTAGTCAACTCCAACGGCTAGTTGCAAGCAATCACCACTATAAATACAAGAGGATGAGAAATCACAAACACGAAGTCACAACGAGAGAATTCAACAAGCTAAGCAAGCAATCAAGCAAAAGCCATAATGTTTTAAGAATTCTCCAAGAGCCCAAAAAACCTTAGAATATCTGTAGCTCTTAAGTGATTTCTATCTAACCCATAAGAACCTGAAACCTGTTCATATTGTATATCCATTGTTTTAGGCATAGTGGTTAAGCAATTTATAAGCTTGAACCATTAGTTGGATACTCTTCAAAAACCCCAAACCCTCACCGAAAGGTTAAAGTTTTTGAACCCCTCAAAGTGCAAGTGCTTACAATCACTTGTGGAGACCGTAGCTGTTAGGACGGCTCAGATCTCAAAGTCTTATCCTTGGGACTATAAAGGTCAAGACCCTTGTAATTTTTGGTAAATTTAAGGGATTAAACATCACGTTAGGACGTGAGAGTGGACGTAGGATCGTATATCCGAACCACTATAAATCTGGTGTTATTTACCTTTCTGCACTTTACATTTCTGTCTTTCCATATATTTTTATATAGTGCATACTGTGTCTTCAACATTCTTCAACTCAGGCCATAACTTTCAAACCAGCATCAGCTGAGTACTTTCTTTAAGTAAACAAGTTAACACTTTCAAAAGAAACTAAAAGAACGAGTCTAATCAAGGCCTACCATAATTCCGCATATAATCTCTTCATTCAGATCACTATAGTCATCTGGACCAGCAGACTTGTAGTCCAGTTGACATAGCAATCAGAAGAGGTTCCCAACTCTCTTGAAAAAGTTTTAAAGTCTATTCACCCCTCCCCTCTAGACTTCAATCCCATTCACTACTCGTTCAGGGACCAACAAGTGGTATCAGAGCAGTGGTTCTAACGGACTACTGTCTCTAGATTATCAGAAACTTGAGGGAGTCTTTCTGTAGTCCTCTTGAACAGATCTATTCTTTTGAAAAACTTGTTTTTGAAAACTCATACAGCATGAGTGCTAATATGCGAAAGTTGCCTAAGTTTTCAGTTGAGGATTATGATTACTGGAAGATCAGGATGAGGAAGAATCTCACATCAGTCCACTACAAGATGTGGTCAGTGATCACAAAAGGCCCAATCACCATTATGACAGTCAACACTGCAAATGGTGATCCAGAAGTTCCAGTTGGAGAACTTGTTCCCAAGCCCATGAAGGACCTCCCACCAGAAGAGATGAAGCAGTCAAATCTTGACAGCATTGCTCAAGATTACATCATGCAAACTCTTCCAAATGAGTACATTGCAAAAGTAATCCACTGTGAGTCAGCAAGAGATATGTGGGATGCATTGGCACTTCTCTGTGAAGGAACTGGGCTGATCAAGGAGAGCAAATTATCAACAGCAGTCAAGAAGTTCGAACACTTCAAGATGCAACCAGAAGAGTCTATTGATCAGCTAGACAATAGATTTACCTAGATCATCAATGAGATAGAATCTCTGGGCAAGAAATATACAAATAGAGAGAAAAATCTAAAAATATTAGACTCTCTAACCAAGAAATGGAGACTCAAGAAGACCATCATCAAAGATACTCAAGATATCAAGAAGTGGTCTGGCAAGACTGTAACCTTCAGGAAGTGATGAACCAACTGCCACCCCATCTACCTCCAAGACTGTAGCCTTCAAGGCAGCCAATACAAAAGCTGCAAGTACCTCATCTGGCAAGACGTCTCTGAAAACAGATGACTTTGAAGGATCAGACATGAGTCTGAAAGAGCAAATGGCTCTTATGATCAAGAGATTCGAAAGGATGAACACTCTCAACAACAAATATAGAAAATTCTATAGGAACAACAAAGATAGGAGAGCCAGTTCACCCTCCAGAGGTTCCAGAGAAAGAACACCAGAAAGACATCCTAGAAAGGATGTGGAGTCATCTGACAGCCGAGGATCTAGAAGAAGAGATGCCACTCCTCCAAGGAAAGGCAACTCAAATCAGAAATTTGGATCATGCTTCAATTGTCGCAAACCAGGACATTATGTCTATGAATGCCCTGAGCTGGATTTGGATGACAAAGAAGAAAGAAGGCCAAGAAGAGACAGAAGAAACTCAGATAAGCAAGCAATGGTGACTGAAGAATCTGAATATCATAGTGATGAACTTCCTACATCACCAGACTGTCAAATCTTCTCAGATAATTCAGATGATCTAGCTATGATGGCCATAGGTGAAAATGAGGTAAATTCCTATACTACTACTTTCCATTCACCTATTTTTTCACAAACAGATGAGATAAACTCATCTGAAGGCGAATCAGAAGACACCTATTATCAAACTTTAAGAAAGGTAAAAGGTGATCTGGATATTGCCACTAGAGCTTTTATAGAGGTGGAAGAGGAGAACAAGGATCTAAGGAAAGAAATTGCTAAGTTGAAAAAGACTAAGTTTGATAACACCCCTGAGTTGGTCACAATGAATGAAAGATTGACCAGAGAAGTGGAACTTCTTAAGGAAGAAAATACCACAATAACTCAGTTGTATGAGGGGATGTTAGAAACTCAAGCTTTAGAAACTAAGGAATTTCGTTCACTACAATCCAAGTTCGATGATCTCTTCCAAGCACACAAGCTCTTAGAAAAGGAGAAGGAATGCCTAAATCAAAAGATATCAGAGTTCAATAAAGCTTCTACTACTATTGAAAGTATCTCTGAATATTATAGATCAAATGGCAATAAGATGGGTTTTGGCTATGAACTTAATCCATCAACATCCTCTCCAGCTGGGGGTAGTACACCTAACAAGTGCACTACTCAGACACATGAAAAGGGTGAGTGTTCTAAACACAATGAACCTAATATGAACCAAAAGGCATCTGTACCAACTAAGGCTAACTATCCCAACACCAAAAATGGTAAAAGACAAGTTAACCCCAAGCCTGTACAGAGGAACAACAAACAGCCTAGACCATCTCGTTTGAGACAGACTCAGCTGTATGCTGCTCCAGCCAAGAAGAAGAAGTCTTCTTCAAACAAATTTGTTCTCTTTGCACCCCCTATCTCTTATGATATTGTGAGAATAGAGGAGTATGGTCCATATAATCGTGTGCATCTAGGGGTGAGCATAATTCGGATTTTAACCGAAAACCGAACCGAACCGAACCGAAATATGAGTTCGGTTCGGTTACCGTAAATTTCGGTTCGGTTTTCGGTTTGTGTTTTTTAGAAAATTGGTATTCGGTTTCGGTTTCGGTTTTGTACAAAAATAATTCGGTTAACCGTAACCGAATTATTAAAAATATTAAATATCCCTAATATTATATATATATATATATATAAAACCCTAATAATTATCCCAAAATCTAATTCACAAATCCCCAACCCCTGCGCACAGTGCAGCGCCATCCTGACTTCCTCTCCGTCCACCCACCTGCACCGGGCGATTCACACTTCAAAGGCGAGAAGCAAGGACGGCCTTGCTACCTGTGAGCCCCATTCCATCGCACAACACAACCCTGCGACACAGATCGAATATTCTTTTGAAATTGAGATATTAATGTTTAAAATTTTGAGTAGTAATTGTAAATGGTGAATTGCAATGGTGGTTCCAATTTGATAACCTGCTGCTGGTACGCGTGCTGCATATATATATATATATATAAAAAAAAAATCAGATTTTTTTTTCGGTTTTCTTTTATTTTTTCGGTTTTAACCGAAGCCGAACCGAAATAATTCGGTTCGGTTAGTTTCGGTTTTGAATCATTTCGGTTCGGTTTCGGTTACGAATAATAAAATTCGGTTTTAATTCGGTTTTGCTAGTTCGGTTCGGTTCGGTGACCGAACCGACCGATGCACACCCCTATGTGCATCGTCCAGCTAATGCACCCAGGCCGAATGTAACTAGTCAAAAAATAATGTATGTACATTCCTATAAAGGGAAACCATTTGACTATTACTTAGCTGACACAAGTAACAAATCAGATCAGTCGAAGGTGCTAACTGGTAAGATTTGGTTCTGTGATGCCCGAGGGAAACAACTCAAGTGCTCAAGGTTGTTCAAACGACCAATGTATATGTGGGTTCCCAAGGGTAGTACTAACACCCAAGGACCCAAGACAAAATGGGTACCTAAGACTTAACCTTTCTTGCAGGAAAGGAGGGACCTATACAAAAGAAGAGGTCTAGCAGGAGAAACATGGTACATAGATAGTGGATGCTCAATCCATATGACTGGAACCAAAGCCCTGCTGACCAACTACACAGAAAAGAAAGGTCCAAAAGTCTTCTTTGGTGATAACGCGCACGGTAACACAAAAGGATATGGCACCCTTAAAAATGGTGACATTGAGGTACATGATGTATCATATGTAGAAGGTTTAAAGTTTAATTTATTATCTGTTTCTCCTTTTTGTGACACTGGTTACTCAGTAAAATTCTCTAAAGATGAGTGTCTCATAAGTGATAAAAGAACAAAACAAAACCTTCTAACAGGATCTAGAAAGGGAAGTATGTATCTTGCAAATTGGAACAACTGTCCTAAGGATACATGTCTGCTTGTGAAAAGCCCTAAAGATGTCAGCTGGCTATGGCACAAACGTCTTAGTCATCTGAACTTTAAGACTATAAACAAGCTAGCAAGGGAATCCTTAGTTGATGGTCTGCCTAATGAACTCTACTGTAAAGATCAGGTATGTGATGCATGTCAACAAGGAAAGCAAACAAAGGTCTCCTTCAAGACCAAGAAGACAGCATCAACCAGCAAAGTTCTTGAATTGCTTCACATGGATCTCTTTGGACCAATCACTCCAACCACATTAACAGGGAGGAAGTACACTCTCATTGTTGTAGATGACTACTCCAAGTTTACTTGGGTTATCTTCTTATACAAGAAGAGTGAGACTCAGCAGAAGCTTCCTGAACTATTGAAGAAGATCCAAGTAGAGAAAGGAGAACCAATTGTGAAAATTAGAAGTGACAAAGGCACTGAATTTATTAACTCTTATATTATTGCCTATTGTACCTCTAATGGTATTCAGCATGAGACAAGTGCAGCAAGAACACCACAACAGAATGGTGTAGCTGAAAGAAGAGTCAGAACACTCAAAGAAGCTGCAAGAACACTTCTTGCTGAATTCTCCACTCCTAAGAAGCTATGGGCAGAAGCTATCAACACAGCTTGTCACACTCAAAACAGGTCAGGTATTCACAAAATTCATGAGAAAACCCCATATGAACTGTGGAAAGGAAGAAAACCTAGAGTATCTTACTTTCATATATTTGGTTGTAAGTGTTTCATTCACAACAATGGGAAGAGTAAGTTGAATGCTTTTGATGCCAAAGCAGATGAGGGGATATTCTTAGGATACTCCTCTACTAGCAAAGCATTTAGAGTACTCAACAAACGAACCCTTCTTGTGGAAGAAACACCTCATGTTGTTTTTGATGAATCTTGTGAAAAGAGTGCAGTAGAAACAAACTCAACTGCAGAACAGATGAGACAGCTAGTGATCAAGTCCAGACCAGATGAGTTCATTGAAGTCAATGAACCTTTCCCTGAAGAACCAGAGGAGGATAAGCCTCATAGACCAGTCACTAGATCTCAAACTCAAGCAGGGCAAGCTGACCAGAATCAAGATGCACCAATCCCAAATGCAAGGGGGAATGATCTCTTTGACACACAAGATACAGATGATGATCGACCAAATCAAGTCAACCCTCCAGATGGCACAAGAACAGATGAGAATCCAAGCTCATCTAATGCAGACACTCCTGTGAGGCATACATGGAGAAACAATCATCCATCAAACCTCATCTTAGGAGGAGCAGACTCAGGTGTCAAGACCAGAAGACAACTGAATCAGAACCCCCAATCATCTATGTTCTGCTGGTGTGCTTTCTTGTCCAACATTGAGCTAGCTGACATAGAAGAAGCAATGACAGATAGCAATTGGATCACTGCTATGCAAGAAGAACTAAACCAATTCGAAAGAAATGAAGTTTGGGAATTGGTAGATCGTCCTGAAAACCACAATGTAGTAGGAACAAAGTGGGTATTCAAGAACAAAAAGGACGAAAATGATGTGATAACTAGAAATAAAGCAACACTAGTTGCAAAAGGATATTCACAATCTGAAGGGATTGACTATGATGAAACCTTTGCTCCAGTAGCCAGATTAGAAGCCATTCGACTGTTTCTAGCTTATGCATCATATATGGGCTTCAAAGTATACCAAATGGATGTCAAGAGTGCTTTTCTAAATGGTATTCTGGTAGAAGAAGTGTATGTAGAGCAGCCTCCAGGATTTGAAAAATGAGATCAAGTATATCGTCTGAAGAAGGCTATCTATGGTCTAAAGCAAGCCCCTCGAGCTTGGTATGACACATTTTCACAATTTCTACTTGACAATGGTTACACAAAAGGCAAAGTTGACAGAACACTTTTCAGAATACAAGAAGGAAAAGACATTCTAATGGTACAAATATATGTAGATGACATTATATTTGGATCACCCAATCAAGACATGTGCAAGAAGTTCTCTGAACTTATGCAGGGAAAGTTTGAAATGAGCATGATGGGTGAGATGAATTACTTCCTAGGACTCCAAGTCAAGCAGAGTCCAGAAGGGATCTTCATCAACCAATCCAAGTATACCAAGAGCCTATTAGAAAATTTCAAAGCTCTACAAAGCAAGACTGCAAGGATTCCAATGATGACATCCTTCAAAATGGAACCAGATGAGTCTGGAAAGACAGTTGATCAAGCTGAATATAGAGCACTAATTGGATCTCTACTATACCTTACAGCCAGCAGACCAGACATAACATTTGCTGTAGGAGTATGTGCTAGGTTTCAAGCAAACCCAAAGCAAAGTCATCTAGAAGCAGTAAGGAAGATTCTCAAGTACCTAAAAGGAACAGTCAACTTAGGACTATGGTACCCTGCTGATGACAATCTAGAATTGAGTGGTTATTCTGACTCAGACTATGGTGGATGCAGAATTGATAGGAAATCTGTTGGTCCTGAAAGGAGTATATAACAAGTGTATGGGGGGGGGAATACACTTGTATGAAAATTCTTTTCTAACTTGATCAAACCAGAGCTCAGCAAGGTTGTCTTGGACAACTCTGCTGAAGATGATTAACTCTTCTAAGATAATCAAACTACTAAGTACTATTGAGTACTTAGTTGAATAACTATCTAGGGGAGTTATATGTGCGGAATAGTGGTTCGCCCTTTTAGTTTAGACTCCTTTAGTTTCTGAAATCACTTAGTCAATTCAATACAGTCCTGTTTCAGGGAACTTGTCCAAATCAGTTTTGCACAGTCTTTGAATGTTTATCCTTTGAAAGATCAGTTTTGTGTGCAGTGTTGAATGTATGAAAGTACTTTGAAAGTAAATCAACACAAGAGTTTATAGTGGTTCAGAGACTCAAGCTCTTACATCCACTTTCCCTTATTGAACAGGATAATTCCTTCACTCTTGGAATTAACTTGTTTTATAGTGCGAAGGTGCACTTGATCAATAACACCACTCCTTGGTGAATTGATCCCTAGGATGTCTAGAGTCCTAGTACCCTCTTCTCAACTCAGAACTGAACTGTTCTTCTCCCAACAGTCAGCTCCTACCACTTCTACTACTACAACCTTCTCACTTTCACTCTTGAAAGATATGAGGATTGAAGTAAGGTTCCAACTAATGAGATATCCTTTACAATGAAGATCAGTGTATAAGGATAGGATATCTCTCTAAGCTTGTGTATGGATATACAATGTAGTTCAGCTTAGATGAAGTGTTTGAAGACTAAGATAGTCTTTGAAAGCTATGAAAGTTCTATGAGCTTCAGAATTCTTGTGTAGTTGGATTCTGTTGAGGTTCTTTCAAATGGTCTTCACACTTCTGTATTTATAGACAAATTAAGGATTTGCCCATTGGAGAGGCAGCCTCAAATGTTCATAAATGTCTTCTTTCAGTTCTTCAACTTTGAAGACAGAATCTTGATAGTGACATGTCCTCATTTTGGAAATAAACGGTTGTAAGAGCTTTGTCTTCATTCTGCAGCACTCTTCCCAATGTCTGACTTTCAGATTCTCTTGTTAGGACTTGGACATGGCTTCTGAAGGTTGTTCCATTGATAGGACAACATTCCTCATCATTTGGACAACTCTCCTTATCACTATCAGCAGTCTTGCTTATCAGCAAGGTTGGCTTGCTCTTCTTCAGATGACTTGACTCATACCCTTTGCTTCACTTCAAGGTGATCTTAGCATGTTGATTTGTAGTTCTTTAGGGTTTGGTTGTCTCTATCTTTTCAGCATAGTTGACCTCAGGCTTTCAGAGCACTTGATCTTGATTTCCTGTACTGAGACAACTCCTCTGGACAACTCTCTTGATCAGCATAGTTGGTCTTCCAAAAGACTTAGTGTTGTATCCAGAGTTTAATCCTTGAGGGGACTTGTTCTTGATGGACTTCAAAGCATATGTTCCCCCTCAAATTGTGCATCTAATCAACTAAGAGCTACCTTTCATATTAGCTCCTCATCTAGCCTTTATACTATATGTTCTAACATCTCTAGAACATACTACACTTGACTTAGGCATGTCTCAAGGGGTTTTGGTATTAGATCAAAACATATCTCATTTTATTCCCAACAATTTCCCCCTTTTTGATGATGCCAAAACCTATACAACTTATGCAAAAGTGACTTAGACTACAGCTATTACATTTGTCTTCAAAAGACATGACTAAGGTCAATTGTCCTGAAAAAGCAATGTGTTAGTGTACTCACCATTCATGTTGCAGATAGGTTTCATAGATAGGCATATAGAGATGAGTGTTTCTTGATTCAAAGTAAATTCAACTATCATTCATTAGAAAATCATTACAAGCATGTTGATAGTTGAAATTAACATATCAGAGCATGAATCATGAACACAAAATACATCAGAGCATTTTACTATAATAATTCAAAGCATTTACAGAGTTTTAGTATCAGAGCAAACACTAAAACACTTAGCAGTATTTGGATCAGAGCAAAACATCAGGTATCAGAGAGTCATGCTCATATCACAGCAATCCAGAGCATATCAGAGCAAACAGATTTTCATAGCACACCACATCAGCAATCTTGACCATATTTCAGCATAGTTGATCAATCAAGATAGGTCAGAAGACTTAGCCATTTCAAAGATCATCCTCAGGAGGTGGCAACATCCCATATTGTGCCCACACTCTTCTTTTCAAGGCCATGGCTTCTTGGTTTGTTCCCTTAGGTCCAAGAACCATCTTGTTTAGCTTGAGGATCTCAGTGAATTCTCTCAGAATTCTTGCTTGATCAATCCATCCTTCAAGCTTTGGAGGCATGTATATGATTGGCTTGGGGGCTGTGAGTTCAAATCTTGCAATGTCAGCAACTGCAAGCAATTGTTGATAAAGCTCTCTGTAGTACTCTATCATGAACTCAGCAAAAGTGGAGTTGGCATCCTTTCTATTCCATTTGTCAATGACATAGTAACCATAGACAAACTCCTTTTTTGCTTCCTCCCATGAGTCATTCAGCTGAATTGGCACCCATTTATCCAAGTGAGGATATTTGGTGCCCATTGGGATCAATAGCTGTGGCTTCATCTTGTTATAAGTTGCTCTCTTCCTTCTTGGCTTCTGGAAGTCTGCTCTTCTCTTATCTCTTGCTCTTTGTGCTTCATCCATTAACTCCATCTTTTCTTGGGCCCTCATCATGGCCAGCTTCTGTTGGGTTTCAGGATCTTTGCCAAACCCTTCATGAAATAGCTTTGATGGATCATCAGCTAGGACAGTTGTCTTCTTCTTGGGTTCAGGTCCAAATCCTTCAGCAAATAGTTCTTCAATATCTTCAGTGGACTTGGGACCTTCAACAATTTTGGCAGATTCAGAAGACTTGTCCTCTTCAGCATTCTTGGGCTCTTCAGCAGTTTTGGCCTTCTTTGAGATAGGCTCATCATCAACAACTCTGAATTCAGGTGGAAGATCAAGGCTGTTGGGAAAGTCAGTGAATGTCTCAACTTGTCTTTTCTTTCCTCTAGTTTGGACACCTTCAGCATCTTTGTCCAACCCAGACACCTCACCACCTGGCCTTTGCTGTAACCTCACTCTTTCCTCTTGAGCTGAGGCCATTGAGTTCTTTAAAGCAAGTGCCAATTGCTCCTCTTCATCCAATTCTTCTAAGTTTAGCACTACTGGCTCCTTTCCCTTTCCTTCAGGGGCTTTGTCCTTACCCTTTCCCCCTTTAACTGGGCTTCCAATTACTAAGGCACCTTTTGCTCTTGCTCTTTCCCTTTCCCCCTTTTTGGCAGCATCAAAACATTCAGGCTTCAGTTCACTCATAGTAGATGCCAATAAGGACTGGGCTTGGGTTAGAGACTTCATCTCTTCCAACAGATATACATTCTCATCATGTATATTTTGCATCCTATCATTGCTCAAGCTAAGGAAAGCTAGAACAAGCTTCATCTTCTGTTGAACAACCTCCTCCATGGTTGCCTTAAGAGATGCATCCAGTTGGGCCTTAAGAAGCTCAGTGAGGTTGGCCACTGCACCTTCAGCAATGTTGGCCAATACCTCTTGGGGAAATTTTTCTGAGGCTGCTTTCACCATAGCTAGCCTTTGCTCTTCAGCTCTTTGCCTTTGCAGGGCAGTCTTTCTTCCAAGAGCTTTCTTCACCACTGACCTCAATGTCTTCACATTCCTATTGTGGTTGATTCTTAGCAAAGATTGCTCTTTCTTTACATCCTTTGAAACTGACCTCATGGTGTTCTTAGCTTTGATGACTTCAGTGGAGATGGTTTGCAGACCAGTCTCAACTCCACTGATCCTTGCTTCCAAGGTAGGTAACACCACATCTTCTGAGCCAGTTAGCCTCATTTCTACAGATGCCAAGGTTCTTCCATGCTCATCCAAAGCTCCAGAAGTTTCTGCATGAGCTGTTTGGACTTGATGAGCCAAGGAATCCAATTTCTCTGATTGCATCCCAAGCAAGGCTTGTGCTGATCCACTATCAACTTGGATGGGTGCATCTGTTAAGAGTTCATCTGCAAAAATTTGATCAAAGGTTATACCTGCAATATCAGACAAATCAAATGAGTCAGTAAAAACACATTTATCTCCCTCAATTTCTTTTTCATAAGACTCTGATACATCAGCAGTCTTCTCCTCATTTTCAACTATTTCTTTTCTCCCTTCATTAATGATTTCCTCACTTAAAGGTACAGGCCTCCTCTCATCAAGGGATTCCTGAAGTTCAGATTTGACTTCAAGAATAGCCTGCCCTTCCTCACTTATATCACCCTCATTTGGTGGTACACTCACTATCCTAGTGATCACCACATCTCTTTCATCTACTACTCCCTCTGGTTTTTCCACTAACAACTCCTTTTCAACTCCATCACCTAATCCTGCAGCATCTCCACCTTCAACAAGGTTCAAAGATGGCAGTTGTGGGGAGATCACAGTGCTTATATCAACAGCCACTGAGTCATCCTGAATGATTAAGGGCTGATCAGTGTCCAACTCATCTGACACTGAATAGGCCTTAACCAAACCAGCCTCTAGACTAGGAACCTCCACATCTTTAGGCTGTGCCTTGGGTTCAGAACAACCTTCATTGGCAGATGTGTCCTTGGTTGTGTTACCACCCTTGGTCAACACCTCTGAAGATACAGAGCCTTTCCTATGATAGGTTCTAGGAGGGTTGGAGAGTCTTTCAGAGACAGAAGGTTTAGGGAGGTTGGCTTGAGGGGTTTCAGGAGGGTTGGGTTTTGAGGGGTTTGAGGGATCATCAGGGGAATCATCATCATTAGAGCTACTTTTAGGGTGTTTGATGCCCTTAGCTTTCCTTTCCCTCTCCTCATTAATCTTATCAGCTACCAGCTTTGCAAACACTTCCTCATCAATGAGAAATCTTGTCTTTGAAACTCCAGCAAAGTGTAGCAATCTGTTCTCCTCCACTTGCCACCAGTTTGCACCCTTATCTTGGATGACTTGTGATATCTCCATCATAGACTTGTCTTTTACATCAACAAGCATCCTTAGATCATGAAATGTCCTCTGAATTCTTGGAAATTCAGCAAGCTATGGGTACAGACTGTCCACAGTAGCCTTGACTCCTCCTCTGAGCATACTTTCATAAGTATACTCCTCCTCATCTCCACTAGAATGGGGACTTTGGGTTATAGGGGAGTTGGCTATGGGTTCTCCTAGTGTGGCTTCAGGAAGGTTTAGTTCAGGAATGTTGGCTTCAGAAGGGTTGGGTGCAATAGAAAGTGCTTCAGTTGCTTTTGAGAGCAATGGATCTGAAGGGGCTTTACTCAGGGGGGTTGGCTCAAAGAGTGCAGCTTCTAAAAGCTTTGAATAATTGAGCATAGATGAGTCAAGGGGAGAATGTAATCTTGTCTCATCTACAGCTATATCTGCTAGCACATCTATCCCACTTCTTTGCACGCTCCCTTCAGGAGAGTATCTCTTTGTAAGATTGATAGGGGTGATAGGTTGATTGGTTGGGGTTATATGGGTTTCAGGGGAGTTGGGCTCAGGGTTCTGAATTTCAGGGATGTTGGCCTCTATTGGTTGACCTTCAGGGACCTTGGATTCTGGAGTACCAGAACCAGATGAGTTGGTCCTTGACTTGGATTTGGTCCTGCTTTCAGCTCTGCTTTCTCTAAGAGCAAGTTGGAGAGACCTTTCCTCCTGAAGCTCCAACACTTTGTCAGTAGGCTTGGCCCTTCTTTTGCTAGCCCTACTGCTCCCACTTCCTTCACCATCCTTCTCAGGGACAACCTCCCTGATCCTTTTATCACCCTTAGACTTTTGTCTAGTCTCATTGTATTTCTGTCTCAACTCTTCTGAATGATCAGAAGGCACACTCACTCCATCTTCAGCAACTTCTTCAATTTCAGTTGAAGCATCTGATTTCTCCTCTGAGGGAATTTGAGACATTTTCCTTGTCTTCACCATTCTGGCCTTTGTCCTCTTTTTCAACTTTGGCTTTTCCTCCACCTTCTCTTCAGCAGGTTTGGCCAATATCATCCTCCTTTGCTAAGTTTTCTTGCTGAGCTTTCTGAATAGAATCTTTTTGGCTGGGAGGGGCTTTGCAAAGGTTTGCATCTGTGAATAATGGGAGAACTTCTCAATCAACAAGCTTGCCCTGGTGCAATACTTGAGTTTCCCATCTAGCACAACCTTGTTGTGGGCTCTCACTTTAAACTTGGCCTTTTCCTTCATCATCTCAGATATGATGAAGGTCCTCCAATCAAATCTGATGCCTTTATCACTAGCATCAATTACTGCAGCCATGATTCTGATTCTTGGATGGCTGACTTGCTCCAAGCTTCCAGTGTTGCTCAAGAGACTCTTAGCAACTACCTCAAAGAGGTTGAGAAATTTTGGTTTGAGAGTCTTCTTGTTTCGAGTTGAAGAAATGGGACCTGGAACTATGAGCCATTCTTGTGCTATCTCCTCTTCATGATCAGCACCATAAAATTCTGGATTCCTTCCCTCTAAAGGTAATCTAAAAGCTCCTTCAAGATCTTCTGAAGAGAATTTCACTCTATGAAATCTCTCTTCCTCCTCACCCTCTGCTACATATGACAGTTTGGTGGAAACTTCACCATCTTCTGGCTTACCTCTCCATTTGAGAAAGGTAAAGAACTCAGCCATGTAGCTTTCCAGACAAGAGCTTGGCCTCTCTTCCATGAACTTTTGAAGACCAGCCCTTCTCAACCATCTCAGGGTTGGAGTGATTTCAGGATCTTCACTTGTAAATGATACTATTGGCTCAAAGTGAAGGCTGTTCTTATTACTCAAGTATCCAAAATCAAGGTCTAGAGCCTTGTTGGAGAAATCTATGATCATCTCTGGTCTTACTTTGGGAGCCATTGAAGATTACAGAGATGAAAATGAGAGAGTTTAAAGAATGAGCTAGGGTTTCGACTGCTTTGGGAAGAAGAGTGTGTGGGGAGTTCTTAAGACTTGAGAATATTCTAAAAAGAATGTTTGTCAATGAGTTGGTGAGATTTGTGTATTTTCAACGGTTGTCAAAAATGGAAAACACACTTGGACGGCCAGGATGAATTTCAGGGGAGTTGGCCAGTTTTGATCCAATGGTTATAAACCAATGTAACAGTGAGTTATTGGTTTTATTCAAAACGTGGAAGTTATTTAACATTAGTTAATGGTTGGGGAGTTTTCGAGATAGATCATGGCTTGAAAAGTGTAATGCAAACAAAAGTTAAATTTTGGCATTTAATGCATGGAAAGCGATCTTTTGGGTGGGGGACAAATTAAATCCCACAGAGATGATATCTGTAATTGGGACAGGTATCAAGGTAGACAATGATTACCCAAAATAGGTGCTTATCAAACCAAGAAAATAGTTTGATAGCCAAGACAACTTATCTGACCCCACAAGGACAAGTGTCCTGAAGAGATGTGGACAAGAGTCCTGAGTTTCAATGGACAAGTGTCCTGATTAATTGTGATCATCTCTTCTGCACTTCAGTAGACTTGTCCAAGTCTGCTGAAGATCAATTCAGCTCTTTTACTCCCATTAACTTCAATGAGTTTTACTTGTCCAACTTCCCTGGATCAAGTAAACCCAACTCTGCTGATAACTCCAGAAATCTTGCCTCTGCAAGTGGCTTAGTTAGGATATCAGCTTTTTGATGATCTGTGTGGATCTTGACCAACTTTATATCCTTCTTCTCCACATGATCTCTAATGAAGTGATGCTTGATGTCCACATGTTTGCATCTTGTATACAAGACAGGATTTTGTGAAATAGCAATGGCACTATTGTTATCACAAAATATTGGCACTTCTGTAGAGTTGACTTTGTAGTCTCTTAGTTGTTGTCTCAACCAAAGGATCTGAGCACAACAACTTCCAGCTGCAACATATTCAGCTTCAGTGGTGGAAGTAGCCACTGTGTTTTGCTTCTTGGAGAACCAAGATATGAGCTTGTTGCCTAAGAATTGACAAGTCTCTGAAGTGGACTTTCTATCAATTCTGCAACCTCCATAGTCAGCATCTGAGTAGCCAGTTAACTCAATGTTGTCATCAGCACGGTACCAAAGGCCTAGATTCTCAGTGCCTTTGAGATACCTCAAAATCCTCTTTGCAGCCTCAAGATGGCTTTTCTTAGGATTTGCTTGAAACCTTGCACAAACACCTACTGCAAAGGTGATGTCAGGCCTGCTGGCAGTGAGATAGAGGAGTGAACCAATTATTCCTCTATACTCAGTGGAGTTGGTTGACACACCACTCTCATCAGGATCCATCTTCCAATTTGTGTTCATTGGGATCCTTACTGGCTTGCTAGTAGCACACCCAAACTTCGTGATCATTTCTCTGGTGTACTTAGCTTGGTTGATGAAGATTCCTTCTTTTGATTGCTTGACTTGTAGGCCTAAAAAGAAGTTCATCAACCCCATCATGGACATTTCAAACTTGCTTTGCATTAGCTTGGAGAACTTCTCACACAGCTTTTCATTGGGAGATCCAAATATTATGTCATCTACATAAATTTGGACAAGCAAGATGTCCTCTCCTTCAGAGATTCTGAAGAGAGTTCTGTCCACAGTTCCCTTGGTGAATCCATGATCCAAGAGGAATTGTGACAGTGTATCATACCAATCCCTAGGGGCTTGCTTGAGTCCATACAGAGCTTTCTTCAGTCTGTAAACTTGGTTTCCAACCTCAAAACCTGGTGGTTGCTCTACATAGACTTCTTCTTTCAAGACTCCATTCAGAAAGGCACTCTTGACATCCATCTGATACACTTTGAACCTCTTGTGGGCTGCATAGGCTAGAAAGAGCCTTATTGCTTCTAGCCTTGCCACAGGTGCAAATGTCTCATCATAGTCAATGCCTTCATGTTGGCAATAGCCTTTTGCTACTAGTCTTGCTTTGTTTCTAACAATCACATCATTTTCATTCTTCTTGTTCTTGAACACCCACTTTGTTCCAATAACATCTTGATGTGAAGGTCTATCCACCAGCTCCCATACTTAATTTCTGGTGAATTGATTCAGTTCTTCCTGCATGGCTGTGATCCAATTGGCATCTTGGAGTGCTTCCTCAATATCACTTGGTTCTTGTTCTGACAAGAAACAACAGAAAAGAGCACTTTCACCATGAAATATCCTTGTTTTGACTCCTATACTTGGGTCACCAAGTATTAGATCAGTAGGATGGTCAGACAACCAAGTCCTTCTTTTTCTGATCTCTTCAGTAGAGTTGTCCTCTACTGAAGTTGAGTCATTTTGATCATAAAATTCAGGGTAATTGAATGCAGGATCTAATTCAGGATCATAATCAGGGGTGTTGTCCTCAATGTCAGGGACATTGACATTTTCAACATTTTGAGTTCCCCCTTGATTATTTAATCCATTAACTACCTCAGCAGGAACTGCTTCTTCATTGGTAGTTGTTACCTGGATGTGAACTGGGATTGGATCATTCAGTTCACCATTCCTTTCAGTGGGATTTGTCACAGGAGGATTGCCTTCAGGGTTGTTGTCCAAAGTGAAGTTTTCAGGTAGGTTGGTTTGGACAACTTCTATGAATTCAGTGTCTTTGTCTTTTAGGCTCAGTCTGGTTGTCCTCTGTGTGATTTCTTCTGATTCCAAGTTCTCATTCCTGAACTCATGAATAGATTCATCAAACACAACATGAGGTGTTTCCTCCACAATAAGGGTTTTCTTGTTGTAGACCCTGAAAGCTCTACTGATTTGAGAGTATCCAAGGAATACTCCTTCATCAGCTTTGCTATCAAAGGCTTTCAGCTGATCTTTCCCATTATTGTGAATAAAACACTTGCAACCAAAAATGTGAAAGTATGACACTTTAAGCAATCTTCCTTTCCAGAGTTCATAGGGGGTTTTGCCTTGCCCCTTAGTGATCAAACATCTATTTTGAGTATGACATGCAGTGTTTATAGCTTCAGCCCAAAACCTCTTAGGCAAATTTGAATCAGCAATTAAAGTTCTAGCAGCCTCTTTTAAAGTTTGATTTCTTCTCTCTGCAACTCCATTTTGTTGGGGGGTTCTAGCTGCTGAGGTTTCATGAGCTATTCCATTAGATGTGCAATACTCATTGATGTATGAATTAATGAACTCAGTGCCTTTATCAGATCTTATCTTGATAATGCTAAGGCTTTTCTCATTTGACAATCTCTTTAACAGTTCAGGTAGTTTGACTTGAGTTTCCTTCTTATTAAGGAGAAATACTACCCATGTGAACCTAGAGAAGTCATCTACTACAACCAATGTGTATTTTCTACCATTTATGCTTACAGGGGTAATTGGTCCAAATAGGTCCATGTGTAGGAGTTTAAGCACCCTTTCAGTAGAGATGACTGGTTTTCCCTTAAATGAGGGTTTGATCTGTTTTCCTTCTTGGCATGGTTTACAAACATGCTCTTTAATGAAAACCTCATTAGGTAGTCCTTTAACTAATGCATTTCTAGCAATTTTGTTCATTGTTTTGAAGTTCAAGTGGTTTAATCTTTTATGCCATAACCAACTTTGTTCACTAGAACTCTTAGCAATGAAGCATGTAGCATCAGTAGACTTGTCCCAGTCTGCAAAATACACATTTCCTTTCCTAGTTCCAGTCAGTAGAGTTTGTTGAGTCTTATCTTTGATTAAGCATTTTCCACTAGAAAACTCAACATTGAAATCTTTATCACAGAATTGACTGATACTTAGGAGATTATATTTGAGACCAGCCACATAAAACACATTGGATACTTTGATGTTACCAATCATCAAAGTACCATAACCTTTTATAGTTGCTTGTGAGCTGTCTCCAAATGTGACATTTGGGCCTTCTTTCTCAATAAAATCAGTGAGGAGTTCCTTGTTTCCAGTCATGTGCCTTGAACATCCACTGTCAAGGTACCATGCTGACTTTTTGCTCATGCTCCTCTTCTTGTGGCCCATAGGTACCTGCAATTAGATAGGTTTAGGTACCCTTTGAGTTTTGGGTCCTGAGAGGTTAGCTGTACTTTTAGGAACCCAAACTTGCCTAATAACCCTGATTGATTCAAGGTGGCTAAGTTGTCTTCCTCTAGCATCTACATACACTGTCTTTCCCTTAAATGCTTTTGGGAATCTTTGAGGAAAGACTTTCTTATGACCATTACCCTTTGGCATGAAGGGTTTTGGTTGTCTCATTTTATTTTGCCTTTGAGGATAGTTATCCTTAGGTCTATTCAGCTGAGGCTTTCTCAGAAGAGTTGGCCTAGGCTGATTATACCTTGGACAATTCCTCTGAACATTGTTCAGTAGAGTTGCCCTTCCAATGGGTCTACTCTGCTGACCAACATTCCTCTTATGTTCAGGAGCTTTGGCCATTTCCTTAGGTTTAGGCCTATTCTCCTGAAGCATTTGAGTAGGCAGATCATCCATTTTGCCCTTTCCTTTGTTCAGTGGCTGAATCACTTCATTTTCAGTTTGTGCCACTGACTTAACAAAGATTCTCTTAGTGTTACTTACAGAAGCAACACTAAGACAAGGTGAAGATTCAAATGGATCAAAACCTAATCCACTTCTTTGAGCCATAGGTCTTTGATAACTCTGAATTTCCTCTATTGCTCTAGAGGATTTCTTCAGAGCAGACATCTTTAATTTCAGGCTCTCTTCACTTGATTTAAGAATGTCATATTCATGTGAGAGGTTTTCAAACTTGGCATTTAGAATTTTAAGTTCAAAATCTTTTCTCTTTTGAGAGAGAAGTTGATCATCAATCTCCTTTTGTTGGTCAACTATCCTGAGATTTGCTTCCTCAAGCTCTCTCAAGACTTGTTGATACAACTCAGTAGACTTGACATCAACAACTGTCTCAGAGTTTTTGGCAAGTTCAATAGCCAATCTTTCATTTTCTCTCACACAATTATCATGAAATTCTTGTAGCATAGTGAAATCTTCCATCAACTTTCCAAGGGAAAGCTTCAAGTTGACCTCACTATTGTTTTGTGAGATGAATGATGGTGAACTAGAAGTAGAGGATACCTCATCATCCTCAAGAGCCATGTTGTAGACAACATCATCATCATCACTGTTGGAGAACAGTCCATCAGAAGAGTTGAAGCTTTCAGCACTATCAGATTCTTCACCAGCCATCATGGCCTTTCTATTGGTGAATTTTCTGTCTCTTTTAGCTTGCCTCTCTCTTCTCTCCTTAGAGCTTAATTCAGGGCAATCATACTGGAAGTGCCCTTTCTTCTTGCAGTTATAGCACAGATCTTCATCATCTTCTTTCTTTGATTCTTCTCTTCTTTTTGATGATGAAGGTTCAGCTCTACTGGACCTTCTCCTATCAGAGTACTTGTCCTCTGATCTTTTCTCTTCAGGCTTTTTAGCTTCAGCCTGATCTTCAGGAGAGTTGTACCTTCTCCTGAATTTGTTGTCCTGGTAGAATTTCTTGTATCTACCAAACCTTGAATTTAGCTTTTCAAACCTTCTAGCCATCAAGGCTAGTTCTTCCTTCATTTCAGTCTTTGAGACTGACTTTGATGATCTTGGAGTGGACTGCATTTCTGGTTCAGCAGTTTTGGCTTTGAATGCCACTCCCTTAGTAGGATTTGAAGGTTCCTCAATAGGCTTTCTTCTATTGAGGTCGAACTCATAAGCTTTGAGTTCTGAGAAGATTTGTTGCATGGGCATGGTGGAGAGATCTTTGGTATTTTGCATCATTACAGCATAGACATCCCACTTTTGAGTGAGACTTCTCAAGATCTTCAACCCAACTTCTCTCTTAGTGTAGACCTTTCCCAATGAGTTGATCTCATTCATCACATCAGTGAATCTACCAGCAAACTTATCAATGGACTCCTCAGACTCCATTGCAAACTGTTCAAATTTCTGCACTTCCACTTGGAGCTTATTCTCTTTGATCTTTTCAGTACCCTCACACATTTCTGCAAGAGTATCCCAAATCTCTTTGGCAGTTGTGCAGTGGTAGACCCTTCCCATGACTGCATCTGGAATTGTTTGATAGAGGGTGTTCATTGCTAGATAATTCAGATTATCCTTCCTCTTTTCATCAGCAGTGAAGTCATCTTCATCTTTAGGAAGTACATCTCTTGTGTCTGCCCTTTGAGCCTCTGTGACTCTGGGATTAACAAATGTGAACACAAAAGGACCCCTTGTGATCACTCTCAACATATCAGTATGAAGAGATGCAAGATGAGCCCTCATTCTGATTTTCCAGAAATCATAATTATCAATTGAGAACATGGGCAATTTGTGATGAGATATGTGATTGACTGGATTAGTTGCCATATTGTCCAATCCTTGAACAGCAGGAGGTGGAACTGCAGCATTTATGTTTTGATCAGGATTTTGTTGCTGCTGGTTCTGGTTGTTGTTATTTCCTCTTGCCATTTCTGTAAGAGAAGGTTAGACAATAGATACAAATGACTTCAGATAGATCAGTTCAGTGACCACACCAAATATGTGATTTTTGAAAACCAAGATGGCTTTTCAGAAGCAGTGGTCTTTGAACCCCTGCTCTGATACCACTTGTTGGTCCTGAAAGGAGTATATAACAAGTGTATGGGGGGGGGGAATACACTTGTATGCAAATTCTTTTCTAACTTGATCAAACCAGAGCTCATCAAGGTTGTCTTGGACAACTCTGCTGAAGATGATTAACTCTTCTAAGATAATCAAACTACTAAGTACTATTGAGTACTTAGTTGAATAACTATCTAGGGGAGTTATATGTGCGGAATAGTGGTTGGCCCTTTTATTTTAGACTCCTTTAGTTTCTGAAATCACTTAGTCAATTCAATACAGTCCTGTTTCAGGGAACTTGTCCAAATCAGTTTTGCACAGTCTTTGAATGTTTATCCTTTGAAAGATCAGTTTTGTGTGCAGTGTTGAATGTATGAAAGTACTTTGAAAGTAAATCAACACAAGAGTTTATAGTGGTTTAGAGACTCAAGCTCCTACATCCACTTTCCATGATTGAACAGGATAATTCCTTCACTCTTGGAATTAACTTGTTTTATAGTGCCAAGGTGCACTTGATCAATAACACCACTCCTTGGTGAATTGATCCCTAGGATGTCTAGAGTCCTAGTACCCTCTTCTCAACTCAGAACTGAACTGTTCTTCTCTCAACAGTCAGCTCCTACCACTTCTACTACTACAACCTTCTCACTTTCACTCTTGAAAGATATGAGGATTGAAGTAAGGTTCCAACTAATGAGATATCCTTTACAATGAAGATCAGTGTATAAGGATAGGATATCTCTCTAAGCTTGTGTATAGATATACAATGTAGTTCAGCTTAGATGACGTGTTTGAAGACTAAGATAGTCTTTGAAAGCTATGAAAGTTCTATGAGCTTCAGAATTCTTGTGTAGTTGGATTCTGTTGAGGTTCTTTCAAATGGTCTTCACACTTCTGTATTTATAGACAAATGAAGGATTTGCCCGTTAGAGAGGCAGCCTCAAATGTCCATAAATGTCTTCTTTCAGTTCTTCAACTTTGAAGACAGAATCTTGATAGTGACATGTCCTCATTTGGGAAATAAACGGCTGTAAGAGCTTTGTCTTCATTCTGCAGCACTCTTCCCAATGTCTGACTTTCAGATTCTCTTGTTAGGACTTGGACATGGCTTCTGAAGGTTGTTCCATTGATAGGACAACATTCCTCATCATTTGGACAACTCTTCTTATCACTATCAGCAGTCTTGCTTATCAGCAAGGTTGGCTTGCTATTCTTCAGATGACTTGACTCATACCCTTTGCTTCACTTCAAGGTGATCTTAGCATGTTGATTTGTAGTTCTTTAGGGTTTGGTTGTCTCTATCTTTTCAGCATAGTTGACCTCAGGCTTTCAGAGCACTTGATCTTGATTTCTTGTACTGAGACAACTCCTCTGGACAACTCTCCTGATCAGCATAGTTGGTCTTCCAAAAGACTTAGTGTAATGATACCTTAAGAATCCTTGATAAATTACTCTACAATCTGCATTACATTATATATGTTGGGAATAAAATGATTTTGATTTAGATACCAAAACCCCTGATTGATGATGTTCAGATTAGTTGAGATATGCTCAAGTCTAGTTCAGACAAGTTGTCTCAGAACACTTGAGTAAGTAGAATTGCCTAAGTCTAAAATCTCAGAAATGTTGTGAGATTTATAGTTCAGGATAGTTGTCCAAAGCTGAAATGTTAGGCAGCTTGATAAGTATTAAGTCTCTAGGCCAAAGTTGCTGAGTTTTTACAAGACAAGCTCACTGAGTGGTCAACATGGCTGAAAGGATCAAAGAATGATAAGGCAAGGACTGTTGCACTGATAAGAACTGCATCAGATCAATCAAAGTGCCAATGATCAAGTGCATTGAATGCTAGAGTCACAAAAGACACGTTCAGTGAAGCATTTATTGCCAATCAAGCCTGAACCAAGCATTGAAGACTTAGAGCATTAAAGACAGAAGCATTGAATGAATTTTGGAACATTCTAAAGTTGGAGCAGGAATGTTCAGGGAACTTGTCCCATCTGACCGTTGGTTGAGTGTAGAGTTTGCCACAAATCAATCTTGGGAAATGTGCATATTTGGAAACTGACACAAGTCATCTCAGCCGCATTTCTCAGAAGTCAACACATTCATTCCAGCAACCATTGAAGAAGCTTTTACACACTGGATAAAAGGATGCCAAGCTTCATAACCGTTTCAATGGTGCTGCAAATAGACATATTTGAATTGCTATCCCTCCAACGGTTAGTTGTTCAAATTTGTCTATAAATACAAAAGTGATCAAGGGATTCAAAGATCCAACTACTTGCTATCAAACTATCATCAAGCAAATCAAAGGAAACCAAGCTGTTCTTCAGAATCCTAAGTTTCCTGAATCACTTCAATTAGCTAAGCCAATCTTTGTAAACATCCAAAGTTTAGCATTGAGATATCCTAAGCCTTTACACTGTTCTTATTGTAAAGGATATCTCTACTAGTTGGAACCAAACCTCAAACCCTTATCTCATTAAGTGAAGAGAGAGTTTGCTGTAGAAGTGAGGAGTTAAGGACTGTTATTGTGAAACACAGTCTTAACTCAGAGAGATTGAGCACTAGGACTCAGATTATCCTAAGGCTCAAAGCACTAAGAGAGTGTTGTTGATCAGTGCACCTTGGCACTATAAAACAAGCTAATTCCATTGTGAAGGAATTATCCTGTTCAATCAGGGAAAGTGGATGTAGGAGCTTGAGACTCTGAACCACTATAAATTGTGTGCCATTTACTTACTGCCTTTATTATTCACTTAAATTCAAACATATTTCAAAGAGCAAAACTCAGTAAGTTAAGAAAAACTGTTTTGGACAAAGTCCCTGATAACTGTATTTTTCAGAAATCAACTTGGAGTATTTCTTTGAGTTAAAGGCCAACCACATTCCGCACTTAGAAACTCTTTTAGATATTTAGCTAACTGATCACTTAATAGTAATCAGTAGGACAAGTATCTATCAAAATTCACACTCAGGCTAGTTGTGAGACAACCTGCCTGATAAGACCAGTTCATCAAAAAGAAAAGAATTCGCATACACAAGTGCATTCCCCCCCCCCATACACTTGTGTTATACTCCACCAAGGACCAACAAGTGGTATCAGAGCAGGGGTTCAAAGACCACTGCCTCTGAAAATCATTGATTTTCAAAAATCACATTTTCTGTGGTCACTGAACTGATCCAAATTTCTGAAAAACCTATCTGTGTTTATCTTATATTATTTCTGTTGAAATGGCTAACAATGCAGTTCCAGGGGATGCTGTTAACACCATCAACAACATGGGTCCAAACCAAGTCAATCATATTTCTCATCACAAACTGCCAATGTTCTCAATTGAGAATTATGATTTCTGGAAGATTAGAATGAGAGCACATCTTGCCTGTCAGCATGATGAAATGCTCAAAGTAATCACCAGAGGGCCCTTCACATTCACCAAAGCAAATCCCAAGCTCACTGATGCTCAGAAAGCAGATCCAAGAGAGTTGCTACCAAAGGATGAGGATGATTTTACAGCTGAAGAAAGAAAAAGGCACAACCTGAACTACATTGCCATTAATACATTGTACCAGACTATTCCAGATGTAGTGATGGGAAGAGTGTACCACTGCACATCAGCAAAAGAAATTTGGGACACCTTAGCACTTATGTGTGAAGGTACCAAAAAGATAAAAGAAAACAAGCTTCAAGTGGCTATCAAAAAATATGAACAATTCTCTATGGAAGCCAATGAAACTATTGATCATCTTGATGGCAGATTCACTGACATCATGAATGAGATAAACTCTCTTGGCAAGTTCTATGCCAAAAGAGAAGTTGCTTTGAAGATTCTGAGAAGTCTCACATTCAAGTGGGACATATACTCTGTCATGATGCAAAACACTAGCAATCTTGACAACATGCCCATGCAGCAAGTGTTCTCTGAACTCAAAGCATATGAGTTTGATCTAAACAGAAAGAAAGTGCATGATGAGCCATCCTCCTCAAGCAAAGGTGTTGCTTTCAAATCTGCTGAAACAGAAAAGAAGAGTACTCAAAGATCCTCTCAATCTGTTTCAAAATCTGAAATGAAGGAGGAGCTGGCACTCATGGCAAGGAGATTTGAGAAGCTCAACTCCAGATTTGGTAGATACAAGAAGTTCTACCAAGACAACAGAACCAGAAGGAGATTCAGCTCTCCTGACAACAAATCAGAGGTCAAAGTCTCTGATGAAAAGAAAGAAGAAAGATATGCTGACAGAAAGAAGTACAGCAAAGCTGAACCATCATCATCAAGGAGGAAGGAGTCCTCAAGCAAAAAGAATGATGATGAAGATGTGTGTTACAACTGCAAGAAAAATGGTCACTTTCAGTATGATTGTCCAGACCTGAGTGCAAAAGAAAGAAAAGAAAGGCAAAACAAAAGAGACAACAGGCTAAACAACAGAAAGGCCATGATAGCTGGGGATTCAGCAAGTGAAGAGAGTGTCTACTCTTCTGATGATGGACTGTTCTCCAACAGTGACAGTGATGATGACTGTCAAATGGCATTTGAAAATGAAGAGGTATGTTCATCTTTTAATTCTTTAAGTTCTTCTAACAACACACATGAGTCCAGTGAAATCCACTTGAAACTCAACTTTGGAAAGTTACTTGAGGATTTCACCAGACTACAAGAAGTATGCAATATGTCACTTAGAGAAAATGAGCTACTGAATTCTAAAGCTCAAACTCCCAACCTTCCTGAACCAGAGTTTGACTTTAAATCAACTGAGTTGTATCAAAATATTGTGAGAGAACATAAGGAAATGTCTCTCAAAGTCTCTGAACAACAAAAGTTGATTGATGATCAAGAACTGGCCTTGACGAAAAAGGATTTTGATCTTAGAATTCTTCAAGCTAAATTTGACAATCTCTCAAGTGAATTTGATACTCTGAAATTAAGTGAGGGGAGCTTAAAAATGAAAATGTCTGCCTTGAACAAATCTGTTAAGGCAATAGAGGAAATTCAAGGGTTTCAAAGACCATTTGCTCAAAAGGGTGGATTAGGCTATAATCCATTTGAACCCTCACTTGGTCTTAGTATTGCCTCATCAAGTAATTCTAAGATGACTTTTGTAAGATCAGTGGCACAACAAAATGAAATAGAAGTAAATCAACCACTGATCAAGGATAAGGGTAAAGGTATCTTTATACCAACTCAAGTAAACAATGCTTCTAAACCCATACCTAAGGAAAAGGTTAAGAACATTGGTTACAGGAGAAATGAGATTCAGAAACGTAGAACCAATGGAAGGCCAACCTATCTGAATCCTCATCAGAGGAGTTGTCCAAAATCTGTCCAGAAAAGGCCAACTCAAATGAGGCAACCTCAACTGAATGGATTAAGGCCAATCCCCTCTGACAGGTATAAAACATTCAGGAAGCCTGGACCTTACATGCCAAAAGGAAAAGGCCATCCAAGCCCCTATCCTCAAAGGTCTTACCAAGCTGCACCTAAGTCTAGTAACTTCAGGAGAAATGTCCCAAAGAAATTCACCAACTCTCCTGAACCTTACAAGGCTAACACCTATACACAGAAACCACCCAAGGCATTTAAGGGTCAAACTGTGTATGTAGATGTAAATGGAAACCAAGTCAGTCACTTTGAGTCAATCAGAGTAATAAGGCAGATTTGGGTTCCAAAAGGTACAGCTAACCCTCTAGGACCCAACACTCAAAGGGTACCTAAATTTTAACTTTGCAGGGTTGTAAGGACCACAAGAAGAGGAGAAGCATCAACAAGAAAACAGCATGGTACTTGGACAGTGGATGTTCAAGACACATGACTGGGAACAAAGAGCTTCTCTCAAAATTCATAGAAAAAGATGGTCCTTCAGTAACTTTTGGAGATAGCTCTCAAGGGATCACAAGAGGCTATGGTACATTAAGCATTGGTAGTGTCAAAATTACTGATGTATCATATGTCCTAGGCAGATTGGAGCAAAACCCCTGAAGCAGTTTGTCTTGTTGCCAAAAGCACAAATGAGCAAAGCTGGCTGTGGCACAAGAGATTGAACCATCTGAACTTCAAAACCACCAACAAGATTGCAAGAAACTCTCTAGTTAAAGGGCTGCCTAATCAAATGTTCATCAAAGAACATATATGCCAGCCATGTCAGGAAGGAAAGCAGATCAAAGCTTCATTCAAAGGAAAGCCTGTCATCTCAACTGAGAGAGTTCTTCAACTACTGCATATGGATTTATTTGGTCCAATTATCCCAGTAAGTATAAATGGAAGAAAATATGCATTAGTTGTTGTTGATGATTTTTCCAGGTACACTTGGGTAGTATTCTTGCTGAACAAAAAGGAGACCCAAGTCAAGCTACCTGAATTGATGATGAGATTGAGTAATGAAAAGGGCCTAAGAATTGTCAAGATCAGATCTGACAAAGGCACTGAATTCATAAACTCATACATCAATGAGTACTGCAGCAAGAATGGCATCACTCATGAGACTTCAGCAGCAAGAACACCTCAACAAAATGGGGTTGCTGAAAGAAGGAACAAGACCTTGAAAGAGGCAGCAAGAACATTGATTGCTGAATCCAAACTGCCTAAAAGGTTCTGGGCTGAAGCCATTAGCACTGCATGTCACACTCAAAACAGGTCCTTAATCACCAAAGGACAAGGTAAAACCCTATATCAAATATGGAAAGGTAGATTGTCCACTGTTGCTTATTTTCATATATTTGGTTGTAAGTGTTTCATTCATAATAATGGGAAAGAGCAATTGAAAGCTTTTGACAGCAAAGCTGATGAAGGAATATTTATTGGATATTCACAAATCAGCAAGGCTTACAGAGTCTACAATTGCAAAACCCTTATTGTGGAAGAAACACCTCATGTTGTGTTTGATGAATCTATTAATGAGTTCAGGGATAGAAACCTGAATATTGATGAGATAACACAAAGAACAACCAGACTAAGGCTTCAAATCAAGGACACAGTGTTTGTAGATGTTGCCCAGCCTGAACTTGATGATAATCAAATACTGGACAACCTACCTGATGGCAATCAACCAGAAGTCAACCAACCTGAAGGTGAAGTTGAACTGACTGACCCCATCCCAGTTCAAAACCAGGTAACAACTACCAATGAAGAAGCAGTCAATGCTGAGGTAGTAAATGGATCCAATATTCAAGGGGGAACCAATGAAAATGTCAACTTATCTGACAATGAGGACAATACCCCTGAATATGATCCTGAACTTGATCCTGCAATTAACTTTTCTGAATTTAATGAGTCTAGTGATCCAACCTCATATGAGGACAATCCTCCTGAAGGGATCAGGTCTAGAAGGACTTGGTTGCAGGACCACCCATCTAGCCTGATACTTGGTAATCCAAGTGAAGGGATCAAAACTAGAAGGTTTCATGGAGAAAGTGCTTTGTTTTGTTGTTTTCTTTCAGAACAGGAACCAAAAGACATTGAGGAAGCACTACAAGATACCAACTGGATCATAGCCATGCAAGAAGAGCTGGACCAGTTCACCAAAAATGAAGTATGGGAGCTGGTAGATAGGCCAACTCATCAAGATGTCATTGGAACCAAATGGGTGTTCAAAAATAAGAAAAATGAAAATGACATCATTGTGAGAAACAAAGCATGATTGGTGGCCAAGGGATATTGTCAATCTGAAGGGATTGATTATGATGATACTTTTGCTCCAGTGGCCAGACTTGAGGCAATCAGACTCTTCTTAGCATATGCAGCTCACATGAGATTCAAGGTGTATCAAATGGATGTGAAGAGTGCATTTCTCAATGGGGTGCTCAAAGAAGAGGTATATGTTGAACAGCCCCCAGGTTTTGAAGAAGGAGACAAGGTGTACAGATTGAAGAAAGCTCTTTATGGCTTAAAGCAAGCTCCAAGAGCTTGGTATGACACCTTATCACAGTTTCTTCTAGATCATGGTTTTGTCAAAGGCACTGTTGACAGAACTTTGTTCAGAATCTGTGAAGGAGATGATATTTTGTTAGTCCAAATCTATGTGGATGACATTATATTTGGATCTCCAAATGAGAAGATGTGTGAGAAGTTCTCCGAACTCATGCAGAGCAAATTTGAGATGTCCATGATGGGATTGATGAATTTCTTCTTAGGACTTCAAGTCACTCAATCTAAGAAAGGAATATTCATCAATCAGGCCAAGTATACAAGGGACATGATCAAAAATTTAGGATGTGCTACAAGCAAGCCAGTTAGAATTCCTATGAACACTAACTGGAAGATGGATCCTGATGAAAGTGGAGAGTCAACAAACTCCACTAACTACAGAGGAATCATAGGATCCTTGCTATATCTCACTGCAAGCAGGCCTGATATCACATTTGCAGTTGGAGTTTGTGCAAGATTTCAAGCAAACCCAAAGAAGAGCCATCTTGATGCTGCCAAGAGAATCCTAAGATATCTCAAGGGATCTGAGAATCTTGGATTATGGTATCCAGCTAATGACAACATTGAGCTCACTGGATATTCAGATGCAGACTATGGAGGATGTAGAATTGACAGAAAATCCAGCTCTGGAACATGTCAATTCTTGGGCAGCAAGCTCATCTCATGGTTCTCCAAGAAGCAAAATACAGTTGCCACTTCAACAACTGAAGCAGAATATGTAGCAGCTGGAAGTTGCTGTGCTCAGATACTTTGGCTCAGGCAGCAACTTAGAGATTACAAAGTCATCACAAAATCCAGTGCTACACACTAGATGCAAATTGCCATCTCACAATAGTGCAATTGCCATCTCACAGAATCCAGTGCTACACACTAGATGCAAGCATGTTGATATCAAGCATCATTTCATAAGGGATCATGTGGAGAAGAAAGATATTAAGCTTGTCAAAATTCACACTGATAAGCAAAAAGTTGATATCTTGACTAAGCCTCTAGCTGAAGCAAGGTTCTTGGAATTGTCAGCTGAATTGGGCTTACTTGATCCAGGGAAGATGGAGAAATGAGGAAAGAAAGCTCATGTGAAGGGGGAAGTTCATTAAGATGAACTTCAGCAAAGTTGGCCAACCTCACTGAAGCAATCTGTCAAAAAGGGAAACTCAGCAAAGTTGTCCTTATGGTGTTCAGCAATGTTGGTCAGGAGCTTTGTCCTAGTGGGACCCAGTCAGCAACATTGGGACCCACTCAGGCATGTTGGTCAGACATTTTGACCAAGAGAGAAGTCAAAACACATCTCAGGATGGTTGTCCGAGTAAATTGGATAATTATTGCTATTTTTAGCATTGATTAGACATTTAAAAGGTTTCTTGGTCTAAGAGTAGGCCATTTTAGGATGGCGTGTGCTATAAAGATTTTTGCCACCAAAATGGCAAATCAACATTTAATGCAAAATCTTAATTAAGATTTCATGAATTCTTGAGCCATCATCAAGGCCATTGATTTGCATTAAAACTTCATCAAACCGCCTAAAGCCCACTACCCCACTTTATCCAATTGGTTTTTATTATTACCCACTGTTATTATCTATTAACCAACGGTTAATAAATTCCCCACATATATAAACTCCTCAATTTTTACTTCCTTCCTTACGCACTCATAATTCCAAATCCTCAAAGTTTTTGAAAACCTCTCAAAACCTGCAACTTTTCTCCAAACCTTTTCTATCTCTCAAAATTATCCATGGCTCCCAAAATCAAAAGAGAAGAACTTGTAGATTTCAATGATTCCTCCTTGGACATTGATTTCTCTTATCTCAGCAACCCAAATTCTCTTTGGTTTGAAAAGTTGGTAGCTTTTGATAGCCCAGATACAGAAGTTCATCCTGTACTCCATTTGCTTAGGGAAGCAGGCCTTGAAAGATTTCTTGGCACCAAGCCTGATTCCTGCCTGAATTCTTTCATGGCAGAGTTCTTTGCCCATCTCAGATGGAAGGGCAAAAAGGGTGATGTGTGCACCAAATTAACTTATGCTGAGGAAGATGAAGATGAAGAAAGCCAACACACAATCATCTTCACTGCAGAGGATCTTGATGCTAGCTTTGGGCTACCATCTGAAGGACAGAATCCAAAAGTATACAAAGAAGGAGAGGATCAGGAGTTCTACTATCCATGGATGATAGTACCCAAGAAACTTGTAAGTGCTCAAAACAAGAACACCTTAAAGCCAGTTTATAGGCACTTGTTTGATTGTGTTGTGAAGAGCTTGTTGAGCCATTCTGGAAGTGTTGAACAAATCAGTATGCCAAAACTGAGAGTGATGGCTGCTGTGATTGACTCTGCTGAAAAGAGAGTCAAGTTTGATTGGAAAAGTTTCATTCTGGACAAGATGATGAATGAAAAGTTCAAGTTTAAGGAGGTGAAGCACCACAAGGTGGTGGTTGATGGGAGACTCCAGTTTTGCACAAGAGCTAGCCTGCTCTTGGAAAGATTTGCTCACTATACCCATCTCCAAGTCAAGCCAAAGCCTTTTCCAGCTCAAAAGGTGATGTTTAGGAAGCTGTCTTCCAAGACTGAGAAGAGGAAGCAAGAGGCAGCGTCCAAGAAAGTTGTTGTTGTTGTACCAGCAACCAGAGCCTCTCCAAGAAAAAGAAAAGCTCAAACAGCAAAAGCACAGCTAAAGATGAAGAGGATGAAGAAGATTTTGAGTGAATCTTCTCCAGAAAGCCAGTCAAGAAGTGGAGGAGCCACTTCTGAGGAAATTGAAAAATTTGCTGAAGAAGGAGCCAATCCTCCTGAAGAGAGTGAAGAAGTCAGGGAGTTTGTCCCTCTGGAGCCTGAAGCTGTGACTGAGTATGGAGACCTTGATAAGCCAACAAGGTCAGAAAGGAGAAGAAGAATTATCAAAACTTCTGAGAAGCAGAAGTTGATGGAGGAAGAAAAGAAAAAGAAGGAATTCTTCAAGGAGATTAGACAGGCAAGTAGGTCTAACTCCAAGTCCAAGTCAAAGCCCAACAGCCCTAAAGCCAACTCTCCTGATATTCAATCTGAAAGAATATCTCCATCAAGGCATGAGGAAGAGGAGTGCAAGACTCCTGAAGATGCCCCAATTGTGGCAAAGAAGGTCTATTCTCCTGAAGGTGCTCCTGATAGGTCAGGAATTGATGTGCTGGCTGATTTGGTCAATCTTGAAAATAGACAATTCTCCCCACTTGACCCCAGATTACTCTCATACACCAAACTTCTTGAAACTGTTCTTCAAGAAGGTGATCAAGTTGTTCTCCCACCCATTCCAGCCATTCCAATTACCTCTTCAGGAACATTGCTCTCAAAAGCACCTGAATCCCAAATTGTCTTAAGCTCATCTGAACCCAATCCTTCTGAACCCAACCTACCTGAATCCCAGCCCAACCTACCTGAATCCCAATCCAACCCTCCTGAATCCCAAACCAACTCTTCTGATGGAGATGAAAGTGGTGAAGAGTACACATATGAGGGGATGCTGAGGCAGATTGCCAAGGCTAATGTGGATGAGTTGTATCCTGGATTGAAGGCTTATCCTAGGCTGCAACAACAGTTTTATGATCTCAGGGCACTTGTTGAGATCAAGGATAGAACTATGGTGGAAATAGCTCAGGCTATTCAGGATAAAAGAGCTAGCTGGTGGCAGGTTGAAGAGAACAGGCTTTTACATTTTGCAAATGTGAAGAAGTCCAGTGTGTTGACCACTGAGGCCTTGTTCTGCACCATTGTTCATGAGAAGGTGCTTGCTGAGAGAGAAAGAATTGCACAAGGAATCAAACATCCTGATAGCACATCTGATGATGATAATGATGATGATGATGATAACACCAATCCCAACCCTCCTGGCCTAAATTCTGCTCAGGTACATTACTTGACCTATCATTCTGTTAAGGACTCTGATCATTCAGAGGAGTTGACCAAAGATGGTGACTCAGTCCAAGATGCATTGGCCAAGGATGGTTCTTCTAAATCAGAGGCACAACTTGACAATGTTGAGACTTCCATGGGAGAAGCTGGTTTGGCTAAAGCCTCATCAATGTCAGGACAGTTGGACATTGACCAGTCTTTAGTCATTCAGGATGACTCAGTGGACTTGGGATGCCCAAGCACTGTGATCTCCCAACAACTGCCCTCTGTGGATCCTGTTGAGGATATGGAGGTGTCAGGTTTAGGAATGGAAGGAGTTGAAAAGGATGATAGAATTGAAAAATCAGAGGGAGATGATGAGGATTGTGTGATCACTGGTAGCCTGAGTGCACCACAAAAAGAGGGAGATGAAGTAGAAATATTGGGTGCAGCCCAATATGAGAGTCAGGCTATTCTTCAAGTCAAATCTGAACTTGATGAATCCCTTAGTGAAAGGAGGCCTGATTCTCCAGAGAATGTGAGTCTATCTGTTGATATTGAAGAAAAGAATAAAGTTGAAAATGAGAGTATAGGTGCTGATGTATCAGACCTATTGGGAGATAAAAAGAATGAGGGTGTTGAGGGAGATTTTACTAACACTCTTAGTTTTGCAGATTTTGTTGCTGTTACCATTGAACAAATTTTTGCAGATGCTTCCCATACTGACATTCCAGTTGATGCTGATATTGACCTTGAAGCAGTCTCAGCAAATGTGTCCACCTTGAACAAGATATACTTTGAGCAAGCCAATGCCACTGAGGCTGGTTTACAGATTACTACTCAGACTGCAACCATCATTGAAGAGCAATCAGAGAAGTTGGACACACTGGTCAGGGAAGTTGGGAAAGCACATGCTGCAACAGTAGACACCCTTGATGGCCAAGGCAAAACTCTAGCCTCTGTGGAGATGAGGCTCACTGGCTCAGAAGAGGTGATTTTGCCTACATTGGATGCAAGGATTTGTGGTTTTGAAACTGGACTGCAAACAGTTTCAACAGAGGTAACCAAGGCAAAGAATGCAATGAGAAAATTCACAAATTCAGTAAAGAAAGAGCAGCAAGGTCTCAAAGATCTGTACAAGCACAATGTGAGAGCTTTGAGAAAAACAATCAAGGATGCACTGAGGCAAAGGACAGCTGCTCAGAGAAAGAAGGCTGAAGAATTGAAAGCTGTTATGGTGAAAGAGGCTGCAAAAAAGTTCACTGTTGAACTGATGGCCAAAGTGTCTGATCAAGTTGTGGCCAACCTCACTGATCAACTTCAGGCCAAACTTGATCAATCACTGAAAGCCACACTGGATGCCATTGTTGCTCAGAAAATGAAGTCTGTCCACACATTCTTGAGCATGGCTGATGACAAGATGCAAAACATTCATGATGATAATGTTTATTTGCTGCAGGAGTTGAAGTCCCTCACTCAAGCCCACTCACATCTCTCAGTCTCTATGAGTGAGTTGAAGCCCCAATGTTTTGATAATGCCAAAAAGGGGAAAGAGAGAGAGCTAGGGCAAAGGGAACCTTGGTGATTGGTGAATCCCGAGGAAAGGAGAAAGTCCCTGAAGTTGAGGAGGAGAAAGAAGAAGACATTGGGAAAGGCAAAGGCCCAATGAACATTGAAAATTTGACTGAGGAAGAGCAAATCCAGATTGCTGTCAAGGAGTCTATGATGTCAGCAATGGAAAGTCAGGCAAGAGGGCTTCAGAGACCTGGTCGTGAGTCTGCAGGCCTTGACCCCAATGAGAAGGTTGCTGAAGTAAGGGGGAAGGTGACTAGGGCCTCTGAAAGAAAAATAAAGGAACTGCAAGCATTCAATGAGTTCCCAACTAGCCTGACTCTTCCATCAGAATTCCAGTCTGAAGAGTCAACTCCACTGAGGCAGTCTAAGAGGTTGAAGAAAACAGTTAAACTGCCTGAAATCCAAGAAGAAGATGAAGAAGAAGAAGAGCAGGACAAAGAGCCTGAAGTTAGTGTGCCCAAGCTTGCTGATGATCCTTCTAAGCCGTTTGAAGAAGGATTTGGAAAGGATCCAGAGACACAGGAGAAGCTAGCTCTTCAAATAGCTAAAGAAAGAATGGATCAGTTGGTTGAGGCCAACAAGGCAAGAGATGAGAGGAGGGCAAACTTCAAAGCTCCAAGAAGGAGGGCTTCTTACAGAAGACTCAAACCACAGATGCTGCAAAGATGGGACACTCAGTACCCTCACCATGATAAGTGGGTGCCAATCTCACTGAATGATGCATGGGAGGAGGCCAAGAGAAGCTTTGTGTATGACTTTTATGTCATAGGGAAATGGCTTGAAGAGAGTGTAGATGAAGTCTTTGTGCAGTTCATGTTTGAGAACCATAGGGACCTGTACCAGAAGCTGTTTGCAGCAGCTGAAATGGCTGGAATTGAGTTCAAGGCCCCTCGTCCTATTCTGTACATGCCTCCAAAGTTCAATGGGAACCTGATTGATGAGGGAAAGATTCTGGAGGAATTCATCTCAATCATGAGGATGGAGAAGATGAAGCCTGACCCTAAAGGATCCAACAAGGACATTTGGGAATTGAAGAAGAGGGTCTGGGCTCAGTATGGCATTGCTCCTCAAGATGATGGATCTCTCTGAAGGATAAGCTCATTCCTTCCCTCTCTATCTGTTTTTTATTTTAATGATTGTTGTTATTCTGTTTCATTAGTATCAGTCTAGTGAGTCCTTTTAAATTTTCTGATCTGTAATGCTCTTTGATTTATATGAAAGGATCACTATGTTTCTATCAAGAGATAACAACTCATTATCTCAACTAACCTGACATAACATATTTACTTGATTTATTGTGCTAACAGTTTCTTTCAGGAAAGTTGACCAGTTCACTCACCCTGGAGGTAAAGACTAGTATAAGTCAAGTTCCCTTTGTAATAGGTTTTGGCATCATCAAAAAGGGGGAAATTGTTGGGAATAAAATGATTTTGATTTAGATACCAAAACCCCTGATTGATGATGTTCAGATTAGTTGAGATATACTCAAGTGAGATCAGATTAGTTGTCTCAAGATACTTGAGTAAGTGTAGAATTGCTTAAGTCTAAATCTCAGAAATGTTGTGAGATTTATAGTTCAGGATAGTTGTCCAAAGCTGAAATGTTAGGCAGCTTGATAAGTATTAAGTCTCTAGGCCAAAGTATCTGAGTTCTTTCAAGACAAGCTCACTAAGTGGACAACATGGCTGAAAATGATAAGGCAAAGACTGTTGCACTAATAAGAACTGCATCAGATCAATCGAAGTGCCAATGATCAAGTGCATTGAATGCTAGGCTATCAAAAGACACATTCAATGAAGAATTTATTGCCAATCAAGCCTGAACCAAGCATTGAAGACTTAGAGCATTAAAGATAGAAGCATTGAATGAATGTTGGAACATTCTAAAGTTGCAGCTGGAATGTTCAGGGAAGTTGTCCCATCTGACCGTTGGTTGAGTGTAGAGTTTGCCACAAATCAACCTTGGGAAATGTGCATATTTGGAAACTGACACAAGTCATCTCAGCCGCATTTTTCAGAAGTCAACACATTCATTCTAGCAACCATTGAAGAAGCTTTTACACAGTGGATAAAAGGATGCCAAGCTTCATAGCCGTTTCAATGGTGCTGCAAATAGACAAGTTTGAATTGCTATCCCTCCAACGGTTAGTTGTTCAAATTTGCCTATAAATACAGAAGTGATCAAAGGATTCAAACAACCAACTACTTGCTATCAAACTATCATCAAGCAAATCAAAGGAAACCAAGTTGTTCTCTAGAATCCCAAGTTTCCTGATCACTTCAAATAGCTAAGCCAATCTTTGTAAACATCCAAAGCTTAGCATTGAGATATCCTAACCCTTTACACTGTTCTTATTGTAAAGGATATCTCTACTAGTTTGAACCAAACCTCAAACCCTTATCTCATTTAGTGAAGAGAGAGTTTGTTGTAGAAGTGAGGAGTTAAGGACTGTTATTGTGAAACACAGTCTTAACTCAGAGAGATTGAGCACTAGGACTCAGATTATCCTAGGGATCAAAACACTAAGAGAGTGTTGTTGATCAGTGCACCTTGGCACTATAAAACAAGCTAATTCCATTGTGAAGGAATTATCCTATTCAATCAGGGAAAGTGGATGTAGGAGCTTGAGACTCTGAACCACTATAAATTGTGTGCCATTTACTTACTGTCTTTATTATTCACTTACATTCAAACATATTTCAAAGAGCAAAACTCAGTAAGTTAAGAAAAACTGTTTTGGACAAAGTCCCTGATAACTGAGCTTGGAGTATTTCTTTGAGTTAAAGGCCAACCACATTCCGCACTTAGCAACTCTTTTAGATATTTAGCCAACTGGTCACTTAATAGTAATCAGTAGGACAAGTATCTATCAAAATTCACACTCAGGCTAGTTGTGAGACAACCTGCCTGATAAGACCAGTTCATCAAAAAGAAAAGAATTTGCATACACAAGTGCATTCCCCCCCCCCCCCATACACTTGTGTTATACTCCACCAAGGACCAACAATATATATATACTTACATTCAGAAGACTTAAACAAAGTTACTTGTCATCTTTACTCAAGGCAATGTATATCTATGTATAATAATAAACTATTCTTCATAAAATACTTTATTCATATACATACATACAGTATATTGTTGAGTTATACTTGGTTGGATTAATACACCATCCTCACCGACTCAACAGTATGCATGCACTGTACGAATTTCAAATAACACTTGTTCAAAATTTATAATTTCTGCATTCCATAAGATAAAGTCTGAATATCTTTAAATGTGAGCCCTTAGATCAAGAATCTCATTGTTGATCTTAAGAAGTAACTTTTCAGAAATTCAGACCTATCAACTCTATAGTTTGTCATCTTTCTCTCAACTACCTCATTTCTACCCCTATAAAAGGAGGAAGTTATGAGAATACCTAAGAACACAAATCACTAACTATTATTCTTGTTTCAGGTATGGAGAAAATCGAAAGAAGAGATGGAATGGAGATCATCCCTCAACCAAGGTCTTGGGTGAAGGAGATGAAGATTTGTCCTGAAGATGAAGATGATGCAGATCAGCATACTTGGTTCACTCAACATAAGTATGCCTATGAAAACTAGAGGAAGGAGAGACGTTCTTGTTGAAAACTAGAGGAAGGAGAGATGCAGAGGACAAAGTAGCAAGCAAGCAGAGCTTCTTCTCCAGGAGGAAGTTCTACATGGAGAGCTTGTTATCAAAGGCTACTATGTCAAAACAAATCAAGAAGACCAAGTCCATGGCTCTCTCTTCATACTCCATTGAAGCCTCTTCCAATCTTCCTTCCCTTTCAAGAGAAGCGAAGAAATTCAACAAGGACACATTAGATGCTACAACCCATCTGATGGTGAGGATCATCCGATGGTAAGGGCAACCTGAACCAGTGGGATATCATCCAGGCTGATCATCTACATATTGATTTGATGGTCCCACATGGTCAAAAGGAAGAGCTGGAAGATCCATCAACACAGGTTGGATCATCACAGCAGAGTTGAAGGATCCATCAAACCAGGTTGGATCATCACACACAGAAGATTTACTCAGCAAACCTCAATCCTCTACTCAGCTGATCAGAAGACCAACTCAGCTGACCAGAAGACTTTCAAGAAAAATAAGCAGACTTCTTAAGAAATCAGAAGACTTCACTCTGCTGATCAGATCACTTTATTTTAGAGTATAATGACTATCTTTGATCATGTAATTCATTCTAGATTTATTCCTGAATGTAATTAAAGAAATTGGCCTATATAAGGAATGAAATTCACTTATAGAAAACGGCCTTGATGATCAATTCTTGCCACAAAATTAGTCACAACGGCTATTTTTGGTAATGATGTCATTAATACTTGATTACCATATCACCAGCAAATCAACTATTGCCACATGGCAAATTCAGCCGGCAAATTTAAAGAAAGGCCCGAAATCAAAGAAGGAAATCTTGGGGACTACTCCACATTAAAATCATATCTGACTGTTAGATCAAAAATTGTTGGAGTATATATACAAACCCTTAAACCTCTCCCAAACTCTTTCGCTCACAATACTCAATTGCTCTCAAACTCTCTCGTTCTGCAAATTTCTTTCAAGCTTTCGATTCCTTACACTCAAATACTCAGAATGGCAATCATTGAGATTTACGACGAGAAGACCAAGAGCACCGGCACTCTAGATGCAACAAAGTGGTCTAGGGAAGGGAAGATTTTCACAGATAATGCTCTGTTTTTCAAGGGCAAACATACAGCTGCAAACGAGGAGATCCTTCTTCGCTGCATCAACCTCAACCTTCGTGATTTTCTGGAAGCAGCACCAACAAACGTCTATGAACAAGATGTGCTAATCTTCTACGCAAACGCTGTGATGAAAGGATCTCAAGTTGAAAGTGTCATGGGTGGACACAGAGTTAGGATCTCAAGAGAGATCCTTCACGAATTGTTTGGCTTATCAAGGGGGGAGATAAACATCTCTACCTACATTATGGTAAGAGAAAATGAATATATGGAGATGTTTACCAGTGGAAGAGTCAAGGCTGAGAATGCCTCTGGACTTAAGAAATCACAGTTTGACCCCAAGTTTCAGACCTTGATGGACATTGCAGGAAAGATGCTACTGGGTAACACATTCAGTCATGATGCTGTTACTACTTTAAAGGTTAGAGTTAAGGCTGCAATCTGGGATCAGGTTGATGGAGATTGGCAAGGGCTATTTTTGGATAGGATTGCTCTTGAGGCCAAGAAGGTTACATTGGACCTCCAATCAAGAGAATGGAAGGTGACATCAACAGTCAGCTTTGTCAACAAGCTGAGTATCATCCTTCCAGAGATAATCCCAAGAAAGTACAAGATGGGTCCTCAAAAGACATTCCACACCTCCAAGTATTACCTGAGAAAGGAAGCTCTTCTTGAGGCAGCAAGACTGAAAGAAGAAAAGAGGAAGATGCTGGCTGAAGCATCCTCCAAAGATGTTGTTGAGAAGGCAGAAGAGTCTGTTCATGACTCTGCTGAAGAAGAAGAGGAGCTCTCCAAAGAAGAGGCCAAAAAGAAGGCTGCTGAGGAAGATGATGATGACAATCAGACCTTAGCACAAAGAAGACTTCTAATCAGATCAGGGCTCATCTCCCCATCTGATTCAGATGCCACTCCCACTGCCTCTCCCTTGAAGAAGGCAGGTACTTCTAATCCCTCCCTCACTATCACACCTTCTAAACTGTCAAAGGGTCAGAAGAGAAAGAAGAACAATTCTTCTTTCACCAAGAAATCGAAGAAATCCAGGCTACCTACTCCTATGAGTATAGCCCCACTTGCATCCTTTCACCCTTTTGACGAATCCAACCCATCTGAACCTTCAAACATTGATATCCAAATCCCTGTTGATACTCACACAGCAGAGGAACAAGCCCAGCCTCAAACAACCCCCGAGCCACAACAGCCTAACCCTGCTGGTTTACAAACAGCAGATGACCAAACTCAGGTCACCTCTACACCCCCTGCTGATATTCAAACAGCAGATGCCCAAGATCATCAAGCTCAACCATCTACTGATCTTCAAGTAGAAATAGAACCAGACCAGCAGACTCAAAACCCTGCTGATGAACAACCCACTGAAGATCAATCTCAACTTCCTACCCAACAAGAAGATATCACTTCCCAAATCCCTGCTGATACTCACACAGCAGAGGAAAATGTCCCAACCACTCAATCTCCTATCATCACTCTCCCTTCTGAACAAGAAGACTTGGCACCAGCAGACCTGGTTCAAGCAGGCTCTTCTCAGCCTCACTACAGCATGGTACACTATCCTATGTGCACAAAGGAGAAGATAATGAGGATGAAGATAGCCAACCTGCTCAAGTCTACAACTCCTGGTGTTGATGAGGAATCAATCCAATTTGAACAAGTTCTTAGGATATGTACTTGGATTGAGCTCAGAAGAGATGATGTGGATGACCTTCTTGAGGTCATGGAAGGAATGGGAGGAAAGGAAAATTTCCTCGATTGGGAAATGGAGCAAAAGGAAGTTGCTCAGGTTCAAACTTTTGCTCAGCTGCTATCAGCAGAGGCCCTGACTGCAGTTTGCAACAGGATTCTAGGAATCCACACTGATGATATCTCTGCCCCAGAAGGCTCATCAGATCAGCAGACAGCTGAAAAAGCAACGGTGGATGACTCAGCTGCACCAACCTTGGCAGACGACTCAGCTGCACCAGCCTTGGTTGAAGACTCAGTTGCAACAGCCCCTGCAGAAGACTCAGCTGAACCAGCTGACAGAGTAGAGATTGAAAGAGAAGTAGTCAGAGTTCCAGCTCACTTCATGCCTTCAGATAACCTGACTCACTTCATTGATAAAGGAGAAAAGATCATGACCCATCTGGTTAAGGCCACTACCTCATTCCTCAATGAAGAGTATCTTTCAGCTGAAGAGAGAGGCAAAGCTCTGATAGTTCATCCAAAGCCTCAAGGTACTGCCTCACCTTCTACTTCATCTGTTGACTATACAGCAGACATCTGCTCACAGGTCAAAGCTGCAATAGACTTGCACTTTGACAAAGGTTTAGGCCTACAGCTTGGAAGATATGTTGAAAAAGCTGTTAAGGAGCAGAAGACCCGTCTTCATGACCAGATTATTGACATTGAAGACAAGTTTGGAGAGTCACTTCACCATTAGATAGGTGAATACTTAAGCACCATTCAGAAAAGAGCAGGTGACACCTCCAACATGTTTGCTGATCTCTACACTAATGAGGTAAACCGCATGGAGACAACCTACAAGAAAAGAATTGAGGATGCTGAAGCAAGAGCCACTGAAGGTCAAGCTCTTCTTAAATCAGCTGCAGAGGAGAATGAGAAACTGCAGACTCAATTGAAGGAGACAGCAGCCAAATTGGAAGCACTTACAGCAACTCTAGAAGCTGCCTCATCCTCCAATTCTCATGCTCAACTCTTAGAGCACAGCATCACTCATCTGACCCACGTTGGCAAAGTCAATGCCATGGCCCGGAAGCAGACTCTGAAAGTAGAAATCCCGAATGCCATGAAGCCTTTTGCGGCTGCACTTGCTGAAGCCAAAAAGGGGGAAGATGCATTGATAAAGGCTCTAGAGAAGTCTACTGCTCAGCAAGCTGAACTGGTAGTAGCACAAGATGACTTGACTGAAACCTTGGGTGGTTTAAAAAGTAAAATCAAGGGCAGGCAAGGCAAAGGCAAAGAAATTGCTCAAGAAGACACCCAAGCTCCCACTCAAGCTCCTGCCAAGAGTCTACAGATCACTGCTCCTGTAGAACAAGCTCCTGAGAAGAGGATGACAAGGAAAAGGAAGGCAGATGAGAAAGCTCAGTCCAGCAAGAAGTCAACTCCAGCAGAACCTACTGCAGAAGAGAAAGAGGCTCTAGAGTTGAAGAAAAGAAAGTTGCTTGAAGCTAAATGATGCGAAGGCAGTCAAAGCCAAATTTGAAAGGAAAATAGCCAAACTCAGGAAAACACTTAAGGACAAAGCAAAAGAAGACAGTGTCCTGGTGTTTGATAGCAATTATGTGGATTATTTAGCCCTTCAAGATGAGCTACCAAGATGGTATCCCCTGAAGAAGAAGTGGCAAATTCAACACCACATAGTAAGGAAATTTGGCCCTCTCGCTACTTATGAAGAAGAATTTCTTCAATTCTCCCAGTTCATGAACATTGAAGATCCAGAGTTCTGGGAAGAAATTGTCAAGACAGCCAAAGAACTTGACAATTGCAGAATCCTAACACCTGAAGAACCCAAATAGGATGCACCCATTCTGGACTCAGGAAGAGTCAACTTGATTGAAGTCAAAAGGATTCTGTATAAGATCTATGAAGAGGAGAATGTTACAGACTTGCAGCACATGGAAGAAGTTCGAGTTCGTCTATACCTTGCTTACCGCATCTGAAGAAATCAGAAGACCTGATGAAGACTACTTTAGAAGTTTAAAGAAACTATTACTTGTAATCTGTAAAAGCTCTATATATATTCAAGTTCTAGTTCTTTTTTCTTACAAGACAAACTCTCATTGTCTTCATCAGATACTTCAGTTTTAAGAAATTTATAAACTCTTATCTTATTTCAGTAAGAGCATTTATCAAGTATAGTTTTGGCTTCATCAAAAAGGGGGAAATTGTTGGGATATAAATTCACCCTAAGCCTCACTTGATGTTAGAATAGTCCAAAACACTTAGAGTTTATAAATGTAATAGGATCAGCTGACTTGTATAGAACAGCTTAGACTAGTCTTGTGTGATCAACTGTATTGATATCAGCTGATCAGCACAGCCCTGGCTTACATGCCTATCCTCAAGATGAGAAGAGTAGAAGACTTGAAGACTAGAAGATCCTTGAAGACCAGTTAAGTAATGTGCTTGTATACCTACTTAACTGATGGAGTCCAAGATTGAAGATGGCCTAAAACAACACAAAGATTTGCCAGATCAGAAGAGTATTACTCGACTGATATCAGAAGACAGAAGACCTAAGGCCAGAAGAGTAGTCAAAAGACTAGTAGTACAGATCAGAAGACTATGTACTCTTCCAGGACTCGGCTGATTCCAAAGTCATCTTGCAATTCAAACGAAGACCTACCTTATTTAGAAGATTTACATGATCCCAGGATTGAAGCAATCAAGCGGCTGGAATCAAGGAATCAAGCTATTATCGAAAGATTGCCCCAACGGCTAGTCAACTCCAACGGCTAGTTGCAAGCAATCACCACTATAAATACAAGAGGACGAGAAATCACAAACACGAAGTCACAACGAGAGAATTCAACAAGCTAAGCAAGCAATCAAGCAAAAGCCATACTGTTTTAAGAATTCTCCAAGAGCCCAGAAAACCTTAGAATATTTGTAGCTCTTAAGTGATTTCTATCCAACCCATAAGAACCTGAAACCTGTTCATATTGTATATCCATTGTTTTAGGCATAGTGGTTAAGCAATTTATAAGCTTGAACCATTAGTTGGATACTCTTCAAAAAACCCAAACCCTCACCGAAAGGTTAAAGTTTTTGAACCCCTCAAAGTGCAAGTGCTTACAATCACTTGTGGAGACCGTAGCTGTTAGGACGGCTCAGATCTCAAATTCCTATCCTTGGGACTATAAAGGTCAAGACCCTTGTAATTTTTGGTAAATTTAAGGGATTAAACATCACGTTAGGACGTGAGAGTGGACGTAGGATCGTATATCCGAACCACTATAAATCTGGTGTTATTTACCTTTCTGCACTTTACATTTCTGTCTTTCCATATATTTTTATATAGTGCATACTGTGTCTTCAACATTCTTCAACTCAGGCCATAACTTTCAAACCAGCATCAGCTGAGTACTTTCTTTAAGTAAACAAGTTAACACTTTCAAAAGAAACTAAAAGAACGAGTCTAATCAAGGCCTACCATAATTCCGCATATAATCTCTTCATTCAGATCACTATAGTCATCTGGACCAGCAGACTTGTAGTCCAGTTGACATAGCAATCAGAAGAGGTTCCCAACTCTCTTGAAAAAGTTTTAAAGTCTATTCACCCCTCCCCTCTAGACTTTAATCCCATTCACTACTCGTTCAGGGACCAACACAACCCTCCTGAATTCAACCTCCCTGAAGCCACTTTACCTGAAACCAGAGCCAACTCCCCTATAACCCAAAGTCCCCATTTAAGTGGAGATGAGGAGGAGTATACTTATGAAAGTATGCTCAGAGGTGGAGCAAGGGATACTGTGGACAATTTGTACCCTCAACTTGCTGAATTTCCTAGAGTTCAGAAGATGTTCCATGACTTGAGAATGTTGGTGGATGTCAAGGACAAAACAATTATGGAAATTTCTCAAGTCATCCAAGATAAAGGTGCAAATTGGTGGCAAGTAGAGGAGAGCAGATTGCTACACTTTGCTGGAGTGCTCAAACCAAGATTTCTCACTTATGAGAATGTTTTAGCAAAGTTGGTGGGAGATAAGATTGATGAAGAAAAAGAAAGGCTTGCTAAGGGAATCAGACACCCTGATAGCAGCTCAAATGGTGATGATCCCTCAAACCCCTCAAACCCCAACCCTTATGAAACCAATCCCAACCCTCCTGAATCCCAATTGCCTTCAAACCCACTCTTAACCTATCATAGGAAAGGCTTTGTATCTTCAGAGGTGTTGACCAAAGCTGGTGACACAGCCAAAGATGCATCTGCCAATGAAGGTTCTTCTGAACCCAAGGCATAGCTTAAAAATGTTGAGGCTCCTATGTTAGAAGCTGGTTTGATTAAGGCCTCATCAGTGTCAGAAGAGTTGGACACTGACCAGCCCTTAATCATTCAGGATGACTCAGTCGCTGCTGAGATATAGTGGAAAAACCAGAGGGAGTTGTGGATGAAAGAGAGGTATTCATCACTAGGATAGTGAGTGTACCACCAAATGAGGGTGAAATAAGTGAGGCAGGACAGGTTATTCTTGAAGTCAAATCTGAACTTCAAGAATCCCTTGGTGAAAGGAGGCCTGTTCCTTTATGTGAGGACACTAATATTGAAGGGAGTCAAAAATTAGTTAAAAATGAGGAGAAGACTGTTGATGTATCAGAGTCTTATGCAAAAAATACTGAGGGTGATGAGTGTTTGTTTTCTAATCCTTTTGATCTGTCTGACATTGCAAGAATTTCATTTGATCAAAGTTTTGCAGATGATCTCCTCACTGATGCACCAATCCTTGTGGATTCCAACTCTGCTCAAGCCATTCTTGGGGAGCAGTCAGCAAAGTTGGATTCCATTGCTCATCAAGTTCAAACTGCCTATGTTGAAACCTCAGGAGCCTTGGATGAGCAAAGTAGGACTCTGGCATCTGTTGAAATGAGGCTCACTGGCTCAGAGGATGTGGTACTTCCCACAATTGAGACAAGGATCAGTGGAGTTGAATCTGGTTTGCAAACCATCTCCATTGAAGTGCAGAAAGCAGAGGCCAGCATGGATTCAATTTCCAAAGAGGTCAAGAAAGAGCAGACATTGCTGAGAAGTAACCACAACAAGAATGTGAAAGCATTAAGATTGGTGGTTAAGCAAGCTCTTGGAAAGAAGACTGCCTTGCAAAAGAAGAGAGCTGAGGAAATGAGGCTAGCAATGGTGAAAGCTGCTTCTGACAAATTCACACAAGAGGTGATGGCCAAGATTGCTGAGAGTGCAGTGGCCAATCTTACTAACTTCTTGAAGGCCAACCTTGATTCATCCCTCAAACCAACCATGGAGGAGGTTGTGGAGCAAAAGATGAAACCTGTCTTAGCATTCTTAAGCTTAAGCAGTGACAGGATGCAAAACATTCATGATGAGAATGTTTACTTGCTTGAGGAGATGAAGTCCCTGAACCAAGCTCAATCCTCAGTGTTTTGATGCTGCCAAAAAGGGGGAAAGAGAAAGAGCAAGGGCAAAAGGTGCCTTGATAATTGGTGGTTCAGACAAGGGAAAGGACAAGGCTGCTGAAGACAAAGGAAAGGAGCAAGCAGTGCTAAATCTGGAAGAACTTGATGAAGAAGAACAGTTAGCCATAGCCTTGAAAAATTCAATGGCATCAGCACAAGAAGAAAGAGCAAGGCTTCAGCAGAGGCCTGGAGGAGAAGTTTCTGGACTGGACAAGTCCACTGAAGGTGTCCAAACAAGAGGACAAATCAAGAAGACTAAAGGAAACAAGAGGAAAGCTGAAACTTTTACAGATTTTCCTAACAGTCTTGGTTTACCACTTGAATTCAGAATTGAAGAAGATGAGCCTGCCTCCAAAAAGGTCAAGAATGCTGAACAAGACAAGACTACTGAAAGTGACAAGTCTTCTGAGATTGTCAAAATTGCTGAAGGTCCCAAAGATGCTGAAGATGTTGAAGAGTTGTTTGTTGAAGGATTTGGACCTGGACCTAAGAAGAAGACAACTGTCTTAGCTCATGATCCATCAAAGCTATTTGAAGAAGGATATGGAAAGGATCCTGAAACTCAACAGAAACTGGCTATGATGAAAACCAAAGAAAAGATGGATCTAATTGAAGAAGAAAACTGAGCAAGGGATAGGAGAAGGGCTGATTTTCAGAAGCCCAGGAGAAAAAGAGCAACCTACAACAAAATGAAGCCACAACTGCTGATTCCAATGGATACCAAATATCCTCATTTGGATAAATGGGTGCCAATCCAGCTGAATGATTCTTGGGTAGAGGCTAAGAGGGAGTTTGTCTATGACTTTTATGTCATTAGAAGATGGAATGATGAAGATGCCAACTCCACATTTACACAGTTCATGATTGACTATCATAAGGAGCTGTTGTACCAGCAACTCCTTGCAGCTGCTGATATTGCAAGATTTGAACTCACTGCTCCAAAGCCAATCATCTACATGCCTCCTAAGAAAGATGGTTTCATAGATCAAGCAAGAATCCTCCAAGAGTTCTTTGAGATTCTCAAGTTGAACAGGATGGTTCTTGGACCAAAGGGAACAAATGAAGAGGCCATGGAATTGAAAAAAAGAGTGTGGGCACAATATGGGATGGTGCCACCTCCTGAAGATGATCTCTGAACTGGCTAAGTTCTCTTGACCCTTTTTATGTTAAATTTTGATGAACACTTGATCTTGGTTGATGTGCTGATCATCTATGCTGAAAATTGCTCAAGTCTACCGGATACATATCCTTTGTCCTGATAGTGTGTTTTGCTCTGATACACATGATTAAGCTCTGATTATGAAGAATATGCTTATGTAATATGTTAAGCTATGTAATGATGTTTGATTCATGCTCTGATAAGTTTATTCAACTATCAACATGCCTGTAATTCCAATATTTTTGAATGATAGTTGAATCCTGTTTAAATCATGAAATAACATCTTACTATCTCAACATTCCTGAATTTCAAACCTATTTACAATCAAAATTGTGATTACACTAACACATTCTTTTTTAGGAAAATTGACTCTAGTCATGTCTTCTGAAGATAAATGTAATAGATGTAGTCAAGTCACTTTTGCATAGAATGTATAGGTTTTGGCATCATCAAAAAGGGGGAAATTGTTGGGAATAAAATGAGAAGTGTTTTGATTTAATACCAAAACCCCCTGAGACATGCCAATAGAGTAAGTCTAAATCAAGATGATCATGTTCTGAGGATATTAGAACATGTAACATAAGGCTAGTTGAGAAGCTGACTTGTTAGGCAGCTCTTAGATAAATAGATGCACAAGTTGAGGGGGAACACATGCTTTGAAGTCTATCAAGATCAAGTCCCCTCAAGGCTCAAGTTAAATGTGTCCCAAGTCTGCTGAACAGACAAATATGCTGATCAAGAGTAAATGGATTGTGGAACCACATATCTGAAGATCAGGCATGCTAAATGCATCATCTAGACACAACCTACTAAGGCATTATTGCTCAGAAGGTTTGTCCAGGAGAGTTGTCTCAGCACACATGTACCAGAACCATGTCAAGGTAATCCCAACTTTGCTGATATGGTCAAGGACATCTATTCTATGTCATGAATGCACAAGATCCACTCTAAGGATGCACATAGACATTCAAGGAAAGAGAAAGAGCCAAGTCATCTAAAGAGCAAAAGTCAACCTTGCTGATAAGCAAAGTCTCCTGATAGTGATAAGCAGAGTTGTCCAAATGATAAGGAATGTTGTCCTATCATAGGATTAATCATCAGAAGCCATGTCCATGTTTGATCAAGTGAATCTTGAAGTCAGACATTGGGAAGAGTGCTGCAGAATGAAGACAAAGTGGTTACAACCGTTTATTTCCCAATTGAAGGACATGTCACTATCAAGAATCTGTCTTCTAGATTGAAGAGCCCAAGGAAGACATTTATGGACATTTGAGACTGCCTCTCCAACGGGCTAATCCTCCAATTGTCTATAAATACAGAAGTGTGAAGACCATTTGAGAGCACCTCAACTATATCCAACTATCCTACAAGTTCACAAGTGCTTTCAAGCTTTCAAAGAGACTATCTTAGTCTTCAAACACTTCATCTAAGTTGAACCTCATTGTATATCCATACAAAGCTTAGAGAGATATCCAATCCTTATACACTGATCTTCATTGTAAATGATATCTCATTAGTTGGAACCTTACTTCAACCCTTATACCTTTCAAAGAGAGAAAGTTAGAAGGTTGTAGTAGTAGAAGTGTAAGGAGTTAACTGTTGAGAGAAGAACAGTTAATTCTGAGTTGAGAAGAGGGTACTAGGACTCTAGACATCCTAGGGATCAATTCACCAAGGAGTGTTATTTTTTATCAAGTGCACCTTGGCACTATAAAATAAGTTAATTCCAAGAGTGAAGGAATTATCCTGTTAAATCAGGGAAAGTGGATGTAGGAGCTTGAGTCTCTGAACCACTATAAACTCTTGTGTTGATTTACTTTCAAGTATCTACATTCAGTCAACACTGCACATAAACTGACCTTTCAAAGAACCTATACTCAAGACTGTGCAAAATTCATTTGGACAAGTTCCCTGAAAACTGGATATTTGATAAGGTGATTTCAGAACTTAAAGGAGTTTAAACTAAAGGGCCAACCACTAATTCCGCACATAACTCACTTAGATAGTCATTCAACTAAGTACTCAATAGTACTTAGTAGGTTGGTTATCTTTAAGAAGTTATACATCTCAGCAGAGTTGTCCAGGATAACCTTGCTTGAGTCATACTTGGTTAAGTTTGAAAAAGATTTGCATACAAGTGTACCCCCCCCCCCCCCATACACTTGTTATATACTCCTTTCAGGACCAACAACAGGCCACACACTTACACACGTTCTCTCAAGTACTAAATGCACACTAACACTTTTCTCATCCATTAAAAGTTAGGATAACTCATCTCAAGTTTAAATTCCAACCTATCAAATCCCAGGCGTAGTTGTTATTGTGGGATCAGATTTGGATCAGTGGTACACAATACAACCACACTTACATCACAAAATCAGAATCTCGTGAGACCACCATCACTGCCAAACAGAGATTCATACTACTAATTAATAAAATGTGAACGGTAAAATTAGAATGGGTTTTTTTTTTTTTTTGAATCAGCCAAAACTTTTATTAATAACTGAGCTATAAGATATACCTCAAAGAACAAAATACAACACTGAGAATCCAGTGCAACAGAAAGGAAAACACAGTAAACACAACCTCTATTTGATGCACATCACTGGTTCCCTAATCCATTCATCATGAGTGCACTAACTATTGATAAGTGAGTTTGCCTTGAGCCAACTAAAAGATACAGCCCGAATTCTGTCTGCCAAGCCTTCTGCATCGAACTCCTCGCCTCTAAACACTGCTGCATTCCTGTTATTCCACACGTGCCAAACTGACGACCGGGTTACTATCCATCTCGGATCTGCTTTCTCACAATGAAATCTGAAGTGCGCTATTCCTACCTCTTCATTGATGTACCCAATACCAAACCAATTATATATATTTTCCCATACCTCAATAATCTTCAGACACTTAAAGAAAAGATGATTTGAGTCCTCGTCTTCCTTAGAATGGATAGATATGAAGAGGTTAACATAATTTAAAATCTAGAAATTTAATACTTTTTAACTATTAAAACATCCAAGATATTGTTGCAGTAAGATTTAATAATTTTTTAAGTTTTAAAACACCTATAGAGATATAAATAGATAAAAAAATAAATACGATGCAAAATTTTATAGAAGGATGCATGGATAGACAACATTTGAAACATTAGATAATTTTAGCATCTATATATACATAGTTGTGAGATAAAAAAAATTATTTGTCTCCTAAAGTATGTTGACAATGACTATCTAAGACTATCTAAGAAACAAATAATTAAAAAAATATAACTTCAGCCACAAAACTCAGAAAACAAATGCAGTTAGGTACATATTTCTGAAATGAGAAACATAAAGAATACAAAACAGAAACAGACATTGCACATTATGCTGACACTACTCCTTAAGTAGCATAAGTTTGAGAGACATTAAGAAGTTATAACCTAGTTGTAAACAATGTCGTCAAGAAAATTAAATTCACCACTTAAGTTTACTATAGCACGCATCACAGGGGTATATAGTAGAGCACTGAGTTAAAACAACATTTATTTATGTACACAAAATATCATAAGATCTTTATGTTTCAAACAAATAACATTTATTAGTGATTTGGTAGTCAATTCCATGTATCTTGCTTTACTTTTGACTTATGAGACTACGTATTTGATAACTTCATTTCTTGATTTGCTTGAGAATTTTTATATGGATTCTTGGTGCAGCATTTGCATCATACATGATTTGGACATATAATTAGCAATACACCTTGCTATAGCTAGTTGGGATTTATAGTTTCACAAATTTTCATGACATTTATTAGATGAATGAAATGTAAGATGAGAAAGAGAAAAACCATATAAGGATAATTAATTACACCTCTTACGTAAGAGGATATCCCAACGACATTTTAATATACTAACAACGATTCAACCTCTTAGTTTCCAGCTTCAGCCAACAATGGTTTACTTTGTTGTGATGTAGAAGTAGGTAAATTAAGATTAATACCAATGTTAGAAATCAAATAGTTGAAGAATTTTATTGAAGAAACAATAAACAAATAGAAGCTGACAATGAGCATTAGAAAAGTAAAGTGAATAATTAGATCATTGTCACTAAATTACCTCTCTGGTGAATCATGCATCTTTTTCATTCTTGACACCATTGTTGTCACCGTTTTTCATTAAATTAACCTGCAAACATGGTGGTGTCTGAACTTTGATAATTAGAAACAAAATTGTTAGACAATTGAGTTATCTATCATACACAACACATAGTTTAATCTATTGAAATACCTCAAGAAAATTGAATAACTACTTGGAATGAAGTAGCTAAAATAGGTACTAATGCAAGTATGATTTATCAATGAGGTAGAAACTCTCACTATTCCAGAATAGGTATTCTATAAATCCATAACAAAGTTAAGAATTGTAAAACCAAAGAACAGCATATCTGCGAGGAATCTATAGAAAATACTATGTAATCCTTATGAGATTTATCAATATAGTATAGAATGAGTATTCTGTAACTTGAAAAGGAAAAGAAAAATAAAAAATCAGCAACAAAAAAATTATTTGTAATTTGATAAAAAAAACTTTGATCAGTTCGTTTACCTGTGGGGTTATTCATTTGCACCATAGATGAAGACTGATGGAAGAAAGAAATCTTCGATATGACAGAGAATATCTTCAAAATTAAAAAATAGGGCAAAGACAGTTAACATGAAAGTTTCGTTAAAATAAAATCTTAAAAGTAGGTAAAGGAAAATTGTGTAGATAAGCACCACCGAGAAAGCGGTGGATCCATCACAGCGGTTGTCAGGCCGCCGGTGATTCTAACCTCAGACCTCTATTTCTGCACACTCATAGACCTTGGTTAGAGACTGCTCCATTGTTATTCTTAGAGAATATTAAAGAATCCACAACACATACTGCAATTCAAAGCAAAAACGATAAGAAAGAGCATCCAGAAAAACAGAAACCAACACAAATAATATTAGTGAAATGATGAATATACGCTTTCCCTTTTGCTGCATCTTTGTTTTATTTTTTCTGATGGCTAGAAGCTTTCGGCTTTCCCTTCTGTTGTTGGGTCTTTGATTGGAATTCTTCATGTATAGGTACTTCTTGTACCCAACGTTTTCTTTGGTTTTCATATAATTGCTCTTTACCGACAAAAAAAAAATGAATAGACAAAAATTAGCAGAAAGAGAAGAAGAGCGCAATGAAAAATTCTTGACTGGATATTGAAAAGGAGGTAAGTCCAAAGGGCAGAAATCGAAAGAGCAGTGAAAATTTTTCTGAATTGAAAATTCTGGAATGAGAATAATGAGATCTACGAATGAGTGGTGGGCCTCAAAAAATAATATTTTAATATTCTAACATTTAGGCGGGAACTTCTCCAGTAAGTCACTATTCTATTATTATTATTATTATTATTATATATATATATATACATATAGATTGATTAATTGCACTTAATTTGAAGAAATGATATGATTTACTATTTTTGTGAACTCAATCGAAAGAATAAATTGAGAAACGGTTGGAATTGAGAGCAAAAAATGGACCAATTAATTCAAGCGTGGCAGCCCAAATTATTTATTTGAAGCCGATGTGCTCCAGGGCCCATTAGATTTATAAATGGAATTTTTTTTTTTGAAGAACGCAGCCCCACCTTTTGCGCCTATGATCAGTATTGCAACAAGGGTTTGTTTCAAAAAGTATTGCAACAAGGGTACTGCAATGTGCACCTCCAGCTTGTTAACCACACCACCTCTTCAATTTATTAATTTAATAATGATGTAAAAATCTAAAATACCTTTTAGATAATATTACTATTAAGACTATCTTCATCAGTGACACCACCACAACCAAACTCTCTAATATTATATTAATTTATCTCTCATCCACATATATAATTTACAACTCAATTCAATTTTAATTTTATCATACTTTATTTTTATTATTTTTTAAATACATATTATATTATTCAGTTTTACTATATTTTAATGTGTAAATTGGTATATACAAATTACTTGATATTCTAATTTTGTAATTATAATAGAAATTTTTTTATCACACACTTAAAATAAATAATGAACTCAATAACGAAATTGAAATTACAAAATTTGAAAATACGAAATTGAAAAGTAATACTCCCTCCGTTCCACAATAACTTTCACACTTTTTTTTTTGGGACGTCCTACCATAACTTTCACACTCTTAAAATGAAAAACCCTTTATAAACTCCACCCTCACAATATTCTCAATTTTACACAAATGTCATTACTTTTTCTCCACACATACACAAAAGTCAACTCATTATTTACTTTACACATAAAGTTTTACAAAATTACCCCTCAAAATTAAACTCCACTCATTATTACACTTTCTTAATTTACGTGTCCACCTATCTATGAAAGTTAACCCGGGACGGATGGAGTAATAAACAAGCTACAAATGGATGCATGAAATATTAAATTCAAATAGAGAAAACACAAATTACTTATTTAATTGTAAGGGCCGAAATTTTATCATATATGCTCAATCAAGTCGGTCTTGAGAGCGATATGAGCTTCTTTATTGCAAAGTTGTTCCCTATTAGTCATATAAGTAGACAAACTTGCAATGTGTTCAGTAGAGTATTGAAAACGTTGATCATCATTTGTGGGATTATCCATAAAAAATTCGATGGGATTATAGTAATTTTGGTACGTGTCTTCATCTTCTACTATTATGTTGTGCATGATAATACAAGTCATCATAATTTTTTCCATCAAAGACTTATCCCAAATAAGACATGGGCGACTAAAAAATGTGAAACGAGCTTGTAGAACTCTAAATGCTCGCTCTAAGTTAAAAATCAAAGAGTACAATATTAAAATCTTACAAGAAATTAAAGCAAATTATAGAGTACTTCAAATTAAAACGATAAATTGTTAATTGTCCAAATATGCTCAACTAAGTCGGCCCGCGGTTTGTTTAATCTATTACCACATTTGTTTAACCTATCTATCATATTTGTCTAACTTATTACCACATTTGTCTAATCTATCTATCACATTTGTTTAACCTATTACCATATTTGTCTAACCTATTACCACATTTGTCTAACCTATTACCACATTTGTCTAATCTATTTATCACAGATGTTTAACGTATTACCACATTTGTCTAACCTATCTATCACATTTGTTTAACATATCTATCACATTTGTTTAACGACTACTTAATAAAATAAAATTGTTATAGTTGACACATGATGCAGTATATAGAAGAAATGAAAGTGACATTCAAACTTGAATTAAAGAAAATTAAAAGAGATTACAAGATTCAAACTAGTACAATAATTTAAAAGTTCATAACAATAATTAAAAATTGCATAAGTAAATACTACATGAAATTTACTTAAGAAGATGATTTCAATTTCGCCTTAATTTCTTCAGTTGACCAATTTGGCTCGTCCACTGAATTTTCAATATTCGCAATTATGACTAGACAATTGCATGTGATATCTAATACAATAAAGTGGATATTTGTATATCACATAATGAATGTGATATTATTGTCCTCTAACTAGATAATGAGTGGACCACTTTACAAGACAATAACTAAAATAAAATAATACTCCCTCCGTCCCTGAGGAATTTGCACCTCTAGGATGGCACACATTTTAAGAAATGTGTAAGAAAAGGTGTAATGAGTGATGTTTTGAGGGATAGTTTTGTAAACTTTTATGAATAAAGTAAAGTAAAAAGTAGATTGAGTGTGAAAAAGTAATGGCATATGGGTAAATATGAGTATATTTTAAGGGTGAGGGTTATGAAGATATTTCCTTTTATAGAGTGTGCAAATTGGTATGGAACATCCATATATAGAAAGTGTGCAAATTCATGTGGGACGGAGGGAGTATGATACAATAAAGTTGATATCACTACAAGAAAATTAACTTTTAGTAACATAAATCTTGTCATTATAGCTTCTGTAACTAAAAACCTTTAATGATAGGAATTAATTTTTAGTGACAAGTCTTGTCATTAATTCTATATTTCCTGTCACTATACACTTTTAAATAGAGAAACAATAATGAGAGGAGTTTGTGACTAAAAATCAGTTTTGTTGTAGTGTATATGTATATCACAGAATGCACGTGATATCACTGTCCTCTCACTGCAATAATTGAAATACGAATACAATAATATTTCATAAAATTGATGATTGGAATCAAACACACAAATAAAAGAGTTTACAACATAAATTGAAGTTGCATGAAAATAAATTACATTCACAGTTTAAACACAACTCCCATTAGATAATGTTTCATCTCTTCATCTTCAGGGGTTAAGTTATTTTTCGCCATCAATCTCATCAACATATTACGATTCAACATCATAAGCCTCCTCTCTTCTTTTTCTCTGTCAAATTCCATTCTCTCTCTTTCTAGTGTGCTCATCACTTCAACTTCCTTTTCTCTAATGAGTCTTAATGCACAAAGTTCTGCAACAAATTCATCGGTAGAAGGATTTTGTCGTACCTTACCTTTTTCCTTTTTTCTTGCCTTATCTTTGCCTATAGGACGGGGAATAGTTGAACATCCACTGCCTGGAGTTTCTGGATTGGAGGGGCGGGAATACTCTCCTCCATCTTCACTTGTTTTTTTTTTTATCTCTTTGAGTTGTCACCGCTTTCTTGATTTTACCCTGTTCATTTGTATTATGATCTACGGATTTTTTGCTTGCCGATGGAGTTTCTTGGAACAAATTTCGGAAGACATTTTGCGATGTTTGGACTTGTTCAAAAATAGGATCTTGATTAAGATCCAGAGAAAATTGAGAATTTTGACAGTGTTGTGAGTTTGAAAATTCTTCAGAATTCGAAAGAGAATGATTAAAATAAGATCCAAAATTTGGATAATCTTGAGAGTTTTGGAAAAGTTGAGTTTGAGAAAAAAAAAAAGGGATAATTTGGATCCATAATAGTAAATGCTAGAAATAATAGAAGATAAAAGAGAGAATTTTAGTTTGTGTTTCAAAATAACTCGATATTAGACTCTATTTATATAGAGAGAAAAATTATGAATTTTGATATATATTCTTTTAATACATATTATTTTCAATATCTACAAATCTAATTATATCACACAAAAAATCACAGCAACCAATAGAATGATGCCATGTGTCACATTTTTAATAATATAAATTTGCTTGACATTGGGGCTTTCATCCGCCCAAAGTCACCAATAAGGATAGTCTAAATGCATCCCACTACTAACTATATTTTCTTTTTAACATTTAAACTTTAACCCTATTGTCGTCACCACTACTTTCAGTGGCCAACTTTATAAAAATAAAAACTCATAAATTCAAAAAAAAAATCTTTGAAATCTCAATTTTTTTTTAAATTTTCGACAAACTAAGGTGGGCCATATACACTTTCGTCGATAAATTGTTGTCGACGAAAGTGTATATTTTCGATCAAATATTGTCGAAAAAATTCAATTTTTTTTTAATTTTCAACAATAATTGATTGAAAATATACACTATCATCGACAACAATTAATAGACGAAAATTTATATAGTCGATCCTGTTTGTCGAAAATTAAAAATAAAATGCATACCTTTCTCCCGTTAGTGAGTTGCGCGCACAGGGGTTTGGGGGCTTTGGGTTGTGAGGGGCGGGGAAGGGAGGGAGAAAAAAAGCAAAAAATGTGGAGAGTCAAAGAATAGAGAGGGACGGGCAGTTGGCGGGCGTCACTTGTGAGTTGTGATGGAGTGGGAAAAGGAGAGAGATGAGTTTTTAGATTTATATATATTTTTAAAATTTTAGAAGACATAAAATAGAGTTTTGGGAAAAGTGTATTTAGTAAAGTGATTTTATAAGGAAATGGATAATTTGGACTTATTCTTAAGTGGGGAGTGCATTAATTGAAAAGGTGTGGTTAACAAAGCTGGAGGTGCAGATAGCAGTACCCTTGCAACAATTGTTTAATCAATTAATTTTTGGGCCCTATAACAGCTGCATTTACTGTGGAGAAAGGGTTGGGGTATATACCCCTCCAGCTTTGTTTAATAGACGCCACCGATACCAACACTCCCCTCAAAACACATCTGAGATAGATGCATTCCCCTCAAATTATCTATTTTACCCATTTTTCTTAAAAATTAAAGATAAATACACATCCCCATTCTATCTTCCTTATTTAAAACCCTAACCCTTCTTCCCCAACACAACTACCGCCCAGTCACCGTCGCCGTCGCTCGCACTCTCCCTCCCTCGCCATCGCCGTCACACTCCCCATCCCTATTTTTTTTTTTCATTTTCTGCCCTCCCCCTCCCTCTCGCCGTCGCACTCCCCCTCGCGCCGCCTGTGCCCCCGCCGCCCTGCGCGCTCCTGCCTTTCTTTCTCCCCTCTTCTTTGTTTTTTTTTTTTTTTTTTTGTTCTATAAATCTGAATCCGGCCTTGGAGGTCGGCCACCCCAGCCGCGATTCTTCACCTCCGTCTCATCCCGACGCCGCCGCCTCACCCACCTCCCTCCTTCCCCGTTTCTTCACGCACAGGTACGTCGTTTATCTACTTCTGTTTTTTTTTTAATTTTTCGGCCAAAAAGGTTCGACCATAAATACTTTCATCGACAATAAAGGGTCGATGAGAGTGTTTATGGTCAACCCTCTATTGTCGAAAATTTTAGTTTTTTATTTTTTAAATTCTTTCGACAAATCAGTGTCGACGAGGAGGTGTTTGATCGACAAACCAGTGTTGACGAGAGTCTTTTTGGTCGACACTGATTTGTGGACCAAAATTTATTATTATTATTTTTTTTAATTTCTAAGTTTTAATTTTTAAATTTGTTTGGGGCAGTGGCTGTCTAATTCTAGGGTTAGGGCTGTGTTTAAATTGTTGGGGGAGTGTGTGTATCTTAACATGTTTTAGTAAAAGGGCAAAAGTGGTATTTTGCATGAATATTTAATTAATAAAAATGAAGGGGGAGTGTATCTAACAAAGCTGGAGGGGTATATACCTCAACCCGTGGAGAAATGAGGAATTAAGCAGGCTGCAACTGGGCCTTTGGCATATAGATGGCCCATTCTTCATGCAAGTCAGCCGTGAGAAATTTAAAACAGGGGCAGCAACACATTTTAAAGGAGGGGTCATTCGAAAAAAAAAAACAGCTAGGTTTTGGGAGTGTCCCACCTGTACATACTTCACTCAATATTAATTTAGTTTTAATTGTTTTTTTAATTGAGTATTTTATTTTAGGTCTAGTCTTTGATGAAACTGTTTCACGGAATGAGATCCGTGAGACGGGTCTCCTTTAACCCTCATATAAAAAAATATAAAAAAAATGATAGTGTTTAATTAAAAAGTGATAATATTTAAGTAAAAAATGATAGTCACTTTTTTTAAAAATATTATCACTTTTTAATTAAACACTATCACTTTTTTTACAAACAAAAAAAGCTGAAAAAAAAAAGGATTATTCTACCCAAAATTTTAAAATATGGGTTAAAAGGAATCTGTGTCACACAAGTTTTTGCCTTCATTTTATTGTGGCATCAAAGTATTTGAAGATTAGATGTGATATTTTTCTTCAATTTAATGTTTTGTTAGTTATTTCTCATGAGTTTTATTATATTTGTTAATTTAGATATGTGGTAAACACTTATTGCTTTGGGTGTTGAAATTATGTGAGTAATTAGTAGGTTTATGAATTAATTGCTTAATTTACCTATTTTTTGGTGCTTCATGTGCCTATTGTTGTGATTTGTGTGACTCAATTGGTTGATTAATCCTATTAGTTGACATTTTTGATTATGTGAATTGCAACGAGAGTTGAATTTGTATGATTCGGGTGTGGGTGTAGGTGTGAGCCTTGATTAATTAATTGAAATTAAATAGTAATTAGCTTAATTACCAGAAGAGAGTTGATTGCTAGATCGACAACAATAGACATCAATCGAATAAAGGTCGTCTATAAGATTGGTGAGGAGGCGCATTGTAAACATTAGTAACCGTGTTAAAAGTGACAAAGTGGGATAGCTCAAGTGGTTAGAGCACCACTACCTAGGCTTTAGATCCTGGGTTCGAGTCATGGGAAGGGGAAAAGGGATGGGTATTTAATGTAATTCAAAAAAAAAAAAATTAACCGTGTTAAAAGTGTTTATGTGTTAACTATCTTATGAGTTTATGGTATTAATTGGATGGGTTAATTAGTGCACGTGTTCACCAGTGCCTCAAAATGGATTGATTTTCAAACTTAAGTGATAGTCCTTAGCACACATCAAGTCATTGGGTCAAATTTAGTACTTAATTCATGAATTCTTTAGTGATACCACATAAGGAAGACACCTGAAACAATTATTTCACTTGCACTTTAATATCTAAAGTTAGTTTAATTCCTTTCATTATTTTTTATTTTATTGGTATTTGTTTAATTTCTCCGTTTAGCCTCTATATAACACTATGCTAATATATAGTTTTGGGGCTCCACGCTCTCTTAAGTTTTAGGTCGATACTACTTGATCGTATACTTACAATACTATAACGAGCTCATACGCTTTTGAACAAATTATTTTTATGCTTATAAATTCGAAAAATACAAAAAAAAAAAAAAAAAAAAAAAAATTAGCACCCCATACAATATAATACTCCCTTCGTCCCATTATTAATTGAACATTTGTCAAAAACATTCGTCCCATTATTAATTGAACATTTCCTTATTTGGAAAAAGTAACTTTTTACTACTTTAAAAAACTTTCTCAAACGTCTATTATTTACACCACATGTCATTACTTTTTTCATACTAACTAAAGATTCTCTCTCCAATAAAGTTGAATTATCTATAATATCACTTATAAAAGTTAACTTTATCACCTTTAATATTAATGTGAGTGTTATCTTATAATTTCATAGTCAGCTGATAGTGTAGATGTTGTTAATCCTTAAATGCCTTAACATTATCAACAACATCTTAATTTGACCTTCCGAGATTTTTTCTAAGTCTTTTTTGAAATGCTACATTAAATGTTGATCTAAATGTTGTTGCATTTCTGGCAGGATCTAGAAGCTTCTATAAGGATCTGGAACCTGGAAGATTCCAGAACATTGAAGAACATGCTAGAGCAGCCTGGAACCATTTAGAACGACCTAGAGCATACAAGAAGGATTTAGAAAGATCATGGAAGTTGAGCTCCTAAAAAATAGGATCTCGATATGGAAGCCTCTAGAATTCGCACCCCATTTTTATAAATACCGATTGAAGGCTTCATAATCCAGTGTATTCTATTCGATCAATTTCCTAGACCGAGCGTTGATCCCTGTTAGGAATTGTGGCCAGTAGTTTTACCTTTTAGATCATACGAAGTATGCCACCCGTATGGCTGTGTGTCTTCTTATCTATTGAGATTGTAATCATAGATAGACTAGGCATTTCGACAATGTGTAATCTCTTATACACTTAGTTCGTTTTTAGAACAAGGCACCTGCCTCGTTTGTAGTTTCAGTTGTGAAGGTTATTGCTGTAACATTTCACACAACATTTGTACTTGAAGATAAGTATTGATTTTCGCCGTAAGGCTAACATAGATTTTTTTATAAAATCTATGTTAAAAATATTTCCATTGTGTCTCGTTTGTTTTTAGTGTTTCAAGTCTTTCGATGTGAATCTTAATTTCTGATATTCTGTTAGAGTCAGTGTTGTACAATTTGTCACAACATTTAATACAACATTATTCGACTTTACTTAAACACTTAATACCAGAACACTTTCAGTTGGTATCAGAGCTGACACCTGACGACACTAGGTTAGATCTTTGGTCAAGTGTGTTTTTAGTGTAGGTTAGCAATGGAAACACATCACATATCCACGGCACTTAGGCCACCCGTTTTAGATGGTTCGAATTATGCTTATTGGAAGCCTAAGATGCGTATGTACATCAAGTCAGTTGATGAACGTGCTTGGAGGACTGTACTTACAGGTTGGGAAGCTCCAAAGAGACCAGCAGATGCAGATGGTGAAATTCAACTCAAGAGAGAAGTTGACTGGACGACTGATGAAATAACAACAGCAAGCTACAATTCTAAAGCTTTAAATGCTATTTTTACTTCTGTTGATGTTTCAGTGTTTACAATTATATCTAACTGTTCTACTTCTAAAGATGCATGGGACAGGTTGCAAGAGCATTGTGAGGGTTCAGACAGTGTTCGAAGGACTAAGCTTCGAATGTTGGGAACATAATTTGAGAATCTCTGAATGAGGGGAGATGAAACAATTTCAGCCTACAATGAAAGGTTAAGTGAGATTATCAATGAATCACATTCTCTTGGTGACCCTATTTCTAATGTTAGAGTAGTTCATAAGATATTAAGATCTGATCCTAAAAGATTTGATGCTGAAATTTGTGCTATTGAAGAGACAAAAGATACGGATAAGTTAAGTCAAAATGAGTTAGTAAGTATTCTTAGAACTTATGAGATAAACACTAATCAAGTTGATGAAACTAATGATGATAAGAAAGTTGTAGTTTTTAGAGGGGAAACATCAAACAAATCTGAGATTCAACCTATCATTACTGAAGTTGATTCGGATGATGAGTTGCTTGATGAATGCCTCAACAATCCTAACAACATTGTCTTGCTCACTAAGCACTTTAATAAGTTTCTTAAAAAATTTGTGAACAAATCTAGAAACATTCAGCCTAAGATTCAAATCAACACATCAACCCCTCAACCAGAAAGGAGGAAAGGTCAATTCACACAAGGACCATCAAAGAGTGAAGGTAAACCAAGGTGTGATCCTGAATTTCGAAAATCAGTTCAATGTAATGCTTGTTCTGGTTATGGCCATTATGCAAATGAGTGCGCTAATACTAGACTTAAGCAAAAACTGAATTTTAGTGCTACCTTGAGTGATGAATCCGATGATGATGATCTTGATGAGTTAAATCAGAATGAATATTCTAATTTTACCAGAATTGATTATAATGATTCCTCAGATGATGATCTGGATGAAACAGATTCTGATGCTGTACCTGATGCTTCAACATCTACAACAACATCAGAACAGAGTCACCCAGATTTGAACTATTTTAATGGTTTGGTTGATGATGCAGGAAAAAGGACTGATGACAATGAACACCAAAAGCTGTTAGATGATTGGAACAATCAGAAACTCACTTTTGATTCCTTGAATAAAGAGAATGAGGATCTGAAAGACACAATCACCAAGCTAGAGGTTATACTTACCAAAAGAGATCTGGAAATCTGTAACTTAAAGGAGAAATTGATAAATTCCACCTTATGTTTCAAGAAATATTCCAAGAGTGCTTCTGAGGTAAATAATGCTATGGCTATTGGTAAGTCTAATAATCATGGTTTAGGTTATGATGGTGTAACTGCTTCTATTTCTGAAAATTTTAGAAAACCTGTTAAATTTGTGAAGGCAAATGTTGTCATATCTGGTGCAACATCTGTACAATCAGATACTCACAAGGTTAAGAGGAAGTATATCTGTCATTACTGTTTCAAAGTTGGTCATATTCGTCCTTACTGTATAAAATTGTTTGAAGAACAGAAAAACTTGAAAATGCTGCATAAAAAACTGTCACATCCTGGTAAACAGTTTCTAAAATCTGCATGGAAACCAAAAGCTACCTGTAATGTTGTTCACACCTCCTTAAAAGCATATCTACCTAATTTATGGTATTTTGATAGTGGTTGTTCTAGACATATGACAGGTCGTACTGATTTCTTATCTGATTATGTGACCTTGAATAGAGGTAGTGTTACATATGGTGGTAGTTCTAAAGGAAAGATTGTTGGTAAAGGAACTTTGAATGTTGAAGGTTTTCCTAAGCTTAAAAATGTCTTACATGTTGAGGGCTTACTTGCAAATCTGATTAGCATTAGTCAACTTTGTGATGATAATTTGCATGTGAAATTTGATAAAGACTCATGTTATGTTCTTAATAAAGATGAAGTTTGTGTCATGACTGGTACTAGGTCAGCAGATAATTGTTATCTAATTGATGAAAATGTCTTATGGCATCAAAGATTGGGTCATGCAAATTACAGAGCAATGCAAAAACTAATCAAAGCAGATGCAATAAAAGGAATTCCAAAACTGAGGTTTCACAGTATCACTGTATGTGGACCATGCCGAAAAGGTAAGCAGGTAAGAATGTCGCATAAAATGCTGTCACATTGTACTACACATCGATGCTTTGAATTACTGCACATGGATTTGATAGGTCCTATGGAAACTGAAAGCATTGGAGGAAAGAGGTATTCCTTAGTTGTGGTAGATGATTTTTCTAGATATACCTGGGTAGAGTCTTTGAGAGACAAATCTGAAGCATTTGCTGCATTTAAATTCTTTATAAGAGGTTCAAAAATGTGTTTAACGTGAAAGTTGGCCGTATTAGAACTGATCATGGTAGGGAATTTGAAAACAATATGTTTAATGATTTTTGTGATAAAAAGGGTATCTTGCAAGAATATTCATCTCCTAAAACTCCACAACAAAATGTAATTGTTGAAAGAAAGAATAGAACTTTATAAGAAATGGTTAGAGTCATGCTTACATCCAAATGTCCTGCTAAGAAATTTTGGGGAGAAGCATTGAATACTGCATGTCATATTATTAATAGGGTTTTTATTCGTTCTGGCACAAGTCAAACACCTTATGAGATTTTGAACAACAGAAAACCAAGTGTGAAATATTTTCATGTATTTGTGTTGGGAATAAAATGATTTTGATTTAGATACCAAAACCCCTGATTGATGATGTTCAGATTAGTTGAGATATGCTCAAGTCTAGTTCAGGCAAGTTGTCTCAGTACACTTGAGTAAGTAGAATGCTTAAGTTAAAAAATCTCAGGAATGCTGTGAGATTTTAGAGTTCAGGGTAGTTGTCCAAAGCTGGAATGTAAGGCAGTTTGATAAGTGTTTAGTCTATAGGACAAAGTTGCTGAACTTTCAGGACAAGCTGACCAAGTGGACAACTGAGCTGAAGAGATCAAGAGTATTAAGGCAATGCTCATAAATGCAAATGATTAGAACAGTTGAAGTACAAATGATTAAAAGCATTGAATGCCAAAGCTCACAGAAGACACATTCAATGAAGCATTTATTGCCAATCATGCCTGAACCAAGCATTGAAGACTTAAAGCATTAAAGAGTGAAGCATTGAATGAATGTTGGAACATTCTAAATTGCAGCAAGAATGTTCAGGGAGCATGTCCCATCTGACCATTGGTTGAGTGTAGAGTTTGCCACAAATCAACCTTGGGAAATGTGCATATTTGGAATCTGACACAAGTTTTCTCAGTCGCATTTTTCAGAAGTCAACACATTCATTCAAGCAACCATTGAAGAGGGCTTTTACACAGTGGATAAAAGGATGCTAAGCTTCATAGCCGTTTCAGTGGTGCTGCAAATAGACATATTTGAATTGCTATCCCTCCAACGGTTAGTTGTTCAAATTTGCCTATAAATACAGAAGTGATCAAAGGGATTCAGTATCCAACTACAAGCTATCAAACTATTATCAAGCTTTCAAAGGAAACCAAGCTGTTCTTCAGAATCCCAAGTTTCCTGAATCACTTAAATTAGCTAAGCCAATCCTTGTAAACATCCAAAGCTTAGCATTGAGATATCCTAAGCCTTTACACTGTTCTTATTGTAAAGGATATCTCTACTAGTTGGAACCAAACCTCAAACCCTTATCTCATTTAGTGAAGAGAGTGTTTGTTGTAGAAGTGAGGAGTTAAGGACTGTCATAGTGAAACACAGTCTTAACTCAGAGAGATTGAGCACTATGACTCAGATTATCCTAGGGATCAAAGCTCTAAGAGAGTGTTGTTGATCAGTGCACCTTGGCACAATAAAACAAGCTAATTCCAATGTGAAGGAATTATCCTATTCAATCAGGGAAAGTGGATGTAGGAGCTTGAGTCTCTGAACCACTATAAACTTGTGTGCCATTTACTTACTGCAGTCTTTATTGCACTTACATTCAATCATATTTTAAAGAAGCAAAACTAAGTAAGTTAAGAAAAACTGTTTTGGACAAAGTCCCTGATAACTGTATCTTTTCAGAAATTAACTTGGAGTATTTCTTTGAGTCAAAGGTCAACCACATTCCGTACTTAGCAACTCTTTTAGATATTTAGCCAACTGATCACTTAATAGTAATCAGTAGGACAAGTATCTATCAAAGTTCACACGCAGGCTTGTTGTGAGACAACCTGCCTGATAAGACCAGTTTGTTAAAAGAAAAGAATTTGCATACACAAGTGCATTTCCCCCCCTCCCCCCATACACTTGTGTCATACTCCACCAAGGACCAACAAGTGGTATCAGAGCAGGGGTTCAAAGACCACTGCCTCTGAAAATCATTGATTTTCAAAATCACATTTTCTGTGGTCACTGAACTGATCCAGATTTCTGAAAAACCTATCTGTGTTCATCTTATATTATTTCTGTTGAAATGACTAACAATGCAGTTCCAGGGGATGCTGTTAACACTATCAACAACATGGGTCCAAACCAAGTCAATCATATTTCTCATCACAAACTGCCAATGTTCTCAATTGAGAACTATGATTTCTGGAAGATCAGGATGAGAGCACATCTTGCTTGCCAGCATGATGAGATGCGTAAAGTCATCACCAGAGGGCCTTTCACATGCACTAAAGCAAATCCCAAGCTCACTGATGCTCAAAAAGCAGATCCAAGGGAGTTGCTGCCAAAGGATGAAGATGACTTTACAGCTGAAGAAAGAAAAAGGCACAACCTGAACTACATTGCCATGAACACATTGTACCAGACTATTCCAGATGCAGTAATGGGAAGAGTATACAACTGTACATCAGCTAAAGAGATTTGGGACACCTTAGCACTTATGTGAGAAGGTACCCAAAAGATAAAGGAGAACAAGCTTCAAGTGGCTATCCAAAAATATGAACAATTCTCTATGGAAGCCAATGAAACTATTGATCATCTTGATGGCAGATTCACTAACATCATGAATGAGATAAACTCTCTTGGCAAGTTCTATGCCAAAAGAGAGGTTGCTTTGAAGATTCTGAGAAGTCTCACATCCAAATGGGACATATACTCAGTCATGATGCAAAACACTAGCAATCTTGACAACATGCCCATGCAGCAAGTATTCTCTGAACTCAAAGCATATGAGTTTGATTTGAACAGAAAGAAAGTACATGATGAGCCATCCTCCTCAAGCAAAGGTGTTGCTTTCAAGGCTGCTGAAACAGAAAAGAAGAGTACTCAAAGATCCTCTCAATCTGTTTCAAAATCTGAAATGAAGGAGGAGCTGGCACTCATGGCTAGGAGATTTGAGAAGCTCAACTCCAGATTTGGTAGATACAAAAAGTTCTACCAAGACAACAGAACCAGAAGGAGATTCAGTTCTCCTGACAACAAATCAGAGGACAAAGCCTCTGATGAAAAGAAAGAAGACAAATATGCTGATAGGAAGAAATACAGCAAAGGTGAACCATCATCATCAAGGAGGAAGGAGTCCTCAAGCAAGAAGAATGATGATGAAGATGTGTGTTACAACTGCCAGAAAAATGGTCACTTTCAGTATGATTGTCCTGACCTTAGTGCCAAAGAAAGAAAAGAAAGGCAGAACAAAAGAGACAAGAGGCTGAACAACAGAAAGGCCATGATAGCTGGGGATTCAGCAAGTGAAGAGAGTGTCTACTCTTCTTATGATGGACTGTTCTCCAACAGTGACAGTGATGATGTCTGTCAAATGGCATTTGAAAATGAAGAGGTATGTTCATCTTCTAATTCTTCTAATTCTTCAAATAACACACATGAGTCCAGTGAAATCCACTTGAAACTCAACTTTGGAAAGTTACTTGAGGATTTCACCAGGCTACAAGAAGTATGCAATATGGCACTTAGAGAAAATGAGCTACTGAATTCTAAAGCTCAAACTCCCAACCTTCCTGAACCAGAGTTTGACTTTAAATCAACTGAGTTGTATCAACAGATTGTGAGAGAACATGAGGAAATGTCTCTCAAAGTCTCTGAACAACAAAAGTTGATTGATGATCAAGAACTGGCCTTGAGGAAAAAGGATTTTGATCTTAGAATTCTTCAAGCTAAATTTGACAATCTCTCAAGTGAATTTGATACTCTGAAATTGAGTGAGGGGAGCTTAAAAATGAAAATGTCTGCCTTGAACAAATCTGCTAAGGCAATAGAGGAAATTCAAGGGTTTCAAAGACCATTTGCTCAAAAGGGTGGATTAGGCTATAATCCATTTGAACACTCACCTGGTCTTAGTATTGCCTCGTCAAGCAATCAAAGGTCTTACCAAGCTGCACCTAAGTCTAGTAACTTCAGGAGAAATGTCCCAAAGAAATTCACCAACACTCCTGAACCTTACAAGGCTAACACTTATACACAGAAGCCACCCAAGGCATTTAAGGGTCAAACTGTGTATGTAGATGTAAATGGAAACCAAATCAGTCACTTTGAGTTAATCAGAGTAATTAGGCAGATTTGGGTTCCAAAAGGTACAGCTAACCCTCTAGGACCCAACATTCAAAGGGTACCTAAATTTTAACTTTGCAGGGCTGCAAGGACCACAAAAAGAGGAGAAGCATCAACAAGAAAACAGCATGGTACTTGGACAGTGGATGTTCAAGACACACGACTGGGAACAAAGAGCTTCTCTCAGAATTCATAGAAAAAGATGGTCCTTTAGTAACCTTTGGAGACAGCTCTCAAGGGATCACAAGAGGTTATGGTACATTAAACATTGGTAGTGTTAAAATTACTGATGTCTCATATGTCCTAGGCCTAAAATACAACTTGCTGTCTATAAGTCAAATCTGTGATAGAGGATATAGTGTTGAATTTGCACCAAATGAGAAAGGGAAATGTCTATTTTGCAGATTGGAGCAAAACCCCTGAAGCAGTTTGTCTTGTGGCCAAAAGTACAAGTGAGCAAAGCTGGCTGTAGCACAAAAGACTAAACCATCTGAACTTCAAAACCATCAACGATATTGCAAGAAACTCTCTATTTAAAGGGCTGCCAAATCAAGTGTTCACCAAAGAACACATATGCCAGCCATGTCAGGAAGGAAAGCAGATCAAAGCTTCATTCAAAGGAAAGCCTGTCATCTCAACTGAGAGAGTTCTTCAACTACTGCATATGGATCTATTTGGACCAATAATCCCAGTAAGTATAAATGGAAGAAAATATGCTTTAGTTGTTGTTGATGATTTCTCCAGGTACACTTGGGTAGTATTCTTGCTGAACAAAAAGGAGACCCAAGTCAAGCTACCTGAATTGATGATGAGATTGAGCAATGAAAAGGGCCTAAATATTGTCAAGATCAGATCAGACAAAGGCACTGAATTCATAAACTCATACATCAATGAGTACTGCAACAAGAATGGCATCACTCATGAAACTTCAGCAGCAAGAACACCTCAACAAAATGGGGTTGCTGAAAGAAAGAACAGGACCTTGAAAGAGGCAGCAAGAACATTGATTGGTGAAACCAAACTGCCTAAAAGGTTCTGGGCTGAAGCCATTAGCACTGCATGTCACACTCAAAACAGGTCCTTAATCACCAAAGGACAAGGTAAAACCCCATATCAAATATGGAAAGGTAGATTGCCCACTGTTGCTTATTTTCACATATTTGGTTGTAAGTGTTTCATTCATATTAATGGGAAAGAGCAATTGAAAGCTTTTGACAGCAAAGCTGATGAAGGAATATTTGTTGGATATTCACAAATCAGCAAAGCTTATATCTTGACTAAGCCTCTAGCTGAAGCAAGATTCTTGGAATTGTCAGCTGAATTGGGCTTACTTGATCCAGGCAAGATGGAGAAATGAGGAAAGAAAGCTCACATGAAGGGGGAAGTTCATTAAGATGAACTTCAGCAGAGTTGACCAACCTCACTGAAGCAAAGTTGTCCCTATGGTGTTCAGCAAATGTTGGTCAGGAGCTTTGTCCATGTGGGACCCAGTCAGCAACTTTGGGACCCACTCAGGCAAGTTAATCAGGCAGGTTAACCTTCACAGAAATCAAAGCACATCTCAGGATGTTTGTCCGAGTTAATTGGATAATCATTGCTATTTTTAGCATTGATTAGACATTTAAAAGATTTCTTGGTCTAAGAGTAGGCCATTTTAGGATGGAGTGTGCTATAAAGATTTTTACCACCAAAAAGGCAAATCAGCATTTAATGCAAAATCTTAATTGAGATTTCATGAATTCTTGAGCCATCATCAAGACCATTGATTTGCATTAAACTTCCATCAAACCGCCTAAAGCCCACTACCCTACTTTATTCAATTGGTTTTTACTATTACCCACTGCCATTATCTATTAACCAACGGTTAATAAACTCCCCACATATATAAACTCCTCAATTTTACTTTCATCCTCACACATTCATAATTCCAAACTCTTAAGATTTTCAAAACCTCTCAAACCTGCAACTCCTCTCCAAAAAAACCTACCCAACTCTCATATTATCCATGGCTCCCAAAATCAAGAGAGAAGAACTTGTAGACTTCAATGATCCATCTTTGGACATTGACTTTGCATATCTCAGCAACACAAGTTCTCTTTGGTTTGAGAAATTAGTAGCTTTTGATAGTCCAGACACTGAAGTTCATCAAGTCCTCCAATGGCTAAGGGAGGCTGGGCTAGAAAAGTTCCTAGGCACCAAGCCAGATTCCTGCCTGAACTCCTTCATGGCTGAATTCTTTGCCCATCTCAGATGGAAGGGCAAGAAGGGTGATGTGTGCACCAAGCTCACATATGCTGAGGAAGATGAAGAAGAAGAAAGCCAACACACCATCATCTTCACTGCTGAGGATTTGGATGCTAGCTTTGGTCTACCATCAGAAGGCCAGAATCCAGAAACTTACAAGGAAGGAGATGATCAGGAGTTCTACTTTCTATGGCTGCTTACACCCAAAAAGCTAGTAAGTTCTCAAAACAAGAATACTTTAAAGCCAGTTTTTAGGCACTTGTTTGATTGTGTGGTGAAGAGCTTGTTAAGCCACTCTGGGAGTGTTGAACAAATCAGTATGCCTAAGTTAAGAGTGATGGCTGCTGTAATTGACTCTGCTGAAAATAGAGTCAAGTTTGACTGGAAAAGCTTTATTTTGGACAAGATGATGAATGAGAAATTCAAGTTTAAGGAGGTAAAACACCACAAGGTGGTGGTTGATGGAAGACTCCAGTTCTGCACAAGAGCCAGCCTGCTCTTGGAAACATTTGCTCATTATACCCACCTTCAAGCCAAGCCAAAGCCTTTTCCTGCACAAAAGGTGATGTTCAGAAAGCTGTCTTCAAAGACAGAAAAGAGGAAGCAAGATGCAGCTTCCAAGAAAGCTGTTGTAGTAGTTCCAGCAACCAGAGCCTCTCCAAGAAAAAGGAAAGCCCAACCACCAAAAGCTCAGCCAAAGATGAAGAAGATGAAGAAGATTCTGAGTGAATCTTCCCCAGAAAGCCAGTCAAGAAGTGGAGGAGCCACTTCTGAGGAGATTGAGAAGGTTGCTGATGAAGGAGTCAACCCCCCTGAAGAGGGTGAAGAATTCAGAGAGGTTGTCCCCTTACAGCCTGAAAGTGTAACAGAATTTAGGGATCTTGACCAGCCAACAAGATCTGAAAGGAGGAGAAGGATAATCAAAACTTCTGAGAAGCAGAAGTTAATGGAAGAGGAGAAAAAGAAGAAAGAGTTCTTCAAGGAGATTAGACAAGCAAGTAGGTCTAACTCCAAGTCCAACAGCCCTGAAGCCAACTCTCCTGATATTCAATCAGAAAGAATATCCCCATCAAGGCATGAAGAAGAGGAGTGCAAGACTCCTGAAGATGCCCCAATCATTGCCAAGAAGGTTTACTCCCCTGAAGGTGCCCCTGACAGAGCAGGTATTGATGTGCTGGCAGATTTGGTCAATCTTGAGGATAGACTTTTTTCCCCACTTGATCCAAGACTTCTCTCATATACCAAACTTCTTGAAACTATTCTTCAAGAAGGTGATCAAGTTGTTCTCCCACCCATTCCAGCCATTCCAATTACCTCTTCAGGCACATTGCTCTCAAAAGCACCTGAATCCCAACTTGTCTTAAGCTCTTCTGAACCCAATCCTTCTGAACCCAACCTACCTGAAATCCAGCCAAGCCTACCTGAATCCCAATCCAACCCTCCTGAATCCCAAACCAACTCTTCTGAAGATGAAAGTGGTGAAGAGTACACCTATGAGGGGATGCTAAGGCAGATTGCCAAGGCTAATGTGGATGAATTATATCCAGGATTGAAGGATTATCCTAGGCTGCAACAACAGTTCTATGATCTCAGAGCTCTTGTTGAGATCAAAGATAGAACTATGGTGGAAATAGCTCAGGCTATTCAGGATAAAGGAGCAAGCTGGTGGCAGGTTGAAGAGAACAGGCTCTTGCATTTTGCAAATGTGAAGAAATCCAGTGTGTTGACCACTGAGGCCTTGTTTTGCACCATTGTTCATGAGAAGGTGCTTGCTGAGAGAGAAAGAATTGCACAGGGACTCAGGCACCCTGATAGCCCATCTGATGATGATGATAATGATGATGATGATAACACCAATCCCAACCCTCCTGGCCTCAACTCTGCTCAAGTACATTACTTGACCTATCATTCTGAAAAGGACTCTGATCATTCAGAGGAGTTGACCAAAGATGGTGACTCGGTCCAAGATGCATTGGCCAAGGATGGTTCTCTTGAACCTGAGGCACAGCTTGACAATGTTGAGACTTCCATGGGAGAAGCTAGTTTGGCTAAAGCCTCATCAATGTCAGGACAGTTGGACATTGACCAGCCTTTAGTCATTCAGGATGACTCAGTGGCCTTGGGATGCCCAAGCACTGTGATCTCCCAACAACTGCCCTCTGTGGATCCTGTTGAGGATATAGAGGTGTCAGGTTTAGGAATGGACGAAGTTGAAAAGGCTGATAGTGGTGAAAACTAAGAGGGAGATGATGGTGAGGATTGTGTGATTACAGGTTCCCTGAGTGCACCACAAGTAGAGGGAGATGAAGTAGAAATATTGGGTGTAACCCAATATGAGAGTCAGGCAATTCTTCAAGTCAAATCTGAGCTTGATGAATCCCTTGGTGAAAGGAGGCCTGATTCTCCAATGTATGTGAGTCCATCTGATATAAATGAAGAAGAAAATAATAAAGTTGAAAATGAGAGAAAAGGTGCTGATGTATCAGACCTTATGGGAGAAAGAAAAAATGAGGGTGTTGAGGGAGATTTTACTAACACTCTTAGTTTTGCAGATTCTGTTGCTGTTACAATTGAGCAAATTTTTGCAGATGCCTCCCTTACAGATATTCAAGTTGATACTGATATTGATCTTGAAGCAGTATCAGCCAATGTATCCACCTTGAATAAGTTGTACTTTGAGCAAGCCAACACCACTGAAGCTGGTTTTCAAATTGCTACTCAGACTGCATCCATCATTGAAGAGCAATCAGAGAAGTTGGATACATTGGTAAGGGAAGTTGGTAAGGCACATGCAGCAACCATTGACACTCTAGATGGCCAAGGCAAGACTTTAGCCTCTGTGGAGATGAGGCTAACTGGCTCAGAGGAGGTGATCCTGCCCACATTAGATGCAAGAATTTGTGGAGTTGAAACTGGACTGCAAACAGTTTCAACTGAAGTGACAAAGGCCAAGGATGCTATGGGAAAATTCACAAGATCTGTGAAGAAAGAGCAGCAGGGTCTCAAATATTTGTACAAGCATAATGTGAAGGCCTTGAGGAAAACAATCAAGGATGCTTTAAGGCAGAGGACAGCAGCCCAGAGGAAGAAGGCTGAAGAATTGAAAGCTGCAATGGTGAAGGAGGCTGCTGAGAAGTTCACTGTTGAACTTATGGCCAAAGTGTCTGATCAAGTTGTGGCCAACCTCACTGAACAACTTCAGGCCAAACTTGATCAATCACTGAAAGCCACATTGGATGCAATTGTTACTCAAAAGATGAAGCCAGTTCACACATTCTTGAGCATGGCAGATGACAAAATGCAAAACATTCATGATGAGAATGTTTATCTACTGCAGGAGTTGAAGTCCCTCACTCAGGCCCACTCACATCTCTCAGTCTCTATGAGTGAATTAAAGCCCCAGTGTTTTGATAAAGACAAAAAGGGGGAAAGAGAGAGAGCAAGGGCAAAGGAAACCTTGGTGATTGGTGAACCTAAGGGAAAGGAGAAGGTCCCTGAGATTGAGGAGGAGGCAGTAGAAGACATTGGGAAAGGCAAAGGCCCAATGGATATTGAAAACTTGACTAAAGAAGAGCAGATTCAAATTACTGTCAAGGAGTCTATGATGTCAGCAAGGGAAAGTCAGGCAAGAAAGCTTCAAAGGCCTGGTGGTGAGTCAGCAGGACTTGACCCCAAAGAGAAAGTTGCTGAAGTAAGGGGGAAGGTGACAAGGTCATATGAAAGAAAGAGGAAGGAATTGGAAGCCTTCAATGAATTCCCAACCAGCCTGACTTTGCCATCAGAATTTTAGACTGAAGAATCTACTCCAGTAAGGCAATCAAAGAGATTGAAGAAAGCAGCCAAGCTGCCTGTTATTGAAGAAGAAGATAGTGAAGAGGAGGTACAGAAAAGAGAGCCTGAAGTTGGTGTGCCCAAGCTTGCTGATGATCCTTCTAAATTGTTTGAAGAAGGATTTGGAAAGGATCCAGAGACTCAGGAGAAGTTAGCTCTTCAGAGAGCTAAAGAAAGAATGGATCAGTTGGTGGAGGCCAACAAAGCAAGGGATGAAAGAAGGGCAAACTTCAAAGCTCCAAGAAGGAGGGCTTCATACAGAAGGCTCAAACCACAGATGCTGCAAAGATGGGACACTCAGTACCCTCACCATGATAAGTGGGTTCCAATCTCACTGAATGATGCATGGGAGGAGGCCAAGAGAAGTTTTGTATATGACTTTTATGTCATTGGAAAGTGGCTTGAAGAGAGTGTGGATGAAGTCTTTGTCCAGTTCATGTTTGAGAAACATAGGGACCTCTACCAAAAGCTGTTTGCAGCAGCTGAGATGGCAAGAGTTGAATTCAAGGCCCCTGGTCCAATTCTGTACATGCCTCCTAAGTTCAATGGGAACTTAATTGATGAGGGAAAGATTCTGGAGGAGTTCATCAACATCATGAAGATGGAGAAGATGAAGATTGGCCCTAGAGGCTCCAACAAGGATGTTTGGGAGCTGAAGAAAAGGGTCTGGGCTCAATATGGCATTGCTCCTCAAGATGATGGAACTCTCTAATGGATTAGTTCATCTCTTCCCTATCTGTTTTTTTTTTTTTTTTATGATTGTTTATGATTGTTGTTATTTTGTTTCTCTTGTATCAGTCTTGTTGTCCTTTTGATTTTCTGATCTGTAATGCTCAATGATATATATAAAAGGACCACTGATTTTCTATCAAGAGATAACAACTCATTATCTCAACTAACCTGACATTACATATATACTTGATTTATTGTGCTAACAGTTTCTTTCAGGAAAGTTGACAAGTTCACTCATCCTGAAGGTAAAGTATAGTATAAGTCAAGTTCCCTTTGTAATAGGTTTTGGCATCATCAAAAAGGGGGAAATTGTTGGGAATAAAATGATTTTGATCTAGATACCAAAACCCCTGATTGATGATGTTCAGATTAGTTGAGATATGCTCAAGTCTAGTTCAGGCAAGTTGTCTCAGTACACTTGAGTATGTAGATTGCTTAAGTGAAAAATCTCACAATCTCAGGAATGTTGTGAGATTTTAGTGTTCAGGATAGTTGTCCAAAGCTGGAATGTTAGGCAGCTTGATAAGTCTATAGGCCAAAGTTGCTGAACTTTCAAGACAGATTTACCAAGTGGACAACTTAGCTGAAGAGATCAAGAGCAGTAAAGCAATGCTCATAAATGCAAATGATCAAGACAATTGAAGTACAAAAGATCAAGAGCATTGAATGCCAAATCCCACAGAAGACACATTCAATGAAGCATTTATTGTCAATCATGCCTGAACCAAGCATTGAAGACTTAGAGCATTAAAGAGTGAAGCATTGAATGAATGTTGGAACATTCTAAATTGCAGCAGGAATGTTCAGGGAGCTTGTCCCATCTGACCGTTGATTGAGTGTAGAGTTTGCCACAAATCAACCTAGGACAATGTGCAAATTTGGAAACTGACACAAGTCTTCTCAGCCGCATTTGTCAGAAGTCAACACATTCATTCAAGCAACCATTGAAGAGCCCTTTTACACAGTGGATAAAAGGATGCCAAGCTTCATAGCCGTTTCAATGGTGCTGCAAATAGACATATTTGAATTGCTATCCCTCCAACGGTTAGTTGTTCAAATGTGCCTATAAATACAGAAGTGATCAAAGGGATTCAGTATCCGACTACAAGCTATAAAACTATTATCAAGCTTTCAAAGGAGCCAATCTTGTAAACATCCAAAGCTTAGCATTGAGATATCCTAAGCCTTTACACTGTTCTTATTGTAAAGGATATCTCTACTAGTTGGAACCAAACCTCAAACCTTATCTCATTTAGTGAAGAGAGTGTTTGTTGTAGAAGTGAGGAGTTAAGGACTGTTAGAGTGAAATACAGTCTTAACTCAGAGAGATTGAGCACTAGGACTCAGATTATCCTAGGGATCAAAGCACTAAGAGAGTGTTGTTGATCAGTGCACCTTGGCACTATAAAACAAGCTAATTCCATTGTGAAGTAATTATCCTGTTCAATCAGGGAAAGTGGATGTAGGAGCTTGAGTCTCTGAACCACTATAAACTTGTGTGCCATTTATTTACTGCATTCTTTATTGCACTTACATTCAATCATATTTTAAAGAAGCAAAACTCAACAAGTTTAGAAAAACTGTTTTGGACAAAGTCCCGGATAACTGTATCTTTTTAGAAATTAACTTGGAGTATTTCTTTGAGTCAAAGGCCAACCACATTCCGCACTTAGCAACTCTTTTAGATATTTAGCCAACTGGCCACTTAATAGTAATCAGTAGGACAAGTATCTATCAAAGTTCACACTCAGGCCAGTTGTGAGACAACCTGCCTGATAAGACCAGATTTATTAAAAAGAAAAGAATTTGCATACACAAGTGCATTCCCCCCCCCCCATACATTTGTGTTATACTCCACCAAGGACCAACATTTAGGTTTTGGTTCCAACTAATTGAGATACCCTTTACAATAAGTACAGTGTAAAGACTTAGGATATCTCAGTGCTAAGCTTGGGATTTTACAAGAAAGGCTTTGCTTTTGAAGTGATCAGGAAACTTGGGATTGTGATGAACAGCTTTGGTTTCCTTTGATTGCTTGATAGTACTTTGATAGCAGATAGTTGGATACTTGAATCCTTGGATCACTTCTGAATTTATAGAGCAATTTGATCAACTATCCGTTGGAGAGATAGCATTTCAAATTGTCTATTTGCAGCTTCCATTGAAACGACTATGAAGCTCAACCTTCTATTATCCACTGTGTAAAAGGTTCTTCAATGGTTGCTTGAATGAATGTGTTGACTTCTGAAAAATGCAGTTCAGATGACTTGTGTCAGTTTCCAAATTTGCACATTTCCCAAGGTTGATTGTGGCAGACTTTGTACTCCACCAACGGTCAGATGGGACAACTGCCCTGAACATTCCTGCTGCAAATGGAATGTTCCTACATTCATTCAATTCTTTAGTCTTTAATGCTTCTAAGTCTTCAATGCTTTGTTCAGGTTTGATGGCAATAAATGCTTCATTAAATTTGTCTTGCCTCATTCAATGCTCTTGATCTTCAAGTCATTAAGCTGATCTTATATAGCTCTTATCATTACCTTGCAGCTTGACTTCTTATCTTTGATCATTCAGCCATGTTGTCCTCTTCAGCATACTTGACTCTGTAGAATCAATAGACTTGTCTAATAGACTTAAGCACAATAAGCTGCCTAACATTTTCAGCTTTGGACAACTATCCTGAACTAGAGATCTCACTAACATTCTGAGATTAGACTTAGGCATTTCTACTGTCTCAACTATCCTGAGACAACTAGACTGATGCTTTCTCATTTGTATCTCAACTAATCTGAACATCATCAATCAGGGGTTTTGGTATCTTAATCAAAATCAATTTATTTCCCAACAATTTCCCCCTTTTTGATGATGCCAAAACCTATTACAAAGGGAACTTGACTTATACTAAATTTTGTCTTCAGGATGGATGATCTGGTCAATTTTCCTGAAACAAACTGTTAGCACAATAATAAATCAAGTATATAGGTTATGTCAGGTTCGTTGAGATAATGAGTTGTTATCTCTGATGAAAATAGTGATCCTTTAATATATATCATGAGGCATTACAATGCTTGAAAATTGAAAGGACTCACTATGCTAGAACAAGACAAACAGATAGAGACAACAACATATTAAAATCATAGATAAAAGGGAAAAAGGACTTATTCTTCAGAAAGAACCATCATCTTAAGGAGCAATCCCATACTGAGCCCATACTCTCTTCTTCAGCTCCCAAATCTCCTGATTTGTGCCTTTGGGACCCAGCTTCATCTTTTCCATCTTCATGATGGATATGAACTCCTCCAAGATCTTCTCTTCATCAATCAAATTCCCATTGAACTTGGGAGGCATGTACAGGATGGGACCTGGTGCTTTGAACTCAATTCTTGCAATGTCAACTGCTGCAAACAATTTCTGGTATAACTCCTTGTAGTTGTCAAACATGAATTGGCCAAAGATTTCTTCAACATTCTCTCCAAGCCATTTGCCTATGACATAGAAGTCATAAACAAATCTCCTCTTGGCCTCCTCCCATTCATCATTCAGTTGGATTGGTACCCATTTTTCATGGTGAGGGTATTGAGTGTCCCATCTTTGAAGCAATTGAGGCTTCAACCTTCTGTAAGAGTCCCTTCTCCTTGGAGCTCTGAAATTTGCCCTTCTGGCATCTCTTGCCTTGTTGGCCTCAACCAACTGATCCATCCTTTCCTTAGCTCTCTGAAGAGCTAGCTTCTCTTGAGTTTCTGGATCTTTGCCAAATCCCTCCTCAAACAGCTTTGAGGGATCATCAGCAAGCTTGGGCTGTCTTACTTCAGGTTCCTTGTCCTCTTCAGCTTCATCAGATTCCTCTTCTTGGATTTCAGGCAACATGGCTGTTTTCTTCAGCCTCTTTGACTTTCTCAGTTGGGTTGCCTCCTCAGCTTGGAATTCAAAGGGCAGTGTCAGGCTTGTTGGGAAGTCAGTGAAGGTCTGTTCCTTTCTTTTTCTTTCAGAGGCTCTAGTGACCTTCCCCCTTACTTCAATCACCTTATCCTTGGGGTCTAAACCTGCAGACTCTCCTCCAGGCCTCTGCTCCCATCTAGCCTGATCCTCAATGACAGAAGCCATAGACTTCTTCATTGCAATCTGGATCTGCTCCTCTTCTGTCAAATCTTCAACATTTATAGGCCCCTTGCCTTTTCCAATGTCTTCCTCCTCCTCAATCTCAGTCTGCTTGTCCTTTCCCTTAGGTTCACCAATATTCAAAGTTCCCTTTGCCTTTGCTCTCTCTCTCTTTCCCCCTTTTTGGCATTATCAAAACATTGGGGCTTCAAGTCACTCATTGTGACAGAGAGGTGGGAATGAGCATGAGTGAGAGACTTCAACTCTTGCAGTAGATATACATTTTCATCATGGATGTTCTGCATCCTATCATCTGCCATGCTGAGAAAGACATGAACCGGTTTCATTTTCTGGGCAACAATTTTATCAAGTGTGGCCTTCAGGGATTGGTCAAGCTTGTCCTGCAACTGGTCAGTGAGATTGGCCACAACCTGATCAGAGACCTTGGCCATAAGTTCAACTGTGAACTTTTCAGCAGCTTCCTTCACCATTGCAGCTTTAAGCTCCTCAACTTTCTTTCTTTGGGCTGCTGTCCTTTGTCTCAGGTCATCCTTGATGGTCTTTCTTAGGGCTAGCACATTGTGCTTGTAGCTTTCTTTCAGGCCCTTCTGCTCCCTTTTTATAGTTCTTGTAAACTTAGTCATTGCATCCTTAGCCTTTGTGACTTTAGTTGAGACTGTTTGCAGACCAGTCTCAGCTCCACTGATTCTGGCATCTAAGGTGGGCAACACTACTTCCTCAGAACCTGTTAGCCTCATCTCAACAGAGGCTATAGTCTTTCCTTGGCCATCAAGAGTGTCTGTAGTTTCTACATGAGCCTTCCCAACTTCCCTGACTAAGATGTCCAACTTTTCTGACTGCTCCTCAATGGAAGTTGCAGTCTGGGAAGCAATTTGCAGACCAGCTTCTGTTGCATTTGCTTGTTCAACGTAGATCTTGTTTAATGTGGACATGTTAGCTGAGATTGCTTCAAGATCAACATCAGTGTCGACTGGAATATCAGTGAGGGAAGCATCTGCAAAAATTTGTTCAATGGTGACAGCTACAAAATCTGCAAAACATAAGGGATTAGATAAATCACCCTCATCACCCTCTTTCTTTTCTTCTCCCATAAGGTTTGATACATCAGAACCTTTACTCTCATTTTCAACTAAATTCTTTTCTTCATTTTCTTTTGATGAACTCACATACACTGGATAATCAGGCCTCCTTTCACCAAGGGATTCATCAAGTTCAGATTTGACTTGAAGAATAACCTGACTCTCATGTTGGGCTTCACCCAACATTTCACTCTCCTCTCCCTCTTGTGGTGGTGCACTCTTGCTACTTGTAATCACACAATCACCTTCTTCTCCCTCTGAATTTTTATCACTACTGTCCTTTTCAACTCCTTCATTTCCTAAACCTGACACCTCCATATCCTCAATAGGATCCACAGAGGGCAGTTGATGGGAGATCACAGTGTTTGGGCTTCCCAAGTCCACTGAGTCATCCTGAATGACTAAAGGCTGGTCAGTGTCCAACTTCTCTGACACTGATGAGGCTATAGTTAAACCAACTTCTCCTATGGAAGTCTCAGCATTGTCAAGCTGTGCCTCAGGCTCAGAAGAACCATCCTTGGCCAATGCATCTTGGACTGAGTCACCACTTTTGGTCAACTCCTCTGATTTCTCAGAGTCCTGATTTGAATGATAAGTCAAGTAGTGTACCTTAGCAAGGTTAGGAGGATTGGGATTGGTGGTGTCATCATCATTATCACCATCTGCATCATCTGAGGTGCTGTCAGGGTGTTTGATCCCTTTAGCAATCCTTTCTCTTTTAGCTAGCACCTTTTCATGGACAATAGTGCAGAATAGGGCCTCAGTGGTCAACACACTGGATTTCTTGACATTTGCAAAGTGTAACAGCCTGTTCTCTTCTACCTGCCACCAACTAGCACCTTTTTCCTTGATAGCCTGAGCTATCTCCACCATTGTTCTATCTTTGATCTCAACAAGAGCTCTGAGATCATAGAACTACTGCTGCAATCTTGGATACTCCTTTAATCCTGGATAAAGTTGATCAACATTAGCTTTGGCAATCTGCCTTAGCATTCCTTCATATGTATACTCTTCTCCACTATCATCATCATTGTCATCAGAAGAGTTGGCTTGGGATTCAGAAGGATTGGTTTGGGTTACAGGAAGGTTGAGCTGGGGTTCAGATGGGTTTGGTTCAGAGGAACTGGGAATGATTTGGGTCTCAGGTGCTGTAGAGAGCAATGTTCCTGAGGAGGTTATTGGAAGGTTCAAAGGAATGGCTTGAATGGGTGGTAAGGTAAGTTGATCTCCTTCAAGAAGGGCAGTTTCAAGGAGTTTGGTGTAGGATAGAAGTCTGGGATCAAGGGGGGAGAATGGCCTATCTTCTACATCAGCTAGATCAGCCAAGACATCAATGCCTATCCTGTCAGGAGCACCTTCAGGAGAGTAGGTCTTCTTAGCCACAATTGGAGCATCCTCAGGAGTCTTGCACTCCTCTTCTTCAGGCTTTGGAGATTCATGAGCTGGAGATATTCTCTGATATTGAATATAAGGAGAGTTGTCCTCAGGGCTTTTGGACTTTGATCTTGACTTGGAGTTATACCTATTTGCTTGTCTAATCTCCTTGAAAAACTCCTTCTTCTGTTTTTCTTCTTCCATCAACTTCTTCTTTTCAGAAGTTTTGATTATCCTTCTTCTCCTTTCAGACCTTGTTGGCTTCTCAAGGTCCCTGAATTCTGTTACAGACTCAGGCTGTAGAGGAACAATTTCCCTGAACTCATCTCCCTTTTCAGGAGGGTTAACTCCTTCTTGTTCCACTTTGTCAATCTCCTCTGAAGTGGCACCTCTACTTTTGTACTGACTTTCTGGGGAAGATTCACTGAGAATTTGTTTCATCTTCTTCATCTTTGGTTGAGTTTTGGGGGTCTGAGCTTTCCTTTTCTTTGGAGAAGATCTGGTAACACGTGCAACTGTTAAGGTCTGCTTAGCTGCAGCTCCTTGCTTCCTCTTCTCTGTCTTAGAAGACAGTTTTCTATACATCACCTTTTGGGCTGGAAATGGCTTTGGTTTGGCTTGAAGGTGAGTATAGTGAGCAAATCTTTCCAAGAGCAAGCTTGCTCTTGTGTAATACAACAGCTTCCCATCCACCACAGCCTTATGGTGCTTCATCTCCTTGAACTTATACTTCTCATTCATCATCTTTCCTAGAATGAAAGTTTTTCATTCAAACTTGACTCCTCTTTCAGCAGAGTCAATCACAGCTGCCATTACTCTCAACTTTGGCAAGCTTATTTGCTCTAAACTCCCAGAATGGCTCAGCAAACTTTTCACCACAATATCAAATAGGTGCTCATATTTCAGTTTTAATGTCTTTTTGTTTTGAGCACCTGCAAGTTTCTGGGGTACCTTCATCCATGAATTTGAGAACTCCTGCTCCTCTCCTTCTCTGTAGACTTCAGGATTGAGTCCTTCAGAGGGTAGCCCAAAACTTGCATCCAGGTCTTCTGAGGTGAAGATGATGGTATGTTGGGATTCCTCTTCTTCTCCTTCTTCTGCATAAGTGAGCTTGGTGCAAACATCACCTTTCTTGCCTTTCCACCTAAGGTATGCAAAGAATTCAGCCATGTAGGGGTTGAGGCAGGAATCAGGTTTGGTGCCTAAGAACTGCTCAAGCCCTGCATCCTTCAACCATTGTAGAACAGGATGAACTTCCTCGTCTGGGCTGTCAAAAGCCACAATCTTTTCGAACCATAACGAGTTTATGTTGCTAAGATAAGTGAAGTCAATGTCCAAATATGGATCGTTGAAGTTGACAAGTTCCTCTCTTTTGATTTTTGGAGCCATGTATGTTTGAGAGTAGGAAGGGTTTGAAGGTTTGAGAGGTTTTCAGAATTTTGCTTAAGGGTTTGAAAGTATGGGTGCGTAAGAATGATAGTAAAAACTGAGGGTTTTTATATCTAGTGGTTTTATTAACCGTTGGATAATAGCAATAGAGGGTGGACAAATCATAAAACCAACTGGATAAAGTGGGGTAGTGGGTTTGGAAACGGTTAGATGTAGGTTTAAGAATAATCAATGGCCTTGATCAATAGCACATGAATTAATGCAATCTTAAAAGAGATTTTGCATTAAATGCAGATTTTCCATTTGGGGGCTAAAGCCTTAATAGCACACGCCATCCTAAAAATAGACTACTCTTAGCCCAAGAATTCTTTTAAATGTCTTTTTAATGCTAAAAATAGCTCTTATCACCTTATCAACTTGGACAAACGTCCTGATAAGTGTTTTAACCTCTATTTTGGTCAAAATATCTGACCAACATGCCTGAGTGGGTCCCAATGATGTTGATTGGGTCCCACATGGTCAATCATCCTGACCAACATTGCGGAAAGTCATATGGACAATTTTACTGAGTACTTTCTTTCAGGCAGATAATTTCAGTGAAATTGGTCAACTTTGCTGAAGTTCAATTTAATGAACTTTCTCCTTCATTTGTTCTTCCTTCTTCATTTCTCCATCTTCCCTGGATCAAGTAAGCCCAATTCAGCTGAAAGCTCTAGAAATCTTGCTTCAGCTAATGGCTTTGTGAAGATATCAGCCTTCTGCTTATCAGTTTGAATTTTGACAAGCTTGATATCTTTCTTCTCCACATGATCCCTTATGAAATGATGCTTGATATCAACATGTTTGCATCTGGTATGGAGCACTGGATTCTGTGAAATAGCAATTGCAGTATTGTTGTCACAGAATATGGGATCTTCATTTGTGATGACTTTGTAATCTCTGAGTTGCTGTCTGAGCCAAAGTATCTGAGCACAGCAACTTCCAGCTGCTACATATTCTGCTTCAGTTGTTGATGTTGCAACTGTGTTTTGTTTCTTTGAGAACCAGGAAATCAGCTTGCTGCCTAAGAATTGACATGTTCCTGAGGTGGATTTTCTGTCAATTCTGCAACCTCCATAATCTGCATCTGAGTATCCAGTGAGCTCAATGTTGTCATCAGCTGGATACCATAATCCAAGATTCTCAGTTCCCTTGAGATATCTTAGTATCCTTTTTGCAGCTTCAAGGTGGCTCTTCTTTGGATTTGCTTGGAATCTGGCACACACTCCAACTGCAAATGTGATATCAGGCCTACTTGCAGTGAGGTATATTAGGGACCCAATGATGCCTCTGTATTCAATGGAGTTGGTTGATACTCCACTTTCATCAAGATCCATCTTCCAGTTTGTATTCATAGGAATTCTGACTGGTTTGCTTGTAGCACATCCAAATTTCTTGATCATATCTCTTGTATATTTGGCCCGATTGATGAATATTCCTTTCTTTGATTGAGTGACTTGAAGTCCTAGGAAGAAATTCATCAATCCCATCATGGACATCTCAAATTTGCTTTGCATGAGTTTAGAGATTTTCTCACACAATTTCTCATTTGGAGATCCAAATATAATGTCATCCACATAGATTTGGACTAACAAAATATCATCTCCTTCACAGATTCTGAACAAGGTTCTGTCAACGGTGCCTTTGACAAAACCATGATCTAGAAGGAACTGTGATAAGGTGTCATACCAAGCTCTGGGAGCTTGCTTCAATTCATAGAGAGCTTTCTTTAATCTGTACACCTTGTCTCCTTCTTCAAAGCCTGGGGGCTGTTCAACATATACTTCTTCCTTCAGCACTCCATTAAGAAAGGCACTCTTCACATCCGTTTGATACACCTTGAATCTTTTATGAGTTGCATAAGCTAGGAAGAGTCTGATTGCTTCAAGCCTAGCCACTGGTGCAAAAGTTTCATCATAATCAATCCCTTCAGATTGACAGTATCCTTTGGCCACCAGTCTTGCTTTGTTTCTCACTATGATGTCATTTTCATTTCTCTTATTTTTTAATACCCATTTGGTACCAATGACATCTTGGTGAGTTGGCCTGTCCACCAGCTCCCACACTTCATTTCTGGTGAACTAGTTCAGCTCTTCTTGCATGGCTATGATCCAATTGGTGTCTTGTAGTGCTTCCTCTATATCCTTTGGTTCCTGTTCTGAAAGAAAACAGCAAAACAATGCACTTTCTCCATGAAATCTTCTAGTTTTGATCCCTTCACTTGGATTTCCAAGTATCAAGCTAGTTGGGTGGTCTTGCAACCAAGTCCTTCTAGACCTGATTCCTTTAGGAGGATTGTCCTCTTCTGAAGTTGGATCACTAGAGTCATTAAATTCAGGAAAGTTAATTGAAGGATCAAGTTCAGGATCATATTCAGGGTTATTGTCCTCATTGTCAGATAGGTTGACATTTTCATTGGTTCCCCCTTGAATATTTGATCCATTTACTACCTCAGCATTGCCTGCTTCTTCATTGGTAGTTGTTACCTGATTTTGAACGGGGATGGGGTCAGTCAGTTCAATTTCTCCTTCAGGTTGGTTGGCTTCTGGTTGATTGCCATCAGGTAGGTTGTCCAGTTTTTTATAGTCATAGATTTCAGGATGGGCAACATCTATAAACACTGTTTCCTTGCTTTGAAGCCTTAATCTGGTTGTTCTTTGTGTTATTTCATCAATATTTAGGTTTCTATCCTTGAACTCATTAATAGATTCATCAAACACAACATGAGGTGTTTCTTCCACAATAAGAGATTTGCAATTGTAGACTTTGTAAGCTTTGCTGATTTGAGAATATCCAACAAATATTCCCTCATCAGATTTGCTGTCAAAAGCTTTCAATTGATCCTTCGCATTATTGTGAATGAAACACTTGCAACCAAATATATGAAAGTAGGCAACAGTGGGCAATCTACCTTTCCATAGTTCATATGGAGTTTTACCTTGACCTTTTATGATTAAGGATCTGTTCTGTGTGTGACATGCAGTGTTAATGGCTTCAGCCCAGAACCTTTTTGGCAATTTAGATTCAGCAATTAGTGTTCTTGCTGCCTCTTTCAAGGTTCTGTTCCTTCTTTCAGCAACACCATTTTGTTGAGGTGATCTTGCAGTTGATGTCTCATGAGTGATGCCATTATTGTTGCAGTACTCATTGATGTATGAGTTTATGAATTCAGCACCTTTGTCTGTTCTGATCTTGACAATACTTAGGCCCTTTTCATTGCTCAATCTCATCATCAATTCAGGTAACTTGACTTGGGTTTCCTTTTTGTTCAGAATAAATACTACCCAAGTGTACCTGGAAAAATCATCAACAGCTACTAAAGCATATTTTCTTCCATTTAAACTTACTGGGATAATTGGACCAAATAAGTCCATATGCAGTTGTTGGGAATAAAATGATTTTGATCTAGATACCAAAACCCCTGATTGATGATGTTCAGATTAGTTGAGATAAGCTCAAGTCTAGTTTAGGCAAGTTGTCTCAGTACACTTGAGTATGTAGATTGGTTAAGTGAAAAATCTCAGGAATGTTGTGATATTTTAGTGTTCAGGATAGTTGTCCAAAGCTGGAATGATAGGCAGCTTGATAAGTCTATAGGCCAAAGTTGCTGAACTTTCAAGACAGATTTACCAAGTGGACAACTTAGCTGAAGAGATCAAGAGCAGTAAAGCAATGCTCATAAATGCAAATGATCAAGACAATTGAAGTACAAAAGATCAAGAGCATTGAATGCCAAATCCCACAGAAGACACATTCAATGAAGCATTTATTGCCAATCATGCCTGAACCAAGCATTGAAGACTTAGAGCATTAAAGAGTGAAGCATTGAATGTATGTTGGAACATTCTAAATTGAAGCAGGAATGTTCAGGGAGCTTGTCCCATCTGACCGTTGATTGAGTATAGAGTTTGCCACAAATCAACCTAGGACAATGTGCAAATTTGGAAACTGACACAAGTCTTCTCAGCCGCATTTGTCAGAAGTCAACACATTCATTCAAGCAACCATTGAAGAGCCCTTTTACACAGTGGATAAAAGGATGCTAAGCTTCATAGCCGTTTCAATGGTGCTGCAAATAGACATATTTGAATTGCTATCCCTCCAACGGTTAGTTGTTCAAATGTGCCTATAAATACAGAAGTGATCAAAGGGATTCAGTATCCAACTACAAGCTATAAAACTATTATCAAGCTTTCAAAGGAGCCAATCTTGTAAACATCCAAAGCTTAGCATTGAGATATCCTAAGCCTTTACACTGTTCTTATTGTAAATGATATCTCTACTAGTTGGAACCAAACCTCAAACCTTATCTCATTTAGTGAAGAGAGTGTGTGTTGTAGAAGTGAGGAGTTAAGGACTGTTAGAGTGAAATACAGTCTTAACTCAGAGAGATTGAGCACTAGGACTCAGATTATCCTAGGGATCAAAGCACTAAGAGAGTGTTGTTGATCAGTGCACCTTGGCACTATAAAACAAGCTAATTCCATTGTGAAGTAATTATCCTGTTCAATCAGGGAAAGTGGATGTAGGAGCTTGAGTCTCTGAACCACTATAAACTTGTGTGCCATTTACTTACTGCATTCTTTATTACATTTACATTCAAACATATTTTAAAGAAGCAAAAGTCATTAAGTGAGAAAATCTGTTTTGGACAAAGTCCCTGATAACAGTATTTTTTTCAGAAATTAACTTGGAGTATTTCTTTAAGTCAAAGGCCAACCACATTCTGCACTTAGCAACTCTTTTAGATATTTAGCCAACTGATCACTCAATAGTAATCAGTAGGACAAGTATCTATCAAAGTTCACACTCAGGCCAGTTGTGAGACAACCTGCCTGATAAGACCAGTTCTGTTAAAAGAAAAGAATTTGCATACACAAGTGCATTCCCCCCCCCCATACACTTGTGTTATACTCCACCAAGGACCAACAAGTGGTATCAGAGCAGGGGTTCATAGACCACTGCTTCTGAAAATCATTGATTTTCAAAATCACATTTTCTGTGGTCACTGAACTGATCCAATTTCTGAAAAACCTTTTTGTGTTCATCATATATTATTTCTGTTAAAATGGCTAACAATGCAGTTCCAGGAGATGCTGTCAACACCATCAACAACATGGGTCCAAATCAAGTCAATCATATTTCTCATCACAAACTGCCAATGTTCTCAATTGAGAACTATGATTTCTGGAAAATCAGGATGAGAGCACATCTTGCTTGTCAGCATGATGAAATGCTTAAAGTCATCACCAGAGGGCCATTTACATTCACTAAAGCAAATCCCAAGCTCACTGATGCTCAGAAAGCAGATCCAAGGGAGTTGCTGCCAAAGGATGAAGATGACTTTACAGCTGAGGAAAGAAAAAGGCACAACCTGAACTACATTGCAATGAACACATTGTACCAGACCATTCCAGATGCAGTAATGGGAAGAGTGTATCACTGTACATCAGCTAAAGAGATTTGGGACACCTTAGCACTTATGTGTGAAGGTACCCAAAAGATTAAGGAGAACAAGCTTCAAGTGGCTATCCAAAAATATGAACAATTCTCTATGGAAGCCAATGAAACTATTGATCATCTTGATGGCAGATTCACTAACATCATGAATGAGATAAACTCTCTTGGCAAGTTCTATGCCAAAAGAGAGGTTGCTTTGAAGATTCTGAGAAGTCTCACATCCAAGTGGGACATTTACTCAGTCATGATGCAAAATACCAGCAATCTTGACAACATGCCAATGCAGCAAGTATTCTCTGAACTCAAAGCTTATGAGTTTGATCTAAACAGAAAGAAGGTGCATGAAGAGCCATCCTCCGCAAACAAAGGTGTTTCCTTCAACGCTGCTGAAACAGAAAAGAAGAATACACAAAGATCCTCTCAATCTGTTTCAAAATCTGAAATAAAGGAGGAGCTGGCACTCATGGCTAGGAGATTTGAGAAGCTCAACTCCAGATTTGGTAGATACAAGAAGTTCTACCAAGACAACAGAACCAGAAGGAGATTCAGTTCTCCTGACAACAAATCAGAGGACAAAGTCTCTGATGAAAAGAAAGAAGACAAATATGCTGATAGGAAGAAATTCAGCAAAGGTGAACCATCATCATCAAAGAGGAAGGAGTCCTCTAGCAAGAAGAATGATGATGAAGATGTGTGTTATAACTGCCAGAAAAAGGGTCACTTTCAGTATGATTGTCCTGACCTGAGTGCCAAAGAAAGAAAAGAAAGGCAGAATAAAAGAGACAAGAGGATGAACAACAGGAAGACCATGATAGCTGGAGATTCAGCAAGTGAAGAGAGTGTCTACTCTTCTGATGATGGATTGTTCTCCAACAGTGACAGTGATGATGACTGTCAAATGGCATTTGAAAATGATGAGGTATGTTCATCTTCTAGTTCTTCTAGTTCTTCAAATAACACACATGAGTCCAGTGAAATCCCTTTAAAACTTAACTTTGTAAAGTTATTTGAGGATTTCACCAGGCTAAGAGAAGTATGCAATATGGCACTTAGAGAAATTGAGCTACTGAATTCGAAAGCTCAAACTCCCAACCTTCCTGAACCAGAGTTTGACATTAAATCAACTGAGTTGTATCAGCAGACTGTGAGAGAACATGAGGAAATGTCTCTCAAAGTCTCTGAACAACAAAAGTTGATTGATGATCAAGAACTGGCCTTGAGGAAAAAGGATTTTGATCTTAGAATTCTTCAAGCAAAATTTGACAATCTCTCAAGTGAATTTGATACTCTAAAATTAAGTGAGGGGAGCTTAAAAATGAAAATGTCTGCCTTGAACAAATCTGCTAAGGCAATAGAGGAAATTCAAGGGTTTCAAAGACCATTTGCTCAAAAAGGTGGATTAGGCTATTATCCATTTGAACCCTCACCTGGTCTTAGTATTGCCTCATCAAGCAATTCTAAGATGACTTTTGTAAGATCAGTGGCACAACAAAATGAAATAGAAGTAAACCAACCACTGATCAAGGATAAGGGTAAAAGAATTTTTATACCAACTCAAGTAAACAATGTCCCTAAACCCATACCTAAGGAAAAGGCTAAAGGCATTATTTACAGGAGAAATGAGGGTCAGAAAGGTAGAACCAATGGAAGGCCAACCTATCTGAATCCTCATCAGAGAAGTTGTCCAAAATCTGTTCAGAAAAGGCCAACTCAAATGAGGCAACCTCAACTGAATGGACTAAGGCCAATTCCCTCTGACAGGTATAAAACATTCAGGAAGCCTGGACCTTACTTGCCAAATGGAAAAGGCCATCCAAAACCCTATCCTCAAAGGTCTTACCAAGCTGCACCTAAGTCTAGTAACTTCAGGAGAAATGTCCCAAAGAAATTCACAAACACTCCTGAACCTTACAAGACTAACACTTATACACAGAAGCCACCCAAGGCATTTAAGGGTCAAACTGTGTATGTAGATGTAAATGGAAACCAAGTCAGTCACTTTGAGTCAATCAGAGTAATCAGGCAGATTTGGGTTCCAAAAGGTACAACTAATCCTCTAGGACCCAACACTCAAAGGGTACCTAAATTTTGACTTTGTAGGGCTGCAAGGACCACAAGAAGAAGAGAAGCATCAACAAGAAAACAGCATGGTACTTGGACAGTGGATGTTCAAGACACATGACTGGAAACAAGGAGCTTCTCTCAGATTTCATAGAAAAGGATGGTCCTTCAGTAACCTTTGGAGACAGCTCTCAAGGGATCACAAGAGGTTATGGTACATTAAACATTGGTAGTGTTAAAATTACTGATGTCTCATATGTCCTAGGCCTAAAATATAACTTGTTGTCTATAAGTCAAATTTGTGATAAAGGATATTGTGTTGAATTTGCACCAAATGAATGTACTATCAAAAACAAATCAACACAACAGGTGCTACTAACAGGGGTGAGAAAGGGAAATGTCTATTTTGCAGATTGGAGCAAAACCCCTGAAGCAGTTTGTCTTGTTGCCAAAAGCACAAGTGAGCAAAGCTGGCTGTGGCACAAGAGACTAATTCACCTGAACTTCAAAACCATCAACAAGATTGCAAGAAACTCTCTAGTTAAAGGGCTGCCAAATCAAGTGTTCACAAAAGAACATATATGCCAGCCATGTCAGGAAGGAAAGCAGATCAAAGCTTCATTTAAAGGAAAGCCTGTCATCTCAACTGAGAGAGTTCTTCAACTACTGCATATGGATTTATTTGGACCAATAATCCCAGTAAGTATAAATGGAAGAAAATATGCTTTAGTTGTTGTTGATGATTTTTCCAGGTACACTTGGGTAGTATTCTTGCTGAACAAAAAAGAGACCCAAGTCAAGCTACCTGAATTGATGATGAGATTGAGCAATGAAAAGGGCCTAAGTATTGTCAAGATCAGATCAGACAAAGGCACTGAATTCATAAACTCATACATCAATGAGTACTGCAGCAAGAATGGCATCACTCATGAAACTTCAGCAGCTAGAACACCTCAATAAAATGGGGTTGCTGAAAGAAGAAACAGGACCTTGAAAGAGGCAGCAAGAACCTTGATTGCTGAATCCAAACTGCCTAAAAGGTTCTGGGCTGAAGCCATTAGCACTGCATGTCACACTCAAAACAGGTCCTTAATCACCAAAGGACAAGGTAAACCCCATATCAAATATGGAAAGGTAGATTGCCCACTGTTGCTTATTTTCACATATTTGGTTGTAAGTGTTTCATTCACAATAATGGGAAAGAGCAATTGAAAGCTTTTGACAGCAAAGCTGATGAAGGAATATTTGTTGGATATTCACAAATCAGCAAGGCTTACAGAGTTTACAATTGCAAAACTCTTATTGTGGAAGAAACACCTCATGTTGTGTTTGATGAATCTATTAATGAGTTCAGGGATAGAAACCTGAATATTGATGAGATAACACAAAGAACAACCAGACTAAGGCTTCAAAGCAAGGAAACAGTGTTTGTAGATGTTGCCCAGCCTGAACTGCATGATAATCAGAAGCTGGACAACCTACCTGATAGCAATCAACCTGAAGTCAACCAACCTGAAGGTGAAATTGAACTGAATGACCCCATCCCAGTTCAAAACCAGGTAACAACTACCAATGAAGAAGCAGGCAATGCTGAGGTAGTAAATGGATCCAATATTCAAGGGGGAACCAATGAAAATGTTAACTTGTCTGACAACGAGGACAATACCCCTGAATATGATCCTGAACTTGATCCTTCAATTAACTTTCCTGAATTTAATGAATCTAGTGATCCAACTTCACATGAGGACAATCCTCCTGAAGGGATCAGGTCTAGAAGGACTTGGTTGCAAGACCACCCATCTAGCCTGATACTTGGTAATCCAAGCGAAGGGATCAAAACTAGAAGATTTCATGGAGAAAGTGCTTTGTGTTGTTGTTTCCTTTCAGAACAGGAACCAAAAGACATTGAGGAAGCACTACAAGATACCAACTGGATCATAGCCATGCAAGAGGAGCTGAACCAGTTTACCAGAAATGAAGTATGGGAGCTGGTAGATAGGCCAACTCATCAAGATGTCATTGGAACCAAATGGGTGTTCAAAAATAAGAAAAATGAAAATGACATCATTGTGAGGAACAAAGCAAGACTGGTGGCCAAGGGATATTGTCAATCTGAAGGGATTGATTATGATGAGACCTTTGCTCCAGTGGCCAGACTTGAGGCAATCAGGCTCTACTTAGCATATGCAGCTCACATGAGATTCAAGGTTTATCAAGTGGATGTGAAGAGTGCATTTCTAAATGGGGTGCTCAAAGAAGAAGTATATGTGGAACAGCCCCCAGGCTTTGAAGATGGAGACAAGGTGTACAGATTGAAGAAAGCTCTCTATGGCTTAAAGCAATCTCCAAGAGCTTGGTATGACACCTTATCACAGTTTCTCTTAGATCATGGTTTTGTCAAAGGCACTGTTGACAGAACCTTGTTCAGAATCTGTGAAGGAGATGATATCTTGTTAGTCCAAATCTATGTGGATGACATTATATTTGGATCTCCAAATGAGAGGCTGTGTGAGAAGTTCTCAAAACTCATGCAGAGCAAATTTGAGATGTCCATGATGGGATTGATGAATTTCTTCTTAGGACTTCAAGTCACTCAATCAAAGAAGGGAATATTCATCAATCAGGCTAAGTACACAAGGGACATGATCAAGAAATTTGGATGTGCTACAAGCAAGCCAGTCAGAATTCCTATGAATACTAACTGGAAAATGGATCCTGATGAAAGTGGAGAGTCAACAAACTCCACTAACTACAGGGGAATCATAGGATCCTTGCTATATCTCACTGCAAGCAGGCCTGACATCACATTTGCAGTTAGAGTGTGTGCAAGATTCCAAGCCAATCCAAAGAAGAGTCATCTTGATGCTGCCAAGAGAATCCTAAGATATCTCAAGGGAACTGAGAATCTTGGATTGTGGTATCCAGCTGATGACAACATTGAGCTTACTGGATATTAAGATGCAGACTATGGAGGATGCAGAATTGACAGAAAATCCACCTCTGGAACATGTCAATTCTTGGGCAGCAAGCTTATCTCATGGTTCTCCAAGAAGCAAAACACAGTTGCAACTTCAACAACTGAAGCAGAATATGTAGCAGCTGGAAGTTGCTGTGCTCAGATACTTTGGCTCAGGCAACAACTTAGAGACTACAAAGTCATCTCAAATGAAGTGCCAATATTCTGTGACAACAACAATGCAATTGCCATCTCACAGAATCCAGTGCTCCACACAAAAGAGAAAAGAGAAAGCAGGAGGCTGCCTCCAAGAAAGCTGTTGCAGTTGTTCCAGCAACAAGAGCCTCTCCAAGAAAGAGGAAAGCCCAACCACCAAAAGCTCAGCCAAAAATGAAAAGGATGAAGAAGATTCTGAGTGAATCTTCACCAGAAAGCCAGTCAAGAAGTGGAGGAGCCACTTCAGAGGAGATTGAGAAAGCTGCTGATGAAGGAGTCAATCCCCCTGAAGAGGGTGAAGAATTCAGAGAGGTTGTCCCCTTACAGCCTGAAAGTGTAACAGAATTCAGGGATCTTGACCAGCCAACAAGATCTGAAAGGAGGAGAAGAATCATCAAGACTTCTGAGAAGAAGAAAGAGTTCTTCAAGGAGATTAGGCAAGCCAGTAGGTCTAACTCCAAAACCAACAGTCCTGAAGCCAACTCTCCTGATATTCAGTCCAGAAGAATATCTCCATCAAGGCATGAAGAAGAGGAGTGCAAGACTCCTGAAGATGCCCCAATTATTGCAAAGAAGGTTTATTCCCCAGAAGGTGCACCTGATAGAGCAAGTGTTGATGTGCTAGCAGATTTGGTCAATCTTGAGGATAGACCTTTCTCCCCACTTGATCCAAGACTTCTCTCATATACCAAACTTCTTGAAATTGTTCTTCAAGAAGGTGATCAAGTTGTTCTCCCACCCATTCCAGCTATTCCAATTACCTCTTCAGGCACATTGCTCTCAAAAGCACCTGAATCCCAACTTGTTTTACGCTCTTCTGAACCCAACCTACCTGAAATCCAGCCAAGCTTACCTGAATCCTAATCTAACCCTCCTGAATCCCAAGCCAACTCTTCTGGAGATGAAAGTGGTGAAGAGTACACTTATGAGGGGATGCTGAGGCAGATTGCCAAAGCCAATGTGGATGAATTATATCCAGGGTTGAAGGATTATCCTAGGCTGCAACAACAGTTCTATGATCTAAGAGCTCTTGTTGAGATCAAGGATAGAACTATGGTGGAAATAGCTCAGGCTATTCAGGATAAAGGAGCAAGCTGGTGGTAGGTTGAAGAGAACAGGCTCTTGCATTTTGCAAATGTGAAGAAATCCAGTGTGTTGACCACTGAGGCCCTGTTTTGCACCATTGTTCATGAGAAGGTGCTTGCTGAGAGAGAAAGAATTGCACAGGGACTCAGGCACCCTGATAGCCCATCTGATGATGATAATGATGATGATGATGATATCACCAATCCCAACCCTCCAGGCCTCAACTCTGCTCAGGTACATTACTTGACCTATCATTCTGAAAAGGACTCTGATAATTCAGAGGAGTTGACCAAAGATGGTGACTCAGTCCAAGATGCATTGGCCAAGGATGGTTCTCTTGAACCTGAGGCACAGCTTGACAATGTTGAGACTTCCATGGTAGAAGCTAGTTTGGCTAAAGCCTTATCAATGTCAGGACAGTTGGACATTGACCAGCCTCTAGTCATTCAGGATGACTCAGTGGCCTTGGGATGCCCAAGCACTGTGATCTCCCAACAACTGCCCTCTGTGGATCCTGTTGAGGATATAGAGGTGTCAGGTTTAGGAATGGAAGGAGTTGAAAAGGCTGATAGTGGTGAAAACTCAGAGGGAGATGATGTGAGGATTGTGTGATTACAGGTTCCCTAAGTGCACCACAAAGAGAGGGAGATGAGGTAGAAATATTGGGTGCAGCCCAATATGAGAGTCAGGCAATTCTTCAAGTCAAATCTGAACTTGATGAATCCCTTGGTGAAAGGAGGCCTGATTCTCAAATGAATGTGAGTCCATCTGAAATGAATATTGAAGAAAAGAATTTAGTTGAAAATGTGAGAGAAGGTGCTGATGTATCAGGCCTTATGGGAGAAAGAAAAAATGAGGGTGTTGAGGGATATTTTTCTAACACTCTTAGTTTTGCAGATTCTGTTGCTGTCACAATTGAGCAAATTTTTGCAGATGCTTCCCTTACAGATATACCTGTAGATGCTGATATTGATCTTGAAGCAGTTTCAGCCAATGTATCCACACTAAACAAGATGTACTTTGAGCAAGCCAACACCACTGAAGATGGTTTCCAAATTGCTACTCAAACTGCATCCATCATTGAAGAACAATCAGAGAAGTTGGATACTTTGGTCAGGGAAGTTGGTAAGGCACATGCAGCAACAATTGATACCCTAGATGGCCAAGGAAAGACTTTAGCCTCTGTGGAGATGAGGCTAACTGGCTCAAAGGAGGTGATCCTGCCCACATTGGATGCAAGAATCTGTGGAGTTGAAACTGGACTGCAAACAGTTTCAACTGAAGTGACAAAGGCCAAGGATGCTATGGGTAAATTCACAAGATCTGTGAAGAAAGAGCAGCAGGGTCTCAAAGATTTGTACAAGCATAATGTGAAAGCCTTGAGAAAAACAATCAAGGATGCTTTAAGGCAGAGGACAGCAGCCAGAGGAAGAAGGCTGAAGAATTGAAAGCTGCAATGGTGAAGGAGGCTGCTGAGAAGTTCACTGTTGAACTTATGGCCAAAGTGTCTGATCAAGTTGTGGCCAACCTCACTGAACAACTTCAGGCCAAACTTGATCAATCACTGAAAACCACATTGGATGCAATTGTTACTCAAAAGATGAAGCCAGTTCACACATTTTTTAGCATGGCAGATGATAAAATGCAAAACATTCATGATGAGAATGTTTATCTACTGCAGGAGTTGAAGTCCCTCACTCAGCCCCACTCACATCTCTCAGTGTCTATGAGTGAATTAAAGCCCCAGTGTTTTGATAATGCCAAAAAGGGGGAAAGAGAGAGAGCAAGGGCAAAGGGAACCTTGGTGATTGGTGAACCTAAGGGAAAGGAGAAGGTCCCTGAAATTGAGGAGAAGGCAGTAGAAGACATTGGAAAAGGCAAAGGCCCAATGGATATTGAAAGCTTAACTGAGGAAGAGCAGATTCAAATTGCTGTTAAAGAGTCCACGATGTCTGCAATGGAGAGTCAGGCAAGGAAGCAACAAAGGCCTGGTGGTGAGTCAGCAGGACTTGACCCCAAAGAGAAGGTTGCTGAAGTAAGGGGGAAGGTGACAAGGTCATCTGAAAGAAAGAGGAAGGAATTGGAAGCCTTCAATGAATTCCCAACCAGCCTGACTTTGCCTTCAGAATTTCATACTGAAGAATCTACTCCAGTAAGGCAATCAAAGAGATTGAAGAAAGCAGCCAAGTTGCCTGCCATTGAAGAAGATGTTGAAGAGGAGGTACAGGACAGAGAGCCTGAAGTTGGTGTGCCCAAGCTTGCTGATGATCCTTCTAAATTGTTTGAAGATGATTTGGCAAAGATCCAGAGACACAAGAGAAGCTAGCTCTTCAAAGGGCTAAAGAAAGAATGGATCAGCTGGTTGAGGCCAACAAGGCAAGAGATGAAAGAAGGGCAAACTTCAAAGCTCCAAGAAGGAGGGCTTCATACAGAAGACTCAAACCTCAAATGCTGCAAAGATGGGACACTCAGTACCATCACCATGATAAGTGGGTTCCAATCTCACTGAATGATGCATGGGAGGAGGCCAAGAGAAGTTTTGTATATGACTTTTATGTCATTGGAAAGTGGCTTGAAGAGAGTGTAGATGAAGTCTTTGTCCAGTTCATGTTTGAGAACCATAGGGACCTCTACCAAAAGCTGTGTGCAGCAGCTGAGATGGCAAGAGTTGAATTCAAGGTCCCTGGTCCAATTCTGTACATGCCTCCTAAGTTCAATGGGAACTTAATTGATGAGGGAAAGATTCTGGAGGAGTTCATCAACATCATGAAGATGGAGAAGATGAAGATTGGCCCTAGAGGCTCCAACAAGGATGTTTGGGAGCTGAAGAAAAGGGTCTGGGCTCAATATGGCATTGCTCCTCAAGATGATGGAACTCTCTAATGGATAAGTTCATCTCTTCCCAATCTGGTTTTTTTTTTTTATGATTGTTTATGATTGTTGTTATTTTGTTTCTCTTGTATCAGTCTTGTTGTCCTTTTGATTTTCTGATCTGTAATGCTCAATGATATATATAAAAGGACCACTGATTTTCTATCAAGAGATAACAACTTATTATCTCAACTAACCTGACATTACATATATACTTGATTTATTGTGCTAACAGTTTCTTTCAGGAAAGTTGACCAGTTCACTCATCCTGAAAGTAAAGTATAGTATAAGTCAAGTTCCCTTTGTAATAGGTTTTGGCATCATCAAAAAGGGGGAAATTGTTGGGAATAAAATGATTTTGATCTAGATACCAAAACCCCTGATTGATGATGTTCAGATTAGTTGAGATATGCTCAAGTCTAGTTCAGGCAAGTTGTCTCAGTACACTTGAGTATGTAGATTGCTTAAGTGAAAAATCTCAGGAATGTTGTGAGATTTTAGTGTTCAGGATAGTTGTCCAAAGATGGAATGTTAGGCAGCTTGATAAGTCTATAGGCCAAATTTGCTGAACTTTCAAGACAGATTTACCAAGTGGACAACTTAGCTGAAGAGATCAAGAGCAGTAAAGCAATGCTCATAAATGCAAATGATCAAGACAATTGAAGTACAAAAGATCAAGAGCATTGAATGCCAAAGCCCACAGAAGACACATTCAATGAAGCATTTATTGCCAATCATGCCTGAACCAAGCATTGAAGACTTAGAGCATTAAACAGTGAAGCATTGAATGAATGTTGGAACATTCTAAATTGCAGCAGGAATGTTCAGGGAGCTTGTCCCATCTGACCGTTGATTGAGTGTAGAGTTTGCCACAAATCAACCTAGGACAATGTGCAAATTTGGAAACTGACACAAGTCTTCTCAGCCGCATTTGTCAGAAGTCAACACATTCATTCAAGCAACCATTGAAGAGCCCTTTTACACAGTGGATAAAAGGATGCCAAGCTTCATAGCCGTTTCAATGGTGCTGCAAATAGACATATTTGAATTGCTATCCCTCCAACGGTTAGTTGTTCAAATGTGCCTATAAATACAAAAGTGATCAAAGGGATTCAGTATCCAACTACAAGCTATAAAACTATTATCAAGCTTTCAAAGGAAACCAAGATGTTCTTCAGAATCCCAAGTTTCCTGAATCACTTCATTTAGCTAAGCCAATCTTGTAAACATCCAAAGCTTAGCATTGAGATATCCTAAGCCTTTACACTGTTCTTATTGTAAAGGATATCTCTACTAGTTGGAACCAAACCTCAAACCTTATCTCATTTAGTGAAGAGAGTGTTTGTTGTAGAAGTGAGGAGTTAAGGACTGTTAGAGTGAAATACAGTCTTAACTCAGAGAGATTGAGCACTAGGACTCAGATTATCCTAGGGATCAAAGCACTAAGAGAGTGTTGTTGATCAGTGCACCCTGGCACTATAAAACAAGCTAATTCCATTGTGAAGGAATTATCCTGTTCAATCAGGGAAAGTGGATGTAGGAGCTTGAGTCTCTGAACCACTATAAACTTGTGTGCCATTTACTTACTGCATTATTTATTACATTTACATTCAAACATATTTTAAAGAAGCAAAAGTCATTAAGTGAGAAAATCTATTTTGGACAAAGTGCCTGATAACTGTATTTTTTTCAGAAATTAACTTGGAGTATTTCTTTAAGTCAAAGGCCAACCACATTCCGCACTTAGCAACTCTTTTAGATATTTAGCCAAGTGATCACTCAATAGTAATCAGTAGGACAAGTATCTATCAAAGTTCACACTCAGGCCAGTTGTGAGACAACCTGCCTGATAAGACCAGTTCTGTTAAAAGAAAAGAATTTGCATACACAAGTGCATTCCCCCCCCCCATACACTTGTGTTATACTCCACCAAGGACCAACAGCAGTAGTTGAAGAACTCTCTCATTTGAAATGATAGGTTTTCCTTTAAAGGATGTTTGACTTGTTTTCCTTCCTGACATGGCTGGCATACATGTTCTTTGGAGAACACTTGGTTTGGCAGCCCTTTTACCAGAGAGTTTCTTGCTAGTTTGTTGATGGTTTTGAAGTTCAGATGGTTCAGTCTTTTGTGCCATAGCCAGCTTTGCTCACTTGTGCTTTTGGCAACAAGACAAACTGCTTCAGGGGTTTTGCGCCAATCTGCAAAATAAACATTTTCCTTTCTCACCCCTGTTAGTAGCACCTGTTGTGTTGATTTTTCTTTAATAATGCATTCATTTAGTGCAAATTCAACACTATATCCTTTGTCACAGATTTGACTTATAGATAGCAAGTTATATTTTAGGCCTAGCACATAAGAAACATTAGTAATTTTTACACTACCAATATTTAATGTACCATAACCTCTTGTAATTCCTTGAGAGCTATCTCCAAAGGTTACTGAAGGACCATATTTTTCAATGAATTCTGAGAGAAGTTCTTTGTTTCCAGTCATATGTCTTGAACATCCACTATCCAAGTACCATGCTGTTCTTTTGTTTATGCTTCTCTTTTTCCTGTGGTCCTTGCAGCCCTGCAAAGTCAAACTTTAGGTACCCTTTGAATGTTGGATCCTAGGGGGTTAGTTGTACCTTTTGGAACCCAAATCTGCCTGATTACTCTGATTGACTCAAAGTGACTGATTTGGTTTCCATTTACATCTACATACACAGTCCTACCCTTAAATGCCTTGGGTGATTTCTGTGCATAAGTGTTAGTCTTGTAAGATTCAGGAGGGTTAGTGAATTTCTTTGGGACATGTCTCCTTTGGCAGCTTGGTGAGACCTTTTAGGATAGGAGCTTGGATGGCCTTTTCCCTTTGGCATGAAGGGTCTAGGCTTCCTAAAACTGTTATACCTCTCAGTGGGGTTGGGCCTTAATCTGTCAAGTTGAGGTTGCCTCTTCTGAACAAGCCTTGGACAACTCCACTGATGAGTGTTCAGATGGGTTGGCCCTCCAATGGTTTTTCCCTTCTGAAACTCATTTCTCTTATATACAGTGTTCCTAACCATTTCCTTAGGTTTGGGTTTAGGAGCATTGTTTACTCGAGTGGGTATAAGAGTTTCTTTACCCTTACCCTTGATCCGTGGCTGGTTTACTTCCATTTCATTTTGTTTTTGTTGAGCCACTGATCTTACAAAGGTCAGCTTAGAATTGCTTGTTGAAGCAATGCTAAAACCTGGTGAGGATTCAAATGGATTATAGCCTAATCCACTTCTTTGAGCCATTGGTCTTTGAAACCCTTGAATTTCCTCTATTGCCTTAGAGAATTTGTTCAAGGCAGACGTCTTTTGTTTTAGGCTCCCCTCACTTAATTTAAGAGTATCAAATTCATGTGAGAGATTGTCAAATTTGGCTTGAAGGATTTTAAAATCAAAGTCCTTTTTCCTCAGAACCAGATTTTGCTCATCAATCAACTTTTGTTGTTCAGAGACTTTGAGAGACATTTCATCATGTTCTCTCACAATCTGTTGATACAACTCAGTTGATCTAATGTCAAACTCAGGTTCAGGAGGGTTGGGGATTTTGACTTTAGAATTCAACAATTCATTTTCTCTCAATGCTATATTGCATACTTCTTGAAGTCTGGTGAAGTCCTCAAGTAACTTTCCAAAGTTAAGTTTCAAGTGGATTTCACTGGACTCATGTGTGTTATTTGAAGAATTGGAAGATGAACATACCTCTTCATTCTCAAAGGTCATTTGACAGTCATCTTCACTGTCACCGTTGGAGAATAACCCATCATCAGATGAGTACACACTTTCTTCACTAGCTGACTCTCCAGCTACCATAGCCTTTCTGTTGTTCAGCCTCTTGTCTCTTTTATTCTGCCTCTCCTTTCTTTCCTTCGAACTCAGGTCAGGACAATCATATTGGAAATGACCATTTTTCTGGCAGTTATAACACACATCTTCATCATCATTCCTCTTGGTTGAGGACTCCTTTCTCTTGGATGATGATGGTTCAAATTTGTTGTACTTCTTTTTGTCAGCATATTTATCTTCTTTCTTCTCATCAGAGAGTTTGTCCTCTGATTTGTTGTCAGGAGAGTTGAATCTTCTCCTGGTTCTGTTGTCTTGGAAGAACTTTTTGTATCTACCAAATCTGGAGTTGAGCTTCTCAAATCTCCTGGCCATGAGAGCTAACTCCACCTTCATTTCTGTCTTGGAGACAGTTTGAGATGATCTCTGTGCACCCTTCTTTTCTGTCTTAGCAGCTTTGAATGCAACACCTTTGCTTGAGGAGGATGGATCTTCATGCACCTTCTTTTTGTTCAGATCAAACTCATATGCTTTTAGTTCAGAGAACACTTGCTGCATGGGCATGTTGTCAAGATTGCTGGTGTTTTGCATCATGACTGAGTATATGTCCCACTTGGATGTGAGACTTCTCAGGATTTTCAGTGCCACTTCTCTTTTGGCATAGAACTTGCCAAGAGAGTTTATCTCATTCATGATGTCAGTGAATCTGCCATCAAGATGATCAATAGTTTCATTGGGCTCCATAGTAAATTGTTCATATTTTTGGATAGCCACTTGAAGCTTGTTTTCTTTTATCTTTTGGGTACCTTCACACATGAGTGCTAAGGTATCCCAAATTTCTTTTGCTGTTGTGCAGTGGTACACTCTTCCCATCACTGCATTTGGAATTGTCTGGTACAAGGTGTTCATGGCAATGTAGTTCAGGTTGTGTCTTTTTCTTTCTTCAGCTGTCAATTCATCTTTATCTTTAGGCAGCAATTCCCTTGGGTCTGCTTTCTGAGCATCACTGACTTTGGGATTTACTTTGGTGAAGGTGAAAGGCCCTCTGGTGATGACTTTGAGCATTTCATCATGCTGGCAAACAAGATGTGCTCTCATTCTAATCTTCCAAAAATCATAGTTCTCAATAGAGAACATTGGAAGTTTGTGGTTGGAGATATGATTCACTTGGTTGGGACCCATGTTGTTAAGGTTGTTGACAGCATCTCCTGGAACTGCATTGTTAGCCATTTCAATAGAATTTGGTTAGATAAGCACAAATAAGTTTTTCAGAGATTTGGATTAGTTCAGTGACCACATAAATAGTGTGTTTTGAAAATCAGTTGGATTTTCAGAAGCAGTGGTCTATGAACCCCTGCTCTGATACCACTTGTTGGTCCTGAATGGAGTATGACACAAGTGTATGGGGGGGGGGGGGGAATGCCCTTGTGTATGAAAATTCTTTTCTTTTTCAAAACTGTTTGGTCTATCAGGGAGGTTGTCTAACAACAATCCTGAGAGTGAACTTTAATAGATATTTGGCCTACTGAAGACTATGAAGTGATCAGTTGGATAACTATCTAAAAGAGTTGCTAGGTGCGGAATGTGATTGGCCCTTTCTTTAGAAAGAATACTCCAAATTAATTTCTGAAAAACCAGTTGATCAGGGACTTTGTCCAAAAGCTGTTTTAATTAATTTTGCTGAAACTGGCTCTTTAATAATGATTATAGCAAGTAATGTAAGTGAGATAGAGATGCAGTAAGTAAATGACACAGCAATTTATAGTGGTTCAGAGACTCAAGCTCCTACATCCACTTTCCCTGATTGAACAGGATAATTCCTTAAACCTGGAATTAACTTGTTTTATAGTGTCAAGGTGCACTGATCAACAACACTATCTTAGTGCTTTGATCCCTAGGATAATCTGAGTCCTAGTGCTCAATCTCTCTAAGTTAAGACTGTATTTTCACTTAATAGTCCTTAACTCCTCACTTCTACAACAAACTCTACTTCACTCAAAGAGGTAAGGGTTTGAGGTTTTGGTTACAACTAATTGAGATACCCTTTACAATAAGTACAGTGTCAAGGCTTAGGATATCTCAGTGCTAAGCTTGGGATTTTACAAGAAAGGCTTAGCTTTTGAAGTGATCAGGAAACTTGGGATTGTGATGAACAACTTTGGTTTCCTTTTATTGCTTGATAGTACTTTGATAGCAGATAGTTGGATACTTGAATCCTTGGATCACTTCTGAATTTATAGAGCAATTTGATCAACTATCCGTTGGAGAGATAGCATTTCAAATTGTCTATTTGCAGCTTCCATTGAAACGGCTATGAAGCTCAGCCTTCTATTATCCACTGTGTAAAAGGTTCTTCAATGGTTGCTTGAATGAATGTGTTGACTTCTGAAAAATGCGGCTGAGATGACTTGTGTCAGTTTCCAAATTTGCACATTTCCCAAGGTTGATTGTGGCAGACTTTGTACTCCACCAACGGTCAGATGGGACAACTGCCCTGAACATTCCTGCTGCAAATGGAATGTTCCTACATTCATTCAATTCTTCAGTCTTTAATGCTTCTAAGTCTTCAATGCTTTGTTCAGGCTTGATGGCAATAAACGCTTCATTAAATTTGTCTTGCCTCATTCAATGCTCTTGATCTTCAAGTCATTAAGCTGATCTGATATAGCTCTTATCATTACCTTGCAGCTTGACTTCTTATCTTTGATCATTGAGCCATGTTGTCCTCTTCAGCATACTTGACTTTGTAGAATCAGTAGACTTGTCCTAATAGACTTAAGCACAATAAGCTGCCTAACATTTTCAGCTTTGGACAACTATCCTGAACAAGAGATCTCACTAACATTTTGAGATTAGACTTAGGCATTTCTACTGTCTCAACTGTCCTGAGACAACTGGACTGATGCTTTCTCATTTGTATCTCAACTAATCTGAACATCATCAATCAGGGGTTTTGGTATCTTAATCAAAATCAATTTATTTCCCAACAGAGACAGTTAAGTGGGTCATGAGATATGTACTGGGATCAGCTGAGAAGGGTTTAAAATTTCATAAGATATCAGATGAGGTTGAAGCACTTGTGGGTATTGCTGATGCCAACTATGCAGCCAATGTAGACACAAGAAAGTCCTTAACAGGGTATGTATTCACCTTATTTGGTACAACTATATCGTGGAGGTCAATACATCAGTCCGTAGTTGTATTATCTACTACAGAATCAGAATATGTAGCCTTGACTGAGGCAGTTAAGGAGAGCATGTGGCTTAGGGGGATCTTAAAGGAGTTTGGTGTATCACAAAGAAGTGTGACTGTCTTCTGTGATAACCAAAGTACAATACATCTTGCAAAACATCAGGGATATCATGAGAGGACTAAACATATAAATGTGAAGTTTTACTTTGTAAGAGATATTGTAGAGAAGGGGGTGGTCCAGGTAGTAAAGATTGCTACAGAGGAGAACCCTGTTGATGCGTTCACTAAGGCATTGCCAAAAGAGAACTTTGGCTTGTGTCTTAGACTTATTGGACTGCATTAATTCGTCCGAGGAGAAGGCTGTTGTTCATGTGGCAGAGGAGCAGTGGTGGAGGCTATTATTTGAGGAGAATACTGTTGTTTTTTGTATTGGTGGAGATTAGTTCGATTATGAGCTAAAGGTGGAGAATTGTGAGTGTTATCTCATAATCTCAAAGTCAGCTGATGGAGTCAGTTGATAGGATCAGATAAGATGACTTAGGCCGAAATCAGATGAGTTGAAGGTTTCAATCAGCTGAGGAGGTTATGCTTAGAGTTCAGACAGTACTTCAGCAGAGTAGATCAGCACGGTACTTGAGCACAGTACTTCAGCAGAGTACTTAAGCACAGTACTTCAGCAGAGTACTTAAGCACAGTAAAGATCAGCACAGTAAGAAGTCTATCAGCAGAGTCAACTTTTGATCACAGAAGAGTTGGGTATCAGACGAGTAAGTAGTCATCTGATCTTTTCTGGACAAGTCTTCTGATACGAAATTTATTTAGTTTAACTAATTGTATTATAGTTACAACTACTTGAGGGCATAACTACCATTTCAGTTGGGCAATACCAGAGCACATGGGTTGTTACAAGCGGTTGCAAACGATTGCTAACTACTCAACAGTTCCTAACAATAGCAACTACCTTGGTCTTTATATACTCTTGTATGTGTACATTGTAAAGGTTGATTTTGGATGCAAGTACGATTGTAATCTTTGAGTTGTGTGAGTTCACGAGCGAAGTGAGAAAATATCATATTCCGAGTGAATGAGTGTGTAAACAATATTCTTGATCAATCAAAGAAGTACTCGTCTGGTCCAGTGGATGTAGATCACATTGATCGAACCACATAAATCCTTTGTGTTTTGTTTGTCTTGTTGCTTACTTTTTTAATTACTATCTTAGCTGGTTATTTCTTATATCTTCAAGTCTTCTACTTGGTTGGAGACGTCTAATCGACTGGAATTCTTGATAATTAATAAACAATTCTTACATTAAACCTCGTACAAACAATAAATATTTAAGGGACAGTTACATCTAAGGACATTTCACTAAGAGTTTTACCAAATTAATGCAATATAAATATGGAGTATCAATTAAAGATAAATTGGAATGCAGTTGGACCGAAATATCTTTACATTCAATTGCATTGACATTTCTGAATTAGTCAACATTATTTAAATTTTAAATTCCTAATCAAATTAGTTCCCTCATTTTAAGAATAATATCTCCCTAAACCGCGACCTTTCCAAAAACATTCGTGGCGCCCATTAATTGAATTTGATTCCCAAAATGCATGCAATCAATTAATGCAAGGTTTATATATGCAACGAAAATTGCATGCTGCAACTTAAAATATTTCATAATATGCAAAAGAATAATATATTTGTAATAACATTTTATTTAAAAATATTCAGAATATGCATTATACATACAAACATATGCAACGAGAATTGCATGCTTGCCTTCACTTCAGATTTCTCAGCTGGAAATATCAATGGCCTTCACTTTAGATTTCTTCACTTCTTCCTTAGGAACAGTTACAGTCAGCACCCCATTCTCCATACTTGCCTTGATCTGATCCATCTTCACATTCTCTGGCAGCCGGAAGCAGCGGAGGAACTTGTCGGAACTCCGCTCCACGCCCTACCAGGTGTCGTTCTTCTCCTCTTTGTCAGATCTGCGTTCGCCACTTATCTGGAGGACGTTCCCTTCCTCAACCTCCTCCTTCTTAAGCTCGGGAACATCGGCCTTGAACACGTGGCTCTCCGGCGTCTCCTTCCAGTCGATTCGTGTGGCGGCGAACTGCGACGTCTCGTTGCCGTCGGAGGTGTTGAGTTGCCAATCACAGAAAGGGTCCCACATGTCGAGGGAGAATGGATCGAAGACGCTGCTTCGTCGACCAAAAACGCTCGGAATTAGCGACATTGATTTCTTCGATTTGATCAAATTTCATTTTTTTGGAAAGTTTATATAAAGCTTTAAGTGTGATTTTGGTGTAATTTAATTATTTTGTGTTGTTGGGGAATGGAGAAAGGGGGATTTAGACGCAGGATCACACCGGAAAATTATGGAAATCGATCGATAGAATCAATTTGTTCGAAATTTTTATGGAAATGAATTCCTATATCGGATCTTGTATATTGATGGAATCGCATTTAATTCGAAAGAAAACATCTTCAATTTTTTTAAATTATGACTCAATTAAAGGTTCCGCTATTTATGAGGGACGTTAAATATATGTAATTATGATTTTAATTTAATTATTGAGAGCATATTAGGTATCTTAGGTATAGATTTGAACTTAAATGAATTCCTGAAATTTTTTAGTTTTAATTGTAGTAGGAGTGTCGATTTTAGTTCTTAATGTCAATAAACTCAATATTTAATTAATAACAGACGGAGGGAGTATGTATTTAGATATGAACTCCTTATTAATATAAGCCACTCATAATTGCACATACAATATTTAAGAAGAATGAAGAATGTGTCTCGTGATTTATTGCTTAAAAATCCAAGTCTCCACAAATTTGAGCAACTACAATTTGCTTGCAAGTGGACATTCGCAATTTATGATTAAACTTCGTGCAGTACTCCCTTCGTTTAATGTTCTTCACATTGGCCAGGCATAATGTTCTTTTAACTTTATTGAAGTGATAAAGTAAATATATTGTATAAAAAATTAATGATATATATGATAAATAAGTGAGAATTTTAAGAATAAGAGTTGTTAAAATTCTTTTTTTTTTTTTTGAAGTGTGAAATTATTTTGAAAGAAAATATAAAGGAAAGTGTGAAAAAAAGATGTGTGGGAGAGGGGGAGAATAAGCTAAAATGCAAAATGACTATTCATCTTTTCATGTAAACTGCACTAAGAACACCATCCTTTACAAGGCTGTGTCAAATTAATGCAAACATCCAATAGGTCGAAATTATGCAGCGCAATTTGGATGCAATTAGAAAAAAAGGTTTAAAATATCGGTATTAGTAAATATATCGGACCTAAAATTGTGGAAATATTGGTCTATAATATTGATATTGATAAATTTTAAAAATTTAATTGTTCCTCCGTCTAAACTTAATTAGTCTATTTTTTTTTTGATCCGTTCAAATTTAATATGCATACTTGTATAAATAAAAATGTTTATTCTTTCAATATATTAATAAACCCTTTACTTTTTACATTACACATCTACTTTATACATAAACAATCAATATTTTTAGACGAAATTTTAATAGGGCTCCGACTTTTAATTCGACCTATGAACTTATGGCTCTAATTTTTGATTGATTGCTTACAGTCAAGTGTCTAGATTGTTGTATACTCCCTTTACTCTTTTTTAGACAAAAAATTATATAAAATAGTATAAAATATTTACTAATTAAGGTAAATTTGAGATAAAAATACATTAGTTAAACTCGGGTCTAACACATATATATTTTTTCGTTTTCAAATATTGTTTTACTACATGATCAAAACTATGTTACCACATGACCATAATATTGTCAATACAAGGCCAAAATTGTATTACTACAAGTACAAAAACATTTTGAACACTTAATTTTCAGGACAAATTTTTCAATTTTTTTTTAACATATAGTAGTATACTTTTGGGCTAGTAGTGATAATATTTTAGTCTTGTAATAATAATATATTGATCATTTAGTAAACCACGCTTGCAACCCACAAATTTTTAAACAACCCGAATCCAGATTTATGACCCGTGAATTTTAAAAAATTACCTTAATTAAAAATATTTCATGTATCAAATATTTCACATAAGTATTGCTAAATATCTTTTTTTTTTTCTTTTTCACTTTTTTAAATACTTGTCATTCTACATATTTTTATGAAATATTTTCATTTTTTATAAAATTATTTCCGTTTTAGTGTTTTACCCATATTCATTTTTAACAAATATTCCCTACAAATAATTCTCATAATATTCTCTAAAATTAACTATTTTTATGTTTTTATCTCTACCATTTATATTAAATTTATTATCAACAAAATTTTCTATATAAAATAAACTATTCTATTATTATTATTATTATTAATTAAAAGTATTATTGAAATTATAATTTTAATTGTTGTTAAAAATATAAAAATATTTATTAACAAATAGAGGAAGTATTTTAGTGCAAATAAAAGATTGTCAATTTTTTTTTTTTTGAGAGAAGATTGTCAAATTAAAGAATACATGCAAGGATGTATCTACATCAAGTGTGACTGTACCCGAGAGACTAATCAAGGGAATGTTTGTTTTTGGGTGAAAAATTGGAATTTTTCTTTGTGATTTAGTTTAAAGATTTCAAAATTTCACACAATAAAATATACTTCCTGCGTCCCAACTTAACTTCCATAAAAATAATAACATTAAATATAATATTTTAGATAATGTATGAATATAGTTTCTAAAGGACCGAAAAAGTAGGTATGAAAGTTAAGTTGGAACGGAGGGAGTACTTTATAAATACTTATTATGTTATGTTAAGTCTCCAATCAAACACATTAATTATTATATAATCATTACAATTATCGTCAACAAATAATATAATAATACAACACTGATGCGGATAAAACATGTCGCTCTTGGAGAAGTTGACACGTGGAAACGAGATAAATTATAATGGTCTTAATTAGGTCAATAGGCTTGAAGTTTAGATTAATACACTCTTGGGCCTAAAGAGGGAAATAAGAGTAATTGGGCTTTTAGCCCATATGAGAGGATTAGTGGTCTTTGGGGTCCAAGGATCTGGCCCAAAGGGAACGCGTAGCATGGTCCATTCTTTCCTAACTAAGTCAAAAGAAGAAGTCAATCCGTGAAGATAGGGGCCAATATATGGAAAGGCCGAGTCTTTAGGAATCTGGACCAAGCCTTTAGGGATTTGGGCCGAATTTATAGGGAAGTGCGAGCAAATATAGGGAGAAAGAGTCTTCCTCTCCGGACCAGGTATATAAACAGGTTATTTTTACATTATCATTCATGTTTTTACATAATATACATACTCTTACGAAATATACACTGAGTTCAGAAGAAATATCAGATTATTCGCCAGAATTTCCCTAGAATTACAGGGAAATTCCTCTTTGATTCTCCTAAGAAGGATTCTGACTTGAGCATCGGAGATTTCGCGCCGGGGCCACCCTCCGGCGTGCTTTTGCAGGTCATTTCAGGATTTTCGAGGAGACTTGCGTGAGGATTGCCAAGGATAACGAGCGATTCAAACCCGTGATTCATAGCGCTCGCAAAGGAACGGTTGATATCCGAAGGCGTTCTTTTTCGACGCAACAACTGGCGCCGTCTGTGGGAACATTTCGAGCTAAGGCGTGAGAAAAAGTTCCGTATTAAATGGGTGGAGAACAAGATCTGACGAAGCAGACTAAGGAGAAAGGAGATTTCACTCCTCCTCCTTTCCCTCCGCCTCCCCCAGGTTTTCCCGTAAACCGAAATCTAGGGAAACAACCTGCAGACCCTACACCAGAAGATATCCCTCTCGCCCAAGAGGGGAATGTAACGGGTATCTCAGGAGCTTCGGGAAGTGGGATTAATAAGGATATCTCTAACCCCAATGCTCGACCATAACTCTTGACTATTTCTCAAGATCAGTTGGATGAGATGATCGCGCAATCGGTCGAAAGGATAATCACTTCCCGTGGACTTCGCCCCCCTGGACCTACTCCACCAATCAATGAGGGTACGAAGCAAAACCCCCCGGAACACATCATCGATTCCGCTCCAGTCCCCTCTAGGAATGAGGATCCCCCTCAAAACCAAGAGGAAAAGGTGCCCTCCCAGGCTGAGAGAAGCATTCTTGATCGCCCTCCCCGGAGGAACACGGAGAGGATCCCTGGTGATACCACTCTGGATACAGGGGTAGGAGAAAGCACGGATGACACGTACCAGGGAGCAGTCAGTGATCAAATACAGGCCTTACGTAAAGAGATGAAGGACATGTAGAGACACATGACCGACAACGTAAGTAAACCTTCTTACATCACTGGCTATCAATTCTCATCTAGTATTTTACAAGATGAACTGCCCTCTAACTTCAAATCCTTAAATTTTGAATATGATGGCACCACGAATCCGTATGAGCATTTGATGAGATTCGAGAACGCTGCCCTACACCGATATGGAGAGGGCGTCAAGTGCAGGGTATTTCTAACTACCCTATCCAAGGCTGCACAACAGTGGTTCACACAGCTAGAACCGAATACCATCCACTCATGGTCAGAATTCAGTGAATTGTTCTTGCATCAATTCGCCAGCGCTAGGAGGCAACCTAGGGCCACCCTCACCTTGTTTAACATGCGACAAGGGGAGAACGAGAGCTTACGGGCTTTCTTGAAGAGATTCAACCAAGCGGCCCTAGAAGTACCAACAGCCTCTTCAGAGGTCAAAATCAATGCTCTTACTAACGGATTAAGAGACGGAGACCTGTTCACATCTCTAACCAAGAAGCCAGTACGGACCTTTGATGAGTTATTAAGGAGAGCAGAAAAATACCTCACCCTGGAAGAGGTAAGGAAGGCTAAGCGTTCGGAGACCAGGACAATAGTGGAAAATGGAGAACGAAGAAGAGAGATAATGCCGAGGAGACCCAGCCCAGAGAAACACAGAAGTTCGAGGAGGCTGGGAAATGTAAAAGGAGAGGAAGCTGTGCGTTGGAGTCCCAGAGGAAGGACATGGAGATACACTCCTTTGAGGATAGAGCCTGCAGAAATTTTAGAGGTAGCAGGGGATCATCCCGATATGAAATTCCCCTATTCGAGAAATAGGGGCCCCCAGAACCCTAAATCCGGCAGGTTTTGTAGATTCCATAACGACTATGGCCATGATTCCAACCAATGTTGGCACTTGAAAGACGAAATAGAAAGAATGATCCAAGCAAGCCATCTAAAGGAGTTTATTTTTAAAGATCGACAAGGCCCTAGGGGGCAAAAGAGGAAGGACCCCGAGGGGAAGCCAGAGGACAATAGAAGAGATCAGAGGAAGAACACCGAGGATCAGCCACCCCCTCCTCAAAAGAGGGGAACTATCCACATGATCATGGGAGGCCCTGCTGATGGGGATTCCTTTAGACAGAGGAAGCAGAGTGTTAGGTCGCTGAAGAGTGAGAGGAATATGGAACACCACGAGATAGGAAAGATGACAGAGGTTCCTGATATTCACTTTGGGCCAGAGGACACTGGGGAATCCAGAGAAACCCATAATGACGCACTGGTCATTACCACGGATATAGCAGGGTACGATGTGGCCAGAATTTTTGTAGACACGGGGAGCTCTGCTGATATCATGTTCCTGGAGTGTTTCAAGAAGATGGAATTAAACATAATGCTCAGACCAGTGGAGACCGCCCTCTATGGATTCTCAGGAGGGGCCATTCAACCCTTTGGTTCAGCGTTATTAAAAGTAGGGTTAGGAGCCGCCCCTAACCGACGTGTGCAAGTGATAGAGTTTCTGATAGTGGACGTCCCATCATCGTATAATGTGGTAATGGGAAGACCAAGCTTGAATATCTTTCAGGCAGTGATCTCCACCTTCCACATGAAGATGAAATTCCCTGCCTCGGGGGGTGTGGGAGAGATATGCGGGGACCAATACCAAGCAAGGAAGTGTTACGTGGAATCGGTTAAGATAGCGGACAGGGCCGTGTTCTGAGGGATGGAGAGATTTAAGGGTGAAGACCCTGAATTGAAAAGACAGAAAGTGGGTGAGCTAGTGCAAGAGCAACCCAAGGCCAAAGCAGATGAGGAATTAATGAGCATTGAGCTTTACCCAGGAAATGAGGGATTCACAACCAGGATAGGTACACACATGAACCCTGAGCTCCAAGAAAGGATGATACTCACCCTTCAGGAGAATGCGGATATCTTCGCTTTCACTGCGACGGACATGACGGGTATCCCTCCAGAGATAGCGATGCACCACCTTTATGTAGATCCCAGAGCTAGGCCCGTGAAGCAAAAATTAAGGAACTTTGGTAAGGAGAAAAACCTCATTGTGAAAGAAGAAATTGACAAGTTGTTAAGTGCAGGGCATGTGAAGAGGGTACGGTTCCCTGAGTGGCTTTCGAATGCAGTGCTGGTATCTAAAGGGGCTGGCAAATGGAGAATGTGTATTGACTTCAGAGATCTGAATAAAGCATGCCCCAAGGATCATTACCCATTGCCTAGAATTGATCAATTGGTAGATGTTACCTCTGGGTTCGAATTGCTTAGCATGATGGACGCATATCAAGGGTATCACCAAATCCAGTTGAACCCTCTTGATATACCGAAGGTGTTGGTCCCTGAGACGAGTGTAAGATCAGCTGACTTGATGTCTGCTGATTGTGTGAAAAATAAACTAACTCTTCAAAGTAACTAGTCCGCTGATTTCACTAGGGGCCAAGGACTAGTTAGTCGACTGATTAATTACTTATCGAAGTTAAGTGCGGAATTGTAGTGTGCCCATAAATATTATACTCGTCTATTATTTAAATACAGTGTGTAAAACAGTTTATGCACAAATATGTATGAAAAGACTTGAAATGTAAAGTGCAGAAATGTAAATAACACATTAATTTATAGTGGTTCGGATATACGTTCCTACGTCCACTCTCACGTCCACACGTGATGTTTAATCCCTTTAATTTACCACAAATTACAAGGGCCTTGACCTTTATAGTCCCAAGGGTAGGACTTTGAGATCTGAGCCAGTTCCCTTAACTGCTGCGGTCTCCACAAGTGATTGTAAGCACTTGCACTTCCCCACAAGTGATTGTAAGCACTTGCACTTGCACTCCACAAGTGATTATAGAGCACTTGGACTCTTTACAGTGATAAACACTCAACTTGACTTCTAAGGTTTTATGGTAGAAGGTGGGTTTTGTGTATATGAACTAGGTGAGAATTTCCCTTACAATCTGTTTTAGCCTCATGCTAGGATTGGGAAATTCTCTATAAGCTATAGATATATATGAGTGGTTGCACTGGCTTAGATGGTATGAGTTCACTCACTGGGGATGAGGTGATGCGTGTTGAATCTTCATGAATAATCTTCTTGAGCTCTTCTTATTTCTGGAGTTTATGACCTTTGCTCGACCTTTGCATCTCACACCTCTTCACTCTCTCCCAATGATGTATGAGCTCATTTATATAGTGTTGATGTTTGAATGTTACCGTTGGATGATAGCAATTCAAATCTCCACTAATTGAGGAATTGACAATCTCTTGATTTGATATGATTGAATATTACCATTGTCATGTAATTTCAATCATATCTTTGACTTTCCTTTCTTGTGCACATATCTTGTCAATCCTTGATTTCAGCTGTGATTGGTCTTCCTTTAATTGTGTAAGAAGACTTCTACTCTGCTGGTAAGAAGACTTCACTCTGCTGGTAAGAAGACTTCTACTCTGCTGGTAAGAAGACTTCACTCTGCTGGTCAGAAGACTTCACTCTGCTGTTTTTACTCAGCTGGCTTTACACAGCTGCTGTTTCTTCTCAGCTGCTGTCTTTACTCAGCTGGCTTTACACAGCTGCTGTTTCTTCTCAGCTGCTGTCTTTACTCAGCTGGCTTTACACAACTGCTGTTTCTTCTCAGCTGCTGTCTTTACTCAACTGGTTGTAAGATGACTTCTACTCAGCTGATGTAAGACGACTTCTACTCAGCTGATGTAAGATGACTTCTGGTCTTGGTCTTCTCTTCTCTTCTTGATCATTGACATGTCTTCTCTTCTAACCAGAGTCCTATCTATTACAAGATGTATAATAAAGTTGTCTATACAGTACAACTTATCCTATTACATGATTGATTTGGTTTATCAAAACTAAACTAAGGATATTCATATCCCAACAGAAGGTATGTTTTATTGCGACATGTGGTACTTTCGGTTACATACGTATGCCTTTTGGACTAATAAATGCAGGAGCCACCTACCAAAGAATGGTAGACTCGGTGTTCCGAGGACAGATCGGGAGGAACATGGAGATCTATGTGGACGATATGCTGGCTAAGAGTATCAAGGCAGAGGAACATATTAACGACCCGAAGGAGATATTTCAGGTAATCAGAGAAAATGGCATTAAATTAAATCCAGCTAAATGTTCTTTTGGAGTAGGGTCAGGAAAATTCCTGGGATATATGGTGACTCAGATGGGGATAGAAGTTAACCCTGCTAAAGTGAAGGCGGTTCTCGACATGCAACCTCCCCGAAATCTGAAGGAATTGCAGACCCTGAACGACCGAATTGCAGCTCTTAGTAGAATCATAGCAAGGTCAGCAGAGAAGAGCCACCACTTCTTCAGAACGTTAAGGAAGGGGTCGAGGTTCGAATGGGATGAGCAATGTCAAAAAGCTTTCGAAGAATTGAAGCTCCATCTGGAACAGCTTCCAAAGCTGACCAAGCCCTCTCAGGGAGATGTCTTACTCTTATACCTCTTAGTAGGGGAACATTCCCTGAGTACATCCCTGATGAAAGAGGAAGGCTCCGCACAACAACCCATATACTATGTGAGCAAGGTCATTCAAGGGGCAGAGATCAGATATTCAGAGGTGGAGAAAGCAGCCTTGGCGGTGGTAGTGACGGTTAGGCGACTGCGCCCCTATTTCTTGTCTTATAAAGTTATGGTGCAGACTAATTTCCCTTTAAAGCAGACACTAAGGAGAGCAGACTTGTCAGGAAGAATGGTTAGATGGGCAGTGGAATTACAGGAATATGATATTGATTATGAACCAAGGAAGGCCATTAAGGCCCAGACTTTAGCGGATTTCATTCAGGAGTTCACCAGGGTGGAGGAGGTGCAAGGCTGAAAAGTTTATGTTGATGGCTCAGCATCTGCATTAGGGTGTGGAGCAGGGATAGTGTTGGTTGATCCGGAAGGCCAAGAAGTACAAGTTGCCGTCAAGTTCCGGTTCTCAACCTCAAATAATGGTGCAGAATATGAGGCCCTGATTAGAGGGGCCAACATGGCAGCAGAGTTGGGGGCACAGAAAGTCACCCTGTATTCCGACTCACAGCTGGTAGTGCAACAGGTCATGGGGGAGTACATCGCCAAAGATGAAAGGATGATCGCCTATCTAGAACAGGTAAAGAAGTTAAAAAAACAAATTCCATACCTTTGAAGTAATACAGATACCAAGAGAAGAGAATGTAAAAGCAGATGGGCTGTCTAAACTAGCTAGTTCCACTGAATTCGAGGGACATGGAAAGGTAACCCTATTAGTGGTAGATCAGTTAGCCACGGAAACCCTGGTTGGAGAGATAACAGCAGGGGATGACTGGAGGAAAGAGATATGGGAGGAGCTGAACAGGGGGCAGGTAACCCCAATGTCCAGAGAAGCCAAAGCTTGGAGAAGGAAATATTGTATCCTAGGGGACCAATTATACAAGAGATCCTTCTCTCAGCCCTATTTGAAATGTCTTTCGAAAAGAGAGGCAGAGCTAGTTATCAAGGATATCCATGAAGGTTGTGCGTCCAGCCACGAGGGTTATAAGACTATGGTGAAGAAGGTACTTAGAGCAGGTTTCTACTGGCCGAACATAATCAGAGATGCTAGGGAATTTGTGAAGAAATGCGAGAAATGTCAGAAGAATGGACCTTTAATACGAGTACCTGCAGAGGAGATGGGTGCCATGTACTCGCCCTGTCCCTTCGCCAAATGGGGGATAGATCTAGTGGGACCCTTCCCCTTAGCATCTGGAGGAAGGAAATTTTTTATCGTGGCCGTGGATTACTTCAGTAAGTGGGTAGAGGCCGTGCCCTTGGCCAAGATAGAGGAAGATAATGTAATTCTTTTTCTGGCTAGACATATTTGTTGCAGGTTTGGAGTGCCCAAAATCTTGGTTTCTGATAATGGAACACAATTCAATGGAGAGAAAGTAAGGAAATGGTGCGAAAGATGGAATATTATACAGAGATTCACTTCGGTAGCCCACCCACAAGCCAATGGGCAGATGGAGGTTACAAACAGAATCTTAGTGGATGGCATTCGAACACGACTGCAAAAGGTAGGAGGAGGATGGGTGAAGGAGTTAGACAACGTCCTTTGGTCCTACAGGACCAACCCCAAGACAGCTACAGGCGAATCCCCCTTCTATTTGGTGTATGGAGCAGCAGCAGTGATACCTCCCGAAGCCAGACTGAAATCACACCGCATCACCTATTTTGAAGAGAAAAGAAACGAAGAATTGATGAGGGAGGCATTAGACCTGGTAGAGGAAGAGAGGGAGATGGCACGGCTAAAAGCAGAAAGATACAAGAGCCGGATCAAGGCAGCATATGACCGCAGGGTAGTTCCCCGTTCCTTTAAAGCTGGAGACTTAGTCCTTCGGAGAGCAGATGCTTTGAAGAATACAGGAAAGATGGAAGCTAATTGGGAAGGTCCGTACAAGGTAATACAGGTACTAAAAGGCGGAGCGTACAAACTCCAGGATATGACGGGAGAAGAAATACTGAGGCCATGGAACGTGTGCCACTTGAAGAGATTTTATGTTTGAGGAAGGTGTTATTCCCTTACCATCTTTCCCTTTATGAACAATTTTAAATGCTTATTTCTCACTCGAATAATTGCTTCACCTGCACTCTTTTTCCCTCTACGTGGGTTTCCCCTTGGGGTTTTACCACGGAGAGGTTTTTAATGAGGCCGGCATAGGTTCCCTTCATTTGCCTATGTTGATGAACACTTTTGATCAATGGAGCATCGTTTTTGGAAAATTTCAGTGATTTCCCTTAATGCATGTTAATGTGATGATGAGATGATTCTTATATTCCGATTTTATGATGAGATGATTCTTATATTCCGATTTTATGATGAAATGTTTCTCATACATTAAATATTGTGCTGAGATAACTGCTAGGTGTCCATATAATGAATGTTGAGATAATGAATGCACTTTGAAAGCTAAAACAATAAGATAGTAGAAATACTGCGAGATCCATCTCACCCCCTGCGAGGTTTACCTCACCCTGAAAAAATTAGGAGGTTTTATATAAGCCTCATTGGACGAGACAGGAAAATTTACACCAACTCACAAAGATTCGAATGGGAGATGTCTAGGGTTACATGATTAAAGATCTTCACCCACGATAGCCTCTAAAGCTAGGGGGAGTAGGGGATAGGGAGAGTATGATCCCCAAGAACTCTAACGAGTATAAACAACTTCAGGGAGAGTATAATCCCTAAGAACTCTTACGAGTATAAACAACTTCAGGGAGAGTATAATCCCTAAGAACTCTTACGAATATAAACAACTTCAGGGAGAGTATAATCCCTAAGAACTCTTACGAGTATAAACAACTTCAGGGAGAGTATAATCCCTATAAACTCTAACTTTTGGGAGAGTATAATCCCTATAAACTCTAACTTTTGGGAGAGTATAATCCCTATAAACTCTAACTTTTGGGAGAGTATAATCCCTATAAACTCTAAATTTTGGGAGAGTATAATCCCTACAAACTCTAACTTTTGGGAGAGTATAATCCCTACAAACACTAACTTTTGGGAAAGTATAATCCCTACAGACTCTAACTCTTGGGAGAAACTGGAAGCATTAGCAAGTCATCAAGTAAGTACAGAAACATAAACTCCATATTTTTATCTAAGATTACTCTATGAGCTTTAGAGCCTTTACGTGTCAAGAAGATGCTATGAACATGCTAAATTTATAGAAAAGCTGAACAGGCGGTACACCATATGTCTAATAGCTAAGATAGAGATATATATGTATGTATACGAGAAGATAATGTGCAGGTACGATAAGCAAAAGTAAAACACAAATATCCAAGACCGAAGGCACCATGCCTTGGCCCTCCACAAAAAAACACAGGAGTGTGGAGTCTCCTGAAAATACTAAAAGAGTCCTTAAAGGCCCCAACAAAAGTAAAAGTGTTTGAGTACCAGAATGTTATGGAAAAAAGCAAATAGAGTTATGAAGAAAGGGGAATTTCACTCTTCCCCCCGAAACCTTCCTCTGCCTCATCACCCTGGCCACTGGAACCGCCCCCCTCTGCCTTCTCCTCTAGAACATCAGCTGCCACGGTCGCTACAGGATCAGGGTTAGCCACATGGATGGGGAATGTCAAATCCTTCGCCGGTACCAGATCGTCCAACTTCAGAGCAGTTTTCTTTAGCTCTGAGACCGCCTTCCTCATCCCAGGTAGCCACCAGGGAGTGCTGATGTCCTCATTAGGATCTCCAGGGAACTTAGGGGGGTGGCTAACTCATCCAACCGAAGGTCACGAGTGAACTGGCCATTGAATCCAGGGGCGGAGTGTTCAGCCACGGCGTTGGAAAACCCATGATCAATAAAATGGGGAATATATGCACCCATTGCCCCCAAGAAGCTGGTACTCTTAAGAAAGGCTTCTAACCATTCTCGATGCAAGGTACCCAGAAACTTTTGCCCCATGGCGGAGGTAAAAAGAGAATCGATGCATAGCTTCATCCCAGCCAGAGGAAGAGTAGCCTCCAAACGCTCAACCCGCTCACCAAGCTGAGTCTTAAGTGAAGAGACCTCCTCCAAAAGCTTCGCCTTCTCAGCCTGAATCACCTTGTGCTTCTGGTTGGCTTCCCGTAGTTCTGCATCAAGTATTTCCCACTTTACCTTCTCTAGTTCGACTTGACTCTGGAGATCATCAACCAGCTGAAGAGATTGGAGAGTGTTGGGAATAAAATGATTTTGATCTAGATACCAAAACCCCTGATTGATGATGTTCAGATTAGTTGAGATAAGCTCAAGTCTAGTTCAGGCAAGTTGTCTCAGTACACTTGAATATGTAGATTGCTTAAGTAAAAATCTCAGGAATGTTGTGAGATTTTAGTGTTCAGGATAGTTGTCCAAAGCTGGAATGTTAGGCAGCTTGATAAGTCTATAGGCCAAAGTTGCTGAACTCTCAAGACAGACTAACCAGTGGACAACTTAGCTGAAGAGATCAAGAGCAGTAAAGCAATCCTTATAAATGCAAATGATCAAGACAATTGAAGTACAAATGATCAAAAGCATTGAATGCCAAAGCTTACAGAAGACACACTCAATGAAGCATTTATTGCCAATCATGCCTGAAACAAGCATTGAAGACTTAGAGCATTAAAGAGTGAAGCATTGAATGAATGTTGGAACATTCTAAATTGCAGCAGGAATGTTCAGGGAGCTTGTCCCATCTGACCGTTGGTTGTGTGTAGAGTTTGCCACAAATCAACCTAGGACAATGTGCAAATTTGGAAACTAACACAAGTCTTCTCAGCCGCATTTGTCAGAAGTCAACACATTCATTCAAGCAACCATTGAAGAGCCCTTTTACACAGTGGATAAAAGAATACCAAGCTTCATAGCCGTTTCAATGGTGCTGCAAATAGACATATTTGAATTGCTATCCCTCCAGCGGTTAGTTGTTCAAATTGTCTATAAATACAGAAGTGATCAAAGGGATTCATTATCCAACAACAAGCTATCAAACTATTATCAAGCTTTCAAAGGAAACCAAGTTGTTCTTCAGAATCCCAAGTTTCCTGAATCACTACATTTAGCTAAGCCAATCTTTGTAAACATCCAAAGCTTAGCATTAAGATATCCTAAGCCTTTACATTGTTCTTATTGTAAAGGATATCTCTACTATTTGGAACCAAACCTCAAACCTTATCTCATTTAGTGAAGAGAGTGTTTGTTGTAGAAGTGAGGAGTTAAGGATTGTTAGAGTGAAACACAGTCTTAACTCAGAGAGATTTAGCACTAGGACTCAGATTATCCTAGGGATCAAAACACTAAGAGAGTGTTGTTGATCAGTGCACCTTGGCATTATAAAACAAGCTAATTCCATTGTGAAAGAATTATCCTGTTCAATCAGGGAAAGTGGATGTAGGAGCTTGAGTCTCTGAACCACTATAAACTTGTGTGCCATTTACTTACTGCATTCTTTATTGCACTTACATTCAAACATATTTTAAAGAAGCTAAGCTCAGTAAGTGAGAAAATCTGTTTTGGACAAAGTCCCTGATAACCTGTATCTTTTCAGAAATTAACTTGGAGTATTTCTTTAAGTCAAAGGCCAACCACATTCCGCACTTAGCAACTCTTTTAGATATTTAGCCAACTGATAACTCAATAGTAATCAGTAGGACAAGTATCTATCAAAGTTCTCACTCAGGGCAGTTGTGAGACAACCTGCCTGATAAGATCAGTTTTGTTAAAAAGAAAAGAATTTGCATACATAAGTGCATTCCCCCCCCCCCCCCATACACTTGTGTTATACTCCACCAAGGACCAACAAGTGGTATCAGAGCAGCGGTTCACAGACCACTGCTTCTGAAAATCCAACTGATTTTCAAAATCACATCTTCTGTGGTCACTGAACTGATCCAAATTTCTGAAAAACTTATCTGTGTTCATTCTATATTATCTCTGTTGAAATGGCTAACAATGCAGTTCCAGGAGATGCTGTCAACACCATCAACAACATGGGTCCAAACCAAGTCAACCATATTTCTCATCACAAACTGCCAATGTTCTCAATTGAGAACTATGATTTCTGGAAAATCAGGATGAGAGCACATCTTGCTTGCCAGCATGATGAGATGCTTAAAGTCATCACTAGAGGGCCATTTACATTCACTAAAGCAAATCCCAAGCTCACTGATGCTCAGAAAGCAGATCCAAGGGAGTTGCTGCCAAAAGATGAAGATGACTTTACAGCTGAGGAAAGAAAAAGGCACAACCTGAACTACATTGCAATGAACACATTGTACCAGACTATTCCAGATGCAGTGATGGGAAGAGTGTACCACTGCACATCAGCTAAAGAGATTTGGGACACCTTAGCACTTATGTGTGAAGGTACCCAAAAGATCAAGGAGAATAAGCTTTAAGTGGCTATCCAAAAATATGAACAATTCTCTATGGAAGCCAATGAAACTATTGATCATCTTGATGGCAGATTTACTGACATCATGAATGAGATAAACTCTCTTGGCAAGTTCTATGCCAAAAGAGAGGTTGCTTTGAAGATTCTGAGAAGTCTCACATCCAAGTGGGACATTTACTCAGTCATGATGCAAAATACCAGCAATCTTGACAACATGCCAATGCAGCAAGTATTCTCTGAACTCAAAGCATATGAGTTTGATCTAAGCAGAAAGAAGGTGCATGAAGAGCCATCCTCCTCAAACAAAGGTGTTGCCTTCAAAGCTGCTGAAACAGAAAAGAAGAATTCCCAAAGATCCTCTCAATCTGTTTCAAAATCTAAAATAAAGGAGGAGCTGGCACTCATGGCTAGGAGATTTGAGAAGCTCAACTCCAGATTTGGTAGATACAAGAAGTTCTACCAAGACAACAGAACCAGAAGGAGATTCAGTTCTCCTGACAACAAATCAGAGGACAAAGTCTCTAATGAAAAGAAAGAAGACAGATATGCTGATAGGAAGAAATTCAGCAAAGGTGAGCCATCATCATCAAGGAGGAAGGAGTCCTCTAGCAAAAAGAATGATGATGAAGATGTATGTTATAACTGCCAGAAAAAGGGTCACTTTCAGTATGATTGTCCTGACCTTAGTGCCAAAGAAAGAAAGGAAAGGCAGAACAAAAGAGACAAGAGGCTGAACAACAGGAAAGCCATGATAGCTGGAGATTCAGCAAGTGAAGAGAGTGTCTACTCTTCTGATGATGGACTGTTCTCCAACAGTGACAGTGATGATGACTGTCAGATGGCATTTGAAAATGATGAGGTATGTTCATCTTCTAGTTCTTCAAATCACACACATGAGTCCAGTGAAATCCCCTTAAAACTCAACTTTGTAAAGTTATTTGAGGATTTCACCAGGCTAAGAGAAGTATGCAATATAGCACTTAGAGAAAATGAGCTACTGAATTCGAAAGCTCAAACTCCCAACCTTCCTGAACCAGAGTTTGACATTAAATCAACTGAGTTGTATCAGCAGATTGTGAGAGAACTTGAGGAAATGTCTCTCAAAGCCTCTGAACAACAAAAGTTGATTGATGATCAAGAACTGACCTTGAGGAAAAAGGATTTTGATCTTAGAATTCTTCAAGCAAAATTTGACAATCTCTCAAGTGAATTTGATACTCTAAAATTGAGTGAGGGGAGCTTAAAAATGAAAATGTCTGCCTTGAACAAATCTGCTAAGGCAATAGAGGAGATTCAAGGATTCCAAAGACCATTTGCTCAAAAGGGTGGATTAGGCTATAATCCATTTGAACCCTCACCTGGTCTTGGTATTGCTTCATCAAGCAATTCTAAGATGACTTTTGTAAGATCAGTGGCACAACAAAATGAAATGGAAGTAAATCAACCACTGGTTAAGGATAAGGGAAAAGGAATTTTTATACCAACTCAAATAAACAATGTACCTAAACCCATACCTGTGGAAAGGGTTAAAGGCATTGCTTATAAGAGAAATGAGGTTCAGAAAGGTAGAACCAATGGAAGGCCAACCTATCTGAATCCTCATCAGAGAAGTTGTCCAAAATCTGTTCAGAAAAGGCCAACTCAAATGAGGCAACCTCAACTGAATGGACTAAGGCCAATCCCCTCTGACAGGTATAAAACATTCAGGAAGCCTGGACCTTACTTGACAAATGGAAAAGGCCATCCAAAACCCTATCCTCAAAAGTCTTACCAAGCTGCACCTAAGTATAGTAACTTCAGGAGAAATGTCCCAAAGAAATTCACAAAAACTCCTGAACCTTACAAGGCTAACACTTATACACAGAAGACACCCAAGGCATTTAAGGGTCAAACTGTGTATGTAGATGTAAATGGAAACCAAGTCAGTCACTTTGAGTCAATCAGAGTTATCAGGCAGATTTGGGTTCCAAAAGGTACAACTAACCCTCTAGGACCCAACACTCAAAGGGTACCTAAATTTTGACTTTGCAGGGCTGCAAGGACCACAAGAAGAAGAGAAGCATCAACAAGAAAACAGCATGGTACTTGGATAGTGGATGTTCAAGACACATGACTGGGAATAAAGAGCTTCTCTCAGATTTCATAGAAAATGATGGTCCTTCAGTAACCTTTGGAGACAGCTCTCAAGGGATCACAAGAGGTTAGGGTACATTAAACATTGGTAGTGTTAAAATTAGTGATGTCTCATATGTCCTAGGCCTAAAATATAACTTGCTGTCTATAAGTCAAATTTGTGATAAAGGATATTGTGTTGAATTTGCACCAAATGAATGTACTATCAAAAACAAATCAACACAACAGGTGCTACTAACAGGGGTGAGAAAGGGAAATGTTTATTTTGCAGAGTGGAGCAAAACCCCTGAAGCAGTTTGTCTTGTTGCCAAAAGCACAAGTGAGCAAAGCTGGCTGTGGCACAAGAGGCTAAACCACCTGAACTTCAAAACCATCAACAAGATTGCAAGAAACTCTCTAGTTAAAGGGCTGCCAAATCAAGTGTTCACAAAAGAACATATATGCCAGCCATGTCAGGAAGGAAAGCAGATCAAAGCTTCATTTAAAGGAAAGCCTGTCATCTCAACTGAGAGAGTTCTTCAACTACTGCATATGGATTTATTTGGGCCAATAATCCCAGTAAGTATAAATGGAAGAAAATATGCTTTAGTTGTTGTTGATGATTTTTCCAGGTACACTTGGGTAGTATTCTTGCTGAACAAAAAGGAGACCCAAGTCAAGCTACCTGAATTGATTATGAGATTGAGCAATGAAAAGGGCCTAAGTATTGTCAAGATCAGATCAGACAAAGGCACTGAATTCATAAACTCATACATCAATGAGTACTGCAGCAAGAATGGCATCACACATGAAACTTCAGCAGCAAGAACACCTCAACAAAATGGGGTTGCTGAAAGAAGGAACATGACCTTGAAAGAGGCAGCAAGAACATTGATTGCTGAATCCAAACTGCCTAAAAGGTTATGGGCTGAAGCCATTAGCACTGCATGTCACACTCAAAACAGATCCTTAATCACCAAAGGACAAGGTAAAACTCCATATCAAATATGGAAAGGTAGACTGCCCACTGTTGCTTATTTTCACATATTTGGTTGTAAGTGTTTCATTCATAATAATGGGAAAGAGCAATTGAAAGCTTTTGACAGCAAAGCTGATGAAGGAATATTTGTTGGATATTCACAAATCAGCAAGGCTTACAGAGTTTACAATTGCAAAACCCTTATTGTGGAAGAAACACCTCATGTTGTGTTTGATGAATCTATTGATGAGTTCAGGGATAGAAACCTGAATATTGATGAGATAACACAAAGAACAACCAGACTAAGGGTTCAAAGCAAGGAAACAGTGTTTGTAGATGTTGCCCAGCCTGAACTTAATGATAATAAAAAACTGGACAACCTACCTGATGGCAATCAACCTGAAGTCAACCAACCTGAAGGTGAAATTGAACTGACTGACCCCATCCCAGTTCAAAACCAGGTAACAACTACCAATGAAGAAGCAGGCAATGCTAAGGTAGTAAATGGATCCAATATTCAAGGGGGAACCAATGAAAATGTCAACTCATCTGACAATGAGGACAATACCCCTGAATATGATCCTGAACTTGATCCTTCAATTAACTTTCCTGAATTTAATGAATCTAGTGATCCAACCTCAGATGAGGACAATCCTCCTGAAGGGATCAGGTCTAGAAGGACTTGGTTGCAGGACCACCCATCTAGCCTGATACTTGGTAATCCAAGTGAAGGGATCAAAACTAGAAGGTTTCATGGAGAAAGTGCTTTGTTTTGTTGTTTTCTTTCAGAACAGGAACCAAAAGACATTGAGGAAGCACTACAAGATACCAACTGGATCATAGCCATGCAAGAAGAGCTGAACCAGTTTACCAGAAATGAAGTATGGGAGCTGGTAGATAGGCCAACTCATCAAGATGTCATTGGAACCAAATGGGTGTTCAAAAATAAGAAAAATGAAAATGACATCATTGTGAGGAACAAAGCAAGACTGGTGGCCAAGGGATATTGTCAATCTGAAGGGATTGATTATGATGAGACCTTTGCTCCAGTGGCCAGACTTGAGGCAATCAGGCTCTTCTTAGCATATGCAGCTCACATGAGGTTCAAGGTATATCAAATGGATGTGAAGAGTGCATTTCTCAATGGGGTGCTCAAAGAAGAAGTGTATGTGGAACAGCCCCCTGGTTTTGAAGAAGGAGACAAGGTGTACAGATTAAAGAAAGCTCTCTATGGCTTGAAGCAAGCTCCAAGAGCTTGGTATGACACCTTATCACAGTTTCTCCTAGATCATGGTTTTGTCAAAGGCACTGTTGACAGAACCTTGTTCAGAATCTGTGAAGGAGATGATATCTTGTTAGTCCAAATCTATGTGGATGACATTATATTTGGATCTCCAAATGAGAAGCTGTGTGAGAAGTTCTCTAAACTCATGCAGAGCAAATTTGAGATGTCCATGATGGGATTGATGAATTTCTTCTTAGGACTTCAAGTCACTCAATCAAAGAAGGGAATATTCATCAATCAGGCCAAGTACACAAGGGACATGATCAAGAAATTTGGATGTGCTACAAGCAAGCCAGTCAGAATTCCTATGAATACTAACTGGAAAATGGATCCTGATGAAAGTTGAGAGTCAACAAACTCCACTAACTACAGAGGAATCATAGGATCCTTGCTATATCTCACTACAAGCAGGCCTGACATCACATTTGCAGTTGGAGTGTGTGCAAGATTCCAAGCCAATCCAAAGAAGAGTCACCTTGATGCTGCCAAGAGAATCCTAAGATATCTCAAGGGATCTGAGAATCTTGGATTGTGGTATCCAGCTGATGACAACATTGAGCTAACTGGATATTCAGATGCAGATTATGGAGGATGTAGAATTGACAGAAAATCCACCTCTGGAACATGTCAATTCTTGGGCAGCAAGCTTATCTCATGGTTCTCCAAGAAGCAAAATACAGTTGCAACTTCAACAACTGAAGCAGAATATGTAGCAGCTGGAAGTTGCTGTGCTCAGATACTTTGGCTCAGGCAACAACTTAGAGACTACAAAGTCATCTCAAATGAAGTGCCAATATTCTGTGACAACAACAGTGCAATTGCCATCTCACAGAATCCAGTGCTCCACACCAGATGCAAGCATGTGGATATCAAGCATCACTTCATAAGGGATCATGTGGAGAAGAAAGATATCAAGCTTGTCAAAATTCACACTGATAAGCAAAAAGCTGATATCTTGACTAAGCCTTTAGCTGAAGCAAGATTCTTGGAATTGTCAGCTGAATTGGGCTTACTTGATCCAGGCAAGATGGAGAAATTAAATAAGCTCATATGAAGGGGGAAGTTCATTAAGATGAACTTCAGCTAAGTTGACCAACCTCACTGATGTAGTCAGCCAAAGAGGGAAACTCAGCAAAGTTGTCCCTATGTTGTTCAGCAATGTTGGTCAGGAACTTTGTCCAAGTGGGACCCAGTCAGCAACTTTGGGACCCACTCAGGCAAGCTCATCAGGCAGTTTGACCTTCACAGAAACCAAAGCACATCTCAGGATGTTTGTCCGAGTTAATTGGATAATCATTGCTATTTTTAGCATTGATTAGACATTTAAGAGGTTTCTTGGTCTAAGAGTAGGCCATTTTAGGATGGAGTGTGCTATAAAGATTTTTACCACCAAAAAGGCAAATCAGCATTTAATGAAAAAATCTTAATTGGGATTTCATGAATTCTTGAGCCATCATCAAGACCATTGATTTGCATTAAACTTCCATCAAACCGCCTAAAGCCCACTACCCTACTTTATTCAATTAGTTGTTACTATTACCCACTGCCACTTTCTATTAACCAGCGGTTAATAAACTCCCCACATATATAAACTCCTCAGTTTTACCTTCATCCTCACGCACTCATATTGTTTCAAACTCTTAAGATTTTCAAAACCTCTCAAACCTGAAACTCTCCAAAAACCTACCAAATTCTCATATTATCCATGGCACCCAAAATCAAAAGAGAAGAACTTGTAGATTTCAATGACTCCTCCTTGGACATTGATTTCTCCTATCTCAGTAATCCAAACTCTCTTTGGTTTGAAAAATTAGTGGCTTTTGACAGCCCAGATACAGAAGTACATCCTGTACTCCATTGGCTTAGGGAAGCAGGCCTGGAAAAGTTTCTTGGCACCAAGCCTGATTCATGCCTGAATCCATTCATGGCAGAGTTCTTCAAGGAGATTAGGCAAGCCAGTAGGTCTAACTCCAAGACCAACAGTCCTGAAGCCAACTCTCCTGATATTCAGTCCAGAAGAATATCTACATCAAGGCATGAAGAAGAGGAGTGCAAGACTCCTGAAGATGCCCCAATTATTGCAAAGAAGGTTTATTCCCCAGAAGGTGCACCTGATAGAGCAGGTATTGATGTGCTGGCTGATTTGGTAATCTTGAGGATAGACCTTTCTCCCCACTTGATCCAAGACTTCTCTCATATACCAAACTTCTTGAAACTGTTATTCAAGAAGGTGATCAAGTTGTTCTCCCACCCATTCCAGCCATTCCAATTACCTCTTCAGGCACATTGCTCTCAAATTGTTTTAAGCTCTTCTGAACCCAACCCTTCTGAACCCAACCTACCTGAAATCCAACCAAGCCTACCTGAATCCCAATCCAACCCTCCTGAATCCCAAGCCAACTCTTCTGGAGATGAAAGTGGTGAAGAGTACACCTATGAGGGGATGCTGAGGCAAATTGCCAAGGCAATTGTGGATGAATTATATCCAGGGTTGAAGGATTATCCTAGGCTGCAACAACAGTTCTATGATCTTAGAGCTCTTGTGGAGATCAATGATAGAACTATGGTGGAAATTGCTCAGGCTATACAGGATAAAGGAGCAAGTTGGTGGCAGGTTAAAGAGAACAGGCTCTTACATTTTGCTACTGTAATGAAATCCAGTGTGTTGACCACTGAGGCCCTGTTTTGCACCATTGTTCATGAGAAGGTGCTTGCTGAGAGAGAAAGAATTGCACAGGGACTCAGGCACCCTGATAGCCCATCTGATGATGATAATGATGATGATGATGATAACACCAATCCCAACCCTCCTGGCCTCAACTCTGCTCAGGTACATTACTTGACCCACCATTCTGGAAAGGACTCTGATCATTCAGAGGAGTTGACCAAAGATGGTGACTCAGTCCAAGATGCATTGGCCAAGGATGGTTCTTCTGAACCTGAGGCACAGCTTGACATTGTTGAGACTTCCATGGGAGAAGCTAGTTTGGCTAAAGCCTCATCAATGTCAGGACAGTTGGACATTGACCAGCCTTTAGTCATTCAGGATGACTCAGTGGCCTTGGGATGCCCAAGCACTGTGATCTCCCAACAACTGCCCTCTGTGGATCCTGTTGAGGATATAGAGGTGTCAGGTTTAGGAATGGAAGGAGTTGAAAAGGCTGATAGTGGTGAAAACTCAGAGGGAGATGATGGTGAGGATTGTGTGATTACAGGTTCCCTGAGTGCACCACAAATAGAGGGAGATGAGGTAGAAATATTGGGTGCAGCCCAATATGAGAGTCAGGCAATTCTTCAAGTCAAATCTGAACTTGATGAATCCCTTGGTGAAAGGAGGCCTGATTCTCAAATGTATTTGAGTTCATCTGATTTGAATGAAGAAGAAAAGAATTTAGTTGAAAAAGAGAGAGAAGGTGCTGATGTATCAGGCCTTGTGGGAGAAAGAAAAAATGAGGGTGTTGAGGGAGTTTTTACTAACACTCTTAGTTTTGCAGATTCTGTTGCTGTCACAATTGAGCAAATTTTTGCAGATGCTTCCCTTACAGATATACCTGTAGATGCTGATATTGATCTTGAAGCAGTTTCAGCCAATGTATCCACATTGAATAAGATGTACTTTGAGCAAGACAACACCACTGAAGCAGGCTTTCAGATTGCTACTCAAACTGCATCCATCATTGAAGAACAATCAGAGAAGTTGGATACTTTGGTCAGGGAGGTTGGCAAGGCACATGCAGCAACAATTGACACTCTGGATGGCCAAGGAAAACTCTAGCCTCCGTGGAGATGAGGCTAACTGGCTCAGAGGAGGTGATCCTGTCCACATTGGATGCAAGAATCTCTGGAGTTGAAACTGGACTGCAAACAGTTTCAACTAAAGTGACAAAGGCCAAGGATGCTATGGGAAAATTCACAAAATCTGTGAAGAAAGAGCAGCAAGGTCTTAAAAATTTGTACAAGCATAATGAGAAAGCATTAAGAAAAACAATCAAAGATGCTTTAAGGTAGAGGACAGCAGCCCAGAGGAAGAAGGCTGAAGAGTTGAAAGCTGCAATGGTGAAGGAGGCTGCTGAGAAGTTCACTGTTGAACTTATGGCCAAAGTGTCTGATCAAGTTGTGGCCAACCTCACTAAACAACTTCAGGCCAAACTTGATCAATCACTGAAAGCCACATTGGATGCAATTGTTACTCAAAAGATGAAGCCAGTTCACACATTTTTTAGCATGGCAGATGATAAAATGCAAAACATTCATGATGAGAATGTTTATCTACTGCAGGAGTTGAAGTCCCTCACTCAGGCCCACTCACATCTCTCAGTCTCTATGAGTGAATTAAAGCCCCAGTGTTTTGATAATGCCAAAAAGGGGGAAAGAGAGAGAGCAAGGGCAAAGGGAACCTTGGTGATTGGTGAACCTAAGGGAAAGGAGAAGGTCCCTGAGATTGAGGAGGAGGCAGTAGAAGACATTGGGAAAGGCAAAGGCCCAATGGATATTGAAAGCTTGACTGAAGAAGAGCAGATTCAAATTGCTGTTAAAGAATCCATGATGTCTGCAATGGAGAGTCGGGCAAGAAAGCAACAAAGGCCTGGTGGTGAGTCAGCTGGACTTGACCCCAAAGAGAAGGTTGCTGAAGTAAGGGGGAAGGTGACTAGGTCATCTGAAAGAAAGAGGAAGGAATTGGAAGCCTTCAATGAATTCCCAACTAGCCTGACTTTGCCTTCAGAATTTCAGACTGAAGAATCTACTCCAGTAAGGCAATCAAAGAGATTGAAGAAAGCAGCCAAGCTGCCTGTCATTGATGAAGATGTTGAAGAGGAGGTACAGGACAGAGAGCCTGAAGTTGGTGTGCCCAAGCTTGCTGATGATCCTTCTAAATTGTTTGAAGAAGGATTTGGCAAAGATCCAGAGACACAAAAGAAGCTAGCTCTTCAAAGGGATAAAGAAAGAATGGATCAGCTGGTTGAGGCCAACAAGGCAAGAGATGAAAGAAGGGCAAATTTCAAAGCTCCAAGAAGGAGGGCTTAATACAGAAGGCTCAAACCTCAAATGCTGCAAAGATGGGACACTCAGTACCCTCACCATGATAAGTGGGTTCCAATCTCATTGAATGATGCATGGGAGGAGGCCAAGAGAAGTTTTGTATATGACTTCTATGTCATTGGAAAGTGGCTTGAAGAGAGTGTAGATGAAGTCTTTGTCCAGTTCATGTTTGAGAACCATAGGGACCTCTACCAAAAGCTGTTTGCAGCAGCTGAGATGGCAAGAGTTGAATTCAAGGCCCCTGGTCCAATTCTGTACATGCCTCCTAAGTTCAATGGGAACTTAATTGATGAGGGAAAGATTCTGGAGGAGTTCATCAACATCATGAAGATGGAGAAGATGAAGATTGGCCCTAGAGGCTCCAACAAGGATGTTTGGGAGCTGAAGAAAAGGGTATGGGCTCAATATGGCATTGCTCCTCAGGATGATGGAACTCTCTGAATGGATAAGTTCATCTCTTCCCTATCTGTTTTTTATGATTACTTATGATGTTGTTATTCTGTTATTATTGTATCAGTCTTGTTGTCCTTTTTTGATTTTCTGATCTGTAATGCTTGATGATAAATATAAAAGGACCACTGATTTTCTATCAAGAGATAACAACTCATTATCTCAACTAACCTGACATTACATATATACTTGATTTATTGTGCTAACAGTTTCTTTCAGGAAAGTTGACCAGTTCACTCATCCTGAAAGTAAAGTATAGTATAAGTCAAGTTCCCTTTGTAATAGGTTTTGGCATCATCAAAAAGGGGGAAATTGTTGGGAATAAAATGATTTTGATCTAGATACCAAAACCCCTGATTGATGATGTTCAGATTAGTTGAGATAAGCTCAAGTCTAGTTCAGGCAAGTTGTCTCAGTACACTTGAATATGTAGATTGCTTAAGTAAAAATCTCAGGAATGTTGTGAGATTTTAGTGTTCAGGATAGTTGTCCAAAGCTGGAATGTTAGGCAGCTTGATAAGTCTATAGGCCAAAGTTGCTGAACTCTCAAGACAGACTAACCAGTGGACAACTTAGCTGAAGAGATCAAGAGCAGTAAAGCAATGCTCATAAATGCAAATGATCAAGACAGTTGAAGTACAAATGATCAAAAGCATTGAATGCCAAAGCTTACAGAAGACACACTCAATGAAGCATTTATTGCCAATCATGCCTGAAACAAGCATTGAAGACTTAGAGCATTAAAGAGTGAAGCATTGAATGAATGTTGGAACATTCTAAATTGCAGCAGGAATGTTCAGGGAGCTTGTCCCATCTGACCGTTGGTTGTGTGTAGAGTTTGCCACAAATCAACCTAGGACAATGTGCAAATTTGGAAACTGACACAAGTCTTCTCAGCCGCATTTGTCAGAAGTCAACACATTCATTCAAGCAACCATTGAAGAGCCCTTTTACACAGTGGATAAAAGAATACCAAGCTTCATAGCCGTTTCAATGGTGCTGCAAATAGACATATTTGAATTGCTATCCCTCCAACGGTTAGTTGTTCAAATTGTCTATAAATACAGAAGTGATCAAAGGGATTCATTATCCAACAACAAGCTATCAAACTACTATCAAGCTTTCAAAGGAAACCAAGTTGTTCTTCAGAATCTCAAGTTTCCTGAATCACTTCATTTAGCTAAGCCAATCTTTGTAAACATCCAAAGCTTAGCATTGAGATATCCTAAGCCTTTACACTGTTCTTATTGTAAAGGATATCTCTACTAGTTGGAACCAAACCTCAAACCTTATCTCATTTAGTGAAGAGAGTGTTTGTTGTAGAAGTGAGGAGTTAAGGATTGTTAGAGTGAAACACAGTCTTAACTCAGAGAGATTGAGCACTAGGACTCAGATTATCCTAGGGATCAAAACACTAAGAGAGTGTTGTTGATCAGTGCACCTTGGCAATATAAAACAAGCTAATTCCATTGTGAAGGAATTATCCTGTTCAATCAGGGAAAGTGGATGTAGGAGCTTGAGTCTCTGAACCACTATAAACTTGTGTGCCATTTACTTACTGCATTCTTTATTGCACTTACATTCAAACATATTTTAAAGAAGCTAAGCTCAGTAAGTGAGAAAATCTGTTTTGGACAAAGTCTCTGATAACCTGTATCTTTTCAGAAATTAACTTGGAGTATTTCTTTAAGTCAAAGGCCAACCACATTCCGCACTTAGCAACTCTTTTAGATATTTAGCCAACTGATAACTCAATAGTAATCAGTAGGACAAGTATCTATCAAAATTCTCACTCAGGCCAGTTGTGAGACAACCTGCCTGATAAGATCAGTTTTGTTAAAAAGAAAAGAATTTGCATACACAAGTGCATTCCCCCCCCCCCCCATACACTTGTGTTATACTCCACCAAGGACCAACAGAGAGCACGCTCGGATACATCGGAATACAAGAGGCCAAACTACACAAGGAACAATATAAAAAAGTAAGACATCTATAGTCTCTCTCTCATAAGCTACAAAGAATAACCTCTGTATTAGGAATTTACCTGAGAAAAGCTGTGAGCCGCCTGCACGATGCGCTCCTCAGAGGATAAGGCATTGAGGGCCTCCGTGGCAGGATTGGAATGTGACGATCTATGAAGGTTGTGAAGTGATCAACACTGATGTCGCCAGGGATATCCGGAGTAACATTAGCTTAAGAGGGCAAGAAAGACTTAGTCTTTGATTTCTTCTTCTTGGAAGCATCAGAGGCAGGGGGTAGAGAGGAAATCATGGCCTTCTCGGTAGAAGATCTTGTACGCTTAGCAACCGACCCAGTGGAGGGTTTCACTGGGGAGGGAGGAATAGGAGCCTTCGTGGAGCTTTCGGGGGCTGGAGATTTAGCTACCATAGAAAGAGGAGCAGCATCGCGGGAAATTTGGGTTAACCAGCTCATAGCTGCAAATAAAGACATAAAAAGATGTTAACAATTATAGCAGTTTCAATCTTGAGGACGATGCTAAGGGAAAAGAAATGATATTACCATCATCTGGACCTAGAGGGTAATCAGGACGACCGAAACCAAAATGGGATAAGGCCCTAGGGTTCTTACAGATGCCCATCACGTCAAAAAATCTGTGGGTAAGTACGTTATCATTCAAGTGGTTCATTACATCCAAATTTAAAGAGGAACAAACAGAGAGAGGAGGACGGGGCACCCCAGGGTTCTCGTAAATCCATTTTTCATAAGGAAACTCCCAAGGAGAAGGACTTGTAACAAAAAAGTAATAATCCTTCCAGTCCTGGACCCCTTCATGGAGCTTTTCCATGAATTTCCCGGTCCTGGAAGGACGGCCGCAAGTATAGAAGAACCCGTCCGAAAACTTGCACATATACTGGGTTAGAAAAAGTTGGGCTGAGGGCTCGCCACCATTCCCTTTCATCAAGATATAAAAACCCAACATCGCACGGATGGCGTTGGGAGTGAACTGATTTAGAGGTATGCGAAGGTAAGTGGAAATTTCGGAGAAATAAGGGTGGATCGGAAAGCGGAGGCCTGCCTTCAGTTGGGCCTCCCAAAAAGCTAGGGTATTAGGACCTGGAAAATTTGGGCGTTCTTTCCTATGTGCTGCCCTAACTGTGTAATCGGTGGGAAAGATCCCTAAGCGGAGAAAAGCGGCGACGTGCTCGGGAGGAAGGATTGAAGAACCAGAGATTTTATCCTTTAAGGCGGGATTGGTGATAGGAAATAAAGAAAGTGAGCCGGAGGCTGAACTTTCCGTCGAAATAGAGTCCGACGAAGTTGGAACGGAAGACGACATGAGGATGCAGTAAAAGAAAAATGAAGAGGAAGAAGGAGATACCTGAAGCAAGGACGGTTTTCGAAAGCGACGATGTGGCCGGTGGACGTGCGCGAGAAGTTAATGGCAGTAAGGAGAAGTTGAAAATGAAAATGAGAGAGGATGGATAAGTTTGAAAGGAAAGAAAGAGGGTTTTCTGTGGAGCGAATATAATTTTTGAAATAATTATGATGAAGAGAGAGGGGGAAAAGCCGAGAAGAATTAAATGCCTCCCAATAAAAAAGTGTGTGGCTGAAGAAGGACGACTGGATGTTGGGCCTCGGGCAGATGCTTGGACGCAGGTTTCGAAATCAAGCTTGCGTGTGGAAGTGGAAAAGGCGTGATGATTTTGGGCTAATTATTGAAAACCGAATATGTCATATTTTAAGGAATGAAAACCGGATAAAATATGTCGCTCTTGGAAAAGTTGACACGTGGAAACGAGATAAATTATAATGGTTTTAATTAGGTCAATAGGCTTGAAGGTTAGATTAATACACTCCTAGGCCTAAAGAGGGAAATAAGAGTAATTGGGCTTTTAGCCCATATGAGAGGATTAGTGGTCTTTGGGGTCCAAGGATCTGGCCCAAAGGGAATGCGTAGCATGGTCCATTCTTTCCTAACTAAGTCAAAAGAAGAAGTCAATCCGTGAAGATAGGGGCCAGTATATGGAAAGGCCGAGTCTTTAGGAATCTGGACCAAGCCTTTAGGGATTTGGGCCGAATTTACAGGGAATTGCGAGCAAATATAGGGAGAAAGAGTCTTCCTCTCTCCGGAGAGGAAGGACCAGGTATATAAACAGGTTATTTTTACATTATCATTCATGTTTTTACATAATATACATACTCTTACGAAATATATACTGAGTTCAGAAGAAATATCAGATTATTCGCCAGAATTTCCCTAGAATTACAGGGAAATTCCTCTTTGATTCTCCTAAGAAGGATTCTGACTTGAGCGTCGGAGATTTCGCGCCGGAGCCACCCTCCGGCGTGCTTTTGCAGGTCATTTCAGGATTTTCGAGGAGACTTGCGTGAGGATTGCCAAGGATAACGAGCGATTCAAACCCGTGATTCATAGCGCTCGCAAAGGAACGGTTGATATCCGAAGGCGTTCTTTTTCGAATCAACAAACACCTTATTAAAGTTAAATCATTAATCATACATATTAAAATCTTAAAAATAAACATAAAACAAAATTTTTATTAGAATTTTGAAATCCATAAAATTTTAAAAATTTCAAAACAGACCTTCCCTTGTGTACATGATGAAGGATGGACTCAAATTTTCCATCTTATTTATTATGAGTAATTAAGTTCAATATAGATGTCAAAATTTAAATATTAAAATTATCATATCATTATTGAATTATTATTGAATATATGTCATTATTGTGTGGTGTTATATCAAGTCAATAACAGATAATAAGTTGTTAACAAAATAATATATTATTTGTTGGTGCTTCACAAGCCTGACTCCTGACTCCGGATTTGTCAATTGTCACTTGTACCAAACAAGTCAACAAGCATTCCGTCAAAAAAAAAAAAAACAAGTCAACAAGCAAAAATAAATTTAATTGTGTGCATAAATGGCCAAAATACATTATTTACAATACAATCTAGGTCAATTAACATATTCAAATTTGATCATAAATATCTCAACAACCTATCTTCCAAATGGACATTGAGAAGTGCATAAGATTGGAATTCCAACTCAGAGTGCTTTAGCACAAAGCAACTAAAGATGAAACAGTGAATCCACTTCTCTACCAAGAGTAATCATGACATGTTTTTTTCCAATCAATGAAAACAGCTAAAAATACTAACAAAGTACCATAAACGTAAGTAGGGGAAATTTGAGAAGCAAGTACATTGCACTTTTTATCTTAAGATGATCTGAAACAGAAAAGATACAACTATCCCAAATATGTTTTAAACTGAGGGCTAGTTGGTTCAATGGAATAGGTTTGATTACTTTTAAATCCGATGAATCAAACGTTTGGTTTGATTGACTGTGACCCGAGTTTAATGCAAAACCCGATAATTTTGTACTCGCTCCGTCCCTGAAAAGTTTTCATACTTTCCTTTTTTGTTTGTCCCCGAAAAGTTTGCATACCCCAAAAAAAAAAAAATCATCACAATCCCCACCCTCACAATATACACATATTTACCATTTATGTCATTACTTTTGGAACCCGTGAGACTATTAATCATAGGAAATGTGTGAGTTAATTTGTCTAATGTTTTCACATCCATCGATCCAAATTAACCGATTTTGAATTTTAAGGTTCAACATTAATTTTACTTTCAGATTTTCAACCAATTTTACTTTGAGATTTTCCAAAATCACCCAAAATCCAAAAATACAATTTGACTATGGTGAACATAACAAAAAAATGATGTTACAAACTTACAATTAAAGATTGGTAGAAAGGCAAAGAACAATAAATTATTGATTGATCATAATAATCTGCAGGGATGAATCTACAGTTGCAAATATTTGATCTCAAATACTATAATTTGAACAAGCAGAGACTATTCAGAGACGTTTTTACTTACATTTCCACCCAACTTACAGTAATACACCCGCAATTTGCACTTAGGGGAAATCACCTTCAACAGCATCCTTGCAGAATCTTCCTGCCTCACCTTAGACCCTTCAATCTCCACCACCGCCGCCCCCACAATCCTCTCATACCCACCGCCGCCTCCGGCGATGTAGGCCACCAGCGCCGCCTGAACAGGGCCAAGGCTAGGGTTATAAGCAGTCGATTCTACATAAGAGCCCTTATACACCTTTCCTTGAGAATCCATCAATGCCACACCCGATGGGCACCCACTGTAGGGAGCGTGAGCATTATTCGCCGCTTCCAACGCCGATTCCCTCAAAATTGACTCACTCTCTTCACAATCATCGACATTTATTGAATCCAGATCTAGCCCATTCTGATGGTCATCGAGCAAAAGAGGCGTTTCTAGATCAAGCAGATCGTGTGGGCCGAATGGATTTGGGAGAAATTTGGTTAAAGGCTTGAATTCGGTGGGGGTATTGTCTTCATCGGTGACGAGGATTTGTAGGGAGGAGGAGTGGCCGAGTTCCTGTAAGAACTGGCGGCAGTGGCCGCAGGGGGCGGCGGAGACGGCGAGGGAGAGGAGGCGGGGACATCGGTGGACGGCGAGGTTTGTTAGGAGGAACTGTTCGGCGTGTACGGAGTGGTGGAGGGGCAATCCGGGGAATTCGAGATTGACGCCGAGGAATATGCGGCCGTCGGAGCCGAGGCCGACGGCGCCGACGTGGAAGTTGGAGATGGGGGGGGCGGGCTAAGGACTGGGCAGAGGGAACAAGGTGAGGGAGGAGGTGGAGGAGGGAGGGGAGGTTGAGGGATTGGGCAATGGATTCCGCATCAGAGGCTTCTATCACAAATTGATCATGGTGATTCATTGTGTGTTTGTTTGTAATAAAGAGAGATGAAATATGGGAGGGGAGGGGAAATGAGAAACTTGTGGTGGTGCCTTATTTATAGGAGTAGGACTCATTTGAGTGGTTGTCTACAAAATTAGTGCTACTTTTGCTTCGGTAGTGATCACTAATTAGTACTCACTCTCTCCACATAATTTGTATAGTTTGATGAACGCGCGCTTTTCAGTATTCTCACTTTTTTTTTTCAATTTTATTATGCTTATTCCTCTTTTATAAGTAATATTATTCACATTACTTTATCTCCATCATTCAACCATCAGTTATTTATTCAAATTGGCACTAATTTTATTCATTAACAATCACTTTATTTATAAATGGACCCCACAACATCCCATCATACCCTCAATTTATCTACTTTATACATAAATTAATCAATATTAATTAAAACCCGTGCCCGGAGAAATAGGCATAATAAAATTGGACGGACAGAGTATTTTTTTCGAAGTTTAATGTATGAATTGTTTATTACTATTAAAGTGTGTATATATAAAAATCAATTTTTATATTACGAAAAAAATTTAAAGACATAAGAAGACAACTCGTTTCAGAGACGAGAGTCCCACTAAAACCGAAAATCATTTTTTAGGGACAAAATATTAAATAAGGAAAACGGTTACTCCTCTATCAACCAACAAACATGGGATGGGAGGGGAGGGGAGGGGAAATGAGAAACTTGTGGTGGTGCCTTATTTATAGGTGTAGGACTCATTTGAGTGGTTGTCTACAAAATTAGTGCTACTTTTGTTTGTGTAGTGATCAATAGTTAGTACTCCCTCCGTCCCATACTTGAAGGCTCAAAATAATTGGGCACGAGTTTTAATGAATGAATTGTTTATTAATATTGTGTAAGATAAATTGGGGTAGTAAAGACTTTTCAACTTTATAAATAGTAATAAAATTACTTTTTAGTGTAATAAAGTAGTGGCATCTGTTGTAATATTGTGATGTTTTAAGTGGAGTGTTTAAAAGTGTGTTTGCTATTTTAGGTAATGTGCCTTCAAGTATGGGACACCCAAAATGGTAAAATGTGCCTTCAAGTATGGGACGGAGGGAGTACTTTCTTATTCCGGGATAACTTATATAGTTTGATCACCACGTTTAAAAAAAAGAGGAATTTAGTCGTGATGTAATATAAAGAAGGGGTATTTAAGTAATTTGGTGAGAAGTATTTTAAGTGATTTGATGAAGTGTAAAGTGAAATGTATGGAAAAAATATATGACAATTTTAAAAATAAAATAATGTTGTGAGGTTATTAATTTTGTGGGGTATTTCCATATGAAGAGTGTGAAAGTAAGTTTGGGACGTCCCAATAAATAAAATGTGCAAGTAATCACGGGACGAAGGGAGTAGTTAATTTTTCCTACCATTTTAATTAATATTTTTTTCGAAGTTTAATGTATGATGTAGCGTGCGTGATGAAAAGAAAGAAGAACAAGAATCGTTGATTCACAGAATACCCGAATCTTGATAAAACGAAGAATAATTCTTCAATAATAATTTCAATCTGAAAAAACTGTTGAACAAATGTTTCAAGGCATCGTGATCAGTAAAGAGAACAAACTCCCGTTGGAAGAGATAGTGCCTCCAATGCCGAACAGCCTGGACTATGGCATAAAACTCCACATCATATGTGCTGAAATGGAGTTTGGGACCCGCCAACTTCTCACTGAAAAAGGCCATCGGACGGCCTGCTTGGCTCTAAACCGCCCCAATTCCTGATTTCGAAGCATCACAATGTAACTCAAAAGGCTGAGAGAAATCAGGAAGAACAAGGATAGGTGTTGTCGTCAGTCTACGCTTGATCTCATCAAAGGCAGTTGACGCATCCTCTGTCCACACAAACTTGGTCCCCTTCATGCAATCTGTTATTGGTGCCATAATACTACTGAAATGTGGAATGAACCGTCGATAGAAAGAGGCTAGCCCATGAAAGCTCCTGACTGCCGTAATAGATGTAGGGGCCGGCCAGTGACGAATGGCCTCAATTTTACCCGAATCCGCTGAAAGGCCCTGATCAGACACAACATACCCCAAAAACTGTACCGAAGTAGTCATAAAGGCGCACTTGCCAGAGGCTGCATAAAACTGATCCCGACGTAAAACCAATAAAACCTCCCGTAGATGTTGTAGGTGAGAGTCGGGGCTGTCACTGTAAATCAGAATGTCATCGAAATAAACGACGACGAATTTGCCAATGAAAGGACGTAGGTCCTGATTCATGACACGCATGAAGGTACTCGGGGCATTAGACAACCCAAATGGAATTACCAGCCACTCAAACAACCCCTCCCGTGTTTTAAATGTTGTCTTCCACTCATCTCCAACTCGAATACGAATCTGGTGATAGCCACTCTTCAAATCCAATTTACTAAAGATGGAGGCCCAACCCAACTGGTCCAACAAATCATCCAACCGAGGAATAAGAAAACGATACCTCACTGTTATCTTATTAATGGCACGACTGTCCACACACATGCGCAGAGTACCGTCCTTCTTAGGGGTCAATAGGGCAGGCACTGCACATGGACTGAGGCTTTCACGAACGTGGCCCTTTGCAAGCAACTCCTCCACCTGGCGACGGAGTTCCTCATGCTCCTTCGGACTCATACGATAATGTGGGCGATTTGGCAAGGCTGCACCCAGCACAAGATCAATTTGATGCTGAATTTCCCGAAGAGGAGGCAATGTATCCGGGAGGGACTCGAGAAAAACATCAGCAAACTCAGACAACAAATGTTGGACAGCAAGGGAAGGTGTCCCAAATTGCGAACCCGTGGGCTGAGCAATAAGAGCAAAAACAATCCCAGACTCCTCCATAGCAGACTGAAAGGGCACACGAGATAAGAGCATAACAGGTTTGGAGGCATCCGTCCGTGGAATGCTTCGAGGTTTGCTGGGTAACAACACAATCTTACGACCCCTGAAAAGAAATGAGTATGTATTTGCACGACCATCGTGTGTGACCTCACGATCAAATTGCCACGGTCGGCCCAATAACAAATGACACGCATCCATAGGCACTACATCACAATATATCTCATCACTATAAGACGACCCAATAGAAACTGAAATCAAAACTCGACGAGAAACAGTAACATCCGTACCTTTACTAAGCCACGATAGTTTATACGGCTTCGGGTGAGCTTCAGTTTCAAGACCCAACTTGGTAACTGCCACTTCCGATAACACATTCTCACAACTACCCGAGTCAATAATGAAAGAACAGACCTTGCCTCCAATAGTGCAAGTCGACTGAAAGATATTGGTACGTAACCAATTATCATCGTTGGCACGTGGGCTAAAAAATGTGCGCCTGAGCATCAACAGAGGTCCAACATCACCCTCTACAAATTCCTCCTCAACCACTTCATTCATATCCTCATCATAAACAGGGGGTGTCATCAACAAGGTCATCATCAACAAGAAGTCCACGCTTGTCAGTGCGAGGACGACGACAATCCGCTTGGCGGTGACCAGATTCGCCACAATTAAAACACTTTATGCCACTGGAAGAAGCCCGATTCGGTGGTGGTTGAGAAATAGAACCACGAGGAGCAGCAGGGCTAGGAGAAGGGTTCACCGTATTACGAAACCCACTCGAGGCACGACGGGCCAACTGTTTTTCAGCCTGAAGCGCTCGCTGATGCGCCTCCGAAACAGTAACAGGATCAAACATATTAAGAACATCCTGCAACTGAATCTGCAAACCCCCAATATAACGAGAAACCTATTGAAACGGTGTCTCTACAAGATCAGTACATGCAAGCAAGTGATAAAATTCAGCAGTATACTCATCGCAACAACTGAAAACGCTGATAAAGATCTCTCTCATAATTATATGGCAAAAACGCAGCACGAATATGTTTCTTGAATTTTCCCCAATCAACAAGTTTAGGCTTACCAGATTGAAGACGGTTTGCCTTCGCTTGCTGCCACCAGGCCTGTGCACGACCCCGCAAACGTGTCGCCACCAAAGAAACACGACGATCTATCGGAACATCCTTAAAGTCAAGGATTTCCTCCACAGTAGCAAGCCAATCAACGAACTCATCCGCAGCCAATCTGCCATGGAATTCTGGGAGATCCACTTTGAAGCTAGTCTCCCAGCGACGATCTGTGCGATCCGGGCGCCGGGGGGGGGGGGGGAGGAGGATCCCGAAGATGCGCGAACGGATTGCCATCGGGGGTGGCGTCGTCATCAACATCATCTAGATCATGTCGTTGGGCGTTGGGTGCCCGCGCATGAAGGCATTGAGCCACTTGTTCGCGCAACAGTGCGATTTCATCCCTACGAGCGTCCTCCACACGGGCATCGAGATTCTGTCTACTAGGCGGCATATCGACAGGATCGTTCGGAAACTGATACCACTCTGATGCAGCGTGCGTGATCAAAAGAAAGAACAACAAGAATCGTTGATCCAGAGAATACCCGAATCTTGATAAAACGAAGAATAATTCTTCAATAATAATTTCAATCTGAAAAAACTGAAGGATTTTTTAGGGATAAAATATTAACTAAGGAGAACAGTTACTCCTCTATCAACTTAACAAAAAAATGAATTTAAATTAAAAAACAAGTGTCTCTGTAACTTCTTGGTTGGACAATCTCACCACCAAAGTTTGTCCGTCATAATCCAGCCAAGCAATCAGTCACCGAATTACTCTCTCTAAACACATGTGATACCACAAGGCGCATATCCCGCCGCAGATGAAGAACTTGTTGCCACAAAGCAATGCGTTTTTCAGGGTATCTTAGGAGCGTCCTCACGGAACGAAAGAACCACATAACTAGAGTCACTCTCAAGCCACAAAGACCTCCATAATTTCTTATATGCTAGCACCACCACCATAAAGCCGCCTGCGACTCCGCCTCAAATGAAAACTCCAACCCAAGAGGCGTCGAAAATCCTCCCATAAAATTGTCCAAGTTATCGTGAAATACCCCATCAGCTGTCGAGAAACCTGGAGCCCCCGACGTAGCTCCATCCGTATTCACCTTGACCACACTCGGAGTCGATCGTTGTCATCTCAACGATCGGACTGTCGGCGCCTTTCTTGGATTACAATGCAAACTAAAAGCCTTAAGCACCCATAGATCAAATATTGAATTGAACATGTCTCTCATTCCCCCACTGCCAGCCTCACGCACAAGCGCCCAAACCGACGTTCTAATCCTTCGGGCTAAACACTGTTTGGATATTCATTCTACCCTTTGGGCTGATTGTATAGTATTTAGTTATGATGGCCAAAATAAGATCATGTAATCTTGTGTTAGATAATTACGTAATAGATTACCTAAGTTGTTTGTATAAAGCTTAGTAGATTAGTCTAAGTCTCAGTCAATGGGATCAGCTGTATGTATATCAGTTGATACCACATTGGAATAACACGCGTATGCTTAAGACTTAAAGAGTAGAAGACTGGAGACTAGAAGACCATTGAAGTCAATTAGTGAAATCAGATGGCAAGGTCCTTGTATACCTTAGTCAACTGATATTAGCTACATGAGATCGGCGGAGTAGAAGATTCTAACTAATATGGAATTAGTTAGATTTTGTCAAGAAGCCTTAAGTTTTTAGAAGAGCTGCTCAGCTGATAACATGCATTTATGAAGAAGGCAACAACCTTAAACAAACAAAGAGAATGTTAGATCTCATCTGACTGACTCGACTGACGACAAGACTGAAAGTCTAACCAACTCAGCTGACGTGGACTAATAAGAAGATGCCAACACAGCTATTGAGTTGACTTGGACTAGGGTTTTAGAGATCGTACAGAAGCATTTAATGCACATACCTAAAATAGGCATGATCGTACTTGAATTGAATGAAATATCCAATTCATGAAGATCTCAATCCCACTTTTAGAAGATTTGGTGGCAACGACTAGTTTATCCAACGGCTAGTTCGAGCTCAAATCCTCTATAAATACAAAATGTTGTTCAATTAACAACTTACGAAAACTATACAAGCAAGAACTCATATCAGCCAAAGCAAGTTCATCATATTAGTCGACTTTTATATATATATATATTGTTGTGTTAAAAAATAGCGTACCTCGATTGTTAATCTGTCACCTCGGATGAAAACTATTGTGTTGGATTATTTGTGAATCGTTTTCTTTAGTAATCTAATATGTCAGATTATATAACCCTCCGGTTATGCATATGTATAAATCGTCTTCTCCGAGCTCACGAACACCTACAATAACCACGCTGGAGAGATCCCCGGCGCGGGGACTCCGACACTCAAGTCAGAGGAAGGTCTCAAATAATCAGGTGGTGGAGCTATCCGAATCAGTGGAAAGCTTCTCAAAACAATATCAATCTCGAGTGCCCGAGGGCTCGGTTTTAGTGTATTTAGTCGCCGGAGAATATATGACGTTATATTTTCCGGTCAAGTAGTGTATCAATACTCAATGTGAGTGTATATTCGTGATTGTATGATTAGATCAGTTGTAAATCAGATAATGAAGCTTAAAAATGTGTACCTTGGGGAAAAGATTATCTTTTCCCCATTTTCCTCAACCGCTCCAGCCCTTTGACTCGGTCTAATAGCTTCTAGAGCTTTGTTCCTTATCGGTTAGCTTCGATATTTCAGGGCTTAGCCCACAACATCCGCAACCCTCTACTCATCTTCTTTCCTTGCACGAATCTCGGCATCTAAGGGTTGACTGAGTCCATGGGCCTTCCCAGCTTCATTCTTCAGTCTTCAATCCCTAAATTCTCGGCGTTAGTTCCACCTCTTCAGCTCTAACTTCCCTCAGAAATCGAAGGCCTCTTCTTGATCAAGACTCAATCCAACTAGTCTTGTGCTTGGGCCAAAGATGTGGCCCGAGGTTATCCTTGGGCTTGGGCTAGGGATATGGACCGAGGGTTACTCCTTTCTCTTCCATTCATTTCTCAAGGGCTCGAGCCCACTCTCCTTGCTATTACCAATTTGGGCCCCTCCATGGACCTATTCTCAATACAATTGGACTTCTAAGAGGCCCATTGGGCTATTTACAAAACGAATAATCGAGGGAGTATTAATCATATCATAAAATGAATATAAATACTTAGTGAGGATAACTCATCGTTTATCCACGTGTCGTCACCTCATAGGGCGACATATTTTGGCCGCATCAACCACTCCCCCTACTCTCTTAAAGTATCTCAAACTTATGAGAGTAGGACGAAATAAATGAGTTAGCCTCAGTATCTCCCTATACAAGTCATCAATCATATCTTTCTTAAGGCTTTTCTTAGCCTTCAAAAATAATAATAATTGAAATAATATTTCAAGAAGCGTAGTATAACGCTCCAGAAAAATTATACCCCTCAGAATCCTCAAGCCCTGGGGAGCTCAGAACTCTTCGAAATTTCTTCTCCGCTTTAAGCCTTGCTATTTCTCTTTCTTTGTCGACTAGGTCCAAAGCTTCTCTTATTAGTCCGTCATTTGTCTTTTCGTTGAACTACGTAATTCGGTGTGATCCTATCCTGGCCTCTGAAGGGATCACCACGGTCGCTCCATACACTAGCTAGAAGGGTGATTCCCCCGTGTCTGACTTAGGACTGGTCCTATAGGACCATAGAACATTATCTAACTCTTTCACCCAACCCCCTCCTATTCTTTGTAGGCGAGTTCGGATGCCATCAACTATAATTCTATTGGTGACCTCCACTTGACCGTTTAGCGTGAGGGTGAGCAACAAAGGTGAATCTTTGGGTTGTGCTCCACCTCCAACGCCATTTCCTGACTTTCTCTTCGTTCAACAGCGTGCCATTGTCCGAAACTAAGATCCCTGGCACTCCAAATTTGCTGAAGTAGTCCACCGCTACAATCTAAAATTTCATTCCGCCTTGTGCTAATGGAAAAGGTTCTACCAAGTCCACTCCCCACTTCGCAAAGGGGCATGGTGAGTACATGGCTCCCATTTCTTCTGCGGGTATTCGTATCAAGGGTCCGTTTTTCTGAGATCTTTCACATTTTTTACAAACTCTTTAGCAGTTTGCTACAATTTATAGGGTCTTCGTGCCTTAGTGGTATTTTCAGGGGACTCCACACCCCTGGGTTTTTCTATGGAGGGCTAGGGGTTGATATCCCTAGTCTTGAATGGTTTTAGCTGCCTTGCTTTATTTTACCTTCTTTTTTGGTACCTGCACTCTTCATCTCATTGCATGTTCGTATATATGTTGCTATTCATTCTCAAACATATTACCTGTAATACATATCCCTAGTATCTCTCTAGCACATATAGTCATTGAGGCTTTATTATTATACTTAACACATATTAAGTATTTGAAGTGTAAAATGCATTGAGTTTTACACTTACTTGGTTTGGTTTTTTAACCTCTCATAACTCTGGATGTTGTTCGCTCCCCCCAAGCCTCAAAGGTTATAGTTGATAGAGCTTTCTCTTCTTTAATCGTTTTGGGATCTGGAGACCTGTTGTGTCATAGAGTTCCAAACACCATTTCCTGGTTCATATCAAGAACCCTCGCACATTTTTCAGGAGTGGGGTTCATATCAAGAACCCGCGCAAATTTTTCAGGGGTGGGGTTCATGTCAAGAACCCACGCAAATTTCTCAGGGGTGGGGTTCATCAAGAACCCACACAAATTTCTCAGGGGTGGAGTTCATGTCAAGAACCCGCGCAAATTTTCTGGCTCTTCTTGGCCTCATGGCCTTAGAGTGTCTTTCGCTCTTAAATCAGAGTACCTGTAGGTTTATTCTTCCCCTTGGCTTCATAGCCGCATCTCAGAGGTGGCAGGCCTAAACCCTTCATCTTCGAAACATAAAAATCACAAGTAATATGAATTAACTTGTTACCTCAATATTCATCTTTGGAGTTGCACATATCTCTCATACATCTACAGCTCCTCGAGCAGGTTGAGGTTGAAACCACCCACCATTTGAATGATCCAACCATTCAAAAAGTTGCCTACAAGTCTGATACCCCCATACCCATTCTTTTTTATGAATCTCAACCCTCATCCAAGTCAGATACAATCCCTGAATACACCTATGAAATGTCATTGAGAGATGAATCCAAATTTTTCCTAGACCAACTTTATCCCCAACTTGCCAAATATCCTGATTTAAGATCAACCTTCTATGATCTTAGATTGATTGTTGATATAAGGAAGAAATCCATGTATGATATTGGGAAAGTGATTGAGTCCAAGGGACTGGACTGGTGGGAGAATGAGGAGGCCAGATTGACAGATTTTGCTGAAGTGGAATCCACTTTTGAATTGACAGATGAAAGGTTGTTTGCCAACTTGGTGAACATCAAGATTCAGAAGGAAGCTATTCAATCCATTATTGCTGGGATTGACTTGAACATTGAAAACCTGATGGAGGAGGATGTTGAGATGTCCAAGCAAGCTGAGGAAAATGCAGATGTTGAAATGTCCAAAAGCACTGAGGACAAGGCTGAAGAAGAGTCCAAGATCGTTGAGGACAAAAATGATGAAGATAATGCTAACATGGAGATAGACACCTCTGAAGGAAGAAATGTAAGTCAAAAGCCTGCTGAGAAAGAATTCATTGATGGAGTTGAGACTGCCATTGAGGAGATAAAGAATGGAGAAACCAGTGAAGGTGAAAAGATTGATGAAATTGACCAAAGTCAATTGATTGAAAATGTTGAAAAAGAAGTACAGCCAGCTGTAGAAGCCACTGCATCCATGGAGATTGTCATTTTTAAACCTCCAACTGAGAAAACTGCTGAAAATCCTAACATTCATGATGCTGAGTTGAATGAGTCAACTCCTGTTGAAGTCACTGAAGCTGAGGCCAAGAAAGATGAAGTGGAGGCCAATATTGCTCAGAAAGAAGCTGTGAAGACTGAGGAACCAGCTACTATGAAGAAGCCCTTGGAAAATGAGGCAATAACTGCAGCACCATCAACCTCGATGGAGTTCCCAATTCACTTAGATGCTTCTCCTTTGACTGAAGTCTGCATCATTGATAAGGAGGATGGAAGAATGAAGGCAGTGCTAGAGGAGTTCAATGCTGAGATTGAACAAATTAATGAAGTTGAGAGGAAGAGGCTGGAGAATGTTGTAGGTTTATGCCTAAACATGGGAAAGTATGACAGAGATAGTTTGGATGAAACTATCATTCCAGCAAATGAAGCCCAGCACAAGTCTTTGCTCAACTTGAACACAAAGGCAAGAAGGATGACAAGAAGGATGGAAGATTTGGAAGAAATTGTTGATAACAATGCTATGGATTTATGCATCAAGGTGGAGAGTTTGGAAGAGAAGATGAACTCCACAACCATCAAGCTAGAAGCTGTTGAAAAAGGTTTTGAGACCTTTGATAAGAAGATGGACAGTGTTGGAAAGGAAGTGAAGGACTCAACCCTCAAGATTGGAGAGTCTTCAAAGATCATGTCAGATGCTGTTACCACATACTTTCACACTGAGAAAGAGTTGATCAAGAAGGACAGGGAGGAAATTCTGAGGCTAAAGGATGATGTTGCCAAGGAGAAGGAAGAGATTTCCCAGATGTTGTCAAAGGACATTGAAAAGCTGACTCAATCAATGGGGAGTCAAAGAGATCAACTGATTAGAGAGACCATCAAGAGTTCACTGAATGCTACTTTTGATCTATTTAAAGACAACTTGGAAGGCATAATCAAGATGATGAGGAACCAAGTTGATCAGGCTGTGAAGAAGCAAGTGGAAGAGTCTGTAAGTTCCACTATTTCTGCATTTCTATTGAATCATGTTGACCCCATTTCTGTCCAGATGAAAAGGATGGACACCTACCAACAAGAACTCTCACTTACTATGGCTAAGATTGATGCCAACCCTGCTGAGCCCATCAACCTTGGGGCATGTGATGATGCCAAAAGGGGGGAAAATGAAAAGAAGGGGGAAGATCTGTTGAAGACGGGTGAGAAGTGTAAGGGGGAAGGTAGCAAGGGAAAGGGGAAAGCACAAGTTTTGGAAATTACTGATGTGACAGAAGAGAAGGACTGTCCCAAAACTAGAAGTGGAAAAATAAGGAAACCAAATTTGAAGAGAAAGAAACTTGCTGATATTTCTGATCAAGAGAAAAGCAAGAAGTACAAGTCAAGTGAACCAGATGATGATGAAGAGATGGAAATTTCAATCTTGGTTAGAAGGGAAGATAAACTGCCTGTTAGAAGAGCTTCTCCTGAAGTTACTACTGCTGATCTTGTGAAAGACAAAGCTCATGTATTTGAAGGGGTTGCAAACATCTTTGCAGAAGGAGCTGGACAAGATGCAGAAACTAGAAAAGGAGTAAGGAAGCTTGTTATTGAAGAAAGAACCAAGATGTTCATAGATGCTGAAGAGTGCAGGTTGAAGAGGCACAAAGACTTCAATCCAGGAAATTCTAAGTCTTACAAGAGTTCTTATGCTTTGATGATGGAAAATAGAGCCAAGAGGAAGTCTGAAACCTTGAAAAGGATCCCTCATACTGACAGCTGGGTTCCTACTGAACTCAATGGTGCTTGGGAAGAAGCCAATCGAGTATGGGATCATCTCTTCTTTGTTGTGAAGAGATGGGGAGACTTTGAAGACATAGATGGTATTTATGAAGGTTTTATGATGGAGAATTATCCAGATTTGTACACAAAGATTCTTGGAGCTGCTCAGAAGGAGGAAGTGATTGTCAAGGCTCCTGAACAGATTTTCTGGACTCCACCAATGAAGGCTGATGGAAAAGGCATTGACAGGAAATCAATTACTGATGAGTTTGTGCAACTTGTCAAGGATGAAGATTTGATTGGGAAGAACGAGGAGGTCATGGCCTTGAAGAATAGGCACTTTGCATCATATGGGCTAACTCCACTGTTCAAGGAACTCCCATCTTTCCTGAAGAAGAAGTCAGATGCAGCCAAGTGATGAAGCTGCAGAAGGTCAAGTCAAGATTTAATTCAAACAATCATGAACTTTTTAATCTATGTCTATTTTTAATTTCCAGACAATTGTTGCTCCTTAAGAGCTAAAACTTACAACCTTCTGCTCTTATTATTGTGCTATCTTATTTCGGATGATGATTATCGATCGTATGCACTGGACAACAATTTTTGAGTCTTTATACTTGTGTTATTTTTGTCTAAAAAGAGGCTCTAGCAAAATGATTTTAATTTGATTCTTGCTTAGATCAAGTTTTATAGAACTCAGAGAACTTAGCCCTTTTTAGGTTAATTATCTGAATTTATTCTGTGAAATTTTTCTAAGTATAGAATATACATGCTAGTTGTCCTGTTTTTGTCAAATCTACTGAAAAAGAAATCCCTATGGATCTTTTGAAGTAAGTAGGTTTTGGCACCATCAAAAAGGGGGAAATTGTTGGGATATGGTTTATATTAATAAAAGAAAATTTGATTTTGATTTGATACCAAAACCCTAAGTAAAACCCCAAGTATGATGATTCGCCAAGTCTAGATTTTCAGGTTAGAAAAGCTCATATATGTTAGGGAGCTTTAATTTTTATTAGATAGATTATACCTTGAATCTATGACAAATGACCTGAAAGCACAAAGCACATGAAGACAAGTATCATTGAAGTGTTATGAAGAAAGTGACAAGGATTCATGAAGACAAGTATGCTGAATAAGATAAGTCAAATATGATGTATTTGGATATTCATGTATCTTGGACTTGGCATACTTATGGTCAAAGATGAGGAATGACTAGGCACTTTACCCAGTACGAGGCCGTTAGCGGAAAGGACAGAATTATTCCAAATTAGCCAAAGAATGAAAGCCACCTGTCACTGCGCATAACAAATTCTGATAATGGAATGCAAATTGCAGAATGGACGTGAATACATGTACTATTTACATGCAGGCCCCTGAACAATTTGAAAGTTCAAATTTATGGATAAGTTTGCTATCTCCACCAACGGATAGTTTGCTTCATCTATAAATAGGCCACATCTTGAAACATTTCAAGATTACGGGACACACATCAAGATACAAGCCATACATATTCTAGCAATCTTTTTAGCATTCAAAAGTATTCAAAACACTCGAGAGATTAAAGCTTTTAAGCATATTCATTTGTGAGTGTTACCATTAGTCCCCACTAGGCAAGCTTATTGTTGATTATCCAAAGCCTAGACAGTGATATCCTAGCCTTTACATCCGTTCTTAAATTGTAAAGGATATCACAATTAGTTGGTACTAGAACAAAACCCTACTTTCACCTTGAGAGATAGTTTGAGAGTATTGTTGAGTTCGTAGTAGAGATTGAGAGTATTGCAACGAGAGAAGGTTGTAAGAAATCAAGAGAAGAGAAGAAGAAGAAGTAGAGTGCACCTTGGCACTGTAAAAACGAGCTAATTCCAAAGTGATTAAGGAATTATCCTATTAAATTAGGAGAGTGGACGTAGGAGCAGTTTAGTCTCCGAACCACTATACATCTTGTGTTCTTACTTACTGCATTTCTCTTATTGCTTTAGCTTTTGTGTTGTTATAACTGCTATTTGCTATTTGATAACTTAGTATTTAAGTGCATATTAATTAAGGAGTATAAAAGGGCCTATCATTTATTCTGCATACAAGTTGCATACTGTTAAGATCTCTTAGAATCTACTGATAGTATCTTCATAGGACTTGACATACTGTGTAACTTACTTGACTCTGATTATTTGTGTTGATTACTTGCAAAAGTTTTAAGAAAAACACATACACGTGTCACACTCCTTTTTGGGACCAACATATAAACTATAAGCTTTACTATTTCTAGAATAGCCTAAAAAGAAACCTTTATCACTCTTAGAATCAAACTTATGAAGTTGATCCCTATCATTCAAAATATAACACACACAACCAAATACATGAAAATATTTCACACTTGGTTTTCTGTTGCTCAAAATCTCATAAGGTGTTTGACTTGTGCCAGAACGAATAAAAACCCTATTAATAATATGACATGCAGTATTCAATGCTTCTCCCCAAAATTTCTTAGCAAGACATTTGGATGTAAGCATGACTCTAGCCATTTCTTGTAAAGTTATATATTCTTTCTTTAAACAATTCCATTTTGTTGTGGAGTTTTAGGAGACGAATATTCTTGCAAGATACCCTTTTTATCACAAAAATCATTAAACATGCTGTTTTCAAATTCCCTACCATGATCAGTTCTAATTCGGCCAACTTTCAAGTTAAACACATTTTTGAACCTCTTATAAAGAATTTTAAATGCAGCAAATGCTTTAGATTTGTCTCTCAAAGACTCTACCCAGGTATATCTAGAAAAATCATCTACCACAACTAAGGAATACCTCTTTCCTCCAATGCTTTCAGTTTCCATGGGACCCATCACGTCCATGTGCAGTAATTCAAAGCATCGATGTGTAGTACAATGTGACAACATTTTGTGCGACATTCTTACCTGCTTACCTTTTTGGCATGGTCCACACATAGTGTTATTGTGAAACCTCAGTTTTGGAATTCCTTTTACTGCATCTGCTTTGATTAGTTTTTTCATTGCTCTGTAATTTGCATGACCCAATCTTTGATGCCATAAGACATTTTCATCATATTTTGACAAGTTACACATATTTGTTCCAATAAGATAGCAATTATCAGTTGACCTAGTACCAGTCATGACACAAACTTCATCTTTATTAAGAACATAACATGAATCTTTATCAAATTTCACATGTAAATTATTATCACAAAGTTGACTAATGCTAATCAGATTTGCAAGTAAGCCATCAACATGTAAAACATTTTTAAGCTTAAGAAAACCTTCAACATTCAAAGTTCCTTTACCAACAATCTTTCCTTTAGAACCTCCACCATATGTAACACTACCACCATTCAAGGTTACATAATCAGATAAGAAATCAGTACGACCTATCATATGTCTAGAACAACCACTCTCAAAATACCATAAATCAGGTAGACATGCTTTTAGGGAGGTATGAACAACATTACAGGTAGTTTTTGGTTTCCATGCAGATTTCATAAACTGTTTACCAGAATGTGACAGTTTTTTATGCAGCATTTTCAAAGTTTTCTGTTCTTCAAACAATTTTATACAGTAAGGACGAATATGACCAACTTTGAAACAGTAATGACAGATATACTTCCTTTTAACCTTGTGAGGATCTGATTGTGCAGATGTTACACCAGATGTGTCAACATTTGCCTTCACAAATTTCACAGGTTTTCTAAATTTATCAGAAATAGAAGCAGTAGTACCATAATAACCTAAACCATGATTATTAGACTTACCAGTAGCTATAGCCTTATTTACCTCAGAAGCACTCTTGGAATATTTCTTGAAACATAAGGTGGAATTTATCAATTTCTCCTTTAAGTTACAGATTTCCAGATCTCTTTTGGTAAGTATAACCTCTAGCTTGGTGATTGTGTCTTTCAGATCCTCATTCTCTTTATTCAAGGAATTAAGAGTTAGTTTCTGATTGTTCCAATCATCTAACAACTTTTGGTGTTCATTGTCATCAGTCTTTTTTCCTGCATCATCAACCAAACCATTAAAACAGTTCAAATCTGGGTGACTCTATTCTGATGTTGTTGTAGATGTTGAAGCATCAGGTACAACATCAGAATCTGTTTCATCCAGATCATCATCTCAGGAATCATTATAATCAATTCTGGTAAAATTAGAATATTCATTCTGATCAAGATAATCATCATCAGATTAATCACTTAAGGTAGCACTAAAATTCAGTTTTTGCTTAAGTCTAGTATTGGCACATTCATTTGCATAATGGCCATAACCAGAACAAGCATTACATTGAACTGATTTTCGAAATTCAGGATCATACCTTGGTTTACCTTCACTCTTTGATGGTCTTGGTGTGAATTGACCTTTCCTCCTTTCTGGTTGAGGTGTTGATGTGTTGATTTGAATCTTAGGCTGAATGTTTCTAGATTTGTTCACAGATTTCTTAAGAAACTTATTAAAGTGCTTAGTGAGCAAGGCAATGTTGTTAGGATTGTTGAGGCATTCATCAAGCAATTCTTCATCCGAATCAACTTTAGTAATGATAGGTTGAATCTCAGAAATGTTTGATGTTTCCCCTTTAAAAACCACAACTTTCTTATCAACATTAGTTTCATCAACTTGAATACTTACTAATTCATTTTGACTTAACTTATCAGTATCTTTTGCCTCTTCAATAGCACAAATTTTAGCATCAAATCTTTTAGGAACATATCTTAATATCTTATGAACTACTCTAACATTAGAAATAGGGTCACCAAGAGAATGTGATTCATTGATAATCTCACTTAACCTTTCATTGTAGGCTGTAATTGTTTTATCTTCCCTCATTCGGAGATTCTCAAATTTTGTCCCCAACATTCGAAGCTTAGTCCTTCGAACACTGTCTGAACCCTCACAATGCTCTTACAACCTGTCCCATGCATCTTTAGAAGTAGAACAGTTAGATATAATTTTAAACATTGAAACATCAACAGAAGTAAATATAGCATTTAAAGCTTTAGAATTGTAGCTTGCTGTTGTTGTTTCATCAGCCGTCCAGTCAACTTCATTCTTGAGTTGAATTTCACCATCTGCATCTGCTGGTCTCTTTGGAGCTTCCCAACCTGTAAGTACAGTCCTCCAAGCACGTTCATCAACTGACTTGATGTACATACGCATCTTAGGCTTCCAATAAGCATAATTCGAACCATCTAAAACGGGTGGCCTAAGTGTCGTGGATATGTGATGTGTTTCCATTGCTAACCTACACTAAAAACACACTTGACCAAAGATCTAACCTAGTGTCGTCAAGTATCAGCTCTGATACCAACTGAAAGTGTGCTGGTATGAAGTGTTTAAGTTTAAGTAGAATAATGTTGTACTAAATGTTGTGACAATTTGTACAACACTGACTCTAACAGAATATTAGAAATTAAGATTCACAGCGAAAGACTTGAAACACTAAAAACAAACGAGACACAATGGAAATAATTTTTTACATAGATTTTATAAATAAAAATCTATGCGAGCCTTACGGCGAAATTCAATACTTATCTTCAAGTATAAATGTTGTGTGAAATGTTACAGCAATAACTTTCACAACTGAAACTACAAATGAGGCAGGTGCCTTGTTCTAAAAATGAACTAAGTGTATAGAGTATACACTGTCGAAATGCCTAGTCTATCTATGATTACACTCTCAATAGATAAGAAGACACACAGCCATACGGGTGGGATACTTCGTATGATCTAAAAGGTAAAACTACTGGCCACAATTCCTAACAGGGATCAACGCACGGTCTAGGAAATTGATCGAATAGAATACACTGAATTGAGAAGCCTTCAATCGGTATTTATAGAAGTGGGGTGCTGATTCTAGAGGCTTCCATATTGAGATCCTATTTTTTAGGAACTCAACTTCCATGATCTTTCTAGATCCTTCTTGAATGCTCCAGGTCGTTCTAAATGGTTCCAGGCTGCTCTAGCATGTTCTTCAATGTTCTGGAATCTTCCAGGTTCCAGATCCTTGTAGAAGCTTCTAGATCCTGCCAGAAATGCGACAACATTTAGATCAACATTTAATGTAGTATTTCAGAAAAGACTTAGAAAAAATCTCGAAAGGTCAAATTAAGATGTTGTTGATAATGTTAAGGCATTTAAGGATTAACAACATCTACAGTCCCCATTCCAGTGGAGATGAGGAGGAGTATACCTATGAAGGTATGCTCAGAGGTGGAGCAAGAGCTACTGTGGATAGTTTGTACCCACAACTTGCTGAATTTCCAAGACTGCAGAAGCAGTTCCATGATTTGAGAACTCTAGTGGATGTGAAGGACAAAACCATCATGGAGATTTCTCAAGTAATTCAAGACAAAGGTGAAAATTGGTGGCAAATTGAAGAGAGTATGCTGCTACACTTTACAGGAGTAAACAAGACAAGATTCTTGACTGCTGAGGAAGTCTTTGCAAAGCTGGTAGCAGACAAAATTGTTGAAGAGAAAGATAGGATTGCTAGAGGGATTAAACACCCTGATAGCAGTTCCAATGATGATGACAGCAAGGATGATCCCTCAAATCCCAATCCCCCTGGTCCCAACCAGGCAACAACCCATTTTTTAACCTATCATAGGAACGAATCTGTCTCTTTAGAGGTGTTGACCAAAGATGGTAACACAGCCAAAGATGCATCAACCAATGAAGGTTCTTCTGAACCCAAAGCACAGCTTACTGATGTTGAGGCTTCCCTTTTAGAAGCTGGTTTGGTTAAGACCTCATCAGTGTCAGCAGGGTTGGACACTGACCAGCTCTTAACCATTCAGGATGACTTAGTGGCTTTAGAACCAAGCACTGTGATCTCCCAACAACTGCCTTCTTTGAACCCTGTTGAGGGTGAAGGAGCTACAGGATTAGGTGAAGGAGTTGAAAAGGATGTGTTAGTTGAAAAATCAGAGGGAGTAGAGGATGAAAGAGAGGTGATCATAACTAAGATAGTGAGTGTACCAAAAAATGAGGGTGGTATAAGTGAGGAAGGGCAGGTTATTCTTGAAGTCAAATCTGAACTTCAAGAAACCCTTGAGGAGAGGAGGCCTTTCCCTGATTGTGAGGAAACTCTAAATGAAGGGAGAAAAGAACAAGTTGAAAATGAGAAGAAGACTGCTGATGTATCAGAGTCTTATGAAAAATATTTTGAGGGTGCTGGGTGTTTATTTCCTAACAAATTTGATCGTTCTGACATTGCATGTGTTAAATTTTATCAGATTTTTGTAGATGACTTCCTTACAGATGCCCATATTCAAGTTGACTCATGTTCAACTCAAGCTATCCTTGGAGAACAGTCAGCAAAGTTGGACATCTTGACTCACCAACTGGAATCTGCCCATGATGAGACCTCAGAGGCCTTGGATGAGCAAAGTAGAACTTTGGCATCAGTGGAGATGAGACTAACTGGCTCTAAAGATGTAGTTTTGCCTACCATTGAGGCCAGAATCAGTGGAGTTGAATCAGGATTGCAAACCATCTCCACTGAAGTTCAGAGAGCCAAGGAAAGCATGGAATCCTTCACCAAGGAAGTTAGGAAAGATCAGAAACTGCTGATAACCAACCACAACAAGAATGTCAAGGCATTGAAATTGGTTGTCAAGCAAGCTTTGGGAAAGAAGAGTGCCCTTCAGAAAAAGAGAGAAGAGGAGATGAGACTAGCCATGGTCAAAGCTGCCTCAGAAAAGTTTTCTCAAGAGGTGTTGGCCAAGATTGCTGAATCTGCAGTGGCCAACCTCACTGATCTCCTGAAAGCTAACCTTGATGCATCCCTAAAAACAACCATGGAGGAGGCTGTAGAGCAGAAAATGAAGCTTGTTCTTGCTTTCTTAAGCATGAGCAGTGACAGAATGCAGAACATTCATGATGAGAATGTGTATCTGCTTGAGGAGATGAAGTCTTTGAACCTGGCACAGTCCCTGATGGCATCTACTATGAGTGAGCTCAAACCCTAGTGCTTTGATGCTGCCAAAAAGGTGGAAAGAGAAAGAGCAAGAGCTAAAGGTGCCTTGACCATTGGAGAAAGAAAGGGCAAAGAGAAAGTGCCAGAAAATCCAAGGGCAAAGAGAAAGCAGTTTTGAACTTGGAAGAGTTGGATGAAGAAGAGCAACTGGCTATAGCTCTAAAAAATTCCATGGCATCAGCTCAAGAAGAAAGAGCAAGACTTCAGCAAAGGCCTGGAGGAGAATCAGCAGGAGTGAACAAGACTACTGAAGGTGTCCAAACAAGGGTAAAGATCAAGAAGGCAAAATATAACAAAAGGAAAGTTGAGACCTTCAATGAGTTCCCAAATAACCTTGATCTACCTGTTGAATTAAGAGTGGAAGAAGAAATGCCTACTTCCAAGAAGGCTAAAGCTGCTGAAAAGGCCAAGGTTGCTGAAGAGGACAAGACTGCTGAAGAGAGCAAATCTGCTGAAACAAAGTCTACTGAAAGCCCCAAGACTGCTGAAGCTCAAGAGAATGTAGAGATATTATTTGAAGAAGTTTTTGGAGCAGAACCAAAGAAGAAGAGCACAGTGCTGGCTAATGATCCATCTAAGCTCTTTGAAGAAGGATATGACAAAGATGATAAAACTCAGCAAAAGTTGGCCATGATGAGAGCTCAGGAGAAAATGGATCAGATTATGGAAGCCAACATGGCTAGAGATAAGAGAAGAGCAGACTTTCAGAAGCCTAGAAGGAAGAGGACCACTTTTAGCAAAATGAAGCCTCAGCTGCTGATCAAGATAGACACCAAATATCCTCACATGGATAAATGGGTTCCAATCCAGCTGAATGACAATTGGGAAGAGGCCAAGAGGGAGTTTGTCTATGATTACTATGTCATAAGCAGATGGAATGAAGAAGATCCCAACTCCACTTTCACTCAGTTCATGATTGACTATCATAGGGAACTCTATCAACAACTTCTTGCAGCTGCAGACAAGGCAATAATTGAGTTCAATGCCCCTAAGCCAATCATCTACATGCCTCTCAAGAAAGATGGCTTCATTGACCAATCAAAGATATTCCAAGAGTACTTCGAGATCCTGAAGCTAAATAGGATGGAGTTTGGGCCTAAGGGTACAAACCAAGAGGCTTTGGAGCTAAAGAAGAGAGTCTGGGCACAATATGGAATGGTGCCACCATCTGAAGACAATCTCTGATACTGGCTAAGTCCCTCTGACCCTTATTTGCCTAAAAGTGCTAAATTGGATGAGTACTTTCTCTTGACTGCTGATTTTGATGATATGGTCATCTCTGCTGAAAATATGTTCAAGTCTGCTGACCCATGCCTTGCAATGATCACATGTTTCTGATTGCTCTGATCATGTGATATCATAGTTTATTAATGCTCTGATCATATGCTTTATTGTTTATTTTGCTCTGATCAGTTGTTATGTAATAGTTCTGATTCATGCTCTGATATTTTTATTTAACTATCATCATGCTTGTAATGACAAATGATTATTTGAATAATAGTTGAGTACTTATGTGAATCAAGAGATAACATCTCACTGTCTCAACCTGCCTGACTTAAACTTATATGCACTTAAACAGTGATTACACTAACACATTTCTTTCAGGAAATCTGACCTTAGTCACATCTACTGAAGATAAATGTAATAAGTGTAGTCAAGTCACCTTTGCATAGGTTGTATAGGTTTTGGCATCATCAAAAAGGGGGAAATTGTTGGGAATAAAATGAGAAGTTTTGATTAAGATACCAAAACCCCCTTAAGACATGCCAAATGAGTAAGTCAAGGATTGAATGAACATGTTTTAGGAATGTTAGAACATGTAGCTTAAGGCTAGTTGAGAAGCTGGAATGTTAGGCAGCTCTTAGTGTGTTAGATGCACAAGTTGAGGGGGAACACATGCCTAGAAGATCACAAGAATCAAGTCCCCTCAAGGCTCAAAATCAAATTGACCTTAAGTCTGCTGAATGCACTCAATGGACAAGTAGGGTGATCAAGTCGGCTCAGTTGTATAGCAATCTATCTGAAGATCATATGGATTAAATGCATCATCAGGACTAAGTCTACTGATGTAAATGTCAAGGATCAGAAGATGTGAGCAGCAGAGTTGTCTCAACACACTTGAACCAGAATTGTTGCAAGATAATCCCAACTGTGCTGATAAGGTCAATACTACTGAACCAAAGCTATGAATGCTCAAAGACCATCAAGACACATGCATGGAAAGAGAAAGAGTCAAGGCATCTGAAGAGCAAGCCAACATTGCTGATAAGCAAACTCTGCTGATTCTGATAAGCAATTTTGTCCAAGTGATAAGGAAGGTTGTCCTTATCATAAGACCAATCATCAGAAGTGATGTCCATGTTTGATCAAGACATTGGGAAGAGTGCTTCAAAGTCAAGACAAAGTGCTCACAACCGTTTACTTCCCAAATTAAGGACATGTCACTATCAAGAAACTGTCTTCCAGCTGCAGAGTTCAAGGAAGACAAATATAGACAATTGAGGCTATCTTTCCAACGGGCAAATCCTCAAATTGTTCTATAAATACAGAAGTGTGGAGACCATTTGAAGGCATCCAACTAGCATCAACTATTCTGAAGCTACAAAGCTCACAAGCCTTTCAAAGCTCTCAAAGAGACATTCTTAGTCTCCAAACACTTCTTCTAAGCTGAACCTTATTGTATATCCATACAAAGTTTAGAGAGATATCCTATCCTTATACACTGATTTCATTGTAAAGGATATCTCAACCTAGTTGGATGGAACCAACATCAACCCTTATACCTTTCCAAAAGAGAGATAGAAGGTTGTTGTAGTAGAAGTTGTGGGAATTGCCTGTTGAGAGAAGAACGGTTCAATTCTGAGTTGAGAAGAGAGTACTAGGACTCTGATATCCTAGGGATCAAGTGCACTCTAAAACAAGTAATTCCAAGAGATAAGGAATTATCATGTTAAATCAGGGAAAGTGGATGTAGGAGCTTGAGTCTCTGAACCACTATAACTCTTGTGTTGATTTACTTTCAAAGTACTTTCATTCAAACAACACATTCATACACATCACACAAACTGACCTTTCAAAGACATATACTTAAGACTGTGCAAAAACTGATTTGGACAAGTTCCTTGAAATACTAGTTTAGGTATTAAGAAGATTTCACTAATTAAAGGAGTTTAAACTAAAATGGTCAACCACTATTCCGCACTTATAACTCAATTAGATAGTTGTTCAACTAAGTACTCAATAGTACTCAGAAGAGTTGTCCAGGACAACCTTGCTGAAACCATTTAGGTTAAAGTTTACAAAGATTTGCATACAAGTGAATTCCCCCCCCCCCGCCCATACACTTAGTAGATTGATTTTTGTCGTGTCGACTAAGGCCTTCATCAGAATAATCTTATTCTGAGTGATACCATCTAGGGATCCATGTTGACCCATTATTACCTTTGAGACAATATCGAACATATCTCTATACTGTTCCTTCAACATGGATTTCTTCAAGTGGCTCGGAGTTGTTAAAGAAAGTTTCATATATCTTTGAGGACGAACTCCTTCCACACTTCCTTCATATCGCCACAAGCATATTCCTCAGGGTTGGCTATACCTTCATGTTCCAAATCAAACATATCATTGAAGGTAGTAGCAGATAATCGAACCCTGTCATCCTTAATGTGTGAGGAGATAGAACCATCGGACCTTTACAGTAGAAAGATGTAGAAATCAGCCACATCTTCTCCATCTATGAGTTTGGGACCGATACGGTGGTACCGATCAATTTCTTCAGACCTACATCGATTAGGACTTTTGCAGTCCATTCTTGTTGAGGAGTATGTGGTCCTGAGAAATCTACACAACCTTCACTCCTTTAGCCACTATACGCTTTTTCGCCCATACGTCTGGTCTGTAGGTATCAGGTATGATGATTTCTGAAAATTCTCTTCTTGTATAGAGATTGTGGTGCTTGGATGAAGCCATTGATAGAAGGATTAGAGAAGCTTGAAGATTTCAGAGAGATAAGGGAGTAGAATTCTGAAAGCGTAAAACTGAACAAAGATTCTAAGTCTTTCTTATATATGATCTGAAAAGTTCGATCAATGGTCTGGATAAGATCTTAGAGACTTAATGGACGATCTGGATGAAGGGGTGTATTCATCCAGATTTGAATCTTAAGTTCTGCCGCTTCATATTCTATAAGGACTCCAAAATTAATTTAAATGTGTTTGTGAATTTAGCTTATAGGTATTTCGGGTCCGCATTTAATGCTCAACATTCTATTGGTTGGAAAATAAAGCAACTGTCCAATCTTCACGAGTTTTAAGGGCACGTACTCATTACTGGTTTTGTGAGTCTTCTAGGATAAGTTTAATTTATTTTGCCATTTTAGTTCAGATGTGTACTAGTATGCTGAATGGCAATAAATGAAAACTAAACGCATTCAATGAGAACAAATTTCATTTAATTTGTCTTCTAATCATTTGACATAAGTATATAGACAAGTAAGGAGGGAAAACAGATCAATCTATTTCAGCTGTATTGAAACAGCAGTCAAGTTGTCTTCTGATTGAGCTTCTGATTTTCCTTTATCAGCTGAATACGTTCCTCCTTCAGCTGACATGTCCTCTTCTGAAGATTTTTTAGCACTGTTTGGTTTTCAGCTACAGTTTTCCTTTTAGCTGATACCCTTTCTGCTTGTATTTCATATGTATTACTTATCTGAGAGGGTAAACTGTTAGACTTCAGATGTAATGTTCAGAATGAAATTTTTTAGATTAAATATGTCAATAAAGAGAAAAAAAATAAGTGAGAAAGAATAAGCGTATTCCAAGCTAAGGATCTTTAAGAATTTCATGGAAATTCCCCTAAAGACTTAGACATCTCTTGTTAAATAACTCTCAGCTGTAACAGCTTCTTCATTGAGTTTAACTTATCTGTACTTTTTCCTCATTCACCAATCATGCAGGATTGGTCTGTGGTGCACGGGGTCTCTACTGATGTATGATGGAGAGGGAGATGGGACACCGGAGATTCAGTCTGGTTTGACATGAGACACATGAGATTCCAACCACTGCATGATGATTTTGAAGGATTTTTCTGGCCTTGACCCATGTCTTGGGCTGTTTTGTTGCATGTAGCTCAATGCTTTTCATTCTCACGTCTTTCCTTTTCTTTCTTTTTGAACTTTTATTCTTATACAAGAGGATTGTTTTTTAGTTAGAGATGTGATAGATTAGTAGCATAACACGTGTATTTAAACTAGAAGAGGTAAGATTCTTGGTAAGTAAATGTTAAAACCTAAGGTCTTAGCCTCTAAAAAGAGTTTTTGAAAAACAGAGACTTTCTTGGAACTCTAAATATTCCGTTTGAACAACGAGTGGTTAAGATTATGTGCAGAATTGATCTAAGGGTCCAAATTGGTCGTAATCTTGGAAGTTACTATTTGGACTTCAGACTAACATTAAATTAACATAAATGCATTTCAATTCCGCTTCCTATGCATATTAAAAACATATAATGTAAACGTGCAAATAAAAAAAATAAGCGAGAATCAAGATAAGTAATGATAAATAATTAATATGAGGATTTTGAATTCTTGTTATTCGAGAAACATGTAATGTAAATAGACATGTAAAAATAAATAAATAAATGCAAGTAATCTGAGTGTTCTGAATAAGGATTTTTAAAGAATCATGGATCCCCCCTTGAATTAAGAACTCTCAGTTTCCCTCAGCTTTACTAGCCTTCTTCATAGGGAAAGACTTACCTGGATGATGAGTGTGTCTATTTAACTCATCTATAGAGATAGTCCTCACTTGTTGTCTGGTTGGAGCTGTTAAATGATCAGCTGGGTTAAGGTTGACTTCTTAGCAGCTGGTTTTGAGATATCCATCTCCAGCAGGCCTAGAGAAAAACATAGTTCTATGAACCTCGTCTCAGCCAAAGGCTTGGTGAGCATGTCTGCTCTTTGGATATCTGTATGAATCTTTTCCATTCTGATGTCCTTCTTCTCCACATGGTCTCTAATGAAGTGATGTCTGACATGAACATGCTTACATCTTGTATGGAGAACTGGATTCTGAGTAATGGCTATTGCGCTATTGCTATCACAATAGATTGGAACTTCTCTTGTTTTGATGTTGTGATCCAACAGTTGCTGACTTAACCATAGTAGCTGACTACAACAACTACCTGCAGCCATATACTCAGCTTCAGTAGTGGAGGTAGCAACTGAGGTTTGTTTCTTGGAGAACCAAGATATCAGCTTGTTTCCTATAAATTGACATGTGCCAGATGTAGATTTCCTATCTATTCTACAGCCTGCGAAGTCAGAGTCTGAATAGCCACTCAGTTCCAAACCGTCTACTGAGGTATACCATAAACCCATATTTATTGTACCCTTCAGATACCTTAGGATTCTCTTTGCTGCATCTAGATGACTAACCTTTGGGTTGGATTGAAATCTAGCATAGACCCCTACAGCAAATGTAATATCTGGTCTGTTGGCTGTAAGATATAGAAGAGATCCTATTAGAGCTCTGTATTTGGTTTGATCTACGGATTTTCCATCCTAATCTAGATCCATCTTGAATGAGGTCATCATTGGAATCTTGCATATTTTGCTCGTCTAAGAACCAAACTTGGTAATAAGACTTCTAGTATACTTGGTTTGAGTGATGAATATCCCATATGAGCTTTGTTTCACTTGAATACCTCGGAAGTAGTTCATCTCACCCATCATGGACATCTCAAATTTGCCTTGCATCAACTTTGAGAACTTATCGCATAAGTCTTGATTTGGTGAACCAAAAATGATATCATCCACATAGATCTGAACCAATAAGATGTCATTTCCTTCCTGAATTCTGAACAAAGTTCTGTCTATTATCCCTTTTGTGAATCTATTATCAACCAAGAATTGAGATAATGTATCATACCAAGCTTTGGGAGCTTGCTTTAGTCCGTATAGAGCTTTCTTAAGTCGATACACTTGATTACTTTCCTCGAAGCCAAAGGGCTGTTCGACATATACTTCTTCTGCAAGTACTCCGTTTAAGAATGCACTTTTAACATCCATTTGATATACTTTGAATTTCATTCGAGATGCATATGCGAGAAATAATCTTATAGATTCAAGATGAGCTACAGGTGTAAAGATTTCATCATAATCGATTCCTTCTGATTGTGAGTATCCCTTTGCAACAAGTCTAGCCTTGTTCCTTGTAATAGCACCATTCTCATCTGGCTTGTTCTTGAATACCCATTTTGTTCCAATCACGCTTTGATGTCTAGGACGATCCATAAGTTCTCAAACATCATTTCTTGTGAACTGATTGATCTCTTCTTGCACGGATGTAATCTAGTTGCTATCTTCAAGAGCTTCTTCGATTGTTGAGGGTTCCTTCAAAGAAAGAAAACAACAATGAAAGAATAGAGTCTCAGCAATGTGAGCTGAGGGGTTAGCATTTGTCTTTTGCCTTCTTGTTTGGACACTGGAGCTTGAATCTCCAATAATTAGATCATTTGAATGATCTCTTGTCTAAATGAATTTTGGATAAGTGCCATCAGGTGAGTTAAGATTCTCTTCTAATGTTGTGTCACTAGGATTTTGACACTAATGTATCTGAGCTGGTTCAGCAGCTTGAGTGTCATTTGTCGGTCTAACTTCAGCTGTCTCTACATGTACAGTTGTATTGATAGCTTCTTCTGTATCAACAGTTTCAGTTGTTCCCCCTACTTGAGTAGGTTCAGTATCTGCTCTTGGAACTTCATTTACTGTAATCGTCTGGGATCTCGTAATAGGCCTCCTTGGTTTGAACTAATCATTATCACTGTCATCCTCGTCTGAGAAGGGAATGGAGACTTTGACAAATTTCTTGTCATCTGATCCCTTTCTCTTCAGATTTAGGCTTTGAAACTTTTGAGTAAGAAGATCCACTTTATCAGCTGTTCTCAGAGAAGTAGTTTCATCAAATACAACATGGGATGTTTCTTCCACTATAAGGGTCCTCTTGTTAAAGACTTTGAATGCTTTGTTGACTTGAGAATATCCTAAGAATATCCCCTCGTCTGTTTTAGTATCAAAGGCCTTTAGTTGGGTCTTCCCATTATTGTGAATGAAACACTTGCAACCAAAGATATGAAAATAAGATACTTTGGGTTTTCTTTCATTCCAGATCTCATAGGGAGTCTTACCATGTCTTTTATAGATAAGACATCTGTTTTGAGTATGACAAGCTGTATTTATAGCTTCTGCCCTGAATTTCTTGGGTATGTCGAATTCAGTAGGCATTGTTCGAGTAGCCTCTTTGAGGGTTCTGTTCCGCCTTTCAGCCACTCCATTTTGTTGTGGTGTATGAGTTGAGCTTGTCTCATGCTGAATTTTATTGTCAATGCAATAGGTGGTAATAGAAGAGTTAAGAAACTCACCACCTTTATCACTTCTGATTTTGATGATCGTTGATCCTTTCTGATTCTGAATCTTCTTCATCAGTTCTGGGAGTTTAGAAAAGTAACCCATGTGTACTTGGAGAAGTCTTGCTTTTCATTGGCACTTTTGTCTGTTTGCCCTTCTGACATGCATCACACACCTGTAGATCTTTACTAAAAACTTCATTAGGTAAGCTAACCACTAGAAAATTTCTTGTTATAGTATTTAGAGTCTTAAAGTTCAGATGGCCTAGCCTCTTGTGCCATAGCCAACTTAATTTTTTAGAACTCTTAGCAACTAAGCAAGTATCAACAGGGCAACTTTTCCAATTAGCAACATAAATGGTTCCTATTCTGTTTCCAGAGAGTAGTACGTTTTTACTAATTCTGTCCACAACTTTACAGCCAGTAGATGAAAATTCAACACTATACCCTCTATCACAGAATTGAGAAATAGAAAGTAAATTGTGCATTAAGCCATCAACGTAAGATACATCTTTTACCGATATGTCGCCATTGACTAAGGTTCCAATTCCTTTGGTTTTAGCAACAGAATTGTCATCAAAGACTACTCGTGGACCCTTCTTTTCTTTGAGGTCTGAAAGGAGGTGCTTTGATCCTGTCATATAACGTGAAGCGCCTGAATCTATGTACCATATTTAAGCTTCTGATCCTCCTTTATTCTTTAGATCCACGCGACCCTGCAAGTAAATCATTGTTTAGGTACCCATTTTGTTTTGGGTCCTTGGGTGTTAGTACTACCCTTGGGAACCCAGATGTACATAGCTCTTCTATAAAGCTTTGATCATGTTAGCTTGTTCCCTCGGGCATCACAATACCAAACCTTCTTAACCTTTTCAGAAGACTTATGTTTCTTTAGACGTTTAGGAGCTGTCTTCTGATTTTCATTCAGAACAGGTGCATCAGTTTTTAGAGATGGAAGCCAAAATCCACGTTTGTTGATTATTTCATAAGATTTTGGAGGTGGACAGTCAACTTTCATTTTTTCAGCCTTCTGTTTCTGCTTAGTTGTTTTCAGCTGGGACTTCTGATCAGAGGGTCCAGGCTGAATACAACTCATCTGTTGTTTTAGCACAATTTTCAGCAGTTGACTATAAGTCTTCTGCCTCAGACTGCGAAGCTTTTCCTTTGAATCCTTTGGTCTACCACCATGTCTGGTGATAAAGAAATTCATCTTAGGATCAGCAACAACTGGAAACGGAGGCTTTGGATTTTGGATTACTTCAGATTTCTTAGAAATTTTGGTTAGGTCGATCATTTCAGTACTAGATTTAGAGTTGTCTGTACTGTCGACTGGAGAAGACTTTTTAACAAAAATTGACTCAGGTTTGTCTGCTGATTTGTCAGTGACTTTACCTTCGTAGCCAATTCCTGATTTTACTTTTAGACTTCGGTTGACACAAATGCATTGATCAAGAAAAGTTTTTGCTCTATTCATTTCGGCAACCTTTAAGCCTACAAGGTTCTTCTCTTTTATAAGCTGTCGATGGTTACTGATAAGTGCCTGATGCGCTTTTCTAAGTTCTGAAAGTTCCTTTACTTCCTCAGCATGAGTCAAACATTATTTCTTATAAACTTGACTAAAAAAGGAATGTTTCTCCTTGAACTAAGACAGTTCTTCAGATAACCTTCCATTTAGAGTCCTGAGTTTAAGAAACTCGTCTGACTTATGCTCTTTCAGCTGTACTATTTCAGTTCTCAGACGCATAGTCTCATCTTCAGCTTCCATATAAGCTGTTGTTGCCAGACCAAGATCAGTCTTCAATTGTTCACAAGTGAACTGAAGATGATCTTTGGAATCGGCGTCAGATGAGTCGGACTCATCTAATTTTGAAAAAGAGGAATGTATGGACATAGTTTTGGAGTGTACCTCTTTTTGTTCTCTTGCCATTAAGCAGTGATCATCTTTGCGTTGATCTTCATCCTCAGATTCGAAACCAGACTCGTCTGAAGAGGATGGCAGATCATCGTCTGAACTACTGCTCTCTTCACTAGCCAACATGGCTTTTCTTCTGGATGAGTATCTTCTTTCTCTTCTAGCTCGAAGTATTTAACGTTCCTTCTGACTCATATCGGGACAATCAACACTAAAATGTCCTGGTTTTTTTACATGTGTAGCATAGATCTTTTCCTTCCTTGGAGCTTCGTGCTGGTGAACTGTCTCTTTTGCTTCGACTAGGACTTGCATCCCTTCTGTTGTTTCCTCTTCGATCTATGGACTCAACTCGTTTTGAAGAACTAGGTTCTTCTCTTCTTCGCTCAGGAGTCCTTTTAGATCGATCTTTGGACTTATATGAGGATGATGAGCTTCCTGCATGGTTAGATCTTCTATTTTTGTAATCTGAATAAAAACGTTTATATTTACCATGTTCATCTTGGAGATTATCGAATCTCTTCATCATCAGTGCCATTTGCTCCTGTAGGCTAAGATCTGATGGAATGGATTCCTCCTCTTCTCTCATTTTGGGTTCTTTACCTGGTCGGTTAGAACTCTTGGCGGCAGCTGAAGCTTTAAATGCAACAGCCTTAGCCCTTAGTAGAAGAGGTTGAAACATGTTCGTCACCTGTCTCTTGTGCTCTTTCAATATCATATTCGTGAGCTTTAAGAGTTTGAAATAAGTTTTGTACGGACCAATTCTTGAAATTTTTGTCACTTTTAATGATCCATACTTTTGTTTGCCATATCTTAGGTAAAGCATATATTACTTTAGCATTTGCCTCGCTTTTTAGATAGGTCTTACCCAAATCTGTGATTTCATTGAGTATTCTAGTAAACCTATTGTCCATTTGGTCAATAGTCTCACCAGATATCATTTTGAAGTTATCAAACTTCTGAACAACAGTGATGAGCTTATTCTCTTTAATCTGTTATGTGCCTTCACACATGATTGCTAATGTATCCCACATCTCTTTAGCAGTTTTGAGACGTACGATTTTGCCAGCGTATTCATTAGACACAGTAGTTAAAATCATGTTCTTAGTTGTTCTGTCGAGGTTGTGCTGCTTGGCCTCATCTGGTGTGAAGTATGCTCTGTTTTTGGGCACTAACTGACCAACTGGAATTTCTGGATTGTCGTCAGCTGTGTTTGGAGCCATTATCGTGATAGGTCCATCTGTAATTACATCCAACATCATTTCATGAATCTCACTAAGTGCCACTTCCATTCTGCCTTTCCAGAGGTCATATTCTTCAACTGAAAACACAAGTAACTTGCGAGTGTGAGAGTCTCTACCCATGATAAATAAATATAATGAGTATGAGTTAAAAAAAAAAAGTTTTCAAAATAGTGGATCTGTTCAAGAGAGCTACAAGAACTTCTTCCTTAAGAAGTTAAGTAACATAATCAGTAGCTCGTTAGAACCACTGCTCTGATACCACTTGTTGGTCCCAAAACGAGTATAGTGACAGTCTAGATGGGGGCGGGGTGAATAGACTGTCAGGTGATACAAAACTTTTTCGTGCCTTAATGATCAGATTAGACGTTCAGAAGAGTTATGTACTCGTACGTCTATATGCAAAATAAGATGTTCTGATATGTAGAGTGTATGTGTTATAGCAATTCAAGACAACAGCCTTACTGATTGTTGAATTCAGCTGGTCAGTTTGAAAGCTATCTCAAGTGCTATGAGTGCGGAAATGTGTAGGCCCTACGTGTTTAGACTCGTGGGTACTTTTATGAAAACCTTTTTAAAACCGATAACTTCAAGGACTATGTTATGAACAAATTTTAACAGTGATGAATATGAATGCAAGATAAAGAATAAGCAGTAAAGAACACATCGATTTATAGTGGTTCGGATCTCAATATCCTACATCCACTCTCTCTAATAAGATAGAGAAATTCACTAGGCTTGCTGTTTTATAGTCCCAAGAGAAGACTTTTCGGATCAATAACCTCAACTACTTTCTGAGGAACTGATCTGTTTGTTGGTGAGGTAATAAACAACCTTTACAAAGAGATGTGTGTATAACCAACTAATATTCTAAGCTCTAAAGATAAGATTCTTTGAACGTGCTTAGGATCGGAAACTTAGAGCACTAAGATTAGAAATATTTGCAGGCTCTAAAGAACTCGATACTTGTGTGTATTTCTCAAACTTGTTGTTTCTTGAGGTATATGTAGTGAGAGTGAGTTCTTGCGTGTATTTATAGAGAGATTTATGCTCAGAAATAGCAGTTGGTGAGAACTAGCCGTTGCAACAAAACTTTCCAAGTATGGTCGCCATCTTCATAGGAATGGTGTTTGCAGATTTTCTGGTACGACATTACCTTAGAAAGGCAAGGTGCATTAAATGTTCTGTACTTTTTCTGCAGATCTCTTGTACGACCTACTGGGCTGTCAACTTCATAGCTTCGTGTCGATGTTTCATTGGTCCACATTAGCTTGCTAGTTGAGAGCTATCTTGTCTTCTGTTAGAGTAATTCAGATGTTAATCCGACATTCTCTTTGCCTTCTGTTTTGTATGCCTTTATCATCTGACTTAGTTATTCATAAATGAACAAACACTTGTGAAGGTGTTTTATTCATAAATGCTAAGTGCTTCTTCGTCTTGAATGCTCTTTAAGGCTTGTTTGACAAGATATAGATGAGTTCATATATGTTGTGTTGTCTTCTGAACTTTGATTGCAGATTATCATATAACAGACCTAATCTACAAGGTATACAACAACCTTTAGATTTGAATCTACTAATGAACTCTTGGGGTCTTCTAGTCTTCTGTATTCTTCTTAATATTCTTCAGCGGAGTGTACAGATGAGTATTCAGCTGACCATTGCACTGCTGAATCTTAGACTAGAATTTACAAATACTTTCAATACTTCTAAGCTTAGTAATACAACTTAGGAATCTTACTTCTAGTTGAGACTAGACAATCTAACCTGTACTCTACTGATCTAAGTTTTGGCCATAAAAACTAAAGTTATTTATTACATTCAGATTAGGGGCTTGGATGAATATCCCAACACATCCACACATCCACCCATCCACCTTTGCTGCTTTGTCGTCATCTTTATGGCATGCCCGTTTGGGTCACCCCGGAGGATCTATTTTAGACTACCTTAGGTTAAATAAATTCATTGCATATTCTCAATCTCGGAATTCTAATGTGTGCCAATCTTGCTCTCTTGGGAAGCACATTAAAATGTCGTTTGTTGCATCTACTTCTAAATCTGTAATGTCGTTTGATATTGTTCATTGTGATTTATGGACATCTCCAATTTTAAGTTCAATGGGTCATCGTTACTATATGTTAATATTGGATGATTACTCTAATTTTCTGTGGTTTTTTCCGTTATCTAAAAAGTCACAAGTGTTTTCCACTTTCTTATCTTTTCGGGGTTTCGTCCGCACTCAATTTGAGAGAGATATCAAATATTTTCAATGTGATAATGGGAAAGAATTTGATAATAAGTCATTTTGGGATTTTTGCTTGGCTAATTCCATCTCTCGTGTCCACATACATCGCCTCAAAATGGCAAAGCCGAGAGACAGATTTGTACCATTAACAATGTGATTCGAACGTCACTTACTCATGCTACATTACCCATTTCGTTCTGGCATCATGCTCTCCAAATGGCCACTTATATTCTCAACATTCTTCCCAAGAAACACCTGAATAATAATACTCCGATGAAGCTTCTTTTTCACAAAGATCCATCATACTCTCATCTCTGGGTGTTTGGGGGTTTGTGTTTTCCGTTATTTTCCTCCACGTCTATACATAAACTTCAACCTCGTTCTACTCCATGTATCTTTTTGGGTTATCCGTCGAATCATCGTGGTTACAAGTGTTTTGATTTATCTTCTAATAAAATCATCATTTATCGTCATGTGATTTTTGACGAAACACAATTTCCCTTTGCCAAATTGCACACACCGTCTATTGCTTCGTATGACAGGTTAACAGATTCCCCATCTCCTTATGTGATACACCATTTGGTTGATTCTCTACAACCACACACTGCTCAGCTACACCCTATCACAGAATCTGCCTCACCTCAACTCCCTCCCTCTCCTCATGTCACAATCCCTCCTGTTATACCTCCAATTTCTGCTACTCGTACACCGATTACACGAAATCAACATAGGATACACAAGCCTAAACACACGTTTAACCTTCACATCTCACATGATAAATCACCTCTACCTCATAATCCCGTGTCTGCCCTTAATGATCATAATTGGAAATTGGCTATGACTGAGGAATATAAAGCTCTTATTGAAAATAAGACGTGGGATTTGGTGCCCCGTCCTTCTAATGTTAATGTTATACGCTCTATGTGGATATTTGCACATAAAGAACGTTCTGATGGTTCGTTTGAGAGGCATAAATCCCGTCTTATAGGTGATGGTAAAACTCAACAGGTTGGCGTTGATTGTGGAGAGACGTTCAGCCCCGTGGTTAAACCAGCAACGATTCGGACGGTTCTTAGCTTAGCTCTCTCGAAAGCTTGGTCCATACACCAACTTGACGTAAAAAATGCATTTTTACATGGGACATTGACAGACACTGTATATATGCACCAGCCACTCGGATTTCGAGATCCAAAATATCCTAATCACTTGTGTTTGTTGCGTAAATTATTGTATGGCCTAAAGCAAGAACCCCGTGCATGTAACAAGATATTTACAGACTATGTTACAGCTCTTGGATTTTCTAGGAGCAAATCTGATCATTCCTTGTTTGTGTTTCGTAGGGGTTCACAGATGGCATACATGTTATTATATGTTGATGACATAATTTTGACAGACTCTTCAGATACTCTTCGAAAGTCAATTATAACTCTTCTGAGTTCTGAATTTGCCATGAAGGACTTGGGTTTATTGCATTACTTCTTGGGTATTGCTGTCACGCCGAATGCAGGTGGATAGTTTTTATCTCAACGTAAATATGCTACTAAGATAATTGACAAGGTTGGTATGTCGGCTTGTAAACCCTCATATACACCCGTTGACACGAAACCGAAACTGAGTGCTAATTCAAGTCCTCCAGTAGCAGACCCTACAAAGTACCACAGCCTTGCTGGGGCGTTGCAATATTTGACGTTCACGAGGCCCGATATTTCTTATGTTGTCCAGCAGGTGTGTTTGTTCATGCATGATCCCCGAGAAATCCACATGCTTGCTTTGAAACGTATTATCCGGTATGTTCAGGGAACTCTTGATCATAGCCTCCATCTTTATCCTTCAACATCGTCTACCCTTCGTGTTTATACGAATGCACACTGGGGAGGTGGTCCGGACACTCGTCGCTCAACATCAGGGTATTGTGTATTTTTGGGAGATAATTTGGTCTCTTGGTCAGTAAAAAGACAATCCGCCTTATCCCGATCGAGTGCCGAGGCTGAGTATCGAGGAGTGGCAAATGTTGTGTCTAAGTCGTATTGGCTTAGAAATTTGTTGTTGGAGCTGCACTACCCAATATCGACTGCAACACTGGTATACTCTGATAATGGCAGTGCTATTTACCTCTTGGGAAATCCAGTGTAGCACCAACGCACTAAACATATTGAAATGGATATTCATTTTGTCCGAGAAAAGGTTGCACGTGGGCAAGTCAGAGTATTACACGTTCCTTCCCGCTATCATCTTGCAGACATTTTCACTAAGGGACTTCCACATATTTTATTTGAAGAATTTCGGAACAATCTCAGCGTTCGATTACCTCCCGTTTCGATTGAGGGGGAGTGTTAGAAAAAATTTACAGTTAATAACATATATTCTGTATAATATATATATATATAGTAGGCATAATTGTTAAGGAGTAGTTTAAGCCCATAATTATAGCCTAACATTGAAGATTATTTCTTGTATAAGTTTGACCTTTCTGAGATGAATGAGACAACAAATTACATTCTTACAGTGCATCCTCTTGTAGGGGTTGTGTTCGTGTCTGAAGGCCTTGGCCCCCGTAAGCCGACTTAAGAAGGGGCCTTCTCCATGTAATATTCCACCTCCATGTATCTGTGGATGCGGGCTGTAGATTAATGGGCCCGAGTGCATTAAGAAGTTCTACAGCCATCGATTCCTCTCGAGAAAAAAAGGGGCCTTCTCCAAGGAATATTCCAAGTCCAGATGTTGTCTACAAATTCGCTGGACTCGCTGATCTTTGTGTCTGTGTTGGAGCATATCATGTATAGCCTAGGAAATCTGTCCTTCAAGGTTGGCTCGTCCGTCCAGCGCTCGTGCCAGAGGGAGGTGCTGCTGCCATCGCCCAAAGTTTTGATTAAATTTTGATTGAACCAGGGGCTGGAAGAGCTAGCCAAGAAGAGACCGTGGATCATATTCCACCAGCACGTTGCCCTGTTCCTGTTCGTCAATGATGAATTTGCCCCTGTCAAGAAAATATCATATTTTGAATCTAGAATTTTTACCCACGATGAGTTAGGCTCCGTCCAAATTCTCCACGCCCACCTGCCAAGAAGAGATATGTTAAATAAATCTAGATTTTGAACACCGAGTCCCCCGACTGATTTAGGTCTACAAACATCATTCCATAAGACCCATGGAATTTTTGTAGAGCGCACCCCCCTCCCCCCAAAAAAAAATTGTTGTAATTTGACAATTTCACTCTGGGTTTTCTTTGGGATACGATAAAAGGATCGATAATAAATGGGCAACGAGACAAGAACCGCATTGAGTAGTGTAATTCTACCGCCGAAGGATATCTGCCTGTCCCCCTAGGAATTAATTCTGCTTTTAATTTTCTGCACCACTTCTTTCCAGGCCTCAGTCCTACTGTGATTAATTCCAACTTGGATGCCAAGAAAATTCATCGGAAGTTCCCCAACGCGGCCTCCAAGGAACGCAGCTGCCTCGTGTACTACCTCTGTGTCCATATTAATTCCAAGAAGACTGCACTTGGAGAAATTAATCTTCAGATCAAATAGTTGTTCGAAGTTCACAACAGACATTTGAGAGCCCAAATATTTTTTGTAGTCGCTTCACCCACCAGGATTGTGTCGTCTGCGTATTGTAGGTGTGAGATGGGAATACGCTTTCGCTCAATTGCAGCAGCGTCATATAGTCCCTAGTGTTTCTAAAGTTCTATCTTCTATATAATTCTAAGACAAATTATACTCATTTAAAGTCTAAAGAGATATCATATTCTAATCAATATTATTCATTGTAAAGGTGTGTTGAAGAGAAGAAGTGTAAGTAAGCTAATAAGTGAATTCAGTCGAAAAAAAAGAGAGAGATTGAATACTAAACGCGTTCTTCATAGGGAACCAGCATCTTTGAGCAAAAAGAATGAGCAAAAGAAAAAAAATAAAGAGAGCAAAATAAAATTTAAAAAAATAAAAAGCAAAATGAAATACTACCTACGTCCCACAAAAGTTTTCATACTTTCTTTTTTAGTTTGTCCCTCAAAAGTTTGCATACCTAAAAATAGAAATACTCATCACAATTCTCACTCTTACAATATACACATATTTACCCTTTATGTCATTACTTTTGAGACTCATCATACACACTCAATCCACCTACTTTATTTACTTTATATATAAAAATTTACAAAATTACCCCTCAACATTCTCATCACTACACTTTTTTCTTAAATCATATGCCTAAAATTTTTTGTAAACTTTTCGGGGACGGAGGAAATAAATAGCAAAAAAAAAAAGGAGCAAACTAAAAAAGAAAAGAGAAAAAAAGAGCAAATTGAAGAAAAAAAATCTAGCTGCAAATAAAAAGAGAAAGTAAACAAAAAAAAACACTTAGAAAATCTATTTTAATGTTATAACGGTAATGATGTGTGTACAAAATCTGTACATACATATTTTTTTATTTATTTAATTAATGTTTTATTAATTATTTAATTATTGTTGTACCCTTAATTAGAGATAATGACAATATATTAATTAATTGGATAATTAATGGTGTGCATGTTTATCTCTCCTACTTTCTCATTGATTAAAACACTCAATTAATCTCCCAACACGCATAATTATAGCACACCATCATTACATCTAATTTAAAATGGTATTTGTGTTGCAACCTTCATTAAAAATTTATCTCATAATTATCACCATTAATGTGTGCTGCAACAATAACTTAAATTTTCATTTTTTTTTTCCTTCTCCAACAAACACCAAATCTAAAATGTTTCATTATCAACAATAGCTAATCGTGAATTATTCCGATCATTTTTTTAAGATGATTCCAACGGCGAAGAAAATATTGTTAAGTCTAAGTGAATATAAAAGTGATAATTTAATCGAGGCATTAATTAATTTAATTTTAACACTAAAAAATGAATTTAAATAAAGTAATTTCATTATCATACATAAATTAATTTAATTAACTCTAAGTCTATTGGTTGTGGATTCTGTAGGATTTTTTTGGACTTTCAAAGTTTTGGGGTATTCAATTCGAATTTTAAAAAGTCTTTTAAAATTTTGAGGTATTCAATAAGGATTTTAAAAAGTCTTTAAAAAATTTTACGTATTCAAAAGTATATGGATTTTAATACTCTATGAATTTTGTTGGATTCTTCTCCAAAAATATAAATAAATTGCACTATCCAAAATCTCTTCTAAAAACAAGAGATTTCAACGGATTCTCTCAAAGAACTCTGAAAACTAAAGATGAGGAGTAGGAATGACAATATTGACACGACCCGCGGGTACCCACCCCACCCGCGAGCTTTGGGTCATGTCAGATTCGCCCCGTATTGAGTATGAGTCGGGTTTGGATTTTATGTCCGACCCGAGGGTATCCGCCCCCCTCGAATTAATATATAAGCTTTATATATATATATATATATATATATATATATATATATATATTTTATTGGTAAAATACTTTATATATGGAGTATAAATTATTGATAAAATAAATTTTATATATATTTTTTTTATTGGTATAATATTTTATATAATATATATAATATTAATTTTAAAAAAATTAAAATTAACTATTTAACTCTTTGAATCAATATCGGAGTTTATGAAAATCTATGTAAATTAATAAAAAAAAATATTTCACAATCCTGTCAAATCTATGAAAATCCATATAAATCAATAAAAAAAGTCAATCAAACTCTGTCTGGACTCTATGAATTTTATAAATCCACGTTCTTTTTAAAATCCAAAAAAATCCAATAGAATCTAAGTGTACATTATTGAAAATTAGTTTAATCAACACATTGAAAATTAATTTAATGAACCCTTCAATTTAATTCATTATTGTTCCAGTCTCCAATTGACTAATTTTGTTAATTAATTAAATTTGGTAATTAACTAACTCTTGTTAATTAATTAAATTTGATAATTAACTAATGTTTTGTTAATTAATTAAATTTGTACACTATTGACAATTAATTGATTAATGAATCTTGAGTGTGCACGTTGAAATGAGTAATCAGACACTTTACCCTAAACCCTAAACCCTGATCCCTAAACCCTGAACCTTGAACCCTAAACCCTAAACACTATATGCTGAGAAACGAGTAATCGGAGATAACTGTACCATATTGAACATAAATTCATAATACACTGAAATTCATTTATTAATGAATATAGAGTGTGCACGTTGAAATGAGTAATCAAACACTTTACCCTGAACCCTAAACAATATATGCTGAGAAACGAGTAATCGGAGATAAGTGTACCATATTAAACATAAATTCATAATACACATTTGAAGTTTATTTACTAATGGCATAAGTGTTTATTAAATATAATATAGTGTTACAAAAATGATATTAAACCCATAAAGTGAGCAAAATGATGATTTGACATTATTCAAATCATTATATTATATTTAATTAATTAATTAATACATATTTATGGAAATTAAACTAAATATATTACCATATGCATATCTCACATTCTCACCCTCTCTCCACAAAATTAGGAAATAAAATATACTGTTTTTTTTTACCGTTAATTTTTTTTAACAAATTTTAATAAAGCATATTACATATTAGTACAAAACCATTAAAAGATTAAACGTATAATTTGTTTATTTTAATTTTTCTGTTTACGTTTTTTTAAAACTAATTAATTATTTTTTACTAGTAGTATATAATTAGTTTTTCAACAATTAACGTAGTAATTTGTTTTATTAAAATATGTGCAAAAATAATTACCCTAAAAAAATGCATATAACAATTATTCTATATTAAAATGCATATAACAGTTTTTTTTATATATATTTAATTTTTTTTTTCGAAGCTATTTTCATTTTTTTGTAATGTGTATAACAATTATTTTATGTTAAAATGCATATAGATTTTTTTATTTATATTTAGTTTCATTTTTTTGTTATTAAAAAAATTACATAAAAATAAATGAAACGTTTAATAGTTTTAATATGTATGCTTTATTAAATTTTGTTAAAAAAAAAATAGCGGTAAAAAGAAAAGAAATACTCTTATATTTTATTTTATAATTATGTGGGTAGAGGTTGAGATAATATTTCTCAGCCTTTTTTATGCTTGTGCTACTAAACATTATGGTAGAAATTTTTTATTTTTTTTTTCAATGTAGAAGATGAAGCTTTGTTAGAAGAAATAATAAGAAAGAAGATGAAAGAGAGGAAGAAAAAGAGAGGAAGAAACGGTAACAAAAGGAGAGAGAGAAAAGGATTGTCTTGTGTAATTATTACCTGCCTTGAAGAAAGAAGAAGAGAGAGAAAAGGGCGTCAAACTTTAATATTTTATTAAAAAATAATAGTTAAGCAATATATTTGAATGAAGGGTATATTAGTCATTCTAGCACAACTTAAACAAAAAATGGACAAAAATACCCCTGTCTGTACATACAGATTCTGTATGTTTAGCACCACCCATGTTATAAATATAAGGAATTAGTATGATCATATCCTAATATGGATCTTAGTTATATATATATATATATATAATTGGTACACAAGAGTATAACTCTTACTAATTAATTGAAATATTTAAAATAAAGTGACATTTAATAATTTTATTTGTAAAAGAATATACGTGACATAAATATTATGTGTTGTTTGAAATTTAATTTAGAAGAAATAATTGACTACTCACTCTGTCCCAAGATTTTATGCACACTTTGATCGACACGTAAATTAAGAAAATGAAATAAAGTGATGTGTAAGGTAAAATAGAGGAGGGGTATTATTGGTAATTCATTGACTAAAGTGAGAGAGATTTGACTTAAGGTAAAATAAAGAAGGGGTATTATTGGTATTACTGTTTCCTTTTCTGAAGTGTGCAAAAAATGTTGGAACGTCTGTTAAGGAAAGTGTGCATAAAATCTTGGGACGGAGGGAGTAACATTTATTAAGAGTTATTTTAATATTACCTAAATTATTTATTTTTTATTTTTTAAAATTATTTAATATATAATATATTATAAATATTTATTTTTATTCACATTCTGTATAATACACCGATACTCATTTAGTTTTATTATAACTACTCATGGATGCAAAAGTCGCCTGCCCATTATACCAACTTGATTTAACTCCCTAGGGGGGCCTAGGTGCCCAAATTTGTTTTTAACTTTTGTTTTTTTTGTGAAGAAGTTTCTTTTTGAGGGATCTGCACATTTTTTTAAGAAAAAATTAGACACTGAGAAAAATTTCATCATTTAAGAGGTGAAAATTGCATTATTATATTTTTTTACATTATTTTTGCAAATTTTAATTTATTTATATATTTGTTTATAATTTTCTACTTTGTTAAATTATGATTTTATATTTATTACTTGAGAGTTTTATAGATAAAATATGTTTAAATAAAAATTTCAAGGTGACCTAGGCGTTAAGTGCATCAATCCGCCTGTTGTCTTCTGATTTTTTACTTCTGCAATCTTACTATAACTACGAAACAAATTGTTCATGTTGTAACGTACACTTTCCTTACATTATCATATAATTTGTGAGTGCAATTGACCCACCAACGCATGATGAATTAGTAAATTTTTTGACCTTGCATAGGCAATACTTCCTCTCATAGAAATTTGATGAGGGTAAAAAAAGACATGTTGAAAGAAAGATGTTTTACCTACCTCCAACTTCATAAAAGGCCTCTTAAAAAAAAGGAAACAAAAAAAAGGGCACAGAAGGCTTTAGTTTCAAGAGCAAACACTTATATTAAATATTTCACACATGAGATATGTCTAACTAAAATATTTTTAAAAAAAATTGCGGGTTAAGAGTCTAGATCCGGAGCATCTAAAAAATTTGTGGATCGCAAACAAGTAATTTACTACATGACCAATATATTATTATTACAAGGTTAAAGTATTATCACTATAAGACCAAAAATGAATTATTACATGTCAAAGTATTATCACTATAACACCAAAAACGTATTATTACATGTCAAAAAATATTCAAGAGAATTCAACAAAAATATTAAGGCTACATTTGAATGGAGGGATTTGGTGTATGGATTTTAAATCCACTTAACTTGTTTGGATTAAAAAGTAAATGAATGGATTTCAAATACCTAGCATCTTTGTCATTTGAAATCCATCTATTTTTAAATTCTTTCATTTGAAATACATTCTCAAATTAAATCCCTAAGGTTGTGTTTGGATGAAGGGATTTGATTTAGGAAGGTATTTCAAATGGAAGGTTTTGAAAATAGATGGATTTAAAATGAAATGGTTTTAGGGAGAATTTAAAATCCTCTCAATTTTAACTAAAAAAAATATGCTAAGGATTTTAAATCCATTCATTTGTTTTTTAATCCAAACAAGTGGAGTGGATTTGAATGAAGGATTTGAAATCCATTGATCAAATCCCTCCATCCAAACGGAGCCTAAATGTCCAGAATATTTTTGAATTTGTAGTAGTACACTTTTAACCTCGTAGTTACAATATTTTGATCATATAATAATATAGTTTTGATCATATAGTAAAACAATACTTAAAAGTGAAAAATATATTTTAATTAAGTTTGACTCGCGTTGATTCGAGTGTGATCCATAAATTTTTGCCCCAAATTTATTTTATTTATGTATGTTTCATATATAAAATATTTCATATAAATTTTTATATAATGCTTTCCCACTTTTTTTTTTTTTTTAATTACATTAAATATATACCCATCCCTTTTCCCCTCCCCATGACTCGAACCCAGGATTTAAGGCTCATAATTTTGAGGCGGTCAACTCCATGAAATAGATTTACTGCTTAAATTAATTATTATAAGTATACAATTTTTTATATATTAAATTTAATATTAATGCCTTAAAATAATATTTTTATCAATATCACCCTTTAAATTATTATTTATTTAATTAAATTATCATTCCGCTTATTTATACTCAATCATTTTATTTATAAATGGACTCCACAATATTTCATAATAACCCTATGCATCTATTTTATAAATAAATAATTAATACTATAACAAATCTTTTATATACAATTTGGTCAGTGGAAGTAATTTTTTTTTTAAACAAATGTATTATATAGAGTTTGTAGCAATAGTAGGTAGCTGCTTGGTACAATCTTGGAAATTGATCAAGGGCAAGGATGGAAATATCGTGAATATATCGTAAATTTGAATATTTCGATATGAATATTGATTTGAATCATACTTTTTAACAAATGTATTTTTTACTAACTACTTCCCCTCAAGTATAAGGGATTATAGTAGTATACACGTAAGTATTTTGATCAAGTAGTATTGAACCACGGGAGGTGGGCTTGTGCAATGGATCCCTAGAGTTGTACATCGTCATAACTAATGTAGCTACGATTTTGGGAGCAATTGAACTAAAGTTAAGGGACAATCAAAGGAGAAATAAATTAAACTAAACACAATTCTAGTAAGTAAATTAACTACTAATCAAGAAAACAAGAAAATGACAATTAAAAGCAAATAACAACTACAAACTAGGTTCGAAGATGTGCAAGTTTGGGGAATGCTTTGGGTGTTCTCTAACTAGTGAAATCGAGTGAGATTGTTTATACCGTGTTTATGCTTCAATTTGGATTTACTAAGAGCATCAAGATGCTAGAATGAAAATTGTTTCCCTTCGGGTATTATAGCCTTATGTCTAAGGTGTTCCCAAATCTGTTAATAAGACTCCTTCCTAATCTTCACAAACAATTCAAATAACCATTCAAGTCATTAATGTCTCATAATGGGGGTTCCAATACGATTAACCCTCTCTCGACGAATTAAAAGTATAATAAACGCATTTTTATACCAACAACTCACACCATAAATTTAAACATGTTCATGTAACTCTCGTCTACGCTAAACATGCCTCAAAATACGGATTAATAAAAGCTAATACACAAAACACCAACAAAACCCAACAAGAGAAGCAACAGTCCAAATATCCATAATAATCAAATCATAAACAATTCCAACACTAAATATTTACATGGTTTCAAACATCAAAAGTATAAAAAGTTTAGTCCATGGAGTTTGAGGAAATACCCATGGCCAAAACCTAAAACAACAAAATAAGACATAAAAATAAAATTTACCAAACAAAGCTTAAATAAAAGAAAAATAGGCACCTTAAGAGTCTTGAAATTCTTCTATTTTTACATAAAAATGAAATGCTCAAATGATTCTAAGCTAAGAAAGTATAAAACTATCTAATGGTGTTTGAGGAGATAAGCTCCTCAAACCCTAAGCTATCTACTCATCTCTTTATCTCATATTGGGTGTAAAATGAGTTATTGGTGGTGTGTGAGATGAAATCCAGGGCTCCAAAATCTGATTATGGGTGGTATTTATAGTTTGGAAGAATGCTTGAGAGAAAATTTGCACTTAAACCCTTGAAATCCTTTAAAATTCTTGAATTTTCGCGTGGAAACAGGCTGACTTAGCCGTCTTGGTGGTTTGACTCGGTTGCTAGGGTGAGTTGGCATGCCAGAAACTGTTCTGGAAGCAGGGTTGACTCGGTAATCCGAGTGAGTTGACTCGGCTGCCCGAGTGGATTCTGCTCCTACTTTCCACTTTCTCGTTTCGATCATATTTTGAACTCCTGACCTCCGATTGACTTGATAATTTCTCAGATATTGATTTTCTTCAAAATAAGTTCAATTTGCCTACAAAATTAGCAAAACACCCACTTTCTCATTTTCAAGTGTAATTAGTCAATTTAGTGTGAATAATGCAATAAAATTCTCAAAATTATGCAAAATAAACACATGAATTTCAAGCAATTTTCACACTAATCAAATATTGAGGTCTAATGTATTTTGTAGGTCCCTAGTTGAGTTAGATAATATTGAGTAAGCTAGGAAAACGTCTAGAGGGGGGTGAATAGACTTTTCAAAATCTTTCAATATATCAAAGTACACTAGGGACCTACAAGTGGTATCAGAGCAGTAGTTTACGAACTGCTGTTTCTTGATAACCTACTTAAGACTTGGGTGAAGTCTTGGTTCTTGATCGTATTTGCTCATACGTGTTCTTGATTGCTATTCTTGATCACTATTCTTGATACATTTGTTTCTTTGATCCCAAAAACTGCTCAACACTTATTTCTTGAAATCATGTCTTTAGAGATCAGTGCTAATAAGCTACCGAAGTTCAAGGTACAAGATTACGACTACTGGAAGTTGAGAATGGAGGCGATATTCAGCTCCACTCATGACTTGATGATTTCAGTCGTCACCGAAGGACCAATCGTGACGATGATCCCTAACACTGCTGCTTTGGACAAGGACAAACCTGTTGGAGTTCTTGTTCGCAAACCCAGGTCAGAGCTAACATCTGAAGAGATGAGGCAGAATAACCTGGACAACTTGGCCAAAAATTACATTTTACATACCCTTCCTAATGAGTATCTTGGGAAAGTATTAAAATGTAAGACAGCCAAGGAAATGTGGGACCGTCTTGCTATTATTTGTGAAGGGACTTCCCTAATCAAATAAAGTAAGCTTTCTACTGCTGTTCAGAGATTCGAATCATTCAAGATGAAAACTGGTGAAACAATTGACCAGTTGGATACTCGCTTTACAAAAATTACGAATGACTTGGAAGTTCTTGGTAAATCTTATACTGCACGTGAAATAAATTTGAGAATTCTTAAGAGTCTTGATGCTAGATGGAAAATAGTGAAAATGCTAGTTAAGAATACTCAGGATATAGACGTGTGGACAGCTGAGACGATGTTTCAAACTCTGAAGGCTCATGAGTTTGATCTAGATGAAGATGAACCCATTACCAGTAGTGATAGAGAGAATACTGTGTCGAAGAATGTTGCATTTAAGTCTAGTTCGTCTAAGTGCTCTAGAGTAGGCAAGTCTAAGTCTAAGACTAAGTCTGCTTCTGTTAAAGACGAGTTAGATGGAACTGATCTAAGTCTGAAAGATCAGGTAAATCTCATGGTTAGAAAGTTCGACAGGTTAAACAAGCGCTACGGTAGATATAAGAAGTTCTATAAAGATTATAGAGGGTCCGCTTCTAAGGACTCGTCTGAGACCAGACGAGATCGAAACTCGTCCGAAAGGAGAGACGAAGTCTCGAAAGGAAACAGACGAGATAGAGAGTCTGATGATAGGAAGAATAAGCGTTCTGATAGACGAGATAAGGGAAGGGATAACTCTCCTTCTAAAAAGTCTATTAATGATCTATTGTGTTACAACTGTAAGAAACCAGGTCACTACATTTACGAATGTCCAGACCTGAGCACCGATGATAGAGAAGAACGCAAAGCTAGAAGGGAACGAAGACACAATCGAGGCAAGAAGGCAATGATGGTCAATGATGACTCTGAGTCGGATTCAGACGAGTTACCATCGTCTTCTTCCAGCTATCCATCTGATCGTGATCATGATGAAGCTTTCATAGTAGATGATAGCTTATGCTGCATGGCTAAAATTGAAGAGGTATCATCTGCAACTTCCTTTCAATCATGTGATGAATCGGATTCTGATGAAAGTGATACTGCCGATAGTGGAGTAGGGAGTAGTCTTCATCACTCTACTAGTCTGACTGAAGAAGACCTCCTACTTGCTAACAAGGCATTCATTGAAGTCAGCGACGAGAACATCGCCTTAAAACAGGAAATCATTGATCTTAAGGAAGCTCAGTCTAAAGTAGATCCTAATATAACAGTCCTAAATGAACGCTTGACTGAAGAGTTAAGGCAACTTAAAGACAAGTGTGCATTGACAGACAGGTTATATCAAGGCCTACTTAAGACACATGCAACTGAGAGAAATGAGTTCAATGTTTTAAAGAGCAAATGCAAAAAGCTTGAAGAACGTAATAAGTTCTTAGAGACTGAGGTTGTCACTCTAGACCTTAAACTTACTGACCTGGTTAACTCTTCAAAGATTAACCTTCAACTGTCAGATAGGTACAGGGCTCTAGCTGACAAGACAGGGTTGGGTGCTGATTCACCTAGCTCGTCTACTCATGTCCTTAAGAACCCTACTACTGTTAATTCAAGACCTATGCTTAATGATAAAGGAAAATGACCTATGGAATACGATATTGGAACTACATCCAAAGGCAATGTACACAAGCAGACTCGAGTTAACACTCCGATTACCAAGGGAGGTAAAAAGAATGTTAACAACAAGCCTGTTCCGTCTAAGACTAGTCTACGAAGGACCACTAATCGTGGACGACCCAACCAGGTCAGATACGAGGATTGGTATCCTGAAGAGACGAGTTCTAGACAAGTAGAGACTAGATGATAAGAGCCTAGACCTCATTTCATAAGGCAGTCTCAGCTCTACTCGTCTAAGCCTAGGAAGGTCGCTCCAAAATATCGTACTCAACCTGTCCTATATCCTCCACCTTTGTCATATGATATTATAAGTGAGGAAAGACCTAAACGTGTCTATAAACCATATGGCCCCAATGCATACAAGCCCTATTCTGACTATCATAGACCGGTGCCTACTCAAGTAGAGGTCAAGTCGAAAGGCTACCTCAGACGAGTAGACCCAAAATCGAATGATGGATCAGATAAGGACAAAAGGGTCTTATTTTGTAACAAGTATGGCAGGAAGCTTAAGAGATCAAACTTGTTCAGGACTCCGATGTATATTTGGATTCCTTTGAACTCGACTAACCCCCCAGGACCCCAATAAACAAAGAGAGTACCTAAATTATTGAATATCTTCATTGCAGGGTCGACTTGACTTGTATAAGAAGGGTGGCTCAGTAGGAGAAACTTGGTACATTGATAGTGGTTGTTCACACCACATGACAGGTACTAAGGCTCTTCTATCGAGTTACCACGAGCAAGAAGGACCCAAGGTGATATTCGGTGATAGCTCTACTGCTGTTACGAAAGGCTTTGGTTACATCAGAAATGGAGATGTAGAGATACAGGACGTATCCTATGTAGAAGGTTTGAAATACAATCTACTATCTGTTTCTCAATTCTGTGACCGAGGTTATAAAGTGCAGTTTAAAAGCCGAAAGTGCGAGATCATAGACAAGAGGACTCACACTATACTACTCGTCGGCATAAGACAAGGCAGTGTATACATTATGAATTGGAATAGTTGTCCAAGGGATACTTGTCTTCTTAGTAAGAACCCTAAAGAGCTTGGTTGGCTTTGGCATAGACGCCTCTGTCACATGAACTTTAAGGTAATTAATAAGATTGCAAGAGATTACCTAGTGGAAGGTTTACCCAACGAAGTTTATTACAAATCACATGTATGCAATGCTTGTCAGAAAGGTAAACAGGTAAAAGGTTCATTTAAATCAATTCTTACTCTCTCAACTAATAGAGTTCTAGAACTACTACATATGGATCTTCATGGTCCGATAACTCCTCCAACCTTGAATGGTAGAAGGTACACACTTGTTGTTGTAGACGACTATTCTAAGTTCACTTGGGTAGTCTTCCTACACAAGAAGAGTGATACACAGACTCTTCTACCTGATCTGTTGAAGAAGTTACAAGTTGAGAAGAACTAGTCTATTGTCAAGATTCGTAGTGACAAGGGTACTGAGTTCATTAATTGCTATATCCAAGATTTTTGTGCTAAACGTGGTATCCAGCACCTTACTAGTGCAGCTAGGACACCACAACAGAACGGTGTAGCCGAAAGAAGGAATATAATTCTCAAAGAAGCCTGTAGAACCATGCTGGCCGAATACAAGACTCCGCAAAAGTTTTGGGCTGAAGCAATCAATACTACATGCCACTCTCAGAACAGAAGTGCGATCAACAAGGTATTAGGTAAGACACCTTACGAGGTTTGGAAAGGTAGAAAACCCAGAATTTCATATTTCCATATATTTGGTTGTAAGTGTTTCATCCATAACAATGGAAAAGCAAGTTGAATGCATTCGATGCTAAAGCAGACGAGGGGATATTCTTAGGATACTCCTCGACAAGCAAAGCTTTTAGAGTATTCAACTACTCAACTCTTTGTGTAGAAGAAACACCACATGTGGTTTTCGATGAATCTCGACAGGACTCGTCTGCCGACAAAATCAGTGAGAAGGTGACTGATCTATCAATCGAATCTGATAAAGAATCAGAAGTTTACAAATCTGTTCAAGCCTACAATCCATTTATGAAAGCTCTCGAGTTTGATGACAACGAGAAGGTAAGTGCTCAAGGTAAGTCTACTAGACCAGTTGACATGCCTGCTCTAGTTGACTCATCTACCCCTATTAAAACTGCTGATACAAATGATGTTGAAATGTGTGATGCTATACCTGAGGTAGATGATGATAGTATACCTGTTAATAATAGAAAAACATGGAAATCTGCACATGATACTGAGAATATCATTGGTGACTCTACTATTGGTGTGAAGACTAGACGACAACTCTTTGAGTCGCAAGAACAACCTAGTCCAACTATGTTTTGCTGGTGTTGTTTCCTCTCTTCTATCGAGCCTACTACCGTTAAAGAGGCATTGGCTGATAGTAATTGGATCATCGCTATGCAAGACGAGTTGAACCAGTTTGTTCGAAACGACGTCTGGGAACTTGTCGATAGGCCAGAATATCATAATGTAGTTGGTACTAGATGTAGTCGTTAGGAATAAGGCTAGACTAGTAGCCCAAGGCTATTCACAAGCTGAATGCATAGACTATGATGAAACCTATGCACCTGTTGCTAGACTAGAAGCCATTCGTTTGTTCCTTGCATATGCTGCTTACATGAAGTTTACTGTATATCAAATGGATGTTAAAAGTGCATTTCTTAACGGTATTCTTGCGAAAGAAGTGTATGTCGAACAACCTCCAGGTTTTGAAGTCAAAGGCAACCAGGTGTACAGATTGAAGAAAGTCTTATATGGACTAAAGCAAGCTCCAAGAGCATGGTATGATACTCTCTCTCTCTTTCTATTTGAAAATGGTTTCACTAAGGGCAAGGTCGATAGAACCTTGTTCAGAAGACAAGAAGGGAAAGACATTTTACTCGTCCAAATTTACGTAGATGATATCATTTTTGGTTCACCTAACAAAAAGCTGAGTGAAAGTTTTTCAACACTCATGCAAAGTAAATTTGAGATGTCCATGATGGGTGAAATGAATTACTTTCTTGGTCTTCAAGTAAAACAGACCCCAGAAGGGATTTTCATAAATCAAGCAAAGTATACTAGAAATCTACTAGACAAGTATGGTATTAAGACATGCAAGTCTACTGGAGTACCTATGCTACCTACCTACAGGATGGATCCTGATGAGAACGGTAAGTGTGTTGATCAAACATATTATCGTGGTCTTATTGGTTCATTACTGTACTTGACTGCTAGTAGACCTGATATTGCATATTAATGTTGGCGTATGTGCTCGATTCCAAGCTAATCCAAAAGAGAGTCATATGGAAACCACTAAACGGATACTGAAATATTTGAAAGGAACCATCAATCGTGGTATATGGTATCCTTCAAATGATGATTTATCTCTAAGTGGCTACTCAGATTCTGATTTTGGTAGCTGTAGAATAGATAGGAAATCTACATCCGGTTCTTGTCAATTCTTAGGCACAAAACTCATTTCATGGTTTTCGAAAAAGCAGACTAGTGTGGCTACCTCTACTACTGAAGCCGAGTACATGGCTGCTAGTAGCTGCTGTAGTCAACTACTTTGGCTCATGCAACAGCTTAGAGATTACAACATATATGAATCTAATGTTCCTATTTTCTGTGATAGTAACAGTGCTATTGCCATTACACAAAATCCTGTTTTGCACACACGTTGTAAGCATGTTGATGTGAAACATCATTTCATACGTGATCATGTAGAAAAGAAGGATATTCGCATGAAAAAGATTCATACTGATTTTCAAAGAGCTGATATTTTCACAAAACCATTACCTGAGGCTCGATTTCGTGAATTATGCATTAGTCTAGGATTAATTGATCTAGACCCTACTTGCCTATAGCTATGTACTAACCAGACAGGTACTTCACAAGAGATAAGGAGACAAGATCACTGAAACAGAGCACTCGTCTACTTGCTCAACAGACAGGTATACAACATTTAAGGGGGAATCTATGATTTCTTAAATATCCTTATGTTGACTCTTAAGTTTGTTAAAATTCATCTTGTTTGAAACCTTGACCATTACATTAGATTGATATTCATCTTAATTATTATATTCTACTACCTGTATATACTCTCATGCGTCGCACAAGATGAGACAGGTACATAAAGTCGCTCAATATTCAGACAGACAAGCACAGTCGAAGGGGGAACTCGTCTGGTGCACATTAGTCTACTCGTCTGTTCTGAATAGACTCGAACAGACAAGATAAGTTCTCTCATGATTCAATATACTCTAAGTGTTTAAACAATATGAAGTAAGGGTATTAATGTAATTTGATAATGCGAAATTTTGAAAACCCTAGAATTGGATTAATACACTCCATTTAATGAGGTGTATACAACAGTTCGCGCCTAAACTCTACTACACTAGGTCAGATGAGTACACTTCTCTGTCCTAACCAATAGAAAAAGCGTATTCCAAATTTTACAATACCAGATCACATAATATTCTCGATTACGCAACTGAATTCCAAAGGTTTTAGCCGTTGGATCACACTCTTTAATCTTGGAAGTTGATTCAAAAAAGCTGATTTGCATCAAAACCAAACAGTTCCACTATTCTCTCCTCCCGTTTTCACAACTCTACTACTCTCAAACATTCAGAGATCTTCCTCATATTTCTTAACTATTTGATAGATTCATATACTGCTACTATGTCTATTGTTTCGATGTTCGATGTTAGAACTAACATGCAGGCAAGATTCGATCTAGGAAAATATGCTTCTGAAGGCAAAGTGCATGTGGAAGGATCGGTGTTTTTCAAAGGAAGACATACAGATGACAACAATGAGATCCTCATAAAATGTTTCAGGTGTGGCTTGAAACCCTACTTGGAAGCTTTTCCAGATGTTGTGTTTGAAGAGGAGGTGTTGGAATTCTACGCCACTGCCTCTAGAAGAGGTGACTCCATTGAAGCGTTTGTGGGTAAAAGCCGAGTGGAAATCACTCGAGAGGTGGTATTTGAAGCATTGAAACTACCTTCGGGTACAATAGATGTGGAGAATTATGGTTCAGGCCAAAAATTGAGATATTTGAGCATTTTCTGTGGAAAGAAGATAAGATTGAATCGTGATGGAAAGATTACAGCTGTTAAGAAGAAGGAGCTTCTGGAGAAGTACAGAACCCTGCTCGACATTGCAAGCAAAATGTTGCTTGGAGTTACAGGAAGTTTTGATTCGGTGACTCTACAAAAGGCGAGAGTGATGGCCGTAATCTATGATGGCATCACTAATGGCAATTGGTACAAACTGTTCATAGACAGGTTGATTTACTTTGAAAGGAATGTTAGAGTTGACACCGATTCTGGTGAATGGGTGGTTTCGGCCGCCGTTAGCTTTGGAAACAAGTTAAGTATATTGCTACCCGTCTTGCTACCAAACAAGATGAGTTGGAGTAAGGGGAAGCCATTCCATGTCTTAAAACATTACTTAAAGAAGGATGCCCTCGCTAGACAGATTGAGCAAAGATCGATTGAGCGTGGTCAAGTCCAAATCAATCCTCAAGATGCTATGTTGGAAGCCGCCTCGTCTAGTGCTGAGGAAGACAAGTCGGAAGCCGAAGAATCTGAGGATGTAGCTGGTGTTGGAACTAGTGGTGCATTAGTTCAATATGTGCCAGAGGAGGTGATGATTGAGCTAATTGATGATTCGGAAGAGACTCAATCAGACAAGGAGTTGGAGAAGAAAGGTGCAGATGCTGAAACTTATCGACTCGTGAGAGTCGAGTCGAGTCCCTCACCAGACAAGACGACTGAATTGGTTAGTACTTCTTCTCGTACTCTTTCAATTCCTCTCACCCTCCTTGTCAAAACCAAGGCAAGATCACTTCGATCTCGTGCCAGGCCTGTACCCAAAACCTCTGTGTTGGCAGTGCAACCACTGAGAGCCAACATTACCCAAGACACTACCATATATGATACAACTAATACTTTGACAGTTGTCATACCTGACCAAGACACATCAAAGCCCACAGAAACCACAGTCCATATTCCTCCTACGTCAACAGAAAATGTTGAACCCATTAACCCATCTATTTTGGGAACCCCTCTAGTTGCCACTGCAACAACTGAGTTAAGGACCCCACTTACTCAGACCCCTCCCGCAAATAGATTTGAATCCTTAGTCAACTATCCTATGTGCCTACGAGAGAAGAGGCTGCGTGCGAAAATGACTAAGAATCTGAAGATGATGTTGCCTTCAGTAGAGATCGACACGTCTTCAGAGGTGTATGAGAAATTATTGAGGATATGCACATGGGTTACTTTGAAGAAGGGCCCAACTGAAGATTTGTTTGAAGTTATTCAAGGAATGGGCGGAATCTCGAATTTTCAAGATTGGGAGATGGAGCAACAAGAGAACAGTGGTGTGAAAGACCACTCCTAACTCCTCCCATCTCATGCCTTAACCGTTCTTGTGAAGAGGATGCTGAACGTTTCTGATGAAGTGCTATCTTCGGAAGACAAGTTTGATGTCGGTGTTCAAGTTTCCGAGTCTGATCTCGTGAAAGACGAGTTGATGATTGAAGCTGAACCAATAGAGGAAGTGAAGTCTACTGATCCTTCTATTGATTTGGAAAATGTCTTAGACCAGTTGAGAGGCATTGTATTCAAATTTCAAGTGGAACATGCTGACAGTCCATGTACGGATGTTGGACAAATCAACAGATATGCCGAGAAATATTTCCCAGTTGAGCTTTGTAGTTATGTAAAGAAACTTGGTGATATGGTGAAGAAGGACTCAGACGAAGCTGGGAGGCGTTTCAAGGAAGCTAAGTTGGCTATTGTTCCATACTGTCCGCCATTAAGCTTGAAAGTCATTGCAGGAAGTGTGATTCCGGATGAAGAAGTTGAAGCCATAGAAGACTTGGTCTTGTCTACTGAGGTAGAAGACAAGTTGGTTGAAGCTCAAATCTTAGTTGAAGATGAAGTTATGGCTGAAGCTGAAGAAGTCATTCCTAATGTTCCTGATGTTCAATCACTTCAAATCTTTCTAGAAGATTATCTCGACGAGTTAAAGATGGACTTGAAGCAGGTTGTGTAGTCGTCTATAGATGAATTCTTGAAGTCAGATATGAAGGAAGTTCTTGCAGAACAAAATCAAACTCTTGTGAATAATTCTAAGGAATTAATCGTTGGTAAAGTCAATCAGATGGATTCGACGTTCAGACAAGAGATGTACACTCAATTGGAAGACTTCGTGCAGAGACAAGTCAACTATTGAGAAAAGTGTTCTATTGATTTCGCAAGATCATTAGCTGAAGAATCAAAGAAGATGGAAAGAATCTATCGTGTAAAGATTGAGATAGCAGATGCTTAGAGAAGAGAAGCACAAGATCAGTTGGTGCAAGCTAGAGATGTTCTAGGAGAGTTGACTGAACAGAATAGGCTCTTGAGACAGACTGCTAGTCATTTCAAAGACGAGTTGATCTCGAGTTCAAGAAAGTTGGAACTCACTGCTGATCTTTTTGACAAGATAAGTCATGATAAGACGCATCAAAGGCAGATTGAGATTACTGCTGAAGCTATGAAGGAAGCGATGAAGCAAGAGATGACTCAATTTACCTCTCTGTTTACTCTTAAGGCTAGTGATGAAGCCAGAAAGGGGGAAGAAACAAGATTGGTAAGTGCTGAACCTGAAATTGCAACTACGGCAGAAGAGACGACTAGACCTAAGAAAAGAGGAGGCTAGTAAAGAAAGCTGATTTAGAGCAAGCAGAGGTAGAAGAACAGAAAAGAAGAGTTAAGGGCAAAGGAATTGTTACTGAAGAGGTTCAGACAAGAAGAAATGTTAAAAGAAAATTGATCATTGAAGAACCTAAAGTGAAAGAGTCAATAGGACAGATCATTGCTAATCTGGATGAGACAAAGATTTTGAAGAAGCAAAAGACTGAAGATGATCGTTATGCCAACAAGAAGATATTGGGCAAACATATTAAGATGCTGCAGAAGATGAAAGCTGATCCAAGTCTAGTTGAAGATGCTCACATAGACAAGTTCATTGACAACGAGCATAGAGATGCTTGGTTGGTTGTGAAGATGAAGTGGGAGCTAGACCACTGGATTATTCGCAAGTTTGGAGATGCAGACAGCAAAGAAGAGTTATATGCTGTGTTTGACAAGTTCATGGAAGTTGAAGATCAGAAGCTATGGAACTTGGTCATGCGCATTGCTACTGCTGTAGGATACAACATTTTGGTTCCTATCTACCCGAAATGGGAAACTCCAATGCTTGGCTCCGGAAAGAGGATCGACTTCAACAAGATCAAGAAGTTTGAAGAAGAACTGCTCGAGAAGGAGAAGATAGAGAATGAAGATCACATATCAGATATCCATAGAAGACTCCTCGATGCGTTCTGTGTTCCAAATCTTGATGGAGGTAACATTAGTGAGTAATTGTAAGTATTTTACTTATTTCTTTTTTATTTTGATTAAGTAAGTGTAATCTACTGATCTTGTGTGAATGAATGAAAAGAAAACATATTTTGGTGAAAAACAAGATAACTACTAAACTAGTCTACTGTTATGAAATAATTCAAGTAGTTTTGGCTTCATCAAAAAGGGGGAAATTGTTGGGATATGAATCCTGAAGACAAGTCCTAATTGATGATAAGATGAGTTTTGATAAGCCAAAAAGTAGACTTGAATAATTTCTAAGTGTTGACTGATCTAGTCTAGTTATGAAGTCGTCTTGGGCAGATCAGTAGAGTTCACAAGTAAAGTTCAAAAGATAAGTATGATTGAAAGACAAGTACGTTTTTATAAGTACTGTATATGTATATTTGTTAGGATTTATACTGAGCTATTAAAAGTTGTATACAAGCTCATGATTTTCATTTTATATTCGTGTATTCGTTGTATAGATCTTAAAGTGACTAAGCTGAATTACAAAGCTTAATGTAATGTAATAGTATTGTTAAGATTAGATGATAGGACTAGTTTAGTTCTACTTAAGTCTACTATTGAAGACCTGCGCAAGACAAGACAAGTAAGAAGAAGTCAGAATTTGTCTAAGTATGGAGACAAGACAGGTGCGTTACAAAGAAGGAAAAGTTTAAGTCATAAACGCGTATTAAAGATAAGAATTGAAGAGTTAGTTATGGAATAACTAATTAACTGAAGAAACGCGTCGATGGATAAGAAGAAGAAGTTAGAAGTCAGTTTTCAAGAAAAGTTGGTTACATAACAGAATGTTCTTGAAAGTTGGAAGTTTATAAATACCCCATGGTATTCAACGATTGAAGACTACTGACACACTGATATTCTACATTCAAGTGAAGCGATTTACGAAGTATTCAAAGCAAGAAACTCACAGAGTTTGAAGTTCAGAAAGTCAAGTCAGAAGACAAGTGAAGAATTCAAGAAGACTACTACTGAATATAGAGAAGTTTTTCTTTATTGTTTCAAGTTGCTAGTTACTTGTAAAATAGCTAGTTAGATCGAAGAAGCACTTGGTAGTGTTTTCGAGAAGATCGAAGTTTTATTTCTTGGGACTTTAAGCCACAAGGACACATTACTCGATTGGAAGAGTTAATAAGAATTTCACGACTGGAGTTGTGAGAGTGGATGTAGACAAGTTATCGAACCACTATAAATCTTGTGTTTGATTTACTTTACTGTTTTATTTGTGTTTGATTGATTAACTGCTTAATTGATTGAATTTCATATAAGAACAAGACAAGTAGAGTGTTCATACAGAAGTTCGTTAATATTAGTTGAGTATAAATTTGATTGGGCTCATTGTTAATCTGATAATTCCGCATAGTGTACTTTGATATATTGAAAGATTTTGAAAAGTTTATTCACCCCCCTCTAGACGTTTTCTTAGCTTACTCAATATTATCTACTCAACTAGGGACCTACATATTTTATTCTGATTATCGTAGAAATATTTCAAAATATCGATATCGTTAACTCATATGTAAAATTGGACGTAAATAGAAACATATTGTGGATATATCGCACAATATCACATCACTAAATTTGAAAAAATTGTAAATATTTTTTAAATCTTATTTTTATATGTATAATATAATTTTTTTTTTATATTTTTTTTTGTGTTGCAACGAAATATATTCTCAATTCACCTATTATATTTATTGATTTTTTAAACATGTAAATGAATTTACATAACTATATCTTAAATTTCTCTAATGTGATGAGTTGGTACCAATATTACCTGAATTTTTCTACCGTGAGGCAAAGGGTTCGTCCTATTTTACAATAAGTGTCCAATTAAAAGTTGACACATCATTTAACTTTGTCATGGGTGATCGCACTTCACCATTAGATAAAATATTTAATTTTCATGAGAAAAAATATAAAATTACCGAAAAGTTCTTAGAGTAATTTTTTTTAAATATTAAAAATATTTCAAAGTTCTTTCGCGAGTTAGGTTGAGCCGCATATTTTGAGGCACTATAGCAATCTAGTTGGGCCCGAGTGAAAGCCCAATGTGCCTGGCCCGACCCAAACCATGAGAAACATGCGCCCTAGCAGGCCACGGGCCGGGTCAGTTCGATGGGCCCGTTGTTGGAATATTCAAGTGTTAGAATATTCTTATTATTTAGTTTTGATGATTGTAACAAAATAGATGCATAATAGGAAATAATTGATCCTTGTATAGTTATTAGTTGATCTAGCTAGTTCTTAGTCAATAGGACAATAACCAAGGGGGAACTTAGCAATGCCAGTTGAGTTCAAGGAAGCGAAAAGTATTAGATTAACAATCGAGTCTTATGCCCTTAATGGATTAACAAGCGCAAGTGCATGAAGATTTAATCAAGGCGATCTACCCCAACCGACTGAAGATAGATGTTTTAGAAGCAGACTAGACGACATCAGATGAAGTCAGGACTAATTAGTTTTAGGAAGCTCTGGAAGCTGACTGAAACAACTAACTCAACAGTTGAGGAGCTGACAAGTAATTAACAGTTGATATCGACGACTAACAATTGACAATTATATCTTATAGTCTAAGCGGATAAGTCATTTATAACTATAACTCACATTTCCTAGATGTCAACTCAAGTCATGCCAAAGAAGACGGTTTGTTCAAGTCAAATTATATCTTCAAAGTCAGATAGTTGTTGGAATGAAGTCTTATTCAAATTCAACCATTCAAGAAGCAACACGTGACATTGACCTGACATTTCTCTAAAGCAGAACAGTGAGTAACGACTACTTTTACAAAAAATTGTTGAACCAACATACCTTAAAAGGATTAACATATCATATGTACGAAGCTCAAGGACGATTTTCATGGAAAAAAATAGAGAAATTCATTATAGCTCTCCAACGACTATATTTTAAATTATCTATATAAATACAAAACAATCCCATTGAAGAGCATACATAAATTCTACAAGTCAAAGTGTTGAATATTTGCAAACTCAATTTAAGAATTTCCTAAGAACAAGCTTAAAGAATCCTTATCCAAAGTTTGGTCTTGTTTGTAAATTCATATCTTTAGCTTAGAACCATAATTGCTTCAAACTTGTGTTTGAACAACTTAGTTGGAAATATACATCAAACCCACCTTACATCCTCACCCCTTATAAGTTTTAATTTGTTTATAAAGTGAACTCATTGTAAGAGTATTTGTTCTCACGATAACAAGTAGAGCCTATTGCACGCAAAATGTATCGAGCTCAACGTCTTATTTTTGGGATGTAAAACTACAAGTCCTTTGATTTAAGGAAGAAACTTCATAGTTGAGAGTGAACATAGGACGAGTTTTTTAAACCATTATAAATCCATGTGTGTTTAACTTGCTTTTGATTATTGTTCTTTTTTGCATTTTGCTATTGCAGACACCTAAATTTCATCAAATTTTAAATACCAATAGGCCTCTAAAGCCCAACAAATCAAGTCGGGCTTTTAAAGTCAACAAATTAAGACGGACCTCTAAAGTCGAGTAAATCAAGACGGGCCTCTAAAGTCTAGTAAATCAAAATGGGCCTCTAAAGTTCAATAAATCAAGATGGACCTCTAAAGTCTAAACAAATCAAGATGGGCCTCTGAAGTCCAAACAAATCAAGATGGGCCTCTAAAGTCCAAACAAATCAAGATAGGCCACTAAAGTCCAGTAAATCAAGATGGGCCTCTAAAAACCCAACAAATCAAGATGGGCCTATAAAGTCCAACAAATCAAGACGGGCCTCTAAAGTCCAGTAAATCAAGACGGGCCTCTAAACTCCAGTAAATCAAATCGGGCCCTGTTGGGAATAAAATGATTTTGATTTAGATACCAAAACCCGTGATTGATGATGTTCAGATTAGTTGAGATACACTCAAGTGAGATCAGTTTAGTTGTCTCAGGACACTTGAGTAAGTAGAAATGCTTAAGTCTAAAATCTCAGAAATGTTGTGAGATTTTATAGTTCAGGATAGTTGTCCAAAACTGGAATGTTAGGCAGCTTGATAAGTGTTAAGTACTTTAGGTCAAACTTGCTGAGTTTACAGGACAAGCTTACTGAGTGGACAACATGGCTGAAAAGATCAAGAGTGATAAGGCAATGCTCAATGAATGCAAATGATCAGATCAATTGAAGTACAAATGATCAAGAGCATTGAATGCTAGACTCACAGAAGACACATTTATTGAAGTATTTATTACCATCAAGCCTGAACTAAGCATTGAAGTCTCAGAAGCATTAAAGATTGAAGCATTGAATGAATGTTGGAACATTCTAGTTTGCAGCAGGACTGTTCAGGGGAGTTGTCCCATCTGACCGTTGGTTGAGTGTAGAGTCTGCCACAAATCAACCTTGGGAAATGTGCATATTTAGAATCTGACACAAGTCATCTCAGCCGCATTTTTCAGAAGTCAACACGTTCATTCAAGCAACCATTGAAGAAGTTTTTACTCAGTGGATAAAAGGATGCCAAGCTTCATAACCGTTTCAATGGTGCTGCAAATAGACAAGTTTGAATTGCTATCTCTCCAACGGTTAGTTGTTCAAATTTGCTTATAAATTCAGAAGTGATCAAAGGATTCAAGTATCCAACTACTTGCTATCAAACTATCATCAAGCAATCAAAGGAAACCAAAGCTGTTCTTCAGAATCCCAAGTTTCCTGATCACTTCATATTGCTAAGCCAATCTTTGTAAACATTCAAAGCTTAGCATTGAGATATCCTAAGCCTTTACACTGTTCTTATTGTAAAGGATATCTCTACTAGTTGGAACCAAACCTCAAACCCTTACCTCATTGAGTGAAGTAGTGTTTGTTGTAGAAGTGAGAGTTAAGGACTGTTATTGTGAAACACAGTCTTAAGTCTGAGAGATTGAGCACTAGGACTCAGATTATCCTAGGGATCAAAACACTAAGAGAGTGTTGTTGATCAGTGCACCTTGGCACTATAAAACAAGCTAATTCCATTGTTAAGGAATTATTCTGTTCAATCAGGGAAAGTGGATGTAGGAGCTTGAGTCTCTAAACCACTATAATTTGTGTGCCATTTACTTACTGCATTCTTTATAGTACTTACATTCAATCATATTTCAAAAGAGTTTATTTCAGTAAGTTAAGAAAATCTGTTTTGGACAAAGTCCCTGATCACTGTATTTTCAGAAATTAACTTGGAGTATTCTTTAAAGAAAAAGGCCAACCACATTCTGCACTTAGCAACTCTCTTAGATAGTTATCCAACTGATCACTCAATAGTTTTCAGTAGGACAAGTATCTATTGAAGTTCACACTCAGGATTGTTGTGAGACAACCTCCCTGATAAGACAATCTGTTTGAAAAGAAAAAGAATTTGCATACACAAGTGCATTCCCCCCCCCCCCATACACTTGTGTCATACTCCACCAAGGACCAACAAGTGGTATCAGAGCAGGGGTTCAAAGACCACTGCTTCTGAATATCCATCTGATTTTCAAAACACATTATTTTCTGTGGTCACTGAACTGATCCAAATTTCTGAAAAACCTTGTTGTGTTTATCTAACCTATTTCTATAGAAATGGCTAACAATGCAGTTCCAGGAGATGCTGTCAACACCATCAACAACATGGGTCCAAACCAAGTCAATCATATTTCTCATCACAAATTGCCAATGTTCTCAATTGAGAATTATGATTTCTGGAAGATCAGAATGAGAGCACATCTTGCTTGTCAGCATGATGAAATGCTCAAAGTCATCACCAGAGGGCCCTTCACATTCAACCAAGCAAATCCCAAACTCACTGATGCTCAGAAAGCAGATCCAAGGGAGTTACTACCAAAGGATGAGGATGAGTTTACAGCTGAAGAAAGAAAAAGGCACAACCTGAACTACATTGTCATGAATACATTGTACCAGACCATTCCAGATGCAGTGATGGGAAGAGTGTACCACTGCACAACAGCAAAAGAGATTTGGGACACCTTAGCACTTATGTGTGAAGGTACCCAGAAGATGAAAGAAAACAAGCTTCAAGTGGCTATCCAAAAATATGAACAATTTTCTATGGAGCCCAATGAAACTATTGATCATCTTGATGGCAGATTCACTAACATCATGAATGAGATAAACTCTCTTGGCAAGTTCTATGCCAAAAGAGAAGTTGTTTTGAAGATTCTGAGAAGTCTCACATCCAAGTGGGACATATACTCTGTCATGATGCAAAACACCAGCAATCTTGACAACATGCCCATGCAGCAAGTGTTCTCTGAACTCAAAGCATATGAGTTTGATTTGAACAGAAAGAAAGTGCATGATGAGCCATCCTCCTCAAGCAAAGGTGTTGCTTTCAAAGCTGCTGAAACAGAAAAGAAGAGTACTCAAAGATCCTCTCAAACTGTTTCAAAATCTGAAATGAAGGAGGAGCTGGCACTTATGGCTAGGAGATTTGAGAAGCTCAACTCCAGATTTGGTAGATACAAAAAGTTCTACCAAGACAACATAACCAGAAGGAGATTCAGTTCTCCTGACAACAAATCAGAGGACAAAGTCTCTGATGAGAAGAAAGAAGATAGATATGCTGATAGAAAGAAGTACAACAAAGCTGAACCATCATCATCAAGGAGGAAGGAGTCCTCAAGCAAGAAGAATGATGATGAAGATGTGTGTTACAACTGCCAGAAAAAGGGTCACTTTCAGTATGATTGTCCTGACCTGAGCTCAAAAGAAAGAAAAGAAAGGCAGAACAAAAGAGACAAGAGGCTGAACAACAGGAAGGCCATGGTAGCTGGGGAATCAGTAAGTGAAGAGAGTGTCTACTCTTCTGATGATGGACTATTCTCCAACAGTGACAGTGATGAAGACTGTCTGTTGGTCCCTGAACGAGTAGTGAATGGGATTAAAGTCTAGAGGGGAGGGGTGAATAGACTTTAAAACTTTTTCAAGAGAGTTGGGAACCTCTTCTGATTGCTATGTCAACTGGACTACAAGTCTGCTGGTCCAGATGACTATAGTGATCTGAATGAAGAGGTTATATGCGGAATTATGGTAGGCCTTGATTAGACTCGTTCTTTTAGTTTCTTAAGAAAGTGTTAACTTGTTTTGCTTAATGAAAATGCTCAGCTGATGCTGGTTTGAAAGTTATGGCCTTGTTTTGAAGACAGTTGAAAATACAGTATGCACTATATAAAGATAAATGAAATGACAGAAATATAAAGTGCAGTAAGTAAATAACACCAGGTTTATAGTGGTTCGGATATACGTTCCTACGTCCACTCTCACGTCCCAACGTGATGTTTAATCCCTTTAATTTACCAAAAATTACAAGGGTCTTGTCCTTTATAGTCCCAAGGATAGGACTTTGAGATCTGAGCCGTCCTAACAACTACGGTCTCCACAAGCGATTGTAAGCACTTGCACTTTGAGGGGTTCAAAAACTTTAACCTTTCGGTGAGGGTTTGGGGTTTTTGAAGGATATCCAACTAATGGTTCAAGCTTATAAATTGCTTAACCACTATGCCTAAAACAATGGATTTACAAATATTCTAATGGTTTCTGGCTCTTGGAGAATTCTTAGAACAGTATGGCTTTTTGCTTGATTGCTTGCTTAGCTTGTTGAATTCTCTCGTTGTGACATCGTGTTTGTGATTTCTCATCCTCTTGTATTTATAATGGTGATTGCTTGCAACTAGCCGTTGGAGTTGACTAGCCGTTGGGGCAATCTTTCCATATTGGCTTGATTCCTTGATTCCAGCCGCTTGATTGCTTCAATCCTGGGATCATGTCAATCTTCTAAATAAGGTAGGTCTTATTTTGAATTGCAAGATGACTTTGGAATCAGCCGAGTCCTGGAAGAGCACATAGTCTTCTGATCTGTAGTACTAGTCTTCTGACTACTCTTCTGGCCTTAGGTCTTATGTCTTCTGATATCAGTCGAGTAACACTCTTCTGATCTGGCAATTCTTTGTGCTGCTTTAGGCCATCTTCAATCTTGGACTCCATCAGATAAGTAGGTATACAAGCACCTTAACTTATCTGGTCTTCAAGGATCTTCTAGTCTTCATGTCTTCTACTCTTCTCATCTTGAGGATAGGCATGTAAGCCAGGGCTGTGCTGATCCGCTGGTATCAATACATTTGATCACACAAGACTAGTCTAAGCTGTTCTATACAAGTCAGGTGATCCTATTACATTTATAAACTCTAAGTGTTTTGGCCATCAAAACTATACTAACATCAAGTGGGGCTTAGGATGAATTTATATCCCAACAATTTCCCCCTTTTTGATGAAGCCAAAACTATACTTGATAAATGCTCTTAATGAAATAAGATAAGAGTTTATAACATTTTAAACTGAAGTATCTGATGAAAACAATGAGAGTTTGTCTTGTAAGCAAAAAGAACTAGAACTTGAATATATATAGAGCTTTTACAGATTACAAGTAATAGTTTCTTTAAACTTCTAAAGTAGTCTTCATCAGGTCTTCTGATCTTCAAATGCGGTAGGCAAGGTACAAACGACTTCGAACATCTTCCATGTGTTGTACGTCTGTAACATTCTCCTCTTCATAGATTTTATACAAAATCCTTTTGATTTCAATCTTGTTGGCTCTTCCTGGGTCCATAATGGGTGGATCCCATCTTGGTTCTTCAGGTGTTAGGATTCTGCAATTGTCAAGTTCTTTGGCTGTCTTGACAATTTCTTCCCAGAACTCTGGATCTTCAATGTTCATGAACTGGGAGAATTGAAGAAATTCTTCTTCATAAGTAGGGAGAGGGCCAAATTTCCTTACTATGTGGTGTTGAATTTGCCACTTCTTCTTCAGGGGATATCATCTTGGTAGCTCATCTTGAAGGGCTAAATAATCCACATAATTGCTATCAAACACCAGGACACCACTGTCTTCTTTTGCTTTGTCCTTGAGTGTTTTCCTGAGCTTGGTTATTTTCCTTTCAAATTTGGCTTTGAATGCCTTCGCATCATTTAGCTTCTTTTGCTTAAGCTCTTGAGCTTCAAGCAACTTTCTTTTCTTCAACTCTAGAGCCTCTTTCTCTTCTGCAGTAGGCTCTGCTGGAGTTGACTTCTTACTAAACTGAGCTGACTGAGCTTGCTCATCTGCCTTCCTTTTCCTTGTCATTCTCTTCTCAGAAACTTGTTCTACAGGAGCAGTGATCTGTAGAGTCTTGGCAGGAGGTTGAGTGGGTGCTTGGGTATCTTTTTGAGCAATTTCTTTGCCTTTGCCTTGCCTGCTCTTGATTTTTCTTTTTAAACCACCCAAGGTTTCATTCAACTCATCTTGAGATACTACCATTACAGCTTGCTGTGCAGTGGACTTCTCAAGAGCCTTTATCAATACATCTTCCCCCTTTTTGGCTTCAGCAAGTGCAGCCGCAAAAGGCTTCATAGCATTCAGAATTTCTACTTTCAGAGTCTGCTTCAGGGCCATGGCATTGACTTTGCCAACTTGGGTCAGATAAGATATGCTGTGCTCAAGAACTTCAGCATGAGAATTGGAGGAGGAGGCAGCTTCAAATCTAATTGTAAGTGCTTCCAACTTGGCTGCTGTCTCCTTCAGCCGAGTCTGCAGTTTCTCATTCTCCTCTGCAGCTGCCTTAAGAAGGGTTTGACCTTCAGTGGTTCTTGCTTCAGCATCTTTAATCCTTGACTCGTAGGCGGCCTCCAATTGGGAGATCTCATCAGCAAACATTTTGGAGACATCACCTGCCCTCTTCTGGATGGTGCTTAAGTATTCACCTATCTGATGGTGAAGTGACTCTCCAAACTTGTCTTCAATGTCAATAATCTGGTCATGAAGATGGGTCTTCTGCTCCCTAACAGCTTTTTCAACATATCTTCCAAGCTGTAGGCCTAAACCCTTCTCAAAGTGCAAGTCTATTGCAGCTTTGACCTGTGAGCAGATGTCTGTTGTATAGTCAACGGATGAAGTAGAAGGTAAGGCAATACCTTGAGGTTTTCGATGAACTATTAGAGCTTTGCCTCTTTCTTCAGCTGAAAGATACTCTACATTGAGGAATGAGGTAGTGGCCTTAACCAGATGGGTCATGATCCTTTCTCCTCTATCAATGAAGTGAGTCAGGTCATCTTTAGGCATGAAGTGAGCTGGTACCCTGACTACTTCTCTTTCAATTTCTACCCTGTCAGCTGGTTCAGCTGAGTCTTCCACCAATGCTGGTGCAGCTGAGTCGTCCACCTTAGCTTTTTCAGCTGTCTGCTGATCTGATGAGCCTTCTGGGACAGAGACAACATCAGTTGGTATTCCTAGAATCCGGTTGCAAACAACAGTCAGTGCCTCTGCTGATAGTAGCTGAGCAAAAGATTGAACCTGAGCAACTTCCTTTTGCTCCATCTCCCAATCGAGGAAATTTTCTTTTCCTCCCATTCCTTCCATGACCTCAAGAAGGTCATCCACATCATCTCTTCTGAGCTCAATCCAAGTACATATCCTAAGTACTTGTTCAAATTGGATTGAATTCTCATCAACACCAGGAGTAGTAGACTTGAGCAGGTTGGCTATCTTCATCCTCATTATCTTCTCCCTTGTGCACATTGGATAGTGCACCATGTTGTAGTGAGGGTGAGAAGGGCCTGCTTGAACCAGGTCTGCTGGTGCCAAGTCTTCTGGAGCAGATGGGGCTGTGTGGGTAGGAGATTGGGTAGCTGGGGCATTTTCCTCTGCTGTGTGAGTATCAGCAGGGATTTGGGAAGTGATATCTTCTTGTTGAGATTGATCTTCAGTGTGTTGTTCATCAGCAGGGTTTTGGGTCTGCTGGTCTGGTTCTATTTCTACTTGAAGATCAGTAGATGGTTGAGCTTGATGATCTTGGACATCTTCTGTTTGAATATCAGCAGGGGTAGGCAATTGTGGTTCAAGGGTTGATTGATGTTGGGCTTGTTCCTCTGCTGTGTGAGTATCAGCAGGGATTTGGGTATCAGTGTTTGAGGGTTCAGATGGGTTGGAATCATCAGAAGGGTTGAAGGATGTAATAGGGGCTATGCTCATGGGAGTTGGGAGCCTGGATTTCTTGGATTTCTTGGTGAAAGAAGAATTGTTCTTCTTTCTCTTCTGACCCTTTGACAACTTGGAAGGTGTGAAAGTGAGAGAGGGGTTAGAAGTACCTGCCTTCTTCAAAGGAGAGGCATTGGGAGTGGCATCTGAATCAGATGGGGAGATGAGCCCTGATCTGATTAGAATTCTTCTTTGTGCTAAGGTCTGATTGTCATCATCATCATCCTCAACAGCCTTCTTTTGAGCCTCTTCTTTGGAGGGCTCCTCTTCTTCTTCTGCAGCAGAGTCATGAGCAGACTCTTCTGCCTCCTCAACAACATCTTTGGAAGATGCTTCAGCCAACAACTTCCTCCTCTCTTCTTTCAACCTTGCTGCCTCAGCAAGAGCTTCCTTCCTCAAATAATACTTGGATGTGTGGAAGGTCTTGTGAGGTCCCATCTTGTATTTCTTTGGGAGCACGTCTGGAAGGATAATACTCAGCTTGTTGACAAAGCTGACAGTAGCTGTTACCTTCCATTCTCTTGACTGTAAGTCCAAAGTAACTTTCTTGGCCTCAAGAGCAATCCTATCCAAAAATAGCCCTTGCTAATCTCCATCAATCTGATCCCAGATTGCAGCCATAACTCTAACCTTTAAAGTAGTAACAGCATCATGACTGAATGTGTTACCAAGCAACATCTTGCCTGCAATATCCATCAGGGTTTGAAACTTAGGTTCAAGTTGGGATTTCTTGAGTCCAGAGGCATCAATAGCCTTGATTCTTCCATCAGTAAACATCACCATATACTTCTTTTCTCTTCCCATAATGTAGGTAGAGATGTTTATGTTCCCCCTTGACAAGCCGAAAAGTTCCTGAAGGATTTCCCTTGTTATCTTGACTTTGTGTCCACCCATGACACTTTCAACATAAGATCCCTTCATCACAGTGTTTGAATAGAAGGCCAGCACATCTTGTTCATAGACATTAGTTGGTGCTGCTTCCAGAAAATCACGAAGGTTGAGGTTGATGCAGCGAAGAAGGATCTCCTTGTTTGCAGCTGTGTGTTTGCCCTTGAAAAATAGAGCATTCTCTGTGAAAATCTTCCCTTCCCTAGACCACTTTGTTGCATCTAGAGTTCCAGTGCTCTTGGTCTTCTCGTCATAAATCTCGATGATTGCCATTCTGAGAATTTGAGTGTAAGGTTTGGAATGTTTGAGAGATTTTGAGAGCAATTGAGTAATGTGAGCGAAAGGGTTTAGGAGAGGTTTAAGGGTGTGTATATATACTCCAACAATACTTGATCTAACGGTCAGATTTGATTTTGATGTGGAGTAGTACCCAAGATTTCCTTCTTTGATTTCGCCCCGTTTCCTTTAATTTTGCCGGCTGAGTTTGCCATGTGGCAATTGTTGATTTACTGGCAATATGGTAATCAAGTACTAATGACATCATTACCAAAAATAGCCGTTGTGACTAATTTTGTGGCAAGAATTGATCATCAAAGGCCGTTTTCTATAAGTGAATTTCATTCCTTATATAGGCCAATTTCTTTAATTACATTCAGGAGTAAATCTAGAATGAATTACATGATCAAAGATAGTCATTATGTTCTGAAATAAAGTGATATAATCAGCAGAGTGAGGTCTTCTGATTTCTGCAAAAAGGTCTGCTGATTTCCTTGAAAGTCTTCTGGTCAGCTGAGTTGGTCTTCTGATCAGCTGAGTAGAGGATTGGGGTTTGCTGTGATGATCCAACCTGGATGATGGATCTTCCAGCTTTATTGTGAGTGATGATCCAACCTGGTTTGATTGATCTTTCAACTCTATCTCTGAACCATGTAGGACCATCAAATCAATTTGATGATCAGCCTGGATGATATCCCACTGGTTCAGATTGCCCTCACCATCTGATGTTCCTCATCATCAGATGGGTTGTAGCATCTAATGTGTCCTTGTTGAATTTCTTCGCTTCTCTTGAAAGGGAAGAAAGATTGGAAGAGGCTTCAATGGAGTGTGAAGAGAGAGCCATGGACTGGGTCTTCTTGATTTGTTTAGACACAGTAGCCTTTGATAGCAAACTCTCCATGTAGAACTTCCCCCTGTAGAAGAAGCTCTGCTTGCTTGCTACTTTGTCCTCTGCATCTCTCCTTCCTCTAGTTTTCAACAAGAACGTCTCTCCTTCCTTTAGTTTTCATAGGCATACTTATGTTGGATAAACCAAGTATGATGATCTGCATCATCTTCATCTTCTGGACAAATCTTCATCTCCTTCACCCAAGACCTTGGTTGAGGGATGATCTCCATTCCATCTCTTCTTCTGATTGTCTCCATACCTGAAACAAGAATAATAGTTAGTGATTTGTGTTCTTAGGTGTTCTCACAACTTCCTCCTTTTATAGAGGTAGAAATGAGGTAGTGGAGTGAAAGATGACAAAACTATAGAGTTGATAGGTCTGAATTTCTGAAAAGTTACTTCTTAAGATCAACAATAAGATTCTTGATCTAAGGGTTCACATTTAAAGAGATCCAGCCTCTATCTTATGGAATGCAGAATTTATAAATTTTGAGAAAAAGTTATTTGGAATCCGTACAGTGCATGCATACTGTTGAGTCGGTGAGGTTGGTGTATTAATCCAACCAAGTATAACTCAATAGTATACTGTATGTATGTATATAAATAAAGTATTTTATGAAGAATAGTTTATTATTATACATAGATATACATTGCTTAGAGTAAAGATGTCAAATAACTTTGTTCAAGTCTGCTGGATATATATATATATATATATAATATGCAATGCAGATTTGTAGAGTATTTAATCAAAGATTCTTAAGGTATCATTGATTCCCCCTTGATTAGATGACTCTATGTTTTCCCTCAACTTTATTTGTCTTCATCGGGAAAGAACTTCCCTGAAGATGAGGGTGTCTATTCACCTCATCTGATCCTCCTGGTCTGCTGCAATTGTATCAGCTGAGGTCTTCAGCTGATCTTTGCACTTTATGTGCTTGGATCCAGGAGTCCTAAGCTGTAGCATAGGGTCTTGAATCGTTCTTCAGCTAGGGGCTTAGTGAAGATGTCTGCTCTTTGGATATCTGTGTGAATTTTCTCCATCTTGATGTCCTTCTTTTCAAGGTGGTCTCTTATGAAGTGGTGTTGAATGTCAACATGCTTGCACCTTGTGTGGAGGACTGGATTTTGAGTGATGGCAATGGCACTGCTGCTGTCACAATAGATAGGGACTTCTCTTGCCTCTACATTGTAATCCTTGAGTTGTTGAACTAGCCAGAGCAGCTGACTACAACAACTTCCAGCTGCCATATATTCTGCTTCAGTGGTGGAGGTTGCAACTGAAGTTTGCTTCTTAGAGAACCATGATATCAGCTTGTTGCCTAGGAATTGACAGGTTCCAGATGTGGATTTCCTATCAATTCTACATCCTCCATAGTCTGAGTCAGAATAACCACTCAATTCTAGATTGTCATCAGCAGGGTACCATAGTCCTAGATTGACTGTTCCTTTTAGGTACTTGAGAATCTTCCTTGCTGCTTCTAGATGACTTTGCTTTGGGTTTGCTTGAAACCTAGCACATACTCCTACAGCAAATGTTATGTCTGGTCTGCTAGCTGTAAGGTATAGTAGAGATCCAATCAGTGCTCTATATTCAGCTTGATCAACTGCCTTTCCAGACTCATCTGGTTCCATTTTAAAAGATGTCATCATTGGAATCCTTGCAGTCTTGCTTTGTAGAGCTTTGAATCTTTCTAATAGGCTTTTGGTATACTTGGACTGGTTGATGAAGATCCCTTCTGGACTCTGCTTGACTTGAAGTCCTAGGAAGTAATTCATCTCACCCATCATGCTCATTTCAAACTTTCCTTGCATAAGTTCAGAGAACTTTTTGCACATCTCTTGATTGGGTGATCCAAATATAATATCATCTACATATATTTGCACCATTAGAATGTCTTCTCCTTCTTGTATTCTGAAAAGTGTTCTATCAACTTTGCCTTTTGTATATCCATTGTCAAGTAGGAATTGTGGCAATGTGTCATACCAAGCTCTAGGGGCTTGCATTAGACCATAGAGAGCCTTCTTCAGTCGATATACTTGATCACCTTTTTCAAATCCTGGAGGCTGCTCTACGTACACTTCTTCTACCAGAATACCATTTAGAAAGGCACTCTTGACATCCATTTGATATACCTTGAAGCCCATATATGATGCATAAGCTAGAAACAGTCGAATGGCTTCTAATCTGGCTACTGGAGCAAAAGTTTCATCATAGTCAATCCCTTCAGATTGTGAATATCCTTTTGCAACTAGCCTTGCTTTATTTCTAGTTATCACATCATTTTCGTCCTTTTTATTCTTGAATACCCACTTTGTTCCTACTACATTGTGGTTTTCAGGACAATCTACCAATTCCCATACTTCATTTCTTTCGAATCGGTTTAGTTCTTCTTGCATAGCAGTGATCCAATTGATATCTGTCATTGCTTCTTCTATCGAAAGCTCAAACTCCCAACCTTCCTGAACCAGAGTTTGACTTTAAATCAACTGAGTTGTATCAACAGATTGTGAGAGAACATGAGGAAATTTCTATCAAAGTCTCTGAACAACAAAAGTTGATTGATGATCAAGAACTGGCCTTGAGGAAAAAGGATTTTGATCTTAGAATTCTTCAAGCTAAATTTGACAATCTCTCAACTGAATTTGATACTCTGAAATTGAGTGAGGGGAGCTTAAAAATGAAAATGTCTGCCTTGAACAAATCTGCTAAGGCAATAGAGGAAATTAAAGGGTTTCAAAGACCATTTGCTCAAAGAGGTGGATTAGGCTATAATCCATTTGAACCCTCACCTGGTCTTAGTATTGCCTCATCAAGCAATTCTAAGATGACTTTTGTAAGATCAGTGGCTCAACAAAATGAAATGGAAGTAAACCAACCACTGATCAAGGAAAAGGGTAAAGGAATTTTTATACCTAATCAAGTAAACAATGTCTCTAAACCCATACCTAAGGAAAAGGTTAAGAACATTGTATACAAGAGAAATGAGGTTCAGAAGGGTAGAACCAATGGAAGGTCAACCAATCTGAATTTTCATCAGTGGAGTTGTCCAAAATCTGCTCAGAAAAGGCCAACTCAAAAGAAGCAACCTCAACTGAATAGATTAAGGCCCAACCCCTCTGATAGGTATAAAAGCATCAGGAAGCCTGGACCTTACATGCCAATAGGAAAAGGCCATCCAAACCCTCATCCTCAAAAGTCTTATCAAGCTGCACCTAAGTCTAGTAACTTCAGGAGATATGCCCCAAAGAAATTCACCAACTCTCCTGAACCTTACAAGACTAACACTTATGCACAGAAATCACCCATGGCATTTAAGGGTAAGACTGTGTATGTAGATGTAAATGGAAACCAAGTCAGTCACTTAGAGTCTATCAGAGTAATTAGGCAGATTTGGGTTCCAAAAGGTACAGCTAACCCTCTAGGACCCAACATTCAAAGGGTACCTAAAATTTGACTTTGCAGGACTGCAAGGACCACAAGAAGAGGAGAAGCATCAACAAGAAAACAGCATGGTACTTGGACAGTGGATGTTCAAGACACATGACTGGGAACAAGGAGCTTCTCTCAGAATTTATTGAAAAAGATGGTCCTTCAGTAACCTTTGGAGACAACTCTCAAGGGATCACAAGAGGTTATGGTACATTAAACATTGGTAGTGTCAAAATTACTGATGTCTCATATGTCCTGGGCCTAAAATACAATTTGTTATCTATAAGTCAAATCTGTGATAAAGGATATAGTGTTGAATTTGCACCAAATGAATGCATTATCAAAAATAATTCAACACAACAGGTGCTACTAACAGGGGTGAGAAAGGGAAATGCCTATTTTGCAGATTGGAGCAAAACCCCTAAAGCAGTTTGTCTTGTTGCCAAAAGCACAAGTGAGCAAAGCTGGCTATGGCACAAAAGACTAAACCATCTAAATTTCAAAACCATCAACAAGATTGCAAGAAACTCTCTAGTTAAAGGGCTGCCTAATCAAGTGTTCACCAAAGAACATATATGCCAGCCATGTCAGGAAGGAAAGCAGATCAAAGCTTCATTCAAAGGAAAGCCTGTCATCTCAACTGAGAGAGTTCTTCAACTACTGCATATGGATTTATTTGGTCCAATTATCCCAGTAAGTATAAATGGAAGAAAATATGCTTTAGTTGTTGTTGATGATTTCTCCAGGTACACTTGGGTAGTATTCTTGCTAAACAAAAAGGAGACCCAAGTCAAGCTACCTGAATTGATGATGAGATTGAGCAATGAAAAAGGCCTAAGTATTGTCAAGATCAGATCAGACAAAGGCACTGAATTCATAAACTCATACATCAATGAGTACTGCAGCAAGAATGGCATCACTCATGAGACTTCAGCAGCAAGAACACCTCAACAAAATGGGGTTGCTGAAAGAAGGAACAGAACCTTGAAAGAGGCAGCAAGAACATTGATTGCTGAATCCAAACTGCCTAAAAGGTTCTGGGCTGAAGCCATTAGCACTGCATGTCACACTCAAAACAGATCCTTAATCACCAAAGGTCAAGGTAAAACCCCATATCAAATATGGAAAGGTAGATTGCCCACTGTTGCTTACTTTCACATATTTGGTTGTAAGTGTTTCATTCATAATAATGGGAAAGAGCAATTGAAAGCTTTTGACAGCAAAGCTGATGAAGGAATATTTGTTGGATATTCACAAATCAGCAAAGCTTACAGAGTCTACAATTGCAAAACCCTTATTGTGGAAGAAACACCTCATGTTGTGTTTGATGAATCTATTAATGAGTTCAGGGATAGAAACCTGAACATTGATGAAATAACACAAAGAACAACCAGATTAAGGCTTCAAAGCAAAGAAACAGTGTTTGTAGATGTTGCCCAGCCTGAACTTGATGACAATAAAAAACTGGACAATCTACCTGATGGCAATCAACCAGAAGCCAACCAACCTGAAGGTGAAATTGAACTGACTAACCCCATCCCAGTTCAAAACCAGGTAACAACTACCAATGAAGAAGCAGGCAATGCTGAGGTAGTAAATGGATCCAATATTCAAGGGGGAACCAATGAAAATGTCAACTTATCTGACAATGAGGACAATACCCCTGAATATGATCCTGAACTTGATCCTTCAACTAACTTTCCTGAATTTAATGAGTCTAGTGATCCAACTTCAGATGAGGACAATCCTCCTGAAGGGATCAGGTCTAGAAGGACTTGGTTGCATGACCACCCAACTAGCCTGATACTTGGTAACCCAAGTGAAGGGATCAAAACTAGAAGGTTTCATGGAGAAAGTGCTTTGTTTTGTTGTTTCCTTTCAGAACAGGAACCAAAAGATATTGAGGAAGCACTTCAAGACACCAACTGGATCATAGCCATGCAAGAAGAGCTGAACCAGTTCACCAGAAATGAAGTATGGGAGCTGGTGGATAGGCCAACTCATCAAGATGTCATTGGAACCAAATGGGTGTTCAAAAATAAGAAAAATGAAAATGACATCATTGTGAGAAACAAAGCAAGACTGGTGGCCAAGGGATATTGTCAATCTGAAGGGATTGATTATGATGAGACCTTTGCTCCAGTGGCTAGACTTGAAGCAATCAGACTCTTCTTAGCATATGCAGCTCACATGAGGTTCAAGGTGTATCAAATGGATGTGAAGAGTGCATTTCTCAATGGGGTACTCAAGGAAGAAGTATATGTTGAACAACCCCCAGGCTTTGAAGAAGGAGACAAGGTGTACAGATTAAAGAAAGCCCTCTATGGCTTAAAGCAAGCTCCAAAAGCTTGGTATGACACCTTATCACAGTTTCTACTAGATCATGGTTTTGTCAAAGGCACTGTTGACAAAACCTTGTTCAGAATCTGTGAAGGAGATGATATTTTGTTAGTCCAAATCTATGTGGATGACATTATATTTGGATCTCCAAATGAGAAGCTGTGTGAGAAATTCTCCAAACTCATGCAGAGCAAATTTGAGATGTCCATGATGGGATTGATGAATTTCTTCTTAGGACTTCAAGTCACTCAATCCAAGAAAGGAATATTCATCAATCATGCCAAGTATACAAGGGACATGATCAAGAAATTTGGATGTGCAACAAGCAAGCCAGTTAGAATTCCTATGAATACAAACTGGAAGATGGATCCTGATGAAAATGGAGAATCAACAAACTCCACCAACTACAGAGGAATCATAGGATCCTTGCTATAGCTCACTACAAGCAGGCCTGACATCACATTTGCAGTTGGAGTGTGTGCAAGATTTCAAGCAAATCCAAAGAAGAGCCATCTTGATGCTGCCAAGAGAATCCTAAGATATCTCAAGGGATCTGAGAATCTTGGATTATGGTATCCAGCTGATGACAACATTGAGCTCACTGGTTATTCAGATGCAGATTATGGAGGATGTAGAATTGACAGAAAATCCACCTCTGGAACATGTCAATTCTTGGGCAGCAAGCTTATCTCATGGTTCTCCAAGAAGCAAAATACAGTTGCCACATCAACAACTGAAGCAGAATATGTAGCAGCTGGAAGTTGCTGTGCTCAGATACTTTGGCTTAGGCAGCAACTTAGAGATTACAAAGTCATCTCCAATGAAGTTCCAATATTCTGTGACAACAATAGTGCAATTTCTATATCACATAATCCAGTGCTACACACTAGATGCAAACATGTTGATATCAAGCATCACTTCAAAAGGGATCATGTGGAGAAGAAAGATATCAAGCTTGTCAAAATTCACACTAATAAACAAAAAGCTGATATCTTAACTAAGCCATTAGCTGAAGCAAGGTTCTTGGAACTTTCAGCTGAATTGGGCTTACTTGATCCAGGAAAGATGGAGAAATGAAGGAAGGAAGCTCATATGAAGGGGGAAGTTCATTAAATTGAACTTCAGCAAGGTTGACCAACCTCACTGAAGCAGTCTGCCAAAAAGGGAAAACTCAGTAGAGTTGTCCTTGGAGTGTTCAACAATGTTGGTCAGGAAATTTGTCCTAGTGGGACCCAGTCAGCAACATTGGGACCCACTCAGGCATGTTGGTCAGCTATTTTGACCAAAACTGAAGTCAAAACACATCTCAGGATGTTTGTCCGAGTTTATAGGGTGATAATTGCTATTTTTAGCATTGATTGGACATTTAAAAGATTTCTTGGTCTAAGAGTAGGCCATTTTAGGATGGCGTGTACTATTAAGATTTTTGCCCCCAATATGGCAAATCAGCATTTAATGCAAAAATCTCTTTTAAGATTGCATTAATTACTGTGCCATCATCAAAGTCATTGATTAGCAAGTAACCTTCATCAAACCGTCCCAAACCCACTACCCCACAATATCCAATTGGTTTTTAACCTTATCCACCTTCACAAATCATTAACCAACGGTTAATAATTTTGCCTCATATATAAACTCTTAGGTTTTTATCCCCTTCCCTACGCACTCATATTTTTCCAACACTTAAACTTTGTGAAAACCTCTCGAAATCTGCAACTCTCTCAAAACCCATCCTTCTCACAAACTTATCCATGGCTCCCAAAATCAAAAGAGAAGAGCTAGTAGATTTCAATGATTCCTCCTTGGACATTGACTTCTCTTATCTCAGTAATCCAAATTCTCTTTGGTTTGAGAAGTTGGTGGCCTTTGACAGCCCATATAAAGAAGTTCAACCAGTCCTCCAATGGCTAATGGAGGCAGGGCTTGAAAAGTTCTTAGGCACCAAGCCTGATTCTCGTTTGAATCCATTTATGGCCGAGTTCTTTGCCCATCTCAGATGGAAGGGTAAAAAGGGTGATGTGTGCACCAAGTTGACTTATGCTGAAGAAGATGAAGAAGAAGAGAGTCAACACACCATCATCTTCACTGCTGAGGATCTTGATGCTAGTTTTGGGCTACCATCTGAAGGCCAAAATCCAGAATTCTACAGAGAAGGAGAGGAGCAGGAGTTCTCCAATCCATGGATGAAAGTACCCAAAAAGCTGGTAAGTGCTCAAAACAAGAAAACATTGAAACCAGTTTATGAGCACTTATTTGATTGTGTTGTGAAAAGCTTATTGAGCCACTCTGGAAGTGTTGAACAAATTAGTATGCCAAAATTGAGAGTAATGGCTGTTGTGATTGACTCTGCTGAGAAAAGAGTCAAGTTTGACTAGAAAAGCTTCATTCTAGATAAAATGATGAATGAGAAGTTTAAGTTCAAAGAGGTGAAGCACCACAAGGTGGTGGTGGATGGGAGACTTCAATTTTGCACAAGAGCAAGCTTGCTCTTGGAAAGATTTGCTCACTACACTCACCTCCAAGCCAAGCCAAAGCCTTTTCCTGCCCAGAAAGTGATGTTTAGGAAGGTGTCCTCAAAGACTGAGAAGAGGAAGCAAGAGGCAGCATCCAAGAAGGCATTGGCTGTTGCACCAGTTATCAGGTCATCCCCCAGAAAGAGGAAAGCTCAACCAACAATGAGTCAGCCCAAGATGAAGAAGATGAAACAAATTCTCAGTGAATCTTCCCCTGAAAGCCAATCTAGAAGTGGAGGTGCCACTTCTGAAGAAATTGATAGAGTGGAGGAAGAAGGAGTCAATCCTCCTGAAGAAAGTGAAGAAGTCAGGGAAATTGTCCCTCTGGAGCCTGAATCTGTAACAGAGTTTAGAGACCTTGAGAAGCCAACAAGGTCAGAGAGAAGGAGAAGGATAATCAAAACTTCTGAGAAGCAGAAGTTGATGGAGGATGAGAAAAAGAAGAAGGAATTCTTCAAGGAGATTAGACAAGCAAGTAGGTCTAACTCCAAGTCAAAGTCAAAGCCCAACAGCCCTGGAGCTAACTCTCATGATATTCAATCTCAAAGAATATCACCAAGGCATGAAGAAGAGGAGTGCAAGACTCCTGAAGATGCCCCAATTGTGGCCAAGAAAGTTTACTCTCCTGAAGGTGCTCCTGATAGAACAGGCATTGATGTGTTAGCTGATTTGGTTGAAATTGAAGATAGGCCATTCTCCCCACTTGATCCCAGACTTCTTTCCTATACCAAACTTCTTGAAACTGTTCTTCAAGAAGGTGATCAAGTTATTTATCCACCCATTCCAGCCATTCCAATAACCTCCTCAGGAACATTGCTCTCTAAAGCACCTGAGTCCCAAATTGTTTTAAGTTCTTCTGAACCCAACCCATCTGAACCCAACCTTTCTGAGCCCCAGCCCAACTTACCTGAATCCCAATCCAATCCTCCTGAATCCCAAGCCAACTCTTCTGATGGAGATGGAAGTGATGAAGAGTATACATATGAGGGGATGCTAAGGCAGATTGCCAAAGCTAATGTGGACCAGCTCTATCCAGGATTGAAGGATTATCCAAGGCTGCAACAATAATTCTATGATCTCAGAGCCCTTGTTGAGATCAAAGATAGGACAATGGTGGAAATAGCTCAGGCTATTCAGGATAAAGGAGCTAGCTGGTGGCAGGTGGAAGAAAACAGGCTCTTACATTTTGCAAATGTAAAGAAGTCCAGTGTGTTGACCACTGAGGCCTTATTTTGTGCCATTGTACATGAGAAGGTGATTGCTGAAAGAGAAAGAATTGCACAAGGCCTTAAGCATCCTAATAGCACATCTGATGATAATGATGATGATGATGACAACACCAATCCCAATCCTCATGGCCTCAATTCTGCTCAGGTACATTACTTGACCTATCATTCAATTAAGGACTCTGATCAATCAGAGGAGTTGACCAAGGGTGGTGACTCAGTCCAAGATGCATTGGCCAAGGATGGTTCTTCTGAGCCTGAGGCACAGCTTGACAATGTTGAGACTTCCATGGGAGAAGCTGGTTTGACTAAAGCCTCATCAATGTCAGGTCAGTTGGACATTGACCAGCCTTTAGTCATTCAGGATGACTCAGTGGACTTGGGATGCCCAAGCACTGTGATCTCCCAACAACTGCCCTCTACGGATCCTAATGAGGATATGGAGGTGTCAGGATTAGGAATGGAAGGAGTTGAAAAGGATGTTAGTATGGAAAAATCAGAGGGAGATGGTGAGAATTGTGTGATTACTGGCAGTTTGAGTGCACCAAAATTAGAGGGAGATGAAGTAGAAATATTGGGTGCAGCCCAATATGAGAGTCAGGCTATTCTTCAAGTCAAATCTGAACTTGATGAATCCCTTGGTGAAATGAGGCCTAATTCTCCAGTGAATGTGAGTCCATCTGATATGAATGAAGAAAATAACTTAGGTGAAAATGAGAGTGTAGGTGCTGATGTATCAGACCTAATGGGAGAAGAAAAGAATGAGGGTGTTGAGGGTGTTTTAACTAACCCTTTGAGTTTTGCAGATTCAGTGGTTGTTACAATTGAACAGATTTTTGCAGATGCTTCCCTCACTGACATTCCAATAGATGCTGATACTGATCTTGAGGCAATTTCAGCAAATGTGTCCACTTTGAACAAGATATACTTTGAGCAAGCTAATGCAACTGAGGCTGGTTTGCAAATTGCAACAAAGACTGCAACATCCATTGAGCAACAGTCAGAGAAGTTGGACAATCTGGTCAGGGAAGTTGGGAAGGCACATGCTGAAACAGTGGATACCCTTGATGACCAAGGCAAAACTCTAGCCTCTGTGGAGATGAGGCTTACAGGATCTGAAGAAGTAATTTTGCCAACTTTGGATGCCAGGATTTGTGGTGTTGAAACTGGACTGCAAACAGTTTCAACAGAGGTAACCAAGGCAAAGGATGCAATGGCAAAATTCACTAAGACAGTGAAGAAAGAGCAGCAAGGCCTCAAAGATCTTTACAAGCACAATGTGACAGCTTTAAGAAGGACAATCAAAGATGCATTGAGGCAGATAACAACAGCTCAGAGGAGGAAAGCTGAGGAGCTGAAGGCTGCTATGGTAAAGGAGGCTGCTGAAAAGTTCACAGTGGAACTGATGGCCAAGGTCTCTGATCAAGTTGTGTCCAACCTCACTGACCAACTGCAAGCCAAACTTGATCAATCCTTGAAGGCCACTCTTGATGCCATTGTTGCTCAGAAAATGAAGCCTGTCCACACCTTTCTGAGTATGGCTGATGACAAGATGCAGAACATTCATGATGAGAATGTGTATTTGCTGCAGGAATTAAAGTCCCTCACTCATGCTCACTCACATCTCTATGTCACTATGAGTGAATTGAAGCTCCAATGTTTTGATAATGCCAAAAAGGGGGAAAGAGAGAGAGCTAGGGCAAAGGGAACCTTGAGGATTGGTGAATCCAAAGGAAAGGAAAAGGTCCCTGAAGTTGAGGAGGAAGAAGAAGACATTGGGAAAGGCAAAGGCCCAATGAATATTGAAAATTTGACTGAAGAAGAGCAAATCCAAATTGCAGTTAAAGAGTCTATGGTTTCAGTGATGGAAAGTCAGGCAAGAAAGCAACAGAGACCTGGTGGTGAGTCTACAGGCCTTGACCCCAAGGAGAAGGTTGTTGAAGTAAGGGGGAAGGTGACCAGAGCCTCTGAGAGAAAGAGAAAGGAACAAGCCTTTAATGAATTCCCAACCAGCCTGACTCTTCCATCTGAATTTCAATCTGAAGAGTCAACTCCACTGAGGCAGTCAAAGAGGCTGAAGAAAGCAGCCAAGTTTCCTGAGATACAAGAAGAAGAAGCTGAAGAAGAAGAACAGGACAAAGAGCCTGAAGTCAGATTGCCCAAGCTTGCTGATGATCCTTCAAAGTTATTTGAAGAAGGTTTTGGAAAGGATCCTGAAACTCAGGAGAAGCTAGCTCTTCAGAGAGCTAAGGAAATGATGGATCAGTTGGTTGAGGCCAACAAAGCAAGAGATGAAAGGAGGGCAAACTTCAGAGCACCAAGGAGAAGGGCATCTTACAAAAGACTTAAGCCTCAGATGCTGCAGAGATGGGACACTCAGTACCCTCACCATGATAAGTGGGTGCCAATCTCACTGAATGATACATGGGAGGAGGCCAATAGAAGCTTTGTGTATGACTTCTATGTCATAGGAAAATGGCTTGAGGAGAGTGTTGATGAATTCTTTGTGCAGTTCATGTTTGAAAACCATAGGGACCTATACCAGAAGCTGTTTGCAGCAGCTGAAATGGCAAGAGTTGAGTTCAAGGCCCCTGGTCCTATTCTGTACATGCCTCACAAGTTCAATGGGAACTTGATTGATGAAGGGAAGATTCTGGAAGAGTTCATCTCAATCATGAGGATGGAGAAGATGAAGCCTGGCCCTAAAGGAACCAATAAGGATATTTGGGAGCTGAAGAAGAGGGTCTAGGCTCAATATGAGATTGCTCCTCAGGATGATGGAACTCTCTGAAGCATAAGTTCATTCCTTCCCTATCTATCTATGATGTTATTGCCTGTTGTTGTCTTGTTTTTCAGTTGTATCATTTTAGTGAGTCCTTGATTAATTTTCTGCACTGTAATGTTCTATGAAATATATGAAAGGATCACTATGTTTCTATCAAGAGATAATAACTCATTATCTCAACTAACCTGACATGACATATTTACTTGATTTATTATTGTGCTAACAGTTTCTTTCAGGAAAGATGATCAGGTCACTCATCTTGAAGGAAAAGTCTAGTATAAGTCAAGTTCCCTTTGTAATAGGTTTTGGCATCATCAAAAAGGGGGAAATTGTTGGGAATAAAATGATTTTGATTTAGATACCAAAACCCCTGATTGATGATGTTCAGAGTAGTTGAGATACACTCAAGTGAGATCAGTTTAGTTGTCTCAGGACACTTGAGTAAGTAGAAATGCTTAAGTCTAAAATCTCAGAAATGTTGTGAGATTTTATAATTCAGGATAGTTGTCCAAAGCTGGAATGTTAGGCAGCTTGATAAGTGTTAAGTACTTTAGGTCAAACTTGCTGAGTTTACAGGACAAGCTTACTGAGTGGACAACATGGCTGAAAAGATCAAGAGTGATAAGGCAAGGTTCAATGAATGCAAATGATCAGATCAATTGAAGTACAAATGATCAAGAGAATTAAATGCTAGACTCACAGAAGACACATTTATTGAAGCATTTATTACCATCAAGCCTGAACTAAGCATTGAAGTCTCAGAAGCATTAAAGATTGAAGCATTGAATGAATGTTGGAACATTCTAGTTTGCAGCAGGAATGTTCAGGGGAGTTGTCCCATCTGACCGTTGGTTGAGTGTAGAGTCTGCCACAAATCAACCTTGGGAAATGTGCATATTTAGAATCTGACACAAGTCATCTCAGCCGCATTTTTCAGAAGTCAACACATTCATTCAAGCAACCATTGAAGAAGCTTTTACTCAGTGGATAAAAGGATGCCAAGCTTCATAACCGTTTCAATGGTGCTGCAAATAGACAAGTTTGAATTGCTATCTCTCCAACGGTTAGTTGTTCAAATTTGCCTATAAATTCAGAAGTGATCAAAGGATTCAAGTATCCAACTACTTGCTATCAAACTATCATCAAGCAATCAAAGGAAACCAAAGCTGTTCTTCAGAATCCCAAGTTTCCTGATCACTTCATATTGCTAAGCCAATCTTTGTAAACATCCAAAGCTTAGCATTGAGATATCCTAAGCCTTTACACTGTTCTTATTGTAAAGGATATCTCTACTAGTTGGAACCAAACCTCAAACCCTTACCTCATTGAGTGAAGTAGTGTTTGTTGTAGAAGTGAGAGTTAGGGACTGTTATTGTGAAACACAGTCTTAACTCTGAGAGATTGAGCACTAGGACTCAGATTATCCTAGGGATCAAAAAACTAAGAGAGTATTGTTGATCAGTGCACCTTGGCACTATAAAACAAGCTAATTCCATTGTTAAGGAATTATCCTGTTCAATCAGGGAAAGTGGATGTAAGAGCTTGAGTCTCTAAACCACTATAATTTGTGTGCCATTTACTTACTGCATTCTTTATAGTACTTACATTCAATCATATTTCAAAAGAGTTTATTTCAGTAAGTTAAGAAAATCTGTTTTGGACAAAGTCCCTGATCACTGTATTTTCAGAAATTAACTTGGAGTATTCTTTAAAGAAAAAGGCCAACCACATTCCGCACTTAGCAACTCTCTTAGATAGTTATCCAACTGATCACTCAATAGTTTTCAGTAGGACAAGTATCTATTGAAGTTCACACTCAGGATTGTTGTGAGACAACCTCCCTGATAAGACAATCTGTTTGAAAAGAAAAAGAATTTGCATACACAAGTGCATTCCCCCCCCCCCATACACTTGTGTCATACTCCACCAAGGACCAACAGGCCCAAATCAGGTATTCTGAGCCCATTAAGTAACTCAGCCACCATCAAGTTGTAGATAACGATTTGACTAATTCTTTACTAACTTAGCACAAATATCTCTAACCCATCAGATTTGGCCCATAAAAGCTCTAGGTTCTACACTTATATAAATGGGCATCATTCCACTCATTTGGATCATCAGAAATCAAGAAATTAGAAGCATTCAAGGATCTAAAATTCTCTATAGAGATTTTAGAGTGTTCTTCAGCATTCGAAGGAGCCTCAAAGGCGTTCTTCGTGTAAAGCGTCAAGAAGCAGCGTTCGATTCGAGATCAAGGTGCTAAGCCCCTCAATTCGGCGTTTCTTCAAGGAAGTTCTTCGTTGATCTTCGACGGTGAAAGTCCCGAAAAGTCCCGAAATCAACGTTTGATCCAAAATACAGCGGTAAGCCCTTGGATTAACGTTACAAAGTCCCAAGTACAAGATCAAATAGGATTCGGCTACGGATCCTACTCTAAAAGTTCAAAAAGTTCAAGTGAAGTTAACGAAGAGAGAATCAGAGAAGCAAATTAGAGATTGTAACCAACTACATTCTCGGTTTAATCCGAAATTAAATAAATTGTATTACATTTTCGCGTTTTAATATTTAATTCACGAAATTTGTGTTTACTCCTATATTTCATCAAAATCATCTATCACACAATCAAGTGTACACCAAATCAGCTGATATATTTCGTGCATAAAATTAATAGATTATTTCTAAGTATTAAAACAAGCTTTAGAGAGTTAAATTTGTCTGAAGGGCCTACACTCTTCCGCAAGCTCAACTGCCTTTAATAGATGTCCATCTAACCAGCTTCTTAAAGTAGTCAATAGGTTGGTTCAGTCCCAAATTGTTCTACACATCACAACTCATAATAACTCTTATTTGCTATCAACTGACCCTCATTCAACTGTTACATGAAAAATTAATTTGGTTTAAAAGTCTATTCATCACTCTCCTCTACACTTGTAATCCACACTTAACTCGTTCGGTGACCAACATTAATGCGAAGTGCAATCATATAAAATAAAATGCATACATTAGATCAACGATTCAATGGTAATTGAAGTATTGTTTGTTACCTTACCGTAGAAAGACCCATATTAATTGAACAAAGATGACATTCACCTACTATATTTGAATCTCATAGGTCATCATTTTAGTATTAAATGTATTTTATCATGTACATTTAGTCGTTTTGTATTGTATTATGTTGTCAATTGTTTTTCGTCAGTCAGCATTTATATAATCTATTATTTATATATTTGATTTAATTAAGCATATAATTTTATTGTATTTTTGAATGAATTGTATGCAAACTAGTATGTTATAATAATCCCTAAAACTTCATGTCAAAATTTTTATCTTTTAATAAAATTTCCGTTATTTTTTTTAAAACTTTTGGAATATCGATACATCCAGCGATATATCTATAATAGTAAGGTTTCAATATTATTTCCAATCAGATGAGTGATAATTATATTTCCTAGCATCTTCTCTCATTCCATATCTCATCAAGAAATTGTACAAATAATACTCACCTCGTTCAAATTCATTATATTCATTTTTTTAGCAAAAATTTTAATGAATATTTATTACTTTATGTATAAAGGACATAGGTTAGGGTGTGATGAAATATTGTAAGTTCACTAATAAATAAAGTGAATAATAATTTAATTACATAAGTGATGGCTCAAAAATGAAGAAAAAGTAGAGCAAATAGTAATTTTTAAATTTCTCGTTTCCTTTTGTGGTAGCATCCACTATCTCTTTAGTTTATCTCTTCTTTCTATCTCTCTACCTTTTCTACTTCATACTCACTCAACCTTTTATTTTTTCTATTCTCACTCTACTTATGATCAACAACTTAATATATATGTCTTAATCACTATACAAAAAGCAAAAGAAAAGTTTAGAAGAGGATGAATAGAGTATTATTTTCCCTTTATTTTATGAGAACCACTTAAGTGAAATATTTTATATATGAAATAAGTTTAATAAAAATAATTTTTAAAAATTTATGGGTCATAAGACTGGATTCGGGTCACCTAAACAATTCATGGATCGCAATCATATGGTTTACTACTTGACCAATATATTGCTACTAGAAGGCTAAAATATTATCAATATAAGACCAAAAGTGTATTACTACATGTCAAAAAATATTCTGAAATTTTTTCCAAAAAAATTAAGTGTTCAAAATATTTTTAAACTTGTAGCTAGTACACTTTTGACCTTGTAGTAACATGGTTTTTGGTCTAGTAGCAGAATATATTTGACATTATAATTCCATATTTTGGTTTTGTAGTAGTATACAATATTTTACTACTATAAGTCTATAAATATGTTATTGTATAAAGTTTAAAAATATTTTGCAAATTCGATCAAAAAATTAAGTGTTCAAAATATTTTTGAACCTGTAGTAGTACACTTTTGACTTTGTAGTGATTATAGTTTGATCATAATGTAATATAGTTTTGATTGTGTAGTAAAATAATATTTAAAAACGAAAAAATATATTTTATTTAAGTTTGACCTGTACTTGACCCACAGATTTTTACCCTAAATTTACCTAAATTATCTATATTTCATATAAATTTTTGTGTTATTTTTTAAAACGTATAAAGATCGATCTCCCATTTCCATGCCCTATTATTGTGTCAATTAATCACAAGATGCTAATTAAATTTCCTAGCCCGGTCCAATTCTAATTTCTAACTAATGTGTTTTAGTTTATATTATAACACCTTGATCTTGATAGGTAGCTACAAACACACTAAAAGTCCATCGTTAAGTTGAATATAACACTAATATTTTAACATTAATTCTACATCTCTGGAAATCTGATTATTGTATGTCTGCAAGATTCTCACCTCTAGTAATATTTTTTTAGTCTTATTTTTTTGACAGCTCGAAGTCACGATTGAACCTAACCAATTTTTTTGAAAGGAGTTTCCATGAAGGATGTATATACTATAATATAATGTATGATATATATATATATTTAATTGTGTCAATTCTCGCATTAAAAGTAATTTATATATGAGTAATGATATACAATCAACCATCTAGTTTTTTTTAATGAAAAGCCAACTCATTATCCACGTAAATTTTAAATAAATAATAAGATTTTATCCATTTAAATATATTTAAAAAATAAATACAAATATTTTCCATTTAAATATATTTTCCTAATTTCTTATTTTCTTCTTCTTCTCACTTCCGTTAATCATTCCTGAAAAATCATAAAAGGCAAAAAACATTCCCAATCAAAATTCATAGTTCTCTCTTATAAAAAAAAAATAAGCAGAAAACATTCCCAAATCAAAATTAATAGTTCACTCTTTCAAAATTACTGTGACGCCTGTATTTTGTGATTAATGAGAAAAGTTTACTTTCTCATTAAGAAAAAAAGTTTGCAGATTAGTTATCAATGGGGTGGGTAAATATATCGAAATTTCGGTATACCGAGCTTTTCATACCGAAAAAATATCGAAATTATCGAAATTTTCGGTATACCGATATTTTCGGTACGGTATGATATCGTACCGAAATTTTCGGTACGATAACGGTATGGAAAATGACCATACCGCGGTATGTCGGTATACCGAAAAATTTCGGTATTCGGTATGAAACGGTATATCGATATACCGAAATACCGAACCTTAATAAAATAATAATATTATATTATTTTTAAATTAAAATAACTTTAATTATTAAAATTTAAATAAAATAAACCTTAAATAATTAATTTCGGTATAAAATAATGCTTCAATATTTTCGGTATGAATTGGTATACCGGTATTTCGATATGAAATGATGGTTTAATATTTTCTATATGAATTGGTATACCGATATTGTACGGTATACCGATATACCGTACCGAAAATTCGGTATACCGAAATTACGGTACGGCATCGATATGAATTTTTACATATCGAAAATTTTGGTATACCGAGATTACGGTATACCGAAATTTCGGTACGGTATCGATATGGATTTTTTCGATATCAAAATTTTCGGTATGATAACGGTATGGTTCGATATGATCGGTATATCGCACCGAACCATCCCTAGTTATCATCTCAGCCTGAATTTGGAATTTATTGTTATATCTAGACTTGTTGATTATATCTAATAAAATCATAAATTGTGAATGTAGATTGACAAATAACAAATTGATCCCAAAAAGTGCTTGAAAATTTAGTGGGTAATCACTTGATTGAGAGACTCTTTTACGTATAACCGTTAAAAATGAGGATTATGATTCCAATTTCTTTCTTTTTTTTCCATTCTCTCACCTGATTGAGAGACTCTTTTACGTATAACATGTATATATATAGCAAATTCGAGTATGGGTTGGTGAGACGGGTTTGACAAAAACTACGATCGTACCATACCCGTTTAAACGGGTCCATACTCAACCCATGCGGAATGAGTTTAATCCCTAATTTTCTGTAGCACTAATCAAATATTATCTCTTATCATTTATACCACGACCTCCAACTATATATACCTAGGTAGAAATTTGTTCCATGTTAAATTTGCAAAAAAACGGATTTTATTTGGATGGATAGGGTTGGATGCAATTGGTTAAATCATATGTATAAGGATAAATTTGAAATATAACATTTACTACTTCTAAGTCAAAATGGCATGCATTATAGTATATATATATTGCTATTTAATTTATTACTCTTAAATAATTGGTGTGAAATATCTCAAAACGATACTGCTAAATAAAATGGGACCAGAGCAGTATAAATATATCGAAGAAGGCAAATACAATTTTGGTTGCTACTGAAATTAAGGTGTGAATGCGTGATAATTGTCAAGGTGGGAACTATTTTTTTGAGAGGGTTTTAAAATAAAAAAATAGAGAGATTGAACATGTTTGCTTAATGCACGCTGAATTCTTTCAGGTTGCGTTTGAATGGGGCATTTGATTTGAGGAGGCATTTCAAATGAAAGGAGTTAAAAATTCATGGATTTCAAATGACATGGTTTTAGTGAGGATTTTGAAATCTCTCTCAATTTTAACTAAAAAGTGTGTTGACACAAATCTAAGTATTTGAAATCCATTCATAATCCAAACATGTAGAATGGATTTAGACTGTGAATTTGAAATCCATAAGCCCAAATCCACCCAACCAAACGCAACCTCACGTAACACTACATGATTATGATCATGTAATTTTTTTAAGTTTCGAACAAGTTCAAAATTCTTTATTAGTATCGTGGAAACCTTTTTAGGTTTACATGCCGTATACGCAACTATATACAAATAAATTAAGGATTTAAAATCAACAATATTCAAATAAAACAATTAATCTATTATCAAAAAATATATATATATATATATGGAGTTTAAATTATTGATGTGTCGTCTTCTGGTGTCGTTTTTATATTGACAAAAACTTATACTCCCTCTGTCCCACAATTGTTTGCACTCTTTCCTTATTAGTCAGTCCCACAATTGTTTGCACCATCCCAAAAAGGAAATTTTTTCATAAACCCCACCCTCACAATATTCACATATTTACACAAAATGTCACTACTTTTACCCTCAATTCAATCATTCACTTTACTTTATTCATAAAAGTTTACAAAATTACCCCTCAACACTTCACACATTACACATTTTTCTTAGTTTGTGTGCCCACAAAGTGGTGCAAACAATTCTGGGATGGAGGGAGTATACAATATTTCACCATAGTCTTATGGTGCAATTTGACTACAGTAAAATCTCTATAATTAAATTAATACTCTATAAATTAATAAAATCTCTAAAATAATAAAATCTTTCGGTCCCAACTTGGGCCTTTGTAAAAAATTATCAAATTCGATAAGATAATAAAATAATAATTATTCAGAAAATCCCTTTATAAATATTAGGTCCCATTAAAACTCTAAATTAATAATTCATAAATTACAATTATAAATATTATGGTAATTTGCTAAAATATGAATTCATTGTACCTTGACTAACTTTCAAATTATATTTTTCATCAATTCACTCTTGTAAATCTTTTTGAGTGCATGTGAGATGGTCTCTCTTATACTCACATAATGTTTTACGCATTTGATTATTCAGGGATGATTTTGCGATGCCTTTTAGATGAGAAGACATGACTGAGTGTAATGAATTATTTTATTTCCATATTGAGATTTATATAGTGGAGTATATGTTTCATTCACCATGCTTGAATATATTTAAGTGCAACAAATTAATGTAAACATGTATACAATGAATATATTTAATTAGTTACAAAGAATTGGTTGATGCATGAATATAATCAATGAAACATATATGAATTCATTTGTTTTTAATACATATGCACTAAATTTGCTGAATTTTAAAGGTCTCTCTTTTAATTAATAAATATTAATTTATCGATAAATTAATACCTCTTTAAATTAATAAATTAATACCTCTTTAAATTAATACCTCCTAATGTGTAATTCTTATATTTTTATCCGGTAATCAGTCGCTCCTTCTTCCTCCTTTCCCGGTCGCTCCTTCTTCCTCTTTTCTCTTCTACGCTTTCTTCCTCCTTCTCTTCTGCGCTTTCTTCCTCCCGCTGGTCACTGCCTTTCTTCTCTATGCAGCGCAACTTTCATTAAAAAAAAAAAAAAAAAAACCTTCAGATCTGATCTCCTAATCAGGAAAGAGAAAAATCATTATTTATTTTTTGAATAAATTCCTGAATGAGAAAAAATTAACAATAATACCACACACATATTTATTCCAATTAATTGTTGATAATTATGTTTTTTTATTTGTAAGGATCGATAAATTATTCAACATGGTTGTGTTTTTTGTGTTTTCAATTATTATTCTTCATCTTTTTTAATGTGGGTATCTCTTTTTTTTTTTTTTTTGGCATTAATGTGGGTATCTCATTCACTCTCAATAATGAAGTTTTATTTATACAGCAACACATCTTTCTTAATACAGTAATACACGTGTGTTTATATAGTAACACATTTTTCTGTGTTACTTTAAGGTCAAATATGTGTTACTCAAAAGTCAATTGTGTGTTACTTGTCCTTACAGTAATACGTATTTGTCCGTACAGTAACATATAATTGTATTTATAGTAACACGGATTAAGAGCAAATTTTTCTATTTTATCCTTCCTTAAATTATTTTGTATTAATATTTTCTGTGAAAAGTCAATTTATGTGTTATTTGTACTTACAGTAACACATATTTGGTCTTGTAGTAACATATAATTGCCTTTATAGTAACACAAACCTAAAACTCGTTATCCTGTTAGCCTCCTGCGCGCGACTTTTCCGTAATTTTTAAGGAAATATTCGTTTGACCGGTCAAACCCGCTACAGATCCGCGAATTTTGATCCTTCCTTAAATATACTAATATTTCACGTGAAATATTGCACATAAGTGCGACTCTTTTATATTTAATTGATGACATGTGTCACAATTTGGTAAAGTTGTTTAATTATAAAATATGACGTGTAATTAAATTATTGATTGAGATTTTTTAAATGATGGAAAATCTCATTAACATTAAAATGTAATTAATTAACAAATATTCTAAAATCTTTCAACATACCATAAGTTAATGAAAATTATAATTATAATAATATATATTTTTTATTTTTAATTATGTATTAAATTAAAAGAAATTATTTTATAATTGTTTATTTCTTTTTATTCCTTAAAAAAAATATGATGTATGCATACAATAAACTATTAATACGTTAGTCATATACGTTATTCACATTTGTACATTTTAATTAATTAAAAACATTTATATATAAAAAATAAATGATAAAATTGATTTGACTTAAAAAAACTATGAAAATTTTAAAATAAATATTACTACAAAATACAAAATTTCTCTTTAAATTATTTAAATATATTAATATGTAATGACATATGCTAACATTTCGCGTAATACGCGGGTGTTCATCTAGTATATATATATTACCAGTACAAATATCAAAGATAAATATATTAAATTTAAATATTATATTACACAAGTTACCCACACTTAGGGTTGTAAACGAACTGAATCGAAGCGAATATTGTAGTATTCGAATATTCATATTCGTTTATTTTTCGAATAATAATTTTAATTCGGTGTTCGATTCGAATGATTATTCGATACTATTCGATTCGAGCATTTGATTCGAATTTTTCGATACATATTCTAAACATTATTTTTCAAGTATTTGATTCGAAATTGATTTGTATTCGATATGACTTGAAGTTATTCGATTCAAAATTTTATGGAGAAATTAAATTTGTAAAATAATAATTTTAATAATATTATAGGATATGAGACAAATATACATTTAAAAATATATTTATGTATACATATTATAAATATAATCGAATACTTAAAAATATCGAATCAAATATTATAATTTTGTATTTGTATTTATTTATTAATCGAATCAAAAAGAAAATTAATATATGAATTCGAATAATAAAATTTCGAATAAGAATATCAAAATTCGAATACGAATATTGAATCGAACAAAATTATTTGATTCGTCCACCATGGCCACACTCACATCTCCGATTATTTTATTATTACGTAGATCATGCATTTATTATTGCATCCATCTTTACCATTAAGATTTAGATTTAATCAGAGTTTTACTTTGGGATGCGCATGTCTTATTTTTAGAAAATTTTAAGTACACAATGTCATTTTATTAGTTGAGTTATTATTTAAATATATTTATTAGTTAACACAAATTTTAAGAAATATAATATTTTATGTAAAATTATTGGTGAAAAAGGTAAGAAAACTAAAAAGATGGAAAGAGAAAGTATAAGTGAACAACTGATGTAATTTTGTGTAAAAATATAAATATTCTTTAATAAATGTGGGACCACAACTTGACAAAAAAAAAATGTAAAATTTTAAATGAGACATCCAAACTAACAAAATGTAATGTTTAAAGAGGGATGGAGGAGTATACTTATTTTATTTTACAAAAATATGATATAAAAATAATCCGCTTAATATACGGGAACTCATCTAGTATACTATATTCGAACAATCTTCAAATTTAAGTCCTCTATAATTGAGACAACTATTTCCTCTCATTTTTAATTGCATATGAATGTTACGAATGGTTGCACATAACTAGCACACCATGGTCGGGGACATCCGATTAATGAGGGTGAAAATATAACTCATCATGCATTATATATATAGTAACATATACTTGTTTGTTTGGTAATACATGTAAGGTACTGCTACTATATATATGAATAAAAAGGTATCATTGTATGACAAAAATGTTACTACATTAACAAATTTGTTGATAGGCTATTTTGGACGAACAATAAAATATTTAATGCGTGAGATTTTATTGATATCAAGAGAATGTGGTTAATACAATGTTGAACATTTACTCTTGTTTTCTTAAATGTTCATTAACCTCCTTCCGATTTTTTGTCCAGCTTATATATCAGCATTTGCATGAATTGGCTGGAATATATTTTCATGCAACTTCTCCTTGTGACATGTGTCCTCCAACTTATCTTGACCAGAAGTCAACACAATAAATGTTGCATTTCATACTGCTGACATCACCTGTTGACTAATGATTAGTGTTCCTTGAGTGGGTTTTTTTGCTGCTATGAACGTGTCTTCTCGCCTTTTTTTTTTTTTTTTTTATGGAAGTTAAATACCCATCCCTTTTTCCCCTCCCCATGACTCGAACCCAGGACCTAATGCCTAGGTAGTGGTGCTTTAACCACTTGAGCTATCCCACTTTGTCTGTCTTCTCGCCTTTAGATAGTTGCTCGGGAAGCTCATTTTTTTCTTGGGAGGCGGTATGTATATTACTTCGGGGATGTATAGTTGTTCGTCAATTGTATCCTTTGTTATACCAAGAGGTCATTTGATCGAATAACGAGATGTTGGATGTGACTGTGTGAACTATTGTGCCTTCTCAATATTTTAGACCGGGCAACTTATGCATGCTCGATTATGACTTCTCGAGCAATTTATGCCCCTTCCTTTATATGTCGAGCATGTATATTTTACCTTGGTCGTTGTTAACCATATTCATAGACGGGTTGACTAGAGTTCTTCGATTTAATGGTATAACATTTTGCCCCCTAGGTTGCTCTCTTGATATTTTGTTCTTGAGAGCGAGCTATCATTTTTTATTATTGGTGGTCAAGCCCAATGGGGAATTAGGAGTTAACTGCTTTCAAATGACGACTGAATTCAAGGATTTTGTCTAAAATTCTTGAAAAATCAAAGATTTTTTAGCAACTTCCAAGGTTGTGTTTGACATGGGGTATGGCGCCATGATTGCGCGTGCACGAGACATGCTGAAGTGAAAAGTTGCACGTGTGGCGCGTGGTTCCAGATTTAAAAACATTCTTTAAAATTTTACACCTCGGTCCTTTTCATATTTTTCTTTTTTGACCCATATGTTATGGGTAATAAATCAAATTACCCCATTTTTTTGGGAAAACTGGTGTTGGGATATGAATCCTAGAACAAGTCCTAAATGATGATAAAAGATAAAGATGAAGTTTTGATAAGCCAAAAGTAGTTTGAATATTTTCTAAGTGTTGACTGATCTAGTCTAGTTAAGGAGAAGTCATCTTGTACAGACCAGTAGAGTTCACATGAAACAAGTGTTGTTATATATATAAAAAGACAAGTACTTATAGTTCGTGTATAATGTTTATATTAATTGTTTAGGTTGTTATTGAGCTATGATAATGATTGTATAGAAGCTCATGATTTTCATATGTAATTAATAATCATTGTATAGTTTCTAAGTTGACTAAGCTGAGTTATAAAGCTTAAAATAATGTAATAGTCTTGTTAGGATTAGATTAGTTGTTACTAAGTCTACTACTGTAAAAGTTCGCACAAGAAGAAGAAGACAAGTCTACACAAGACAGGTGCGTGACCAAAAGACTCAAGACAAGTTAACATGAAGTTAGTTACTCAAGCGCGTGTGAAGATAAGGATTGAAGAGTTAGTTAGAAATAACTAATTAACAATAAACGCGTGGATGGATAAGCTGAAGAAGTTTAGAGTTAGTTTTCAAGAAGAGTTGGTTACCTTGGTGTATTCATTGGTTGAAGACTACTGATAAGCTGCATACTGAAGCGATATTGAAGATTCAAAAAAGCAAACACTCACAGAGTTTTTAAAGTTCAGAAAGCAAGTCAGAAGACAAGTGAAGAAACCAGAAGACTGCTACTGAATAAGTTTTTGTTTACTGTTTTCAAGTTGCTAGATACTTGTAAATCGCTAGTAAGATCGAAGATATACTTGGTAGTATATTCGAGAAGATCTAAGCCTTGTTTCTTGGGACTTAAAATTACAAGAACACACGCTGTACTCGATTGGAAGAGTTAGTAGAAACATCACAACTGGGTTTGTGAGAGTGGACGTAGACAAGTTGTCGAACCACTATAAATCGTTGTGTGTTGTTTACTTTACTGTTTTGTTTGTGATTAATTGATTAACTGTTTACATACATATCTGAACAAGACTAGTTGAGTATACATAAAACAGAGTTCTTGAATAAGAAGTTGAGTATAAACTTGAATTGGGCTCATTGATATATTCTGATTTCCGCATTGTACTTTGATATATCGAAAGAATTTTGAAAAGTCTATTCACCCCCCTCTAGACATTTTCACTAGCTTACTCGATATTAACTCAACTTTGGGGACCTACAAGTGGTATCAGAGCAGTAGTTTACGAACTGCTGTTTCTTGATAACCGACTTAAGACTTAGGGTGAAGTCTTGGTCCGTGTTTGAACGAGCTCTTATCTGTTCTTGATCACTGCTGTTGGATATATTCATTTCTTGATACTATACTGTGCTATACTAGTCTTCTTGAATCATGTCGTTGGAAATTAGTGCTAACAAGTTACCCAAGTTCCAGGTTCAGGACTACGACTATTGGAAGCTGCGAATGGAAGCGATTTTTAGCTCCACGCACGACCTAATGATCTCTATTGTCACCGAGGGTCCGATCGTGACAATGGTCCCAAATACTGCTACCCTCGACAAAGACAAACCAATTGGCACTCTCGTCAAGAAACCCAGGTCAGATCTAACCTCAAAAGAAATGCGTCAAAATAATTTGGATAGCTTGGCGAAGAATTACATCTTACACACTCTTCTTAACGAGTATCTAGGCAAAGTGTTAAAATGTAAAACTGCCAAAGAGATGTGGGACAGATTAGCTATCATTTGTGAAGGGACAACCCTAATCAAAGAGAGCAAATTATCCACTGCTGTCCAAAGATTTGAATCATTTCATATGAAAGCTGGTGAAACTATCGACCAGCTGGATACTCGTTTTACTAAGATCATGAATGATTTGGAAGTCCTTGGTAAGCCTCCTCGTGATATCAATCTTAGGATTCTTAAGAGCTTAGATCCTCGATGGAAAATGGTAAAGAGGCTCATTAAGAATACCCAAAACATAGACGCATGGAGTGCAGAGACCATGTTTCAAACTCTACAGGCTCATGAGTTTGATTTAGACGAAGATGAACCCGTAGTCAGTAGTGACAGAGAACATGCTGTATTTAAGAACGTTGCCTTTAAGTCTAGTTCGTCTAAGTCCTCTAAAGTAGACAGGTCGAAGTCCAAGACTAGGTCTGCTTCTGTGAAAGACGAGTTAGATACTAATCTTAGTCTGAAGGATCAGGTGAACCTCATGGTTAGAAAGTTTGATAGGCTGAATAAACGTTTCGGTAGATATAAGAAGTTCTATAGAGATCATAGAACGTCTACTTCTAAGAACTCGTCTGAGACCAGACGAGACCGAAACTCGTCCGAAAGGAGAGACGAAGTCTCGAAAGGTAACAGACGTGATAGAGAGTCTGATGGTACGAAGATTACTCGGTCTGATAGACGTGATAAGCGTAGGGATAAATCTCCTATTAAAAAGGCTACTAATGATCTCTTGTGCTATAACTGTGAGAAACCAGGTCACTACATTTATGAATGTCCAAACCTGAGCACCGACGATCGAGAAGAACGCAAAGCACGAAGGGAAAGAAGATACAACTGTGGCAAGAAGGCAATGATGGCCAATGATGACTCTGATTCGGATTCAGACGAGTTACCATCGTCCTCATCTAGCTACCCGTCTGATCCAGATCACGATGAAGCTTTCATAGTAGATGATGGCATATGCTGCATGGCTAAAATCGATCAAGAGGTATCATCTGCTACTTCCTTTCAAACTTGTGATGATTCGGATTCTGATGAAAGTGATACTGCCAATAGTGAAGTAGGGAGTAGTCTTCATCACTCTACTAGTGCTGTTGAAGACGACCTCCTACTAGCTAATCAGGCATTCATTGAAGTCAGTGATGAGAACATAGCCTTGAAACAAGAAATCATTGATCTTAAGGAAGCTCAGTCTAAAGTAGATCCTAATGTAACAGTCCTAAATGAACGCTTGACTGAAGAGTTGAGACAACTCAAAGAAAAGTGTGCATTGACAGACAGGTTATATCAAGACCTACTTAAGACACATGCAACTGAGAGAAATGAGTTCAATGTTTTAAAGAGCAAGTGCAATAGACTTGAAGAACGTAATAAGTTCTTAGAGACCGAGGTTGTCACATTAGATCTCAAACTTACTGACCTGGTTAACTCTTCTAAGATTAACCTTGAATTGTCAGATAGGTATAGAGATCCAGCTGACAAGACAGGTATATGTGCTGAGTCATCTAGCTCGTCGACTCTAGTCATTAAGAACCCTATTACTAATAACTCAAGACTTTTGCCAAATGATAAAGGAAAATGACCAATGATATACGATATTGGAACTCCATCTAAAGGCACTGCACCTAAACAGACTCAAGTTAACATTCCGACTACCAAAAAAGGTAAGAAGAATGTTAACAACAAGCCTGTTCCGTTTAGAACTAGTCAACAAAGGACCACTAATCGTGGACGACCTAATCAGGTCAGATACAAGGATTGGTATCCTGAAGAGACGAGTACTAGACAAGTACAGACTAGACGACAAGAGCCTAGACCTCCTTTCATAAGGCAGTCTCAGCTCTACTCGTCTAGGCCTAGACAGGTTGCTCCAAAATATCGTACACAAGCTGTCCTATATCCTCCACCTTTGTCATACGATATCATAAGTGAGGAAAGACCTAAACGAGTCTATAAACCGTATGGACCTAATGCATATAAGCCCTATTCTGACTATCATAGACTAGCGCCTGCTCAAGTAGAGATTAAGTCGAAAGGCTATCTCAAACGAGTAGACCCGAACTCGAATGATAGGCCAGATAAGGACAACAAGGTCTTATTCTGTAACAAATTTGGCAGGAAGCTTAAGAGATCGAACTTGTTCAAGACCCCAATGTATATTTGGATTCCTTTGAACTCGACTAACCCCCAGGACCCCAATAAACTAGTGGGTACCTAAATTATTGAATATCTTCATTGCAGGGTCGACTTGACTTGTATAAAAAGGGTGGTTCAGTTGGAGAAACTTGGTACATAGACAGTTGGTGTTCTCACCACATGACTGGTACCAAAGCTCTTCTTTCTAACTACCATGAGCAAGAAGGACCAAAAGTTATCTTTGGAGATAGCTCTATGGCAATCACGAAAGGATTCGGATACATCAGGAATGGAGACGTAGAGATTCACGATGTCTCATATGTGGAAGGTTTGAAGTATAATTTGTTATCTGTCTCTCAATTTTGTGACAGGGGTTATAAAGTCTACTTCAAAAGCACCAAATGCGAAATATGGGATAAGCGAACTCATACAATCCTTCTAGTTGGAGTAAGGCAAGGCAGCGTCTACACTGTGAATTGGAATAGCTGTCCTAGGGATGCTTGCCTTCTTACTAAAAGTCCTAAAGAAATCAGCTGGCTATGGCACAGACGCCTATGCCATATGAACTTTAAGATAATTAACAAGATCGCAAGAGGCTACCTTGTTGATGGTATCCCTAATGAAATCTATTACAAATCACAAGTGTGTGACTCATGCCAAAAAGGTAAACAGGTAAAGGTTTCATTTAAGTCAATTCCTACTCTCTCAACAAGTAGAGTCCTAGAACTACTACATATGGATCTTCATGGTCCTATAACTCCTCCAACATTGAATGGAAGAAGGTACACACTTGTTGTTGTAGATGACTATTCTAAGTTCACTTGGGTAGTCTTCCTACACAAGAAGAGTGATACACAAACTCTTCTACCTGATCTGTTGAAGAAGTTACAAGTTGAGAAGAACCAGTCTATTGTCAAGATTCGTAGTGACAAGGGAACTGAGTTCATTAATTGCTATATCAAAGACTTTTGTGCTAAATGTGGTATCCAGCACCTTACTAGTGCAGCCAGGACGCCACAACAAAACGGTGTAGCAGAAAGAAGGAATCGAACTCTCAAGAAAGCCTGTAGAACCATGATAGCCGAGTTCAACACACCTCAAAAGTTTTGGGCTGAAGCTATCAATACTGCATGCCACTCTCAGAACAGAAGCGTGATCAACAAAGCGTTAGGCAAGACATCATATGAGGTTTGGAAAGGTAGAAAACCCAGAATTTCATACTTCCATATATTTGGTTGTAAGTGTTTCATCCATAACAATGGAAAGAGCAAGTTGAATGTTTTTGATGCCAAAGCAGACGAGGGGATATTCTTAGGACACTCCTCGACTAGCAAGGCATTTAGGGTATTCAACTACTCAACTCTTTATGTGGAAGAAACACCACATGTGGTTTTCGATGAATCTCGACAGGACACGTCTACCAACAAGATCAGCGAGAAAGTGACGTATCTATCGATCGAATCTGATAAAGAATCAGAGGTATATGAATCCGTTCAAGCCTACAATCAATTCATGAAAGCTCTCGAATCTGATGACAAAGAGAAGGTAAGTGTTCAAAGTAAGTCTTCTAGACCAGCTGACATGCCTGCTCTAGTTGACTTGTCTACTCTTGTTAAATCTGTTGATACAAATGATGTTGATATGCATGATGCCGTACATGATGATGATAGTACTGCTGTTAAAGCTAGAAAGACATGGAAATCTGCGCATGACACTGAAAATATCATTGGTGACTCTACTGTTGGTGTGAAGACTAGACGACAACTCTTTGAGTCACAAGAACAGCCTAGTCCAACTATGTTTTGCTGGTGTTGTTTCCTCTCTTCTATCGAGCCTACCACTGTTAAAGAGGCATTGGCTGATAGTAATTGGATCATCGCTATGCAAGACGAGTTGAACCAGTTTGTTCGAAACGACGTCTGAGAACTTGTCGATAGGCCGAAACATCATAATGTAGTTGGCACTCGATGGATTTTCAAAAATAAGAAAGATGAGAATGATGTAGTCATTAGGAATAAGGCTAGACTAGTTGCCCAAGGCTATTCACAAGCTGAAGGCATAGACTATGATGAAACATATGCTCCTGTTGCTAGACTAGAAGCCATTCGATTGTTCCTTGCATATGCTGCTTATATGAAGTTTACTGTATATCAAATGGATGTCAAAAGTGCATTTCTTAACGGTATTCTGGCGGAAGAAGTGTATGTTGAACAACCCCCAGGTTTCAAAGTCAAAGGCGACCAGGTGTACAGACTGAAGAAAGCCTTATACGGACTAAAGCAAGCTCCAAGAGCATGGTATGATACTCTCTCTCTCTTTCTATTAGAAAATGGTTTTACTAAGGGCAAGGTCGATAGAACCTTGTTCAGAAGACAAGAAGGGAAATACATTTTACTCGTCCAAATTTACGTATATGATATCATTTTTGGTTCACCGAACAAAAAGCTGAGTGAAAGTTTCTCAACACTCATGCAAAGTAAATTTGAGATGTCAATGATGGGTGAAATGAATTACTTTCTTGGTCTTCAAGTAAAACAGACCCCTGAAGGGATTTTCATAAATCAAGCAAAGTATACTAGAAATCTTCTAGACAAGTATGGTATTAAGACATGCAAGTCTACAGGCGTACCTATGCTACCTACATACAGGATGGATCCAGACGAACAAGGTAAATGTCCTGATCAAACATATTATCGTGGTCTTATTGGTTCATTACTGTACTTGACTGCTAGTAGACCTGATATTGCATTCTCTGTTGGCGTATGTGCTCGTTTTCAAAGGTAATCCAAAAGAGAGTCATATGGAAACCACTAAACGGATACTGAAATATTTGAAAGGAACCATCAATCGTGGTATATGGTATCCTTCAAATGATGATTTATCTCTAAGTGGCTACTCAGATTCTGATTTTGGTGGCTGTAGAATAGATAGGAAATCTACATCTGGTTCTTGTCAATTCTTAGGCACAAAACTCATTTCATGGTTTTCGAAAAAGCAAACTAGTGTGGCTACCTCTACTACCGAAGCCAAGTACATGGCTGCTGGTAGCTGCTGTAGTCAACTACTTTGGCTCATGCAACAGCTTAGAGATTACAACTTATATGAATCAAATGTTCCTATTTTCTGTGATAGTAATAGTGCAATTGCTATTACACAAAATCCTGTTTTGCACACACGTTGTAAGCATGTTGATGTGAAGCATCATTTCATACGTGATCATGTAGAAAAGAAGGATATTCGCATGGAAAAGATTCATACTGATTTTCAAAGAGCTGATATTTTCACAAAACCATTAGCAGAGGCTCGTTTTCGTGAGTTATGCATTAGTCTAGGACTGATTGATCTAGACCCTACTTGCCTATAGCTATGTACTAACCAGACAGGTACATCAAAGAAATAAGGAGACAAGATCACTGGAACAGAGCACTCGTCTACTCGCTCAACAGACAGGTATACAAGGTCAGACAAGATGACCAAACAACCCGATGAGGAAGCTGGTAAAGCTGAGGGTAATACTAAGGGAATAAACATTTAAGGGGGAATCTTTGATTTCTTAAATATCCGTATGTTGACTCTTATGTTTGTCAACAGTCATCTCGTTCGAACCTTGACTATTGCTTTAGACTGATATGCATCTTAATTATTCTACTCTACTTGTACCTACGATCATATGTTGCTTAAGTCAAGATAGGTACATGAAGTCGTTCGATGTTCAGAATAGAAAAGCACAGTCGAATGGGGAACTCGTCTTGTGTTCATAAGTCTACTCGTCTGTTCTGGATAGACTCGAACAGACAAGATAAGTGTTCTTTTGATTCAAACGTGTTAAGTGTTTAATCAAGTCGAATTAAGGGTATTATAGTAATTCGATAATGTGAAAATTGAAAAAACCCTAGAATTGGATTTATACACTCCCATTTAATGAGGTGTATACACCCAGTTCGCGCCATACTCTACTACGCTAGGTCAGATGAGTACACTCCCCTGTCCTAACCAATAGAAGTGGCGGATTCCAAATTTTCCAATATCAAATCACATAATATTCTCGATTCCGTAACCGAATACCAAAAGCCCCAACCGTTGGATCATATGCTTCAATATTGCCCCACGTTTTTCTTAACTCCCCTACTCTAGCTTTCAATCTCTTGCGAATCTCACTCTTTGATGTAAGGACTAACATGCAGGCCAGGTTTAACCTTGGCAAGTTCATCGCCGAAAATAAAGTGCATGTGGAACCATCTATGTTCTTCAAAGGATTACACACTAAAGGCAACCAAGAGATTCTGACGAAATGCATAAGATGTGGGTTAAAACCCTATTTGGAGGCCTTTCCGGAAGTTGTGTTGGAGCAAGAGGTGTTGGAATTCTATGCCAACGCCACCAGACGAGGAGATATTATTGAATCATTTGTTGGAGCAAGTCGAGTGGAAATCACTCGTGAAGCTGTGTTTGACGTTTTGAAGCTGCCCATCGGATCGATTGATGTGGAGAACTATGCGATTGGCCAAGAGCTGAGGTATTTAAGTATTTTCTGTGGCAAGAAGATCCGGTTGAATCGAGATGGCAAAATTCCAGCAATTAAGAAGAAGGAGTTGCTGGAGAAATATAGAACCCTACTCGACATAGCTAGCAAGATGCTACTATGCGTCACTGGTTCCTATGACTCAGTCACCTTGCAGAAGGCAAGAGTGATAGCTGTCATCTATGATGGAATAACTGAAGGAAATTGGTTCAAGTTGCTTGCTGACCGAATTATGTACTTTGAGAGAAGTGTTAGAGTCGACACCGACACGGCTAATTGGGTGGTGTCAAACGTAGTTGGCTTTGGAAATAAACTGTCTATACTCCTACCTATTTTGATGCCAACGAAGACGGAATGGAGCAAAGGGAAGCCATTCCATCCGTTGAAATTTTATTTGAAAAAGGAGGCTTTGAGGAAGCAAGTGGCTGCTAGACCAGCTGCACCCAGGCAAGTTCAGATTAATCCTATGGATGCGATGCCATATGCTGCCTCGTCTAGTTCTTCAGAAGACGAGTCAAAAGATGAAGAATCAGAAGATGTTGCACAAGGTGAATCTAGTGCAGATGACTCGGAGGAGACTCAATCCGATGATGAGACCGAGAAGGCTGAGGAGCCAAGTATTGCTGAAGTCTATCGTCTTGTAAGAGTGCCTAGTCCTACACAAGACGAGTCGACTCCTCAGGTTGGTGATTCTTCTCAATCTATTTCAATTCCTCTCTCTCTCCCTCCAGTCCGAACCAAGGCAAGATCACATCGATCTAGTCCTAGACCTGCACCCCCATCCTCACAAGTGCTGGCAGCATATCCGCCGAGAGCCAGCATTCCCCAAAACATTTCTATAATTGATACAACTGATACTCCTACAGTTGTCGAACCTAACCTAGCCACATCTCAGCCCCCAGAAACCACAGACCAAATTCTCTCCTTACCCTCAACAGAATATGTTGAACCTATTAACCCATCCACTTCAGAGAAGACTCCAGTTGCCACTGCAACAACTGAGACAGGGACCCCACCTGCTCAGACCCCTTCTGAAGTTAGATTCGAAACCCTGGTTTATTATCCAATGAGTTTAAGGGAGAAGAGGATTCGTTCGAAGATGAGCAATAATTTGAAGAAACAGCTCTCATCTATCGAAGTAGACTACTCGTCAGAGCAGTTTGAGAAGCTTCTTAGGATATGCACATGGGTTGCATTGAAGATGTCCCCAACAGACGATCTTTTCGAAGTCATCTTAGGCATGGGAGGGATCTCCAATTTCATGGATTGGGAGATGGAGCAGAAAGAAAACAGTGGTGTTCAAGACCACTCTGAGATATTCCCTCGTCGAGCCTTAACTGATCTCGTGAAGAGAATGTTAAACATTCCAGATGGTATTTTGAGTGAAGAGTTCTCGTTTGATGTTGGCACTCAAACTGACCTACTGGAAGAAGAGTCGAAAGCAGAGCTTGTGGATGCTGCCATTCAGACCTCAGAACCTTTGATGGAGTTAGAAGATGCCCCTGATCATCTTGAAGGAGAGGCTGAAAGTGCTGAAGAAGTCGATTCTATCGAGCTTGGTGAAGAAGATGATAAGTTCGTTGAAGCCATCATGTTTGATGAAGATGAGCTTGTTGAAAAAGTTCAAGAAGAGGTTATCGCTGAAGCTCAGTCGTCTACTCAAGCATTTCCTGAAGGCTATCTAGAAGAGCTGAAGACGGACTTGAAGGTTGTTGTACAGTCTGCTATAGATGAGTTCTTAAACTCAAAGCTGAAAGATATGCTAGTTGAACAAAATCAGTCGCTTGTTGATAACTCAAAAGAATTAATGATTGGTGAAATCAACAAGATGGACTCATCTTTTCGAGAAGAGATGTATGCTGAAATTGAGAATTTCTTGAAGAAGCAAGTTGATTTCTCGGAGAAGAGATCGATTACCTTTGCTAGATCTTTGGGTGAAGAGTCGAGCAAGATGGAGAGACTCTACAGGGTTAAGATTGAAATTGCTGATGAACAGAGAAGAGAAGCACAAGATCAGTTGGTGCGTTCTCGAGCTGTTCTAACTGATTTAACAGAGCAAAACAGACTCCTTCGACAGACAACTACGTTCTTCAAAGATGAACTAGTTTCAAGTTCAAGGAAGTTGGAGTTAGCTACAAAACGTCTTGACAAGCTGAGTCACGACAAGACGCATCAGAAGCAAATAGAGCTAGCTGCTGAAGCCATGAAGGAAGCTGTTAAGGAAGAGATGACTCGCTTTACTAGTCTTTTCACTCTCAAGGCAACTGATAAAGCCAAAAAGGGGGAAGAGTCGAGTAGAATTGAGAAAGCTGAAGTTGTTAAATCGAAGTCAATCAGTGCTGAACCAGAAGAGATGAAGGAAGCTGCTACTGCTATGCAAGAGCTAAAGAGGCCTAAGAGAGGCAAGTTGGTGAAAACTGCAGAGCTTGAGCAAGCTAGAGCAGATGAGCAGAAAAGATTGGAGAAGGGCAAAGGTGTTGCGTCTCCAGAAGTTGAGGTTCAGACGAAGAGAAAGACTAAAAGGAAGTTAGCTATGGAAGAAGCTGAAGAACCTACTGCGATAGTGAAGAAGCAGAAGGTGGTTGATCCTAATGATGAAAGTCATTATGCGAGCCAGAAAAAGATTGGTAAGCATATTGAAAGGCTGCAGAAGTTGAAGGCTGATGAAGATCAAATGGAAGACCAGTTCATTGATTACTTTATTGACAAAGAGCATCGTCAAGATTGGATGAAAGTGACGAGACAATGGGAGCTTGATCACTGGATTATCAGAAAGTTTGGTGATTCTGATAGCTCTGATGAACTGTATGCAATGTTTTATAAGTTCATGGAAGGCTAGAACAAATTGCTTTGGAATTTGATCATGAGGATATCGGCTGCTGCAAATTTTAACATTCTAGTGCCGATCTTTCCGAAATGGAAGACTCCTATGACTAGCTCAGGTAAAAGAGTTGATCTTAATCAAATTAAGAAGTATGAAGAAGAGCTGCTAGACAAGGAGAAGATTGATGATAAAGAGCATATCAGAGTGATACACAAGAGACTCATAGATGCATTTTGTGTTCCAAATCCAGAAGGAGGTACTCTCTCAGATTAGTTGTTTTTTTTTTGCTCTGGTACGTAGTTTTTGTTTTTTGAAGTATGTGTAATATCTACTGTTCTGATTTGAATGAATGAAAAGATAAGTACTATTTGATGTTAAAGACAAGATAACTACTTAACTAGTCTACTATTGAGAAAAGATTCAAGTAGTTTTGGCTTCATCAAAAAGGGGGAAATTGTTTGGATATGAATCCTAAAACAAGTCCTAAATGATGATAAAAGATAAAGATGAAGTTTTGATAAGCCAAAAGTAGTTTGAATATTTTCTAAGTGTTGACTGATCTAGTCTAGTTAAGGAGAAGTCATCTTGTACAGACCAGTAGAGTTCACATGAAACAAGTGTTGTTATATATATAAAAAGACAAGTACTTATAGTTCGTGTATAATGTTTATATTAATTGTTTAGGTTGTTATTGAGCTATGATAATGATTGTATAGAAGCTCATGATTTTCATATGTAATTAATAATCATTATATAGTTTCTAAGTTGACTAAACTGAGTTATAAAGCTTAAAGTAATGTAATAGTCTTGTTAGGATTAGATTAGTTGTTACTAAGTCTACTACTGTAAAAGTTCGCACAAGAAGAAGAAGACAAGTCTACACAAGACAGGTGCGTGACCACAAGACTCAACAAGACAAGTCAACATGAAGTTAGTTATTCAAGCGCATGTGAAGATAAGGATTGAAGAGTTAGTTAGAAATAACTAATTAACAATAAACGCGTGGATGGATAAGCTGAAGAAGTTAAGAGTTAGTTTTCAAGAAGAGTTGGTTACAACTGACAGGTTCTTGAATTCAGAAGTCTATATATACCTTGGTGTATTCATTGATTGAAGACTACTGATAAACTGCATACTGAAGCGATATTGAAGATTCAAAAAAGCAAACACTCACAGAGTTTTTAAAGTTCATAAAGCAAGTCAGAAGACAAGTGAAGAAACCAGAAGACTGCTACTGAATAAGTTTTTGTTTACTGTTTTCAAGTTGCTAGATACTTGTAAATCGCTAGTAAGATCGAAGATATACTTGGTAGTATATTCGAGAAGATCTAAGTCTTGTTTCTTGGGACTTAAAATTACAAGAACACACGATGTACTCGATTGGAAAAGTTAGTAGAAACATCACAACTGGGTTTGTGAGAGTGGACGTAGACAAGTTGTCGAACCACTATAAATCGTTGTATGTTGTTTACTTTACTGTTTTGTTTGTGATTAATTGATTAACTGTTTACATACATATCTGAACAAGACTAGTTGAGTATACATAAAACAGAGTTCTTGAATAAGAAGTTGAGTATAAACTTGAATTGGGCTCATTGATATATTCTGATTTCCGCATTGTACTTTGATATATCGAAAGAATTTTGAAAAGTCTATTCACCCCCCTCTAGACATTTTCACTAGCTTACTCGATATTAACTCAACTTTGGGGACCTACAACTGGAAATAACGTTTCCCATTTTTCCTCTCTTTCCTTCTTACATTTGAAATTTTTACAACTGCCATTCACACTCTTTCCTCCTTTGATTTCTCTGTTTGTTTCAAGACATTCTCCTTATATTTCATTTTCGAAGGCCTTCGTGCTCCCAAGTATATGGTTTGACTTTCCTCTTTTGATTTTACATTTCCTATTCTCTTGGGCGTGATTATTTATTTCCGTTGTTGAGTTTCTCTTATCTTTTTATCTGACTTTTGCTTGTTATCGTGCGTAGCTTTGCATTTCCATTTTACAAATTTTCTTCATTTAAGTAGCTATGTCTTCCGGTAGTAACTTTCACGGGGGAGAAAATGAGGGTTTTGGGGTGGCAGGCCCTCATCCCCCCCCCTTTTGAATCTAGTGGGATTGTTGCTGGTTCTTCTAGTCCTCCTCTTCCTGGCTCTCTAGGAATGCTCCCATTACCATTCCTTCGAGTTTCTCAAAACATAGCCCTTGAGGTAATATCCGAGGTTTATCCCCTTCGGGTTCGCGCACCTAGTGATGATCAGGTGCGTGTCATGCAGGTTAACTTGGGTAGAGATGAGCATTTGGGATTGTATCGTAGTGTAGATGACAGAGGTGAGGATGGGGTGTTAGTAAGGGTCAAGATGGTGATGTAGATATTTCTGGGTATGTGGCCGGACTTGATGCCCCCACTTCTAGTGAAATTGAGAGGGCTAGGTTGGACACTGTATTAGATGATCGACTAATATTTTGCTGGGCGATCCAATTTTTTCTCTGGAAAGGTTATTCCTGAAGGTCGTCCTCACAGCCCTGATTATAACACATATGTTAGGAATTTTCCTCTCAATCCCCTCGAGCAGCTTCATAGACCTGGCCAGAGAAGTCGTTATTTCGCGAGCAGAGTCCCGAGTATTATCAAGTCGAGTAACATGGATTACTATCGTCGGGCGTTCAATGTCCCTCAAGATATTTTCTTTTGGGCGCCTCGTGCGGGTGAGCGAGCAGATCAACCCCCATCGGGATGCTTAGCGATCAACTTGGCTTCAATGGAAGCCATGATTAGTTTTCCGCTTCACCCCGCTATTAACAACTTACTTAATCTGTGGAATGTGACGTTGACGCATATTACTCCTAATGGTTGGAGTTATATTATTTCAATCTGGACCATGCTAGGATTGGAGAGCCGCGGTTTTGGGTGTTTGGGGATGTTCGTTTCTCCCGAAGAGTTGTCTTATATGTTGCCTCTACTAAGTGGTCCAAAGAGAAGGGTTGGTACTACACTAAAGCGCGCTCGAATATGAAACTGGTGGAGGACGTTTCGTACAATATAGATGACTGGAAAGAGAAGAGGTGGTTCGTTGGTGGTGATTGGAAAAGTCCTTCAGACAACTTGGGTGGTCCAGGTCAAATGGACATCCCTACCGACTTTAGAGAGCGCTCGAGTAAGACTTCAAACTTCTTTTTTGGACCTTATTTATGATGAATAACTTTAATTTTCTTTTATAAGTGTTCTTGTCCTGACCTTTGGCAATCTTCGTCCCACTTTCCAATCCACTTATTATTTGGTGTGGAATCGTCGGAGGTTTCCTGATCGTTCGATGAAGTCTTTGAACTAGGACAGTAAACGTAAGCGAGTTGATATGTTCTGTCTAAGTTTTGCTCATCATTCTATTTTTTATCTATGTTCTTATTTATTTTGTGTGATTTCTCCGCCTTTCAAGTGACTGTTGCTATTGTTTCTACCACTCCTCCCGAACTTAAACATTTAAAGAACATGAACCCTGTCGATAAGATTCGTATGGGCCGTGGGTTGGCTCATGGGGAATAGGGTTTTACTCAATGTACGCCACTCAGAAGGAACTCGATGAAATAACTAGGAACTTAGAAAAAGCTCAAAATCGTGTGAGTAAGGTGGATTATGAAAGCGGGGAGTTGAAGAAGTAGTTGGTCGAGGCTCAAAATAATCTTGACGTTACTATGAAGAAAGTGAAATCTACCCACACAGCTTTAGAGGAGGAGAAACGAGTTCGCTAGAATGCTGAACTCCTTACTCAGCAAAAGAGTGATGAGCTAACTAGCGTGGGTGCCCAACTCAAGAAGGAAAGTGATACCAGCATCGATCTCCAGGGTCAACTAACCGTTGCCCAAGGCGAATTGGAGATTGCTAAGGAGACCATCTCCCAGGCGGAAGCTGAGTCTCTGGCACTATGCATTTTTTCTTACCTTTGTGCATACGCTGATGCTATTCGTGTTGCTCAGACTGTTGAGCCTCCTAACGCCATCTTGACCATGCACCAGGCGTTGCTTGCCTATTTACGGGTGGACAAGTTGGCGGAAGGCACCCATCTCCCCATCAAGGATCTAGTTGATCCTAGCCTCGATTTAACGAGATTATTGTGCAGGGTTTTAAGATTATTGAAAATATAGGGTCTGAACCTGCTGTCGAAGTCGTTGATGCTGAAGTGATTGCTGGAAATGTCGATAAGCAAGAAGATGCTGGCAAGCTTTTAGGTGATGGTGTTGGCGTTGGCATTGCCGATGTTGTTCCCGAGGTGGATGCAGCTCAGGATCAGACCACTTCTCATATTGGTGATGTCATTGCCTCCGGTCATTGCGAATGTTCCCTTTATTAATCCTTACTTCCCCACCGAATGTTCCATTTTTTTCATGAACATTTATTCGAATGTTGATGACAAATTATTTAGTATTTGCCTGTATTTGGGTGCTTGGATTATGTAATGACCTACTCTGTTCGATGCTTGGATCCTTTTATTCTTGGATATGTGTGTTTTATCTCTAGGTTGTTTTATTTTGACGTTGGACACTTGTTATTATTCCTTGACTTCCTATAGCATGTCCTCTTGTTCTCTTTCTAACTCATACTCTGTCTTTTGTGAGCAATTCCCTTGAATAGCTTTAAAATTTTCCCTTTGTTAATAGGCAAATGATAGTTGTGGGGGAAGGAACGTCACGAAGATAGTGGTTCAGTTCGTCCAGAATTAAACGAACTCCTCCATAAACATCCTTCTTATAAGCTGAACGAGCAGCATCCGCGTACGCCATAATGTAAGTTAAATTACACAGTTACTTAGCATTGGCGTTTTCCAATTTTAGCCGAGCATTCTCTTCCTCGAGGCGCTCAATAGTTTTGTCGTGATCCAACAATTGGAGTCTAAGGTCACTTAAGGAACGGGCTAGTGCAGTTTTTTCATGTAGAGCAGCATCTAGATTTAAATTCGAGAGCTCGGCACATGATGTAACATGAGCCAATTCTCAAAGAGCTTCATCTCTCTCCCTCCGAACAAGACGGAAAGAGTCACAGAATTCTTGATACTGCTAGTAATCCCTCTCAGCGTATACCAATGCACGATCGACGTGAACAATCTGGGAGTGCATGTTATCAATCATCGCCTGTTCGCACACAAAAACCTCATCCTCCATAGACCAAGAGCGAGTAATGTTCTAACTAACTCGAGAAAGATGCATAGGGAATCCTTCCTAAATTAAAGGGGATCGAGCATACAAGTAAACGTGAACCAGATAACTTCGGGTGCCACGTTCTTGTGCATAGTTGAAGGCAGAAAAACTAAGAGATAGTTAACAGGGATCAGGTCATGTAAATAAAGAAGGTAAACAAATCATACCAATTAACCCGCTCGGGATCTTATCCTAAAATAGGATCTCGAGGGTCCACCGTCTCATCGGTAACTTCTGAAATGGGCTCATATGGAACTAATTGATCAGAATGTTGATCTGACGTCACGCCCGCATAGCCTAGCTCAGCCGAAAGTTTCAAAAGAAAATTCATTGATGAATGGTCTTCCGAGGCAACCATTATATGATGATTCAAGATCGCACAACTTCGTCAATGTCTTCAAGGCATCATCATCCGACTCAACTTTTACTGCGAGCCTGATCATTCCTAGTGGAATTGACACATCGTTTCCAAAACCAACGATTCTGTGATCGCAGGGCTCTATGTAGGCGGCCAAATCCCCGATTTGATCCAGCGTCTTCTTAAAAATTAGGTTCGCATATGAACCTGTATCAACGAGCATCATGTGTACTTTCAATCCCATCACTTTGGTGGATATGACTAGTGGATCATTGTTCGGTATAATGACGACATCTAGGTCATTTTCAGAAAAGGTTATTTTGTGATCACTGGTTTGCTCGCCTTCTCCTGGTACACATATCTGATGTACATTATCCAATGCTCGAATTTCTGCTCATTTTCTTCTATTTAACAAAGAGACCTCCGGTTGGCATCCTCCCATAGGCAAAAGACCTAACATGTCGACCTCCTGATTTACTTGTCCTTGCGGCATTGGAGGAACTCATCTTTTATTCTCGATGTTTACATGAAGATCAACCTCCTCGTCATCACCATCAGACTCGTCTTCTTCTTCCCTTTTCTTTCTCCTTAATTGTGCTCGTTCTTTTACCTTTTTTACGCCCTCCCGAGCCTCTTGGTTCATCGGTCTATCCTTTACAAATTGGTCAAGTTTCCCATCTTCATAAAGTTTCCACAAGCTTCTCAACAAGTCTTAACATTGGCTTGTGTAGTGATCGATGGACAAATGGTATGCATAGTATTTATTCGAATTCAACTCAGAAGGATTTTTTTGCAGCGTCCTAGGTCGCAGTAACATTCCTTTGCCTTTTACCTGCTCAAAAACTTTTTCAGGGGTTATTGTGAGCACCTGGGTGATCGCTTGTGCTTTAGTGCCTTCTTTGAACGGCTTAAAAGTTCTTGGAGCCTTGTATTCTCCATTCACTCTTTTGCCCTAGCCTTTTTTTCCAGCCTGCTCGGCTTTCTGTATTTTGAGAAGCTCTTCGATTTGTATTATGTCACCTGCTCCTTCTTTGAACTTCGAGTATGATTTTGGCCATTTAAGTTGCATGTCTTCCCATCATCTGGTTTCGATCTTCAAGCCGGCTACTACTGCGATCAACTTTTCATTGACGAGCTCACCTTCTACCAGGAGTTTATCGAATCTCTACACACAGTCTTTTTTCGATTCATCTGCATTCTGCTTGATGTCCGCTAGTCGTTGTTTGGGGGCTGGTATGGCCGCTATCGTTTTGAAATGTTACAGGAAAATTGCTCTAGTTGAGTGAACGGGGTGACCGACCCCATTGGTATTGAACAGTACCAAAAGTGCGTTCGATCTCCTAAAGTGAGAAAAAATCTTGCATTGAGTTGCGTCTGAGGCTCAAATGCACCCTAGGATCTGTTTCTCCATCGTACGGTGCTAAGGCCGGACTTTGTATTTTTTTCTGTATCGGGCCGTAAGTATCTGTATGCTTAACGATGAGCTAGGCATGGCGATTAAGTGTGGATTTGCATCTTTTGCGGCTGCTACTTCACCTTGAGTGACTCTGCTTGCTACTACATCTTCATTTGCATCTCGAGGGCTCTTTGCCTGGTGGATGTCTCTTCTGTATGGTTTGTGGCACATTTCAATAAGGTTGATGGCCCTAACAGATCATGCACTGACTTTGTTGTTCCTGCATGTGGCCTCCCGAGCCTTGCGAGGGCCGATCGTCGCCCCTGAGACTCTTCCACATCCGATATTTCAACCAGCTTTGGCTTGTGTGCACGCACAACTTTATTTGAATTTATGAGATTTATTCGTCTGCCCCCCGTTCACCCAACCTATCGAATGCAGATTGCCTTGACCTTTCAAATATGTTTGTTACGTGGATCGTGTGAGCCGCCATTAATGTTGGATACAAGAGTTGTTGCTTCTGTTATAAATATGGCATGGCCTTCGTGGTTTTCACGGGATCTTGTATTATGGTTTCCAAATCCCATGATTCAGATGATGCATGCAAATTAGGGTTTCTTTTTAGGTATTTGTTGGCAACATCATCCCTTATTTACCTTCTGAATGGTTGGACATCTTTCTGGGTTTCTAGGCTATCTTCTACTTTGGAGATTCGTCCCCTCCTTCTAGCGCTAAAATGTTGATAGACTGTTTTGGACGAACAGTAAAATATTTAATGTGTGAGGCTTTATTGATATCAAGAGAATGTGGATGATACAAAGTTTAACCTATCAAACATTAATGAACATTTACTCTTGTTTTCCTAAATGTTCAATAACCTCCTTCTTATTTTTTGTTCAACTTTATATATCAACCTTTGCATGGGTTGACTGGAATATATTTTCATCCAGCTTCTCCGTGCAACATGTGTCCTCCAGCATTTAATATTGTTGACTAGAAGTCAACACAATAAATGTTGCATTTAATACTGTTGACATCACCTATTGACTAATGATTAGTGTTTCTTGAGTGGGCTTTTTGCTATCATGCACGTGTCTTCTCGCTGATAGTTGCTCGGGAAGCTCGTTTTATTTTGGGAGACGATATGTATATTGCTTCGGGGATGTATAGTTGTTCGTCAGTTGTATCCTTTGTTATATCAGGAGGTCATTTGATCAAACAACGACATGTTGGATGTGACTGTGTGAACTATTGTGCCTTCTCAGTATTTTAGACCGAACAACTTATGCATGTTCGATTATGACTTCTCGAACAAGTTTTGTCCCTTCCTTTATATGGCAGGCATGTATATTTTACCTTGGTCGTTGTTGACCAGATTCATTGACGGTTGACTAGAGTTCCTCGCTTTAAAGGTATAACAAAAATCAATACAAAATACGAAAATAAATTTTAAATTTCAAGAGACGAAGAATTGCAAATACGTACTATAAAGTCAAATTCAATTGAAGCAGAAGATGAGAGGGGCTAAAAAGAATATGAAAGCAGAGAGGAGAAAGGAAAATGGAGATGTGCGAAGAAAAAGGAAGTAAGTACGTAGGAGAAAGGAAAAAAAACCAAAGTAGATAAGATTCAGGACATATTGCACGAGCAATATTACACACTCCCTCCTATTTTTAATAAGTGTTTTACACTTTTCAATGTATATTTATTGTATTTCTTCTTAATTTTTCCTTGAAATCTTTAAAAACTAAAATAAATGTGTTCTTTTAATAAAAACATAAACAGTTATTAAGAGTATAAAAAATAAATCAATTGATTTCTTCATATACGTGCATTGGTCTAGAACGACACTTAAATAGGTGGAAGTATAAATTTTTATCTTTTATTACTCTTCCCGTCCACTCAAAGTTTGTCTATTCGTTCACAAAAAATATGTTCATTCAATTTAAATAGTTAATTTTTAAATATTTTTTCTACATTATAATAAAAGTTAATAATCTACTGCAATACCTTTTACTCCTTACCCTCACATATTTACTATATACATTAAAATATGAATTATTTTTAAATTTTATGTCCAGCCAAAAAGACACATTTTTCATGAACGATCGGAGTATTTAATACATATATTATTTTATTGATACAAGTCGGGATCCAAAAACTATTATATAAATGAGATTATTATTTTACTAATATCCTAATACTATCATATATCGAGATTAATCGAGTTTATTACACAAGTTGCATCTCTCTCATGTCATACACCAATTACAAAAATGAAAAAGACCCGTTAAAAGCTTTTGAGGAAGTTTTGCAAAAGAGAGTCTTACAATAATATAAATTATAATTTAAGTACAACATTTTAATATTTTTTTTAAAAAAAGTGTTAATTTATAAATTTATAAACGATGTCACAGTAAAACCGTCTCACACAAATTTTTCTCAAAATTTATTATTATAGTTACTTATTTTGGAGTAGAAAAAGAAGACTTTGACATTAAATATCACTTCGTATCACATTATACGTAAAATGGTGATCCATAGATGATGTGTCTGGATGAAGATAGACATAGGATACATTAGTCCTACAAGGCTTAAGGACATTAACACCTCTAATCCACACGCAAATCCCATTAAATTTCAAGGTAACCACCATGGACTAATTAATTATTAATACAATTTTAATTTTCTTGTAACACAACTACAAATGTTCGAGTGACCAAAGTGAGCCTTAATGAAAAACTTGTTAAAAAATAGAGTTTTGCGCTGTGTATAAACATGACTCCACCTAAAAATGTTCAAGGGACCAAAGAAACAAGTTGAGATACTCATCAATTGTAGGGGTATTTCTTTATTGATTTAATTTCAATAATGCATCTGGGTCCAAACAAATTTGAGAATAAATGGTTAAATTAAACAAATTTAGATACACGTCTCAAATTGAGAAAGTCAAATTAATCAGTCAGATGGAAAAATAATTAAATCAATTTTTTTTATATAAATAAAATAAATTCTTATTTATCTTATTTATCTCAGGATCATTAAATATTACTCCATCACATAAAAGGTGTATATTTTTTTTAATTGAAATGGTTACAAGATCTTAACAAAGATGGGCAAGATCTTCCATCCATGTCGTATCAAATCAAAAGTGTTTGCTTCATTTTTATCGTGAGAAAAGTGGGAAGACAAATGCGTATTTGTCGATATACGAATCATGTTTTCATTCTCAGTACAAGACAACACCCTACACTAAAATATTCTCGTGCCAAAAAAATTAGATTTAGAAACATAATATGATGCGGCCTAAAAATGTCACCTAATAAGGAGTCGACACGTGTATGAATGATGGGATTAAGAGGAAAGGATTGAATCATCTAGTGTTCTCTGAATAAAGAATCCTCTCTAGAGGTCTCTCTGGAGGGAGCTCCGTCTGGAGAGGAGTATCAGAAAGAAGCAGTCTTAACATGAAGTCGTGGGCCGTAAATATAGGAGACCTCCGCCATTTCCGGACCAGACTTGATAAAAGGAAGTTCTTATCCTCCTTTATTGGAGGAAACCAAGTCTACTAGGAGAGAGTGTCGCCGAGTCTTCAGAGAGTGGAGAGAAAGGAGGACTTCGTCCACTCAACAGGGCCGAGTCTTATGGGCAGCTCCGAAATAAGAGGAAGGTTTGACTTCCTCTCCAGAAAGTATCTCTATAAATAGGTAAATTCGAGGAGATTTCCAGGTTAGACACTCATATACTAAAAACTTGATATACTAAATACGAAACACTTTTCTAAGACTCTTTGAGAACTATTCTGATATATCAAAGATCTTGAGATCCTTGGAAGATATTGATAAGCCCTATACTGACTTAGGCATCGGAGTGTCCACACCGGACCCCCCTCCGGTGTGTTCTTTGCAGGTTCTTGAAGATTTGGAGGAAAGGCAGCATACTTGGAGTGATTGTACGTGTTCGAAGAGTGGGATATCCAATCCGGAGGACACGTAATCCTCTCGTGCAAATTTTGGCACATCAACTGGCGCCGTCTGTGGGAAAGAGTTGAAAGATTTTCTCACGAGTTTCTACATGTTCGAGCAAATGGGTGGCGGAAACAAAACATCTACTTCTGGAAAGAAGAACCTTCCAGGGGAAAATTCCCCCTTGCCAACTGATCCCCCGCCAAGGGGAGGCCGGGGGAAAGATCCAGTCCATACTCCTTCTGGATCAAATCAGCCATTGGCACCTACTCCAGGTTTGGGTGACGAAAGTCATCCCCTACCGGTCGGGGAGGGAATAACAGGGAACCTTGAAGCCCCAGAGTTCCAGACCGCAGATCCTCAGCGAGAGGATATTCCAGACTCAGGGCCACTCCTGATCTCTCCTGATCAATTGAACGCCCTCATCTAGCAAGCTGTAGAGAAAGCCTTTGCAGATCAAAGAGACCGGATTCCCAGGGCTGCACCAGGGAATCTGGAGGTACTGGCCCCGAGACCCCAGGATGAAGCACCTGGAACCTCCCAAGTGTTGTCCAAGGAAATGGGGATGCGGGCAGAGGAAGATGATAAGGTGCCCTCGCGAGCGGAAAGAAGCATTCCCCTTCGGAGTACAAGAAGGAATGCAGATCTAGCACCCCGAGGGACAGAACCCCTTGAGACAGAAGAAAGTACGGATGATACCTACGGAGGGCCGGTCAGCGACCAATTATTGGCCCTACAGAAAGAGATGAGAGATATGAGGAAGCAAATGAGCAACCGAACCAGTAGATCCGCTCACGCCTCTGGATGCCAGTTCTCCCCTAACATATTACAAGATGAACTACCATTCAATTTCAAGCCCCTTAATTTTGAATATGATGGTACGGCAGACCCGTACGAACACCTAGTAAGGTTCGAGAATGCTGCATTACTACACCGCTATGGAGAGGGAATAAAGTGCAGGGTATTCCTAACTACCCTAGCAAAAGCCGCACAACAATGGTTCACTCAGTTGGAACCCAATACAATCCGATCCTGGGAAGAATTCAGTGAGCTCTTCCTTCATCAATTTGCTAGTGCCCGGAGACAACCGAGGGCCACTTTGACCCTCTTTAATTTGAGACAGGGAGAGGGTGAGAGCTTAAGAGCTTTTCTCCGGAGGTTTAACCAAGCAGCTCTGGAGGTCCCTGCAGCCTCTCCGGAGGTGAAAATCAACGCTCTTACTAACGGATTGCGTGATGGACACTTCTTCTCCTCCTTAGCTAAGAAGCCGGTTAAGAACTTTGATGAATTGCTGCATAGGGCAGAAAAGTACCTCACTCTGGAGGAAGTCCGAAAAGCAAAGAGATTGGAGGTTAGGCCACAAGATCGAGAGAGGAGAAGAGAAAGGGAAGGCCCCTCCAAACGACTTAGTCCAGAGGTCCCTCGGACCTCTGGATCAGCAAGAGATAGCAACCCCTACGGAGGTCCCCGGTCTGGCCCTCGCGGGAGGTTTGAGAAATACACACCCTTGAGAATTGAACCTGCCGAAGTTCTGGAGGTAGCAGGAGATCATCCAGACTTGAAATTCCCATATTCCAGAAGTCGAGGACCTCAGAAACCCAAGTCTGATCGATTTTGCCGATTTTACAATGAATATGGGCATGATACAAATCAGTGTTACCACCTGAAAGACGAGATTGAGAGGATGATCCAAGCGGGCCATCTAAAATAATTTATATTTAGAGATAGGCAGGGCCCTCGAGGGCAGAAACGAAAAGAGCATGAAAGAAAACCAGAAGAGAAGGAAACCTGAGAGGCGGCTGAGGATATGCCCCCTCCACCACCAAAGAGAGGAGTAATCCACATGATTGTGGGAGGGCTAGCAGATGGAGATTCCTTCCGGAAGAGAAAGCAGAATGTCCGAGCTCTAAAAACAGAGCAAGGAAGCCAGTTAAGAGAAGTGGGGCGTATGACGGAGACGCCCAATATCCGATTTGGGCCGGAGGATGTGAAGGGGGTTAAGGAAGACCACAACGATGCTCTGGTGATCACTACCGACATAGCTGGATTCGATGTTGCTCGAATCTTCGTAGATACGGGGAGTTCGGCTGACATTATGTTTTTCGAATGTTTCAAGAGAATGGAGCTGAGTGTGAAGTTGCGCCCTGTAGATACCTCTCTGTATGGTTTCTCCGGAGGTGCTATCCAACCTTTGGGATCGGTAATGTTACAAGTAGGATTGGGGGACGCTCCAGCCCGGAAAGTCCACTTGGTGGAGTTCCTTATTGTAGACATCCCCTCATCATACAATGTTGTGATGGGACGACCTAGCTTTCAGGAAATCATCTCTACATTTCATATGAAAATGAAATTCCCTACAGCCACAGGGGTGGGAGAAGTAAGAGGAGACCAGTACCAAGCACGGAAGTGCTATGCAGAGTCTGTGAAGATGGCGGACAGAGCCCTGACTAAGGGCCTGGAGCGGACGAGAGGAGATGACCCTGAGGTCAAGAGAAAGAAAGTAGAGGGAGCAACACCTGAACAGGTGAATGTTAAAACATACGAGGAACTGATGAGTGTGGAGCTCTTCCCAGGGAAACTCGGCTTTGTTACTAAGATAGGTACCCAACTGGGACCTGAACTCACAGAGAAGGTAATATTTACATTACGTCGAAATTTCGATATATTTGCATTTTCTCCAGCTGACATGACAGGAGTCCCTCCGGAGATAACAATACATTGCCTTAATGTTGATCCAAAGGCAAGGCCCGTGAAACAGAAACTACGAAATTTTGGGATTGAGAAGAATAACATTGTGAAATAAGAAGTCGAGAAGCTATTGAAAGCAGGGCATGTGGTGGAAGTCCAATTCCCAGAATGGCTCTCCAATGCCGTGCTAGTGCCTAAAGGGGGAGGAAAGTGGAGAATGTGCATCGATTTCAGGGACCTCAACAAGGCATGCCCCAAAGACCACTATCCGCTACCAAGGATAGACCATCTAGTAGATGCAACTTCAGGCTTCGAGCTGCTAAGCATGATGGATGCATACCAAGGATACCACCAGATCCAACTGAACCCTGCAGATGTCTCCAAAGTGTGCTTCATAGCAGCCTGCGGAACGTTCGGATATGTTCGGATGCCATTTGGATTAATCAATGCCGGAGCAACATATCAAAGGATGGTCGATGCTGTCTTTCGAAGGCAGCTGGGAAGGAACATGGAGATATATGTAGATGATATGCTGGCTAAGAGTGTGAAAGCAGATCAACATGTGGAGGATCTGGAGGAAATTTTCCAAGTAATTCGAGAGAACGGCATCAAGTTGAACCCAGCCAAATGCTCTTTTGGAGTAAAATCAGGGAAATTCCTCGGATATATGGTCACTCAAAGAGGTATAGAAGTGAATCCAGCCAAGGTGAAGGCTGTACTGGACATGCGGCCACCAAGAAATATAAAGGAGCTCCAGACACTCAATGGGAGGGTTACAGCATTGAGCAGATTCATAGCCAGGTCTGCTGAGAAGAGTCATCCCTTCTTTAAGATTCATAACCAAGTTTGAATGGAGCGAAACGTGCCAAAAGGCCTTTGAAGACCTGAAGCATCATTTGTCTCAGTTGCCGAAGCTGACGAAGCCTTCTCCAGGAGATACCCTCATTTTGTATCTCTCCGTAGGGGAATTCTCACTAAGCACCGCCTTAATCAAAGAAGAGGGATCTCTGCAGCACCCTATTTATTATGTCAGTAAGGTCATTCAAGGAGCCGAAAATCGATACTCAGAAATTGAGAAGGCTGCTCTGGCCGTGGTAGTTACAGCGCGAAGGCTGCGCCCATATTTCCTTTCTTACAAAATACTGGTCCGCACTAATTACTTGTTGAAACAGGTTATAGGGCGAGCAGACCTCTCTGGAAGGATGGTGAAGTGGGCGATCGAGCTCCAAGAATATGACGTGGATTTCGAGCCACGGAAGGCTATAAAAGCCCAAGCTTTGTCAGATTTCATCCAAGACTCGACCAAACCAGAGGAAGTCGAGGGATGGAAGGTGTATGTAGATGGCTCAGTGACCCTGAGCGGATGTGGAGCAGGGATTGTGCTAACAGGCCCTCGAGGAGAGGACCTACAATTTGCAGTGAGGTTTCAATTCATGACCTCAAATAATGGAGCAGAGTACGAAGCTTTGATCAGAGGAATGGAGATGGCATTAGAGTTGGGAGCTCCAAAGGTAACTCTATACTCAGACTCCCAATTAGTTGTTCAGCAGGTGAATGGTGAATATGTAGCCAAAGATAGCAGGATGGCTGCCTATCTGGAACGAGCCAAAGAAGTGATGGGCAAGTTTCAAGAGTGCGAGGTAGTCTAGATACCTCGGGAGAAGAACATGCAGGCGGATAGCCTCTCCAAACTCGCTAGCTCCACAGAGTTTGATGGACAAGGGACAGTAACTTTAGTAGTTGCAGAAAGAGAGACTCTGGAGAACCCCATTGGCTCCATTGAAGAGGAAGATGACTGGAGAAGAGCTATATGGACGGAACTCACCAAGGGAGCAGATGCCCCTACCACCAGAGAGACCCGAGCCCTTCAGATTAAATATTGTATTATCGGAGGGCACTTATACAAGAAATCATTCACACACCCATATTTGAGGTGTGTATCAACTCGAGAAGCTATGTACACACTCAAAGAGATCCACGAAGGTGATGCAGCCAGTCATGAAGGATACAAAGCAGTGGTGAAGAAAGTTTTAAGGGCTGGATTATATTGGCCCTCCATGACAAAAGACGCTAGAGAATTTGTGAGAAAATGTGTCAAGTGTCAGAAAAATGGTCCATTGATAAGGACCCCTGCGGAAGAGATGGGAGCGATGCACTCTCCCTGTCCCTTTGCTAAGTGGGGAATCGACTTGGTAGGACCCTTCCCTCCAGCCTCCGGAGGGAGAAAATTTCTGATAGTAGCAGTGGACTCTTTTAGCAAGTGGGTGGAAGCTGCTCCTCTGGCTACGATAGATGAAGAAAATGTGATTAAATTCTTGAAAAAACAAATTTGTTGTAGGTTCGGAGTACCCAGAATATTGGTCTCTGATAATGGAACATAGTTTAACGGCGAAAACGTGCGAGGATGGTGTGCAAGACTGAACATAATACAGAGATTCACCTCTGTAGCTCATCCTCAAGCTAACGGACAAGTGGAAGTTACTAATCGAACAATAGTAGATGGAATTCGAACAAGGCTGACAAAGATAGGAGGAGGATGGGTGAACGAGTTAGATAATGTATTATGGTCATATAGAACTAGTCCGAAGACAGCAACTGGAGAGTCCCCATTTCACCTGGTCTACAGAGCTACGGCGGTGATACCTCCAGAGGCCGTGTTACGATCGCACCGAGTTGCCCAATTTGAAGAGCATCAGAATGAAAGATTGATGAGAGAGGCTCTAGATTTGATGGAAGAAGAAAGAGAGATGGTTAGGGTACGTGCTGAAAGATATAAGAGCAGAATTAAAGCTGCATATGACCGAAGGGTGATCCCGAGGTCCTTCAGAGCGGGGGACCTGGTGCTGAGAAGAGCGGACGCCCTGAAGAATACAGGAAAGCTGGAGCCCAACTGGGAGGGACCTTATAAAATCACACAGGTGCTGAAAGGAGGAGCATATAGACTGCAGAGTATGGAAGGGGTCGACATAGCTAGACCCTGGAACGTTTGCCATTTGAAGAGATTCTTTATTTGAAGACAGTGTAAGGTCTTGAGACCATCTATGACTTTTGTTTTGTGATTTTTTGCATTGATTCATATTTTGCTTGATGTATTTTGTGGCTTCACCGGAGCTCTTTTTCCCTCTCTACGGGTTTCCCCTTTGGGGTTTTTCCGTAAAGAGGTTTTTAATGAGACCGGCGTAGGTTATCTATGGCCTATGTTGAAAATTGACAATAAAGCAATGAAGCCTTATCCCTTTTTTTAGAAAGAATTATTTAGAATTATTGTGTCATGATTATCTTTCTCATATTTGAACATGCGATGTATGAATATAACAATAACGAGTGTGAGAAACGCTCAGAGGCCTAGAGGCCGAGGTGCTTCAGAGAGCCCTCATTTTACTTGAGACCCAAGTGGGTTACTGAAATGAGAAGATTTTATGAATTAAAATCTTTTAAGAATAAGAGTGAGAGACACTCAGAGGCCTAGAGGCCGAGGTGCTCCAGAGAGCCCTCACTTTACTTGAGACCCAAGTGGGTTACTAAAATGAGAAGATTTTATGAATTAAAATCTTTTAAAAATAAGAGTGAGAGACACTCAGAGGCCTAGAGGCCGAGGTGCTCCAGAGAGCCCTCACTTTACTTGAGACCCAAGTGGGTTACTGAAATGAGAAGATTTTATGAATTAAAATCTTTTAAGAATAAGAGTGAGAGACACTCGAGGCCTAGAGGCCGAGGTGCTCCATAGAGCCCTCACTTTACTTGAGACCCAAGTGGGTTACTGAAATAAGAAGATTTTGTGAATTAAAATCTTTTAAGAATAAGAGTGAGAGACACTCAGAGGCCTAGAGGCCGAGGTGCTCCAGAGAGCCCTCACCTTACTTGAGACCCAAGTGGGTTACTGAAATGAGAAGATTTTATGAACTAAAATCTTTTAAGAATAAGAGTGAGAAACACTCAGAGGCCGAGGTGCTCCAGAGAGCCCTCGTCTTACTTGAGACCCAAGAGGGTTAATTAATGAAATGAGAAGATTTTATGAATTAAAATCTTTTAAGAATAAGAGTGAGAAACACTCAGAGGCCTATAGGCCGAGGTGCTCCAGAGAGCTCTCATCTTACTTGAGACCCAAGAGGGTTAATTAATGAAATGAGAAGATTTTATGAATTAAAATCTTTTAAGAATAAGAGTGAGAAACACTCAGAGGCCTAGAGGCCGAGGTGCTCCAGAGAGCCCTCATCTTAGTTGAAACCCAAGAGGGTTAATTGATGAAAGGAGAAGATTTTTGCGAATCAAAGTCTTTCAAGTACAAGAAAGTGAAAAGAAAGAGAAAGACGTAGAGGCTTAGAAAACCGAAGCCCTCCAGAAAGCCCTCACCATGCTTGAGAACTACAAAGACTAAATGATGAAGAAGACAGGTTTTATGATCCAGGAGTCAAGAGAAGAGGGAGGATGACCTCCCACAACCAAGTCACCTGAAATCAAAAACAAAAACTGTACAGCCAAGAAGTGATTTCAACATAGCCTACAAGACCAACAAAAAGGGGGGGATGAGAACACACCTCCAACACATTCCTTGCTGGTCTTGTAAGCTACCCATGCAAGAAAGAAAAAGAAAAAGACAACAAAACATGCAACATCAAGCTAATGCGATTACTACGAAAAGCCCCCACATATCCAGGAGTGTGGGGTCCCCTATAAAGTATGGAGAGCAAATATTATGAGCAGAAAATAAAGAGTGTAGCAAAACAAGAGAAAAGTATATTGTTTGTGGTGATCATAAATATGAAATTTAAACTGCTTTTTCAGCAGCAGCTTCCTCAGCAACAGTCCCCTCGACCTCAACTCCTTCAGCTCCTCCAGCAGCGCCCTCCTCCTCAGCAACATGGTTGCTAGATCCTCCGCCCTCCTCTGGACCCGCTGTACCTCCCCTGGTATCGGCAACGCTAGTCCCTCCATCTACTGCGGTTGTCATGGCTGGAGCGGAGGCATAAGGATAAATCAGACGCTCCAGAGGCTTTAGCTCAACCATACCTATCTTGACAGCCTGCAGCTTGGCGATGGCCTGGCCCATTCCGGGTAGCCACCAAGGACTATCGGGGCTCTCCTTAGGATCCCCCAAGAATTTTGGAGGAGTAGCAAGACGATCCAAATGGAACTCGCGAGAGTAAGTTCCATCAAACCCCGGGGCTGAATGCTCGGCGACGGCATTGCTGAAGCAGTGGTCGATGAAGTGAGGGATATGCGGCCCCATGGCACAGAGGAAGCTCGAGCTCTTTAGGAAGCTGGACAGCCACTGAGTATGAAGAGTTTCCAAGAACTCTTGACCCAAAGAGGAAGTGAACAGGGACTTAATGCAAGCCTGCACTCCGACATCCGGCAGCTCGCGCTCCATCCGCTCCACCTCCTGCACCAGGTACTTAATCCTGGCTGCATCCTGCTTGCTTTGAGTCTGTAAGAGAGACAACTCCTCAGATAGAGCTTGAGCTCGCTTATGGGCTTTATCTTTCTCCGTGGTGATACCCTTGAGGGTTGACTGGAAAGAGGACGCTTCAGCCCGGAGAAGTTCGAGCTCAGCCACCATCTCAACGCCTTGGTCGAGTATCTTAGCATAGGTAAGACCAAACTACAAAGGAAAAAGAAATAACGCTTGAGGATATGAAGAAGGCAGAGATTATGAAAATGGAAAATACCAGAAAATACCTCAGAAAGAAGATGAGCGCCATGGATCAGTCGATCCTCAGGAAGGGTCGTGTCGAATAACTCAGCATCCAGAGGAGCAGGACATCGGTCAATAAGGCGATGGAAAGGCTCGTATACAGTAGAAGGAGGAGTTCCCCTATCAGCACGGGTAGCTTTCCCCTTCTTCTTCTTAGAGGTGCCACAGTCAGAAAAGAAAGCATTGGCAGCGGAACGGGTTCTTTTGGCAACTGAACCTGGGACCTGAGTAGAAGAACTAGGGAGAGGAGGAATTTTTGAAGAACCCTCTGGAGCCGGAGTCTTTGCAGAGCTCTCGAGAGCGGGAGACGGAGGAGCCTTTGGAGGATCTTCTGGAGCGGATAACACAGGGGTCTTCACTATGCTGAGAGCAGGGGCATCTCGGGAGATATGAGTTAACCAACTCATGGCTACAGGTAATCAAGAAAATTCTCAGAACTCAGAAAACAGCCACACGCAAGAAATAAAATACAGCAATAGAAGATTTTTTACCATCTCGAGAATCTAAAGGAAAATCTTGAGGACAAAAGCCGAAGTGGGAGAGGATGCGAGGATTTTTGCAAATGCCAATAATATCGAAATAGTCGTGCAAACGGATGTGAGTATTGAGATTGCTCATAATAGTGTGATTGGAAACAGAGTAAGCTTTCAGAGGAGGAGGAATTACTCCTGGATTGTGGAATAACCAATCCCCGTGAGGAAATGGCCAATCAGTGGGGCTTGTAGCAAAAAAATAATAATCTCGCCAAGATGAGTCTTCTTCATGGAGTTTTTTCAGGAATTTACAAACACGGGACCTTCGCCCACTAGCATAGAAAAAACCATCATTCACCTTACAAGAATGTTGGCTCAGAAATAGTTCGGCAGACGGGTCACCCCCATTCCCTTTCACCAAGATGAAAAAACCTATCATGGTGCGGATAGCATTCGGAGTAAACTGGTTAAGAGGGATCTGCATGCGGGTTGATATGGCAGCCAAATAAGGATGGATCGGAAATCGTAGTCCTGCCCTAAGATGTGCTTCGAAAAAAGCAAGAGTTCGAGGCTGGGAGATATCTGGGCGTTCATTTGAGCGAGGAGCGCGAAAGGCGTACTCCGACGGAAAACCATAGGCATGAGCAAGGTTAACTAGGTGAGTATGGTCGATTTGGGAAGCAAGGAAAATCCTATTCTCTGGACTCCCCATCAGAGAGGGAGTCACTTTAGAGGAGTTTTGGCTAGCGGCTTCCGGCGTAGAGAGAGGGTTTGACATCGATTTACAGTGCTAATAAAAGAAGAAAAGAAGGATAGCTGGGTTACCTTGAGTGGAAGGACTATGGAATCAGGCGAGGCGGCTGGCGACGGCGGAAACTCGGGATGAAGAACACCGGAGAAGAAAGATGAAGACGATGAGAAATTTTTGGGAAGAATGAAATTTGAAAAGTGAAGAGAGGAAAAGGGGGTGGTTGCGTGAAGTAAATGAGGAGAGATAGGGGGAAGAATCGAGGATTTTCCTCGGGAGGATAACAAAGGGGAGAGAAAAGTGATCGCGTGGAGCCCACGCGCGGAAGCCGAAAAGTCTCCCAGAATTGGAGGCGGGAAAAGCCTTTGGAGAAGGACATGTTTTGAAACTTCCTCTCCGAAGCAGGAACAATACACGTCTCTCCAGAAAGACCTTTGTACTAAGTTCTAGGAAATTTTTCTACTCTCACAAAAGATGTCTCCCTTTTACGAGAGTAGGGGGGAGTAGATGATGCGGCCTAAAAATGTCACCTAATAAGGAGTCGACACGTGTATGAATGATGGGATTAAGAGGAAAGGATTGAATCATCTAGTGTTCTCTGAATAAAGAATCCTCTCTAGAGGTCTCTCTGGAGGGAGCTCCGTCTGGAGAGGAGTATCAGAAAGAAGCAGTCTTAACATGAAGTCGTGGGCCGTAAATATAGGAGACCTCCGCCATTTCCGGACCAGACTTGATAAAAGGAAGTTCTTATCCTCCTTTATTGGAGGAAACCAAGTCTACTAGGAGAGAGTGTCGCCGAGTCTTCAGGGAGTGGAGAGAAAGGAGGACTTCGTCCACTCAGAAGGGCCGAGTCTTATGGGCAGCTCCGAAATAAGAGGAAGGCTTGACTTCCTCTCCAGAAAGTATCTCTATAAATAGGTAAATTCGAGGAGATTTTCAGGTTAGACACTCATATACTAAAAACTTGATATACTAAATACGAAACACTTTTCTAAGACTCTTTGAGAACTATTCTGATATATCAAGGATCTTGAGATCCTTGGAAGATATTGATAAGCCCTATACTGACTTAGGCATCGGAGTGTCCACACCGGACCCCCCTCCGGTGTGTTCTTTGCAGGTTCTTGAAGATTTGGAGGAAAGGCAGCATACTTGGAGTGATTGTACGTGTTCGAAGAGTGGGATATCCAATCCGGAGGACACGTAATCCTCTCGTGCAAATTTTGGCACATCATAATAAAAAATAAAGATTCATCAAAACTTGAGAACCAACAAGGGATTAAATCGATGAAAATAAGTGTGAAAGGTAAAGAGAGGTCTCCATCATAAAGGACAAATTTGAGAAGCTTTAGAAAGCAAAGCAACGTCTTGACTTAAAGTATGTAATGATAGCCCCATCAAAAAAAAAAAAAGTATGTAATGATAGTTAAATGATGAAAGCTACTAAACAGATTCCAGATAAATGCTTGCAAGCTTGCACCAACTATACATGTAGGTAATTCATATATACCACCTGCTTTTGAACTCTATTGATACATCATCTCAATGTGCCAAAAACAAGTACATACATATTTAAATAAAATAAAATAAATACTATATGACACTTCAGCTTGAAACTAAAATATGAAAGAGAGGATTTATGTGAGACAATATCACAATGAAATAGAGTCACGAACTAGCGTAAATTACCGTCTACTTTTTTTAAGTTACTTTTTTTAAGTGGTAGAGTGTCATGTTCAAATAACTAATTATTAGGGCCAACAACTCTATTTATCTAGAATAATGAATGAAGGATATGTAAATTTGTGGGTTGTGATTTAGGATAACATAGGTATGTTAGGGATTAATATACAAGAATTAATTTTCACCCTCACTACAAGTTCAGACTTTTAGATGGGACGAAATTATTTCATGATATTAGAGCAAATCAAACAATTCCTGTTGAAAGCACTCCACCCATTTAAATTGTCCACTCGATGGGCCTCCTCCCCAAAAAGGGTAAGAGGTGTTAATCCGGCCCACGAGTGAGAGGGGGTGTTAGGAATTAATATACAAGAATTAATTCCCACCCTCACTACAAGTTCGGACTTTTAGATGAGACGAAATTCTTTCAATGTATTTCTCCTAGTCAGCTAGTCTCATACTTGTTTACTCATTTATTTTCAATACCAATTTTACTGTAAAATTTATTTTTTAGAATTGATTATTGAAGGAGATAAAGTGGGGATGTGAATTTTTTTAAGTAATTGAGTATTGTAAAAAATAAATTAATAAAATGTGAGATAAGTAATGAATGTTTGACAGGTGAATTAAAATTAAGAGATTTGATGTTTTTATGGTTATTTATTGTACGGATAAACAAGTATGAAACACGACATTTTAACAAATGGGTAAATAAATATATGCAACAAAGAGAGTATTCAATAAACGAAATCCACCCAATACCCAATTAAAGAGTTAAAAATCAGAAAAGTACATTAAAATTATAAATAAAAATAATCTAATTAAAAACTAAAAACAAAAAAAAAATCAACAATTCTATAAACTTGAAATAAAAATTCAAAATTCAAAAAATCTTATTTAATTTGATTTGATTTATTTTATTTTATTTTTACCACCGATTCAGCCGGTAAGAATTTTTTTTTTTAATCTAGTTTTTCAATATGCCAATTCTTAGCCAGAATTGATGATGTGTCAATTCTTTTAGGTTGGGCTATTATGTAATCAAGTACACGGTGTACTTGAGTTCAATTTTAAACAGGGTCCAATCAAATATATAGAATAATGCACACTAAATTATACATAAGTTGTTATAGCTAATTAGCGGTCAGTCTTTGAATGTTTTGTTCGAATCCCACATTCAACAAATATAAAATTTTATTTTATTTTATCACCAGTTTTTTTATTTTTGCACCTAATTTTATTTTAACACCAGTTTATCTTTAAAAAAAATTGGCACCCATTTATCTATATTATAAAAGTGCAATTACTAATAACCAAAAGGTGTATTTTAATAGTCATAAAAGTGTAAGTTTTAAATAATAAAATGTAAAAAATTAATAACAATTTTTTTTTAAAAAAAAGTTGGAACCAATATGATGTGCCAAAATTTGCACAAGGGGATTGGATATCCTCCGAATTGGATATCTGATTTTCCAAACACGTAGAATCAATCCAAGGATGTTGCTGCCTTCGATAGAATCCTCGAGAACCTGCAAAGAACACGCCGGAGGGGGGTCCGGCGCGGACACTCCGATGCCTAAGTCAATATAGGGCTTTTTCAATATACCACAAGGATCTCGAGATCCTTGATTTATCAAATCAGGTTCTCAAATAATATCAGAAGTATAGTTTTTACGAAATGTATTGAGTTCTGTCAAAGTCAGAAAGTCTAACCTGGAAATATACTCAAATTTACCTATTTATAGAGAATCTCCCGAGAGGAAGTCAAGGCTCCCTTCTGTTTCGGAGCTACCTCTTGGACCCAGCCTTGCTAGGTTGACAAGGTCTTCCATTCCTCCACTTCCGGAAAGACCGGGGCCATTCCCCCTAGTGGACTCCTTCCACTACAATGAAGGAGAGAAGAATCTTTCTTTGGTCAATCTCAGCCCGATTTATGTGGAGATCTCCTATATTCTCGGTTTACCAATTCATATCAAGATCAGGTCCTCCAGATAAGTCTCTCCGGGAGGACCTCCAGGAGCTCCCTCCGGAGGGGCTTCCAGAAGGGATTCTTTATCCAGAGCCCCTTCCATAATCCCATATCTTCTCTTTTATCTTATCCTTTATACACGTGTCGACTTCTTATTGAACGACATTTTTAGGCCGCATCATCTACTCCCCCCTACTCTCGTAAAAGGGGCATATCTTTTGTGAGAGTAGAAAATTCCAGTGAGCCTAGTACAGAGGCGTTTCTGGAGAGACGTGTATTATTCTTGCTTTGGAGAGGAATTTCAAAAGTGCTCTCCTTCGGATATTTTGGGTTTCATTGATTAACCCTTTTGGGTTTCAAACATGGTGAGGGCTCTCTGGAGCTCCTCAGCCTCTAGGCCTCTGAGTGTTTCTCACTCTCATTCTTAAAAGATTTTGATTCATAAAATCTTCTCATTTCATTGATTAACCCTTTTGGGTTTCAAACATGGTGAGGGCTCTCTAGAGCTCCTCGGCCTCTAGGCCTCTGAGTGTTTCTCACTCTTATTCTTAAAATATTTTAATTCATAAAATCTTCTCATTTCATTAATTAACCCTCTTGGGTCTCAAGTAAGATGAGGGCTCTCTGGAGCACCTCGGCCTCTAGGCCTCTGAGTGTTTCTCACTCTTATTCTTAAAAGATTTTAATTCATAAAATCTTCTCATTTCATTAATTAACCCTCTTGGGTCTCAAGTAAAATGAGGGCTCTCTGGAGCACCTCGGCCTCTAGGCCTCTGAGTGTTTCTCACTCTTATTCTTAAAAGATTTTAATTCATAAAATCTTCTCATTTCATTAATTAACCCTCTTGGGTCTCAAGTAAGATGAGAGCTCTCTGGAGCACCTCGGCCTCTAGGCCTCTGAGTGTTTCTCACTCTTATTCTTAAAAGATTTTAATTCATAAAATCTTCTTATTTCATTAATTAACCCTCTTGGGTCTCAAGTAAGACGAGGGCTCTCTGGAGCACCTCGGCCTCTGAGTGTTTCTCACTCTTATTCTTAAAAGATTTTAGTTCATAAAATCTTCTCATTTCAGTAACCCACTTGGGTCTCAAGTAAGGTGAGGGCTCTCTGGAGCACCTCGGCCTCTAGGCCTCTGAGTGTCTCTCACTCTTATACTTAAAAGATTTTAATTCATAAAATCTTCTCATTTCAGTAACCCACTTGGGTCTCAAGTAAGATGAGGGCTCTCTGGAGCACCTCGGCCTCTAGGCCTCTGAGTGTCTCTCACTCTTATTCTTAAAAGATTTTAATTCATAAAATCTTCTCATTTCATTAATTAACCCTCTTGGGTCTCAAGTAAGACGAGGGCTCTCTGGAGCACCTCGACCTCTAGGCCTCTGAGTGTTTCTCACTCTTATTCTTAAAAGATTTTGATTCACAAAAATCTTCTCATTTCATTAATTAACCCTTTTGGGTCTCACATATGGTGAGGGCTCTCTGTAGCTCCTCGGCCTCTAGGCCTCTGAGTGTTTCTCACTCTTGAATTCTCATATCTCATATATGCTCAGTGATCTACAAATCCTTCATCATTTCATTACTCCTAATTTTCAAACTTAGGCATCCGGCTACTCAGGGTGGTTAGCCCTCACGCGTTTCAGAATGCTCAAAGTATGCTTATGAATCATATCTTAAATTGTTAGGAAATATGTGCTCATACAAATTTCCAAAAATCTCCAAATGTTTCCATCACATCTCATAAAATCTTCAAATATTTATCAAAGATAAACATACATTTTAACATAATTTAGAAAAAATTAGACTCATCACTAATCAAAAACACGTTCTTAACCATGCCTAAATTCTCAACCATTCTCTCGATTCAATCACGAAATTCTCCTAAGTAATCCCCTTAACATTTCTCAAATCGATCATTTCTGAAGCGTTAGCAAATGCTCATATGCTTCGAGGTTTTATGCTCTAAACAACTACGTCTAGGTAACTCATATCATATCACAAAGTAAAATCTAAAGTAAAATATACACTTTTCACTTACGTGGCTCCATATCAGCATCTCGGAGGTAGTAGGCCTAGACCCTTCATCAACCCCTTTAAGCATCGAAGTGTAAGGCATTTGCAAGGTCCGTCATCATGCTCGTCTCCGAATATCGCATCTCAACACCCTAGATGATCTTAATCACCTAATAGATCGACTCTTGGGTGTATCCTTCTTTACAGTAGCCTTGTAGCCCTCATGACTACCTGCTCATCCTTCATGGGTTTCTTTTATCACGTAATCTCCTTCGGGAGACATCTTAGATAGGGATGGGTCAACGATCGTTTGTATAATTGGCCACCCAAGATGTAGTATCTTAACCGCAAAGCTCGAGCTTCTCCAGAAGCTGCAGGGGCTGGTCCTTTATTCAGCTCTTCTCAACTTTTGAATATCAAATTTCAGCACCCTGGGGAGGGTTTGGTCAGCTTCAGCAGCTAGGCTCGGTGGAGCTTCAATCATACAAGCTTAATCTGAAATCTGAAGTCACATCTAGAATATCGAGGCATGTCAATCATACAAAATTCATAGATAAGTATGTTAGCCCCACATTCTGAAGTCACGAATCATTATTAGTCCTTAGTCATGGATTCTAGAGCATATAGTAACCACCTAAACTCAACGTGCTACTCATGCTCTCTAGTATCTCAAGTCAATTTTCAAATTTTAACATCACATCTAGAGCGTCTAGACATAATAATCATGTAAAAGTAGGAGGGTCGTACTTGATTTAGGGAAAATAAAGTATGATACGCATATCAATCTCATAATGACATACTTATAACAATATCGAATCAACGAATATCATAGCTTATTCATGTCACACTCATCATGACATACTCATTATAAAATCAAGTTAGCATAAAAGATCTAACCTTTTTTAGCTTTATCAAATTTTGTACTAACCGGTGGTATCGATATACTCGTTATTTGGGGATCAGCACCATAGCAGGCTAAATATCATAATCCAGCTACTCGTTTGGTTCTCCATAGTTCTCTGCTCTTTCGGGCTCCTCCAGGACCTCTAGGTTCTCCAGGTTTACTCGTATATCAATACCGAATTGATCCTGTAAAGGTACACAAAAAAAAGGGGCCTCCATCACAGGCTCTCAAGTGCTCAGATAAGCTTCATAAGCCTCAATTATATAATTTAAAAATGAAATAAGGGAATTTCAGATCTGGATGATCTCCAGCAACCTCCAAGACCTCTGTAGGTTCCAATCTCAGTTGGGTATATTTCTACAACCTCCCTCGAGGCCCAGATTGGTATCCTCCCACAGCATTGCGGTTTCCTGTTCCTCCAGAGTTTCGGAGAGCTTCTGGGCTGGACCTCCCTGCTGTAGATTCTCTCTTCCTCTCTCCACTAGCTGGTTTCACCTCCAGCCTCTTGGATTGCCTCACCTCTTCGAGGGTGAGATATTTTTCGGCTCTGAAAATTCTCAAATTCTCTACCCGCTTCAGGTAATCAATCATCCTCTCACCCACTCTAGTTTTCGGACTTATCATTTTGTCTGTTTAGGGCTATTGGCCTTAATCTCAGGGACCTAAATAGGCTCAATCTTCACTTTCCATTTCCGAGCTTATCCCGAAATCCTCCAGGACTTGGATAGAATCAACCTATAATCTGAAATCTTCTGAACCTATCCAGAGATCCTCCAGAGCTTGGATAGACTTAATCTGTAATCTGAAATCTTCTGAACCTACCCAGAGGTCCTCCAGAACTTGGGTAGATTTAATCTATAATCTGAAATCTTCTGAACCTATCCAGAGATCCTCCAGAGCTTGGATAGACTTAATCTGTAATCTGAAATCTTCTGAACCTACCCAGAGGTCCTCCAGAACTTGGGTAGATTTAATCTATAATCTGAAATCTTCTGAACCTATCCAGAGATCCTCCAGAACTTGGATAGGCTTAATCTGTAATCTGAAATCTTCTGAACCTATCCAGAGATCCTCCAGAGCTTGGATAGACTTAATCTGTAATCTGAAATCTTCTGAACCTACCCAGAGGTCCTCCAGAACTTGGGTAGATTTAATCTATAATCTGAAATCTTCTGAACCTATCCAGAGATCCTCCAGAGCTTGGATAGATTTAATCTATAATCTGAAATCTTCTGAACCTATCCAGAGATCCTCCAGAACTTGGATAGGCTTAATCTGTAATCTGAAATCTTCTGAACCTATCCAGAGGTCCTCCAGAACCTGGATAGGCTCGGTCTGTAATATGAAATTATATCTAAAATATGGAAACATGTTAATCGTGTGCAAAATCATAATCATCATCCGCGTCTAATCATTAATCATCATCAACGTCTAATCATCATCAACGTCTAATCATGTGCAAAATCATAATTATATATAAAATATGGAAACATGTCAATCGTGTGCAAAATCATAATCATAATCATCGTCCGCGTCTAATCATTAATCATCATCAACGTCTAATCATCATCAACGACTAATCGTTAATTCTACCACATAAAGTAATCACAAGACTCAACATGTGAATTGCTTACCCATGCTTCTACGATTTCAAGTAATTCTTAATTCTAAGATTGTTTCTAGAGTATCAATCATGTAAGTTTAGGAGAATCATGCTTAATTCAATGGAAAAAATAAGTTTGTGTCATATATGTCAATATCATTAAAATATGCTCATAGCAATATCAAATTACTATAAAAGATCTAATACTTTAGGCTCTATCAAACACCTGTACTAACCTGTAGCACCGATGCACTTATCATATCTTTGTCTCGTACTCCCATGTTTAGATTTTGGACCTCGAGGCCCTAAATACTCTGCTGCTCGTGGAGGGGCACGAATGTTGTCGTCCTCTGCAGTGCCTGGAGGTATCTCCTTGCCAGGTCCACTCCCGAGGGCTCCAGACGTGCTAACAATATCACCCCCTGTAGAGATAGGGGTGTCTCGAGCCTCTTCCTGGAGTTGGTGTCGGAGTAGGTATCTTCAGATTCCTTGGTGCAGCTCTGGGACCTCGATCTCTGTGAGCCGCGAAGGCTCTCTCTACAGCTTGCTTGATGAGGGCGTTCAATTGATCGGGAGAGATCAGGAGTGGTCCCGAGTCTGGAATATCCTCTTGTTGGGGATCTGTGGTCCGGAACTCTGGGGCTCCAATGTTCCCTGTTATTCCTTCTTCGATGGGGAGGGGATGGTTTTCCTCTCCCAAGCCGGTATTAGGCGTCACTGGTGGATTTACTCCAGGAGGGGTATGAATCGGGTCTCTTCCCCGACCTCCCTTTGTCGTAGGGTCATTCGGCAAAGAAGGATTTTCCCCTGCGAGGGGTCCTTTCCCGAAGCAGATGTGTTATTTCCGCCACCCATTTGCCCGAACAGGTAGAAATTCGTGAGAAAATCTTTCAACTCTTTCCCACAGACGGCGCCAGTTGATGTGCCAAAATTTGCACAAGGGGATTGGATATCCTCCGAATTGGATATCTGATTTTCCAAACACGTAGAATCAATCCAAGGATGTTGCTGCCTTCGATAGAATCCTCGAGAACCTGCAAAGAACACGTCGGAGGGGGGTCCGGCGCGGACACTCCGATGCCTAAGTCAGTATAGGGCTTTTTCAATATACCACAAGGATCTCGAGATCCTTGATTTATCAAATCAGGTTCTCAAATAATATCAGAAGTATAGTTTTTACGAAATGTATTGAGTTCTGTCAAAGTCAGAAAGTCTAACCTGGAAATATACTCAAATTTACCTATTTATAGAGAATCTCCCGAGAGGAAGTCAAGGCTCCCTTCTGTTTCGGAGCTACCTCTTGGACCCAGCCTTGCTAGGTTGACAAGGTCTTCCATTCCTCCACTTCCGGAAAGACCGGGGCCATTCCCCCTAGTGGACTCCTTCCACTACAATGAAGGAGAGAAGAATCTTTCTTTGGTCAATCTCAGCCCGATTTATGTGGAGATCTCCTATATTCTCGGTTTACCAATTCATATCAAGATCAGGTCCTCCAGATAAGTCTCTCCGGGAGGACCTCCAGGAGCTCCCTCCGGAGGGGCTTCCAGAAGGGATTCTTTATCCAGAGCCCCTTCCATAATCCCATATCTTCTCTTTTATCTTATCCTTTATACACGTGTCTAGGGGTGAGCATTATTCGGTTTTTAACCGAAAACCGAACCGAACCGAACCGAAATATGAATTCGGTTCGGTTACCAAATAGTTCGGTTCAGTTTTCGGTTTCATATTTTATGAATTCCGGTTTTCGGTTTCGGTTCCGGTTATAACCGAATTTATTTCGGTTAACCGAAACCGACCGAATAAGGCCCATATATAAACTATCAAAACCCTAATTCATTCTTTTCAATCAAAACCCAAAAGTCTCCAGCCCTCAAAATCAGCTAAACCCAAATACCCAATTCCTTCCCAACTTCCGTCGCTGACCCCAAGCCCACCGGCCACCACCGCGGCTCCGCCCCTCCTCTCCGGCCGCCCTCCTCTTCATCTTCCCCAGTCCTCAAGGCCACGACACCTGCGACTGTGACTCCACGGCGCCGTCGACCCCACGACGCCTGATCCCACGTCGCCGGTGACCCCACGACGCCTGATCCCACGACGCCGGCGACCCCACGACGACCAGCGTCCAACGACCGCGAGCTCACGAGTCACGACTCACGGTGAGTTCTAATTTTTCGTAATCTGTGTAGCACATACCAATTTTTTGAGCCGTGTATTTCGAGTGGACATTAGTAATTTTTTGTTATGGACTAATTTTCAGCAATGTATTTCCAGTGGACAATGCTAATTTTTTTGATTCACAGTAGTAATTTGCACAATTTGCACAATTTTCACTATTTCAGCACTGTATTTTTCTTTCCAGATTTTTCGGTTAATGATTCGGTTTTTCGGTTATAGCCGAAACCGAATCGGTTCGGTTAATTTCGGTTTTGCGTAGGTTCGGTCCGGTTTCGGTTAATTTTAATACAATTTCGGTTTTGGTTTGGTTATCCTTATTCGGTTCGGTTCGGTTACCGAACCGACCGATGCACACCCCTACACGTGTCGACTTCTTATTGAACGACATTTTTAGGCCGCATCACAATATAAATAATAAAATGTGAAAAATAACCAAAAGGTGTATTTTAATAGTCATAAAAGTGTAAGTTTTAAATAATAAAATGTGAAAAATTAATAACAATTTAAAAAAAAAAAAATTGGAACCAATATAAATAATAAAAGGTGAAAAATTCAATGATTGAGAAAATAAAATCGTTAGAAATATTGATTGGATTTTGTGTGTTATGATTTCTATTTTGGGACTAGTTTGAGGTGCATGTATTTTCTTTTATGTATGCTATTCAACAACATCATATATATCATTGTTGATAAATATTTTTTGTTGCCTAATTTATATAATAACAATTTTATTAATTGCACTTACCAATAATATCATCAATAGTAATAAAAGTGCAAGTAAAAAAAATAATAAAACGTGTAAAATTAATAATATTTTTTTAAAAAAATTTAGCACCAGTTTTTCTAGATTATGAAAGTGCAAGTACAAATAACCAAAAGGTGTATCATTAGCATACACTTTTCAGTTATAATATCATACATTTTTCAATTATAATAAAATACACTTTTCATTAATATATAACTTACACTTTTCATTAATAAAATATACACTTTTTAGTTATAATAACATACACTTTTCATTAAATAGATCATACACTTTGCATTATAATAACATATACTTTTCATTAATAAAACATACACTTTTCATTAATATATCATACACTTTACAGTTATAATAACATACACTTTTCATTAATAGATCATACATGATGCGGATAAAATATGTCGCCCTCGGAGATGGCGACACGTGGATATAAGATGAATAAAATCGGTCTTAGTGAGAATGATAGTCCGAGAAATAGGATTAATACACCCTAGACCCAAAGAGGGAAGTAGGCGTAATTGGGCTTTTGGCCCATATTTAGGGCTCGGTCGTTCTTGGGCCAGGTATATTTAGCCCACGAAGGAAAGACCTAGGATCCGTCCCTGATGGATGAGGCCCGAGAAGAAGTCAAGGCAAGTAAGGATGAGGAGTCCACTTGAAGATCGAGTTTGGCGGGACAGTTGAGAAGAAGGAGGAAGAAAGGGTCTTTCTCTCCCCCACGAAAGGGGCAGAGGTATATAAGCAGGTTTGTTTTAGATTATTGACTACGTTTTATTCTACATACACAATTATCATTGAGTATTACACGAAAAACAGAGGAAATACTTAGATATTCTGTGAGAATTTCCCTTGAATTAGAGGGAAATTCCTCTTTGATTCTTCCGAGAAAGATTCTGACTTGAGCGTCAGAGATTCCGCGCCGGAATCTCCTCCGGCGTGTTTTTGCAGGTCTTTAAGGATCTTGAAGGAAGATTGTTCGTGAATACGCTCGCGGAGAAGTGACAACTTAAGCCCGGAATCCTCATTATCCATACGGGAATATTCGGTATCCTTAGACATTATTTTTTTACGCAACAACTGGCGCCGTCTGTGGGAAACTTTTGAGCTGAGAAGTGAGAAAGTTTCGTATGAAATGGGTTGAGAACAAGATGTTACAAAGCAGACTAAAGCGAAAGGAGACCTTACCTCTCCTCCTTTCCCTTTGCCTCCACCTCCACCGGGTTTTCCTCCCAGTAGAAATCTGGGGAAACAGCCCGTAAACACTACATTGGAAGATAACCCTCTCGCACCAGAGGGGAATGCGACAGGTACCTCGGGAGCCTTTGGAAGTGGGACTAACAGAGATACCCCTCTTCCCAACGCCCGACCAGAGCTCCTGACCCTCTCTCAAGATCAATTAGACGTGATGATCGCACAAGCAGTTGAAAAGATAATTGCCTCTCATGGACTTCGCCCTCCTGGGCCCGCTCCACCAGTAAACGAAGGAACGAAGCAAAACCCTCTGGAGCATGTCATGGATTCTCCCCTGGTCCCTTCCAGAGATGAGGGGCCTCCTCGAGATCAGGAAGAGAAAGTGCCCTCTCAAGCCGAAAGGAGCATCCTCAACCGACCCCCTAGGAGGAACACGGAGATAACCCCTGGCCAGATCACCCTGGATACAGAAACAGGAGAGAGCACAGATGACACTTACCAAGGGTGAGTTAGCGATCAGATACAAGCTCTTCGGAAAGAAATGAAGAACATGCAAAAGCAGATGATTGACAACGTAAGTAAACCCTCTTACGTTACCGGTTATCAGTTTTCTTCCAGTATCTTGCAAGATGAATTACCTTCTAATTTTAAATCTCTAAATTTTGAATATGATGGTACCACAGACCCGTACGAGCACTTGATGAGATTCGAGAATGCTGCCCTGTTACACCGTTACGGAGAAGGTGTTAAATGCAGGGTGTTCCTGACCACCCTATCCAAATCTGCACAACAGTGGTTTACGCAGTTGGGGCCGGATACCATTCATTCGTGGTCGGAATTTAGTGAATTGTTCCTACATCAATTCGCCAGTGCCAGGAGGCAGCCTAGGGCTACTCTTACCCTGTTTAACATGCGACAGGGAGAAAATGAAAGCCTTCGGGCTTTTCTGAAAAGATTCAATCAAGCAGCCCTAGAGGTGCCTACAGCCTCTTCAGAAGTCAAGATTAATGCCCTTAATAATGGGTTAAAATATGGAGACCTCTTTACCTCCCTTGCCAAGAAATCAGTGCAGACTTTCGATGAATTACTAAGAAGAGCTGAAAAATACCTCACCCTGGAGGAGGTACGAAAAGCTAAGCGCTCGGAAACCAGACCAGTGGGAGGAATTGGAGAACGAAGAAGGGAAATAATACCTAGGAGGCCCAGTCCATAGAAGCACAGAAGTTCAAGGAGGCCTGGAAATGTAAAAGAGGAAGAAACAGTGCGCTCGGGTCCTAGGGGAAGGTTTGAGAAATATACCCCTTTGAAGATAGAGCCAGTGGAAGTTTTAGAAGTAGCGGGAGATCATCCCAATATGAAATTCCCTTATTCCAGGAATAGGGGTCACCAGAATCCAAAATCCGATAAGTTTTGCCGGTTCCATAATGATTATGGACATGATACGAACCAATGCTGGCACCTAAAGGACGAAATAGAAAGGATGATCCAAGCAGGGCATCTTAAGAAGTTTACATTCAGAGATAGGCAGGGCCCTCGAGGGCAAAAGAGGAAAGATCCGGAAGGAAAAATAGAGGAGAATAAGAGGGAACAGAGAAAAGGAGCGGGAAGACCAACCTCCCCCTCCCCAGAAAAGGGGAACGATCCATATGATCATGGGTGGCCCCGCTGATGGCGACTCCTTTAGACAAAGGAAGCAAAGTGTCCGATCCTTGAAGGTGGAGCAGAACGAGGAGCATCGAGGGATAGGAAAAATGACAGTGATTCCCGATATCCACTTCGGACTCGAAGACATGGGAGCGTCCAGAGAGACTCATAATGATGCTCTGGTGATCACTACGGATATCGCAGGATATGACGTAGCGCGAATTTTCGTGGACACAGGGAGCTCGACGGATATTATGTTCTCGGAGTGTTTCAAAAGGATGGAGCTGAATATAAAGCTTAGGCCAGTGGAAACTGCCCTTTATGGATTTTCAGGGGGAGCAATCCAGCCCCTCGGATCAGCCCTGTTGCAAGTAGGGCTAGGGACTGGCCCCCACCGGCGAGTTCAGATGATATAATTCTTGATAGTTGATGTTCCCTCCTAATACAACGTGGTGATGGGGAGGCCAAGTTTGAACATTTTTCAGGCCGTAATTTCCACCTTCCATATGAAGATGAAATTCCCTGCCTCAGGGGGAGTGGGAGAGATATGCGGAGACCAATACCAAGCAAGGAAAGGTTATGTAGGTTCAGTTAAGATAGCAGACAAGGCCACGTTTCGAGGTTTGGAAAGATGTAAAGGGGAAGACCCCGAACTGAAAAAACAGAAAGTAGCCGAATTGGCAGGAGAGCATCCCAAAATCAGAGCAGATGAGGAACTAATGAACATCGAACTTTATGCAGAGAAGGAGGGGTTCACAATTAGAGTTGGGACTCAGATGGATCCAGAACCCAAGGAAAGAATAATAACCACTCTCCGAAAGAACGTGGATATATTTGCCTTCACCCCAGCGGATATGACGGGTATCCCTCTAGAGATAGTAGTACATCACCTCAACGTAAACCCTAGAGCAAGACCAGTGAAACAAAAATTGAGGAATTTCGGTAAAGAAAAGAATCTCATTGTGAAAGAGGAAATTGATAAATTGTTGAAGGCAGGACACATAAAGAGGGTACAGTTTCCCGCATGGCTCTCAAATGTAGTGTGGGTATCTAAAGGAGCTGGTAAGTGGAGGATGTGCATCGACTTCAGAGACTTAAACAAAGCATGCCCCAAGGACCATTATCCCTTGCCCAGGATCGATCAGTTGGTGGACGCGACATCAGGTTTTGAGTTTCTCAGTATGATGGACGCATACCAGGGATACCATCAGATCCAGCTGAATCCCCTTGATATCCCGAAGGTATGTTTCATTGTAGCCTGTGGTACCTTTGGATATATACGCATGCCTTTTGGACTAATAAATGCAGGAGCCACCTACTAGAGAATGGTAGACTCAGTTTTTCGAGAGCAAATTGGTAAGAATGTGGAAATTTTCGTGGATGATATGTTAACCAAGAGCGTTAAGGCAGAGCAACATGTGAAAGACCTGGAAGATATATTCCAGGTGACCAGGAGCAACGACATTAAGCTGAATCCGGCTAAATGCTCTTTCGGAGTAAGATCAGAGAAATTTCTAGGATACATGGTGACCTAGAGGGGAATAGAAGTCAACCCTGCCAAAGTGAAAGCTGTGTTGGACATGCAGCCTCCTCGAAACCTGAAGGAATTACAAACCTTGAATGGGAGGATAGCAGCGCTGAGCAGGTTCATATCGAGATCAGCAGAGAAAAGTCATCACTTTTTCAGAACCTTGAGGAAATGGGCAAAATTCGAGTGGGATGAGCCTTGTCAGAAGGCCTTTGAGGAACTCAAGCGTCACCTGGAACAACTCCCAAAGCTGACAAAACCCTCTAAGGGGGATATACTATTCCTATATCTTTCAGTGGGGGAGCACTCCTTAAGCACAACACTGATGAAAGAAGAGGTCTCCGCGTAGCAGCCCATATACTACATGAGTAAGGTAATTCAAGGAGCAGAGGTCAGATATTCAGAGGTAGAAAAGGCAGCCCTGGCGGTGGTAGTGACAGCTAAGCGATTACGCCCCTATTTCTTGTCTTATAAAATTGTTGTCTGGAAGAATGGTCAAATGGGCCGTCGAATTACAGGAATATGATGTTGATTATGAGCCCAGGAGGGCTATTAAAGCCCAGTCCTTGACGGATTTCATCCAAGAATCCACCAGGACGGAGTAGATGGAAGGATGGAAAGTGTACGTGGATGGCTCCGCATCAGCACTGGGATGCGGGGCAGGGATAGTGCTGGTAGACCATGAGGGCCAAGAGGTACAGGTTGCCGTTAAGTTCTGGTTTTCGACCTCCAATAACGGAGCCGAATACGAAGCCCTTATCAGAGGGGCTAACATGGCAGCAGAACAAGGAGCACAGAAGGTCACCCTATATTCAGACTCACAGTTGGTGGTGCAGCAAGTAATGGGGGAGTACCTTGCCAAGGACGAGAAGATGATCGCATATTTGGAGCAAGTGAGGAACCTGAAAAGAAAATTCCATGCTTTCGAAGTAATACAGATACCAAGGGAAGAAAACACAAAGGCGGACAGATTGTCCAAGTTGGCCAGTTCCACTGAGTTCGAAGGGCAAGGGAAGATAACCCTGGTAGTGGCAGATCGGTTGGCGACGGAAACCTTAGTTGGGGAGATAACAGAAGGGGATGATTGGAGAAAAGAGATATGGGAGGAGTTGAACAGAGACCCCGCGGTTCCAGCGCCCAGGGAAGCCAAGGCTCTGAGATTGAAATATTGTATCCTTGGAGATCAGTTGTACAAAAGGTCCTTTACTCAACCTTATTTGAAATGTCTCTCAAAACAGGAGGCGAAATTTGTAATCAAGGATATCCATGAGGGTTGTGCAGCTAGTCATGAAGGCTACAAGACGATCGTGAAAAGGGTGTTCAGTGCAGGTTTTTATTGGCCCAGTGTGATAAGGGATGCTCGAGAATTCGTGAAGAAATGTGAGAGATGTCAGAAAAATGGACCGTTAATACGGGTACCTGCGGAGGAGATGGGTGTTATGTATTCGCCCTGCCCCTTCGCAAAATGGGGGATAGATTTAGTGGGACCCTTCCCCATGGCACCTGGAGGAAGAAAATTCTTAATCGTGGCAGTGGACTACTTTAGCAAGTGGGTAGAAGCCGCACCTCTGGCCAAGATAGAAGAGGATAATGTGATCAATTTTCTGGCAAGACACATTTGCTCCAGGTTCAGAGTGCCAAGAGTTCTAGTTTCAGATAATGGAACGCAATTCAATGAAGAGAGAGTGAGAAAATGGTGTTGGAGGTGGAACAATGTACAAAAATTCACCTCAGTAGCCCACCCGCAAGCCAATGGTCAGGTGGAGGTCACAAAGAGGATTCTCGTGGACGGTATCCGAACACGCTTGCAAAAGATAGGAGGAGGATGGGTGAAAGAGTTAGACAACGTCCTCTGGTCTTACAGAACTAGCCCTAAGTCAGCTATAGGGGAGTCTCTCTTTCAATTGGTTTATGGGACAACAGCAGTAATACCCCCAGAGGCCTGGTTAGGATCGCATCGAATCACTTATTTCGATGAGAAGAAGAATGAAGAGGTAATGAGGGAGGCTTTGGACTTAGTAGAAGAGGAGAGGGAGATAGCCAAACTGAAAGCAGAAAGATACAAGAGCAGGATCAAGGCAGCATATGATCGCAGGGTAATCCCCAGATCCTTTAAAGTGGGAGACCTAGTCCTCCGGAGAGCGGATGCCTTGAGGAACACGTGAAAAATGGAGGCTAACTGGGAAGGTCCTTATAAAGTGACGCAAGTGTTGAGAGGAGGAGCTTACAAGCTCCAGAGTATGGAAGGAAAGGAGGTGCTACGCCCATGGAACGTGTGCCACCTCAAGAGGTTTTACGTTTAGAAATATGTTGGTCCTTTACTTACCTTTTTTGCACAAATTTGACATTCATTTCCATTCGAATAAATTGTATGCATCGCTTCACCGGCACTCTTTTTCCCTCTACGTGGATTTCCCTTCGGGTTTTACCATGGAGAGGTTTTTAATGAGGCCGGCATAGATTCCCTTTTTGCCTATGTTGATAAACATTTTTGATCAATGAAGCTTTATTTTTGGAGAAATTGCAGTGATTTTTTTTATATTTGAAGAACTATTGTGTGAAGTAAATGGTAGTGTTAGTCCTGAAAGGAGTATATAACAAGTGTATGGGGGGGGGGGGGAATACACTTGTAAGCAAATTCTTTTCTAACTTGTTCAAACCAGAGCTCAACAAGGTTGTCTTGGACAACTCTGCTGAAGATGATTAACTCTTCTAAGATAATCAGACTACTAAGTACTATTGAGTACTTAGTTGAATAACTATCTAGGGGAATTATATGTGCGGAATAGTGGTTGGCCCTTTTAGTTTAGACTCCTTTAGTTTCTGAAATCACTTGGTCAATGCAATACAATCCAGTTTCAGGGAACTTGTCCAAATCAGTTTTGCACAGTCTTTGAATGTTTATCCTTTGAAAGATCAGTTTTGTGTGCAGTGTTGAGTGTATGAAAGTACTTGAAAGTAAATCAACACAAGAGTTTATAGTGGTTCAGAGACTCAAGCTCCTACATCCACTTTCCCTGATTTAATAGGATAATTCCTTCACTCTTGGAATTAACTTATTTTATAGTGCCAAGGTGCACTTGATCAAGAACACCACTCTTGGTGAATTGATCCCTAGGATGTCTAGAGTCCTAGTACCCTCTTCTCAACTCAGAACTGAACTGTTCTTCTCTCAACAGTCAGCTCCTACCACTTCTACTACTACAACCTTCTCACTTTCACTCTTGAAAGATATGAGGATTGAAGTAAGGTTCCAACTAATGAGATATCCTTTACAATGAAGATCAGTGTATAAGGATAGGATATCTCTCTAAGCTTGTGTATGAATATACAATGTAGTTCAGCTTAGAAGGAGTGTATGAAGACTAAGATAGTCTTTGAAAGCTTTGAAAGCACTCTAGCTTGTAAGAACTTGAGGTTAGATGTGCTTGGTTGAGGTTGAAGTTGGATGCTTTCAAATGGTCTTCACACTTCTGTATTTATAGACAAATGAAGGATTTGCCCGTTGGAGAGGCAGCCTCCAATGTCCATAAATGTCTTTTAGTTCTTCAACTTTGAAGACAGAATCTTGATAGTGACATGTCCTCATTTGGGAAATAAACGGCTGTAAGAGCTTTGTCTTCATTATTCAGCACTCTTCCCAATATCTGACATTCAGATTCTCTTGTAAGAATATGGACATGCCTTCTGAAGGTTGTTCCATTGATAGGACAACATTCCTCATCATTTGGACAACTCTCCTTATCACTATCAGCAGTCTTGCTTATCAGCAAGGTTGGCTTGCTCTTCTTCAGATGACTTGGCTCATACCCTTGCTTCTCTTCAAGGTGATCTTAACATGTTGATTTGTAGTTTTCTAGGGTATGGTTGTCTCTATTTCTTCAGCATAGTTGACCTCAACTTTCAGAGCACTTGATCTTGACTTCTTTTGCTGAGACAACTCCTCTGGACAACTCTCCTGATCAGCATAGTTAGTCTTCAAAAGACTTAGTGTTGTATCCAGAGTTTGAGCCTTGAGGGGACTTGATTTAGATGAACTTCTAAGCATGTGTTCCCCCTCAATTTGTGCATCTAATCATCTAAGAGCTACCTAACATATTAGCTCCTCATCTAGCCTTTATACTATATGTTCTATCATTTCTAGAACATATTCAATCATGACTTAGGCATGTCTCAGGGGGTTTTGGTATTCAATCAAAACATAACTCATTTTATTCCCAACAATTTCCCCCTTTTTGATGATGCCAAAACCTATACAACTTATGCAAAAGTGACTTAGCTATACCTATTACATTAATCTTCAGAAGACATGACTTAGGTCAATTATCCTGAAAAGCAATGTGTTAGTGTATTCATCATTCATGTTGCACATAGGTTTCATAGATAGGCATAGAGAGATGAGTGTTTCTTGATTCAAAATAAGTTCAACTATCATTCATTTGAAAAACATTACAAGCATGTTGATAGTTGAATTTAACATATCAGAGCATGAATCATTAACACTAAATACATCAGAGCATTTCACTATACAAAGTTTTTAGTATCAGAGTTGAAACACTAAAACACTTAGTAGTGATTGGATCAGAGCAAATCATCAAATATCAGAAAATCATGCTTATATCAGAGCAATCCAAAGCATATCAGAGCAAACAGATTTTCACAGCACACCACATCAGCACTCTTGACCATATTCCAGCATAGTTGATCAGTTAAGATAGGTCAGAAGACTTAGCCATTTCAAAGATCATCCTCAGGAGGTGGCAACATCCCATATTGTGCCCACACTCTTCTTTTCAAGGCCATGGCTTCTTGGTTTGTTCCCTTAGGACCAAGAACCATCTTGTTCAGCTTGAGGATCTCAGTGAATTCTCTCAGAATCCTTGCTTGGTCAATCCATCCTTCAAGCTTTGGAGGCATGTAAATGATTGGCTTGGGAGCAGTGAGTTCAAATCTTGCAATGTCAGCAGCTGCGAGCAATTGTTGATAGAGCTCTCTGTAGTATTCTATCATGAACTCTGCAAAAGTGGAGTTGGCATCTCTTCCATTCCATCTGTCAATGACATAGTAGTCATAGACAAAATCCCTTTTTGCTTCCTCCCATGAGTCATTCAGCTGTTTTGGTACCCATTTATCCAAGTGAGGATATTTGGTATCCATTGGAATCAGTAGCTGTGGCTTCATCTTGTTGTAGGTTGCTCTCTTTCTTCTTGGCTTCTGGAAGTCTGCTCTTCTCTTGTCTCTTGCTCTTTGTGCTTCATCCATCAAGTCCATCTTTTCTTGGGCCCTCATCATGGCCAATTTCTATTGTGTTTCAGGGTCTTTGCCATACCCTTCATGAAACAGCTTTGATGGATCATTTAGCACTACTACTTTCTTTTTCTTAGGTCCAGGTCCAAAGCCTTCTTCATACAGCTCCTCTACATCTTCAGAAGCTTTGGCACCTTCAGTGGACTTAGACTCAGTAGACTTGTCTTTTTCAGAAGACTTGTCTTCTTCAGCAATCTTGGATATTTCAGCATTCTTGGGCTCTTCAGCAGTTTTGGCCTACTTTGAGATAGGCTCATCATCAACAACTCTGAATTCAGGTGGAAGATCAAGGCTGTTGGGAAAGTCAGTGAATGTTTCAACTTGTCTCTTCTTTCCTCTTGCCCTCTTGATCTTTCCTCTAGTTTGGACACCTTCAGCATCTTTGTCCAAACCAGACACTTCACCACCTGGTCTTTGTTGTAGCCTTACTCTTTCCTCTTGAGCTGAGGCCATAGAGTTTTTCAAGTCAAGTGCCAATTGCTCCTCTTCATCTAAATCATCCAAATTCAGCACTGCTGGCTCTTTTCCCTTTCCTTCAGGGGCTTTGTCTTTACCATTTCCTCCTTTGACTGGGCTTCCAATTACTAAGGCACCTTTTGCCCTTGCTCTTTCCCTTTCCCCCTTTTTGGCAGCATCAAAACATTCTGGCTTCAGTTCACTCATAGTAGATGCCAATAAGGACTGGGCTTGGGTTAGGGACTTCATTTCCTCCAACAGATATACATTCTCATCATGTATATTTTGCATCCTATCACTGCTCAAGCTAAGGAAAGCTAGATCAGGCTTCATTTTCAGTTGGACAACCTCCTCCATGGTTGCCTTAAGAGATGCATCTAGTTGGGCCTTAAGAAGCTCAGTGAGGTTGGCCACTGCACCTTCAGCAATGTTGGCCAATACCTCTTGGGAAAAATTTTCTGAGGCTGCTTTCACCATAGCTAGCCTTTGCTCTTCAGTCTTCAGCTCTTTGTCTTTGCAGGGCAGTCTTTCTTCCAAGGGCTTTCTTCACCACTAACCTCAATGTCTTCACATTCCTATTGTGGTTGATTCTTAGTAAAGATTGCTCCTTCTTGACATCCTTTGAAACTGACCTCATGGTGTTTTTAGCTTTGATAACTTCAGTGGAGATGGTTTGCAGACCAGTCTCAACTCCACTGATCCTTGCCTCCAAGGTAGGTAGCACCACATCCTCTGAGCCAGTTAGCCTCATTTCCACAGATGCCAAAGTTCTTCCATGCTCATCCAAGGCTCCAGAAGTTTCTGCATGAGCTGATTGTACTTGGTGAGCCAAGGAATCCAACTTCTCTGATTGCATCCCAAGCAAGGCTTGTGCTGATCCACTATCAACTTGAATGGGTGCATCTGTTAAGAGTTCATCTGCAAAAATTTGATCAAAGGTCATACCTGCAATATCAGACAAATCAAAAGAGTCAGTAAACACACAATTGCCTCCCTCAATTTCTTTTTCATAAGACTCTGATACATCAGCAGTCTTCTCCTCATTTTCAACTATTTCTTTTCTCCCTTCTTCAATAATTTCCTCACTTAAAGAAACAGGCCTCCTCTCATCAAGGGATACCTGAAGTTCAGATTTGACTTCAAGAATAGCCTGCCCTTCCTCACTTATATCACCCTCATTTGGTGGTACACTCACTATTCTAGTGATCACCACATCTCTCTCATCTACTACTCCCTCTGATTTTTCAACTATCATCTTCTTTTCAACTCCTTCACCTAGACCTGCAGCATCTCCACCTTCAACAAGGTTCAAAGATGGCAGTTGTGGGGAGATCACAGTGCTTATATCAACAGCCACTGAGTCATCCTGAATGATTAAGGGCTGATCAGTGTCCAACTCATCTGACACTGAATAGGCCTTAACCAAACCAGCCTCTAATACAGGAACCTCCACATCTTTAGGCTGTGCCTTAGGTTCAGAAGAACCTTCATTGGCAGATGTGTCTTTGGTTGTGTTACCACCCTTGGTCAACACCTCTGAAGATACAGAGCCTTTCCTATGATAGGTTTTAGGAGGATTGGATAATCTTTCAGATACAGAAGGCTTGGGGAGATTGACTTGAGGGGTTTCAGGAGGGTTGGGTTTTGAGGGGTTTGAGGGATCATCAGGGAAATCATCGTCATTAGAGCTACTTTCAGGGTGTTTGATGCCCTTAAATTTCCTTTCCCTCTCCTCATTAATCTTATCAGCTACTAGCTTTGCAAATACTTCCTCATCAATGAGAAATCTTGTCTTTGAAACTCCAGCAAAGTGTAGTAATCTGTTCTCCTCCACTTGCCACCAGTTTGCACCCTTATCTTGGATGACTTGTGATATCTCCATCATAGACTTGTCTTTTACATCAACAAGCATCCTTAGATCATGAAATGTCTTTTGAATTCTTGGAAATTCAGCAAGCTGTGGGTACAGACTGTCCACAGTAGCCATGGCTCCTCCTCTGAGCATACTTTCATAAGTATACTCCTCCTCATCTCCACTTGAATGGGGATTTTGGGTTATAGGGGAGTTGGCTCTGGGTTCTCCTAATGTGGCTTCAGGAAGGTTTAATTCAGGAATGTTGGCTTCAGAAGGGTTGGGTGCAATAGAAGGTGCTTCAGTTGCTTTTGAGAGCAATGGATCTGAAGGGGCCTTACTCAGGGGGGTTGGCTCAAAGAGTGCAGCTTCTAATTGCTTTGAGTAATTGAGCATAGATGAGTCAAGGGGAGAATTTAATCTTGTCTCATCAACTGCTATATCTGCTAGCACATCTATCCCACTTCTTTGCACACTCCCTTCAGGAGAGTATCTCTTTGTAAGATTGATGGGGGTGATAGGCTGATTTGTTGGGGTTATATGGGTTTCAGGGGAGTTGGGCTCAGGGTTCTGAATTTCAGGGATGTTGGCCTCCATTGGTTGACCTTCAGGGACCTTGGATTCTGGAGTTCTAGAACCAGATGAGTTGGTCCTTGACTTTGACTTGGTCCTGCTTTCAGCTCTGCTCTCTCTAAGAGCAAGTTGTAGAAACCTTTCTTTTTGGAGCTCCAACACTTTGTCAGTAGGCTTGGCCCTTCTCTTGCTAGCCCTACTGCTCCCACTTCCTTCACCATCCTTCTCAGGGACAACCTCCCTGATCCTTTTATCACCCTTAGACTTTTGTCTAGTCTCATTGTATTTCTGTCTCAACTCTTCTGAATGATCAGAAGGCACACTCACTCCCTCTTCAGCAACTTCTTCAATTTCAGTTGAAGCATCTGATTTCTCCTCTGAGGGAATTTGAGACATTTTCCTTGTTTTCACCATTCTGGCCTTTGTCCTTTTCTTCATTTCAGGCTTCTCCTCCACCTTTTCTTTAGTAGGTTTGACCACTATCATCCTCCTTTGCTCGGTTTTCTTGCTGAGCTTTCTGAACAGAATCTTTTGAGCTGGGAGAGGCTTTGCAAAGGTTTGCATTTGGGAATAATGGGAAAATCTCTCAATCAACAAGCTTGCCCTGGTGCAATACTTGAGTTTCCCTTCTAGCACAACCTTGTTATGAGCTCTCACTTTAAACTTGGCCTTTTCCTTCATCATCTCAGAAATAATGAAGGTCCTCCAATTAAATTTGATACCCTTGTCACTGGCATCAATGACTGCAGCCATGATTCTGATTCTAGGATGGCTGACCTGCTCCAAGCTCCCAGTGTTGCTCAAGAGACTCTTAGCAACTACTTCAAAGAGGTTGAGAAATTCTGGCTTGAGGGTCTTCTTGTTTTGTGTTGAAGATAGAGGACCTGGCACTAATAGCCACTCTTGAGCTATGTCATCTTCATGGCCAGTACCATAAACTTCTGGATTCCTTCCCTCAGAAGGCAATCCAAATGCTCCTTCAAGATCTTCTGAAGAGAATTTCACTCTATGAAATCTCTCTTCCTCCTCTTCTTCAGCAACATAGGACAATCTGGTGGAAATCTCACCATCTTCTGATTTGCCTCTCCATTTGAGAAAGGCAAAGAACTCAGCCATGTAGTTGTCCAAACAAGAGCTTGGCCTTTCCTCCATGAACTTCTGAAGGCCTGCTCTTCTCAACCATCTCAGGGTTGGAGTGATTTCAGGATCTTCACTTGTAAATGATATTATGGGCTCAAAGTGAAGGTTGTTCTTGTTGCTCAAATAACCAAAATCAAGGTCAAGAGCCTTGTTGGAAAAATCTATGATCATCTCTGGTCTAACTTTGGGAGCCATTGAGAATTGCAGAGATGAAATTTAGAAAGTTTTGAGAGAGTTTGAAGAGAATAGGCTATGGTTTCGAATGCTTGGGGAAGAAGAGTGTGTGGGGAGTTCTTAAGACTTGAGAATATTCTAAAAAGAATGTTTGACAATGAGTTGGTGAGGTTTGTGTATTTTCAACTGTTGTCAAATATGGAAAGATACACTTGGACGGCCAGGATGAATTTCAGGGGAGTTGGCCAGTTTTGATCCAATGGTTAAAAACCAATGTAACCGTGACTTGTTGGTTTTATTCAAAACGTGGAAGGTATTTAATATTAGTTAATGGTTGGGGAGTTTTCGAGATAGATCATGGTTTGAAAAGGTGTAATGCAAACAAGAGTTAAATCTTGGCATTTAATGCATGGAAAGCGACCTTTTGGGTGGGGGACAAATTAAATCCCACAGAGATGATATCTGAAATTGGGACAGGTATCAAGGTAGACAATGATTACCCAAAATAGGTGCTTATCAAACCAAGAAAATAGTTTGATAGCCAAGACAACTTATCTGACCCTACAAGGACAAGTGTCCTGAAGAGATGTGGACAAGAGTCCTGAATGTCAATGGACAAGTGTCCTGAGTAATTGTGATCATCTCTTCTGCACTTCAGTAGATTTGTCCAAGTCTACTGAATATCAATTCAGCTCTTTTACTCCCATTAACTTCAATGAGTTTTACTTGTCCAACTTCCCTGGATCAAGTAAACACAACTCTGCTGATAGCTCCAGAAACCTTGCCTCTGCAAGTGGCTTAGTTAGTATATCAGCTTTTTGATGATCTGTGTGGATTTTGACCAACTTTATATCCTTCTTATCCACATGATCTCTAATGAAGTGATGCTTGATGTCCACATGTTTGCATCTTGTATGCAAGACAGGATTTTGTGAAATAGCAATGGCACTATTGTTATCACAAAATATGGGCACTTCAGTAGAGTTGACTCTGTAATCTCTTAGTTGTTGTCTCAACCATAGGATCTGGGCACAACAACTTCCAGCTGCAACATATTCAGCTTCAGTGGTGGAAGTAGCCACTGTGTTTTGCTTCTTGGAGAACCAAGATATGAGCTTGTTGCCTAAGAATTGACAATTCCCTGAAGTGGACTTTCTATCAATTCTGCAACCTCCATAATCAGCATCTGAGTAGCCAGTTAACTCAATGTTGTCATCAGCAGGATACCAAAGGCCTAGATTCTCAGTGCCTTTGAGATACCTCAAGATCCTCTTTGCAGCCTCAAGATGGCTTTTCTTAGGATTTGCTTGAAATCTTGCACAAACACCAACTGCAAAGGTGATGTCAGGTCTGCTGGCAGTGAGATAGAGAAGTGAACCAATTATTCCTCTATACTCAGTAGAGTTGGTAGGCACACCACTCTCATCAGGATCCATCTTCCAATTTGTGTTCATTGGGATCCTTACTGGCTTGCTGGTAGCACACCCAAACTTCTTGATCATTTCTCTGGTGTACTTTGCTTGGTTGATGAAGATTCCTTCTTTTGATTGCTTGACTTGTAGACCCAAAAAGAAGTTCATCAACCCCATCATGGACATCTCAAACTTGCTTTGCATGAGCTTGGAGAACTTCTCACACAGCTTTTCATTTGGAGATCCAAAAATTATGTCATCCACATAAATTTGGACAAGCAAGATGTCCTCTCCTTCAAAGATTCTGAAGAGAGTTCTGTCCACAGTTCCCTTGGTGAATCCATGATCCAAGAGAAATTGTGACAGTGTATCATACCAAGCCCTAGGGGCTTGCTTGAGTCCATATAGAGCCTTCTTCAGTCTGTAGACTTGATTTCCAATCTCAAATCCTGGTGGTTGCTCCACATAGACTTCTTCTTTCAAGACTCCATTCAGAAAGGCACTCTTGACATCCATTTGATATACTTTGAACCTCTTGTGGGCTGCATAGGCTAGAAAGAGCCTTATTGCTTCTAGCCTTGCCACAGGTGCAAATGTCTCATCATAGTCAATGCCTTCATGTTGGCAGTAGCCCTTTGCCACAAGTCTTGCTTTGTTTCTGACAATCACATCATTTTCATTCTTCTTGTTCTTGAACACCCACTTTGTTCCAATAACATCTTGATGTGAAGGTCTATCCACCAGCTCCCAAACTTCATTTCTGGTGAATTGATTCAGTTCTTCCTGCATGGCTGTGATCCAATTGGCATCTTGAAGTGCTTCCTCAATGTCACTTGGTTCTTGTTCTGACAAGAAACAACAGAAAAGAGCACTTTCACCATGGAATCTCCTTGTTTTGACTCCAATACTTGGGTCACCAAGTATGAGATCAGTAGGATGGTCAGACAACCAAGTCCTTCTTTTCCTGATCTCTTCAGTAGAGTTGTCCTCTACTGAAGTTGAGTCATTTTGATCATAAAATTCAGGAAAGTTTAGTGCAGGGTCTAATTCAGGATCATAATCAGGGGTGTTGTCCTCAATGTCAGGGACATTGGCATTTTCAACATTTTGAGTTCCCCCTTGATTAATTAATCCATTAACTACCTCAGCAGGAACTGCTTCTTCATTGGTAGTTGTTACCTGGATGTGAACTGGGATTGGATCATTCAGTTCACCATTCCTTTCAGTGGGATTTGCCTCAGGAGGGTTGCCTTCAGGATTGTTGTCCAATGGGAGTTTTTCAGGTAGGTTGGCTTGGACAACTTCTATGAATTCAGTGTCTTTGTCTTTTAAGCTCAGTCTGGTTGTCCTCTGTGTGATTTCTTCAGATTCCAAGTTCTCATTCCTGAACTCATGAATAGATTCATCAAACACAACATGAGGTGTTTCTTCTACAATAAGAGTTTTCTTGTTGTAGACTCTGAAAGCTCTACTGATTTGAGAGTATCCAAGAAATATTCCTTCATCAGCTTTGCTGTCAAAGGCTTTCAGCTGATCTTTCCCATTATTGTGAATAAAACACTTGCAACCAAAGATGTGAAAGTATGACACTTTAGGCAATCTTCCTTTCCAGAGTTCATAGGGGGTTTTGCCTTGCCCCTTAGTGATCAAACATCTATTCTGAGTATGGCATGCAGTGTTTATAGCTTCAGCCCAAAACCTCTTAGGCAAATTAGAATCAGCAATTAAAGTTCTAGCAGCTTCTTTTAAAGTTCTATTTCTTCTCTCTGCGACTCCATTTTGTTGAGGAGTTCTAGCTGCTGAGGTTTCATGAGATATTCCATTAGATGTGCAATACTCATTGATGTATGAATTAATGAACTCAGTGCCTTTATCAGATCTTATCTTGATAATGCTAAGGTTTTTCTCATTTGACACTCTCTTTAAAAGTTCAGGTAGTTTGACTTGAGTTTCCTTCTTATTAAGGAGAAATACTACCCATGTGAACCTAGAGAAGTCATCTACTACAACCAATGTGTATTTTCTACCATTTATGCTTGCAGGGGTAATTGGTCCAAATAGGTCCATATGTAAAAGTTCAAGCACCCTTTCAGTAGAGATGACTGGTTTTCCCTTAAATGAGGCTTTAATCTGTTTTCCTTCTTGGCATGGTTTACAAACATGCTCTTTAATGAAGACCTCATTAGGTAGTCCTTTAACTAATGCATTTCTAGCAATTTTGTTCATTGTTTTGAAGTTCAAGTGGTTTAATCTTTTATGCCATAGCCAACTTTGTTCACTAGAACTCTTAGCAATGAAGCATGCAGCATCAGTGGACTTGTCCCAGTCTGCAAAATACACATTCCCTTTCCTAGTTCCAGTCAATAGAATTTGTTGAGCCTTATCTTTGATTAAGCATTTTCCACTAGAAAACTCAACATTGAAATCTTTATCACAAAATTGACTGATACTTAGGAGATTATATTTGAGACCAGCCACATAAGATACATTGGATACTTTGATGTTACCAATCATCAAAGTACCATAACCTTTTGTAGTTGCTTGTGAGCTGTCTCCAAATGTGACATTTGGGCCTTCTTTTTCAATAAAATCAGTGAGGAGTTCCTTGTTTCCAGTCATGTGCCTTGAACATCCACTGTCAAGGTACCATGCTGACTTTTTCCTCATGCTCCTCTTCTTGTGGCCCATAGGTACCTGCAATTAGATTGGTTTAGGTACCCTTTGAGTTTTGGGTCCTGAGAGGTTAGCTGTGCCTTTAGGAACCCAAACTTGCCTAATAACCCTGATTGATTCAAGGTGGCTAAGTTGTCTTCCTTTAGCATCTAAATACACTGTCTTTCCCTTAAATGCCTTTGGGAAAGTGTGTGTGAATGTGTTAACTCTATAAGTTTCAGGAGAGTTGTCAAGTCTCCTGAACTTTTGAGTTCTTTGTGCAGCTTTAGGGAATCTTTGAGGAAAGGCTTTCTTATGACCATTACCATTTGGCATGAAGGGTTTTGGTTGTCTCATTTTATTCTGCCTTTGAGGAAAGTTGTCCTTAGGTTTATTCAGCTGAGGCTTTCTCAGAAGAGTTGGCCTAGGCTGATTATACCTTGGACACTTCCTCTGAACATTGTTCAGTAGAGTTGCCCTACCATTGGGTCTACTCTGCTGACCAGCATTCAACTTATGTTCAGGGGCTTTGACCATTTCCTTAGGTTTAGGCCTATTCTCCTGAAGCATTTGATTAGGCAAATCATCCATTTTGCCCTTTCCTTTGTTCAGTGGCTTAATTATTTCATTTTCAGTTTGTGCCACTGACTTAACAAAGATTCTCTTAGTGTTACTTGTAGAAGCAACACTAAGACAAGGTGAAGATTCAAATGGATCAAATCCTAATCCACTTCTTTGAGCCATAGGTCTTTGATAACTCTGAATTTCCTCTATTGCTCTAGAGGATTTCTTCAGAGCAGACATCTTTAATTTCAGGCACTCTTCACTTGTTTTAAGAATGTCATACTCACGTGAGAGGTTTTCAAATTTGGAATTTAGAATTTTCAATTCAAAATCTTTTCTCTTCTGAGAGAGAAGTTGATCATCAATCTCCTTTTGTTGGTCAACTATCCTGAGATTTGCTTCCTCAAGCTCTCTCAAGACTTGTTGATACAACTCAGTAGATTTGACATCAACAGCTACCTCAGAGTTTTTAGCAAGCTCAATTGCCAATCTTTCATTTTCTCTCACACAGTTATCATGAAATTCTTGTAACATAGTGAAATCTTCCATCAACTTTCCAAAGGAAAGCTTCAGGTTGACCTCACTAGTATTTTGTGAGATGAATGATGGTGAACAAGAAGTAGAGGATACCTCATCATCCTCAAGAGCCATGTTGCAGACATCATCATCATCTTCACTGTTGGAGAACAGTCCATCAGAAGAGTTGAAGCTTTCAGCACTTTCTTTCTGTCTCTTTTAGCTTGCCTTTCTCTTCTCTCCTTAGAGCTCAATTCAAGGCAGTCATACTGGAAGTGCCCTTTCTTCTTGCAGTTATAGCACAAGTCTTCATCATCATCCTTCTTTGGTTCTTCTCTTCTTCTTGATGATGAAGGTTCAGCTCTACTGGACCTTCTCCTATCAGAGTACTTGTCCTCTGATCTTTTCTCTTCAGGCTTCTTGACCTCAGCCTGAGCTTCAGGAGAGTTGTACCTTCTCCTGAATTTGTTGTCTTGGTAGAATTTCTTGTATCTACCAAACCTTGAGTTTAGCTTGTCAAACCTTCTAGCCATCAAGGCTAGTTCCTCCTTCATTTCAGTCTTGAAGACTGACTTTGATGATCTAGGAGTGGACTGCATTTCTGGTTCAGCTGTTTTGGCTTTGAATGCCACTCCTTTTGTGGGAATTGAAGGCTCCTCAATAGGCTTTCTTCTATTGAGGTCGAACTCATAAGCTTTGAGTTCAGAGAAGATTTGTTGCATTGGCATGGTGGAAAGATCCTTGGTATTTTGCATCATGACAGCATAGACATCCCACTTTTGAGTGAGACATCTCAAGATCTTCAATCCAACTTCTCTTTTGGAGTACACCTTGCCTAATGAGTTGATCTCATTCATCACATCGGTGAATCTACCAGCAAATTTGTCAATGGATTCCTCAGACTCCATTGTGAATTGTTCAAACTTTTGCATTGCCACTTGGAGCTTGTTCTCCTTGATCTTGTCAGTACCCTCACACATTTCAGCAAGAGTATCCCAAATTTCTTTGGCAGTTGTGCAGTGATAGACTCTACCCATTATGGCATCTGGAATTGTTTGGTAGAGGGTGTTCATGGCAAGATAATTTAAATTATCTTTCCTCTTTTCATCAGCAGTGAAGTCATCCTCATCCTTGGGGAGCACCTCTCTTGTATCTGCCGTTTGAGCCTCAGTGACTCTGGGATTGACAAAGGTGAACACAAAAGGACCTCTTGTGATCACTCTTAACATGTCAGTATGAAGAGATGCAAGATGAGCCCTCATTCTGATTTTCCAGAAATCATAGTTGTCTATTAAGAACATGGGCAATTTGTGATGAGATATGTGATTGACTGGATTTGTAGCCATATTGTCCAATCCTTGAACAGCAGGAGGTGGAACAGCAGCATTGATGTTTTGATCAGGATTTTGTTGCTGGTTCTGGTTGTTGTTGTTTCCTCTTGCCATTTCCTCAAGAAAAAGATTAGACAATGGATATCAAGGATTTCAGATAGATCAGTTCAGTGACCAGACTGAATATGTGATTTTGAAAACCAAGATGGCTTTTCAGAAGCAGTGGTCTTTGAACCCCTGCTCTCATACCACTTGTTGGTCCTGAAAGGAGTATATAACAAGTGTATGGGGGGGGGAATACACTTGTATGCAATTCTTTTCAACTTTTGATCAGACCAGAGCTCAGCAAGGTTGTCTTGGACAACTCTGCTGAAGATGATTAACTCTTCTAAGATAATCAAACTACTAAGTACTATTGAGTACTTAGTTGAATAACTATCTGAAGGAGTTATATGTGCGGAATAGTGGTTGGCCCTTTTAAGTCTAGACTCCTTTAAAGTTCTGAAATCACTTAGTCAATTTAATACAGTCCAGTTTTCAGGGAACTTGTCCAAATAGGTTTTGCACAGTCTTTGAATGTTTAGCCTTTGAAAGATCAGTTTTGTGTGCAGTGTTGAATGAATATAAGTACTTAAAAAGTAAATCAACACAAGAGTTTATAGTGGTTCAGAGACTCAAGCTCCTACATCCACTTTCCCTGATTGAACAGGATAATTCCTTCACTCTTGGAATTAACTTGTTTTATAGTGCCAAGGTGCACTTGATCAATAACACCACTCCTTGGTGAATTGATCCCTAGGATGTCTAGAGTCCTAGTACCCTCTTCTCAACTCAGAACTGAACTGTTCTTCTCTCAACAGTCAGCTCCTACCACTTCTACTACTACAACCTTACTCACAGAAGCAACACTAAGACAAGGTGAAGATTCAAATGGATCAAAGCCTAATCCACTTCTTTGAGCCATAGGTCTTTGATAACTCTGAATTTCCTCTATTGCTCTAGAGGATTTCTTCAGAGCAGACATATTTAATTTCATGCTCTCTTCACTTGCTTTAAGAATATCATATTCATGTGAGAGGTTTTCAAACTTGGCATGGAGAATTTTAAGTTCAAAATCTTTTCTCTTCTGAGAGAGAAGTTGATCATCAATCTCCTTTTGTTGGTCAACTATCCTGAGATTTTCTTCCTCAAGCTCTCTCAAGACTTGTTGATACAACTCAGTAGACTTGACATCAACAACTGTCTCAGAGTTTTTGGCAAGTTCAATAGCCAATCTTTCATTTTCTCTCACACAATTATCATGAAATTCTTGTAACATAGTGAAATCTTCCATCAACTTTCCAAGGGAAAGCTTCAAGTTGACCTCACTATTATTTTGTGAGATGAATGATGGTGAACTAGAAGTAGAGGATACCTCATCATCCTCAAGAGCCATGTTGCAGACATCATCATCATCATCACTGTTGGAGAACAGTCCATCTGAAGAGTTGAAGCTTTCAGAACTATCAGATTCTTCACCAGCCATCATGGCCTTTCTATTGGTGAATTTTCTGTCTCTTTTAGCTTGTCTCTCTCTTCTCTCCTTAGAGCTTAATTCAGGGCAATCATACTGGAAGTGCCCTTTCTTCTTGCAGTTATAACACAGATCTTCATCATCTTCTTTCTTTGATTCTTCTTTTCTTTTTGATGATGAAGGTTCAACTCTACTGGACCTTCTCCTATCAGAGTACTTGTCCTCTGATCTCTTCTCTTCAGGCTTTTTGGCTTCAGCCTGATCTTCAGGAGAGTTGTACCTTCTCCTGAATTTGCTGTCCTGGTAGAATTTCTTGTATCTACCAAACCTTGAATTTAGCTTTTCAAACCTTCTAGCCATCAAGGCTAGTTCTTCCTTCATTTCAGTCTTTGAGACTGACTTTGATGATCTTGGAGTAGACTGCATTTCTGGTTCAACAACTTTGGCTTTGAATGCCACTCCCTTAGTAGGATTTGAAGGTTCCTCAACAGGCTTTCTTCTATTGAGGTCGAACTCATATGCTTTGAGTTCAGAGAAGATTTGTTGCATGGGCATGGTGGAAAGATCTTTGGTATTTTGCATCATCACAGCATAGACATCCCACTTTTGAGTGAGACTCCTTAAGATCTTCAATCCAACTTCTCTTTTAGTGTAGATCTTGCCCAATGAGTTGATCTCATTCATTACATCAGTGAATCTACCAGCAAACTTATCAATGGACTCCTCAGACTCCATTGCAAACTGTTCAAATTTCTGCACAGCAACTTGGAGCTTATTCTCCTTGATTTTTTCAGTACCCTCATACATTTCAGCAAGAGTATCCCAAATTTCTTTGGCAGTTGTGCAGTGGTAGACCCTTCCCATGATTGCATCTGGAATTGTTTGATAGAGAGTGTTCATTGCTAGATAATTCAGATTATCCTTCCTCTTTTCATCAGCAGTGAAGTCATCTTCATCTTTAGGAAGTACATCTCTTGTATCTGCCCTTTGAGCCTCTGTGACCCTGGGATTAACGAATGTGAACACAAAAGGACCTCTTGTGATCACTCTCAACATATCAGTATGAAGAGATGCAAGATGAGCCCTCATTCTGATTTTCCAGAAATCATAATTATCAATTGAGAACATGGGTAATTTGTGATGAGATATGTGATTGACTGGATTAGTTGCCATATTGTCCAATCCTTGAACAGCAGGAGGTAGAACTGCAGCATTTATGTTTTGATCAGGATTTTGTTGCTGCTGGTTCTGGTTGTTGTTATTTCCTCTTGCCATTTCTGTAAGAGAAGGTTAGACAATAGATACAAAGGACTTCAGATAGATCAGTTCAGTGACCACACCAAATATGTGTTTTTTGAAAACCAAGATGGCTTTTCAGAAGCAGTGGTCTTTGAACCCCTGCTCTGATACCACTTGTTGGTCCTGAAAGGAGTATATAACAAGTGTATGGGGGGGGGGAATACACTTGTAAGCAAATTCTTTTCTAACTTGTTCAAACCAGAGCTCAACAAGGTTGTCTTGGACAACTCTGCTGAAGATGATTAACTCTTCTAAGATAATCAAACTACTAAGTACTATTGAGTACTTAGTTGAATAACTATCTAGGGGAGTTATATGTGCGGAATAGTGGTTGGCCCTTTTAGTTTAGACTCCTTTAGTTTCTGAAATCACTTGGTCAATTCAATACAGTCCAGTTTCAGGGAACTTGTCCAAATCAGTTTTGCACAGTCTTTGAATGTTTATCCTTTGAAAGATCAGTTTTGTGTGCAGTGTTGAGTGTATGAAAGTACTTGAAAGTAAATCAACACAAGAGTTTATAGTGGTTCAGAGACTCAAGCTCCTACATCCACTTTCCCTGATTTAACAGGATAATTCCTTCACTCTTGGAATTAACTTGTTTTATAGTGCCAAGGTGCACTTAATCAAGAACACCACTCTTGGTGAATTGATCCCTAGGATGTCTAGAGTCCTAGTACCCTTTTCTCAACTCAGAACTGAACTGTTCTTCTCTCAACAGTCAGCTCCTACCACTTCTACTACTACAACCTTCTCACTTTCACTCTTGAAAGATATGAGGATTGAAGTAAGGTTCCAACTAATGAGATATCCTTTACAATGAAGATCAGTGTATAAGGATAGGATATCTCTCTAAGCTTGTGTATGAATATACAATGTAGTTCAGCTTAGAAGAAGTGTATGAAGACTAAGATAGTCTTTGAAAGCTTTGAAAGCACTCTAGCTTGTAAGAACTTGAGGTTAGATGTGCTTGGTTGAGGTTGAAGTTGGATGCTTTCAAATGGTCTTCACACTTCTGTATTTATAGACAAATGAAGGATTTGCCCGTTGGAGAGGCAGCCTCCAATGTCCATAAATGTCTTCTTTTAGTTCTTCAACTTTGAAGACAGAATCTTGATAGTGACATGTCCTCATTTGGGAAATAAACGGCTGTAAGAGCTTTGTCTTCATTATTCAGCACTCTTCCCAATATCTGACATTCAGATTCTCTTGTAAGAATATGGACATGCCTTCTGAAGGTTGTTCCATTGATAGGACAACATTCCTCATCATTTGGACAACTCTCCTTATCACTATCAGCAGTCTTGCTTATCAGCAAGGTTGGCTTGCTCTTCTTCAGATGACTTGGCTCATACCCTTGCTTCTCTTCAAGGTGATCTTAGCATGTTGATTTGTAGTTTTCTAGGGTATGGTTGTCTCTATTTCTTCAGCATAGTTGACCTCAACTTTCAGAGCACTTGATCTTGACTTCTTTTGCTGAGACAACTCCTCTGGACAACTCTCCTAATCAGCATAGTTAGTCTTCAAAAGACTTAGTGTTGTATCCAGAGTTTGAGCCTTGAGGGGACTTGATTTAGATGAACTTCTAAGCATGTGTTCCCCCTCAATTTGTGCATCTAATCATCTAAGAGCTACCTAACATATTAGCTCCTCATCTAGCCTTTATACTATATGTTCTATCATTTCTAGAACATATTCAATCATGACTTAGGCATGTCTCAGGGGGTTTTGGTATTCAATCAAAACATAACTCATTTTATTCCCAACAGGTAGAAAGTCGATAAGATGATTGACATATAATGATAAGGATAAAATAAGAAAATGTGAAGGTTTATACAGACCTCACCCTGAGAAATAAGTGAGTTTCAATGAACTTCACTTAGATAAAATGCGAAGGTTTATACAAACCTCACCTCGAGAAACAAGTGAGTTCCAATGAACTTCACTTAGATAAAATGCGAAGGTTTATACAAACCTCACCCTGAGAAACAAGTGAGTTCCAATGAACTTCACTTAGATAAAATGCGAAGGTTTATACAAACCTCACCCTGAGAAACAAGTGAGTTCCAATGAACTTCACTTAGATAAAATGCGAAGGTTTATACAAACCTCACCTTGAGAAACAAGTGAGTTCCAATGAACTTCACTTAGATAAAATGCGAAGGTTTATACAAACCTCACCCTGAGAAACAAGTGAGTTCCAATGAACTTCACTTAGATAAAATGCGAAGGTTTATACAAACCTCACCCTGAGAAACAAGTGAGTTCCAATGAACTTCACTTAGATAAAATGCGAAGGTTTATACAAACCTCACCCCGAGAAACAAGTGAATTCTAATGAACTTCACTTAGACAAAATGCGAAGGTTTATACAAACCTCACCCTGAGAAATAAGTGAGTTCCAATGAACGTCACTTAGACAAAATGCGAAGGTTTATACAAACCTCACCCTGAGAAACAAGTGAGTTCCAATGAACGTCACTTAGACAAAATGCGAAGGTTTATACAAACCTCACCTTGAGAAACAAGTGAATTCTAATGAACTTCACTTAGACAAAATGCGAAGGTTTATACAAACCTCACCCTGAGAAACAAGTGAGTTCCAATGAACGTCACTTAGACAAAATGCGAAGGTTTATACAAACCTCACCCTGAGAAACAAGTGAATTCTAATGAACTTCACTTAGACAAAATGCTAAGGTTCATATAAACCCTACCCTGAGAAACAAAGCTAATGCAGATTCAGAATAAACCTCATCCTAAAGGAAGAATCTAAAGCTACAAGGGCGAAAGTCTTCATCCATTATAACCTCTAAGGCTGGGGGGAATAAGAAATATGAGGAAATCCTACGAGCATCATCGAATCACCAAGTAAGTATAGAAGTTTGAACTCTCTATTTGAACTCTCTATTTGAAGCCTTAGAGCCTATATGTGTCAAAAAAGATACTAGAGATATATCTTGAAACATAACTGAGAAAAGCTGAACATGCAACGCATATATATGCATATGGTAAGACAAGGTGCAAGTATAAGAAGCAGGAGTAAAATAAAGCAGCAAAAGGTAAGAAATATTCAAGACCAGTGGCACCATACCCTGGCCCCCCACAGAAAAACACAGGAGTGTGGAGTCTCCTGAAAATACCAAAAAGGCACAGAGGCCCCAAAAAAGTGTTTTAAAAATTCCAGAAGTACGCAGTAATCACAGAGAGTAAAGTTTATCAAGAGGAAGGAATTTCAGCCCTTCCAACGCCTCCGACTGCTTCGTCAACTTGTCCACTAGAGCCACCACCCTCTTCCTTCTCCTCCGAGGCACCAGCCGCCACGGTAGTTAGTGGATCAGGGTCAGCTACATGGATGGGGAATTCCAGATCCCTCATAGGCACCAAATCTCCTACTCCTGGAGCAACATTCTTCAACTCCGAAATGGCCTTCCTCATACCAGGCAGCCACCAAGGAGTGTTGATATCCTCTTTGGGATCTCCCGGGAATTTCGGGGGAGTAGCTAGCTCGTCTAGGCGGAGGGCACGGGTGTAGTGACCATCAAACCCTGCAGTAGAGTGCTCGGCCACGGCATTCGAGAAGCCGTGATCGATGAAATGTGGAATGTACGCCCCCATCGCCCCTAGAAAACTAGTACTTTTGAGGAAAGCCTCCAGCCATTCCCGATGCAAAGTGCCCAGAAAGGTTTGTCTCGCTGCGGATGTAAAGAGAGAATCAATACAAAGCTTCACCCCAGCCAGAGGTAGTTCAGTCTCCAAGCGCTGGATCCCCCTATCCCGCTCGGCGATCTGGGCCTGGAGTAAAGCAATCTCCTCGGATAAAGCCTGATTTTGCGTGGAAAGTTGAACCTTCTCAGCCATGGCTGCCTTCCTTCCCAAAGTGGCTTCTCGAAGCTCTCTCTCGAGTATTTCCTTCTTTACCTTCTCTAACTCCACCTGACTCTGAAGATCGTCATGGAGTTGAAGGGATCGGAGGACTCGCTCGGATACGTCGGAGTAGAGAAGGCCAAACTACATAAAGGATAACAAAAAGAATTAGGATATCCGCTCTACCCCTCATCAGACATATGAAATGATATATATAGATTGCAGGCTTACTTGAGAGAAGCTATGAGCAGTGTGCACTGTCCTCTTTTCCAAGGTCAGAGCATTGAGAGCTTTTAGAGCAGGAGTGGGGACATGGCGTTCCACAAAAGCAGTGAACTGGTCAACGCTGATATCGCCCGTAGCCTCTAGGTCAATGGTCTCTGAGGGAGTGAAGGAAGACTTATCCTTAGTTTTCTTCTTCTTGGAAGCACCGGAAGTGGGGAGTCCTGAAGAGAACACAGCCTTTCCAGTAGAGGACCGGGTACGCTTAGCAACTGACCCCACCGAGGGTTTCAGTGGAGAAGGAGGAGGAGGAGCTTTCGTAGAACTCTCCGGAGCAGAAGGCTTAGTCACCATGGAAAGGGGAGCAGCATCTCGTGAGATCTGGTACAACCAACTCATAGCTGCAACAAAAAAAAAAAAAGACGTCAAAGACCATGAAGATTCAAACCTCGAAGGTAGCAACAGAGGAAAAGAAATGATATTACCGTCATCGTGACCTAAAAGATAATTTGTGCGGCCGAAGCCGAAATGGGATAAGGCCCTAGGATTTTTACATATACTCATCACATCGAAATACCCATGAACAGCCACATGTTTATTCAAATTTTCCATTACATCTAAATTAAGAGTGGAGAAAACAGAGAGAGGAGGACTGGGCACCCCAGGATTCTCATAAATCCAACCCTCGTGGGAAAATTCCCAAGAAGAAGGGCTAGTGACAAAGAAGTAGTAATCCTTCCATTCCTGGTCCCCTCATGGAGCTTCTCCATGAATTTCCCAATTCTAGAAGGGCGACCACATGCATAAAAAAACCCATCTGCAAACTTGCACATATATTGGGTCAAGAAGAGCTGGGCTGAGGCTTCCCCACCATTTCCCTTAACCAGAATGTAAAAGCCTAGCATCGCTCGAATGGCGTTTGGGGTAAATTGGTTAAGGGGTATCTGGAGGTAAGAAGAAATTTCGGCAAGATAGGGTTAACCGGAAAACGGAGGCCTACCTTCAATTGAGCCTCCCAAAAGGCTAAGGTTCGGGGACCGGTAAAATTTGGGCGTTCCTTACGATGAGCAGCCCTAACTGCGTAATCCGCCGGAAAGATCCCGGAACGGACGAAAGCAGCTACCCGTTCCTTTGGAAGAGTTGAGGAAGTAGAAACTCTATTTTCAAAGCGGGGTCGGTTATGGGAAACAAAGGAGTTGGATCGGAAAGGAAACCAGAACTTTCCTTGGAAGTTGAGGTTGAGGAAGCCCTGGAAGAGGACGACATGGAGATAAAGTAAAAGAGAAGTGAAGAAAAGGAGAGGGGTACCTGAGATGAAGGCACCTTTCGAATGCGACGGAGTGGCCGGCGGACGTGCAGGAAAATAGGTGGTTGCAGAAAAACGAAAGAAAGTAGTGGGAGGAAGATTAGAAAGAAATGGATAAAGTTAGAAGAGGGAAGTTTTACAGGCGAGGAAATTTTGAATTAGGAGAAGTTATGATGGCGGAGTAAATAGTGGGAGAAGATCGAGAAAAATGGAGTCATTGAAGTCTAGTGAGGGAGCGCGTGAAGAGAAAACGGCGGCGAGATATCTTGTCATCCGTAAAGCGTGCCGAATAAAGACAAGTGGGGGGTTCGAGGCCGAGTTAGAGCGCGAAATGGAGGAAAATTATTACTATTGACAAATAAATATACTATGCCTCGGTAGAGTTATGGATTCAAAGCGATCAAAGGAAGGAAATGTTCCTCTTAAATTCATCTTATCTTCTCTTCCTACTCTCATAAAATCCTAAACTTTTTTTACGAGAGTAGGGGGGAGTAGTTGATGCGGACAAAATATGTCGCCCTCGGAGATGGCGACACGTGGATATAAGATGAATAAAATCGGTCTTAGTGAGAATGATAGTCCGAGAAATAGGATTAATACACCCTAGACCCAAAGAGGGAAGTAGGCGTAATTGGGCTTTTGGCCCATATCTACGGCTCTGTCGTTCTTGGGCCATGTATATTTAGCCCACGGAGGAAAGACCTAGGATCCGTCCCTGATGGATGAGGCCCGAGAAGAAGTCAAGGCAAGTAAGGATGAGGAGTCCACTTGAAGACCGAGTTTGGCGGGACAGTTGAGAAGAAGGAGGAAGAAAGGGTCTTCCTCTCCCCCACGAAAGGGGCAGAGGTATATAAGCAGGTTTGTTTTAGATTATTGACTACGTTTTATTCCACATACACACTATACACAATTTTCATTGAGTACTACACGAAAAACAGAGGAAATACTTAGATATTCTGTGAGAATTTCCCTTGAATTAGAGGGAAATTCCTCTTTTGATTCTTCCGAGAAAGATTCTGACTTGAGCGTCGGAGATTCCGCGCCGGAATCCCCTCCGGCGTGTTTTTGCAGGTCTTTAAGGATCTTGAAGGAAGATTGTTCGTGAATACGCTCGCGGAGAAGTGACGACTTAAGCCCGGAATCCTCATTATCCACACGGGAATATTCGGTATCCTTAGACGTTATTTTTTGACGCAACAATACACTTTTCAGTTATAAAATCATACACTTTTCAGTTATAATAACATACATTTTTCATTAAAAACAATGTTGCACTTTTCAATATAGTAACATACACTTTTCATTAAAAAAACAATGATACACTTTTTAGTTATAATAACATACACTTTTTTAAAAAAAAATAAAAAAAAAAATAAAATAAAATTCGAAAAAAAAGTCAAAGTTTGACCGGTCAACATTTGACTAGTTAAAGTCTACCAGTGGCGGACCTACTGTGTAACATGGGGTACAACTGTACCCCCAATGTCAAAAAATTTGTTTCAATAATTTTTTTTTTTAAATCGTAGTAACATTTTAGCCTTTTAGCTCTTCCTTTGGGCCATTCTCTCCTCCCTTCATCCACCTATGACCTATCAATTCCAATCTACATACAATACATGTAAAATTTTTATTTTTTAATTCATAAACACATTATTAATGTTTTGCTGTTAATTAGGCCGGGTAATATGTTAATTGATAGTATGTATTTATACTTGTTGATAGATTTGTACATTTTCGTAATATATTTAATTATTTATAACATGTTTGATAGCAACAACTTATTAGACTGGATTAATGAAATGATATTTAAACTTTATAAATTTTAAAGTATAATCTACCCTTAATCTAAGTTATCAAACAAACCATAAAGATGAGATAGAGTTAATCTAAGCTTAATTTAAGTTATCAAACATGGCCTTATGAAATTAGTTGTCCTAAATTTATAATTAATTCTTTTGAAGTTATGTCAATTGTCATGTTAATTCCTTATTGATTAATTATATATATCATTCATGTTATTTTGGTACTACATGTGTGTGAAAATAATATTTTTTGGAATACACTATATAAAAATAGGATGTGAAAAAGTATTGATGGTCAGTTTTATCATATTGTTTGACCACTCTTATTAAAAAATGATGTGTTTCTATAAATTCTACGTGAAAATAGAATATATAGCTTTAAAAATCTGAAGACCCGACATACCAAGTTGTAATTGTATTTCTATTTTATTTGAACTTTGTGGAATATCTTATTTATTTTCACATTTAATTTGATTGTGTGCATTTTAAATATAAGATATTGATTACGTATAAATATTTTAAATTTGTGTATTGATCGTACCCCCGGATTTAAAATTCTGGGTCCGCCACTGAAGTCTACTCAAATACACGGTGTATTTGAGTACATAGAAGACTTTGGCATTCTTTTATATTTAATTTTATTTTATTCTTATCAAATATTAAATTATGTTTTCATGAAAATAGGAATAAATATTGTTTTCATTAAATAAAAATAAAACGGATCATCGTTCACTATTAAACTTTTCTCCTTGTTCAACAATATCGGTTCACATGAAAAAAAAATCGACTGTGATCTTAATTCTCATTAGAAGTGGTTCATCATCCGATATAGATTTATAATTCTCATCAATTATTCACAAAATAACATTTTTTTCTAATATAAATTTAATATACAATTCATGAGAACTTCGATTTGTTCATATTCTGATTGTGTCGAGAAATTGAAATCAACTGAGATTTCTAGATTAGAGCAGCTAAGATAATTTCCCTACAATTTTATTTAACCTCCAATTTTAATTGGATTTACTTGAAATTCTGGTCACAATTTAAAATATATTGAGCAAGCATTTGTGTGTCTATAGCGTCGAAATTAATGAGCTCAGTTCCCTGAGTTTATGCATCTATATTTTTTTTTTATTTGGTTTATTATGCATGCTTATCAGTTATCACTTACTATTAATTATTCCTCATGAATTCTACATTCAATTAAAAAAAAAAAAACGATATTATTTATTAATGATTCCTTAAACAAATCTAGATCAACGATGGAAAGTTTCTAATAAGAATTAAGGTCACGTCGATTTTTTAGTTTTTGAATAGATATTGTTGAATGTGGAGAAAAAAATAAATGGTGAATAAAGATATGTTATATTTATTTAATGAAATATTTTATTTCTATTTTCATGAAAACATAATTTAATATCACAAAAATTTGTATGTAAATGCAATATTGATCAATTAAGTTAATTGTACTGAAAATATTAACTTATTAAGTCAATGAGCTTAAAATAGGGTTTAACTATATGAACCTCCGACTTGTTTAAGGACACTCCCCCAATTAATGCACTCCCCTCCAAATTTGATTAGGATAGATGCATACTTCTCAAATTATCTTAAATACCCTTTTTATCATTTTGATACATTTTACAAGCACTCACCCTTGATTAAATGCACCCCCAAAACCCTAATTTATTTTTCTTTCCTTTCTTCTTCACTTCATTTCTCTTTCTCCCTACTATCGCACAACACCGCCCCTTGCCGCCCACCGCCGCCCCACTGTGGCCGTCGCCATCACCGCCCGCCTCTGCCGCCGCCGCCCTATCGTGGCCTTCGCCATCGCTGCCAGCCTTAGCCGGCTCCGCCCTCATCCTCCTCCCTCGCTGTTGTAGCAGAAATAAAAATAAAAAACTCCCTCACCCACCCCCTTTCCCCAACCTGCCCCTCCCCCCCCCACCCCCAAGCCCTCCGACCCCAGCCCCCTACCGACCGCTTAATGCAGGTATGTTACTTTGGTTCTTTGTTTTTTTTTTTTAGAGTTTTCCTCGAAAGTTTTTTTTTTTATATATTTTCGACAGTTTAATGTCTACTAAATACACCGTCGTCGATAATAATTTGTCGACGAGAGTGTATATGGTCGACAATAAATGGTCGATTTTTTTTTTTTAATATTTTTTCGATCAATCAGTGTCGACCATATACACCTTCGTCGACAAATCGTTGTCGGCGAGAGTGTATATGGTCGACATTAGTTGGTCGAAATTTATAAAAAAAATATTGTGATTTTTCTAAGTATTTTTTGGAATTTCTATTTTTTGTGGTTTGGTGGTCACAAGAAATGGTGTCGGCGGCGACCGGATGTGGTGGTTTATGGGAAAGGTGAAAGATATGACAATAAAGGGTACGTTCAGTAAGGGAGTGCATCTAGGGGTGAGCACTATTCGGTTTTTGACCGAAAACCGAACCGAACCGATCTGAAATACGAATTCGGTTCGGTTACCAAACAATTCGGTTCGGTTTTCGGTTTCATCTTTTAAAAATCTCGATTTTCGGTTCGGTTTCGGTTATTTCCATAATAAAAATCAGTTAACCGAAACCGACCGAATTAGGGGCACTATATAAATCTTAAACCCTAGATTTATAAACCTAATTCATTTATTCCCCCACTCCAGCCCCCAAACGGCACCTTCCCTCCCCAGATCCCAATCTAACAAACAATTCTGCCGCTGATTCCGGCCACGGCCAGTCGGCCGACTCTGCTGCCTCCCCACACCAGCCGCCCTCCTCTCCATCCTCCCCACACCTGCTACCCAACGGCAGAATCGGAGAGTGATAATTGAAGGTCAGTGATTGAGGGGTTAATGTGGAGAGACATACCAGATGAAATTTGCAGGGGTCTGTTGCTCAATTTAATCGTCTTCTTCCTCTTCTTCTGGGGTATTATTGTTATCTGGCAGGGGAGGGATTGTTTCTGGGAAGGATTTCAGTGGTGGATTTGGGGTTTTTTGGTTTAGTAAAAGGGAGACTTTACTGTAAAGACTCTAAAGAGGGTGAGGAATAATTGGACATGGCTTTAAACTCTCTCTCTCACGTTAAAGAATTCTCACTTACCCATTACAATCTCTTTTCCAAATTTGCGACAAAACTGTGGGCGTTTGTTTTTTCTCTTTTTTCCAGAATTTCGGTTCTAAATTCGGTTTTTCGGTTTTAGCCGAAACCGAATTATTCGGTTCGGTTAAATTCGGTTTTCACTATGCTCGGTTCGGGTTCGGTTAATTATACTAAAATTTCGGTTTTTGTTCATTGTGCTAATTCGGTTCGGTTCGGTGACCGAACCGACCGATGCACACCCCTAAGTGCATCTAGTATGATGTATTTTAGTGAAGTGTATTTTTGGTTTTTTACATGATTATTATATTAATAAATTGAAAGTGGGGTGCATCCATCGTAAATGGAGGTGTAAATAGTCTGACCCCTGAAAATATTGACTTATTAAGTCAATGGGCTGGAAATATATGTTATTGGGGCACCATTAATTCATTTAGGCCAATTCTTAATCTATTTGTCAACTGACCCGCTTGTGTTTTAATTTTAACTGGAATACTTGACCCGAACGCGGGTTTTATTTTTATTTTTCGAATTCATTTCTTCTAGTTCGTCATCACTTTCCTATCTCTCAAGAGGTTGGCGATTTCTTCTTCCGACGGTTTCCTCCAGCGGTTTGTGACATTTTAATGTAGTAACAGAACACTATTAAACGTAGTAATTCAAATTGTAATATGTAGTAACACACATTATTTTATGTGGTAATAACGCAAACTATTTTAGATAGTATTGTAATTGTTGGGAAATGAAATGATTTTGATTAAGATTTCAAAACCCCTGATAGATGTTGTTCAGGATAGTTGAGATATGATATGATAAGATATGACTAGCTTATATGTCTCAGTACAATTGAATTATGTATCAACTTCGATGTCTCGTGAAATATGGCTAAGTATAGAATTTCTCAGGACAGTTGAGATCTTAGTTATTCAGCTTAGTTGTCCAAAAGCTGGCATGTTAGGCATCTTAAGTATTTGCCTTAGTTAGTTCAAGAAGAACTCATCTCATGAAGACAAAGTCTCTAAAGATGAAGACAGTGGACAAACATGCGGATATGACCAAGTGAGCTTATATGAGCAAGTAAGCTGATATGATCAAGTTAGCTTATCAAGATGAAGATAAGCACTGTCTCAAATCAAGATGCATTTATGAAGTCTCTGCAATAAGCATTCAATGCAAGATCAAAAAGGCCAGAAGTAATGAGCATTAAAGAACAAATAACCTGAAGTGCATCTATTTGAAGAATTAAAAAAAGAGACAGAAGAAGACAGATGTTGTTATGGAACATTCTTATTGCAGTTGAATATTTTTCAGAGGATTTAGCCAATCCAACCGTTCAAAGAAGGATATATTCTGACACAATCTATCTTGGAAAAAGTATCTAGGAGTTTACACATGCTTTCTAGGCAACTGTTCATCAACAGTGAAGTTCCAGCCACCTTACCTACTTCCTAAGGTACTGTTAACTGCTGTGAACATCAAGCAAAGCAATTCAAACATGCTGCAAATAGGTAATTCGAACGTTGGCTCCTCCAACGGTCAAATGTTCAAGTTCTCCTATAAATATAGAAGTGATTCAAACTGCACAAGCAAGTCCAACACATAAGATGTTGGTCCTGAAAGGAGTATATAACAAGTGTATGGGGGGGGTGGAATACACTTGTATGCAATTCTTTTCAACTTTTGATCAAACCAGAGCTCAGCAAGGTTGTCTTGGACAACTCTGCTGAAGATGATTAACTCTTCTAAGATAATCAAACTACTAAGTACTATTGAGTACTTAGTTGAATAACTATCTGAAGGAGTTATATGTGCGGAATACTGGTTGGCCCTTTTAAGTCTATACTCCTTTAAAGTTCTGAAATCACTTAGTCAATTTAATACAGTCCAGTTTTCAGGGAACTTGTCCAAATAGGTTTTGCACAGTCTTTGAATGTTTAGCCTTTGAAAGATCAGTTTTGTGTGCAGTGTTGAATGAATATAAGTACTTAAAAAGTAAATCAACACAAGAGTTTATAGTGGTTCATACACTCAAGCTCCTACATCCACTTTCCCTGATTGAACACGATAATTCCTTCACTCTTGGAATTAACCTGTTTTATAGTGCCAAGGTGCACTTGATCAATAACACCACTCCTTGGTGAATTGATCCCTAGGATGTCTAGAGTCCTAGTACCCTCTTCTCAACTCAGAACTGAACTGTTCTTCTCTCAACAGTCAGCTCCTACCACTTCTACTACTACAACCTTCTCACTTTCACTCTTGAAAGGGGTAAGGGTTGAAGTAAGGTTCCAACTAATGAGATATCCTTTACAATGAAGATCAGTGTATAAGGATAGGATATCTCTCTAAGCTTGTGTATGAGTATACAATTAAGTTCAGCTTAGAAGAAGTGTATGAAGACTAAGATAGTCTTTGAAAGCTATGAAAGTTCTATGAGCTTTGAGCTTCAGAATAGTTGATGTAGTTGGATGCTTTCAAATGGTCTTCACACTTCTGTATTTATAGACAATTGAAGGATTTGCCTGTTGGAGGGGCAGCCTTCAATGTCCATAAATGTCTTCTTTTAGTTCTTCAACTTTGAAGATAGAATCTTGATAGTGACATGTCCTCATTTGGGAAATAAACGGCTGTATAGACTTTGTCTTCATTCTGCAGCACTCTTCCCAATGTCTGACTTTCAGATTCTCTTATTAAGACTTGGACATGTCTTCTGAAGGTTGTTCCAATGATAGGACAACATTCCTTATCAAATGGACAACTCTCCTTATCACTATCAGCAGTCTTGCTTATCAGCAAGGTTGGCTTACTCTTCTTCAGATGACTTGGCTCTTACCCTTTGCTTCACTTCAAAGTGATCTTGGCATGTTGAATTGTAGTTCTTTAGGGTGTGGTTGTCTCTTACTTTTCAGCATAGTTGACCTCAAGATTTCAGAGCACTTGATCTTGATTAATTGTGGTGAGACAACTCCTCTGGACAACTCTCCTGATCAGCATACTTGACCTTCAGCAGACTTGATCATAATTCCAGAATTTGAGCCTTGAGGGGACTTGTTCTTGATAGACTTTAAAACATGTGTTCCCCCTCAACTTGTGCATCTAATCAACTAAGAGCTGCCTAACATATTAGCTCCCCATCTAGCCTTATTCTATATGTTCTAACATTCTTAGAACATAATCATCTTTGACTTAGGCATGTCTCAGGGGGTTTTGGTATTGAATCAAAACATATCTCATTTTATTCCCAACAATTTCCACCTTTTCGATGATGCCAAAACCTATACAACTTATGCAAAACCTTTTCAGAAGACATGACTAAGGTCAATATTCCTGAAAAACAATGTGTTAGTGTACTCACTGTTCAAGTTGCAAATAGGTTTCAAGGATAGGCATAGAGAGATTTCTGCAATAATGTATCTTGATTCAAAGGTAGTTAAACTATCATTCATATAAAAATCATTACAAGCATGTTGATAGTTGAAGATAACTTATCAGAGCATGAATCCAAGACATCATTACAATTTGATCATTTCATTACAAAAGTTTCAGAGCATACATTAAACATAAGTTCTAGAGTATCAGAGCAAAACAAAACACTTCAAGTATCAGAGCAGAATACTGGATATCAAGACAAATGCTTGTATTAGAGAATCCAGATTATATCAGAGCAAACAGCATGTCAAGGCACACCACATCAGCAGGCTTGTCCAAATTTCAGCATATTTGACCAATTAAAAATATATCTTCAGCTAAGATAAGTTTTTATCCAAAAAGATCAGAAGACTTAGCCATTTTCAGAGATCATCCTCAGGAGGTGGCACCATCCCATATTGTGCCCACACTCTTCTTTTCAAGGCCATGGCTTCTTGGTTTGTTCCCTTGGGTCCAAGAACCATTTTGTTCAGCTTGAGGATCTCAGTGAATTCATTAAGGATCTTTGACTGATCAATCCATCCATCAAGCTTTGGAGGCATGTATATGATTGGCTTGGGGGCAGTGAGTTCAAATCTTGCAATATCAGCAGCTGCAAGCAGTTGTTGATAAAGCTCTCTGTGATACTCTATCATGAACTCAGCAAAAGTGGAGTTGGCATCTCTTCCCTTCCATCTGTCAATGACATAATGATCATAAACAAACTCCCTTTTGGCTTCCTCCCATGAGTCATTCAGCTGAATTGGCACCCATTTATCCAAGTGAGGATATTTGGTGTCCATTGGGATCAGTAACTGTGGTTTCATCTTGTTGAAGGTTGCTCTCTTCCTTCTTGGCTTCTGGAAATCTGCTCTTCTTTTATCTCTTGCTCTTTGTGCTTCATCCATCAAGTCCATCCTTTCTTGGGCCCTCATCATGGCCAGCTTCTGTTGAGTTTCAGGGTCTTTGCCATACCCTTCATGAAACAGTTTTGATGGATCATTTAGCACCACCACTTTCTTCTTCTTAGGTCCAGGTCCAAAGCCTTCTTCATACAGCTCCTCTACATCTTCAGAAGCTTTGGCACCTTCAGTGGACTTAGTCTCAGTAGACTTTTCCTTCTCAGAAGACTTGTCTTTTTCAGCAATCTTGGACACTTCAGCATTCTTGTCCTTTTCAGCAACTTTGGTCTTCTTGGAGATAGGTTCATCATCAATAATTCTGAATTCAGGGGGCAAATCAAGACTGTTAGGAAAGTCAGTGAATGTCTCAGCTGTTCTTTTCTTTCCTTGGGCCTTCTTGATCTTTCCTCTAGTTTGGACTCCTTCAACATCTTTGTCCAAACCAGACACCTCTCCTCCTGGTCTTTGCTGTAACCTCACTCTTTCCTCTTGAGCTGAGGCCATTGAATTTTTCAAAGCAAGTTCTAACTGTTCCTCTTCATCCAATTCTTCCAAGTTCAGCACTGCTGGCTCCTTTCCTTTTCCTTCAGCAATTTTGTCTTTCCCTTTCACTGGGCTTCCAATCACTAAGGCACGTTTTGCCCTTGCTCTTTCCCTTTCCCCCTTTTTGGCAGCATCAAAACATTCAGGCTTCAGTTCACTCATAGTTGATGCCATCAAGGACTGGGCTTGGGTTAGAGACTTCATCTCCTCCAACAAGTATACATTTTCATCATGTATATTCTGCATTCTGTCACTGCTCAAGCTAAGGAAAGCTAGAACAGGCTTCATCTTTTGTTGAACAACCTCCTCCATGGTTGCTTTTAGAGATGCATCTAGTTAGGCCTTAAGGAGCTCAGTGAGGTTGGCCACTGCACCTTCAGCAATGTTGGCCAACACTTCTTGGGAAAACTTTTCTGAAGCTGCTTTCACCATAGCTAGCCTTTGCTCTTCAGCTCTTTTCCTCTGCAGGGCTGTCTTCTTGCCAAGAACTTGCTTAATGGTCAATCTGATGGCTTGAACATTGGCATTGTGATTGTCTCTAAGCAGCTTTTGATCCTTCTTGACTTCCTTTGAGATGTTCTCCATACTGACTTTGGCTTTGTGAACTTCAGTGGAAATGGTTTGAAGACCAGATTCCACTCCTTCAATTCTTACTTCTAATGTGGGTAACACCACATCCTCAGAGCCTGTCAGCCTCATTTTCCACAGATGCCAAGGTTGTTCCATGCTATCTAATGCTCCAGAAGTTTCTGCATGAGCTGATTGAACTTGTTGAGCCAAGGAATCCAATTTTATTGATTGCAAGCCAAGTAGGGCTTGTGCTGATCCAGAATCAACATGGATGGGAGCATCTGTCAAGAAGTCATCTGCAAAGATTTGATCAAGACTTATACCTGCAATGTCAGACAAATCAAAAGGGTTAGTGAAAACACACTCATCACCCTCAATTTCTTTTTCATAAGACTCTGATACATCAGCAGTCTTCTTCTCATTTTCAACTACTTCTTTTCTTCCTTCATTAGTAATTCCTCACTTAAAGGAACAGGCCTCCTCTCATCAAGGGATTCCTGAAGTTCAGATTTGACTTCAAGAATAGCCTGCACTTCCTCACTTATATCACCCTCATTTGGTGGTACACTCACTATCCTAGTGATCACCACATCTCTTTCATCTACTACTCCCTCTGGTTTTTCCACTAGACTTTCCTTTTCAACTCCATCACCTAAACTGCATCATCTCCACCTTCAACAAGGTTCAAAGATGGCAGTTGTGGGGAGATCACAGTGCTTATTTCAGCAGCCACTGAGTCATCCTGAATGATTAAGGGCTGATCAGTGTCCAACTCATCTGACACTGAATAGGCCTTAACCAAACCAGACTCTAGTATAGGAACCTCCACATCTTTAGGTTGTGCCTTGGGTTCAGGAGAACCTTCATTGGCAGATGTGTCTTTGGTTGTGTTACCACCCTTGGTCAACACCTCTGAAGATACACAGCCTTTCCTATGATAGGTTTTAGGAGGGTTTGAAAGTCTGGTTGATACAGAAGACTTGAGTTGAGTAGAATCAGGGAGGTTGACTTGAGGGGTTTCAGGAGGGTTGGGGTTTGAGGGGTTTGAGGGATCATCAGGGGAATCATCATCATTGCAGCTACTATCAGGGTGTTTGATGCCCTTAGCTTTCCTCTCCTTCTCCTCAATGATCTTATCATCTACCAACTTTGCAAAAACTTCCTCATCAATGAGAAATCTTGTCTTTAAAACTCCAGCAAAGTGCAGCAATCTGTTCTCCTCCACTTGCCACCAGTTTGCACTCTTATCTTGGATGACTTGGGATATCTCCATAATGGTCTTGTCTTTCACATCCACAAGCATCCTCAAATCATGGAATATCTTCTGAATTCTTGGAAATTCAGCAAGTTGTGGATACAAACTGTCCACAGTAGCCTTGGCTCCTCCTCTGAGCATACTTTCATAAGTATACTCCTCCTCATCTCCACTTGAATGGGGACTTTGGGTTATAGGGGAGTTGGCTCTGGTTTCACCTAATGTGGCTTCAGGAAGGGTAAGTTCAGGGATATTGGCTTCAGAAGGGTTGGGTGCACTTGAAGATACTTCAGTTGCTTTTGAGAGCAATGGATCTGAAGGGGCTTTACTCAAGGGGGTTGGCTCAAAGAGTGAAGCTTCTAAAAGCTTTGAATAATTGAGCATACATGAGTCAAGGGGAGACTGTAGTCTTGTCTCATCTACTGCTATATCTTCTAGCACATCTATCCCACTTCTTTGCACACTCCCTTCTGGAGAATATCTCTTTGTAAGATTGATGGGGGTGATAGGTTGATTGGTTGGGGTTATGTGAGTTTCAGGGGAGTTGGGCTCAGGGTTCTGAATTTCAGGGATGTTGGCCTCTATTGGTTGACCTTCAGGGACCTTGGATTCTGGAGTTCTAGAGCCAGATGAGTTGGTCCTTGATTTGGATTTGGTCCTGCTTTCAGCTCTGCTCTCTCTTAGAGCAAGTTGGAGAGACCTTTCCTCCTGAAGCTCCAACACATTGTCAGTAGGCTTGGCCCTTCTCTTTCTAGCCCTACTGCTCCCACTACCTTCACCATCCTTCTCAGGGACAACTTCCCTGATCCTCTTATCACCTCTAGACTTCTGTCTAGTCTCATTATACTTCTGTCTCAACTCTTCTGAATGATCAGATGGCACACTTACTCCCTCTTCAGCAACTTCTTCAATTTCAGCTGAAGCTCCTGACTTCTCCTCTGAGGGGATTTGAGACATTTTCCTTGTCTTCACCACTCTGGCCTTAGTCCTCTTTTTCAATTTTGGTTTCTCCTCCACCTTTTCTTCAGCAGGTTTGGCCATAAGCATCCTCCTTTGCTCAGTTTTCTTGCTGAGCTTTCTGAACATTATCTTCTGGGCTGGGAGGGGCTTTGCAAAGGTTTGCATTTGAGAATAATGGGAAAATCTCTCAATCAACAAGCTTGCCCTGGTGCAATACTTGAGTTTCCCTTCTAGCACAACCTTATTGTGAGTTTTCACCTTAAACTTGGCCTTTTCCTTCATCATCTCAGTCATGATGAAGGTCCTCCAATCAAATTTGATGCCTTTGTCACTAGCATCAATAACTGCAGCCATAATTCTGATTCTAGGATGGCTGACCTGCTCTAGGCTTCCAGTGTTGCTCAGAAGACTCTTTGCAACTACCTCAAAGAGATTGAGAAACTTTGGCTTGAGAGTCTTCTTGTTTTGTGTTGATGATAGTGGACCTGGGACCAAAAGCCATTCTTGTGCTATCTCATCTTCATGATCAGCACCATAGAATTCTGGATTTCTTCCTTCAGAAGGCAATCCAAAAGCTCCTTCAAGATCTTCTGAAGAGAATTTCACCCTATGAAATCTCTCTTCCTCCTCTCCCTCTGCCACATATGAAAGTCTGGTGGAAACTTCACCATCTTCAGGCTTACCTCTCCACTTGAGAAAGGCAAAGAACTCAGCCATGTAACTTTCCAAGCAAGAGCTTGGTCTTCCCTCCATAAACTTTTGAAGACCTGCCCTCCTCAACCATCTCAAGGTTGGTGTAATCTCAGGATCTTCACTTTCAAATGATACTATGGGTTCAAAGTGAAGGTTGTTTTTTTTGCTCAAATATCCAAAATCAAGGTCTAGAGCCTTGTTGGAGAAATCAATGATCATTTCTGGTCTAACTTTGGGAGCCATTGAAGGTTTACAGAAATGAATTTGAGAGAGTTTGAGAGTGTTTGAAGAGAAATAAGAGCTAGGGTTTCGAATGCTTGGGGAAGAAGTGTTTGTGGGGGATCTTAAGGCTTGAGAATATTCTAAAAAGAATGTTTGTCAATGAGTTGGTGAGTTTTGAGAGTTTTCAACGGTTGTCAAAAATGGAAAACACACTTGGACGGCCAGGATTAATTTCAGGGGAGTTGGCTAGTTTTGATCCAATGGTCAAAAACCAATGTAACAGTGAGTTATTGGTTTTATTCAAAACGTGGAAGTTATTTAATATTGGTTAATGGATGGGGAGTTCTCGAGATAGATCATGGCTTGAAATGTTTAATGCAAACAAGAGTTAAATCTTGGCATTAAATGCATGGAAAGCGACCTTTTGAGTGGGAGACAAATTAAATCCCACAGTTATGATATCTGTAATTGGGACAGATATCAAAGTAGACAATGATTACCCAAAATAGGTGCTTATCAAACCAAATAAATAGTTTGATAGCCAGGACAACTTATCTGACCCCACTAGGACAAGTGTCCTGAAAAGATGTGGACAAGTGTCCTGAGATTCAACGGACAAGTGTCCTGAGTAATTGTGATCATCTCTTCTGAACTTCAGTAGACTTGTCCAAGTTTGCTGAAGACCAATTCAGTAACTTTACTCCCATTAACTTCAATGGGTTTTACTTGTCCAACTTCCCTGGATCAAGTAGTCCCAACTCTGCTGATAGCTCCAGAAATTTTGCCTCTGCAAGTGGCTTTGTTAGAATGTCAGCTTTTTGATGATCTGTGTGGATCTTGACCAACTTTATGTCCTTCTTCTCCACATGATCTCTAATGAAGTGATGCTTGATGTCCACATGTTTGCATATTGTGTGCAAGACAGGATTTTGTGATATTGCAATTGCACTGTTGTTATCACAAAATATTGGCACTTCAGTAGAGTTGACTTTGTAGTCTCAGAGTTGTTGTCTCAACCAAAGGATTTGAGCACAACAACTTCCACCTGCAACATATTCAGCTTCAGTGGTGGAAGTAGCCACTGTGTTCTGCTTCTTGGAAAACCAAGATATAAGCTTGTTGCCTAAGAATTGACAAGTCCCTGAAGTGGACTTTCTATCAATTCTGCAACCTCCATAGTCAGCATCTGAGTAGCCAGTCGACTCAATATTGTCATCAGCAGGGTACCAAAGGCCTAGATTCTCAGTGCCTTTGAGATACCTTAAAATCCTCTTTGCAGCCTCAAGATGGCTTTTCTTAGGATTTGCTTGAAACCTTGCACAAACACCTACTGCAAAGGTGATGTCAGGCCTGCTGGCAGTGAGATAGAGGAGTGAACCAATTATTCCTCTATACTCAGTAGAGTTGGTTGGAACACCACTCTCAGCAGGATCCATCTTCCAATTTGTGTTCATTGGGATCCTTACTGGCTTGCTAGTAGCACACCCAAACTTCTTGATCATTTCTCTGGTGTACTTAGCTTGGTTGATGAAGATCCCTTCTTTTGATTGCTTGACTTGAAGTCCCAAAAAGAAGTTCATCAACCCCATCATGGACATCTCAAACTTGCTTTGCATGAGCTTTGAGAACTTCTCACACACCTTTTCATTGGGGGATCCAAATATTATGTCATCCACATAAATTTGGACAAGCAAGATGTCCTCTCCTTCAGAGATTCTAAAGAGAGTTCTGTCCACAGTTCCCTTGGTGAATCCATGATCCAAGAGGAATTGTGACAGTGTGTCATACCAGGCCCTAGGGGCTTGCTTGAGTCCATATAGAGCCTTCTTCAGTCTGTAAACTTGGTTTCCAACCTCAAAACCAGGTGGTTGCTCCACATAGACTTCTTCTTTCAAGACTCCATTCAGAAAGGCACTCTTGACATCCATTTGGTACACTTTGAACCTCTTGTGGGCTGCATAGGCTAGAAAGAGCCTTGTTGCTTCTAGCCTTGCCACAGGTGCAAAGGTCTCATCATAGTCAATGCCTTCATGTTGGCAATAGCCTTTTGCCACTAATCTTGCTTTGTTTCTGACAATCGCATCATTCTCATTCTTCTTGTTCTTGAACACCCACTTGGTTCCAATAACATCTTGATGTGAAGGTCTATCCACCAGCTCCCAAACTTCATTTCTGGTGAATTGGTTCAGTTCTTCCTGCATGGCTGTGATCCAATTGGCATCTTGAAGTGCTTCTTCAATATCACTTGGTTCTTGTTCTGACAAGAAGCAACACAAAAGAGCACTTTCACTATGAAATCTCCTTGTTTTGACTCCAATACTTGGGTCACCAAGTATTAGATCAGTAGGATGGTCAGACAACCAAGTCCTTCTTTTTCTGATCTCTTCAGTAGAGTTGTCCTCTACTGAAGTTGAGTCATTTTGATCATAAAATTCAGGATAATTGAATGCAGGATCTAATTCAGGATCATAATCAGGGGTGTTGTCCTCAATGTCAGGGACATTGGCATTATCAACATTTTGAGTTCCCCCTTGATTATTTGACCCATTAACTACCTCAGCAGGAACTGCTTCTTCATTGGTAGTTTTTACTTGGATGTGAACTGGGATTGGATCATTCAGTTCACCATTTCCTTCAGTGAGATTTGCCTCAGGAAGGTTGCCTTCAGGATTGTTGTCCAATGGGAGTTTTTCAGGTAGGTTGGCTTGGACAATTTCTATGAATTCAGTGTCTTTGTCTTTTAGGCTCAGCCTGGTTGTCCTCTGTGTGAGTTCTTCTGGTACTAAGTTCTCATTCCTGAACTCATGAATAGATTCATCAAACACAACATGAGGTGTTTCCTCTACAATAAGGGTTTTCTTGTTGTAGACTCTGAAAGCTCTACTGATTTGAGAATATCCAAGGAATACTCCCTCATCAGCTTTGCTATCAAAGGCTTTCAACTGTTCTTTTCCATTATTGTGTATGAAACACTTACAACCAAAGATGTGAAAGTATGACACTTTAGGCAATCTCCCTTTCCAGAGTTCATAGGGGGTTTTGCCTTGCCCCTTAGTGATCAAACATCTATTTTGAGTATGGCATGCAGTGTTTATAGCTTCAGCCCAAAACCTCTTAGGTAAATTAGAATCAGCAATTAAGGTTCTAGCAGCTTCTTTTAAAGTTCTGTTCCTTCTTTCTGCAACTCCATTTTGTTGAGGAGTTCTAGTTGCTGAGGTTTCATGAGCTATTCCATTAGAGGTGCAATACTCATTGATGTATGAATTTATGAACTCAGTGCCTTTATCAGATCTTATCTTGATAATGCTAAGGTTTTTCTCATTTGACAATCTCTTTAGAAGTTCAGGCAGTTTGACTTGAGTTTCCTTCTTATTAAGGAGAAATACTACCCATGTGAACCTAGAGAAGTCATCTACTACAACCAATGTGTATTTTCTACCATTTATGCTTGCTGGGGTAATTGGTCCAAATAAGTCCATGTGTAACAGTTCAAGTACCCTTTCAGTAGAGATGACTGGCTTTCCTTTGAATGAGGCTTTAATCTGTTTTCCTTCTTGGCATGGTTTGCAAACATGCTCTTTTATGAAAACCTCATTAGGTAGTCCTTTGACTAATGCATTTCTAGCAATTTTGTTCATTGTTTTGAAGTTCAAGTGGTTTAATCTCCTATGCCATAACCAACTTTGTTCACTAGAACTCTTAGCAATGAAGCATGCAGCATCAGGAGACTTGTCCCAGTCTGCAAAATACACATTTCCTTTCCTAGTTCCAGTCAATAGAATTTGTCGAGTCTTATCTTTGATTAAGCATTTTCCACTTGAAAACTCAACATTGAAATCTTTATCACAAAATGGACTGATACTTAGGAGATTATATTTGAGACCAGCCACATAAGACACATTGGATACTTTGATGTTACCAATCATCAAAGTACCATAACCTTTTGTTGTAGCTTGTGAGCTGTCTCCAAATGTGACATTTGGGCCTTCTTTTTCTATAAAATCAGTGAGGAGTTCCTTGTTTCCAGTCATGTGCCTTGAACATCCACTGTCAAGGTACCATGCTGACTTTTTACTCATGCTCCTCTTCTTGTGGCCCATTGGTACCTGCAATTAGATAGGTTTAGGTACCCTTTGAGTTTTGGGTCCTGAGAGGTTAGTTGTACCTTTAGGAACCCAAACTTGCCTAATAACCCTGATTGATTCAAGGTGGCTAAGTTGTTTTCCTCTAGCATCTACATACACTGTCTTTCCCTTAAATGCCTTTGGGAAGGTATGTGTGAAAGTGTTAACTCTGTAAGTTTCAGGAGAGTTGTCAAATCTCCTGAACTTAAGATTTCTTTGTGCTACTTGAGGGAATCTTTGAGGAAAGGCTTTCTTATGACCATTACCCTTTGGCATGAAGGGTTTTGGTTGTCTCATTTTATTTTGCCTTTGAGGATAGTTGTCCTTAGGTCTAGTCAGCTGAGGCTTTCTTAGTAGAGTTGGCCTAGGCTGATTATACCTTGGATAACTCCTCTGAACATTGTTCAGGAGAGTTGCCCTTCCATTGGGTCTAATCTGCTGACCAACATTCCACTTGTGTTCAGGAGTTTTGGCCATTTCCTTAGGTTTTGGCCTAGTCTCCTGAAGCACTTGAGTAGGCAGATCATCCATTTTTCCCTTTCCTTTGTTCAGTGGCTGAATCACTTCATTTTCAGTTGGTGCCACTGACTTAACAAAGATTCTCTTAGTGTTACTTGTAGAAGCAACACTAAGACAAGGTGAAGATTCAAATGGATCAAATCCTAATCCACTTCTTTGAGCCATAGGTCTTTGATAACTCTGAATTTCCTCTATTGCTCTAGAGGATTTCTTCAGAGCAGACATCTTTAATTTCAGGCACTCTTCACTTGTTTTAAGAATGTCATACTCACGTGAGAGGTTTTCAAATTTGGAATTTAGAATTTTCAATTCAAAATCTTTTCTCTTCTGAGAGAGAAGTTGATCATCAATCTCCTTTTGTTGGTCAACTATCCTGAGATTTGCTTCCTCAAGCTCTCTCAAGACTTGTTGATACAACTCAGTAGATTTGACATCAACAGCTACCTCAGAGTTTTTAGCAAGCTCAATTGCCAATCTTTCATTTTCTCTCACACAGTTATCATGAAATTCTTGTAACATAGTGAAATCTTCCATCAACTTTCCAAAGGAAAGCTTCAGGTTGACCTCACTAGTATTTTGTGAGATGAATGATGGTGAACAAGAAGTAGAGGATACCTCATCATCCTCAAGAGCCATGTTGCAGACATCATCATCATCTTCACTGTTGGAGAACAGTCCATCAGAAGAGTTGAAGCTTTCAGCACTTTCTTTCTGTCTCTTTTAGCTTGCCTTTCTCTTCTCTCCTTAGAGCTCAATTCAAGGCAGTCATACTGGAAGTGCCCTTTCTTCTTGCAGTTATAGCACAAGTCTTCATCATCATCCTTCTTTGGTTCTTCTCTTCTTCTTGATGATGAAGGTTCAGCTCTACTGGACCTTCTCCTATCAGAGTACTTGTCCTCTGATCTTTTCTCTTCAGGCTTCTTGACCTCAGCCTGAGCTTCAGGAGAGTTGTACCTTCTCCTGAATTTGTTGTCTTGGTAGAATTTCTTGTATCTACCAAACCTTGAGTTTAGCTTGTCAAACCTTCTAGCCATCAAGGCTAGTTCCTCCTTCATTTCAGTCTTGAAGACTGACTTTGATGATCTAGGAGTGGACTGCATTTCTGGTTCAGCTGTTTTGGCTTTGAATGCCACTCCTTTTGTGGGAATTGAAGGCTCCTCAATAGGCTTTCTTCTATTGAGGTCGAACTCATAAGCTTTGAGTTCAGAGAAGATTTGTTGCATTGGCATGGTGGAAAGATCCTTGGTATTTTGCATCATGACAGCATAGACATCCCACTTTTGAGTGAGACATCTCAAGATCTTCAATCCAACTTCTCTTTTGGAGTACACCTTTCCTAATGAGTTGATCTCATTCATCACATCGGTGAATCTACCAGCAAATTTGTCAATGGATTCCTCAGACTCCATTGTGAATTGTTCAAACTTTTGCATTGCCACTTGGAGCTTGTTCTCCTTGATCTTGTCAGTACCCTCACACATTTCAGCAAGAGTATCCCAAATTTCTTTGGCAGTTGTGCAGTGATAGACTCTACCCATTATGGCATCTGGAATTGTTTGGTAGAGGGTGTTCATGGCAAGATAATTTAAATTATCTTTCCTCTTTTCATCAGCAGTGAAGTCATCCTCATCCTTGGGGAGCACCTCTCTTGTATCTGCCCTTTGAGCCTCAGTGACTCTGGGATTGACAAAGGTGAACACAAAAGGACCTCTTGTGATCACTCTTAACATGTCAGTATGAAGAGATGCAAGATGAGCCCTCATTCTGATTTTCCAGAAATCATAGTTGTCTATTAAGAACATGGGCAATTTGTGATGAGATATGTGATTGACTGGATTTGTAGCCATATTGTCCAATCCTTGAACAGCAGGAGGTGGAACAGCAGCATTGATGTTTTGATCAGGATTTTGTTGCTGGTTCTGGTTGTTGTTGTTTCCTCTTGCCATTTCCTCAAGAAAAAGATTAGACAATGGATATCAAGGATTTCAGATAGATCAGTTCAGTGACCAGACTGAATATGTGATTTTGAAAACCAAGATGGCTTTTCAGAAGCAGTGGTCTTTGAACCCCTGCTCTCATACCACTTGTTGGTCCTGAAAGGAGTATATAACAAGTGTATGGGGGGGGGGGAATACACTTGTATGCAATTCTTTTCAACTTTTAATCAGACCAGAGCTCAGCAAGGTTGTCTTGGACAACTCTGCTGAAGATGATTAATTCTTCTAAGATAATCAAACTACTAAGTACTATTGAGTACTTAGTTGAATAACTATCTGAAGGAGTTATATGTGCGGAATAGTGGTTGGCCCTTTTAAGTCTAGACTCCTTTAAAGTTCTGAAATCACTTAGTCAATTTAATACAGTCCAGTTTTCAGGGAACTTGTCCAAATAGGTTTTGCACAGTCTTTGAATGTTTAGCCTTTGAAAGATCAGTTTTGTGTGCAGTGTTGAATGAATATAAGTACTTAAAAAGTAAATCAACACAAGAGTTTATAGTGGTTCAGAGACTCAAGCTCCTACATCCACTTTCCCTGATTGAACAGGATAATTCCTTCACTCTTGGAATTAACTTGTTTTATAGTGCCAAGGTGCACTTGATCAATAACACCACTCCTTGGTGAATTGATCCCTAGGATGTCTAGAGTCCTAGTACCCTCTTCTCAACTCAGAACTGAACTGTTCTTCTCTCAACAGTCAGCTCCTACCACTTCTACTACTACAACCTTCTCACTTTCACTCTTGAAAGGGGTAAGGGTTGAAGTAAGGTTCCAACTAATGAGATATCCTTTACAATGAAGATCAGTGTATAAGGATAGGATATCTCTCTAAGCTTGTGTATGGGTATACAATTAAGTTCAGCTTAGAAGAAGTGTATGAAGACTAAGATAGTCTTTGAAAACTATGAAAGTTCTATGAGCTTTGAGCTTCAGAATAGTTGATGTAGTTGGATGCTTTCAAATGGTCTTCACACTTCTGTATTTATAGACAATTGAAGGATTTGCCCGTTGGAGAGGCAGCCTTCAATGTCCATAAATGTCTTTTTTTAGTTCTTCAACTTTGAAGATAGAATCTTGATAGTGACATGTCCTCATTTGGGAAATAAACGGTTGTATAGACTTTGTTTTCATTCTGCAGCACTCTTCCCAATGTCTGACTTTCAGATTCTCTTATTAAGACTTGGACATGGCTTCTGAAGGTTGTTCCAATGATAGGACAACATTCCTTATCAAATGGACAACTCTCCTTATCACTATCAGCAGTCTTGCTTATCAGCAAGGTAGGCTTGCTCTTCTTCAGATGACTTGGCTCTTACCCTTTGCTTCACTTCAAAGTGATCTTGGCATGTTGAATTGTAGTTCTTTAGGGTGTGGTTGTATCTAACTTTTCAGCATAGTTGACCTCAAGCTTTCAGAGCACTTGATCTTGATTAATTGTGGTGAGACAACTCCTCTGGACAACTCTCCTGATCAGCATACTTGACCTTCAGCAGACTTGATCATAATTCCAGAATTTGAGCCTTGAGGGGACTTGTTCTTGATAGACTTTAAAGCATGTGTTCCCCCTCAACTTGTGCATCTAATCAACTAAGAGCTGCCTAACATATTAGCTCCTCATCTAGCCTTATTCTATATGTTCTAACATTCTTAGAACATAATCATCTTTGACTTAGGCATGTCTCAGGGGGTTTTGGTATTGAATCAAAACATATCTCCTTTTATTCCCAACATAAGATAAATGGGAAACACAAGTTATTCAAGAATACAAGCTTACAGCAGATTCAAGCATTATAAACCAAGTTTCCTGATCACTTCATAGCTAAGACAAACTGTTATATCCTAAGCTTAACAATAGATGTCCTATCCTTTTTACATCGAGCTCATTGTAAAGGATATCTCATTAGTTGGAACCAAACCTCAAACCCAAACCTTTCAAGAGAGAAAGTAGTAGAGTTTGTTGTAGAAGTGAGGAGCTAAGAACTGTTAATAGAAAACACAGTTTTAGCTCAGTGAAGTTGAGTACTGGGACTCAGAATTCGTAGGGATTAAGGTACTAAAGAGTAGTGTGGTTGATCAGTGCACCTTGGCACTATAAAATAAGTTAATTCCAAGAGAGAAGGAATTATCTTGTTAAATCAGAAAAAGTGGATGTAGGATCTTGAGTCTCTGAACCACTATAACTATCTATGTTATTTACTTATTACATTGCATTAATTTGATCACATTCATACACAGCACACAATACTAATCTTAAAAAGATATATTCTCAAAGTGTGAAAATCTGTCTTTGGATAAGTTCCCTGATAGCATAGTTTTCAGAAAACTAAAAGGAGTTTTATTAAGTAAAAGGGCCAACCACATTCCGCACTAAATAACCAACTTAGATAGTTGTCCAATTGAATACTCCATTGTTTTTAGTAGGTTGATTATTTGAGAAAAGTTATCATACTCAGTGAGGTTGTCAGACAACTCTCCTGATTAGCTAAAACAAATTTTGATGTTTTAAAAGAAAGAAAATTGATACACAAGTGGGAAAGTGTGCTATCAAGTGTTCAAGTAAAAACAGTTGCACAGAATGTTGAGACAAATAGTGCAACACTGACTCTACAGAATATCAAAAATATATAGACACACAACGGAAGACTTGAAACACTAAAAACAATTCGACACAATGGAAATATTTTTCACATAGATTTTATAAATAAAAATCTATGCTTAGCCTTATGGCGAAAATTCAATACTTATCTTCAAGTACAAATGTTGTGTGAAATGTTACAACAATAACTTTCACAACTGAAACTACAATCTAGGCAGGTGCCTTGATCTGAAAACGGACTAAGTGTATAAATTACACACTTCCGAAATGCTAATTCCTATCTATGATTACACTCTCAATAGATAAAGAAAAGCGCACAATCATACGGGTAGGATACTTTGTATGAACTAAAATGTATAACTACTGGCCACAATTCCTAACAGGATGAACACTGAGTCTAGGAGATTGATCGAATAGTACACACTGAATTATGGAGCCATCCTTCGGTATTTATAGAGTGGGATCCGACTTCTAGAGGCTTCCATCTTGAGATCCTATTTTTTAGGAACTCAACTTCCATGATCTTTTCTGGATCCTTCTTGCATGTTCCAGGTCGATTTATAATGTTCCAGGCTGCTCTAGCACGTTCTGCAATGTTCTGGAATCTTCCAGGTTCCAGATCCTTGTAGAAGCTTCTAGATCCTGCCAGAAATGCGATAACATTTAGCTCAACATTTAATGTAACATTTCAGAAAAGACTTAGAAAAAATCTCGGAAGGTCAAATTAAGATGTTGTTGAGAATGTTGATACATTTAAGAATTCACAACATCTACAAAGTGCATTCCCCCTCCCATACACTTGTGTCATACTCCTTCAAGGACCAACAAGTGGTATCAGAGCAGGGGTTCAAAGACCACTGCATCTGAAAATCCATCTTGATTTTCAAAATTCACATATCCTTAGTCAATGAACTAATTCATTTCTGAAAACATATTTGTGTGATTTATATAACCACATATTGCAAAGATGCCTAACAATGCAGTTGCAGGAGATGTAGAAGAAACCATCAACAATATGTCTCTCAATTCATTAAACCATATTTCTCATCACAAGTTTCCCATGTTCTCAATAGAGAATTACGATTTCTGGAAGATAAGGATGAGAGCTCACCTTACTTGCCAACATGATGAGATGCTGAAAGTTATCACCAAGGGACCATTCATATTCACTAAGGCAAACCCCAAACTCACTGATGAGCAGAAAGCAGATCCAAGGGAGTTGTTGCCTAAAGATGAAGATGACCTGACTGCAGAAGAAAGAAAGAGACATAATCTGAATTATGTTGCCATGAATACCCTTTATCAAACAATTTATGATGCAGTGATGGGAAGAGTGTACCCCTACACTACAGCAAAAGAAATTTGGGACACCCTAGCACTCATGTGTGAAGGTACCCAAAATATAAAGGAAAACAAGCTCCAAGTGGCAATCCATAAATATGAGCAATTCACCATGGAGCCAAATGAGACTATTGATCATCTTGATGGTAGATTCACTGACATCATGAATGAGATCAACTCTCAAGGAAAATTATATTCCAAGAGAAAAGTAGCACTCAAGATTCTGAGAAGTCTCACATCTAAGTGGGACATCTATTCAGTCATGATGCAAAATACAAGCATGTTGGTCCCAAAACGAGTAAGGTAACAGTCTAGAGGGGGGGTGAATAGACTGTTAGGGTTTTTAAAACTTTTTAGAGCTTTAGATTAGATGAGACGTTGAAGAGAGTTATATACTCAGACGTCTGTATGCAGATATGATGTTCTGATTTTTAGAGTGCTTAAGTAGTATAGCAGACTTAGATAACAGCCTTATTGATTGCTGAATTTAGCTGGTCAGTTTGAAAGCTATCTTAATTGCTATGAGTGCGGAAGTGTGTAGGCCCTACGTGTTTATTCTCGTGGGAATTTTATGAAAACCTTCTTAAATAAAAACCTTTAGCAACACTTCAAATTTGTTAGCTGACTTGATGTCAACTAGTTTGAGAAAACAAACACTTGAAATGAAAACAGACAAGTATGAATGACAATAAGATGTATGTTGAAAGTAAAGATAAGCAGTAAGAACACAGAAGTTTATAGTGGTTCAGATCTCAATATCCTACGTCCACTCTCTCTAATCAGATAGAGAAATTCACTATCTTGCTGCTTTATAGTCCCAAGAGAAGACTTCTCGATCAAGAACCTCAAGTACTTTCTGAGGCTACGGATCTGTTTGTTGGTGAGGTAACAAGCAACCTTTACAATGGTTAATACCAATAAATGAAAGTATGTGTATAACCAATTAGTTCTAAGCTCTAAAGATTTGATTCTTTAAACTGGCTTAGGATCGGAAACTTAGAGCACTTAAAGGTTAGATAACTTTGCAGGCTCTAAAGAACTCGAACACTTAGAATATTTCTCGAAACTTGACTGTTCTTGATATCAGCTTTGAATGTGTATGGAGTTCTTGCTTGTAGGGTTTCCGGTACCTTGTTCCAAAGAACAAGTGTTGTATTTATAGAGTGATTTGTGCTCAGAAACTAGCCGTTGGTGAGAACTAGCCGTTGCAACAAATCTTTCTATGTATGGTCGCCACCTTCATAGGAATGGTGTATGCAGATTTTCTGGTACGATATTGCTTTAAGAAGCAATGTGCATTAAATGCTCCGTACTTCTTCTGCAGATCTCTTGTATGACCTACTAAGCTGTCAACTTCATAACTTCGTGTTGATGTCTCGTTGGTCCACATCAGCTTGGTAGTTGAGAGTTGTCTTGTCTTCTGTTAGAGCAATCCAGAAGTTAATCCGACATTCTCTTTGTCTTCTGCTTTGCATGCCTTTCTCATCTGACTTAGTTGTTCATAAATGAACTAACACTTATGAAGGTGTTTTATTCATAAATGCTAAGTGCACTACGATTCGAATGCTCTTTAAGGCTTGCTATGACAAGATACAGATGAGTTCATATCTGCTGAGTTATCTTCTGAATTTCGATTGCAGATTATCACGTAGATCATCCAATGTACAAGGTATACAACGACCTTTAGATCAAGATTTACTAATGAACTCTTGAAATCTTCTAGTCTTCTACTTTCTTCTTGATTGACTTAAGTAGAGTATACATATGAGTAATCAGCTGACATTTACACAACTGATTCTCAGACTAGAATTAGAAACAATTACATTACTTCTAAGCTTTATACTTCAGCTTAGGAACCTTAGTTCTAGATCACGACTTATCAATCTAACCTGTACTTTATTGATCTGATTAGGGGCTGGATGAATATCCCAACAAAGCAATCTTGACAACATGCCAATGCAGCAAGTCTTCTCTGAACTCAAAGCTTATGAGTTCAGAAAGCCTAGTTTTATCTAACTTAAATACAAGTTTACGGTTCTGATTATCATTCTGATTTCTACTATTGTAGGAGTTGGAGAAGAAGAGGAAAGAGAGATCTCAGGTGACATATGAGGGGAAGAAGTAGTTGATAAAATTGAGAGTTAAAGCTGAGAAGGTTACTCAAGAGAAGCTTGGTTCCCAGCGTGATATTATCACACCAATCAAGTACTGAAGTAAAGCCTCATAATAAAAAAGAAGTTTGGTTGGTAATTCGGTTCGTTTTGTATCTCATATTTATTTGAAGAGAATTTTTGTTTGCTTCTAGAGTGTTGAAGTAAAGTAGATCATCACAATATTGATTTGAAGACAATTTTTGTTAAATGATTTGTTTCTTAAATGTACTAATCTTGACTTACGTTCTTGCCATATGATAACTATTTTCTTCGTATTTCTTACTTTTTTTTTTTAGTCTGCAATTTAGGATTGGTTGCTTGTACCTTTTCTACTTTACTATCCACTAACTTTATATATTGAAATATGAATTATTCTTAACTAATACTCCTGTACTTGATCCTAATTATATATTGAAACAATTTTTCGCCCGTTGACTGTCAACCTAATCTCGTAGGTCCGTAATTTTCGACAACGAAAAATTCCCGTTGTCGTAGATCATTAATTACCATTACAACGGATCTTAATTTACAACAACGAAAAATCTATGTTGTCATAGGTCATTTATAACGTGGAATCCCCGTTTTCGTAACTATTTTTTGCTTGTTGTCCATCAAGTTGTTGTTGTAGGTCCGGACTTTTCAACAATGGAGAATACCCATTGTCGTAGGTCATTTAATTAAAACGTGTTATAATTTATAACGGAAAATCTTCGTTGTCATATGCCTTTTATTACAACAGATAATTTATGACAACGGGTGTCCACCCTTGTCGTAGAACTCTACTCCATTTTTTTTTCATTGTACAATATTTTGTAATTTAAAAATTATAACATAAAATATAAAATTTCCAATAAGAATAATAAATACATAATATTTGAGAAAAATTCATAATACAATCAGTATTCATCAAATACAAAATTCTTGATGTTCATAGTTCAAGTAAATTTAATAGTTAATTCGTCAACGTAACGAATGAAAATAAAACAAAAATAAAAGAGTCAAACTACTATTTCCAACACCGACAAGCAATTCTTACAATCTATAATAATATTTAATAAGCATTATAATTCTAATTCGTTGTGTATGCTACAACAATAAAAAGGGATAAAATAATGATTACTTACTTGATAAATTTAAAATGCTATCTTTCGACCTCAACACTGTTTTATGAGCCATCAAAGTCAAAAAATAAAAGGTGCATTTATTTTTAATCTATTTTAATAGCTTTGAGTATTATTGTATGCAAATGAACATGAGTTTAATTACTAGAGAGCAAAATAAACATTTTCGGGGTAATAATAACATATGCAGAAAAATGTTGATGAATGAGGATCATTGTTCAAAATACTTATCTGAAAAAGATGATTTCTACGGCACACTTGAAGGATATTGATTCAACTAGCTATTGATTGTTTGGTTTGCCAAAAAAATTCTTGACTTATCATCTAGTAATGGGAATTCACGTAACCAGCCACAGGATCCTAGAGCTTGAAGGAAAGGATTAGGTCACGAAAAAGTAAAGAAAAACCTTTTGCATTTACTTTCATTAGTTACAAATCCAAAATCCTCCATGGGCATAAAATTATTAACAAGATTGTACCAAAAAAAAAAAATTTAAAAGAAACACATGAAAAGAAGGCAATTAGTAAATTTTCTGGTTGAACCATTCCACGCCATTTTCTGACCTGTTATGGGATCAATCACAGGACTTGAGTCTAACTTGTAATAAGTACAACTTCAATGTCGTATACCTAAAGCATATATAACAACAAATCTATATATATATAAGAAGGATGTGACTCCCCTGTGTGCTGTGTGCGTCAAGTGTCAATTTAAGGTATTCCTGCTTTCGCCACCTGTCAAAACATATGAATGCACCTTACAAGTTACAAGTAAAGGAAGATAGAGAGACTCTCACCTTAAATTATAACCTTCCTTTTTTATTACGTGACTTTTTGATTCTCTCATGTTCTCTCATTTATCATCTTCAACTGATAGATAATGATTTTGTGTTTGAAAATCTCTTGGGTCTTTGGCTCTATTTGAAGCAAGTGGCAAAGCTCAAGCAACAATTCCAGTTCCAGTTTTGGCCATCAAATTCAAGGTGGTGAGGTTAGTTCAGTATCGGTTGTGGAAATCATTCTTAGCAAGTTCAAAAAAAATTTTGTCGCGATCTGGTTTGGATTGGATTGTCTAAACATGGCTTCACTAATGATAATGACACCATTTAATATGACTTACATGGTCTACTAGAATGTTGTGTTGACTTAATTATAAATTTTCTTGCCTAATTATGTGCCGTGAAAAAAGGAAGTGTCTAAGGCGGTTAGAGTGTTTTTAATTGTTTGCTTCTTGCTCCAGTTCCAATGGAAATTCAAGTGTTTTCCGTGAAACTTAGTTTGATTTGTATAATGCTCATTGCTTTTTCGCCATGCATTAATTTATTTATTCTCTTGGTAGTCAATCGTAGACTTGATGAATGGGCAACCCTTGAACATCTTGCTATTTTCACCATACCTCTGAATGCTACTTTACACTTCGATGTTGAATTGCTTTCCTAGGTTAGTGTCAAGGAGATCTACAAAAATACATGCATTTATGAAGCAGACTAGAAGATGAAACTGTTATTGCCAAATTGGATGGCGTGCAAGAAGCTGGTATTTATAAATGATTGTTCATTTTCATGGAAGAGTATTCATCCTAAGTTTTTGTTGAATCTTATATATATTAAATATTGTGTTTTCATATCATTTTTGTCCTGCTCTTTCCAAGGTTGTGAAGACAATGAAAAAAGGGGTAAAGGTTCTCCTCAACGTAAGAAGAACAACTGCAATTTATCTAAACTTGGAATTGGAATTTGATTTGGATACTCTAGATATTTCTTACTCATATTAGTCACGCATATGATTCTGATGCGGATGGATTTGGTGAGAAGGGCAATATCCTTTATCACATATGACAAGAAAATACTGAAAGAAAGGGGGGATACAAGCGCCAAATGAAGGATCAGTTGTTGAATGTATTCACATACATTTCTATTAGGCTCTATTGTATTTAACTTTTAATGTTGTCATCTAATTGTATAACTTCTTATCTAGTGAAATTGATTGAAAACTTGCAAGATGGTACTGTCTTTGTCAAGAAAGAGCATGGAGATGACGAGAATGAACTTTTTGAGTTCAAAACATATGTATTGATTCTTCCATTATGAATATGTAATTTTGTGGTCACATACTTCTAAGTTTGTGCTCTTTCATTAAATTAGAGAAAGTTATCGAGGGTGTGACAACAAAGAAGGGAGAGGTCGCACACTTGACTATTGCCCCTGATTATGTATTTGGTTCGGCTGCGTCACAACAAAAACTGACCAAAGTTCTTCCAAGCTTGACTATGTATTATGAAATTGAGCTTGTCTCTTTCGATAAGGTTAGTTGAATATGCTGAGTTGTAGTATGTACTTTACTCAAAGATTTGGACCGGGTGATCTGTATTGAATATTTGAACATGTAACCTATGTGTTCCAGGAGAAGGGGTCTTGAGATTTAAAAATGTCACTTATTTAGCGAGGAGTCGAAAGCATTGAAGATAATGTTCAACTTCAACAATGTAGATTGTAAGTTGAAATTGAAAGAGAATAAGCAAGCGGAGAAGCTTTGCACCAAGGTACAAAGATACAATCATCTTGATTCTTGCTTTATTCGTTTACCGAGACAAATTGATGAAGATAATAAAGGAATTGTAGCTTAAAAGTGTTTGAATTGAGAGTATATGAATGTGAAGGGACTGTAGAGATGAGCTCTAACATACATGAACTTGGCGGATATTGATTTGGCTGAATTTGATATCAAGAAGGCCCTTGAACTCTATCTTGATTACCGGTAATATGAATAACGGTAATACATTATCAATCTTTTCTGATTTCACTAATATACATATATAATACTAGGATTTTAATTAGGTGGTGGAAATAGTGATGTGAAACTTGAATACAAAGTTCTCAAAGGACAAGATGAAGGAATTCAATAAGAAGGATGCCAAGTTCTACGGAAACTTGTTTTCCAAACTGAATAAACTGCAATTCAATGCCAAAGAAAGTAGTGTACGTAATTGCTAAATTATTTTAATATTTGATCAAGACCGGGTGATTTATTATGTAAACAAAATTGAAATTTATTTTTTTGCAGAATGTAGCAGCTCCAAATGGGGCACAATCTGAGAGCATTGACAACGAAACATAAATGATCACTAACGAGAAAAGTTATTCGAAAACAAGAAAACTATGCAAGCTAGCAAGGCAAACTCCGGACTCTTTTTATAAGAAGGTTTAAAGATATCTATCTTTGTGTCTATATATATAACGACATTCATTTATAATTTTACAAGATATATAAAAAATCTAGTAATTAATAAAACTCATCTAGAAAACTCATTATATTCAAGTACCACATATTACACTGAAAATAGTAGTACACGGAATATTACAATATCATCTTCACTTTCAACAAAGACTTTTTATGATCTACTTATCACAATAACAAAATGAAAGACAATATTTGCGTGCACAATGAGCAGAAGCATAATGAATAAGTGGTATTCAGTAGAATCTCACGCTAAGGAACAAAATACATGTCAAGTGCAGGTCAACAATGATGCCTTCTTTGGCACTTTTGAGTTCCTCTGTATGGATTAATAAAAAAATAAAGTGTATGTGCAAAACAAACAAATAGTTATAAGCTTATACATTCTCTTCAAAAGGTTTGGGAAGTGAGATAGTTGTCTGTCTGACCTTGATATCCAAACTTGCTTGTAACGGGATGGAATCACTGTTAAACACAAAAGAATGAATGCATTTTTATTTTTTCTAGAATAAAATTAAGGACCAAAGCTTATTTCAAGAATAAAGAAATACTACTAGTTTTTTAGTACTTCTTACAATTACCGTCATAATCAAATAAGGGATCTTCATCTCAAATCAGTCATCTCCCACCTTCTAAATAATACTCAAATTCACCTTCTTCTTCTTCATCTCTAAGTATAATACAATTTTAGCACAATAAAACTCTTCAAAATAAACTATCACATTTCAACTACTCAGAAGCCAAATAACGCATAAATTAACAAATAGAGGGTAAACGTAAATAGGAAAACAGAGGGTATTTTGTTAACCGCTCAAAAACGACGTTGTAGGTCCTAATTAGATCGCCTAAAAATCGATTGTTTCCCTTGTGGCGGAGATGTACGACGGATGTGTGCGCACTACACTCTAAGAGACAGTGAGCGAAGGTTCGAAGAGACGACGACAGTAGGCCACAAACGCCGGTGGCTCTGGCAGATCGAGAACTGAAATCGCAAAGGTTACGTTCGTGTGGAGAAAAAGAGAAATGTGAAATTATTCTAAGTGTATGTATTTATATTCATTATATTAATTAACAAATTTAATTTAATTTATATTATAATATGTTGGTCCCAAAAGTTGAGTTAAGATTGAGTAAGCTAAGAAAAAGTCTAGAGGGGAGGGGTGAATAGACTTTTCAAATTCTATCAAAATATCAGAGTTTTTAGTGCGGAAATGTGTTCTGTACAGTATTGTTCTTAGAATCAGCTCAGTACTCAACAGTTAGTTTTTATACTCAACTTTTCTTTAAATCTTTTCTTTAGAAAACTTACTGTTCTTGTTTAACAAATATATCAACAGTTAATCAAAACATAAACAGTAAAGAACACAAGATTTTTATAGTGGTTCGATAAATGTCTACATCCACTCTCACAACTCCAGTTGCGATGTTTTATTACTCTTTTCCACTTGAGTACTTGTTGTTTAGAGTCCCAAGATTAAGACTTCGATCTTATCGATTATACCACCAGGTATATCTTCGATCAACTAGTAATTTCACAAGTAACTAGCACACTTGTTTACACAATACAAACTTAAAACGAAAAGTAAAACTTCTCTTTGCAGTAGCCTTTGATTCTTCAAATCAGATCTGTGGCTTCTCTTCAGTTCTTGATCTCCAACTCTGTGAGTGCTTGAATACTTGAATACTTCTTGATTAGTAATTGTATCAGTAGTGTCAGTAGTCTTTTCAAGTAGAAGATCACACGGTATTTATAAGCATTAGTAAGACAGTTAGCAGTTTGTGAACTAACTCTCAACTAACTCATAACCGTTTCTTGTTGTAACTTCCTTCTTTTTGTAACCAACTTAAAACTTATCCATAAGTCAACATATCTTCAAATATCTTCAGTTACGCCTTAAATAAGTCATCCAAACTTATTCTTCAAATAACCAACTCAGCACAGTAAACTACTCTTCTTAGTTTTACTGCTCTTGGTCAGTCAGCACAGTTCTTCAAAAACTGTTCAGCTTCCTTCAATAACTTCACTTGATATCTTCATGTTCTGAAGTAGTCTTCTTAGTCATCTTTAGTCTTCTGACTTCCATCTAATCTACTGTTCTAACTATTACAATGCTGAAATACAATAGAATACAACTTTACAAATATAAAACCTATCTATACATCAACTGAACTATATACAGATGAGTACATCTAAGTCCTATACTATAAGCTGTCTATACAATACTTCCATCAGCTTAGTTCTTAAACAGTTCATATATCAGATTAGTAATATACTAAGATCAGTAAACTTAAACTTCATATCACATATAAAGATCAGTAAACTTATATCATATCTTTCATATATACAAACATATAATCACATATATCATTAACTCCAAGTTGCTTTTGGCCATCAAAACATATAATCATCAATTAGAACATTGTTTATAGGATTCATATCCCAACAATTTCCCCCTTTTTGATGAAGCCAAAACTACTTAAACATTAACAGATCAGTAGTTAAGATATATAGTTAATCATATAGTTCATCAATTCAAAAATCTCAGATTAAGATTCATATCAGATCAGATATTACACATACTTCACATAGTCACAGAAATACCAACTTAAAATATAAAGATAAGGTTTAGAAATGTTATCTTCTTCAGCATAATCCTTCATCTTCAATCTTCATTTGGAATTCTGAATGCTAAGTACATTCTGTTCTTGATATCCATCATGTGCTTAGGATCAGTTATTCCTTCATCCTTAATGATCTGTGAGATTATGTTTCTGATCTCTAAGTAATCTAGTTCACCATCTTCAAGTCTTGGAGGATCCCAAACTGGTTCTTCTGGACACAATATCTGAATACCTGCACCAGCAGCTAATAACAAAATGTGTTCCCAAAAATCTCTTGAAATATTCATCATGAATTCATTAAAATCAGAATATTCATCTTTCTTGCTTGAATGATCACCAAATTTCTTCACTATGAAATTAGCAATCTGCCATTTCTTTTTCAGATTATTCCAGAACTCCATATCTTCTGTATCAACCACAAATTCCATGAATTGTTCATCCAGAACAGTTCCAACAGATTTAGACTTCATTTTCTTTTTCAATGCAGTAACTTTATTATCAAACCTCTTTCTTGCAGCTTCTGCATCTTTCATCTTTTGTTTCCTTTTCTGTTCATCTGTTCTTTTCTCAGCTATTTCAATTTTCTTCTGAGCAAGCATCTGATTATGCTTCTCAATAGCTTCAGCCATCTGAACATTACTTGGTTTATTATCAGTAACAACATTTTTCAGCTTGCTTTTAGATCTGGTATTTCTACCAATCTGTTCAGTCTCTTCTTCATCATTAATAATGAATTTCCTTTTTCTTTTTCCTGAAGAAGATTCAGCAATGTGTTTCTGAGTACCAATTTCTTCAATTTCAGAATCAGGATTGATCCTTAATTTCAGACTAATGATTTCTTCTTTCAAATCATCAATGCTAGCTTTCAACTCATCTTGACTCACAACTAATTGAGCTTGTTGTGTTTGAGTTTGTTCCATCACTTTCATCACTTTTTCTTCCCCCTTTTTGGCTTCATCCTGCCAATCTTTCAAGGGAGTCAAAAGTAGCTCTATCTTCTTTTGTAGCTCAGTAGAAAGTGCTTTTTCTTGTAATCTATGCAGATCATAGATTTTTGACATTGTGAATTCCATTATCTTATCATAAGAATTAGCAGCAGTCAAACTTTCTAATTTCTCAGTAGCTTGCTGAAATCGTTTCAAAGTCTCATCCAGCTTGCTTTGTAACTCTTCATTATGCTTTTTCAACTTTTTAAAGCTAGAGTTATTTTGCTCAGTTCCAGTAGGAACATCTCTTACTGTCTCATTAAGCATGCAGTATGATCAGCAGCAATGACTGGTGTGCTTTCCAACTCATCAGCACCCAAGTCTTGTTCCACTAAAACTACAGTTTCTTCAGCTACAACTGTGTTCTCAAACATCTCAGTTGCATTGGTATCAGCTTCATAATCAACTTCCATATCAGCTTCATAATCAGCATGAATATCAGAAGTTCTAACTTCAGCATCATCAGCATCCATGTTGACATCAGTATCAACATCTACATCAGTAGGCTTAACCATGGAATATTTGCAACCAGTTATTCTTTCAATCAACTGAATAACAGATTCCAAATTTGATAACTCAGTGTAAGAATTAACATCTGCAGCCTCTTTCTGTTCTTGTTCCCAATCATGAAACACAAAAAGACCACCCATACCTTCAGCTACAACCATCAGCTGATCTAGACCTATACTTCTAAGATATACCCAAGTACCTATCCTTAGAAGTTGCTCAAAGGATCTAGAGCTGTCATCTAAACCATGAAAACTTTTGAGAAGAGCATTTCTCAACTTAAATCGGATCCTCTCTTCCTTATCACAAACAGGATAATCCATCAAGAACACTGAATCTGGTTGTATGATTTCAGTTTCAGGAGAAGAGGTAATTTCAATTGGTTCAGAGGAAGGCATATGTTCATGCTCAGTAGAGTGATCATGAACTGGTTCGGTTTCAAGTTCAGGAGATAAATGAGGAGTAGGATTATGGTGAGAGTTAGATTGGGGTGTGGAATGAAAAGAAGTGTTCTGAGGGGTTGAGGGAGGAGTGTTCTGATGAATAGGAGAGTAGTGAACTGACTCTTCAGAACAGGAAGGCTCAGCTTCAAGGGGTTGGGCTTGGATAGAATGAGAGGTTGAGGAAGAAGGGGTAGTGTTCTTGAGAACTCTTCTGGGTCTAAGAACACCAGACACTTTAGTTCTTTTGTGTGAAATAATGAGGCTCGAAGAACTTACCTCTTCCACAGAAGACTCCTTCACAGCGGCAACGGACTCTTCTGACTTTTCAGAAACGGCCCTAGCTGATCGACCTCTTCGTAATCCAGCTCGGTGAGGATCATGCCTAGCCTTTGTTCTCAACTCCGGCTCATCGTTATCAGAACGAAACATAGAACCACCAGATTCTTGCGGTTGAGGACGATTCCTCTGTTCTTGTTCAAATAGAGCAAATTCCTTTTTGAACAAAAACTTGCCCTGATGAAATCTTTTCGGAGGACTCCAATCCACCATTCTATCAGCGATTTGCGGCAACAAGATGCTCAACTTATTTCCAAAACCCATCAAGGATTTAATGGAAAATTCTCTAGTGACCTCATCAAATACTACTTTCTCTCTTTTCAGCCAACAATCTGCCAAGCAGAAAACCTTGCCAATCACCATTGACTCGATCAGTGATTGCAGCCATAATGCGAATCTTGAGATTGGTGAGAGCGTCTTGACTGAATTGTTGCCCTAACAAGCATTTTCCAGCTATATCCATCAGCAATTGCAAACCTTCTGCGAGAATATCTTTCTTCAAATTGGACAACGTCGCTGGGTCAACATTCAACCATATGCCCACGCGAACCTTCTCTTGCCCTGCCATATAGCTCAGAATGTCTATTGGCCCGTCTGGTAGATTGAACGCGATTCCAAGGGTTTCTCTGGGAATGATAACCCTGTGGCCAGAAACAATCGAACGAATGTTGTTTGAATCACCCTGCACCTGAAGAAAGAATTCCATCGCCTCAGGTTCGTAAACCTTCATAGGAAATGATTCTAGGTATTTCCGTAGCCCACATTCTTCACACATGGTGAGAATGGCTTGATTCTCTGGTTTTTGACGTCCGGCGAAGTAAACAGAATTTTCAACGAAAATTCCTTCATTTTTACTCGATCTTGCTGGATTGAACGTACCTACAACTTCATTCTCTTCGTTAAGAATATCAATAATCGCCATAGAATAGAAATTGAGAAGTGTAGTTGCAAGAGTAAGAAGAAGCGAGAATGCTTGAGCTTAGAGAATTTTGCAGAAAGATTTTGAGTAATGGAGAAGAAGAAGTTAATGTGATCGTGTTAATCAAAATCAAGGCAAATCTAGGGCTTGGATTGATTCTGATTTCCACGTGTGGTTTGGATTGAGTATTTAGAAAAGTGTAATTTTAAGAAAAACGTTCCAGATTCATAACATCTCAATTCCAATTTGGAGCCAACTTGTGTTGATAAATACACCTTTTAAATTAGGTTAAAATAGAGGAGTGTATTAATCTTCTCTATAAGTAATCTAACTTTGAACAGTCCTTGACTTAGAAGTACTCTAAGGCAGGATACTGTTCTGATATGTATCAGCACAGTTGTTTTCCATACACACTATACTTCAATTTCTTATTACTTACTATATGGAATTTTACTTATCTGGGTTCAGCTGAGTACTGTGATCAACTGAGTACTATTTTGAAGATCAGATCAGTAGTTGGGTCAGCTCAGTAGTCATCAGATTAGTTCCCCAACTCTTCTGATTTTCACCTTTTTGATACCAGCAAAGTACTTTCTCAGATCAGTACTGAAAATATTCTGTAGACAGATATCCCTGTAATCAAATAAGCTCTGTAGGCAGTTTAATCAGTAATCAGATCAGTTCTGTAGATTGAGTGATATTGTAGTCAGAATAGTTCTGTAGACAAATTAACTTTGTAATCAGAACAGTCTGTAGACAAATCAATTCAATAATCAGAACATGTCTGTAGACAGATTTATACTGTAATCAGATCAGATTTGTAGACAGATCAAATCTGCAATCAGATCAGTTCCCCCTCCAGTGGAGAACTCCTCTTCTGTGCCTGTTTCACCTTGGTAGAAGTGTTAGTTCATGCATAGATGGTGAAATACAGTACAGAATAGTAAAGAATAATTAAAATAGGTCTATATAAGGTTTGTTCTAAGGTGACTTGTGCTCTGAGTCAACATACAGGATTTTTCAGAAATCATAGATTCCCCCTTAAATGTATATTCTCAATTCCCTCAGCTTTACCAGCTTCCTCATCGGGATTTAGGCACCTTAGTAACCTTTTTACCTGATTGTGATGAGTGTAGTGGTCTTGACATGGTCTGTTCTTCAGAATTACCCTTCTTGGTGTACTGATCTTGATATCAGCTTGGTACCTGAAATGTTAGTATACAGCTCTATATACATGCAGGATCCATGTCTATCAATCCTAAACTTATGCATAGCTCTCCAAATCTAGTTTCAGCTCTCTGAATATCAGTATGGATCTTTTCCATTCTAATGTTTTTCTTTTCAACATGATCCCTAATAAAATGATGCCTAACATCTACATGTTTGCATCTAGTATGTAAAACGGGATTTTGAGTGATGGCAATTGCACTATTGCTGTCACAGAATATAGGTACATTAGATTCCACAATGTTGTAGTCTCTAAGTTGTTGCATTAGCCAAAGAAGTTGACTACAACAACTTCCTGCAGCCATATATTCTGCCTCAGTGGTAGATGTTGCCACACTTGTTTGTTTCTTTGAAAACCATGATATGAGCTTAGAACCTAAAAATTGGCATGAACCAGAAGTTGATTTTCTATCTATCCTGCAACCACCAAAGTCAGAATCTGAATAACCACTTAGGGATAGATCATCATTTGCAGAATACCACAAACCTCGATTAATGGTACCCTTTAGATATTTCAATATCCTTTTAGCAGTCTCCACATGACTTTCTTTGGGGTTGGCCTGAAATCTAACACATACACCTACTGCAAATGCAATGTCTGGCCTACTAGCAGTTAAATAGAGTAGAGAACCAATTAAAGCTCTGTAATAGGATTGGTCAGCAGACTTACCTTGATCATCAGGATCCATTCTGTAGGTTGGCAGCATTGGTACACCAACTGTTTTACAGGTCTTGATACCAAACTTATCTAACAAATTTCTTGTATATTTTGCTTGATTGATAAAGATACCATCAGATGATTGTTTCACTTGAAGTCCAAGAAAATAAGTCATTTCTCCCATCATTGACATTTCAAACTTGCTTTGCATGAGCTTTGAAAAGCTTTCACTCATGCTTTTGTTAGGAGATCCAAATATTATATCATCAACATAAATTTGGACTAATAAAATGTCTGTACCTTCTTGTCTTCTGAACAAAGTTCGATCCACTTTGCTCTTAGTAAATCCATTTTCAACTAAGAATAGTGAAAGAGTGTCATACCAGGCTCTTGGAGCTTGTTTCAGACCATATAGTGCTTTCTTCAACCTGTATACTTGATTACCATTTACCTCAAATCCAGGAGGTTGTTCTACATAGACTTCTTCAACAAGTATACCATTTAAAAATGCACTTTTCACATCCATTTGATACACAGTGAATTTCATATAAGCAGCATAAGCAAGAAACAATCTTATAGCTTCTAGTCTAGCTACAGGAGCAAATGTTTCATCATAGTCAATACCCTCAGCCTGAGAGTACCCCTGAGCCACTAATCTGGCTTTGTTTCTCACAACAAGATCATTCTCATCTTTCTTATTTTTGAAAATCCACTTTGTACCTACCACATTGTGATCAGTAGGTCTCTCTACGAGTTCCCATACATCATTTCGAGTAAACTGATTTAATTCTTCTTGCATAGCCATAATCCAGTTACTATCAGATAAAGCTTCTTTCACATTAGCAGGCTCAATAGAAGATAAGAAGCAACACCAACAAAATAGAGAATTACTGGGTTCAGGCTTAGAATCAAACAGTTGCCTTCTGGTCTTAACACCTTTATTGGATTCACCAATAATCAGATTAGTAGAATGAGCAGATTTCCATGTTTTTCTAGTCTTAACAGGAATACTATCATCATTCACATCATGTATAACAGAATCATCAATATCAATATCATCATTTTCAGCAGATTTATTCACATGAGAACAGTCAACCAATTCAGGCATGTCAATTGGTCTAGAATACTTACCATTGTCTTTTACCTTTTCTACATCATCATCTTTGTTTAGAATATTCAGAAATAGATTGTAGGCTTGTACAAATTCATAGGCTTCAGTCTCTTCAGTGTCTTTATCAGTTTGAATGGTCAGATCATCAATCTTCTTACTGATCTGATGATCAGCAGAGTCCTGTACAACTTCATCAAAGACAACATGGGGTGTTTCTTCTACACATAGAGTAGAGTAATTAAATACTCTAAATGCCTTGCTTGTAGAAGAATATCCTAAGAATATTCCTTGATCAGCTTTGGCATCAAAAGCATTTAATTTACTCTTTCCATTGTTATGAATAAAGCACTTACATCCAAAGATATGAAAATATGAAATTCTTGGTTTTCTACCTTTCCATACCTCATAAGGAGTTTTAGCATGTACCTTGTTGAATGCACATCTGTTCTGAGTGTGACAGGCAGTGTTGATTGCCTCAGCCCAGAACTTCTGTGGTGTGTTGTACTCTGCAAGAATTGTTCAGCATGCTTCTTTCAGTGTTCTGTTTCTTCTCTCAGCTACACCATTTTGTTGGGGTGTCCTAGCTGCACTTGTCAAATGCTGAATTCCAGACTTAGAACAAAATTCTTTAATATAGCTGTTTATAAATTCAGTCCCCTTGTCACTCCTGATCTTGACAATGGGCTGACCTTTTTCTACTTGCAACCTCTTTAACAGATCTGGTAGTTGGGTTTGTGTATCACTCTTTTTGTGTAAGAAGATTGTCCAAGTGTACTTTGAATAATCATCTACCACAACCAAAGTGTACCTTCTACCATTCAGTGTAGGGGGTTTTATTGGACCATGTAGATCCATGTGCAAGAGTTCTAAGACTCTACAAGTAGAAAGAGTGGGAATTGACTTAAAGGAAACCTTTACATGTTTACCTTTTTGGCAAGCATCACACACTTGTGATTTGAAATAGATTTCATTAGGGATACCTTCAACAAGGTAGTTTCTTGCAATCTTGTTAATAATCTTAAAGTTCAGATGGCATAAGCGTCTGTGCCATAGCCAACTGATTTCTTTATGACTTTTAGAAAGAAGGCAAGCATCCCTAGGACAACTATTCCAATTTACAATGTAGACACTGCCCTGTCTAACTCCAACTAGTAGAATTGTATGTGTTCTTTTATCCCAGATTTCACATTTGGTGGTTTTGAAGTAAACTTTGTAGCCCCTGTCACAAAATTGAGAGACAGATAACAAATTATATTTCAGACCTTCAACATATGAGACATCTTGAATCTCTACATCTCCATTCTTGATGTATCCAAATCCTTTTGTGATTGCCATGGAACTATCTCCAAAGATCATTTTTGGTCCTTCCTTCTCATGATAGTCAGAAAGTAGAGTCTTGGTACCAGTCATGTGGTGAGAACACCCACTGTCTATGTACCAAGTTTCTCCAACTGAACCACCTTTCTTGTAAAGATCCAGTCGACCCTGCAAGTAGTGATCTTAATAATTTAGGTACCCTTTCTTTACTGGGGTCCTTGGGGGTTAGTAGTAAGAGGTATCCAAATAAACATTGAAGTTTTGAATAATTGAGACCTCTTAAGTTTTCTACCATGCTTATCACAGAACAGTACTTTATTGACCTTATCCAAATTATCAGCAGACTTCGGATCTATTTTTCTGAGATAGCCTTTCCTTGGTTCTATCCCTTTTTCAGGAAGATCAGTATGTCTGTAATAGTTTGCATATGGCCTAAAAGCCTGTGGACCATACGGCTTATAGATGCGTTTTGGTCTTTCCTCTCCAATGATATCATAAGATAAAGGTGGAGGATAAAGAACAGGTTTGTTATGATAATGAGGCACAAATTTCCTAGGTTTAGTTGAGTACAGCTGAGACTGCCTTATGAAAGGAGGTCTAGGCTGTTTCCAACTTGCTTGAGATTGTCTTGACCTACTGTTCTGAGTCTGCCTCTTCTGATTCCAGGACTTTTCAGCTCTGGTCAGAGGAGTAGTACTCTTCTGGTATGGTCTTGACTGTACTGGTCTAGATCCATTCTTCTGTTTACCATACTTGGCATTAGGAGGAATGTATTTCGACTGTACTTTGGAGTTTGGTTCATTATCATAGATCATAGGTTCTTTTCCTTTATCTAATTGCAAAGAACTTGAACTAGCTCCAGTAGCGTTCTTAATGCCTGAAGTAGAGGGACTAGACAGATCAGTACCTATTCCACTCTTGTCATAAGGAGCTCTGTATCTGTCTGATAATGTTTGATTAATCTTAGAAGAGTTAATCATATCAGATAGCTTCAGATCCAAGCTCAGTACTTCAGATTCTAAGAATCTATTGCGCTCTTCAAGTTTTTCACATTTAATCTTTAAGTCATTGAACTCATTTGTCTCTTTAGCTTGTGTATGAAGCATACCCTGATATAACTTGTCCATAGATGCATACTTATCTTTGAGTTGTAACAACTCTTCTGATAGTCGTGCATTTAGAATAGTTATATTAGGATCCACTTGTACTTGAGCTTCTCTAAGACTCATGATTTCTTGTCTTAAAGATATGTTCTCATCACTGATTTCTATGAATGCTTTGTTAGCTGGTAGGAGGTCTTCTTCATTCATTCCATTGTAATGGTGAAGACTACTTCCTACACTACTATCAGCAGTGTCACATAAATCAGAATCAGAATCTGATTCATCACAAGATTGAAAAGATGTGACAGATGATACCTCTTGATCTATTTTTGCCATCATGACTAGTCCATCATCTGCAATGAAGACTTCTTTCTCACTGCTGGAAGGGTATTCAGAGGAGGAGGATGGTAACTCATCTGAATCCGTATCAGATTCATTGTTAGCCACCATTGCCCTCTTACCCTTAGCATATTTGCGATCTCTCCTTGCTTTCCTTTCTCTTCTGTCTTCAGCACTCAGATCAGGACATTCATGGATGTAATGACCTGGCTTTTCACAGTTATAACACAGAGGTTCATTAGAAGTACGTTTAGAAGGAGAATGATATCGGTTCCTGTCCTTTCTATCAGTGGAGTTTCTATCCTTCCTATCAGCAGAGTTCCTATCTCTTCTTTTCTCATTAGAGATCTCATCTCTCCTTTCAGAAGATTTGTGATCCCTTCTGGTCCTAGAAGAGTCCCTGTTACTAGAGCCCTGAGTGTCCTTATAGAATCTTTTGTATCTACCATACCTCTTGTTAAGCTTGTCAAACCTCTTAATCATTAAATTCAACTGATCCTTAAGATCAAGATCAGTACTCTCTAGTTCATCTTTTATGCTTGAGGACTTAGACATAGATGATCTAGGCTTCTTAGAGGTAGACGCCTTAAGTGCAATGCTCTTGGAGATTTCCTTAACCCTATCACCACTAACTACTGGATCTTCTTCATCCAATTCGAACTCATGTGCCTGAAGGGTTTGGAAGGTAGTTTCAGCAGACCAGTTATCTATATCCTGAGTATTTTTAATGATCAGTGTGACCATTTTCCACCGTTCATCTAAGGCTTTAAGGATACGTAAATTGATCTCCCTATTGGTATAAGTCTTGCCTAAAACATCCAGATCATTCATAATCTTGGTAAAACGAGTATCGAGCTGGTCTATTGTTTCACCAGGCTTAATTTTAAATGATTCGAACTTCTGGACAGCAGTGGATAGTTTGCTTTCTTTTATAAGAGAAGTTCCCTCACAAATGATAGCTAACTTGTCCCACATCTCTTTGGCTGATTTACATTTAACCACTTTCCCAAGATACTCGTTGGGAAGGGTGTGCAAAATGTAATTCTTTGCCAAGCTGTCTAGATTGTTCTGCCTCTTCTCTTCAGCAGTTAAATCTAACCTGGGTTTTGGCACGAGAACACCAATGGCTTTTGAAGGCTCCAGAGTTGCAGTGTTGGGTATCATGGTAGTAATAGGCCCTTCTTTGATCACAGACATCATTAGATCATGGGTTGAACTAAAGATGGCCTCCATCCTTAGTTTCCAGTAATCGTAATCTGCAACTTTGAACTTTGGAAGTTTATTGATGTTAGTTTCTTCCATGATAGAACAAGCAGTAAGATCAGTAGAATGACAAATAGGTCAAGAAAGACAAGTAAGATCAAGAAACAGTTATCAGTAATGAGAGACAATTAGACTTTCCCCAAAGTCTACAAGGTTATCTAGAAACAGGAGTCCAAAGAACTACTGCTCTGATACCACTTGTTGGTCCCAAAAGTTGAGTTAAGATTGAGTAAGCTAAGAAAAAGTCTAGAGGGGAGGGGTGAATAGACTTTTCAAATTCTATCAAAATATCAGAGTTTTTAGTGCGGAAATGTGTTCTGTACAGTACTGTTCTTAGAATCAGCTCAGTACTCAACAGTTAGCTTTTATACTCAACTTTTCTTTAAATCTTTTCTTTAGAAAACTTACTGTTCTTGTTTAACAAATATATCAACAGTTAATCAAAACATAAACAGTAAAGAACACAAGATTTTTATAGTGGTTCGACAAATGTCTACATCCACTCTCACAACTCCAGTTGCGATGTTTTATTACTCTTTTCCACTTGAGTACTTGTTGTTTAGAGTCCAAAGATTAAGACTTCGATCTTATCGATTATACCACCAGGTATATCTTCGATCAACTAGTAATTTCACAAGTAACTAGCACACTTGTTTACATAATACAAACTTAAAACGAAAAGTAAAACTTCTTTTTGCAGTAGCCTTTGATTCTTCAAATCAGATCTGTGGCTTCTCTTCAGTTCTTGATCTCCAACTCTGTGAGTGCTTGAATACTTGAATACTTCTTGATTAGTAATTGTATCAGTAGTGTCAGTAGTCTTTTCAAGTAGAAGATCACACGGTATTTATAAGCATTAGTAAGACAGTTAGCAGTTTGTGAACTAACTCTCAACTAACTCATAACCGTTTCTTGTTGTAACTTCCTTCTTTTTGTAACCAACTTAAAACTTATCCATAAGTCAGCATATCTTCAAATATCTTCAGTTACGCCTTAAATAAGTCATCCAAACTTATTATTCAAATAACCAACTCAGCACAGTAAACTACTCTTCTTAGTTTTACTGATCTTGGTCAGTCAGCACAGTTCTTCAAAAACTGTTCAGCTTCCTTCAATAACTTCACTTGATATCTTCATCTTCTGAAGTAGTCTTCTTAGTCATCTTTAGTCTTCTGACTTCCATCTAATCTACTGTTCTAACTATTACAATGCTGAAATACAATAGAATACAACTTTACAAATATAAAACCTATCTATACATCAACTGAACTATATACAGATGAGTACATCTAAGTCCTATACTATAAGTTGTCTATACAATACTTCCATCAGCTTAGTTCTTAAACAGTTCATATATCAGATTAGTAATATACTAAGATCAGTAAACTTAAACTTCATATCACATATAAAGATCAGTAAACTTATATCATATCTTTCACATATACAAACATATAATCACATATATCATTAACTCCAAGTTTCTTTTGGCCATCAAAACATATAATCATCAATTAGAACATTGTTTATAGGATTCATATCCCAACATAATAGAATAAAATAAAATAAAATAAAAATAGAAAAGACAACAGTGAAAGACAACGGGCGATTAAACCCGTTGTATTTCAGCACTTTTTAAAAAAAATGAGCATTTACGACAACGGAGATATTTAAGACAACAAATTTTACATTTATGACAACGAGCAAAACAAATACTCGTTGTCTTTTCACTATTGTCGTAGGTCATTTCTGGCATAGTTATGAATAACAAATGAGCACAAATAAATAAGATTTGGACGGTAAAAACAATGAAGGTAATATGAGCAACTGTGGAATGGTGAAAAAATCAAGTAACAAAACAGAGAGATGTGAGAAAATGTAAACCTTCGTCTATAGAAAGGACGTGAATTTACACAAAATGAAAAAGGAAAGAAAAGAAAAGTGTGTTGGGTGACATAGCAATAAGAGACATTAATTTAATATTTTGACCGCCAGAGCAAAATAGATTAAAAGAAAGAATTTTCATTGTGAGATGTATATATTTTTTACAGAAAAGGGAGTATGATGAATACAAACAGGGTAAACCAAGACATGATCATACCTGAGGGCTGAGGATGAAGGGAAATGTAATCAGTGGAGGTCCTCTACAACGCAAATATTGATCAAAAGAAAGAAGCGTCATTGTAAAACAAATGTGTGACGGAAAGAGAATAAGATGAATATAAATAATGTAAAATAAGTGTTGAAGGGTGTAAACTGTAAAGTATAATTAGACAGACAAGAAAAATGAGTTATTCATACCCACGTTTATTGTCTCTTCAAAATCCATTAAAGATGATACAGAGTTACGTGTTGAAAAAATACAAATTTTCCATTGAAGGGGCTATTTGTATCCATACCTCATTCCACTCTTATAATTTGTCATCTTATACATAAAAGTATAAAACTGATGAAAATAACCCAAATCCACAAATGTAACCAAGAGAGTTGAAGAGCAGTCAACTTTTGTTGGCTATATAAACACCATGAGCACTGATCCAAAAAGAGTGTGGCATCAAACAACAAAAACAACCGCCCATGATCATATTTCAGCAGTAACACAAAAGTCACCAAAGTTTATTATTGGTTATCCACGAACATGATGCATTTAGAAAAGTATGAAAAGTTAAATAAATTAGCAACATCGAGGGTAGATAACTAATCTACGGATTGCTTGTTAGTTGATCAGTTGGACAACTATCTAACACAACTGTTAGTGTTGAATTGTATAGGCCCTAAATGTTTAGACTTGTGGGTTGATATGAAAATCTTTTATAAGTATGCAATGTAATCAATGAGTTTATTAGCTGACTTGATATCAATTGATTATAGAAATAATAACTTGTGTGGTTTTGACTAGACCTGTCAAAATCAGCCCGGCCCACCCGACTAACAGGCCAGGCTGGGCTAGATTTATAGTGGCCCGAAAAGAATCGAGCCGATTTGTCCCGGCCCAGATGGCCCGCTGGGCTGGCCGTGCTTGGCCCGATTTTTCAGGCTGGCCCGGTTCCCTCCTCTTTTTTTTTTTAAATAAAAAATAAATATGTAGATGTTGTTAACTCTTAAATGCTTTAACATTATCAACAACATCTTAAATTGACCTTCCATTATTTATTCTAAGTCTTTTCTGAAATGTTACATTAAATTTTGAGCTAAATGTTGTCACATTCAGGGACGATTCTAGAAGTTTCTACAAGATTCTGGAACCTGAAAGATTTCAGAACATTGGAGGACATGCTAGAAGGACCTGGAGCATTGTAGATCGACCTGGAACCTTGAAGAAGGATCTAGAGAGATCATGGGAGTTAAGATCTCATATGGAAGTCTCTAGAACTCATTATTTTATATATAAATACCGAAGGAGGCCTGCATAATTTAGCATGTACTATTCGATTAACATCCTAGTCTGAGTGTTTATCCCTGTTAGGAGTTATGGCCAGTAACTACATCTTTTATACTGTGCCGAAGTATACCAACTTCCAGTGCAACTCGAAACTAGTCTTTGATCTATTGAGAGTGTAATCATAGACAGAATTAGTATTTGGACAGTGTTTTACACTTAAGTCTTTTTCCAGATTCAAGCACTCTCCTCGATTGTAGTTTCGGTTTGTGAAAGTTATTATTATAACATTTCACACGACATTTTATACTTACAAGTTAAGTGTTTAGCTGTAAGGCTTAGCATAGATTTTGTTATTAATAAAATTTATGTTAAAAAAATTTCCATTGTGTTCTTCTTGTTTTAGTGTTTTAGTCTTCCGCTGTGTGTCTTTACATTTCTTATATTCTGTTAGAGTCAGTGTTGCACTATTTATCACAACAATCAGTGTAACATTATACTGTCTTTACTTAAACACTAATTATGCTTATTGGAAGCCTAAGATGTGAATGTACATCAAGTCAATTGATGAAGGTGTTTGGAGGACTGTACTTACAGGCTGGGATTCACCAAAGAATCTAGCAGATGTCGATGGTGAAGTTCAACTCAAGAAAGAAGTTGATTGGACGGTTGATGAGATAACTGTTGGGAATTATCCCAACACCCAATAATAAGGACCTCCCCCAACTCTTGTGGTCCCCCAACCACCTTCCCCATCTCGTTTGTGGAGAATTATTGGGACTTGTGGGTTATCGGACCATCACGTTAGAGATCTTTTGAGATCCTCTAAGGATCTTTTGAGACTCCCGAGAACCTTTCGAGATCCCCTAAAATTACTAGGGATCTATTTGGGATGTAATTTAAATATGAATTATCATAAATCTAATTTCATAATTTAAACAAATTAAATCAACTAATTCATGTAATGAGTGTAAAGTAAAATAATTAAATCCCTAAACATGCAGAACTAAGGGATTATGTGTTTACCTTTGAATCGGAGAGACACCGTTGAGAAGAATAACAACTTCAACCCAATTGCCTTCTCAAGTATTCCCTAAGTCCTAGCCCTTTGATCCGGTGGGAGATCTCACGAACTTGATTCGAGTAGAATTTACACGATTTAGATGCATATTTGAAGCTCATTTGATGTTTATTTCATTGAATTATTGGTTGATTATCATTGTTTTGGTCAAAATAAGAGGAAGGTAGTCTTTTATCGATTTTGTAGGAAAACCGATGTATTTTGGAAGCAAAACACCGACCATACTCCACTGTACTGAAGAGAAGATTGCACCATTGGATTCGTCTCGGAAAATGGAGTGGAATGAAAAAAAGAATCAAGTCAATCGGAGGTCGGAAACTCGAGATACAACGGAACGAAAAATGACGAGGGCGGACCATATTTCTACCTGGCTGGGTTACTTCCACCCGGCCACAGTGCTGTACACCCACATTTTTTATTAGTTCACCCATTTCGTATTTTGGCCGGGTAAAACCACCCGGACGGGTCATTTCACCCGGCCATGCCATTTTCCATCAACACATTCGTATTTTGGCCGGGTAAAACCACCCGGCCGGGTCGTTTTCACCCGACCAAGCCCTATTTTAGCCATTTGCTACATATTTCGGGGGTTTTGGCCAATTTTCTCCATTTTCGAGGGACCTAAGTGCAAATTTCGTCCAAGACTTCTACCCCAACTATAAATAGCTCCAATTTGAGTTTTAGAAAGGGGTCTTACCCCTTTTACAAGCTTTCTTCACACACATTCACATAGTAGTAGGTGTTCTTCATAGATTAGTTTAATTTCTTCATTAGATTAGATAGAATAGTGGTTTTTACTTCGAATCAAGCTACGATTATCATCGGGCATTGTCTATTACATCGGTTTTTAGCTAAATTTTCATGATCAAGGTGATATTATTCTATTTTGCAATTAATTTAGTATTTTCTTAATTTCTTCAATCTTTTTCTATTTTACCATTAGTTTGATGTTATTTGTTGTTGTAGCCATGGGATTCTATTCTAGAACCATGGGCTAAGCTCTTATTGCCTTGGGTGTGAATGTTTTGATGGGTGTTTAGTGTAATTATAGATTAATTGCATGATTAGCTTAGGAATTGGGTGTATATGTTTCTAGTGTTGTAATTTTCATGATTCAAATGATTAATTCACCCTATTAGCTAGCATTGTTAGTTTTGTCAACTTCAACGACCGTATTGGGTTGCATGATTAAGAGTGTGTGTATAAGCTTGAATTAATCAATTAGAATTAACATAGTAATTAGCTACACCAACCGGGGGTTGATTGCTTAGATCGACGACACTAGACACTAGTCGATTAGAGGTCGTCTATTAGATTAGTGAGAGGGTGTCTCATAAACATTAGTAACCGTGTTGAACGTGTTTATGAGACACTATCTTAGGAGCTTATGGTATTGATTAGACTATATAATTGCTAATCGATGCACGTGTTCACCTAAGCCTCACAAGGGATTGGTCTACACACACGAGTGATAGCCTTTAGCTTAATCCAAAACAATAGTTTAATTCATGCAATTGGTTCGTTAACTCATTGAATTACCCACAAAACGGAAACACCCGAGGCAATACCCTTCTCCTGCACTTTCTCTCGAAAGTTAGATAGCTTATTATTACTTTTGTCTATTTCTTGTTTATCTTAGTTAATTTAGTTTAATACTTGTGTTTTAATTCCCTAAAATCCAACAAACATGTTTAGTTACTACAATAGCATGATAACTTGCAACTATAGGGATTCATTGTCACTCAATTAAGTCCTTGGAACGAAAATATACTTGGTCGTACTTGCGTACTACAATCGAACCCATACGCTTGTGGGGATCGTATTGTAAAGTGCTTTAAAAAAAAGTGTTGAAAACGAGACAAGTCAGAACTATTAACTCTCAAGGAAGAATTATTTTTCTCTTGTTACACACACTCTAATTTCGAAAATTACAGATCATATTCTGTTCTTAGAGATGACCAAATTTTTAACTCTTAAAAGTGGCGGTTTTTCCTCTATTTATAGGAGAGAGAATAGCTAATTTATTTATTAGAAAATATTGGAGATCTAGAAATATTTTATTCTCCAAAAGATATTATATTATTTCCATATCTTTCTCCATAATATTCTCTTCCCAAAATTAGCGCTACTTTCCTCTGTTTCTTGCAACAAGATTAATTCTTATCTTTTTAATTACCTTAGTTAATGGACTTTTATTGGGCTACTTGAGGGGCCTTTAGGACAATTAGGATTGGACCTCCCAATAGGCCCAGAAATCAATATTGAGCAACAATATTTTTCCAGCCCATTAATATTAATTCATTCCACTATAAAATTAATATTGCACTATCCATCCTAACCCATATTACGAAATATGGCTCTCGATTATTATTTTCCGTGTTTAAGATTCAATGTCCATTAATTAATTTATGCTACTGAATGTTGTAATTAATTAATATCTTTTATTCCTCGAAGTAAGGATAATTCAACATTATTATCATACCGGAAATAAATTCCAGTGATCAGATTTGATATGATAAACCTTCTGAGCCTACCAAGGGGACATAATCAACTTGACACTCCAAGACACGATTATCTGTATTAATTTTGGCAATCTGTCCTATAATTAATAATATTGCCCAAAATATAAAGTGTTGAATACATTGATTCTTTACCCATAATAAATCAAAGCAATACTTCTCAACTACAGACAATTCTATTTATGTGACAGAGATTAAGAAATCAACAACCACTAAGGTCTAATTCTTCATTCCTTAAGTCAGTCTAGAAGAATTGCCTCTCTGTAGGTCCTATTCAGCACATCATAATGCACTAGTGTAATCTTTTGGTCAAGACAAACCAATCCGAGCCTTACACCTCAACTTCAATCAATGGATTGTTCAATTCCATCTAAGTTGTGAATCAATTGTACTTATATACAAGGAACTGACAATGCGATCTTCTGTGATCTTCTACAATGTAAAGTACATCTGAACGTTTATGCAATAAATAATTACCATTCATTATATTTAAAGCAACCAGTGACAAAAATTTATTCTCATTAATAAGTGCAAAAATCAGTTTGTATACATAAGTAGCACTAAAAACATACTTGCCAATATAATCCTAACAATAACAACAACAAGATTTAATTCTAAAGCTTTAAATGCTATATTTACATGTGTTGATGTTTCAATGTTTAAAATTATATCTAATTGTGGTACTTATAAAGATGCATGAGACACGTTGCAAGAGTATTGTGAAAGTTCAGATAGTGTTCGAAGGACAAAGCTTCGAATGTTGGGGACAAAGTTTGAGAATCTCCAAATGAAGTCATCCTACAATGAAAGGTTAAGTGAGATATTCAATGAATCACATTCCCTTGGTGATCCTATTTCTAATGTAAGAGTATTACATAAGATATTAAGATTAGTTCCTAAAAGATTTGATGCTAAAATTTGTGTTATTGAAGAGGCAAAAGACATTGATCAGATAAGTCAAAATGAATTAGTGAGTATTCTTAGAACTTATGAAATGAACATTAATCAAATTGATGAAACTAAGGATGATAAGAAAGTGGTTGTTTTTAAAAGAGAAACATCACATAAGTCTGAAATTCAGCCTATTATCACTGAGGTTGATTCGGATGATGATGTGATCGATGAATGTCTTAACAATCCTGACAACATTGCCTTACTCACAAAGCATTTTAATAAATTTCTTAAGAAGTCTATGCACAAATCTAAAGGAAACATTCAGTCTAAGATCCAAATCAACACATCAATACCACAACCATAACGAAGGAAGAGTCAATTCACACCAAGACCATCGAAAAGTGAAGGTAAACCAAGGTACGACCCTGAATTTAGAAACACAGTTCAATGCAATGCATGTTATGGATATGGTCATTATGCAAATGAATTTGCCAATACCAGACTGAAGCAAAAATTGAATTTTAGTGCTACCTTAAGTGATGAATCAAATGATAATCATGTTGAGTCAAAAGAAATTGAACGTGCTTTTCATACCATAATTGATTATGATGATTCTTTAGATGATGATCTGGATGATACAGATTCTGATGTTGCACCTGATGTCTTAACATCTGCAGTAACATCAAAACAGAATCACCCAAATTTGAACTGTTGTAATGATTTTGTTGATGATGCAGGAAAAAGGATTGATGATACAACATATCAGAAATTGTTAGATGATTGGATGAGAATCTGAATGACACAATCACCAAGCTAGAAGTCATACCTACCAGAAGAGATCTTGAAGTTTGTAAGGTGAAGGAGAAATTGATCACCTCTACTTTAAACTTTAGAAAATTTTCTAAGAGCTGTTGGTAAGTCTAATTTTGGAAAACCTGTGAAATTTGTGAAGGCAAATGTTAACACATCTGATTTAACATCTGCACAAACAGATTGTCACAAGGTCAAAAGGAAGTATATTTTTCATTATTGTCTGAAATATGGTCATATTCGTCCTTTCTGTTTAAAAATGATCAAATATTTGAGAAGTGTTAAAGTTACCCAAAATGTCTTCACACCCTAAGAAACATTTTCTAAGATCTGCTAGAAAATCAAATGTTAATTGTAATGCTATTCACACCTCGTTAAAAGCATGTTTACCTGATCTATGGTATTTTGATAGTGGTTGTTCTAGACATATGACAGGACAAATAGACTACTTATCTGATTATGTGACCTTGAATGGTGGTAATGTTACATATGGTGGAGGATCAAAATTCTCTATTATTAATTATAGGACAGATTGCCAAAATTAATACAGAGAATCGTGTCTTGGAGTGTCAAGTTGATTATGTCCCCTTGGTGGGCTCAGAAGGTTTATCATATCAAATCTGATCAGTGGAATTTATTTCCGGTATGATAATAATGTTGAGCTGTCCTTACTCCGAGGAATAAAATATATTAATTAATTAAAGCATTCAGTAGCTTAAATTAATTGATGGACATTGAATCTTAAACACGGGAAATAATAACCGGGAGCCATATTTCGTAATATGGGTTAGGATGGATAGTGCAATATTAATTATATAGTGGAATGAATTAATATTAATGGGCTGGAAAAATATTGTGGCTCAATATTGATTTTTGGGCCCATTGGGATGTCCAATCTTAATTCTCCTAAAGGCCCCTCAAGCAGTCCAATAAAAGTCTGTTAATTAAGGTAATTAAAATATAAGGATTAATTTTGTTGCAAGAAATTAGAGAGAGATCCTTATGGAAAAAGTCTTTTAAAACTTTTCAAAATATTAGAGATTATGTATGCGAATTAACAGTTTATGAGCCCTTAGGCCTTAACAATTATACTCAACTATACAATATACAACCTTACTTGTCTATTCTGCAAATATATCAAGAATCTTATTGATTATTCAAGTTAACAATTAAGAACAATTAACGGATATAAAACAGTAAGTAAACAACACAAGATTTATAGTGGTTCGACAACTTGTCTACATCCACTCTCACAACTCCAGTCGTGAAATTTTATTAACTCTTCTTGTGGCTTTAAGTCTCAAGAACTAAGACTTCGATCTTATTGATTACTCCCTCCGTCCGCCTATAAGTTTTCAATTTTACCATTTTGGTCCGTCCGCCTATAAGCTTCCCATACCTTTTTTGGTAAGTATTTTTTCTTACACTTCACTTTATATCTTACTTTTTCTTACTTTATACTTTCAGTATTATACTTTAGACTTTGTCATTTAGAGGAGTGTACCTTTTCCCTTGACCTCGGGTTTTGTCCCTAAGTAGGGTTTTCCCATGCAAGGTTTTAACGGCACTCCGACCTCTGGCTCAACTTGTGAGCTTATGGTTTTAGGTTCTCTCTTTCTTTTTCTTTTATATTCCATACCTTTTTATTGGCTTTTTCTCTCTATCTCTCTCCTCTCTCAATCACATCACTTGTATTATATCTATTATTTAATCACTTTTCTTAATTTATGTGCCAAAAAGTAGCGTGAAACTTATAGGCGGACGAAGGGAGTATATCTCCAAATATATTTTCGATCTAACAACTAGTTATTTTACAAGTAACTAGCACCTTGTTTACAACAAAAAACAATAATGAAAAACTTCTTTATTTTTATGCAGTAAGCCTTCTTCTTCGTAGACTTGTCTTTTCTGGGCTTCTTTTTCGAACTTTCGAATGCTTTGAACTCTGCGAGTTTCCTTGCTTTGATTTCTTCAGTATACGTTTAGTATTTCGAATATCAGTAGTCTTCACATGTTGAATGTCCTCAACTATTTATAGACTTCTCTGATTTCTCATGACTCAAGATAAGTTTGTTATCCAACAACCTTTTCTTGATAACTTCTCTTAACTAACTCTAATAACTTCTCCTTTACATATGTATCTTCCAAAACGTCAATTATTCAGTTAAGATCCATAACAAACTTCATATCTTTCCTTGGATACGAATATACGATTTTATCTTATCCTTTACTTTTGACTTGTCTTCTTCCATATTCTGTACTTAGAATATTTTAGACTTTCTCCATCACTTGTCTTATCTGATCAAGTCTTCTTCTCTTTATCTTCTCTTGTATTCTCTGTAGAACTCTACTTGTCCTATCTAAGCTATCTAATCTATTACATTACATTACATTACTTTAAACTTTATAGATTTAGCTTAGTCATCCTACAAACTATTACAACAATTCGACATATAAACATAAACATAAGCTTCTATACAGTGATTATAGCTTATCATAAAATCCTATAACAAACTGTCTTTTATACTTAATTTATTTTCTGTATTACTTTAACTCATCTGATCTTGTCTTATACAAGACGACTCTCATAACAGATCGGTCAACACTTAGAATATATTCAAGTTCTATTTTTTGACTTATCAAAACTATACTCTCATCAATTAGGACTTGTCTTTAGGATTCATATCCCAACAATAGTTTTATAAGCTATTTCTACAATTGCATATAAAATGTTGTATTTCTTTGTCAAGCAGGTTGTTGGTTCTGAAAGCATCGATGAAACCAATGTGTGGGCAACCAAGTGTCAAGATTTCTCGATGGCTATTGAGACATCATTAATTAATGGGATTCATAAAATCACAGACCGGAGGTAGAATGGTTCTCATGGTAATCTTCGCCGTGTTAGTATTGTATTGATCTATGGGTAATGAAAAACCTGTTGTCACTGGAGACCAAGCTGCTGATGGAAGGAGCTCAACTTCCCATAAAAAAACCAGACATATATATTTTTAAATTATGACATCAAAAGTGATATATTACTCCAAATTCATAATAATTGTTGGGAGTCTTTTTTTTTTTTTTAAGAGATACAAAGGAGTGGAAATAAAGGAATGGTTGGGGTGGCTACCTCTAAACCAGAGTGGTGGAAAAGTTGGAATACTAACATTTCAGTATTTTTAGTTGATTATATTTTTTTGGTTTTACATAAGCTTGTCGTATATAAAACTGTTTTCAATCAAACAAATGTACACAAATGTTGAGCACTAGAGAGAGTTTAATTAAAAATGTTTATTTTCACAATTTTTGGATAAGGGAAAAAGGGGTAAATTATTAATTAAAGGATGGCATTATGGTAAAAACGAGGCACTTCATCCGGTAGAATTTGGATTTTTTTTATCTTAGATTTTGAAGAGGGCATTTTTGGAATTATGTTTCTTTAATGAGGACAATTTTGTAAAATGACATTTTATAGTTACTCATTCCGTCCATCAAAACTGTGCTCATTTCTTTTTTTTTTTGGTTCACAAAAAACATACTTATTCTATTTAAATAGTTCACTTTTGAATATTTTTTCTATTTTAAATATATTCTTTACTCATTATCTTAAATATATTCTTTATAATTAAAATATGACTTTTTTAAAAACATGTATAAAAAAAAGTGAGCACACTTTTGGTGGACAGAGAGAATATTTAATTGAGCATGTAATCACCCCTCTTAGTATGTGTATACCAAACATCAACTGCCCAAAAACTAATGTATCTATCTATCTATCTATGATTTATTTATAAATATCTAGAAAAGTCTATGTTGTGTAGGATGTTATTCAATTAACACATATTGAATACGTAGGTCCTTCTAGGTGCTTTCAGATCATTCTTAACGCTTCATGAATACAACCGCATGATCTAGGAGCTTCTTCAATCTATGCATTGCAGAACGTGTAGAATCTTCTAAATCTTCAACTTGCATGTTATAACATCGAGAGTAACATTTAAAATAAAGACTTAGACAAATTAAAAAGATCAAATTTTTGATGTTGTGTGAAATGTTATGACATTGGAAGTAACAACATCTACAAATCACATACAAACTATATTATTTATTTTATTTTTGAGTAGGTCTCCTGTAGACTCAATTCCTTAATTGAGTCCATTTTAAGGAAATTGGTAGAATCAACAATAAATATAAAATACGCGAAAATTATGAATGTTAATTGATGTAGCTTAAATGGTTGGATTTAGTCTAAGGTCTAGTGTTCAACACTCACATCTAACAATTTTCACATATATTTTTTTTTAATTATAAAAGTGCATGTTGAAAATAAGGAAAAATGTAACATGCATTTTACAATTTTTTAGCATGTTAATTTGCAATGTTTGCAATAATAATTTCAGTTATAATGACATACATTTTTTAGTGATGTTATGTTACACATTTTAGATATATTTTGTTGCACTTTTCCGTTGTAGTGACTTACAATTTTCAACAATATTTTTTAGTTATATTGACTTACACTTTTTAGTAATGTTATGTTACACTTTTTAGTCGTATTTTGTTGCACTTTTCAGTTATAATAACTTACATTTTTCATTAAAATATTGTGTTGCACTTTTCAAGTATATTGACATGCACTTTTTAATAATACTAGTTTTTTGCCCGTGCAAAGTGTTCAATTTTACCATTTAGAATGTCTCAAACTAAATTATTCATTTCAATTTTGTCACTATTTCTCCCTAATTTTTTTATATTTTCTCTCCACTTTTTCTCTTTTTTATCTCTCTCCACCTTAATACCCTATTATTCATTTAATCCCTGATACAGGTTTATTAATTTATAGAAATATCATCAAATTTATTGTTTCTGCATTTTCGTTGCTTTATATAGATTTATTAAAATAGCAATCATATGTGTTTTCTTCTTTTTTGACATAGAATTTGACTCAATATAGAGTTAAGCTCCAATAAATATTTTAAAAAGTTTATTCCAAACTTTTTTTTTTGACAGGTTATTCCAAACTTTCTGATCATCCCTTCAAATATTAATCAACACGTAATTTAACTTTAAAAAATACTTAAAAATAAAACCAATTGCACCGCTACAATTTCTTTGATACTAAAGGATATGTCAATCTAATTAAAGTATATGAAAATAAGTAGTTAAATTTTTAATAATTTTTAAATTGTGAAATATTTTTGGAGCTTATTAATGAGAGAAAAAAAAAGATTCATTATAAGTGCGCATGAACAACATTTAGAGCATAATATAGTGTTTGATGCATGCAGTCGCAGCATACTGGTCGTAGTCTCGTAGATCTACGCTTCTCGTGATCACTCAAGTCTTCATAAGCTTGGTCAATTCCTTTGATTGGTTAAAATAACCACTTATCCAGTTGAACTATCTTAGTGATAAATGTAGTGTACTGAAATTGTAAAATGTTCCTAATAATTGTTGTAAAATGTTAAATACTGAATATTTTTTTTTTTTTTGAAAACTACGGGCCTTAGTTTTCTTTATTGCAAGAGTAGGAAGGAGAAGGTAGCCCTGCCACAAAGTCTGGGGGGTCTACCCAACAGAAATTATCATCGAATTGTCGTGCTTTCCTAGCTATATTGTGTGTTAGCACGTTCGAATTTCTTCTAGAAAAAGCTATTGTAACATTATTGAAGGAGTTCTTTAGCTCCCTGCAGGCCTGAATGTAGTCGCCGAAGGTTGAGTTGAAGGAGATCCTTGAATTGATCGCGTCCACTACCACTTTTGCATCCCCTTCTACCGTGCAGTTATCCATATTTAGAGTTTTCAGCCACGTGAGAGCCTCGAAGAACCCCATGGCTTCTCTAGTTGAGATATCGATTTGTCCCGACTGGATTTTTGATTTGCCTTGTATTATTTGCCCAAGGCTGTTCCGGATGATCATGCCCCACCCCGTCTGATTCGTATCTTGGAAGAAGGCCGCATCAGTATTGAGTTTGGTAGTGCCATGAGTGGAGGGGTGCCATGCGTCACATTGTCTTTGTGGTCGGAGTCCTTGTCGATCCGGGTTTGTGTTCCTCCTTGCGCTCTCCCATTCTACCCAATTGTTTGCCCCTAGTTGCACGGCTATGAGTGGTGAGTTGTGGGAATGGTTCCAAACCATCGAGTTCCTTTCCTTCCAGATTTGATACATCGTCATACCAAAGCAAGCAGCTTCGGCCTTGCTTGTGCCTGAAATCATTTTCAGAATGAATGTCTTCATGTCCTCTGCATTCGAAGCGGTGTTTTCAATAGTTTCCAACAAGCGAGTTTTATCCCAACATTGCCTCGCATAGTTGCAGGCGACGAATAAATGCCAGGTGGACTCAATGCCTCCCGGGCAGAGCACACAACCAACGTCGGGGGTAATATTTCGGGCGTGCAGATTTGCCATCGTGGGGAGGCAATTTCTGGCTGTGCGCCAGAGGAGGTCTTTTACTTTGGGGGGGATGTCTAGTGTCCATAAGGATTTCCAGGGTCCAGCAACCTGCAAGGAGGGGTCAATTGAGTTAGCCAAAAGTAAGTTATATGCGGATTTGACGGAGTACCTGCCGTCCTTTTCAAGGTGCCAGTAGTTTGCGTCTGTGGAACCCATAGGCGGCAATGCTATGTCCAGGATACGGTCGGCATCTAGTGGTAGTAATTCTTGGAGAAGAGGTTGGTCCCACAAACGGGATTCTGTGTCAAAGAGGGCAGCAACCTTCATGTGTTCCAGGCCTTCAACGCTGTCAGAAATGGCTATGCCATTGGGGTTTCCGGGGATCCAGGCCTCCTGCCAGATCTGGATGTTCTCGCCACTGCCTATCTTCCATTTTAAGCCTTCCTTGATGATGGGCTTGCTTGAGTGTATGCTACTCCAAGTGTAGCTGGGGTTCCATCCAATGGATGAGTTGATGAATCTGTCTCTAGGGAAGTACCGGGCCTTGAGAATCCTACAAACTAGTGCTTCCGGGTCCGTTTCAAGCCTCCAGCCCATTTTACCAAGGAGAGCTAAGTTGAAAAGGCGTAGGTTCTTAAAGCCTCTTCCTCCGTCCTCTTTGGCAACACACATCTTTTCCCATCTCATCCAATTGACACCCTTGGTTGGGTCCGTTGAGTTACCCCAAAAGAACTTGTTAATCATGATTTCCAGTTCGGTTAGAAGAGTGCCTGGAAGGAGGAAGGTCGTCATGCAATATGTTGGGACTGCTTGAGCCGCTGCTTTTATGAGGATTTCTTTGCCCGCTTTAGATATTTTCTTCGATCTCCAGCCTTGTAGCTTTGCCCAAAGGCGATCTTTGATGTAGTTGAAGATCTCCTTCTTTTTTCTACCAATGAGGGAGGGTAGCCCTAGATAGTTGCTACTGTTTATGTTCGCATTGACGTTCAAGATGTTCTTGATTGCCTCCCTGCATTCCTCTGGGGTGTTCTTACTGAAAAAGATGCCAGATTTGGTGTAGTTGATAGCTTGGCCAGAGTACTTTTCGTAGGTTTCTAGGGTGTCCTTGAGGTTTTGACCTTCTTCTATGGTGGCTCTACAAAATAGTAGGCTGTCATCCGCGAACAGTAGGTGGGTGACCTCAGGGGCTCGTCTACAAACTCGGCTGCCATGGATACGACCCGATAGGCTAGCTCGTCTGAGGGCTGCGGAGAGGCCTTCCGAGCAGAGGATGAAGAGATATGGGGATAGGGGGTCACCCTGACGGAGTCCTCTACCCGGGATGATAGGACCAACTGTTTCGTTGTTTACTTGCACAGAGTATTTAACTGATGTGACGCACAACATCATCCAACTGATCCATTTGTCGTTAAAACCCAGTTTGTGAAGGATAGCTTTCAGGAAGGACCAGTCGACCCTATCGTAGGCTTTGCTGATGTCGATCTTTAATGCCACATCACCCCTGGAACCTTGCCTTTTGGTTTTCATAGCGTGGAGTGTTTCAAACGCTATTAGGATGTTATCCTGGATCATTCTTCCTGACACGAAAGCTGACTGAGCCTTATCAACGAGGCCTGGGAGAACTTCTTTCAGTCTATTGCCTAGGACCTTGGATATGATCTTATAGAGAACATTGCATAAGGATATTGGTCGCAGGTCTTTGATTGTTTGTGGGGTTTCGACTTTTGGGATTAACACCACTGTTGTGTTGTTCAAGGCTGAGGGGAATTCCTCTCCAGCAAGCCATGAGCTGCCTTCCCTGTAGATGTCCGGCCCTAGTGTTTCCCAGAAATTTTTATAGAATATCGGGTTGAAGCCGTCGGGGCCCGGTGCCGTGTCCCCTTTCATGTGGCGCAGGGCTTCGTCGAATTCCTCTTTTGAGAAGTCACGCGTCAATGTGGTATTTTGCTCGTCTGTGATCATGCTTTGTACCGGTTGGAGAAATTCGCTTATGTCTTCCTGCGGAGGGTTAGCCGTGTATAAATTATTGAAATAGGCACTTATTAAATCACACATACCTTCCTGGTTCTCTATCCAATCTCCTGAGTCGTTGAGTAGGCTCTTGATTTGGTTCTTTTTCTTACGCGTGGAGGCAATGGCGTGAAAAAATTTGGTGTTCATATCCCCCCCTTTGAGCCAGAAGATTTTGGCCCTTTGCCTCCAGTACGTTTCTTCTTGCCTGAGAATTGAGATGAAATCCATACGGGTGTTGTGGAATTGAGCCCTACCTGCTGCTGTCATGTCCGCTTGAAGGGAAAGCAGTTTGGCTTCGAGGTTGCGTTTGAGGTGTCGATACCTTTTGTCAACAGATTTGCCCCACCCTGTAAGTGTATTACCCGTTGCGTGTAGCCTGTTGGTGATGGGCATGTCTCCGAAGCCATCCCAGCAATTTTTGATGATGGGTCTAATATCCGGCTCTTCGAGCCAGCGGTTCTCGAATCTGAAGGAGCGGCCATTGATTCTCATTGGGGTTGGGGCAGTGTCCAGAAAGATTGGGGAGTGATCCGAAACTGGAGCCACAAGGTTAATCAAAGTAGCATTCGGGAAGCGATCGTGCCACGCCGGGTTCCCCATGGCCCTGTCAAGGCGCTCTTCGATCGCGTTTTCTGGGTTTCGCCCCCTTTGCCAAGTGAACTGGTGACCTTGGAGGGGTATGTCCGATAAGTGGCAGGTATTCACAGTGTCGCGGAACCCATCAAACAGCCGACGGGGATGGGGGTGACGCCCCCTTTTGTCTGAGGTTGTAAGAAGATCGTTGTAATCTCCTATGCAAAAATTACTGAATATTTTTAAAAACATGTTCTTCAACCTCTTCCAGAGAACTAATCTTCATGTCTGCTTTGCCTTCAAGATCTAAACTACAAAAAAAAAAAAATAGCAATTTTTGAGCCCATGTCCTCAAATGATTTAATAAGTAAAACACAATCCTAATAGATGAAACTATAAATAGATTGGACATGTAATTCTCAATCTGATGTATTCGATCAGTTCAATGCATAAAATAACAATTGCATTGAATCTTATTTAATATTGGACAACTTATTCTAAAATACTATGATCTAGCTTTTTATTATGTTTTAGTGCCTTAAAACAAGCATTCCTCATAAAATAAACCCAAATTTGTACCCCCACCACTTTGGTTGAACATCCTGGATATTGGCTGTCATATGATTATGACACATGTCAATCCATAGATCATACAGGAATGACTGGAAATTTAATTTTTACAAAAGTTTGTTCATATATTTTGTGAATTTTAGTTCCCCGAGTTATGCAGTGAAAACAAACTCTAAAGTCTCGAGAACACATCGTCTTCATACAAAATATATTGCTTCTTGCCTATTTTTTATTTTTGAAGTCACGGAGCAGTATTTCAAGTAATTCCCAGCTTTAAAATTAAAAACAATAAAGAGTACTTTAAGAATGTTTTGTTGCATATATTTTAAAATTTAAGTTCAACCAAATGGATAAAAGGTGTTACCTTCAATATCATGAAAATTGATTTTGATTGACTTACTATCCTCTGAGACGTCCTTCTGAGCATAAAAAAAATCAGGAGATTTGGCCCTTCTTACCTGAGGCAATCATCTTATTAAGTATGCTACAATGAGAACAACAACTAAGGCCAAGTTACTCAATCCAACATTCACATAAACAGAGTTTAAATGTAATATCCACAAAGTAATGAGTATTGGAGAATTAGCTAATACACAAAAACCAGATAAGAAATTGCATGATGATAAATGTCTTGGGACCATTAATACTTAATTGGGTTTTATAAAATCACATTTTCCAGGTTATCTTATAATTGAACTCAACTCAAAGAAATGGTTTGTTTTAAACATGAGTAGAAAATGGAGGATCAATTTAAATAATTTTGTCAGCAGTATGTAGTACTCCCTCCGTCCCCAAAAAGTTTTCATACTTTTCTTTTTAGTTTGTCCCTCAAAAGTTTGCATACCCCAAAATAGAAATAATCATCACAATCAACACCCTCACAATATACACATATTTTCCCTTCATGTCATTACTTTTGGGGCTCATCATACACTTAATCTATTTACTTTATATATAAAAGATTATAAAATTACCCCTCAACACTCTCATCATTACACATTTTTCTTAAACCATGTGCCCAAGATTCTCCGCAAACTTTTCGGGGACAGGGGGAGTATTAGTTAGGAAATATATTCTTGTGCAACTAATTTTTAGACACCTCCAAGCATCTCAAATTGACCTGCCCAACTGTTGAAAACATGAGAGTCTTAAAAGAAGAATCCTCCAACTACATAATACTACATCATTCACAAAGAAATTCCACCTTTCTCGTATTAATAGTACTACTCGGTCCTTATAACATATCACTCACGTTCTCAGCTAATAATAAATAAGCATGACTATCAACAAATTGCTTCTTACCGAAATATCCAACACACATTATTATCCTAGTCGATTATGAGTACGTGGAGAGAGTGGTAGAAATTGATTTTCTTTACAATATATTCAAACTTGGAATCAACAATCATCTTTGGGAGGTAAATTAAGATAAATAAAGGCTTGGCATGAGGCTAAACTTTTGCATGTTACATGACGGTAGATTCTTATTAAAATTTTCCAGTTTGGTTTGTAGAACTGGAGTTTCAAGAATCAACTGTCGGCAAATGTTGCAATTCTAAATATGCAACTTTTCTTTTAATTTTCATCCAACTGGTAAAAAAAAAAATCGTTTTTCTTCTTCAATAACTATTTTCTCATACAATAATTTTTTAACTAATTCCTCTTCGCCTCAGTTTTTTCATTTTCACCCCATATCTTATCTTGAAACTACAATTAACATTGGATAAGAAATTCTAAAATTATGAATCCAAGTATTCTAAATAAAATTTAAGTAATTTTTGCTTATGAAAAGAAGGGAAAAAAATATGTGCACGATTGCTGGAAAATCTACAGACTATAACTCATACATATACTCTTCTTAGATATGACATTCTTTCAATTTAAAAAAATCATGAGGGCTTTCGATGATTTCTATATCATAACAGGAGAATGAAAATAAGTAAGAAATTAGATGGTAAGAAATAAAACCTCTGCGATGAATCTTGCATTGCCTCTACCTGATGCGACTTTACTGTCCGGAAGAAATTGTGCCACCGTGACATGGTTCTCTGGGCTCACCGTGACTCGTGTCACCCTGCCTTGCTCGTAGGCCAGAACCGCTAGTGTCGCCAAACTCCTGCGGTCGATCAGATACTCAGATGCAACCACTCAATATATATTAGCCATGTAATCAAATCAAATTTAAAGAAACATAGCATAATAATCTTAAATCTCTTGTGAATCTTTCCAAATGATAATTCCAAAGAAAATGATTAAGATCTAGTCTCATAGTTCATTAAAAAACTGAAATTACCGTATACCCTTCAATAAAAAATATTGTTGTTTCCAAAAATAAATACTCAATTGACTTAAATCATTAGTAGATTCAAAGATGAGAAGTTGAGGCTGCAACATTTTTCAATAAAATATAATATAAAAAACTACCTTTAATTCTTAATAATAGGAACATAAACAAAGATTACAAAAATATCTGATGAAGGTGTTTTAGAATTTGGTGGTCGTATAATTAAGCTAAGGACTGACTGCATGTAGGATGTTTGACACCCTAGACACCTTCATCGCATCAGTAGCATTTCGTGCAAGAGGCTGCAACCAAATCAACCCACATTCTAATTCAAACTCATTTTTCTACTACTTACCAAACACAAAACCCAATCCACCAAAAAGATGTAAAAATAACATCACGTAAGACTGGCAACCTTCCTGAAGTTGTCAAGAGAGACTCGTCCATCCTCTCTAGGCTCCAGAATCATGAATTGTTCTCTAAGATACACCAACTCATCATCACTCAGAGCTTTTGAAAGAGCCTATCACCATACCCAATAGTTACATGTTACACTCCTACTCCCTCCTCTACTAAATAAGTGACTGTTTGACCTTTCAGTATTTGCAAATTTGACGATTTACACTTTTAAATATAAATTAATTGCACTTCTTCCAGAATACTAAGATAAATATGTACTTTTAGTAAGATAGATAAACTTTTATTAGGGCTATATAGTAAGAAATCAATTGTTTTCTTATTATATGTGCATTGATCCAAAATGACACTTAGAATAGAAGGGAGTATAATATAATGATTGCCTGATGAAAACGTGACTATCTTCATAAAAAAACATGCATGCTTGCACCTTGCTCATTAAATTTTTATTTCTCATACCATTAAATTTCTCATTATGTAAGAAGAAAGTTTATAGATTTAAAATATCAAGGGCAGATTACCTTTAGTGTTGCACGTTTAAACGGAGTAGCATGTAAATTTGACTTCACCAACTTATAGACCAGTATGTCCAATGGAATAGGATGGCTCTCACTTTGCAACCATGGATGAGCTGCATGTATTGTCAGTATATTATCTTTGACAATTACGTTAATTCTAGATATTTCTAGCCAATGTGTCTTATAAGAGGATGTCAGGCAACTTTTTATCCAACAAATTACTCATAAATATGCAATAAAAGAGACTCTTTGCAAGACATTCTTGGCAATTTTTTATTGATTAGTAAGAAAAAGTAAGTAATTCTAACTCAAAGCTTGAGCCGCTATCATCCTTTTGCGGCAATCCTTGTTTAAAAGTCATCTTACAAAGTCCTTGGCATGGGGAGAGACAGATAGCCAAGGTATGTCCTCAAAGTATATGTGATCACACCAATACTCCAGATATCTCCCTCTGTAAGATCTATTCAAAACTTCTGGTGCCACATGATAAGCATTTCCCACTATATCATTTAATCTTTCATCTGTGGAGAGAGGACAAAATACTAAGGCTCACACAATCACATAAAGCAAACAATATTCATTAGGGACAAAGATGCTACACCATGATTGGAAGAAAGAACTAATTAAACTGTTATACCTAGTCAAAGGAGTCAATCTTTGACAAGTCAATCCTAGTCACCAGCTTACGTGGCGAGGACCAGTCAACAAAGTCGTGCGACGACTAGTCAACAAGACCAAGAAAATGTAATAGAATAGATGTATTTAATATATTTAAGTGCTCGCTCAAAGATGTTGGCGAGCACATGTTTTAGTTAGCTGCTCGCCTAAATGTGTGGCGAGCACATGTCTATCTTAGCTAGAATAGTCTAAGTATTGAAGCCTTGGGAGACAGCATGGAGCGTGGCGATCACACTCCTCGACATGGTCCTCCGGCGACCACCGTAGCTCAGCTCCTCGGCATCTCGGCGAGGACGAGCACCAGAGGCGGTTTAGCATTAAATGCGCCATCAAATCACCTTTTCGGGCAGAAGATGGGTCCAATAAGGGCGTGCCACGTGTAAAGGGCGGGCAGCCCCTAGAAACCACTATATAATGCCTAAAAGAGGCTCATTTGTACACAAGTTACACAATTCCCACAAATCACCCTACCCCAAAGCAATAAACACTCCCAAAGCTCTCAAGCTTTTAGCTTCTCCAAGAAGCTATATCTTTGTGTTCTTCATTGTTCTTGTTTGTTCTTCATAAGATCATCAAGATCATCATAAACAACCTCTTTAAACACGTAATAAACCCCCGATCATTATACATGTTTGTCTCGTGCTAACAAATAGTCCACATCCGAATCAACCATCAAAAGCACGTACAACATTTGGCGCTAGAAGAAGGGGTCCTTTTACGTGTTCATCACTCTTAGTTTCGACCGATCATCGAGCGATCGGTTTGCAAACTCCGTTTTCAGGTTTTTAATCGGTAGTTCCACCTTTTAAAGCTTTGTTTACGTATTTCCGTGTTCTTCGTGTTCTTGAATATTTGCGATATTCGAGACATATTTTGGAGTTTGATCTCCGTGTAACTTGTTTTTAAGCTTTAAGTTGTTGTTACTTACTTCTAAGTAGTTGTAATAGCACGTTCTTCTGCGTAAGAACTCTAATCTTTCGTTTTTAAGCGTCGAAAGCTTAAGAACAGTCATATCTTTGTAATAATCCCCAGACACTCTTTGTTGGGAATAAAATGATTTTGATTTAGATACCAAAACCCCTGATTGATGATGTACAGATTAGTTGAGATATGCTCAAGTTATTGTTCAGGCAAGTTGTCCCAGAACACTTGAGTATGTAGAATGCTTAAGTTAAAAATCTCAGAAATGTTGTGAGATTTTAGAGTTCAGGATAGTTGTCCAATGCTGAATGTTAGACAGCTTGATAAGTATTAAGTCTTGAGGCCAAAGTTGCTGAAGCATCATGACAGCTGACCAAGTGGACAACTGAGCTGAAGAGATCAAGTACACTAAAGCTGTGCTCATAAATGCAAAAGATCAAGACAGTTGAAGTACAAATGATCAAGAGAATTGAATGACAAAAGCTTACAGAAGACACATTCAATGAAGCATTTATTGCCAATCATGCCTGAACCAAACATTGAAGACTTAGAGCATTAAAGAGTGAAGCATTGAATGAATGTTGGAACATTCTAAAACAGCAGCAAGAATGTTCAGGGAGCTTGTCCCATCTGACCGTTGGTTGAGTGTAGATTCTGCCACAAATCAACCTTGGGAAGTGTGCTTATTTGGAAACTGTCACAAGTCATCTCAGCCGCATTTTTCAGAAGTCAACACATTCATTCAAGCAACCATTGAAGAGCCCTTTTACACAGTGGATAAAAGGAAGTCAAGCTTCTTAGCCGTTTCAATGGTGCTGCAAATAGACATGTTTGAATTGCTATCTCTCCAACGGATAGTTGTTCAAATATGCCTATATATACAGAAGTGATCAAAGGGATTCATTATCCAACTACAAGCTATCAAACTATTATCAAGCTTTCAAAGGAAACCAAGCTATTCACAAGAATCCCAAGTTTCCTGAATCACTTCAAATTAGCTAAGCCATTCTTTGTAAACATCCTAGCTTAGCATTGAGATATCCTAAGCCTTTACATCTGTTCTCATTGTAAAGGATATCTCTACTAGTTGGAACCAAACCTCAAACCTTATCTCATTTAGTGAAGAGAGTGTTTGTTGTAGAAGTGAGGAGTTAAGGACTGTTAGAGTGAAACACAGTCTTAACTCAGTGAGATTGAGCACTAGGACTCAGATTATCCTAGGGATCAAAACACTAAGAGAGTGTTGTTGATCAGTGCACCTTGGCACTATAAAACAAGCTAATTCCATTGTGAAGGAATTATCCTGTTCAATCAGGGAAAGTGGATGTAGGAGCTTGAGTCTCTGAACCACTATAAACTTATGTGTCTCTTACTTACTGCATTCTTTATTGCATTCATATTCAAACAATTTTCAAAGAACAAACTCTAGTAAGTGAGAAAATCTGTTTTGGTCAAAGTCCTTGATAACTGTCTTTTCAGAAATTAACTTGGAGTATTTCTTTAAGTCAAAGGCCAACCACATTCCGCACTTAGCAACTCTTTTAGATATCTAGCCAACTGATCACTCAATAGTAATCAGTAGGACAAGTATCTATCAAAGTTCACACTCAGGCCAGTTGTGAGACAACCTGCCTGATAAGACCAGTTTTGTTAAAAAGAAAAGAATTTGCATACACAAGTGCATTCCCCCCCCCCCCATACACTTGTGTTATACTCCACCAAGGACCAACAAGTGGTATCAGAGCAGGGGTTCATAGACCACTGCTTCTGAAAATCCAACTGATTTTCAAAATCAAATTTTCTGTGGTCACTGAACTGATCCAAATTTCTGAAAACTTTATCTGTGTTCATCCTATATTACATCTGTTGAAATGGCTAACAATGCAGTTCCAGGAGATGCTGTCAACACCATCAACAATATGGGTCCAAACCAAGTCAACCATATTTCTCATCACAAACTGCCAATGTTCTCAATTGAGAACTATGATTTCTGGAAGATCAGGATGAGAGCACATCTTGCTTATCAGCATGATGAGATGCTTAAAGTCATCACCAGAGGGCCCTTCACATTCACCAAAGCAAATCCCAAGCTCACTGATGCTCAGAAAGCAGATCCTAGGGAGTTGCTGCCAAAGGATGAAGATGACCTTACAGCTGAAGAAAGAAAAAGGCACAACCTGAACTACATTGCCATGAACACATTATACCAGACAATTCCAGATGCAGTGATGGGGAGAGTATACCACTGCACAACAGCTAAAGAGATTTGGGACACCTTAGCACTCATGTGTGAAGGTACCCAAAAGATTAAGGAGAACAAACTTCAAGTGGCTATCCAAAAATATGAACAATTCTCTATGGAAGCCAATGAAACTATTGATCATCTTGATGGCAGATTCACTGACATCATGAATGAAATAAATTCTCTTGGCAAGTTCTATGCCAAAAGAGAAGTTGCCCTAAAGATCTTGAGAAGTCTCACATCCAAGTGGGACATATATTCTGTCATGATGCAAAACACTAGCAATCTTGACAACATGCCTATGCAACAAGTATTTTCTGAACTCAAAGCATATGAGTTTGATTTAAATAGAAAGAAAGTGCATGAAGAGCCATCCTCCTCAAGCAAAGGTGTTGCTTTCAAAGCTGCTGAAACAGAAAAGAAAAGTATCCAAAGATCCTCTCAATCTGTTTCAAAATCAGAAATGAAGGAGGAGCTGGCACTCATGGCAAGAAGATTTGAGAAGCTCAATTCCAGATTTGGTAGATACAAGAAGTTCTACCAAGACAACAGAACCAGAAGGAGATTCAGTTCTCCTGACACCAAATCAGAGGACAAAGTCTCTGATGAAAAGAAAGAAGACAAATATGCTGACAGAAAGAGATACAGCAAAGGCGAACCATCATCTTCAAGGAGGAAGGAGTCCTCAAGCAAGAAAAATGATGATGAAGATGTGTGTTACAACTGCCAGAAAAAGGGTCATTTTCAGTATGACTGTCCTGACCTCAGTGCAAAAGAAAGGAAGGAAAGGCAGAACAAAAGAGACAAGAGGCTGAACAATAGGAAGGCTATGGTAGTTGGAGATTCAGCAAGTGAAGAGAGTGTCTACTCTTCTGATGATGGACTATTTTCCAACAGTGACAGTGATGATGACTGTCAAATGGCATTTGAAAATGAAGAGGTATGTTCATCTTCCAACTCTTCAATTAACACACATGAATCTAGTGAAATCCACTTGAAACTCAACTTTGGGAAGTTACTTGAGGATTTCACCAGACTACAAGAAGTATGCAATATGGCACTTAGAGAAAATGAGCTACTGAATTCTAAAGCTCAAACTCTCAACCTTCCTGAACCAGAGTTTGACTTTAAATCAACTGAGTTGTATCAGCAGATTATGAGAGAACATGAGGAAATGTCTCTCAAAGTCTCTGAACAACAAAAGTTGATTGATGATCAAGAACTGGCCTTGAGGAAAAAGGATTTTGATCTTAGAATTCTACAAGCAAAATTTGACAATCTCTCAAGTGAATTTGATACTCTAAAATTGAGTGAGGGGAGCTTAAAAATGAAAATGTCTGCCTTGAACAAATCTGCTAAGGCAATAGAGGAGATTCAAGGGTTTCAAAGACCATTTGCTCAAAAGGGTGGATTAGGCTATAATCCATGTGAACCCTCACCTGGTCTTAGCATTGCTTCATCAAGCAATTCTAAGATGACTTTTGTAAGATCAGTGGCACAACAAAATGAAATAGAAGTAAATCAACCACTGATCAAGGATAAAGGTAAAGGAAGTTTTATACCAACTCAAGTAAACAATGTACCTAAACCCATACCAAAGGAAAAGGTTAAAGGCATTGCTTACAGGAGGAATGAGGTTCAGAAAGGTAGAACCAATGGAAGGCCAACCTATCTGAATCATCATCAGAGGAGTTGTCCAAAACCTGTTCAGAAGAGGCCAACTCAAATAAGGCAACCTCAACTGAATGGATTAAGGCCAATCCCCTCTGACAGGTATAAAACATTCAGGATGCCTGGACCTTACTTGCCAAATGGAAGAGGCCATCAAAAATCCTATCCTCAAAAGTCTTATCAAGCTGCACCTAAGCCTAGTAACTTCAGGAGAAATGTCCCAAAGAAATTTACCAACTCTCCTGAACCTTACAAAGCTAACACCTATACACAGAGATCACCCAAGGCATTTAAGGGTCAAACTGTGTATGTAGATGTAAATGGAAACCAAGTCAGTCACTTTGAGTCAATCAGAATAATCAGGCAGATTTGGATTCCAAAAGGTACATCTAACCCTCTAGGACCCAACACTCAAAGGGTACCTAAATTTTGACTTTGCAGGGCTGCAAGGACCACAAGAAGAAGAGAAGCATCAACAAGAAAACATCATGGTACTTGGACAGTGGATGTTCAAGACACATGACTGGGAATAAAGAGCTTCTCTCAGATTTCATAGAAAAGGAGGGTCCTTCAGTAACCTTTGGAGACAGCTCTCAAGGCATCACAAGAGGTTATGGTACATTAAATATTGGTAGTGTCAAAATTACTGATGTCTCATATGTCCTAGGCCTAAAATATAACTTGCTGTCTATAAGTCAAATTTGTGATAAAGGATTTTGTGTTGAATTTGCACCAAATGAATGTACTATCAAAAACAAATCAACACAACAGGTGCTACTAACAGGGGTGAGAAAGGGAAATGTCTATTTTGCAGATTGGAGCAAAACCCCTAAAGCAGTTTGTCTTGTTGCCAAAAGCACAAGTGAGCAAAGCTGGCTGTGGCACAAGAGGCTAAACCACCTGAACTTCAAAACCATCAACAAGATTGCAAGAAACTCTCTAGTTAAAGGACTGCCAAATCAAGTGTTCTCAAAAGAACATATATGCCAGCCATGTCAGGAAGGAAAGCAGATCAAAGCTTCATTTAAAGGGAAGCCTGTCATCTCAACTGAGAGAGTTCTTCAACTACTGCATATGGATTTATTTGGGCCAATAATTCCAGTAAGTATAAATGGAAGAAAATATGCTTTAGTTGTTGTTGATGATTTTTCCAGGTACACTTGGGTAGTATTCTTGCTCAACAAAAAGGAGACCCAAGTCAAGCTACCTGAATTGATGATGAGATTGAGCAATGAAAAGGGCCTAAGTATTGTCAAGATCAGATCAGACAAAGGCAGTGAGTTCATAAACTCATACATCAATGAGTACTGCAGCAAGAATGGCATCACACATGAAACTTCAGCAGCAAGAACACCTCAACAAAATAGGGTTGCTGAAAGAAGGAACAGGACCTTGAAAGAGGCGGCAAGAACATTGATTGCTGAATCCAAACTGCCTAAAAGGTTCTGGGCTGAAGCCATTAGCACTGCATGTCACACCCAAAACAGGTCCTTAATCACCAAAGGACAAGGTAAAACCCCATATCAAATATGGAAAGGTAGATTGCCAACTGTTGCTTACTTTCATATATTTGGTTGTAAGTGTTTCATTCATAATAATGGGAAGGAGCAATTGAAAGCTTTTGACAGCAAAGCTGATGAAGGAATATTTGTTGGATATTCACAAATCAGCAAAGCTTACAGAGTCTACAATTGCAAAACCCTTATTGTGGAAGAAACACCTCATGTTGTGTTTGATGAGTCTATTAATGAGTTCAGGGATAGAAACTTGAATCTTGATGAAATAACACAAAGAACAACCAGACTAAGGCTTCAAAGCAAGGAGACAGTATTTGTAGATGTTGCCCAGCCTGAATTACATGATAATCAAAAACTGGACAATCTACCTGATGGCAATCAACCAGGAGCCAACCAACCTGAAGGTGATGTTGAACTGATTGACCCAATCCCAGTTCAAAACCAGGTAACAACTACCAATGAAGAAACAGGCAATGCTGAGGTAGTAGATGGATCCAATATTCAAGGGGGAACCAATGAAAATGTCAACTCATCTGACAATGAGGACAATACCCCTGAATATGATCCAGAGCTTGATCCTTCAATTAATTTTCCTGAATTTAATGAGTCTAGTAATCCAACCTCAGATGAGGACAATCCTCCTGAAGGGATCCGGTCTAGAAGGACTTGGTTGCAGGACCATCCATCTAGCCTGATACTTGGTAATCCAAGTGAAGGGATCAAAACTAGAAGATTTCATGGAGAAAGTGCTTTGTTTTGTTGTTTTCTTTCAGAAAAGGAACCAGAAGATATTGAGGAAGCACTACAAGACACCAACTGGATCATAGCCATGCAAGAAGAGATAAACCAGTTCACCAGAAATGAAGTATGGGAGCTGGTAGATAGGCCAACTCATCAAGATGTCATTGGAACCAAATGGGTGTTCAAAAACAAGAAAAATGAAAATGACATCATTGTAAGGAACAAAGCAAGACTGGTGGCCAAGGGATATTGTCAATCTGAAGGGATTGATTATGATGAGACATTTGCTCCAGTGGCCAGACTTGAGGCAATCAGACTCTTCTTAGCATATGCAGCTCACATGAGATTCAAAGTGTATCAAATGGATGTGAAGAGTGCATTTCTAAATGGGGTGCTCAAAGAAGAAGTGTATGTTGAACAGCCCCCAGGCTTTGAGGAAGGAGACAAGGTGTACAGATTAAAGAAAGCCCTCTATGGCTTAAAGCAAGCTCCAAGAGCTTGGTATGACACCTTATCACAGTTTCTTCTAGATCATGGTTTTGTCAAAGGCACTGTTGACAGAACTCTGTTCAGAATCTGTGAAGGAGATGATATCTTGTTAGTCCAAATCTATGTGGATGACATTATATTTGGATCTCCAAATGAGAAGATGTGTGAAAAGTTCTCCAAACTCATGCAAAGCAAATTTGAGATGTCCATGATGGGATTGATGAATTTCTTCTTAGGACTTCAGGTCACTCAATCAAAGAAGGGAATATTCATCAATCAGGCCAAGTACACAAGGGACATGATCAAAAAATTTGGATGTACTTCAAGCAAGCCAGTCAGAATTCCTATGAATACTAACTGGAAGATGGATCCTGATGAAGGTGGTGAGTCAACAAACTCCACTAACTACAGGGGAATCATAGGATCCTTGCTGTATCTCACTGCAAGCAGGCCTGACATCACATTTGCAGTTGGAGTGTGTGCAAGATTCCAAGCCAATCCTAAGAAGAGCCATCTTGATGCTGCCAAGAGAATCCTAAGATATCTCAAGGGATCTGAGAATCTTGGATTGTGGTATCCAGCTGATGACAACATTGAGCTCACTGGATATTCAGATGCTGATTATGGAGGATGTAGAATTGACAGAAAATCCACCTCTGGAACATGTCAATTCTTGGGCAGCAAGCTTATCTCATGGTTCTCCAAGAAGCAGAATACAGTTGCAACTTCTACAAATGAAGCAGAATATGTTGCAGCTGGAAGTTGTTGTGCTCAGATACTTTGGCTCAGGCAACAACTTAGAGACTACAAAGTCATCACAAATGAAGTGTCAATATTCTGTGACAACAATAGTGCAATTGCCATCTCACAGAATCCAGTACTCCACACCAGATGCAAGCATGTGGACATCAAGCATCATTTCATAAGGGATCATGTGGAGAAGAAAGATATCAAGCTTGTCAAAATCCACACTGATAAGCAAAAAGCTGATATTTTGACCAAGCCTCTAGCTGAAGCAAGGTTCTTGGAATTGTCAGCTGAATTAGGGTTACTTGATCAAGGCCAAATGGAAAAATGAGGAAAAAAAGCTCATATGAAGGGGGAAGTTCATCAAGTTGAACTTCAGCAAAGTTGACCAACCTCACTAAAGCTGTCAGCCAAAGAGGGAAACTCAGCAAAGTTGTCCCTATGCTGTTCAGCAATGTTGGTCAGGGGAGTTGTCCAAGTGGGACCCAGTCAGCAACTTTGGGACCCACTCAGGCAAGTTCATCAGGCGGTTTGACCCTCACAGAAACCAAAGCACATCTCAGGATGTTTGTCCGAGTTAATTGGATAATCATTGCTATTTTTAGCATTGATTAGACATTTAAGAGGTTTCTTGGTCTAAGAGTAGGCCATTTTAGGATGGAGTGTGCTATAAAGATTTTTACCCCCAAAAAGGCAAATCAGCATTTAATGCAAAAATCTTAATTAGGATTTTAATGAATTCTTGAGCCATCATCAAGACCATTGATTTGCATTAAACTTCCGTCAAACCGTCTCAATCCCACTACCCTACTTTACTCAATTGGTTCTTTCAATTACCCACTGCCATTATCTATTAACCAACGGTTAATAAACTCCCCACATATATAAACTCCTCAATTTTTACTTCCATCTTTACGCACTCATAATTCCATACTCTCGAGCTTTTGAAAACCCTCAAAACCTGCAACTTATCTCCAAACTTTTCTATCCTTAAAAATTATCCATGGCTCCTAAGATCAAGAGAGAAGAGCTTGTAGACTTCAATGATTCCTCCTTGGACATTGATTTCTCTTATCTTAGCAACCAAAATTCCCTTTGGTTTGAAAAGCTGGTAGCTTTTGATAGCCCAAACACAGAAGTTCAACAAGTCCTCCAATGGCTGAGGGAGGCAGGGCTAGAGAAGTTCCTTGGTACCAAGCCTGATTCCTGCCTGAATCCATTCATGGCAGAATTCTTTGCCCATCTCAGATGGAAAGGGAAGAAGGGAGATGTGTGCACCAAGCTCACATATGCTGAAGAAGATGAAGATGAAGAAAGCCAACACACCATCATCTTCACTGCAGAGGATTTAGATGCTAGCTTTGGGCTACCATCAGAAGGCCAGAATCCAGAAATGTACAAGGAAGGAGATGATCAGGAGTTCTACTACTCTTGGATGATAGAACCAAAGAAACTTGTAAGTGCTCAGAACAAGAACACTTTAAAGCCTTCTTACAGACACTTGTTTGATTGTGTTGTAAAAAGCTTGTTGAGCCACTCAGGGAGTGTTGAACAAATCAGTATGCCTAAGTTGAGAGTGATGGCTGCTGTGATTGACTCTGCTGAGAAGAGAGTCAAGTTCAACTGGAAAAATTTCATTCTTGACAAGATGATGAATGAAAAATTTAAGTTTAAGGAGATGAAGCACCACAAGGTGGTGGTTGAAGGAAGACTTCAATTTTGCACAAGAGCCAGCCTGCTCTTGGAAAGATTTGCTCACTACTCTCATCTTCAAGCAAAGACAAAGCCTTTTCCTGCACAAAAGGTGATGTTCAGAAAGCTGTCTTCAAAGACAGAAAAGAGAAAGCAGAAGGCTGCCTCCAAGAAAGCTGTTGCAACTGTTGCAACTACTCCAACAACCAGAGCCTCTCCAAGGAAAAGGAAAGCACAATCACCCAGAATCCAGCCAAAGATGAAGAAGATGAAGCAGATTCTAAGTGAATCTTCCCCTGAAAGCCTGTCTAGAAGTGGAGGAGCCACTTCAGAGGAGATTGAGAAGGTGGCTGATGAAGGAGTCAACCCTCCTGAAGAGGGTGAAGTATTCAGAGAGATTGTCCCACTGCAACCTGAGACAATCACAGAATTCAGAGACCTTGACCAGCCAACAAGGTATGAAAGGAGAAGAAGAATCATCAAGACTTCTGAGAAGCAGAGGTTGATGGAAGAGGAAAAGAAAAAGAAAGAGTTCCTCAAGGAGATTAGATAGGCTAGTAGGTCTAACTCCAAGTCCAAGTCAAAACCCAATAGCCCTGAGGCCAACTCCCCTGATATTCAATCTAGAAGAATATCTCCAAGGCAAGAAGAAGAGGAGTGCAAGACTCCTGAAGATGCCCCCATTATTGCAAAGAAGGTTTATTCCCCAGAAGGTGCACCTGATAGAGCAGGTATTGATGTGCTGGCAGATTTGGTCAATCTTGAGGATAGACCTTTTTCCCCCCTTTATCCAAGACTTCTTTCTTATACCAAACTTCTTGAAATTGCTATTCAAGAAGGTGATCAAGTTGTTTTCCCACCCATTCCAGCCATTCCAATTATCTCTTCAGGCACATTGCTCTCAAAAGCACCTGAATCCCAACTTGCTTTGATCTCTCCTGACCCCAACCCTTCTGAGCCCAACCTACCTGAATTCCAATCCAACCTACCTGAATCCCAATCCAACTCTCCTGAATCCCAAGCCAACTCATCTGGAGATGATAGTGGTAAAGAATACACCTATGAGGGGATGTTGAGGCAGATTGCAAGAGCCAATGTGGATGAATTATATCCAGGATTGAAGGCATATCCCAGGCTGCAACAACAGTTCTATGATCTCAGAGCACTTGTTGAGATCAAGGATAGAACAATTGTGGAAATAGCTCAGGCTATTCAGGATAAGGGTGCCAACTGGTGGCAGGTTGAGGAAAATAGGTTGTTACATTTTGCAAATGTAAAGAAGACCAGTGTATTAACCACTGAGGCCCTATTTTGCACCATTGTTCATGAGAAGGTGCTTGCTGAAAGAGAAAGAATAGCACAAGGAATCAAGCATCCTGACAGTACATCTGATGATGATGATGATGATGATGATCACACCAATCCCAACCCCCCTGGCCTCAACTCAGCTCAGGTACATTACTTGACTTTTCATTATGTGAAGGACTCTGATCATTCAGAGGAGTTGACCAAAGATGGTAACTCAGTCCAAGATGCATTGGCCAAGGATGGTTCTTCTGAACCTGAGGCACAGCTTGACAATGCTGAGACTTCCATGGGAGAAACTAGTTTGGCTAAAGCCTCATCAATGTCAGGCAAGTTGGACATTGACCAGCCTTTAGTCATTCAGGATGACTCAGTGGTCTTGGGATGCCCAAGCACTGTGATCTCCCAACAACTGCCCTCTGTGGATCCTATTGAGGATATGGAGGTGTCAGGTTTAGGAATTGAAGGAGTTGAAAAGGCTGATAGTGCAGAAAATTCAGAGGGAGATGATGGTGAGGATTGTGTAATCACAGGTTCCTTGAGTGCACCACAAATAGAGGGTGAGGAAGTAGAAATATTGGGTGCAGCCCAATATGAGAGTCAGGCTATTCTTCAAGTCAAATCTGAACTTGATGAATCCCTTGGTGAAAGGAGGCCTGATTCTCCAGTGAATGTGAGTCTATCTTTTGAGAATAAAGAAGAAAAGAATATAGTTGAAAATGAGAGAGAAGGTGCTGATGTATCAGACCTTATGGGAGAAAAAGAAATAGAGGGTGTTGAGGGAATTTTTACTAACACTGTTAGTTTTGCAGATTCTGTTGCTGTCACTCTTGAGCAAATTTTTGCAGATGCCTCCCTGACAGATATACCAGTTGCTGCTGACACTGATCTTGAAGCAGTATCAGCAAATGTGTCCACACTTAACCAAATCTACTTTGAACAAGCCAATACCTCTGAGGCTCACTTTCAGATTGCTACTCAGACTGCATCCATCGTTGAAGAGCAGTCAGAGAAGTTGGACACACTGGTCAGGGAAGTTGAGAAGGCTCATGCAACAACTGTTGATACCTTAGATGGCCAAGGCAAGACTCTAGCCTCTGTAGAGATGAGGCTAACAGGGTCAGAAGAAGTGATATTGCCCACTCTTGATGCAAGAATATGTGGAGTTGAAACTGGACTGCAAACAGTTTCAACTGAAGTGACAAAAGCCAAGGATGCTATGGGAAAATTCACAAGATCTGTGAAGAAAGAACAGCAGGGTCTCAAAGATTTGTACAAGCATAATGTGAAAGCCTTGAGAAAGACAATCAAAGATGCTTTAAGGCAGAGAACAGCAGCCCAAAGGAAGAAGGCAGAGGAATTGAAAGCTGCTATGGTGAAGGAGGCTGCTGAGAAGTTCACTGTTGAACTTATGGCCAAAGTGTCTGATCAAGTTGTGGCCAACCTCACTGATCAACTTCAGGCCAAACTTGATCAATCACTGAAAGCCACATTGGATGCCATTGTTTCCCAAAAGATGAAGCCTGTTCACACTTTCTTGAGCATGGCAGATGATAAAATGCAAAACATTCATGATGAGAATGTTTATCTACTGCAGGAATTGAAGTCCCTCACTCAGGCCCACTCACAACTCTCAGTCTCTATGAGTGAACTAAAGCCCCAGTGTTTTGATAATGCCAAAAAGGGGGAAAGAGAGAGAGCAAGGGCAAAGGGAACCTTGGTGATTGGTGAACCTAAGGGAAAGGAGAAGGTCCCTGAGATTGAGGAGGAGTCAGTAGAAGACATTGGGAAAGGCAAAGGCCCAATGAATATTGAAAATTTGACTGAGGAAGAGCAGATTCAAATAGCTGTCAAGGAGTCCATGATGTCAGCTATGGAAAGTCAGGCAAGAAAACTTCAAAGGCCAGGTGGTGAGTCAGCAGGACTTGAACCTAAAGAGAAGGCTGCTGAAGTAAGGGGGAAGGTGACAAGGTCATCTGAAAGAAAGAGGAAGGAGCTGCAAGCCTTCAATGATTTCCCAACCAGCCTGACTTTGCCATCAGAATTTCAGTCTGATGAATCTACTCCAGTAAGGCAATAAAAAAGATTGAAGAAAGCAGCCAAGCTACCTGCCATTGAAGAAGAAGAGGTTGTAGAAGAAGTACAGGACAGGATGCCTGAAGTTGGTGTACCCAAACTTGCTGATGATCCCTCTAAATTGTTTGAAGAAGGTTTTGGAAAAGATCCAGAAACTCAGGAGAAGCTAGCTCTTCAGAGAGCTAAAGAGAGGATGGAGCAATTGGTTGAGGCCAACAAGGGAAGGGATGAAAGAAGGGCAAATTTCAAAGCCCCAAGAAGGAGAGCTTCATACAGAAGACTCAAACCTCAAATGCTGCAAAGATGGGACACTCAGTACCCTCACCATGATAAGTGGGTTCCAATCTCACTGAATGATGCATGGGAGGAGGCCAAGAGAAGTTTTGTATATGACTTTTATGTCATTGGGAAGTGGCTTGGAGAGAGTGTGGATGAAGTCTTTGTCCAGTTTATGTTTGAGAACCACAGGGACCTCTACCAAAAGCTGTTTGCAGCAGCTGATATGGCAAGAGTGGAGTTCAAGGCCCCTGGTCCAATTCTGTACATACCTCCTAAGTTCAATGGGAACTTGATTGATGAGGGAAAGATTCTGGAGGAGTTCATCAACATCATGAAGATGGAGAAGATGAAGATAGGCCCTAGAGGCTCCAACAAGGATGTTTGGGAGCTGAAGAAAAGGGTCTGGGCTCAATATGGCATTGCTCCACAGGATGATGGAACTCTCTGAATGGATAAGTTCATCTCTTCCCTATCTGAATTTTATGTTTGATTATGATGTTGTTATTTTGTTTTCTCTGTATCAGTTATGTTGTCCTTGATTTTCTGATATGTAATACTTGATGATATATAAAAGGACCACTGATTTTCTATCAAGAGATAACAACTCATTATCTCAACTAACCTGACATTACATATATACTTGATTTATTGTGCTAACAGTTTCTTTCAGGAAAGTTGACCAGTTCACTCATCCTGAAGATAAAATATAGTATAAGTCAAGTTCCCTTTGTAATAGGTTTTGGCATTATCAAAAAGGGGGAAATTGTTGGGAATAAAATGATTTTGATTTAGATACCAAAACCCCTGATTGATGATGTACAGATTAGTTGAGATATGCTCAAGTTATTGTTCAGGCAATTTGTCCCAGAACACTTGAGTATGTAGAATGCTTAAGTTAAAAATCTCAGAAATGTTGTGAGATTTTAGAGTTCAGGATAGTTGTCCAATGCTGAATGTTAGATAGCTTGATAAGTATTAAGTCTTGAGGCCAAAGTTGCTGAAGCATCATGACAGCTGACCAAGTGGACAACTGAGCTGAAGAGATCAAGTACACTAAAGCTGTGCTCATAAATGCAAAAGATCAAGACAGTTGAAGTACAAATGATCAAGAGAATTGAATGACAAAAGCTTACAGAAGACACATTCAATGAAGCATTTATTGCCAATCATGCCTGAACCAAACATTGAAGACTTAGAGCATTAAAGAGTGAAGCATTGAATGAATGTTGGAACATTCTAAAACAGCAGCAAGAATGTTCAGGGAGCTTGTCCCATCTGACCGTTGGTTGAGTGTAGATTCTGCCACAAATCAACCTTGGGAAGTGTGCTTATTTAGAAACTGTCACAAGTCATCTCAGCCGCATTTTTCAGAAGTCAACACATTCATTCAAGCAACCATTGAAGAGCCCTTTTACACAGTGGATAAAAGGAAGTCAAGCTTCTTAGCCGTTTCAATGGTGCTGCAAATAGACATGTTTGAATTGCTATCTCTCCAACGGATAGTTGTTCAAATATGCCTATATATACAGAAGTGATCAAAGGGATTCATTATCCAACTACAAGCTATCAAACTATTATCAAGCTTTCAAAGGAAACCAAGTTATTCACAAGAATCCCAAGTTTTCTGAATCACTTCAAATTAGCTAAGCCAGTCTTTGTAAACATCCTAGCTTAGCATTGAGATATCCTAAGCCTTTACATCTGTTCTCATTGTAAAGGATATCTCTACTAGTTGGAACCAAACCTCAAACCTTATCTCATTTAGTGAAGAGAGTGTTTGTTGTAGAAGTGAGGAGTTAAGGACTGTTAGAGTGAAACACAGTCTTAACTCAGTGAGATTGAGCACTAGGACTCAGATTATCCTAGGGATCAAAACACTAAGAGAGTGTTGTTGATCAGTGCACCTTGGCACTATAAAACAAGCTAATTCCATTGTGAAGGAATTATCATGTTCAATCAGGGAAAGTGGATGTAGGAGCTTGAGTCTCTGAACCACTATAAACTTGTGTGTCTCTTACTTACTGCATTCTTTATTGCATTCATATTCAAACAATTTTCAAAGAACAAACTCTAGTAAGTGAGAAAATCTGTTTTGGTCAAAGTCCCTGATAACTGTCTTTTCAGAAATTAACTTGGAGTATTTCTTTAAGTCAAAGGCCAACCACATTCCGCACTTAGCAACTCTTTTAGATATCTAGCCACCTGATCACTCAATAGTAATCAGTAGGAAAAGTATCTATCAAAGTTCACACTCAGGCCAGTTGTGAGACAACCTGCCTGATAAGACCAGTTTTGTTAAAAAGAAAAGAATTTGCATACACAAGTGCATTCCCCCCCCCCCATACACTTGTGTTATACTCCACCAAGGACCAACACTCTTTAAACGATGTCTCACCATACTCCACATGACGGAATCTTACCGTCCGGAGGGAACGAACCCCTTCCGACGCCGGTAAATCCGTTTGCAAACTTGAACGTAGGGGACATTTTGAAAGATCCCCAACACCTGAAAGACTTTTCTGACTTCCTCATGGAGAAGAGGAGGCAGAATGAGAAGGAAGAGCTTGAGAAGGCCAAGGATCAGGCCTTCGACAGAGCTCGCAAAGCCAAGGGGAATGAGGAGGACGACCGCTCCTATCACTCGCACCCCGTTCGCCAAGACAAAGGCAAAAGCAAAGTTGCCGAGCACTCCCACAATAGCCACACGAGAGACTCGCGACACAGAAATTCGGTTTTCAACCGGATGGATGACAAAGATAGAAGGGCTCCTCGCCGAGTGCCCTTCAATGTGGATGGCCGACCAGGCAGAGCCGACCACCACCGAGATCACGCTGATAAGAGAGATCAGGGTGACAGAGTCTCAGCTCTTGATCGAGTGGGACCAGGGAAGGGTTCGCGAGCTCCGGCGAAGAGTTATCGCAGCCATCATTCTGACAGGCACTCTCCCAGGCGATCACGTCATGATGATCGCCCAGCCGCATCCCAAGGGAGTCGACGCGACGAGGACGTCATCCCCAAGCCACAGACCGCCGAGGAGGGGCAAATCGCCCAGTTCCTCGCAACTCAAAAATTGATGAAGCAGGAGATGGACGCTCTGCGAGCAGAGGTGGTCGCCTCGAAGCAAGGGACCACACCACCAATCACTCTGCCCGCACCTCCACTAAGTGTTGCAATTCTTACCGCCCCCATTCAAAGAAAGATTCAAATGCCCTCCATGGCGGCATACGATGGTGCATCCGACCCCAGAGTACACTTGTCCAAGTACTCCAACTACATGGCCTCAATCGGGGCAACAGACGCCACCCAATGCAGAAACTTCTCCCTAACTTTGGGAGACCGGGCTCATCGATGGTACACAACTTTGAGTCCCGGATCGGTCACCTCATTCCTTGAGCTGGGACAACTCTTTCTGACCTACTACGGGTCTATTGCTGCTCGCCCAGCCTCAAAGCAACGTTTGGCAAACGTTCGCCAGTCTATAAATGAGTCAGGCAAGGACTTCATCGAGCGCTTCGATAGGCTGGTGATCGATGGGGAGGCCGTGAACAATGAGACGAAGCTGATTTCAGCCGTTTCCGGTCTAAGGATAGGTACCAAGCTTTGGGAATCTATCCATCTTACTTTTCCCAGTTCTTATGCGGACTTCCGCACGAGGGCTGGGAACTTCATCCAAATGGAGGAAATCATGGACGCCGCCAAGGCTAACGAGCAGCCTGAGGCGTCCAAGAGGGTCTGGCCCAAAAAGAATGCAAACACTAGGGAGTCGTCCCAACCCAAGAAGGCGACCACTCAAGCTGGCAGTGCTCGCCCAGCGAACTTCAGGCCTTTCGAGGAGTCTCCTGAGATCATCCAGTTCAGAGAATCTCTCTCTCTGGATCCCAGGGGCATTTTCAATGCAGTTAGGGGAAAGAATCTGCTCCCCCAGGCCAAGCCAATGCATACAAGTGATGAAAACCTAGATGGTAGCAAATTCTGCGACTACCACAACTCCATCGGCCACCACACCAATGGGTGCCGAGACTTGGTGAGAAACCTTTTTAAGCTGTACAATGAGGGCAAGCTCGCCCAGTTCATCAAGCCTCTAGGAAATGGCGACAACAGGGGGAAGAAACGTCGCGACGACAGCGGCGACCTGCGCCAACAACTGAATCGTCCCAAGCTGACTCCTCCCATGCCACAGAATCCTGGCAACGATATTGATAACGTGGGAGCCTGTCTAGTTATAGAAGGCCCATTGGGAGGAACCCAATCTAGGAAGGAGCTATCTGTTCGCCGGGCTCAGAGCGAGCAGCTAGCACTGAACAATGTCCATCAGGTGTGCGTCGCTCCGACTGCTGAGAAGCCTCCATCTCACCAAATCCTTTTCTCGGACGACGACCTGAACGGCGTGGTGCACCCAAACAATGATGCTTTGGTCATCACGGGGAAGATCATGGGAACAAACGTCCATTGCATGATGGTCGACACTGGGGCATACACCAACATCCTCTTCAAGCATACTCTGGATGCTCTCGGTGATTATGCAGTGTACATCGAGCCTTGCGATGATATAATTGTAGGTTTTGGGGATACGCGCAACCTTCCCATTGGGAAAATCAGACTATCCCTGGAGTTGGCATCATCGAAAGAGCCTGAAATGCACCATGCTAGGCAGCTCAACTTCCTGATCATCGACATGCCATCGTCCTACAATGTGTTCCCCGGCCGACCTTTCTTCAACGAGTTCAAGGCGGTCGTTTCTACTTATTACTATAGTGTAAAATTTCCAACCCCGGCGGGAGTTATAACCGTCAAGGGCGATCAGACGCGGGCGAGGGAGTGTCTCGTCCGTTTTGCAAAACGTCATTCTAAGGAAGGTGCTATGGTTGGAAAGTATATTGAGTGTCAAACACAAAATCAACAAATGAACTACTTGGAGGGTCTTCCTAGCAAGTACAGAAAGATTGAAGTTGGGGAGTGCAGTCGTAGTTCCGGCGACCACCAAGTGGAGGCGAACGAGCACGCCTCCATGGAAGTGGACGACCACACCCCAATCGAGATCGACGAGCAGACAGTCTCGGGCGACCAGCTCCCTGGCGACCAGTTTCCAGAAAACTTTCAAGATCTGGAGCCTAGGTTAGGCTTTGAGCCAGAGTTCGGAATCGAGGATCCTCGTTGGAAGGAGCCTAAAGAACGGGCAACTTCAGCGGAGGACCTTGAAACCATCCATTTAAACGAAGCTCGTCCAGAACTCGAGGTATTCATCGGTTCGAATTTACCAAAACATTTGCGATCAGACATGGTCGCATTTTTGAAAGAAAACATTCGCCTGGTCGCACGAGGATATGGTGGGCATTCCCACGGATCATGCCTGCCACAGATTGAATATTGATCCAGCGAGGAGACCTATCACCCAAAAACGAAGAAAATTTGGGCCTGATAAATATGCGGCTTTGGCGGTCGAAGTCAAGAAATTGATCGACAATAAATTAATCGAGAAAACTGGAACTGATTCCGAGTGGTTGGCCAATCCAGTGCTCGTCAAAAAGACGACCGGGTCGTGGAGATTGTGTATAGACTTCACAGATCTAAACGATGCCTGTCCAAAAGATCACTTTCCGATGCCCCACATTGATCACATAGTAGACAACACAGCGGGGCACGAGATGTTAACTTTCATGGATACTTTCGCGGGCTACCATCAGATAGCAATGCATCCTGACGACCAGCGACATACGGCCTTCAAGACGGCCACCGATATGTATAGCTGGAAGAGAATGCCTTTCGATTTGAAAAACGCGGGGGCAACATACCAAAGACTGGTAAATAAGATGTTTGAGAAACACATCGGCGAGATGGTGGAGGTCTATATCGACGACATCGTTGTCAAAAGCTTGCGGAAAGAGGATCACCTACACCACCTCGCCATGACGTTTCATATACTGAAGGAATACAACATGAAGTTAAATCCGAAAAAATGCAGTTTTGGTGTTAGCTCAGGAAAATTTCTGGGGCACTTGGTTAGCCAGCGGGGCATCGAGGCGAATCCGAGTAAAATTTAAGCAGTCATTAACATGCAAAGCCCAAGGAACGTGAAAGAAGTACAGAGGTTAATAGGATGCCTTGCATCGCTGAACAGATTTATTGCACGAACGGGCGATCGTTGCAAACCTTTTTTCGATGCTCTGAAAAAAGGGAGGTTCGAATGGACCGATGAGTGTGAGAAAGCTTTCGAGAAATTAAAGGAATATCTATCGGATCCGAAGATCCTGTCTAAGCCAGTCCCCGGCGAAATTTTATATCTATACTTGGCGGCCACTGACTGTGCGATCAGTTCAGTGCTCGTCCGAGCTGAGGGGAGCACACATCTGCCTATCTACTACGTAAGTCAAACACTGAGAGATGCGGAGTTGAGATACACTCCTATGGAAAAATTGGCATACGCGTTGGTCATGAGTGTCAGAAAATTAAGGCAGTACCTTTTCGACCACGAGGTGGTCGTCCTCACAACCTTTCCACTTCGACGAGCACTGCATCGTCCGGATACCACTAGAAGACTTTTGAAATGGTCGGTCGAAATAGGGCAATTTGAGCTCACCTATGCACCTAGAACGGCAATCAAGGGACAAGTGCTGGCAGAATTCATTGTAGAGCTCACTTTCCCGGAAAAAGTGGACGAGGGAATCGAACTTCCTTGGACACTGTTCGTCGATGGCTCGTCGACGAGCACCAAAGCAGGGGCAGGAATCGTCCTCACCAGCCCAACCCGACAGACGTTTGCTTCGACGATCGAGTTCGAGTATCGGGCGACCAACAACGAAGCAGAGTACGAGGCTCTGGTTGCAGGAATCAAGATGGCTATGGCCGTGGGCACCAGAAAACTGAAATTTTTTTCTGACTCTCAGCTGGTTGTATGTCAAATTACGGGCGACTACGAGGCTCGCGGCGATCAAATGATAAAGTACCAAGAGCTAGTGAAAGGATTACTCGAGCAATTTGATCAATTCCACATCGAGCAAATCCCTAGGGAGGACAATACGCAAGCAGATGCGTTAGCTCGGCTAGCCACTTCAGAGGGGAAGGCAATATTTTCAGAAGCGACCATCACTAAAATTTCTTCCCCATCGGTGAACAGAGGTCAGATTTTGCAGGTTGAAGAGACCAGCGACGAGGACTGGAGATCACCGATCATCAAGTACATCAAGACCGGCGAGCTCCCGGGGGACAAAGTGAAAGCAATCAGATTGCAGCTCAGGTCCGCAAGGTACACTGTTATTGGTGACCAGCTGTACAAACGGGGTTTTTCAATACCTTTATTGAAATGCCTCGGGGAAGACGAAGCGAAGATCGTCATGTACGAAATCCACGATGGATCATGTGGAAATCATACAGGGGGGCAAGCGCTCGCGTTAAAAATCATGAGGCAAGGCTATTTTTGGCCAACACTGAAGAAGGATGCAATTCATTACGCCCAGGCGTGCAAGAGATGTCAAGTTTTTGCACCCGCTATTCACTCACCTCCAGACGAGCTCATCTCCGTCTACAGTTCTTGGCCCTTCGCAAAGTGGGGCATCGACATCATTGGACCTTTCCCGCCTGGCGTCGGGGGGGTAACTTTCGTAGTCGTAGCAGTCGATTACTTCACCAAGTGGACCGAAGCGAAGGCATTGAAGACCATCACAACGGCCCAGATGACAAGTTTCATATGGAAAAACATAATTTGCAGGTTCGGCCTACCACGAGCGATAGTGACGGACAACGGACGTCAATTCACAACTCAAGACATGCTGGATTTCTGCTCAGAGTGGAATATCAAGAAAATTTTTTCAACACCCTATCATCCACAATCGAATGGTCAAGTAGAGGCAATCAACAAAATCATCAAGCACACCTTGAAAGCTAAGCTAGATGGATTGAAGGGCAAATGGGCGGACGAGCTGCACATGGTTCTGTGGGCATATCGGACGACCACGAGGAATTCTACTGGTGAAACTCAAATCGCGCTCGCGTTCGGAACCGAAGCTGTCATACCAGCAGAGGGGCAGGTCCCAACTTTTCGAGTAGCAAATTATGACGAGCAGTTGAATAACGATGCACAGCTCTCCGACTTGGACTTCCTAGAAGAGCGAAGGCTAACAGCGGACGAGAAGAACGTGGTCTACAAGCAAAGGTCAGAGCGCTATTATAACACCAAAGTACGTGCTCGCCAATTCACTATCGGCCAACTCGTACTTCGACGGGCGACGGAGCAGTCCATTGGCATACTTGGCCCGACTTGGGAGGGTCCGTACCGAATAACGTGCACACTCCTGAACGGATCGTACGAGCTAGAAGATCTGGAGGGCAAGCCGAGCAAGTACCCATGGAACGCGGTCAAGCTAAAGAAGTATTACCAGTAAGTTTTTAATTTTTTCATATTTGTATAGTTTATGTCTAGCCATCATTTCAATACAAGTACAAGTTTTAAATTTCCATCAAGTGTTAGATAAGTTTGAATTTTTAGACAAGGCTCTGCGTAGCCATCTAGGAAACTAAGACGAGCACTCTTTCTTAACGATGCTCGCAAGGTAGTGGCGACGACGATCACTACCTAACAAACAAAAAAGAGTTCAACCGACGAATGGTTGACTCCAAAAGACGAGCACTCTTTCCTAAAAGTGCTCGCAAAAGAAAGACGAGCACTCTTTCTTAACGATGCTCGCAAGGTAGTGGCGACGACGATCACTACATACCAAACAAAAAAGAGTTCAACCGACGAATGGTTAACTCTAAAAGACGAGCACTCTTTCTTAAAGATGCTCGCAAGACTAAGACGAGCACTCTTTCTTAACGATGCTCGCAAGGTAGTGGCGACGACGATCACTACCTAACAAACAAAAAAGAGTTCAACCGACGAATGGTTGACTCCAAAAGACGAGCACTCTTTCCTAAAAGTGCTCGCAAAAGAAAGACGAGCACTCTTTCTTAACGATGCTAACAAGGTAGTGGCGACGACGATCACTACCTACCAAACAAAAAAGAGTTCAACCGATGAATGGTTAACTCTAAAAGACGAGCACTCTTTCTTAAAGATGCTCGCAAGGCAAAGACGAGCACTCTTCCACAAAGATGCTCGCAATAAAAGGAGTTTCAAAAAGACAAGTACTTATTAAAAAATGCTTGCAGAAATTAATCATAACATAAATCGAAAAGCAAGCACATCATAAGCAAAAAGTTCCATTCATTGAAAAGCCTTGAAGGCTGAAATTACAAAAGAGGCCCTAAGTGGCCGAACAGTCCTAAGAAAAACAGAAATAAAATACAAGTAAACTAAGCTACCGGAGCGTCCTCCTCGGCAGGAGCATCCTGCTCGCCGGCAACTTCCTCCTCGTTCACAGGAGCTTCCTGTTCGCCTTGTTGAGGTGGGGAGCCTTGTGGAGGGTTCGAGAAGAGTACCGGAACACCCAAAAGACGAGGGAACAGGAGTCCCAATTCCATCAAAGGAAGCAGAGGGAGTTCTGTTTCCGGCTGAGGATTCTCCTTCATAAGGAGGTCGTCCAAAAATCCGCCGAGCGGAGTCACATCCACTTCCGGATGAACTTCCAGTAATCGATGAATGAGCCCGTGGGCAGTAAGCGCCACCGATAACATGGCCATGCCCCCAGCGAGCTCATTGGTCTCATCTCGCTCATTGGTCAGGTCGACCAGCTCTTGCCGAAGAGTAGCCAGCTCTTCCTCATCAGTTTCAGATTTATGCTGAAGAGTGTTTACCTCGACGCATTTCATTTTCAGCTCGTCCTCGGCAGCCTGGAGGCGAGCACGGAGACGTTCGATCTCTTGAAGATCTTCTTGATCCTTCTTTCGAACCATCTCAAGTTGGGCCTCAGAATCGGCCAACTTTGCCTCGAGGTCGACCACCTTCCTCTCAACAATGGCTTTAGCCTTAGCCATTTGGGTGAGTCTCGCGCTCCTCTCCTCGCTGACCTTGCGGCTCTCGGCGATCTGGACCGCAAGCCTCTCGAGGGTGTATGTGGCACGGGTCATATCGATGGCGGCCAGGCGCGGGTTCTCCAGAGAGCTCTGGTTGTTCACCTCGTCGAACAGCGTGGTCGTCAGCGACCGGGGTACATTCCTCATGACCCTTGCGACGACCGGGTCCAGAGATTCTTGAGGGGCCGCATCCCGCGATCGAAAGAAGCCGAGGAGGTTGTCGTTGTAAGGCTCAACGATCGAGTTCTCGGCAACCCTAAAGAAAAAAGAGAAGAGTTAGAAAAAAGTACTTGAAAGTAGTCTAAAGCTTTATTGATAATAAGCTTACCTGGCAACCCTTGCGGCATCCCAGCCGAGAAGTGTGTTGTCTCCCTGAGCCCTCTCCCCGGCCGACGAGCTCGCTGCGGTCTCTCGCGACCGAGTGCTTCGGGGAGGGGGGGATACGACCTGAGTGGGGGGAGGCGAACTACCCCTCGGCGGAGGAGATCTCCTCGGTGAGACCCTCTGCTCGACAGCAGGTGGACGAGAAGAACCCCCTCGAGTTGTTCTAGCAACTCTCTTAGGTGGAGCCCCCGAGGTCTCCGCCCCTTTCCTTTTCTTGCCGGTACCGTCAACTACCTTGCGCTCACGCAGCATCCTCGCTTGTTGCATCATCCTGCTAGATTTTATGCGATCAACTTCGACGGATGGAGGAAGGTAAGTGACAACTCTCTCTGGAACCACTACTAAGAAAGAAAGACGAGAAGTTAATATTTACGAGGAGTAATGTCACAAAAACTTAGCAAATTCACAAAAAATTTAGAAATATGTTGATACCTGGAGGGAACTCTCGAGTGAAGTGGTGAGGAGGTACTCTGAGACCTGTTCGCTCACGCATACACTCCCTGTTCAAGAAGCGACAGGACCTCTCCAGGTAGCGACGATTGAGAACGCAGCAAATGTGGTATTGGAAGAGGGGTGTAAGACGGTGTTCGGCAGTCTTCTTGCGAGCAGTTTCACCTACAAAAACGAGGAGTTAGTCAGTATAGAAAGAGCGAGCAGAAATAGAAATAACTTACCACGAATTCTTTGATATTCAGTGTCAAGGGGAATGCGATCAGAGGAGCCATCCGGCCTCACTGGACTTTTCCAGTCCCCGGCTACCCACCACCAGTTGGTTTTCCAATCCCTAATCTTGTTGGGAACCCCCTCAACCAATTTGAAATTATCTCGGCCCCTCACGTAGTAGTATCCATGGCCCACTTTCTCTCCGGCCTCGGCCGCCTGAAGAAGATAGTTAATCTCCTTAGGACTGAGCCATGTGTTGCGACATCCGTTCTCGACCGCCACCAGGCCGAACAGTGTAAGAATGCTGATCAGGTTCGACCAACCGTTCGGCAAAATTTGAGAAGGGGCCACCTTCAAGAAATGTAGAAAATTTGAGATACTGGGGTGCAGGGGGAACCTCAGCCCTGCCTCCATCATACCAATGTTGACGGCGACCATCCCCTCTGGCGGCTGGTCGGCCCTCTCATCCGGGCGAGGAATAAAAAAGCAAACATCGGTCGGCAGCTGATACTTTTTTCGAGAGTTCTCTAGCTGGGCCAAGGAGACAGTGCTCGCCTATTTGCTCGCCTCGTATCTCGATTGGGAAGCTGCTCGATGCGGGCGAGGAGCCTCTCGAGGAGGGTATTCGCAGAAATATTTATAATAGGCCTCCCTCGAGACCTCGTCGCCATCCAAACTCTCCCTACCACTCAAAATGTCCTTTATGCTCTCTGCATACTGAACAACTTCCTCGAAGTCCTCGCGGAGACTTCTCGTCAAAGTCTCCTCGACTTGGGCAGTTTCTAGCTGTTCGCCCACCCCTCGATTCAAATCCGGATCACGCAGATCTGAGTCCGTCTCCTCGGCATCACCCTTCTCGGCATCATTGCCGGCATCGTCCCTGTCAGATTCATCGAGCTCGTCGACGTCGACGACCACTGCCTTTCCTAGGTTTCGGACTCCAACGTTTATGGGTTCAGGGGAGTGGATCCTAGAGTCCGAGGAGGATGCCCTCTCCATCAAAGCCAAGGCCAAACGATCTCCGCCGCCGGAATTTTCAGAACCACCCACCAACGGCGGCGGACCACTGTCGGAACCACCACCAAAGCCACCAAACTCCATTTTTTCTTAAAGAAATGGGGGAGAAAGAAGTTTTAAAGAAAGAAATGAGAGTTATTTACCTTTGTATCAATCGAGAACCACCACAAAACTCGCCGGAAAAGCTTGAGAGAGAAGCTTGGAAGGAAGCTTGAGGAAATTCGAAAATGGCAAAAGTGAAAAGTGTTTCAAAGAAGGTGAAAGTCATATTTATAGGCAAAATCGACCAGGGGCCTTTTAGCAAAAAACGGGGTCAAATTCATAATTTTCCCAAAATTTTGGGGTCATTTCCGAAAATGAGTTCGGAAAGTGGCCCCCACGCGCGACCTTTGAGGTCGGCACGCGCCCCACGCGCCAATTTCAAATCCCTTGCGCCGCCCACGCGCCTGACACATGTCAGGTCCGTCATTATGAAAAGTTGCTTCGATAATCGTGCTCGGCGCTGGAGACGAGGCGACCGCCTCCATCACACGTCACCAAGATCTCAAAATTGATTGTGTTGTCGAGAACAATTTTCACCATCCAAGGAGACGACCATACTGCTCGCCTTACCATTCTACGAATACGAAGAAAGGCGACCAGGGGGCAAATGTTATACCTAGTCAAAGGAGTCAATCTTTGACAAGTCAATCCTAGTCACCAGCTTACGTGGCGAGGACCAGTCAACAAAGTCGTGCGACGACTAGTCAACAAGACCAAGAAAATGTAATAGAATAGATGTATTTAATATATTTAAGTGCTCGCTCAAAGATGTTGGCGAGCACATGTTTTAGTTAGCTGCTCGCCTAAATGTGTGGCGAGCACATGTCTATCTTAGCTAGAATAGTCTAAGTATTGAAGCCTTGGGAGACAGCATGGAGCGTGGCGATCACACTCCTCGACATGGTCCTCCGGCGACCACCGTAGCTCAGCTCCTCGGCATCTCGGCGAGGACGAGCACCAGAGGCGGTTTAGCATTAAATGCGCCATCAAATCACCTTTTCGGGCAGAAGATGGGTCCAATAAGGGCGTGCCACGTGTAAAGGGCGGGCAACCCCTAGAAACCACTATATAATGCCTAAAAGAGGCTCATTTGTACACAAGTTACACAATTCCCACAAATCACCCTACCCCAAAGCAATAAACACTCCCAAAGCTCTCAAGCTTTTAGCTTCTCCAAGAAGCTATATCTTTGTGTTCTTCATTGTTCTTGTTTGTTCTTCATAAGATCATCAAGATCATCATAAACAACCTCTTTAAACACGTAATAAACCCCCGATCATTATACATGTTTGTCTCGTGCTAACAAATAGTCCACATCCGAATCAATCATCAAAAGCACGTACAACATAAACATCAAAGAAACATAAACAAATAACCTGACAGATATGAAGAATGTATAAATAAATCAATAAACTTCAAGATATAGTCAAAGAATAACCATACAACTAAAAAATTAAAAAAAGCAATCTAGAAAAATCATCTACTATTCAATAAAAATCATATTTTCCTAACTCTCTTCTCTCACCTCCCTCGCGCTCTCCCTGATTGAATAGAAACAGAAAAAGAAAAGGTGTGTGAACTTTCCAGATCCAAATCCAGGTTCTCCAATTTTAATAATCTATTTCGATTACAGGATGCAATTTACCTTTGGGAAGTATGATTTTCTCCCCCCTCGACGTTGTCGCTTAGATATATGAGCATTGTTGCCACTCTTTGACCACCAAACTTTAAATTAAACTACAAAAAAGAAAACACATTTCTTGAAAACCATTTGATGACAATTAAACCATAAGGTTAAAATTAGCACAACACATTTGGAATGGCACAGAACAAACTTACTATGTCAGAGAAGTAGTCATGGTGGGCCTGTAATCCAAGGGACGACGACACAAATTCATCAGCCATGGTTTTCAATTTGAAAAGCATCTCCTCTAAATCCGTCATCTCCCTCCTAAATACCTCCCCCGCATAATAAACTGAAATTTCTCTAGAAACTCGAAAAACAGAAAATCGGCAACACAAAAAAAAGCTAAAATCGAACAAATACACAATAAAAAGGCGGTCGATCAGAAGAAACTTCGATCTGCAGGACGGGTCTTCAAAATTCCAGTGGGGATGAAACTGGAAAGACGGAAAAGAAAGAGAATGGGTAAAACCTTGCAAACAGTTTGTTGTCTCGGGGGATACAATGTCAATTTCTCTTAATTTTGATAAGAAGTTTTAGAAAAGAGACAAAAATTACCTCCCCAAGCAGAAGGGAATTCAAGAAATTAACTTGATGGTCTTTCTTCTCAGTGGCAATTTCACAAACACCATCGCTGCCCTCCTGAAAAGCATTTCGATCCTAAACAAAAAATTCAAGTAAATTATTCGAACTAAACTAAATTTAGTATCAAGGATCTCACTATTGTCCAAAATTATTAAAAACATATAGGGGTTTGCGACAGACGGTGGCTCTCTCTGATTTCCTGGTTGTGGCGGCAATTAAGTTTTTGGACGACGACCTGTGGGGCTAGGCTTTGATTTCTGAAAAGTTGTAGAGAAATAAACGTTTTTTTTCTTTTACTCAGGGAGAATGTGATCGGTTGTTTGTTTTTAGAAGAGGAAGAACCACCACATCAGCAATAGAAATGTATGACATGTCAAACACATGGCAGAAGGAGAAGGGCTCTCTAATGCACACGTGTCGAAAGCTGGAGAGCCGCATCCTCCTTTTATTATATAAGATTGTGTTGCACTTTTTATAGTTATACTAACTTGCACTTTTTAGTTATAATGACTTACAATTTTCATTAAAAGTTGTGTTGCACTTTTCAATTATAATGACTTACAATTTTTAATAAAAAAATGTGTTTCACTTTTTAGTAATATTGACTTACACTTTTCAACACACACATTTTCGAAAAAAAATTACCAATAAAAAAAATTACAAAAAAAAAAAAAAATAATAATAATAATAATAAAAAAATTGACCAAGTCAAAATTTTTATTTATAATATTCTTGAATATTTAGGGTTTAGGATTGATCAAGCAAACTCAATTTCTTATAAGAAATATAAGACCAATCCTTTATTTTTATATCCATTTTTTTTTTTTACATCCCACGACGCAAGCCATGTTTATTGTATGTTGTTTTTTGACTCAATTTTCTATTTTAGGTTTATCTTTTGGGCTCAGTCTATTTAATTTAGAAAGTATATGTATTGTATCCTTAATATTAACTTAGGGTTAATTTGTGTCCACATTCATGGTGAATAATAAGAAATCATCTCTTCTACCTGTGGACGTACGTAAAGCACACAATTTTGTATTTTTGTTTGTCGATTTTTTTTTCATCTATTATAACAAAATTAAAAATTGCAAAAATACTTTCACCATGTTTTTTAAAGGATTTTCACCAAACCTTTTCAATAGAGTCCGATTATTTCCACATATACAATTATGTAGAAACACCCCGAGATTAGTACACCCACCCTTATGTTTGCTATTAGGAAATACACCCACTATCAACTACCTATTTTACCCTTTCATAAGAAATACTTCCCCTTTCTATGAAAGGTGTGCTCATATTTTTAAAAAATGTAGATGAAATAGATAAAATAAGCATGTTGTAGAATTGTCGTGGAACAAAATAAAGTAATTATTTTCATAAAAAAATTGATGGACAAATAAATAATAAAAGTGAACATAATTTTAACAGACAAATATTGTATCTCAATTCTCTCTCTCACCCACCTAATCCCTCCTTCGTTCCTTTTCCAATTGACTTGCAGTAACCCCAAAATCAAATCAATTCAATCTAGTTGAGATGGGTTGTATCAAGAAGGATACGAGTTAACTAATACTCCCGCCGTCCCGCAATTACTTTTACACTTTCTTTTTCGGGACGTCCCACAATAATTTTCACACCCTTAAAATATAAAATCATTTATAAACTACACCCTCACAATATTCTCAATTTTAACAAATGTCATTACTTTTTCTCCACACTTACACAAAAGTCAACTCATTTCTTTACTTTATACATAAAGATTTACAAAATTACCCCTCAAAATCTCCACTAAATTGCCACTTCACATGTGAAAGTAATCACGGGACGGAGAGAGTAAATATTTTCAGAATTACATTAAAATAATAAAGATATTAAGAGGCTTGCGTAAATAACCCAACTCTTTTCAATATCAAGTAAAGGCAAGCCAGGAACTTGTGGCCCAACTAATTATAAGCTGTGAATCTTAACATTTCGGGCACGGTTATATGTACACATGATATTGATGAGGACATCTATTGAGAATTTTTTTAACAAATTAGTGACATACGGAGTATGAAATATCAGTTCTATCATTTTTTTTAAAAAAATGTGATAAGTACACCCACCTGATTTCACACCGAAATTCTATTCGTCTCCCTAACCACGTAATAAATTCAAACCCTCACAAAACGATTTTAATACCTGGATGCAAATGGACGCGCGATGCTATGAAAGAAAATGGTCATTGCAGGCGCAGCGCTGAAGAGGAAGAGGCGGCAAATGAAGGGCGGTTATATTTTGAAGGGAGTTATATTAGAGTGGGTGTCCTCATCAATATTGTGTGTGCCTATAACCGTGTCCTGACACTTCTAATGCCTCGTTTGATGTAATTAAGGGTTTGACTATCTGCACCTCCAACCTGTTTAAATGCACACCCCCAATTGATGCACTCTCCCTCAATTTTGATTAGGATAGATGCACTCCCCTGAAATTGTCTTAAATGTCATTTTTATCATTTTAGTGTTTTTTATTTATTACCACCCCACTGTTAGATGCACCCTACCCCAAATCCTAATTTTATCACCTTATTTATTTTTTCTTTCTCACTTTCTTCCTTCTTCCCCAAATTTCTTTTTTGACAACAAGGATCCCTACAAACAATTAGAACAGGGGATACAATCCCAGAAATTAGGGACATCTTCCAAACTCTCTACGTCTTTCATGAGAAATGGTAGAGTGAACAGCTCTCTGAGCCTGAAGATGAGCTTTCATGTTATCAACCCGAGATATGTGATAGAACTTGCACACTACAAATTCATTTGCCATACGAGTAATTCTTCGGGCTATACTACATTCCGGCGCCAAATAATGGTCATTGTCATTGTTGCTACAAAGAGCAAGCGCTTGCATAGAATCTGACTTAATAATAATTATGTTCAATTGAAGCCTCAAAGCCAATTTAAGTACCATCTCCACAGCTACAAGTTCTGATCCCAGCGGAGAGCGTTGGGGATGGATACTCTTGGAAAAAGACTCAACAACTCTCCCTTCTACGTCATAGATTACGCCTCCCACCCCGTACTTAAGCTGATCAAGATTAAAAGCACCGTCTACTTCAATGCAATAACACCCAGTCTCAGTAGGGTCACTCCCCAGGGGGATCGAATTAATGCAGCAGCCTGGGGTTATCACCTTCATATTTGCATCTTGGAACCACAAGAGGTATTCTAATGCAATAATCCCAGTGTTACTCTTAATTCCCCTCCTAATCATGCCCTCTTCATGCAATACCTAGCACCTGCTTTTCCAAACTGCCAAGATATCATGATGAATTGTTCAAACTCCTGGGATGTATGATCATTTTTAATAGCCCACAAGAGGTCAGAAATACTTAGCGTTCTATGCTTCTTGATGAATGTCCACCACTTTACACTTTTCCAAATATCCTTCACTCCCTTACAGAAGAAAATAACATGCCTTGAAGATGGCTCAAAAGATCCGCAAAGGCAACAAATTTGGTTACAGGGGATATGCCTTCTGATAAGGTTACCTTCCGAGGCTATAATGTCAAGGTAAAGCTTCCACCCGAATATTCGGTCCTTCGAGAGGCACCCTAGTTTTCCACAGAAAATTCCACCATTGAGTGATACTCTCTCCATTTGAAGTATTGGCCCAATCGCCTCGCATCCGTCCAAGCTTAAGGCTTTCCATATATCCCGACTTAACCAAATACCTTCCCAGGGTGTCATATTTCCAGAACCTACTGTCCTCTTCATCATCATTGTTCACGGTGGTTCTAAGAATTCCCTCAACTTCGTAGGGTAAAAAGGCCACCCTTATCATATCTTGGTTCCACGCTCGATTAGCATCCAGGAATTCAACGGGGCTTCTTCCTGAGGCAATGTTGGATTTAATAAATCCTCCCTCAAGACCATTGACCCAAGCATGTTTGAAAAGAGTGATATTGCGACCAGCACCAATAGTCCATCTAATGCCACTCTGGAGTACTGGAAAGCTAGAAACCAGAGACCTCGAAATAAAGGAAGGATTGTTCCCTACAGATGCCTCTAAGATATCATAATGCTTGAAGTATCGAGCCTTGTAAACCTGTGCTACAAGAGATGATGGTCTTTCTATCATTCTCCAAACTTGTTTAGCAAGTAGGGCTTGATTAAAGTGAATCAAACTCCTAAAGCCAATACCCCCTTCCTCCTTGGGTTTGCATAAGGTTTCCCATTTCAACCAATGCATTCCAGGACGTCCTTGATTGCATCCCCACCAAAAATCAGCTATGATTTTCTCCATTTCACTACAGATTTGGATTTGAATTTTAAAGCAGGACATAGCGTAAGTCGGTATAGCTTGGAGAATTGATTTAATCAATACTTCTTTCCCTCCCTTCGAGAAATTTCTATTCTTCCAGTTATCCACCTTTGCTTTAAGCCTGTCAATGAGAAAGGAAAATTGCATCCTTTTCCCCCTGATGGAAAAATTAGGAAGGCCAAGATACATTTGGTGACCTTGAGAGCTTCTGACATTAAAAAGACAAGCCATAATCTGTTCTTGAGCATTCAACGCAGTGAACGGGCTAAAGAGAATGGAAGACTTCTCATAATTAATCTTTTGGCCAGACGCCTTTTCATACTTGCTCAAAGCCTCCTTTAAATTTACAGCGTATTCCGGTTTGGCCTTGAAAAAAACAAGACTATCATCTGCAAAAAAGAGATGAGATATCATAGGCGCTCCTCGTGCGATGCGGATACCATCTATCAATCCTAACCCAGTAAGATTGTTAATGTATGATGATAAGCCTTGAGCACAATGAGAAAAATAAAATGGGATAACGGATCCCCTTGTCGAAGGCCTCGTGAAGGTTTCACATGACCCAAGATCGTATTATTCACTTTGAATGATATGACACAGAACTGATACATCTGGAAATGAGTTCTCTAAATTTGACTGGAAAATCCATTTTCTTCAACTGCTCATCTAAGAACTTCCATTCTATGCGATCATAAGCCTTGCTCATGTCGAGTTTCAACGCCGCATAACCTGTGGCACTCTTGTTATGTCGAAGCCAATGCATGCATTCATAGCTAATTAGAATATTATCAAAAATTTGTCGGTTAGCGATGAATGCACTCTGATTAACATCAATAATTGTGGGGAGTATATTTTTTAGGCGGTTGGCAATCGTTTTGGCTATAATCCGATAACTTACGTTGGTTAGACTGATAGGCCGAAAATGATTCGAAGTAAGAGGAGCCTGAATCTTGGGTATTAGAGTGATTAGGGTGGTGTTCCAATCATCCAAAACCCCATTGTCATTTAAGATCTTACAAGCTGCGTCCAAAAAATGTTACCCTATAAATTCCCACATCTCCTGGAAAAACCGTGCGTTAAAACCATCAGGACCTGGAGCTTTGTTGGGATCATGACTAAAAACCGCCCTTTTATTTTCTTCTCTACTATAAGGTCGATCCAAGAGTGTTATCAAATCAATCGGAACTCGGTCAGCAGTATGCGAAACAATTTGATCCACCTCTTCCAAAGAAGGATTAGCGGATGTGAAGAGTCTTCCCCAAATTTCACCACTACCGCCCCTCAGCCATCCACCGCCCCCTGCCGACCTCTGCCGCCCCAACGCCGCCCTCCCTCCCCCCTCTCTCACGCTGTTGTTGTGCATATTGGAAATGAAACAACTCCCTCCCACCCACCCTCCATCCATCCCTTGCCCTTCCCCACACTTGCCCTTTTCCCCCCTTCTCCTGAACACAAGTTGGCAGGTATGCATTCTTCTTTCTTTCTTTTTTTTTTTTTTTATGACACACCAGAGTCGACCATATACATTCTCGTCGGCAAATTATTATCGACGAGAGTGTATATGGTCGACCCTGGTGTGTCGATTTTTTTTATTTTTTCAACAATCATTGGTCGACCATATACATTCTCATCGACAACAATTTGTCGATGAGAATGTATATGGTCGACCCTAATGTGTTGAAATTTTAAAAAAAATCTGAAATTTTGAAGTTCTTTTTTATTGGAATTTCTGAGTTTTTTAAATGATGTTGGATGTTGAAAGTGGTGGCAGCGGCGGTGGCCGGAAATAGTGGTGGTGGTTGCGATTAGGGTTAGAGTTTAAATGTTGAAACTTGAAAGGAAAGTGTAATTAGTAGTGGGGGTGCATTTAGTAATGGTATTTTTTTTAAAGGATATTTTAAGTTTTTTACACCATTATTAAATTAATAAATTGAAAGGGGAGTGCATTTAAATAAGTCGGAGGTTCATATAGTCAGACCCCGTAATTAATAGGCCATGACCCAAATCTTATAGGGGAAAGCCCAATAATTATATCATTGTGGGTCTGTGGCACAAGTGAAAGACAAATGGACACGTAAATTGCGTATACATCAATCACAAAAACCATAACTTAAATTAAATTTTGGACAAATTTTAGTGATGTTATGTCATACTTCTTCCGTTCCACTAACTTTTGTTTCATTATTATTTAAATATTTGACATTTACTCATTACTTCGGGCCTCTGGTTTCATTGAGCAAAGGCTACTTCAACATCAGTATTAGCTCTGAAATGGATAGGGATCGTATTTTCAGACGACGCTCGTGGCAGCTGAACCCAGGGGTTATTCACCTTCAGAGATGGGTACCAGACTTCAACCCGAACAACATACGTTCCAGCATGGCTCAAGTTTGGGTTAGGCTTGCTGACCTTCTTATGGAATACTGGGATCCGATTGCTTTGGAGGCATTGACTTCATCTTTGGGTACCCTAATCAAGATCGACGACATAACTCTGAAGCGTGACATGGGGCATTATGCCCGCCTACTGATTCAGATTGATATGCACAAGGCCATTCAAAACCGTATTATGTACCAGCATGCGGGTCATAGTTGGTTTGCTGCGGTCTTCTAAGAGAAGCTTCCAGAGTTTTGCACATATTGCCACGTCATTGGACACTCTCTGGCTGTTTGCAGGAAATCGATGAGAGAGGGACAGGGTCGTCAGGACCGTGAGGGACAGGGTCACCAGGACCATAAGGATCAAGATCGTCAGGACCAGAGGAGGAGAAGTCGTCGTCGTACTCAATCCTAAGGTCGTCAGGACCAGAGGAGGAGAGGTCGTCGTCGTACTCGATCTCTCCGCCGCCAGGGCCCTCTCTCCCCTACAGGCACTTCTGACCCCACTTTCAGCTCTAGTTACCACTACCCCGCCTCTGGAGGCCTACTTGGAAGGGGAGACCCATTTGGGAGAGGAGGACCATGCAACAGAGGATCAACATGATCCAGCTATGGGGACCACCTACTCAATTTCGTTGGACAATGCTTTTGGGGCGCTCTCAGAGGAGAACTTAGACACAACACTTAAAAGTAATCGGGCCTTTGAAGAACAGTTGGTGGAGGATGCTTTACAGGAGGAAGGGGGCCACCCGGACCCTATTGGGGCGTCGACCTCCACGTATCAGCCTTTCACACAGAAGGCTCCACCTTTGGTCGTGGCAGTTCGGAAGGCCACCGCTAGAGCGAAGAGTTCCACCACCACTAGGGTGCTTTTCCAGCCGAATCGTACTATTAAGAAGACTCGTGAGCCTCTCGCCCACCACCGGGAACGAGCCAAACATGAATCCACAAATGCTTCTACGGTTCCACACTTTGATGAGCTGAACAGAGGAAGAAGTGCTCCAGATTACGACTCTCTTAGGTATACAACTAATGCGTCATTTATGGTAGAATATCTAGTTTGACTGAGCTCGGGGGTGTTGTCTGATTCGGGTGGAATTTACACACTTTAGATGCACATGTGAAGCTCATTTTGATATTTATTTCATTGATTTATGGGGTGATTATCATTGTTTTGGTCGAAATAAGAGAAAGGTAGTGTTTTGTCGATTTTGTAGGTAAAACGATGGAATTTGGGAGCAAAACACATACCACAAGTCATTGGATCGGAAAGATGAGTGAACCATTAGATCTGGCTCGAAAGATGGAGTGGAATAGCAAAAAGAATCGAGTCGATCGGAGGTCGGAAGCTCAAGATACGGAGGGACGAAGTTGGAGGACGAAAACGAAGGATGGAGGAGTTAATACGAAGTATTGGCCCGGCCGGGTTACATTACCCGCCCGGCCGGGCGGCCAAGCCCAGAATTTCACCAATTTACGAAGGTTTGGCCCGGACGAGCGACATCACTCGCCCGACCGGGCGATAAAATGATGAAATTTTGGCCATTTACGAAGTTATGGCCCGGCCGGGTGGAAAAGTGGCCCGGCCGGGTGGTCGAACAAGCCAATTTTCGCCCCATTTATGAAACTTCCGCCCGGCCGGGCGGCACCATTCGCCCGCCCGACCGGGCTACTCACCCCCTGTTTTGTAATTTTCAACCAACACTCCCACCCGGCCGGGCCAACCCATTTTTGGTGCGAAACTTGTATTTTCTCCATTTTCAAGGGACCAACTTGCAATTCTTACACTCAAACCCTACCCCAACAATATAAATACCTCCATTCTTAAATTCAAAACTATCTTACCCCCTTCTCAAGAAGTTCTACACACAATCACACATTTGGAGGTTTTCATCATCTACTTCTTCAATTCTTCATCAATTCAAGCAAGGAAGCCACCATTAGCTTGGGAATTTCATTCCTCACCATACAATAGTCTAAGTTTTCTTTTCCTTTCACTTTTTATTGCTTTTATATTAGTTTTCTTTGTAGTTGGATTATGTTGTTGATTGGCTAGAACACTTTTGGTTTTAGAGCCTTGTAAATACTTTTGATGAAGTTTATGAATTAATGTTTTGCTTATTTGGTGTTTGTGTGGCTTAATTATATTTGGATGCTTGATTTTCATTGCAAAATATGTCATTAGTGTACAATAGTGATGTGTTGATCTTAGTTAATTGAAATTAGATTGAGAAATCTATTTTGATTGATTGATTGCAAGCATTTGACCTAATTTTATTGTGAGATTGAAAGATGATCAATGATTAGGAAGATGTGTGATGATCCTAGGAGCTTGATTGGGTTCTATGATGCAATTTAGGTAGAGATACTAAGTTGTGTGATATTTCCCTTTGGATTATTTGGATTGAAGAAACTTTTAATTCATTATTATGTGATCAATCTTATAGACAAAGCATGAACATCACTTAAGTAGATAGTTAATCATAGATGGATTCACTAGTATTACATGTGTTTTAGAACCTACTTTCTCTTAATCGAGTTTTAACCGTATTTTCTTCGTTTTGTGATTTGCATGAGCATTTGTTGATCGATTTCATATTACTCTTTTATTGTTTATTCGTGACATTTGGTAGGCAATTTTAGGGTAATTCACCACTCAAACTTAATCGATCACGTCTATTTAGAACTTATATCGACAAACTCCACTTTTATCACTACACCTCTCCGTGGGATCGACCTCGTACTTACTTCACTACAATATACACCGTATACTTGCGGTCATGTATTTTAGAGTTGTTAAATACGTGAATCAAGTTTATGGCGCCGCTGCCGGGGAGGTTTTGTAGTTCTAGAGTGTAGGTCGATAGAGTTTTAGTCTAGACACTTTATTTGCTTTCTTTAGTTTCAAAAAATCCCAAAAATATTTGTGTTTGTTATTTTGATCTTACTTGCAATTCTCACTCTCTTTTGAACTCTTGATAGGCATGGCTTATGATCACACGCTCTAGGAGGAACCAACAAGAAGTGATACCTTTAGACTTGGAGATCGAAGCCAATTGTCGAAGAAGGAACGCTGAAAGGAGAAGAATTGAGTTAGAAGCTATGAATAGAAGAGAGAACCCGATCGTGGAAGAGGCCGAGGAGGAAGTTGAGAACTAAAGGGTTGACGGATTTGTAGAGCCAAATGGGAATGGAGGTAATCAACCTCAAAGAGTGTTAAGGGACAACTTTCATCGGAGAGTTGGAGAGAATGTTGGTGTGGAAAGAGATGGAAGGCCAAGGGAGGATGAGGAACCACAACAAGTTTTGAGAGACCACTTCCGTCCGATACCAAGGCCGTATGGAGGAGCGGGTCGGGAACCCGTGGATGCCCACAACTTCGAGCTCAAGCCGGCCTTGATTGTTATGGTGTAAAACAATCAATTTGGTGGGCTTTCCAAGGAGGATCCTAACCTCCACTTGTCTCAATTCCTCGAGATAAGTGGAACAGTTAAGATCAATCGAGTTCCACAAGACTACATCTGTTTGCAACTATTCCCCTTCTCACTCCGGGACCGAGCTAAGCAATGGTACCTCTCTCTTGATTTGAGGACCATTGAGAATTGGACCGATCTTGTTGATGCATTCCTAATGAAGTATTTCCCTCCGAGCAAGACTATCCAATTTCGAGGGGAGATATCTTCATTTAGTCAAGACGATGATGAGTCATTGGCCGAGGTATGGGAGCGCTTCAAAGACCTCATTAGAAGTTGCCTACAACACGGTTTTTCAAGAGACCAACTAATATGCTACTTCTACAACAGGATGGATCACCGTACAAGAGGGATGGTAGACGCTTCGGCCGGTGGAGGATCGTTGTTAGGAAAGACAACGGAGGAAGGTTACATACTTTTGGAAGAGATGGCTCAGAACGGAAATCAATGGCCATCCGAGAGAAGATAAAACCGAAAGATTTCCTCAACTCAAGAACCTGAGGATTTTGCAACTTTATCCAACAAGATGGATAAGTTGACTTCTCTAATGACGGCCAAGGCATTAGTGGGACCAAGTGATGATCAATACGAAGAGGCCCACTACATGAACAACCAAATGGACCGGAATTTTAGAGAAAGAGGGTGGAACGAGAGGCAAAACCGGGAGAATCGTCCTAATCCGAATCAATATCATCCCGGTTTGAGGCAACATGAGAACTTCTCCTATGCCAATCCAAGGAATGCCATTCAACGACCACCAAATTTCAACGTGAGAGATGGAATGATCGTTGAACCTTCATCAAAGCCGTCTTTGGAAGATATGTTTGGAACATTCATGGGAGAGACAAAGAACTACATGGCAAAGACTTGATGAACAAGGGGAAATGATCAAGAATGTGGCAAACAACATGAAAGCCATGGAGAAGCAAATGAGCCAACTTTCTAATGTTGTTGGAAGTCAACACACTCCGGTGCAATTTCCTTCAAACACGGAGCTCAACCCCAAGGAGCAATGCAAGGCTATAAAACTAAGAAGTGGGACAAAGTATGAGGGGCCCAAGATGCCACAAGAGGAGGAAATGGTAATGGCACCTAAGGGTTTTGACAAAGAAGAAGGCCAAGAGAAAGAAAAGCAAGAAAAGTTAGTAAGGGAAGAAAAGGAAGCAAGGGGGGAAGAAGAGAAAGAAGGGGAGAAGAAGAGTGAGGAGGCAATCCCTCCATAAGACAAAGGCAAGAATGTAGTGCCTCTCCCATACCCTCAAAGGTTGAAGAAAAAGGGTTTGGACAACAAATTTGCCAAGTTCGTGGAGATGTTCAAGAAGATCCACATCAATATCCCCTTTGCCGAGGCTCTTGAACAAATGCCTCACTATTCCAAGTTCTTGAAGGAAATCATGTCAAACAAGAGGAAGATGGTGGAGTATGAGACGGTGCACTTAACCGAAGAGTGTAGTTCCATAATCCAAGCTAAGCTACCTCAAAAGCTTAGAGACCCCGGATCCTTCACTTTGCCTTGCGTCATTGGAGATGGAGGTACATTTAGAGCTTTATGTGATTTGGGAGCTAGTATAAATCTTATGCCTCTATCCATCTTTAAGACTCTTGGTTTGGGAAAGCTCACACCGACAACGATGAGCCTCCAATTAGCGGATAGATCGATGACATACCCCTTGGGTATAGTAGAGGATGTATTGGTCAAAGTTGACAAGTTTATCTTTCCGGTAGACTTTGTGGTTTTGGATATAGAGGAGGACAAATACATCCCGTTGATCTTGGGAAGGCCATTTTTGGCAAACGGATGGGCTATCATAAATGTGAGGAAAGGGGAGTTGGAGCTTCAAGTGAACAATGAGAAAGTCTTGTTCAACATTTACAAGGCTATCAAATTCCGGGATGATGAGGATGAGGTCTTCGAGTGCAACATGATCAATAGTGTGCAAGCTTGTGTGGATATGCACATGGAGAAGAGCAATTCAAAAGATCCATTTGACTTTTGCATAAGAAACTCTCTTACTTCACCCTCTCTTACTCCTTTTGATTTTAACTATGATGAGCTTGATGATATAGAATTGTTTGAATATATGTGTTCTCTTGATGTTCTACAGGAGCTCTCAATCAAGAAGGAAGAGAAAATCATGGAGACACGACGAGAATCCAAGTTTGGGGGGGGGTTTTACTTGAAGAGTGTCAAAGATTTCCTAACAAAAATCTTGACATTTGGCCCTCATGTTTCTCGTTGGAGGGACCAAAGGATGGAGCTAAAGAGGAACCGAAAGCTCAAGAGAAAGGGAGGAAGCTAGACTTGAAACCACTTCCGGATCACTTGAGATATGCATATCTCGAACAAGGTGACCTCTTTCCTGTTATTGTTGCTTCACACTTGCATGATATTGAGTTGGAAAAATTGCTTAGGGTGCTTAGAACTTATAAATCGGCTATTGTTTGGGATATTTCGGATTTGAAGGGTATACCGGCTCATATTTGCATGCATAAAATTAGACTAGATGAGTCTATTAAGCCTAAAGCCCAAGGTCAAAGAAGATTGAATCCTATCATGCAAGAGGTAGTGAGAAAAGAGGTGTTGAAGTGGTTAGATAATGACATAATTTTTCCCATAAGTGATAGTGAGTGGGTGAGTCTAACACAAGTGGTACCTAAGAAAGGGGGCATGACTATTGTTACAACCAAAGCCTTAGAAGCAATTGCTACTAGGACCATTGTGGGGTGGAGAGTATGCATTGATTATCGCATGTTGAATAATGCCACTAGGAAAGACCATTTTCCTTTGCCTTTTATTGATCAAATGTTGGATAGGATGGCAGGATACGAGTATTATTATTTTCTTGATGGTTACTCGGGATACAATCAAATTTTGATTGATCCTAAGGACCAAGAGAAATCAACTTTTACTTGCCCTTATGGTACTTTTGCTTGTAGGAGAATGCCATTTGGATTGTGTAATGCCCCCGCCACCTTTCAAAGATGTATGATGGCTATATTTCATGGCATGATTAAAAACACAATGGAGGTGTTTATGGATGACTTTTCCGTATTTGGTTATTGTTTTGATACATGTCTACGTAACCTCTCTTGTGTTTTGCAAAGATGCATAGATATTAACTTGGTGCTCAATTGGAAGAAGTGCCACTTCACGGTGAAGGAAGGAATTGTGCTTGGGCACAAGGTCTCGGCTAAAGGACTTGAGGTGGATAGAGCAAAAATTGTGGCAATCGAGAAGCTACCTCCACTAACCAATGAGAAGGCGGTGAGAAGTTTTCTTGGGCATGCCGGATTTTATAGAAGATTTATCAAGGACTTTTCGAAGATAGCCAAGCCCATGTGTTCATTGTTGGAGAAAGGTGTCACTTTCATCTTTAGTGAGGAGTGTGTGAAGTCATTTGAGATATTGAAGGAGGCATTGATCAAAGCTCCCGTGTTGGTGACACCCGATTGGAGTCAACCTTTTGAGGTCATGTGTGATGCTAGTGATTATGCCATTGGAGTAGCTTTGGGTCAAAAGAGAGACAAGCTCTTTCGTGTGATCTACTGTGCAAGCAAGACCTTGAATCCGGCTCAAACGAACTACACCACAACGGAGAAGGAGATGCTAGTCGTGATATATAGCTTTGACAAGTTTAGAGCATATTTGGTGGGAGCTAAGACCATAGTATACACGGATCACACGGCTCTTAAGTATTTGATTGGGAAGAAAGAGGCCAAACCGAGGTTGATACGATGGGTGCTCATTTTGCAAGAGTTTGATGTGGAGATTAGAGATAGAAAAGGGTGTGAGAATGTGGTGGCGGATCATCTCTCAAGACTTGAGAATGTGGAGGAAAAAGACGTCCAAGTCCCTATCAAGGAGTGGTTCCCCGATGAGCAAATTCTTGCTATCAAAGAAGTATGTCCATGGTTTGCCGACTTTGTGAATTACATTGCCACCGGAACACATCCACCAAATCTCGCATTCCATCAAAAGAAGAAGTTTTACCATGATGTCAAGTTCTATATTTGGGAGGACCCATTCCTTTATAGATGGTGTTCGGATATGATCATGAGGAGGTGCCTAGCGAAAGATGAGTGGGAGAAAGTGATTGAGGAGTGTCATTCATCCCCTTATGGAGGGCACTTTGGAGCAAACCGGACGGCCCACAAAGTTCTTCAAAGTGGTTTTTATTGGCCATCCATCTTTAGAGATTGTGAAGTTTTTGTGAAGAAATGTGACAAGTGTCAAAGGATGGGAAATATCTCAAAAAAGCATGAGATGCCTATGAAGAATGTGATTGAAGTGGATCTCTTTGATGTGTGTGGAATAGATTTTATGGGGGCCTTCCCAACTTCTCATGGATTTTCAATTTTCATACATCCTTTTGGCTATTGACTATGTCTCTAGATGGATTGAGGCCATTCCAACCACTACAAATGATGCTAAGGTAGTCCTCAACTTTTTGAGGAAGAACATTTTCACTCGTTTTGGCACTCCAAGAGCACTAGTAAGTGATGGTGGTTCACACTTTGGCAACCGATGGCTAGATCAACTCTTGACAAAATATGGAGTGAAGCATAGAGTGACCACACCTTATCACCCTCAATTTAATGGACAAACGGAGCTTGCCAATCGAGAAGTGAAACAAATCTTGGAGAAGACCGTTGGGATAAAGAGGAAAGATTGGGCCATCAAGTTAGATGATGCTCTTTGGGCATATCGAACCGCCTACAAGACACCTTTAGGCACATCTCCTTATCAACTTGTGTATGGCAAGTCTTGCCATCTACCCGTGGAAGTGGAGTTTAGAGCTCGTTGGGCTATTAATGAGTTGAATTTTGATCTTAAGGCATCCGGAGAAAGAAGGAAGATGATGCTCAATGAGTTTGATGAGTTTAGGAATGAAGCCTTTGAGAACTCTAAGATTCACAAAGAAAGGGCCAAGAAATTTCATGACAAGATGATTGAGAGGAGGGAGTTCCAAGTTGGAGAACAAGTCTTATTGTTCAACTCAAGGTTGAGGCTATTTTTGGGCAAGTTGAAGTCAAAGTGGTCGGGGCCCTTTGTGATTAAGAATGTGACGCCCATGGGAAATGTGGAACTTATTGGTAAAGATGGAACAACCTTTGTGGTGAATGGTCAAATAGTGAAGCACTATTTTGGAAACGATCAACTTCGAATGGTGGAGTCGCTTCGATTGGATGAGGCTTAAAAGTAGAAAGAAACCGTCCGGCATAGGACGTTAAAAATAGCGCTTCTTGGGAGGCAACCCAATGTTTTATTGCTTTAGTAGTTTTGATAGCTTAGTTTCTTTGTAGGTATGGATGAGGAGCATTGTGGACATTATATCTTGGAGAATGAAGAAGAGGCAAAACTAACTTTGGAAAGAGGGAAGCAAGTGTTGCAATGGTGATCTTTGAAGAGCATTGGATGTGCAAGGAAAGAGGTAACAAATTGTAGCCCCAAACTTAGAATTTTTACATGGTAAAATTCTAAGTTTGGGGGAGTTATTTTTCTTTTATTTTTCTACTATTTGTTACCCTTTGCACCGGTTCGTCATTCTACTTGTGTTACATTTTGCACCGACGCACACTTAGCTTTCATATGCTTAGATCAATTGAGTTGGTTTTGTTTATTTGTTGGTTAGTGTAGTTATGGTGAAGTGTAAGCATGAATAATCATTGGAATCCATAGTTGAGTAGTGTAGTGATGTCTATTTGCTTTGAATGTATGCATGATTGGTTTTTTTTTTTTTTTTTTTATGGAAGTTAAATACCTATCCTTTTTTCCCCTCCCCATGACTCGAACCCAGGACCTAAGGCCTAGGTAGTGGTGCTCTAACCACTTGAGCTATCTCACTTTGTCATGTATGCATGATTGGTGATGAGTAGTAGTATCATATTGTGTTCATATTTGTTATCTTTGATAGCATGAATGCATGATGTGTTGTTGTTTGGGAACATTTGATGAATGTGAGAGTCCTATTGAATAAACCGGTGAGAATTGAGCCCTGAATCGAACATGTAATCCGGTTTAGTTCATTTGAGAGTGGATTAGGTTATTGCTAGTGATCCTAGAACTTGCCCAAGTTCTTGTTTGAAAGCATGATTGTGTGAAACTTTGTGATATGATATAGGCCATCTTGTTCTAAAGAGTCACTTAGCCAAAATTTCCTAAAATCGAAGTAATCTTTCGTAGTTAGCCCCTTTGAGCCTAATTCCTCATTTTCTTGGCAAACTACAATGTTAACCACTTAGCCTTTTTGAGCCTTTGACACCTACATCTAGTGGGGGATAAAAGACAAAGTGGATAAACATGTGCTTGAACATCTTTGGTGAAAGGAGAAATTGGAAAAGTTGAAAGAAAAGGAGAAAAGATGAAAAGAAAAGAGGGACAAAGAGCCCCAAAAGCTTGAAAAGAAAAAGATGGTTCAAAAAGATGAGGTGATGAATGCTTGAAAAAAAAAATGAAAAGTGAGGATGAAGTTTGTAAATTTTGAAGGTGAAAGAACAAATTGTAAAACAACAAACTTTGTCCTCCATTAGAAGAGTCACAATTCCCAAATTCATCATACCTTGTCCAAAGAGCCAATGTTACGTCCTTGATTAAGCCATATTGATCACATTGTTGAACACTTGAGTGTTGTAGAAAGTAGAATGTGGGTAAGCATATAGTGATTGCATAGCATAACTTGATTGATGAGTGCATTAATATCCTCAATTTGTTTGTGTGTTTGAGAGAAAACACTCTATCATGTGAGTAGAGGACTTGTGCATTCCTTGATCTATGAGTGTGAATTACAATAATGAGCCTATGATCTTCATTGAGAAATCACTTTGAGAAAGAGATATGACTACACATTACTTTGCATGTGTGATTTGCATTGAATATTCCATTGTGATCATTCCACCCTCATTGCTTTAAGTGCTTAGTTGTTTGAGGACAAACAACATTTTAAGTTTGGGGGGGTTTGATTCGGGTGGAATTTACACACTTTAGATGCACATGTGAAGCTCATTTTGATGTTGATTTCATTGATTTATGGGGTGATTATCATTGTTTTGGTCGAAATAAGAGAAAGGTAGTGTTTTGTCAATTTTGTAGGTAAAACGATGGAATTTGGGAGAAAAACACATACCACAAGTCATTGGATCGGAAAGATGAGTGAACCATTGGATCCGGCTCGAAAGATGGAGTGGAGTAGCAAAAAGAATCGAGTCGATCGGAGGTCGAAAGCTCAAGATACGGAGGGACGAAGTTGGAGGACGAAAACGAAGGATGGAGGAGTCAATACGAAATATTGGCCCGGACGGGCTACATTGCCCGCCCGGCCGGGCGGCCAAGCCAAGAATTTCACCAATTTACGAAGGTTTAGCCCGGCTGAGCGGCATCACTCGCCCGACCGGGCGATAAAATGATGAAATTTTGGCCATTTACGAAGTTATGGCCCGGCCGGGTGGAAAAGTGATGAAATTTTGGCCATTTACGAAGTTATGGCCCGGCCGGGTGGAAAAGTGGCCCGGTCGAGCGGTCGAACAAGCCAATTTTTGCCCCATTTACGAAACTTCCGCCCGGCCGTGCGGCACCACTTGCCCGCCCCGCCGGGCCACTCACCCCCTGTTTTGTAATTTTCAACCAACACTCCCACCCGGCCGGGCCAACACATTTTCAGTGCCAAACTTGTATTTTCTCCATTTTCAAGGGACCAACTTAAAATTCTTACACCCAAACCCTACCCCAACACTATAAATACCTTCATTCTTAAATTCAAAACCATCTTACCCCCTTCTCAAGAAGTTCTACACATGCACAATCACACACATTTGGAGGTTTTCATCATCTACTTCTTCAATTCTTCATCAATTCAAGCAAGGAGGCCACCATTAGCTTGGGAATTTCATTCCTCACCATACAATAGTCTTTTGATTGGCTAGAACACTTTTGGTTCTAAAGCCTTGTAAATACTTTTGATGAAGTTTATGAATTAATGTTTTGCTTATTTGGTGTTTGTGTGGCTTAATTCTATTTGGATGCTTGATTTTCATTGCAAAACATGTCATTAGTGTACAATAGTGATGTGTTGATCTTAGTTAATTGAAATTAGATTGAGAAATCTATTTTGATTGATTGATTGCAAGCATTTGACCTAATTTTATTGTGAGATTGAAAGATGATCAATGATTAGGAAGATGTGTGATGATCCTAGGAGCTTGATTGGGCTCTATGATGCAATTTAGGTAGAGATACTAAGTTGTGTGATATTTCCCTTTGGATTATTTGGATTGAAGAAACGTTTAATTCATTATTATGTGATCAATCTTATAGACAAAGCATGAACATCACTTAAGTAGATAGTTAATCATAGATGGATTCACTAGTATTACATGTGTTTTAGAACCTACTTTCTCTTAATCGATTTTTAACCGTATTTTCTTCGTTTTGTGATTTGCATGAGCATTTGTTGATCGATTTCATATTACTCTTTTATTGTTTATTCGTGACATTTGGTAGGCAATTTTAGGGTAATTCACCACTCAAACTTAATCGATCACGTCTATTTAGAACTTATATCGACAAACTCCACTTTTATCACTACACCTCTCTGTGGGATCGACCTCGTACTTACTTCACTACAATATACATTGTATACTTGCGGTCGTGTATTTTAGAGTTGTTAAATATGTGAATCATTGTCCAACACACCAGGCGTTGGTCTGGGAAGGGTCCGCCTCAGCAACCGCCGGACGGTTGAGCCGACTCTAGCACTTCAGAGTTCATGCAGGTGTCCTATCACAAGCGTTGGTTGGATATGCTGGATGACACAGATTGAGGGTGCTTCACGGAACACTTGTATTTATCTTACTTTCACTATTCTACTTTAAACTTTGTTATTTAGAGGAGTGTACATTTTCCCTTGACCTCAGATTTTATCCTTAAGGAGGGTTTTCCCAGGCAATGTTTTAACGGCACTCCGACCTCTGGCTCGACTTGTGAGCTTATGGTTTTAGGTTTTCTTTTTCTTTTGTATTCCATACATTTTTATTGTCATTAAAATTCTTCCTCAAACATTCAATATTTACACCATTTATTCATTATTTATATCACGTATTCACAAAAAAAAAAAAAAAAAAAAAAAATTTATGGAGGGTTTACAAGATCATAAAATAGAGTTACAAATCACGGGCCTAAGATCTTGATCTTCAAACCAAACGGATATCGTCGTCCACTCCAATCGCGTGAAGAGGAAAGACGAGTTTCCCTTTGTCTTAACAGGCGTCCAGGTCTCCAATCTTTAAATGAGACAACCCCACACTAAGGTGTTCTCATATCTAGAATAGGAAACAGAATAAATAGACAAAGTTCCACGAGTACCCGATTCAAAAGTACCAGAGCACCAGGGCTCTCGAGACCATCTCAAGGAGCCCAACCATCAAAAAAGTTTCAAAAACACAACAAAGCCCGCGCAACAGAGACATCCAACAGAAACTAAAACAAAAACTAAGCAAGCATCAAAACTACCTAAGAAAGCAATAAAATAGGATCAACGAAGAAATACCCGAACGATCACTGTGGCTCCGTTACGGACAAGATCTACGTTGATCCCTAACAAGAACTGAAAAAACTACACCAGATCTACAACTCAAATTTGCAGATCTACAACTCAAATCTAGCAAAAATAAAAAAAAACAGAAGAGATCGGAGAGAAGCGGAAAACCAACAGATTTGAGGCGACAACAAAGACAAAGCAGCAACAGAGACAAGAACGTGAACAACGGATCTACAACGGAGGCCGGTGAAGAAAGGGAGAAGCAACTCTCTAGAGAGAGAAGCTCTCCCTTCTCTCTAAAACCTGACCCGCCTCTTCCATATTCACAAAAGATTATTTGTCCAATAAAATAAAAAATACTCATAATATTTCTAATAAAAAAATTTTTATCACTTTTAATACTAATAAATAATTTTTACATTAAAACTCGTACAAATAGTAAATGCTCTCACACAATGTTACATTTATACAAAAAAAAAAAATTATGTTTTACTTAATGCTACATTCCTTAAAGTTGAAACAAAGCAATTATAATTCATTTAACAATCTCCTTCAAACATCTTCAAATTATATAAAACGTCATTATTTTTTCTACCCTAACTCAACACACTATCTCCATTAATTTTATATTTTTCTCCAAAAATTAACTCTATCACTTTAATACAAATAAACAATGTTAGGTAAACAATAAATATTGCATTGAGTGAGGTATAAAAGTAATATCTCAAAATAAATGGAAATTTTTTCGGAACGCGGTTTAGAGAGAAGGGAGAGCTTCTCTCTCTAGAGAGTTGCTCCTCCCTTTCTCCATCAGTCTCCACTGCCGACCCGTCGTCGTTCACGTTGTCGTCATCGTCTTTGATTCCTTTGCTGTCTTTGTTGTCTTTTCGTCCGATGGACTTTCTGCTTCTCTCCGAGCAATTCTGGTATTTTAGTTTTCGCTAGATCTAATGTGTAGATTTGATAGATCTACAGATCTGAGTTTAGATCTACTGATTTGAGTAGTAGATCTGCAGATCTGAGTTGTAGTTCTCATATGGGTTTCTTTTTGCAGTTGGGAACTCAGATCTGCAGATTTTGAGTGTAGATCTGCAAATCTGGTGTAGTTTTTTTTGTGGGTTTCTTTTTTGGTTGCTGGACTCCTTGAGATTGACTCGAGAGTCCTTGGGATCGGGTACTTGGTACTTGGTATTTGGTGGAACTTTGTCTATTTTTTTGTTTCCTATTCTTGACATGAAACACCTTAGTGTGGGGTTGTCTCGTTTAAAGATTGGAGACCTGGACATCTGGTAAGGCAAAGGGAAACTCGTCTTTCCTCTTCTCACGATTGAAGTGGACGGCGATATCCGCATTGGTTTGAAGATCAAGATCTTAGTTCGTGATTTGTAATTCTATTTGATGATCTTGTAAAAAACCCCCCTAAAATATATATATATATATATATATATATATATATATCTCAAAATAAATGAATATAATGTTTTTTTAAAGCTACTATTTTCACTTTTTACAAATAAATTGTTAATAGAATTTGGAAATACACCTGTTTGCAACTTTCTTCTATAATAGAGTGATTATAAAATATTCCATCCTTTGAAAAAAGGGTTTTATATTCATTTTATGTTTGTCTTAAAATATCGTACTTTTAAGTGTGTAAAATGTTTAAAATATTAATATTTAATACATTATTATTATTTTAATGTTCAATAAATAATATAGACAAATTCTTCTATAGAATTGAGTGTAGTATAGATACACTTGAATTTTTTAATGTTCAATTTATTCAATTTAATCTTTAACCTCAACATTTAATTTAATTTATGAAAGTTCAATTTCAATTCTACAAGTGCAATCATTTGCACCAAGTATCACTCAATAAGATATATTTAAAAGTTTCTTGATAAAAATTTCAAAATATAGACACAACAAATAATGGTTTATTAGTCAAAATATGACTTTTGGTATGGAAAAGTAAATAACTTTGGTCTTAAAAAAATAAAATAATAAGTATCCGGTTTTGTTAACACAAACATTCTTGCTGTGTAGTTTAAATCCAAATTAATGTATTTTATCATTTTAACTTGCATTTTTCTTTATAAAAAATGTGCTCACTTTATTTTATTTATTTGTCAATTAAAAGTGTATTCATTTCTTTTAATATAAACATTTTTTTTTAAGTCTCGAATATTCGGTTAAAAAACCGACTAATTTCGGAAGATCAATCCCACCTTCCGCTTGCGAGGAATTTCGTTTACAATTATTTTATTTTTACCTCACAACATATTGTGAGATTTTTTTTTATTTTAGTCCTATAAGTTTGATATATTTCAAAACAAATCCTTTAAGTTTCAATTTTACAAAATACGTCATTTACCTTTCAATTTTAATCATTTTTTACATCAATTTTAATATTTTATGTTTTGAAGGAATTAGAATTGACAAATTTGATGTCACATATATTAAAAAATGTCACATCATCATGCTACATCACTGTTTCTCCTATATATATAAAAATAAAGTAGAGTTAATAACCCCCTAAAATATTTTGTACACACCCCATAATTTTAAATACAAAAATAAATATATATAAAATGATTAAGTAACCCTTACACAAATAAAAAGTAAAATAATTAAAAAAATACCTTGAAAAAATCTGAAAAAAATATGAAACAAAATAATTTTCAGAAACGAAACCAAAGGGTGTTGCAGTTATGAATGATAATATCATCATTTTATCAAATACTCATAATAAATAAATATATTTCAAATAAATTAATTAATTAGTTTAGAATAGATGCATATAATTTTTTATATTTTATATGACATGAAGTAGGATCTTATATAATGAAAAACCTAGAGCCATATGAATACACTCCATTCAAGAGGTCGGAGCCCCACTAAAAACCTTATCGAGAAAACCCCTCCTTAGGGCAAAACCTCGGTCAAGGAAAAGAGATACTCCTCTAATACAAGGAATTAGTTAAATCTGAAATACTCCATGTGTTTATCCCTCGTAATAAATGGTAGCAGGTCTGTTGGTGGATCCTCTCACTATGTAAATACTTCTGTTGCTTTGCTCGCCATCCAATCCGCCGCTGCATTGCCTTCTCTATAAGTGTGCGAAATCTTTCTTGTCATGCGTTGTTTTGAACTCAGCATTTGCTGCCATAAGGCGTACGCTTTCCACGGGATTTCGCTCATGTCAGGTGGGTTTAGTAGCATGTGGACCACATATGTTGAGTCACTTTCGATCCATATGTCCGTCCAACCTTGCTGCTCCGCGAGTTTAATTGCGTGTAGCGCCGTTAATAATTCCGCTTCGAAGGCAAAACCAATGCCTAGTTGGATTGCAAAACCTCCCAAATAACCGCCTTGGCTGTTTCTGAATATTCCAGCCCCCGTTGAGGTGCCTGGTGTTCCACCGGAGGCCCCGTCTGTATTGATTTTAACCACTCCAGTGTCCGGCGGCACCCATCGAACTGGGATGACTCTTCTTGGTGCACGATTAGGGGAGCAATTTAATCGGAATTCCTTTATTATACCAAGGTCCAGTTGTGTGTTGTGCATATAACCCATGTTACATCCTTTAACTTCGTACGTGTGGGCCCATATCGAAGTTCGAATCGCCTCTGGTTGCTGTTTATCATCATCAAAAATTGCAGCATTTCGTGCGCGCCATATTTGCCAAACTAACGTGACCAGTATTAGCCTCCATAAGGTATTAATTTGGGGGCTAAAATTTGTTGTAATGCCCTGCGTGAACCAGCCCAGAAATCCATTCCTTAGTGTGAGCCGAAACTGAAATACGTCCATTATCTTTGAAAGAGAATGTGTGAAGTAAGTGCACTCCCCGAATAAATGATCATGCGACTCCTCTGCCGTGCGACATAACATGCAAATACTCAGATGCAGATAATTATTTTTGGATGAGATTACTAACACCCCATAAAATGTTATACACACCCCACTAAAAATTTTAAAAATCAATTTTTATTACTAAACACACCCCAATTCTTTCCTATTTACCATTTATCCCTAAAAACAAATATAAATTGAATAAAAACTAAAAATATAATTTAAAATTCAACTAAATCATTAAAAGTATATATAAATTTTAAAAATTAATTAAAAAAATATTCAATAATGTGAAAAACTAAATAAAATTTGAAAATATTTAAAAATATCAACTAAATATTAAAAAATATTTGATTGAAAAAATCAATTAAATCTAAAAATATTAAAAAAATCAAATAAAATTTATAAAATAATTAAATTAAAAATACCAATTAATGATTCAATTTTTTGAAAAACTAAATAAAATAAAAAAATGAAAGAAAAATCAACTCAATCAAAAATAAATATTAAGAAAATTAAATAAAAAATAAAAAATTATTTTTTTATTGATTTTTTTAATTTAATTTTTTTTTACGTTTTATTGATTTTTTAAATATTTTTAATTTAATTTTTTTATTTTGTTTTGATGATTTATTTTTTAATTTCAGATTCTATTTATTTTTTTAAAATTTATTTCATAAATATTAATTAATTTATGTAAATTAATTATTTTTAAAGATTTAGTTAATTTTTTAAAATACTTTTAAATTTTAATTACATTTTTTTTCAGATTTTTTCAAGTTATTTATTTATTTATTATTATTTACTCTTTATTTATATAAGAGTTATTTAGTTATTTTATAAATATCTATTTTTGTATTTAAAAATATGAGGTGTGTATAAAATATTTTAGGGTGTTATTAGCTCTACTTTTTTTAATATATATATATATAGAGGAGAGACACTAATGTGATATTTTTTAATATATATAATGTGGCACAAAGTTTGTCAATTTCAATTTCTTCAAAACATAAAAGATTAAAATTAATGTAAAAAATAATTAAAATTCAAAGGTAAAGAATGTATTTTGTAAAATTGAAATTTAAAAAATTTAATTTGAAATGTCTAAGAACTAAAAAAAAAATTTCCTCTCGTATTGTTTTATAAAAATAAATCAAACAATAACTACACAACACCATTTTTTTTTTTTAAATTCATATTCAAAAGTTTAAACACCCTTTGGTGAATAGAGTGAGGAAATTCTAAAAGGAAAAAGCTATCATTATCCAGTTGGCTAACAATTTCGTTGAAGAAAAAAGAGTAGTCCGTATTAAACAGTTGGTGTAGAGATATGGGTTATGGGTTGGGCACGAAGCTGCAAAATATATATCCCTGTGTCCCTGTAGTTCCTTTTTGTGCTTTTCCTCCATTTTCAACAAGAGTTGTTAGATACAGAGCAGCTCGGAGGGTGGTGCTAGGCATTGGGATCTCAATTTTGAACCAATTCATGAACATGGCTTCTGCCAAATCTTTCGTTGCTTCCGCCTCTCAAAAGGGTGCTATTGACAAGGTACAATCTCCTCCTTCTAATTTGTTGTTATTTTGGTTTGTTTGATATCATTCAAGTACAATTGTTTGGCCTTTTTACAAATTGATACTCCCTCAGCCCTAAGGGAATTTGCCCCCCCTTGAGATCACACACTTTAAGAAATAAAATTAGGTGTATTTTTGTAAACTTTTATAAATAAAGTGAAGTAAAAAAAAAAAAATTGAGTGTGAAAAAAATAATGATAGGTAGAGGTTATGAAAATATTTCGAGAGTGTCTAGATTGGTATGGGACATTGGAAAGTGTGCAAATTTTGTAGGACAAAGGAAGTAATAAATAGTTTTAAGAATCTAATTGAACATGTGATTTGATTGCACGTACATTAAAGTATACAGTACTATATGTGTATTGAATTGTTAAAACAGAGAGTGATAGGAAAAAGAAAAAGTTTGAGAGATAGAAAAAAAAATAGAAAGAGATCGTGGATGATGTTGTAAAAAAAATGTAACAGAAAGTTTAGGCTGGGACTTGGAACGCCTAAAATAGACAAACGAGAAGCTTAGAACAGGAGTATATTCGAAGTTTGGGGATGTGGGCTTTAGTTTATGATATTGGATATTTGGAGCAATACTTGTTTCCATCCAAGTTTGTGCATTATTGTTGCTGAAATTAATAATGTGAATATTTAGAAATATGTTAATCATGCATAATTTTGTTGTGGATCTAAAGGTTTTGGAAAATGTGGAATGGCCTGAACAATTTCCCTTCAAGGCTGAGGATTTCCAGCGATTTGATGAGTAAGTCTCTCAAATTTCTCTATAAACCTTGACTTAACTTTTGTGGAGAACAAGTTTGATAGGGTAGATTGATCCAAGATGGATAAATAATCAGGTCGTTTAGTCAGGTCTAAAATAAAATTTATACCCAATATGCAAAAACACAATCGATTGTGTATTTATGTGCATACCAAAGACTGAAAAACACACTATTTGCAATTCAATGTAGGTCAGTTGAGATATTCAGACCTGGTCATAGATATCTTAACATAACTACCAAACGGGGTCTAATACGTACAAACTTAAAGCTTTACTGCTGATTGATGCTATAGCAAAACTTGACTGTAGTTGTGTGTATATGACGTGCAATCTTTGAAGAGCACGTAAACGGAATATGTTTTGTTTGATGTGGCATTACAGGTTCAGCAAGAATCTACACAAGGCTTGATTACAAATGAGTTACTTTGATTGAAGTTACAATGTTACATGGCCAGTTTGATTTCTATGTAAAAACTGCATTGAAATTGCTTTAGAGTTGAAGTCTTGAACTGTCATGTAACGATATTAAGGTTGTCTGATTGAACTACACTACAGGTCACCAGATACGTTATTCTACGAATCGCCTCGTTTCGTAACTCACATTGACGATTCTGCAATTGCTGCACTCACTAAATACTACTCCAAGGTGTTTCCCACAAGTGATACTCCTGGGGTTGCTATGCTTGACATGTGCAGCAGCTGGGTAAGTTGCTCCTTAACTTTATATTCTTTTTTTTCTTTTAATTAATGCATATAACAATTAACATCATTCTTACCATTCATCTAGGTCAGTCATTATCCTAAGGGATATAAGCAACCAAGGATAGCAGGAATGGGTTTAAATGAACAAGAGCTAAACCGAAATCCTGTGAGATCATTATTATTTTTCAATTAAATAATTGTTCCGATGGTTATTTATACTCATTTTCAATTCATATTGATACTATCCAGAAATAACAAGCACTAAACCCACTCAACTATCACCGAAGTTGCATTTAAACCATTGGACGATTTTTTCATTGCACCAAACCAAACTATCATTTTTTTACGCATAAACCACTAAACAAAATTCTCAGGCTAAATTTTCTCCCCATTTTTTACATGTGAGTCGTACGTGGTTTTATATTCGAACATTGCGTACTATGCACAAACTCTTTCTCCAACTATTTTGCAACTAATTCACGAGTTCAAGACTAAGACTTGAACTTGTTTTTTCTTTCTTTAAACCCAAAAAATCGCAAAGTGTGGGGAAGAAAGAGTTTGCAAATCAGTTGCAGAATGGATATAGAAAAAAACGGTTCACACTTAGCATGCAAGGCTTTACGAAAATACCTTCTCAAAAATCACGTGTGACGTACATGTAAAAAATTGAAAGAATTTTGGCCTGAAAAATTAGTTTAATGGTTTATGTGCAATTTCGATGATATTACCAAATATTTATTTCAAGATGAATCAATAAATTAGTAGTGATGCTCGAGTTATTTTGAAACATTATATTCTTTCTTTCATATATTGAAAAATTAATGGATGTGATTCCATTTCCGTTGTAGATTTTGACAGAGTATGTTGTGCAAGACTTGAACGTAGATCCTAAACTCCCGTACGAAGATAACTCCTTTGATGTCATAACAAATGTGGTATGGTATCTTTCTATAGTTGACTTGAATGCATATCTCTAGCTTCATAATTGAAAACCTATATACTTTCTCCGTCTCTCGTTAAGTTACTCATTTACTGTTTGCACAGATTTTAAGGAATATACTCCAGTATTTAATGGATATGAATAACTTAACATGGAACGTTCAAAATGACAAAATTGTTAACTTAACTAGGGACAGAGAGAGTATATGAATAGATTTCCATGTTTCAGGTTAGCGTCGACTACCTAGCAAAGCCTATTGACGTTTTCAAGGAGATGGCTCGTGTCCTCAAACCAGGCGGGCTTGCTGTTATGAGGTAATGATTCAACTTCATGTATTCTTGGTGATCAGTTTTATTGAGAAGCTGCCTCATTTTGTGTGGAAGCTTCTCGAATCGGTGCTTCTGGACCAAGGCGATCTCGATTTGGACATCGACGGGAGATGCAGATCATGTGATGATAGTGGGAGCATATTTCCATTATGCTGGAGGGTTTGAACCTCCTAAGGTAATTTCAAATTTTGCAAAGTTAAGTACTCCTCTTTAATAGAATCAAGAATTAATCTTATTCACGCGCTTCTCTCTTTACTAGGGTGTAGACATATCTCCAAATCCTGGTCGTACAGATCCTATGTACGTCGTTTACTCCAGAAAATTAGCAGCGTGACCAAATTACGACAACCTCGTCAAATCTTCACTTTCCAGACACCGTAATGTAAAATAAATTGCAGTGATCTAATGTTTACATATTTTATCACTAATACTTTAGGACGTGGACTGAAATAATTTGATGATTAAATGAATTAAAAATACCGTAAGTCTTCCATCTATGAATACTATAAAAATTCTTTAATCAAGAATTAAAAAAAAAGTAGTCGGACTAGTCTTGTGTGAAATATTGCATACACGCATTCCATCCCAATTAGGCAAGTTAAAACCATAAACTCAAATGTCAAATTAAGTCAATTTTAAAAAATCCCCGGGTTATAAGCCTGGATTCGGGTTATCCAGAAAATTCGCGGGTTGCAAACAGGTGGTTTACTACATGACCAAAATATTGTTACTATAAGACCAATATATTACCACTACAAGGCAAAAAATTTAATACTACATGTCAAAACATTCTGACAAATTCACCAAAAAATTAAGTCTTACAGAATATTTTTGAACATGTATAATACACTTTTGACCTTGTAGTGATAAAATTTTGGTCTTGTAGTAACATTGTTTTAGTCATGTAGTAGCCGAATAAGTCAAAATTATTTTAATAATTTTGCCCAAAAAAAATAAGTGTCCAAAATAATTTTGGACTTGCAGTAATACACTTTTGGCCTTGTAGTGACAAAATTTAGGTCTTGTAGTAACATAGTTTTGGTCATGTAGTAAGATACGGAGTAATATTTTAGAGTGAAAATAAATATTCTAATTAAGATTGATCCACTTTGACCCACTTTGACTCGCGTTGACCCACGAATTTTGACTTAATTTACCTTAATTAGTCAATATTGCATGTATGCAATATTGCATATAAGTTTTTGCCAAAGTACTCCCTCTATTCCAAGGAATTTGGACACTTGAAATTGCATACATTTTAAGAAATGTGTAAGAAAATATGTAACGAGTGATGTTTTGAGAGGTACTTTGTAAATTTTTATGAATAAAGTAAAAAAAAAATGTAGATTGATTATGAAAAAGTAGTGATATATGATAAATATATATATATATATATATATATATATATATATATATATTTGTAGGATAGGGGTTATGAAGTTTTTTTTTTTTTGAAGTGTGTAAATTAGTATGGAACATTCAAATATAGCACGTACGTGTGTGTGGAAGGGAGGGAGTATCATTCTCAATCATGTGCTCGAACTTTCGAAATTCAAGAGTCACTGTCTCAGCCACTTTGAAAACCTTATTGTCGGATGTGCGTAGAGTTATAATATTCTTAGTGGGTGTTAATTTGTTGAATTTGAAAAATGAATTTGTGCAAAAGAAACTAGTATAGAAAGAGGCACGAGAGAGTGTTTTCGGGAGAGATAAGGTGGCAGGCTAAGAACTTCTATAGGTAATTAGAGTGTCGTATAATGAAATATGATTATCATAGTCAATTAAATTTGAACCATTAAAATTCAAATCTAAAGATTTAAACTTAATTACCTTTCAATTTTTGTCCTTTTTTACATCAATTTTTATCCTTTATGTTTTGTAGGAATTAAAATTGGTAAAGTTGGTGCCACATATATTTAAAAAAGCCACATCATCATTCCACATCACATTATATTAAAAAAATAGAGCTAATAAACTCAAAAATATTCTATACACACCCCATAATTTTAAATACAAAAATAGATGTATATAAAATGATTAAATAGCCCTTATATAAATAAAGAGAAAAATAATTAAAAAAAATAACATGAAAAATCTGAAAAAAAATGTAATTAAAATTTATAAGTATTTAAAAAAACTAACAAAGTCTTTAAAAATAATTAATTTACAAAAATTAATTTTTTTGAAAAAAATCTTAAAAAATTAAATAGAATCTGAAATTAAAAAATAAATCATCAAAAAAAAATTAAATTAAAATTATTGAAAAATTCAATAAAACATTAAAAAATCAATAAAAAAGTAAGATATTATTTTTTTTATTTAATTTTCTTAATATTTATTTTTGATTGAGTTGATTTTTATTTTATTTAGTTTTTTGAAAAATTGAATCATTAATTGGTATTTTTAATTTAATTATTTTATAAATTTTATTTGATTTATTTAATATTTTTAGATTTTATTTGGATTTAATTGATTTTTTCATTTAAATATTTTTTAATATGCAGTTGATTTTTTTACTATATTTTAAAATTCTATTTAGTTTCTCGTATTATTGAATATTTTTTTAATTAATTTTTAAAATTTATATTTTTAATCATTTAATTGAATTTTAAATTATATTTTTATTTTTTATTCAATTTGTATTTATTTTGAGGGATAAAGGGTAAATTGGAAATAATTAGGGTATGTTTATTAATAAAAATTGGTTTTTAAATTTTAGTGGGGTGTATATAACATTTGAAGTTTGTATAACATTGTATTGGGTGTTAGTAGCCTCACCCAAAAAAATTATTTGCATCTAGTTATACGTTTCAATTAATAGAGTAAAATAAGATTCACATAATTAACATGTAACACCATGTGGTTTTGCTTCTGAAATTTATTTTGTTTCATATTTTTTCAATTTATTTTTTAAAATTATTTTACTCTTTATTTATGTAAGAGTATTTAGTTATTTTATACGGAGTATACATTTATTTTTGTATTTAAAATTATGGGGTGTGTATAGAATATTTTGGGGTGTTATTAGCTCTATTTTTTTTAATATAATGTGATGTGGCATGATGATGTGGCTTTTTTAAATATATGTGGCACCAACTTTACCAATTTTAATTCCTACAAAACATAAAGGATAAAAATTGATGTAAAAAATGACAAAAATTGAAAGGTAAATGACGTATTTTGTAAAGTTGAAACTTAAATGATTTATTTTGGAATGTATCAAACTTATAGGACTAAAAATAAAATTTCCTCTTGTACTTACTTGTAATTTTATATTTAATTTAATTAATTAAAATATATAATTTTAAAATTATATTTTTATCTTTATACAATAAAATATTTTATTATATTTATTAATTTAATTAAAATATGTAATGTTAAAACTACATATTTACCTTTATATTATTAATAAAATTAATAACAAAAAAATCAAATTAAAGTAAAAAAAATCAGTATTAGTTGTCACATTGAAAGAAGGGTAGGATATTAATTTTTTATAAATGAAAAATAGAATTTTAATTTTTTTATTTATATTAAAGAAGAGTAATATAGTAAATAATAAAATATAATTTAAAAATAATTTTATTAACTTAAATTTGTATAATAAGACGCCACGTGACGCAATTCGATATATTAAGTACGATAGTGAGTTTATATAATTTGACTACCTAAAAAAAAGTCTATTTACTATAGATAAATTTGTATAAGAATTGAGAATTTTAAAATAGAAGAATACGAAAAATTATAAAAAAAGTTTTGAGAAAAAGACGTGGCTTTGCCACATAGGATGTATTATGTTGTGAATTTGATAGAAAATTTAACTCCCCCACCACGGTACACATACACATATTCGAAGAGCAAATATATATATATATATATATATATATATATATATAACAAAAGATAACTAATGATTAAATAGATGTTTTTAATCAATAAAGATGGTTGGATAGGCCGATAATAACTATTTAATCAATAAATTTTAACTTTAATTTTTTTGTCATGAATATTTTAGACATTTTAAATAAAAATATTGTTGTGTGATTGTTGTAAAGTAAAAATAAAATAATTGCTTCCATAAAAGAAAATAAACTTACTTTTGATGAACAGATAAATAAAAAAAGTGAACATATGTTTAGATTTTGTACAGTTAATATCAGGGATGGAGGGATTATATAGCTTCTCAAAAAAATATTATTACTTTCTTCATCTGATAATGTATATTGGTTTGTGTATAATTAAATAACCTTTTTTTATATAAATTTACCCTTCATTATCATGAAAAATTTAAAGAAAAATGAAAGAAAATAAAAGGAAAATGTGAAATAGTTTGCTTCAATTATCAAGAAATAGAGATGAAAAAAGTATTAAAAAAATTGTAGGAATTTACATATAATTAATTTAGAGAGAAAGCGATAAAAATAGTTAAAATGACAAAAAAAATTTAAAACAAAAATTAAAAGTAGATGCGGCTAATAAGGAATCATTTAATACTACCTCAGTCAACAACCGAGTATACTTTATTTGAAATTAGTTACTTAATTTGACTATTATTCCGAGGGAATTAGATATATTATTAAAAAAAATAAGAAAAAACACTTAAAAGTTATACGTAAATTGACATGACGAACTAGAGGTCGGGGAGTCGTTAAAACCTTCCTCGAAAAAATCATTCTTAGAGATAAAACCCGAGTCAAGAGAAAGGGTACCTCCTCTAAGTAACAATTTTATTGAAACGAAAATACTCAGTGTTCATATCACTATACAAAAATGAGAGATAATACTTGGGCATTGCCCTCTCCAAATGATGGAGGTGGTCTGAAGCTTAGCAAGAGAATCAACTGTCTGGTTCACTTTCCTGAAGATATGGGTGAAGCGGACCGTCATGTCCTCCAAAAGGTGGCATGTAATGCTCCACAAGCCTCGAAGTCTTCAAGGAATAATCTGAATGAGACCCTGCCAGGTCCGGAATGCCAACTCCGAATCACACTGAATCCATAAATGTCTCCAACCCTGAGAGTGTGCAAACATAATAACATGAAGCCCCGCCGCAATCTCAGCCTCAGTGGGAAAGCCCCAACCAACACTATGGGCGAAAGCCGCTACAAAGAAACCTCTCGAGTTACGAAACAACGCCCCAGTAAGAGTGCCCCTGGAGAGGAGATGCAAATACCATCCACATTCACCTTTTACTAGCCTGGGTCTGGCGGGAACCACCTAACTAGGACCGGGACCCGAACAGATCGAGGGCGAAACTGAACCCTCAAGCCTCGACAAACAGCTAAGTCACGAATCGAGCTATCCCCGCGACCCTTGGAAAGGCCAATAGACTCACGCACCCCTGAGAGGACAAGGGTTAAACATCTATGAACAGAGGGCCCCACGCCACTAAAGATCACCCTGTTACGAATATGTCAGCATAGATGAAAATTCTGGAAATATCCCTGATATATCCTCGATATATCCATTTTTCGAGGTCACCGATATCGATATTGGGAAGAACCGATATTTCCACGATATTTGTAAAAAATTAAAAATATCGATAAATATCGGTAGATAATAACAATATCGAGCCTAATGTCGGTAAAATATCGAGAAAATGTCGATAAATATCGGAAAATATCGAGAAATTGTCGAAAAATATCGATAAATGTCATACGAAATAACATTGTATATTATATTTTATATAAATTTATCACTGATATAAAATGTATTCAAATTATTTTGTTGATTTTATGTACTAAAGGCTTGTTATTAAATTTTTACAATTTTTAAAATTTACCGATATCGATATTCGATATCGATATATCCATCGATATTTCCATAAATTTAAGGTCTCGATATTTTCACCGATACGGATATTTTCATCCTTGCATGTCAGATGGCCCAAACAGTAGTGATAAAGGTCACCCTCCAAAGCTCTAATACAATTGATTTTAATAATTAATTTATTTTGTTTTTCAAATGGAATCCGAATCTTCTCACACGCTTCAAAGTCCATTTAAACACCAAATACTACAAATACTGAACCACGTGATCGTGAATATTGTTCAAGTCGAAAATGAGAAAGACACGAATCGATGAATCCTCTAGTAGTTCCTAAACAACAAAGGAGCCCATATTGGACGTATATTACGAAGAGGACTCGAACAATGGATGATGGGAGTATAAAATCAATTGGTGTTAGTCTCAAAGTTGAGTTAAGATTAAGATAAGCTTGAAAAGTCTAGAGGGGAGGGGTGAATAGACTTTTAAAAAATTTCTTAAAATATCAGAGTGATTATGCAGAATTTAGTGTTCTAGAACAGTACTGTGCTTACTCAGCTCAGATCAGTACTTTCAATTTTAATATGAGTCTTTACAGTTTATACTCAACTCTTGATTTTGAACTTTTACTTAGTAAACACTAAAACAAATATCAAACGGTAAGTAAATGACACGAGATTTATAGTGGTTCGACAAATGTCTACATCCACTCTCACAACTCCAGTCGTGATATTTTATTAACTCTTTGAGTTTCTTGGGGTTTAAAGTCCCAAGACTAAGATTGTGATCTTATCGATTATACCACCAGGTATATCTTCGATCGACTAGTAATTCTACAAGATACTAGCAAACTTGTTTACAAACGAAATCACAAACTAAAAGTAAACTTCTCTAAATTGTATAGCCTCTAAATATGCTTCTTCATTTATGTGGCTTCTTCTCTTCGATCTCCTTCAAACTCTGTGAGTTTTCTTGAATGCTTCTAAGACTCTTTAATTGTTCTTTGATTGCTCTTGAATGCTCTTCGTTCAGTAGTCTTTTCAGTAGAAGATCATAAGATATTTATAGAACTTAGTATGACAGTTATTAGTTTGTGAAAACTAACTCTTAACCGTTTCTTGTAACTTCTTCTTGTAACCGACTTTTGTAACTTATCCTTTTTTTTCCAAGTCAGCATATCTTCAAATATATTCTGTTACACTTTAAATAATAAGTTTTCCAAACTTATTCTTCCTTTGCACAATAAACTTACTCTTCTTAGTTTTACTGTTCTTATTCCAATAAGCACACTTCTTTTCTTCTGTTTTGCGCCTCTTCAAAATACTTTTGTGCTTCCTTTCAATTCTTCTAAGATTAGTCTTCTTCTTCTGAGTAGTCTTCTGACTCGTTGTCTTCTGATCTTTCTTTAGTCTACTGTTCTGAACTAACTATGCTAATTACAAGAATACAAACTTACATATATAAAACCTATCTATACATCAACTAAACTACATACAGAAGAGTATATCTAAGTCCCATTCTATAAGCTATCTATACAATATGAACATCAACTTAGTTCCTAACAGTTCATAATATTCATCATATAAGATCAGTAACTCAGATTATATGTCTTATTAAGATGACTTAGTTAAGATGACTTCCAACCACATATATCATTAACTTTAAGTTGCTTTTTGGCCATCAAAACTTATAATCATCAACTAGAACATTGTTTCAAGGATTCATATCCCAACAATTTCCCCTTTTTTTATGAAGCCAAAACTATTTAAATGTTAATAATGTTGGGTTTTAGAGGTACGAACACCATGCTCGTAGCAGCGGAAGTTGAAAATTTTGTTCACCAACACAGATTCCTGATATGACTGTATAACACAATTGAAGGATAATTAAAGCGTTAAATAATCCTTACAGTGATTCGTATGCGAGATCCTCTACTACGGTATCCACGTAATCCTCGTCTACGAACTTGTGATCCAGATTGAAATTCTCTAAAAGAATTCGCTAGGAGAATTCTATAGAGAGAATTGGAGAAATATTATGAGTGGTAAAATTGATACTCAAAACCTCTAACCCTAGATGTCTTTATATAGTAAAACAGAAACCCTATATGTGCACATGGGCTTGAGCCCACATATATATTTTATTTTATTGGCAAATTCAATATATAATAAAATATCTTTTACCATATTTATGATATACCTAATATATCATCTTATTAATTAAATATAATTTAATTAAATAAATTATAATTATATCCAACAGAATTATTCTATATTTCTCCATAAATTAAATATCTTGATCAAATCAAATAATTAATTCATCCAACTTTAATTCGTAAATTAAGACTACTTGTTGTGTGACCCATAGGCCCTCACATATCAAGCGATTAATCAAACTAACGGTCTTAGCAGAACCCTAGACAATGAACCAGACAATCTCAATATGTGAGGTACGTTGCGAGGAAATTACAACAACCTGTGATGTGAAGCTCACAATGATATGATCCTTTCATTCACGAATACTCCGATTAAATCTAGAATATGATGATGTGTCTATTCCAATAATTTAATCACGTTATCTCATTCTACTAATTGATCACATTGTCGCATTTGAACACCATTCCAAATGTGACGTGCATTGGCCAATGACTAACGATCCAATTAGTTATGAGAAGGTGAGTATTCTCTCTAAATCTATTTAAGGAATGAATCCTATTCTTGGCTCAACTACCGCGCACATGTACTTTATGGTGTGCACAACACATGCCTAATCTACCCCGTTAGGAGTGCAAGCGTCGGTCATGGTCAAAGTCCATCACGCCATACATGTCGCGTGTATTGACCTCAAGTCGAAGGACATTACATTGCTCCAAAAATCGATATTCCCGTAGACACGTAAATAGAATACACCAAACGGTTTCTCGATTGGGCAAGTCAATACTCTCAAAGTATCCGTGCATCCATCATGAGATACCTAGTATCTCGTAGTTGTGAGAACCACTACATCCTCTAAGGATATGATGCAGATCGTACACCAATCTCAATCGCATCATCGATATCCCAATCTCGATGATCCTTGATTGGGGCTACTTTAAGAACCATGATATAGTCAATCGAGATCTCACATATCAATGACATCATTGGTTCATGGGAACACATATAAGAATAAATGCAAACAATCAAACATAACATTCTATAAGTGTATTACCGAATATTATTAATAAAGTCAATAATACTTAAGTAACTGAATATGATCAAGTACAATGTCCTTATAATGATTGTCTCTAGGACATCTATACTAACAAATAAATCAGTAGTTAAGTAATCAGTCAATCATAACAGTTCATCAAGTCAAAATGTCATATTCATATTCAGAATTAGATCAGATATTACACATAATTACAAAATATGAAAATAAAAAATAAGAAATAAAGATGAGTAAAGAAAATTTATCTTGTAAGCTTGAGTCCTTCATTCTTCAGATTCTGTATGCCAAATACATCCTTCCTTTGATGTCCTTAATGTGTTGAAGATCAATGATGTCTTCATCCTGAATAATCTTCTCAATGATCTTGGCAATTTCTTCATAATCTGGTTCTCCATATTCCAATCTAGGAGGTTCCCAAATAGGCTCTTCAGGACACAAAATGTTAACACCAACAACACTAGTTGTTAACAAAATGTCTTCCCAAAATTCTCTTGCAATATTTTCCATGAAATCTTGAAAATCAACAAATTCATCCTCCTTGCTTGAGTGAATTCAAACTTTCTCACAATAAAGTTTGTTATTTGCCATCTCTCCAATAGACTTCATTGTTTGGATGTACTATGAAATCAATGTAAGTATCATCACATATTTCATTGCTTTTCTTTTTCTTATTAAGAGCTGTGACTCTTCTTTCAAATCTTTTTCTAGCAGCCTCAGCGTCTTTCATCCTTTTCTTTTTAAGCTCTGCATCAACTTTCTTCTTTGCTAATAATTCTTTGCAGGTTTCAGTTGCTTCAGCCATTTGCTCTTCACTTGGTTGTGCACTTTGAAAAACATGCTTCTTTGATCTTGATCTGGTCATCCTTCCAGATTCTTCAGCTTGTTCAGTTTCTTCATCACTTAAGATGACTTTTCTTTTTCTCTTTCCAGAAGATTCAGCTACATTAGCTTCTGAAATAATTTTCTTAACACCAGCAGCAGCTGACTTCTTAACAACATTCTCAACAGCTTGTTCTTTCCTTAGCTTGATCTTCTTGTTTAAGTCTGAAATCTATTGCTTCAGTTCATCTTGACTCACACCTAACTGAGCTTGTTGTGTCTGAGTCTGTTCCATTACTCTTGTTACTTTCTCTTCCCCCTTTTTGGCTTTATCATGCCACTCTTTCAAAGGTGTCATGTGTTGCTCCAACTTTCCATGTAGGGCTTGAGTAAGGTTCTGAGTTTGAAGCTTGTGAAGATCATAAATCTTAGACATTGTGTGCTCCATGATCTTCTCATAAGATGACTCAGCAGTGAGCTTAGTCAATCTGTCAGTTACCTCTTGCAACTGCTTCAAAGTAGACTCCAACTGAGCTTGTAACTGCTCATTGTGCTTTTTCAACATCTCAAAGCTTGAGCTTTCACCCGGTTGCTCAACAGTCTTATATCTGATTTCCTCTAGACTAGGAACAGTAGTTGTAGCAGGTTGATCAACCAACTTTTCTTTGATGCTTTCTTCAACAATTTTCTCAGCAACAAAAACAGGTGTGCTCTGCACCTCATCAATAATAACATTTTGATCCTCCAATACTTCAGTGTTCTCAATCACCTCAGTATTCTCAAAAACTTCAGTAGGATCAGCATCCTCATCCATATCAACTTCCTCTTCATTGTTGTTGAATTCTGCCTCGACATTTTCAACAACATAAAATGAAAATCCAGAGACTCTCTCCACCATACTCACAACAGATTTTGGAGTCAACAATTCTATAAAAGAATTAACACCAGCAACATACATCTGTTCTTTCTCCCAGTCCTTAAAAACTGCAGGACCTCCCATACCTTCCATGACCTCTAAAAGAACATCAACATCTACTCTTCTTAGATACACCCAAGTGCCTATTCTAAGAATTTTCTCAAAAGCAGTAGAATGCTCATCAATGCCATTAAATTCTCTCAAAATGACATTCCTCAAATTTATTCTAATTTCCTCTTCTTTGAAACAAATAGGATACTGGATCAGAAAAGGTTCAGGTTGGGATTCAATGTGTTTAGGTTTAGGAGAGGATTGTGTTTCAAAAATTGGTTTGGAAGTGGTTTCATGAATGGTTTCAGGAGATAGTTGGGGTGTGGGTTGTTTTGGTTGTGGGTTTGATTGTGGGGTAGGTTGTGGGGTAGTTTTCTTGGGTGAAGAACAAGGACTGTTCTGATGAATTGGTGAGTAGTGTACTGATTCATCAAAATCGGATGGTAAGGGTAGTTGATCAAGGGGTTTAGCAGGAATAGGATCAAAATTGGATAGGGTAGAAGAAGTGTTCTTGGGTACTCTCTTTGGTCCAGTCAGGCCTCTACCCTTAGTTCTCTTATGAATAACAACAATGCTAGGAGAACTTACCTCCTTCTCTAAGGAAATTTCAACTTTCTCCTCCTCCTGTTCTGATTGCTCCTTCTCCACATAATCTTCTGACTGCTCTAGAGTCAGCTTTCCAATCATGATCTTCTTGGACCTTTCATGGTGTGGATCATGCCTTGCCTTTGATCTCACCTCTGGTTCATCATCAGATTTGTACATAGATGCACCAGATTCCTCATCATTGTCCAAGGAGGCCTCCTTCTTGAGTAGAAATTTCTCTTGATGGAATTTCTCGGGCCTACTCCAATTAACCTTCTCACTGGCAATAGTTGGCAAAATGATGCTCAACTTATTCCCAAATCCAATCATAGCTTTAACAGAAAATTCCTTCGAAACATCATTAAAAATGATTTTCTCCTTCTCTAACATCAACCTCTCAAGGAAAAATCCTTGCTAATCTCCATCAACTCTATCAATAATAGCTTCCATTACCTGAATCTTTAAATTTGTAAGGGCATCTTTACTGTGATGTTGCCCTAACAAAATATTTCCGACAATATCCATAAAAAATCCAAGTGGCTCTGGAAGAATCCCATTCTTCAGATTTGTCAAGTTGCGGGCTCCTCACCAGTCCATTTTCCAACGCACATTTTCTCTTGCCCTTCCATATAAGTCACAATGTGCACTGGGCCTTCAGGTAGGTCGAACGTAATGGCCAAATGATCTCTCGCCAAAGTTACCTTATTTCCCGAAAGAAACGTCTTCAAGGTATCGTTGTCGCCATCCAGCTGTAGGAAGAATTCCATTACCTCAGGTTCAAAAATCTTCTTGGGAAAGGATTCGAAGTACTTCCTCAGACCGGCTTGTTCGCACATTGTGAGAATAGCTTGATTCTCCGTCTTCTGTTTTCCGATGAAGTAAACAACATTTTCAACGAAAACACCTTTCTCTTTGACCCATCTTGTAGGATTGAAGGTACCTACAACTTCGTCATTCTCGTTTAGTAGCTCAATAATCGCCATTATAGAAGTAAAGAAATGTAGAAGATAGAAATGGAGGGTTTTGGAAGTTTAAGTAGTTCGTAAGCTTCAGAAATGTAAAAGTGAAGAAGATGAAGTATTGTGATCGTGGATATCGAATTCAATGTAAATCTAGGGCTTAGATTGAATTGATTTCGCACGATGTGTGGTTTGGATTGAATTTTGAGTTGTGGGTTTTAAGAAAACGTTTCACATTCAAAACCCTTTCCAATCTGAATAACCACTTAGGGATAAATCATCATCTGCAGGATACCATAATCCTCGATTAATGGTCCCCTTTAGATATTTCAATATCCTTTTAGCAGTTTCCACATGACTTTCTTTGGGGTTGGCCTGAAATCTAGCACATACACCTACTTCAAATGCAATATCCGGCCTACTAGCAGTTAAATAAAGTAAAGAGCCAATTAGAGCACGATAATAGGATTGATCAGCACACTTACCTCGATCATCTGGATCCATCCTGTAGGTTGGTAGCATTGGTACACCAACAATTTTACAGGTTTTGATACCAAATTTATCTAACAGATTTCTTGTATATTTTGCTTGATTGATAAAGATACCATCTGATGACTGTTTTACTTGAAGACCAAGAAAGTAAGTCATCTCCCCCATCATGGACATTTTAAATTTACTTTGCATGAGTTTTGAAAAACTTTCACTCATGTTTTTGTTAGGTGAACCAAAAATGATATCATCTACATAAATTTGAACTAGGAGAATATCCTTCCATTCTTGTCTTCTGAACAAAGTGCGATCAACTTTGCCCTTAGTAAAACCATTTTCTAGTAAGAACAGTGAAAGAGTGCCATACCAGGCTCTTGGGGCTTGTTTCAATACGTAGAGTGCTTTCTTCAGTCTGTACACTTGATCACCTTTCACCTCAAATCCAGGAGGCTGTTCTACATAAACTTGTTCAGCAAGTATACAATTAAGAAATGCACTTTTAACCTCCATTTGATAGACAATAAATTTCATGTTGGCAACATAAGCAAGAAACAATCTTATAACTTCTAGTCTAGTTACAGGAGCAAAAGTTTCATCATAGTCAATTCCCTCAGCTTGAGAGTAGCCTTGCGCAACTAATCTAGTTTTGTTTCTAACAACAAGATCATTTTCATCTTTCTTGTTCTTGAAAATCCACCTAGTGCCTACCACATTATGTCCAACAGGTCTATCAACAAGTTCCCATACATCATTTCTAGTAAACTGGTTCAACTCATCTTGCATGACTATTATCCAATTACTATCAGCCAAAACCTCTTTTACAGTCTTGGGCTCAATAGAAGAAAGAAAACAGCACCAGCAAAATAGAGATTTACTAGGTTCTTCCTTAGAATCAAATAATTGTCTTCTGGTCTTAACACATTTACTAGACTCACCTATGATCAGATTTCCATGTTTTTCTAGTCTTAACAGGAACACTCTCATCATCTAAATCATGTATAGCATCATGCATATCAATATCATCAATATCAGCAGACTTGTTTATAGGAGAACAGTCAACCAATTCAGGCATATCAATGGGTCTAGAAGACTTACATGTGTCTTTTACCTTATTTACATCATCAGCTTGATTCAAAATGTTTAGAAATGGGTTGTATGCTTGTACAGATTCATATACCTCAGAATCATCATCGGTTTGAAGTTTCAAATTTTCAACTTTCTTACTGAGTTGATGGTCAACAGAGTTCTGTACAGATTCATCAAAGACAGCATGGGGTGTTTCTTCCACACAAAGAGTAGAGTAATTAAACAATCTAAATGCCTTGCTTATTGAGGAGTATCCTAAGAATATTCCCTCATCTGCTTTGGCATCAAAAGAATTTAATTTGCTCTTCCCACTGTTATGAATGAAACACTTACATCCAAAGATATGAAAATATGAAATTCTAGGCTTTCTTCCTTTCCATACCTCATAAGACGTCTTACCATGAACCTTATTAAGAGCACTTCTATTTTAAGTGTGGCATGCAGTGTTGATTGCCTCAGCCCAGAACTTTTGTGGAGTGTTAAACTCTGCTAGCATGGCTCTGCAAGCTTCTTTTAGTGTTTTGTTACTTCTCTCAGCTACACCATTTTGTTGGGGAGTCCTAGCTGCACTAGTCAAGTGCTGAATTCCAGATTTAGAACAGTAATCTTTGATATAGCAGTTTATAAATTCAGTTCCCTTGTCACTCCGAATTTTGACAATGGGCTGTCCTTTTTGAACTCGTAACCTCTTCAACGGATCAGGTAGTTGAGTTTGAGTGTCACTCTTCTTGTGCAAGAATACTACCCATGTAAATTTTGAGTAATCATCAACCACAACAAGGGTGTATCTCCTACCATTCAATGTTGGAGATTGTATTGGACCATGGAGATCCATATGTAGTAGTTCTAAGACTCTACTTGTATAAAGAGTAGGAATTGACTTAAATGACACTTTTACCTGCTTACCTTTCTGGCAAGCATCACACAATTGAGACTTGAAATAGATTTCGTTGGGAATACCTTCTACAAGGTAGTCTCTTACTATCTTATTAATTATCTTAAAGTTCATATGGCATAGGCGTCTGTGCCATAGTCAGCTGATTTCTTTAGGACTCTTAGTAAGCAAGCAAGTATCCCTCGGACATCTATTCCAGTTCACAATGTATATGTTGTCTTGTCTTACTCCAACCAACAGGATAGTGTGTGTTCTTTTGTCAATTATCTCGCACTTGCTGCTTTTGAACTGGACCTTATAGCCCATATCACAAAATTGAGAGACAGATAACATATTATATCTCAAACCTTCGATATAGGAGACATCTCGAATCTCTACATCTCCATTCCTTATATAACCAAAGCCTTTTTTGATTGCCATGGAACTGTCACCAAATATGACTTTGAGTCCTTCTTGCTCATGATAGTCAGAGAGAAGAGCCTTGGTACCAGTCATGTAGTGTGAACACCCACTATCAATGTACCAGGTTTCTCCTATTGAACCACCTTTCTTGTAAAGATCCAGCCGACCCTGCATTTGGTGATTTTAATAATTTAGGTACCCTTTCTTTATTGGGGTCCTTGGTTGTTAGTGGTAAGAGGCACCCAAATAAACATTGAAGTTTTGAATAATTGAGACCTCTTCAATTTTCTACCATGCTTATCACAGAACAGTACTTTGTTGACCTTATCAGAACTATCAATAGACTTAGGATCTATTTTTCTTAGATAGCCTTTCCTTATATCTACCTTTTTTTCAGTAAGATTAGTATGTCTGTAATAGTTAGAATAGGGCCTAAAAGCCTGTGGACTATACGGCTTATAGATGTGTTTAGGTCTTTCCTCACTAATGATATCATAAGATAAAGGTGGAAGATAAAGAACAGGTTGGTTATGATAATGAGGAACAAATTTCCTAGGTTTAGTTGAGTACAACTGAGACTGCCTTATGAAAGGAGGTCTAGCCTGATTCCAACTTAACTGTGCTTGTCTGGACCTATTGTGCTGAGTATACCTCTTCCGATGCCAGGACTGTTCTGCTCTGGTCAGCTGGGTATATCTCTGCTGATATGGTATAGACTATACTGGTCTTACTACATTTTTCTTTTTACCATTCTTGATGATAAGAGGAATGTAGTTAGACTGTACTTTAGGTTTTGGGTCATTATCATAAATCATAGGTTCTTTTCCTTTATCTAGTGGTAAAGAACTTGAGCTAGCATCATTAGTGTTCTTAGTCCCTAAAGTTGATGAACTAGGCACATTAGCACATATTCCACTTTTATCATTAGGAGCTCTATATCTGACTGATAATTTTTTATTAATCTGAGAAGATTTAATCATATCAATTAGCTTCAGATCCAAACTCAGTACTTAAGATTCTAAGAATCTATTGCGCTCTTCAAGTTTTTTACATTTAATCTTTAAATCATTGAACTCATTGGTCTATATGGCTTGAGTTTTAAGCATATCTTGATACAGTTTGTCAATGGTTGTGTACTTATCTTTGAGTTGAGACAACTCTTTTGATAAGCGTCCATTTAAGACAACTATATTAGGATCTACTTTTAACTGAGCTTCACGTAGACTGATGATTTTTTGCTTTAAAGATATGTTCTCGTCACTGATTTCCATGAATGCTTTGTTAGCTTGTAGGAGGTCTTCTTCGGTCACTCCATTGGAATGATGAAGACTACTCCCTACACTACTATTAGTGGTATCACATAAATCATAATCAGAACTATCACAAGAACGGAAAGAAGTAGCAGAAGATACCTCTTGTTCAATTTTAGCCATCATAGTCAGTCCATCATCTGCAATGAAGGCTTCTTTCTCGTTGTTTAAAGGGTATTCAGATGAAGACGAAGGCAACTCATCTGAATCCAACTCAGAATCATTGTATGCCATCATAGCCTTCTTACCCTTAGCATATTTTCGATCTCGCCTAGCTTTCCTTTCTTCTCTGTCTTCTGAACTCAGATCACGACATTCGTAGATGTAATGACCTGGTTTTTCACAATTATAGCACAAAGGATAATTAGTAGACTTTTTAATAGGAGAACGATTACGATTCATGTCCTTCCTATTAGAAGAGTTCTTACCATTCTTATCAGACGAGTTCCTATCTCTCTTGTTCTCATTAAAGACCTCATCTCTCCTTTCAGAAGAGTCCCTGTTACTAGAACCCTTAGTTTCCTTATAGAACCTCTTATATCTACCATATCTCTTATTCAGCTTGCCGAACCTCTTAATCATTAAGCTCATCTGATCCTTAAGACTAAGGTCAGACCTATCTAGTTTATCTTTTATGCTTGAAGACTTAGACTTAGATGAGCTAGACTTTCGAGAGGAAGAGGCCTTAAGAACTATGTTCTTAGAGATTTCCTTCTCCTTATCACTATCAACTACTGGATCTTCTTCATCTAACTCGAATTCATGTGCCTTAAGGGTTTGGAAGGTAGTCTCAGCAGACCAAGTATCTATATCTTGAGTGGTCTTGATGATTGTTTTGACCATTTTCCACCTCTCATCTAAAGCCTTAAGAATTCTCAAGTTAATCTCCCTGGGTGTATAAGTCTTTCCTAAAACTTCAAGATCATTCATGATGCGAGCAAATCGAGTATCAAGCTGGTCAATAGTTTCACCAGGTTTTATTTTGAATGACTCAAACTTTTGAATCACAGTGGATAGTTTGCTTTCTTTGATCAAACTAGTGCCTTCACAAAGAACAGCAAGTCTGTCCCATATTTCCTTAGTTGTTTTACATTTTAATACCTTCCCAAGATACTCGTTTGGGAGTGTATGTAAAATATAATTTTTTGCTATGCTGTCCAAATTGTTTTGTTTCATTTCTTCAGCAGTTAATTCTGACCTTGGTTTTGGAACAAGAGCACCCACGGCTTTGGATGTTTCCGGTGTGGCAGTGTTGGTTGTCATCGTGACAATTGGGCCATCCTTCACTATTGACACCATGAGATCGTGTGTAGAACTGAAGATTACTTCCATGCGAAGCTTCCAATAGTCGTAATCTGCAATTTTAATCTTAAGTAGCTTGTTTGCATTAGTTTCTTCCATAATTGTTTGACATATCAGAACAAGAATAGAGCAAATAGATCAAGATTATCAAGTAATTCTATAGAAAGAAAAATTTCAAGGATCGGTTCGATTTAGGACAGAAAGACTTCCCTCAAAGTCTTCTGGGTAATCAAGAAATAGCAGTCCAGAAGAACTACTGCTTTGATACCGCTTGTTGGTCCCAAAGTTGAGTTAAGATTAAGATAAACCTGAAAAGTCTAGAGCGGAGGGGTGAATAGACTTTTAAAACTTTTCTTAAAATATCAGAGTGATTATGCGGAATTTAGTGTTCTTGAACAGTACTGTGTTTACTCAGCTCAGATGAGTACTTTCAATTTTAATATGAGCCTTTACAGTTTATACTCAACTCTTGATTTTGAACTTTTACTTAGTAAACACTTAAACAAATATCAAACAGTAAGTAAATGACACGAGATTTATAGTGGTTCGACAAATGTCTACATCCACTCTCACAACTCCAGTCGTGATATTTTATTAACTCCTTGAGTTTCTTGTGGCTTAAAGTCCCAAGACTAAGACTGTGATCTTATCGATTATACCACCAGGTATATCTTCGATCGACTAGTAATTCTACAAGATACTAGCAAACTTGTTTACAAACAAAATCACAAACTAAAAGTAAACTTCTCTTAATTGTATAGCCTCTGAATATGCTTCTTCAATTCTGTGGCTTCTTCTCTTTGATCTCCTTCAAACTCTGTGAGTTTTCTTGAATGCTTCTAAGACTCTTTAATTTCTCTTTGATTGCTCTTGAATGTTATTCGTTCAGTAGTATTTTCAGTAGAAGATCATACGATATTTATAGAACTTAGTATGACAGTTAGTAGTTTGTGAAAACTAACTCTCAACTAACTCTTAACCGTTTCTTGTAACTTCTTCTTGTAACCGACTTTTGTAACCTATCCTCTTTTTCCAAGTCAGCATATCTTCAAATATATTTTGTTACACTTTAAATAATAAGTTTTCCAAACTTACTATTACACTTTAAATAATAAGTTTTCCAAACTTATTCTTCCTTAGCACAGTAAACTTACTCTTCTTAGTTTTACTGTTCTTATTCCAATAAGCACACTTCTTTTCTTCTGTTCTGCGCCTCTTCAGAATACTACTGTGCTTCCTTTCAATTCTTCTAAGATTAGTCTTCTTCTTCTGAGTAGTCTTCTGACTCGTAGTCTTCTGATCTTTCTTTAGTCTAATGTTCTGAACTAACTATGCTAATTACAAGAATACAAACTTACATATATAAAACCTATCTATACATCAACTGAACTACATACAGAAAAGTATATCTAAGTTCTATTTTATAAGCTGTCTATACAATATGAACATCAGCTTAGTTCCTAACAGTTCATAATATTCATCATATAAGATCAGTAACTCAGATTATATGTCTTATCAAGATGACTTATTTAAGATGACTTCCAACCACATATATCATTAACTTTAAGTTTCTTTTTGGCCATCAAAACTTATAATCATCAACTAGAACATTGTTTCAAGGATTCATATCCCAACAATTGGGATATGCAATTACTGTAAAATTGAGATTCTCGTGTGTTGGTCCTGAAAGGAGTATGACACAAGTGTATGGGGGGAACGCACTTGTGTATGAAAATTTTATTTTAAAACAATCTTTTAAGGGATCAGGAGAGTTGTCTTGCCAAACTCGCTGATTATCAGAAATATGTATAACTTAATTTCAGATAACTAACCTACTGAGAACTATGAGTTGAAATCCACATCCCCCATAGGGTCCGGAGCTGATGAACACCACATCTTCGGTTACTTCGTTCCTTACCCTCTCGGCCAAGTTACTTTACACTCTTCAATTTCACAAGTAATTGAGTTGCGATCTGCCCCTTTCCAACTAGTGAATGGTTTTAGGCTCCTCTAGGGCAGTAATTAGTTAGATAACTATATAAGTAAGTTATAAGTGTGGAATAGCGGTTGGCCCTTTAGTAAAACTCTTTTCTAGTTCTGAAAACTTAATCAACACAAGTACTGGATTTCAGGGGACTTGTCCCAAACAATTTTGTCTATTTTGTGAATGATAACTTTTAAGTACAGTTTTGTGTGCAGTGTATGAATGTATTTTAATGATAAAGTACTGAATGTAAATAACACACAATTTATAGTGGTTTAGAGACTCAAACTCCTACATCCACTTTCCCTGATTGAACATGACAATTTCTTATCTCTTGGAATTAACTTGTTTTATAGTGCCAATGTGCACTGATAAAAAACACTACTCCAAACTACTTTGATCCCTAAGAATTCAGAGTCCTAGTACTCAACTTCTCTGAACTAAAATTGTTCTTCATGTGACAGTTTAGTTCACCACTTCTACAACAACACTTCACTTTTTCTCTCTTCGAGGTTGAGGTTGGTTTCAACTAGTTTGAGATATCCTTTACAATGAAGTACAATGGATAAGTTAGGGTATATCTCTAAGCTTTGAAAGATTACGAGTTTAAACTTAGCTTAGAATGGGACTGAAGTGATAGGAAATTTGGATGATTACTTGAATGATATGAGAGTCTGAATGTTTGATTGTTTGTAGTTTCCGTTACTTCTTCAGTTTAAATGTCTTCAGTATTTATAGAGTAATTTGAACATTTGTCTGTTGGAGAGATAAGTTCAAATTATTTTATTTCCAACTTCTTTGGAATGAGCATTGATCTTCCTAGTATTGTGATAGTGATATGTCTTCAGTTTGGGAAAATCGGTTGTCAAACACTACAGGAAATCACACTTTACATGACGAATTTTTTGGTGACGACGCAAAATTCGCCACAATTTGTTAGTAAAAGGCGACGAATTTAATTTTCGTCACTTAATATTTAGAATTCATGACAAAACTTTATTTCGTCTCCAATAATGATTCTATTCGTGACGAAATATTATTTTGTCACTAATAATAAAAAAAATCGTCGCTAATTTGAAAAAATCATGACGACAATAAAAAAAATGTCGCTAAAAATATTGGTGACAAAATTTATAATAATTGGTGACGATATTCTACATCATGAAAAATAATATTTTTATGACGATGCTATGCGTTGTCATTAATTATTCAAAATAATTAGTGACATAATTATTTTGTCACAATAATATTTGGCAACAACATTCATTGTTATTAGTGACGATCATATTTGTCATATAATATAATATATTCATGACGAGATTATATTTCGTCATTAATTGTTCGAAATAATTAGTGACATATTTTTGCGTCACAAATATTTATATATAGTGACAATTAATAATTATTTGTCACTTTTCACAAAAAAAAAAAGTCATAGATTCATAATACTTTTTGTGACGCATGAATTTCGTCATCCTTTGTTACACAAATGTGACGAATTTGAATTTAGTCATTAAAAATTAAATTTGTGGCAAATTATTGTTGTCCTTATTAATAATTTAATTTGTCACGAATTAGTATGTTTCATGACAAATTTAAAACATTCGTCGTAAAAATAATCTATAAAACAAGTTACCTATAGTTTACATATAATGCAACATTTTTAAATAAATTGTAACACTTTCAAAAAAATACACATATATATGGAATATATAAATTACATTAGTAGAAAAGTAAATATATTAATAATTTCTCTAAAATTTATAGATCTATAAGTTATGTATCTTGTTCAAAAGCAATATTGCTATAATAAAATTACCCTTCATTATTTATGGGCAAATCACCAAAAATTCATTAAAAATGTTAAACATATATTGAACAGAACCTAAAAAATTACTAAAAATGATAAACCAAATTAAAAATTGAGAAACGCTAAAAATAAACTAGTTGAGTATAATAATTCAATATAGAGAGAAAAAAAAACAAGATTGAAGAACATTTTATATATACATATATGCACCGATGAACTAAGAATATAACATGATGTATAGTTCAACAAGAATATGTATACAAGGCTAAAAACTATATCAAAGTTCTAAAGATTTCTAAAGTATAAATAAAAGATTACTTTAAATTTGATAACCAATTCAAGGTTTCTACCTAACAAAGTACAACAACAAATGATAAAGCAAGCTCATAGAAACAAGCTTTACTCAAGTAAAAATATGTGTCATAGATATTTATGAGCACAAACTATGCACAATTACCTCTTAAAAATAAGAGCAATCTTATCAATAATTTTGAGTTGTTTAAAGCATACTCTTGATCTGGATGGAGAACTTCTGATTAATATAACTGAACAAACTAAAAATTGACATCATGTACATATTGCAAACACAATTACATTAACAAGCAATGGGCAAAAAAAAAAAAAAAAAAGCAATCCTATAATAAAATGTTTAAATTTCTTACTCTTATATACGTACGACTAATTACACAAAATAAATTAAAGAATTAGAAATTTCTCTAAATCATACCCAAAAAAAAGGTTAAATTCACTACCTTCTTCAGCCAATAATTTTGCAATGATTAAAATATCAACTATAATTATATTAACCATAAAAACCCGTTTCTAGCGTTTGAAACATGTATTCCAACCCGGTTTTACTAAAAAGCAAGATACCTCTCGATCAAGTCAGTGTAGTCCAACATCGTTTGATCCCATTTTGACGCTCTCTCCTAACCGTGTCAAATCCATTACCGTGTAGCTATTCCATAAGAAATTAATTAAAAGAATAATCACAAAATACAGTTTCCATTATCCCATGCACCTATCGTGTCAAGTCCATTACAACACCCTCTCCTTCACTCCAACAAATTCAAACACAAAAAGATGAAATTAATATCAAACCACCCGTTTGCGTTCCATGTGGTAAGAGTGGGACCCTTAGCAATCAAAATGTGAATAATTGACATATACAAGTCATATATATTAAGTAAACATGTGCAGACAATAATGTTTATTTATTCTCCAAATCAACTAACCTAACAACACTACTCATTATAACCACATGTAGCATAATGGAATGGTGTGCTTCCAGCACCTGTGAAGAAGCAGCAAGTATACAAAATTTAAGGCACTGCCATAATAACTTTCAAGATTCCCCAACTTCTGTAGTGCAGCAATTTACAATGAAGATCATGATCCAACAAGATTTGGATTGACCATATTAAAAACTTGAGGTTTCAGTACAACAAGACATTGATTGAATCAAACTACAGTTTTGAGCTTAGTTCAACAGAAGATCAACATGTTTATTGTAGGGAACATGATGCTTAAGAAGGTGACAACTTAAAATCACAGAATCTTACTGGTACAAGCTAATTTTGGAACAGCTTTGACAAAGCAAAGGTAAGGAGTCTTAAAAATGAAGTTGGAACAAGTGAAAACAGTTGAAAAGCTTTTAGCACAAGACAAACACTATTACTAGTAAATCTTCATTTGCTACCTTAAAAAAACGAAAGAAGATGAAAGAAGGTCTGACTAATGAGGTACATAACTTCTCCTGAACTCAAAATAACACCTAGACAAACTTGATTCACTATGATTTTTAAACGGATATTGCAAAAACTTAAAGGAAAAGACCTAGCTAGAAATAAAAAACAAATCAAACAAGAAAAGCAATGTCAAGATCAAGGCCCTAAATTTCTTTCTAAATTGACAAATGGGCTTAAACACAAAGAATGAATATGAACACACACATATATATATATTCAATAAGCTAAGTACCGCCAATGGAGCAGCCAACTAAATGTACATTACTACAAACGAACAAAAACCAATGATAATAATAGTAAAACACTTCATACTCCTAACCTCCATAAGACCACAAGCTACTAGTAGTAATACTACATTTATTTGCTCAGGATCATGAAGGAGAAACAGGACCACAGGGAATGGAGTACTAAAATTTGGAAGCGGAGGAACTGTAAAGGAGATGATGCTTTTATTTTTCGATAAAATATTCTAGAGCAAGCTTATATTACAATAGATAGAGAGAAGTCGTACTTATCAAAATAAGTAGCCATTACAAAATCAAATCTTGAGCGAAGCAAATCTATGGATTAATCTTGAGCAAAGCAAATTAATCTATGAAAATTAATTATGTTTGATTCAAATAATCTAATTGAAACCAATGCAAATTGTGTGAAGAGGAATGACAATTAATTATATTTTAACTAGGGGTTTAACTATTTATTAACAATTTGTATGGTTTATTAACATGAGAATAAAGACAACATTTACAATTAAATGTCCGTGGAGGTCCAGTGGTAGATTCTGATAGTTTTAGAGGCCCATGTTTTTAATTTTGATACCCATATCACCAAGCCGTGAGATATAAGAAGGGAATAGGGGCAAAAATTCTGAAACAGGGATAAGCTGCAAAATAACCTTATGAACAAAATCACACAACCAAATCTTTAGTCTCATGACATTAACAGTAAATGAAACATTCCAAAAAAATCACATTGAACACACACCTCAAATATATAAGATTAGTGCATCTAATTCACACGATTATTTAAATCTTGCAAAGAAAATTTCAACACCAAACTAATTATCATGTGGCATAACCACATACAAATCTCAAATTCTCTTGCTTTTGTGTACTTTTACTCAAGAACAAAAAAGTAAAAGAAATTAAATCTACAACATTCAATATATAAATAAATTAAAGTCTGAAATTGACACGATCAACAAATTTCTACGTATGATAGCATAATTTAAGCCTAGAAATTTAATCCGTGGAAGGGAATGTCACCTTACACTCAGTGACGGAGCCAGAAACTAATCGATGGGGGGCCCAATTATGAATAATAAATTTCGCTTTTAATATCTATAAATTTTTTTGAAACATATAATATATTACTAATTAATCAAGTTAAGTTTTAATATATTTCAATAAAAGTTTCATTCATTCCACTCATTACCTACAAAATAATATTTATACAGTCTATACACGAGCATCTTTTAATTTTTATGTTTTAAATTGTTATATACTTCACTCGTTTCATATTGATTGGCGCTATTAGTCTTAATTCTTATTTCAAAAAATTATCATTTTTAGCTATTTTTACACGTTTCTCCCTAAATTATTCATATGTAAATTCCTATAATTTTTATTTTAATACTTTTTCATCTTTCTTTCTTTATTATTAAAGCAAGTTATTCCACTCTCTTATACTTTCATTCATTTTTTTCCCTCAATCTTTCATGATAATGAAAGATAATTTTAAAAAAAAAAAGTTATTTAATTATACACAAAACAAGTACTTATAAGACAGAAAAAGTAATAATTGCACTACTAATATTTTACTAATACACTTAGAAATTATTATATAACTATTAAATATGATTAATTATAATTATTTTTCTTTTATTTTTTATTATTTAATATTTATAAAAAAATTATTAAAAAAAAATTGTAAAATGGGTGGGGGGCCCAGTGACCCCCCGGGCCCTCTCTCCCTCCGTCCCTGCTTACACTTCATACTTCAACTAGAAATAAGTTATTTCAGACTCTAAAAATAAAAAAGTTATTTCAGAATATAGAACTAGGAAATACTCATCTTGGTGATTGTAAAAGGTGAAAGGGGAGGAACGTTTCTTGCTCTTTCGTAGTGATGAGAGAAGGGGATATATCTTTTGAAAGTTTTGAAGAAAGAGAGACGTATATTTTCTGTGGAATGAAAGCAATTGAAATATAAACTAAATGACCTACTGGAACAAAAAAAAATCATATATATAAATATATATTGAAAATTGGCGGTAAAGAAGAGCGCCAAGGGAAAAGAAAGGGAGGGAACTGAAACAAAAACAAAAAAATGACAATTTGGTTTCCCACGCCAATTTTTTTGGTATAATTGTTTCAAAGCCTAACATTCAATATTAAGATATACTTCGTAAATAATTATAATATTATAATAATAATTCTAATGTATCAATTTATCTTCATAAAAATATTTTTTTCACCTAAATATATATGTGATGTATCTCTACTTTTGTATTTTTATTCCTCATATCAATCTTAGCTAATTGAGAAGGATTTGGTTAAATATTACTACCTCTATACAATTTTAATATTTTCATTGGGGTTAGACACGGATTTTAAAAAAAATTAATTATTTATGAAAAAGTGAAAGATTGTGAATGTAGATAAATAAAAATAAAGAAGTGAGTTGAGTAATATATTTTATTTTTTTAAGTAGTAATTGTGTACCCCAACTCCAAGTGTATGGGTATAATTTGATTTCAATTTCAATTTTTGATTTATATTTTATCTGCACCCGATTATTTAATGAGTTCACCCTCAAATTATTTCTTTTGACCACAGTTATCTGCACCCCGATCATTTTATGAGTTCATCCTCAAATCATTTATTTTTACCTCAGTTATCTGCATTCACTCATTTCCTGAGTTCACCCCAAATCGTTATTTGCAGCAGCTCATTTTTTGAGTTCACCCCCAAAATATGTTTATTTTTTTAAATATTACATTTAAAAGACTATATTATCCTTTTATTAATTTACACAAAATATAATACAATCAACCATAATTTATACATTTACAATCTGCAGTTGGATCATTGTCGAGTTACCGTCGATTCACCACAGAATCACCCATATTTTTAGAAAAAAAAATCGTAAAAACATAATTAAAAAGAACTATCGAAATTAGCCACAAATCTCGATTTTTTTTCTTTTTAATTTTTGTCCCCTCCTTTTTCTTCCTATTTTCAGTTTTTATTCCAAACTTTTTATTTCTTCGTGTTGTACCCTTTTAATTTTTTTTTTAATTTTCATGTCTTTATTTTCCATTTTTTTCATGTGTATTTTTTTATTTTAATACAAAATAATATTATAGGTATGATTTTATTATAGTCGGTAATACAATAAGTAATAACTAGTAATACCATAAACTGTAATTAGTAATACCAATAATAGTAATTAATACTCCCTCCGTCCAATTTTATTATGCCCAATTCTCCGGGCACGGGTTTTAATAAATATTGATTAATTTATTCATAAAGTAGATAAGTTGGGGGTATGATGGGGTATTGTGGGGTCCATTTGTAAATAAATGATTGTTTATAAATAAAGTGAATGACAAAGTGGGTAATAAGTGATGGTAGGAGGGTGGAGATAAAGTAGTATGAATAGTATTGTTTCCAAAAAGGGTATGGGCATAATAAAATTGGACAACCAAAAAAGTAAAGTGGGAATAATGAAATTGAAAGTTGGGAGTAATATCTTATACAATAACAAATAATTATACACATTTAATTATATTCAATAATACCAAAAATAATTATCAGTAATAATGAGAACACTAAACAATAATACCATGAACAATATATATAATAACAAATAATTACATGCATTTAATTATATTCAGTAATACCAAAAACAATTATCAGTAATACCATGAACAGTAATCGGTAATCAGAAAATTAGAAATCAATAGTCGGTTATACGCACACACGAGATTTTAGCGCACACCCCGTACGATTAGGACACACTCCATGAAAGATTAAAAATACACTTCTCCTACATAATCATAATTCTCCCCTTATTCTCTCAAACCATATAGCGTGAAAAATAAAATATGCTGCTTGGGACACCCACTCCTCTCCCAACCTCGTCGGTCACCGCTCAAAGCCTCGCCGCCACAGCCTTTCTTCATTGTCGCACAAAGTCTCGCCGCCATATATAGCCTCATCCGTCGTCACCGCATTTTTTTGTCGATTTCACGCGTGTCTGCTTCGCCATTCGTTTGGGCCTCACCGTCTGTATTCTCCAAATTTTATATTGTACATTTTTTTATAACAACTTTAAATTATTTTACAATAGGATAATAAAATAACTCTGAAAAAATATAAATATTATATTAATAAATCCTAAAAAAATATATTAATTAGATTTTAAAAATTGAAAATATAAATACTATATATATATATATATATATATATTATAATCTAAAAAATTATAATACTAAATCAAAAAAAAAAAAAAAAAAAAGCCCCACCCCTATGTCATTTTTTCAATATGAAAATTAAATTGATGAATTAGTGAAGCAAAATGTCAATAATGTGGCACATATTTTTACTAGGAATTCTCGTGCTTTTGAGAGTTCTCATAGTTGGATTGAGCCTTTAGGCTTTGTGGAGGGCCTTCTCGATTTACCATGGGTGGATTGTGAATAAATTTGAATCATAGTTATGACCCTAAAAATAAAAAATTTTAAAAATAAAAAATAAATCTAAAAATACTAGTAAATAAAATTCAATAAAACTAAACAAAACAAACAATTTTTTAGAAAATTTAAATTCCTCAAATTAAATTACTGTATAAACTATTTAATTAAATCCTAAAAAGTAAAAATCCTAAAATTACCGAAGTGGCGGGATTCTCAAAATTTGATTTGCAAAATTCCAAATTTCCAAAAGGATATACTTTTACGTCTTTCCTTTTTCATATATCCAAGTTACACTCTCAAACCCTTCTCCTCGAGAGGCGCCTCCATTGTGTGATTAACAGGTATTTCTTGGGTTCAATCTTGTTTTTTTTTTTTTTTAATAAATTGCTTATATTCCGTTAATGTTTGATCTCTGATTCTAGTCATGTCTTCAAAACTTCTTGATGAATGGCTTATAATCTGCTGCAGATTCTGAACCGGCCTTATTCTTCTTCATGCTCTCTATTTGTTTGGTTATGCCCTCTATGGTCACGCCCTGAGATATCATTCACGGATTTGTTTATTCAAGAACACAAAAAAAAAAAAAAAAAAATCTCAAACAAGCCAAATTTCTCCCGCGCAGGTTTGATGCTTTTCTTATATATTTGAAATTGAGGGGTTTTAAAGGGACTATTCTAATTACATAATTTGCTAATTCTTAAATTATGGCTAGCTTAATTCATAGTTTGTAGCTGCAAATGGAATAAAAATGATAAAACATTGGCAGAACTCTTACATTTACTTCACAGGCCTTAATCTTCACGCCCTCTATTTGTTTGATGAATTGTTCAACAATATGATTGTACTTGTAGCATGCTCTCTAATCTCTATATGAAATTAATGATCACGTTGATATGGTTACAAATTTTATTTTAGCTTATTATTAACCGTGAATGCCCATACATACTAATGTTTTAGGTTAGAGATTACTTGCTTGGATAAATCTATTTGGTTGGAGATTATTTAATTGGAAATAATGGAACATGAATTATTTGTAGCTAGTAATAGGTGCCGATCCTTAATTTTTTCTCATTTGGTTGGAGAAAAGCTAGAGATGATAAAATCCTACTTCTTAGGTGAGTATTGATTAAAACAAAAGTTGACGGTATTACCATATTAATAGCCAAGTATTGTTGCGTGTCATACTCACACACACACATATATATATATATATATATTGGCAGTGAATAGTGATGGGTGTGAGTATATATATCTAGGCATGTTTGCTTCATGGGTTGAGATAAGATGGGTTTAGATGTGGTGAGTTGACTAGATAAACCCAAGGGGAGGCTAGGTTGTCTAAACCCATGGAATCTAGTTAATAAAAATCAGGTCAAATTATAAACCCAGGTCAAGGTGTTTAGTTATGAGAAACCAAACATGGAAGAAGATGGGTTCATATATCAAACCCATCACTAATCCCCCCTAAACCCATGAAACAAACATGTCCCTATATGTGTATTAACAGTAATTAATTCTTACATGATGAATATGTATTCATTAATTTCTGCACAAAACATTAAACACTGCTAATACATTTATATAATTGTGACAAGTATATAAATTGTAATGTAGTTGCCAAATATATATATATATATGGACCCTTAAATTACAACTAACTTGTGATGAGGCTACAATTAATATACAAGTCACTACATATTAGGAGAATATGACATACATGCTCTATATTTCATCAGCAAACCATTGTCTTAATTAGTAGACATTTAAAATTTAAAATTATTTTTTCTCTCTAGACATTCAAGGTTTTAATGTGATCTTACATTCACATCAAAATCTCAAATATCCTCTCTTTCTTAAAATCATTCTTCTGATCGCCTCTCTCTCAGTAGCGAATATTCCGATGAAATTGTGTTCCAAATGTCATATCTGTTATTGTTTCATCTTAATAAGGAATTTATCTCATATTGATTTCAGTAAAGTTATGTTAGCAACAAATATAATGTTATTGTTCCAAATAGATTGGTTCATCTATGTTCCAATTCATGTACTGTGTTATATATTTCGCTCTTATTATTTTATGTACAATTTCAGTTATCCTTTCTTTTACATGGAATTTAACAGTAACGAGGAGAATTGAATTGAACAATATTTTCACGTGAGAATAAGGTACTTATTTCTCTATTCTACGTCTTTGTATGATCGTTTAACGGATGTTACTTGTATGTAATATATGGTGTTAGAAAGAAATAGTTTTGCGTGCATCCAATTATTGGATTGGTCATCCTTGTCAAAATCAACAAAGCAATTACACTACATATTCTTGTTAAATTTAAAATGATATGAATTTATAAATTTTGTATTGAAATCAACTCAAATTGATGTTTGTCATTATATTTGTTACTGTGTATAGACTTTGACAAGTGAAAAAGTTTTGACGAGGATAGTTGTGGAAATATGTCTTTGTATTCTAATTAAATTGATTAGTCTTACTATATCTCAATTTGTAAATGATTATATAATTAATTGTTGATTGGTATGATCAAGTATTAAATTATTTTGTATTGTACTATGAACGCGAGTTAGCTGGAGAACCGTGATTAAATGATGCTTTTGTGGTGGTATTTAAAAAAAAAATGGTCATTGTTGTAAAAATTATTATGTAAGAGTGTTCAATTCTTTATAATGGTTGAATTAGTGTTCAATTCTTGTTTGTTCTTTATTGGTAGTAACAATATGTATCTGTTTTCTTTGATAAAAATGCATCGCTTAAATTATTTAAAGGTATTAGTTGCAATATTGATCAAATACTTAGGTTTAATGCATTAATGTTTATGTTTACTGAGAAGCTTTACCACTTAAAGACTAACATAAATTGATGATCATCTTAATAGTCTGTGTTAATTTTTTTCTGTATAATTATTTATAAGATTTATTTTTATTACTAAAATTAATGGCAATTTACTTTTTTATGCTTAATTATCAGGAGCCGATGAAAAAAAACGAGAAGAATATATTGAACTCGGAATTGAAAAGGGTGTAGACTGTAGATGATGATATAGTCTTGCAGGTGTTGGGTCGTGGAACCGAATATGTAAAAGGTCTTGGTATATGGTCTCAAACCTCCAAGCAGATGCAACACACTAAATGATTCTTCAAATCACTTACAAGAAGAATTAAAAGCCACGAAAGAAAAGCTCTGAAAGTGTGAAGCTCGATCAAGTGTAAGAACTTAAGACACAAGTGAATGTTTTGAATGCAAATATCGAGGAATTAATGACTTTTTTGAATGGTAAAGGAATAGAGATTATAAACTTTTTTTTTTTTTTTGGTTCCATGAAGTGATAGAAAAATATTTATTTCTTGTTAGTTGTTACTTTCTAAATGCTTGTTTGACTTTTTTATTAATGCAAAATTATTTTTTATCTTTAAGTTAGTTATTGTTGTTGTAAATTTTATTTTTCTTACATTTAGTATTACATTTAGTTTTAAAAAATTGTTACGAATATTATTTTTGTCGTTAAAAAATATTTTATTATGATAAATAAAATTGTCACCATTTTTATATCATTTAATGACACTGAATAAGTTGTCACTAAAGTCTTATTTTGGGTGACGAAACGTGTCGTCATTATATATATATATTGATGACCAAATTTTAGTCACTATTTGGTAATTCTTTCACGACGAAAGATTTTAAATATGACAAAAAATATGTTGTCACTACTGCTAAACTTTTAGTGATGATCACCGCTTTCGTCATAAAATAGTAAATTATAATGACAAACACAATTTGTCACTATTTCCACATCATTTAGTGACAATAAAAATTTTGTCACTAAATCGTATTCTTTAGTGATAAATTTTGTCGTCATTATATATATACACATATAACAACAAACAATATTTTGTCGCGAAAGAATACTTTTTTCGTGACGAATTATACATAATATGACGAAATAGTTAATCTAATTGTGACAAAAAATGGCGTCACTAAAATTTGATAATGCTAGTAATATATGGACAATCGTCACAAAAAAGTATTTTTTTAGTGACGATAAATCAAACCGTCATGTAAAATTTAATCTTTAGTGACGAAATATCATATTAAGTGACGAAATTTCGATGTCAAGTGTGACGATTTATATGTCACTATAGATGAAATGATATTGTGATGATGACCTTTATCGTCATCAAATGATGACTTTTGGTGACGACTTCAAAATATCGTCGCATTGATCTATTGTGACGCACATATCGTGACGTTCTTTGCGACGAAATTTTTTGTCACCAAACACCTGTAATGACGAAAAATGATGTTTTTATGACGATTTTTTTCGTCGCGATTTCTCAAATTTCTTGTAGTGAAATTTGTTTTGTCTTGTGTTGCAGTCTTGCACTTATCCTAAGATTTCAGTCTTATGTATCTAACAGACATATTATGGACAACCTTTCTGAAAGTTCTTTTTTTTTTTTTTTATCTTGAATGAACATTCTCTTTGTTGTGTTAACTATTCTGAGTTTATTCTTCTCTACTGATTTCTTGTCTCAGCTGATTTGACTTCAATACAGTTGGGATGTGTACTTCAGCTGACTTGACTTTCCATCTTCACTGATCATTGTGTTTGGAGATGTAAGTTGAGTGTTGCTTTGTTGTTAGTACAATTGTCTTGATCAACTCAACATAATTGTCACTTGCCTACTTTAGTTCTTTGTCTTGTTTAACTCAGCTAATCTCTTCAGCAATGTTGACTTCAAGGAAATTGATGCATTCATCTCTACTGAACTTCACTTTAGGAAACTTTCCAGATCTTCCCACTTGGAATTCATCACTTGAGTTCCCCCTCAACTTATGTATCTTTCTAGTCTACTAGATGTCTAACATTTCAGTTATTCAACTAACCTGATCTATATGTTCCAACATCTCTGAATCATATATAGACTAGTTTTCTGACTTTTACTAAGGCACTTCATCAAGGGTTTTGGTATCTTAATCAAAATCACATTTATTTGTCAATGCCTTGTCTCAAGGAAGTACTAGTGGTTTAAAAAATCACTCGGAGAAAAGGAGTAAGTTAACTCCATTGTACGAGAAGAGTATGATTAGTGTGAAAATTGCTTGAAATTCATGTATTTAATTTGCATAATTTTATAGGATTTCATGCATTATTTACATTAAATTGACTAATTGCACTTGATTTGGAGAAATGGTGTAGTTTGCTATTTTTGTTGGAAAATGAGAATTTTTATAACAAAACACCTTGATTATATTGTGGAGTCAATCGAAGGAATAAATCGAGAAGGAGAGCAAAATGAAGAAGAGAAAAGAAGAGAATGAGTTGCATTTGGGCCCATTATTACAATGATAAATCATCTCAAACTTATAAGCATTTGGCCCATTTCCATGCCATTGGCGAAATCCCAATAATTTTGCCTCAAATTAAAAATGTAATGCAGGCCAATTGCTGATTGATTATCAAATTAAATGGATGCAGCCAGCCCATGTGCCTTAGTAATTCGTGAGTTTGGAATCGATTAGGAGGCCCATTCCTCATAAAAACACAAGAACATAAAGAAGTTGGGGAGGAGGGCAGCGAGAAACAGGGCAATTTCATTGGGGGAGAAAACCCTCTCCTCTTCCACACTTCACTCAACTCAATAGATTAGAGTAGTTTAATTTCACTTTCTTAGTTAGTTTTAATTTAGTATTTCACTTTATGGTTAGAGGATTCAAACAACACAAGACTAGAGGTGTTTTCTTTCCTTTGTTTCAATATTTAGTAGGTAATTTGATTTTAATTCATGTTTTGTTGTTTATTTCACATGAGTTTTATTCTAGTTGTTAATTTAGATATGGAGTAATCTCTTGTTGCTTTGGGTGTTGAAATTATGTGGGTAATTAGTGAGTTTATGGATTAATTGCATGATTTAGCTTTTGTCTTGGTGATAATTGTTTCTAGTGTTGTAATTTGTAAGATTCAATTGGTTGATCAATCCTATTAGCTAGCATTTTCGATTATGTTAATTGCAACAAGAGTTGAGTTTTCATGATTGGGGTGTGGGTGTGAACTTTGATTAATTAATTGAAGTTAAATATTAATTATCTTAACCGAGATAGGGTTGATTGCTTAGATCGATAACATTAGACATTAGTAACCGTGTTGAAAGTGTTTACAGGTCACTATCTTAGGAGCTTATGGTACTAATTAGATCTCATAATTGCTAATTAGTGCACGTGTTCACCTAAGCCTCGCTAGGGATTGGTCTACACATATATGTGATAGTCTTTAGCATAATTCAAGACATTAGGTTTAATTATTGTGATTAGTTCGTCAATTAATTAGTGATCCTACATAAGGAAGACACCCAAAGCAATTCTTCCACTTGCACTTTCATCTTGAGAGTTAGTTTTAGTTGTTTACTTAGTGTTTATTTTTCTTATTGGTATTTGTTTTATCCTCCCGTTTAGCTTCTACAACACCATGCCGGCGTATAGTTTTGGGGCTCCACGCTCTCCTTGGTCCTAGGTCGATACTACTTGATCGTATACTTGCAATACTATAACAAACTCATACGTTTTTGGGTAATTTATTTTTGTGCTTAGAAACGTGTAAAAATACGAAAAAAGTCAGAGTAATAGTGAGAGAAGGCAAACGGTATTGACGAATGAGGTTATGGGGTGAGGAAGTGCTTTGGTTTCTCACAGTTTTAATAAAAAATAATGTGAAATGAAGCTTACGGAGTACGTGATTACGAATGAAGTCTCTGATCAAAAGGGAATGAGTTCGTAAGCTTTGTTCATGAATTACAACCAAGATTCAAAATCCCTGATCAAAAGAAAGTTGCATGTATGATTTATAATTTATTCTTAGTAGAGAAAGCTAAGATACAATCTGTGATTGGTAGCCAAAGAGTGAGTATTACCAATGATACTTGGACAGCCATTCAAAACACAAATTACATGGTCATCACATCTCATTTCTTAGATAATGAATGGAAATTGCATAAAATGATTATTAATTTTTTTTAAAAAAAATCACGTTGGAGAAGAAATTGGCAAGATAGTTGAGGTTTGTTTGAGAGTGTGGGGGAACGATAAAGTTTTTTCAATTGTAGTTGATAATGCATCTTCTAATCATACTGTTATTGATTACTTGAAGAAGGGGATGAAAAGTGAAAATACATTGTTGTTTGAAGGGAAATACTTGCATTTAAGGTGTGCATGTCATATTCTTAACATAATTGTTAAGGATTGTTTGAAAGAGCTTAGTTAATCGATTAAAAGCATAAGAAATGTAGTTAGTTTCATTCATTCTTCCCCTGCAAGATTGAATAAATTTAGGGAGTTTGTTGTGCATGCCAAGTTTAATAATATGTCAATTGTATCTATGGATGTCAAAACTAGGTGGAATGCAACTTATAAAATGTTTGATGTTGCATTAAAGTTTAAGAGGGTATTTAATAGGATGTTTGAAAAATTAGTACCTTTTATGAATTATTTTCGTGAAAATAATGAAAAGGGTGAGGAAAGGATAGGACCTCCGATTAAGGATGATTGGCAGAATGCAAAAGCTTTTGTACATTTTCTAAAAAAGTTCTACGATATCACTTCAGAGCTAAGTGCGTCAAAAACTACTACTTCTCAATTGATTTATCAATCCATAGTTGCATTGCAAATTGAGATTGAGAAAAGGAGTAATGATGACTCGGATCCAACTCTTAAAAGGGTTGCAAGTGCAATAAAGCTTAAATTTGATAAGTATTGGAGGGATTGGGATAATGTGAATCCTTTCATTTTTATTGCTAATGTTTTGGATCTGAGAAACAAGTTTCAAATGATCTAGTGTCAAAAAATTAGGAAGTACTCATTGGAGAATTCAAGAAGTCGTTGATACGATGAAAACGAATTTGGTAACTTTGTGTACGGAGTATAAAGGAATGAATGATGTCATGGATGTTGAGAAACAATATGTGCAAATTGAGGATGCTAGTGGAGATGGTACTAGCATTGTGGTGGTGGTGGTGATGGTCTTTATGATGAATTGTATGGTGATGTGGATGCATAAAATGAAGAAGAACAACTTCAAGAGATATTCAACGAAGTGGATAAGTACCTAGCCGATGAGATTGAAAAACGATCTAATCAATCTTAAAATCTTTTAGAGTGGTGGAATGGGAGTGAATCTAGGTACCCAATCCTTTCAATTATCGCAAAGGATATTATTGCAATTTCAAGTTCGACTGTTGCTAGTGAGTCGACTTTTAGTTTGGGCAAAAGGGTTGTGGATCCTTTTAGGAGTAGTTTAAGTCCTAAAATGGTAGATGCATTGATGTGCACTAGTGATTGACTAAGAGCAGAAAAGATTGACTTTTATAAAGATCTAACCGATGATAACCTTGAATTATACTAGGAAATTGAAGAAATTGAAAGGGGTGAAAGTTTATATTATAAATTTTATTAATAGTTTTTAAATTTCTCTTTTATGATATTTTTAATTCATTCTTTTTAATTCATCTTTTGCAGCTACAATTACCAATCAAGATTGTTCTCTAACTAGCATCCAATCCTCAACTTGAAAAGGCTGAAAAGTAAGAATATATTTATTTTTTACACTTTAATATCTATAAATTGAAATTGATTAAGCTTTATCTTTTGCAGGGCTTTTGGATTATTGAAGTTGAACGAGAATTATATTTTGCATTGTTGAATTTGAATGTGAATTGTATTTTGTATTGTTGAATTTGAACGGGGATTGTATTCTCTTTTAATTTGTGTTTGACATATTCTATCCATGATTTTTATAATTAATTTAGGTATGAACGGTATGAAACGGTATATCAATAATGATTCGGTATACCGATATTTCGGTATGGTACGATCTACCGATTTTTTAGTACGACATTCGGTATACCGAAATTTTCGGTATGATAACGGTATCAATATTTTCAATATCGAAATTTTCGGTATGATAACGTATAGTCGGTATGGTTCGGTATACCGTATCGAACCACCCATACTCACAAATATATGAATTAAAGATTGTTTTTTAGACCAAGCATTCAGAGAAGAACTAAGGAGGGTGTATTCAATTGAGATTCTGTTGGATTTTTTTGGACTTTTAAAATCTGGGGGTATTCAATCCGGATTTTTAAAAGTCTTTCAAAATTTTGAGGTATTCAATACGGATTTTAAAAAGTCTTTAGAAATCTTTAGGTATTCAACAATCTATGGATTTTAATACTCTATGGATTTTGTTGGATTCTCCTTTAAAAATATAAAAAAATTTCACTATTCAAAATCTCTTCTAAAAACTAGAGATTTCAGCGGATTCTCTCAGAAGGCCCTGAAACAGAAGAAAAAAAAACTTTGTTGTTCTTCTAACAAAATTTCAAATTCTCCTTCGAAAGCACATATAGACATTCTTGCTGTAATTCGAACCACAAAATCCTAAACAACCCTATTCTTCAAACGAAATAATATCAAGAAACGTAACTATGTTCTTCAATAAGCATCACAGATTCTTCACCATCTCTGTATTTTAAAATTATGTTCTCTCTTTAAATATTATAGTATATCGGCACAGTTGACACCGTTAGGTTAGCAATAATATATTCTTGATCGCCTAATTTATAGCATTAATGCCAACAGATCTCAAGAACATTTATTCACGATCTTAAAGTTAGCACGTGGTGTTCAATATCATCTAAAAGATTTTGGTGGTCAAGGTCGTTACCCCAGAAATGCAATTGAGTTATTCAATCTTCGCGAGAGATTTTTTGGTATTTTTGAATCGTCATTCACAATTTTCAAAACCCATATCTGTTCCCATTTCAAACACAAGCAGAGTTAGTATTAGCTGAATTACATAACTTTCTTCGGAAAGAATGTCATGAATTTCCAATCGAATATGAAGAAGATCAAACATCTCGACATGGAAGAGAAAATTTGGAATTGCTTTCTCAAAGCCAATTACAACACAGCCGAGGTATTACCGTGGAAATAAAGATGAGAATAATAATGATGAATAATAATTTTTTTTTGAACTAATATATTTTTGGTATTTTTTCTAAATAATTTAGATAATTTTTTTTATATACAAGTGTGTTCGATATACGTTTGCATCCATAATTTTAGGGGCGTAGTTTATGGAAATCCATGTAAATTAATAAAAAAATGTGTATTTTAGAATCCTGTCAAATCTATAAAAATCAATATAAATCAATAAAAAAAGTCATTCAAACTCTGCATAGAGTCTATGGATTTTCTAAATCCACTGACTTTTTAAAGTCCAAAAAAATCCAAACAGAATCTCAATTGAATACACCCTCCTAATATTGTGTTTTTCTTATAAATCATTCAATCAGAAAAACCCATAGAAAATAAGGCAGATTTGCATGGATTTCCACATAAATCAGTGTTCAGAAAATGTGACATGAACTAACATTACTAAAGTAAAATAACTGCACAAAAAGAGAATCAACCACAGGAACAATGTTTATGCACATATTTTTCAAACTTTATTGTTTGACAAAGATCAAACATTGTAACAATTATTAGCCCCATCAAAAACTGATACCAAGACTTGAAATTTTACCCATTTTGTTTTACGAAACTCATCGAAGGAAGCTACATGTTCTTTTTTTGTCTGACCTGGGGAAGAATTCAAAATCGGAGGGATGATCTTATCTTCTCCATCCAGTTCTTTGCAGTGAAATCTCTCCGTTTTGGGGATCGGGATCAAATCTGCCTTGTAGCACTCCCTATAGTTTGAAGTTTGATAACAGACTTCAATGTGGTTATAAATTGATGAACAAAACTTTTGTATTACGACAATAACGTGGGCACACAAAAACCCTCTGATTTGCCACTAATAACACGAACAACATTTGAGATTCAAATCAACTAGTATAGATACCTTAGATGATACTTCAAACTGCTCATTTGGACACTCCGCTACAGGCCATGATTTTCCGATTTCAGTTAGATGATTCCATAATGCTTCCTTGGTAGTACAAAGGGCACTCGTCCTCTCTTTGGATAATTCGCGTCATTTGACGAACCAACGATATAGACACTTCTGGATTGAATTAATCATGAATGTAATACGCAGACCTCTTACTTCAGTGATCCACGAATTAAAAGATTCAGCCGCATTAGATGTCATCTCACCGTATCTCCTGTAATCTGGAGAGTAAGAAATAACCCACGTTTCATAAGAATGAGCCGAAACATTTCTCACATGCAGTTAAGGATCCGTTCTAGAGAGAGGTCATGCAGAAAGAAATTCAGGCATTGGAGGATAATGGCACATGGAAACTGGTTCATCCACCCCCTGGCGAGAAGCTTGTGGACTCGAAATGGGTCTACAAGATCAAGTATAAACCTAATAGGGAAATTGAGCGTTATAAAACTCGGATAGTGGCAAGAGGTTTTACTCAAATCGAAGGCATTGACTTCCATGAGACTTTCGCTCCCGTAGCAAATCTCGTTACCGTTCGTTGCATGTTGCAATTGCAGCAAAGAGAAATTGGTGTGTACATCAGTTGGATGTTAATAACGCCTTCTTGCATGGCGATCTTCATGAGGAGGTGTATATGCGAGTTCTGCAGGGCTTTGCAAAAAACAGAGACATGTGCGTTTGCAAATTACAGAAGTCGCTTTATGGATTGCGGCAAATCTCTCGAAATTGGTATCACAAGTTTACTCAAGCCCTTGTGAGCATTGGTTTTCGTCAATCTCGAGTGGGAAAATTATTTTTTGAGGACCGCAAGTTAGGGGGGTTTGCAAAAAGAGGACCGCAACTTTACGGACTGGCAAAATTAGATCTGTAACTTCTTTTTTCGCAATTTCAGGTCAAATTAGCCCAATCAACTCAATTTCGGGCTAATTGAGGCCCATTTTTTTGCCCAAACTTAGGTAAGTAACAAAAAGAGGACCACAACTTTATTTATGGCAAAAAGAGGACTGTAGTTTTTTTTTCCTGCAATTTTAGGCCCAATATAAATATATAATTTTTTAAAATCTACTCTAGTTCATATTTCCTTCCTCAATTAGATCTCTGTTGTCTCATGTCCTATATTATACAAAAAAAATCATAAAATTTCGAAACAAATAGTTTAAATATATATGTATATATATACATATATATAAATAAATAAAACAATACTCCCTCCGTCCCACAATAGCTTTCACACTTTTCTTTTCGGGACATCCCACAATAACTTTCACACCCTTAAAATGGAAAATCCTTTATAAACTCCACCCTCACAATATCCTCAATTTTACACAAATGTCATTACTTTTTCTCCACACATACACAAAAGTCAACTTATTCTTTACTTTATACATAAAGTTTTACAAAATTACCCCTCAAAACTCCCCTCATTATTACACTTTCTTAATTTACGTGTCCACCTACCTATGAAAGTTAATACGGGACGGAGGGAGTAATAAAATATAATATTCAAATTTTATTTATAATATAAATCAATATAAGAAATTATAATATATGAAAAGTATGAACACTTTTGTGGGACGAAGAGAGTATGTAATAAACATAAAAAATTAATTTAAGAACGCTTTTTTAAAAATAAAATCTTAAACTTAAAAAATAAAACTTAAATGTAGCTACGATCCACTATATCACAAAAAGGTTAAATAAACTAATAATTTAATTTATTGAAAACGATATGCTAGAAAAAATTAATAAAACGATAATTTTATTATCCACTATGACATAAGAAATTAACCTATTTTTCATCTTTGACCTAGGCTTACAAAATTTCAGAATCGGCTCTGATTTGAGCGTTTAAGTTAAAGATATATTATAAAATTTTCTTTCAACCTTACAATGTTACATGGAATTTAAAAAAAAAAGTATATTGAAATTTATATTTGAACTTTTTAAGTTTTTAAGGGGTTCTTTGTGGGTAATATATACTCCGTATAAGATGAGTTTCATGGATTAAAGAAAGTATTCAATAGACAAGAACTATGGGATTTAATATAGTAAATTATGGAACAATTAATTTAAAAATATGTGATTAAAATATTTATAATCATAAAAGGGAAGAAGTGTAGATGAGTTAACGTTTATGAGATTCCTATATTAATTGCATAAATTAGGGGACAGTTAATTTAAGAATATGTGATTAAAATACTTATTATAATAAATTAAAAAAAATGTAGATGAGTTAATGGTTAGTGGTATTAGAAATTGATGTACATATTTAACTAAACAAGTACTCCGTAATACATAAAGTTAACAATTTTTTTTCTAATAATTACCCAATAAATATCTAAATTACTTAAAATATATAAACATTTAATTAATACTTTATTTGAAAAAATTAAAAAATACCCATAAATTTTTAAAAATTAAATTTGAAAATTGTAGATGTAATAATTTGTTATGAAGTAGACAACATTATTTATGTTTAAAGAAACAAATATATGCTACATATAAATTATAGTGAATTAAAAAGAATAAAATATTATAATTTGGTATGATAAATTTTTAATTTTTAATTAAAAAGATTCTCACAATTTCTAAATATAAATATAGTTTAACTTAGTACATTTTAGATTGTATTTACATAAATAATGCTTATAAATTTTACAACTATATCCATAATTGAAGAAAAAAAATTCATAGATTTGTTATTGAGAGAATTATACTAAACATTAATTACAAAAATTAGATCAAACATTTTCCAGTATTCTTATTTAAACTATTCGATTCAAAATTTTATGAAAATTTTTTGTATAATATTTGAAAATAATATAAGACATGAGACAATAGAGATCTAATTGAGGAAGAGAATATGAGCTAGAGCAGATTTTAAAAATTATACTCCCTCCGTCCCGATATAAGTTTCCCCTTTCTTTTGGGTGTTTTGATTAAGGAATATGATAAAATAATAGATGTAGTACAAGTGATGTGATGCTGAGAGAGAAAATAATAGATTAGTATGAGATGAAGTATGATAAAATAATAGATAAAATATAAGTGATGTGATTGGAAGAGAGAAAATAATTTACCAAAAATGGAATGGGAAACTTATAGTGGGACGTCCAAAAAAGGAAAATGGGAAACTTATAGGGGGGCGGAGGGAGTATTATTTTATATTGGGCCTAAAATTGCAGAAAAAAAAAAGTTACAATCCTCTTTTTGCCATAAATAAAGTTGTGGTCCTCTTTTTGTTACTTACCTAAGTTTGGGCCGAAAAATGGGTCCAATCAGCCCAAAATTGGGTTGATTGAGCTAATTTGGCCTGAAATTGCGAAAAAAAGAAGTTAGGCTGTGTTTGGTTTGAGATTGGCCCATCCGGATTTGGATGAGCCATCCCTCATCTCATCCCTCTTCATCAAAATACACATCCATTCCTATAATACATCTACAAATATATTTTTATACAATCACATCACCATTTTTTTCTTTTAATCACTCATTCTCTCTCCTACTTTTTTTCCACACATCTATTCTCTCTCATACTTTTCTTCCACACATTTATTCTATCTCCTACTTTTTTACACACATTTATTCCCTCACCTACTTAATTTGACATAAATTCTCCATCCACATCTATTTTTCAATCTCTATCCAAACACAGATATTATTCAATTACTATTCATGAATTACCCACATCCATATTTTTCCAATCTCCATCCCCATCCACCACAATCCCTAACCAAACAGCACCTTACAGACCTAATTTTGCCAGCCCGTAAAGTTGCAGTCCTCTTTTTGCAACCCCCCTTAAGTTGCGGTCCTGAAAAAATAATTTTCCCATCTCGGGCGGATCACTCATTGTTCATCTTACCTAAAGGTTCCACTTACGTTTCGGCATTAATCTATGTAGACGATGCCTTGTTAGCCGGAAATAATGTCACACACATTGAGAGTGTTAAAAGTTACCTGCATGACAAATTCAGCATCAAGGATTTGGGAAATTTGAAATATTTTCTGGGCATCGAGGTGGCTAGATCACCCGATGGATTTGTGCTCAGCCAAAGGAAATATGCCCTCGACATACTTGAAGAGAGCGGCTCCAAGCCAGTTGCCTAAGCAATTTCCCAATGGAGCAAAATTTAAAATTGACACCCAATGATGAAACTGCACTCATCGACGCCCTTTGAGTCGCCTCCTTTATCTCACGGTTATGAGACCAGACATCGTTTTCTCTGTAAACCATTTGAGTCAGTTTCTGGGCAAACCGCGACAATCGCACCTCAACGCTGCACATCGAATTTTGAGGTATTTGAAACAGACGCATGGGCAAGGCCTCTTCTTGCCAGCCAACAACAACTTTACCTTGGAAGGTTACTGCGATGCTGATTGGGGTGGATGTGTTTTTACTCAACGATCAAGTTCAGGTTATTTCGTGTCGTTGGGTGGATCTCCCATTTCTTGGAGGACTAAAAAGCAGTCTGTAGTCTCTAGATCTTCTGCTGAGGCAGAGTATCACGCCATGGTTGTCATAGTGAGTGAGGTTCTGTGGCTGCGTTGGCTCTTGAAGGATTTTGGGGTGTATCAATCGAGACCCACTTCCTTGTTTTGTGATAACTAGGCGACACATCACATCAATGTTAATGGACTGTTATTTCATAATGGACTGTTAATGGACAATTTTCCATGAACGCACTAAACATGTGGAAATTGACTGTTATTTCGTCCGCGAGCGAGTCGCTAGTGGGGACATTCAACCAAGCTCCATTTCAACGGATAACCAAGTTGCAGACATTTTCACTAAAGATCTCAGTGCTGATTGATTTTAGTTTTTACGTAGCAAATTGGGTGTGCGTAACCTACACACTCCACCTTGAAGGGGAGTATTGGAATATACAATGCTTTGTGATATGATTTTCCATGATTTCTGTTACCTTCTGTATGCACCATTGCCTTTGTATTAGTGTTACCTTTTCTCTAGTTTATTTTATTTTGGGAGCCTAATGGGCCGAATGTATAGGAGCCCAATCATACTAAGTTTCAGCATTGATGTATGAATATATATATTCTCATTGTAAATATTAGAGAAAGCAATGCACATCTATTTTAATAATCACGACATGAAAATACGAATTGTCAGGCTCTAATTGAGTTGATGGGTTGATGTCATCTAGTATAGAATCAACATATAGAGTTTTAAAATATTTACTTTTAATAAAGTGGTTTAACTTGGTGATAGCGAGAATAATTTCTCGATAGGAAAATGATGATGTTTTGTAAAAAAATTTAAAAAGTAAATGTAGAGTATTTAATGAAATATTTGAGTAAAAAAAATTATTAGTGAGAGTATAAGTGGATATTGTATTTTAAATAAGTAATGTTAAAACATTTTATTTAATAACAATTAAATTTTACTCTCTCTATCAGCCTATCAAGTAAAGTTTTCATTTATATATAAAATAAATGAAATTATGAAATAGATAAAGTAGAGATCGAAATAAAGTAAATGTGTCCGTGTATATTTTTTAAAGATAAAAAATTGTACGAGACCATTTTATGAATCTTTTTTCGTGAGATCAATCCCTTTTGACCCATATTCCAAATTTTTAGGTTGGATAACCCGTTTTTTTTCCAAATTTTATATTTTAAAAAAAATGACAATATTTAAGTAAAAAGTGATAATATTTTTAACAAAAGTGATAGTCACTTTTTACTTAAAACATTGTCACTTTTTACATTGGGCCAAGGAGGACCCATTTCACGGATTGAGATATGTGAGATAGTCTCACCTAAGACCACCTCTTTCAAAGATAATTTTTTTTACTTAAAACATTGTCACTTTTTACATTGGGTCAAGGAAGACCCGTTTCACGGATTGAGATATGTGAGATAGTCTCACCTAAGACCAGCTCTTTCAAAGATAAAAAATTGTGTGAGACCCATATTCCAAATTTTTAGGTTGGACAATCCATTTTTTTATTTTTTATTTCTAGATTATATGTTATTTTAAAATATGATCACAGTTAAATAAAAAGTGATAATATTTTTAATAGAAATATAGTTCCTTTTTATAACATTATCACTTTTTACATCGAATTAAGGAAGATTCATTTCACGGATTGAGATTTGTGAGACGGTGTCACGAGACTAGCTCATTTTCAAAAAGGAAAAAAACACACTTATATGAACAATTCTAAAAAGAAAACAACGCACTTTATGTGAACAAAGGACAAAAACACATTATAAGTTTATAAGTGATTACTCCCTCAGTCCCAGGATTACTTTGTAGATGAGCACGCATATTAAGAAAATGTAATAATGAGTGGAGTTTTGAGGGGTAATTTTGTAAAACTTTATGTATAATGTAAAGAAATGAGTTGACTTTTTTGTATGTGTGAAGAAAGAGTAATGACATTTGTGTAAAATTGAGGATATTGTGAGTAGAGGTGTGCATGGTTCGATTTGGTTAAACCAAACCGTCCGTAAATCGTAAACCAAACTATAAACCGTTCTTTCTTTTTTTCAAAACCGTATTTATAAAAACCGTTCAGTTTGAAACCATAATATTTTGGGTGGTTCGGTCGGTTTTGACCAAACCGTAGTTTTGCTCATTTTTTTTCCTTATATACAATAATTAATAAAAATGTAAAACACAATCTCAATAGAATAGACAAAAATGAAATTCCAATAATCCAAAATATAATTCGAATAGACGAAATGCTATTACAATGTTCACAAACTAGTTGTTAAAAAATAACTAAATAACTACAAAAGGAAACAACAAACTTTTGTCTTCTTCAAGATTTCAGATTGATCAGATTGAGTGAGAATGTGAGAGGCTGAGAGCGTCATGCATGTAGAAGCTCTAAATACTAAATAGAAGAGAATGAGTAGGGTTTCTCACTTTGGGCAATTGGACTTGCCAACTTGAAAAATGTCTTGAGTTTACTAGTTTAGAGATTATACAATATAGAGACTATAAATTATAATATATATAATATTTATTTAGATAATATTATATAATATACTCATATAAAATAAGTTCGGTTTGGTTCGATTTTTTGCGGTTTTTCATTAGTGAAAACTGTAAACCAAACCATACTAAAAAAAATCAATTCTAAAAACCGTAAATCGAACCGTAAACCAAAAATCGAACCATATTTAATGGTCTGGTTTGGTTCGGTCGGTATGAACCATACTTTGCACACCCCTAATTGTGAGGGTTGAGTTTATAAAGGGTTTTCTATTTTAATTAAGAGTGTGAAAGTTATTGTGGAACGTACCGAAAAGGAAAGTGTGAAAGTAATTGTGGGACGGAGAGAGTATAATATTTTAGGCAAAAACTTGTGTGAGACCGTCTCACGGATCTTTATCTGTGAGACGGATCCTTTTAACCCATATTTCAAAATTTTGGGTAGGATAATCCATATATATTTTTTTTTTTTTCAGATTTTGGTTTGTAAAAAAAGTGATAATGTTTAAGTAAAAAGTGATAATATTTTTAACAAAAGTGACTATCACTTTTTACTTAAACAATATCACTTTTTGCTCAAATATTACTCCACCACTTTTTATATATGAAGGCCGTCTCACGGATCTCATTTTGTGAGACGGTCTCACCCAAGACTAGCGCAATATTTTATAGACATAATCAAACTTTTAATCGGATGAATGATTGCTGAATTCAAAAATAATGTGGTAAAAAGTATAATATATGATAATTTAGGGTCTGGGGTGCAATTATACCGTTCTTCTCTTGACAATTCTCACACAAAATACAAATGCGAAGAGGAGTTTCGCGGTTATTAATCCTCAAAAATAAAAACACATAAATTCATTCTTCTCCTCCCATCTCTCCCCGAAGCACTCCCATTTCTCTCTCTAAAGTCTCACTCTATGCACACAAATCGTAATCTCATCTCTTACGCGAACAATTTCTCAAGAAATATCAAATCTGGAGTTTTTTATGTCTCAAATGCTGTGAATTGAATTATCGCAAAGGTAAGGAGGAAGAAATGGAGTGTTTTTCTTATTTTCCCTTCGATTTTGCTGATCTTTGTTTTTAATTTGGTCTTTAAGTTTGGCAGCTCGTCCTGCATCACAATTCACAAATCAGAATTCAGAATCAGAAGAAAACAGGCAAGCACAACAAGTCTCTGCCTCATCACAAACCCTAGCCTCCGGAGCCGGAGCCGGCAGTTTCAGTTCCAGTTACAGTTCCATCGTTCGGCGCCCGTCCATCGTCCGACGTCTTTCACAAATAGTCGGCGTCCGTCACTCCGTCCAACCGCTCGCTTCTCACCTACGCCGGACGTTGGAACTACCAGTTCCGACGTCTTCAGTTTCCACTCGCCAGCCCCATTTGACTCCTCAAAAAGGTGCAACCTATTGTATTCACTAGTTCAAACTTCTGTACGTCCAAACAGTTATTTCCCATTTAAAATTGATCCCATGTGTTAGCTGTCACTTAATTTGTTATTTAAAGGGAGAACCAATGTTAAATTTAGATTAGGATAGTAGGTTTAATAATGACTTTGGGGAATGATGATGATTTTGATGGTGTGATGAACTTTAAGAGACTTTGTGTTAGTTTGTGTTTTGAGACTATTTGTTTAATTTGTGGACTTTATGTTTATGGTTTATGGGTGACAAACTCTAATGTGTAGGAAACGAATATTTTACGTTTATGAATTATGGTTATCATTTGATGATTGATGAAGTATGTTTAATATTTTGTAGGATGCTACATCTTATAACTATGATTAATTTAATTGTTTTGTTAAATGGACTTTAATAAATAATTCTTAAAAAAACATAACGGGCTGGCCCACTGAAACCCGCGGCCTGCTCCACTGTGGGTTGGGTTGAGGCTTTTGCGGATTTGGCCCTCCCTGCAGGCCCATCTCGACAGCTCTAGATCCCCCCCGGTGTGCCTTAACAGATTTTGTGTTGACTTTCTTCCAATGATTCAAGAAGATATTAAGATAATGCGTTTGTTTCCTTTATTACTGTATTTCAATCTCAAGATAATTTGAAATGTGGAAATGGGTTTTCCCAACTTGTAGTTGCTTTTCTTTTGGGGTTGTTTTCTTCCTGCACTTTAGTGACAATGTTTGCTTTGGATTGTAAGTTTATTTGCCTCTTTGCTTGATTTCTTGAATAATTATTTAAAAAAGTGGATTCTTCTTTGGGATTAAACGTACTTACTACTTATGGTTCAATAAATGACATTTTGTATTGTGATGGCTAACTTTTTTGCTTTGTCTGATTTTCTTTGCTAACCGTGTGTTGGTTCTTAGCTTAGCAGATAATGGGACCCACAAGAAAGTCTAGAAGTGTAAATAAGCGCTATTCTAATATCCACGAGGCATCTCCTAGCAAGGATGGAGATAGTGGTAAAAGAAGTAACACTCGGGTGAGTTTCTGGTGAACTATTCATTCTATGTTCACATTTTTTGCGGTTTTAATGTTCCAATGTGTCCATTTGCACATAGTCAGCTAATATTTTTATTTCATCGGATGTGCATGTTATGAGAACAAGTAAACAACTGTTCATTTTGTTGGGAAACTTTTCTAAGATATAAGTTGTCATATAAGTGATTTATGCAGCTTGAATTGTTATAACAAGCTTCTGGATCCAGCATAATGTATTGCCCGCTTAAAATTTCCTATATCCATATTTAATTGCTTTGTAAATTGGGATTGTGCATGTGTGCTTCTAAACAATGACCATGCCATTCTATTCTTGTAATGCAGAAAAGGAAGTTGACTGACATGCTTGGCCCTCGGTGGACCATGGAAGAACTAACCCGTTTTTACGACTCTTACCGCAAGTATGGTAAAGATTGGAAAAAGGTCAGTTCAGATTTATAGTAGTCCTGTTGACCATTATGTGCATAAATAACTGCTTATATTCGTTACCAAACATTATCTTACTTAAAACTTCATGGATTAATCAAAGTGTTCAGTGATTGCTATCTTTCAATAAGAACCTAATCTGTTGATTTCTAATAGCCTGCCTTTCTCTTTATTGCATGGGTACAGGTGGCTGGTGCTGTCCGCAATAGATCTTCAGAAATGGCTGAATCCCTTTACACAATGAATAGGGCAAGTCTGATTCTAATTTGTGTTTTCAACAGTAATGAATAAATCACTTTTCTGGCTACAATCTGTCTTACCTCTTCACACAGCCGTAGCTCATCCATTAGACTTCTTTCTTTATTTTGGAGCTCCTCTCCGGGGTAATTGTAGGCCTAAGAAGCTCTATATGGTCAATGGTAGGTTCTAGAATAAAACTCTTTGGCAATGTTTGTTTTGGGTTTATAATGATTTTTGAAACCCGATTTTTGAAATCCTGATAATAGTAAGGTGTGTGTTTGTTTTGGGATTTAAGTAGGGTGAGATTTAACTTTATCTCAAATAAATGTGTAAGAGTGAATGCTGTTGTGTTATTATATTGTTGTTGGATGTTATTGTAATGATTGGATGATGTGAGTTCTGATTTATATCTACTAAAGTGCACGGAGAGATTTGATTGTATCGGAAAGTTGATAGTAGTAGGTTTGTAGGTGTTATAGAATAAGTTTTTTTAAATCGGATTTCAAAATCCTGGAATAGAACTGGATTTAGATTTGCAAATCCTAAAACCGGTTCTTAAAACCAAAACAAACATTGCCTTTGCTTTTAAAATTTAATGATTCTTTGCTATATAATTTCTTATTTATTCTGTATCTATGATTATCATTTGCATTAATTGAAAAGGACCTGCCTTTTTAGTGTCACAATGGTATGAATAAGACTTGAAGTTGCCATTACCATTAGGCGTAGTAGCAAGTCCGTAATAGTTTATTAGAGAATAACAAATGACACTCGTATGGGTAGAAGTTATGTCCACTTCTTATATTGATCACCAAATTTCTACTGTAATTTTTATTCGTGCAACAATAATATTATTGAAGCTGAACGAAAGGTGGGTGTTACATACACTAGAGAAAATATTTGTAATTAACCACAATCTTCACTGTTTGCCCATGTTTTTCACTTTGCTAGATCAGCATTGACCTGACATCTAAAGTTGGAAGGCTGTTAGTTCTTCAATAGCACATCATGAATGAGACTATAGATTTGCATTCTTCATCTATCATTTTTTTTTGTTTTCTGACCTTCTCTTATTTTTGTATCTTTATTTCCAGGCATACTTATCTCTTCCACATGGAACTGCTTCTGCAGCTGGGCTGATTGCTATGATGACCGATCACTATAGCAATTTGGTGAGACTCTTACAGTCTTACTTAGTCAAAATTTTTATGAATTGCTCAAATTATCTCAATGTTAGTAAAAATGTGGACAACAACTGTCATGCTTTCCTCAAAATCTTATTTCCATCCCCTGTGCTCGCATGCATGCTGAAACGTTTTCTGACTTTCAGCATACCTATACACTTTCCATTTATCTTGTATGGAAGTTCTTACTAATTAAAACGTAGAATCTGGTAATTCATAACTCTTTAAGAATTGTGGGGATGGAAAATTGATTAATAAACAATGTTTATTACATGCCAGTCTTTCTCTGAACTCCCCAATACGATGTGTAGTTTGTCAATCTGTTAATGTCAATTACAGGCAGGAAGTGATAGTGACCAAGAAAGCAATGACGGGGTGGGATCATCTCGAAAGACACAGAAGCGTGCTCGTGGGAAAGTACAGCTGCCTCCTTCCACTAAAGCACAAGACGAGCAACTTGTTTCACATTCCCCAATCCTTGGGTCGACTTATGGTTGCCTATCATTATTAAAGAAGAAACGCTCTGGTGGTATGTTAGAATCTAAAAAAATCAACATTTGGTATATGCACAACTATGTTTAATTCCCTCTATAGACTGTACGTTTGTCTGGGTCCGTCTGTCTCTGCTGCATAGTTATCTCTAGAAGGAACATATTATTAAGACCCCAAGTGCGTGCATCAGACTTTTCTTGAATGTCCTACTTTGTCTCTTTCCTTTTACTGCTTGGGCTTTATCCCTCAGTTCTCTTTGCCTATTTTTCTTTTGGCCCTTAGCAGTAAGCATCGTGCTCAGTTATGATTCCTATAGGGCACTTTTTTTATTGTCTAACGGGAAATTTTAATTTTCTTCAGGAAGCAGACCTCGTCCTGTTGGGAAAAGGACACCAAGGTTCCCTGTTTCGTTTTCATATGAAAATACCAATGGGGAGAAATATTTTTCTCCAACAAGGCAAGGCCTGAAACTAAAGGCTCATGATGATGATGATGATGATGATGTAGCTCATGAAATAGCTATAGCTCTTGCAGAGGCATCACAAAGAGGTGGTTCTCCACAGGTTTCTGGAACACCAAATAAACGAGCTGAAAGTGTCATGTCATCACCGTTTAGGCATGCTCAAAGAAAGGTAATGATTTGACCTGCTTTACTGAAACAATATCATAGCCATCTTACAGAACTGCCATTGTTCACAGCATTCTGTAGCAGAAATGACAAGTACCAAGCTGGCAACCGACTCGGATGAAGAAGATTTAGAAGGAAGCACAGAAGCTGACACTGGTGAGTTGCCTAAGTACAAGTCCCACGTGACTGGTCTAACGAGGCAGAAGGGGAAAAAACTTGAAGGGAGAAAAACTGAAGTTGATAACATTATTGACAGTCATTTGGATGACATCAAGGAAGAATGCAGTGGAACAGAGGAAGGTCAACGGTTAGGTGCAATGAGAGGCAAGTTTGATGTAGAGGTTAATGACAACAAGATCTCTAGATCCCCCGTCAAGAGAACAAAGAGCAAAAAGGTTCTTTTTAGAAGAGGTGTGACACATCTTTTCATATCTTCTATAATAAGCTTCAAATCCTTGTTTGTCTCTCTAAATCATTGAGGTGTTGGCTATTTAACAATTATGTTCTGTTTCCTTTATTTATAAAAATAACTACCATAACCTATCCATAGTTGAATCTGTAATTGGGAGAATGTAGGACAATTGAGCCCGATTCGGTTCAATTCGGGCTCGATTGTCCTACATTTACAGAATTTTTAAAAAATGGTGTCCTGCATTTACAGATTCGTGGGCATGTGAATGTAGGACGCTATGTTTTTAAAATCTGTAAATGTAAGACAATCGTGCAACTCTCACGCGATTTGAGCCTGATTTGGGATTATTCGGGCTTGATTGTCCTACATTTACAGATTTTAAAACATAGTGTCTTACATTCACATGCCCGTATAATTTTTGTCCTTAAAACACAACCTCCCCTAAGTTATGGGCCTAATTTTTTCCCCCTGTAATTGGGAACTAAGATTTATAGAAAAGTAAGTGATACCAGGGAGAATTGCTTGCATTCTTAATTAAGTTTCATAGTGTATAGTATAATGTTCCTTTCCAAATTCCAACTCTTTTTTGCTTGCAGTGTGAATTAATTCACTGATCAGATATATAAACACATTCGGCGAGAGGGAGTGGCATTATAACTAAGTATACTAGTATTTACTATTTTGCTTGCCTTTTGTATTCATGATTAAGCCACGCTGGATCTTTGTAGATGAAGGAGCTGCATTCGAAGCACTGCAAACTCTTGCTGATTTGTCATTGATGATGCCAACCGAAAATGAAGATGGTATGTGAACTAGATCCAGTCTTTCCTATTTTAAATCAACTCTAAAGGCTAAGTTTCGTCGCCATATCACAATTCTGTTCACTTGGCTATCTTCTCATTCAATTAAGCATGTGCAACTATCTACTTTCTTAGCATGCCATTCTATTGATAATTTTTGCCTTTAAATCCATAATTGTCAAGTCAAATTACACAATTGACTCAGAATAGCGAATTTTTAAGATTCTGTCAATCAGATTGCATCAGAAAATATTTGCTTTTTCTTCAAGCAGTTAATGAGTTTTAGAAAAGGTAAGACTTCGGTAGTCCTCAATTTTCTGATTTTCCATTTGGTGTATGTTTGTCCTATTCATAAGTGTTTAGCACTTTTGGAATGTTCAAATTCTTCTTCATTTGGAAAAGATATTTTGGATGTTTTTATTGGATGACAATTGAATTTGAACATCTTATGAATTGGTTCATTCTTCTTTCAGTTTTAGCCTTGTCGAACGAGACATGGAGAATTGTGTGAGGGTTTAAAAAGAGTAAACTTCGTGTCAATTGTCTTCATAATACTGATTGATAGTTAGTGGTGTCATATCATAGATTCAAATTAGAGGAAGTTTTAGATGAATTTTCATCTTAAGAAAATAAAGTCATATTTCGCGATATCACACAGCCCAGGGAATATCTGCAGCAATATTTTGTTATTTGATACAGTCATCATAATCACATTATGAATATAATTTTATCATTCTTTGTTGTTTCAACTATTTATCCATTCATCAGAATCAAGGATGCAGTTTAAAGATGAACATGATGATCATGTTGACGAGTCTGTGCCATTAGAAGCCCTGCCAGCAAATCAGTTGAGAGAAAAACGTAGATCCACGGGTGTAAGAATGAAAGGAAATCTAATATCAAGTCGTGAAGTTGCTTCCAGCAAAACATTAAAACCTGGAAAACTTTCAGCTAATGTTAGTTCTCCTGAAGAAATCCAGGATGCCCATCGGTCTACCCCCAAAACATCAAGAAAAAAACTAAAGACGCAAGTGTCTAAGGTGAAATAACACACAGTTTCTCTTTCATTGCTTATCATTGTTGCAAATTTGATATTTGGCATTGTTGGTTTACAATAGTATATATTTGCAGAATCAGAAAACTGAAGGTCATACTGATATTCAGTTTAGTAAATCTCCGGGGATTGAGGTACTTTACTTTTTGCTCTATCAAAATGTGCTTTTGAATCTCTCATTTAGGATTTTTATCAACTTAATATTTAATACCCCCTCTGTCCAATTTTATAATGCCCATTTGTGTTGGACACAGGTTTTAAGGAAAATTGATTGTTTATGTAAAAAGTGAAAGTTTGAGTGGGGAGATAAAGTAGTGAGTGAGAGTAATATGTCCTTTTTAAGAAAGGGGAATTATAAAATTGGACAGACAAAAAAAAGGAAAGTGGGAATTATAAAATTGGACAGAGGGAGTATTATTTTGTGTTTGTTGAATCTGTATTATTCTACTTGCCTACTATTAGTTTAAACTATTCTTCTTTTCTTTCTTTTGCGATTTTCTTTCTTTTTTATTTTTAGAGTATACAATGTAATTTTTTCTATTTCCTAAATTATCGAGTAGGATAATCATTTGCTAAGTAATGTTGAGCTCATCAAATTATAATGCTACTTCTCTTTAGATTGGAGATGCAAGCAAAAAATCAACGAATAAGAGTAAGAAATCTTCCCAAAGCAGTCCACCAAAGCTGATGAAAATTTCAGATAATTCTTCCAGCGCTGATATACTGAAAGAAGGGAGTGACTCAGTGCAATCAGCTGTACATGTTCCTGTGGCCAACCAGGTTAATTTACCTACAAAAGTAAGGAGCCGGCGTAAGATTGATCTGAAAAAACCACTGGTTCAGAAAGATATAAAATTTCCTGAAAAAATCTCAAATGATGGTACCAATTCTTCTTTTGGTTCAGTCACCGATGCAGCAATGAAATCGAAGGTTTGGTTTTCTGCAATATCTTTCTCCTTAAGTTTGATGACTCAAATAGTAAGTTTCTCTTTCATTTTCTTCCTTTGATCATAGGAACTGTCCAAGTGTTTGTCGAATCAGCGTCAAAGGAGATGGTGCACTTATGAATGGTTTTACAGTGCCATTGATTATCCATGGTTTGCAAAGAAGGAGTTTATTGAATATCTGTATCATGTTGGATTGGGACATGTACCAAGATTAACTCGTGTAGAGTGGAGTGTGATACGAGGGTACATTATGTCTCTCTCTCTCTCATGTACCAAGATTAAAAATGACCTTTTCAAGGTTTTATCATTAACAAAATATACTTTTAAAATTTTCAAATCGATTCACAACTTTTCAAATTATTGCATTAATATCGTATGACTATTTTCCGGCAACTTACGCTGACATGGTAGCCTGATATATATATTTTTTAAAATTGCATATAAATTTACGACTTTATGTTATTGTTTCAATTTAATCACAACCTTGAAATTGCAATTCCATACACTGCCACATTTGCAGGGCTTGCCGGAAAATAGTGCATGTGATAGAATTGCAACAATTTTAAAATCGTGTATGGTGTATCAAATTGCAAAATTTTAAAATAGATGTTGTAATTGAAAAAAACGTGAAGAGGTCATGATTTGTTTTGCAATTAATCCATGTTTTTATAGTAGTTCAATTTTTGTGCAGTTCTCACTGGTTTCTCTAATGTTGAAGCAGTTCTCTTGGTAAACCACGGCGATTTTCAGAGCAATTCCTGAAGGAAGAAAAGGAGAAGCTTAATCAGTATCGAGATTCCGTTAGAAAACATTACACTGAGCTCCGTGAAGGTTTCAGGGACGGACTACCAACTGACCTTGCAAGGCCTTTATCAGTTGGACAGCGTGTCATTGCTATTCATCCGAAAACAAGAGAGATTCATGATGGAAGTGTGCTAACTGTTGATCACTCCAAGTGTCGGGTTCAATTTGATCGTCACGATCTGGGGGTTGAATTTGTCATGGTAAATAGTTTCTGCTATTTAAGATCATTTTGCATATTATATGATTCAGGTTCATCATTGTATCAGCATTCAGCATATATATATATATATATGGGTTAATTCCATATAAATTCCCGACCTTTAGACTCAATCTCAATTTAATCACGAGCTTCAAGATTATAATAAAAAATCACAACCTTTGATGTTGTTTCAATTCGATACATATTTTTTTTCTCCGGCCAACAAGTGATGACGTGGCTCACCGGAGAATGTGTAAATGTGCCACATAATATTATACGCATTATTTTTTAATTCCACGCAATATTACATATATTACTTTTTTAATAACACGTCAAATTACATATATTATATGTGCCACAAAAATCACAATCTTTAATTTGATGTTGGTTTCTTTGTTTTCAATTGTTTGTTTATCTTTCTTTGTTTGTTAAAATATTTTGTTTGTATTTATTAAAGTGTAATTTAAATTTTAAAAGTTGTTATTTATTATGCTTAAGATGTGTAATTTCATTTGAAATTAAAAAATAATTAAAATATAATACGTATAATATTATGTGGCAAAGATACACATTCTTCGGCGAGCCACATTATCACTTGTTGGTCGGAGATAAGCGTGTATCGAATTGAAACAACATTAAAGGTTGAGATTTTTTATTATAATCTTGAGGCTCGTGATTAAATTGAGAATGGGCCTAAAGATGGTGTATTTATATGGAATTAACCCTATATATATTGATAAGAAACTTATACTTTTATTGCATAAATAGGGATGAGAAATCCCTAGCCTGATTACAGATTCAATTACATAGCATAATTCCAATTCCTAGATACATCAGATATAAGAATACCCTAAAAGCGCTCAGACTAAGAGACTATAAAGCCACTTTATACTTAATTCTGTCCCACATCTCATCAGTCGATTCAGATCTACCCTCAAAACTCCGTCTATTCCTCTCACCCCAAATATACCACAGCACCACTGATACAGCAATCCTCCCTAATATTGTACCTTTTTTGCTAATAGTAGAACCCCACAAATTACTTAGAAGCAAGGCCAAAATTGAATCTGGAATAATCCAATTAGTGCCCATTTCGTTTAACACCTTGTACCACAATTCTCGAGCAAAAGGACAATGTAAGAGTATATGATTTAGATCCTTCGAGGAGTTCCTGACTTCCTGCACCAAAGACACCAACTTGGAAGAAAAGAGCAGTTAGGGTATCGTTTTTAATATAGTCACAAGTAGGCAGCTTTCCCATAACTGTCAACCACAGAAAAATCTGATTTTTCTTTGGAACCGGAGCCTTCCAAACCATTTTGAAACAAGGAACATGATTGAACATTGTTATTATTGAGACACAGAGACATAAAAAATGATTTAACCGAGAAAACCCCTGATGGATCAGCCCTCCACACCCTACAATCTTCCTCATAATCCCTAAGTCTGACATATTCTAGACATTCAATGAGCTGTCCACACGCGTCGATCACCCTATCCCTTAAATTCCTATAAAAATGAAAATTCCAAGACATAGGATATGCATTTTGATCAGAATTAGACACAAAGAACTTAATAGGCTTATTATGACCACTACCAGAAGACAAACAAAATAAAGAAGGAAAAACCTACACGAAAATGGAGAATTACCCAACCACCCATCTTCCCAAAACCGAGTATATATATTCATTTTGTTACAATTGCCTATCTAAATCTTACATATATCCTACGTTGATTTTTTGCATTAATTTTTAAGTTGCGCCTATTTTTGCAGTGATTTTTGCCAATCTCTTAACATAAGGCGTACAATATTTTGTGTGAGGAATCTGAAGGGACAGGCATCTATACTTGTTAATGCTTTCATTTTTTCTCCGAATGACTTGCATCTGCCTCCTTAGTTCTATTGATTTTCTTTATATTATTGATGCCATCTTTTCCTTGGCAGGACATTGACTGCATGCCAGTCAATCCTTCCGAGAATATGCCTGCATTGATTGGGAGACACCCAGTTGCAGTTGATAAGTTTTTTGAGAACTTCAATGAACTTAAAGAAAACGGACAAGCAAAAGATTACATTAAGCTTTCCCCTAGTGACAATCTGGATAATGTTGATGGTATTCCTCAGCTATCTTCATTTCCTAATCCTTCCAGTTTGTTGAAGCAGACGAAGGCATGATTTCCTCCCTAACTTTTCATTCTCACTGGTTTAATGTTCATTTTTACTGTATACACTATAATTATCATCTGTTTAGAGTTTCTTTGAACAATTGTTAGTTGTTATTTCTGTTGGCTGGATTACCATTTTTCTTGGCGCTGATGCATTCAGATTTTGATATTTCATACTACCTAGGTCTCACATTCTAAATTATTGCTCTGCAGCTATGCGATTGGGCACATTAGTTATTTCATATTGCATCCTCAAAATGTTTAGTTACCTTATTTTGTCTTCTAAACCCAATATTCTGGTTCTCCCTAGCAGAAGTTATAAATTATTGTGGAAAGTAATATCTCAAGTAAGATTCTTTTCACCAGATTGCTTCTAATGTGCCAGCAAGGATGGGATCTGCTGATACTGCAACGTACCAGCCTAGTATGCGAGCTCAGGTCCAGGCAAAAGAAGCCGATATTCAAGCTCTTGCACAGCTGACTCGCGCTCTTGATAAAAAGGTATCATCACTGAACTGCTTATGTGTTGTATTCACTCATTTGGCACCGTTTACCTAGATTGTGTAATGGATAGTTCATTGATTTACAAATAGAAATTTTCACATGCTTTGTTGCTTTATGACAAATTCTACTTGTTAATTTTCTCAGCCTTTAATAGTACATGGACATTGTATCAAGGCATATTTCTCATTGCTTGCATCCAATATATGCAGGAAGCCGTTGTTCTCGAGCTGAAACGCATGAATGATGATGTGTTGGAAAATCAGGACGGTGATTGTCCTTTGAAGGATTCGGAGCCATTTAAAAAGCAATATGCTGCTGTTCTTATACAATTGAATGAAGCCAATGAGCAGGTATAGGTCCCGTATATAGAGAACTGAAACTCTTGCATTTGTCTATGTGGGCTCGATTTTGTTGCATTCGAATATGATCTTTTAAGCATAATTATCTTTGGCAGGTTTCTTTAGCTTTACACTGCTTGAGAGAACGGAACACTTATCAGGGAAAATCTCCTCTCACATGGCAAAGACCAGTGTCGAATCTTGCTGATCCTGGTAGCTCATTGAGTTCTTTTGACCGTTCTGCATCTCAAACACAGGAAGTGGGAGCACATGTCAATGAAATTATGGATAGTTCTAGAACAAAAGCCCGAACAATGGTGGATGCAGCCATGCAGGTAAACAAGTCAATTCCAAGGGTTTTAAGTGACCCCTTGTGTGTGTGTGTGTGATGGCTCCTAGAGTAAATTGCAAAACTAGTCCTGTATATATTGCGTGTTGGTGATACCATACAAATAAATTTTCTCAACTAAATCCCATAACTTTTTGCATGTGCCGCTCACGGGAGCGCCGGAATTCCATGTTGCAACCGGACTAACATCGCTTATGTGGCATAAATCATAATGAGACCTGAACATATTAATTTCAATTTTAAAATGACAAATCACAAATTAAATCATCCTAAATTGCAGAAATTGCAGTATTTTTTAGAAGTTATGAGACTTAATTGAGAAAAGTGATTCGTAAGGGACAATAATCGCCAACACCCATAATATGGGACCAATTTATTGCGTGTGTCTGATGGCTCCTAAAGTAAATTGTAAAACTAGTCCTGTATTTATTGTGTGTTGGCGATTCTAGTTCCATACATATAAACTTTCTCAATTAAATCCCATGACTTTTAGAATGATGCAATTTTAATCCTATATTGGTAAAGTTGGAGATTTCTGCATGTTTCACTCACGGGATCTGGCGGAATTCCATATAGCTACCGGACTAGCATCGCTTATGTAGTTATGTGGCATAATGAGACTCAAACATATTAATTTCAATTTAAAAATAAAAAAAATCACAAATTAATTATCATCCTCCTAAAACAATAAATTGCAGAAATTGCAGTATTTTAGAAGTTATGATGAGACTTAATTGAGAGAAGTGATTTGTATGGGACTAAAATCGCCAACACTCAATAGATATGAGACCAATTTTGCAATTTACTCATGGCTCCTGATGTTCGATAGTAAACATTTTGGAGAGTAACGGCGAATACTCTTTCTGACATCCTTTTTTTTAATGCTATTGATTTTTATAGCATCTTTTCTTATGCTGAGCATAACAAAACTGAAAGAAGTACTGTAATCTATTTCTCTTCCTTTTCTTTTGTAATTATATCCCGTGATTTCTGAATCATACATCTATAGGCACTATCATCACTCAAGAGTAGGGAGGGTCCCATTGAAAAGATTGAGGAAGCTATAGACTATGTAAATGATCGTCTTCACTCAGATGACTCCAGCGTGCCAGTAGTGAGTCTTCTACTGTAACTTTCTTTTTTTTTTATCATGGTTTTTCATTCTGTCATGTATTGAATTTCTTTTTCGATTGGAAAATTGCTGCAGAAAACTGACCCCAACTCGATTAATGCATCTGACATTGAGGCACAAATTCCCTCAGAGCTTATCACAAAATGTGTATCAACTTTGTTTATGATTCAGGTAAAGTATAAAACGAAGCAGCAAGTATTTTGAGTTTCTGATAGAAGTGGGGTTACATGTTTCCTTCGTTTGAGTCTAATAACTTTTTTTATGATTGCAGAAATGTACAGAACGGCAGTTCCCGCCGTCTGAGGTGGCACAGATACTGGATTCTGCAGTTACAAGCTTACAGCCACGCAGTTCACAAAACCTCCCCGTTTATACTGAAATACAGAAGTGCGTGGGCATCATCAAGAACCAAATATTGGCACTCATACCTACTTAATCGTGTAAATCCAACATGGAATCGCTTGTGAATCTGCATAGTTGATAATTTAGCTGACCGATCTTTCGTTCAGCTAATCTGAGCATTTATAGTTTTCTAATTGTGGTAGATGAGTAAACTTATTGCTTGTTAATTCTGTATAAGCAGCAGTTGCCGATAGGCTGCATTTGACGATTGACATTGAATAGGGAATGCCATTGACAGATGTAAATCGATTAGAGAGACGATGTAAGTTAATGAGTTTCGCCTGCTTCGTTTTTTCGAATAATAGCATAAGCAAGTTTGGTTACTTGTTTGTATCTTGGTGTGTTTTATACTTGATCCTTGTACATACATCATTGCTGCACATTCCTGCGTTATATACATTATCACTTGTCTGTACCATATTGATTTTGAATCTGATTCAGAACTAGTTTGGTTATACAGAAACGTACTAGATTTTATTTTATTTTTATCATTCCCCTTTAATTTGGTGTATAATTTCTTGTACTAGATTTTATTTTATTTTTATCATTCCCCACTAATTTGGTGTATGATTTCTTGATTATTTAAGATTTATCGAGTGTGAGTTATAAATTAGATATTATGCATTACTGCTGAAAAAATATGTACTATATTATTAAAAGTTATTTTTTCTGTGCTTACAAGCTTCTCATTTTGTCATTTTAATTTGTTCAAGTCTAAGTTTTTCATACTTATTCTTACATTTAATTTTATATTTTAATTTCTCTCTCTAAATCACACCATATACTATATCTATTATTTAATATTTTTTAACCTATGTACTTGAAAAATATTACTTGTAATATATTATCTATTATTTAATTATTTTTTTAATGTGATCAAAAGTAGTTAAAATTTAGAGACGGATTGAGGGTGTTTTTTTTTATAATTTTTTCAGGTAAGGTTTTAATGATATCCAAGTCTTTACCTCGATTTGTAAACTTATGATTTTATATTTTTTATTTTATTTTTATATTTCATACCTTTTTATTGACATTAGTTGATTAGAATAATATTTCCAATACCTTTTTAAAAACGGTGATAAAAATTGAATTATATACTTAGAAAAGCATGTACTCTACACTTATTTTTTTGTAGAGAATAAATGAGAGAGATAATGTTAAATGTGTGGTGAATAATGAATTTTATCAAATAAAAAATGTAAAATTTAAGTTGAGATGATAAAAAATAGGTAAAAATTTGTGTGAGACCGTCTCACGGATAAAAATCTGTGAGATGGATCCCTTTTAAATTTTAACCCATATTTTAAAATTTGGTTAGGATAATCCTTTTTTTTTTCTTCGGATTTTTTATTTGTAAAAAAAAAGTGATAATATTTTTAATAAAAGTGACTATCATTTTTACTTAAATATTACTCCGTAGGGTAGGGCTGCTGTGTACTCAAGTACACGGTGTACTTGAGTTAGGGGTGTGCAAAGTATGGTTTAGACCGACCAAACCGACCGAACCAAACCAAACCATTAAATATGGTTCGGTTTTTAGTTTACGGTTCGATTTACGGTTTTTAGAATTGATTTTTTTTAGTATGGTTTGGTTTACGGTTTTCACTAATGAAAAACAGCAAAAAATCGAACCAAACCGAACTTGTTTTATATATATAAATATATATATATATATATTATATAATATTATCTAATTATATAATATTATCTAAATAAATATTATATATATTATAGATTTATAGTCTCTATATTATATAATCCCTAAACTAGTAAACTCAAGATATTTTTCAAGCCTCACACAATCTCACTCAATCTGGTCAATCTGAAATCTCCAAGAAGACAAAAGTTTGTTGTTTCTTTTTGTGGTTATTTAGTTATTTTTTAACAACTAGTTTGTGAACGTTGTAGTAGCATTTCGCCTATTCGAATTATATTTTGGATTATTGGGATTTCATTTTGTCTAATCTATTGAGATTGTGTTTTACATTTTTATTAATTATTGTGTATAGGGAAAAAAATGAGCAAAACTACGGTTCGGTCAAAACCGCCCGAACCGCCCGAAATATTATGGTTTCAAACCGAACGGTTTTTATAAATACGGTTTGGTTTATGGTTTTGAAAAAAAAGAATGGTTTATAGTTTGGTTTACGATTTACGGGAGGTTTGGTTAACCAAACCGAACCATGCACACCCCTAACTTGAGTCCACTTGCAGCCCTACTTATGTGGATAAATAACATATTTCACGCAAATATACTATCTAGCCATTACAGCCTAGTGGTTGCCCCTTGAGTTATTTACCACAAGGTCATGTGTTCGAAATTCGAATCCCACCTACATTTTATTATAAAAGTGCAGGACTAATAACCAAAAGGTATATCATTGATAGTCATAAAAGTGCAAGATCAAATAATAAAATGTGTGAAATTAATAACAAATTTTAAAAAAAATTATGAACAGTTTATCTACATTATAAAAGTGCAAGTACAAATAACCAAAAGTGTATCATTAGCATACACTTTTAAGTTATAATATCATACACTTTTCAAATATAATAATATACATTTTTCATTAATATATAACTTACACTTTTCATTAATATATAACTTACATTTTTCATTAATAGAACATACATTTTTCATTAAACAGATCATACACTTTGCAGTTATAATAACATACATTTTTCATTAATAAAACATACACTTTTCATTAATATCTTTGATAAAAATGTGTGAAATTAATAACAATTTTTTTAAAAAATTAGGAACAGTTTATCTACATTATAAAAATGCAAGTACAAATAACCAAAAGGTGTATCATTAGCATACACTTTTCAGTTATAATATCATACACTTTTCAATTATAATAATATACATTTTTCATTAATATATAACTTACACTTTTCATTAATAGAACATACATTTTTCATTAAACAGATCATACACTTTGCAGTTATAATAACATACATTTTTCATTAATAAAACATACACTTTTCATTAATAGATCATACACTTTGCAGTTATAATAACATACATTTTTCATTAATAAAACATACACTTTTCATTAATAGATCATACACTTTGCAGTTATAATAACATACACTTTTCTTTAATATATAACTTACACTTTTCAGTTATAATATCATACACTTTTCAATTATAATAACATACACTTTTCAATTATAATAACATACACTTTTCATTAAAAACAATGTTGCACTTTTTAATATAGTAACATACACTTTTAATTAAAAAAACAAAGATACACTTTTTAGTTATAATAACATACACTTTTTCAAAAAAAAAAAAAAAAAAAAAAATCGAAAAAAAAGTCAAAGTTTGACCGTTGACCGGTCAACGGTCAACATTTGACTGGTCAAAGTCTACTGGGCTGCGGGTCGGGTCGCAAAAATTGGGCCGAATAAAAGCATTGGATAGAATAGGGCTACACATGGGCCTAGAGTACACCATGTACTCAGAAACATACCAGAATTTGGCTACTCCGTATTACTTTTTACTAAACATTATTTCTTGTTAAAAACCAACCTTATTAAAAAGCCTGCCGACAACCCACTAGCTGGAACAACCAACGATATCCTTTTTAAAAAATAGAACAGTTTGTTCTATTTTTTAAAAAGGATATCGTTGGTTGTTCCAGCTAGTACAAGAGGGAAAAAAAAACTTTTAAAGGTATGTTGTTTTGGGATTCCTCCGTAAAAGCTTGAAACTTTGTAATTTTATGTTATAAATATATATTTTTTTTTTGACGGAAATTTTATATGATAAATATTGATTTTACGTAAACATACTTTTCCTGTACATATCAGTTTTTTACAATTTTCCCTTGTTTATCTCATACTTCCTTCGTTGAGTATTACTAATTATTTATGTATAAAGTAGATAAAAAATTAAGGTATAACGTGGTATTGTGAAATTCATTTATAAATAAAATAATTATATGAATAAAGTAAATGACAATTTAAGTAAATCAGTGATAATAAAATAATGTGACTAATATTAATCCAAAAAAATAAATAAATATAATAAAATTGAATAACAAAAAAGAAAAGTGAGAATAATGAAATTGGATGGAGGGGATATTAAGTTTTCATACCTAAAAACGAAAAATTTCTCACCTCGATCTCAACCCCTCAAGATTTCAACTTATTTACCATATTATTATTTTTTCTTATACACCATCATACTTTATTACTTTAATAAAATTGAAAGGACTCGATCGACACCCTTACTTTATTAGAATTTTTTTTTTTTAAAATTTCCGTATTTAAATTAGTGTGAAAACTGATTTGAGACAATTATATTATTCATATCCCTAACATTTCAAAATTCAATTTTTTTTTTACGCAACATAATTCTAGAACAAATATACACCAAAAGAATGGGAAAAGAAATCCTTAAAAAAGACCAAAATTTAATTTATTAGATAATTGTAAATAAATTAATTATCAACTTTAAATATTGTTATAATTTAATTTTTTTGACAAGGTTTTTTGTGTTCGAATTTAACATGACTTGTGACGTGACACCTTCATAATGAAATAACATTTTTTAAAATTAAATTTAACTTTGAAACGTTAATTTTGGACACAAAAAAGGCTGCCAAGAAATCTAAATTGTCAAATTATTTGCAAATTATCTAAAAATTTAAATTAAATTACAAATCAGCAAAATTTGGTGATTTTTAACTTGGTGGGTTTGTGTTTAAATTTAAACCAAAATTTATTGATTTTTTTTTTTTTACATAAAAACTTGTATGCAATATTGATCCATTAAGGTAAATTTAGGTTAAAATTTGTGAGTCAAATGCAGATCAATCTTAATTAAAATATATTTTTTTGCTCCTAAATATTATCTTACTTACTATATGACCAAAACTATGTTACTACAAGACCAATTTTGTCACTACAAGGTCAAAAGTGTATTACTATAAGTCCAAAAATATTTCGAACACTTATTTTTTTTTTTGGACGAAAAATATCCTACTACTACATGACTAAAACTATGTTACTACAAGATCAAAATTTTATCACTATAATGTCAAAAGTGTATTACTACATGTCCAAATTATTCTGAACACTTATTAGTTTTTTGGATGAATTTGTCAAAATATTTTTTTGACATATAATAGTAAACTTTTGATTTTTTAGTTGTAATACTTTGACCTTGTAGTAACAATATTTTGATCAATTAGTAAACCACGTATTTAGAATCCGCAAATTTTTTGAAGCATTGTTGGCCATATATATAACCCTGTCATTGCAAACTTTTTGATTATTTCATACATGAACTGTGGAATTGCTTCGTAGTTAAAGGAGTAATTAATTAAATGAGTAAAATGAAAAACAATGCTCAAGTTCTATCAATCAATATACTTCAGATGCTACTCACCATGTCAAGAATAGCCTCCACCACTATCCCGGTAAAAAAATAGAAACCTTCTTCTCAGAGGACTTAATACAATTCAATAAGCGTGACATAAACCAAATGCCTCCTTTAGTAATGTCTTAGTGAACGCATCCGTTTGGTTCTCCTTTGTAGCAATTCTAGTCACTTGGACCACACCCTTCTTCACAATATCTCTTACAAAGTACAACTTCACATCAATGTGCTTGGTGATCTCTCATGATACACTTGATGCTTTGCAAGATGTATTGCGCTTTAATTATCACAGAAGACGGTCACACTTCTTTGTGATAAACCAAACTCCTTCAAGATTCCCGTAAGCCACATGCTCTCCTTAACTGCTTCAGTCAAGACCACACACTCTGATTCAATAGTAGATAATGCAACTACGGACTGATGTGTAGACCTCCACGATATAATTGTACCACATAAGGTGAACACATACACTGTTAAGGACTTTCTTGTGTCAACATTGGCTGCATAATCGGCATCCACGTATCCTACAAGTGCTTCTGCCTCATCTTATATCTTCTGAAACTTCAGACATTGTCAGCTAATCACAGAACATATCTCATGACCCACTTAACTGTCTCTCAATGACTTAAGCCTGGATCATTCATGTATATGTTGATTACACTCATCGCATGAGTCAAATCTAGTCTACAATATACCATAACATATATCAAACTCCCTACAACACTAGCATAAGGTATCTTACTCATCTGAGTCCTTTCTTGGTTGTTCTTAGGACACATCTGATTGGACATCTTTTGATGCTGGCCAATTGGTGTAGAAACTAATTGTGCTTAATTCATCCTGAATCTCTCTAACATCCTTTTTAGATAGGTTGGCTGGCTCAGCTGAATTAACCCATCAACTCGTCTGATCTCTACCCCAAGAATCACTTTAGCTCCACCAAAATCTTTCATCTCAAATTCAGATTTGATTAAAATCTCTTTAACTTGATTGATACCATTAATTGACTTACTAGCAATTAACATATCATCAACATACAACAGAAGATAGGTAATTGAATTTCCAATTCGTCTGAAATAAACACAACTATCACACCAGCTCCTTGTAAAACCAGTTGGGCAAATGTACTCATCAAATCTCATGTACCACTGTCTAGGGCTTTGTTTAAGACCATAAAGGGATTTCCTGAGTAAGCATGCCCTGTCCTCTCATCTTCTATGTCCAACCCTTCTAGTAGCTTCATGTAGATCTTCTCCTTGAGAGTCCCATGAAAGAAATGTTGTGGTTACATCCATTTGATTCAGCTCCAGTCCATACTGAGCAACCATAACCAACAAGATTCTGATGTTACAATGCTTCACATTAGGCGAGAATATTTCATTGAAATCAATTCCTTCTTTCTGTGTAAATCCTTTAGCTACAAGCCTTACTTTGTACATAATCTTGCCACCCCTCTAAACCTCCACCCTCTTCTTGTAGATCCACTTACACCCAACAAGTTTCTTGTTCTTAGGTCTCTCAATAATGTCCCAAGTCTGGTTCTTGTCAAGAGATAACAATTCTTCCTCCATTGCCACTAACCACTTCTCTTTGTCATGACAACTGATGACTTCTGTGTAAGTTTTAGGCTCCAGATACTCCACCTCAAGAGCTGCACATAATGCAACTGATACAATGTTAGTTTGACCATACCTCTGAGGTGGGTGTACTTCTCTTCTGGTTCTATCTCGTGTCAGCTGATATTCATGAATCTCATTTTCACTGTGAGTTTCTTCCTCCTCATCTGGATCAATATGATCTTCACCTGGTCTTCTTGTGTCAACATTCTCCACCTCAACTTGTGTCTCGTTTGGTCTGTTGTCGACTGCACTTGAACTTGCCTCTTCTCTAAATGGCATTCTAGTTTCATCAAAAGTAACATCTCTGCTCATAATACACTTCTGCATCCCAGCTCCAAGGCACCACAACCTATACCCTTTTACTCCTGAATGATACCCAATGAAAACACATCTCAAGGCCCGAGGCTCAAGCTTATCCTGCTTGACATGGGCATATGCTAAACAATTATTAACCTTCAAATTCTTGTACTCAGCTGCATGGCCAAACCACATCTCTTCTGGGGTTTTAAACTGCACAACTAAGGACGGGCTTCTGTTTATCAAATAGGCCGTTGTTGACACGACAACTCCCCAAAAACTCTTTGGCAGACCAGAGCTGCTCAACATACACTTTACTATCTCAAGTAGGGACTGATTCATCCTCTCAGCTACTCCATTTTGCTGAGGTGTACGTGGCACAGTCTTGTGCCTCACTATTCTCTTCTTCTTGTAGAAAACATTGTACTCTTCTAATAGGTACTCCAACCCATTATCAGGTCTCAAGTGCTTGAGCTTCTTTCCAGAGACATTCTCAACTTCAATGAGCCATTCTTTGAACTTTTCAAATGATTTTGACTTCGATTTCAGGATAGTAACCCACACCTTCCTTGAGTAGTCATCTTAGACATGAAGTATCTCCCACCATTCCTGGTCTGATTCCTAGCTGGCCCCCATAGATCTGAGTGGACATAGTCCAAAATCCCTTTGGTAGAGTGTGTACTCTTTCCAAACATCAGTCTCTTGGCTTTCCCAAGAATATAGTGCTCACACAAATCCAACCTTTTGATCTTGTCACCACTAAGTAAACCTTGCTTAGACAGCTCCAGTAGGCCTTTCTCTCCTACATGAGCTAACCTTTTGTGCCACAACATTGAGTTGTCTTGCACCCTTGCCACAATTGACTTCCCTTTTGATACTCTGAGCTCTCCATGCTTAGACTGGAACTTGTAGCCTATTGAATCCAGCATACGAAAAGATACCAAATTTCTCTTGAGTTTAGGAACATACCTGACCCTCTTGAGAATCCTCACTATTCCATCATACATTTTCAAGTGAACTGAACCTTCACACTTAACTTTGCAAGTGTCCAGGTTTGTTGCACTGGTGGCATATCACTACATCACTTTGATTGGACACAACTGATTTCTCCTTATCAGATTTTCTGGGTTGGTTGGACTCTTTCTTGGAGACAAACATCTTCTGATCTCCCTAGATTGTCAACCCTTCTCCATTGTTGCTTTTACCCCCTTGAGAGGTCTTATTATGCAATAACTTGGACTTGACAACCAACATCACATCTTATAATGTGATGGCCTTCTTTCTACCATACAAGATAGTGCCCTTTAGGATTTCAAAGGATTTAGGAAGAGCACTTAACGAGATTAGAGCTTTATCCTCTTTCTCTAACTTGACATCTAAATTCTCCAGATCATCAATAATCTTGTTGAACTCATCCAGGTGCTTTAGAATTGGTTTCTCATCCACCATTATAAAGGTATACAACTTCTGCTTCAAATAAAGTCGGTTAGCAAGAGTTTTAACCATGTACAACTTCTGAAGTTTGTTCCAGACTTCTTTTGCGGAATTCTCTTTAGAAACCTCCCTAAATATTTTATCACATAGGCATAATAGGATCGTGCTTCGAGCCTTCCTGAGCATCTTGATCCTCTCTGCTGTTGCTAGAACTGATTTAGTAACTGAATCCTTTGGATCATCGAGAGCCTCGTATAATCCCTGTTGTTCAAGGAGTGCCAACATCTTGACCCTCCACAACCCAAAATCACTAGTGCCTATAAACTTCTCTATGTTGAACTTGGTAGAACTCCCTATCTTAGATTCTGGAAGTTACCCTAGTTTCCCATAGAGGACGCCAATTGTCAAGAAATCTACAAGTTAAGACGTCTCAAAACCACGTAGAAATCAGAAGAGATTATAACCCAACACTAAGATAGTAATTCAGAAAAGAATAAACAAGTAAAACAACACACAAGAGATTTAAGTGGTTCGATCAATGTGATCTACATCCACTGGTCCAGGCGACTTAACTTTGATCCATCAAAGAATATTTACATCTCAATCACTCGGAATTGGATATTTCCTCACTTCACTCGTGAACTCACAACTCAAAGACAAATGCTCGTACTAGCTTGAACCTTACAATGTTCAATTACAAGAGTATATATACTATCATGGTGATTGCAGCAGTTATGAAGACAGTTGAGTAGTTAATCCGTTTGCAAACGTTTGTAACAACTCGTGTGCCTAGTTACTGCTCAACCGAAATGACAGTTAATCCCTTGTTAGTTGAAATTGTTTGTAACAGTCTTTTAGAAGACTTGTCCAGAAATCAGATAATTCCCCTCATCTGATACAACTCCTCTGATCCTGGTAAAAAAACTAACTCCGCTGATAGACATCAACCCTTCTGATCTGACCAACTTAGCTGATTCTAAGCGACTCCATCTCAGTTGCTGAACACATTCAACTCATCTAATTTGGCCTAAGTCATCTTTCCTGGCCCCTATCAGATGACTTCCTCAACTGATTTGAGATTATGAGACAACACTCACAAGAATGATGTTGTTGAAAGGAAATACAAGCATATACTTGAAATAACACGGACTCTCCATTTTTAATCTGGTCTGAAAGTGTGCTGGTGTTAAGTGTTTAAGTAAAGTAGATTAATGTTGTACTAAATGTTGGGACAAATTGTACAACACTGACTCTAACAGAATATCAGAAATTAAGATACACAACGGAAGACTTGAAACACTAAAAACAAACGAGACACAATGGAAATAATTTTTCACATAGATTTTATAAATAAAAATCTATGCGAGCCTTACGGCGAAATATCAATACTTATCTTCAAGTACAAATGTTGTGTGAAATGTTACAGCAATAACCTTCACAACTGAAACTACAAACGAGGCAGGTGCCTTGTTCTAAAAATGAACTAAGTGTATAAGAGATTACACACTGTCGAAATGCCTAGTCTATCTATGATTACACTCTCAATAGATAAGAAGACACACATCCATACAGGTGGGATACTTCGTATGATCTAAAAGGTAAAACTACTGGCCACAATTCCTAACAGGGATCAACGCTCGGTCTAGGAAATTGATCGAATATAATACACTGAATTATGAAGCCTTCAATCAGTATTTATAGAAGTGGGGTGCGAATTCTAGAGGCTTCCACATTGAGATCCTATTTTTTAGGAACTCAACTTCCATGATCTTTCTAGATCCTTCTTGTATGCTCCAGGTCGTTCTAAATGGTTCCAGGCTGCTCTAGCATGTTCTGCAATGTTCTGGAATCTTCCAGGTTCCAGATCCTTGTAGAAGCTTCTACATCCTGCTAGAAATGCGACAACATTTAGATTAACATTTAATGTAGCATTTCAGAAAAGACTTAGAAAAAATCTCGGAAGGTCAAATTAAGATGTTGTTGATAATGTTAAGGCATTTAAGGATTAACAACATCTACAATCTCCCCTAATTTGACCTTTCGACTACAACACACCTGATGCACATATATTTCTATACATACTCAGTATTATGTACTTAGTTGAGGTCGACATCATTGCTAAGCACTAGTCAAGACAATACATGTTGTAATCGTTGGATCAAATTGAATGAAGATCAAGGATAGTTTTACAATGATCCATGCCATAAGATCAAGATAAATTTTATCCAAAATAGAACAAGTATAAACACTACACTTATTCACAACATAATTAACTTTACAGAAATCCTAAGTTAAGTTTTGGAAGAACTACTTAAGATTTAAGTAAGACACAAAACAAAAAACAATATGGACAAAAAAAAAGACTAAACAACCTGCAGTAGACACATGATAACCTGTAAACAACTTAAGCAAAAACAGTAAACAAATATTATCAAGTGGAACCATAATTAAGCAAGTTGTAAAACAATAAACAGCCTATCATCTAGAAAATAAATAACAAGTGTATCAGGATTTCAGAATTCAAACTTAAACATTAATTATAGAGATTGAACTGAATAAATGGCATATATTGCTGTGGTAACAGCTGCAGCATCAACTTCCTGCACAGTAGCCATTATGAAATTCAGATCTCCCCCTGTCTAGCAGCTTCCTCTATGGAGATCACCATACAAGGTCTCCATCTCAACAGCATCATCATCATCTCCTTCATCAACAAAGTAGGTAGATGCAAGGTGTGCAACTACACCAGTCAATGCAGCATCTCCAGCATTAGGTCCATCACCAGCAACAGCAGCTGGAACTCCTTCATCATTCATTTCTTCAATCACCACATTGGAGTTCGATGGTGGTGGTACTCCCCCTGTTGTAGGTGAAAGCAGATTGGTCCACCTGTCCTTCAGGAACTGGAGCTCATCAATTGTTTCCTGCAAGTGTTGGAGCTGTAGTTTGATGAATTCCTGTGAAAGTTACACATTACCAGAAATGTTGATACGGATGTTCTCAACATTTGGGGTTGCATTTCTCGGTCTTGATCTGGATGATTCAGGATGATCAGAAGTTGAGGGTCTGGAAGGGCCTGGTTGAGCAGAAGTAGAGGGTCTGTGCTGATGTTCAGTACCAGGAGCAGTCAAAGGCAGATCAATTACTCTATCCCCAGTGAGTAAGGCAGGAGCTATGGCCAGTAATGGAACTCTCCCCCTCAACACATCAGTGTTCTTGGCAACAAATCCATGATGCCTCAAGTAATTAGAAATCAGAACAGGATAGGGTAGGTTGCCTTTTTCAGAAACTTTCCCAGTAAACCTCATCATATGTTGGAAAATTGTAAGGCCTAAATTGAATCTCTTAAGCACAAATATCCTATACATGAGAACAGCTTGATCCTTTGTGATCTTGGTAGTGTTTGTGGTGGGAATCCAATTGTAGATAATGAGTTTGTATAACACAGAATGTAGCGAAGTGAGGTGCATCTGTCTAGTCCATTTAACTAACCTACCACCAGTTATTGCAGAAATGACCACATCCATGTCAGGTTCTTCATCTACCTCAACATTTGGAATTTGTAGAAACTCATTTATCAATTCAGGAGTAAAAGGTACATCCCTCCCCCTAAAATTAACAGTCCCATACCACCTAGATGATCTACCAATGCTCTTTTTCATACAGGCATAAAATTCATAGGCCCAATTTGTCAAGAATGATTCACCAAAATTCACAGCATGCATCAAATTCCTTTCCTCTAAGAAACTAATCATGCCTTTACTTTCAAAGTCAGGTATATTAATCCTCTTCTCTATCAGCAGTTTTCTCTTAGAATAAATGGCCAACCTATTCTCTAGAGTCTCAAGAGAATCAGAAATACCTTCCTCTTCAGAAACAAGGTCATCCGAGCTTGGTGTAGAGCTTTTAGCAGAGCTTTGATCAGGGCTGCTTTCTGCGCTGGAAGAGCTATCACCACTGCCACCATCTTCAGGTTCTGGTGCAGTATCATTTGCAGCAGCAAAATGCTCAACATTTTTCTTTAGAGACTGCAGTATGTCTCTCAAGCATCTCTCAGAATCAGAATTGGAATCTGATTTTGCAGGTTCATCTTCTCTTTGCCTTTTGGTTCAGCAACAATCTTTCCTTTCTCATCAGCAACAACTTTCCTTTTGGACTTCTCAGCAACAACTTTCTTAGGTTTCTCAGCAACAACAAGAGCTTCTTCTTCAGAATCTGTGAACACTTGGATGGGTTCACCAACATCAGCTCCAGCTTTCTTCTTCTTCCTCATGGATTCAGAATAATCCACACGAGTGAATACGCGGTTTGATCTCCTTCTTCTTTATACAGGGCTTCTCTGTCTTTTGCCTTTTTGTGCATTCTTCTTGAGAGGAATGAGAGCAGATTCATCAGAAACAGAGAGTGAAGAGTTTGTACCATTTTCAGAGATGTTTGCTTCCTCCATTTCAACGTCTTCAGGGTCGGAAGTAGCAGTAGCTTCTTCTTCAACAGAAGCCTCAACATTTTCAGTTTGCGGGTCGTGAACAGTAGGTGATTTGGGGCTTTTCGAAGCAGAAGCCATTTGGGCGGTTTGATCAGCCAAATAGCTTGAGATATCCACAGTGATATCCCCAAAAGTCATCACGGGCAGATGACCAGTAGTTCGAAGAGTATCAGACACCTCTTCGATAGCCCCAGTGACCTGTTCGACAGTTGCATCTTGAGGAAAGTTGGTTGTTTGAGGAGCGGTTTGAGGAGTGGTTTGAAGAGTGGGAGCGGTTGTTGATGGTGTTGCAGAAACATTTGAGTCAGCATTTGACGAGGTTGATTGTTGTGAAGCCATGGAAGCAAGAATTTCGAGAGGGTTTGTGCGAGAGTGGGATGAGTTTTTCGAATCAGAGTGAGATTGTGAGGAATTCGAGTTTCTTCCAGCCATTTAAGTGAGGCGGTTGGAATTTCAAGGTAAAGGATGGGAATTTGCACACACTTCTTTGAGATATACACAACCAAAAATCCAATTCTGCAATCTTAGTACTCCACAAATTCAGAAATCACAATTAGCAAATGAATGGCATCTTATGGTCGATATTTATAGAGAGAATAATGTAGTTGAAGGTTAAAAATGAAACAGAAGAATTAATCCAGAAATTTCGATAATGCTCCACATAATTAGCCACAATCTAGATCATGGGTAATTAGTGGGGAAAATTCATGTCATGGGCATGAGTTATGAGAATAGTACTCAAGAATTAGTCCATTTGCTTATTATTTTATGTTCTTAGGCCCATTAGTATTTTATCGTATGTGGCTCTAGGTTTAAATAGGAAATTTTATCAATGAGAATGGAAGCAGAAAATTATAGTCTATATTCTTTCTTCTCTAACCTTTCTTCATATCTCCCTCCTTTCTATCTAACACAACTTTTGCCCCAAAAAATCATATAAAAATATATATGGATTTCAAGAGTAGTCAAGAGATCACTACAATTGGTATCCAGAGCCACCAATCCTTGGACATGGATGAGGAAACCATCTACAGAAATCTTCAGGATTCGCATAAAAAGTTGGAAAAACTTCTTCACGCTGAATCACGAAAAAGAGAGGTCAGTGAAACCAAATTATAACAAACAATTTCTGGAATCAACAATGGAATGCAAGAGAAAATGAAAGGGATAGATGAAAAATTGGAGCAACTGAGCAACACCCTCGCTAATATGCAATCTCATTTGCTAAAGCTTAATAACAAAGAAAATGGTGTGTTGAAGGAGGAATCGCTTCTTGTAGAAACCCATTCTAGCTTTGCCACGGAACTCAATAGCAAATCTCAACAGGTTTCAGAGCCGATTCGAGGGGTGAAGAAGAGGAGAATAGATCTAATGTCGTAGCGGATCTGAATGTCGACCAAGATCGAAAAATGCACTATGATGGCTCGATTCACTCGGTGGTGAATATTTTGGAAGATGCACCCGAATTAATTGATATGGAGTCGGTTTCGTTTCCGCTCCCGCTGAAAGGGGCAAAAGCTCGGAAAGACGACCTCGTGGTAATAATCTATGCTTGTGGTTCCTTCATTGCAGTTATGCCGTTAGCTAGACAGACGGTAAGAGAATTGCTTCCTTCTAATGAATTTCTTGGGGATGAGTATTGGCCCCCTCCTATGATTTCACCGTATATTTCCCATGGTTTTACCTATCTAGTTTTGGTCTATCATGATGTCCTTGTTATTGTTGTTTTGGATGAGGATGAGAAATTATATAAGAAAATTATTAGTGTTAAAATGATGAAGTATATCAGGGTGGTGGCCAAGATTCTGATTGATTGGTTTCTGTTTTCTTGCATTCTTGGGTGTTTGATTTTAAGTCTAATTGTTGATAACAAGCAAAAGTGGATAGCTTGGGATTTGAAAATTTGGACGTGGTGTTGGCTTGTTTATGTGACATTTAGTGGCATATTGGTTGCAAAATGGTTGCTGAATTTTGTTATTTGGTTGATTGAGTTAAACTACTTGCTAAAAAAAGAGGTGTTGCACTTCGTATTTGTTATGAAGAAGAGTGTTCGTGTTTATATTTGGTTGACTTTGGTTTTACTCACTTGGTTTGTGATATTCCAAGAAGGGGGAAAACAAGCTCTTACAACCATACAAATTATGGACTTCATATCTTGGAGTATTGTCTCGTTGTTGATTGATTCTTCTTGTGCTGCTAGTCTGTTTTTGGTTGTAAAGAAGGGAAAAGAATGCAAGAAAATGAAGGAGAAATCAGTTGATTATCTCAACAAATTTTATCAGATGAAGCAAGAAAAGTTTGTTGGTCGAAATGGTTTTTTGGTTCTCAATGGAATGGAGTTGGAGATTTTTGCTAGCAGTCATTCCTATGTGTCTCTCAACATACCTTCTACTTTAAGATATCAGATTTCTGCCTCTCCAGAATTTTCAGAGCCTTTTATGTCTCTGTCTCTAGGCTCTACTTCTCAGGATAGGACTGATCAAACTTTGGACACCATCTCTAGAGATCAAATGCTTGATATTTCCATTATTTTGCTACATAATTATCAGTCACCCTCAATACTATCTTGTGGTGAATTTTGTGGACAATCAACCCTAAACTCCAATAGTCATGGGACTCCTGACTCCCAAGCCTTGATGAGCAAACCAGAAGAAAAACCATTATGTCAAGGGCATCCAGAAGCAGCTACAATCATATATGTTCCTAATAGGAAACAAATTGTGATCATAGCAAAGTTCCTTTCAAACTTTGATGTGAAGGCCGCAACTTATAATGCCAAGTTGTCAAAGCCACTTCCTAGGCTTCAGAAAAAGTTTAAGGTGGATATTGCAACTATTGCTTTTGAAATAGGATATATTCTTACAGTGGTTTTAATTCATGAGACTCATGTTGCTAAGAAAATTTTGAGGTTATTTTTCAAAGAAAGTTGCAATCCTTATACAGATGTGGTCTTGACTGATGCACGTGAAGGACCTGTTTCTAAATTATCTTGCTGGTACATCCTTTTGTATGGGATAATAAGAAAATCAGAGTATGAGTTACCACTCTTGACATTGTGCAAACCAGATTTTATGTCGAATGAAGATACTCATATTTCAAGAAAACCACTTCTTGAGTTTGGAATATTAGCTAGCAATGTAGACAAATATCAGATTTTGGATGAAATAATTTTCATCTTAGATCCTTGGGGACAAGGATCTCAAAATGGGGGGAGTATTGTCATGGGCATGAGTTATGAGAATAGTACTCAAGAATTAATCCATTTGCTTATTATTTTATGTTCTTAGGCCCATTAGTATTTTATCGTATGTGGCTCTAGGTTTAAATAGGAAATGTTATCAATGAGAATGGAAGCAGAAAATTATAGTCTATATTCTTTCTTCTCTAACCTTTCTTCATATCTCCCTCCTTTCTATCTAACACAACTTTTGCCCCAAAAAATAATTTTCTTATATAATTTCATCATTTTAACACTAATAATTTTCTTATATAATTTCTCATCCTCATCCAAATCAACAATAACAAGGACATCATGATAGACCAAAACTAGATAGGTAAAACCATGGGAAATATACGGTGAAATCATAGGAGGGGGCCAATACTCATCCCCAAGAAATTCATTAGAAGGAAGCAATTCTCTTACCGTCTGTCTAGCTAACGGCATAACTGCAATGAAGGAACCACAAGCATAGATTATTACAACGAGGTCGTCTTTCCGAGCTTTTGCCCCTTTCAGCGGGAGCGGAAACGAAACCGACTCCATATCAATTAATTCGGGTGCATCTTCCAAAATATTCACCACCGAGTGAATCGAGCCATCATAGTGCATTTTTCGATCTTGGTCGACATTCAGATCCGCTACGACATTAGATCTATTCTCCTCTTCTTCACCCCTCGAATCGGCTCTGAAACCTGTTGAGATTTGCTATTGAGTTCCGTGGCAAAGCTAGAATGGGTTTCTACAAGAAGCGATTCCTCCTTCAACACACCATTTTCTTTGTTATTAAGCTTTAGCAAATGAGATTGCATATTAGCGAGGGTGTTGCTCAGTTGCTCCAATTTTTCATCTATCCCTTTCATTTTCTCCTGCATTCCATTGTTGATTCCAGAAATTGTTTGTTGTAATTTGGTTTCACTGACCTCTCTTTTTCGTGATTCAGCGTGAAGAAGTTTTTCCAACTTTTTATGCGAATCCTGAAGATTTCTGTAGATGGTTTCCTCATCCATGTCCAAGGATTGGTGGCTCTGGATACCAATTGTAGTGATCTCTTGGCTACTCTTGAAATCCATATACATTTTTATATGATTTTTTGGGGGCAAAAGTTGTGTTAGATAGAAAGGAGGGAGATATGAAGAAAGGTTAGAGAAGAAAGAATATAGACTATAATTTTCTGCTTCCATTCTCATTGATAACATTTCCTATTTAAACCTAGAGCCACATACGATAAAATACTAATGGACCTAAGAACATAAAATAATAAGCAAATGGACTAATTCTTGAGTACTATTCTCATAACTCATGCCCATGACAATCAATCAGAATCTTGGCCACCACCCTGATATACTTCATCATTTTAACACTAATAATTTTCTTATATAATTTTTCATCCTCATCCAAAACAACAATAATAAGGACATCATGATAGACCAAAACTAGATAGGTAAAACCATGAAAAATATACGGTGAAACCATGAGATCACTACAATTCATTTAATTAAATTAATTAAATAATTAAGAAGCTTCCTTACCTAATTAAAATCGCATAATCTGAAAAAAATAAAGATGTGGATTAGTAATTAATTAAATAAATAAAATGAATCTCAATAAATAATTAAATAATTACAACTAATAAAAATAAATTCGAATCAGGCAATGTTGTGCTCAAAACAGTTACAAACACTTCAACACGGTTTTTACATGAATTTGCTTCATTTGTGTTGCACCATAATTTTCCTTTTTGTGTTATAGCATCTAATTTGTATTGATCCATTGTTCCTGTAGAGTACATCGTAGTAGCGAACTCCGTGCACCATACTTACTTAATGGATTACAAATATGTTGATGTTTTTACCAAATATCACCTTTTGAAGAGAAGTCATCGTAGTAGTGAACTCCGTGCTCCATAGTTACTCAGTGATTTGGTACATCTTTTAGTATGCTAATAACATTCTCATTTTATGCATTTGAGAGGTGTGAGACATGTTTATTTTTGCACTCCAAGGTTCTTAGATTCGAAGATATTTTACAAAGGAATTATTTAACTAAGTAAGAAATAAATTCAACTTATAAAATTTATACAACCCATGATGTTGTCCCAAATGCTAACGCATTTGTGACAACAACCATCCGAATTCTTTTCAGATAGTGCTCATGCCAAGAGATTTCCTCAAGGTAGAGAATATCTCATGGTCTAAGGCTTTTGTAAAAATATCAGCATTCTGTTTTTCAGTAGGTACATACTCCAACTTGACAATATTCTTCTCTACTAAATCTCTCATAAAATAATGTCTTATGCTAATATGCTTTGTGAGTGAGTGTTGTACAGGATTTTTAGAAATGTTTTTTTTTTTTTTTTTGAGGGAGGATTTTTAGAAATGTTAATGGCACTAGTATTATCACAAAAGATAGTAAGTATACCATTCTCAATACCATAGTCATGGAACATCTTGCTCAGCCACAAGAGTTGTGTGCAACAGCTTCCAGCAGCAATACACTCAGATTCTGCAGTGGATTGTGAAACACAATTCTGTTTCTTGCTGTGCCATGATACAAGATTGTTTTCCATGTAGAAACATCTTCCACTCGTACTCTTTTTCTATCATCTATATCTCCAGCCCAATCAGCATCACTATAACCAATCAAAATGTTGTTGGTGTCCTTAGTGTACCAGATTCCAAGTTCACTTGTACCTGAAACATACTTGATAATCCTCTTCACAGCATTCAGGTGAGATTCCTTTGGATTAGCTTGGTACCTAGAACAAACACACACACTGTACATAATATCTGGTCTACTAGAGGTTAAATATAGTAAACTGCCTATCATGGATCTGTAAAGTGTTGGATCAACATCTGTTCCAGCACTATCTTTGCAAAGTTTCAAAGAAGATCCCATAGGAGTTTTCATTGGTTTTGAATTTTTAAGACCAAATCTTTTAACCAAGTTCTTAGCATACTTACTCTGGGAGAAGAAAATACCATCACTGCATTGTTTGATTTGAAGACCTAGAAAATAGTTCAAGTCTCCAACCATACTCCTTTCAAATATTGCAGTCATTGCTTCAACAAAGTTACTCAACATTTTATCACAAGTAGAACCAAACACAATGTCATCAACATATATTTGAGCAATAAGTAAATCTCCTTCAGTGTGCTTAATGAACAAATTTCTATCAGCTTCTCCGCTAATAAATCCATATTCCAAAAGAAAGTCAGCAAGCCTACCATACCATGCTCTAGGAGCTTGTTTAAGACCATACAAAGCTTTCTTAAGTTTATATACATGATCAGGATATTGTGGATCTTCAAATCCTTTAGGTTGTTCAATATATGCTTCTTCATTCAAAATGCCATTTAAAATGCAGCCTTTACATCCATTTGATGAAATTTAATATCAATAAAACATGCAATAGCTAGCAGTAATCTAATAGATTCTATCCTAGCAACAGGTGCAAAAGTCTCATCAAAATCAACTCCTTCAACTTAGGTGTAACCTTGTGCTACTAACCTAGCCTTGTTTCTAACAATATTACCAGATTCATCAGTTTTATTCTTGAATATCCACTTTGTTCCAATGACATTAGTATGACTAGGTCTTGGAACAAGTGTCCAAACTTCATTTCTTTCAAACTGACCAAGTTCTTCATGCATAACATTAATCCAGTTTTCATCAGTTAAGGCTTCTTTAGCACTCTTAGGTTCAATTTCAGATAAATAGCATTCAGCATTTACAACATTACACATAGAAGACATGCATATTGTTCTTACCACATCTACCTTATTTGATCTTACTCTTCCTCTTGTTTGCACTCCAACTGTAGCATCGCCTATGATCTGGTTAGAAGGATGACTTTTACCTATTCTTGAAGAGGGATTCATTTTGGGAACGTACTGGTCATTCTGTGAAGTTACAACTGACTGTTCTGTAGATGGTGACCCAGATGTGTTAACATTTGGTGCAACATTTTCAGACTTCAGTGTATTCTCAGAACTATCAGTGATTTGTGATACATCTTCTTCATCTTTGTCATCTGTAAGACCTTTATCATCATCAAACACAACATTAACAGATTCTTGAACAGTGTTAGTTCTAAGGTTATACACTCTATAAGCTTTATTATTTCTAGAGTAGCCTAAAAAAAACCTTTATCACTTTTAGAATCAAACTTATAAAGTTGATCCCTATCATTCAAAATATAACACACACAACCAAATACATGAAAATATTTCACACTTGGTTTTCTGTTGTTCAAAATCTCATAAGGTGTTTGACTTGTGCCAAAACGAATAAAACCCCTATTAATAATATGACATGCAGTATTCAATGCTTCCCCCCAAAATTTCTTAGCAAGACATTTGGATGTAAGCATGACTCTAGCCATTTCTTGTAAAGTTTTATTCTTTCTTTCAACAATTCCATTTTGTTGTGGAGTTTTAGGAGATGAATATTCTTGCAAGATACCCTTTTTATCACAAAAATCATTAAACATGTTGTTTTCAAATTCCCTACCATGATCAGTTCTAATACGGCCAACTTTTAAGTTAAACACATTTTTGAACCTCTTATAAAGAATTTTAAATGCAGCAAATGCTTCAGATTTGTCTCTCAAAGACTCTACCCAGGTATATCTAGAAAAATCATCTACCACAACTAAGGAATACCTCTTTCCTCCAATGCTTTCAGTTTCCATAGGACCCATCAAGTCCATGTGCAGTAATTCAAAGCATCGATGTGTAGTACAATGTGACAGCATTTTGTGCGACATTCTTACCTGCTTACCTTTTTGGCATGGTCCACATACAGTGATATTGTGAAACCTCAATTTTGGAATTCCTTTTACTGCATCTGCTTTGATTAATTTTTGCATTGCTCTGTAATTTGCATGACCCAATCTTTGATGCCATAAGACATTTTCATCATATTTTGACAAGTTACACATATTTGTTCCAATAAGATAGCAATTATCAGCTGACCTAGTACCAGTCATTACACAAACTTCATCTTTATTAAGAACATAACATGAGTCTTTATCAAATTTCACATGTAAATTATCATCACAGAGTTGACTAATGCTAATCAGATTTCCAAGTAAGCCATCAACATGTAAGACATTTTTAAGCTTAGGAAAACCTTCAACATTCAAAGTTCCTTTTCCAAAAATCTTTCCTTTTGAACCTCCACCATATGTAACACTACCACTATTCAAGGTCACATAATCAGATAAGAAATCAGTACGACCTGTCATATGTCTAGAACAACCACTATCAAAATACCACAAATCAGGTAGACATGCTTTTAGGGAGGTGTGAACAACATTACAGGTAGCTTTTGGTTTTCATGCAGATTTCAGAAACTGTTTACCAGGATGTGACAGTTTTTTATGCAGCATTTTCAAGTTTTTCTGTTCTTCAAACAATTTTATACAGTAAGGATGAATATGACCAACTTTGAAACAGTAATGACAGATATACTTCATTTTAACCTTGTGAGGATCTGATTGTGCAGATGTTATACCAGATGTGTCAACATTTGCTTTCACAAATTTCACAGGTTTTCTAAAATTTTCAGAAATAGAAGCAGTTACACCATCATAACCTAAACCATGATTATTAGACTTACCAGTAGCTATAACATTATTTACCTCAGAAGCACTCTTGGAATATTTCTTGAAACATAAGGTGGAATTTATCAATTTCTCCTTTAAGTTACAGATTTCCAGATCTCTTTTGGTAAGAATAACTTCAAACTTGGTGATTGTGTCTTTCAGATCCTCATTCTCTTTATTCAAGGAATCAAGAGTGAGTTTCTGATTGTTCCAATCATCTAACAACTTTTGGTGTTCATTGTCATCTGTCCTTTTTCCTGCATCATCAACCAAACCATTAAAACAGTTCAAATCTGGGTGACTCTGTTCTGATGTTGCTGTAGATGTTGAAGCATCAGGTACATCATTAGAATCTGTTTCATCCAGATCATCATCTGAGGAATCATTATAATCAATTCTGGTAAAATTAGAATATTCATTCTGATTTAATTCATCTAGATCATCATCATCAGATTCATCACTCAAGGTAGCACTAAAATTCAGTTTTTGCTTAAGTCTAGTATTGGCACATTCATTTGCATAATGGCCATAACCAGAACAAGCATTGCATTGAACTGATTTTCGAAATTCAGGATCATACCTTGGTTTACCTTCACTCTTTGATGGTCTTGGTGTGAATTGACTTTTCCTCCTTTCTGGTTGAGGTGTTGATGTGTTGATTTGAATCTTAGGCTGAATGTTACTAGATTTGTTCACAGATTTCTTAAGAAACTTATTAAAATGCTTAGTGAGTAAGGCAATGTTGTTAGGATCCTTGAGGCATTTATCAAGCAATTCTTCATCCGAATCAACTTCAGTAATGACAGGTTGAACCTCAGAAATGTTTGATGTTTCCCCTTTAAAAACCACAACTTTCTTATCAGCATTAGTTTCATCAACTTGATTAGTGTTTATTTCATATGTTCTAAGAATACTCACTAACTCATTTTGACTTAACTTATCCGTATCTTTTGCCTCTTCAATAGCACAAATTTTAGCATCAAATCTTTTAGGAACATATCTTAATATCTTATGAACTACTCTAACATTAGAAATAGGGTCACCAAGAGAATGTGATTCATTGATAATCTCACTTAACCTTTCATTGTAGGCTGAAATTGTTTCATCTTCCCTCATTCGGAGATTCTCAAATTTTGTCACCAACATTCGAAGCTTAGTCCTTCGAACACTGTCTGAACCCTCACAATGCTCTTTCAACCTGTCCCATGCATCTTTAGAAATAGAACAGTTAGATATAATTTTAAACATTGAAACATCAACAGAAGTAAAAATAGCATTTAAAGCTTTAGAAATGTAGCTTGCTGTTGTTATTTCATCAGCCGTCCAGTCAACTTCTCTCTTGAGTTGAATTTCACCATCTACATCTGCTGGTCTCTTTGGAGCTTCCCAACCTGTAAGTACAGTCCTCCAAGCACGTTCATCAACTGACTTGATGTACATACGCATCTTAGGCTTCCAATAAGCATAATTCGAACCATCTAAAACGGGTGGCCTAAGTGCCGTGGATATGTGATGTGTTTCCATTGCTAATATAAACTAAAAAACACACTTGACCAAAGATCTAACCTAGTGTCGTCAGGTATCTGCTCTGATACCAACTGAAAGTGGGCTGGTGTTAAGTGTTTAAGTAAAGTAGAATAATGTTGTACTAAATGTTGGGACAAATTGTACAACACTGACTCTAACAGAATATCAGAAATTAAGATACACAGCGGAAGACTTGAAACACTAAAAACAAACGAGACACAATGGAAATAATTTTTCACATAGATTTTATAAATAAAAATCTATGCGAGCCTTACGGCGAAATATCAATACTTATCTTCAAGTACAAATGTTGTGTGAAATGTTACAGCAATAACCTTCACAACTGAAACTACAAACGAGGCAGGTGCCTTGTTCTAAAAATGAACTAAGTGTATAAGAGATTACACACTGTCGAAATGCCTAGTCTATCTATGATTACACTCTCAATAGATAAGAAGACACACAGCCATACGGGTGTGTTGGTCCTTGGTGGAGTATGACATAAGTGTATGGGGGGGGGGGGAATGCACTTGTGTATGCAAATTCTTTTCCTCTTTTTTTTTTAACAGACTGGTCTTATCAGGCAGGTTGTCTCACAACAAGCCTGAGTGTGAACTTTGATAGATACTTGTCCTACTGATTACTATTAAGTGATCAGTTGGCTAAATATCTAAAAGAGTTGCTAAGTGCGGAATGTGGTTGGCCTTTGACTCAAAGAAATACTCCAAGTTAATTTCTGAAAAGATACAGTTATCAAGGACTTTGTCCAAAACAGTTTTTCTTAACTTACTGAGTTTTGCTTCTTTAAAATATGATTGAATGTAAGTGCAATAAAGAGTGCAGTAAGTAAATGGCACACAAGTTTATAGTGGTTCAGAGACTCAAGCTCCTACATCCACTTTCCCTGATTGAACAGGATAATTCCTTCACAATGGAATTAGCTTGTTTTATAGTGCCAAGGTGCACTGATCAACAACACTCTCTTAGTGCTTTGATGCATAGGATAATCTGAGTCCTAGTGCTCAATCTCTCTGAGTTAGGACTGTGATTCACTATAACAGTCCTTAACTCCTCACTTCTACAACAAACACTCTCTTCACTAAATGAGATAAGGGTTTGAGGTTTGGTTCCAACTAGTAGAGATCTCCTTTACAATAAGAACAGTGTAAAGGCTTAGGATATCTCAATGCTAAGCTTTGGATGTTAACACAGATTGGCTTAGCTAATTGAAGTGATTCAGGAAACTTGGGATTCTGAAGAACAACTTGATTTCCTTTGAAAGCTTGATGATAGTTTAATAGCTTGTAGTTGGATACTGAATCCCTTTGATCACTTCTGTATTTATAGGCAAATTTGAACAACTAACCGTTGGAGAGATAGCAATTCAAACTTGTCTATTTGCAGCACCATTAAAACGGCTATGAAGCTTGGCACCCTTTTATCCACTGTGTAAAAGGCCTCTTCAATGGTTGCTTGAATGAATGTGTTGACTTCTGAAAAATGCGGCTGAGAAGACTTGTGTCAGATTCCAAATATGCACATTTCCCAAGGTTGATTTGTGGCAAACTCTACACTCAACCAACTGTCAGATGGGACAAGTTCCCTGAACATTCCTGCTGCAATTTAGAATGTTCCAACATTCATTCAATGCTTCACTCTTTAATGCTTTAAGTCTTCAATGCTTGGTTCAGGCATGATTGGCAATAAATGCTTCATTGAATGTGTCTTCTGTGAGCTTTGGCATTCAATGCTCTTGATCATTTGTATTTCAACTGTTCTGATTATTGCATTTATGACTATTGCCTTAATACTCTTGATCTCTTCAGCTCAGTTGTCCACTTGGTCAGCTTGTCCTGAAAGTTCAGCAACTTTGGCCTAGAGGCTAAACACTTATCAAGCTGCCTAACATTCCAGCTTTGGACAACTACCTTGAACTCTAACATCTCACAACATTCCTGAGATTTTTAACTTAAGCATTCTACTTACTCAAGTGTACTGAGACAACTTGCCTGAACTAGACTTGAGCATATCTCAACTAATCTGAACATCATCAATCAGGGGTTTTGGTATCTAAATCAAAATCATTTTATTCCCAACAATTTCCCCCTTTTTGATGATGCCAAAACCTATTACAAAGGGAACTTGACTTATACTATACTTTACCTTCAGGGTCAGTGATCTGGTCAACTTTCCTGAAAGAAACTGTTAGCACAATAAATCAAGTATATATGTTATGTCAGATTAATTGAGATAGTGAGTTGTTATCTCTTGATAGAAAATCAGTGGACCTTTTATATATCATAGAGCATTACAGATCAGAAAATCAAAAGGACAACAAAGCTGATACAAGAAAAACAGAATAACAACAATCATAAAAATCATAAAACCAGATAGGGAAGAAATGAACTTATCCATCAGAGAGTTCCATCATCTTGAGGAGCAATGCCATATTGAGCCCAGACCCTTTTCTTCAACTCCCAAACATCCTTGTTGGATCCTCTAGGGCCAATCTTCATCTTTTCCATCCTCATGATATTGATGAACTCTTCTAGAATCTTTCCCTCATCAATTAAGTTCCCATTGAACTTAGGAGGCATGTACAGAATAGGACCAGGGGCCTTGAACTCATCTCTTGCCATTTCAGCTGCTGCAAACAGCTTTTGATAGAGGTCCCTATGGTTCTCAAACATAAACTGGACAAAGACTTCATCCACACTCTCTTCAAGCCACTTTCCAATGACATAAAAGTCATATACAAAACTTCTCTTGGCCTCCTCCCATGCATCATTCAGTGAGATTGGAACCCACTTATCATGGTGAGGGTACTGAGTGTCCCATCTTTGCAGCATCTGTGGTTTGAGCCTTCTGTAAGAAGCCCTCCTTCTTGGAGCTTTGAAGTTTGCCCTCCTCTCATCTCTTGCCTTGTTGGCCTCAACCAACTGATCCATTCTCTCTTTAGCCCTTTGAAGAGCTAGCTTCTCCTGTGTCTCTGGATCTTTTCCAAATCCTTCTTCAAACAGCTTAGAGGGATCATCAGCAAGCTTGGGCTCACCAACTTCAGGCTCTCTGTCCTGTACTTCTTCTTCAACATCTTCTTCTTCAATAGCAGGTAGCTTGGCTGTTTTCTTCAACCTTTTAGATTGCCTTACTGGAGTTGTTTCTTCAGACTGAAATTCTGATGGCAGAGTCAGGCTAGTTGGGAATTCATTGAAGGCTTGCAATTCCTTCCTCTTTCTTTCAGATGACCTTGTCACCTTCCCCTTTACTTCAGCAACCTTCTCCTTAGGGTCAAGTCCCGCAGACTCACCACCAGGCCTCTGAAGCTTTCTTGCCTGACTTTCCATTGCTGACATCATAGACTCCTTGACAGCAATTTGGATCTGCTCTTCCTCAGTTAAATTTTCAATATTCATTGGGCCTTTGCCTTTCCCAATGTCTTCTACTGCCTCCTCCTCAATCTCAGGGACCTTCTCCTTTCCCTTTGATTCACCAATCACCAAGGTTCCCTTTGTCCTTGCTCTCTCTCTTTCCCCCTTTTTGGCATTATCAAAACACTGGGGCTTCAATTCACTCATAGAGACTGAGAGATGTGAGTGGGCTTGAGTGAGGGACTTCAACTCCTGCAGCAAATAAACATTCTCATCATGAATGTTTTGCATCTTGTCATCTGCCATGCTTAAGAATGTGTGAACAGGCTTCATCTTCTGAGTAACAATGGCATCCAATGTGGCTTTCAGTGATTGATCAAGTTTGGCCTGAAGTTGATCAGTGAGGTTGGCCACAACTTGATCAGACACTTTGGCCATAAGTTCAACAGTGAACTTCTCTGCAGCTTCTTTGACCATTGCAGCTTTCAATTCCTCAGCCTTCTTCCTCTGAGCTGCTGTCCTTTGCCTTAATGCATCCTTGATTGTCCTCCTTAGAGCTCTCACATTGTCCTTGTAGAGATTCTTGAGGCCCAGCTGCTCTTTCTTCACAGATTTTGTGAATTTCACCATCTCATCCTTTGCCTTTGTTACTTCTGTTGAAACTGTTTGCAGTCCAGTTTCAACCCCACAAATTCTTGCATCTAGAGTGGGCAGGATCACCTCTTCTGAGCCAGTTAGCCTCATCTCTACAGAGGCTAAAGTCTTGCCTTGGCCATCTAGAGTGTCAATAGTTGCTGCATGTGCCTTCCCAACTTCCCTTACCAATGTATCCAACTTCTCTGATTGCTCTTCAATGATGGATGCAGTCTGAGTAGCAATCTGAAAACCAGCCTCAGTGGTGTTGGCTTGCTCAAAGTACATCTTATTCAATGTGGATACATTTGCTGAAACTGCTTCAAGGTCAATGTCAGCATCAACTGGTATATCTGTAAGGGAAGCATCTACAAAAATTTGCTCAATGGTAACAGCAACAGAATCTGCAAAACTAAGAGTGTTAGTAAAATCTCCCTCAACACCCTCATTCTTTTTATCTCCCATAAGGCCTGATACATCAGCACCTTCTCTCTCATTTTCAACTGATTTCTTTTCTTCTTCATTAAAAAAAGATGGACTCACATTCACTGGAGAATCAGGCCTCCTTTCACCAAGGGATTCATCAAGTTCAGATTTGACTTGAAGAATAGCCTGACTCTCATATTGGGCTGCACCCAATATTTCTACTTCATCTCCCTCTATAATTGGTGCACTCAGGGAACCAGTAATCACACAATCCTCACCATCATCTCCCTCTGAATTTTCAACACTATCAGCCTTTTCAACTCCTTCCATTCCTAAACCTGTCACCTCTATATCCTCAACAGGATCCACAGAGGGCAGTTGTTGGGAGATCACAGTGCTTGGGCATCCCAAGTCCACTGAGTCATCCTGAATGACTAAAGGCTGGTCAATGTCCAACTGTCCTGACATTAATGAGGCTTTAGCCAAACTAGCTTCTCCCATGGAAGTCTCAACATTGTCAAGCTGTGCCTCAGGTTCAGAAGAACCATCCTTGGCCAATGCATCTTGGACTGAGTCACCATCTTTGGTCAACTCCTCTGAATGATCAGAGTCCTTAACAGAATGATAGGTCAAGTAATGTACCTGAGCAGAGTTGAGGCCAGGAGGATTGGGATTTGTGTTGTCATCATCATCATCATCATCATCAGATGGGCTATCAGGATGCCTGATTCCTTGTGCAATTCTTTCTCTCTCAGCCAGCACCTTCTCATGAACAATGGTGCAAAATAAGGCCTCAGTGGTCAACACACTGGTCTTCTTTACATTTGCAAAATGTAATAGCCTATTTTCTTCAACCTGCCACCAGTTAGCACCCTTATCCTTAATAGCTTGAGCTATTTCCACAATTGTTCTATCCTTGATCTCAACAAGGGCTCTGAGATCATAGAACTGTTGTTGCAGCCTAGGATATGCCTTCAATCCTGGATATAATTCATCCACATTGGCTCTTGCAATCTGCCTCAACATCCCCTCATAAGTGTACTCTTCAGCACTTTCATCTCCAGAAGAGTTGGTTTGGGATTCAGGAGGGTTGGATTGGGACTCAGGTAGGCTTGGCTGTAATTCAGGTAGATTGGGTTCAGAAGGATTGGGTTCAGAAGAGCTTAAGACAAGTTGGGATTCAGGTGCTTTTGAGAGCAATGTGCCTGAAGAGGTAATTGGAATGGCTGGAATGGGTGGGAGAACAACTTGATCACCTTCTTGAAGAACAGTTTCAAGAAGCTTGGTGTAGGAAAGAAGTCTTGGATCAAATGGGGAGAAAGGTCTATCCTCAAGATTGACTAAGTCTGCCAACACATCAATACCTGATCTGTCAGGGGCACCTTCAGGGGAGTAAACTTTCTTTACAATAATTGGGGCATCTTCAGGAGTCTTACACTCCTCTTCTTCATGCCTTGATGGAGATATTCTTTCAGATTGAATATCAGGAGAGTTGGCTTCAGGGCTATTGGACTTGGAGTTAGACCTACTTGCTTGTCTAATCTCCTTGAAGAACTCTTTCTTCTTCTTCTCCTCTTCCATCAACTTCTGCTTCTCATAAGTTTTGATAATTCTTCTCCTTCTTTCAGACCTTGTGGGCTTGTCAAGGTCCCTATATTCTGTTACAGTCTCAGGTTGTAAGGGTACAACCTCTCTGAATTCTTCACCCTCTTCAGGGGGGTTGACTCCTTCATCAACAGCCTTCTCAATCTCCTCAGAAGTGGCTCCTCCACTTCTTGACTGGCTTTCTGGAGAAGATTCACTCAGAATCTTCTTCATCCTCTTCATCTTTGGCTGTGCTTTTGGTGGTTGAGCTTTTCTTTTTCTGGGGGAGGCTCTGGTTGCTGGTACAACAGCAACTGCTTTCTTTGAAACTGCATCTTGCTTCCTCTTTTCTGTCTTAGAAGACAGCTTCCTGAACATCACCTTTTGAGCTGGAAAAGGCTTTGGCTTGGCTTGGAGATGAGTATAGTGAGCAAATCTTTCCAAGAGCAGGCTAGCTCTTGTGCAAAACTGGAGTCTTCCATCAACCACCACCTTGTGGTACTTCACCTCCTTAAACTTGAACTTTTCATTCATCATCTTGTCCAGAATGAAACTTTTCCAGTCAAACTTGACTCTCTTTTCAACAGAGTCAATCACAGCAGCCATCACCCTCAGTTTTGGCATACTGATTTGTTCAACACTTCCAGAATGGCTCAACAAGCTCTTCACAACACAGTCAAACAAGTGCCTATAAACAGGCTTTAAGGTGTTCTTGTTTTGAGCACTTACAAGTTTCTTGGGTACTATCATCCATGGAAAGTAGAACTCCTGATCATCTCCTTCTTTGTAAATTTCTGGATTTTGGCCTTCTGATGGTAGCCCAAAGCTAGCATCCAGATCCTCAGCAGTGAAGATGATGGTGTGTTGGCTTTCTTCATCTTCATCTTCCTCAGCATATGTCAGCTTGGTGCACACATCACCCTTTTTGCCCTTCCATCTGAGATGGGCAAAGAACTCTGCCATGAAAGGATTCAGGCAAGAATCAGGCTTTGTGCCAAGAAATTTCTCTAGCCCTGCCTCCCTCAACCATTGAAGGACTTGATGAACTTCTGTGTCAGGGCTATCAAAGGCTACCAATTTTTCAAACCAAAGAGAATTTGGGTTGCTAAGATAGGAGAAATCAATATCCAAGGAGGAATCATTGAAATCTACAAGTTCTTCTCTCTTGATTTTGGGAGCCATGGATAATATGAGAATTGGGTAGGTTTTTGGAGAGGAGTTGCAGGTTTTGAGAGGTTTTGAAAAAAAACTTGAGAGTTTGGAATTATGAGAGCGTAGGGATGGAAGTAAAAATTGAGGAGTTTATATATGTGGGGAGTTTATTAACCGTTGGTTAAATAAATAATAACAGTGGGTAATAATAAAAACCAATTGGATAAAGTGGGGTAGTGGGCTTTAGACGGTTTGATGAAGTTTTAATGCAAATCAATGGCCTTGATGATGGCTCAAGAATTCATGAAATCTTAATTAAGATTTTGCATTAAATGTTGATTTGCCTTTTTGGTGGCAAAAATCTTTATAGCACACGCCATCCTAAAATGGCCTACTCTTAGACCAAGAAATCTTTTAAATGTCTAATCAATGCTAAAAATAGCAATGATTATCCAATTAACTCGGACAAACATCCTGAGATGAGTTTTGATTTCTGTGAAGGTCAAATTGCCTGATCAACATGCCTGAGTGGGTCCCAATGTTGCTGACTGGGTCCCACTAGGACAAAGCTCCTGACCAACGTTGCTGAACACCATAGGGACAACTTTGCTGAGTTTCCCTCTTTGGCAGTCTGCTTCAGTGAGGTTGGTCAACTTTGCTGAAGTTCATCTTAATGAACTTCCCCCTTCATATGAGCTTTCTTTCCTTATTTCTCCATCTTCCCTGGATCAAGTAAGCCCAATTCAGCTGACAATTCCAAGAACCTTGCTTCAGCTAGAGGCTTAGTCAAGATATCAGCTTTTTGCTTATCAGTGTGGATTCTGACAAGCTTGATATCTTTCTTCTCCACATGATCCCTTATGAAGTGATGCTTGATATCCACATGCTTGCATCTGGTGTGGAGCACTGGATTCTGTGAGATGGCAATTGCACTATTGTTGTCACAGAATATTGGCACTTCATTTGAGATGACTTTGTAGTCTCTAAGTTGCTGCCTGAGCCAAAGTATCTGAGCACAGCAACTTCCAGCTGCTACATATTCTGCTTCAGTTGTTGAAGTTGCAACTGTATTTTGCTTCTTGGAGAACCATGAGATAAGCTTGCTGCCCAAGAATTGACATGTTCCAGAGGTGGATTTTCTGTCAATTCTACATCCTCCATAGTCTGCATCTGAATATCCAGTGAGCTCAATGTTGTCATCAGCTGGATACCACAATCCAAGATTCTCAGATCCCTTGAGATATCTTAGGATTCTCTTGGCAGCATCAAGGTGGCTCTTCTTTGGATTTGCTTGAAATCTTGCACACACTCCAACTGCAAATGTGATATCAGGCCTGCTTGCAGTGAGATATAGCAAGGATCCTATGATTCCCCTGTAGTTAGTGGAGTTTTTTGACTCTCCACTTTCATCAGGATCCATTTTCCAGTTAGTATTCATAGGAATTCTGACTGGCTTGCTTGTTGCACATCCAAATTTCTTGATCATGTCCCTTGTATACTTGACCTGATTAAAGAATATTCCCTTCTTTGATTGAGTGACTTGAAGTCCTAAGAAGAAATTCATCAATCCCATCATGAACATCTCAAATTTGCTCTGCATGAGTTTGGAGAACTTCTCACACATCTTCTCATTTGGAGATCCAAATATAATGTCATCCACATAGATTTGGACTAACAAGATATCATCTCCTTCACAGATTCTGAACAAGGTTCTGTCAACAGTGCCTTTGACAAAACCATGATCTAGAAGAAACTGTGATAAGGTGTCATACCAAGCTCTTGGAGCTTTCTTTAAGCCATAGAGAGCTTTCTTCAATCTGTACACCTTGTCTCCTTCTTCAAAGCCTGGGGGCTGTTCAACATATACTTCTTCCTTGAGCACCCCATTGAGAAATGCACTCTTCACATCCATTTGATACACCTTGAATCTCATGTGAGCTGCATATGCTAAGAAGAGTCTGATTGCCTCAAGTCTTGCCACTGGAGCAAAGGTCTCATCATAATCAATCCCTTCAGATTGACAATATCCCTTGGCCACCAGTCTTGCTTTGTTCCTCACAATGATGTCATTTTCATTTTTCTTATTTTTGAACACCCACTTGGTTCCAATGACATCTTGATGAGTTGGCCTATCTACCAGCTCCCATACTTCATTTCTGGTAAACTGGTTCAGCTCTTCTTGCATGGCTATGATCCAGTTGGTATCTTGTAGTGCTTCCTCAATGTCTTTTGGTTCCTGTTCTGAAAGGAAACAACAAAACAAAGCACTGTCTCCATGAAATCTTCTAGTTTTGATCCCTTCACTTGGATTACCAAGTATCAGGCTAGTTTGGTGGTCTTGCAACCAAGTCCTTCTAGACCTGATCCCTTCAGGAGGATTGTCCTCATCTGAGGTTGGATCACTAGACTCATTAAATTCAGGAAAGTTAATTGAAGGATCAAGTTCAGGATCATATTCAGGGGTATTGTCCTCATTGTCAGATAAATTGACATTTTCATTGGTTCCCCCTTGAATATTGGATCCATTTACTACCTCAGCATTGCCTGCTTCTTCATTGGTAGTTGTTACCTGGTTTTGAACTGGGATGGGGTCAGTCAGTTCAATTTCTCCTTCAGGTTGGTTGACTTCTGGTTGATTGCCATCAGGTAGGTTGTCCAGTTTTTGATTATCATGTAGTTCAGGCTGAGCAACATCTACAAACACTGTTTCCTTGCTTTGAAGCCTTAGTCTGGTTGTTCTTTGTGTTATCTCATCAATATTCAGGTTTCTTTCCCTGAACTCAGTAATAGATTCATCAAACACAACATGAGGTGTTTCTTCCACAATAAGGGTTTTGCAATTGTAGACTCTGTAAGCCTTGCTGATTTGTGAATATCCAACAAATATTCCTTCATCAGTTTTGCTGTCAAAAGCTTTCAATTGCTCTTTCCCATTATTATGAATGAAACACTTACAACCAAATATGTGAAAATAAGCAACAGTGGGCAATCTACCTTTCCATATTTGATATGGGGTTTTACCTTGTCCTTTAGTGATTAAGGACCTGTTTTGAGTGTGACATGCAGTGCTAATGGCTTCAGCCCAGAACCTTTTAGGCAGTTTGGATTCAGCAATCAATGTTCTTGCTGCCTCTTTCAAGGTCCTGTTCCTTCTTTCAGCAGCCCATTTTGTTGAGGTGTTCTTGCTGCTGAAGTTTCATGAGTGATGCCATTCTTGCTGCAGTACTCATTGATGTATGAGTTTATGAATTCAGTGCCCTTGTCAGATCTGATCTTGACAATACTTAGGCCCTTTTCATTGCTCAATCTCATCATCAGTTCAGGTAGCTTGACTTGGGTCTCCTTTTTGTTCAGCAAGAATACTACCCAAGTGTACCTGGAAAAATCATGAACAACAACTAAAGCATATTTTCTTCCATTTATACTTACTGGGATTATTGGTCTAAATAGATCCATATGCAGTAGTTGAAGAACTCTCTCAGTTGAGATGACAGGCTTTCCTTTGAATGAAGCTTTGATCTGCTTTCCTTCCTGACATGGCTGGCATATATGTTCTTTGGTGAACACTTGATTTGGTAGCCCTTTAACTAGAGAGTTTCTTGCAATCTTGTTGATGGTTTTGAAGTTCAGGTGGTTTAGTCTTTTGTGCCACAGCCAGCTTTGCTCACTTGTGCTTTTGGCAACAAGACAAACTGCTTCAGGGGTTTTGCTCCAATCTGCAAAATAAACATTTCCCTTTCTCACCCCTGTTAGTAGCACCTGTTGTGTTGAATTATTTTTGATGATACATTCATTTGGTGCAAATTCAACACAATATCCTTTATCACAAATTTGACTTATAGACAGCAAGTTATATTTCAGGCCTTGGACATATGAGACATCAATAATTTTAACACTACCAATGTTTAATGTACCATAACCTCTTGTGATCCCTTGAGAGCTGTCTCCAAAGGTTACTGAAGGACCATCTTTTTCTATGAATTCTGAGAGAAGCTCTTTGTTCCCAGTCATGTGTCTTGAACATCCACTGTCCAAGTACCATGCTGTTTTCTTGTTGATGCTTCTCCTCTTTTTATGGTCCTTGCAGCCCTGCAAAGTCAAAATTTAGGTACCCTTTGAGTGTTGGGTCCTAGAGGGTTAGCTGTACCTTTTGGAACCCAAATCTGCCTGATTACTCTGATTGATTCAAAGTGACTGACTTGGTTTCCATTTACATCTACATACACAGTTTGACCCTTAAATGCCTTGGGTGGCTTCTGTGTATAAGTGTTAGCCTTGTAAGGTTCAGGAGTGTTGGTGAATTTCTTTGGGACATTTCTCCTGAAGTTACTAGACTTAGGTGCAGCTTGGTAAGACCTTTGAGGATAGGGTTTTGGATGGCCTTTTCCTTTTGGCAAGTAAGGTCCTGGCTTCCTGAATGTTTTATACCTGTCAGAGGGGATTGGCCTTAATCCATTCAGTTGAGGTTGCCTCATTTGAGTTGGCCTTTTCTGAACAGATTTTGGACAACTCCTCTGATGAGGATTCAGATAGGTTGGCCTTCCATTGGTTCTACCACTCTGAACCTCATTCCTCTTATAAGCAATGCCTTTAACCTTTTCCATAGGTATGGGTTTAGGTACATTGTTTACTTGAGTTGGTATAAAAACTCCTTTACCCTTATCCTTGATCTGTGGTTGGTTTACTTCCATTTCATTTTGTTGTGCCACTGATCTTACAAAAGTCATCTTAGAATTGCTTGATGAGTGCCAGCTCCTCCTTCATTTCAGATTTTGAAACAGATTGAGAGGATCTTTGAGTACTCTTCTTTTCTGTTTCAACAGCCTTGAAAGCAACACCTTTGCTTGAGGAGGATGGCTCATCATGTACTTTCTTTCTGTTCAAATCAAACTCATATGCTTTGAGTTCAGAGAATACTTGCTGCATGGGCATGTTGTCACGATTGCTAGTGTTTTGCATCATGACTGAGTATATGTCCCACTTGGATGTGAGACTTCTCAGAATCTTCAAAGCAACCTCTCTTTTGGCATAGAACTTGCCAAGAGAGTTTATCTCATTCATGATGTCAGTGAATCTGCCATCAAGATGATCAATAGTTTCATTGGCTTCCATAGAGAATTGTTCATATTTTTGGATAGCCACTTGAAGCTTGTTCTCTTTTATCTTTTGGGTACCTTCACACATAAGTGCTAAGGTGTCCCAAATTTCTTTTGCTGATGTGCAGTGGTACACCCTTCCCATCACTGCACCTGGAATAGTCTGGTACAATGTGTTCATTGCAATGTAGTTCAGGTTGTGCCTTTTTCTTTCTTCAGCTGTAAAGTCATCTTCATCCTTTGGCAGCAACTCCCTTGGATCTGCTTTCTGAGCATCAGTAAGCTTGGGATTTGCTTTGGTGAATGTGAATGGCCCTCTGGTGATGACTTTAAGCATCTCATCATGCTGGCAAGCAAGATGTGCTCTCATCCTGATCTTCCAGAAATCATAGTTCTCAATTGAGAACATTGGCAGTTTGTGATGAGAAATAAGATTGACTTGGTTTAGACCCATGTTGTTGATGGTGTTAACAGCATCCCCTGGAACTGCATTGTTAGCCATTCCAACAGAAATAATATAAGATGAACACATATAGGTTTTTCAGAAATTTGGATCAGTTCAGTGACCATAGAAAATGTGATTTTGAAAATCAATGATTTTCAGAGGCAGTGGTCTTTGAACCCCTGCTCTGATACCACTTGTTGGTCCTTGGTGGAGTATGACACAAGTGTATGGGGGGGGGGAATGCACTTGTGTATGCAAATTCTTTTCCTCTTTTTTTTTTTTTAACAGACTGGTCTTATCAGGCAGGTTGTCTCACAACAAGCCTGAGTGTGAACTTTGATAGATACTTGTCCTACTGATTACTATTAAGTGATCAGTTGGCTAAATATCTAAAAGAGTTGCTAAGTGCGGAATGTGGTTGGCCTTTGACTCAAAGAAATACTCCAAGTTAATTTCTGAAAAGATACAGTTATCAGGGACTTTGTCCAAAACAGTTTTTCTTAACTTACTGAGTTTTGCTTCTTTAAAATATGATTGAATGTAAGTGCAATAAAGAGTGCAGTAAGTAAATGGCACACAAGTTTATAGTGGTTCAGAGACTCAAGCTCCTACATCCACTTTCCCTGATTGAACAGGATAATTCCTTCACAATGGAATTAGCTTGTTTTATAGTGCCAAGGTGCACTGATCAACAACACTCTCTTAGTGCTTTGATCCCTAGGATAATCTGAGTCCTAGTGCTCAATCTCTCTGAGTTAGGACTGTGATTCACTATAACAGTCTTTAACTCCTCACTTCTACAACAAACACTCTCTTCACTAAATGAGATAAGGGTTTGAGGTTTGGTTCCAACTAGTAGAGATATCCTTTACAATAAGAACAGTGTAAAGGCTTAGGATATCTCAATGCTAAGCTTTGGATGTTAACACAGATTGGCTTAGCTAATTGAAGTGATTCAGGAAACTTGGGATTCTGAAGAACAACTTGATTTCCTTTGAAAGCTTGATGATAGTTTAATAGCTTGTAGTTGGATACTGAATCCCTTTGATCACTTCTGTATTTATAGGCAAATTTGAACAACTAACCGTTGGAGAGATAGCAATTCAAACTTGTCTATTTGCAGCACCATTAAAACGGCTATGAAGCTTGGCACCCTTTTATCCACTGTGTAAAAGGCCTCTTCAATGGTTGCTTGAATGAATGTGTTGACTTCTGAAAAATGCGGCTGAGAAGACTTGTGTCAGATTCCAAATATGCACATTTCCCAAGGTTGATTTGTGGCAAACTCTACACTCAACCAACTGTCAGATGGGACAAGTTCCCTGAACATTCCAGCTGCAATTTAGAATGTTCCAACATTCATTCAATGCTTCACTCTTAAATGCTTTAAGTCTTCAATGCTTGGTTCAGGCATGATTGACAATAAATGCTTCATTGAATGTGTCTTCTGTGAGCTTTGGCATTCAATGCTATTGATCATTTGTACTTCAACTGTTCTGATTATTGCATTTATGACTATTGCCTTAATACTCTTGATCTCTTCAGCTCAGTTGTCCACTTGGCCAGCTTGTCCTGAAAGTTCAGCAACTTTGGCCTAGAGGCTAAACACTTATCAAGCTGCCTAACATTCCAGCTTTGGACAACTACCCTGAACTCTAACATCTCACAACATTTCTGAGATTTTTAACTTAAGCATTCTACTTACTCAAGTGTACTGAGACAACTTGCCTGAACTAGACTTGAGCATATCTCAACTAATCTGAACATCATCAATCAGGGGTTTTGGTATCTAAATCAAAATCATTTTATTCCCAATAGGGTGGGATACTTCGTATGATCTAAAAGGTAAAACTACTGGCCACAATTCCTAACAGGGATCAACGCTCGGTCTAGAAAATTGATCGAATGGAATACACTGAATTATGAAGCCTTCAATCGGTATTTATAGAAGTGGGGTGCGAATTCTAGAGGCTTCCAAATTGAGATCCTATTTTTTAGGAACTCAACTTCCATGATCTTTCTAGATCCTTCTTGTATGCTCCAGGTCGTTCTAAATGGTTCCAGACTGCTCTAGCATGTTCTGCAATGTTCTGGAATCTTCCAGGTTCCAGATCCTTGTAGAAGCTTCTAGATCCTGTCAGAAATGCGACAACATTTAGATCAACATTTAATGTAGCATTTTAGAAAAGACTTAGAAAAAATCTCGAAAGGTCAAATTAAGATGTTGTTGATAATGTTAAGACATTTAAGGATTAACAACATCTACATGGTCTACCTATAGAATTTGGGGGTGATTGTGTTTTGACTGTTGTTTACATTATAAATAGACTCCCTTCAGGTGTTACTAATAAAATTGCCTACGAACTTTTACTTTGCCGTCTCTCCACATATGAAAATTTGCGTAATTTATGTTAGGTTTATGCACTCGACAACATTAGCTTGGTGGTTGTTTAAGTATTTTAAAAGCCTAATATTTATTTTCCTAGTTGGTAGGTTATTATATTAGCTTCGACATGTTATTTATTTTTTTCCCATTACTAACTCTATTTAGCCTGTTCTATTTATGTTCTAAATAGTTTCTGAAACAAGTGTTTTAAATAAATATACTTATATACATTTTGCACTCATCTTTTTTATTTTGATGATATCACAATCCTTTGTGTTTCATTCTTGAATCGTTCTCTATTTTGATCCAAAAACTACAAAAAGTTTTGTCATGCATGACTAGTGCACATATATACTGTTGATCTCTATCATGTACTCCCTCTGCCTCATAATAATTTTTATAGGTAGATGAACACACATATTAATAAAGTGTAATAATGAGTGGAGTTTTTAGGGATAATTTTATAAACTTTTATGTATAAAGTAAATAAATGAGTTGACTTTTGTGTATGTGTGGAGAAAAAGTAATGACATTTGTTTAAAATTGAGGATATTGTGAGGGTGAAGTTTATAAAGGGTTTTCCATTTTAAGGGTGTGAAAGTTATTGTGGGACGTCTTAAAAAGGAAAGTGTAAAAGCTATTGTGGGATAGAGAGAGTACATATTACTGACTCATACTCCCTCCGTCCATTAGAAAATTACCCACATGTCATTTTGGGCGTCTCACCGAAAGTTACTTATTTCCTTTTTTTGGCAACACCAACAATTTCTCTCTACATTTTCTCTTTTCTAACTCTCTCCATCTTTTCTTAATTTTTTCTATATTTCTCTACCTCAACAACCCACTACGCATTTAATACTATATTTCTTAATACATGAGTCAAGAGAAAATTGATAACTTTTGAAAGGAGAGGGAGAGTATATATTTTATATAAACATCATGTGTGTTGCAGCAGAAATGTTAAATTGGGGGAGATTTTCATGATGTCGTGTCTAGTGATGTTATAATATATGTCTACAACATCAAAATTTGAAGTCTTATTTTATATTCTAAGTCTTATTTTCAATGTTACACTTGGTGTTGTTTCGGATGTTATAACACGTAGGTTGAAGATTTGGAAAGATTGAAGGATCCAGAACCATGGGGAATACTCTAGATCATATGGCTGCATTAATTTAGAAGCATCAATAACGTCCTAGAAAACGCTGAAATAAGAGTGAATGTGAAAGAGAGGTTGAGATCCTTAAAAAATAGGATCTCATCTGTGAAGCTTCTAGATTCAATTATACCATCTCTAAATTCACATGAAGACTTCATTATTCTATACGAAATAGTAGTCAAGTAATATTTATTATAAAGTTGATGTTGTTAAGTATTATGGTCACTATTATTCTCTTGTAGTTGTGTTGAAACATCCCAACTTCCTGTACATCATAATCTTATTTAGATATCAATATATAAAAAGATCATTGATAGATAAATACATTTTTGGTGGTGTTACACATAAGCTACCTGTACATTTTTTGTGAAAGTTTTATGTTGGAAAATTTTACAAAACATTTTGTATTCGCTCATTGATTAGTAAAAGTTTCGTCATGAGACTCACATAAATTTTAATTTAAAATATATGTAAAAAAAAGTTTCCATTGTGCATCGTGTTTTCCAATATTTCACTGTCTATACTTAGTTTTATTTATGTATTCGAGTCAGTTTTGTATTGTATCCTACAACATCCTATACAACATTCTTAATTTAACATTGTTATAACATATGTCTATACTTAGTACTGTTAATCCAGAATCATATGTAGTCGGAAGGTAAAGAAAATTCTTAGAGTTCATTGTTGATCCTTTCGTGCGAAAGACCTGACTAGAAGCAAATGTGAAGAAATTTGTTCTTCAACAAAAAATATCGCACCTTGATGGATATTGTTGGCAAAATTATAATGGATCAGAATTTTAGCCACTATGTAATCTCTAATCTGAAGCCGAGGATCGATCATGGCTACTATTATTGAGAGTCGAAGTCAACTGGCCCAAATATTTTATGAAAAGATGGATAAAGGATCGAGGTTGGGGAGATTGAACTGGTTGATGGTGTATGGACTCTTAGGGAACTATGTCATATGTCAATCGTAAGTATTAACTACATATTGACACAGTTGTTGCCTAGTAAATTTGATTGGGGCCCGAAGAAAACCTTTCACGCGACAAAATGGATATTGAGGCCTGCTGAACCTCAAGGTGAGAAGAGGAAAGTTGTTGCTGCCCCAGTCGAAGAGCCAATTAAGAAGAAGAAGGTGCAAAGTGTGATTATCAAAGAATCACACAAGGAGGAGAAGTACATCCATTAGTCTATGGGAAATAAAGCTGATTCTTTAGATCAAGAAACCCCTATTGAATAACCACGACGAAGTAGGTTGGCTACTGTCGTGAAATCCCCTCCTAAATCTTCTAAACACACAAAATCTAAATCCTCAAAACCCTCATCCTCATTTACACCTATTAACGCCTTATCGTTATCCATCCTTCCCCATGACCAAGCAGAACCTACCCCCATTACTTAACCAGAATCGGTTGAAACATCAACCCAATACCCTAGGCCTCCAAAATGATATACACCTAACCCCCTTGAGGTTGTAGCTGATATCGCTGTATCTTACATTTCTTCACCCCACCTTCTCGCCTACCCGCCTAGTTGAGGATGTGGCTCATCTAGATCCCACTGACTCAGCTGAGCTAGTTGAATTAGCTACACCTAAAATTTTTCCCTATCCCATCAGTGTTATAGAGAAATTCCTTCGACCTCGAATTTCAGCTAACCAATGAATTTCCTAAGTTGATCCCCCATCCCAACATTTTCGAAGACGTTCTCTACATCTAGACATGGAGAAACCTTAGAAAAGGTCCATGGGAGAACATTATGCTCGTTGTTAGATCTATAGAATCAATGGAGGACTTCCTTGATTTGAGGATGGAACAATCCGCAGTGGTTCAAGAGTTCTATGAATTACTATCAGACGATGCACTAATCCATTTGTTTGCTCGTAAGCTTGGAAAACATACGAGCGAGTTAGTCAAATCAGTTGTGGATGATAAGAATAACAATAATGATGGACAAGGGTCCGAAGATGACAAAGAACTTGATAACAGGCAAAATCATTTGCAAAATGCGACTAGAGGGAATGTCGGGAGATCAATTGACCCTAAATCTAACTTAGTTGGGAGTAAAACTGAGCAAACTGACAATGAAACTGGTAAAACAATTGAGCTAGAGCCCTATTAATGCTAAGAAATCAACTGAAGAAATTGTCAAAGACGAATCTTCTGAACCAGAGGCATCCGAGTTAAAGTTGGATGAGGCCGAGCTAATGAAAAGTAGCACTCGGACAACTAATACTCTTCCAAATGTTCAACTTGAACAACGACTGGAAACAATTATAGTTGAACCTTCAAAACTTCGAGTCTCAGAGGTTAATGGGTCTCCATATGCTCAACAGTCGACTACTATAGCTAAGGAGAAGGAAACAACTGAACTTTCACTCATTGGAAATGTTACTGAAGAAAAAGTTATTGAGGAGAAGCCAGAAGAAGAGAAGACTTCGAATGAGACACCCATTGTCCAAATACAACCACCTGAAGTATGTCGAAGTGGATTTTTCAGATGAATACTTCTTCAAAGACAACCCAAAGCCAATCCAAACTAAATTCCTTATGTCTAGTAAGGAGCATTGAATGGAGATGTGAGTAGGGGTGTGCATCGACTGAATTTAACCGAATTAGTCGAACCGAACAAAAACTGAAATTCAATATTAGTTACCGAACCGAATAAACTCAAAACCGAATTTAACCGAACCAAATTGTTCGGTTCGATTTAAGCTAAAACTGAAAAACCGAATACAAAACCGAAATTATGAAAAAAAAAGACAATATACAGTCTATATATATATATCCTAAATATGGTAAATCCCTAATTATAACTTTTAGGTCAAATTTTCAAATTATACAAATTCTCAATTAATTCCCAAATAAACCTAAATATCGATTTTCAAATTATACAGATGCAAAATATACAGATTATACAGAAGTAAGAAACTCAGAGTAGGAGAAACTTACCATGTCGTGGGTCACAGGCATCGTGTTATGGCTCATGGGTGGACGCCGACCGACGGAGAGAAGTGCGGACCTGTGCGGTGGTCGGTGTGGCACTACAAGAAAAATGACTTTTAGTGACAGAATTCCAGTCATTATAGCTTCTCTAGCTAAAAGTTTTAGTGACGGTAAGTGACTTTTAGTGAGAGGTCTTGTCATTAATTCTCAAATTCCTGTCACTAAAGATTTTTAGTTAGAGAAGCGATAATGAGAGGATGTTGTAATAGGGAATAATAATATAGGAATAATATATTTTAATTTAGTCCATATCTTTTGTATTTATTTCTTTGATATGGTTGTTGTATTTACCTTAATTATCTCATTGTAAATACTCTTATAAATAGTGAATCATTCCTATCACCTCATTAACGGTGATCACATACCTATTCTCACATGGTATCAGTCTGACTCATCGAAACCCTAATTTTCTCTCTAAAGCCTCACGCTAAATTTCTTCTCTTCCCTCCTCATGGCGGCAGCTACCACTCCCCCCACCATCCCTATCAATGTTTTGGTTCATCTCTTGAAAATCAAGTTGCCATCCTCCAACTACCTGCTCTGACGTAATCAGGTAGTCCCGGTCCTGTCAAGCCATGATCTCATCTCTTACGTTCATGGCACGACACCCGCTCCGACGAAGTCGATCACCACATCTGGTGAATCGGCCCCAAACCCAGCATACACCGCTTGGTTTGAGAAGGATCAGAAGATCCTTAGGCTCCGTTTGGATAAGTGGATTTGATTTGAGAGGGTATTTCAAATGAAAGGTTTTAAAAATAGATAATTTCAAATGACATGATTTTAGTGAGGATTTGAAATCCTTCCAATTTTAACTAAAAAATGTGTGGACAAAAACTAAGGATTTGAAATCCATTTATAATCCAAACAAGTGGAGTGGATTTGGATGGTGGATTTAAAATCCATAGATCAAATCCCTCCATCCAAACAGAGCCTTAGTCTTCTTCTTTCCTCACTTTCTGAAGATGCCATGGCCGAGGTCATTGGCTGTGACACCTCGCGTGCCATATGGGTTGCTCTCGAGTCTGCTTACAGTCACACTTCGGTTTCTCGCATAAATCAATTGAGAAACCAGTTACGTGCTCTTCATCGTGGTTCTACCTCTGTTGACGATTATAGCAAGAAATTTTGTGCTCTCTGCGATCAGCTTGCTTCTATTGGTAAGCCAGTTGATGATAGCGATAAGTGCCATTGGTTTCTCACTGGTCTCGGCCCTCAGTTCACTGGTTTCTCGGACACTCGCATGACCATGTCGCCCATGCCTGCTTTTCGGGATCTGATCCATCAGGCGTTAAACTTTAAGCAGTTTACTCGCTCGATGGACTCCTAGTCCTCGCCCGTCCCGGCGTTCGCTACTGCTCCTCGCTCAGACAAGTCTCCTCGCCCTGGTCCCAAATCCCGACGTCCTTCTTCTCGGAATTCCGGTGGCCAGGCGACCACTAGCTCCTCGGCAGGTGGCTCGGGTCCACCTCGTCGTCCCCCCACTTGTCAGATTTTTCGCCAACAAGGCCACTATGCGAACCATTGTCCTGAGCGTTATGCTCGCCCTACTTCGTCTGCAACCAACCTCGCTCATGCTCTCGACACTCAGTGTCGTATCTCACAGCCTTCGCCCTCTGATTGGTTCCTCGACAGCGGTGCTTCTGCCCACATGACTCCACACTCCACTGATTTGGACAACCTCCATCTGTATTCTGGTAATGATAATGTTGTTGTTGCTAATGGTTCTACCATTCTGATCACTCATGTTGGGTCGTGTTCGGTCAATAAGGGTGTCCGTTTATTAGATGTGCTCGTTGTTCCGCATCTTACTAAGAAATTATTATCCATCCGTAAGCTTACTTCCGACTTTCCTATTGATGTGTTATTTACTAATGACTCATTTGTCATTCAGAATCGAGCGACCAAACAACCCTTGGCGAAGGGTCGACATAGTCGATGACTCTATGCTCTGGAGCAGGGCACTCCAGCCTTGGTCGCTGCTTTGCGGAGCTCGTCGCTGAAGGCTTCTTTTGAGTGTTGGCATCGTAGATTAGGCTATATTCCTATTTATGCCGTTACTTTATTAAATAAATTGGGCATGTTATCCCTCACTTCTATTTTGCCCAAACCGGGCTTATGTACTCCTTGTTAGATGGCTAAGAGTAAAAATTTTCTTTTTCTTTGAATGAAAAGCAAGCTTCAAATGTTTTGGATTTAATTCATTGTGACCTTTGGGGGCCTGCCCCAGTTGCCTCGAATGATGGTTTTCGGTACTATGTTATTTTTGTGGATGACTTCTCCAGATTTACTTGGCTCTATCCTCTGCACGCCAAGTCCGATTTCTATGATGTGTTTGTTCGGTTTCACACATTTGTTTGCAATCAGTTTTCCGCCATAGTTAAGGCATTCCAGAGTGATGGTGGCACTGAATTTATTAATGGTCGTGTTCGCAGCTTCCTCGCCGATCATGGCATTCATCATCGCATCTCTTTCCCTTACACTCCTCAACAGAATGGTCGGACCGAGCGCAAGCATCGTCATGTCACTGAAATTGGCCTCTCTTTATTGTTTCAGGTGAGCATGCCTACACAATTTTGGGTTGATGCCTTCTCCACTGCTGTTTACATTATCAACCGCTTGCCTACACCTGTTCTCGGGGACAGGTCGCCATTTCAGCTCTTGTTCGACACTTCTTCGAACTTTGCGAACTTCAGAACATTTGGTTGTCGGGTTTTCCCGTACCTTCGGGATTATTCTCTCCACAAGCCCGCTCCTCGAAGCTCTCAGTGTGTCTTTATGGGTTACAGTTCTTCTCATAATGGGTTTCAGTGTTACGATCCGATCGCTTCCCGCTTCTACACTACTCGTCATGCTCAGTTTGACGAATCTGTATTCCCGTTATCGGCTGTACATGCTCCTTCCTCGCATGTTGATTCCCTTGAGATCAGTTCTTTCATGGAACCATCAGTTACTCCTCGCCGGTCTCCTTGTGGTCTCTGCCCTGACCCACCAGAACTGCCCATGCCTCCTGCTCGCCCTGCCGTTCAGGAGCCTCCTGCTCTCCCAGCAGTTCAACTGCCCCCTGCTCGCCCAGCGGCCCAGCAGCCTCCTGTTCGCCCCGCTGCTCGTCCGCCTCATGTTATGATTCACCTGATGGTGACTCGTGCTAGGTCTGGTATATTTAAGCCTCGGCACATTGCCGATATTGCGACCACTGACCTCCTCTATGCCCTCTCGATCTCTGATGAGCCTAAGGGTTTCAAATCGGCCCTTAAGCATCTACACTGGTTAGCTGCAATGCAATCTGAGCTTGATGCCCTGCATGCTAATCAAACTTGGGAGCTCGTCCCTCGCCCTCCCTCTACAAACATTGTTGGTACGAAGTGGGTCTTCCGCTCAAAATACCTTGCGATGGTTCAGTTGATCGCTACAAAGCCTGTCTAGTCGCCCAGGGCTTCTCGCAGGTTCCAGGTCTTGACTTCTAGCACACATTCAGTCCAGTCGTCAAAGCTGCTACTGTTTGCATCATCCTGTGTCTGGCTGTTCGAAATCAGTGGCACATGCACCAGCTCGATGTCAACAATGCCTTTCTCCATGGAGAATTGACGAACACTGTTTACATGGCTCAACCCCCGGGATTTTTTGATCCTCGATTTCCCGACCATGTTTGTCGCCTCAAGAAGGCACTATATGGCCTTCGGCAAGATCCCCTCGCCTGGTTTGTTCGCTTCAGTGGCTTCCTCAAGACTTTGGGGTTTCTATGCAGCCGAGCAGACCCCTCACTCTTCTACTTTAGACGTGGTAAAGTCACCCTGTATATCTTGCTTTATGTGGATGACATTATTGTTACAAGGAGCGACCAGGACGCTATTCGACATTTTATTCGCCATGTAAACAAGGAATTTGCGATCAAAGATCTTGGTCGTCTCAGCTACTTCCTCGGCCTCGAGGTCACTCACTCGTCGAATGGTCTTTTTCTCAACCAGGCGAAGTATGCTCGCGATGTCTTATCTCGGGCGGAGTTGCTCAACTCAAAGCCTGTCTCCACTCCTCTAGCAGCCGGGGAGTCTTTGGTTAGTACAGGGACCCCTTTTGCCGACCACACTCTCTGCTGCTTGCTCTTCGACGCTTTATAGTACTTGACGATCACGCGTCCTGATCTTTCATATTTTGTTAATTATGTCAGTCAATTTTTACACTCGTCGACCACCGACCACTTTCTCGCGGTCAAGAGGATCCTCAGATATGTTAAGGGCACTATCAACTATGGGCTCTCTTTTGGCCGAACAGGTGATTACTCGCTCGTTGGTTATTCCGATGCGTATTGAGCACGTTGCACGGAGACTCGTCGCTCCACCTACGGTTATTCTATTTTTATGGGTGGAAATTTAATCTCTTGGAGCGCGAAGAAACAACCCAGTATTGCTGGCTCGAGCTGTGAATCCGAGTATAGGGCACTTGCGAACACAGTCCAGGAAGTGATTTGGGTCACTCAACTTCTTCGGGAGCTTGGTCAGCTTCCCTCCTCGGCACCAACACTACTTTGCGACAACAAGAGTGCCTTATTTTTGAGTCAAAACCCAGTTGCTCATAAACGAGCAAAACACATCGACATTAACTGCCATTTTGTTTGTGAATTGGTCTCTTCTGGTCGCCTCATCACCAAGTTCGTCCCATCCACTCTTCAGCTCGCCAACGTCTTCACCAAGAGTCTACCTCGCCCAAGTTTTGAATTGTTACGTTCCAAGATCTGTGTTCGATTGCATCCACAACATCGCTTGACGGGGGTAATAGGGAATAATAATATAGGAATAATATATTTTAATTTAGTCCATATCTTTTGTATTTATCTCTTTGATATGGTTGTTGTATTTACCTTAATGATCTCATTGTAAATACTCTTATAAATAGTTAATCATTCCTATCAACTCATTAACGATGATCACATACCTATTCTCACATGCTGTCACTAAAAATCAGTTTTCTTGTAGTGTGGGAAAACCGATTGACCGTGGCCGCGACTCTTGAGGGTGAGGCGGTCAGTGCCTCAACGGAGGTTTGGGCTTGGGGAGAGGGACAAGTTTGGTTGGGCGGCTGGACAAGACATAAATGATTCAAATGAATTAGGGTTTGGAAAGCTAGGGTTTTATGTTTATATAGGGTGCTAATTCGGTCGGTTTTCGGCTAACCGAATTTATTACGGAATTAACCAAAATAGAAATTGAAAACCGGGATTTTCAAAAGACAAAATCGAAAACCGAACCGAATTCATATTTCAGTTCAGTTTTCGGTTAAAATTCGAATAGTGCTCACCCCTAACTGTGAGCTTATGATTTTAGATTCACTACAAGAAAATTGACTTTTAGTGACATCATCCTCTCATTATTGATTTTCTAGCTAAAAGTCTTTAGTGACAGGAATTTGAGAATTAATGACAGGACCTCTCACTAAAAGTCAATTACCGTCACTAAAAACTTTTAGTTAGAGAGGCTATAGTGACAGGAATTATGTCACTAAAAGTCATTTTTCTTGTAGTGATTTTTTAATTTATTTTTACATAGTACTTTTTACTGTCGAATGGAGTACGTTGTACAAGAAAGCATACTATGATTGTACTCAAGGCATTCGACTACTAAACAACCTCGTAGCTGATCTTTCCCACCATGTGTTCCTTGAAAGTGTTTTTTTTTCCCTCCGTTTAATCGGTATTAGGTGATTAGGTGTGTACATATATAATAGTGGAAAAAGGAATATTGCACTTAGAGAGGACAAACATAACATGTGGTCATTATATCTATTTAATATACTAATGAATTGAGAAAACATTACAAACAAAATTTGACCACTTTAAGTAATACTTCAACACGTACACTAAAAAAGAAGAAATCACTAAATTAAGTCCAAGCCTATTTGTTTCTGTGGAAACGCTCCTCCGTTTGAGCATTCTTGTAAGCATTACAAGCTATGACATAAAGAAATATGAGAACCACAACCGTGACAATGAGTATTATGTTCGCTTTTCTCCATTCTTGCCTCAAGTTTCCGAGGAGCCCCGCTTTGCACGAATCGCAGTTGTAGCAGAGCTGCCTCGGATCGTTGCTCCAAATGGCACAGTCGGGATTTGCTACCACATTCGACGCCCCATTCCACGTCGTCGGGCTACCGAATTGGAGCCCGCATATCATTGGAGGCTTACAACATCCTGACTGTAACAACACCAACAACATTATTAATCTCAACATCCTTTAATTTTCTCTATTTCTAACTAGTATCTTATTATTCCAAATTATAAAGTATTGACACATTATTATGAGAGACGTTCATAATAATATATAACGCTACTATCGATCTACTCAATTTCCGAATCAAGAATATTATGTAATATAATCTTTTCAAATCTTCATATAATAAACCCTCAAATAATATTATTGTTACAAATATATATATGCGCCATTTTCTCAAATATTCCTTTATATTATTTTTATGAAAAGAGGAGACAAGGAATCCAATCCACGTGACATCATAAGGTTGAAAGTGATAAAGGGACCACCATTAGGTAAGAGTAGTCTAGAGAACATATAAAGTCCAATTTAACCATAACTAGGCTAGCTTTTTGACTATTTAAATTAACTTTACCTTAATTAAGATATGATTTCTTGTGTCGGTGTGACACAAATATCAAGCTATACACTTTGAATTAAGTATTAATGAGTAATTTTGTTAAATTTTATGAATAAAGTAAAATAAATTACTTGAATTGAGTGTAAAAGTATGACATTTTGTATATATATTTTAATATTTTGAGGGTAAAATTTATAAAAAAATTTCAATTTTGAAGTATATATATATATAAATGATTGTGGAATGGACATAAGACAAATGTGCAAATAAAAAGAAGGGAGTAATTTATAATTATAAAGTGAAGTTTAATATTTTTCAGTTGTCAACAAAGTAGCAAAACATATTATAACTCCATTAAATTCTGTTTGTGGGGCCAAAGCAATTCATGTGCCATTTTGCTAAGTTTGATTGACTAAAACAGTATATCTGCAATCATATACTCTCTATGTTACATCTCAAAATTATAAATCTGTGTAAATTTAAAAGTAATACTCCGTAATATTTTTTGTAAAATTATTGTTATTGTGAGGATTGTTGGAGTCTATGAATAATTTTATTTTCTTTTTTAGGGTTTGAAAATAATCTAGAAAAGTTGCAATTACACTAGTGTGAAATAATTTGGGAAAATACAAGTTTTAGAATTCAAGAAAACTACTTAAAATTCAAATTCGTTACACGTACAACACCAATCTTATTTGCAAAATGTCCCATAAATTAAATTTGAAAATTTTAATTTAGTCTCATGAGTCAAAAAAGGGTATAAAATCAGATCAAATGATAAGTTGCTAAACTAATAAATTAAAATTTCCATTAAAAAAAAAAACTTCTGTAAAAAATTAATAAACTGTGGATTTTTTTTTTTTGAATTTAAGCAAGGGAAACAAACTCATGGCATGGTCAATTATTCATCACTTACCAAACTAAAAATTACTATTTTCTCCAAATTAATTCTATTATATATAAAGTTATACTTACTAGTTACTACTGTTCAATTTTCCTATTTCGTTTATCCATGTGAAAGCTACACTTTCTTATATTTCATTCTCAATCCCACCAACTTTAATACATCCACTTAATCAATATGTTCAAAACACATAAGTAATTTTCAGGGTCCGTACTAATGAAGTCAAAACAAGAAAGAGCTTTACCTGAATAGGCGAGAGATGCGCAGAAAAGAAATCAGCAGGAGAAACATGATACTTATAATTAAGCTTAGGACATATTTGCGACTCAGCCAAACACGCCCTTATCCCTCCCCAATTATCATCACTAGTAATATGATCCCTGAGCCATGAAGAAAACCCCTGAAGCCTGTACTCTTTAAACCCCATTCCGGGGACAGCGTACGCGTCATTAGGGCGCGTGACGACAAACGCGAGGACGAGGAGCACAAGCAGCAGCACTATTAGCATGAACATGCACACCAGGTACACCCCCAACAGCCCTTCCTTCTTCCAGTACGCGCCCACGAAGCCCGTCAGCGTCACCACCAGGAATGCGACCCCGATGAACACGAGCGGCCACCGCAGCCACCGGATGCACTCGTTGTCAGGCTTCGACGCCAGCCAGATTCCCGCCGAGATGATCGGGACGGAGCACATAAGAGCGATGAAGTTCAGTATGGCGGTGATGTTGTTGCTCACACCCGTCATGACTGCGAGGATTACAATACGAGGTTGGTCGTTTTAATCTCAATTACTCAAAGAGTATTGGTTTGTGTGAGGGGCGGTGAGATGTTGGATGGGGGGAGTAATCGGACAAGGATTGGGTTAGTGAGAGACAGTGGGAAGTGGAAAAGTGTCGGAAATTAGTGTAACCTTTGAATATGATATTGAGAATATATTCTCCATTCATTACTTGTTTATTCAAACATTCGATTTTATTACCAATGGCGTATAGTGAGTTCACTTTAATTCGTAGTCACGAACAAATAAAGTTACATTATTAAGAGTGAGAGAAAAAGTAATTAGTAAAATAGGGAAAGACTTTGAAGTGGTTCGAATAAAAATAGTTCGAATGATGTTATATTTATTAGGGATATAATATATTAAGATATAGAAGTATTATATATTAGTTTTCTTATTTAGATTATCTAGATTTAGAGATATAGATTAGATATCCTTTTGTATCTATAAATATTCTCTTATGTAATTTTTTACGATTATCCAATGAAATTATAATTTTATAATTCATTATTTCTCTATATGGTATCAACGAGTCGTACGACTAACGCTTCGATCCAAATTCCCCAACCGTAGTCCGTGCTCGACATCCCTCATCATTCACACCCTCGACTAACCCTCTCGGCCTTCCACTGTTGCTCGGTCCGTCCTACCGTGAACTCTGCCCAGTTGAAACCTCCCCTCCAAGCAGTTATTCTCCCCTGTTCTTGAATAACCACCACAAAATATTAACTCACTACTGCACTCTACCCTCATAACTACCCAAATCGCCCTCGATTCATTCATAACTTCCATCACCACCGCACTCTCTCATCCTTCCATGGCGGATCCAACAAATAAAATCGTTGGGTGCCTTGTGTTCAACATATCGGCGCAAGCACCCCTCAAACTCACTTCCTTGAACTACATAGCGTAGGCCTTCCAATTCCGCACGCTTCTCACCGGTTATGGACTTTATGTCATGTCACGGGAACTAAAAAATGTCCGACTCCCTCAACATCGGTGACTGATGAAGACGACCAGCCCGATTCCGATGTTGATCGCTGGATCCGACAAGATCAACTCATCTTGTCCGCCATTGTCGACTCTCTAACGCCGACGATCATCCCCTTCATTGACTCCTCGAAAACTGTGCATGATGCATGGAAGACACTCGAAAACATCTATGGTAAGTCTTCTCGTGGTCGCATAATGGCCTTGAAAAACAAACTCCACTCTTTGTCGAAAGGGTCTCGTTCTATTACTGAGTTGTTGAACGATATTCACACAACAGTCGACGAACTAGCCCATATATGAGTCATAGTTGATTTTGACGACATCACTCTCAAAATTATTAACGGCTTGGATGACTCTTATCGTGATCTTGCAAGTGTCGTTCAAGCCCGAGATTCTTCCATCACGTTCGAGGACCTATATGACAAGCTGCTAGGGATAGAAGCCTAACTCGCTACGAAGACGGTGGCCCCTTCGTCGCTCGCGTCGGCCCTCACTGCCGGACGAGGATCTGCCCGCCCTGCTCGTTCGAAAAGAAGCCAGCCCCATCCTGAGATGGTCGTCCCCCTTCCTTGGCCGATGCCAGTGGTGCAACGTGGTCGGCTATGTCCTTTGACATTGTCCAAACTTTCCACATTAGCAAGTTGTCGTCCCTTCACACATGGCCGCCCAAGCGGCTCCCTCGACATCAGGTGCTTCGGCCGCCCAGCAGCCGGCCTACTCTGCCCACACGGCCGATGCTTCGTCAGCTCCTTGGATATTAGACTCTGGGGCATCTCATCACATCACAACCGACCTTCAAAATCTCTCCATGCATTCTCCATATTCTGGCTCGGATGATGTTATCATCGGTGATGGTAACGGTTTGAAAATCTCTCATATTGGTTATTTTGTATTCCACGATGTTCGTATGTTAAAATTTTCAAATGTCTTGGTTGTACCTCAAATGGTAAAAAATCTCATCTCTGTTTCAACCCTTTGTTGTGATAATAACGTTGATGTTGTTTTTGGTCCAACATCCTTTCAGGTACGGGATGGCAACACCGGGAGCATTCTCCTAGTCGGGAGTTGCGTGGATAATCTCTATGTATGGCTGACTCGAGCGTCTCTTACCCCCACAACCTCCATCACGGAAAAACAACCATCACCCATCTAGCATGCCCGTCTAGTTCATACGTCCTCCAAAATCATTTCTCATACCTTATCCACATATACATACAGTTTATCTATCACGAACTCAAAAATGCATTATTGTGATTCTTGCAACTGTATTAAAAGTCATGAACTGCCGCCGAGGGATACCACACCTTCTAGTGTACTTAGTTCTAGTCTTGTATCGAGTGAGAGTGAATCATAGATCAGATTAGTTCTTTAGACAGTGTTCTTACACTTAAGTCTATTTGCGGATTCAGGCACCTGCCTCGATTGTAGTTTCCGTTTGTGGAATGTTGAAGTAATTGCTGAGACATTTCACACGACATTTTGTATAACTTAGGAACTAGTTATTGTTTTCTCCGCAAGGCTTAGCATAGGTTTTGTTATTAATAAAATCTATGTTAAAAAATATTCCATTTTGTTCTTATTGTGTTTTAGTGTTTTAGACTTCCGCTGTGTACTGTGTTTACTTATTCACATTCTTTTAGAGTTAATGCTACACTAATTGTCACAACATTCAGTGTAACATTGTTTTGTTTTTTACTTAAACACTAGATACTACCCCACACACACTTTCAATTGGTATCAGAGCCGATACCTGACGACACTAGGTTTAGATCCTTGCTTAAAGTGTGTTTTAGTTTATGTTAGCAATGGAAACACATCACATATCCACAGCACTTAGGCCACCCGTTTTAGATGGTTTAAATTATGCTTATTGGAAGCCTAAGATGCGTATGTACATCAAGTCAATTGATGAACGTGCTTGGAGGACTGTTCTTACAGGTTGGGATGCACCAAAGAATCCAGCAGATGCCTATGGTGAAATTCAACTCAAGAAAGAAGTTGATTGGACGACCGATGAGATAACAACAGCAGGATACAATTCTAAAGCCTTAAATGCCATTTTTACCTATGTTGATACCTCTATGTTTAAAATTATATCTAACTGCTCTACTTCTAAGGATGCATGGGACAGGTTACAAGAGCATTGTGAAGGTTCCGATAGTGTTCGAAGGACAAAACTTCGAATGTTGGGGACAAAATTTGAGAATCTCCGAATGAAGGAAGATGAAACAATTTCATCCTACAACGAAAGGTTAAGTGAGATTATTAATGAATCACATTCTCTTGGTGACCCTATTTCTAATGTTAGAGTAGTACATAAGATATTAAGGTCTGTTCCTAAAAGATTTGATGCTAAAATTTGTGCTATTGAAGAGGCAAAAGATACTGATAAGTTGAGTTAAAATGAAATAGTGAGTATTCTTAGAACCTATGAAATAAACACCAATCAAATTGATGAAACTAAAGATGATAAGAAAGTTGTTGTTTTTAAAGGAGAGACATCAAACAAATCTGAGATTCAGCCTATCATTACTGAGGTTGATTTGGATGAGGAATTGCTTGATGAATGCCTTAACAATCCTAACAACATTGCCCTTCTTACAAAGCACTTTAATAAATTTCTTAAGAAGTCTATTCATAAATCTAAAGGAAACATTCAGCCTAAGATCCAAATCAACACATCAACACCACAACCAGAAAGGAGGAAGAGTCAATTCACACCAAGACCATCAAAGAGTGAAGGTAAACCAAGGTATGATCCTGAATTTAGAAAATCAGTTCAATGCAATGCATGTTCTGGTTATGGACACTATGCAAATGAGTGTGCCAATACCAGACTGAAGCAAAAACTGAATTTTAGTGCTACCTTGAGTGATGAATCTGATAATGATGATCTTGATGAGTTTAATGAAAATGAACGTGCGCTGTTTACCAGAATTGATTATAATGATTCCTCAGATGATGATCTGGATGATACAGATTCTGATGTTGCACCTGATGTCTTCACATCTACAGTAACATCAAAACAGAGTCACCCAAATTTGAACTGTTTTAATGGTTTTGTTGATGATGCAGGAAAAAGGATTGATGATGAGACATATCAGAAATTGTTAGATGATTGGAACTCTCAGAAACTCACTCTGAATTCTTTGAATAAAGAGAATGAGGATCTGAAAGACACAATCACTAAGCTAGAAGTCTTACTTACCAGAAGAGATCTTGAAGTTTGTAAACTAAAGGAGAAATTGATCACCTCTACTTTAAGTTTCAGAAAGTTTTCCAAGAGTGCTTCTGATGTGAATGATGCTATAGCTGTAGGTAAATCTAATATTATGGTTTAGGTTATGATGGTGAAACTGCTTCTATTTCTGAAAATTTTAGAAAACCTGTGAAATTTGTGAAGGCAAATGCTAGCACATCTGGTGTAACATCTGCACAAACAGATTCTCACAAGGTTAAAAGGAAGTATATTTGTCATTATTGTTTTAAATATGGTCATATTCGTCCCTTCTGCTTGCAAATGGTTAAAGATATGAAAACTGAGTTTATGCTATCCAGAATGTCTTCACATCCTAGGAAACATTCTATGAAATCTGCATGGTAACCAAAAGTTACCTGTAATGTTGTTCACACATCCTTGAAAGCATGTTTACCTGGTCTATGGTATTTTAATAGTGGTTGTTCTAGACATATGACAGGATAAATAGACTACTTATCTGATTATGTGACCTTGAATGGTGGTAATGTTACATATGGTGGTGGATCAAAAGGAAAGATAATAGGAAAAGAAACTTTGAATGTTAAAGGTTTTCCTAAGCTTAAAAATGTTTTGCATGTTGATGGCTTACTTGCTAATCTGATTAGTATTAGTCAACTTTGTGATGATAATTTGCATGTAAAATTTGACAAAGAGTCTTGCTATGTTCTTAATGAAGATGATGATTGTTTAATGACTGGTACTAGGTCTGCAGATAACTGTTATCTTATTGGAACTAATGTATGCAATTTGTCAAAACATGATGAGAATATCTTATGTCACCAAAGATTAGGACATGTAAATTACAGGGCAATGAATAAACTAATTATATCAGATGCAATCAAAGGATTACCTAAACTGAGCTTCCTGAATACCACTGTATGTGGATCATGCCAAAAAGGTAAACAGGTAAGAGTGCCGCATAAAATGCTGTCACATTGTTCTACACATCGATGTTTTGAATTGTTGCACATGGATTTGATGGGTCCTATGGAAACTGAAAGCATTGGAGGTAAGAGATATTCCTTAGTTGTGGTAGATGATTTTTCTAGATATACTTGGATTGGGTTTTTAAGAGATAAATCTGAAACATTTGCTGCTTTTAAAGTTCTCTATAATAGGTTCAAAAATGTGTATAACTTGAAAGTTAGCCGTATTAGAACTGCTCATGGTAGGGAATTTGAGAATAACATGTTCAATGATTTCTGTGATAAGAAAGGTATCTTGCAAGAATATTCATCTCCTAAAACTCCACAACAGAATGGAATTGTTGAAAGAAAGAATGGAACTCTACAAGAAATGGCAAGAGTCATGCTTTTATCTAAAAGTCTTTCTAAAAGATTTTGGGCTGAAGCATTGTATACAGCATGTCATATTATTAATAGAGTTTATATTCGATCTGGTACTAATCAAACACCTTATGAGATTCTGAATGTTAGAAAACCAAGTGTGAAATATTTTCATGTATTTGGTTGTGTGTGTTATATTTTGAATGATAGGGATCAACTTCACAAGTTTGATTCTAAAAGTGATAAAGGTTTCTTTTTAGGCTATTCTAGAAATAATAAAGCCTATAGAGTTTATAACCTTAGGACTAACACCGTTCAAGAATCTGTTAATGTTGTGTTTGATGATGATAAAGGTCTTACAGATGATAAAGATGAAGAAGATGTATCACAAGTGACTGACAATTCAGAGAATACACTGAAGTTTGATAATGCTGCACCAAATGTTAACACATCTGGAGCAACATCTACAGAACAGTCAGTTATAATTCCACAGAATGATCAGTATGTTCCCAAAACGAATCCTTCTTCAAGAATGGGGAAAAGTCATCCTTCTGACCAGATCATAGGCGATGCTACAGTTGGAGTGCAAACAAGAGGAAGAATAAGATCGAATAAGGTAGATGTGGTAAGAACAATATGCATGTCTTCTATTTGCAATGTTGTGAATGCAGAGTGTTACTGTTCTGAAATTGAACCTAAAAGTGTAAATGAAGCTTTAACTGATGAAAATTGGATAAATGCTATGCATGAGGAACTTAATCAGTTTGAAAGAAATGAAGTTTGGACACTTGTTCCAAGACCTAGTCATACTAATGTCATTGGAACAAAGTGGATTTATAAGAATAAAACTGATGAGTCTGGAAACATTGTTAGGAACAAAGCTAGGTTAGTTGCACAAGGTTACACCCAAGTTGAAGGTGTTGATTTTGATGAAACTTTTGCACCCGTTGCTAGGATAGAATCTATTAGATTATTGCTAGCAATTGCATGTTTTATTGACATTAAACTACATCAAATGGATGTAAAAGCTGCATTTTTAAATGGCATATTGAATGAAGAAGCATATGTAGAACAACCTAAAGGTTTTGAAGATCCACAATACCCGGACCATGTGTACAAACTAAAGAAAGCATTGTATGGTCTAAAACAAGCTCCTAGAGCATGGTATTGTAGGCTTACGGACTTTCTTTTAGAGTATGGATTTATTAGAGGAGAAGTCGATAGGACTTTGTTTATTAAGCACACTGGAGAAGATTTACTTATTGCTCAAATATATGTTGATGACATTGTGTTTGGTTCAACCTGTGATAAAATGCTGAACAAATTTGTTGAAGCAATGACAGCAACATTTGAAATGAGTATGGTTGGGGACTTGAATTATTTTTTAGGTCTTCAACAATGTAAGGATGGTATTTTCTTCTCTCAAGGTAAGTATGCTAAAAACTTGGTTAAACGGTTTGGTCTTGAAAGCTCAAAAGTAATGAAAACACCTATGGGTTCTACTTTGAAACTTTGCAAAGACAATGGTGGAGAGGATGTTGATCCAACATTGTATAGATCCATGATAGGTAGTTTACTTTATCTAACCTCTAGTAGACCTGACATTATGTATAGTGTGTGTGTTTGTGCTAGGTACCAAGCTAATCCAAAGGAATCTCACCTGAATGTAGTGAAAAGGATTATCAAATATGTTTCAGGTACAAGTGGACTAGGGATATGGTATACTAAGGACACCAACAACACATTGATTGGATACAGTGATGCGGATTGGGCTGGAGATATAGATGACAGAAAGAGTACGAGTGGAGGATGTTTCTACATGGGGAACAATCTTGTGTCTTGGCATAGCAAGAAACAAAATTGTGTTTCTCAATCCACTACCGAGTCTGAATACATAGCGCAGGAAGTTGTTGCACACAGCTATTGTGGTTAAGTAAGATGTTTCATGACTATGGAATTGAAAATAATATCCTCACAATTTTCTGTGATAACACAAGTGCTATAAACATAACTAAAAATCCGGTACAACACTCACTCACTAAGCACATTAGCATTAGACATCATTTTATGAGAGATTTAGTGGAGAAGAACATAGTTAAGTTGGAATATGTGCCTACTGAAAATCAAAATGCTGATATTTTTACTAAGGCTCCTGACCATGAGAGATACTCATTTTTGAGGAAATCTCTTGGTATGTGTAATATCTGAATAATTCTTGAGAGGATGTTGTCACAAATGCGGTAGCATTTGGGACAACAGCCTAAGGTGGTATAGTTATTATAATTTGATTTATTATTTTCGTTGAATAATTCCTTTGTAAAATATTATTGAATCTTAAATTTGTTTGTGCAAAAATAGGCATGTACTACACCTCTCAAAAGCTTGAAAAATTGAGAATGTTACAGCATACTAAAAGATGTACCAATTCACTGAGTAACTATGGAGCACGGAGTTTGCTACTACGATGCCTTCTTTTCAAAAGGTGAATTTTGGTAAAAACATCAAGAGGTTCGTAATCCATTAAGTAAGTATGCGGCACAGAGTTCGCTACTACGCTGTACTCTACAGGAACAATGGATCAATACGAATTAGATGCTGTAGCACAAAAAGAAGAAATGCAATGAAAAGAAAAAATGCTGAAAAATTGGCTACATTGGATAGGTAAAACCTGTGAAAAACCAATGTTGAGGTGTATGTCAAATCCTTGAGCACAACATTACATGATTCAATTATATTTTTATAAGTTGTAATTATTTAATTAATTGTGGGAATTTATTTTATTTATTTATAATTATACTAACCACGTTCTTTTATTTCAGATTATACACATTTTTAATTAATTATAGAATATTCTTAATTTAATTAATTTATTAATTAAGATTTTACCCCACTAACTCACCCATGATTTACTTGTGGCTGAATTTGTGGAACATTATCGACTTAATCTAGAATTTTCTTTAAGTCAAGCCTTAATCCCACGTACAGTATTCCAACTACTAAGCTCTCTCTATAAATACTCCAATTAATTGATTTTCTAAGCTTTGTAATTTAAGTGTGTAAGTTGAGTATTAATTTTGCAGATTTTTTATAAGCTAACTATGTGTCTCGATTCTTGTGATAATTATCTTTTCGAATTCTTGAGTTTAAATGGCAGGAAACAAGAAAACCCACTCATAGAAACCAAACTCTCCAAACTCACAACCGTCATCTCCATCCCTCTCGAATCTTCATACACTTGCTTCCATGGCTGCTTCGCACGAAAACTCACCCCCAACTGCCGCAACCGTCACACCCACTCCAGCTACTCCGACAACAATCCACATCCCAAACTAAGCTACACTCTCCGAGCTGAACCAGGCGGTTGATAATTTTTCTCAATCGATGAGATCGTCTAATCCACCGATCCTCACAATTGGCGATATGTCCATAGACATCTCTCACTACTTGCGCACTAACGAAGTGATCACTACTGCACCTTCTTCATCCACAGCCGAAAAGCCCCAAAATTCGAGCCCTAATGTTGAAACAGAGGCCCCGACTGCTGCCTCTATGGGGGAGACTGACAAGGAGATTGAAGAATCCCCTGTTGCTGAGTCAAAGGAACCGTCGAATGCGGAGACATCCGACAATGAGGACGCTCAGATGGAGGATGCTGAAGCACTCGAAAATTCCGACAAAACTGACTCTGATATCTCAAAGTCGGACTCTGAACTGATTTCTTTCAAGAGGAATGTTGAGAAAGGGAAGAGAAAGAGGAGCCCAGTACCAAGGAGACGATCAAACCGAGTTTTCACTCGAGTTGATTACTCAGACTCTTTGAGGAAGAAGAAGAAGCTAGGTGGTGATGTTGCTGAACCGATTCAAGTATTCTCTGAATCTGAAGAAGAAGTGGTGATTGAGAGGCCAACCTAGAAGAAGGCTGATCCAAAGGGGAACGGAAATGCAAAGGTTGATGTTGTTCGAACAATGCCTGAAGAACCAGAACCTGATTCTGAAATGGAGGTTTGTCTTAGGGATATGCAGCAAGCCCTGAAGAGGAATGCTGCCTCACATGCTGAATCAAGTGCTCCAGCACCAGAACCTGATGATGGAGATGATTCAAGCAGTGCAGCTTCTGATAAAAGCTCTGAAAAAGAAGAGGAATCCAGTTCTGAAGAGGAGAAATAACCAAGCTCTAAGGAAAGTACTTCTGAGGAAGGTAGATTCTGATATTGATGGTTTTGTTGATAAGATTACTAGGTTGTCTAGGAGAAAACTGTTGATGGAAAGGAGAATTCATGTTTCTGATTTTGAGAGTAAGAATTTGGTTCAATTCTTAGAGGATAGAAAGTTGATGAAAGCTCTGAACTTGTGTGATACTTTTGTTTCTGATTGGGTGTATGAATTTTATGCATGTCTGAGGAAGAGTAATGGTAGGAGGAGTTCCCGTTGGTATGGGAATATACAGTTTAGGGGGAGTATAGTTCCATTTACCCCAGAGTTGATTAATGACTTCTTAGGCATAGAACCAGTACTTGATGATGATGAACCTGATTTGGATGTTGTTACTGTTTCTATGACTGGTGGTTTATTGACTAAATGGAAGAATGCAATGTTGGCTAAGGACCTTACATTTCTTTATTCTGTGTTGCATAAATTGATTGTCTATAATTGGATACCCTCTACCAACTCAACCAAAGTGACAAAGGATCAAGCAATCTTGCTTTATAGGATAGTGGTTTTGAAGAATTTTAATTTGGGATTGACTATTTTCCACCACATGATGAAGTTTAGTGGTGACATTTCTGATAAAGGCAACCTTCCATACCCTGTACTTATTTGTTCATATCTGAAGATGCATGGTTTTAACCCTAAGAAGACTGAAGTTCTTAGAGGTAAGGTTCCTTTATACACCATTTCACCTGCTTTGCTCATTGGTGAAAGAGTGAAAGATCTGCCATTGCACAATCCTGGAAGTTCTTCTCAAAGACCAGCTCCTGCTCAACCTCAACCTCAACCCACACCAGCACAGAGACCTGAACAGAACACAACTGCACCTAATGCTGCACCAAATGCTGAGAACATTGGTGGTAATTTTGACACCACATTTTCTGTTCCATGATCTTTTATATTACTGCAGTTACAGCACTTACAGGACCAGATCGATGAGCTCCAGTTCATCAAAGACAAGTGGACCAGACTACTTTCCACTACAACAGGGGGAGTACCACCTTCCACTTCAGCTAGAACTTCTGGAGTTGTTATTGAAGAGCTGAATCCTGAAGCTGAAGGTGTACATGATGCTGCTGCTGCTACAGAGAATGGAGGAACTGCTAACAATGTTGTTGCACTCTTTGCTTCAACTTGTTTTATTGAGGAACCAGAGGCTGATGAAGACAAGTTTGTAAACAAGATTACTTTGATCTTATGGCACAGATCTTAGTGAAATTGTTCTTGATCTTCTTTTGATTTGATCCAACGGTTACAACAGATATTGTCTTGACTAGTATTTAGACTTGATGTCAACCTCACCTAAATACATAATACTGAGTATGTATAGAAATATATGTGCATCAGGTGTGTTGTAGTCGAAAGGTCAAATTGGGGGAGATTGTAGATGTTGTTAACTCTTAAATGCTTTAACATTATCAACAACATCTTAATTTGACCTTCCTTGATTTATTCTAAGTAATTTCTGAAATGTTACATTAAATGTTGTACTAAATGCTCCCACATTCAGGTACGATTCTAGAAGCTTCTACAAGACTCTGGAACCTGGAAGATTCCAGAATATTGGAGAACGTGCTAGAAGGCCTTGGAGCAGTGTAGAACGACCTGGAAGATGGAAGAAGGATCTAGAAAGATCATGGAAGTTGAGTTCCTAAAAAATAGGATCTCATAATGGAAGGATCTAGAATTCGGCTATTGCTCTATAAATACCACTGAAGCCTTTCATTTCAAAGTATGCACTATTCGAGTAACACCTTCTTGAGAGTTTAACCCTAGTTCGGAGTTATGGTCAGTAGTTGTATCGTTTAACGTACGTCGAGGGATACCACACCTTCTAGTGTACTTAGTTATAGTCTTGTATCGAGTGAGAGTGAATCATAGATCATATTAGTTCTTTAGACAGTGTTCTTACACTTAAGTCTATTTGCGGATTCAGGCACCTGCCTCGATTGTAGTTTCCGTTTGTGGAATGTTGAAGTAATTGCTGAGACATTTCACACGACATTTTGTATAACTTAGGAACTAAGTTATTGTTTTCGCCGTAAGGCTTAGCATATGTTTTGTTATTAATAAAATCTATGTTAAAAAATATTCCATTGTGTTCTTATTGTGTTTTAGTGTTTTAGACTTCCGCTGTGTACTGTGTTTACTTATTCGCATTCTGTTAGAGTTAATGCTACACTAATTGTCACAACATTCAATGTAACATTGTTTTGTTTTTTACTTAAACACTAGATACTACCCCACACACACTTTCAATTACTGCTTTTGAATGATATAAAATTTAATTATCCTACTCTACTACTCGTATCTACTCTCACACGTCGCTCAAGACGAGATAGGTACATGAAGAAGTTCGATCGTCAGACAGACAAGCACAGTCGAAGGGGGAACTCGTCTAGTGCAACTCGTGTCTACTAATATGTTCTGATGAACTCGAACAAACCAGATAAGTTCTTATGGTTTGTAATTCACTAAGTATTTGGAACTGAAATAAGGGTATTATTGTAATTTGAATTGCAAAAATTTTGGAAACCCTTAAACTGGATTTATACACTTCATTTAATGAGGTGTATACACCCAGTTCCCGTCTAAACCTTACTGCATTAGGTTAGATGAGTACACTCTACTTTCCTAACCAATAGCAAAGGCGGATTCCAATTTTTACAATACCAAATCACATAATATTCTCGATTACACAACTGAATTCCAAAGGTTTATTTCTTACCATTGGATCGCCCTAATAGATCCACACCACACAATTAAAAAAGCCCAAAATTCATAAAACCTTACGTTTCTGGAATCACTCCCAACGTTTACTCAACTTTCCTATTTTCTAGCTCTCAAATCTCTCTAAAATCCTACTACTCTTTGTGTTCGTTTTATTTTATTCTCAAAATGTCGATCACTATTCTAGATGTTGAATCTAACATGCAATCTAGGTTTGATGTTGAGAGATATGCTGTTGAAGGAAAGGTGCATGTTGAAAGTTCAGTGTTCTTCAAAGGGAGGCACTTGGATGACAACAAGGAGATTCTTATTAAATGTTTCCGATGTGGATTGAAGTCGTATTTGGAAGCTGTTCTAGAGGTGGTTTTTGAAGAGGAGGTATTAGAATTCTATACTACTGCTACGCACCGTGGTGAGTACATAAAATCATTTGTTGGTGGAAAGCGGATCAAAATCACCAAAGAGATGTTAGATGAAGTTTTCAGACTGAAGCAAGGTTCGATTGATGTGGAAATGTATGCCACTGGCCAAGAACTGAGATATTTGAGTATCTTGTGTGGCAAGAAATTGAAGCTAGGCAACGATGGCAAGATTCCGGCAGTCAAGAAGAAGCAGTTGCTGCCGAAATACAAAACTCTACTCAACATTGCAAGTAAGATGTTGCTTGGTGTCACTGGAAGTTTTGATTCAGTTACTCTCTAGAAGACGAGAGTGATGTCTGCCATTTTCGATGGAATTACTTAAGGAAATTGGCAAAAGCTATTCATGGACAGAGTTATGTACTTTGCCAAAAATGTCAAGGTGGATACTGATGCCAGAGAATAGGTCGTATCAGCCACGGTGAGTTTTGGAAACAAGCTGAGTATTCTTCTACTAGTCTTGTTGCCAAACAAGAAGGATTGGAGTAAGGGCAAGCCATTTCATGTCCTGAAATTTTATTTGAAAAAGGATGTTGTTGATAGACAGACGCAAGAAAGGACGAAGGAGCGTGAGAAAATCAGAATAAATCCTAGAGACGCCATGATAGAGGTTGGGTCGTCTAGTGAAGAAGAAGAAGAGGTGCAAGCCGAAGAAGGTAGAACTAGTGGTGCACTAGTTGAATACGTTTCGGACGAAGCACACACTACTAGAAATTTGTGTAGTTCCGACGGACTTATACCGACGGACTATACTCTGTCGGTAAAAAATACTTTACCGACCAACACGTGGTCGGAAATAATAAAAAGTAAAAATTGATGTCCAACAAGGCACATAATTCCGACCAAGGTAAAATTCGTCGGAAAACATCATAGCATAGTCGGTAAAAGTTAGTGGCGGGAGTGTGATTTCCCTCCAAAACAAATACCGACTAACCTCTCGTCGGAAATAATCATCAAAATTTCTTATCAAAAAAATAAATTCCATAATCTACTACCGACAAATCCGTAGTCGGTAATACCTTTTTAAAAAAAAATTTTACTCAGCATTAAAAATTAATGTTTTTAAGAAACGATGCCGACAACTCACCTGTCGGTAATACCTTTAAAAATGACCTTTAAAAAATTAAAAATTAAAAATAATTTATTATTTTATACCGACCAAATATGGGTCGGTATATATTATATAATTCGATGGTGAAAACATGAGTTAAAAGACATTTACTCACAATGAAAACCTGAAAAAACCCTAAGACATTTCTTCCCCCAGCACCGTAAGAAGTGGTTGTAATACTCCCCCACAAGCACCGTAAGAAGTGGCTGTAATACTCACTCTGCTGTAATTTCTTCCAACTCAAAGGTAATTTATTTACTTTCTTTGTTCTTCTTTTTGGTTTTAGATGTGAAGTTTGATTTCAAAATATGTGATTTTTAGGGCTCAAAAACTTGTAATAAACAATGAACACTAATTTTGTTTCCTTTCATTTCACCCTATCGATTCTTTTTATTTAGAGAAAACTCCATTAGAGTGCTTCTTCTTCTGTGTTTTGTTGGTTCTCAAAATCGAATGGGTTGTATAGATTTATCAATTTTGCTAGCAATGTTGGCAAGAAACATAATCTATAATTTCTTCACTTTGTACGTGAGAAACATTCATAGAGAATACATTAATGTTGTGGGATTGGGTTGACTCTTGCTTAAATTTACTGCTCTGTTTTTCTGTTGGTTCCTTTTCTCTGTTTTTTTTTATTTTTTTATTTTGCTTTGTGGTTTGGAATCGGCACACTTTGCCAATTTCCATTTACCAAAATGGTAAGCTCTTCCCCTCCTGTCTTGATTGTAATAAATTAGGAGTTTGTGATACATTGTTAATGGTGTTTTTATATTTATGCTGAAAACAAAATAGGTGTATGTAGGAAGGCTATATGTATACCATTGAAAATAAGTATGGTGGAATTCATGAGATAAAGAGGTGGATGTAGAAAGGCTATATGATTACAATTAAATGGTACCCAAATGCCTTGTTTATTTGTTCACTGATAAGATTTTGATGTTTGATAGTTTTGTTAATTGATTATGCTTCTCTAAATAAACTTATTGTTTGATTTGGTATGTTGTATGCAGCCAAACCAAATTCATGAGATAAAGAGGAGCAATGATGTGGTGAAGTTCAAGGTTAGGTGCTCAAAGTACCTCTACACCCTCTGTGTCTTTGATCCCGAGAAAGCCTACAAATTGAATTATATATTTCACCAGGTTTGAGTTTCAAAGACCTGTGAGTTGGGATTTCTATTCTTATGTGTAGCATTTAAAAGATAGTTGTTCAGGTTTTTTTTTGGAAAATTTGTTCTTTTATTTTGCTTTGTTCTCTTTATCCTTGCCTCTTATCTCTTTTCTGCTCTTTTTTTATTGTACTGTGATTTTTTTGCATCACACTTGTTATAACTAGAGCACTCTCTACTGATAATGAAAAATAATTAATGATGAGAGATTATTATTCTGTTAGAAAATTTGAGGGATTAATTTTTATTAATTTTTTGTGAAATAATAATGAGATTGACAACAGAGCATGATAAACATATATATATTTGACATGAATTTATTTAAAATTTCTTCATCTCACTACACAAATTGTAACTGTAGTCAAAGTATTTTCCTTCCACAAAGATCATAAGGACCTGTAACTATTCTAGTTGTGCTATGATTATTCTTGTTTTTACTAATTGTGATATATTCATTATACTGATTTGTAAGTTGTAACAATCATATCTTTTCTCAGATGTCATATCGTATTGGGACATTTTCTTTATCCGGTCGTTCAACGAATCATGTTCCACAACGACCATCACTTGTTAACAATCCTGAAATCTCACAACACCGTTGTATGCCAGATCATGTACCAAACAATGTACCTAGAGGCACAAGGGCCCAAACGGATATTCGAACCTTTGGGATGATATCTACTCGAAAGGCAAGAGCAATCGCACAATTACAATCTGCAACTACTAATTCAGAGGCGGGCTTGAACTCAATAACATCCTCCAACCAAGCCAATGTTAGTGTTGATCCCGCATTAAAGAGGAAGAGAGGTCGAGGTTGAAATAAAGGAGAGGAGCCCCCAGTTGATCGAGCAGATAGGAGGCACATCTCGCTTACTCCTCAAGGAGGCTGGCCTGATAAAAAGGTACCACGAACTATTGGCAGCCATCTTCGAACCGGACTTAAAGGGGGTCACCCTAATTGGACTGAGATGCCCAAAGATAATAAGAGGACTCTTTGGAATCGATTTGAGGTAAAATAAAATTATTTCAGCATTTTGTTCATTCAATGCATTCTCATATTTATAAATATTTTTCCCAATAGAGTACGTATGTGTGGGATCCTATTGAAGATGGAGCTATAAAAACACTTTGGGAGAAGAGTATGGGTAGTTCTTTATCCGAAGCAGTTTATAATGCACGAGAGAAATATGTAATTAATAAAGAGATGCCAGAGTGGTGTCCTGAGCAACATTGGGAGGAACTTCTCACTTATTGGCAAAGTCCTAAGTTTTTAAGAAGAAGCAAAGCTGCAAAGGAGAATAGGAGCAAGGCCCCACGAGCGAGTCATACCACTGGATCCAAGACTATGGAGCGTGCTGGCATCGAGAAGGTATTGTTGTAATATTTATAAATATAAGTATTTGAGAAGGAAGCATAACTGTATACACTTGATTTGTTTTGTCTCTTGTTTGAGTTTTAATTGTTTGGCTCTAGTATTATTTATTTTAATTATTTAGTTCTACTATTATTTGTTTTGTTAGATTATCTTTATTCTTTGCAGGATAGATATATATACAGTAATACATGAGTAGTTCAAACGAGTTGGTACCTTTGTTTTTTATTTAATGCATCACTTTGAACAAAGTTTGGTTGCATATATAAGTATTGTGCATTATTATATTTAAAATTCTAATTAAATTTGGTATATATTGAGTAGGCACTAGAACAGGGTATCCCTGCAATCCCTTTTATAGAGAATTACGCCGACACTCACATGATGCGCAATCCCAATGACCCTAATGCAGCCCCAAAGTGGGTTGATAAAAAATTCAAGGCTGTACATGTAAGTTTTAACATTATTATTTTGTAATCTATACATTAGTTGATTACATAAAATTCATATACTTGTTTCCTCTTTTAAATAGGATCGATATGTTGAAGATTGCATCAAAGACTTTGGGGAGGATCGTACAAATTGGCCGGTAATCGTTGATGCTGAGAAATGGACGAATGCCATTGGATCACCCAAGAAAGGAAGGATCATGGGTCTCTCTGTCCATGTGCATCCTGACGAGCTTGGGTTCAACACTCGTAAACGATCTTTATTTTCACGTGTTAGTTCATCATCACAAGAGTCACAGAGAGAAGTGATAGAATTGAGGGATGAACTAGATGAAGTTAAGAAAATTGCTAAAGATGCGACTGAGAAATGTACGCAACTACAAGCTCTCGTGGAGTCACAAAAAACTCAAAATGAGGAATTTATGGAACTTGTTCGTTCCCAAATGCAAATCAACCGGAACAACCATGATTGCATTGGATCTTCATCAATCGGGGGTGGGGGGAGGCGTACTACAAATGAAGATTTCGACATTGATGATTTAATACGGGATCCATAGGATGTGATATAAATTTGATTGCTCTGTTTTGCACATTTTAATAGGCTCTAGGACTTGATTACATTTTTTTTTATTTTGTGATAATTTTTGCTTTGAGACGGGGGGAGGGGGGGAGTGGTCAGTGATATTATTTTGCGAACTTAAAAATCTTGACAGTGAGTTTCCTCACCCTACCTTTGTAATTAATTTTAATCAAACCTCAAAGGGTCTTTGGGGTGTAGTAACTCTCAGTGCTCGGTTCCTTGGAATATAGCATGAGATCATCACTCTATTCTATTCTTACTCATTTGTTATGTATTACAACAAGTCATCAGTAAGTAAAATAAAATGCACGGGATTGTTACATTTCATCAATATCATCTTCATCGTGTATCTCTTGGCCATCATCAGACTCTTCATATTCATCATCAAACTCTTCCTCTTCATCTAATTCATCATCATCTGCAATTTCAACTTCTTCAACAATTTCAGCTTCGTCACCTGCAAGTTGTATCTCATTCTCATTAAAATCATTGAGCTCTTCCGTTCCATTAATTGGTGGTGGGACAGTATCTTGGTATGTTTCATTGATTGATGAAATGTCAATCACGTGTCTTGCCTTTACTGTACAAACTGCCCACCAACCTCTTCTTCGAGTAGCCCCTCCTGAAGGATAACGAGTGTAGTACACTTGGGCGGCTTGACTAGCAAAAATGAATGACTCTGAGGTTGACAATCTTGACCGAGGATTAATATCAACCAAGTTGTACCTAGGATGGATAATCATTCCCCTCGTAATATCATACCAATCACATTTGAAAAGAAAAATTGTTTGTCAATGTCCAGAACCCCAATACGTAATTTGTACCACTTCTTGCAGCATGCCATAGAAGTTTCTTTGATCATCATCATCACTTGTGCTCGCTTTCACACTTATGCCGCTATTCATTGTCTTCTTTGACCGTCCATGCGCTTCTGTGTGAAATTTGTATCCATTCGCAAAGTACCCCTTATAGTTGTTTATGGTCCACTCAGGCCCATCAACTAATGTTTTGAGACGTGAATCCACTTCATAACGGCCACTGCGTACCCAATTCTTAAACCAAGGAACAAACTGATTTGTCCTTATCTTTGAAACAGATTGATCATCTAGGTGTGCACAACCCATTTCATCATCGAATAAACTGAATCAAATAAATTAAATTTATTTACATTTTTCATTATATGGATACGTAAAGAAGTTTAATTAAAAGTTAAAAATACATACCTCAACCAACCATCCACTTCAGGACAATTTATAAGCACATAAAATTCTATAGCTTTGTACTCCTCAGTTGTCAATGTACGAGTACTCAAAATGGGCCCAAGTGGCCGACCTTTGCAAGTAAATATTGATAATTCACCTTCAAGATCTGGATCAACTAAAACCTCATTTCTACTTGGACGATTCAATCTTGTTTGTACTTCCGATTCAAAATAATGAGAACAAAAGTGAGTGATCTCAGAAATAAGGTACGCCTCTCATATTGATCCTTCAACACGTGTTTTATTGCGTACAGTTCGTTTCAAATCTCGTATTCTCCTGCAATAATAAAAAATAAACAACAGATTTTAATTGTACACGAATATACTCACAACCAAATGCAAAATACAAGTGCATACATGTACCTCTCAAATGGATACATCCACCGAACATGTACCGGTCCTCCAACTTTAGCTTCATACGGAAGGTGAATTGCCAAATGCTCCATCGAGTCAAAGAATCCAGGAGGGAAGAATTTTTCTAATTTACAAATAGTCTCCACAATTGATTTTTCTAATGATTCCATATCCGACCGACGAATTTCAGTTGCACACAATGCTCGAAAGAAATTACTCACCTCTGTCAATGGCCCCCAAATATTGTCTGGTAAGAAGTCACGAAATGCGATAGGTAGTAGTCTCTGCATGAACACATGACAATCATGGCTTTTCATGTGGTCTAACCGAAGAAGAGGCATATTGACACACCTAGAGATATTTGAGGCATACCCGTCAGGAAAACGTATATCTTTCAGCCAATCACATACAAGTTTCTTCTGATTCTTGCTCAATGTATACGTAGCTTTCTGTTTAATTACCCTTCCCCTTTGATCAGTTTTCAGAAACAATTCTTTTCTTCTAGTATGCAACTCCAAATCTCTCCTTATATTAACATTGTCCTTTGTTTTATCCGGGTCATCCATAACCGTGGCCAAAATGTTATCGAAAAAGTTTTTCTCACAATGCATGACATCTAAGTTGTGACGGATGAGAAGTGTAGACCAATATGGCAACTCCCAAAATATGCTTACTTTCTTCCAATTGTGGTGTACACCGAACCCCTCAATATTAGACGTCATCCCAAAACAAAGTCGTTGCACTCGTTCAAACACTTCAGCTCCAGAAAGCCTTTCAACATTACAATCATACTCAACTTTACCATACAAAAAATCCTTTTTGTTTCTTCTGAATTGATGATTCTCAGGTAAAAACTGACGATGACAATCGAAGAAAGATGTCTTACGCCCATTCTTAAGTCGAAATGCCTTTGTTCTATCCATACAATATGGGCAATACAATCGTCCGTGTGTGCTCCACCCTGATAACATTCCATAGGCCGGAAAGTCACTAATTGTCCACATAAGAGCAGCTCTCATGATGAAGTTTTGTTTCCTGAAACTATCATATGTTTCAACTCCGGTGCTCCACAACTTGTTCAATTCATCAATCAATGGGCGAAGCATGACATCAATATTTTGACTTGGATTTTCAGGGCCTGAAATGATAAGACTGAGAAATATGTGCTCTTGGTTCATTAGAAGATCCGGTGGTAGATTGTATGGTGTAACGAATACTGGCCAACATGAATAAGACTTTGCAGAATAGCTGTGTGGGTTGAAGCCATCAGTGCAAAGTCCAAGCCTTACATTTCGTGCCTCGGCAGCAAAATTTGAATGAGTTCTGTCAAAATGCTTCCAAGCCTCACCACAAGCTGGGTGGATCATAATATCACTGTTCCCATCACAATTTTTATGCCACGTCATGTGTTTTGCTGTTTTTTGTGACATATATAACCTTTGTAGTCGTGGAGTGATTGGAAAGTACCATAGCCTCTTTCGAGGAATCTTATTCCCAGTCATTGTACTCTTTTCGTATCTAGGCTCATGGCAAATTGGACATTGGACATATTGTTCACCTTCTTGATAATACAAGTAACAATTGTTGTAGCATACATCAATTGTACTATGACCAAATCCAAGTTTCTTCATCATACTCTCTAGTTTGTATATACTGTGTGGAATTTTATGTCGATCTTCTTCCTTAACTAGACCCCTGCACAGTTTTAGAAAGCCTTCAGCTCCCTCGTCTGTTACGTTGTTCACTGATTTATTATGCAAAAACTGTGACACAAATTGCAAAACTGTCTGTTCAATGCCTTCACATATCACGACATCCGATGATTGCAGCAATTGATAGAAATTTGCAGCCTCTCTATTTGGTGCTTCACTTTCACTACTAGAGCCCTCATTTTGAAATTGAGGACCAAGTGTATCAAAAACCATTTGTCTATATGGATTTTCCATTTCATCTCTAATTTCATTGGAGGCAATGGCAATGGGAGACCCCTCCGTGCCACCAAAAGATTGAAAATCATTTATTTGTTCGCCATGGGCTTCCCACACATAATATTGATTAATAAATCCCCACTGACACAAATGTCCACCAACCACGTCACGTGTGTGAAATGTCCTATTTGAACATTTTTTACACGGACATCTTATCTTATTCCCACTTTGAAATCCAGAATCAGAAAATGCAAAATCCAAAAAATCATACACACCAGTCAGGAAGTCTTGGTTTAGAAAATTTCTATCATTCAATCTATTGTACATCCAACTTCGATCTCTTGACATATTGTAACTACACCTAAACACAAGTTATACAAAATTAAACTATAGCACTATAAAAACTAATCTACACATATATAACATAATATTGAAAGAAACATACCTTATTTAATTGCATAAACTCAGTCAATGCAGCATGTACAAGGTGGAAGAAGCAATTTGGTGAAGTTGTAAAAAAAGAATCGAAACTAAACTAAAATATGTAATAACTAATAAGTAGTAGGTTTAGAAAAATAAATGTCATATTATACCGACGACTAATTCGTCGTAATTAGTAGCATTAATACAACTGCATGGCTTAGAGAATAAATGCCAACTTATACCGATAACAAATTAGTCGGGAAAGGTTTCAATTTGAAAACCGTTACGGCAAGAAACCTATGCCGACGCCTAGATCGTCGGCACTAATTTAAACCCAATACCGATTAATCAACGGTCGGTATAAATATGTGCAATAAATTCAATTCGTACAAACAATCCTACCTAAAAAATAAATGATACCTTATGTCGACGACTTGTTCGTCGGAAATAGTTTCAACGTTATACCGACTAAACACCGGTCGGTAAACATATGTGTAATAACTACTAATTCACTAAAATTAATGATACCTTATACCGACGAATAGATAGTCGGAAATATGCACGAAAAATAAATGATACCTTATGCCGAGAAATACACCGTCGGAAATAATAAGAACCTTATACCGACGAATATGTCGTCGGTTATGATATTAGGTCGGTTATGATATTAGGTGAAATTTTGGGGGTTAGTTTTGCCGCTCAAAATTTCATTTCTGCTCAAAAATTTTTGTTTGGCGCTCTCTTTTCTATCTCTATATATAGTCATAAGACTCTTGTATTCATTCTATGAATTCCATCTAAAAATTATTCTTCTTTCTCTTCTTATCATTTCAATCTCTTCACCTACATAATATTATTTTATTCTAAAAACACCAAATCACATAACTAGGTTGTAAGTTTTTTGTTGTGTGTCTTCAATTTTGGAGAAGCAGTCACTCCATTGGAAAGCTACCATCTCAACTCTCTCACCCTCTCATCTTCAAGGTTAATTTAAATAATTTTGTTTCATTTCTTAGTTGTCATTTATTGAGGAAAAAGAAGTATTTCTACCCTATATTATTAAATAATTTCATTAAATATCTTTTATATGTTTGTATATATAGAAAATAATATGTTGCTTTATTTAAAGTGATTCTTTTTACAGCAAAAGAGATTGCAAGAATTGTGTTATATTGTGTGACTTTGAGAATTTTATTTATTAGGATATGGGTTCTCCACTTAAAGAAATACAAGAAGTATATGAAGGAGAATAAATTATTGAACTATTTTGCAGTTTTCTTTGCGTTAAGGTGCTCCGATTATTGGGGGCGGCGATGCTTCTTAGGGTTTCAGCGAATTCCTCTTTCCGGCCTTTGCCCACTCTATGAAATAACATCCACCATTAACTCAACTCAAGGTATTTCATCCTACTTTCTTAATCTATCTTGTATTATTGGTTCTAAAATATATACTCCAATATTTTAGACTGTTTCTCTTAATTTATTTAACATGATATAATAATAATAGTTATATTATATATATAGTATTAATGCAACCACATTTATTTAAAAAAAAAAAAAATTGGTATGATAGGCTATATTTTAAATATGTAGTTTAGATACAGTAACAAAATTAATGAATTTAAATCTTAATTTTTTTGGAATAAATTGTTCCCTGTATTGACACTTTTTTTCGGGTTGTGTTGCTTAATTTTAAAGCAATACATTTAATGTTTCTAATTTAGTAAAAATAAACAAATAAGAATATAATGATTTTATTAATTTTTTTTAATTTATTAACATTTTATTCCGACGGCACATCCGTCGGCAATATATGTTTGACAAAAGTTTTAGGTTAATTTTCTAATTTATTAAAATATAGTTCCGACGGCATGCCCGTCGGTACAACATTTTGCACAAAAATGGCGCCAAATGAAAAATTGGAACAAAAATTTGGCGCTTCGCCAAAATATTATACTGAATAACCGCTTGTCGGTAATATAATTCTAATAAATATTTAAGGATATTTTTTGTAATTTATTAAAATATATTACCGACGACACACTCATCGGTAAAACAATTCACACAAAAATGGCACCGATCAGAAAATTGAAATCGAACAAAAAATGCGCTTTGCTAAAATATTATACCGAGTAACCATTGGTCGGTATAAATAACGAGATGAAAAGACAATAAACGCCCTTAGATTTTTACCAAGGACACATTCGTCGGTATAACATATTTTCTGTTAAATAAAATTAAAGCAAAAATATTTTTTTCCGACCAAGTTGTTGTCGCTAATAATGGCTTAGTACCGACTACACCTTTTCTAGTCGGTAAAGACAATACCGAGGAGGCTTGTTGCGACGGATAATAGCGACGTAATATCGGTCGGTAAAATATTATTTCCGACGGACTACCATTTATTCCGACCGATTAATTTGTCGGAAAAACAATTTTTTCTTGTAGTGACAGATTGAGCCAGTTGATGACTCCGAAGAAACTGAAACAGACGAGTCTTCGCAAGAAGAGATGGAGACGGAAGAAGAGTACAAATTGCGGATAAGTCAAATTCCCAGAGGTGACTTGTCTGGTCCTCCCCCTCCTACTCGTCTAGTTGCCGAAACTATCTCATCGCCAGCCAAGAAGGCTAGAATGGTTAATACTTCTACTATCTCACCCATTCTATCTTCTCCTCTTGTTCCGATTAAAACCAAGGCAAGAACACTCTGTTCTCATGCCAGACCTGCTCCCCAAACCACTCCCAAGTTTGTGCAGCATCTTAGCTCATTGATAACCCAAGACACTACCATATATGCTCCTGCTGATACTTCGACAGCAGACATACATGTCCATGATTAATCTAAGCCCCAAGAAACCACCACCCCAAATATTTCCTTACCCACAACAGAATATGTTGACCCTTTGAACCAATCTATTTTGGGAATCCCACTAGCTGACACTTCAGCAACTGAGTTGAGGACCCCACTCACTCAGACCAAAAATAGATTTCCCAACCTGGTCGATTATTGGATGTATCCAAGAGAGAAGAGATTTCGTGCCCAGATGACAAAGAATCTGAAGAAAATTCTGCATTCTGTTGAAATTGATACAAGCTCAGAAGTGTATGAGAAGTTGATTCGCATATGCACATGGGTTTCCTTGAGAGAAGGACCATGTGAAGATATGTTTGAAGTAATCACCGGCATGGGCAGAATCTCTAACTTTCAAGACTGGGAACTTGAACATAAAGAGATCATTGGAGTGAAGAAACATTCAGAATTAAGATCTGCTGAAGCCTTAACAAATCTTGTTAAGAGAATGCTGAATATTCTAGATGAGGTATTGTCGGTTGGTAAGCCAAGTATTAGTGTTCAATACTCTGAAGATGACTTCGTGAAAGCTGAGTTGGAGTCATCTGATCCTGTTATTGATCTGGAGAATGTTTCTGATCAACTTAGAGGAGTTGTCTTCGAATTCCAAGTTGAGCATGCACACGGTCCGAGGTGCAATGTTAGTTGATGTGACTATTGCTGAAAGTGTGCTGCCAGTAGAAGAAGTCGAGGAGCTCGATTCTACTGATTTGTAGTTAGTTGATGTGACTATTGCTGAAGAAGATGAGTTGATGGAAGAAGCTATTCCTGAAGAAGTTGTTCACATAACTAAAGCCATTCCAACTGCATCTATTGAATATTTGAAAGACGATATGAGCCAAGTCGCGAAAGCAGCAATAGATGAATTTCTAAAATCTGATGTAAAAAAGGTGCTGATAGACCAGAACAGTTCTCTTGTGACTGATTCGAAAGAGATGATCATGAATGAAGTCAATCAGGTCGATGCAACCTTTAGACAAGAAATGTTTAATTAGATGGAGACGTTTCTTTAAAATCAAGTCGAATACTCGGAGAAGAGTTCAGTCGACTTCGCCAGAGTTCTTGCTCGTGAATCAAAGAAAATGGAGCGAGTCTATAGGACAAAGATTGAAATTGCAGATGAGCAAAGAAGAGAAGCATATGCTCAATTGCAAGAGGCTAGACAACAGCTTGAAGAGATGAGAGCTCAAAACACGAAGTTGAGTTCAAGAATGAGTTCAATCTCACTTCGAAGAAACTCAAGTACACAACTAATCGTCTTGAAAAGCTAAGTCAAGATGGAAGTCATCAGAAACAGATAGAGAAAGCAACCATTCTGATGAAGCAAGTTATTCAAGAGGAGATGACTAGATTTACTTCACTTTTCACCTTGAAGGCAAGTGATGAAGCCAAAACGGGGGAAGAAGTCGAAGAAGTAAAAGAGAAAGAAACTGAGATTCAGACTGATGTTCAACAGACAAGTCGACCTAGAAGAGGAAGACTAGTGAAAGCAGCTGAGAAAGAACAGATCAGTGCTGAAGATCAATTGAATATTGCGAATGGCAAAGGCAAGATAAGTAAAGAGGATCCGACAAGAAGAGTTGTTAAGCGAAAGCTTGAGATCAGAGAACCTAAAGTAAAAGAATCAATAGGTCAAATCATTGTTGATATTGATGAGACTGAAGTTTTGAAAAAGCAAAAGAGTGAAGATGATAGGTATGCTAACAAGAAGGTGTTAGGCAAACATATCAAGAGACTTCAAGATTGCAAGGAAAATCCAAATGAGATAGAGAATGCTCTTGTTGACAAATTCATTGATGTTGAACATAGAGATGTTTGGAAGATTGTCAAGAAGAAATGGGAGATTGATCATTGGATCGTTCGCAGATATGGAGATCCTACAAGCCAAGACGAGTTGTTTGTTAACTTTGAAAGGTTCATGGAAGCTGAAGACAACAACTTGTGGAATTTGATTATGAGAATTGCCACTGCTGTTGGATACAACATTCTCAGTCCTGAATTTCCTAAGTGGGAAACACCCATGTTAGGATCTGGTAAAAGAGTTGACTTCAATGCGATCAAGAAGTTTGAAGAAAAATTGTTAGAAGAAGAGAAGATCGACAATGAAGATCACATCTCAGATATTCATAGAAGAATTCTTGATGCATTCCAAGTACCAGACAAGGATGCTGATACTCCAAGTGGAGGAAGCATTGGATGATGAAGACTATAAGTGATTTACTTATTTTTGTTAATTTTGCTAAGTAATTGTAATCGATCTGATCTGATTTACAATGAATGAAAAAGGTGTTATATTTTGATAAGATAACTACTTAACTAGTCTATTTACATAAAATAATTCAAGTAGTTTTGGCTTCATCTAAAAGGGGGAAATTGTTGGGATATGAATCCTGAGACAAGTCCTAATTGATGTTGAAGTAGTTTGGATAAGCCAAAAAGAGAACTTGAATATATTTCTAAGTGTTGACTGATCTAGTTATGGAAGTCGTCTTATGTGACAAGATCAGATAAGTATAAGTATACTAAAAATAAACTAAGTATTGAAAGAACAATTTACTATAGGATTTTATGATAAGCTTATAATTTTTGTATAGAAGCTTATAGTTCATGTTGATGTAATAGTTTTAAGTTGACTAAGCTGTTTTATAAAGCTTAAAGTAACGTAATAGTCTTGCTAGATTAGTTGATAGGACTAGATTAGTTCTACATGAAGAGAAGACTTGTGCAAGACAAGACAAGTGCTGAGAAGTTACAAAATATTCTAAGTGTCAAAGCAAGACAAGTCAAGACCGCGTGAAGTGAAGTTAAAGATAAGATCGTATCAGAATAAATATATGAAGAGTTAGTTATGGAATAACTAATTAAATGAAAAACGCATGAAGAGATAAGAAGAAACAGTTATGAAGTTTGTTGAAGGAAGTTATCAAGAAAAGGTTGTTGGATAACAAACTAAATCTTGAGGAACTGAAGTCTATAAATACATGAAGACTTACAACGATTGAAGACTATTCATAATCAAACTACTAAAGCGTACTGAAGAAATTTAAAGCAATAGAAAACTCGCAAAGTTGAAGTTCAAAGTTTGTTGAAGCCAGAGAAGACAAGTTCATATTCAGAAAGGCGAATTCGAAATATAGAGAAGTTTTTCTTTATAGTTTTTTATTGTAAATCAAGTTGCTAGTTACTTGTTAAATAGCTAGTTGTTAGATCGAAGATATACTTGGTAGTATATTCGAAAAGATCGAAGTCTTAATTTTGGGACTTAAAGCCACAAGACAAGTTAATAAAATTTCACGACTGGAGTTATGAGAGTGGATGTAGACATTTGTCGAACCACTAGATATCTCGTGTTGATTTACTTACTGTTATATTTGTGTTTGATTGATTGAATTGATAATTGATTAATCTGCATATTAGACAAGTAAAGTGTTCATTGAATAGTTGAGTATAAATCTTAAGGGCTCATATAAATTCTGATATTTCCCGCATTGTTTACTCTGATATTTTGAAAATTTTTTAAAAGTCTATTCACCCCTCTTACTAGCTTACTCAATCTTACACTCAACTAGGGACCTACAACAGACGTTTTATGTCTTGAAGTGAATGAAGCAACAAAATTTATTGGACTTGAAAATCAATTATTTTTGTTTAATGGACTAAGCCCTTTTTTTCCCCAAATAATTTAAGGCGTGGGGTATATATACCGCTCCAGCTTTGTTAGATACACGCCCCCTTCCATTTATTAATTATAAATTGTATGTAAAATACCACATTTTCCCTTTAACTAAAATGTTATATATACATACACTCCCCTCTAAAACCCTAACCCTATTTTTTCTCATTTCTTCCCCATTTTCATCTTCTTCATTCTTCCACATTTCAATTCCTCCCTTCCATCCAACTTGCCGCTGCCGCCACCCTTCGCCAAGCGCCGCTAGCCGTCCAGCTTGCCCACGCCGTTCGTCGATGTGCCCAAGCCACTGCCCTCCTCTCCTCCTTCTCCCACGTTTTTTCTCATTCTATGCATACAAGCGGCAGCGTCGGCCCTCCCCCTCGCCTTGCCCCACATAGACCACCTCCACCGCGCCCTCCTCTCCTCCTTCCTGCTCTTTCACTTTTTCCCTTTCGTTCTGAACAGGTACGCCTTTTACATTTTTTTTTTAATATTTTTTTTTTATTTTGGACAAGAAATGTCGACCAAAAATATTATGTTCGACAAATTGTTGTCGACCATAATATTTTTGGTCGACATTTCTTATCCAATTTTTTTTTTCTTTCGATACAATGTTGTTGATAAGGATGTTTTTCGTCGACACATTATAGTCGACGATAACCAGTGTCGATCGACACTGATTGGTCGAAAAAATCTTTTTATTTTTTAAATATTTTGAATATATTTTGGATGGGTGGTGCCAGAGGTGGCGGCGGTGGAGGCTGCCGGAGATGATGATGTCGGCGACGACTGCTGCAAAATTAGGGTTAGGGTTTTAGAGGGGAGTGTATGTATCAGTAACATTTTAGTTAAAGGGCAATTAAATATGGTATTTTACATACATTTTATAATTAATAAATGGAAGGGGGAGTGTATCTAACAAAGCTATATACCCCACACCATAATTTATTTTCCACAATCACTTCCCTTTATTTCTTAAGCCCACGAAAATAATGTCAACCCCATTTTTCTTAAAGAACATATGGGCCAAGAGAGGTAATACGCACACACGCGATTATTGAGGACATCCACCTATTGTTTTTTCAACTAAAGAACGTGTGGAATGTCCAAACATACCCTTTGCTGAAATTTTGAAAAACATTTATCGATGAGTACACCCACACACATATCTATCGTGGAAAGTGGAAGAGGCAATCTAAAAACGCCCATTTATCCGAAAATAATTCATGAAAAAGTAGCATTTATTCGAAAGAAAAAATGCATGAACAATTTACATTTGTCCGAAATTTGTTATTTTTTTGAGAAAAGAATTTGAACAACTCACACAAATTCGAAAAACTAGACTCAAAACACGTCTTTTCATCCTAAATTATGTCTATGAGTTTATTTTCATCCTAACCCCAGCATTTTTGCACATTATACACATGCCTATGAATATAACACATAAAACAAACATAATCTACACATGCCCATGAATATTATCAAAAGCCAAAACGTAGTCTAACAATCACAACCCTAAAACAATAAAATCAATGTGTTTCATTCAAATAAAACAATAAATATATAACCCCCATACAATAGTTCTAAAGATCTACAAAAATAACTGACTTCTACACATATATAACTTTTTAAAAACCACGTTCTTCTTCTTCTTCTTTGAAAAAAAAAACGATGTTCTTCTAAAAAAATCAACCTTCTTCCATCTCATCCCTCATTTTTCCTTAAGTATGTACGCATTTATTCATCCTTCTTCTTCAACCAACGATGATGGGTGGGTTGAGCAAAAAAAAAACGATGATGGGTGGGTGGTGAGTTGAAGGAGATGGAAAATGGAGATGATGGGTGGGTACGTGTACCGCTAAAATCAGACCAAATGAGAATGGAGGGAAAGTTTAATAGGAATAAGGGTACTATAGAGTTTTCAATGTGTACTCATCCCAAGCCAAGGTGAGTTTGTTAAGCGAGTGGGTGTCCTCAATAATCCAGTGTGTATAACAGTGGCCTCTTTTTTTTTTCGTCATGATCTACCACTTTCAACATGGGCTCAACATTCATTTTCTAACATTCAGCCCAAGAAGCAGCAGACCCTCATTCCTCTTGCATATTTGAATTCGTAAAATTTGAAGAAGGATATGGTGGATCTCTCCATAACGGTTACTTCACAAAGGTCGGCTCATCTTAACGACACTGTATTTCTTATCAATTTCACAGAATTCAAACGAGAGACTGTTGAGCGTCCTTCGTCTCGATCATCACAATAGCTAATGTGTCGTCTGTGGATCCCGTCCTCGTCTTCAACTTCTTATAAACAAGGGCCAACCAATAGTGCTACATCTTGAGGGAGCATATTATAATATATACAAATATAATATTGTAGATATTATTTTTATATATCAAAAAATCTTTTTTTTATTGTATCTATATATATATATATATATATAAACCATTCATGTAACTTCTTATTACTTATGTAAATATAACGTAAATACAATGCACTCTTTTCTCTATTTCTCGTAGTAGAGTAATGTACACTCGTTTTACAGTCACATTGACTAACTAATCTCAAAACATGCATGCCTTCATCAATTAATTATTTTAACACAATAATATTTTCCCTCAAACATATATAACGAGTCACATTAATACGAACGCGGCGGCGTGCATGATGAAATCTTATCTATAAATATTTGTATTATAAATCATACAAGTATTAAAAAAACGTGTCACTCACGATCATCCTGCATCCATATGCTTTAAAATATTACTCCTTAATCGTGGGAGTCCCCACCATTACATATAATGAGTTGGTCTAAATATTGAATTAAGTTATTGTTGTCCAAGTGCTTTCAAACACCGTTCATATCTATGAGGTCATAGGTTCGATTTTGTTTTATTTTAAATATAATTTTATATATGTAATTTTTTCGCTATTTCTGTTTATATATATATATATATTTTTTTTTAAATACAACTTTATATTTATAATTTTTTCGCTATCTATGTTTGTAATTTTTTCCCTATTTCACAAAATTTATTTTCAATATAATAATAGTTACCACTTTTCAATAATAATAGTTACCACTTTTCAATAACAAAATTACCACTTTTCAATAATAATAGTTACAACTTTTCAGTAACAAAATTTCCACTTTTCACTATTAAATATTACACTTTTCAATAACAAAATTTCCACTTTTCACTATTAAAGATTACACTTTTCATAATAAAAATTACTATTTTTCAATAATAATAGTTACCACTTTTCAATAATAAAATTTCCACTTTTCACTATTAAAGATTACACTTTTCAGTAACAAAATTACCACTTTTCATTGTTAGAGTTTTAAAATATCATTTTTCAATAATAATAATAATTAAATTATGACTAAATAAAAGAGAGTAAAAAAACCCTAATCACCAAACCTCACTATAACAAGAGACTCACACTTTTCAATAACAAAGAGTTACACTTTTCAATAATAAAATTATCACTTTTTAGTAACTTTTTCAATAACGAAATTACCAATTTCCATAAGAAATAACTATATTTTCAATAACAAAATTACCATTTTTCAATAAAAAAGAACTACACTTTTCAATAACAAAATTACAATTTTTCAATAAGAAAAAACTACACTTTTTAATAACAAAATTACAACTTTTCATTTTTCAATTAAAACAGATTTTCACTGGACGCTTTCCTATTTCTAAAAACAAGTCTTGAATCCATTAACCAAAACTCTGACCTTGGCCATGATTTTCACGGGGAATCCATTAATAATGAAATAAGTTTTTCAATAGTAAGCCTTGAATAAGTTATGGATAAAGATCCGACATTTCTCGTTCCAATTTTTAGAACCTTCCCTCAACTTCCATAAATAATCACACTATTTCTCACCATCTTTCCAAGAAATCACGATACAGAGAAGCTTCAATCATCAATGGACAACGTCAAACTGCAACTAGAGAAGGAGACTGCCACCGACGACGACGAGTAGTCGTCACCTCTGCAGCCGATGGAGAGTCTAGGGTTATGGACCATACGATAAGCTAGCGTGAACAGGCTCATCGAAAACAGACGTGGAAGAGAGAAGAAAGGGGCAAAAAAAGGAGGAGGACAAGAATAAGAAAGTTTTTTTTTTTTTTAAAGCGTGTGCAGGTATAGAACGTATAGAAATATGGGAAATATTATTTCTTGATTAGTTGTAAAGGTAATTTACAATGGGTATTTATACAAGAGATATTTAGGTTTAACCTAACCCTAATGGGCTTTATAAGAGAGCCCATAGGAAACTAAGATGGGCCTATACAATAAATAAGAATAAGAGTGTATTTACTAATATAGGCCCAATACGCCCCCTCAAGATGGAGCACCATTGGTGAGTCCAATCTTGGACATGAGAAGTTGTAGGCGAGTGCTGGAGAGAGGTTTCGTGAGAGCATCCGCAAGTTGATCGGCAGAAGAGACATGAGACACACGTAGTTATTTTGTCTTGATGAGACCACGAACAAAGTGAAAGTCAATGGCAATGTGCTTCATTCGTGAGTGAAAGACAGGGTTGGAGCACAGATAGGTGGCACCAATGTTGTCGCAGTAGAGGGCTGGTGTAGGTAAAGTGGGGAAGTGGAGTTCCTGAAATAGGGATTTGAGCCATTGAACTTCAGAGGCAGCAGCAGCAATTGCTCGATATTCAGCTTCAGTCGAGGAGCGAGCAACAAACTTTTGTTTCTTGGACGACCATGAGATAGGGTTAGACCCTAGAAATATAATGTAGGCACTGGTGGAAGTTCGGTCGTTTGTGTCTCCGGCCCAATCGACATCAGTGAAGCAGTGAAGCGATGAGGATGGACTAGAGGTGAGGGTGACCCTAACGTTCCTTGTACCATTCAAGTACCTCAGTAGACGTTTGACAGAACCCCAGTGAATGGTAGTGGGTGCATGCATAAATTGTGACAGCTTGTGCACGGCAAAAGCAATGTCCGGCCTGGTGAGTTGTAGATATTGAAGGGAACCAAGGACCTTACGATATTGGGTGGCATCTGCAGGCGAGGACCCATCCGAGATAGACAGGCGAGCAGAGGTTGGTAAAGGGGTGCGAACAGGTTTTGAAGTAAGCATGTTGTACCGGGCGAGCAGGTCAGTAACATACTTGCGTTGAGAGAGGAAGCATGAGGTTTTAGATCTGAGAACTTCCACTCCCAAGAAGTAAGATAGAGGACCAAGGTCCTTGACCGAGAACTTGGCACGGAGGTCGGCAGCCACACGGGCGAGCATGGGTGTGTTGTTGCCCGTCAGGATGAGGTCGTCGACATAGACGAGGAAGTAGGCGATCACCCCAGTGTTGTTGTAGACGAACAGAGATTCGTCCGAGTGAGTGAGAGTGAACCCAATTTCTTCGAGAAAGGAGCGAAGAGCATAGTACCACGTGCGAGGAACCTGTTTTAAGCCATAAATGGATTTGTGTAATTTGCAAACATAAGATGGAAAGGTCTTATCTGCAAAGCCGGGGGGTTGTGCCATGAAGACTGTGTCTGAAATGTGCCATGGAGAAAGGCGTTGTTGACGTCAAACTGTTGGAGGGGCCAATGCTGAGTGACAGCAATGCTGAGAACTGCTCGCACAGTGGCCGACTTGACGACCGGACTGAAGGTCTCAGTGAAGTCAACACCTGGTCGTTGGTGAAAGCCTTTGGCAACCAGGCGAGCTTTGTACTTGTCAAGAGATCCATCAGGTTTTCGTTTAATACGAAAGACCCACTTGGAGCCGACCACGTTCTGAGATGTATTGGGAGGAACTAAATCCCAGGTGCCATTCTGAAGAAGGGCATCAAACTCAGCCGACATGGCTGCTCGCCAGTTTTTGTCCTTGAGTGCCTGCGACACACAACTCGGTTCAATGTCAGAAGTGATGATAGAAGTGAGCCCATACCTCGGATTCGGCTTGAACACGTGATTTTGAGCTCGAGTTACCATGCGAGGTACAGGAGGTCGTAAGGGAGCATTGGTCGGCACAGGGATGTCGAATGTGGTGGCAATTGGCGAGGAGGTAGGTGTGGGTGTGGTCGGCTGGGGTATGTTCGGGTGGTCGACCAGTGCGGGATGTTGGGGATTGGTAGTGGTCGGCACTGGGTTGTGGTCGAGGATGGTTGTGGCAGAGTGAGGGAGCGAAGGTGCTAAAAGAATGGGCGAGGAGCTGGGATCAGAGGAAGTGGGCGGCGAGGAGTTGGAGGTCAGCAAAGGAGACGGTTGATTAATGGGAGAAGGGATGGAAAAGGGGAACGTATGTTCAATAAACTGAACATGACGCGAGGTGTAGATCCGGTTTGTGGAGCGATCAAGACAGAGATAAGCACTCTGTGTGGGCGAGTACCCAATAAAGATACATGGAGTAGAGCGAGGATCAAGTTTGTGAGTGGTGTAGGGGCGAAGTAAAGGATAGCAGAGACAACCAAATATACGGAGTTTGGTTAGGTTAGGGGGCGAGTAGTGAGTTTTTCATAGGACGATGCCATGTTGAGGTTGACTTTGGGAATGCGAATTATGATATAGGCTGCCGAGCAGACAACATAGGGCCAATAAGTGAGAGGCATGGAGGCATGGTGAAGAAGGGCTAGGGCTGTGTCAACCACATGGCGATGGCGACGTTCAGACATGCCATTATGTTCGGGAGTGTGAGGTGGGGTGGTGAGGTGTGCAATACCATGGGATTGAAGGAAGGGGCGAAGAGCAATGAACTCTCCCCCATTATCTGAGTAAAAAGTTTTGATTGTGTTTTGATAGTTGTTTTCAACAAGAGTTTTAAATGTGGTAAATGTGGGGAGAACATCTGATTTTCGTTTTAGAGGGTAAACCCATATGTACTTGCTGAAGTGATCAAAGAATAGCACATAGTATTTGAAATTATCAGGAGATAAGACAGGCGACGACCAAACATCAGAAAAGATAACATCAAGTGGTTTGGTAGACATAATGCTTGAATCATAAAAAGGTAGATTGTGGCTTTTGATACAAGAGCAAGAATTACAGTTGAAGTGTTTGGAAGGTGCACTGGATAAGCGAAGCTTAGAGAGGGTGTGAGCAAGGATTTTTGTCGATGGGTGGCCAAGGCGAGCATGCCAGGTGGTCGTTGTGAGGTGTTGAGTGGTGAAGGCTAGCGGGGAGGTGATGGACATGTGTGCCGGCCACACATACAAATTATTGATACGACTCCCAACGAGGAGAATGCTCCCCGAGTGACCATCCCGCACCTGAAAGGAAGAACGATAAAAAAAAAATGTTAACATCGTTATCACGACAGAGACTAGAGACCGATATCAAGTTTTTCGAGATGTGTGGGACGACCAAGACATTTGAAAAACTGAGAGACTCAAGATGAGGAAAGCACATAGAGCTAGTGTGAGATATGTGTAAACCTTTACCATCACCAATTTCTACATTGTCAGGCCCATTGAAGGGAGAGTGGAGGGAGAGGATGGCGAGATCATTGGTAATGTGATGCGAAGCACCTGAATCAAGAATCCAGTGCTCGGCAGGATGTGTCGAGGAGGCTGAGTGAGCCGAGTAAGCTGGGCGAGCATCTGTTCGATTTCGGCGAGAAGGTGGTGTGTACTGTCCATGTGGTCGGCGATAACCCGTAGGTGGAGCAGAGGGCGGGGTTGCTGAAGGATCTCAGGGCATGTGCGAGCAGTGTGACCCGGTGCTCGGCAGTATTGGCAGGTGCCAAGATAGGGTCTTTGTGAGGATTGGCGAGGACGAGTGTCAGGGGGTCTGGACCTTGAGTCAGGTCGCAAGGAGCGATGGTGAGATTTGCCAGCAGTTAGTGCGGATGCAGGTATTGAGGTCGAGGATGGTCGTGAGGCAATTTGAACCTCAGCACTCAGGAGTTTGTCGCAGAGTTCGGCAAAGGAGATAGGGTGTTCGCGAGCTTGGATGGCATTGGCAATGTCATTGTATGACTCATCCAGGCCGGTAAGAACTTGGAGAGTGACGTCCTCGGCGTTCGAGGTGACGCCGAGGAGGGCAAGTTCGTCGACCACGGTGCGAACTTCCATGAGGAAGTCAGAAATCGGGGGAGCACCTTTGGATAGAGAGCGAAACTTGGTTTTGAGGGCAAGAATGTGACCTCTGGTGGGTTTTCCATACATGCTTTCAAGCATCGACCAGGCTTCGCAGGAGGTTTTAGTTGATGCAATAATGGGGATAAGTTCCGGAGACATGGATCCAACCATGGCTGAGAAAATAAGGTTATCCTGACACACCCACAGGTCGTGCGCAGGATTGGAAATGGTGGCGGTGGTGTCAGTGGTGCCGTCGGCAGCTGGGATTGTGGTAGGTGGGCATGGATGCGTGCCCAAGACATAGCCAAAGAGGTTGTGTCCAGTGAGAAGAAGATGAAGCTGGAATGACCAAGCACCATAGTTGGTGGAGGTAAGTTTCAAGGACATATTTGCAAGTCCTTTAAAGGATATGGGTGAGGGCGACTGAGGTGGAGTGGCCATTGCAGTGAGTAGGGCAGCGGAGAGAAGAAATGCAGCAATGAGTTGGGCGTCTGGGACGTTTGACGGCGACGCTTCAGAGAAGGAGGTGGCGGCAGCTAGGGCTTAGTAGCGGCAGCGGTGGCTAGGGTTTGGAGCGGCGGCTGCGGCTAGGGCTAGAGAGCGGCGGCGGCTAGGGTTTGGATCAGGCGTGAGCCAAATGACTCGATGATACCATATAGAACGTATAGAAATATGGGAAATATTATTTCTTGATTAGTTGTAAAGGTAATTTACAATGGGTATTTATACAAGAGATATTTAGGTTTAATCTAACCCTAATGGGCTTTATAAGAGAGCCCATAGGAAACTAAGATGGGCCTATACAATAAATAAGAATAAGAGTGTATTTACTAATATAGGCCCAATAGCAGGTACATAGGGTGCATATGAGAATTTCTCTATATATAGAGAGAGAGCATATTTCATGGTCCAAATTATTTGTGGATATAGGACTATGAATAATAATAATGCTATTACTAGGTTTCATACCCACACAACAAAGTGACAAACGTACATATTGTATAAATATGCCCTTCTCTTCTTTTCGGTCATTTCTGCCCTTATCACCATAAGAATATATACCCACCGTCCCATTATTATTTGAACATTTACTAAAAATCTTTGTCTCACTATTATTTGAGTATATGCAACCTACTTCTTACTTTTTTAAAATTCTCACTTGAACATCTATTATTAACATTCTATGTCATTACTGTTTACACAAAAAATAAAAGTATCCACTCCAATAAAGTAGAAATACCCATAAATATCCCTCTAATCAATATCAACGTTTTTGTTTTGCAGAATTTTATCTAATCAATATATTGTTTTTTGTTTTGCAGAATTTTTTCTCTAATCAATATCCATGTTTTCGTTTTACATTATTCTTTTCTCTAATCAATATCAATGTTTCGTTTTGTAGATTTTTCTCTAATCAATATTTTTTTTTTGTTTTGTAGAATTTTTTTTCTCTAATCAATATCAACGCTTTCGTTTCGTATAATTTTTTTCTCTAATCAATATCAATGTTTTCGTTTTGCAGAATCAAAAGTCACTACTGGCCGGAGAGCGAACTGAAACCCTAATTTCTCTTCCTCCCTATTTTTTCGTCGTCTCCGACGGGCTGGTATCCCTCGTCGCCGCCTTGCCTCACACCCTAAAAGTGTTGTTTCATAATACTGAAAAATGTTAGTCTTTAATACTGAAAAATGGTAATCTTTAATACTGAAAAATGGTAGTTTTTAATACTGAAACTGGTAATCTTTAATACTGAAAAGTGTTATTTTATAATTCTGAAAAATGTTGTTTCATAATACTGAAAAGTGGTAGTCCTTAATACTGAAAAGTGTTGTTTCATAATATTGAAAAATGGTAATCTTTAATACTGTAAAGTGGTAGTTTTTAATATTTAAAAATGTTGTTTCATAATACTAAAAAATGTTGTTTCACAATACTGAAAAGTGGTAATCTTTAATACTAAAAAGTGTTGTTTCATAATAATGAAAAGTGTTGTTTCGTAATACCAGGGGTTCGAGATTGGGAGTTATAAGGTAAAGGTCAGTCATCTGCAATTTGCAGACGACACAGTTTTATTGGGTCGTGCATCGATCAGCAACGACAAATCCATGAAAGGGATCCTTAGACTTTTTTAGATAACTTCGGGCCTTAACGTGAACTTTGCAAAAATTACTCTCCTAAACTCGGTTCTCTCAGCGCTACCTATCTACTACCTATCCTTTTTCAAAGCCCTTTTGTGTGTGATATCTTCTATCAAACGTATTTAGAGGAATTTTCTATGGGGTGGGGGAGGGGGGTAGAGAATGGTAGAAAAATTGCATGGATCAAATGGGAGAGAGTATGTAGGGTAAAGCATCGGGAGGGTTGAGTGTGAGAGATATTAGTTTATTTAATAAGGCTCTCCTTCGCGGAGGTCATCGTATGCTTTGAATCACTAAAAAGTGTTGTTTCATAATAATGAAAAGTGTTGTTTCGTAATACCAGGGGTTTGAGATTGGGAGTTATAAGGTAAAGGTCAGCCATCTGCAATTTGCAGAAGACACAATTTTACTGGGTCGTGCATCGATCAGCAACGACAAATCCATGAAAGAGATCCTTAGACTTTTTTAGATAACTTCAGGCCTTAACGTGAACTTTGCGAAGAGATCTATCCATGGACTGAATATTGACGAGGCAGCTTTGAATCACTTCGCGGAGGTCATCGGATGCAACTCTGGTCCTATGCCTTTCACTTATCTGGGCCTCCCTATCGGGGCTAATGCGAGGAGGAAAGACATGTGGAAACCTCTATTGGAAAGATTTCCGAAAAAATTATCTGGTTGGGATGGGAGACACCTTTCAATGGGCGGGAGAATTACTCTCCTAAACTCGGTTCTCTCAGAGCTACTTATCTACTACCTATCCTTTTTCAAAGCCCATTTGTGTGTGATATCTTATATCAAACGTATTCATAGAAATTTTCTTTGGGGTGGGGGAGAGGGGTAGAAAATGGTAGGAAAATTGCATGGATCAAATGGGAGAGAGTATGTAGGGTAAAGCATCGGGAGGGTTGAGTGTTAGAGATATTAGTTTATTTAATAAGGCTCTCCTTCTTAAATGGGTGTGGAGGTGGGCGAGAGAAGGTGAATCGTTGTGGGTTCGTATTCTCAGGTCTAGGTATGGGTCTTTGTTTGATATGTCTCATAGGGAGGGGACTGAGTCGAGAAGCTATTTATGGTGGAGAGACCTCAGGCGCTTGGTCGGGGGGTATGAGGGTGAGTCGTTCTTTAATAATATTTAGATTGTCGTGGGAAGGGGAGAGAACATCAAATTTTGGCTTGATCTTTGACTTGATGATAGAGTGTGTCTTAAGGAGAGGTTTAGTTCTTTGTTTCTATTATCGACTGATAAGGGAGGGATTCTAAGGAAGTTCTTTTGTAATGAGGAAAAAATTTGGCTTTTTAGTTGGTACATTTTTTTTATACTTTTGAACTGTTGGAATTTGCTAAGTTTTGGAAGTGTATTGACAGGGTTATTCTCAATAATAGCAGGGAGGACCATTTGAAGTGGAGAGGAACTGATTCTGGAAGCTTCTCGTCTAGAAGCATGTACCATATTCTAGCTGATATTGAGATTGAGACGGAAGACATGACTTTCCCATGGTAAAAAATATGGTGGAGAGGCATTCCGTCTATGGTGTCGGCGCTGGTTTGGAGAGTTATACACGAAAGAGTTGCAACGGCGGATAATCTTTGCAAGAGGGGAATCAATCCGGTGACAATGAACATCACATGCCCGAGATGCAGATCTTCCCCGAAAACGATTCAACACTCCTTCATAACATGTCTGATGGCCTTGCTGGTTTAAAATGACATCCAAAACTGGTCAGAAGGTCCCATCCATTTATCAAATTCAGTTAGTAATCATTTTCTGGAATATTGTAGCTAGGGGAATAAAAGTAGTAGCAGCAATTTTTTGGGTTTAGTTTGGCAATGCACAGGTTGTGGAGGAGCCGCAATAAGCTTATTTTCAATGAACGATCCTCATCTCCGGAGAACACATCTGAATCGATTAAATTCAGCATGTGGAAGTGGCTTAAGGCGTACAAGAATGGTGTTTTTAGGCACTCTTACATTGATTGGGAACAAGCCCCTTGGATGTGTCTTTCAAATAAATTGTAAATCCTTTTGTATCGGTTTTTGTGTACCCCTTGTACTCAGAGTAATAAAAGTTTCACCATTACCTTTCAAAAAAAAATCGAAGGCAAGAAAGGAGGTGCTTATTAAGACTGTCGCACAAGCACTACCTACCTATTGTATGACCACATTTTTGCTCCCTACTACTCACTTTAAATGAATTACATATTGTGGTGAAATATTTGGGTGGGGTAATTAATTGTATGAGATAGGCAAAATTAAATATTTTGGATGGAGGTAGAGGGTTTAGGAATTTGCACACTTTCAATATTGCTAAGCTTGGGAAGACGGTTTGGTGTCTTATCAATGACCCCAATGCATTAGTGTGTAAAATTCTCAAAGCACGTTGTAACAACAAATTTTGCGAAATTAATATAAAAATATGAAATTGCAATACAATTTGAATTCTTTTCGGACTAAACCGAGAAATTTTGTGGGTTACAAATCTCTATTTAATTCCTCTGACTCTTCTCTTCACTTTTCACTTTGTTGACTTTCAGACCAAATCCTTGCTTCGATCTTGATTGAGTTTGGACTTGAGACATAGTAACGCTTAATCCAAGGGCCGTGAGCTTTGCTTTGGATTAAATTTCAGTCTACGGGGAATTCACGAAGAACGTCGTTGAACTTGTGAAAAACACTTTTGAATTTGACTTGAAGAACACCGAAATGAACGGTTTATCACCTTAATTCCAAATCGAATGTTACTTTTGGTTGATTTGTACGAAGAACGTCTTTCAAGCTCCTTCGAATGCTTAAAAACACTTTAAATCTCTGCAGAAAATTTTAGAGACTTGAAACCCTTTTTTGTGTAAATCCTCTAGACGATGTCACGTGACGCCTTCTTAATGGCTAGTGCAGAGTTGATTGGCATGATTTGATTTAACTTAATTCTCTTCCATTTTTTAGGAGATGTGATTTGATTTCCTCCATATATGGTAAGTCAATTATATGCTTACTAATTACGAGTGTTTTGATACTCATAAAATTTGACCAACTTGTACTGTGTATTTAAATATCAATAATTCAACTATTTAATTCGAGAATTAATTTTATTAAATCCCCAAATTTAAATAGTAAATTATTTTAATTTTAATATATATTTATCCACGCATAGCCATTTAATTGGGTGCAAATTTAATTTTCTTACAAATGCCCTTCGTGCTTTGTTCACAGATGTTTTATGTCTTGAAGTGTATGAAGCAACAAAATTTATTGGACTTGAAAATCAATTATTTTTGTTTAATGGAATAAGCCCTTTTTTTTTCCAAATTATTTATGGCGTGGGGTATATACCGCTCCAGCTTTGATAGATACACGCCCCCTTCCATTTATTAATTATAAATTGTATGTAAAATACCATATTTTTCCTTTAACTAAAATGTTATAAATACATACACTCCCCTCTAAATCCCTAACCCTATTTTTTCTCATTTCTTCCCCATTTTCATCTTATTCATTCTTCCACATTTCTATTCCTCCCTTCCATTCAACTTGTCGCCGCCGCCACCCTTCGCCAAGCGCCGCTAGCCGTCCAGCTTGCCCACGCCGTCCGTCGATGTGCCCAAGCCACTGCCCTCCTCTCCTCCTCCTCCCACGTTTTTTCTCGTTCTATGCATACAAGAGGCAGCGCCGGCCCTCCCCCCTCGCCCAGTGCCGCCGCCGCCCTGCCCCACACAGACCGCCTCCACCGCGCCCTCCTTTCCTCCTTCCTCCTCTTTCACTTTTTCCCTTTCGTTCTGCACAGGTACGCCTTTTACATTTTGTTTTTAATATTTTTTTTTGGACAAGTTGTCGACCATAATGTTTTTGGTCGACATTTCTTATCTAATTTTTTTTCTTTCAATACATTGTTGTCGATAAGGATGTTTTTCGTCGACAAATTATAATCGACGATAACCAGTGTCGATGGTCGAATTTTTTTTTTAAAAAAATATTTTGAATATATTTTGGATGGGTGGTGCCAGAGGTGGCGGCGGTGGAGGCTGCCGGAGATTATGGTGTCGGCGGCGGCTGCTGCAAAATTAGGTTAGGAGTTTGTGCAAAATTAGGGTTAGGGTTTTAGAGGGGAGTGTATGTATCTGTAACATTTTAGTTAAAGGGCAAATATGGTATTTTACATACATTTTATAATTAATAAATGAAAGGGGGAGTGTATCTAACAAAGCTAGAGGGGTATATACCCCACGCCATAATTTATTTTCCACAATCACTTCTCTTTATTTCTTAAGCCCACGAAAATAATGTCAACCCCATGTTTCTTAAAGAACATATGGGCCAAGAGAGGTAATACGCACACACGCGATTATTGAGGACACCCACATATTGTTTTTTTTCAACTAAAGAACATGTGGAATTCAGGGCCGCACACATTTCCGCACTAACAACTGTGTTAGATAGCTATCAAATTGATTGCTATCACTAAGCTGGCTATCTGTCCGTGTTGTTCGACACACACACTCTCATTTAGACCGTACATCCGATTGAAAGAAAGTGATTTTTTAAAATCGCAAAAAAAGTCTATTCACCACTTCCCCCCTCTAGACTTTCCACTACTACACTCGTAAAAAAAGGACCAACAATTAGCATACTCACAATAAAATTATTTTTATAAAAGTTGGACAAAACACCTTGAGACTAAACATTACCATTTTAAATGAGTATGTTGGTCACAAAAAGGAGCGTGAATGGGGGCATACACGTGTGTGCATTTTTCAAACCTTTTAATACAAACAACAGGAGTTATCAAAGTCAGGTGAGATGTCCACGTGGTCAAGTCCTATGAAAATACTTGAGAAGTGTTTTAATAATACTTGAACTAATAAACACTCTATATGCGAAAATAATGCCCTTTTATACTCCTTGAAAATTCTAAGTAAATATTAGGATTTCTCACACCAAAACACAGGGGTTTTGTCCAACAGCTATGAAAACAAATAATGATATGTTGGAGAAATTGGTTATAAATTGATTAATTTTAATTAATTAATTAATTTTAAAATGAGAGTGGAGAACACTCATCTTTGACCAATTTATTGAGGGTTATAAATGTAATTTCAAGGAAATTAAATGGCATAAAGTTGTTCTACTCTCGGAATAGATGATCGTAGTGTATTTAAAATCTCAAAACCGAATTTCGGTGAGTGAGAAATTAATTCACGAAGTTGAAACGTCAAATAATACACTTTATGGGATAAAGTGTTACAAGATGATAATTGTCCCACATTGAAACTTTGAAAGTTTAATGGGGCTAATTACTCCTTATAAATAGGAGGATGTTACAATAGTTCAAATAATAATGACTAAGGAGCAATCCAATAGTCTATACGGATGCATGTGTGTGCTCGTCCGGTTGAGCTTGGGCCTAGTCTTGGGCTCGTGACTCGTGGGTTTTAAATTTGGGCTTTCAGACCCATCGAAATTGGGTTAACCCAAATAAATTTAAAAGTTGAATTTGAACTATGACGAATTTGGACGTTGATGATGTCTAGGTACATTTACGAGCATTGCAAGCATTCCCTCCGACCATCTCCTTCGATTTTCTGCCATCTCAACGGTATGTTTTGTTAATTATTAATTAATTCTAAATTATTTTAATATAAATTGAATGTTAGTTATAAATTAATATAAAATTGCATGTAGTTGATGAATATATATAGTTAGTTGATATGGTACGTGGATTATGATATTATTTGTTAATCATAATTTATTGTTAGTGTTATAATATAGTATTTTATTGTTAGTTAGAGTATTATATAGTTTATTTAATTAATGATTGGTAATTGTTAGTGGAATAAATACATTTAGAGTCATTTTCTATAAGACCCTTAAACAATTTAAGACACAAAATATACTTAAAACAATTTAAGTCACTTTCTACGTTGAATATCCAATTATGCCCTTCAGTTCATACAAAAGTGAAATAATTGTATTATACAAAGAAATTCCTGAATTTGCGCTATTTATGAAATTTATTGTTTTACATTTCCTTCTTCGGCAGTTACCATACATACACCAGATCGCCGATCGAATCTGCAGATGGTGGCAATTAAATGCATCTTCTATGTCAAACAACGATTATGACCTTCCATATCTAGGTATTTCACTAAAGAGAATTTAATTAGGTTTAATATTTCAAATATTTCATCCCAAAAAATTCCAAAATTTTCGATCTTTTCAATCTTCATAGTCATTAATTTTGTGTTCCCTGTTCTTTCCAGAAATGGAGAACGGTGTAATTCTCAAAATCGATTACAATGGTAGATGCAAGTTGATCCGTATAAACGATCAAACAACATACCAGAGCCAATAAAAAGGTATGGAATATAAAAGAAAAAATAAAACCTAAAACCATAAGCTCACAAGTCGAGCCAGAGGCCGGAGTGCCGTTAAAACCTTGCCTGGGAAAACCCTCCTTAGGGACAAAACCCAGGCGAAGGAAAAAGGTAAACTCCTCTAACAATCAATGTCTGTAAAAGACAGTGTACAAATCTTTATGCAAGAAAGTAAGTAATCAACAACAAATAGCCCAATTTGACAGAAGGTAATTTTTCCATTTTCTATTCAGTTGGGTGCATCAAGAATTGTTAGTTAGAGTCCGATAGTGATTTTAGTGGTATGATGGAATTCTGCATTTTATCTTCTGAAAAATTTGTAGATATATGCCTTGAGGTTAATCATGCTCAGAACAAGTCTATACATGACCCAAATAGTCAAGGAAATGTTAATGTTGTTTGTGTTAATGATTCTTCGAGTTCTGTAGATGTATTTCAGATTAGGAAATCTAATAATATGCCTAGCAACTCAATGATTGTGAAAGAGAAATCGCATATACCCAATAAAACTTGCACAGGGGAATTCTTAGGTATTGGTTGTATCCCGAATTTTGACATATGCCCAGATGAGAGGAAGAAGTCATATTTTTCTGACCATTGGGGTGATATAATGGCTGTAGGAGCAATTTTCGCTGGCGGAGCACTGGAATTTAGAATCAAATTGATAAAGTACTCAATTAAGCTAAAATTCCAGTTTACATTCATTAATAATTCTCCTAGATATATATGTGTATGTTGTTTGCTCTTAAAAACATACATCGAATTGTGAATGGTTTATTAAAGCTAAGCAAACTCCTACGAAAGTTGGATTTATTGTTTTGAAGGCTACTCTAAGCCACAGTTGTGTAGGAAAGCTATTACTAAAAGATAAAAACCGATTCGGGAAAAAGGTTATTAAGGATCTAATATTGCAACAAGTTAAAAACAACCCTTCAATTAGTGGAACTGACATAATCGAGGATATGAAAAAGGATTACGGGTTAGATATTGAATATTACCAAGCGTAACGCGGAATAGAGGTCGCAAGGGACAATATATTTGGTACGGTGAAGCAGTCAAGAGAACTAACCCAGGCAGTCTATTTGATTTGGAAAAAGATGATATAACTAATCACTTTCAACGCTTGTTCGTTTCGTTCTATGCCTGCAAGGAAGGGTTTAAAACATGTAGGCCGATGTTGTTTATAGATGGAACTTTCATGAAAGGAAGGTCAAAAGGAGTATTGCTCGCTGCTACAGCTAAAGACGGAGACAATGGTAAAAATACTACTCCCTCCGTCCCATTATTAATGGAACATTTGCCAAAAACCCTTGTCCCATTATTATTGGAACATTTGCCACCTACTCCAATCTCTTTTAACATCTACTTATTTACACTCCATGCCATTACTTTTTACACACAAACAAAAGATTCTCTCTCCAATAAAGTTGAAATACACATAATATCCCTCCTAAAAGTCAACTTTATCACCTTTAATACTAATAAACAATTTTACATTAAAACTCGTGCAAACAGTAAATGTTCTATTAATAATGGGACGGAGGTAGTATTACTTATAACATCAGTTTTTTATAAATAGATAATTTATTAGTCACTTCATACTTTCGAGTTGTCTTCATTGTAGTAGTATTTGTGATGTTATATTTTTATATAATTTATGAACTGGACAATTTATAAATTCAACTACTGCATTATAAATCTAACTTTTTAATTTATTTCTTATATCATTTTCTGAAATGGTGTGATCCCCCTTCCACAAAACTAAACCAAATAAATGTTTTTCTTGTGAAATAGGTCTGTTTCCTGTTGCTTTTGCCGTTGTCTCAGCTGAGAACAGGGACAATTGGGCCTGGTTTCTAAGGAAGATCAGAGATAACATACAACACGATAAACAAATCATATACATTTCTGATAGAAACACGGGTCTAATGTCAACGTTCTATGAAGTATGGGAAAAATCAGCTCACTACTACTGTTTGTATCATCTTCTATCTAACCTTAAAGGAAGGTATGGTGGAGGTTGGAACACTCAACACCGCGAGAACATGGCAGATCTTTTCAAGCAGTCTGCTTATGCACTAACTAGCTCCATATTCAACCAAAAAATCACTAAGTTCAAGGAGGTTGGAGGGAAAATTGCAAAAGACTGGCTGCAAGATACTCCATATTCAAAATGGGTTGTATATCATTCACCACATATAAAAAGGTACGGTGAAATGACGTCGAGTGCAGCAGAGTCGTTTAACTCATGGATTCGTGATGCTAGAGCTCTTCCGATCACTTATATGATTGGCGCTATTAGGAAACAAATTTCTAGATGGTTTGTTGAGAGACGTCAAGATAGCCAATGCTGGACAAGCATGCTAGAGCAAGCATGGAACAAAATGTCCAATATCAGTGCGTCGTGGGTTGTCTCAATATATCCAAACGGTCAGATTGAGGTGAGATCTAAGACTTCAGTTAAAGTCGACTTGGAGTACAATATATGCACATGTTTTCAATGGCAAATAAAGGGTTTCCCATGTGCGTATGCAGTAACCGTTATTAAGAAGCACTGTACATCTATATATGATATCGTTGAAGAATGCTTCTTTACTTCAAGCTATCGTGCTTGCAATAAAGTTGATCTCACTCCAGTTCCAGATATACAGAGAGGTTCGGTTTCAAGTCCAGTTCAGATTCTGATAAAGTTCTACCACCTATTCTAAATAATCCTCCCGGTCGACCTAAACATAAGAGGATAACGTCATATGGAGAATTCCGTCGAGTCAAGCCTATAATTTACAGCAAGTGTGGAAAGAAAGGACGTCACGACCCATTGACGTGTCCTCACGTCTTCGGAACAGATAAGACTAATCTAGACGATTAGATTTCATTCTATTATATTCGAAGAATCAAACATATGTTTTGTTGGGATATGAATCCTAAAGACAAGAACTAGTTGATGAAAGTATAGTTTTGATAAGCCAAAAAGAGAACTTGAATATATTCTAAGTATTGAAGTGATCTGTTATGGAAGTCGTCTTGTATGGAACAAGATCAGATGAGTACTATGTAATACTGAAATAAACTAAGTATTGAAAAGAACAGTTTACTATAAGATTTCATGATAAGCTATAATCGTTGTATAGAAGCTTATGTTTATGTTTATATTGATGTAATAGTTTATAGGATGACTAGGCTATTTTATAAAGTTTAAAGTAATGTAATAATCTAGATAGATTAGTTGATAGAACAAGCTGAAGTTCTACAAGACAAGACGAGAAGACTATGAAGAGAAGACTTGTGCGAGACAAGACAGGTGTTGAGAAAAGCTGAAATATTCTAAGTACAAAATATTGAAGGAAGACAAGTTCGCGTAAAAAAAAGATATGTTCGTATTTAAAAAAGATATGAAGTCAATTACGTATCATAACTGAATAACCGACGGATTTAAAGAAAAACATCAAGGAGAAACAGGTTATGGAGTTAGTTATCGAGAAAAGGTTGTTGGATAACAAACTTATATTGAGATGAGAAGTCTATAAATAGTTGAAGACATTCAAACGTTGAGAACTATAGAAACTACTAAGTGCATACTGAAGAATTCAAAAGCAAGGAAACTCACAGAGTTCAAGCAAGTTTGAAGTTCAAAAAGGAAGCCCAGAAAAGACAAGTTTATTCAAGAAGAAGGTTACTACAAATAGAGAAGTTTTTCTTTATTGTTTTGTTTGTTAAAACAAAGTGCTAGTTACTTGTTAAAAAGCTAGTTGTTAGATCGGAAATATATCTGGTGATATAGTCAAAAAGATCGAAGTCTTATTTCTTGGGACTCAAAGCCACAAGATAGGTTAATAAAATTTCACGACTGGAGTTGTGAGAGTGGATGTAGACAAGTTGTCGAACCACTATAAATCTTGTGTTGTTTACTTACTGCATATATTTGTTGATTGATTGATTACTTGAATTGTTAATTTGATAAATCTGCAGAATAGACAAGTAAGGTGTTTTGTGTATAGTTGAGTATAATTGATATGACTCATAAACTGATAATCCGCATATAAAATCTATGATATTTTGAAAGATTTTAAAAGTCTATTCACCCCTCCCCTCTAGACTTTTCTAGCTTACTCAATCTTAAAACTCAACTTGGGACCAACAAGTGGTATCAGAGCAGTGGTTCTAACAGACTGTTGTTTCTTGATTACCTAAAAGACTTAGAGGGAAGTCTTTAGTGTCCAATCTGAATAAGATCCTATTATCTTACTTGATTTTCTCAATGTGCTACCTTTGATCAATCTGATATACATATACTGATTTCTTTCACAATGGCTATGGAAATAAACGCTAACAAATTGCCCAAGTTTTTTGTGCAAGATTATGATTATTGGAAACTCCGAATGGAAGCCATATTTAGTTCTATGCATGATCTGATGGTGTCCTTCATCAAGGAGGGACCAATCACAACAATGACGCTCAACACTGCTACTATCGAGCCATCCAAAGTTGTAGGCATACTCGTGCCTAAACCCAGGTCTGATCTTACCTCAGAAGAAATGAGACAAAATAATCTGGACAGCTTAGCAAAGAATTAAATTTTACATACTCTGCCTAATGAGTATCTAGGCAAAGTATTGAAATGTAAGGCTGCTAAAGATATGTGGGATAAGTTTGCTGTCCTTTGTGAAGGGACTACCCTGATCAAGGAAAACAAGTTGTCTACTGCTGTACAGAGATTTGAATCATTTAAAATGAAGACTTGCGAATCTATTGACCAACTAGATACTCGTTTTACCCGTATAATGAATGATCTTGATGTTTTGGGTAAGACTTATACTAATAGGGAGATCAATCTGAGAATTCTTAAGTCGTTAGACGAGAGGTGGAAGATGGTCAAGATGATCATCAAGACCAATTAAGATATTGATTCATGGTCTTCTGAAACTATGTTCCAAACACTTAAGGCCCATGAATTTGAGTTAGATGAGGATGACCCTGTAGCCAGTAGTGATAAGGAGAAAACAATTTCTAAGAATGTTGCCTTCAAAGCCTCTTCCTCTAGGAGCTCTAGATCAGATAAGTCTAAGTCCTCTAGCATAAAAGACGAGTTAGACAAGTCTGACCTTAGTCTTAAGGATCAGATGAGCTTGATAATTAGGAAGTTTGATAAGTTGAACAAGAGATATGGTAGATACAAACGTTTCTATAAGGACTATAGAGGTTCCAATGATAAGAACTCTTCTGGGACCAGATGGGACAGAAACTCTTCTGAAAGAAGGGATAAAGTCTCTAAAGAAAACAGAAGAGATAGGAACTCAGGTGATAGGAAAGATAGAAACTCTTCTGATAGACGAGATAAGAAGAGGGATCAATCTCCAAAGAAAAAGGCTACTAATGAACCTTTGTGTTATAACTGTGATAAGCCAGGTCATTACATCTACGAGTGTCCTGATCTTAGCTCGGAAAACAGAGAGGAAAGAAAAGTCAGACGTGATCGAAGATATGCCAAGGGTAAGAAGGCAATGTTGGCACATGATGACTCTGAAACGGAATTAGACGAGTTGCCTTCGTCTTCTTCGTGAAGCTCAGTCTAATATAGATCCTAATATAACTGTCCTAAACAAACGCTTGACAGAAGAGTTGAAACAACTCAAAGACAAGTGTGCGTTAACAGACAAGTTGTATCAAAACTTGTTAAACACCCAAGCTACTGAGACTAATGAATTCAATGTTTTAAAGAACAAGTGCAAGAAACTTGAAGAGCGCAATAAGTTCTTTGAGACGGAAGTCTTGAATCTAGACCTTAAACTAGCTGACTTGGTTAATTCCTCAAGGATTAATCAACAATTGTCAAATAGGTATAGGGCTCCAGATGATAAGACATGGTTGGGTGCTGAAATGCCCAGCTCGTCTACTCCTGTCATTAAGAACCCTACTGTTGCTAGTTCAATTTCTTTGACAAATGATAGAGGGAAAAGACCAATGGAATACGATAATGGAACAGAATCTAAGGCAAATGTACAAATACAATCTAAAAGCAAGATTCCGACTACCAAGAATGGTAAGAAGAATGTTGCTAATAGACAAGTACCGTTGGAATCCTGGTAGACCAAATCAGGTCAGATACGAGGATTGGTATCCACCGCAGACAAAACCTAAACAAGTACAAACTCGTTGGAATGAGCCTAGACCTCCTTTCATAAGGCAGTCTCAGCTCTACTCAACTAGGCCTAGGAAATCTATCTCGAATTATCGTACTCAGCCTGTCTTATATCCTCCACCTTTATCATATGACATCTTAAGTGAGGAAAGACCTAAACGGGTCTATAAACCGTATGGCCCAAATGCATATAAGCCTTATTCGAACTATCAAAGGCCAATGCCTACTCAAGTAGTGGTTAAGTCTAAAGGCTACCTCAAACGAGTAGACCAAAGGTCTGACGATAGATCAGATAAGGATAACAGGGTACTATTCTGTAACAATCATGGTAGAAATTTAAAGAGGTCTCATTTGTTTAAAACTCCTATGTACATATGGATTCCTCTTAATGCTACTCACCCCCCAGGAGCCCAATGAACAAGGAGGGTACCTAAATTATTAAATATCATCATTACACGGTCGACTCGACTTGTATAAGAAAGGTGGTTATGTAGGAGAAACTTGGTACATAGACAGTGGTTGTTCACACCACATGACTGGTACTAAGGCTCTTCTATCGAGCTACTACGAACAAGAAGGACCCAAGGTGATCTTTGGTGATAGCTCAACTGCTGTTACAAAAGGATTCAGATACATTAGAAATGGAGACGTGGAGATACAGGACGTATCCTACGTTGAAGGTTTGAAGTACAATATACTTTATGTTTCTCAATTTTGTGATCGTGGTTATAAGGTACAATTCAAAAGTTGCAAATGCGAGATCATTGATAAAAGGACCCATACTGTTCTGCTCGTCGGTGTCAGCCAAGGCAGCGTATACATTGTGAACTGGAATAGTTGTCCTAGGGATGCTTGCCTTCTTAATAAGAACCCTAAAGAGATTAGTTGGTTATGGCATATGAACTTTAAGGTGATTAATAAGATCGCAAGAGATTACCTCGTTGAAGGTATACCCAACGAAATCTCTTTCAAGTCACATGTGTGTGACGCTTTCCAGAAAGGTAAGCATGTAAAAGGTTCTTTCAAATCTATTCCTACACTCTCAACCTGTAGAGTCTTAGAACTTCTACATATGGATCTTCATGGTCCTATTACCCCTCCAACCTTGAATAGTAGAAGGTACACACTTGCTGTGGTAGACGACTATTCTAAATTTACTTGGGTAGTCTTCTTACACAAGAAGACTGATACACAAACTCTTCTACCTGATCTGTTGAAGAGGTTACAAGTTGAGAAAAGTCAGCCCATTATCAAGATTCGTAGTGATAAGGGGACTGAATTTATTAACTCATATATCAAAGAATTTTGTACTAAAAGTGGTATCCAGCACTTGACCAGTGCAGTCAGGACTCCACAACAAAATGGGGTAGCTGAATGAAGGAACAGAACACTCAAAGAAGCTTGTCGAACCATGATAACAGAGTATAACACTCCTCATAAATTTTGGGCAGAGGCAATCAACACTGCTTGCCATACCCAGAACAAAAGTGCTATCAATAAGGTACTTGGTAAGACACCATATGAGGTATGGAAAGGTAGAAAGCCTAGAGTATCATATTTTCATATATTCGGATGCAAGTGTTTCATCCATGATAATGGGAAAAGTAAGCTAAATACCTTTGATGCTAAGGCAGACGAGGGGATATTCTTAGGATATTCCTCTACGAGCAAAGCATTCAGAGTGTTTAACTACTCAACCCTTTGTGTGGAAGAAACACCACATGTTGTTTTCGATGAATCTATACAGGACTCGTCTACCAACCAGATCAGTAAGAAAGTAAGCAAGTTAAAACTTCAATCTGACGACGAACCAGAAGTGTACGAATCTGTATAAGCCTACAATCCATTCCTGAAAGTCCTCGAGTCAGATGACGAGGTGAAGGTAAGTGACAAAGGTAAGTCTACTAGACTAGTGGATATGCCTGCTCTAGTTGACTCGTCCACTCCTAATAAATCTACTAGTATAGATGATGTAGATATGCATGATGTTGTAGATGTCTTAGATGATGAAAGCGTGCCTGTTAAATCTAGAAAAACCTGGAAATCTGCTCATAAAAGTGATAATATAATAGCTGACTCTACTAAAGGTGTAAAGACTAGACGACAACTCCTTGAGTCGCAAGAACAGACTAGTTCATCTCTATTTTGCTGGTGCTGTTTCCTTTCATCTATCGAGCCTAAGACTTTAAAAGAACCCTTGGCTGATAGTAACTAGATCATCGCCATGCAAGATGAGTTGAATCAATTTGTTTGAAACGACGTCTGGGAACTTGTCGATAGAACGGAACACCATAATGTAGTTGACACTAGATGGATTTTCAAAAATAAGAAAGATGAGAATGATTTAGTTGTAAGAAATACGGCTAGACTAGTAGCTCAAGGTTACTCTCAAGCTGAAGGTATATATTATGATGAAACCTTCGCACTTGTTGCTAGACTAGAAGCCATAAGACTATTTCTTGCATATGCTGCTCATATGAAGTTTACTGTGTTTCAAATAGATGTTAAAAGTTCATTTCTTAACGGTATACTTGCTGAAGAAGTTTATGTAGAACAACCTCCCGGTTTCGAGGTCAAAGGAAATTAAGTGTACAGGTTAAAGAAAGCATTATACGGATTGAAACAAGCTTCAAGAGCCTGGTATGACACTCTCTCTCTCTTTCTACTTGATTTACGTGGATGATATCATTTTTGGTTCACCCAACAAAAGTATGAGTGAGAGCTTTTCGAAACTTATGCAAAGTAAATTTGAAATGTCTATGATGGGAGAAATGAATGAATTTCTTGGACTTCAAGTAAAACAGTATGATGAAGGCATATTCATTAATCAAGCCAAGTATACTCGTAATCTACTTGATAAGTATGGTATTAAAACCTGTAAAACTGTTGAAGTACCAATGCTACCCGTCTACCGCATGGATCCAGACGAAAGAGGTAAATGTGTCGATCAATCTTATTATCGTGGCTTAATTGGTTCTTTGCTGTACTTGACTGCCAGTAGACCGGACATAACATTCGCAGTGGGTGTGTGTGCTCGGTTTCAGGCCAACCCCAAGGAAAGTCATCTGGAATCTGCTAAAAGGATATTGAAATATCTGAAAGGAACCATTAATCGAGGATTATAGTATCCTACAGATGATAATCTATTCTTAAGTAGATATTCAGACTCGGACTTTGGTGGTTGCAGAATAGATAGGAAATCAACATCTGGCTCATGTCAATTCTTAGGTTCTAAACTCATTTCATGGTTTTCAAAGAAACAGACAAGTGTAGCAACGTCTACTATTGAAGCAGAGTACATGGCTGCAGGTAGTTGTTGTAGTCAGCTATTATGGTTAATGCAACAATTACGAGACTACAACATTGTAGAATCAAATGTACCAATATTCTGTGACTGTAATAGTGCTATTGCTATCACTCAAAACCCTGTTCTTCATACTAGATGTAAGCATGCAGATGTGAGACATCATTTTATTCGTGATCATGTTGAGAAGAAGAACATACGCATGGAAAAGATTCATACTGACATTCAGAGAGCTGATATTCTTACAAAACCATTATTTGAAGCACGATTTAGAGAGTTATGCATTAGCTTAGGATTGATTGATCTAGACCCTACTGGTGCATAGTACTGTACTAACTAGACAGGTACCCATACAAAAGATAAAGGCAGAATAGATGAGTTCAACATAGATAAGCTCACATTCATTCAGACTCGACTCGACTCAGGAAAAGCAAGGTCAGACAAGATGACCAAGCTATCCGATGAGGAAGTTGGTAAAGCTGAGGGTAATACTAGGGGAATATACATTTAAGGGGGAATCTATGATTTCTTAAATATCCTTATGTTGCCTCCTAAGTTTGTTAAAAGTCATCTTGATCGTAACCTTGACCATATGCTATGATTGATATAAATATATTTATTCTACTCTACTCCTCATATCCATACTCATGCGTCGATTGAGTTAGATAGGTACAGGAAGACGTTCGCTCATCAGACAGACAAGCACAGTCGAAGGGGGAACTCGCCTGGTGCAACATATGAACACTCAACTGTTCTGATGAACTCGAACAGATCAGATAAGATCATACATATTGTGTAAATCACTAAGTGTTTAGAAGTTAATTAAGGGTATTAATGTAATTTGAATTGCGAAAGTTTGGAAAACCTACAACTGGATTTATACACTCCATTTAATGAGGTGTATACACCCAGTTTCCCGCCTAAACCTACTGACCTAGGTTAGATGAGTACACTCTTCTTTCCTAACCAATAGCAAAGGCGGATTCCAAATTTTACAATATAAATACACATAATATTCTCGATTACAGTAATGAATTCCAAAGGTTTTAATCCTACCGTTGGATCGCTGAAATCGATCTACACCACTCATTCAAAAACCCCAAATTCATAAAACCCTCATTCCTAAAATTACTCCCCACGTTTACTCAACTTTCCTACTTTCAAGCACTCAATCCTTGTATTCTACTTATCTTCTGTGTTTGAAACCTACTCTACTACTATCGAAAATGTCTGTTGTTTCAATTTTCGATGCGGAAACTAACATGCAGGCTAGGTTTGATATCGGAAAGTATGCCGCTGAAGGCAAGGTGCATGTGGAGAGTTCAGCGTTCTTCAAGGGGAGGCACACTGAAGACAACAAGGAGATTCTTATCAAGTGTTTCAAATGTGGGTTGAAGCCATTCCTGGAAGCTGTTCCAAAAGTTGTTTATGAAGAAGAAGTCTTGGAGTTCTATGCTATTGCCACTCACAGAGGCGAGTACATAGAAGCATTTGTTGGTGGAAAGCGAATCAAGTTATCTAAAGAGGTGCTCGAGGATACATTTGATTTGAAGCAGGGTTCAATCGATGTCGAACTCTATGCTTCTGGTTGAGAGCTCAGATATCTCAGTATCTTTTATGGCAAGAAATTGAAGTTGAACAATGATGGCAAAGTTCCGGCAGTAAAGAAGAAGCAATTATTGCCAAAGTACAAGATCCTACTCGACATTGCAAGCAAGATGTTGCTTGGTGTCACTGGAAGCTATGATACGGTCACTCAACAAAAGACGAGAGTGATGGCTGCGATTTATGATGGAATCACGGAAAGAAATTGGCAAAAATTGTTCATGGACAGATTGATGTATTTTGCGAAATATGTAAAGGTGGACAGTGAATCGAGAGAATGGATGGTAAGTGTGATTTGTCGTGAGATTGCTCAAATTTGTGGGTGAATTATGCGCTAGATATCAAGAAATTCTTACAACTTTCGTGTAATCATGAGCTAATTGTTAGATATGTTGATACATGAATGTTTTGTTTGATTTTTAGGAAAGCAAGGAGTTTCGAAGTAAATCACGAGAAATCCAGCCGTTGGATCGTGTCAAATATGCAACCACATTAAAGGAATCGAAGAGAGGATCTTAACAAGACAAGAATCAAGCCGATCGGACCTCCGGATCAAAAGTTATGCCCAAAGCAAAAGCAAGGACAGAGTGCCACTCGGCCGAGTGAGCCCAACTCGGCCGAGTCGGGCCAAAACTGCAAATTTCGATTTTTTGAACACTCGGTCGAGTGAGACAACTCGGCCGAATCTGAGAGTTTCAGCAAGACTGCACACTCGGCCGAGTGAGCCAACTCGGCCGAGTCACGGGTTGACAAAAGCGTGGCACGCTTTTTAAAGTGCTCCACTCGGCCGAGTGACCCTAACTCGGCCGAGTCACAGAGAAAATTTGCCCCACTTCGTTTTTGACCTAGGGACACGTGCCAAGCTCAAGGGGGAGGGTATAAAAGGCCACAAGTCTATTTTTCAAGAGGAGGCAGCCATTGGAACACCACTCAAGCTCCCCAAATCCAAATTTCACCATCATTTGCTTGTTTTTCTTAGTTTAGCTATAGAATTGAGTTAATTTCCTTAGTTTAGTTGTTATTGAGAGTTGTAATTTCATTTTCAAGCAAGGATTGAAGACTCCATTGAAGCACTTTAAGGTTTTTGTCTACATTTTCAATCAAAGAGGTGATACCTTTACTTTTATTCAAGAATTTTGTGTTATTAAGCATGGGTTTGTTGTTTATCTCTCTTTTCTTCCTTACTTTCATTAAATTAGCCATGGGCTAAACAAATTGGTGTTTGGGTGTTGTAGAATTGTGATGGAATTAATGTTTTAGCTTGATTTCAATTGTGGAATTCATTGGTAGGTTTATTGGTTAGGTTTATGGGTTTTGAGAGATCATTTTACAAGAACTCAATTATTAGGTTGTATTAGAAGCTCGATAAATGCAACGAGAGTTGGTTAATCGGGGTAGATAGTATAATCGAGGGTTGGGAATTGAGTGAATGAGTTAATATTGGTTTATCGCAACGAGAGTTGGGTAAATTTCATTAGAACCCCATTTATCTACATTAATTTCTTTAATTAACATTTAAGTGATTAGTGAGAAGGCCATAGGAGCTTGGTTGTTAGTATTCAAGTGGAAAAGCATAACTAGGGATTAGTTTAGTATAATTTAGGTAGAGTCGAACCCCCTAGTCGTGTGATTACCCGAGTAAGAAACCTTCTATTCATCCTCTCGATCCTAGGTGCTTTGCTCGATATATGCCTTAGCGATCGCTTCTACCAAATTCCATCCAATGAATTACACATAGAATTCGACTATTAACATCGATTCCACACAAAGACGAACACCCGAACACTACCTCTCTCCACTTGATTTATATCATTATCTCTTTAGTTATTTGCTTATCATAATTGTTAATTGAGAATTTCATTTACATTTCTTAGCACAAACCATGAATTTCCACTATATTCAAAGATCAATGCATAGCACTAAGGCTACTTTTACAATCTAGTCCCACGGATCGATAATTTAACCGGGCCTTGCTTTTATTACACACGAACCTCTTATACTTGAGGGGAACGTGTTGGTAAAAACACGTGTCAAGTTTTTGGCGCCGCTGTCGGAGACTAGTTTTGTTTTTAAGTAACTTAGTGTTTGTTGGTCTTGAGTACTAGTGATTTTATTTTCTTGTTAGTAAGTTCTTTGTTTGTCTTGTCTTTGGAAATTGATACTTGGTTGATTCTATAGGTGCATGAACACAAGAGGAAGTGGGATTGATCCAATTCATATTGCTTTGGAAATTGAAGCTACCGCTAGAAGAAGAAATCGAGATCGGAATCAAAGACTTGAACAAGAGAGAGAAATGGTGGAGAACCAAGGAAACAACAACAATCAAAACATCATTCACCCTCCGGTCGACAACCGAGTCATTGGAGCGGGGAATGAGGGTGGAGTCGGAAATGAGGAAGAGAGAACCATTCGGGATTATTTTGAACCCCCGGTTCAAAGGTACTATGATGGGATCGAGCGCCCTCCTATTGCGCCCAACAACTTCGAAATTAGCCCGAGTCTAATTCGAATGCTAGAGAAAAGGCAATTTGGAGGTGAGCCACTTGAAGATCCCAATCAACACTTGTCCCGATTCTTGGAGTATGCGGAGACGGTCAAGATCAATGGGGTACATGAGGATACTTTGAAGATGAGGCTTTTTTCTTTCACCTTGAAAGATAAAGCTAAGGAATGGCTTACCTCAATGATCAACAACCGAGTGACCACATGGGACGAGCTAAGCAAGAGGGTCTTATTGAAGTTCTTCCCTCCATCCAAGACTCTTCAATGCAAAACCGAGATTACCCAATTTCTCCAAAGGGAGAATGAAAGCATTTATAGTGCATGGGAGAGATTCCAAAGTCTTTTGAGGAGGTGTCCTCAACATGGGTTTGCGGAAGAGCAAACAATTAGCTTTTTCTATAATGGATTGGGGCTCTCTTCAAGGCAATACATTGATGCATCCGCGGGTGGGCAATTGTTTGCAAAGAGTGCAAGAGTAGCAAAGGAAATCATTGAAGCAATTGCTACAAACACCTACGATTGGCCTATGGATGGAAATAGACCCAATAGAGTTGCTCAAATTGGGAATAACTCTACATCATTGGGTGATACAATCAAGATGCTCTTGGACAAGGTTGAGTTAATGGATAACAATTAAAGGAGAGAAAACTTTGGTGGAGGAATGGAATTGCCCAACATGTTGAACCAAGTTGAGGATGCTAACTACATGGGGAGGCCCCAATACCAACAAGGGAATTTTCACCAACAATTCCCAAACCAAGCTCCTAATCAAAACCGTTTCCAACAACATGCCCAAGCCCAATTCCAAGGAAATCCTCCTTACAATCCAAATGCTCGAAAATATGAAAACTTCTCTTATGGAAATCCTAAAGCCGCTCTCACTCTCCCTCCGGGATTTGATCCGGGTGCTCGTGCACCAAACAATGAGGGGAGACCACATTTGGAAGACTTGTTGACTACCTTCATAGCTCAAAATAATCAAACTACGGCTCAACAAAACCAAAAGATAGAGAGATTGGATGAACAAATGCTCTCATTGGTTAATCAAATGAAGAAAATGGAGTTTCACATGAGCCAAATTGCTTCTTCGAGTGGGGGAAATCAAAAAGGCAAGTTCCCTTCTACTACGGAGGCAAATCCTAGAGAGAATTGTATGGCAATTAATCTCCGTAGTGGCACTCAATACGAGAGACCAAGCATGCCAAATGAAGACGAAGATGGAGAATTGAGGATAAGAGAAGGGATGGAGAAAGAAGAGAAGAAAGAAGAAAGGATACCTAAGTGGAAGAAAGCTAAGGAAGCAAGAGAAGCAAAGTATGAAGAGAAGATAGAGTGTGATGGGTGGGGAGTTCCAAAAACACTTGTTCCACCACCATTTCCCCAACGGTTTATGAGAAAGAAGCTCGATGAGAAATTTGGAAAGTTTCTTGAAATTTTCAAGAAAGTCACCGTTAATGTACCCTTCTTGGAGGCTCTTGAGGAGATGCCCACTTATGCAAAATTTATGAAAGAGATTCTTTCAAAGAAAAGAAAAGTGGAAGAATGTGAGACGGTGAATCTTCCTATGGAATGTAGTGCTTTAATCCAAAAGAGTCTCCCTCAAAAGTTGAAAGACCCCGGGAGCTTCACATTGGTATGTGAGTTGGGCAATGGAGAAAAGAAGAAAGCTCTTTGTGATCTTGGAGCTAGCATAAATTTGATGCCCCTCTCAATGTATGATCGTTTGAAGCTTGGAAGTATGAAGCCAACCAACATGACTCTACAATTGGCGGATCGTTCCATAGTTTATCCGGAAGGGGTTGTAGAAGATGTAGTGGTGAAAGTGGATAAATTTAACTTTCATGCCGATTTTGTGGTGATGAATATGGAAGAAGACCCCGAAATTCCTTTGATATTGGGGAGACCATTCTTAGCTACGGGGGGAGCAACAATTGATGTGAAAGATGGAGAGATCAAGTTGAAAGTGGATGAGGAGGAAGTGACATTTGTAATGAAGGATATGAAAAATTCCTCAAACTCAAACTCAAGCATAAGCAATGCTATACTCTCCACTTCTCAAATTCTTAATGATTCACATTGTTCTAACAAATCTTGTGTTACTAATATTAACTTTCTTTGTGGCCTAGGAAGAAAAGTTAAGAAAAGAGTTGATCCAAGCTCGAAAGTTCTAAAGAAGAAAGCGAAGGATTGGTATGACAAGAAGAAGAAAATGAAGAACAAAGCAAAGAAGCACCACTATGCTTCTTCTTCAAAAGAAGTTGGTGGTGTTAAGATGAAAGAGGAAGTTTGAACTCTATAAGTTCCGTCCGGCTTGAAGACGTTAAACTTAGCGCTAAATGGGAGGCAACCCATTTTTACTTGCTTTCATAGTGTAGTTTTCTTTTATGTTGTTAGATGATGCTTTTGATGGTGGGTGAGTTTGATTTTTGTAGGTACATTCATATGGACGTATTGCCAAGTGGTTGAAGAAATGGAAGTGGAATCATTGAAGAAATGGAGTGAGAAAAAGAAAAGGAGGTGATAGCCATCATGGAAGGTACACCCTTTCCCAGACTTGGATTGCTTAGCAATTCTCAAGTTTTGGGAGGGGGGGGGTAGGGATTTTTTTATTTTATTTTTGTACTTGGAGTTTATTGCATATGAGCACATGCAAGTGGTGATTGAGATTTACTTAGAATATTGGATTGTTGTGTGCTCTTGATTGATTTTCATGATGGTGAAATTATGTGTGATATAGTGTTGATTGTGAATTAATTTTGGATTATGGGTGAATGTTGATTGAATGATTGGTGTTGTGAGATTCTATGTGATGAAAGTTGACTCATGGATGAACTTACCTTTTGAATGTGTGTTGTGAGAAGAACTAGGCTTATGATGATGCTTGTATTCACATCTTTGAAAACCCGGTGAGAATTGATCCTTGAACCAATCATGATCCGGTTGTTTATTTGAGAGTGGATTGATCATTGTCCATAATTCTAGAACTTGCCATACATCTTGCTTGAAACCACAAGTGTGTGAAACAATGGAATATGATTTAGGCCATCTTTTGTTATTAATAGTCACTTAGCCAAATATTCCCATACCAAAGAGAAATTTCCGTAGTTAGCCAATTTGAGCCTTAAAACTTCATCTTTTGGCAACCTACAATGTTTAACCTCTTGAATTTTATAAGCCTTTGCCCTTTACGAGTGGAGGACAAGTGAAAAGTGGAAAAACATGAGTTTTGATTGATATGTGTGTGGGGTGTTTGAGCAAAGAAACAAAGAAAAGATGAGAAACAAAAGAAAAGGATAAGAAAATGGGAGCCCCTAGAAAAGAAAGTGAAAAGAATGAAAAATAAAAAATTCAAAGAGGGGATCTCCCAAAAACATGTGCTTAAGAGCAAAAGTGGACTCTTGAAAGAAACAAAGGAAGAAAATTCTTGAGAATGAAAAGAAAAGTGAGGATGATGGATGGTTTGTTTTGAATGAAATGAGAAAAATGAAAGAAAAAAAAATTGTTCGTTGTCCTCCACTAGTCGAGTCACATTTTCCAAATTCTTCCCACCGTTTCCAAAGAGCCAACGTTACGTCCAAATCAAAGTCCTTTTGATCCTATTGTGAAGCATAACAAAGTGGTAGATAGATGAGATTTGTGGCAAGCTTATGGTGATTATGTGATGTGATTCAATTGATGAGTGAAAGCATAACCTAAATTTACTTGTGTGAATGAGAGAAACACTTCTTGTGAGGATTGTGAATCAAGTGCTTGATTTTGCTTTGTTTTAATCACAACTTACATGAAGTTGGTAGGGGAGTTCATGGTTGATAATGGTTCATTGGAAGCTCACTTGATCATATCATTGCTTTAATTGAATCTATAGTTCAAATTCTTCACAATCACTCTCCTTTGTTCTTTTCTTTCTTTGCTTGGGGACAAGCAAGTCTTTAAGTTTGGGGGGGGGGGGTGATTTGTCGTGAGATTGCTCGAATTTGTGGGTGAATTATGCGCTAGATATCAAGAAATTCTTACAACTTTCGTGTAATCATGAGCTAATTGTTAGATATGTTGATACATGAATGTTTTGTTTGATTTTTAGGAAAGCAAGGAGTTTCGAAGCAAATTACGAGAAATCCAGCCGTTGGATCGTGTCAAATATGCAACCACATGAAAGGAATCGAAGAGAGGATCTTAACAAGACAAGAATCAAGCCGATTGGACCTCCGGATCAAAAGTTATGCCCAAAGCAAAAGCAAGGACAGAGTGCCACTCGGCCGAGTGAGCCCAACTCGGCCAAGTCGGGCCAAAACTGCAAATTTCGATTTTTTGAACACTCGGTCGAGTGAGACAACTCGGCCGAATCTGAGAGTTTCAGCAAGACTGCACACTAGGCCGAGTGAGCCAACTCGGCCGAGTCACGGGTTGACAAAAGCGTGGCACGCTTTTTAAAGTGCTCCACTCGGCCGAGTGACCCTAACTCGGCCGAGTCACAGAGAAAATTTGCCCCACTTCGTTTTTGACCTAGGGACACGTGCCAAGCTCAAGGGGGAGGGTATAAAAGGCCACAAGTTTGTTTTTCAAGAGGAGGCAGCCATTGGAACACCACTCAAGCTCCCCAAATCCAAATTTCACCATCATTTGCTTGTTTTTCTTAGTTTAGCTATAGAATTGAGTTAATTTCCTTAGTTTAGTTGTTATTGAGAGTTGTAATTTCATTTTCAAGTAGGGATTGAAGACTCCATTGAAGCACTTTAAGGTTTTTGTCTACATTTTCAATCAAAGAGGTGATACCTTTACTTTTATTCAAGAATTTTGTGTTATTAAGCATGGGTTTGTTGTTTATCTCTCTTTTCTTCCTTAATTTCATTAAATTAGCCATGGGCTAAACAAATTGGTGTTTGGGTGTTGTAGAATTGTGATGGAATTAATGTTTTAGCTTGATTTCAATTGTGGAATTCATTGGTAGGTTTATTGGTTAGGTTTATGGGTTTTGAGAGATCATTTTACAAGAACTCAATTATTAGGTTGTATTAGAAGCTCGATAAATGCAACGAGAGTTGGTTAATCGGGGTAGATAGTATAATCGAGGGTTGGGAATTGAGTGAATGAGTTAATATTGGTTTATCGCAACGAGAGTTGGGTAAATTTCATTAGAACCCCATTTATCTACATTAATTTCTTTAATTAACATTTAAGTGATTAGTGAGAAGGTCATAGGAGCTTGGTTGTTAGTATTCAAGTGGAAAAGCATAACTAGGGATTAGTTTAGTATAATTTAGGTAGAGTCGAACCCCCTAGTCGTGTGATTACCCGAGTAAGAAACCTTTTATTCATCCTCTCGATCCTAGGTGCTTTGCTTGATATATGCCTTAGCGATCGCTTCTACCAAATTCCATCCAATGAATTACACATAGAATTCGACTATTAACATCGATTCCACACAAAGACGAACACCCGAACACTACCTCTCTCCACTTGATTTATATCATTATCTCTTTAGTTATTTGCTTATCATAATTGTTAATTGAGAATTTCAATTACATTTCTTAGCACAAACCATGAATTTCCACTATATTCAAAGATCAATGCATAGCACTAAGGCTACTTTTACAATCTAGTCCCACGGATCGATAATTTAACCGGGCCTTGCTTTTATTACACACGAACCTCTTATACTTGAGGGGAACGTGTTGGTAAAAACACGTGTCAAAGTGCTACTGTTAGCTTTGGGAACAAGCTAAGTATTCTCCTACCCGTCTTGTTGCCAACCAAGAAGAATTGGAGTAAGGGCAAGCCTTTTTACGTCTTGAAATATTACTTGAAGAAGGATTCTATTGATTGACAGACGAAGGGCAGGATTGAAGAAAGAAAACAGATCAAGATCAATCCGAGAGATGCCATGATAGAGCCTGAATCGTCAAGTGAAGAATCAGACAAGGAAGTGCAAGAAGGTGGAACCAGTGGAGCACTGGTTGAGTATGTGTCAAACGAGGCTATGATCGATCCTGTTGAGGATTCTGAAGAGACTGAAACAGATGAGTCTTCAGAAGAAGAGATGGAGACTGAATAAGAGTATAATGCGAGAGTTAACAGGATTTTGGAAACTCTACCTTCTCCTCAAGCACCTTCTCTTACTCGTCTGGTGGCTAAGTCTAGTGCTTCGCCAGCCAAAAAGGCAAAAACGGTTAGTACTTCTACTGTTTCTGCACCTATGCTATCTCCTCCATCTATTCTGATCAAAACCAAGGCAAGAACACTACGTTCTCGTGTTAAGCCTGATCCCATAGCCCCTCTGAAGTTTGTGCAACACCTTAGCTCTTTGTTAACCCAAGACATTACTATATTTGCATCAGCTGATACTTCGACAGCTCATATACTAATCCAAGACACATTACAGCCTCCAGAAACCACCACCCAAAATTTATCCCTACCCACAACAGAAAATGTTGACCCACCTAACCCATCTGTTTCGGGAACATCCACAAGCTGGCACTTCGGCTACTGAGCTGAGGACCCCACTCACTCAGACCCCTCCCAAAAACAGATTTGAATCCCTGGTCGACTATCCAATGTGTATGTGCGAAAAGAGGTTGCGTGCACAAATGACCAGAAACCTCAAGAAGATTCTACCATCAGTAGAGATCGATAAGACTTCAGAGACGTATGAGAAACTGATCAGAATATGCACATGGGTTGTTGAGGTGATCTTAGGCATGGGTGGAATCGCAAGCTTTCAAGATTTGGAGATGGAACAATAAGAAAATAGTGGAGTGAAGAGTCACAATGATCTACTATCTTTTGAGGCCTTGACTGCTCTTGTCAAGAGGATGTTGAATGTTCCAGACGAAGTCATTCTAATGAAAGAAATTGAGGAATCGACTAAGTCAATTGAAAAAGTGGATGCCAGTGTTCAAGTTTCGGAAGACGAGTAGTTGATGATGGAAACTGAACAAGAAGAGTTGGTTACTTCTGATCCGAGAAGTGAGCTGGAGAATCCATCAGATCAGTTGAGAGGATTAGTGTTCAAATTTCAAGTTGAACATGCTCACAGCCCGAGAACTGATGTTGGGCAGATCACAAGAGAAGTAGAACCTACATTCCCTGCGGAAAAATGTGCTTATGTTGCGAAATTGGCTACTATGGTGAAGAAGGATTCTGATGAAGCTGAAAGAAGAATTAAAGCTGCAAGGTTAACTATCGTTCCTTACTCTCCTCCATTAAATCTAAAAGCTCTAGCAGGAAGTATTCTACCAGTAGAAGAAGACGAGGTCGTGTCTACTAAGTCAGAGTTAAAATTGGTAGAAGTTCAAGTTGCTGATGAAACAATGGAAGATATTGTTGCTGAAGATGTTCAAACAACGATTGCTACTGAAGCGTCTATAGACCAGTTGAAAGATGATCTAAGACAAGTGGTGAAATCAACAATAGATGAGTTATTGAAGGCTGATGTGAAGAAAGTGCTACAAGAACAGAACAGTTCGCTTATAACTGATTGAAAGTGATGATAATGAAAGAGGTTAAACAACTCGATGCTGCTCTTCGACAAGAGATGTGTAATATCCCTAAGTTTTTAGTATATTTAAAATTAAATTATGTGCTCAATTTATTTTAAAGATTATATTATAATTCATAATATTTTGAGATTTAATATTTGAAAGCCCATTTAAATCAAGTCTATTATGATTTAAATATATTTTTAAGCCCAAGCCCAATTTTAAAATACCCATATATATTGGCTTTTGCCCTAGATTTACAGAGACCACTCACAAAATTCCTTTACCGTGAGAAAAAGCACCTCCAAATGGCAGCGCTTGTTCATCCTCTTTGCTAAGTCATCAATTGTGACTCTTCTTGTCTATCAGTAACTATCTTTACCCTCTTGGATTTAATCTTTAATCTACTCTATGTTATTTATGCTGCTTTCGTTGCTTTCGTACTTCTCAATATGTGTAGTTATACTAATGTCATGCTACTTTTATGAAACTATTAAGTCATGTTTTGGTAAAAGCCGCAAGCTGTATTAGTCAAACCAATTTTGCAAAACATAAATGAATTTGGTTGTTTCCATATTTTGAATGGTCTGCGATAAATCCTTTTCTTTAAAACATTTCAAAGTCCCTAAATTTTCAACAAGTATTCTCGACAACAATCACTATATTTAAGTTCTAAATCTTTAATTTCCAATTATTTTGCTAAGAATATTATGTTAAATCTCTTGTACATATGCTTGTAAATCCCAAATCAAAGTGCTCAGCTTTTATAAATCTCAATATGTAATGAGTTGTTTATATATAAGTCAGACACGTGTATTTGATATGCTACATTTACTATTTAAAATATTTGAGATGAATATTGTAATTTCAAAGTTGTAGTATATAACTATATATTGGTGCAGTAGATGTTTGTGATAGTATAATAATTTATGGAATAATAATTGTGTATTGAGATTTATGATCTAAGTAGACTTAATTTTATGTTAGGTGACGGTAATCGTGAGGAGTAAGCTTTGAGACTATTGCTTTCGCGCCATTCGTTTTGAGGTGGGGATTTCTACTTATTTGTTTGTCACTATTAAATGCGATCTATGATTTTATTGTTACTTATGTGAATTATGTATTGAAAAATATCGAGAAGTTGAGAAGTAGGTCATTTGACCTTTATAAACGAGAAGTTGAGACAAACAGGTCATTTGACCTTTATAAACGAGAAGTTGAGAAATACAGGTCATCTGACCTTTATAAACGAGAAGTTGAGAAGTAGGTCTTATGACCTTTATAAACGAGAAGTTGAGAAGTGGCAATACATTAAATGCATATTTACATTTGTGGTAATTTAATTGCTTATCTTATTTAGTTTTGACAAGCTTATCCCCACTGAGCTATGGTTTGCTCACCCCCTTCTTATTTCACACTTTTCAGATTGAGAGCCGACGTGGTACGCTGGAGGATGCATGGCACAAGAATTTTATGAATTACTTATTTATCATGTTTATTTTTATTTAAAGATGACTTTAGTGCTATTCTGGTCTTATTTATATGTTTAGTAACAAGTTTTACTTTGGTTATGTTTTAAAATTTTCTATAAAGTGTAGTCAAAAGGGGAAATTTACTTTAAAAAAACTTTTGTTATCTCTTAGAAGTAAAGTTGTTCATGCCTTAGAAATATAGTTGAACTAAAGATTTCCTCTTAAATACTATGAAAACTCTTTTTAATTAAAATGCTCATTTATGGAAATTGGGGCGTGACAAGATGTTTAATCAGTTGGAAACATTTCTACAGAATCAAGTTGAATATTTTGAGAAGAGTTTTGTTGATTTTGCGAGAGTTCTGGCAAGAGAATCAAAGAAGATGGAAAGAGTCTACAGGACTAAGATTGAAATTGAAGATGAGCAAAGACGAGAGGCATATGCTCAATTGCAAGAGGCCAGACAGCAGCTTGAAGAGATGAAAGTTCAGAACACAAAATTAAGGTTAACTGCTACTCATTTCAAGAATGAATTTACTCTAACCTCTAAGAAACTCAAGTACACTGCTGATCGACTAGAGAAGATTAGTCAAGATGAAAGTCATTAGAATCAGATTGAGAAGGCTACTAATCTGATGAGGCAGGATGTACAAGATGAGATGACCAGGTTTACTTCTTTGTTCACCTTGAAGGCAAGTGATGAAGCCAAAAAGGGGGAAGAAGTGGAAGAAGTAAAAGATCAAGAGGTTGAAATTCAAACTGAAAATCAGCAAGAGCAAAGTCGACCTAGGAGAGGAAGACTAGTAAAGGCTCATGAGAAAGAACAGTTAAGTGCTGAAGAACAGTTAAGACTTGCTAAAGGCAAAGGCAAGGTCAGTGAAGAAAAGGTTCAGACTAGAAGAGTAAAGCGAAAGCTTGAGATCAGAGAACCAAAAGTGAAGGAGTCAATAGGTCAGATATTAGTTGATATTGATGCTGAAGAAATTCACAAAAGGCAAAAGATTGAAGATGATCGTTATGCTAACAAGAAAGTGTTAGGAAAACACATCAAGAAGTTGCAAGACAGCAAAGCAAACCCAGATGAGATTGAAGATGCTCTCATTCATTGATGTTGAGCATAATGACATTTGGCAAAATGTTAAGAAGAAATGGGAGATTGCTCATTGGATTATAACGAGATATGGATATATATCTGTGAAAGATGAGTTGTTCGTAACTTTTGAGAAGTTCATGGAAGCAGAAGACATTGATCTATGGAATTTGATCATGAGAATTGCTACTGTTGTTGGGTATAATATTCTATCTCCAGAATTTCCTAAGTGGGAAACTCCTATGCTTGGATCTGGTAAAAGAATCGACTTCAATGCTATCAAGAAGTTCGAAAAGAAAGTCTTAGAAGATGTGAATATTGAAAATGAAGATCATATCTATGAGATTCATAGAAGAATTCTCGATGCATTTCAAGTTCCAGACGAAGAAGCAAGAACACCTAGTGGTGGAAGCATGGATTGAAGACTGTAAGTTTGTTTACTCTACTTATTTCATTTTGTTAAGTATTTGTAATCGTTCTAATCTTATGAATGAAAAGAACAAGATGTTTTGATGTTTAATATAAGATAACTACTTAACTGATCTATTTACTTATAATAATTCAAGGAGTTTTGGCTTCATCAAAAAGGGGGGAAATTGTTGGGATATGAATCCTAAAGACAAGTCCTAGTTGATGAAAGTGTAGTTTTGATAAGCCAAAAAGAGAACTTGAATATATTCTAAGTGTTGAAGTGATCTGTTATGGAAGCCGTCTTGTATGGAACAAGATCAGATGAGTACTAAGTAATACTGAAATAAACTAAGTATTGAAAAGAACTGTTTACTATAGGATTTCATGATAAGCTATAATCGTTGTATAGAAGCTTATGTTTATGTTTATATTGATGTAATAGTTTATAAGATGACTAAGCTATTTTATAAAGCTTAAAGTAATGTAATAGTCTAGATAGATTAGTTGATAGAACAATCTGAAGTTCTACAAGACAAGAAGAGAAGACTATGAAGAGAAGACTTGTGCGAGACAAGACAGGTGCTGAGAAAAGCTGAAATATTCTAAGTACAGAATATTGAAGGAAGACAAGTTCGCGTAAAGAAAGATATGTTCGTATTTAAAAAAGATATGAAGTCAGTTACGTATCATAACTGAATAACCGACGGATTTAAAGAAAAACATCAAGGAGAAACAGGTTATGGAGTTAGTTATCAAGAAAATGTTGTTAGATAACAAACTTATCTTGAGATGAGAAGTCTATAAATAGTTGAAGACATTCAAACGTTGAAAACTACTGAAACTACTAAGTGCATACTGAAGAATTCAAAAGCAAGGAAACTCACAGAGTTCAAGCAAGTTTGAAGTTCAAGAAGGAAGCCCAGAAAAGACAAGTTTATTCAAGAAGAATGCTACTGCAAATAGAGAAGTTTTTCTTTATTGTTTTGTTTGTTAAAACAAGGTGCTAGTTACTTGTTAAAAAGCTAGTTGTTAGATCGAAGATATATCTGGTGATATAGTCGAAAAGATCGAAGTCTTATTTCTTGGGACTCAAAGCCACAAGACAAGTTAATAAAATTTCACGACTAGAGTTGTGAGAGTGGATGTAGACAAGTTGTCGAACCACTATAAATCTTGTGTTGTTTACTTACTGCATATATTTGTTGATTGATTGATTACTTGAATTGTTAATTTGATAAATCTGCAGAATAGACAAGTAAGGTGTTTTGTGTATAGTTGAGTATAATTGACAGGGCTCATAAACTAATATTCCGCATATAAAATCTCGGATATTTTGAAAGATTTTATAAGTCTATTCACCCCTCCCCTCTAGACTTTTCTAGCTTACTCAATCTTAAAACTCAACTTGGGACCAACATGTTTTAAACCAAGCATTTATTGTTTATTATACACTCCATTTTAACATTTCTAATCTCCTTATTTTCTCATTTCAATCTTTGAGTATGTCATTTACTATTTATATATTATCGCCAGTTAAATATTGATAGGTATGTATGGTATGAATTATAACAATATTTAGATATACAGGAATGATGTTAAACGAGATGTATTTTATTATATAAATTATAACATATTAGTTATCTAAAAGGAAATCCTTGCTACCTAATTTAAATGAATGACCATATTACATTAAATTGTCTATTTAAACAAATATATTTTTACATAATTTTAATACAACATATTGTTCAAATATTATACATGTATCCAAAAAATATTAATTAATGTTATTAAATATGTTGTTAATGATATATAATTAAATGGATTAAAGTTGCCTATATATTTGTAACAAATTTCTGCTGTATGCTTACAAAATATGAGTATTTTATTAATTTTAGTCAATATGGTATGATGTCTGTATGAAATTTAATGTTCATTATCTTTTCATTTAAACAATAATTTAACAAATTTACAGTTAGCATCTATCAAAATATTTAGAATTTATCTATTACATTAATTATTTCATATAAATAAAAAGTAAAATAAAAAGTTCTCATATAATTGTCATAAACAATGATACGGGTAATAATTAAAATATAAATGTAGGAAAAACAATTGTATATCAAAACAAGTAAAAAATGCAAGAAGAAATAATTATGAGCGCAAAGTCCCCTGAGGAGATACAAGGCTTTCAACATACTTGTAGGTATCAATAGAAATCTCTGAATTTATATCTACAATCATGCACTCTTCACTTGTTGCTAAATCGTATGAGTAGAACGAACCTGCTGGATCATTCCTGAACATAATCTTTTTATGAGTATTGTTTTTTTTTTTTTTTTTTTTTTTTAAGTCTCGGGTATCCGGTCTAAGGCCGACTAATCCCGGGGGACCAATCCCACCGCCCACTTGCGGGGGTCCTGTTTAAAGCCAGAGCTTTGCGCTCTGTATGGACATGGCCCCATAGAAAATAAATTTATGAGTATTGTTAATGAAGTGTATATGCACGAGTTTATAATTAAGGGGTAGCATTCCCATTTTCGAAATAGTAAACTTCTTCCAAGTTGACCCCGTAGTTGAATACGACATCACCTGCATTTCAAAATTATATTTTCTTGTTCCACAGTTATCTACAATGTGTCGATCCCCATATACGGCTAGGCTATTATCATATAACATCTCCACAACTAACGACCATGCTTCACATTCGTATTCAGGTAGTTTTATCAACCTATAACTCTTATCACTATAGTCGAAAGTTGCAATTGTATAAATCCCATATCCTTCATAAATCTTCCAATGAAAAACTCCGCCAACAAAGTGTGCATTGCATCATAGCGGGTGTTTGTATGGAAATGTGTATAATGAAACCCAAGTGTATGAATTTATAGAGTATAAATTCACTACGCTTTGAAAAGCACTATATGACCAAAATCTTGTGAATCTCATTATTAAATAATCATTCGTAGCACTATCATAACCCAATCCAAAAAACACTAATGCATTTCTAAACCCAGATGGAAATTTTATATTCGAATTAGGTATTATTAAAGTTTGATTTGTAAATGGATTAACCAATGTGTAAATATCATCTAAATCACAAAATAAAACTAACCCATTATAGCTTCCAAGTACCCCATAATCTTCCGCATTGACAATTTCCGAACGTCTGTGCGTCTCAACACCATTGACAACGTGGGTTACGTAGCATACCGGAGGATATGCAACACGTTTTTTATGAATCAAGGAAAATATATTTCCAGACTTCATGTTACGTAAGTGATGTTCAACGAAAGAACTAGAAGAGATTAAAACATCCCATCCTTTGGAAACACATTTGAAATTTCTTATATACCTTCCTGAGATTCTTTCCAAAATACCAGTTGTTAATTCATCGGGTATGATGTCGATTAGCCTTGACATAATAATTTTAATTTATATATATAAGACAAGGATCAATGTACTCTATAAGCCCTAGTTTATGTGGGTATATATATAGTACAATGGCAATATAAAAAGTAATAATGATAATAATTATTATAATTAATTACAACATTTTAATTAGAATCAATGTGTCGAATGACGTTCATGTTCCATATTAATACACTCATTCTTTAATATTAAACTAATATTTTTTTATTAAATATTTAAATTTTATTAATGACAACGTTAAATTGTATTGTTGTGTCAATCTAATTATTTCCCAATATATATTAACATTATTTTATAATATAATAGTATTCCTTCAGCCTTTATGTTTCCAACTCAAACTTATATAATTAACATTAAAAGGAGAATATAATAAAATAAAACCTCCAACAATGCAGACAACATTTCAGTTCAAATTTATGGACGTTCAAGAGTCACTTCGTATATCCAAATCCACACCAAAAGACGCGATCATTAATCACTATTAAAGAGAGATAATAAACGCATATATTCATAAATCTGAAACAGCAATCCTTATACTTCAATTTTTATTTCATTTGATAATCGTGTTTCCTCCAAAAAAAAAAAATTCTAAATGGGAGAAATCATTCCTGAAGATGTTTCATTTGAAATTCTTGAGCAACTTCTACCCAAACCACTCATCAAGTTCAAATGCGTTTCACATATTTGGGAAAATTTGATTTCGTCAGATGAATTTGTTCAAAGGCACATCTGAAGGATGAAAAGGGATAATAGATTTTCAATCATGAATCAAGTAAGGGAAGAAAATTCGCCTATATGTTATGAATTTGTCCCCATGGCAGTACCATCGTACCGAAGGTTCTTTCGATCTTGCGATGAAGACTACGAAATACTTGGGACGTATAATGGGTTAGTGCTATTTTGCAACACCTCTGATGAATATTCTCTCGTTAATCCATCTACAAATGAAACGTTTATTCTTCCAAATGATCCTATTTCAATTCCTCCTGCATTTCGCGAAGCATGGGTTTATTTTTATTTAGGTTTCGACAGTAAATGCAGTGCTTTTAAAATAATGAGGATAACTAGGTTTTGGTCAGTAGAAGGCTATCAGTATGAGGTGAAGTTATATTGTTCTAAAACTAATGTTTGGTCATTTGTTCAATCTATCCATATGAAAAACCCCATATTGCAAACGGTTTTTATGTCGGTGGTTGATTTCACTGGCAAGTTAGATTTGATGGTAGAGTATATAAGTTGGCATCATTTGAAGTGAAGCATTCTTTTGCCTATGAATTAATAGATATTCCGTATTTATATTTCCTACATGGCACATAGAATTACGTGCATTGGATGAGTACAGTATCGTTGTTTATTCTAGCAAACTTAGTCCAGAAGTAAATGGAGTCAGTATGTATTTTCTTCAGATGCACATACTAACTTATTACAGTCAACGGAGCACCTAGTCAAGCTTGACAATATTCAAGGAGGAAGCACTACAATGTACGTAGACCAGACGAATTTGCACATTCCCGTGAAATCTTCCAAATACGTTGTAATATACCAAGAGAGGGCTCCACTTCTGATTGTGCATAGTATACCACCCATGACGTAGCAACAGAGAAGTCTACATACATCCTGTATAGACTCAGTATCTGTTAATTCAATAATTTCCTTAATCTTAGCTAGAAAAACTGGCCTGTACAGAGGGAAATTTGGTGGTTTCATTACAAGTTCTTTCCTAAAACACCTTCTAATCCAACCCGGATGGGTATAATCATCTCCTCTCAAACTTATCTTCTCCTCACCTGATACTATTCCAAATACAAGCTCTATATACGTCTTCTTTTCTAATTTGTATCTCTTTTGAACCAACAAGGCAACAATGAAGCATTCTGAATCTTCGTCAAACATTCTTACAATGTCTCTTATATCATCCTCAATTTTCACACAGCTGTGAAACATCTTTTCACTACCATTGCACATAAACGAACTTAATAGCAGCCAGAAGGGAGTTTTCCTCAACTCCCTATAATGCATATCTGTAAAGCTAATAGGCTTCAACTCTGTAAAAGTAGTTATAATGTTTGATATGTAATAACTCTGCTTCCTATCAATGTGCACCCCTTCAGTTTCGAAGAAAACAACAAATAAAAAAATTTAGTGGACAATTTAGTATCAACTATTATATAATGAAAAATAAGAAATAGAATGCATAATATATAATTTAAAAAACTTTATAAACCAAATCTGTTCTTGACTTTTAGACGCTTGTGCTTCATATATTTTCTCTCTCTCTCTCTCTCTCTCTCATATTATTCGCTTTCACTTACTGTATATATCAGATAACATATATAAAATTTAAATATCATGCAAATAATAAAAACTAAAATCGATAACTTATTATTACTAATTTTAATACTACCTTTTGTATGAGATGTTGAGTAACCACTGCTTTGTTTACTTGATTGGACATCACTTTCAAAATCTGTATAATTGAACTAAAACATATTAGAATTATGCTAAAGAATTAAACAACAAGCGAATGAAATGCTAAAAGAGTTACCCGAATCAGACGGGACAACAACATATACCAATACACGCTTCCCTGCATATAGTACAACTATAAATATAAACTGAAACCTTATCCCACGCAACATAATGCTTAATTCTAAACATAATAGACCTTTATGTTTTACTCCCATCTTATCCAAACGGTCCCCTTTGCCACTTGTACCTGCCAAATACCGTATAAAAAATAAACTACTCAGATATCAATGAGGTCCAGTCAATCCACTCAATTACAGTTTTTCATATGTTCATAAACTTCAACACAACATACATAAATTATTAGGTACACTACAGAGAAATAAAGTGTCATACGAGACATATAAACATATAATCATCAAACAGAGATGCAGTGCACACTTCACCACACTATGTTGTAAACACTGCACATTTCAACGGGCTATGTTGTCAGATACTACACAATGTATTATTTATCTCATTGCTTACCTTCATATGTAGGGAAGTCATACGAATGCAATAAAATTTCATTTTTTTCCTTGACTTAATGTAACAATTTCATAACCACTACGACACAATTTCTATATATATTTGACAGAATGTGAATAGTATGTGTATTCTTTTTCATCGTGTTTGTCCTTATATTATATCACTGAACATTTATGGTATGCCATGAATAAAATAAGTTCAGTCTATGTAAGATCATATAAGGATAATTCTAGTTTGATCTCATAAACAAACCAAAATATTTAAACAAATCTAATAGATTTATGCTGACAAAACATTATAATTCTTAAATTCAATAGTAAAGACTCATTATCTTCGAATTACCTCTGTTAGTCCTCATTGATACTCGGATCTGCCTACTTCTATTCCTCTTGTAGTTATTGGGTCTATCTTCTTCCTCTATACGAATGCCTTTTCTCTTGTCCCTAGCCATACCTGTATTCTGTATATAACAGTTTCTTACCCGAAATTTAAAAAAAAAAAGACGAATTTATACTAAGCTGGAGTGGACACTCTTGAAAAAAAAAGTTATAACAACCCAAAAACTAGTACAATAATTATACCATCATCAGTACACACCCAACACGAAAATCTTGCATTATGCAGCACGATTTCAAAAAAAATCAATATAGACTATATATATAATAATCTATTTCAGAAGTGATTTTCATATAGCTTGAAGATACATAACCTATAGATAAGAATCATTCGAATTTGATATACTATATAAGGTATTTAGTTAAAAAAAAAGTTGTAAAATCTACTGAAATTCACTACATATTTCAGCACGGCACATACCTTTGATGCAAATTGAATGTTTTTGGAGTGAAGAAGTATGTGAAAAACCCTCCCAGCAAGATGCAACGTGGAAAAAGAGAGTAGGTCGATTTGGGGTTTTGTTAATTTCAATAATGGAAATGTCTGAAATATGGTATGTTTGTATAATTTTTTAGCGCGATTATCGATGATTGATAAAAAAAAATTGAATTAGCACACGAATGTAGTTGACTAATAAATTGTTGACATTAATTATATAAGGAGGTTAAAAAAGTAATATTGCATATGTAATTGATTTTTTCTGTAACTACAAACTAAAATGTTTTTTTGTTTGTTAAAACACTAGTTGAAATGACCTATAGTGTTATTCCCCCATTGTTAGTTAGTGTTATAAATATTAAGTTATTGTTTGGATTTTGATTAAATTAGGTTATTATTAATTAAATTAGGAATTTTTTTTATTAAATTAGAAACTATTGATTAAACTAGGTTATTATTGTTAATTAAATTAGTAATTACTGATTTAATTAGGTCATTGTTGGTTAAATTAATAATTATTGATTAAATTAGATCATTGTTAATTAAATTAGTAAATTATTGATAAAATTAGGACATTTTTAATTAAATTAGAAAATTATTCATTAAATTAGAAAATTATTGATTAAATTATGAATATGATGATTAAATTAGGTTATTGTTAATTAAATTAGGAAATTATTGATTAAATTAGTAAATTACTGAGTATATTAAAAAATTATTGATTAAATTAGAAATTTTTTTGATAATTAAATTAGTAAATTATTGATTTCATTAGGAAATTATTGATTAAAATAGTAAATTATTGATTAAATTAGGATATTGTTAATTTAATTAAAAAAAATTATTGATTAACAGATGAGTCAAGATCCGAATGCTCGAGGTCTCGTAGCCAACCGAGGAGGAGGGGTTCACTTAGACCTCAGTCCTTGATGGCTCCTCCGACGTTGCCGCCCATTCCACAACCGTCGCCACCCTTTCCACAATCGTCGTCACCCTTTCCACAACCGTCGTCGTTTCACTCGTCGGCAGTTGTAGGAACTCTCGGCAGCATCCTGTTGCATCTCAGGAGAATAGTGAATTGATATGGATCCAGGATGGAGTGTAAGTAATTAAATAAATAATTTTAATGTTTAACATTGCGATCATGCGATCTCCTAGATGTTGGTGCCACAAACAAAAAAGTTGGAATACTTCAAAGTGGTATATAAGTATATTCAATTAGTGTTTATTAAGACCCGACGATCTACTCGGACGAGGTTATAGAGGTTATATGAAAGTTTTGGTACGCTATATGTGCTGAACGGTACAAGGAGCACTAAGGGGAAGATGCGGGCCTTGGGTGAGGACGGGAATGACTTAAATCTGTGGGATTCGTTGACGGTGGCTTGGAGTGACCCGAAGTACATTGAGAAGTGTGAGGCTGCTCGGGTCAACCGCACAACCGATGTTCGAGGTAGGATATCAACTCATCGGGGGAGATCCCGATCCGTCTTTGAGCAATCAATTGTGTCAGGCCCACTTTTATAAAAGTATATTTTGAGAAAATAGTTGGAGAAGTAAAAATAAAAGGGCACGAACCAAAATTTTAACATAAGAAATATGAGTTATGAATTTATTAAATAATGAAATTGATTGACTGTCAACGGAAGACTTGAATATTAAGTAATGCCTCAAATAACTAGTTGACATCCAACACCTCTCTACGCCATCATCTCCTTAACCTGAAATATTAAAATAAAGGGGGTGAGCAAACCACAGCTCAGTGGGGACATGCTTGTCAAAACTAAATACAATAAGAAATTAAATTACCACAAACGTAAACATGCATTTTATGAAATGTCACTTCTCAACTTCTCGTTTATAAAGGTCACAAGACCTACTTCTCAACTTCTCTTTATAAAGGTCAGAAGACCTACTTGTCAACTTCTTGTTTATAAAGGTCAAATGACCTACTTCTGAACTTCTTATTTATAAAGGTCAAATGACATACTTCTCAACTTCTCGTTTATAAAGGTCAGAAGACCTAATTCTCATACATAGTTCACAAGAGTAACAATAAAATCACAAATCACATTTAATAATGACAAACAATTAGAATAAAAATCCCCACCTCAAAGTTTAGTGAAAAACATTCGATGATGGGAGTGTAACTTTAATCCTCTCGTAATTACCGTCACCTAAAATAAATAATAAATCAATGCAACTTCAAAATAAATTATCAAATCAAAATATGTAAATTCTCAATTAAAACCCCTTACACCCCATTAGATATAGAAAACTCTTAACTAAATTATTTTTACAAACTATGACTAATTATGTTTTAATTCATGAAACTCTACATAAAAATTATAATTTTGTCTAACTTAATTCGATAAACGGTATTACGAAGATCAAAGGACCAACCAACTAATAAATCAACTAACTCAGAATGAGTATTACAAGTGAATCTAATTCAATCTCCACGTTTTAGACATCAAATAAATAAATAAATAAAAATCCTAACTAATCTATAAGTAAAAATCATATTAAATCTGCAACACAAGGCTCTAACATTGCTGAAACCCCAAAACTCAGTGCAAAACTTAATCTTACCATGACATTGTAATTTATATTTAATCTAATGAAGTTAATGAATAAACTATTATAATTTAACAGTGACATAATCTATTGTTAAAGTAAAAAAAGGGAAACTCCAATTTAACAGTGACATAATCTATTGTTAAAGTAACAAAAGGGAAACTCCATTATACAAATTTCCCCATCGCCATCATAATTCGTTAATATATATAAACATAGAAATAGAGATTCGCGCTGAAAATAGAGAGGCTAGTAGGGAGGCTGAATAAAATTACCGTAGGTTTCATCATGCATGGAGCAGAAAACCCTAATTTGAGAAAAGTATTATTTGCGTAAGTGAAAGGATTAAGGTAATTCTCATATATATAATGTATATTAGGGTTGGGTTTGGGCTTGAATATTTATTTCAATGGATTAAAATTTATAAAATAACTTTTAAAATAAAAGAAATTAACAATTATTACATATAAATCTAAATTATAATTTTTTTTACAGGTGTTACAAATTTCTCTCGTAAGTATTAATTAAATTTATTTCAAAATAATTTCAACTTATTTAATATATATAAAATATAAATTAATTTTTTATATGTTCGCTGAACATTGCTTTTATGTTTGATCACTCACTTGGATCGGTTGAACATTGCTTATCCGTTTGATCCGGCTATGTAAAGGTCCACGTTTGATCACTCACTTAGACCGGTTGAACATTGCTTATCCGTTTGATCCGGCTACGCAAAGGTCCACATACGGGCGCACGGCTGACCTCCACGTAAGTTTAAGTTTACATATTATTTAATTAAATATGTCACACTCCATTTTTCATAAAAATAGATTTTTTGCAAAAATATTTGACAATTTCAAACTAAAGAGGCGTGAACTAAAAGTTTTACCTAAGAAATGAGATTTGCGAATTTATTTAAGGATAAAATTACTTGAATAACAACGTAAGATTAAATGAATAAATAGCAACTAAAAAGAAATCTAGAATATCAACTGCATTAAGTTTCCATAACTCAACTTAATATATAAAGAAATGAAGTAGTTAAAATTCTTTAATTACTAAATGATAAATAATACTCATTCGTCATCCACCGCTCCTCCTTGCTATCAACTCATTATTCTGAAAATGTTAAATGTTGGGGTGAGTATGCAAGCACACTCAGGGGAGTCAAGTTATTCCAAACTAAATACTTAAAATAGACAGTCAAGTCATCAACGTAGAACAAATAGCATTGGCATATATACTTTGTCAACCTTGAAGTAAACACGTATACTTTGCCAATATTAAAGTAAACACATATACTTTGTCCACATATACTTTGTCAACATTACAGTAAACACATATACTTTCCCACCATTAAAGTAAACATGTATACTTTGCCAACCTTGAAGTTAACACGTATACTTTGTCAATATTAAAGTAAACACATATACTTTGCCCACATACACTTTGCCCATATATACTTTGCCATTGAGCACAACGGGTTGAACCCGAGGACCCGTCGATCCTGGACCCTCGTCAGGATCCCTGGCTATTAGAAACTTTGCCAATTGAATCACATGCACACATTAACTTTGCCAATCGAATTGCATTCACACATTAACTTTTCCAATCGAATAACATGCACACATTAACTTTGTCAATCGCACATTAAATTTATGTATCAATCACTCAAACAGTTTATTTAAAACATTTAATAAAGAATAACAAATGTGTCTCTACCAACCACTGTATATTTATACCCCACCTTGAATGTTGATAGAAAATATGCAATGCAAATCTTATTTCTTGGTGTGCCTCGTTTACTGGATCTCCTATAAAAATAATTAAATAACGACTCTTAAAATTATTATAACTAATATATTACTATTAAACTACTCCCTAATTAATAATATATTCTACTGGAGTGGAGCGAAACATCATCATTCAACTGTTGTAATAATAATAATAATAATAATAATAATAATAATAATAATAATAATAATAATAATAATAATGACCTCAAATCGACAACTTTGATTTAAGAAGACAAAAATGGGGTTTTGTTCAAATTTAGAGAAGTAGGCATAGTTAATAACATTAAGTTGGGCATTATGGAAATTATATTTTAATAGGGAAATTTGGTTGAATAAGTACTTGATTGCATGTTGCTAACGAAAAATTAAATTAAATAGAAGAAATAGTTACGGTAATTGTGGTAATTCATAGCTATAAGAAATGAATAGGAATAATAAAGTAATAGGGAAAATACTTACAAGTTCGATTGAAAAAATGATAGGCTGCGTGTGAATTTCAGATAGAAGAGATGAAACTATTTTGTGTTCTATGTTTCTGAAACTCATTTTGATCGATAATTAAAAGATATAAAGGAAATGAATTTTAGTTGAGAAAATATTAGGATACTATAGTCTTCTATGTTAAAATTGAAAATAACCAATTTGGAGAAACTTGAGCTATTTTAGCGTAAAACACATTTCAAACAAAAACCCATATTATTCAATATATATTTATAACCTTTTTAAATAATATTTTATTTCATATATAAATATATATACTTATTATTGAATATTATCTCAAATAAAATACTCCGTATAATTATATTTTAAAAATTACGAGTATTACAAAATACATTAAAATATATTTTTTTTATTAAATTAATTTAAAAAATTTAATTATGTAGTTGAATGTCCACCGGAGGATTGAAAAGGTCGAGACGCAGTCTCAGGCTGCGACTACTACTGAAGTCGGAACCATCGCTCCCCCTCCGGTCGTTGACGTTAATCAGATTTACTTGGAGACTGTCCCGACCAATCGAATACGTACGTGTCCTTGACCTTGGTCGGTTGAGCAACGTTGTCAGGTCATCTGGTCCATCCTAGACTGCATCGCAGGCCTCCGTATCCTCGAGTGCAATTCCCCCATATTACCGACGGATTGTACTTTTCTCTCGGTAATTTAAATACATAATACCGATGGAATTTGGGCACCAAATTATCGACGGAATGTACGGATCCGTCGGTAATGTCAGGTTATTATTACCAACAGAATGTACGGATTCGTCGGTAATTTCAGGTTATTATTTCAGTATTGTATGGAGCATTCTAAATCTTTCAATCTTCCGACGAGTAGAAAAGTCTCATGGTTCGATAATCACCTAAAGTTATTACCTCGAGATCATCCATTTCGAAGGAATAAGCAGCACTTCTTGATGAGTATAACAGTTACAAACAATCGACTGCCCCTTCGAAATTGTTTTTTATACATTTATTTTATGAGAATTATACGTATATTTTTTCTTGCTTCTAATGTCATTTATTATGTATTAATCGTACAGGACATAAGTTGTTACTTGAGATTCAGTGGACGGGTTTGAAAAAATCTACAAAGGAAAATGCAACCGAACACAACAAACGAATCCAAGGTGGTTGGAAGAAAAAGAGTATTTTTTGTGGACTTGCTATACTGGAGTTTACTATTGATCAGACACAATTTGGATGTGATGCACATTTAGAAGAATGTATTTGATAATGTGTTCCACACAATCATGAACACAGAAGGCAAGACGAAAGGCACTCCAAAGTCTCGGGATGAGTTTAACATTTTTTGTCGCCGTGAAGAGTTAAAAAAGGATGCTCGTACAGGTAAATATCCAAAGGCTTGTTACACACTTTTTGCGTTAACGATGTGAATTACAATGCAGATGCAAGTGATTACTTTAGGGTGTTGCACGAAGTCGTTGAAGTAGAATATCCGGGATATCCAGCAAAGACTATAGTGTTGTTCAAGTGTCATTGGTTTGATTTAGGCCCTTTAAGAAGTATAGCGGGGATGTTAAATCGAAAATGAAGTATAGCGGGGATGATCTATTTGTATTTGTCGATCAAGTATCTCAAGTATACTACTCACGTATCCAGGACGATCACGTAAACTTGACGACTGCAAATCCACAATTGATCGAAATTGAAAATGATAGTGGAGATGAGGAGAAGTATGAAAGTGATGAGGAGGATGAAGAGGAAGATGAGGCAAATAATGAAAATGAAAATGAAGATGAAGATGAAGATGAAGACGAAGAAGATGAATATTAAATTAATGTAATCTAATTATTTTAATTTGTACAATTTATAAAAACTAATTATTTATCATTTAGTTACAAATTATAAATTAATCACAACTGATGTGCCAAAATTTGCACGAGGGGATTACGTGTCCTCTGAATTGGATATCCGACTCTCCGAACACGTGAAAGTAGTCCAAATATGCTGCCTTCAATATAATCTTCAATAACCTGCAAAGAACACGCCGGAGGGGGGTCCGGCGCGGACACTCCGATGCCTAAGTCAGTATAGGGCTTTTCAATATATCACAAGGATCTCGAGATCCTTGATTTATCAAGAGCAGGTTTTCGAAGAATATCAGAAATGTGTTTTGTATTCAGTATATAAGTTTTGTAAAGTAAGAATGTCTAACCCGGAAATCTCCTTCGGTTCACCTTTTTATAGAGACTTCCCCATAGGGAGCCGTTAGAGTCTCCCCTTATCTCGGAGCTGCCTCTAGGACTGAGCCCTGCTGAATGGACCAAGTCTTCCCTTATCTCCACTTCCTGAAGATCCGACAATACTAATTCTTAGTAGACTTCGTCCCCTAATATAAAAGAGGATAAAGTCTTCCTTCCATCGAGTCTGGACCGGAAATGGCGGGATTCCCCTATATTTACGGCCCATAAATTCATATCAAGACTGATTCTTCTCGCTGCCCTTCTCCAGACGAAGCTCTCTCCAGAGGGACCTCTAGAGAGGATTCCTTATCCAGGGAGTATTACACAATCCGATCCTTTCGCTTTGGTCTTATCTTTTATACACGTGTCGACTCCTTATTAGGTGACATTTTTAGGTCGCATCATCTACTCCCCCCTACTCTCGTAAAAGGGAGATATCTTTTGTGAGAGTAGAAAATTCCAATGAACCTGGTACAGAGGCCCTTCTGGAGAGGCGTGTATTGTTCCTGCTTCGGAGAGGAAATTTCAAAAAATGCCCTTCTCCAAAGGTTTTTCCCGCCTTTAGCCTTGAGGACGTTTCGGCTTCCGCGCCTGAGCCCCACGCGTTCGCTTTTCTCTCTCTCTTGTTATCCTCCCGAGGAAAATCCTCGGTTCTACCCCATCTTTCTTCATTTACTCCATGCAACCGCCTCCTTTCTCTTTCCCCTTTTTGAATTTCATTTCTTCCAAACGTCCTTTGTTGTCTCCATCTTTCTTCTCAGGCGTTCTTCCTCCCGAGTTTCGTCGTCGCCGGTCGCCCCGACTGATTTCGTAATCCTCCTAATCAAGGTAACCTAGCTATCCCTCTTTTCTTCTTTTATTAGTACTGTTAGTCAATGTCGAGCCCTCTTTCTCCGCCTGAAGCTCTTAGCCAAAACCCCTCTGAATCCACTCCCTTTCCGATGGGGAGTCCAGAGAATAGAATTTCCACTTCCTCCCAGATCGACCATACTCACCTAGCTAGCCTTAATCAAGCCTATGATTTTCCGTCAGAATATACCTTTCGCGTTCCTCGTTCAATATATCACAAGGACCTCGGGATCACTCTTCGGTCATATGCAGCTTTAATTCTGCTCTTATATCTTTCCGCACGTACTCTAACCATCTCTCTTTCTTCTTCCATTAAATCTAGGGCCTCTCTCATCAACCTCTCATTCTGATGTTCTTCAAATTGGGCAATTCGGTGAGACTGCAACACGGCCTCTGGAGGTATCACCGCCGCAGCTCCGTAGACTAGCTGAAAGGGGGACTCTCCAGTTGCTGTCTTTGGACTAGTTCTGTATGACCACAATACATTATCTAACTCATTCACCCATCCTCCTCCTATTTTCGTCAGCCTTGTTCGAATGCCATCTACTATCGTTCGATTAGTAACCTCCACTTGTCCATTGGCTTGAGGATGAGCTACGGAGGTGAACCTCTGTATTATGTTTAGTCTTGCACACCATCCTCGTACATTTTCTCCGTTAAACTGTGTTCCATTATCGGAGACCAATATTCTGGGTACTCCGAATCTGCAACAAATTTGTTTTCTCAAGAATTTAATTACATTTTCTTCATCTATCGTAGCCAGAGGAGCAGCTTCCACCCATTTGCTAAAATAGTCCACTGCTACTATCAGAAATTTTCTTCCTCCAGAAGCTGGAGGGAAAGGCCCCACCAAATCGATTCCCCACTTAGCAAAGGGATATGGAGAGTGCATAGCTCCCATCTCTTCCGCAGGGACTCTTATCAAGGGACCATTTTTCTGACACTTGACACATTTTTTCACGAACTCCTTGGCGTCTTTTGTCATGGAGGGCCAATATAACCCGGCCCTTAAGGCTTTCTTCACCACTGTCTTATATCCCTCATGACTAGCCGCATCTCCTTCATGAATTTCTTTGAGCGTGTACCTCGCTTCTCGGGTGGATATGCACCTCAAGTATGGTTGGGTAAACGACTTCTTATATAAGTGTCCTCCAATAATACAATATTTGATCATAAGAGCTCGAGTCTCTCTGGTGGTAGGAGCGTCTGCTCCCTTGGTGAGTTCCACCCATATAGCTTTTCTCCAATCGTCTCCTTCTTCCATGGAACCAATGGGGTTCTCCAGGGTCTCCCTTTCGGCTATTACCAATGTCACTGTTCCTTGTCCATCAAACTCTGTGGAGCTAGCGAGTTTGGAGAGGTTGTCCGCCTGCATGTTTTTCTCTCGAGGTACCTGGATTACTTCACAGTCTTGGAATTTGCCCATTACTTCTTTAGCTCGTTCCAGATAGGCAGCCATCCTGTTATCTTTGGCTGCATACTCTCCATTCACCTGTTGAACAACTAATTGGGAGTCGGAGTATAGAGTTACCTTTGGAGCTCCCAATTCTAGTGCCATCTCCATTCCTCTGATCAAAGCTTCATACTCTGCTCCATTGTTCGAGGTCGTGAATTGAAACCTCACTGCAAATTGTAGGTCCTCTCCTTGGGGGCCCACTAGCACAATTCCTGCTCCACACCGCTCAGAGTCACTGAGCCATCTACGTATACTTTCCATCTCTCTGCTTCCTCTGGTTTAGTAGATTCTTGTATGAAATCAGACAAAGCTTGGGCTTTTATGGCCCTCCGTGGCTCAAAGTCCACATCATATTCCTGGAGCTCTATTGCCCATCTCACCATCCTTCCTGAGAGGTCTGCACGGCCAATGACCTGTTTCAACAAGTAATTAGTGCGGACCAGTATTTTATAAGAGAGGAAATATGGGCGCAACCTTCGCGCCGTAAATACCACGGCCAGAGCGGCCTTCTCGATTTCAGAGTACCGAGCTTCAGCTCCTTGAATGATCTTGCTGACGTAATAGATAGGATATTGGAGAGGTCCCTCTTCTTTAACCAGTGTTGTGCTCAATGAGAATTCCCCTACAGAGAGATACAGAATGAGGGTATCTCCGGGAGAAGGTTTTGTCAGCTTCGGCAGCTGGGATAAATGATGCTTCAGGTCTTCAAAGGCCTTCTGACATGTCTCATTCCACTCAAACTTGGCCCCTTTCTTTAGAATTTTGAAGAAGGGGTGGCTTTTTTCGGCAGATCTGGCTATAAATCTGCTCAATGCTGTGATCCTCCCATTGAGCGTCTGGAGCTCCTTCACGTTCCTTGGTGGCTGCATGTCTAGCACAGCCTTCACCTTAGCTGGGTTCACTTATATCCCTCTTTGAGTAACCATATATCCCAGGAATTTCCCCGATTTCACTCCAAAAGAGCACTTGGCTGGGTTCAACTTGATACCGTTCTCTCGAATTATCTGGAAAATTTCCTCCAGATCCTCCACATGCTGATCCGCTTTCACACTTTTGGCTAGCATATCATCCACATATATTTCCATGTTTCTTCCTAGTTGTCTTCGGAAGACCGCATCGACCATCCTTTGATATGTTGCTCCAGCATTAATTAATCCGAATGGCATTCGGACATAGACAAACGTTCTGCATGCTGCTATGAAGCACACTTTAGGGACATCTGAGGGGTTCAGCTGGATCTGGTGGTATCCTTGGTATGCGTCCATCATACTTAGTAGCTCGAATCCAGAAGTCGCATCCACCAATTGGTCTATCCTTGGCAAGGGATAGTGGTCTTTGGGACATGCTTTGTTGAGGTCCCTAAAGTCGATACACATTCTCCATTTCCCTCCCCCTTTGGATACTAGAACTGCGTTGGAGAGCCATTCTGGAAATTGTACTTTCACTACGTGTCCTGTTTTCAACAGCTTCTCTACTTCTTCTTTCACTATACTATTCTTCTCCACTCCAAAGTTTCGTAACTTTTGTTTCACTGGTCTTGCCTTTGGATCAACATTAAGGCAATGTAATGCTATCTCCGGAGGGATACCTGTCATGTCAGCTGGAGAAAATGCAAATATATCGGAATTTCGACGCAATGTAGAGATTACCTTTTCTGTAAGTTCAGGTCCCAGTTGGGTACCTATCTTGGTGGCAAAGCCAAGTTTCCCTGGGAAGAGCTCCACGCTCATCAGCTCCTCGTCTGTTTTAACATTCACCTGTTCAGGTGCTACTCCTTCCACTTTCTTTCTCTTGACCTCAGGGTCATCTCCTCTCGTCCGCTCCAGGCCCTTGGTCAGGGCTCTGTCCGCCATCTTTACCGACTCTGCGTAGCACTTCCGTGCTTGGTATTGATCTCCTCTTACTTCTCCCACCCCTGTGGTGGTAGGGAATTTCATTTTCATATGAAATGTAGAGATGATTGCCTGAAAGAGGTTCAGGCTAGGTCGTCCCATCACTACATTGTATGATGAGGGGATATCTACAATGAGGAACTCCACCAAGTGGACCTTTCGAGCTGGAGCGTCCCCCAATCCTACCTGTAACATTACTGATCCCAAGGGTTGGATGACACCTCCGGAGAAACCATACAGAGAGGTATCTACAGGTCGCAGCTTCACACTCAGCTCCATTCTCTTGAAACACTCAAAAAACATAATGTCAGCTGAGCTCCCCGTATCTACGAAGATTCGGGCAACGTCGAACCCCGCTATATCGGTAGTGATCACCAGAGCATCGTTGTGATCTTCCTTAACTCCCTTCACATCCTCGGGCCCAAATCGGATATTGGGCGTCTCTGTCATACGCCCTACTTCTCTTAACTGACCTCCCTGCTCTGCTTTTAGATCTCGGACACTCTGCTTTCTCTTCCGAAAGGAATCTCCATCTGCTGGCCCTCCCACAATCATGTGGATTACTCCTCTCTTTGGCGGTGGAGGGGGCATATCTTCGGCCGCCTCTCTGGTTTCCTTCTCTTCCGGTTTTCTTTCATGTTCTTTTCGCTTCTGCCCCCGAGGGCCCTGCCTGTCTCTAAATATAAATTCTTTCAGGTGGCCCGCTTGTATCATCCTTTCAATCTCGTCTTTCAGGTGGTAACACTGATTTGTGTCATGTCCATATTCATTGTGAAATCGGCAGAATCGGTCAGACTTGGGCTTCTGAGGTCCTCGACTTCTGGAGTATGGGAATTTCAAGTCAGGATGATCTCCTGCCACCTCTAATACTTCGGCAGGTTCAATTCTCAAGGGTGTGTATTTCTCAAACCTTCCACGAGGGCCAGACTGGGAACCTCCGGAGGGGTTGCTGTCTCTTGTTGACCCGGAGGTCCGAGGGACCTCTAGACTGGATCGTCTGGAGAGGCCCTCTTTCCTCCTCTCTCGATCTTGTGGCCTGACCTCCAATCTCTTGGCTTTTCGAACCTCCTCCAGAGTGAGGTGTCACGCCCTAATTTTCATAAAAGCAACTTTTGCGGAAATACTTAACAATATAAAAATAAAGGGCATGAACTAAAATTTTAATTCAAGAAAGTGGACTCACAAATTTATTTGGCAATAGATTTTAAATAAAATTTAGCGGAAGCTTAGAAAATAAATAATGTCTCACAATAAATTTTAACTTCAAATATAAATTGTACCAAACTTGGTTATGTCATAAGATGTCTCAATGTTGAAATGCTGGAAATTTAAATAAACTAGTTAATCAAATTCTTAAAATAAAATTTAACGAGTTTAATTGACATCCATCGCCTCTTCCCGCCATCAGCTCATCAACCTGAAAGTGTTAATTGTATGGTATGAGCAAACCACTAGCTCAGTGAAGTCACTTGACAATATTAAACACAAATGTACAAATAAAATGAATAACACCATATAAACATGTACTTCATATAATGTCATGTGTGCACTTTTCTTCATTATGGTTTCACGGTTTTCCCAAGGATCTCTTTTAAATCCCACTGGGTCCCCCTCAAAGACCTCTTTTCAGTCCCGAGTTCTTTTCTTTCTTGTGCACTTCTTATCATGTAATATCATGTATTTCTCATGTCATGCATACAACAGATAGACAATCCATTCATACAAAGCATTTAATAAAGGCAAGTAACCACACCTTAAACCTTGATTGCACTTGTAGTAAAACAATGATGTTCTATGGAGCAGGTCCCTTCCAACCTAAAATAATGTAATGAGTCTAAGAATTATGGTCTACAAATTAATACACAATCTGATTTGATTATTAGATTAATAGTACTAAAGTACATATATTATATCAATATATATATATATATATCCGTAAAACATTAAAAATGTAAATTAAAGGATAAAATTGGATTTGGCTAAAAGCCATTTAACATCTGACTTCGAATAAATCTTGGGACTTATCAATCAAAGTTTGGCATGCATGAAATTCTTTTAAAGATTGTATCCCACGAGATTAAAGGTTTTATCAAATTAAATGTGTTTGGCTTTCAATCACTCAATACTGGAAGGGTAGGATAATTAAATTAATTAAAAGAAATGTAATTACAGATTTAAGAATTGTAAGATGCTTGCAGCCATTTAACAAAATAACAATGTTTATATATAAAATTGAATCAAAAGATAATAGTAGAAAATGAATAATTAAGAAGTTACGCAGTACCGTTTCACGAGAAATTGTGATAATGTTTCGACAATCTGAGGGAAAATGGCGGCTCAACAAAAGAAAATGCGTGACCAAAATGATGAAGACGAAGGAATTGAAAGTTCTGATAGCAGAATAGTTTTCTGGTGTTTTAATTTCTTGAGATAATGACCCGAGTATAATTTGCTTGAAGAGAGTAGACTTAGTTGCTAAAATCGTGGGATATGGCTAAAATCGTGGGATATGGGTTAATTATCAGATTTTACATTGAATAATAATCCAACTGAAATATTGAAAAACTTGCAGCGAAAGGAAAATCACGTATTCATCAAATTTTACTTGATCTATTAATAAATATTTATATACTTATATATATAAGAAAATCCATTATAATAATATTACTAAAATTTGAATATATATATATATATATATATATATATATATATATAAAAAAGTAAGATACATCTTAATTAAAAAAAATAATAATATCTTAATCTCATGTATTTTATATTAATTAAAATTTTGGGGTGTTACATGAGGTACTTTTCTGCTCTATGCAGCAACTCATCAAAGTTCTTAACCGGCTTCTTAGCTAAAGAGGAGAAAAAGTCTCCATCACGCAATCCGTTAGTAAGAGCGTTGATCTTCACCTCCGGAGAGGTTGTAGGGACCTCCAGAGCTGCTTGGTTGAATCTCCGGAGAAAAGCTCTTAAACTCTCGTTTTCTCCTTGTCTTAGATTGAAAAGGGTCAAAGTGGCTCGCGGCTGTCTCCGGGCGCTTGCGAATTGATGAAGGAATAACTCACTGAATTCCTCCCAGGATCGAATCGTATTAGGTTCCAATTGGGTGAACCACTGCTGTGCAGCTTTTGACAGGGTGGTGAGGAACACCCTGCACTTGATCCCCTCTCCGTAGCGGTGTAACAACGCAGCATTCTCAAACCTTACTAGGTGCTCGTACGGGTCAGCCGTACCATCATATTCAAAATTGAGGGGCTTAAAATTGAATGGCAGTTCATCCTGTAATATGTTAGGAGAGAACTGACATCCAGAAACATAAGCGGATCTACTCGTTCGATTGTTCATTTGTCTCCTCATATCCTTCATCTCCTTCTGTAGGGCCTGTATTTGGTCGCTAACGGGCCCTCCGTAGGTATCATCAGTGCTTTCTTCTGTTTCAGGGAGTTCTGTCTCTCGGGGTGCCAAATCCGCATTTCTTCTGGTATTCCGAAGGGGAATACTTCTTTCTGCCCGGGAGGGCACCTTATCATCTTCTTCTACCCGCGTCCCTACTTCTTTGGACAGCACTTGGGAGGCTCCTGGTGCCTCTTCAGGAGGTCTCGGGGTAGGTATCTCCAGATTCCCTGGGGTAACTCTGGGGGCTCGATCTCCTTGAGCCGCGAAAGCTCTCTCTACCGCCTGCTTGATGAGGGCGTTCAATTGATCGGGGGAAATCAGGCATGGTTCCGAATTTGGAATATCCTCCCGTTGAGGATCCGCGGTCTGGGACTCTGGGGCTTCAATGTTCCCTGTTATTCCCTCTTCGACCGGTAGGGGATGACTTTCGTCGCCTAAGCTTGGGGTATGTTCCAATGGCTGATTTGATCCAGAAGGAGTATGAACTGGATCCTTCCCCCGGCCTCCCCTTGGTGGGGGATCAGTTGGCAAAGGGGGATTTTCCCCTGGAAGATTCTTCTTTCCCGAAGTAGACGTTTTGTTTCCGCCACCCATTTCTCGAATAGGTAAAAATTCGTGAGAAAAACTTTCAACTCTTTCCCACAGACGGCGCCAGTTGATGTGCCAAAATTTGCACGAGGGGATTACGTGTCCTCTGAATTGGATATCCGACTCTCCGAACACGTGAAAGTAGTCCAAATATGCTGCCTTCAATATAATCTTCAATAACCTGCAAAGAACACGCCGGAGGGGGGTCCGGCGCGGACACTCCGATGCCTAAGTCAGTATAGGGCTTTTCAATATATCACAAGGATCTCGAGATCCTTGATTTATCAAGAGCAGGTTTTCGAAGAATATTAGAAATGTGTTTTGTATTCAGTATATAAGTTTTGTAAAGTAAGAATGTCTTACCCGGAAATCTCCTTCGGTTCACCTTTTTATAGAGACTCCCCTTATCTCGGAGCTGCCTCTAGGACTGAGCTCTGCTGAATGGACCAAGTCTTCCCTTATCTCCACTTCCTGAAGATCCGGCAATACTAATTCTTAGTAGACTTCGTCCACTAATATAAAAGAGGATAAAGTCTTCCTTCCATCGAGTCTGGACCGGAAATGGCGGGATTCCCCTATATTTACGGCCCATAAATTCATATCAAGACTGATTCTTCTCGCTGCCCTTCTCCAGACGAAGCTCTCTCCAAAGGGACCTCTAGAGAGGATTCCTTATCCAGGGAGTATTACACAATCCGATCCTTTCGCTTTGGTTTTAGGCCGCATCAACAACTAATATATGTGACAATGAAAATAAATAAATGGATTTGTTAAAAAAAAGAGTAAAAAATGTATAAATATGGATATTATAGAATTTTAATAAAAGCTTCAAAAATTACATTTACAATATATAAATTAAAAAAATTAAATTTAGAATAAGTATAAGTCACAAATTTAGTTATTAATATATGAGAAAGAAATTAATTTTGTGAATTTAAAAATAAAAATGTGTAAAAAATAAGTACATATACAATTAATATTACAACTATAAACAAAAAACAGACTTGTTCGAGTGATAGACACCCTTCACTAGGTGCCCACACACCTGGGTTCGAGTCCCATCTAGCCCAAAAAATCGGCCAATTAAATAAATACAGGGCCCTTGGGCGCAGTTTGGGTTCGGGTGGGTCTGGGCCCGGGTTCGGCCAGGGTTAGGTTGGGCCTGTCCCAGCTCCGATTTCGCAATTTCTTTTATATTCTATTTATTACCGACGAAAATATTCGTCGGCATTAACAACGGAGTTTCCGACGGAAATATAAAAATTCCGACGAAATAATTTCACAAAAATATAATTAGAACTAACATTTCCGATGAAAATATCTAACGGACCTACCGATGGAATATTTAAATTTTCATTATTTTTAAAAATAAACTACCGACTGAACTATGACCTGGTTCGAAACCGGGTCGTGGAGTATACAGACTGACTGATTCCGTCGGTAATTCCGACAATTTTATTCCTCCTATTTTAGCGACAGAACATAAAATTTTGTCAGTAATAATTATCGACGATGACGGTTCCGACCGAATATTTCTGTCGGTAACCACTGTTTCCGACGGGAATTCTATCGGTATACAGGGCCTTTTTTGTAATGTTAGTTAAAATACTAAATAAAATTTTAAAAATCAGAAGACTGAATAACATTTTTTAAAAATTTTGAAAATCTGAAAATTATACTCTGGAACAAATAAAAAAAAAACCAAATAATTTTTATACTTAATTAAAACTTTATTTAATTTTTTAATTAATTTAATATTTAAATAATTTTTTAGACTTTTTCCAAATATAAAAGAAATAATATTCTCAAGTTATTTTCAGAATTCTAAGATATTCATAATTATTTTGAAAAACAAAAGAAATATTTTACATATATTCATAATCTTAATATCATATATTTGCAAACATTTCAACAGCCACATCCCTCTATTTCAAAATATATTTTTCCTCGTTAATTTCATTTTTTTTATTAATATTAATCATTTAAAATTTAAAATGAAACAGAATTTCCGCATAATCTTTTACGAAGTATTCTATATAAATCTCTAACATTTTTCTTTCATTTCAACAATCATATTTTTTTTTTTTTACAATTTTCACTTATCCTTCTCCAATATGTAGATTTTTTCTTTTTTTTTATGTATTAAATTTTTTTTTCTTACGTATTATTCTTTTTTTGTGCTTGAAAATTTAATCAGATTCACACGAAGATCTGAATATATTTATTCGATGAAGCTCTAAATGTATTTATCATAAATTGAAGAGTTTTTTTTAAAAGATATCATGAACATTTGAAATTTTTTAATATTTATATATTGTTTATTTTTAATATCTTTTGTAAATTTATACATTTGTAGTTAAGATTTTTTTTTTCTTTTTCTTACATATTATTCTCTTTTTGTTCGCTTGAAGATTTTCTAAGATTCACACGAAGATTTTAAAGATCTCTATCAGAAATTGAAGAGGAGTTTTTATCCTGAAGATTTGAAGATTTATATAAAATTATTGATATATTGTTTGTTTTTAATATCTTTCTGTAACATGTAGTAACATTTTTCAATAAAATATTAAAATTTAAATAAAACATAACTTTTGAATAATTACTTACTTATTAATTTCACTGATTATTCTTAATTGAAACAAAATTTCTTCCTACGCAAACATCTCAACGGCCCGTTATTTGTACTCTATAAATATCAACGCATTTCTTCTCATTTCAATCAATCAAATATTTTATTTCTTTCTCAATTTATTTATTAATTTTTTTTTCGTGATTCATTTTATGAACGCACATATATTCAAAAACTTTTTTTAGAAAAAGTTTTTTTTTACTGTGCAAATTTATATTATAAATTGTTATATTTAAATATTTTTAATTAATATTTTTTTTTTATATTCTCTCAATTGTCTACTCACACTCTTTTTCTTTTGATTTTTTTTTTTTTTCAATTTCAAGTTTTTTTTTACGGTGCATAGATTTATAATTCAAATTGGTATATTTTTAGATGTTCAAGATTCTTTCTCTTTCCATTTATTTTTAGGTTTTTTTTTTTCATTATTCAATCTATAATTTTATATATGCACATATATTTTAAATAGTATGTTTTTATTAAATGACAAAGTGGGATAGGTCAAGTGGTTAGATCACCTAAATAGGGATGGGTATTTAATGTAATTCAAAAAAAAAAAAAAAAGTATGTTTTTAAATCTTATTTTAATATTCTTTCAATTGTCTTAAATGTGTGAAATATTATCTTATTTAATTTTTTAAAATTTATTTTATTGAAAAGGTTTTTGGTGCGGTATTTTTAATTTATGATTTTAGGGTTTTATTTAAAATTTGAAGAAGTGATGCTAGGGATGATTTTTTGATAATGAGTTTTAAATTGATATTCTCTCATTTGTCTACGGATGAATTTTTTTTTTTTCACATTGAGTATAGTTAACATTCATTCTTTTTTTAATTTTTTTTTTTTTTTGTGATTCAATCTATGATTTTATATTTGCACATATTTTTTTTTCAGTTTTAGTTTTCTTTATAGTGCGGTATATTTTTAGATCAATTTTTTTCTGTGATTAACTCTATGATTTTATATACGCACATATATCCCTAAATCTTGATTTTTTTTTATTTTTAAAATTGGAATATTTTTAGACCTTCTTTTGATATTCTCTTAATTAATGTCTTAAATTTGTCATGTCTATGATTTTTTTTCCCTTTTCACTAAAGGCAAATACTTCTATACACCCGCGTGCACGGTACCCCTTCCACTTCAAGCCATTTTTAAATTTCACCTCTGACCCGGTTATCAGACTCGTTTACATTTGGGTCATTTGTAAAAAAAAGGTTTCTCTCCCAAAAAATCCATCCCACTCGTGCGATTTCAACGCGATTTCAACGGCGACCCCATTTCAAGAGCTTTCTTCTACGGCGACGACGTTGAGACGGAAGTCGGACGGCGCTGAAGCGGACGACGGACAGCGTTGAGGCGGACGATGCGATTTGGACATTTTTTTGATTTTAGGGCTTTCACGGGCGGCGACGATTTCATCTTCTACGGCGGGCCTACGGCTGCGATTGACGGATTTCTAGGGCTAGGGCTGCGATTTTAGGGCGGCGGCGATAAGCAACACAAATCATTTTCTGGCACCTCGGCCAACACCAGCTCGCCGCCATCTCCATCGGCACCACCTCATTATCGGCATCACCTTCGGATTTTTTGGTAACCCTCTTTAATTCGAAATTTACTGCATAGGATACATTTGATTATTGTGTCGTAGTAATTTATAATGCGGTGAAGAAAAATGGGATGGGCTTGGTTAATTGTATGTCAATTATATTGGTTCTTCCTTATATGTTTGTGCATCTGTTTACATGATAAATTGGAGGTACCAGCAGTAGCAATTGAGAAATTTAAACAGTAGTATAAGCAGTAGAAAAGGGTATAGAGTGTGTGCCTACGACCAAGAACTCCAAGTTGGACTGATCCAGTTCAGTTTTCCAGATGCAGCTGCTTCCGATGCTCTGTCAGTAAACATTTATTCCTTTTATCTATTACTAGTTCCTTCAGTTCAGAAAATTTTATGTTATATTTTGACAAAGTTATCTTACTATTTTATCTATTACTAGTTCCTTTTGTTTCTACGAGGGTCCAGAAATTCAAAATGAGTAAGTAATTTAAATTTAAATTATTATTTTTTATGGTATTAGTGATGGGTGCTTCTGGTATTACTGTTTGTTGATTATGGTATTACGGATTGTTGTTATTATTTTGATAGATTGTTGTAGTATTACTGATCTACCTGTGGTATTGGTAATTGTTGCTTGTAGTATTACTGTTTGTTGATTCTGGTATTACCTATTGTCAAGGGCGGAGCCAGGAAAAAAAAATTGGGTGGGCTGAAAGGCGGAAGCGTAAAATAAATGTTAATAAAAAAAAATGTTAATTTTTTTATTTTTACACATACATTGTGATCTACCATGCTTATTTGGATAGAGTTATTTTTTAAGTCATAATATAACTGAAATTTTAATTACTTAAAAGTTGAAAATTCGCTAATGCTAATTTTATGTGAAAGACGCCTGAGAGGTTAGGTATACGGTGGTAAACAAATTAAATGATTTTTATTTAATATTTTTTTGATTCGATAAGTATTCAAATACAAAATTATGTATTTGATTTGATATTCATAAATATTTGATTTATGAATGATATTTAAGGGCATGTTTTGAGATTTTGAGAATTTTGAAATTCGGATTTCAAAATCTAGTGGATTTCAAAGTTCTAATATCTTTTATGTTTTATGTTTGTTTTGAAATTTAAATAAGGGTAGGATTTAACTTTACATATAGAATTATAGGTTTTATAGGTATTTATATAGGGTTTGTAGGTATTTATAGAGTTGACTTTTATAAGGTTATAGAGTGGGATTTTGAAATCATGAATCAAAATCTCAAACTGTAATGAAACCAAAACAAACATGCCCTAAGTGTTGCACATATACAATTGAAATTAGGCCTCAATAAATTGAGTTAAATGTTGAATTAAATAATAAATTATATAAATTGAATATTAAATTCGTATAATAGAATTTTCCATGATTTATATATTACGTAATAAAATATAATAACAATAAATGTATTTTCTTATGTAAAAGTTAAAACCCATCCATTAGATTAATCTTGAAACTTGATATTGGCCCAGCCCATCAAATTGATACTCGATAATTATTTAGACTTAATCCCAAGATAAACCTAGAATCAACACCTAACAAAATACGAAGATATCTACAAATTTTATTTTTTAAAATATATAGAAGTATTAAAAAAAAAAAAAAATAGGGGGGGCTACAGCCCCCCTTAGCCAAGCTGATGGTCCGCCCTTGCCTATTGTTGTTATTATTTTGATAGAGTGTTGTGGTATATTGTTAGTTAAGGTATTTTTTTGATTATTTTTATTACTGATTTTGCTATTTTATTTTCTGTTAGGGCAAATGTTTATGAGCATGGAACATTCTTGTTTCTTAACAAGAGTGACATAATGAGTTTGATGCCAAACACAGAAGTTTACCTTCCGGTTATCACAGCTTGGTCTTTGGAGGTCAACAATGAAGTATTTAAAGACAACTCTCGCAGCCGGTTCATTTTCAATTTTGAACACAGTGTATGTATTTTCACTTGGGAGAATTACACTATAGACCATTTCACCCTAAATTTTTGTAAATCAAGGAAAATTTATTTGCTATTACATATTAAGCCAAAATAACAAATTGAAGTACAATTATACCCCTAATGTGTTGATACAAATTTAAATTTTGAAATAATTAGATTTAAACTCTATAATTATTAGAAAGTCAACTAGTAGAAGAGAATCAATAAAATCTGGAAGATATTTTCCTCGAAAATCGCGCACTCCTATTAATTCAAAAACACTTTCCTTATACATCAACTCCACATTAATTCCTCCCTACATTGGAATTCTCTAGCCATTGAAGGTGAAAGAAGATAACGCAGAAGAAGAAAAAAACTTGTGCGTAGAATACTTAAAGGTATTTAGAGCACAAATCGTGTCTTGCATGTTATTATTTTTCGATTGTTACTAATTAAAATGAATTTCGAATTTTAAAAAATTAATTTCAGCAAAATTAGTATTATTATTATTATAAAGTCAACTATTAAAAAATAAAATCTGTAAAAATATTTCTAAAATTCTGCCCATTTATAACTTTCCAAAATTTAAAAAAATTATTAATCTCCAAATTCGAATCCCATAAATATGTTGCATATTCTCATTGACATTAAAAAAAATATTGCATATAGAAAAAAATGTTGCATATTCTAATTGATATGCAAAAATATGTTGCATACCACTTTTATAAATATGTTTAATTTATTATATTTGGAAATGTCAATATGCCCAGGATTATTATTGATAGTTTAAAATTGTTTAATATTTAATTTTATATAATTAAAATACAAATCTATAGTATATGAAAATTAAATAATCTCGAAAGAAAAATTGTATAACAATACTATAAAATTTATAATTTATTTAGATAAATTATTTTACTACATTTTTTTTTGGGATTTTAATACATTATTTTGATAACATGCATATTATTTAACTGTGTGGCAAAACAAGATATTGTGATTATATTTAACACTATTTGAAAAGAATATATTTAACGCATATATTTTGATATATGCATAAAATAGTGCATACATTAAATGCATATATAAAATATGCGTACATATAATTATATACAGTCAAATCTTCACCTTGATCTTTAATCTCCTCCTCACCGTGGACGATCTCCTGGAACCCGTACGACCGCTCCGGCGACCTTGCCACCGTTTTCTTCTTCTCCGGTGCAATCACAAAAATTCCACCGGCAATAAACAAAACCAGCTTCATTAAATCTGGAGAAATCCCATGATTGATGACTTCAAAACACCCCACTTGCGAGATAAGCTCGCAAATTTTAAAACACAAAATTACATACCTTGAACAGATCGACGACGTCGTATTCGAGTGGATCTGGTCGAACCTTGGACAGAATTACATAGCTTGTCTGTGCAACAATGGCAGTTCGTGACGGATTTGGCCTAACCTTGAACAGATCGACGCCAAATTTTTAACAAAAATGAATGACGATGATAGAGGTTATCATCGATTCATGGAGATAAACGCTGAAATTGAATGCAGTTTTTTTTTAGGAACTAAGAGGGAGACGCTGAGAGATATTGATTACGCTGAGAGATTTTTTGATGGAAAATTGGAAATGAATGATTCAATTGGAAATGAATGATTCAATTGGAAATGAATGATTCAATTGGAAATAAATCTAATAAGGAAAATTCGGCAAAAAACAAGGAAGGTTCATTCAATTTTAATATTAATTCTTTTAATATATTGATTTGAGGGCATATTAGGAATGTCAAATATGGATTTGTCTTAATTTGTAATATCAATAATTTTTGTCTTGAATTAAAAGATAGGCTAGGATCTTGGTCTATAATGTCAATAAACTCTTTTCACTTTGCTTGTGGTATTAGTGGCCATTCTTTCTTGTATTATTGGTTATTCTTTCTGGTATTACTGGTCATTCTTTCTGGTATTAACTCTTTTTTTTTTTTTAATTGTAAATAGAATTGCTTGAACCAGTTGGTTGTGTCTGGAGCTGATCTTGCTGACTATATTGATCAGTTTTTTTGTGGATGGAATCAGTGGCTCACCGTTTGCAAGAGGCATACCTTGTTAGGAGTTGACATGGTTAAGACATTTTAATGAACATTATTTTTTTTCCATTTCATATATGTATTAACTATACGTATTGGTTTGTTATTTGCAGATTTTTATTCCTTTCTGCTTGAATGATCATTACACTGCTGTTGTCATTAACTTTTCTGACTCCAAGATACAATACTTGGATAATTTGAAGCATTCTGCTGGTGAGCAAAATATGTTCATATATTCTGCTAATATACTGGTATGTTCTTTATGCAATGTTCATTTCATATGATATATATATTTTTTTTATATAAACTGTTAGCTAGAATGTGTCATATTTTTCTAACTTGCTTTCTTGTTTAGCACCAAGCAATGACAAAGTTTCTCGAGTCTAAGGATCATCCAAAGGCCAAGGATATTTTGGCTTATGAATTCGAAATCATTAAATTGAAATGGCAGTCAAATAAGCCCGATAAGGAATGTGTTGTGTATATAATGATGAATTTTAAACATTTCAATGGAAAGCCTTACACATCACCAGATATGACAAATGTATTCTTTTTTTGTTGATTTCAAATTGTAATCATTTTTTAATTATTATTTTAATGTGGATTGTATTTTTGTAGGCTGATATTCAAAAGGTTTTGAGGGCTGAAATATGTGCCGTTCTTGTTGGGAATAAAATGAGCTATGTTTTGATTGAATACCAAAACCCCCTGAGACATGCCTAAGTTATGATTGAATATGTTCTAGACATGTTAAGAACATATAGTATAAAGGCTAGATGAGGAGCTAATATGTTAGGTAGCTCTTAGATGATTAGATGCACAAATTGAGGGGGAACATATGTTTTGAAGTACATCAAGAACAAGTCCCCTCAAGGCTCAAACTCTGGAATCATGATCAAGTCTGCTGAAAGACAAGTATGCTGATCAGGAGAGTTGTCCAGAGGAGTTGTCTCAGCTCAATTAATCAAGATCAAGTGCTCTGAAAGCCTGAGGTCAACTATGCTGAAGAAAAAGAGACAACCACACCCTAAAGATCTTCAAAGAAACAAGCTAAGATCATCTTCAAGAGAAATAAAGGGAAAGAGCCAAGTCATCTGAAGAAGAGCAAGTCAACCTTGCTGATAAGCAAGACTGCTGATAGTGATAAGAAGTGTTGTCCAAATGTTGAGGAATGTTGTCCTATCATTGGAACAACCTTCAGAAGTGATGTCCAAGTTCTAACAAGAGAATCTGAATGTCAGATATTGGGAAGAGTGCTACAGAATGAAGACAAAGCTCTTACAGCCGTTTATTTCCCAAATGAGGACATGTCACTATCAAGATTCTGTCTTCAAAGTTGAAGGACTAAAAGAAAACATTTATGGACATTGGAGGCTGCCTCTCCAACGGGCAAATCCTTCATTTGTCTATAAATACAGAAGTGTGAAGACCATTTGAAAGTATCCAACTTCAACCTCAACAAAGCACATCCAACCTTAAGTTCTTACAAGCTAGAGTGCTTTCAAAGCTTTCAAAGACTATCTTAGTCTTCAAACACTTCATCTAAGTTGTACTACATTGTATATCCATACACAAGCTTAGAGAGATATCCTATCCTTATACACTGATCTTCATTGTAAAGGATATCTCATTAGTTGGAACCTTACTTCAATCCTCATATCTTTCAAGAGTGAAAGTGAGAAGGTTGTAGTAGTAGAAGTGGTAGGAGCTGACTGTTGAGAGAAGAACAGTTCAGTTCTGAGTTGAGAAGAGGGTACTAGGACTCTAGACATCCTAGGGATCAATTCACCAAGAGTGGTGTTCTTGATCAAGTGCACCTTGGCACTATAAAACAAGTTAATTCCAAGAGTGAAGGAATTATCCTGTTAAATCAGGGAAAGTGGATGTAGAAGCTTAAGTCTCTGAACCACTATAAACTCTTGTGTTGATTTACATTTCAAGTACTTACAATACATCAATACTGCACACAAAACTGATCTTTCAAGGATAAACATTCAAAGACTGTGCAAAAACCTATTTGGACAAGTTCCCTGAAAACTGGACTGTGTTACATTGACTAAGTGATTTCAGAAATTAAAGGAGGTTAAACTAAAAGGGCCAACCACTATTCCGCACATATAACTCCCCTAGATAGTTATTCAACTAAGTACTCAATAGTACTTAGTAGATTGATTATCTTAGAAGAGTTAATCTTCTTCAGCAGAGTTGTCCAAGACAACCTTGCTGAGCTCTGGTTTGATCAAGTTTGAAAAGAATTTGCATACAAGTGTATTCCCCCCCCCATACACTTGTTATCTACTCCTTTCAGGACCAACAAGTGGTATCAGAGCAGGGGTTCAAAGACCACTGCTTCTGAAAAGCCATCTTAGTTTTCAAAATCACATATTGGCTGTGGTCACTGAACTGATCTCTCTGAAATCCTTATTGTATATTGACTGACTATTTGTTCTTGAATTATGGCCAACAACAATGCTGCTGTTCCACCTCCTACTATCCAAGGATTGGACAACATGGCCACAAATCCAGTCAACCACATTTCACATCACAAACTGCCCATGTTCTCAATTGATAACTATGATTTCTGGAAAATCAGAATGAGGGCTCATCTTGCATCTCTTCATACTGATATGTTGAGAGTGATCACAAGAGGTCCTTTTGTGTTCACCTTTGTCAATCCCAGAGTCACAGAGGCTCAAAGGGCAGATACAAGAGATGTACTACCCAAAGATGAAGATGACTTCACTACTGATGAAAAGAGGAAGGATAATCTGAATTATCTAGCAATGAACACCCTCTACCAAACAATTCCAGATGCAATTATGGGTAGAGTCTACCACTGCACAACAGCCAAAGAAATTTGGGATACTCTTGCTGAAATGTGTGAGGGTACTGAAAAGATCAAGGAGAATAAGCTCCAAGTTGCTGTGCAGAAATTTGAACAGTTTGCAATGGAGTCTGAGGAATCCATTGATAAGTTTGCTGGTAGATTCACTGATGTGATGAATGAAATCAACTCACTGGGCAAGGTCTACACCAAGAGAGAAGTGGGGTTGAAGATCTTGAGAAGTCTCACTCAAAAGTGGGATGTCTATGCTGTAATGATGCAAAACACCAAAGATCTTTCCACCATGCCCATGCAACAAATCTTCTCTGAACTCAAAGCTTATGAGTTCGACCTCAATAGAAGAAAGCCTATTGAGGAACCTTCAAATCCTACTAAGGGAGTGGCATTCAAAGCCAAAACTGCTGAACCAGAGATGCAGTCCACTCCAAGATCATCAAAGTCAGTCTCAAAGACTGAAATGAAGGAAGAACTAGCCTTAATGGCTAGAAGGTTTGAAAAGTTAAACTCAAGGTTTGGTAGATACAAGAAATTCTACCAGGACAACAAATTCAGGAGATACAACTCTCCTGAAGCACAGGCTGAAGTCAAAAAGCCTGAAGAGAAAAGATCAGAGGACAAGTACTCTGATAGGAGAAGGTCCAGTAGAGCTGAACCTTCATCATCAAAAAGAAGAGAAGAATCAAAGAAAGAAGATGATGAAGATCTGTGCTATAACTGTAAAAAGAAAGGGCACTTCCAGTATGATTGCCCTGAATTAAGCTCTAAGGAGAGAAGGGAGAGGCAGGCCAAAAGAGATAGGAAATTCACCAACAGAAAGGCCATGATGGCTGGTGAAGAATCTGATAGTGCTGAAAGCCTCAACTCCTCTGATGGACTATTCTCCAACAGTGATGATGATGATGATGTCTGCAACATGGCTCTTGAGGATGATGAGGTATCCTCCACTTCTAGCTCACCATCATTCATCTCACAAAACAATAGTGAGGTCAACTTGAAACTTTCCCTTGGAAAGTTGATGGAAGATTTCACCATGTTACAAGAATTTCATGATAACTGTGTGAGGGAAAATGAAAGATTGGCTATTGAACTTGCCAAAAACTCTGAGACAGTTGTTGATGTCAAGTCTACTGAGTTGTATCAACAAGTCTTGAGAGAGCCTGAGGAAGCAAATCTCAGGATAGTTGACCAACAAAAGGAGATTGATGATCAACTTCTCTCTCAGAAGAGAAAAGATTTTGAAATCAAAATTCTCAATGCCAAGTTTGAAAACCTCTCACATGAATATGATATTCTTAAATCAAGTGAAGAGAGCCTGAAATTAAAGATGTCTGCTCTGAAGAAATCCTCTAGAGCAATAGAGGAAATTCAGAGTTATCAAAGACCTATGGCTCAAAGAAGTGGATTAGGTTTTGATCCATTTGAATCTTCACCTTGTCTTAGTGTTGCTTCTGTGAGTAACACTAAGAAAATCTTTGTTAAGTCAGTGGCACAGACTGAAAATTAAATAATTCAGCCACTGAACAAAGGAAAGGGCAAAATGGATGTTATGCCTACTCAAGTGCTTCAGGAGATTAGGCCAAAACCTAAGGAAATGGCCAAAGCTCCCGAACACAAAAGGAATATTGGTCAGCAGAGTAGACCCAATGGTAGGGCAACTCTACTGAACAATGTTCAGAGGAAGTATCCAAGGTATAATCAGCCTAGGCCAACTCTTCTGAGAAAGCCTCAGCTGAATAGACCTAGGGACAACTTTCCTCAAAGGCAGAATAAAATGAGACAACCAAAACCCTTCATACCAAAGGGTAATGGTCATAAGAAAGCCTTTCCTCAAAGATTCCCTCAAGCTGCACAAAGAACTCAAAAGTTCAGGAGACTTGACAACTCTCCTGAAACTTATAGAGTTAACACATTCACACACACTTTCCCAAAGGCATTTAAGGGAAAGACAGTGTATTTAGATGCTAAAGGAAGACAACTTAGCCACCTTGAATCAATCAGGGTTATTAGGCAAGTTTGGGTTCCTAAAGGTACAGCTAACCTCTCAGTACCCAAAACTCAAAGGGTACCTAAACCCATCTAATTGTAGGTACCAATGGGCCACAAAAAGAGGAGCATGAGCAAAAAGTCAGCATGGTATCTTGACAGTGGATGTTCAAGGCACATGACTGGAAACAAGGAACTCCTCACTGATTTTATTGAAAAAGAAGGCCCAAATGTCACTTTTGGAGACAGCTCACAAGCAACTACAAAAGGTTATGGTACTTTGATGATTGGTAACATCAAAGTATCCAATGTATCTTATGTGGCTGGTCTCAAGTATAATCTCCTAAGTATCAGTCAATTCTGTGATAAAAACTTCAATGTTGAGTTTTCAAGTGGAAAATGCTTAATCAAAAATAAGACTCAACAAATTCTATTGACTGGAACTAGGAAAGGAAATGTGTATTTTGCAGACTGGGACAAGTCTACTGATGCTGCATGCTTCATTGCTAAGAGTTCTAGTGAACAAAGTTGGTTATGGCATAAAAGATTAAACCACCTGAACTTTAAAACAATGAACAAAATTGCTAGAAATGCATTAGTCAAAGGACTACCTAATGAGGTTTTCATTAAAGAGCATGTTTGCAAACCATGCCAAGAAGGAAAACAGATCAAAGCCTCATTTAAGGGAAAACCAGTCATCTCTACTGAAAGGGTACTTGAACTGTTACATATGGACCTTTTTGGACCAATTACCCCTGCAAGCATAAATGGTAGAAAATACACATTAGTTGTAGTAGATGACTTCTCTAGGTTCACATGGGTAGTATTTCTCCTTAATAAGAAGGAAACTCAAGTCAAACTGCCTGAACTTCTAAGGAGATTGTCAAATGAGAAAAGCCTTAGCATTATCAAGATAAGATCTGATAAAGGCACAGAGTTCATTAACTCATACATCAATGAGTATTGCACATCTAATGGAATAGCTCATGAAACCTCAGCAGCTAGAACTCCCCAACAGAATGGAGTTGCAGAAAGAAGAAACAGAACTTTAAAAGAAGCTGCTAGAACTCTAATTGCTGATTCAAAATTACCTAAGAGGTTTGGGGCTGAAGCTATAAACACTGTATGCCATACTCAAAATAGATGTTTGATTATTAAGGGGCAAGGCAAAACCCCCTATGAACTCTGGAAAGGAAGAATGCCTAAAGTGTCTTACTTTCACATTTTTGGTTGCAAGTGTTTCATTCACAATAATGGGAAAGATCAGTTGAAAGCCTTTGATAGCAAAGCTGATGAAGGAGTGTTTCTTGGATACTCCCAAATCAGTAAAGCTTTCAGGGTCTACAACAAGAAAACTCTTATTGTGGAAGAAACACCTCATGTTGTGTTTGATGAATCTACTCATGAGTTCAGGAATGAGAACTTGGAATCAGAAGAAATCACACAAAGAACAACCAGACTAAGCCTAAAAGACAAAGACACTGAATTCATAGATGTTGTCCAAGCCAATCTACCTGAAAACTCTATGTTGGACAACCATCCTGAAGGCAACCTTCCTGAGGCAAATCCCACTGAAAGGAATGGTGAACTGAATGATCCAATCCCAGTTCACATCCAGGTAACAACTACCAATGAAGAAGCAGTTCCTGCTGAGGTAGTTAACAGGTCAAATAATCAAGGGGGAACTCAAAATGTTGAAAATACCAATGTCCCTGACATTGAGGACAACACCCCTGATTATGATCCTGAATTAGATCCTGCATTCAATTATCCTGAATTCTATGATCAAATTGACTCAACTTCAGTAGAGGACAACTCTACTGAAGAGATCAGAAAAAGAAGGACTTGGTTATCAGACCATCCTACTGATCTAATACTTGGTGACCCAAGTATTGGAGTCAAAACCAGAAGATTTCATGGTGAAAGTGCTCTTTTCTGTTGTTTCTTGTCAGAGCAAGAACCAAGTGATATTGTGGAAGCACTTCAAGATGCCAATTGGATCATAGCCATGCAGGAAGAACTGAATCAATTCACCAGAAATGAAGTATGGGAGCTGGTGGATAGGCCTTCACATCAAGATGTTATTGGAACAAAGTGGGTGTTCAAGAACAAGAAGAATGAAAATGATGTGATTGTCAGAAACAAAGCAAGACTTGTGGCAAAAGGCTATTGCCAACATGAAGGCATTGACTATGATGAGACATTTGCACCTGTGGCAAGGCTAGAAGCAATAAGGCTCTTTCTAGCCTATGCAGCCCACAAGAGGTTCAAAGTATACCAAATGGATGTCAAGAGTGCCTTTCTAAATGGAGTCTTGAAGGAAGAAGTCTATGTAGAGCAACCACCAGGTTTTGAGGTTGGAAACCAAGTTTACAGACTCAAGAAAGCTCTATATGGACTCAAGCAAGCCCCTAGGGCTTGGTATGATACACTGTCACAATTTCTCTTGGATCATGGATTCACCAAGGGAACTGTGGACAGAACTCTGTTCAGAATATCTGAAGGAGAGGACATCTTGCTTGTCCAAATTTATGTGGATGACATAATATTTGGATCCCCCAATGAGAAGCTGTGTGAGAAATTCTCAAAGCTAATGCAAAGCAAGTTTGAGATGTCCATGATGGGGTTGATGAACTTCTTTTTGGGTCTTCAAGTCAAGCAATCAAAAGAAGGAATCTTCATCAACCAAGCTAAGTACACCAGAGAAATGATCAAGAAGTTTGGGTGTACAACTAGCAAGCCAGTAAGGATCCCAATGAACACAAATTGGAAGATGGATCCTGATGAGAGTGGTATTTCAACCAACTCTACTGAGTATAGAGGAATAATTGGTTCACTCCTCTATCTCACTGCCAGCAGACCTGACATCACCTTTGCAGTAGGTGTTTGTGCAAGGTTCCAAGCAAATCCTAAGAAAAGCCATCTTGAGGCTGCAAAGAGGATTTTGAGGTATCTCAAAGGCACTGAAAATCTAGGCCTTTGGTACCCTGCTGATGACAACATTGAGTTAACTGGCTACTCAGATGCTGACTATGGAGGTTGTAAAATTGACAGAAAGTCCACTTCAGGGACTTGTCAATTCTTGGGCAACAAGCTTATATCTTGGTTCTCCAAGAAGCAGAACACAGTGGCTACTTCCACCACTGAAGCTGAATATGTTGCAGCTGGAAGTTGTTGTGCTCAAATCCTTTGGCTGAGACAACAACTGAGAGACTACAAAGTCAACTCTACTGAAGTGCCAATATTTTGTGATAACAATAGTGCCATTGCTATATCACAGAATCCTGTATTGCACACAAGATGCAAGCATGTGGACATCAAGCATCACTTCATTAGAGACCATGTGGAGAAGAAGGACATAAAGTTGGTTAAGATCCACACTGATCATCAAAAAGCTGATATTCTAACTAAGCCACTTGCAGAGGCAAGATTTCTGGAGCTATCAGCAGAGTTGGGATTACTTGATCCAGGGAAGTTGGACAAGTAAATCTCATGAAAAGTTAATGGATATATGGAAACTGAGAAGGTTCTCAGCAGACTTGGTCAAGTCTACTGAATATCAGAAGAGATGGCTGAAATTATTCAGGACACTTGTCCATTGGAATTCAGGACCTTTATCCACATCTCTTCAGGACACTTGTCCAAGTGGGGTCAGATAAGTTGTCTTGGCTATCAAACTATTTCCTTGGTTTGATAAGCACCTATTTTGAGTAATCATTGCCTACCTTGATACATGTCCCAACTACAGATATCATTTCTGTGGGATTTAATTTGTCCCCCACCCAAAAGGCCGCTTTCCATGCATTAAATGCCAAGATTTAACTCTTGTTTGCATTACACCTTTTCAAACCATGATCTATCTCGAAAACTCCCCAACCATTAACTAATATTAAATACCTTCCACGTTTTGAATAAAACTAACAAGTCACTGTTACATTGGTTTTTAACCATTGGAACAAAACTGGCCAACTCCCCTGAAATTCATCCTGGCCGTCCAAGTGTATCTTTCCATATTTGACAACAGTTGAAAATACACAAAACTCACCAACTCATTGACAAACATTCTTTTTAGAATATTCTCAAGTCTTAAGAACTCCCCACACACTCTTCTTTCCCAAGCATTCGAAACCCTAACCTATTCTCTTCAAACTCTCCCAAAACTTTCAAAATTTCATCTCTGCAATCTTCAATGGCTCCCAAAGTTAGATCAGAGATGATCATAGATTTTTCCAACAAGGCTCTAGACCTTGATTTTGGATACCTAAGCAACAAAAACAATCTTCATTTTGAACCCATAATCTCCTTTGAAAGTGAAGATTCTGAGATTACTCCAACCCTGAGATGGTTGAGAAGGGCTGGTCTTCAAAAGTTTTTGGAAGAAAGACCAAGCTCCTGCTTGGAAAGCTACATGGCTGAATTCTTTGCCTTTCTCAAATGGAGGGGCAAGCCTGAAGATGGTGAAGTTTCCACCAGACTGTCATATGTTGCTGAAGGAGAAGAGGAAGAAAGATTTCATAGAGTGAAATTCTCTTCAGAAGATCTTGAAGGAGCTTTTGGATTGCCTTCTGAGGGAAGGAATCCAGAAATCTATGGCACTGGTCATGAAGAAGAAATAGCTCAAAAATGGCTATTGACACTAGGCCCTCTCTCCTCAACTCAAAACAAAAAGACTCTCAAGCCAGAATTTCTCAACCTCTTTGAGGTAGTAGCTAAAAGTCTCTTGAGTAATACTGGAAGCTTGGGGCAGGTCAGCCATCCAAGAATCAGAATCATGGCTGCAGTCATTGATGCCAGTGACAAAGGCATCAAGTTTGATTGGAGGACTTTCATCATGTCTGAGATGATGAAGGAAAAGGCAAAATTCAAAGTGAAATCTCACAATAAGGTTGTGCTAGAAGGGAAACTCAAGTATTGCACTAGGGCAAGATTGTTGATTGAGAGATTTTCCCACTACTCCCAAATGCAAACCTTTGCAAAGCCTCTCCCAGCTCAAAAGATTCTATTCAGAAAGCTCAGCAAGAAAACTGAGCAAAGGAGGATGTTAATGGCCAAGCCTGCTGAAGCAAAGGTGGAGGAGAAGCCAAAGATGAAGAAGAGGACAAAAGCAAGAGTGGTGAAGACAAGGAAAATGTCTCAGATCATCTCAGAAGAGAATTCAGATGCTTCAACTGAGATTGAAGAAGTTGCTAGAGAAGGTGTACAAGTGCCCTCTGATCATTCAGAAGAATTAAGGCAAAAGTACAATGAGACTAGACAAAAGTCTAGGGGTGATAAAAGGATCAGGGAGGTTGTCCCTGAGAAGGATGAGGAAGGAAGTGGAAGCAGTAGGGCTAGCAAGAGAAGGGTCAAGCCTACTGACAAGGTGTTGGAGCTTCAGGAAGAAAGGTCTCTACAACTTGCTCTAAGAGAGAGCAGAGCTGAAAGCAGGACCAAATCAAAGTCAAGGACCAACTCATCTGGTTCTGGAACTCCAGAATCCAGGGTCCCTGAAGGTCAACCAATGGAGGCCAACATCCCTGAAATTCAGAATTCTGAGCCCAACTCCCCTGAAACCCATATAACCCCAACCAATCAACCTATCACTCCCATAAATCTCACAAAGAGATACTCTCCTGAGGGAAGTGTGCAGAGAAGTATGATAGATGTGCTAGCTGACATAGCTGTAGATGAGACAAGATTACAATCTCCCCTTGACTCATCTATGCTCAATTACTCAAAGCAATTAGAAGCTGCACTTTTTGAGCCAACCCCCCTGAGTAAAGCCCCTTCAGATCCATTGCTCTCAAAAGCAACTGAAGTTCCTTCTACTGCACCCAACCCATCTGAAGCCAACATTCCTGAACTTAATCTGCCTGAAGCCGCATTAGGAGAACCCAGAGCCAACTCCCCTATAACCCAAAGTCCCCATTCAAGTGGAGATGAGGAGGAGTATACTTATGAAAGTATGCTCAGAGGAGGAGCCAAGGCTACTGTGGACAGTTTGTATCCACAACTTGCTGAATTTCCAAGAATTCAGAAGGTATTTCATGATCTAAGGATGCTTGTTGATGTAAAAGATAAATCCTTGATGGAAATATCACAAGTCATCCAAGATAAGGGTGCAAACTGGTGGCAAGTGGAGGAGAACAGATTGTTACACTTTGCTGGAGTTTCAAAGATAAGATTCCTCACTGATGAGGAAGTATTTGCAAAGTTGGTGGATGACAAGATCAATGAGGAGAGGGAAAGGAAGGCTAAGGGCATCAAACACCCTGAAAGTAGCTCAAATGATGATGACTCGCCAGATGATCCCTCAAACCCCTCTAAACCAAACCCTCCTGAAACCCCTCAAGCCAATCTCCCTAAGCCTTCTGTCTCTGAAAGACTTTCCAACCCCCCTAGAACCTATCATAGGAAAGGCTCTGTCATTTCAGAGGTGTTGACCAAGGATGGTAACACAACCAAGGACACATCTGCCAATGAAGGTTCTTCTGAATCCAAGGCACAACCTAAAGATGTGGAGGTTCCTTCTCTAGAGGCTAGTTTGATTAAGGCCTATTCAGTGTCAGAAGAGTTGGACACTGATCAGCCCTTAATCATTCAGGATGACTCAGTGGCTGTTGATATAAGCACTGTGATCTCCCCACAACTGCCATCTTTGAACCTTGGTGAAGGTGGAGATGCTGCAGGTTTAGGAGAAGGAGTTGAAAAGGAAAGTAGATTTGAAAAATCAGAGGGAGTTGTGGATAAAAGAGAGGTAGTTATCACTAAGATTGTGAGTGTACCAACATATGAGGGTGGTATAAGTGAGGAAGGACAGGCTATTATTGAAGTCAAATCTGAACTTCAAGAATCCCTTGATGAGAGGAGGCCTGTTTCTTTAAGTGAGGAAACTTTTATTGAAGGAAGAAAAGAAATAGTTGAAAATGAGGAGAAGACTGCTGATGTATCAGAGTCTTATGAAAAAGAATTGGAGGGAGACAAGTGTGTTTTCACTGATGCTTTTGATTTGTCTGATATTGCAGGGATAAGCTTTGATCAAATATTTGCAGAAGATCTCTTGACAGATGCTCCCATCCAAGTTGACACTGGATCAGCACAAGCCTTGCTTGGGATGCAATCAGAGAAGTTGGATTCCTTGGCTCAACAAGTTCAAACAGCTCATGAAGAAACTTCTGGAGCATTAGGTGAGCATGGAAGAACCCTAGCTTCTGTTGAAATGAGACTAACTGGCTCTGAAGATGTGGTGCTACCCACATTGGAAGCAAGAATTGAAGGAGTAGAATCTGGTCTTCAAACCATCTCTACTGAAGTTCACAAAGCCAAAGTCAGTATGGAAAACATCTCAAAAGAGGTCAAGAAGGATCAAAAAAGGCTGAGAGACAATCATAATGCAAATGTTCAAGCTATCAGACTGACAATCAAGCAAGCTCTTGGCAAGAAGACAGCCTTACGGAAGAGAAGAGCTGAAGAGCAAAGGCTAGCTATGGTCAAAGCAGCCTCAGAAAAGTTTTCCCAAGAAGTGTTGGCCAACATTGCTGAAGGTGCAGTGGCCAACCTCACTGAGCTCCTGAAAGCCCAATTGGATGCATCTCTTAAGGCAACCATGGAGGAGGTTGTTCAACAGAAAATGAAGCCTGTTCTTGCCTTTCTTAGCTTAAGCAGTGACAGGATGCAAAATATACATGATGAGAATGTATATCTGTTGGAGGAGATGAAGTCTCTAACCCAAGCCCAGTCCTTATTGGCATCCACTATGAGTGAACTGAAGCCAGAATGTTTTGATGCTGCCAAAAAGGGGGAAAGGGAAAGAGCAAGGGCAAAAGGTGCCTTAGTGATTGGGAGTCCAGTGAAAGGGAAGGACAAAACCCCTGTAGGAAAGGGAAAAGAGCCTGCAGTGCTGAACTTGGAAGAATTGGATGAAGAGGAGCAGTTAGCACTGGCATTGAAGAACTCTATGGCCTCAGCTCAAGAAGAAAAAGTGAGGCTACAACAAAGACCAGGTGGTGAAGTATCTGGTTTGGACAAGGATGCTGAAGGTGTCCAAACTAGAGGAAAGATCAAGAAGGCCCAAGGAAAGAAGAGACAAGTTGAGAAATTCACTGACTTTCCCAATAGCCTTGATCTTCCACCTGAATTCAGAGTTATTGATGATGAGCCTATCTCAAAGAAGGCCAAAACAGCTGAAGAGCCCAAAAATGCTGAAAAAGACAAGTCTACTGAGAATAAGTCCACTGAAAGTACCAAAGTCACTGAAGATGTGGAAATCTTATATGAAGAAGGCTTTGGATCTGGACCAAAGAAGACAAAGATTGTGATACTCAATGATCCATCAAAGCTGTTTCATGAAGGGTATGGCAAAGACCCTGAAACACAACAGAAACTGGCCATGATGAGGGCCCAAGAGAAAATGGACTTGATGGAAGAGGCCAACAGAGCAAGAGATAAGAGAAGAACAGACTTCCAGAAGCCAAGAAGGAAGAGAGCAACTTACAACAAGATGAAGCCACAGCTATTGATCCCAATGGACACCAAATATCCTCACTTGGATAAATGGGTGCCAATTCAACTGAATGACTCATGGGAGGAAGCAAAAAGGGAGTTTGTCTATGATCAGTATGTCATTGACAGATGGAATGGAAGAGATGCCAACATCAATTTTGCTGAGTTCATGATTGAGTACTACAGAGAACTCTATCAACAATTGCTTGCAGCTGCTGATATTGCAAGATTTGAACTCACAGCTCCCAAGCCAATCATATACTTACCTCCAAAGCTTGATGGATGGATTGATCAATCAAGGATTCTGAGAGAATTCACTGAGATCCTCAAGCTGAACAAGATGGTTCTTGGTCCTAAGGGAACCAACCAAGAAGCCATGGCCTTGAAGAGGAGAGTGTGGGCACAGTATGGGATGGTGCCACCTCGAGAGGATGATCTCTAAATGGCTAAGTCTTCTGACCTATCTTAATTGATCAACTATGCTAAAAATTGGTCAAGTTTGCTGATGTGGTGTGTTAATCTGTTCGCTCTGACTTGATATGGATTGCTCTGATACAAGCTCTGTGCTCTGATGTTGAAAATCTTGTATATGTCTTGAAGTGTTAGTATTTGTTCTGATATAAGATTGGTGCTCTGATACAAGGTTATGCTCTGATACTGAAAAATCTTGTATATGTGTTGAACTGTTAGAAAGAAAGACTCTGATGTATTTAGTGTTGATGATTCATGCTCTGATATGTTAAATTCAACTATCAACATGCTTGTAATATTTTTTTTTAATGAATGATAGTTGAACTTATCTTGAATCAAGAAACACTCATCTCTCTATGCCTATCTATGAAACCTATGTGCAACATGAATGGTGAATAGACTAACACATTGCTTTTCAGGATAACTGACCTTAGTCATGTCTTCTGAAGATTAATGTAATAGGTGTAGCTAAGTCACTTTTGCACAAGCTGTATAGGTTTTGGCATCATAAAAAAGGGGGAAATTGTTGGGAATAAAATGAGCTATGTTTTGATTGAATACCAAAACCCCCTGAGACATGCCTAAGTTATGATTGAATATGTTCTAGACATGTTAAGAACATATAGTATAAAGGCTAGATGAGGAGCTAATATGTTAGGTAGCTCTTAGATGATTAGATGCACAAATTGAGGGGGAACATATGTTTTGAAGTACATCAAGAACAAGTCCCCTCAAGGCTCAAACTCTGGAATCATGATCAAGTCTGCTGAAAGACAAGTATGCTGATCAGGAGAGTTGTCCAGAGGAGTTGTCTCAGCTCAATTAATCAAGATCAAGTGCTCTGAAAGCCTGAGGTCAACTATGCTGAAGAAAAAGAGACAACCACACCCTAAAGATCTTCAAAGAAACAAGCTAAGATCATCTTCAAGAGAAATAAAGGGAAAGAGCCAAGTCATCTGAAGAAGAGCAAGTCAACCTTGCTGATAAGCAAGACTGCTGATAGTGATAAGAAGTGTTGTCCAAATGTTGAGGAATGTTGTCCTATCATTGGAACAACCTTCAGAAGTGATGTCCAAGTTCTAACAAGAGAATCTGAATGTCAGATATTGGGAAGAGTGCTACAGAATGAAGACAAAGCTCTTACAGCCGTTTATTTCCCAAATGAGGACATGTCACTATCAAGATTCTGTCTTCAGAGTTGAAGAACTAAAAGAAGACATTTATGGACATTGGAGGCTGCCTCTCCAACGGGCAAATCCTTCATTTGTCTATAAATACAGAAGTGTGAAAACCATTTGAAAGTATCCAACTTCAACCTCAACAAAGCACATCCAACCTTAAGTTCTTACAAGCTAGAGTGCTTTCAAAGCTTTCAAAGACTATCTTAGTCTTCAAACACTTCATCTAAGTTGTACTACATTGTATATCCATACACAAGCTTAGAGAGATATCCTATCCTTATACACTGATCTTAATTGTAAAGGATATCTCATTAGTTGGAACCTTACTTCAATCCTCATATCTTTCAAGAGTGAAAGTGAGAAGGTTGTAGTAGTAGAAGTGGTAGGAGCTGACTGTTGAGAGAAGAACAGTTCAGTTCTGAGTTGAGAAGAGGGTACTAGGACTCTAGACATCCTAGGGATCAATTCACCAAGAGTGGTGTTCTTGATCAAGTGCACCTTGGCACTATAAAACAAGTTAATTCCAAGAGTGAAGGAATTATCCTGTTAAATCAGGGAAAGTGGATGTAGGAGCTTGAGTCTCTGAACCACTATAAACTCTTGTGTTGATTTACATTTCAAGTACTTACAATACATCAACACTGCACACAAAACTGATCTTTCAAGGATAAACATTCAAAGACTGTGCAAAAACCTATTTGGACAAGTTCCCTGAAAACTGGACTGTGTTACATTGACTAAGTGATTTCAGAAATTAAAGGAGGTTAAACTAAAAGGGCCAACCACTATTCCGCACATATAACTCCCCTAGATAGTTATTCAACTAAGTACTCAATAGTACTTAGTAGATTGATTATCTTAGAAGAGTTAATCTTCTTCAGCAGAGTTGTCCAAGACAACCTTGCTGAGCTCTGGTTTGATCAAGTTTGAAATGAATTTGCATACAAGTGTATTCCCCCCCCCCCCATACACTTGTTATCTACTCCTTTCAGGACCAACAGTTCTAATTCTTTCGAATTTGAATGAACGAAGGGGCCATATAATCGAAGAGATTTACAAATTTTATATGAGGAAGCCGGCCATAGTTCAAAGAATTGTTGAAGAGAAGAAACAAAATGTTTTGAAAGCTAAAGAGAAGAAGAAGAAAGATGCAACTGAGAATTTGAAGAAAATGGGTTGTGATTTGGGAAGAAGTAAAAGGAAACTTTGATCATGTTATTTGGTTGTAAAGAATTGATGTTTTTTTTTTCCTTTTTAACATTACTTTTGTTTAGGGATTAATGCTATCAAAATTGATATCAAGTAATGTCAGATGTCTAATGTAGTTTTTAATGTCAAATTATGGTGTTAATTACAATATTTAATATTTGTGTTAATAAAGAAACAAGTAATGCAAATATGAATATTTAGTAATACCACACAGTGTATTCACTAATACCACGTGTAATAACTAGTAATACCATGTGTCTAATATGATTTTAAAACTTTAAATGACAGTGTTTAATGTTTTCGCTACCAAAATCAATATCCCGTAACATTATATGTCTAATGCAGTTTTTAACTTCAAATTATGGTTTTTAATGCAGTAATACAAATATCAATATTTAGTAATACCACATAGTGTATTCACTAATACCACATGTAATAACCAGTGATACTAGGTGTCTATATGATGTTTCAAACTTTAAATTACGGTAGTTAATGTTTTCGCTACCAAATCAATATCCAGTAAAATTAAAATTACGGTGTGAATAAATAAACAAGTAATTCAAATATCGATGTCCAGTAATACCACAAAGTGTATTCAGTAATACCACAAAGTGTATTGAGTAATACCATAAAGTGTATTCAGTAATACCACGTGTAATAACAGTAATAACAGATATCTGATATGATGTTTTCATGTTTTGCTACAAAAAAAATAATATCCAATAATACCATATGCAATATGCAAAACAATCATCAACTAAATTAACTGGGGATTCGGTGTTTTAGAACCAAACTCGTTCATTTGTGATGATTTTGATGTATTTGCCTTCTTTTTTTTATTTTTTGTGGAGACTACTCTTGATCTTTTTACTTCTTCCTTTTGTTACTGAGCGCATTGGATCCCAAAACCGTGTTGAATGATTCCGGATGAGGCACTTCCTGTTCCATTGCATCCACTGCAGTAATAGCTTTCAAATCTCTTTCATTTCCTTCTTCAATAATCTTCCTCTTAGTCTCATTTCCCAGACTCATCAATACAATGTTATGACGTATTCTGTTCATAACATGTTTCCACGTGATCTCATTGTTGCTGTTTTCCACATTTTCACGAGAACCACTAATACCATTAGCGTCGTCATCGTTTTCTGATTTATATGTAAAAAAAATATATCAATACAATAATAATTCATTATTCTATTGTAAGTATGTTTTACATTTTATAGTTTTTGTACCTGTGTTTGATATCACAACATTCTCTTTCACGTTTTGTTCTTGTATCTCACTGCATTGTTCATTACGATCATATACTTCTTCATCTTGAATTTCATGTATATTCCCACCTATAAATGAAACTGAATTCAGTAATACCATAAATAATATTCACTAATACCAGAGCTTATATACAGTAATACCACATGTCTAATAATACAAAAAACATAACAATTCTAATAAATCCAATTGAACACTGTCAAATTGTGAAAAAATCACCTTCTTCTTGGCTGTGAGTATTTTTCCTATTGAAATGATCACAATCTTCATTGTTATGCATATTTCAATGATATTTCCCTAACACCAATAGAATAATTTCATAAAAATTAGAGTAAGAAGAAAAACTAATTGAAATTGGGGATTAAAACACAGATTTTGTATATTTGTTCTTAACTGTGTATTGTGAAATTAGGTTTAAACGCACAACCGCCGACGCAACAGCAGGAACGGCAGCGGCGGCGGCGAGAATCCGTCGGCGATGGGGCCAGAAATCGGCGGCGATGGGGCGGCAATAATCGGAGGCGATGTGCAATTGAAAGGAACGACAATGGTGGAATTTCACTTTCACGCTCTGGGTTTTTTTTTTTATTTTTTTTTTTTTTATTATTATTTGGGCCTTGACCCGATTCTGATCAGCCTGACCCATATTCCAATTTGGTGAGGTATGCATGGTACACCCAAGGGCACGCAAGTGTGACCCTTCACTAAATACTTAAATAGTTTTCCCTTTTCACTAAATCCTTAAATAGTGGAGTTTATTTTTCAGTTTTTCTCCTCCCTCTCCTTTTTCTCGGTTTCTACTTTTTTTTTTTTTTTTTTTTTTTTTACAGTTTTTTTAAATTTCTCTCTCCTTAGTTTTTATTTGTCATTTTTTCTTCCTTCGTCAAGAACCAGACTGTTACCATTATTACATCACAATTTGAGCCCCTCGAGATTTTCTGGATCCGTCACTGGTGTGTCAACCACATCAGAAAATAAATAGGTGGTGATTTTTTTTTCTTTACAATTAACCCAAACTAAAAAGTAAAAACAACCTAAATATATAAGTACACAGTATATGAATAAAATTCAAGGAGATTAGAAATAAAAGGTAAATTAGATCGAAATAAATATTGTAAGTAAATAAAATCCAAGAAAATCGGAACTAAAAAGGAAACAAAATCACAATAAATTTGAAAAACTTAAAAGAGGCGTTTGTTTGAGTGTTTTAATTTTGAGCCTTTAAATATATTAAAATCTTTTTTTTTTCGACGGGATTAAAATCTATTTTTTAAAACATCATATCTTAATATATATATATTGATTTATTTCAAAATCTCTTTTTTTTTTATTAATTTCAGATTTATTAATTTTTTATTAATTTTAATCATTAATTTTAACTGTACAATTTTTAATTTCATATTTTAAATATTAAAATTATTAAATGAAACAAAATTTTGACTTTTTCCAAACATAAAAAATGTGCACATTTTGTTTCATATCTTTAAATATTGTGTAATTATTTATTTCTTTATTGAGTCAATCTAAGAGCATCTCAATCACAACATCAAATATCTGACTTTGTTTACATCTTTTTTTTAATTATAGATTTTCAAAGACATTAATTATAAAATCACATGTAAAACAAAATGAATGTACACAATATTTAGATAAGTATTTACTAATAAACTATAAATTTAATTATAATGACCTAATTAGATAAATTTGATGATATTAATAATATACTGTAAAAATTCAAAATTTATTATCTTAAATAAATTAGGTAAATTGAATTTCCTAAAATAACTCTACAAAAAAATTGCATTTCTATTTATTTAATAATAAAGATTCCCTGGGAAATCATATTCCCCTATCAATTTGACTTCAAATAACTAAATATTTGTGAGTTGATCAATATTTATTTATAAACTAATTAAAGAATATTTTTAAATTAAAATTTCAAATTTAAAAGACTCTATATTATTGAAGTCAATTATTATATGACTTATATTATACTCTCTCCGTTCCACAATAACTTTCACACTTTCTTTTTCGGGATGTCTCACAATTACTTTCACACCCTTAAAATAGAAAATGCTTTATAAACTTCACCCTCACAATAACCTCAATTTTACACAAATGCCATTACTTTATCTCCACACATACACAAAAGTCAACTCATTTATTTACTTTATACATAAAGTTTTACAAAATTACCCCTCAAAACTTCATTCATTATTACACTTTCTTAATTTCCGTGCCCATCTACCTATGAAGATTAATATGGGACGGAGGGAGTATCATATACTAGTGTAAGACCCGCTTATTACGGGGTTGAAATAAATTAATTTATAATATATTAAATTTATTAACTAACAAAAAATCTTTGAAAAAATTTAAAAGGAAAAGTTATATATATATATATATATAATAAAAATAATTGAATAAAAAATTAAATCAATATATATGAAATTACAAATATGGTCTCAATTATAAAAGAAGGTAGTAAGTCACAAATAATAAACTTGTATTTGTATTAAAAAGATTTTTTGAAATTTTGAAAATGAAATATAAGAGAGAATTATTATGGTGTTGACCCGAGACTATTAACTAATTTTTATTTATTATATAGGAAATTATTTATTTATTTTTTCTCTTGTTATAAAATCAATTGATTATTTATTGTGAAATTATTTATGTATAATTTAGCCAACAATCTAGGATTATATTTGTTGTCTCAGTAAAAAAAATTACTCAAAAGTAATACTTGTAATAAACCAATCATTTTGTGACATGGTTGTTGAAATGTTTGCACATATATGAAATTATTTATGTATAATTTAGCCAACAGTCTAGAATTATATTTGTTGTCTCAGCAAAAAAAAAATTGAAATTTAAGAGCATATAAATAAATGTAGATAGATTGATGAAATTTAATTTCCTTAATTAAATGAAATTAAAATTTAAGTACCCGTTGATATTATTATATGAAATTAGATTAAAAATATTTAAGAAAATAAACATTAACAATCATATATATTAAATAAATTTATATGAAATAGTACACAAAGAATATAAGAAATTTACGGAAGTTTAGAAAATCAAATTTTATAAATTCATACATTTATTGACATGATCTTAAATTGATTGAATGGAAATAAATTGAAAAATTAAATTGTTGATGGTGTATATTCCACTATCTGCTTTAAATATTATTTTAATAAAATAAAAAATTACCCAACCCTTAGCGATACAAAATGTGACTTAGAAGAAGAATTATTTTCACTTGTAAACCAATCTAAATATGATAATCTTTTAACGTTTTCTAAATTTTGCTTCTTAAAAATACGCAATTTATTATTTATTATTATTTTTTAAATACGCAATTAAAAAAAACTGTCATATTCTTATATATATATATATATATATATATATATATATATATATATATATATATATATATATTATCTTTTCTGATAATATTAGATAATTTAGATCCTTTGAAAATAGAATTAAAATGCACAAATTAAGGAAATAATTAGTTATATTCTAATTCAACAATTTTATCCACAAACAAATATTTTCTAATAAGAATTTATTGAATTTCTTTAATTTGAGGTGATTTGAATATCTTTAACTCTACGTTCATGTCATAGATATTTTCCTTTGATAGTATAGATTTTCCTCTTATTTCGTAAGAATATAAATTTATACATGAATATACTCCCATAAAATTTTGAAGTTTATATTTACTAAGCTAATAAAAGAAATTATATATAATTAAATTTATTTTATTTATTAGATCATTAATTAAGTTACCAATAAAATTCGAAAATGATGTATTAAAATGCAAAAACAATATATATGAAATGAAATAACCAAATCGTAAGAGATAGATACATATATGATATTAAAATGGATTAGTCTCATATAGACGCGATTCCTTATAAGGAATCGAGTTGACCAAAAGTCAACATTTTTTTTTAAATAGTGTATATTGAAAAGTGTAAGTCATTATAACTAAAAAGTGTAACACAATATTACTGAAAAGTGTAAGTCGCTATAATTGAAAAGTGCAACACAGTTTTTAATGAAAAGTGTAAGGCATTATAACTAAAAAGTACAACACAATATTACTGAAAAGTGCACGTCTATATAACTAAAATGTGCAATATAACATTACTAAAAAGTGTACGTCAATATAACTTAAAATATTATTTTAAAAAGTGTAAGTCACTACAATTAAAAAGTGTAATAAAAAACTCAATTTCTTATATATAGACTCAACTAGTCCTAAATCCGCGTTTTACGCGGGGTCGATTTATTAAAATAATAGTAACTTTAAATATTATATTAATTTTTATATCTTTAAATATTATATTAATTTGTATATCTTTTTCACTGTTAAGTGAGTTAAACTTTTTTGTATTCTAATATATTTATAATATATATATTTCTACAAATTTGAACCTATATTATTGTATTTATAATAAAAAATATATATAAGATTACAAATTTCTAAAAACTAAGTTTGTAGTATGCAATAAAATAGAAGCTGATTTTGAAATTTGGATTTTGAAATTTTAATGATTGGTATGTTTTAGAATTTAAGTAGGATATGATTTAACTTTAGTATGTAATTATATGTATTTATATTAAAATTCTAAATCTAAATTCTAAAATAAAATATGAGTGGAATTTTAAAATCTCAAATCCGAAATTTTCTATTCCAGAATAAACATCCCCTCAAAGAACCGTAACATCTGTTTAGTAACCTATTTTCATAACACAAATTAGTAATAACATAATTAAAATGTGTGTTACTTTTTTTTTTAGACTTGATAAAACCAATTACGACAAATACAATGATATCTTTAAATATAATAAATTAATATTATATAAATAATAATAAAATATAAATTTTTTTATAAAATATAAATAAATTATTAAAAACGATTATATTATAACAAATAATTGCATTTTTTTTTAGGGCGATCACTATTCATATTTATTAGACAATTCAATTAACTAATCAAACTTAGTTGAAAGATTTTAACTTTTTTTATTAACAATTACTAAAACTTTTCTAAATAAAGTTTCTTAAATTATTCTAAAATACACTCATATGATTTTTTTTATTGACAATTACTAAACATTCTCTAAAATTTTCCACAATACTATATACATCTTACAAAGTTTTTAAAATTATTATAAAATACATTCACAACCTATATCTCAAAAATATTATATATATATATATATATATATATAGTTTACCTTTATAATTTTTTATTTTTTAAATGATTCATATTTTCTTAAATGAATCGTTCCATAAAATCCAGAGCAGTTGCCTGTTTCAATTGCACTCTAAATGTCATATAAAATCCTGTAAGATAAGATGTTTCAGTTGCACTCTCTAAGGCGGTGTTTGTTTTGGGATTGGCCAATGTATTGGACCCAATTTCAATACAATCTCTCTCAATCCATCTCAATCAAAATACAAATTCAACTACAAATCCAAATACAATCTCTCTCCTACTTTCTTCTCTCTTTTATTTTTCTTACTACTAACAATAATAAAATATTATAACATATGTGACATAAAATACTTCTCAATCCTTAATCAAACACAACTTACACACAATTACTATATTCATGGATTACCCAAATCTTAATGAGTTTATTAACAATATAGACCAAGATCCAAGCACATCTTTTAATTCAAGACAAAAAATATGGATATTACAACTTAAGACAAATCTATATTTTACATTCCTAATATGCCCTCAACCCAATATATTAAACGAATTAATATTATTTAGCTGGACAATTAATATTAAAATTGAATAAGTCTCCCTTAATTATAGCTGACCTTTCCTTATACGGTTTATTTCCAATTGAATCACTCATTTCCATTTTTTCATTACTACTGTAATCAATGCATCATAATTTTCAGCGTTTCCAATCTTTCAATTCAACTCGTTATTGGTTTCCAAAAATCTGCAATCAATTTCTACGTTTATCTCCATGAATCGATGATAACCTGTTATAGTATAATCAATGGTGTGCATATTTGTATTGTTATGCAGTTTGTATTTGCATATTGGTACTGTTATGCAATGTATTCATGCATATTTCCTTATTAGCCTTATATAAAACACTTATATTATGTTTTATACAATTACAACCTACCATAGTTTTTATAAATATATTCTATTTTAATTAGAAATTAAATCACTTATAGATTCGAAGTCATCCAAACTTATTTCATGTTGATAATATAATGAGCTATTTATGAATAATATATTCTATACGAATTATGTCGGTAGAGTTATACTCAGTGACATTCCACACGTTGCGTTCATATATATATATATATATATATATATATATTATGTAAGTTTTATTCATCAAGAGAATGCATATATCATTGTATGTGCATCCATGGAATGCATATACTATATTATATGCATTCTATAGATGCATTATCACTAATATATGTTGTACCTGATGACTGTTTGTAATGCTTTCTTTAATACTTATAGTTCAACCACAAAGCAAAATTCCAGTATAAACCAAGAACAACATACCCAGTTTTTCAAAAAAAAAAAAAAAAACACGAATCATTTGTTTTAAATCCATGATAAAACAACCCAAACGTATCGAGTTTTACAAAAGAAAAAAACAAGCAGGAATCATCTGTTCTAAATTCATGATATATGAATTTTCTCAGTCATCCTCACAACAAAGGCATTAAAATCCAATCATTAATAATTAAAAAACTAGATAAGTAAAATAACCATTTATATGTTTCCAACCCCATACCCCCAAAACTACTTATAAATAAACGGATTCATAGAATCGAAAAACAATAACATGCAAGAGACGATTTTTCCACTAAATACCTTGAAGGATTCTTCGCACAAGGGTTATTCTTGATTTCCGTTTTCTTCTTTCAGCTTTCAATGGTGAGAGAATTTCCAATGTTTTTAGGAATTAATGTTTGTTGAGGGATTAGGAAAGTGTTTAGAATTAAGAAGACAACGCGATTTTTGAGCAAAAAAATCTTTCAGATTTTTATTGATTTTTTTCAATTAGTTGACTTTCCATTAATTATATTATTTAAATATAATTATTTCAAAATTTAAAATCGTATCAACACATTAGGGATATAATTGTACTTCCATTTGTTATTTTGACTTAATTTGTAACTGTAGACAAATTTTCCTTGATTTACAAAGACTTAGGGTGAAATGGTCTATAGTGTAATTCTCCCAATCTTAATCCAATCCACCACAATCCAAATTCAATCCCAAACCAAACATCACCACAATCTAAATCCAATCCCAAACCAAACACCACCTAAATGTTGTCAGATAAAATCCTGTAATATAAGATGTTTCAATTGCACTCTAAAATCTAAAATGTCCTGCAATATAAGATGTTTCAATTGCACTCTAAAATGTTATATAATAAGATGTTTCAATTCTTATTTGGTATATAATATGAACTATAACTAAGATTTGCATTAAATATTTTTAAAAAATCAACAAAAGCATTAAAAAAATGGGCCGCACTTATGTGCAATATTTCACTTGAAATATTAGTATATATAAGGAAGGGTCAAAATTCGCGGATCTGTAGCGGGTTTGACCGGTCAAACGAATATTTCCTTAAAAATCGCGCAAAAGTCGCGCGCATGAGGTTAACAGGATAACGGGTTTCAGGTCTGTGTTACTATATTTCACAGGAAATATTAATACAAATTAATTTAAGGAAAGATAAAATAGAAAAATTTGCTCTTAATCCGTGTTACTATAAATACAATTATATGTTACGGACAAATACGTGTTACTGTAAGGACAAGTTACACACAATTGACTTTTGAGTAACACATATTCGACCTTAAAGTAATATAGAAAACTGTGTTACTATATAAACACAAGTGTATTACTTTATAGAGAAAAATGTGTTACTGTATAAATAAAACGTCATTTTTTTAGAGTGAATGAGATATCAACATTAAAAAAGACGAAGAACAATAATTAAAAACACGAAAAACACAACCATGCAGAATAATTTATCGATCCTTACCATTACAAAGACATAAGTATGAATAATTAATTGAAATAAATCTGTGAGTAGTATTATTGTTAATTTGTTCTCATTCAGAAATTTATACAAAAAATAAATAATGATTTCTGGCTTTATTTTGTGATTAGCGATCAGAAATCTGAAACAAAACTGATTTTCTGATTTTTTTTTTTTTTTTTTTTTAATTGAAGCAGCCGTATCAGAAATTTGAATAGAATAGAATTTCTGAAGGTTTTTTTTAATGGAAGAAGTGCAGAAGTAAAGATGAAGAAAGAAGGAACGCAGCGCAGAAGAGAAGAAAGTTCGAGGAGAGAGGAAGAAGGTACCGGCTACCGGATAAGAATAAAAGAATTGGTGAAATTGCACTATAAGCCTGAAATATTGTATATAAGTTTTTGGCTTAAAAAATAAAAATCAACTAAATCTAAATAAAATCGGAAAACTACTAAATAAATCAAATCAAATTTAAAAAATTATAAAATTAAAAACATGGATTCAAAACTTATAAAAACTAAATAAAATAATCAAATGAGAGAATCTATAATACCTTAACACGATAATGGATTTAAATCCATGAAAATCTGAACAAAGAAAAAAAAAAGATGGTAGTCAAGGAAGGAGAGAAAACAGTGAACCAAAATAATAAAGGTTAGCAATATAAAATTTAAAATTATTTTGTGAAAGTGACACATTTATACAGTGAAGAAAACTTGAGAATGAAAATGAAAACCATGAAATATACTTACAAATACCCATGAAAGGCAATGCGTAGAATGAAGATATAAGATTACATATATATTTTTGTACCAAGAGAGTGATCGAAACGTTGTTTTTGTATCAAGAGAGTGATCGAAACGTTGTTTTTGTACCAAGAGAGTGATTGAAACGTTGTTTTTCTAGAGAGGGTGACCGAGATAAGATAATGAGTTGGGTATAAAAAGATTAGAGATCTAATTTAGTTGAGAAAATCATGTAATTATTTAAATTTTAAATAATTAAAAGAGATAAAATTGTCATGCGATTGTTTAAATACATTTAATTTTATTAATATTATTGTTAAATTTATAAATTTTATAAATTATAAAAATTAATATTATTAATAAATAATCTGGTATTAAAAATATAATACGGTGATTACATTTAAAATAAATAAATTGTGTTGGGATTAAAGTTAAAAAAATAAATTAAAAATAATAATTAAAAGATATAAAATTGTCATGTGATTGTTTAAATCGTGACATTTAATTTTATTAATATTAATGGTAAATTTATAAATTATAATTATTTTAGAAAAAATGTTAATAATAATTATGAGTAGATAATATTTAAATTATTATTTTGAAATTAAAATAGGAAAAATGGATTTTTTTTGATAATATATAAATTATTATTTTGAAATTAAAATAGAAAAAATAGATTTTTTTAATCAGAATGACTGAGAATGCAGGGATTTTGAAATTGACGATTTTGGTGAAGAGAGAGATTGTGTAGAGGGATAGAATTGTGACACGTGTCCCATTATATTCTCACAAATATAGAATATTAAGATTCCATAGGAGACCTACCCTATTAAAATATTTATAAAATTAAAAGATAAAAAAAAAGTTTGAATGTTTAGAAATTACTTCCACAATTTTCGATTCTTGTGTATTAAAATAAAACTCGGATTCAGTATGTTTTGAAAATTCAAAAAAATATACTTACTCCCATAATTTTCGAGTCTTTGCAAATAAAAAATAAAGAACATTACAAATAAATTTAAAATTTACATAAAAAACTTTTGTAAATTAATCATCTTCATTCACGGACCGTGATATGGCGTCGGATCGTTGTTGTTGGGTTTGAGACACACTTTTTGAAAATCTCGAAGAAACATGCGTAAGATTTACCGTGCAACGAAATAATTATTTATTTGACAAAAGTTTAAAAGATCGAGATTGAAGAAAAAAAAGGCCAAAAAAAAAAAAAAATACATACATGGAGATAATAATTTAAAAAAAATATATAGGTTAAATGATTGAAATGAAAAAAAGAATATGAAAATTATACAGGAGGAGATGAGATTAAAAATTAATGGTTGAAAAATGTTGAATTCAATAAAATAAAATAAAAGATAATTAAAAAAAATTAAAAAAAAATTAAAAAACAGGCAAAGTGAAAGATCGAGTTGAAACAGAGAGAAGAGATATTTTAAAATAGAGAGATTTTAAAAAACTATCGCATATATAGGGTTTTGTTAATATTAAAAAATGCATTAACCAAATTGAAACTTCAATATTTAAGTAGGATTTGTTGATAGAAATTTTAAAAAATTATCGCATAAATAGGGATCTGTTAATATTAAAAAATGAGTATTTAACTTTAAAATTATTGGATAAATAAATTAATAAAATGTGAAATTAATGAGAAAAAAGAGATTTTGAAATAGAGGGATTTGAGAAGAAATAGATTGTGATAAACCAATCATTTTGCGACACGTGGCTCTTGAAATGTTTGCAAATCTTAATACTCTATATTTGTGAGAATATAATGGGACACGTGTCACAATTTTATCACTCTACACAATCTCTCTCTTCACCAAAATCGTCTATTTCAAAATCCCTACATTCTCAGGCATTCTGATTAAAAAAAATTATTTTTTCTATTTTAATCTCAAAATTATAATTCCAAATTTTAAATTATAATTTTTATTTTTAATCTCTCTCCCCTTTAAATTCTTCCATTTCAAATCTTAATCTTAATACTCTATATTTGTGAGAATATAATGGGACACGTGTCACAATTTTATCACTATACACAATCTCTCTCTTCACCAAAATCGTCTATTTCAAAATCCCTTCATTCTCAGGCATTCTGATTAAAAAAAATCATTTTTTCTATTTTAATCTCAAAATTATAATTCCAAATTTTAAATTATAATTTTTATTTTTAATCTCTCCCCCCTTTAAATTCTTCCATTTCAAATCTTAATCTTAATACTCTATATTTGTGAGAATATAATGGGACACGTGTCACAATTTTATCACTCTACACAATCTCTCTCTTCACCAAAATCGTCTATTTCAAAATTCTTGCATTTCAGGCATTCTGATTAAAAAAAATCATTTTTTCTATTTTAATCTCAAAATTATAATTCCAAATTTTAAATTATAATTTTTATTTTTAATCTCTCTCCAATTTAAATTCTTCTATTTCAAATCTTAATACTTTATATTTGTGAGAATATAATGGGACACGTGTCACAATTTTATCACTCTACACAATCTCTCTCTTCACCAAAATCGTCTATTTCAAAATTCCTGCATTCTCAGGCATTCTGATTAAAAAAAATCATTTTTTCTATTTTAATCTCAAAATTATAATTCCAAATTTTAAATTATAATTTTTATTTTTAATTTCTCTCCCCTTTAAATTCTTCTATTTCAAAATCTTAATACTCTATATTTGTGAGAATATAATGGGACACGTGTCACAATTTTATCACTCTACACAATCTCTCTCTTCACCAAAATCGTCTATTTCAAAATTTCTGCATTCTCAGGCTTTCTGATTAAAAAAAATCATTTTTCTATTTTAATCTCAAAATTATAATTCCAAATTTTAAATTATAATTTTTATTTTTAATCTCTCTCCCCTTTAAATTCTTCTATTTCAAAATCTCAATATTGTCAAGCATTCTTATTAAAAAAAATTAATTCTCCTAATTTGTCAAATTCTTCCATTTCAAATCTTATCTTAATCTTAATCTTAATAATCTATATTTGTGAGAATATAACAATTTCAACACTATATCACAATCTCTCTCTTCACCAAAATCGTCTATTTCAAAATCCCTGCATTCTCAGTTATTATTAAAAAAATCAATTTTTTTCTATTTTAATCTCAAAATAATAATTTATATATTATCTACTCATAATTATTATTTTTAAATTTGAAATAATAATAATTATTTTTAAATTTATTTTTTAAACTTTAATCATAACATTTTTTTTAATATAATTACCCTTATTCTATTCTTAATACCACTATTTCAATCTCTCTCTTCTCACTAGGAGTTCTATTTAAAAATCTTTTTTTTTCTTATAATTTAACATTTATTAATATTTTATTAATTATTAATCTTAATTATTAATTTTAATCCGTAAAATTTTAATAAAAATCATTTTAATCTTATCTTCTAAATGCCCACTTTTAAATATTAAAATTTAAATATCCTTAGTGAAACAGAATTTACGGAGGAGTAACAAATCCAATTTCAAATATTCAAATTTAAGATTATTATTAGTTTTCCCCTATCGTACATTCAAATTTCAACTATAAAGTATAGGCATAAATCATTTGTTAAATCATCATTTCATCACTCATTTCTCTCGACTTTACAGGTACGATGTTTTTATTTTTTTTAGAAAATTTTATTTTCTCTAATCTTTAATGTTGGGAATAAAATGAGTTATGTTTTTGATTGAATACCAAAACCCCCTAAGACATGCCTAAGTTATGATTGAATATGTTCTAGACATGTTAGAACATATAGTATAAAGGCTAGATGAGGAGCTAATATGTTAGGTAGCTCTTAGATGATTAGATGCACAAATTGAGGGGGAACATATGCTTTGAAGTACATCAAGAACAAGTCCCCTCAAGGCTCAAACTCTGGAATCATGATCAAGTCTGCTGAAAGACAAGTATACTGATCAGGAGAGTTGTCCAGAGGAGTTGTCTCAGCTCAATTAATCAAGATCAAGTGCTCTGAAAGCCTGAGGTCAACTATGCTGAAGAGAAAGAGACAACCACACCCTAAAGATCTTCAAAGAAACAAGCTAAGATCATCTTCAAGAGAAATAAAGGGAAAGAGCCAAGTCATCTGAAGAAGAGCAAGTCAACCTTGCTGATAAGCAAGACTGCTGATAGTGATAAGAAGTGTTGTCCAAATGTTGAGGAATGTTGTCCTATCATTGGAACAACCTTCAGAAGTGATGTCCAAGTTCTAACAAGAGAATCTGAAAGTCAGATATTGGGAAGAGTGCTGCAGAATGAAGACAAAGCTCTTACAGCCGTTTATTTCCCAAATAAGGACATGTCACTATCAAGATTCTGTCTTCAAAGTTGAAGAACTAAAAGAAGACATTTAAGGACATTGGAGGCTGCCTCTCCAACGGGCAAATCCTTCATTTGTCTATAAATACAGAAGTGTGAAGACCATTTGAAAGCATCCAACTTCAACCTCAACAAAGCACATCCAACCTTAAGTTCTTACAAGCTAGAGTGCTTTCAAAGCTTTCAAAGACTATCTTAGTCTTCAAACACTTCATCTAAGCTGTACTACATTGTATATCCATACACAAGCTTAGAGAGATATCCTATCCTTATACACTGATCTTCATTGTAAAGGATATCTCATTAGTTGGAACCTTACTTCAATCCTCATATCTTTCAAGAGTGAAAGTGAGAAGGTTGTAGTAGTAGAAGTGGTAGGAGCTGACTGTTGAGAGAAGAACAGTTCAGTTCTGAGTTGAGAAGAGGGTACTAGGACTCTAGACATCCTAGGGATCAATTCACCAAGAGTGGTGTTCTTGATCAAGTGCACCTTGGCACTATAAAACAAGTTAATTCCAAAGAGTGAAGGAATTATCCTGTTAAATCAGGGAAAGTGGATGTAGGAGCTTGAGTCTCTGAACCACTATAAACTCTTGTGTTGATTTACATTTCAAGTACTTACAATACATCAACACTGCACACAAAACTGATCTTTCAAGGATAAACATTCAAAGACTGTGCAAAAACCTATTTGGACAAGTTCCCTGAAAACTGGACTGTGTTACATTGACTAAGTGATTTCAGAAATTAAAGGAGTTTAAACTAAAAGGGCCAACCACTATTCCGCACATATAACTCCCCTAGATAGTTATTCAACTAAGTACTCAATAGTACTTAGTAGATTGATTATCTTAGAAGAGTTAATCTTCTTCAGCAGAGTTGTCCAAGACAACCTTACTGAGCTCTGGTTTGATCAAGTTTGAAAAGAATTTGCAAACAAGTGTATTCCCCCCCCCCATACACTTGTTATCTACTCCTTTCAGGACCAACAAGTGGTATCAGAGCAGGGGTTCAAAGACCACTGCTTCTGAAAAGCCATCTTGGTTTTCAAAATCACATATTGGCTGTGGTCACTGAACTGATCTCTCTGAAATCCTTATTGTATATTGACTGACTATTTGTTCTTGAATTATGGCCAACAACAATGCTGCTGTTCCACCTCCTACTATCCAAGGATTGGACAACATGGCCACAAATCCAGTCAACCACATTTCACATCACAAACTGCCCATGTTCTCAATTGATAACTATGATTTCTGGAAAATCAGAATGAGGGCTCATCTTGCATCTCTTCATACTGATATGTTGAGAGTGATCACAAGAGGTCCTTTTGTGTTCACCTTTGTCAATCCCAGAGTCACAGAGGCTCAAAGGGCAGATACAAGAGATGTACTACCCAAAGATGAAGATGACTTCACTACTGATGAAAAGAGGAAGGATAATCTGAATTATCTAGCAATGAACACCCTCTACCAAACAATTCCAGATGCAATTATGGGTAGAGTCTACCACTGCACAACAGCCAAAGAAATTTGGGATACTCTTGCTGAAATGTGTGAGGGTACTGAAAAGATCAAGGAGAATAAGCTCCAAGTTGCTGTGCAGAAATTTGAACAGTTTGTAATGGAGTCTGAGGAATCCATTGATAAGTTTGCTGGTAGATTCACTGATGTGATGAATGAAATCAACTCACTGGGCAAGGTCTACACCAAGAGAGAAGTGGGGTTGAAGATCTTGAGAAGTCTCACTCAAAAGTGGGATGTCTATGCTGTAATGATGCAAAACACCAAAGATCTTTCCACCATGCCCATGCAACAAATCTTCTCTGAACTCAAAGCTTATGAGTTCGACCTCAATAGAAGAAAGCCTATTGAGGAACCTTCAAATCCTACTAAGGGAGTGGCATTCAAAGCCAAAACTGCTGAACCAGAGATGCAGTCCACTCCAAGATCATCAAAGTCAGTCTCAAAGACTGAAATGAAGGAAGAACTAGCCTTGATGGCTAGAAGGTTTGAAAAGTTAAACTCAAGGTTTGGTAGATACAAGAAATTCTACCAGGACAACAAATTCAGGAGATACAACTCTCCTGAAGCACAGGCTGAAGTCAAAAAGCCTGAAGAGAAAAGATCAGAGGACAAGTACTCTGATAGGAGAAGGTCCAGTAGAGCTGAACCTTCATCATCAAAAAGAAGAGAAGAATCAAATAAAGAAGATGATGAAGATCTGTGCTATAACTGTAAAAAGAAAGGGCACTTCCAGTATGATTGCCCTGAATTAAGCTCTAAGGAGAGAAGGGAGAGGCAGGCCAAAAGAGATAGGAAATTCACCAACAGAAAGGCCATGATGGCTGGTGAAGAATCTGATAGTGCTGAAAGCCTCAACTCCTCTGATGGACTATTCTCCAACAGTGATGATGATGATGATGTCTGCAACATGGCTCTTGAGGATGATGAGGTATCCTCCACTTCTAGCTCACCATCATTCATCTCACAAAACAATAGTGAGGTCAACTTGAAACTTTCCCTTGGAAAGTTGATGGAAGATTTCACCATGTTACAAGAATTTCATGATAACTGTGTGAGGGAAAATGAAAGATTGGCTATTGAACTTGCTAAAAACTCTGAGACAGTTGTTGATGTCAAGTCTACTGAGTTGTATCAACAAGTCTTGAGAGAGCCTGAGGAAGCAAATCTCAGGATAGTTGACCAACAAAAGGAGATTGATGATCAACTTCTCTCTCAGAAGAGAAAAGATTTTGAAATCAAAATTCTCAATGCCAAGTTTGAAAACCTCTCACATGAATATGATATTCTTAAATCAAGTGAAGAGAGCCTGAAATTAAAGATGTCTGCTCTGAAGAAATCCTCTAGAGCAATAGAGGAAATTCAGAGTTATCAAAGACCTATGGCTCAAAGAAGTGGATTAGGTTTTAATCCATTTGAATCTTCACCTTGTCTTAGTGTTTCTTCTGTGAGTAACACTAAGAGAATCTTTGTTAAGTCAGTGGCACAGACTGAAAATGAAATAATTCAGCCACTGAACAAAGGAAAGGGCAAAATGGATGTTATGCCTACTCAAGTGCTTCAGGAGATTATGCCAAAACCTAAGGAAATGGCCAAAGCTCCCGAACACAAAAGGCATATTGGTCAGCAGAGTAGACCCAATGGTAGGGCAACTCTACTGAACAATGTTCAGAGGAAGTATCCAAGGTATAATCAGCCTAGGCCAACTCTTCTGAGAAAGCCTCAGCTGAATAGACCTAGGGACAACTTTCCTCAAAGGCAGAATAAAATGAGACAACCAAAACCCTTCATACCAAAGGGTAATGGTCATAAGAAAGCCTTTCCTCAAAGATTCCCTCAAGCTGCACAAAGAACTCAAAAGTTCAGGAGACTTGACAACTCTCCTGAAACTTATAGAGTTAACACATTCACACACACTTTCCCAAAGGCATTTAAGGGAGAGACAGTGTATTTAGATGCTAAAGGAAGACAACTTAGCCACCTTGAATCAATCAGGGTTATTATGCAAGTTTGGGTTCCTAAAGGTACAGCTAACCTCTCAGGACCCAAAACTCAAAGGGTACCTAAACCCATCTAATTGTAGGTACCAATGGGCCACAAAAAGAGGAGCATGAGCAAAAAGTCAGCATGGTATCTTGACAGTGGATGTTCAAGGCACATGACTGGAAACAAGGAACTCCTCACTGATTTTATTGAAAAAGAAGGCCCAAATGTCACTTTTGGAGACAGCTCACAAGCAACTACAAAAGGTTATGGTACTTTGATGATTGGTAACATCAAAGTATCCAATGTATCTTATGTGGCTGGTCTCAAGTATAATCTCCTAAGTATCAGTCAATTCTGTGATAAAAACTTCAATGTTGAGTTTTCAAGTGGAAAATGCTTAATAAAAAATAAGACTCAACAAATTCTATTGACTGGAACTAGGAAAGGAAATGTGTATTTTGCAGACTGGGACAAGTCTACTGATGCTGCATGCTTCATTGCTAAGAGTTCTAGTGAACAAAGTTGGTTATGGCATAAAAGATTAAACCACCTGAACTTTAAAACAATGAACAAAATTGCTAGAAATGCATTAGTCAAAGGACTACCTAATGAGGTTTTCATTAAAGAGCATGTTTGCAAACCATGCCAAGAAGGAAAACAGATCAAAGCCTCATTTAAGGGAAAACCAGTCATCTCTACTGAAAGGGTACTTGAACTGTTACATATGGACCTTTTTGGACCAATTACCCCTGCAAGCATAAATGGTAGAAAATACACATTAGTTGTAGTAGATGACTTCTCTAGGTTCACATGGGTAGTATTTCTCCTTAATAAGAAGGAAACTCAAGTCAAACTGCCTGAACTTCTAAAGAGATTGTCAAATGAGAAAAGCCTTAGCATTATCAAGATAAGATCTGATAAAGCCACAGAGTTCATTAACTCATACATCAATGAGTATTGCACATCTAATGGAATAGCTCATGAAACCTCAGCAGCTAGAACTCCCCAACAGAATGGAGTTGCAGAAAGAAGAAATAGAACTTTAAAAGAAGCTGCTAGAACTCTAATTGCTGATTCAAAATTACCTAAGAGGTTTTGGGCTGAAGCTATAAACACTGTATGCCATACTCAAAATAGATGTTTGATTATTAAGGGGCAAGGCAAAACCCCCTATGAACTCTGGAAAGGAAGAATGCCTAAAGTGTCTTACTTTCACATTTTTGGTTGCAAGTGCTTCATTCACAATAATGGGAAAGATCAGTTGAAAGCCTTTGATAGCAAAGCTGATGAAGGAGTGTTTCTTGGATACTCCCAAATCAGTAAAGCTTTCAGGGTCTACAACAAGAAAACTCTTATTGTGGAAGAAACACCTCATGTTGTGTTTGATGAATCTACTCATGAGTTCAGGAATGAGAACTTGGAATCAGAAGAAATCACACAAAGAACAACCAGACTAAGCCTAAAAGACAAAGACACTGAATTCATAGATGTTGTCCAAGCCAATCTACCTGAAAACTCTATATTGGACAACCATCCTGAAGGCAACCTTCCTGAGGCAAATCCCACTGAAAGGAATGGTGAACTGAATGATCCAATCCCAGTTCACATCCAGGTAACAACTACCAATGAAGAAGCAGTTCCTGTTGAGGTAGTTAACAGGTCAAATAATCAAGGGGGAACTCAAAATGTTGAAAATACCAATGTCCCTGACATTGAGGACAACACCCCTGATTATGATCCTGAATTAGATCCTGCATTCAATTATCCTGAATTCTATGATCAAATTGACTCAACTTCAGTAGAGGACAACTCTACTGAAGAGATCAGAAAAAGAAGGACTTGGTTATCAGACCATCCTACTGATCTAATACTTGGTGACCCAAGTATTGGAGTCAAAACCAGAAGATTTCATGGTGAAAGTGCTCTTTTCTGTTGTTTCTTGTCAGAGCAAGAACCAAGTGATATTGTGGAAGCACTTCAAGATGCCAATTGGATCACAGCCATGCAGGAAGAACTGAATCAATTCACCAGAAATGAAGTATGGGAGCTGGTGGATAGGCCTTCACATCAAGATGTTATTGGAACAAAGTGGGTGTTCAAGAACAAGAAGAATGAAAATGATGTGATTGTCAGAAACAAAGCAAGACTTGTGGCAAAAGGCTATTGCCAACATGAAGGCATTGACTATGATGAGACATTTGCACATGTGGCAAGGCTAGAAGCAATAAGGCTCTTTTTAGCCTATGCAGCCCACAAGAGGTTCAAAGTATACCAAATGGATGTCAAGAGTGCCTTTCTGAATGGAGTCTTGAAGGAAGAAGTCTATGTAGAGAAACCACCAGGTTTTGAGGTTGGAAACCAAGTTTACAGACTCAAGAAAGCTCTATATGGACTCAAGCAAGCCCCTAGGGCTTGGTATGATACACTGTCACAATTTCTCGTGGATCATGGATTCACCAAGGGAACTGTGGACAGAACTCTGTTCAGAATATCTGAAGGAGAGGACATCTTGCTTGTCCAAATTTATGTGGATGACATAATATTTGGATCCCCCAATGAGAAGCTGTGTGAGAAATTCTCAAAGCTAATGCAAAGCAAGTTTGAGATGTCCATGATGGGGTTGATGAACTTCTTTTTGGGTCTTCAAGTCAAGCAATCAAAAGAAGGAATCTTCATCAACCAAGCTAAGTACACCAGAGAAATGATCAAGAAGTTTGGGTGTACAACTAGCAAGCCAGTAAGGATCCCAATGAACACAAATTGGAAGATGGATCCTGATGAGAGTGGTATTTCAACCAACTCTACTGAGTATAGAGGAATAATTGGTTCACTCCTCTATCTCACTGCCAGCAGACCTGACATCACCTTTGCAGTAGGTGTTTGTGCAAGGTTCCAAGCAAATCCTAAGAAAAGCCATCTTGAGGCTGCAAAGAGGATTTTGAGGTATCTCAAAGGCACTGAAAATCTAGGCCTTTGGTACCCTGCTGATGACAACATTGAGTTAACTGGCTACTCAGATGCTGACTATGGAGGTTGTAAAATTGACAGAAAGTCCACTTCAGGGACTTGTCAATTCTTGGGCAACAAGCTTATATCTTGGTTCTCCAAGAAGCAGAACACAGTGGCTACTTCCACCACTGAAGCTGAATATGTTGCAGCTGGAAGTTGTTGTGCTCAAATCCTTTGGCTGAGACAACAACTGAGAGACTACAAAGTCAACTCTACTGAAGTGCCAATATTTTGTGATAACAATAGTGCCATTGCTATATCACAGAATCCTGTATTGCACACAAGATGCAAGCATGTGGACATCAAGCATCACTTCATTAGAGACCATGTGGAGAAGAAGGACATAAAGTTGGTTAAGATCCACACTGATCATCAAAAAGCTGATATTCTAACTAAGCCACTTGCAGAGGCAAGATTTCTGGAGCTATCAGCAGAGTTGGGATTACTTGATCCAGGGAAGTTGGATAAGTAAATCTCATGAAAAGTTAATGGATATATGGAAACTGAGAAGGTTCTCAGCAGACTTGGTCAAGTCTACTGAATATCAGAAGAGATGGCTGAAATTATTCAGGACACTTGTCCATTGGAATTCAGGACCTTTATCCACATCTCTTCAGGACACTTGTCCAAGTGGGGTCAGATAAGTTGTCTTGGCTATCAAACTATTTCCTTGGTTTGATAAGCACCTATTTTGGGTAATCATTGCCTACCTTGATACATGTCCCAACTACAGATATCATTTCTGTGGGATTTAATTTGTCCCTCACCCAAAAGGTCGCTTTTCATGCATTAAATGCCAAGATTTAACTCTTGTTTGCATTACACCTTTTCAAACCATGATCTATCTCGAAAACTCCCCAACCTTTAACTAATATTAAATACCTTCCACGTTTTGAATAAAACCAACAAGTCACTGTTACATTGGTTTTTAACCATTGGATCAAAACTGGCCAACTCCCCTGAAATTCATCCTGGCCGTCCAAGTGTATCTTTCCATATTTGACAACAGTTGAAAATACACAAAACTCACCAACTCATTGACAAACATTCTTTTTAGAATATTCTCAAGTCTTAAGAACTCCCCACACACTCTTCTTTCCCAAGCATTCGAAACCCTAACCTATTCTCTTCAAACTCTCCCAAAACTTTCTAAATTTCATCTCTGCAATCTTCAATGGCTCCCAAAGTTAGACCAGAGATGATCATAGATTTTTCCAACAAGGCTCTAGACCTTGATTTTGGATACCTAAGCAACAAAAACAATCTTCATTTTGAACCCATAATCTCCTTTGAAAGTGAAGATTCTGAGATTACTCCAACCCTGAGATGGTTGAGAAGGGCTGGTCTTCAAAATTTTTTGGAAGAAAGACCAAGCTCCTGCTTGGAAAGCTACATGGCTGAATTCTTTGCCTTTCTCAAATGGAGGGGCAAGCCTGAAGATGGTGAAGTTTCCACCAAACTGTCATATGTTGCTGAAGGAGAAGAGGAAGAAAGATTTCATAGAGTGAAATTCTCTTCAGAAGATCTTGAAGGAGCTTTTGGATTGCCTTCTGAGGGAAGGAATCCAGAAATCTATGGCACTGGTCATGAAGAAGAAATAACTCAAGAATGGCTATTGACACCAGGCCCTCTCTCCTCAACTCAAAACAAAAAGACTCTCAAGCCAGAATTTCTCAACCTCTTTGAGGTAGTAGCTAAAAGTCTCTTGAGTAATACTGGAAGCTTGGAGCAGGTCAGCCATCCAAGAATCAGAATCATGGCTGCAGTCATTGATGCCAGTGACAAAGGCATCAAGTTTGATTGGAGGACTTTCATCATGTCTGAGATGATGAAGGAAAAGGCAAAATTCAAAGTGAAATCTCACAATAAGGTTGTGCTAGAAGGGAAACTCAAGTATTGCACTAGGGCAAGCTTGTTGATTGAGAGATTTTCCCACTACTCCCAAATGCAAACCTTTGCAAAGCCTCTCCCAGCTCAAAAGATTATATTCAGAAAGCTCAGCAAGAAAACTGAGCAAAGGAGGATGTTAATGGCCAAGCCTGCTGAAGCAAAGGTGGAGGAGAAGCCAAAGATGAAGAAGAGGACCAAAGCAAGAGTGGTGAAGACAAGGAAAATGTCTCAGATTATCTCAGAAGAGAACTCAGATGCTTCAACTGAGATTGAAGAAGTTGCTAGAGAAGGTGTACAAGTGCCATCTGATCACTCAGAAGAATTAAGGCAAAAGTACAATGAGACTAGACAAAAGTCTAGGGGTGATAAAAGGATCAGGGAGGTTGTCCCTGAGAAGGATGAGGAAGGGAGTGGAAGCAGTAGGGCTAGCAAGAGAAGGGTCAAGCCTACTGACAAGGTGTTGGAGCTTCAGGAAGAAAGGTCTCTACAACTTGCTCTAAGAGAGAGCAGAGCTGAAAGCAGGACCAAATCAAAGTCAAGGACCAACTCATCTGGTTCTGGAACTCCAGAATCCAGGGTCCCTGAAGGTCAACCAATGGAGGCCAACATCCCTGAAATTCAGAATCCTGAGCCCAACTCCCCTGAAACCCATATAACCCCAACCAATCAACCTATCACTCCCATAAATCTCACAAAGAGATACTCTCCTGAGGGAAGTGTGCAGAGAAGTATGATAGATGTGCTAGCTGACATAGCTGTAGATGAGACAAGATTACAATCTCCCCTTGACTCATCTATGCTCAATTACTCAAAGCAATTAGAAGCTGCACTTTTTGAGCCAACCCCCTTGAGTAAAGCCCCTTCAGATCCATTGCTCTCAAAAGCAACTGAAGTTCCTTCTACTGCACCCAACCCATCTGAAGCCAACATTCCTGAACTTAATCTGCCTGAAGCCGCATTAGGAGAACCCAGAGCCAACTCCCCTATAACCCAAAGTCCCCATTCAAGTGGAGATGAGGAGGAGTATACTTATGAAAGTATGCTCAGAGGAGGAGCCAAGGCTACTGTGGACAGTTTGTATCCACAACTTGCTGAATTTCCAAGAATTCAGAAGGCCTTTTATGATCTAAGGATGCTTGTTGATGTAAAAGATAAATCCTTGATGGAAATATCACAAGTCATCCAAGATAAGGGTGCAAACTGGTGGCAAGTGGAGGAGAACAGATTGTTACACTTTGCTGGAGTTTCAAAGACAAGATTCCTCACTGATGAGGAAGTATTTGCAAAGTTGGTGGATGACAAGATCAATGAGGAGAGGGAAAGGAAAGCTAAGGGCATCAAACACCCTGAAAGTAGCTCAAATGATGATGACTCCCCAGATGATCCCTCAAACCCCTCTAAACCAAACCCTCCTGAAACCCCTCAAGCCAATCTCCCTAAGCCTTCTGTCTCTGAAAGACTTTCCAACCCCCCTAGAACCTATCATAGGAAAGGCTCTGTCATTTCAGAGGTGTTGACCAAGGATGGTTACACAACCAAGGACACATCTGCCAATGAAGGTTCTTCTGAACCCAAGGCACAACCTAAAGATGTGGAGGTTCCTTCTCTAGAGGCTATTTTGATTAAGGCCTATTCAGTGTCAGAAGAGTTGGACACTGATCAGCCCTTAATCATTCAGGATGACTCAGTGGCTGTTGATATAAGCACTGTGATCTCCCCACAACTGCCATCTTTGAACCTTGCTGAAGATGGAGATGCTGCAGGTTTAGGAGAAGGAGTTGAAAAGGAAAGTAGATTTGAAAAATCAGAGGGAGTTGTGGATGAAAGAGAGGTAGTTATCACTAAGATTGTGAGTGTACCAACATATGAGGGTGGTATAAGTGAGGAAGGATAGGCTATTCTTGAAGTCAAATCTGAACTTCAAGAATCCCTTGATGAGAGGAGGCCTGTTTCTTTAAGTGAGGAAACTTCTATTGAAGGAAGAAAAGAAATAGTTGAAAATGAGGAGAAGACTGCTGATGTATCAGAGTCTTATGAAAAAGAAAATGAGGGAGATAAGTGTGTTTTCACTAATGCTTTTGATTTTTCTGATATTGCAGGGATAAGCTTTGATCAAATATTTGCAGAAGATCTCTTGACAGATGCTCCCATCCAAGTTGACACTGGATCAGCACAAGCCTTGCTTGGGATGCAATCAGAGAAGTTGGATTCCTTGGCTCAACAAGTTCAAACAGCTCATGAAGAAACTTCTGGAGCATTAGGTGAGCATGGAAGAACCCTAGCTTCTGTTGAAATGAGACTAACTGGCTCTGAAGATGTGGTGCTACCCACATTGGAAGCAAGAATTGAAGGAGTAGAATCTGGTCTTCAAACCATCTCTACTGAAGTTCACAAAGCCAAAGTCAGTATGGAAAACATCTCAAAAGAGGTCAAGAAGGATCAAAAAAGGCTGAGAGACAATCATAATGCAAATGTTCAAGCTATCAGACTGACAATCAAGCAAGCTCTTGGCAAGAAGACAGCCTTGCAGAAGAGAAGAGCTGAAGAGCAAAGGCTAGCTATGGTCAAAGCAGCCTCAGAAAAGTTTTCCCAAGAAGTGTTGGCCAACATTGCTGAAGGTGCAGTGGCCAACCTCACTGAGCTCCTGAAAGCCCAATTGGATGCATCTCTTAAGGCAACCATGGAGGAGGTTGTTCAGCAGAAAATGAAGCATGTTCTTGCCTTTCTTAGCTTAAGCAGTGACAGGATGCAAAATATACATGATGAGAATGTATATCTGTTGGAGGAGATGAAGTCTCTAACCCAAGCCCAGTCCTTATTGGCATCCACTATGAGTGAACTGAAGCCAGAATGTTTTGATGCTGCCAAAAAGGGGGAAAGGGAAAGAGCAAGGGCAAAAGGTGCCTTAGTGATTGGGAGTCCAGTGAAAGGGAAGGACAAAACCCCTGTAGGAAAGGGAAAAGAGCCTGCAGTGCTGAACTTGGAAGAATTGGATGAAGAGGAGCAGTTAGCACTGGCATTGAAGAACTCTATGGCCTCAGCTCAAGAAGAAAAAGTGAGGCTACAACAAAGACCAGGTGGTGATGTATCTGGTTTGGACAAGGATGCTGAAGGTGTCCAAACTAGAGGAAAGATCAAGAAGGCCCAAGGAAAGAAGAGACAAGTTGAGAAATTCACTGACTTTCCCAATAGCCTTGATCTTCCACCTGAATTCAGAGTTATTGATGATGAGCCTATCTCAAAGAAGGCCAAAACAGCTGAAGAGCCCAAAAATGCTTAAAAAGACAAGTCTACTGAGACTAAGTCCACTGAAAGTACCAAAGTCACTGAAGATGTGGAAATCTTATATGAAGAAGGCTTTGGATCTGGACCAAAGAAGACAAAGATTGTGATACTCAATGATCCATCAAAGCTGTTTCATGAAGGGTATGGCAAAGACCCTGAAACACAACAGAAACTGGCCATGATGAGGGCCCAAGAGAAAATGGACTTGATGGAAGAGGCCAACAGAGCAAGAGATAAGAGAAGAACAGACTTCCAGAAGCCAAGAAGGAAGAGAGCAACTTACAACAAGATGAAGCCACAGCTATTGATCCCAATGGACACCAAATATCCTCACTTGGATAAATGGGTGCCAATTCAACTGAATGACTCATGGGAGGAAGCAAAAAGGGAGTTTGTCTATGATCAGTATGTCATTGACAGATGGAATGGAAGAGATGCCAACATCAATTTTGCTGAGTTCATGATTGAGTACTACAGAGAATTCTATCAACAATTGCTTGCAGCTGCTGATATTGCAAGATTTGAACTCACAGCTCCCAAGCCAATCATATACTTACCTCCAAAGCTTGATGGATGGATTGATCAATCAAGGATTCTGAGAGAATTCACTGAGATCCTCAAGCTGAACAAGATGGTTCTTGGTCCTAAGGGAACCAACCAAGAAGCCATGGCCTTGAAGAGGAGAGTGTGGGCACAGTATGGGATGGTGCCACCTCGAGAGGATGATCTCTAAATGGCTAAGTCTTCTGACCTATCTTAATTGATCAACTATGCTGAAAATTGGTCAAGTTTGCTGATGTGGTGTGCTAATCTGTTTGCTCTGACTTGATATGGATTGCTCTGATACAAGCTCTGTGCTCTGATGTTGAAAATCTTGTATATGTCTTGAAGTGTTAGTATTTGTTCTGATATAAGATTGGTGCTCTGATACAAGGTTATGCTCTGATACTGAAAAATCTTGTATATGTGTTGAACTGTGAGAAAGAAATACTCTGATGTATTTAGTGTTGATGATGCATGCTCTGATATGTTAAATTCAACTATCAACATGCTTGTAATGTTTTTTTTAATGAATGATAGTTGAACTTATTTTGAATCAAGAAACACTCATCTCTCTATGCCTATCTATGAAACCTATGTGCAACATGAATGGTGAATACACTAACACATTGCTTTTCAGGATAACTGACCTTAGTCATGTCTTCTGAAGATTAATGTAATAGGTGTAGCTAAGTCACTTTTGCACAAGCTGTATAGGTTTTGGCATCATCAAAAAGGGGGAAATTGTTGGGAATAAAATGAGTTATGTTTTTGATTGAATACCAAAACCCCCTGAGACATGCCTAAGTTATGATTGAATATGTTCTAGACATGTTAGAACATATAGTATAAAGGCTAGATGAGGAGCTAATATGTTAGGTAGCTCTTAGATGATTAGATGCACAAATTGAGGGGGAACATATGCTTTGAAGTACATCAAGAACAAGTCCCCTCAAGGCTCAAACTCTGGAATCATGATCAAGTCTGCTGAAAGACAAGTATGCTGATCAGGAGAGTTGTCTAGAGGAGTTGTCTCAGCTCAATTAATCAAGATCAAGTGCTCTGAAAGCCTGAGGTCAACTATGCTGAAGAGAAAGAGACAACCACACCCTAAAGATCTTCAAAGAAACAAGCTAAGATCATCTTCAAGAGAAATAAAGGGAAAGAGCCAAGTCATCTGAAGAAGAGCAAGTCAACCTTGCTGATAAGCAAGACTGCTGATAGTGATAAGAAGTGTTGTCCAAATGTTGAGGAATGTTGTCCTATCATTGGAACAACCTTCAGAAGTGATGTCCAAGTTCTAACAAGAGAATCTGAAAGTCAGATATTGGGAAGAGTGCTGCAGAATGAAGACAAAGCTCTTACAGCCGTTAATTTCCCAAATAAGGACATGTCACTATCAAGATTCTGTCTTCAAAGTTGAAGAACTAAAAGAAGACATTTATGGACATTGGAGGCTGCCTCTCCAACGGGCAAATCCTTCATTTGTCTATAAATACAGAAGTGTGAAGACCATTTGAAAGCATCCAACTTCAACCTCAACAAAGCACATCCAACCTTAAGTTCTTACAAGCTAGAGTGCTTTCAAAGCTTTCAAAGACTATCTTAGTCTTCAAACACTTCATCTAAGCTGTACTACATTGTATATCCATACACAAACTTAGAGAGATATCCTATCCTTATACACTGATCTTCATTGTAAAGGATATCTCATTAGTTGGAACCTTACTTCAATCCTCATATCTTTCAAGAGTGAAAGTGAGAAGGTTGTAGTAGTAGAAGTGGTAGGAGTTGACTGTTGAGAGAAGAACAGTTCAGTTCTGAGTTGAGAAGAGGGTACTAGGACTCTAGACATCCTAGGGATCAATTCACCAAGAGTGGTGTTCTTGATCAAGTGCACCTTGGCACTATAAAACAAGTTAATTCCAAAGAGTGAAGGAATTATCCTGTTAAATCAGGGAAAGTGGATGTAGGAGCTTGAGTCTCTGAACCACTATAAACTCTTGTGTTGATTTACATTTCAAGTACTTACAATACATCAACACTGCACACAAAACTGATCTTTCAAGGATAAACATTCAAAGACTGTGCAAAAACCTATTTGGACAAGTTCCCTGAAAACTGGACTGTGTTACATTGACTAAGTGATTTCAGAAATTAAAGGAGTTTAAACTAAAAGGGCCAACCACTATTCCGCACATATAACTCCCCTAGATAGTTATTCAACTAAGTACTCAATAGTACTTAGTAGATTGATTATCTTAGAAGAGTTAATCTTCTTCAGCAGAGTTGTCCAAGACAACCTTGCTGAGCTCTGGTTTGATCAAGTTTGAAAAGAATTTGCAAACAAGTGTATTCCCCCCCCCCCCCCATACACTTGTTATCTACTCCTTTCAGGACCAACATTTAATGTGCACTCAAATGGTGTTTTGCAGATGATTTCCATCTTCGTTTTTTCATTTGAAAAAAACATCTTATGCAGATGATGTAAATTTAAAAGTCATGTGTAATGCACAAGAAATCCATTCATTTAGAGATGTACTTTATCATAATTTTATCACTCATTTCTCTAGAGTTTATGGGTATGATGTTTTAATAGAAATTTTTATTTTCTCTAATCTCTAATGTGCACTCAAACGGTGTTCTGCAATGATTTCCATTTTTTTTTCATTTGAAACATATGCATATGATGTAAATTTAAAAGTCATGTGTAATGCACAAGAAATCCATTTAGAGATATACTTTTTTTTTTTGGAAATTCATTTAGAGATGTACATTTTATTCCAAGATCATGTAATTAATTTTTAGAGATGTACATTTTATTCCAAGATCATGTAATTAATTTTTAGAGATGTACATTATATTCTAAGATATGTTATTTCTTTTTTGATACTATAGAATTTATCAATTTGTATATAATTTTTTTTTTAATATTTCATTTTATATTTATTCCTTTGAGAAAATCATATCTAAAAATCAAAAGTTATCGGACAGTAAATTTAAAGGACTTGCGGTTGATGATGAAAGTGTTAATGCAACCCCATTTTCAACATTGTTCACCTAAAAATTCTTCTGTTTCTTTCTGATAGTCAACATTGTTCACCTAAAAATTATTCTGTTTCTTTTTTATAGTCAGTGTTCAACATTGTTCACCTAAAAATTCTTCTGTTTCAATTCTTCTGTTTCTGATAGTCAGTGTTCAAGATTGAGAAAAGTTAGATGAAAAAAAAAAAATTGTTTTTTCATCATAATTTTTTTAAGCTGATATCAACATTTTTTTATTTTATTTTTTTTGTAGATTTCTATCCTTAAATTTTTTATTTTTTTTTGGTTCTCTCATTTTTCTCTGTATCCACGTTATTTTCTCTCCTCTCTCTCTCCCTTTTATAGATTTACGTTTTTTGTTAAATTATTTTTTACGAAATTATCCATTAAATTAATAGATTTAATGGATTGGATTTTCTTTATAATTATTGTTGTATGTTTTTAATTATAACTTTTTTAATTTAAATAGAATCAATAGGTAGGTCACGTTTTAGATGTTACTATAAATTTTGATATATTCTGATCTCAAATTCAAATGAATATATTTTTATAGATTTACAGTTTTTTAAATTATTTTTTTCGAAATTGTTCAGTAAATTAATAGCTTTACGAAATTGGATTTTCTTGATAGTTATTGTTGTATGTTTTTAATTTAAATAAAATCAATAGGTAGGTCACGTTTTAGATGTTATAATCTAATCTAATATTTTTATTGTTTCAATAAAGAAAATAGGTGTATATTATGATCTTGATATTTCAGATTTATTTTTATTGTTTTGATCTCAAATTCAAATGAATATATTTTGTTTGTCTTGAATTATATTTTTTTTTACAGAAATTGTTTACAATTTTTTTGATCTAAAATTCATTTAGAAATGTATTTTATATTCAAAGATCATGTAAATTATAAATTTAGGAATGCAATATCTCTTTATATTTTATATTGTATTTATTTTTTTTGTATCAGTATGAAATTGATTATTTGATTCTATATTCAATTTGAATATTCGTATTTTAAATTTATATGCATACATATTAATTTGATGAATAATGGTTTTAAAAAGTAATTCATTTAAAAAAAAATTAAAAAAATCCTTTTTTTTTTTTTTCAAATGATTCTTATAATAATAATAATAATAATATTAATGGCAAAACATTATTTCAAAACATATTTTAATTAATCAATCTTAAATAAATATAATTAATTTGATATCAATTATTTCAAATATCTTTGTATCTTATTTTAATTTAGATATATGTCAATGATTTTAGACAACCAATATTAATCAACCTTCCCTTCCCTTGATATAGGCCCTTCATAATTGTTGGGGATAATAATTTCAAAAAAATTGTAAAATTATATATTAAAATCAAAATGAATTCACATGTCATTCTTTTATTCTATAATTATAGTTAATCTGGGATATCGACTAATAGTCAAAATTATTATTTTAATATAGATTGAGATCTATAATGTTACTAAAGATCAAGGCAAATACCGAAGACACTTTAATATAGATTGAGATCTATAATGTTACTAAAGATCAAGGCAAATACCGAAGCACCTATCTTTCTCTTTATTTAAATTATGAATTATTGATTGAAATATAGTGTAAAAATCTCAAATTCTATTCTCCGTAAGTTTTCTTCCCTCTTTATTAATTATATTGGTATTTATTTTTTATTTATTATTAATATTTATCAAATTATTGTACTAATTTTTAAATTTATTTATAAATAGGTACACACAAAAATTCTACATTGCAACAAAGTGACCCTCTTCAATAAATATAAATAATTTTTTATAATATACATGCACGGGTATGCATTTATTTTATTAATGTCGTGAATGTATATATAATTTTCTTGAAATATAGAATGTGAATGTATTTTAAAAATTTTCTAAGGTGTATAGAGTATTGTGGAGAATATTTAGTAATTGTCAATAAAAAAAATTTAGAGAGTAAGTGTTTACTTAGAATTTTTTTAGTAATTGTTAAAAAAAATCTAAAATCTTCCAAATAAAGTTTGATTAGTTAATTGAAGTGTCAAATAAATATGAAGAGTGATCGCCCTAAAAAAGGAAAATGGATTATAGATGAAAATTATGTATTTGTTATAATATAATCGTTTTCAATAAAAAAAATTGTATAAATATGAAAATATAAATACAATAATATACATTGTAGAAATGTATATATTATAAATATATTAGAATAAAAAAAGGTCTAACTCACTTTAACAATAAAAAAAATATAAAAATTAATATAATATTTAAAGTTATTATTTTAATAAATCGACTTTAATATAATATTTAATATTATTTTAATAAATCGAATCCCGCGTAAAACGCGGGTATAGAGCTAGTATATGATAAAATTAAGATAAGATTTGTATATATTTGATTGCATAAATTAATATTTGATTGATTAATTAATTAATTAATATGAATTAGTCACGATTAAGCAAGATTTTCGAACTATCAATAAAATAATTTTTTGAATTAGCAAGATCTATAAAAAAGATACTAACAAACTTATCAAATTTTTGAAATTTATGGAAGTAATAATACGGACATAATGTAAAAATAAAAATATTTTTTTCTTTTAAAATTCAATATTTTCTGTATAAATATTCCTTAAATTTTTAATAAATTTATCATCTTAAATAAATTAGGTAATGTTTTTCACTGTAATTTATTATATTAAATTTTTTTATAAATAAATTTATAATTCTCTTTTCTATTATATATATATATATATATATGTATGATGTAATCTATATTAATACAACATTTAAATTTGGTAAAGTCTAGTATGCACTCGAGTGCATGTTGTGCACTCTAGTCTAAAGAAAAGGGTATGTTATTAAACTGAAAAAGTATAACTACAATATTACTAAAAAGTGTAAGTCACTATAACTAAAAATATTATTATACAGTTTAATAATTGAAAAGTGCAACACCATTTACCCAAAAAGTGTAAGTCCGTAAAACTGAAAAGTGCAACATGGACTAGAGTATTAAATCACCTTTTATTCATTTGCAATATAATCTAAAGCTTTCAACAATTGCAAATAAATCACAAACTTTACATATTGTTGCAAATTAGACTTCTTGGTAAACTCATGTATGCCCGAATAAGACGTTTTGAAATTAGATCACATTTAAAGAATAATGTTGTTTCATTAAGAATGTGTCATATCAATAAAAAATTTAAATTACGTTAGATTCGAACACAAATAAGTTTGTCAAGAAGTCTAATTTGCAACAATATGTAAAGTTAATGATTTATTTCCAATGATTGAAAGGTTTAGATTAGATTGCAAATGAATGAAAGGTGGTGATTTAATTTGCAATTAACCCTTAAATTTTCCATTGTTTTTAATAAAAAAAAATCCGTTTAAGAAATGTTTTAATTTTTTTAATTAATAAATTTAAATTAAACATATAATATATGTATTTCAACCTACGTATTACACTAGTTATCTTATATTCAAATGTTATAACTTTTCTGATTTTTCCAAAAACTATTTTATTATTTTTAAATATTATTCATAATTATTTTCAGACATTTAAATTTGTGTTTTGTAATTATTTATAAGTTTTTAATTGATAAATGAAATATAAGTAGAAAATAAATGCCACATGTTACCTGTTATTGTCGATCAAGGACCATTTCCGAATTTCAGTAATTGAATTAATATTGAAGTTATGCATGCCTATTTTTTTTCGTGGGTTCGTAAAAAAAACATGATTTTTTTTGTTAGATTGTTTATTTGAGTTTATGAGACATCGCGACTCATATTTGTATGATGTTTATAAATTAACGCATGATAATAGTAAATCTAAAATTAATCCCATAAAATATTATTTCCGTTAAATCTCATCTCTAACATAGTATTCTTTCATTGAAAAAGGATAGAAGTATGTTCCAAGTATTAATGATTCTTTCTTCAGAAAATAAAATAAATAATTAAAGTGATATGATTTCATGGCCTTATCTCCTTTGAAAAATCGGCAAAAAGACACAAAAATGTGTAGAAAAGATGCCTTCATTTACGCTCCAAACAAATTAGTATATATAACTTTGCAGTAATGTATAACCTTTTTTTTTATTTTTAAAATCATCGTTTAAGGGGTGATCAAAGGATAAAATTTCACCAAATATTATATATAATGAGTTACCTCCTCCGCAGTATATGATGTAATCTTATCTATAAATTAATATAGAACTTATATTATAATTAAATCACACAAGTATTAAAACTTACTAGCATGCTTTTTTAAGTTGGAAAATTTATATTAGGATTTAGGGTTTTGGTATTCAATTAAAATCAAATTTCCTCTTTACTGTTGAAATCATAGTATTAAAAACATGGCACTCACGATCATCCATGTTGTCACTCACTTTTTTTTTTTTTTTTCTCTCTATTTTTTAAGCGCTTTTTTCTATTTTTTTTCCTTTTTTTTAACTCCTTTTTTTTTAACGCTTTTTTTTTTACTTCTTTTTTTTAAAAGGGTTAATAATAATAGATTTAAAAATAATTTATTTAAAATGCATATATAAATATATATATGGAAGCCACAGGTTTTAAACCCGCGACTTTCAATCCGAGGTGACCCATAGTAACCACTTCACCCATGTCTAATTTGTGTAAACTTTCTGTTTTTCTAAATAATAAGGGTTGACTAGTGGCATAGTAACCACTACACACAAGAGACCAACTCTAATTTTTTTATTAATCTTAACCGTACAATTTTTAATCTCATATTTTAAATGTGCATTTTTTTTAATCTCATCTTCACTTTTGAATATTAATTTTGAATATTAAAATTTAAATGAAACAAAATTTCTTACGCAAATATCTCAACCACCCATTATTTGTACTCTATAAATATCAACACATTTTTTCTCATTTCATTTAAATCAATCAAATCTTTCATTTCGGTAGTTTAGTACAATTTTTAAGATCTTATAAATATATTTTAAGATCTTATGTGTTTATAATGTTAATGTAATATTATTTTTTTTGCCTTTTTTTTTCATTTTTTCTTTTCTAGTATTTCTTTTTTCAATTATCTTTCATGTTAGGGTTGGTCTGCTATACACTCGAGTGCACCCTAGTCCATGTTGCACTTTTCAGTTTTATTGACTTACACTTTTTGGTTAGTAAATGGTGTTGCACTTTTCAATTATTATACACTTTTCAATTATTAAACTGTATAATAATATTTTTAATAATAATTGAAAAATGCAACACCATTTACCAAAAAGTGTTAAAACTAAAAAGTGTAACATGGACTAGGGTGCATAACATGCACTCGAGTACATACTAGACTTAATGTTCATGTTATTCAATTCATTGTCGTGTTAATATATATATTTTTTCTTTTCCAATTATCTTTCATTCTATTCAATTCAACAGGTTTGTTGTTTAGTACGAAGTTTTTCCCTTTTCTTAACTGCTATATTTCTTTTCCTTTTTTTTCCCTTTTTTTCTGCCTTTTTTTCTTTTTCCTTTTCTCTAACCTATTTTTTAGTATTTTTTTTCCTTTTTCTTTTGTTAATTAGAAAATGTTCATCTTTTAATTTTTTTTAAGAAGCATTCATTCTTCATTTTAAATTTTTGTTCATCTTTTAATTTTTGCTTTTTTTTATTTTCGCCGTCTGATAAATCTCTATATTATTGAGAATAATTATGACAATAATTTTGATTTTTAATATTATTTAATGATAGAGAATTTTTTTTCATCTATTAATTTTGTTCATCTTTTAATATTTATTATCTTATTCTATTTTTACAATCCGGGTTAAGTAAATATTTGTGATTTTTTTTTTCAATTATCTTTTATTCTATTCAATTCAACGGGTTTGTTGTTTAGTACAAAAAATTTCCCTCTTTTTAGCTGCTATTTTTTTTTCCCTTTTTTTCGGCATTTTAATTTGTTTCCAATAGGATAGTGTTGTGAATCTTGATCAATTGATTTTAATTTTTAATGTTATTTAATGATGGAATGACTAATCAATAACAAATTCCTATATGGAAATATGAAAATTTAGTAAAATATATTTAATAAATTGATTAGATTAATTCCAAAAGAATCCTAGAAAAAATTAGGACATAGGAAAAAGTTAAAAAGCTATTAATATCTATTCAAAATTTCAATTTAATTAATTTAAACAAAATAATTGAAATAATCGTGACATGTCCTTATATAGAAGGCATTAAATATTTATTCTAATTTTTTTATTTTGATAGGAGTATTTGGTAATATCTTTTAATAAATTTAATATCTTTAATACGGAGTATCTTTTATTACTATCTATAAATTTACATATTAACGCAGTTTATCCTAATAATTACTGATATTTTTTATTAAAATCTTTTTTAATATATTAAATTGTTTGCTAAGATGAATATATGTTTTAAAAATATATTTTTTATTAATAAATTAAAATATTTATAAATTTGTTTTTTCAAACCCGCGTAAAACAAATTATATGGAGCATATTTCATGATCCCAAATTATTTATGGATATAGGACTATGAATAATAATGCTAGTACTAGGTTTCATACACATATTATATATTTATACATTCACACTATTGAATGGACCATACAAGAGCACACTGCAATTGATTGTGCTCTGCAATTGATTGTTCTTTTATAATGGTGGTTAATAGGTGGAGATTTTATGTTGGAATATGGTTTTGAACTAAAATTTTGATACGATGGCAAAACTCTAAAACCCTTGTATAATGATTGATCTAAGTTGAGATTTTTTTTTTTTAGGTTAGAAAAGCTCATACATAAATTCTGATATTTTTGTTGCTAATGTGGGACAAGGTGATCTTTCACCTTCCCACTCTCAAACTCATCGATAAAGAAGTTGTGTAATCCACCAATTTAAATAATTAATTTCTCATTCACCGAAATTCAGTTTTGATACTTTCAACATACCACGTTTAGCTACTCCGCGAGTAGATCGACAATATATATATATATATATATATATATATATTTAAATTGGTCTTGGCCTCAATCGGGGTAGCATGTCCTTTCCCATCTCTCCTCTGGTTGTGTTCCTCAATTTCGAGTCGAACAATCAGGTCCTCCAAACTCATTTGCTTTCTTTTGTGCTTGAGGTACGCCTTAATCTACTTCCAAGATGAAAGCAGTTTTTCCACCATGGTTGCTACCAAAAAGGCATTTGGCAGAACCATATCCTCTGCAGCAATCTTGTGGAATATCAGTTGTAGATTCTGAACCTGCTCCACAATGGACTTGCCATCCTCCATGTTGAAGTCATACAACTGGACCACTATAAATTTCGTAATTCCAGCGGCTTCAGTCTTGTATTATTCTCCAGAGAATCCCATAATTTCTCGGTTGACTTCATGTCACAATACACATTGTAGAGAGCGTCAGATAGTGCTCCCAAATGTGATTTCTGCACAAAATATCCCCATATATCCATTGATCATAGCTGATCATTGCGTTACTATCAGTGTTGTCCTAAGAAACTTTAGGGCAGTCTTCCGTCAAGTATTTCGAGACTGAGAGAATGGTTAGATGAAATAACATCTTTTTCTGCTATCTCTTGAAATCAGTTCTCGAAAACTTTTCAGATGTTTCTCCTTGAACTACAAGTGGCCAGGGCCCGAGTTGGGAGAAGGTAAACATCTAATTCCCAAAGGGATTCATCATCAGATTTCCCACATAGGGATTTCCTGGGGTATTCCCTACGAAAGGGTTTCCTCCATTAATTGCATCTTAAGGAGTTATTACACCAAAATGGTGAGAAACAGATGCAGCCCCAATGTTAACAACTTTAACACCAGTATTGGCTTCGTTGCCAATGTTTCCAGTGTTTTTACTAACAGTGGCGGTAACCTCAGTGTTGTCAATATCCATGTTCTCGTGATTCGATATTGCAGTATATTAAACAGTCTGAAAATTATAGTATTCCATTTGTTGGGATATTCACCCACCTCCAAGGGTATTGATGTAACTTATGTATTTAGTTTTGATGGCCAAAACAATATATAGTTTATTTAGTATTTGTATCATCTGATAGGATAAGCTGAGATGTATAGAGCAACTTATAATTCTTAGCATATTCATTGTGATATCAGTGGTATGTACATCAACTGAGATCACATCTTGATTTACACACGCTCACTCAAGATTTGAAGAGTAGAAGACTAAGAAGACCTTGAGAAGAAGACCATGCATGTTTTGAAGAATCAGATAAGAAGGCTCTTTGTATGCCTTATCAGCTAATATGGACTTCTAAATAATGTCTACTGATTCAAGACCTCAAAGCTGAGAAGAGATCAAGACAAGAAGGGGAGGTTTCATCAAAGATAGATGAGTTGGACTCATCTTTATTCAAAACAGATCAGAAGACACATTCATGTTAAGTGGTTGTTGTATCAATCAGATCAGAAGACTAAGGAGCCAACCGACTAGAACCTGTATGAATATCCTAATTGTGGAATCCCAGTTGACTAGCATTTAATGCACATTCCATATCCATAGATGGTAAGATCCAGAATTGGAGGAATCAGATCAAATCAAGATAAATCAAGGTATCACGCTGGAATTAAGGATAATTGATTGAAGATTACACCTATAAATACCAACGGCTAGTTGATTGAAGATTACGCCTATAAATATAAAACGATCTTCATTTGTGAAGATCACGGAAATTATCAAGAATTCTAAAGTTTTACGAAGAACACACCCAGCTGACTGAAAGCACAAGCACTCAAAGAGATATTATTCAATAGCCTGATTAGATCATATCATAATTTCCCACTAACTAAGAAACCGAAACCATATTGTAATCATACACATCACTTGGTTTAGGCACAACGATTAAGAAAGTTTGCTGCTTGAATCACTAGTTGGAGATAAATAAAAAACAACATAAACCCAAACACTCTAGCCAGTATAAGGTTCAAGTTGTAAACTATTGTAATAGTACAAGTTCTCAGAATAACTTGTGGAGACCGTAGTAATTTGGTGATTGCTCAAAGCTCAAAGTACTTCTCTTGGGACATTAAAGTGTGAGGTTTATCTCATAATCACAAATCAGATGAGTTCTACTCGTCTGGTGAAGTCAGCTAGATTCTAGTCTGCTGAAGTACTCAGCTTGTTGGGAGTATCAACTGGTGTACTTAGCTAATAAAAGTCTGCTGATGGACTCGATCAGTTGTTTGGCATATCAGCTGGTGGAATCAGGTAAGCTAACTCAGGACTGATCAGATGAGGTGGATGGTTCCAATCAGATGAGAAGGTGTTTCTTAGAATCAGCTAAGTTGAGAAAACAAGAAAAGGTCGTATCAGCTGAGATGAGTTCTGTTTGCAGAGTTAGTCTTTTGGCTAAGTGTGCGATATCAGAAGGGTAAACAGAAATGGGGGGTCTTTTGGTCTGTCTTCTGATAGTGTCATCTGTTACGAGAAACAAGTGAAGGGTAAGGATGTCAATTCAGATTGGGCAAACGCTGAACGCCTGAGTTTTTTACGAGGTTTCAATAGAATCCAGGCTGGCATTGATCACGCAATCAACACACTCTGCTATCAACCTTGATACCTATAAATACCCCATAGCTTGTAATTGTAATCTTTGACGTTTACGAGCATTCGTTCTTGAGTTGAGAGTTCACGAGTGAAGTGAGGAGAAATCCCTTACCGAGTGTTGAGTGTGTAAACATTCTTTCATCAATCAAGATTGAAGTCGTGTGTCCAGTGGATGTAGATTAAGTTGATCGAACCACTTAAATCTTGTATGCTCTATTTTTATTTCTCATTCTCTATTTTTGTGAATTGCCATTCTTTGTTGGGTTGTTTGAGGGTTTGATTGTTTGCTTGGATTGGAGACGTCTAATCGAGTGGATATTCACTTACAATTGGCGCCGTCTATGGGAATCGAAAGTCACCCTTAGAGCAATTGCCAGATCGGAGATGGAGAATTCGACCAAATACAACATTGAGAAGTTCTCAGGGACCGGATATTTTGGGTTGTGGAGAGTCAAAATGCAGGCTCTTTTAGAACAACAAGGTTTGTTCGATGCACTCGAAGAATCTACAACCCCAACCGTTGAAACTACAATGGCTGCTGCTGAAAGGAACAAGGTGCTCATGAAAGCTCGAACCACGATTTTACTCTGCCTTTGTGATAAGGTTTTTAGAGAAGTTTCTAAAGAGAAGTCCGCGAAGGAGGTCTGGGATAAGCTAGGTAAACTATATATGGTTAAAACCTTAGTTAACCGTCTCTATTCGAAATAGAACATGTATGCCTTCAGAATGGGTGATGACAAACCCATTCGGGATCAGCTTGATGAGTTCAATAAGATTCTTGATGATCTAGAGAATTTAGATGTCAAGTAAGAGGAGGAGGATAATGCTCTGATCCTATTGAGTGCTCTCCCTAAGTCCTTTGAAATCTTAAAGGACACCATCTTGTATGGTAGGAAGGAAAGTTTTACATTAGAGGATGTAATGTTGGTTGTCAAGTCCAAGCTATTGCACAACAAGACATCTCAAGGAGATAAGAGCTGCAGTGGTGAAGGATTGGCAATCCAAGGTGGCCAGAAGAGATCTGGTGGCAAGAAGGGGTCTAGTCAACCCAAAGTAGCTAATAAGGGAAAATCAGTTGTGTCCAATTAAGTGGATTATGTGTGCTACCACTGTAACAAGCCCGGACACTATAAGAATGCTTGTCACAAATATAAGCAGATCTTGAGGAAATCTGGTGCCAAGAACCATGCTGACAAGAATCAAGCTAATCAGACTCAAGAAGATAAGGAGTAAGTCGGTTATGAGTCTGCTCAAGTGTTAACCATATCATCCTCCTCAGAACAACAAGCATGGATCCTGGATTCAGGGTGTTCTTTCCATATGACTCCAAGAAGAGATTGTTTCATGACTTCAAGCATCGGAAGGGCGGTTATGTTCTGCTTGGGAACGATCACACTTGCAAAATTATGGAAGAAGGTAGTGTTCACATGAAGATGTATGATGGTGTAGTAAGAATACTCAAAAGTGTTAGGTATGTGTCTGAGCTTAAGTGGAATTTGATATCTCTTGGGATACTGGATTTTATGGGCTATACATTCCAGTCTGCTAATGGAGAGCTCAGGGTGTCAAAAGGGGAGCTGGCTGTCCTGAAAGGTGTGAGAATGAGTGATCTCTACTTTCTTAAGGAGAATACAGTAACTGGCAGATCACATGTAGCAAAGGTGCAAGACAACTCTATGTTGTGGCACAGAAGACTAGCTCATGTATGTGAGAAAGGCCTAATTGAGCTGTCTAAGCAAGGTTTGCTTGGCAAGGACAAGATCAAAAAGCTGGATTTGTGTGAGTCTTGCATCATTGGTAAAGCCAAGAGGTTGAAGTTTGGGAAGAGTGTTCACTCTACCAATGGGATCTTAGACTATGTCCATTATGATCTATGGGGGCCAGCTAGGAATCAGACGAGGTCTGGTGGTAGATACTTCTTGTCTATCATAGATGACTACTCAAGGAAGGTGTGGGTAACTATTCTCAAATCAAAATCAGAAGCATTTGAAAAATTCAGGGAATGGCTCACTGAGGTGGAGAATGTCTCTGGGAGGAAGCTCAAGCATTTGAGAACTGATAATGGACTGGAGTTCATTTCAGTAGAGTTCAATGAGTTCTGTAAGTGGAAGGGGATAGTGAGACATAGAACTGTGCCAGGCACACCTCAGCAGAATGGAGTTGCTGAGAGGATGAATCAGACCTTACTTGAAAGAGTCAGGTGTATGTTGAACATGTCTGGTCTGCCAAAGGCATTTTGGGGAGAAGTTGTGTCAACAACAGCCTACTTGATAAACATAAGCCCTTCCTCAGTTGTGCTGTATAAAACCCCAGAAGAGTTATGGTCTGGTCATGCAGTTGATTAGAATTATTTGAAGGTATTTAGATGTGCAGCTTATGCCCATGTCAAGCAAGATAAGCTTGAGACTCGAGCATTGCGATGCGTGTTTGTTGGGTATCCTTCAGGAGTTAAAGGATACAAGTTATGGTGCCTTGAAGCTGGAATGAAGAAGTGTATTATCAGCAGAGATGTTACTTTTGATGGAAGTAGGATGCCTCTATCAGAAGAGGCTAGTACGAGTACTAGTGCAGTTGATAACCAACCAGACGAGACCCAAGTTGAGGTGGAGTATGTTGACACCAGAGGACCTATTGAAGAACATATTGATCTAGATGAGGGGGTGTTCCTCAGAGTGAGAATGATCTTCAACACTATCAGCTGACACGGGACAAAACCAGAAGAGAAGTCCACCCACCTCAGAGGTATGGACAAGCTGACATTGTTTCATTTGCATTATGTACAGCTCTTAAGGTGATGGGGAGCCAAAGTCTTATTCAGAAGCCATCAACTACCGTGACAAGGAGAAGTGGTTAGTTTCTATGGAGGAGGAGCTACTTTCTCTGAACAAGAACCAGACATGGGAGATTGTTGAGAGGCCCAAGAACAAGAAGTTGGTTGGGTGTAAGTGGATCTACAAAAAGAAGGTGGAGGCTCAGAGGGGTGGCAAGCTTAGATACAAAGAGAGGTTTGTAGCTAAGGGATTTACGAAGAAGGAAGGTATTGATTTCAATGAAATCTTCTCACCTGTTGTGAAGCATTGTAGCATCAAAATCTTGTTAGTTATGGTTGCTCAATATGAATTGGAGCTGCATCAGATGGATGTGACCAAAACTTTCTTACATGGATCTCTTGATGAGAAGATCTACATGAAGTTACTAGAAGGGTTGGACATAGAAGAAGGGGAGGACAAGGTGTGTCTTCTGAAGAAGTCCCTCTATGGCCTGAAACAAAGACCTAGATAATGTTACTTGATATTTGATGAGTACATTTGCTCAACTGGTTTTACAAGGAGTTTGTATGACAACTGTGTCTATTTCAGACGGGTTGGGTCTGCTGTTACCTATATCTTGTTGTATGTTGATGACATTTTAATAGCAGGGGAGTCTATTGACAATGTTGATCAAGTTAAGGAGATCCTCAAACGGGAGTTTGAGATGAAAGATCTTGGTGAAGCCAAAGTGATTCTTGGGATGGAGACCAGCAAAGTAGATGGGTCTATTCAGCTCAGTCAGCCTACTTATATTCAGAAGGTGTTAGAGAGGTTCAGAATGCATCAAGCAAAGACTGTCTATACTCCTATTGGTCAACATCATCGATTGTACAATCAGATAAGTCCCAAGAACAACCAAGAGAGAGCTCAGATGAGTAAGATACATTATGCCAGTAATGTAGGGAGCTTAATGTATGCTATGGTGTGTTGTAGACCAGACTTGACTCATGCTATAGTGTGATCAGCATATATATGAGTGACCCAGGCTTAAGTCATTGGGAGACTGTTAAGTGGGTTATGAGATATGTTCTGGGGTCAGCACAGAAGAGTCTGATGTTTCAGGAGATGCCAAGTGAGAGGGATGCACTTGTGGGATACGTGGATGCGGATTATGCAGCCAATGTTCACACTCGAAAATCCTGATAAGGATATGTGATCACTCTGTTTGGTACGACTGTGTCTTGGAGGTCTATTCACCAGTCCGTGGTTGCATTATCTACTACTGAAGCGGAGTACGAGGCCTTGACTGAAGAAGTTAAGGAAAGCATCTGGTTGAAGGGAATTCTAAAGGAATTTGGTTTATCTCAGAACAGTGTGACTGTCTTCTGTGATAATCAAAGTGCAATTCATATTGCAGAGCATCAAGGGTATCATGAACGAACTAAGCATATTGATGTGAAGTTGTACTTTGTAAGAGATATTGTGGAGAAGGGTACAATCCAGGTGGTAAATATTGCTACTGAGGAGAACGCTGGTTGGTTGATTTGCATTAGTGTCCTCTAAGGAGAACACTGTCAATATAAGGTTCAAGTTTTTAACTATTGTAATAGTACAAGTTCTCAGAATAACTTGTGGAGACCGTAGCAATTTGGTGATTGCTCAGAGCTCAAAGTCCTTCTCTTGGGACTCTAAAGTGTGAGGTTTATCTCATAATCTCAAATCAGATTAGTTCTACTCGTCTGGTGAAGTTAGCCAGATTCTAGTCTGCTGAAGTACTCAGCTGGTGTACTTAGCTGATAGAAGTCTGTTGATGGACTCAGTTGTTTGGCATATCAGCTGGTGGAGTCAGGTAAGCTAACTCAGGCCTGATCAGATGAGGTGGATGGTTCCAATCAGATGAGAATGTGTTGCTTAGAATCAGCTAAGTTGAGAAGACAAGAAAAGGTCGTATCAACTGAGATGAGTTCTGTTTGCAGAGTTAGTCTTTTGGTTAAGTGTGGGATATCAGAAGGGTAAACAGAAGAGGAAGGTCTTTTAGTCTGTCTTCGGATATTGTCATCTGTTACGAGAAACAAGTGAAGGGCAAGGATGTTAATTCAGATTGGGCAAACGCTGAACGCGTGAGTTTTTTACGAGGTTTCAACAAAATCCAGGCTGGCATTGATCACGCAATCAACACACTCTGCTATTTACCTTGATACCTATAAATATCCCATAGCTTGTAATTGTAATCTTTGACGCTTACGAGCATTCGTTCTTGAGTTGAGAGTTCACGAGTGAAGTGAGGAGAAATCCCCTTCCGAGTGTTGAGTGTGTAAACATTCTTTAATCAATCAAGATTGAAGTCGTGTGTCCAGTGGATGTAGATCAAGTTGATCGAACCACTTAAATCTTGCGTGCTCTGTTTTCTATTTCTCATATTCTGTTTTTGTGAATTGCCATTCTTTGTTGGGTTGTTTGAGGGTCAGATTGTTTGCTTGGATTGGAGACGTCTAATCGAGTGGATAATCACTAGCATAAAGGATAAGCCGTTTTTATTTGGTGATTTAAAGGATTAACATCACGAGAGAAACGTGAGAGTGGATGTAGCATTTGGAGATCCGAACCACTATAATTCCTGGTGTTATTTACTCTTCTGCACATTTCAAATTCCGTCATCTTACATTATTATTATTCTCATTGCACACTATGTTTACAAGTGATTTTGAAAACAGGCCATTAAACAAAGTTTCAAAACCAGCAGACATCAAGCCAGTTGAGTAATTTTAATTTGGCACAACAAGGTTTTTCATATTAAGAACGAGTCTAAACAAAAGGGCATACACATTTCTGCAAACTAGACTTATTTAAGTACATAGTAAGTTGGATCAGTAGACTAAGTATATCAAACTCGACTTAGTTAAGTACATAGAAGAGGAGAAACTAAAGAAATCTAAGGAACCATCTGAGGAAGAGGTAGCTGAGGGAGAGCTAGCTGAGGATCAAGGTGAGGAAGAAGAGGAAGCCTCACTAGAAAGAGAAAGAGATGGAACAGAAGAGAACGAGGAAGAGGAGACTGAGGAGAATGAAGAAGAGGAGGAAGAGAAGGAAGTTGAACTAATTGTTGAGACGGCTAAGGAGATGTTAGAAGAAGAAGTTGAGACTTCTACTTCTTCTCCAGGGAAGAGAACCATATCAGTATCTGCCTCAAATTTAGACAAGAGGGCTTGTTTGATCAAGAAAGGAAAATACACCCCGTCTGGATCAGAAGAGTCCACCCCTTCTGTCTTCCCAAGCAGACAAGTAAGAATTTCTAAACCAATTCTTACAAGAGCTCAAACCCTACTCCCTCTTCTGGTGGCAAGAAAAGAACCAAAGCAAGAGCTCTTTCTAAACCGAAGGATATAATAAAAAGCTCTGAACCTATCTTAGCCATCCCTCTACATGCTAAACCAACCTCTCCTCAGCCAAAACAAGCTCAAACATCAGCTGATACTCACACAGCTGATGAAACACACCATACAACTCCCATCATAGACCCCTTAGAAGAGGCAGCAAACATTGCTCGAGAATATCTAGAAGACTGTATTCTAAAACCTTCTTCACCTCTCTCAATCAACCAGAAGAAGTTGTGCAACCAAAACTAGTTGACACAACTCCACCAAAGATTACAATGATTGAGTACCCTATTTGTACAAGGGAAAAGATGACCAGAATCTAACTTGCTCGAATGATTATTCTCAAATTCCAAAAACTTAATGAACTGACAACAACTTTTGAAGAAGTTATGCGTATCTGTACTCAGATAGAGATCAAAAGAGGAGAGACGGATGACTTGATGGAAGTCATTCAAGGAATGGGTGGTATAAAGGTATACTACGATTGGGAGCAAGAACAGAAGGAGTCTGTCCAGGTTAGGTCCTTCACCCAATTACTGTCCGACGAAGCACTGGCTAAGGCGGTGGCTATGAATCTTGGAAAACTTCCAAGTTCACCAACTCAGCACACTACTGAGGATGATAATGATGGCAACGATGGATCACAATCCAGAGCCATTAGTGAAGAACTCAACAACCAAAATACTTCCAAGGATGAGGCTGGAGGATCAGCTGAGGGAGAATTAGCTGACCCGAAACTTGACTTAGATGGGAGTTCATCTATGCAAGTGGGCAAGAAAACTGAGCAATCAGTTGAGCTTCAGATTGAAACTGAGCAATCGGTGGAGATCATTGCCAAAGATGGTTCTTTGGAACTGGAGGCATTAGAACAAATTCAAACTCAGAGTGAGGTGATGGAAACCACTCTAAGTGAGGAAAGTGTTCCTTCCAACGTTCAATCCAGTCAGCTTCCAAATATGGTTGCAACTGAATCATCACAGCCCCAGGTCTCAGTGATTCAGGGACTTGAAAGTGTTGAACAGCCAACTCAAGAAGCTAAAGAGTTGCCAGTTGGATAGGTTAACACAACTGAGATTGAAGGCGAAATTAGATTGCGAGGAGAAATGGCCCAATACTTCGAGGTTCAAGCAAATTTGGCCTTAACCAATCAACCTTATTGAAACAAAAGTTAGAATAATATGTTTTAGTTATTTTCTTAGGAAATTTTTGGAAGACAATATTGTTTAATTTACTATTTTTAATGGGAATACATTTTTTCAATATTATATGAATATTTATTATTAATATTTTAAAATTGTATGATTATTATTATTAATCTAACTAGACATTTTAGTGTCATTTTAACTATCGATATTGAGAATTATAAAATACCTATCACTACAGTTTATATTGTATTATTAACAATTAGTTGACAAATTGATTATTAATTATTAATTGAAAATTGGTAGTTAATTAAGTGTAGTGAAAACTACGTTATCAGTACATTTAGTATTGTGGTAATAAGTTAATACCTATCGTTACATTAGATTACATGACATTTTAAGAAAATGTCATTTTAAATTAAGTGTATTATCAAGTCACATGCAAGTATGTAACTACAATTATAAATGTCTAGAAAGACTGTTTTTCTTGTAGTGCAAATAATTGATTTTCTAAAGTTAAATGGAGGGCAAAATTGAAACAAACCGTGTAAAAAATTCTAAAACATCACTTAATTGTGTACAAGAGAAAAATGCAAAATTAAAACACCATTTATTGAAAAATGGAGGGAGTATTTCATTGCGTACAAGAAAAAAAGTTAAAACTTCATTATCTTTCACTATACTTTTATATATTTAAATCATACTTCCGTCTATTCAAAATATAAGTCATTTTGAATCAATGTACATATATTATGAAAATAATTGATTTCTCATTTTACCCTTAATTAATACTTGTACTTCTCAATAAAAGAATAACACATTTATATAAATACTTATTAATTTTAAAGATAAATTTGGAAGAAATATAATTAATTTGCATTGAAAATTATAAAACATCATATAATTTGTAAAGAAAAGTCAAATCTACATAGATTATGAATGGGAGGGAGTAATTCACACAATTACTCAATCATTTAATCACACTAAATATATATATTAATTTAATAACAAAATTATAATTACTCAAATTAATTTAAAATAAAGTTAAACCATATCACAGTCACCTATCAAAATCAAATATACATTGTAGTGGAGTACTGTTTATCCGAATTTCTAATCTCCCAAAATAAAAAAAATGGGTTTTAAAAGTTACTTAAAACTCAAAACAATGAACACTGTTTTTTTCCTTCAATATTTTGACGATTTTGACGTTTAATCCCAGACCAAATCATCGGATTAATTTAATTAAAGAGCTAAAGAAAGTCGAGAAGCAAGTGGAAGATTTTGCAAAATTTCTCGAATAAATTCAAAATCGCGCCTATAGATCGAAGAATATGTAGGAATTAGTTTTATTATTATAAATAATATTATATGCAAAATACGTACTACATACTTTTTCTATTTAAAATATAAGACATTTTAATTTCAATCAAAATACATATACTAAAAAAATAATTTATTTTTCATTTTATTTTTAATTAATATTTTTTCTTATTAAAATAAAAATACATTTATATAAATATTTATTAGTATTAAAAATAAATTAAAAATAAATATAATTAATTTATATTATAGAGTACAAAATGTGTATATAATTAGGAAAAGAAAGCAAAGTGTAAAAACAACTTACTCCCTCCATCTCAGCATTTCTTTGCATGATTTGACCGTCACGGAATTTAAAAAAATGGAATATAATGATGTGTAAATTAAAATAAAAGAGGGGGTATTATTGGTAATTTATAGACTAAAATGAGTGGAGATTTGATTTTTTTTTTTTGAACCAAGTGGAGATTTGATTAAAGTTATAAATTGGGTTAAGTTGGGGGTCCAAATAGAGTGATATTTTTTAAATTAAATGAATATTGTAAGGATAAAAATTATTTGAGTTATTTCTTTTTTTGAAGTGTGCAAATAATGTTAGAATCTCCTGTTAAAAAAAAGTGTGAGTATTTGACAAGGGAACGGTGACAATAATTTCATGGGAAACCTCTGTGAATCGTGCTATTTATTGCCCCCACGATTAGACATTTTGAGTGGTTAGTCAAATTATAGGCAATTACTTGTGTGTACTAGTTACATACATGTAACTTGTTTTTTTTTTAATACAATTTTCTAAGTAGATGAATTTAACTCCTGAGTTATGGTAAATACAGTATAATATTAATTTAAATACAGTATAGTATTAGTTCAAATACCGTATATTATTAGTTTAAATACAATATAGTATTAATTTAAATATTAAAAAGGAACCAATTACATGTATGTAACTGATACACAATAGTGTAACCACAAATTATATATGTATAGCCTTTTACACATCCTATTATTTATTGCCACATGTCCTTTTAAAGTGTGGGGACGGATTTGGATTTTAGGGTGGGGAAGAATCGTATTACTCCCTCCGTACCGTGATTATTTGCACACTTTTTTTATTGGAACGTCCCAAAATTATTTGCACACTCTTAATATGAAAATACCCACAAAATTAATAACATCACAACATCATTTTATTTTCAAATTTCCCACTTATTTTTTCCATACATTTCACTTTACACATCATCAAAACCACCTTACACTGTTACACATCATCAATTACCTAAAATACCCCTCATCTATCTTACATCATCAACCACTAAATCCACTTTTCTTAAACAACGTGCCAATCAAACTATGCAAGTTATTTCGGGACGGAAGGAGTATAATTTTTTTACTATATATGCAGATTTTTTTCTACATTTGTTTTATGAGTTTTAAATTGAAATTATATATATAAGAGTTGTTTTTCTATGTTTAGTGTGCAACGTACACACTAATTCACATTTGAAAATCGAGTTAGCTTATATATCTATGTTACATCGTGTTTTTTTATCAAACTAACAGCAATTCAAACATTTACAAATTACAAAAGATTTTAATAAATTCGAGGTTACATATTAAGAACTAATAACAAGAATTACACTTAACCCAAAAAATTCGTGCTTTAATAAGACTGGGTCAGACTGAATGTGAATAAACGGGTCAAGTATTAATGTGATTTGTTTTTAGTGTTTAGTTTGCAACTTTGCATATAAGATTTTTCCTACATATTATTTTAATATAAAATTGTTCCTCTAGCTACAACTCTAATGATTGTTATATAGCATATATTAATGATGTTATTAATGATATAAAATTTTCTAAGAACAAGTGGTCATCTTTAAATGATCTAGCTCATTCTCATATGTTATTTATGGGGGCAAATAATTAAACGTCATATAACAAAAAATAACTTCATTATTAATTTTAAGCTGTAAAATTTTAAGACAAATACTCCCTCTGTTTTATAAAGTTTATCGCATTTGATCTTAAATTTTATTTTAAAAAGTTTGTCATTTTTTCTTATCTTTCCGAACTACCCCTATTAATATCTATTTTTTGGAAATATATTAATGATAGAAAGATCAAAGGAAGAGTGGAAAAAGAAGTTGGGAAAATAAAAGGAAAAAGAGAATAAAAATAGAAAAATTAATGATGAATAAATGTGTCAAAAAAATATGTTCGTTAATTCTATACAAAATCAGAAATGCGATAAATTTTATGAAACTGAGGGAGTAACATTTTTTTTACGGTTTACAAAATCAGATTAAATCAAATACAAAAAATACTTTCCAAATCACTAGATCTTCAACTAAGACGAATCAAACTGGTGTCGCTACCCGCTCCAATCGTGAGGAGTAGGGACGCGAGTGTACTCTTTGCCCACAAGAAACACACAATCCTTTATTAAAACAACGAGACAAACTCCACACTAGTGTTATGAAAAATAGGGAAAATAAAAGGACAAAAGTCACCAAGCACCAAAATCCAAAACTTTCAAGTAACCATATAATTCCGGCACCACAACAAGAACATAAAGCAAACTCCACAAATGGACAATAGACTCACAAAGGGACAGGAGAAAAGCATAATGTGCCCAAATCAACAAAAGGAAAAGCAGAAAGTAAAGCAACGTTTCCAAAAAACAGAAACTAAACAACCTAAATAAAGAGAGCAGAAAATAAATGTACTAAACAAGAAAAACAAAAAGATAAATGGGATCAACAGATTGCTCACCCAATTGGTCACTGTAGCGCCATCAGAGAGTAAAGACCCGTTGATCCCACTAAAATAGAAACAATAAACTTCTAAATCTGATCGTTTCGATTGACAGAAAACACCGGTTTATGCACTAAAACACGATTGTGTGGTTTCGAAAACGTCGACGAGCTAGCAATGGGTGAACAACGGTAATAAGCGTGTGGGGATATCAACAAACAAATCTGAAAGGACGATAATAGGTCTATAAAAAATTTTAACAGAAGAAAGAATGAAGGAGCAGGTCGAAGGGAATTAGAACTTGACAGTGAGGGTGGGATGGGTAGTGCTCATTTCCTAAGCTACCGAGAGGGACAGAGTAAATCCTAATACGAGGTACAGAGGGAGTAACATTTGCATAAAAAAAAAAGTGTGTTTTTTAAAAAAAATAAAAAATTGAAGGGACAGTTAGCATTATATCTGGCCTCTTATATTCTTCTCTATTAATACTTCTCAATATACTTTCAACTCTCACTTTTGAGAGTCTATTCAATCTACATGGTATCAGCCTAATTACCTGGTGATGCGTCGAAAAAGAATGCCTTCGGATATCAATCGTTCCTTCACGAGCACTGTTAATCACGAGTTTAGATCACTCGTTCGTCCTTGGCAATCTTCACGTAAATCTCCTTGAGAATCCTAAAATGACCTGCAAAAGCACGCCGGAGGGGGGCTTCGGCGCGGAAGCTCCGACGCTCAAGTCAGAATCGTTCTTTAGGAGAATCACAGAGGAATTTCCCTGTAATTCTAGGTAAATTCCGGCGAATGATATGGTGTTTTTTCTCAATTCAGTGTATATTTTCTCAGAGTATGTATATTCTGTTAAAAACGTAAATGAGAATGTAAAAATAACCTGTTTATATACCTGGTTCTTCCTCTCCGGAGAGAGGAAGACTCTTTCTCCCTATATTTGCTCGCATCCTCCTATAAATTCGGCCCACCCCTTTGAAGGCTTGGTCCAGGTCCCTAAATACTCGGCCCCTCCATGTATTGACTCCTTCTTTTGACTGAGTTAGGAAAGAATGAGCCATACTATGCGTTCCCCTTTGGGCCAAATCCCTAGGCCCAAAGGCTATTAATTCTTGAATGTGGGCTAAGGGCCCAATCACTCTTATTTCCCTTCTTAGGTTTAGGAGTGTATTAATCTATCCTTCAAGCTCATTGACCTAATTAAGCCCACTATAATTTATCCCGTTTCCACGTGTCGACTTTTCCAAGAGCGACATATTTTATCCGCATCAACCACTCCCCCCTACTCTCGTAAAAAAAGGATAATTTTTAAGAGAGTAGGAAAATAATAAGATAAATTATAAAGAAATAATTCATTCCTTTAAACACTCATTTCTCATATCTCCCTCAAAATATGACTGATTCGGTTTCTTTCTAATAATTATCTCCAGAATCTTCAGGCCTTTTCCACTTCCACACGCCAGCTTGCCTTCGAAATCTGTAGCCAGGCGTCTGCCCGAGGGCCAACATCAAGCCGCCCTTCTTCAGTCACGCGCGCTTTGATTGGGAAGCCTTTAATTCTTCTTGGTTTTTCCCCTTCTCTCTCCAGCGTAATTATTTCAAAACTCATATTCGCTCCACCAAAAAAAAAACCCTCTTCCTTTTTCCTTTCGAACTTATCCACACTTTCTCACTTTCGTTTTTACTTCTGCAATTAACCTCCTCGCGCACGTCCATCGGTCAGTTCATCACCTTCGAAAACCGACCTCACTTCAGGTATCTCTTCTTCTTCCTCGTTTTTCTTTTACTGTAACCTCATGTCATCTTCCGTTCAAACCTCATCGGACTCAATATCTATGGAAAGTTCAACTTCCAACTCCCTCTCTCTCTTTCCTGTGACCAACCCTGCTTTGAAGGACAAAATCTCCGGTTCTTCGATCCTCCCTCCCGAGCGTGTCGCCGCTTTTCTTCGCTCCGGGATCTTTCCCACCGATTACATAGTTAGGGCCGCGCATAGGAAAGAACGTCTTAATTTCCCCGGTCCTAATACGTTAGCTTTCTGGGAGGCCCAACTAAAGGCGGGCCTCCGCTTTCCAATCCACCCTTATTTCTATGAAATTTCCACCTACCTTCGCATACCTCTGAATCAGTTCACTCCCAACGCTATTCGTGCAATGTTAGGCTTCTATATTTTGATGAAGGGGAATGGTGGTGAACCCTCAGCCCAACTCTTCCTAACCCAGTATATGTGCAAGTTTGCGGATGGGTTCTTTTATGCTTGTGGCCGTACTTCCAGGACCGGAAAATTCATGGAGAAACTCCATGAAGGGGTCCAGGACTGGAAGGACTATTACTTTTTTGTTACAAATCCTTTTCCTTGGGAGTTTCCTCACGAAAGATGGATTTATGAGAATCCTGGGGTGCCCCGTCCTCCTCTCTCTGTTTGTTCCTCTTTAAATTTGGATGTGATGAACCACTTGAATGATAATGTATCTGCCCATGGATTTTTTGACGTGATGAGCATTTGTAAGAACCCTAGAGCCCTATCTCATTTTGGTTTCGGTCGCCCCGATTATCCCCTAGGTCCCGATGATGGTAATACCGTTTCTTCTTCCCTTGGCATTGTCCTCAGGATTTAAACTGCTGTGATTGTTAACATCTTTTCATATTTCCTTTTGCAGCTATGAGTTGGTTAACTCAAATTTCTCGTGATGCCACTCCTCTCTCGATGGTTGCTAAGTCTCCGGCCCCTGAAAGCTCCACAAAGGCCCCTATTCCTCCCTCCCCAGTGAAACCTTCCACTGGGTCAGTTGCTAAGCGTACAAGGTCCTCTACTGAGAAGGCCATGATTTCCTCGTTGCCCCCTGCCTCTGACGCCTCTAAAAAGAAGAAGTCCAAGATTAAGTCCTCTCTGCCCAATGTCACTCCAGATGCCCCTGGTGACATTAATGTTGATCACCTCATGGCTTTCATAGAGCGTCACACTCCGACCCCTGTCACCGAGGCCCTTAATGCTATATCCTCGGAAGAGCGAGTTGTGCATGCCGCCCACAGTTTCACTCAGGTAGATTCTCAATGTAGATATTGTTTTGAATGATTAATAAGAGAAAGTATAGACGTCTTACCTCTTTAAATTGTTTCTTGTGTAGTTTGGTCTTCTATTTTCCAATGTATCCGAACGGGCCCTTCAATCCCTTCAGCTAGTGGACGATCTCCAGAGCCAGGTGGAGTTGGAGAAAGTGAAGAAGGAGATTCTGGAAGGAGAGTTACGGGAGTCCATCCAGGCACGGAAGGGGCTTCAAGCTGAGAAGGTGAAGCTCTCGGAGGAGGTTTCTTCCCTGAAGACTAAGTTTGGTGAACGGGTTGAACGCTTGGAGGCTACTCTCCTTTTGGCTGGGATGAAACTATGCATCGACTCTCTTTTTACCTCCGCCATGGGTCAAAAGTTTCTAGGTACCCTGCATCGGGAATGGTTGGAAGCCTTCCTTAAGAGTACCAGCTTCTTGGGGGCAATGGGTGCATATATCCCCCATTTCATCGATTATGGGTTTTCCAACGCCGTGTCTGAACACTCCGCCCCTGAATTCAATGGACAGTACACTCGTGCCCTTCGGTTGGATAAGTTAGCCACTCCCCCTAAGTTCCCTGGAGATCCTAAGGAGGACATCAACACTCCTTGGTGGTTGCCTGGGATGAGGAAGGCGGTCTCGGAGTTGAAGCAAACTGCCCTGAAGTTGGACGACCTTGTACCGGCAAAGGAGGTGACTTTCCCTATCCATGTGGCTAACTCTGATCCTGTGGCAACCGTGGCGGCCGGCGCTCTGGAGGAGAAGGCAGAGGGGGGTGGTTCCAGCGGACAGGTTGATGAAGCAGGAGGAGGTTTCGAGGGGAAGAATGATATTCCCCTCTCTTCATAACTTTATTTCTCTGATAACATTTCGGTAATTTTGAAACACTTTTATTTTTGTTGAGGCCTTTAAGGTCTCTTTTGGTATTTTCAGGAGACTCCACACTCCTGCGTTTTTCTGTGGAGGGCCAAGGCATGGTGCCTTTGGTCTGGGATATTTCTGTTTTATTTTCTGCTTGATATCGTACCTGCACATTATCCCCTGGCATGCATATATATATATATATCTCTATCTCTGCTATTAGATATATGATGTAGTACCTGTTCTGCTTTTCCTTTACTATGAATTTAGCATTTTTCTAGCATCTTCTTGACACGTAAAGGCTCTAAAGCTCATAGAAAAATCTTAAAAGGAGTTTATGTTTCTGTACTTACTTGGTGACTTGATAACGCTTCTAGTTTCTGCCTAGAGTTAGAGTTTTTAGGGATTATACTCTCCCAAAAGTTAGAGTTTTTAGGGATTATACTTTCCCTGAAGTTGTTTATACTCGTAAGAGTTCTTAGGGATTATACTCTCCCAAAAGTTAGAGTCCGTAGGGATTATACTCTCCCAAAAGTTAGAGTTTTTAGGGATTATACTCTCCCTGAAGTTGTTTATACTCGTAAGAGTTCTTAGAGATTATACTCTCCCTTAAGTTGTTTATACTCGTAAGAGTTCTTAGGGATTATACTCTCCCTTAAGTTGTTTATACTCGTAAGAGTTCTTAGGGATTATACTCTCCCAAAAGTTAGAGTCCGTAGGGATTATACTCTCCCAAAAGTTAGAGTTTTTAGGGATTATACTCTCCCAAAAGTTAGAGTTTTTAGGGATTATACTCTCCCTGAAGTTGTTTATACTCGTAAGAGTTCTTAGGGATTATACTCTCCCTTAAGTTGTTTATACTCGTAAGAGTTCTTAGGGATTATACTCTCCCTTAAGTTGTTTATACTCGTAAGAGTTCTTAGGGCCATTTTGATAATTGGCAGGTTAATCATATCTTCGCTCTGTATATATCCCCTACTCCCCCTAGCTTTAGAGGCTATCGTGGGTGAAGATCTTTAATCATATGACCCTAGGCATCTCCTATTCGAATCTTTATGAGTTGGTATGAGTCTCTTTATCTTGCAATATCTCTATCATGTTATGTTCTTAGTTTTCAAAACACATTCATTATCTCAACATTCATTATGTGGACACCTAGCAGTTATCTCAGCACGGTTTTTAATGTATGAGAAACATTTCATCATAAAATCGGAATATAAGGATCATCTCATCATAAAATCGACATATAAGAATCATCTCATCATCACATTAACATGCATTAAGGGAAATCGCTGAAATTTTCCAAAAACGATGCTCCATTGATCAAAAGTGTTCATCAATATAGGCAAATAAGGGGAACCTATGTCGGCCTCATTAAAAACCTCTCCGTGGTAAAACCCCAAAGGGAAACCCACGTAGAGGGAAAAAGAGTGCCGGTGAAGCAATTATTCGAGTAAGAAATAAGCATTCAAAATTGTTCATAAAGGGAAAGATGGTAGGGGAATAACACCTTCTTCAAACATAAAATCTCTTCAAGTGGCACACGTTCCATGGCCCCAGTATTTCTTTTCCCGTCATGTCCTGGAGCTTGTACGCTCCGCCTTTTAGTACCTGTATTACCTTGTACGGACCTTCCCAATTAGCTTCCATCTTCCCGGTATTCTTCAAAGCATGTGCTCTCCGAAGAACTAAATCTCCAGCTTTAAAGGAACGGGGAATTACCCTGCGATCGTATGCTGCCTTGATCCGGCTCTTGTACCTTTCTGCTTTCAACCTTTCCATCTCCCTCTCTTCCTCTACTAGGTCTAATGCCTCCCTCATCAATTCTTTGTTTCTTTTCTCTTCAAAATAGGTGATTCGATGCGATTTGAGTCTGGCTTCAGGAGGTATCACTGCTGCCGCTCCATACACCAAGTAGAAGGGGGATTCACCTGTAGCTGTCTTGGGGCTAGTCCTGTAGGACCAGAGGACGTTGTCTAACTCCTTCACCCATCCTCCTCCTACTTTTTGTAGCCGTGTTCGAATTCCATCCACTAGGATTCTGTTTGTAACCTCCACTTGCCCATTAGCTTGTGGGTGGGCTACCGAAGTAAATCTATGTATGATATTCCATCTTTCGCACCATTTCCTTACTTTCTCTCCATTGAACTGTGTTGCATTTTCAGAAACTAAAATTCTAGGCACTCCAAACCTGCAACAAATATGTCTAGCCAGAAAAAGAATCAAATTATCTTCCTCTATCTTTGCCAGGGGTAACGGCCTCTACCCACTTACTGAAATAGTCCACGGCCACGATCAAGAATTTCCTTCCCCCCGGTGCTAAGGGGAAGGGTCCCACCAGATCTATTCCCCATTTGGCAAAGGGACAGGGCGAGTACATGGCGCCCATCTCATTTGCAGGTATTCGTATTAAAAGTCCATTCTTCTGACACTTCTCGCATTTCTTGACAAATTCCCTAGCATCCCTGATTATACTAGGCCAATAAAAACCTGCTCTAAACACCTTCTTCACCATAGTCTTATAACCCTCATGGCTGGACGCACAACCTTCATGGATATCCTTGATTACTAGTTCTGCCTCTCTTTTGGAAAGACATTTCAAGTAGGGTTGAGTGAAGGATCGCTTATATAATTGGTCTCCTATGATACAATATTTCCTTCTCCAAGTTTTGGCTTCCCTGGACATTGGGGTTACCTGCCCCCTGTTCAGCTCCTCCCATATCTCTTTTCTCCAGTCATCCCCTGCTGCTATCTCTCCAACCAGGGTTTCAGTAGCTGATTGATCTGCCACTAACAAGGTTACTTTTCCATGCCCCTCGAACTTAGTGGAACTGGCTAATTTAGACAGCCCGTCCGCCTTTACATTCTCTTCTCTTGGTACCTGTATCACTTCAAAAGCATGTAATTTATTCTTTAACTTCTTTACCTGTTCTAGATAGGCGATCATCCTCTCATCTTTGGCGAGGTACTCCCCCATTACCTGTTGCACTACCAGCTGTGAGTCGGAATAAAGGGTGACTTTTTGTGCCCCTAACTCTGCTGCCATGTTAGCCCCTCTAATCAGGGCTTCATATTCTGCACCATTGTTTGAGGTTGAGAATCGGAACTTGACCATCAGGGTCAAGCAACACTATCCCTGCTCCACATCCTAAAGCGGATGCTGAACCATCGACATATACCTTCCAGCCTTGTTCTTACTCCATTCTGGTAGACTCTTGAATAAAGTCTGCTAAAGCTTGGGCCTTGATGGCCCTCCTTGGTTCGTAATCAATATCGTACTCCTGTAATTCCACTGCCCATCTGACCATTCTTCCTGATAAGTCTGCTCTCCCTAGTGTCTGCTTCAAAGGGAAATTAGTTCGCACCATAACTTTATAAGAGAGGAAGTAGGGGCGTAATCGCCTAGCCGTTACTACCACCGCCAGGGCTGCCTTCTCCACCTCTGAATATCTTATCTCTGCCCCTTGAATGACCTTGCTCACATAGTATATGAGTTGTTGTGTAGAGCCTTCCTCTTTCATCAGGGTTGTACTCAGGGAATGTTCCCCTACTGAGAGGTATCAAAGTAAAACATCTCCCTGAGAGGGCTTGGTTAGCTTCGGCAATTGTTTAAGGTGGAGCTTCAGTTCTTCGAAAGCTTTTTGACATTGCTCATCCCATTCGAATCTTGACCCCTTCCTTAATGTTCTGAAGAAGTGGTGGCTCTTCTCTGCTGACTTTGCTATGAATCTGCTAAGAGCTGCGATTCTGCCGTTCATGGTCTGCAATTTCTTTCAGGTTTCGAGGAGGTTGCATGTCGAGGACCGCTTTCACCTTGGCAGGGTTAACCTCTATTCCTCTCTCAGTCACCATGTATCCCAGGAATTTTCCTGACCCTACTCCAAAAGAATATTTAGCTGGATTTAATTTAATACCATTTTCTCTAATTACCTGAAATATCTCCTTCAGGTCGTCAATGTGTTCCTCTGCTTTGACGCTCTTAGCTAGCATATCGTCCACATAAATCTCCATGTTCCTCCCTATCTGTCCTCGGAACACCGAGTCTACCATTCTTTGATAGGTGGCCCCTGCATTTATCAGTCCAAAAGGCATACGTACATAACCGAAGGTACCACATGTCGCAATAAAACATACCTTTGGTATATCAGGGGGGTTCAACTGGATTTGATGGTACACTTGATATGCATCCATCATGCTAGGCAGTTCAAATCCGGACGTAGCATGTACCAATTGATCAATTCTAGGCAGGGATAGTGATCCTTAGGGCATGCTTTATTCAGATCTCTAAAGTCAATACACATCCTCCATTTGCCGGCTCCCTTAGACACCAGCACTGCATTCGAGAGCCACTCAGGGAACTGCACTCTCTTCACGTGGCCTACACTCAATAGTTTATCAATTTCCTCTTTCACAATGAGGTTCTTCTCCTTACCAAAGTTCCTTAACTTCTGCTTCACTGGCCTAGCTTTGGGATCTACATTAAGGTGGTGCATCGCTATCTCTGGAGGGATACCCGTCATGTCCGTCGCCGTGAAAGCGAAGATATCCGCATTCTCCTGGAGGGTGAGTATCATCCTTTTTGGAGCTCAGGGTTCATGTGTGTACCTATCCTGGTTGTGAATCCCTCCTTTCCTGGATAAAGCTCGATGCTCATTAACTCCTCATCTGCTTTGGCCTTGGGTTGCTCTTGCACTAGCTCACCCACTTTCTGTCTTTTCAATTCAGGGTCTTCACCCTTAAATCTCTCCATCCCTCGGAACACGGCCCTGTCTGCTATCTTGACCGAATCCACGTAACACTTCCTTGCTTGGTATTGGTCACCGCATATCTCTCCCACACCCCCCGAGGCAGAGAATTTCATCTTCATGTGGAAGGTGGAGATCACTGCCTGAAAGATATTCAAGCTTGGTCTTCCCATTACCACATTATACGAAGATGGGACGTCTACTATCAGGAACTCTATCACTTGTACACGTCGGTCAGGGGCGACTCCTAACCCTACTTGTAATAACTCTGAACCAAGGGGTTGAATGGCTCCCCCTGAGAATCCATAGAGGGCGGTCTCCACTGGTCTGAGCTTTATGTTTAATTCCATCTTCTAGAAACACTCCAAGAACATGATATCGGCAGAGCTCCCCGTGTCTACAAAAATTTTGGCCACATCGTATCCTGCTATATCCGTGGTAATGACCAATGCGTCATTATGGATTTCTCTGGGTTCCCCAGCGTCTTCTGGCCTAAAATGAATGTCAGGACCCTCTGTCATCTTTCCTATCTCGTGGTGTTCCATATTCCTCTCATTCTTCAACGATCTAACGCTCTGCTTCCTCTGTCTGAAGGAATCCCCATCAGCAGGGCCTCCCATGATCATGTGAATAGTTCCCCTCTTTTGGGGAGGGCGTGGCTGATCCTCGGTGTTCTTCCTCTGATCTCTTCTGTTATCCTCTGGCTTCCCCTCGGGGTCCTTCCTCTTTTGTCCCCTAGGGCCTTGTCGATCTCTAAAGATAAATTCTTTCAGATGGCCTGCTTGAATCATTCTCTCTATTTTGTCTTTCAGGTGCCAACATTGGTTGGTATCGTGGCCATAATCATTATGGAATCTGCAAAATCTGTCTTACTTAGGATTCTGAGGACCCCTATTTCTTGAATAGGGGAACTTCATATCAGGATGGTCCCCTGCCACTTCTAGAACTTCGGCTGGCTCTATCCTCAAAGGGGTATATCTCCTCGCCCTTCCCCTGGGCCTCCAGGGCGCAGCTTCCTCTCTTTTTACATTTTCCAACCTCCTCAAGCTTCTGTGTCTCTCTGGACTTGGCCTCCTCAGTGGGATTTCTCTTCTCCGTTCTCCGTTCCCCACTATTGTCCTGGTCTCCGAACGCTTAGCCTTCCTTACCTCTTCCAGGGTGAGGTATTTTTCTGCTCTCCTTAATAATTCATCGAAGGTCCGTACTGGCTTTTTGGCTAGCGATGTGAACAGGTCTCCGTCCCTTAGTCCGTTAGTGAGAGCATTAATTTTGACCTCTGAAGAGGCTGTTGGTACTTCTAGGGCCGCTTGGTTGAATCTCTTCAAGAAGGCCCGTAAGCTCTCGTTCTCTCCTTGTCGCATATTAAACAAGGTGACGGTGGCCCTAGGTTGCCTCCCAGCACTGGCGAATTGATGCAAGAACAATTCACTGAACTCTGACCATGAGTGGATGATATTCGGTCCTAGCTGTGTGAACCACTGTTGTGCAGCCTTGGATAGGGTAGTTAGAAATACCCTGCACTTGACGCCCTCTCAATATCGGTGTAGTAGGGCAGCGTTCTCGAATCTCATCAAATGCTCATACGGATCCGTGGTGCCATCATATTCAAAAATTAAGGATTTGAAGTTAGAGGGCAGTTCATCTTGTAAAATGCTAGATGAGAATTGATAGTCAGTGATGTAAGAGGGTTTACTTACGTTGTCGGTCATGTGTCTCTGCATGTCCTTCATCTCTTTACGTAAGGCCTGTATTTGATCACTGACCGCTCCCTGGTACGTGTCATCCGTGCTTTCTCCTATCCCTGTATCCAGAGTGGTGTCACTAGGGATCCTCTCCGTGTTCCTCCGGGGAGGGCGATCAAGAATGCTTCTTTCGGCCTGGGAGGGCACCTTTTCTTCTTGGTTTTGAAGGGGATCCCCATTCCTAGAGGGGACTGGAACGGAATCGATGACGTGTTCCAGGGGGTTTTGCTTCGTACCCTCGTTGATCGGTGGAATAGGTCCAGGAGGACGAAGTCCACGAGAAGTGATTATCCTTTCGACCGATTGAGCAATCATCTCATCCAACTGATCTTGAGAAATAGTCAAGAGTTCTGATTGGGCATTGGGGTTAGGGATATCCTTATTAGCTCCACTTCCTGAAGCTCCTGAGATACCCGCTACATTCCCCTCTTGAACAAGAGGGATATCTTCCGGTGTAGGATCTGCAGGTTGTTTCCCTGGATTTCTGTTTAAGGGAAAACCTGGGGGAGGTGGAGGGAAAGGAAGAGGAGTGAAATCTCCTTTCTCCTTAGTCTGTTTCGTCAGATCTTGTTCTCCACCCATTTAATAAGGAACTTTTTCTCACGCCTTAGCTTGAAACGTTCCCACAGACGGCGCCAGTTGATGCGTCGAAAAAGAACGCCTTCGGATATCAATCGTTCCTTCACGAGCACTGTTAATCACGAGTTTAGATCACTCGTTCGTCCTTGGCAATTTTCACGTAAATCTCCTTGAGAATCCTAAAATGACTTGCAAAAGCACGCCGGAGGGGGGCTCCGGCGCGGAAGCTCCGACGCTCAAGTCAGAATCGTTCTTTAGGAGAATCGCAGAGGAATTTCCCTATAATTCTAGGGAAATTCCGGCGAAACATATGGTGTTTTTTCTCAATTCAGTGTATATTTTCTCAGAGTATGTATATTCTGTTAAAAACGTAAATGAGAATGTAAAAATAACCTGTTTATATACCTGGTTCTTTCTCTCCGGAGAGAGGAAGACTCTTTCTCCCTATATTTGCTCGCATCCTCCTATAAATTCGGCCCACCCCTTTGAAGGTTTGGTCCAGGTCCCTAAATACTCGGCCTATCCATGTATTGACTCCTTCTTTTGACTGAGTTAGGAAAGAATGAGCCATACTATGCGTTCCCCTTTGGGCCAAATCCCTAGGCTCAAAGGCTATTAATTCTCAAATGTGGGCTAAGGGCCCAATCACTCTTATTTCCCTTCTTAGGTTTAGGAGTGTATTAATCTATCCTTCAAGCTCATTGACCTAATTAAGACCACTATAATTTATCCCGTTTCCACGTGTCGACTTTTCCAAGAGCGACATATTTTATCCGCATCACTTGGGCTATTCTTTCTTTCCCCCTCTCCTCACGAAACTTGCTCCGATGGCAGATCCTCCGGCGACCACCACCGCGTCCGTCTTCGACGCCACTCTCACCCTCCATGCAATGACACATCTTGTCACTATCAAGTTGAAATCCACAAACTATCCAATGTGGTATCGCCAAGTTTTTCCTCTTCTTGTTACTCAAAAGTTCTTGCCTTATGTTGATGGCTCCTCGCCGGCTCCGCCTGCCACCGTCAGCGCAAATGGGGCCTCCACTCCTAACCCCCTTTACACAACTTGGTTCTCTCGGGATCAAACTGTAAGTGTTTTACTAACTTCTACACTCATTGAGGAGGCCATGGCGGTCACTGTTGGATGCTCCACTTCCTTGGATATTTGGACGGCTCTTGCCGAAGCATTTAATCAACCCTCCAAGCCTCGTGAACTACGGCTTAAAGATGAGTTACAACTCATCAAGAAAGGATCAAGACCTGTTTCAGAATATGGGGCAGCCTTCAAGTATCTTTGCGATCAACTTTCCTCCATGGGATGCACTATCGACAACACCGATAAATCTCATTAGTTTCTTCGTGGTCTAGGTCCCGAATTCAATGGGTTTTCTACTTCCCAAATAAACTTCTCCCCTCTGCCCTCCTTTTCGGATCTTCTTGTTAAGGCGGAATCTCATGATTTGTTCACCAGATCTCTTGAAAATCCCTCTTCATCCGCTCAAAATCTGGCGTTTCTTACCCGATCTTCAAACACATCTGTCTTAGGTCGTCCTCCTATTGCTCGCCAGCAGTATGGTCGCGGTCAATCTGTCTATCGAGGCCGCACTAATCCTGGTCGTGGTCGCGGACGTGGTCGCTTCCCTCCTCATTGCCAAATCTGTCGTTTTGATGGCCACTATGTTATTGCTTGTCCTCAACGCTATGATTCTCAACCTGGTTGCCAAGCCAACACAATTGATGCGCTCTCTCGCCATGCAAACTTCTCCGAATTGTACGTAGACATCGGGGCCTCCTCGCACATGGTCCCCTCCTCGACATCTCTTGATACCTCTTCGCCCTATACCGGGTCGGACAGAGTTGTCGTCGCAAATGGTAACATCCTTCCAATTACTCATACTAGTACTCGTTTTCATAACTCTCATTTATCCCTCTCTGATGTTCTGGTCGTTCCTTCCATTACTAAAAATCTTTTATCTGTAAGTAAACTTACAAATGATTTCCTTGTTCGCGTTGTGTTTTCTAATAACTCCTTTAAAATTCAGAATCGGAATACAGGTGTGGTTCTAGCTCAAGACAGACTTGATCGAGGTTTATATGTTTTAGATAATTTCCATTCTGTGTTTGCCTCTACTTTACGTACTCGTACTTCTATTGGCTCGTTTGAATTGTGGCACAATCGTCTAGGCCATGTACCGTTTGACATTGTAAAAATGCTTAAAAATAAAGGTCATCTTTCTATAACATCTTTACTTCCTCGCCCAATTATATGCTCTCCATGTCAAAGAGCTAAGAGTGCTCGTCTTCCTTTTGTCATTAATAAAAAACGTGTTTCACATGTTCTTGACCTTATTCATTGTGATCTATGGGGCCCCTGTCCTATTAAATCTTCTGAAGGTTTCTCTTATTATGTTGTTTTTATAGACGATCATTCTCGATACCTGGTTTTATCCTCTTCACCAAAAATCTGACTTTTTCTCCACCTTTGTTAATTTTAAAAATATGATTGAAAATCAACTAACATGTAAGATCAAACGCTTTTAGTCCGATTGTGGAACTGAATTTACTAATCACAAACTTCGTGATCTTTTCCACTCCTCGGGCATTATCCACAATATGTCTTGTCCTTATACTCCGGCTCAAAATGGCCGAGCAGAACGTAAACACAGGCACATAACTGAAGTGGGGCTCACTCTCCTTTTTCATTCCTCTGTCCCAACAAAGTTTTGGGTGGAAGCCTTTAGCACAGCTGTATACATAATAAATAGACTCCCCACCCCCATATTAAACAACATGACCCCTTATGATATTCTTTTCTCCACCTCTCCCTCTTATGAAAACTTTCGAGTTTTTGGTTGTTGTGTTTATCCCTGTCTTCGTAAATATGCCGCTAACAAATTTGTTCCTCGAAGTCTTCCCTGTGTTTTCCTTGGACACAACTCGCGCCATAAAGGTTTTTGTTGCCTTGATCCTTGCTCGCAACAATGTACATATCTCGTCATGCTCGCTTCGATGAAACCCTCTTCCCCTTTGCTGGTCATCGTCCTTGCTCGGATACTTCCTCTCTTGATGTATCTGTCTTTGACAACTCTCCCTCTGACCCATCCTCCCCCTCTCTGCCTGGTCGCCCAGAAGATTCTTCTGAGCCCCCATGTTCGTTATGTCTCCAGCCTGATATCACTCCTCCAGTCCCTTTGCCTCCTGCTCCTCTTAATCCGCTTCTTTCCATTGCTCGACCAACCGTTCATCCTCCTGCGCCTCGCCCTCTTCGAGCACCTTCTCCTGCTCCTCCACCTCGCATTTGGCCGGCCACAACTCCTACCCATGCCATGCGAACTCGGTCTCAGGATGGCATCTTTAAAATAAAACACCCTCCTAATACTGCTCTTCTCACTACCACCTCCTTGCTCACTGCTATTCATTCCAATTCGGAAACCAAAGGTTTTTCCTCGGCAGCCAAATCTCCTCACTGGCTGGCCGCTATGGACGACGAACTCAAAGCACTCCATAAAAATAAAACCTGGACCTTAGTCCCTTCTCCTCCAGATGCGAACATTGTTGGCTCTAAATGGGTATGGTATACCGAACAAAGTTTCATGTTGATGGGTCTATTGATCGGCACAAAGCTCGTCTGGTGGCCCAAGGCTTTACTCAGATTCCTGGTTTTGACTATGATCACACCTTTAGTCCCGTCATCAAATTAGGTGGAATGATTATATATGTTATATTAATAAAAGCGGTTTGTAAACCTAATTCAAGTAACAATAGATAAAGCATATCTACTAATGTATATTTTCAAACTTATTAGTAACACATGTCACCACCACACCACTTCTATCTAAAATCCTTTTTTTTTAAATCTCTTCATTTCAAAAATTCTCAACTCTCATTCATTTGTAATTTTATCTTTTAATCTCAACACTTCATTTTAAATTTTCATCTCAACCATACATTCTTATTTTTAGATCTATAAATATTTAATTTTTATTAGTCACAAATTCATTCTCAATGTTTGTGTGCATCTTTTCCTTTCATTCTTCTCGAATATGGTCATGTTCCTTCTCAAGGTACGTACGAAAAAATATGGAGATATTTTCTACGATTCAATGTTTTTTCTATTGATGTGATTACAAACATGAAGATCATTAGCAATTTGAGTTTATGGGTATAAGACTTTCATCAAATCTGATTTTATGTGAGTCCATTTAATTAATATTGTCACTGAAATTTTTCTATATTTCGCTTTTAATTTGTTTTGCAAATTCATCATATATCAAAACTTACGACAATATCAAAGAGAAGAAAATATTTAGATTATTTTTCTGTTTAGAGTTTCTCTAATAGTAATGTATACTCTATAAATTTACGAATTAGGAGTTTAATTTCTTGAAATCCTAATGATCTACATTTTAGCAATCTTGCAAACTTATGTAAATCATCTTTTATTTTGGAGTTATTTTAGTGTTATTTATTTATTTGTAAAATATTTTTAAATTAAATATAATATAACAATTCAAGATATTTACAATATTTAATATATAATTTAATATTTTTTAATTTGTTACAATTAATTTTAATAATTAAGCGATTTTATGTAACAATTTAATGCTAATTATTTAATGAATTAATTTAAAATTTTAATACTAATTATAGCTAACTCTAAACCTATATTTAAATTTATGTATTGTTACTTATTAGTCAAAATTTTACACACAAGAATAGATAAATTTAATGAATTAATTCAAAATTTTAATGCTAACTATTTACCCATTGTCAATTTGGGTTTATGGGTATAAGACTTTCATCAAATTTGATTTTATGTGAGTCCATTTAATTAATTTTGTCACTGATATTTTTCTATATTTTGTTTTTAATTTGTTTTGCAGGTTCATCATCATATATCAAAACTTACGACAATGACAATATCAAAGAGAAGAAAAAATTTAGATTATTTTTCTGTTTAGGGATTCTCTAATTGTAATGTATATAAGTTTACGAATTATGATTTTAATTTCTTGAATTCCATCTACATTTTAGCAATCTTACAAATTTATGTAAATCATCTTTTATTTTGGAGTTATTTTAGTTTTATTTATTTATTTGTTAAGTATATTTAAATTTGATTTAATATGACAATTCAAGATATTTACATTTAATATATAATTTTTTTTAATTTGTTACTTAATTTGAATAATTAATGTGAGCGGTTTTATGCAACAATTTAATGCTAATTATTTAATGAATTAATTTAAAATTTTAATGCTAATTATTGTTAATTCTAAATTCAAATTTATGTAATGCTACTTATTAGTCGAAATTTTAGGCACAAGAATATATAAATTTAATTAATTAATTCTAAATTTTAATGCTAACTATTTACCCATTGTCAATATTAAATCCAAATCTATAAGGTATTCTCATAAAATTAATGATTATTTGCATAATTAAATTATTTTTTACTTTATATTAAATAAGAATATAGATTATTATATTTAAAATATATATTGCATTTATTTATTATCTCTAGAAATGATAAAATTTTATAATCACATTAAAAATTGTAACAACTAAGATCATTATTATATTGTATAATTTAATCAATTAAATATAAGTAAAAAGTCTAAATTAAACTCTATTTTTATTTTAAAAATGGCTAAATTAATACCATAATGAAATCTGAATTAAAAAAAATTCCTAAAGTAGTTCCAAAATCTCAGTATAAATTTTAAAGTGTCACACCTTTTTTAAATCAAATTTCGTATTGTCGTTTTTTTTAATTTAATTATTTTCAATTATGCGTTATTTTTCTCTTAACATTAATGAGTGAATATTGTTGATTGATCTTTATAACAAAATAGTTAAAGGTCATCATTTTCAAAAAAATTGTATTGCAAATTATTTAAGACTAAATAATCAATTTTACCCCATACTTTTCACTTTTTATTAAATCTAGCACATACTTTTTTTTTAAAAAAAATTTGTTGAAAATAAAATGAGATATGTTTTGATTCAATACCAAAACCCCCTGAGACATGCCTAAGTCAAGATGATTATGTTCTAAGACTGTTAGAACATATAGAATAAGGCTAGATGAGGAGCTAATATGTTAGGCAGCTCTTAGTTGTTTAGATGCACAATTTGAGGGGGAACACATGCTTTGAAGTCCATCAAGAACAAGTCCCCTCAAGGCTCAAATTCTGGAACCAACACCAAGTCTTTTGAAGACTATTTCAAAGCACCTCAACAGAATCCAACTAACCTCAAGATCTTACAAGCAAGAGTGCTTTCAAAGCTTTCAAAGACTATCTTAGTCTTCATACACTTCTTCTAAGCTGAACCTATTGTACATCCATACACAAGCTTAGAGAGATATCCTAATCCTTATACACTGATCTTCATTGTAAAGGATATCTCATTAGTTGGAACCTTACTTCAATCCTTACCCCTTTCAAGTGAGAAAGTGAAAAGGTTGTTGTAGTAGTAGAAGTGGTAGGAGCTGACTGTTGAGAGAAGAGAAGAACAGTTCAGTTCTGAGTTGAGAAGAGGGTACTAGGACTCTAGACATCCTAGGGATCAATTCACCAAGGAGTGGTGTTCTTGATCAAGTGCACCTTGGCACTATAAAACAAGTTAATTCCAAGAGTGAAGGAATTATCCTGTTAAATCAGGGAAAGTGGATGTAGGAGCTTGAGTCTCTGAACCACTATAAACTCTTGTGTTGCTTTGCTTTCAAGTACTTACATACATTCAACACTGCACACAAAACTGATCTTTCAAAGAACTTATACTTAAGACTGTGCAAAAGACCTTTGGACAAGTTCCCTGAAAACTGGACTGTTTGATTAACCAAGTGATTTCAGATCTTTAAAGGAGTCTAAACTAAAGGGCCAACCACTATTCCGCACATATAACTCCTTTAGATAGTTATTCAACTAAGTACTCAATAGTACTTAGTAGTTTGATTATCTTTAAAGAGTTAATCATCTTCAGCAGAGTTGTCCAAGACAACCTTGCTGATCTCTGGTTTGATCAAAGTTTGAAAAGAATTGCATACAAGTGTATTCCCCCCCCCCCCCATACACTTGTTATATACTCCTTTCAGGACCAACAAGTGGTATCAGAGCAGGGGTTCAAAGACCACTGCTTCTGAAAATCCATCTTGATTTTCAAAATCACATATTTGGTGTGGTCACTGAACTGATCTATCTGAAATCCTATCAATTGTTGACTAACTGTTTGCTCTTGAGATATGGCCAACAACAATGCTGCTGTTCCACCTCCTGCTGTCCAAGGATTGGACAACATGGCCACAAATCCAGTCAACCACATCTCTCATCACAAATTGCCCATGTTCTCAATAGACAATTATGATTTCTGGAAAATCAGAATGAGGGCTCATCTTGCATCTCTACACACTGATATGTTGAGGGTGATCACAAGAGGTCCTTTTGTGTTCACTCAAGTAAATCCCAGGATTACTGAAGCTCAAAGAGCAGATGTAAGGGAACTGATTCCCAAAGATGAGGATGACTTCACTGCTGATGAGAAGAGGAAAGATAATCTGAATTATCTTGCCATGAACACCCTCTACCAAACAATTCCAGATGCAATAATGGGTAGAGTCTACCACTGCACAACTGCCAAAGAAATTTGGGATACTCTTGCTGAAATGTGTGAGGGCACTGACAAGATCAAGGAGAACAAGCTCCAAGTGGCAGTGCAAAAATTTGAACAATTCACAATGGAATCTGAGGAATCCATTGACAAATTTGCTGGTAGATTCACTGATGTGATGAATGAGATCAACTCATTAGGCAAGGTGTACTCCAAAAGAGAAGTTGGACTGAAGATCTTGAGAAGTCTCACTCAAAATTGGGATGTCTATGCTATCATGATGCAAAATACCAAAGATCTGTCCACAATGCCTATGCAACAAATCTTCTCTGAACTCAAGGCTTATGAGTTCGACCTCAACAGAAGAAAGCCTGTTGAGGAACCTTCAAATCCTACAAAGGGAGTGGCATTCAAAGCCAAAACTACTGAACCAGAAATGCAGTCCACTCCTAGATCATCAAAGTCAGTCTCTAAGACTGAAATGAAGGAGGAACTAGCCTTAATGGCTAGAAGATTTGACAAGCTAAACTCAAGGTTTGGTAGAGACAAGAAATTCTACCAGGACAACAAATTCAGGAGAAGGTACAACTCTCCTGAAGCTCAGGCTGAGGTCAAGAAGCCTGAAGAGAAAAGATCAGAGGACAAGTACTCTGATAGGAGAAGGTCTAGTAGAGCTGAACCTTCATCATCAAAAAGAAGAGAAGAACCAAAGAAAGATGATGATGAAGACTTGTGCTATAATTGCAAGAAGAAAGGGCACTTCCAGTATGACTGTCCTGAATTGAGCTCTAAGGAAAGAAGAGAAAGGCAAGCAAAGAGAGATAGAAAGTTCACCAATAGAAAAGCCATGATGGCTGGTGAAGAATCAGAAAGTGCTGAAAGCTTCAACTCTTCTGATGGACTATTCTCCAACAGTGAAGATGATGATGATGTTTGCAACATGGCTCTTGAGGATGATGAGGTATCCTAGACTTCTAGCTTACCATCATTCATCTCACAAAACACTAGTGAGGTCAACTTGAAACTTTCTCTTGGAAAGTTGATGGAAGATTTCACTATGTTACAAGAATTTCATGACAACTGTGTGAGAGAAAATGAAAGATTGGCAATTGAACTTGCTAAAAACTCTGAGGTAGTTGTTGATGTCAAATCTACTGAGTTGTATCAACAAGTCTTGAGAGAGCTTGAGGAAGCAAATCTCAGGATAGTTGACCAACAGAAGGAGATTGATGATCAACTTCTATCTCAGAAGAGAAAAGATTTTGAACTAAAAATTCTAAATGCCAAGTTTGAAAACCTCTCACATGAATATGACATTCTTAAATCAAGTGAAGAGAGCCTGAAACTAAAGATGTCTGCTCTGAAAAAATCCTCTAGAGCAATAGAGGAAATTCAGAGTTATCAAAGACCTATGGCTCAAAGAAGTGGATTAGGATTTGATCCATTTGAATCTTCACCTTGTCTTAGTGTTGCTTCTACAAGTAACACTAAGAGAATCTTTGTTAAGTCAGTGGCACAAACTGAAAATGAAAATAAACAGCCACTGAACAAAGGAAAGGGCAAAATGGATGATTTGCCTACTCAAGTGCTTCAGGAGACTAGGCCAAAACCTAAGAAAATGGCCAAAGCTCCTGATCACAAGAGGAATGTTGGTCAGCAGAGTAGACCCAATGGAAGGGCAACTCTCCTGAACAATATTCAGAGGAGTTATCCAAGGTACAATCAGCCTAGGCCAACTCTACTGAGAAAGCCTCAGCTGACTAGACCTAAGGACAACTATCCTCAAAGGCAAAATAAAATGAGACAACCAAAACCCTATATGCCAAAGGGTAATGGTCATAAGAAAGTCTTTCCTCAAAGATTCCCTCAAGTAGCACAAAGAACTCATAAGTTCAGGAGATTTCACACATACTTTCCCAAAGGCATTTAAGGGAAAGACAGTGTATGTAGATGCTAGAGGAAGACAACTTAGCCACCTTGAATCAATCAGGGTTATTAGGCAAGTTTGGGTTCCTAAAGGTACAGCTAACCTCTCAGGACCCAAAACTCAAAGGGTACCTAAACCTATCTAATTGCAGGTACCAGTGGGCCACAAGAAGAGGAGCATGAGTAAAAAGTCAGCATGGTACCTTGACAGTGGATGCTCAAGGCACATGAATGGAAACAAGGAACTCCTCACTGATTTCATTGAAAAAGAAGGCCCAAATGTCACATTTGGAGACAGCTCACAAGCTACAACAAAAGGTTATGGTACTTTGATTATTGGTAACATCAAAGTATCCAATGTGTCTTATGTGGCTGGTCTCAAATATAATCTCCTAAGTTTCAGTCAATTCTGTGATAAAGATTTCAATGTTGAGTTTTCTAGTGGAAAATGCTTAATCAAAGATAAAGCTCAACAAACTCTTTTGACTGGAACTAGGAAACGAAATGTGTATTTTGCAGACTGGGACAAGTCTACTGATGCTGCATGTTTCATTGCTAAGAGTTCTAGTGAACAAAGCTGGTTGTGGCATAAAAGATTAAACCACTTGAACTTCAAAACAATGAACAAGATTGCTAGAAATGCATTAGTTAAAGGACTACCTAATGAGGTTTTCATTAAGGAGCATGTTTGCAAACCATACCAAGAAGGAAAACAGATTAAAGCCTCATTCAAAGGAAAACCAGTCATTTCTACTGAAAGGGTACTTGAACTTTTACATATGAACTTATTTGGACCAATTACCCCAGCAAGCATAAATGGTAGAAAATACACATTGGTGGTAGTAGATGACTTCTCTAGGTTCACATGGGTAGTATTTCTCCTTAATAAGAAGGAAACTCAAGTCAAACTGCCTGAACTTTTAAAGAGATTGTCAAATGAGAAAAAGCCTTAGCATTATCAAGATAAGATCTGATAAAGGCACTGAGTTTATAAATTCATACATCAATGAGTATTGCACATCAAATGGAATAGCTCATGAAACCTCAACAACTAGAACTCCCCAACAAAACGGAGTTGCAGAGAGGAGAAATAGAACCTTAAAAGAAGCTGCTAGAACCCTAATTGCTGACTCAAATCTACCTAAGAGGTTTTGGGCTGAAGCTATAAACACTGCATGCCATACTCAAAATAGATGTTTGATTACTAAGGGGCAAGGCAAAACCCCCTATGAACTCTGGAAAGGAAGAATGCCTAAAGTGTCATACTTTCACATCTTTGGTTGTAAGTGTTTCATACTCAATAATGGGAAAGAACAGTTGAAAGCCTTTGATAGCAAAGCTTATGAGGGAGTATTCCTTGGATATTCTCAAATCAGTAGAGCTTTCACAGTCTACAACAAGAAAACCCTTATTGTGGAAGAAACACCTCATGTTGTGTTTGATGAATCTATTCATGAGTTCAGGAATGAAAACTTGGAATCAGAAGAAATCACACAGAGGACAACCAGACTGAGCCTAAAAGACAAAGACACTGAATTCATAGAAGTTGTCCAAGCCAACCTACCTGAAAAACTCCCATTGGACAACAATCCTGAAGGCAACCTTCCTGAGGCAAATCCCACTGAAGATATTGGTGAACTGAATGATCCAATCCCAGTTCACATCCAGGTAACAACTACCAATGAAGAAGCAGTTCCTGTTGAGGTAGTTAATGGGTCAAATAATCAAGGGGGAACTCAAAATGTTGAAAATGCCAATGTCCCTGACATTGAGGACAACACCCCTGATTATGATCCTGAATTAGATCCTGCATTCAATTATCCTGAATTTTATGATCAAAATGACTCAACTTCAGTAGAGGACAACTCTACTGAAGAGATCATAAAAAGAAGGACTTGGTTGTCTGACCATCCTACTGATCTAATACTTGGTGACCCAAGTATAGGAGTCAAAACAAGGAGATTTCATGGTGAAAGTGCTCTTTTTTGTTGTTTCTTGTCAGAACAAGAACCAAGTGACATTGAGGAAGCACTTCAAGATGCCAATTGGATCACAGCCATGCAGGAAGAACTGAACCAATTCACCAGAAATGAAGTATGGGAGCTGGTGGATAGACCTTCACATCAAGATGTTATTGGAACAAAATGGGTGTTCAAGAACAAAAAGAATGAGAATGATGTGATTGTCAGAAACAAAGCAAGACTAGTGGCAAAGGGCTATTGCCAACATGAAGGCATTGACTATGATGAGACATTTGCACATGTGGCAAGGCTAGAAGCAATAAGGCTCTTTCTAGCCTATGCAGCCCACAAGAGGTTCAAAGTGTACCAAATGGATGTCAAGAGTACCTTTCTGAATGGAGTCTTGAAAGAAGAAGTCTATGTGGAGCAACCACCTGGTTTTGAGGTTGGAAATCAAGTTTACAGACTGAAGAAGGCTCTATATGGACTCAAACAAGCCCCTAGGGCTTGGTATGATACTCTGTCACAATTTCTCTTGAATCATGGATTCATCAAGGGAACTGTGGACAGAACACTCTTCAGAATCACTGAAGGAGAGGACATCTTGCTTGTCCAAATTTATGTGGATGACATAATATTTGGATCCCCCAATGAGAAGCTGTGTGAGAAGTTCTCAAAGTTTATGCAAAGCAAGTTTGAGATGTCCATGATGGGGTTGATGAACTTCTTTTTATGACTCCAAGTCAAACAATCAAAAGAAGGGATCTTCATCAACCAAGCTAAGTACACCAGAGAAATGATCAAAAAGTTTGGGTGTGCAACTAGCAAGCCAGTAAGGATCCCAATGAACACAAATTGGAAGATGGACCCTGATGAGAGTGGTGTTCCAACCAACTCTACTGAGTATAGAGGAATCATTGGTTCACTCCTCTATCTCACTGCCAGATGACCTGACATCACCTTTGCAGTAGGTGTTTGTGCAACGTTTCAAGCAAATCCTAAGAAAAGCCATCTTGAGGCTGCAAAGAGGATCTTGAGGTATCTCAAAGGCACTGAGAATCTAGGCCTTTGGTACCCTGCTGATGACAACATTGAGCTAACTGGCTACTCAGATGTTGATTATGGAGGTTGCAGAATTGATAGAAAGTCCACTTCAGGGACTTGTCAATTCTTAGGCAACAAGCTCATATCTTGGTTCTCCAAGAAGCAAAACACAGTGGCTACTTCCACCACTGAAGCTGAATATGTTGCAGCTGGAAGTTGTTGTGCTCAAATCCTTTGGTTGAGACAACAACTAAGAGATTACAAAGTCAACTCTACTGAAGTGCCAATATTTTGTGATAACAATAGTGCAATTGCAATATCACAGAATCATGTATTGCACACAAGATGCAAACATGTGGACATCAAGCATCACTTCATTAGAGACCATGTGGAGAAGAAGGACATAAAGTTGGTCAAGATCCACACAGATCATCAAAAAGCTGATATTCTAACAAAGCCACTTGCAGAGGCAAGGTTTCTGGAGCTATCAGCAGAGTTGGGATTACTTGATCCAGGGAAGTTGGACAAGTAAATCCATTGAAGTTAATGGAAGTAAGGGGAACTGAAATGGTTTTTCAGTAGACTTGGACAAATCTACTGAAACTCAGAAGAGATGACCTCAAAAGGTTTCAGGACTCTTGTCCATTGAATCTCAGGACACTTGTCCACAAAATTTCAGGACACTTGTCCATGTGGGGTCAGATAAGTTGTCTTGGCTATCAAACTATTTTCTTGGTTTGATAAGCACCTAATTTGGGTAATCATTGCCTATTTTGATATCTGTCCCATTCCTTTTACAGATATCACCTTTTTGGGATTTTAATTTGTCTCCCACCCAAAAGGTCGCTTTCCATGCATTTAATGCCAAGATTTAACTCTTGTTTGCATTAAACATTTCAAGCCATGATCTATCTCGAGAACTCCCCAACCATTAACTTTTATTAAATAACTTCCACGTTTTGAATAAAACCAATAACTCACTGTTACATTGGTTTTTGACCATTGGATCAAAATTGGCCAACTCCCCTGAAATCAATCCTGGCCGTCCAAGTGTGTTTTCCATTTCTGTCAACCGTTGAAAACTCTCAAAACTCACCAACTCATTGACAAACATTCTTTTTAGAATATTCACAAGCCTTAAGATCCCCCACAAACACTTCTTCCCCAAGTATTCAAAACCCTAGCCTTCATCTTCCTCAAACACTCTCAAACTCTCTCAAATTCATTCTTGTGTTCTTCAATGGCTCCCAAAGTTAGACCAGAAATGATCATTGATTTCTCCAACAAGGCACTAGACCTTGATTTTGGCTACCTAAGTAACAAAAATAGCCTTCACTTTGAGCCAATAGCCTCCTTTGAAAGTGAAGATCCTGAAATCACTCCAACTCTTAGATGGTTGAGAAGAGCTGGACTCAAGAAGTTCATAGAGGAAAGACCAAGCTCTTGTTTGGAGAGCTACATGGTTGAGTTCTTTGCTTTCCTCAAGTGGAGAGGTAAGCCTAAAGATGGAGAAGTTGCTACAAGGCTTTCATATGTGGCAGAAGGAGAGGAGGAAGAGAGGTTTCACAGAGTGAAATTCTCTGCAGAAGACCTAGAAGGAGCTTTTGGACTGCCCTCTCAAGGAAGGAATCCAGAAGTTTATGGTACTGGCCTTGAAGATGAAATAGCTCAAGAGTGGTTATTAGTGCCAGGTCCTCTCTCTGCAACACAAAACAAGAAGACTCTCAAGCCAAAATTTCTCAACCTCTTTGAGGTAGTTGCTAAGAGTCTCTTGAGCAATACTGGAAGCTTGGAGCAGGTCAGCCATCCAAGAATAAGGATAATGGCTGCAGTTATTGATGCTAGTGACAAGGGCATCAAGTTTGATTGGAGGACCTTCATCCTGTCTGAGATGATGAAGGAAAAGGCCAAGTTCAAAATCAAAGCTCACAACAAGGTTGTATTGGAGGGAAAGCTCAAGTATTGCACCAGGGCAAGCTTGCTGATTGAGAGATTTTCTCATTATTCTCAAATGCAAACCTTTGCAAAGCCCCTCCCTGCCCAAAAGATAATGTTTAGAAAGCTCAGCAAGAAAACTGAGCAAAGGAGGATGTTACTGGCCAAACCAGCTGAAGAAAAGGTGGAGGAGAAGCCCAACTTGAAAAAGAGGACAAAGGCCAGAGTGGTGAAGACAAGGAAAGTGTCTCAAATCCTCTCAGAGGAGACTTCAGGAGCTTCAACTGAGATTGAAGAAGTTGCTGAAGAGGGAGTAAGTGTGCCTTCTGATCATTCAGAAGAGTTGAGGCAAAAGTATAATGAGACTAGACAAAAGTCTAGAGGTGATAAGAGGCCCAGGGAAGTTGTCCCTGAGAAGGATGGTGAAGGAAGTGGGAGCAGTAGGGCCAGCAAGAGAAGGTCCAAGCCTACTAATAAAGTGTTGGAGCTTCAGGAGGAAAGGTCTCTCCAACTAGCTCTAAGAGAGAGCAGAGCTGAAAGCAGGACCAAGTCTAAGTCAAGGACCAACTCATCTGGTTCTGGAACTCCAGAGTCCAAGGTCCCTGAAGATCAACCCTTAGTGGCCAACATCCCTGAAATTCAAAATCCTGAACCCAACTCTCCTGAAACCCACATAACCCCAACCAACCAACCTATCACCCCCATCAATCTTACCAAGAGATATTCTCCAGAAGGGAGTGTGCAAAGAAGTGGGATAGATGTGCTAGCAGATATAGCAGTAGATGAGACAAGATTACAGTCTCCCCTTGACTCATCTATGCTCAATTACTCAAAGCTTTTAGAAGCTGCACTCTATGAGCCAACCCCCCTGAGCAAAGCCCCTTCAGATCCATTGCTCTCAAAAGCAACTGAAGCACCTTCAATTGCACCCAATCCTTCTGAAGCTAATATCCCTGAACTTACACTTCCTGAAGCCACACTAGGAGACCCCAGAGCCAACTCCCCTATAACCCAAAGTCCCCATTCAAGTGGAGATGAGGAGGAGTATACTTATGAAAGTATGCTCAGAGGAGGAGCCAAGGCTACTGTGGACAGTTTGTATCCACAACTTGCTGAATTTCCAAGAATTCAGAAGATGTTCCATGATTTGAGGATGCTTGTGGATGTAAAAGACAAGACCATTATGGAGATATCCCAAGTCATCCAAGATAAGGGTGCAAACTGGTGGCAAGTGGAGGAGAGCAGATTGCTACACTTTGCTGGTGTGATGAAAACAAGATTCCTCATTGATGAGGAAGTTTTTGCAAAGTTGGTAGATGATAAGATCATTGAGGAGAAGGAGAGAAAAGCTAAGGGTATCAGACACCCTGATAGTAGCTCCAATGATGATGATTCCCCTGATGATCCCTCAAACCCTTCAAAACCCAACCCTCCTGAAACCCCTCAAACCAATCTCCCTGAACCCTTTCAAACCAAGTCTTATGTATCAGGCAGACTTTCAAACCCCCCTAGAACCTATCATAGGAAAGGCTCTGTATCTTCAGAGGTGTTGACCAAGGATGGTAACACAACCAAAGACACATCTGCCAATGAAGGTTCCTCTAAACCCAAGGCACAGCCTAAAGATGTGGAGGTTCCTATTTTAGAGGCTGGTTTGGTTAAGGCCTATTCAGTGTCAGGAGAGTTGGACACTGATCAGCCCTTAATCATTCAGGATGACTTAGTGGCTGCTGAAATGAGCACTGTGATCTCCCCACAACTGCCATCTCTGAACCTTGTTGAAGGTGGAGATGCTGCAGGATTAGGTGATGGAGTTGAAAAGGAGAATTTGGTGGAAAAACCAGAGGGAGAAGTAGATGAAAGAGAGGTTATAATCACTAAGATAGTGAGTGTACCACCAAATGAGGGTGATATAAGTGAGGAAGGGCAGGCTATTCTTGAAGTCAAATCTGAACTTCAGGAATCCCTTGATGAGAGGAGGCCTGTTCCTTTAAGTGAGGAAATTATTACTGAAGGAAGAAAAGAAGTAGTTGAAAATGAGAAGAAGACTGCTGATGTATCAGAGTCTTATGAAAAAGAAATTGAGGGTGATGAGTGTGTTTTTACTAAACCCTTTGATTTATCTGACATTGCAGGTATAAGTTTTGAACAAATCTTTGCAAATGACTTCTTGACAGATGCTCCCATCCATGTTGATTCTGGATCAGCACAAGCCCTACATGGCTTGCAATCAACAAAGTTGGATTCTTTGGCTCATCAAGTCCAATCAGCTCATGCAGAAACTTCTGGAGCTTTGGATGAGCATGGAAGAACCTTAGCATCTGTAGAAATGAGATTAACTGGCTCTAAAGATGTGGTGTTACCCACATTGGAAACAAGAATTGAAGGAGTGGAATCTGGTCTTCAAACCATTTCCACTGAAGTTCACAAAGCCAAAGTCAGTATGGAGAACATCTCAAAGGAAGTCAAGAAGGAACAAAAGCTGCTCAGAGATAATCACAATGCCAATGTTCAAGCCATAAGGCTAACCATCAAGCAAGCACTTGGAAAGAAAACTGCCTTGCAGAAGAAAAGAGCAGAGGCACAAAGACTTGCTATGGTGAAAGCAGCTTCAGAGAAATTTTCCCAAGAGGTGATGGCCAACATTGCTGAAGGTGCAGTGGCCAACCTCACTGAGCTCCTTAAGGCCCAACTAGATGCATCTCTAAAAGCAACCATGGAGGAGGTTGTCCAACAAAAGATGAAGCCTGTTCTAGCTTTCCTTAGCTTGAGCAGTGATAGGATGCAAAATATACATGATGAGAATGTATATTTGTTGGAGGAGATGAAGTCTCTGACCCAAGCCCAGTCCTTGATGGCATCAACTATGAGTGAGCTTAGGCCTGAATGTTTTGATGCTGCCAAAAAGGGGGAAAGGGAAAGAGCAAGGGCAAAAGGTGCCTTAGTCATTGGAAGCCCAGTGAAAGGGAAGGACAAAGCTGCTGAAGGAAAAGGGAAAGAGACAGCAATGCTGAACTTAGAAGATTTGGATGAAGAAGAGCAGTTAGCACTTGCTTTGAAGAACTCAATGGCCTCAACTCAAGAGGAAAGAGTTACGCTACAGCAAAGACCAGGAGGAGAGGTGTCTGGTTTGGACAAAGATGCTGAAGGTGTCCAAACTAGAGGAAAAATCAAGAAGGCCAAGGGAAACAAAAGAAAGGCTGAGACATTTACTGACTTTCCCAACAGCCTTGATCTGCCACCTGAGTTCAGAATTGCTGACGATGAGCCTATCTCAAAGAAGGCCAAAAATGTTGAAAAAGTCAAGACTGCTGAAATGCCCAAAGCTGCTGAAAAAGACAAGTCTTCTGAGAAGGAAAAGTCTACTGAGACTAAGTCCACTGATGGTGCCAAAGCTTCTGAAGATGTAGAGGAGCTGTATGAAGAAGGCTTTGGACCTGGACCTAAGAAGAAGAAAGTTGTGCTGCTAAATGATCCATCAAAGCTGTTTCATGAAGGGTATGGCAAAGACCCTGAAACCCAACAGAAACTGGCCATGATGAGGGCCCAAGAAAGGATGGATTTGATGGATGAAGCACAAAGAGCAAGAGACAAAAGAAGAGCAGACTTCCAAAAGCCTAGAAGGAAGAGGGCAACTTACAACAAGATGAAGTCACAGCTATTGATCCCAATGGACACCAAATATCCTCACTTGGATAAATGGGTGCCAATTCAGCTGAATGACTTATGGGAGGAAGCCAAAAGGGAGTTTGTCTATGACTTCTATGTCATTGACAGATGGAATGGAAAAGATGCCAACTCCACTTTTGGTGAGTTCATGATAGAGTATCACAGAGAACTTTATCAACAACTACTTGCAGCTGCTGATATTGCAAGATTTGAACTCACTGCCCCCAAGCCAATCATATACATGCCTCCAAAGCTTGATGGATGGATTGATCAGTCAAAGATCCTGAAGGAATTTACTGAGATCCTTAAGCTGAACAAGATGGTTCTTGGACCCAAGGGAACAAACCAAGAGGCCATGGAGCTGAAGAGAAGAGTGTGGGCACAATATGGGATGGTGCCACCTCCTGAGGATGATCTCTGAAACGGCTAAGTCTTCTGACCTTTTTATGAATTAAAACTTATCTTACCTGAAGATATGTTTTAATTGGTCATCTATGCTGAAGTTTTGGTCAAGATTGCTGATGTGGTGTGCTCTGACAAGTTGTTAAGTTCTGATATGATTTGGTTGCTCTGATATGCTCTTGTTACTCTGATATAAGTTTGTGCTCTGATACTGGAAGATCTAGATACCATTAACTGATTTGATTACACTCTGATCTAGATATTTTTTTTAAGTATTTAGTTGGTTGCTCTGATACTCTAGATTTTATGTTTAGTGTATGCTCTGAAACTTTTGTAATGAAATGATCAATTGTAATGATGTCTTGAATTCATGCTCTGATATGTTATCTTCAACTATTAACATGCTTGTAATGATTTTCATATGAATGATAGTTGAACTGACTTTGAATCAAGAAACACTATTGCAGAAATCTCTCTATGCCTATCTTTTAAACCTATTTGCAACTTGAACAGTGAGTACACTAACACATTGTTTTTCAGGAATATTGACCTTAGTCATGTCCTCTGAAGATAAATGTAATAGGTGTAGTCAAGTCACTTTTGCATAGAATGTATAGGTTTTGGCATCATAAAAAAGGGGGAAATTGTTGGGAATAAAATGAGATATGTTTTGATTCAATACCAAAACCCCCTGAGACATGCCTAATTCAAGATGATTATGTTCTAAGACTGTTAGAACATATAGAATAAGGCTAGATGAGGAGCTAATATGTTAGGCAGCTCTTAGTTGTTTAGATGCACAATTTGAGGGGGAACACATGCTTTGAAGTCCATCAAGAACAAGTCCCCTCAAGGCTCAAATTCTGGAACCAACACCAAGTCTTTTGAAGACCAACTATGCTGATCAGGAGAGTTGTCCAGAGGAGTTGTCTCAGCACAATTAATCAAGATCAAGTGCTCTGAAAGCTTGAGGTCAACCATGCTGAAGAGTTAGAGACAACCACACCCTAAAGAACTTCAATACAACATGCTAAGACCACTTAGAAGTGAAGCAAAGGGCAAGAGCCAAGTCATATGAAATGAGCAAGCCAACCATGCTGATAAGAAAGTCAGCTGATAGTGATAAGGAGAGTTGTCCATTTGATAAGGAATGTTGTCCTATCATTGGAACAACCTTCAGAAGCCATGTCCATGTCCTAACAAGAGAATCTGAAAGTCAGACATTGGGAAGAGTGCTGCAGAATGAAGACAAAGTCTATACAGCCGTTTATTTCCCAAATGAGGACATGTCACTATCAAAAATCTGTCTTCAAAGTTGAAGAACTAAAAGAAGACATTTATGGACATTTGAGGTTGCCTCTCCAACGGGCAAATCCTTCATTTGTCTATAAATACAGAAGTGTGAAGACCATTTGAAAGCACCTCAACAGAATCCAACTAACCTCAAGATCTTACAAGCAAGAGTGCTTTCAAAGCTTTCAAAGACTATCTTAGTCTTCATACACTTCTTCTAAGCTGAACCTATTGTACATCCATACACAAGCTTAGAGAGATATCCTAATCCTTATACACTGATCTTCATTGTAAAGGATATCTCATTAGTTGGAACCTTACTTCAATCCTTACCCCTTTCAAGTGAGAAAGTGAGAAGGTTGTTGTAGTAGTAGAAGTGGTAGGAGCTGACTGTTGAGAGAAGAACAGTTCAGTTCTGAGTTGAGAAGAGGGTACTAGGACTCTAGACCTCCTAGAGATCAATTCACCAAGGAGTGGTGTTCTTGATCAAGTGCACCTTGGCACTATAAAACAAGTTAATTCCAAGAGTGAAGGAATTATCCTGTTAAATCAGGGAAAGTGGATGTAGGAGCTTGAGTCTCTGAACCACTATAAACTCTTGTGTTGCTTTGCTTTCAAGTACTTACATACATTCAACACTGCACACAAAACTGATCTTTCAAAGAACTTATACTTAAGACTGGGCAAAAGACCTTTGGACAAGTTCCCTGAAAACTGGATTGTTTGATTAACCAAGTGATTTCAGATCTTTAAAGGAGTCTAAACTAAAGGGCCAACCACTATTCCGCACATATAACTCTTTTAGATAGTTATTCAACTAAGTACTCAATAGTACTTAGTAGTTTGATTATCTTTAAAGAGTTAATCATCTTCAGCAGAGTTGTCCAAGACAACCTTGCTGATCTCTGGTTTGATCAAAGTTTGAAAAGAATTGCATACAAGTGTATTCCCCCCCCCCATACACTTGTTATATACTCCTTTCAGGACCAACAAAATTAAATCCATACTTTTCATTTTGTTATTAAATTTAGCACAAACTTTTTATTTCATACCCATACTTTTCATTTTTAATAAAATGTAGCACATACTTTTTATGTTTTACAAATTTTAGCACATATTTTTATCAATTAATTTAAAATACAAAAAAAAAATGTAAAATATATCTAATAATTAAAAAAAAATATATCTTAAATATGTTTAAATCAAAAAAATTAATTTAAAATTTACAAATTTTAAATTTTAAAAATAATTGAGAGTTGAAATTATCTAAAACTATTGAATTAAAAATAGATTTACAAAATATATATAAAAAAATATAGTAATTGTAATAAATTGTACTCCCTCCATCGAACATACTTTTGGTGAATGGAGGGAGTATAATTTTTTTTTTAAATAATGCTTTGATATTCTTTAAATAATTTTTATTTTTTTATATTTTCTAGATTAAAAAATACTATTACTATACTATAATTTTAGAACTCTTTTTATAAAGTAAGGTATATTTATTAATTAATTATATTTATAAAAATTATGGGTATAATTTAAATAAGAGTAAAAAAGTAGGTGTTAAATTTGATAAAAAAATAAAAAGTATGAGTGTAATTTGGTTAAGAAAAAAATATGTTCTAGATTTGAGGAAAAATGAAAAGTATAGGTATAATTTGTTTAAAATGAAAAATATGTGCTAAATTTTATAAAAAGTGAAAAGTATGGGCTAAAATTGATAATTTGGCCATTGTTTAATGAATTAATTCAAAATTTTAATGCTAATTATTGCTAATTATAATTAAATCTAAATCTAAGTTTTCGTATTGTTACTTATTAGTCGAAACTTTAGACACAAGAATAGATAAATTTAATGAATTAATTCAAAACTTTAATGTTAACTGTTTACCCACGTGTCAATATTAAATCCAAAATTATAAGGTATTCTCATAAATTCGATGATTATTTACATAATTAATTTTTTTTACTTTATATTAAATAAAAATTTAAATTATTATATTTTAATATATCCCAAGCCTACAACACTAGGCCAACTCATTGGGATTGTCAAACGTTAAATGTTGATTGATTTTTAGAAATTTTATTTTTATTTAAAAAACAACTAAGTTAATACCACGATTGAATCTGAAATTAAATATACCTAAAGTATTTTCAAAATTTCAGTATAAAATATTTAAACACATTTAATTACATTTAAGATAAAATATTCAAAAAAATTAATCATAATATAATCGTTAAATAGTAACAGTTAAAACATTTGTTATTTTGCATAATTTAATCAATTAAATATTTTAAATTAATATAGATTATTAAATGATGAGTTTTAAGTCATATCTCCTCATTATATATACGTAGATTTTCTAACCAAGAAAATAAAATCACGTTTTTTTTGAAAGGTTTGTTAAATCAACTTCAAAAAAAAGTTTGTTGAGAGGATAAATAATTTACAATTTATTTAAATGAGCTAAAGGTGCACATGCTAGGTGTAAGTTTACCCATCAACAATATTACTATTTAGGATCTTACACTAGTTATATATATATCCCCTATTATATTAATAGTAGGAAGTTTTATTTGATGATATGTCAATCTCCCAATAATTTAGTTTAGGTGTCATTTTAAGAATAATTTGAAGTACATATATCATTTTCTTAAATTAATCTATTTTCTTAAAAGTGACATGTGATTAGAGTGCTGAGTATTTACAAGAAAAGGTAAGTTTGACCAATCTTTTATTACATTTTTATTTATTAATAAAAATTAATTTTTATAGTAAGTGTATTTTTTATTATAGGATATACGGAGTATTATTTAAATTATTTAATAATTAATGTATTTAACTTAAGAAATACTCATTGAAAAATTGGAAAATAGGAAGTATATTTTATATTTTCACACATACATTATTTAAATACAATTATATTACTTTACATAATAAAAAAAAATATATAGGATCATTACACGTCATACATTAGATTATTTTAAATTTTTGACCATTGAGAGCATGTTTTACAATAAAAATTAAAGCATGGAGCAATTTACACAAATTGCCAAATAAACATTAAATTAATTATATTTATTTTGGACAGAATTATTAATGCGTGGGGCCTAGCTCAATTGTTGATGCTCATTATAAGGCGGCGGGGTCCACTAGCTTTTAATTTTTCTGCTACTTCTTTTATTAGACAATTTTTTTTATTTATTGTCAATTTCTTACCTTCTTTTTATGCTTGGTATCCAATGCATTGATGAAAATATCCGAAAATATTTCAAATATATTCTCAATATATCTATAAAATTTATGGTCATCGATATTGATATTAGAAAGAATAGATATTTTCACGATATTTGTATAAAAATAAAAAATATCGATAAATATCGATAGACAAACAATATCGAGCCTAAAATCGGTAAAATATCGAGAAATATCATATGCAATAACATTGTATATTATATTTTATATAAATTTATAATTGATATCAAATATATTCAAATTATTTTATTAATTTTATATATTAAAGGGTTGTTATTAAATTTTTATAATTTTCAAAATTTATCGATATCGATATTCGATCTTTAGAATTTAAAAAAAAATATATATATATCCTTGTAAAAATCGACTGGGGGTGCTCGACTGATTGCCGTTGCTGGGGGAAGTGTTAAGAAACTAAGTAATTTTAAATTGTGTTTTCATTGATAATTAAAATGTATGAACTCATGGCTTATATATAATGCTTAAGAAAGAACCTTGAGTGCAAGGTTGAAGATGGATTGCAGTATTAGTAGACTTGAGACTCAAAAACATAAATTTTAGGGAAAATTTCATTTTTGGTCACTGAATTTTACCATTTTTCATATTTGGTCACTCACATTTCATCACTATCAAAATTGGTCACTCACTTATTCGTCACTATCAAAATTGGTCACTCACTTATTCTTTCTCTATCAATTTTGATGCTGCTGTTAGAGAATCCGTCATTTACTAACGGAGAAAAGGTTTTGAGTGTCAACTTTTATTTTCCCTCTTTTAATTCCTTAACCCTAAACTCTCAAACCCATTTTTTTATTTTATTTTACTAAATTTATCTTCAATTAATATAATGGTGTGCGGTTAAGAAGGCATTGTAGCCGCTGCTAGAGCAACTAGAATTCAAAGCTTCAATACTAGAATGGAAGCAATGACTTAGATGAAAAAACATATGACTGGCTTGTAAAGAGAAATCCTTCCCAGTGGTCCAGAGCATACTTCAATGCTTTTCCAAAGTGTGATATCTTGACCAATAACATGTGTGAGAGCTTCAACTCACTCATTCTTCCTGCAAGAGACAAACCAAACATTATCATGGTGAGACTGCAAGTGAATAGAGATGATGCAGAATAGGATGATGCAATATGCCCTAGAATCAAGTTGACACTACAAAAAAAAATATGAAGGAAGCATTTGAATGCATTCCTATGAAATCAGATGATTGACATTTTCAAATCATGGGACCATTCGACCAACATAGACATATCACAAAAATCATTGTAGAAGATGAGATTTAACAGGGATTCCCTGTAAACATGTTATTTCAGCTGTAATTGATGGATTTAACCATGGTTGAAATAACATGTTTATAGGGGATCCCTGTTAAATCCCATCTTCTACAACTGCATGATTTTTGTGATATCACACATCTTATTGGTCAAGATATCACACTTTGAAAAAATATTGAAGTATGCTCTGGACCACTGGAAATGATTTCTCGCCAGTCATACGCTTTTTCATCTAAGTCATTGCTTGAAGCTTTGAATTCTAAAAAAAAAAAAAAGTTTGAGAGTTTAGGGGTAAGGAATTAAAAGAGGGAAAATAAAAGTTGGACGCTCAAAACCTTTTCTCCGTTAGTAAATGACGAATTCTCTAACAGCAGCATCAAAATTGATAGAGAAAGAATAAGTGAGTGACCAATTTTGATAGTGACGAATAAGTGAGTGACCAATTTTGATAGTGATGAAATGTGGGTGATCAAATGTGAAAAGTGGTAAAGTTTAATGACCAAAAGTGATATTTTCCCTAAATTTTAGGTTTAAAATTGTCAATGTGCAAATAATTTCTGTCTTTAAATCGAATATAAGACTTAATTTTTTTGACATAAGAATGATGACATGCGCGTGTCAGTCCATTCCGAGTCCCAACAAGTTTGTCCACGGTATTGGGTATGGGTGTGGGAGAATAGAATTATAATTTCGAGTACTTTTTTGTAAAAGGAGATGGACAACCAACGTGGAATTATTACTCCTTACACATCTGATCATGAATAGTCTTGAGTCCAGTCCCCACCATTTCATATGGAGAATATTTGATGGTCCCAAAATTATTTAAAGGATATATATAGGACTTGAATAATGCTAGTTCTAGGTTCCCTACACAAACACATAAATTCGTACACTTATAAAATATCCTACATATTAATTAAACACTTTCTCCATTTCAGATCATTTGTACGATTTGATCGATATAATTAAAAAAAAAGATTAGTGGTTGGTGATGTAAAACAAATGAAGGATATTTTATAGATGATTTAGTAAGATGTAAAGTAAATTTAGTGAGGTGTAAAGTAAATTTAGTGAGGTGTAAAGTGAATGACAATTTTAAAAATAAAATGATGTTAAAAGAATATTAATTTTATGGTTATTTTCATATGGAGGGTGAGCAAATAATGTTGAAACTTTCTAATAAAAAAAGTATGCAAGTAATCACGGAATGAAGAAAGCATACTCAATTAATTAAATAACACATAATACAAGAGCACACTTGGTTGATCCTCACAACGACAATTCTATTATTATGAATTTATATTGAAGGTTTATGAGAGTACTAAAAAACGATTAATTTTTTAAAAAAAATTCATTAATTGAATTTTAATTTTAGTTCACTTAGTTACCACTATTTAAATTTAATCTATTAAATTTTGTATTATTTTAAAATTAGTTCAATTTTCATCCCTCACCTTTACACCTAGTATAGACCTTTTTTTTATTATTTCTAATCAACCTAATGTCTTTTTTTCTCACAACAGAGTCAGTATGAACAACCTCAATAAACTTCCACTGAGTGCTAAATATTTTTCAAATTTCAGTTGAAGGGTAAACATATGTCTAGGATTGAAAATTGTACAAGTATCACCCACATTCTTACTACCAAGAGGATTGTGTCACTATTGAAATCATCTTGACTTTGATTAGCATCTAATTCACCAATACCCTCAATGTCTATTCCACAGTCTAAACTAGTGATATCATCCTCAACCCCATCAATTTGGCCTCCATCTTTTTCCTCTGATTCAAATTCATCTCTATACTCACTATCTTCACTATCACCATTATGACTATCTCCACTATCTTTTACTGTCCTGAGTTAAAATTTATTTCCCCCTTTTAATAATTTCTTTCTTACTAATTTCATCAATCCCATCACCATCACCCACTCCACCTTCAACCTCATCATCCTCTCCACCTTCATCACTTTGAAAATATAATATTAGCTCCCTATTATCCAAAATAGTTAAATGGATTAAGGATTTAAAGATTATTTCATCATTTATCTCTTCAAACACACCTTTTACAATAAAATACAACATGTTAACCTCTCCTCCAAATCCACAAATTTCACCAAATATTTTTCAGAGATTCAAAGTTAAAAAAATCACCATTCACATACAAACTTATACAAATTACCCCCACATAAGTACCCTCGATCTTCTATCCTACCACCAACATGAATGCATATAGTAAAGTGATTCCAATTTCAATCTAAAAGGTAAAAATTAGAGTAAGAATGAAACTATAAAAGCAAAATTATAAGTGCTATAGTCTTTTTGGTGAGTCAAAAGAAAATTTAATGGGAAGATGCAAGAACATATTCATTGATTAACAAGATTGAGTTATTTAAGGGTTAAGGATAAAGTTGGATTGCTTCTTCTTTGGCAGGAGCAAGATAGCTATGAATCTTGCAGGTGTGGTTAATTCTTTGAGACCATGCAAAATAATGGGGATCCATCTTTGTTTAAAATTTCATTAAAATATGGGTATAAGACATAACCAATAGAGTACAGAATAATCTTCCCTAGGCATATGCTGGGATTACAGATCCAGTCGTTGAAGGAGTAGCTATGTGTGTGTACCTATGTAATTGTGTTTTGGGGTCATACTTTGTCATGACTTTATTAATATAAGTTACTCCCTGTGTCCCACAGGAATTTGCACACTTTCCATATATGGATGTCTCAACCAATTTGCACACTCCATAAAAGGAAATATCTTCACAACCCTCACCCTTGAAATATACTCATATTTACCCATATGTCATTACTTTTTCACACTCAATCTACTTTTTACTTTACTTTATTCATAAAAGTTTACAAAACTACCCCTCAAAACATCAATCATTACACCTTTTCTTACACATTTCTTAAAATATGTGCCGGTCAAATGGTGCAAATTCCTCCGGGACGGAGGGAGTAATTAATACTTTTTCTGACATACCAACCATTAAAAAAATAAATTAACATGGAACACACAACAACATTGAACTTTTCGAATAAAAAATCCCTAAAAAATCTGTAACAAATCCTAAAATATTAACAAATCAATAGAATAAAAGGCCCTAAAAACCTCTAATAATCAATACAAAAAATCGCTTGCTCGCACGCGCACACACAACACCGACATAAACCACAACTATACATTCTACTAAAGTAAAAAAAAACGAACGCACACACATTCACATTCAGTAGTTACAGAAAAATAGTGAATTGTATTGTATATAGGTGGTGGTTTCTTCAATCTTGCTTGGTACACGAAACCTCATCCTCGACTTTGTAGACCCGAGCCGATGTTACGCAGATACTAGCCGATGATTACCCAGCTCGCCGTCATTCGTGTCGTGAGTAAAACTTGTTATTTACTTAATTGGATCTTTCTATCGTCAGGAAGGCTTCGCTCTTCCTGATAACATGAAACACATTAAATATCATTGGATCATTGATCCAACGTATATAGTTATTTGTATATGATTGCACTTCGCAATAGTGCGTTTGCTCTATGCAATGTGCAATCGCCCAACTTCGCCCTACTAATAAATTAAATTAATAAATATAAAATGACAAAATTACCCCTTTAATTTAAATTAAAGTAAAATATTTAATTGCAAAATTATTTATATCCTTATTAACATTTTATTTTAAATTACCAATAATCTATAACCAAATAAAAAAACAAAAACAATGTATTCTTCACTCTTCATCGTCTCCAACAAATTTTTTTTTTTATTTTTTTTCATTAATCACCATAGTCTTCACCATTTCTGCTCTACCTTGACTTCACAATCTCCGTGAAAAGAACGCTTTTTTTAACCCTTTTAACCCTTCAACACAAGATATTAAAACACCATTAATTAGGGTTAAACACCATTAACACCATTAATTAGGGTTCCTCACAGTATGAGAAAAAAAATTCAAAATCTTTAAAGCAGGGCATGAATAATAGAAATTGGAGTAGGAAAAATGATGAGATCGAAGGGTTATGAGTGATTTGGCATTAAAATTGTGGGGAGAAACACAATGATCCTAACATTTTAAAAGGGGATCGAGACGGTGGTGGAATAAATTCCTTCCTGTCTGGTTGGTAACTATGGCTTCGACGGCGAAGGCAATGAGAGACGAAGAAGATGGTTTCGTGTGTTCTTTGATCCTGCGAATTTTTTTGTCAAGACTTTTTGATATTGGTTGAATTAATTATTAAAAAAACGAAAAATTCCATGTAGTTGCTAATGGAGTATTAAGAAACCAATTGATTTAAGAGATGATTAAAAAGTCTAATTTAAAGAATATTTAATTAAAAATATTGTAAGGGTATTTTAGTCATTTTATATTTTTTCCCTTAATATTATTTATTTTATTTCATTGCGAAGTTAGATCGCTCTATGACGAAACTATATTACGTGTAAAATTTTAATTGGGTCCCTATCGTCAGGAAGGGCAAACCTAGTTCCTTACCATAGAAAAACCCTACTTAATTATTTTGAGGAGTATAAAAAGGGTCTACCATAATTCCATATATATTTTGTTTATTTGTTAATGTTGGGATATGAATCCTATAAACAATGTTCTAATTGATGATTATATGTTTTGATGGCCAAAAGCAACTATGAAGTTAATGATATATGTGATTATATGTTGTTCTATGTGAGTTATATTGAATAAGTTTACTGATCTTATTGTGATATGAAGTTTAAGTTTACTGATCTTAGTGTTTTACTAATCTGATATATGAACTGTTTAAGAACTAAGCTGATGAAGAATTGTATAGACAGCTTATAGTATAGGACTTAGTTATACTCATCTGTATGTAGTTCAGTTGATGTATAGATAGGTTTTATATATTTGTGAAGTTGTATTCTATTGTATTCAGCATTGTAAAGTTTAGAACAGTAGATTAGATTGAAGAAAGATGACTAAGAGATATCAGAAGACTACTTCATAGTATGAAGAAATCAAGAGAAGTATTTTTTAAGGAAGCTGAACAGTTTTGGAGAACTGTGCTGATTGACCAAGAGCAGTAAAACTAAGAAGAGTAGTTTACTGTGCTGAGTTGGTTTATTTGAAGAATAAGTTTGGATGACTTATTTAAGGCGTAACTGAAGATATATTTGAAGATATGCTGACTTGGAAAGATAAGATAAGTTGGTTACAAAAGAAGGAAGTTACAACAAGAAACGGTTATGAGTTAGTTGAGAGTTAGTTCACAAACTGCTAACTGTCTTGCTAATGCTTATAAATACCGTGTGATCTTCTACTTGAAAAGACTACTGATACAATTACTATTCAAGAGCAATCAAGAAGTATTCAAGTATTCAAGCACTCACAGAGTAAAGAAGATCGTACTGAAGAGAAGCCACAGATCTGATTTGAAGAATCAAAGGCTATTGCAAAGAGAAGTTTTACTTTTCGTTTTAAGTTTGTATTGTGTAAACAAGTGTGCTAGTTACTTGTAAAATTACTAGTAGATCGAAGATATACCTGGTGGTATAATCGACAAGATCAAAGTCTTAATCTTGGGACTCTAAACTACAAGTACTCAAGAAGGAAGAGTAATAAAACATCGCAACTGGAGTTGTGAGAGTGGATGTAGACATTTGTCGAACCACTATAAAAATCTTGTGTTCTTTACTGCTTGTTTTGATTAACTGTTGATATATTTGTTTAACCAATAACAGTAAGTTTTCTAAGAAAATATTTAAAGAAAAGTTGAGTATAAAAGCTAACTGTTAAGTACTGAGCTGGTTTTAAGAACAGTACTGTACAGAACGTATTTCCGCACTTAAACTCTGATATTTTGATAGAATTTGAAAAGTCTATTCACCCCTCCCCTCTAGACTTTTTCTTAGCTTACTCAATCTAAAACTCAACTTTGTGACCAACAAGTGGTATCAGAGCAGTAGTTCTTTGGACTGCTGTTTCTTGATAACCTTGTAGACTTTGGGGAAAGTCTAATTGTCTCTCATTACTGATACTTGTTTCTTGATCTTACTTGTCTTTTCTTGACCTATCTGTCATACTACTGATCTTAACTGTCTGATCTATCATGGAAGAAACTAACATCAATAAACTTCCAAAGTTCAAGGTTGCAGATTACGATTACTGGAAACTGAGGATGAAGGCCATCTTTAGTTCAACCCATGATCTAATGATGTCTGTGATCAAAGAAGGGCCTATTACTACCATGATACCCAACACTGCAACTCTGGAGCCTTCAAAAGCCATTGGTGTTCTCGTGCCAAAACCTAGGTTAGATTTAACTACTGAAGAGATGAGGCAAAACAACTTAGACAGCTTGGCAAAGAATTACATTTTGCACACCCTTCCCAACGAGTATCTTGGGAAAGTGGTTAAATGTAAATCAGCCAAAGAGATGTGGGACAAGTTAGCTATCATTTGTGAGGGAACTTCTCTTATAAAGGAAAGCAAACTATCCACTGCTGTCCAGCGGTTCGAATCATTCAAAATCAAGACTGGTGAAATAATAGACCAGCTCGATACTCGTTTTACAAAGATTATGAATGATCTGGATGTTTTAGGTAAGACTTATACCAATAGGGAGATCAATTTACGTATCCTTAAAGCCTTAGATGAAAGGTGGAAAATGGTCACACTGATCATTAAAAACACTCAGGATATAGATAACTGGTCTGCTGAAACTACCTTCCAAACCCTTCAGGCACATGAGTTCGAATTGGATGAAGAAGATCCAATAGTTAGTGGTGATAGGGTTAAGGAAATCTCCAAGAGCATTGCACTTAAGGCATCTACCTCTAAGAAGCCTAGATCATCTATGTCTAAGTCCTCAAGCATAAAAGATGAACTAGAGAGTACTGATCTTGATCTTAAGGATCAGTTGAACTTAATGATTAAGAGGTTTGACAAACTTAACAAGCGTTATGGTAGATACAAAAGATTCTATAAGGACACTCAGGGCTCTAATAACAGGGACTCTTCTAAGACCAGAAGGGATCACAAATCTTCTGAAAGGAGAGATGAGATCTCTAATGAGAAAAGAAGAGATAGGAACTCTGCTGATAGGAATGATAGGAATTCTACTGATAGAAAGGACAGGAACCGATATCATTCTCCTTTTAAACGTCCTACTAATGAACCTCTGTGCTATAACTATGAAAAGCCAAGTCATTACATCCATGAATGTCCTGATCTGAGTGCTGAAGACAGAAGAGAAAGAAAAGCAAGGAGAGATTGTAAATATGAAAAGGGTAAGAGGGCAATGGTGGCTAACAATGAATCTGATACGGATTCAGATGAGTTGCCATCTTCCTCTTCTGATTACCCTTCTAGCAGTGAGAAAGAAGTCTTCATTGCAGATGATGGACTAGTCATGATGGCAAAAATAGATCAAGAGGTATCTTCTGTCACATCCTTTCAATCTTGTGATGAATCTGATTCTGATTCTGATTTATGTGACACTGCTGATAGTAGTGTAGGGAGTAGTCTTCATCATTCCAATGGAATGAATGAAGAAGACCTCCTACCAGCTAACAAAGCATTCATGGAAATCAGTGATGAGAACATATCTTTAAGACAAGAAATCATGAGTCTTAGAGAAGCTCAAATGCAAGTAGATCCTAATATAACTGTTCTAAATGCACGGCTATCAGAAGAGTTGTCACAACTCAAAGATAAGTATGCATCTATGGACAAGTTATATCAGGGTATGCTTCATACACAAGCTAAAGAGACAAATGAGTTCAATGACTTAAAGATTAAATGTGAAAAACTTGAAGAGCGCAATAGATTCTTAGAATCTGAAGTACTGAGCTTGGATCTAAAGCTATCTGATATGATTAACTCTTCTAAGATTAATCAAACATTATCAGACAGATACAGAGCTCCTTATGATAAAAGTGGAATAGGTACTGATCTGCCTAGTTCCTCTACTTCAGGCATTAAGAACACTACTGGAGCTAGTTCAAGTTCTTTGCAATTAGATAAAGGAAAAGAACCTATGACTTATGATAATGATCCAAAACCTAAAGTACAGTCTAAATACATTCCTCCTACTACCAAGAATGGTAAACAGAAGAATGGATCTAGACCAGTACAGTCAAGACCATACCAGAAGAGTGCTACTCCTCTGACCAGAGCTGAAAAGTCCTGGAATCAGAAGAGGCAGACTCAGAACAGTAGGTCAAGACAAACTCAGGCAAGTTGGAAACAGCCTAGACCTCCTTTTATAAGGCAGTCTCAGCTGTACTCAACTAAAAACCTAGGAAATTTGTGCCTCATTATCATAACAAACCTGTTCTTTATCCTCCACCTTTATCTTATGATATCATTGGAGAGGAAAGACCAAAACACATCTATAAACCGTATGGTCCACAGGCTTTTAGGCCATATGCAAACTACTACAGACACACTGATCTTCCTGAAAAAGGGATAGAACCAAGGAAATGCTATCTCAGAAAAATAGATCCTAAGTCTGCTGATAATTTGGATAAGGTCAACAAAGTACTGTTCTGTGATAAGCATGGTAGAAAACTTAAGAGGTCTCAATTATTCAAATCTTCAATGTTTATTTGGATACCTCTTACTACTAACCCCCAAGGACCCCATTAAAGAAAGGGTACCTAAATTATTAAGATCACTACTTGCAGGGTCGACTGGATCTTTACAAGAAAGGTGGTTCAGTTGGAGAAACTTGGTACATAGACAGTGGGTGTTCTCACCACATGACTGGTACCAAGACTCTCCTTTCTGACTATCATGAGAAGGAAGGACCAAAAGTGATCTTTGGAGATAGTTCCATGGCAATCATAAAAGGATTTGGATACATCAAGAATGGAGATGTAGAGATTCAAGATGTCTCATATGTTGAAGGTCTGAAAATATAATTTGTTATCTGTCTCTCAATTTTGTGACAGGGGCTACAAAGTTTACTTCAAAAGCACCAAATGTGAAATCTGGGATAAAAGAACACATACAATTCTACTAGTTAGAGTTAGACAGGGCAGTGTCTACATTGTAAACTGGAATAGTTGTCCTAGGGATGCTTGCCTTCTTTCTAAAAGTCCTAAAGAAATCAGCTGGCTATGGCACAGACGCTTATGCCATCTGAACTTTAAGATTATTAACAAGATTGCAAGAAACTACCTTGTTGAAGGTATCCCTAATGAAATCTATTTCAAATCACAAGTGTGTGATGCTTGCCAAAAAGGTAAACAGGTAAAGGTTTCCTTTAAGTCAATTCCCACTCTTTCTACTTGTAGAGTCATAGAACTCTTACACATGGATCTACATGGTCCAATAAAACCCCCTACACTGAATGGTAGAAGGTACACTTTGGTTGTGGTAGATGATTATTCAAAATTCACTTGGGTAATCTTCTTACACAAAAAGAGTGACACACAAACCCAACTACCAGATCTGTTAAAGAGGTTGCAAGTAGAAAAAGGTCAGCCCATTGTCAAGATCAGGAGTGACAAGGGGACTGAATTTATAAACTGCTATAATAAAGAATTTTGTTCTAAGTCTGGAATTCAGCATTTGACAAGTGCAGCTAGAACACCCCAACAAAATGGTGTAGCTGAGAGAAGAAACAGAACACTAAAGGAAGCATGCAGATCAATGCTTGCAGAGTACAACACACCACATAAGTTCTGGGCTGAGGCAATCAACACTGCCTGTCATACTCAGAACAGATGTGCATTCAACAAGGTACATGGTAAAACTCCTTATGAGGTATGGAAAGGTAGAAAACCAAGAATTTCATATTTTCATATCTTTGGATGTAAGTGCTTTATTCACAACAATGGAAAGAGCAAATTAAATGATTTTGATGCTAAAGCTGATCAGGGAATATTCTTAGGATATTCTTCTACTAGCAAGGCATTTAGAGTGTTTAATTACTCTACTCTATGTGTAGAAGAAACACCCCATGTTGTCTTTGATGAAGTTGTACAGGACTCTGCTGATCATCAGATCAATAAGAAAATTGATGATCTGACCATTCAAACTGACAAAGACAATGAAGAGACTGAAGTTTATGAATCTGTACAAGCCTACAATCCATTTCTGAATGTTCTAAACAAAGATGATGTTGTAGAAAAGGTAAAAGACAATGGTAAGTCTTCTAGACCAATTGACATGCCTGAATTGGTTGACTGTTCTCCTGTGAATAAACCTGCTGAAAATGATGATATTGATATTGATGATTCTGTTATACATGATGTGGATGATGAAAGTATTCCTGTTAAAACTAGAAAAACATGGAAATCTGCTCATTCTACTGATCTGATTATTGGTGAATCCAATAAAGGTGTTAAGACCAGAAGACAACTGTTCGATTCTAAACCTGAACCCAGTAATTCTCTATTTTGTTGGTGTTGCTTCTTATCTTCTATTGAACCTGCTAATGTGAAAGAAGCCTTATCTGACTGTAACTGGATTATGGCTATGCAAGAAGAATTAAATCAGTTTACTCGAAATGATGTATGGGAACTCGTAGAGAGACCTACTGATCACAATGTGGTAGGTACAAAGTGGATTTTCAAAAATAAGAAAGATGAGAATGATCTTGTTGTGAGAAACAAAGCCAGATTAGTGGCTCAGGGCTACTCTCAAGCTGAGGGTATTGATTATGATGAAACATTTGCCCCTGTAGCTAGATTAGAAGCTATAAGACTGTTTCTTGCTTATGCTGCTTATATGAAATTCACTGTGTATCAAATGGATGTGAAAAGTGCATTTTTGAATGGTATACTTGTTGAAGAAGTTTATGTAGAACAACCTCCTGGATTTGAGGTAAATGGTAATCAAGTATACAGGTTGAAGAAAGCACTATATGGTCTGAAGCAAGCCTCGAGGGCCTGGTATGACACTCTTTCACTATTCTTAGTTGAAAATGGATTTACTAAAGACAAAGTGGATCGAACCTTGTTCAGAAGACAAGAAGGTACAGACATTTTATTAGTCCAAATTTATGTTGATGATATAATATTTGGATCTCCTAACAAAAGCATGAGTGAAAGCTTTTCAAAGCTCATGCAAAGCAAGTTTGAAATGTCAATGATGGGAGAAATGACTTATTTTCTTGGACTTCAAGTAAAATAATCATCTGATGGTATCTTTATCAATCAAGCAAAATATACAAGAAATTTGTTAGATAAATTTGGTATCAAGACCTGTAAAACAGTTGGTGTACCAATGCTGCCAACATACAGAATGGATCCTGATGATCAAGGTACTTAGCTGATATCAAGAACAGTACACCAAGAAGGGTAATTCAGAAGGCCAGACCATGTCAAGACCTCTACATTCATCACAATCAGGTAAAAAGGTTACTAAGGTGCCTAAATCCCGATGAGGAAGCTGGTAAAGCTGAGGGAATTGAGAATATACATTTAAGGGGGAATCTATGATTTCTGAAAAATCCTGTATGTTGACTCAGAGCACAAGTCACCTTAGAATAAACCTTATAAAGACCTATTTTAATTATTCTTTCCTATTCTGTACTGTATTTCACCATTTATGCTTGAACTAACACTTCTACCAAGGTGAAACAGGCACAGAAGAGGAGTTCTCCACTGAAGGGGGAACTGATCTGATTACAGATGTGATCTGTCTACAAATCTGATCTGATTACAGCAAATATCTGTCTACAGACATGTTCTGATTATTGAATTGATTTGTCTACAGGATTGTTCTGATTACAAAGTTAATTTGTCTACAGAACTATTCTGACTACAATATCATTCTCTCTACAGAACTGATCTGACTACTGATTAAACTGTCTACAGAGCTTATTTGATTACAGGGAAATCTGTCTACAGAATAGCTACAGTACTGGTCTGAGAAAGTATTGTGCTGATATTAAAAAGGTGATAATCAGAAGAGTTGGGGAACTGATCTGAGGATTACTAAGCTGACCCAACTACTGAGCTGATCTTCAAAGAAAGTACTCAGCTGATCACAATACTCAGCTGAACCCAGATAAGTAAATTGCAACATATTTTAAGTAAGAAATTGAAGTAAAATGTGCATGGAAACAACTGTGCTGATACACATCAGAACAGTACTATTGCCTTAGAATTATTTCTAAGTCAAGATCTGTTCAAAAATTAGGGTACTAATAGAGAAGATTAATACACTCCTCTATTTTTGACCTAATTTTAAAAGGTGTCTTTATCAACACAAGTTGGCTCCAAATTGGAAATGAGTTTTATGAATCTGGAACGTTTTTTTTCTTAAAATTACACTTTTCAATACTCAATCCACACCACTCAACGTGTGAGTCTAAATCAATCCAAGCCCTAGATTTGCTTTGATTTAGATTAAATGCGATCACATTAACGTCTTCTTCTTCATTACTTAAAATCTTTCTGCAAGTTTCTCTAAGCTCAAGTTTTCTCGATTCTCCTTACTCTTGCAACTACACTTCTACATTTCTACTCCATGGCGATTATTGATATTCTTAACGAAGAAAATGAAGTCGTATGTACTTTTGATTCAACCAGATGGATGCGTGAGAAAGGAATTTTCGTTGAAAACTCAGTGTATTTCACCGGACGACAAAAAGAAGAGAATCAAGCCATTCTCACCATGTGTGAAGAAAGCGGGCTAAGGAAGTACCTAGAATCATTTCCCATGAAGGTTTACGAACCTGAGGCGATGGAATTCTTTCTATAGGTGCAAGGTGATTCGAACAGCATCCGTTCGATAGTTTCGGGTCACAGGGTTGTTATTTCCAAAGAAACCCTTGGAATCGCGTTCAATTTACCAGATGGGCCAATCGACATTCTGAGCTATATGGTAGGGCAAGAAAAGGCTTGTGTGGGCAGATGGTTGAATGTGGACCCAGCAACTCTCACCAACTTGAAAAAGGAAATTCTTCCAGAAGGTCTTCAACTGTTGATGGACATTGCTGGAAAATGCATGTTAGGGCAACACTTCAGTCAATATGCCCTCACTAATCTCAAGTTTCGTATTATGGCCGCAATCATTGATCGTGTTGATGGTGATTGGCAAGGATTTCTATTGGGCAGACTGTTGGCTGAAAGAGAAAAGGTGTTGTTTGATGAAGACACCAGAGAATTTTCCATTAAATCCTGGATGGGTTTTGGAAGTAAATTGAGCATCTTATTGCCTCAATTAGCAGAGAAGAAGGTGGATTGGAGTCCTCCGAAAAGATTTCATCAGGGCAAGTTTTTGTTCAAGAAAGAGTCTGTCAAATTTGAACAAGAACAGAGGAATCGTTCTCAACCTCAAGAATCTGGTGGTTCGATGTTCCGTTCTGACAATGATGAGCCGGAGTTGAGAACGAAGGCTAGGCATGATCCTCACAGAGCTGGATTAAGAAGAGGTAGATCAGCTAGGGCCATTTCTGAAAAGTCAGAAGAGTCTGTTGCTGCTGTGAAGGAGTCTTCTGTGGAACAAGAGGTAAGTTCTTCGAGCCTCATTCTTTCACATAAGAGAACTAAAGTTTCTGGTGTTCTTAGACCCAGAAGAGTCCTCAAGAACACTACCCCTTCTCCCTCAACCTCTCATTCTATCCAAGCCCAACCCCTTGAAACTGAGTCTTCCTGTTCTGAGGAGTCAGTTCACTACTCTTCTATTCGTCAGAACACTCCTCACTCAACCCCTCAGAACACTTCTTTTCATTCCACTCCCCAATCGAGTTCTCACCAAAATCCCACTCCTCATTTCTCTCCTGAACCTGAACCAGAACCAGTTCATGATCACTCTACTGAGCATGAACATATACCTTCCTCTGAACCAATTGAGATTACATCTTCTCCTGAAACTGAAATCATACAACCAGATTCAGTGTTCTTGATGGACTATCCTGTTTGTGATAAGGAAGAGAGGATAAGATTCAAATTGAGAAATGCTCTTCTCAAAAGCTTTCATGGTTTAGATGACAGCACTAGATCCTTTGAGCAACTTCTAAGGATAGGTACTTGGGTATATCTTAGATGAAGAGGTCTAGATGAGCTGATGATTGTAGCTGAAGGTATGGGTGGTTTATCTGTGTTCCATGACTGGGAACAAGAACAGAGAGAAGCTGCAGATGTTAATTCATACACTGAATTATTCACTCTTGAGTCTGTTATTCAGTTGATTGAAAGAATAACAGGTTGCAAGTATTCTATGGTTAAGTCTGCTGATGATAATGTTGATACTGATGTCAACATGGAAGCTGATGATGCTGATATTAGAGATTCTGATAATCAAGCTGCATATGAAGCTGACATGGAAGCTGATTATGAAGCTGATACCAATGCAACTGAGATGTTTGAGAACACAGTTGTTTCTGAAGAAGCTGAAGTCTTAGTGGAACAAGATTTGGGTGCTGATAAGTTGGAAGGCACACAAGTTAATGCTGCTGAGAATGCTGTGATTGATAATATTCAAGAAACAGTAAGAGATGTTCCTGCTGAGACAAGGCAAGATAACTCTAGCTTTTAGATGTTGAGAAAGCATAATGAAGAGTTACAAAGCAAGCTGGAGGCTACTTTGAAACAATTTCAACAAGCCACTGAGAAATTGGAAAGTTTGACTGCTGCTAATTCATATGACAAGATAATGGAATTCACAATGTCTAAGATCTATGATCTGCATATATTACAAGAGAAGAAACTTTCTACTGAGTTACAAAAGAAAGTTGACCTACTTTTGACACCCTTGAGAGATTGGCAGGATGAAGCCAAAAAGGGGGAAGACAAAGTGATGAAAGTGATGGAGCAGAATCAAACTCAACAAGCTCAGTTGGTTGTGAGTCAAGATGAGCTGAAAGGTAGTATTGATGATTTGAAAGAAGAAATCATTAGTCTGAAATTAAGACAACAAAATCCTGATTCTGAACCTCATGCTACTCAGAAAAACATTGCTGAATCTTCTTCTGGAAAAAGAAAAAGGAAACTTATTTTAGAAGATGAAGAAGAGGCTGAACAGACTGGAAGGATTACCAGGTCTAAAAGCAAGTTGAAGCATGTTGTTACTGATAATAGGCTAAGTGATGTGCAGATGGCTGAAGCAATTGAGAAGCATAATCAGATGCTTGCTCAGAAGAAAATTGAGATGGCTGAGAAAAGAACAGATGAACAGGTTAGAAAGCAAAAGATGAAAGATGCAGAAGCTGCAAGGAAAAAGTTTGATAATCGAGTTACTGCATTGAAAAGAAAAATGAAATCTATATCTGTTGGAACTGTTCTGGATGAAGAATTCATGGAATTTGTGGTTGATCCAGAAGATATGGATTACTGGAATAATTTGAAAAGGAAATGGCAGATTGCTAATTTCATAGTGAAGAAATTTGGTGATCATTCTAGCAAGGAAGATGAATATTCTGACTTTGATGAGTTCATGATGAACTTAGCAAGGAACTTTTGGGAACATATATTGTTATTGGCTGCTGGTGCAGGAATTCAGATCTTATGTCCTGAAGAACCTGTTTGGGATCCTCCAAGACTAGAGAATGGAGAACCTGATCTGAATGAAGTTGGAAACATAATCTCACAGATTATTCAAGATGAAGGCATAACTGATCATAAGCACATGATGGATATCAAGAACAGAATGTACTTGGCATTCAGAATTCCTAATGAAGATTGAAGATGAAGGACTATGCTGAAGAAGATAACATTTCTAAACCTTATCTTTACTTTCTTTATTGTGGTATTTCTGTGTTTATGTGACTTCGTTATAATATGTGATATATCTGATCTTATTTTGAATATGAATTTTAATCTGATTTTTGATTTGATGAACTATGATTAACTATATATCTTAACTACTGATCTGTTAATGTGTAAATAGTTTTGGCTTCATCAAAAAGGGGAAAATTGTTGGGATATGAATCCTATAAACAATGTTCTAATTGATGATTATATGTTTTGATGGCCAAAAGCAACTATGAAGTTAATGATATATGTGATTATATGTTGTTCTATGTGAGTTATATTGAATAAGTTTACTGATCTTATTGTGATATGAAGTTTAAGTTTACTGATCTTAATGTTTTACTAATCTGATATATGAACTGTTTAAGAACTAAGCTGATGAAGAATTGTATAGACAGCTTATAATATAGGACTTAGTTATACTCATCTGTATGTAGTTCAGTTGATGTATAGATAGGTTTTATATATTTGTGAAGTTGTATTCTATTGTATTCAACATTGTAAAGTTAAGAACAGTAGATTAGATTGAAGAAAGATGACTAAGAGATATCAGAAGACTACTTCAGAGTATGAAGAAATCAAGAGAAGTATTTTTGAAGGAAGCTGAACAGTTTTGGAGAACTGTGCTGATTGACCAAGAGCAGTAAAACTAAGAAGAGTAGTTTACTGTGCTGAGTTGGTTTATTTGAAGAATAAGTTTGGATGACTTATTTAAGGCGTAACTAAAGATATATTTGAAGATATGCTGACTTGGAAAGATAAGATAAGTTGGTTACAAAAGAAGGAAGTTACAACAAGAAATGATTATGAGTTAGTTGAGAGTTAGTTCACAAACTGCTAACTGTCTTGCTAATGCTTATAAATACCGTGTGATCTTCTACTTGAAAAGACTACTGATACAATTACTATTCAAGAGCAATCAAGAAGTATTCAAGTATTCAAGCACTCACAGAGTAAAGAAGATCGTACTGAAGAGAAGCCACAGATCTGATTTGAAGAATCAAAGGCTATTGCAAAGAGAAGTTTTACCTTTCGTTTTAAGTTTGTATTGTGTAAACAAGTGTGCTAGTTACTTGTAAAATTACTAGTAGATCGAAGATATACCTGGTGGTATAATCGACAAGATCAAAGTCTTAATCTTGGGACTCTAAACTACAAGTACTCAAGAAGGAAGAGTAATAAAACATCGCAACTGGAGTTGTGAGAGTGGATGTAGACATTTGTCGAACCACTATAAAAATCTTGTGTTCTTTACTGCTTGTTTTGATTAACTGTTGATATATTTGTTTAACCAAGAACAGTAAGTTTTCTAAGAAAAGATTTAAAGAAAAGTTGAGTATAAAAGCTAATTGTTAAGTACTGAGCTGGTTTTAAGAACAGTACTGTACAAAACGTATTTCCGCACTTAAACTCTGATATTTTGATAGAATTTGAAAAGTCTATTCACCCCTCCCTTCTAGACTTTTTCTTAGCTTACTCAATCTAAAACTCAACTTTGGGACCAACAAAGCTTATAAAAATACTCTCAAAGGTATATTCATATGACTTGGCATTTGGACAATTAACCTTGACTTTGATTATTTGTGATTGTATTATTTGTAAAAGCTTGAAAATCACATACACGTGTATTCCCCCTCCCCATACACGTGTCACATTTCTTTTAGGACCATCATGTATATATACACTCTAGTCACAATTAATTTCCTAATGCACATTTTCTATAGTTCACATTATATTTAAAATCTTTCCAAATTCTTTAACCAATTTCATACTCCCTCCGTTTCATAAAGTTTGTCGCATTTGGTCTTTATTTTTGTTTCAAAAAGTTTGTCGCTTTTCCTATTTTTACCACGAATTTTCCTAAAATGCCCCTTTGTAACTCCTACAATATCACTTTTAATTGAAAATACATTAATGATTAATTTTCTCTCACTTTCTTTAAAAGGCAAGAGTGTGATAGAAAGGAAAGGTCAATGAGAAGAGGAACAAATTAATAAGGGATAAATGTGTCCAAAAAATATGTTCCTTAATCTTATACAAAATGACAAATGCGACAAACTTTTTGAATCGAAGGGAGTAATAAAGAAGGTCTCTAATCACAATTTATGTCTCAAATAATTGATTTTCTAAAGTTAAAGAGAGGGCAAAATTGAAACAAACCGTGTAAAAAATTCTAAAACATCACTTAATTGTGTACAAGAGAAAAATGCTAAATTAAAACACCATTTATTAAAAAATGGAGGGAGTATTTCATTGTGTACAAGAAAAAAAAGGTTAAAACTTCATTATCTTTCACTATACTTTTATATATTTAAATCATACTTCTGTCTATTCAAAATATAACTCATTTTGAATCAATGAAAATAATTGATTTCTCATTTTACCCTTAATTAATACTTGTACTTATTAATTTTAAAGATAAATTTGGAAGAAATATAATTAATTTGCATTGAAAATTATAAAACATCATATAATTCGTAAATCTACATAGATTATGAATTGAAGGGAGTAATTCACACAATTACTCAATCATTTAATCACACTAAATATATATATTAATTTAATAACAAAATTATAATTACTCAAATTAATTTAAAATAAAGTTAAACCATATCATACTCACCTATCAAAATCAAATATACATTGTGGTGGAGTACTGTTTATCCGAATTTCTAATCTCCCAAAATAAAAAAAATGGGTTTTAAAAGTTACTTAAAACTCAAAACAATGAACACTGTTTTTTTCCTTCAATATTTTGACGATTTTGACGTTTAATCCCAGACCAAATCATCGGATTAATTTAATTAAAGAGCTAAAGAAAGTCGAGAAGCAAGTTGAAGATTTTGCAAAATTTCTCGAATAAATTCAAAATCGCGCCTATAGATCGAAGAATATGTAGGAACTAGTGTAAGACCCGCGTATTACGTGGGTTGAAATAAATTTATATGATATATTTAATTTATTAACAAAAAAAAAATCTTTAAATTTTTTTATAAATTTGTTATTCTATTAAAAAATAAAAAAAGAAATGTTGTATATAATATATATATATATATATAATATCACCCTTTCTAATACTGTCACTCATTTTATTATCCTTTTATATATGTAAATCATAATTCATTTCATTCAATTTTTACAATTATACTTAACAACGATATAAAATTATAACTTAATTTATCTTTTACACATTAATTTAACATAAAATTAAATCTCAATATACCTTTAACTAAAAGTTTCAAAATTCTCTTAATTTAAAAAATCACTATAAACCGTATTTAGCCTTTTCTTCGAGAGAGAAAAGAACATACCAAAATGTGAGTTTTTTTTTTAGCTATTAAGAGAATTAGAATATTTTAAAATAATTTTACAAAATTTATAATATTAAGAGAATTGTTGAAAATTTTAAAAAATTTCACGATGGATTAAACAAAATCTTCATCATCTGTTGATAATATAGAGAATTGTTGAAAATTTTAGAGATTTCAGAATTGATTAAACAAAATCTACATCATGAGTGACTGCGTGAGTTAGTATAATTTAGAAGGAAAAAAATTAAGAAACAATCGTATGAATTCTTGTGTTTTTTTTTTCGAAGCAAGATTTCGAGTCCAACCACCATGCAAGATTACGCGCAATGTGAAAATATTATTTTTTTTATTAAAATTTAATATACAAAAAGTTAAATATTGATGTATGTAATTTTATTTATTTTATTGTAAAATAAAAAAATAATTGAAAAAAATATTAAAAAATTAGAATTAGAGGTGGGAGAAAAGAAAAAAATTCAAGATTGATTTTTTTTAGAAGTCACGTATAAATTCAAAATTAGTTAAAAAAGTAAATAAGAGAGAAGAAACAGAAAATAAAATTATTAGAAAATAACGTAAAAATAGAAAAAGTTAGAAAGTAGAGATAAGATTTAGAAATAAATGTAAAGGAGATGCGTATTTAAAATTAAGAAATTTTAAAAATACATAATATGTGGCATGTAATTATGGGATTTAGTTGAATACTAAATTCGAATTTTGATTAGCTATTAAAATACATAATCTGTAATTCGAATTTTAATACGAAGTAAATTTGGCATGTAATTATGAGATTTAGTTGAATATTAAATTCGAATTTTACTTAGATATTTTAAAGTAAATAAACTATTTAATATAAAAAATAAAGGGATTTAGTTGAATAAAAATAATTGGAGTCTTGAGCAAATAAAATCTACAACTTTTAAAATTCTCTAATAGGGTCAAATTAATGTCAAAAAATCTTAAATGCCCTTAATATTCATATAACTCCTTAATTAATATATTTTACCCATTAATTCGAATTGTAAATTCAAATCTTAATTGCAGCACATCAATTCCCCAATTATAGCGCATATTCAAAAAAAATCTTGACTTTCCCAAAATCGCTGCAATTGGGAAGAACACATCGATGCATTTTCAGAGGAACGAAGGAGAATTCACCATTATGTTGCTGGGCTACAGAAACGATTCAATCTATGCTGCCATTGATGCGATTTAGGAAAAATCACAAACGGTTAGTCCTAATTTCTTCCATTGTTGATGAGCTTTGTTCGAAATCTGTCATTGTTGATGCGATTGGTGCGAAATCGGCCACTGTTCACGCCATTAAAAAAAACTGGAGTTTCTAGAGTCCATTGGTGAACGTTCACTGCTGGAATTGTTAATTTTCGCTTGGAAGAATTCAGATCTGCTGGAATTACCCACTACAAAAAAGAGGTGTTTTACCGACGGATATGCCGACGGATATTCAGTCGGTATTGGCTCTTGCCGACGGATTTACCGACGGATTTCATCTGTCGTCGATGAATTGGTCGGTATTGGTTACCGACGGAAAATATGCGTCCGTCGGTATATACCGACGGATTCCCGACGGATTCAAACCAACCCGTTTTCAAACCGGGTCGCCCGTACCGACGGATTCAATTCCGTCGGCAGTCAAGCCAACCCGTTTTCAAACCGGGTCAAGTTTCCGTCGGTAGATCCGTCGGTATATTTTGGACTTAAATTTTATTATTTTAATTTACCGACGGAATTTTCCGTCGGTAAGTATCAAATTTTTTTAAAAAAAATGAAATTCCGTCGGCTCGCCCGTCGGTATTACCGACGCTAAACCGACGGAATTTCCGTCGGTAAGTACCAAACATTTTTAAAAAAAATTATATTCCGTCGGCCTGTCCGTCGGCATTACCGACGCTAAATCGACGGAATAGTCCGTCGGTAAGTACCAAAAATTAAAAAAAAAAATTATTTGTGATCGGGATCCGACCCGATCAATACACAAATCTACATCAGAATAAACAAAATCGAACTCAGTTGGGTGACATAAATCTACATTAGATCCAACAGAATAAACAAAATCGTCGTCCTATGCTTGAGCAAACAGCAACTTGTTGGTTGATTTTTGAAACTTTACTTTCAATATCATCCTTTTGGCTTTAGGCGTTGCTTCAGATTTTATTAATCTAGCAACCTTTGTGTGTTGTAGTATTGAGTAGGAGATCAGACAGCGGAGTTTGAGTTTGTTGATTAAACTGTCCTTCGCTGACTCCATCCCTCCCATTTCAAAATCAATTCCAAAGAATCAAGATTCAATTGTCATTTTATATATTTAAACATAAATTAAATTATCATAAAAATTGAACATACCTCAACAGAGATCAAGTAACTTCATTAGGCTCGCATAGTTTCGGTCGGTCTCAGCAAATATTCGATATGCTGGTAGTTCAAAGATAAGAGATTCAGAGTATAAAACACAGTTAAAAACTACATATTCTTAAACGAAAATCAGAAAAAGTACAATACAAAACCTAAAGTACAACAAAAAACAAACGTATTCCTACATCTTCTTAAACTAAAATCATCACTTACATAATATTTTCAGAAATTCGAAAGGCCTTCGTTCAAGTCCCAGACTATACACTTACGAACAAGCCATACAAATTTAAACAAAGCCCACATACATAATAGGATTTTCCCTTATTTACAAATCAAAATTTCATAACAACTTACTGAATTTCCAGTGTTTACAAAGGCATAGAGAGCTACTAAGATCAAACAACTAAACAATAAACATTAACATACCTAGAATTACACAAACCTAATTTTGTGAAAAAAAAATGAAGTACATCAACCCAAAAAGAAAAGCATAAATAACACCAACAAAAAATAAAAAAGCATTATCACAACACACACAATTGCATAGTTGCACAGAACAAACCATCACAAACACATTATCTGTATAGAAGATTTCACACAGGATTTAGATAACAAATATCCATGAGTCTCAAACATAGCATTTCAAACGAAATCTAGTTATTAAATGAAAACTGATGATAAATTAAAAAAAAAAAAAAAAAAACAGATTTAGTGCAAATATCCTCATAGGAAAATCCAAAACCCTAATTTTTTTTAAATATGTAAAAACGTACCTTTCAAACGAAGACGGCGACGGCAGAGGAGGCGGTGGGCGACGACTGCAGGTAGGGAGGATGGGCGTCGGCCGCGGCCACGGCAAGGAGGTGGTGTGCGAACGGTCGCAGCGAGAGAAGGAGCACGAACGGCCGGAGAAGGGGGTGGCATAGACATAGAGAGAAGGGGGTGAGCATGTGGTCGGAAAATACGTGGAGTGGGGGAGAGGGAGAGGGAGGGGGAGAGACATAGAGAGAGGGAGGGAAAGAAAATACGCGTGAAATGAGAGAAAGTTACATTTATATTCGGAAATGGCGACGGAAATTTCGGTCGGCTTTGGCTCGATGCCGTTAGCGACGGAAATGGCGACGGATATTTCGGTCGGCTTTGGCTCGATGCCGTTAGCGACAGAAATGGCGACGGATATTTTGGTCGGCTTTGGCTCGATGCCGTTAGCGACGGAAATGGCGACGGATATTTCGGTCGGCTTTGGCTCGTTGCCGTTAGCGACGGATATGTTCCGTCGCCATTGAATTTTTATTACCAAATGCTAAATAATTAAATTATAAGTTAATAAGTTATTTGTTCAATAACAACATTACCAAATGATAAATAATTAAATTATAAGTTAATAACATAACCAAATGATAAATAATGAAATCTTATAAATTGTACAAAATAAAATAGCTAGGTTACATTAATTTAATATTCATCTTCATCTTCGTCTTCATTTTCATTATTTGCCACATCTTCCTCTTCCTCCTCATCTTCTTCATCCTCATCTTCTTCATCCTCCCTCTCGTCATGTTCATCCTCCTCCTCATGTCCACTATCGTTTTCAATAACAATCAATTGTGGATTTGCAGCCGTCAAGTCTACCGAAAGAATAAAATCTCCCGCAAACACTTCAGTTTGATTCTCTATTTGTTCCATTTGAAACGGAGGTTCATCTTCATCGTTGTTTTCCTTTTGGGGGACCTCCACCATTGACCTTGCCTTCACTTTGCAAACAGCGTGCCATTCTCTATTACGTTTTCCAGCTCCTGGATACGTGCAGTAGTAGACTTGAGATACCTGAGAGGCAAATACAAACGGATCATCCCCGCTATACTTCCTTTTCGAATTAACATCCACAAGCTTGTACTCCGGATGAATTTTGGTTCCTAAAGGGGATGTGTCAAACCAATGGCACTTGAACAACATTACGGTTTTCACTGGATATCCCGGATATTCAATTTCAACGACTTCGTGAAACACCCCAAAGTAATCACTTGCATCTGCATTGTAATTCGCACCCCTAAGACAAACACCACTGTTGTTAGTCGTTCTTGTTGATGCATACTCTGATGTATGAAACCTGTAGCCTTTCACAATATAGCCGTTGTAAGTCCTCACACGCCGTAGTGGTCCTTGGCTGAGATCCTGTAAGAACCGGCTCTGAAAATCGTGCGATTGTCCCTATACGTACAGTTAAAATTAACATTAATCAAAATAATTATTTGTTCACGTAAAATTCAATTAATGATACTCACATAACGTTGGAACCATCGGGCAAATTGACGTTGAAGACTAGTATCTATGTCTCTATCTGAGATGTTTTGATCTGCATGTCGTAGTTCTTGTGTATACATCCTAATAATTCACAACACAATTAAATGATAAATGACGCACGTTTAGTGCTATTTAATTAGATGATAAATATATGAAATACTTACTCAATGTAAGGCTGAACTTCATCACAATTCAATAACACGTACGTTTGTGCTATTTGAGCCTCTGTGTTTGTTGACCAATATCGTTCAGTGGCTTTTCCTATAGGTCGCCCCTTAGACTTGAATACAGAGAGCATGCCATCGACTTCTTGTTGCGTACCTCTACCATCGAAGTTACGTGGTTCATTCGTGATCCTCGTGTTGACATGGTCTTCAAAATAATATGAACAAAACATGCCAACCTCTTCATTCAAATACGCATTAACAATCGATGCTTCGACGTTTGCCTTTTGTTTAGCATTGCGCTTCAAGTTGTGGAGATACCTAAAATTATAATAGTTAACAAATTAAAATAAGGCTTCTTATACTAAAAACTAATTAAATGAGAGAAATAGAATTGTTCACCTCTCAAATGGGTACATCCACCTGTACTGCACTGGACCACAAATCCTAGCTTCATACGCTAAGTGAACAGGTAAGTGTTCCATCGAGTCAAAGAAGCTAGGTGGGAAAAAATGTTCCAACTTACACAAAATAACTGGAATGTCTCGTTCCAAACGATTCATATCATCAACCTTGATTGTTGTAGACGTTAAATCTCTAAAAAAAAGCCTTAATTCAGTGACAGCCCTCCACACATTCAGAGGAAGAAATTCTCGAAACGCAATAGGTATCAAGCGCTGCATAAAAACATGACAATCATGACTCTTCATCCCTGCAACTTTGCCTTTTGTTGTGTCTACGCATCGACTCATGTTTGACACGTAGCCGTCTGAAAATCTTAACTCTTTAATCCACCTACACAATTCCTGTTTTTGTGCCTTATCTAGTGTGTAGCAAGCCTTTGGATATTTACCTGTACGGGTATCCTGTTCCAACTCATCACGGCGACAGATAGTGTTCAACTCTTCCCTGGACTTTGGAGTATCTTTCGTCTTGCCTTCTGTGTTAATGATTGTGTGAAACACATTGTCAAACACATTCTTCTCAATGTGCATGACATCCAAATTGTGTCGGAGCAATAGTGAACTCCAATATGGCAAGTCCCAAAAAATACCCTTTTTCTACCAGTTACCTGGGATTCCTTTGTTGTGTTCTTCTACATCTTTCTCCGTAGTTTTTTTCAAACCCGTCCACTCAATCTCATGTAACAGACTTTGTCCTGTACGATTAATAAATGTTAGAATAAATGTAACCCAAAAAAACATGTTAAAATAAATGTATAAAATACCATTTCGAAGGGGCGGTCGATTGTTTGTGACTGTTCTATTCTTCGTGAAGTCCACCTTATTCCTTCGAAATGGATGATCTCGAGGTAAAAACCTTCGGTGATTATCGAACCATGAAACTTTTCTACTCTTCGGGAGACTGAAAGCTTCAGAATATTCCATACAATACAGACAAGCTTGCTTTCCGGCTGTACTCCACCCGGACAACATAGCATATGCAGGAAAGTCGCTAATGGTCCACAATAAAGCAGCACGCATCGTGAAGTTCTGTTTCCTAGAAACATCATACTTTTGGACTCCGTTATCCCATAGGAAGATCAAGTCATTAATAAGAGGCTGGAGATAAACATCAAGTTTATGCTTTGGATTCGACGGACCAGGCACTAATACAGTCAGAAACATTGTTTGAGGTTTCATGCACATCCATGGAGGTAGATTATACGGAGTCAGTATCACCGGCCACAAAGAATACTTCTTTCCATAACTCCCAAACGGTGCAAAACCATCAATACTCAAGCCTAATCTCACATTCCTCGGTTCACAAGCAAATCCTGGAAACACGTTATCAAGGTGTTTCCAGGCTTCAGAGTCGGACGGATGTCTCATATCCCCAGCCTCAGTATCTTCAGAATTTCTTGCATGCCACGTCATGTGTTGAGCTGTAGCACTAGATTGAAACAATCTCATTAAACGAGGAATGATAGGAAGATAATACATCCTCTTATGTGGCACTTTCTTTTTTGTCTTGCTCGATTGACCACCTGGTCCCTTCCGTCGTGGCTCTTTGTACCGGGGATGGCCACACATTCTACACATAAGAAGATCGCTATCGTCATCACCCCAGTATAACATGCAACCATTCACACAACAATCAATCTTCTCAACCGGCAAACCCATATTCTTCATCAGTTGTTTGCTCTGATGAAACGTCGTAGGTACTTTATTATCGACAGGACAAATCTCACTGCATAATTGTGTCATTTGCTCATATGCTCTGTTAGATAGCTTGTTCTCCGTCTTGATAGCCATAAGTCGAGCATTAAATGACAACTGAGAATGAGAATCACACCCTGGATACAAATCTTGATCGACTAATTTGAGCATCTCATAAAACTGAAATGCTTCATCCGTTGGTTCCTCCTCTATATTTGACGACATACCGGCTTCCATCACCATTGTTTGATACATATCGGGTTCTTCCACTCCAAACTCTTGATCATTACTGGTGCCGACATGCTCAACGTGTACTGGTTGTTCATAAATTGCAGTAGTGTAATAGTACAAGACTTGATCAAAATTATAAGGCCACCGTTGTTCGCCATGACTTGTCCAATTATAGTAATTATCAACGAACCCATTCATAACAACGTGGCATAAGACTTCATCAATGCTTTTAAATGATCTATTCTGACATTTCTTAGCATTACACGGACACCTAATACAATCCTCAGACATGTAATGTGGGTGTAGCTTTGCAAATTCAACAAATGACACGAGTTTATCATAAAATTCAACATTCACATTTCCTAAAACGAGCCTAGGAGTACAATACATCCACCGACGATCCGACAAATCCATCTGTTAATTAACAATTTGACCAAATTAAAATTACACACTAAAAATTAAACACTAAAAGTAAAAACTATATACATTTCATAAAAATTAAACACTAAAAGTTATAAAACTATATACATTTCATAAAAATTAAACACTAAAAGTTATAAAACTATATACATTTCATAAAAATTGTCACGTCCCATTTTTTTACAAAAGTAGATTTTACAGAAATACTTGAGAATTTAATTTCAAAACAAAGGGGCATGAACTGAAATTTTAACCTAAAGAAATGAGACTTACAAATTTATTTAACAATAAATTACTTGAATAACAGCGAAAGACTCAAAAGAACTTAAATTATCAATGTCTCACAATCTCATGAAAAGTTTAATACTTAAAATCAAATAACTCAATTAGTTTACTAAATTAATATTTATAGAATTGTCATCCACCGCTCCTCCGCCACCAGCTCCTTAACCTAAAATGTTAAAAATGAAGGGGTGAGTATGCAAGCACACTCAGTGGGGCCCAGCTATTCCAAACTAAATATTGAAAATAAACAGTCAAGTCATCAACGTAGAACGAACAAATAGCATTTATATATATACCTTGCCAACTTTAAATTAGACAATATACTTCGTCATCGAACACATATACTTTATCAACATTAAAGTAAACATATATACTTTGTCCACATATACTTTGCCAACATTAAAGTAAACACGTATACTTTGCCAACATTAAAGTAAACACATATACTTTGCCCATATATACTTTGTCAATGTTAAAGTAAACACATATACTTTGCCCATATATACTTTGCCAACATTAAAGTAAACATATATACTTTGCCCATATATACTTTGCCATTGAGCACAGCGGGTTGAACCCGAGGACCCGTCGATCCTGGACCCTCGTCAGGATCCCTGGCTATTAGAAACTTTGTCAATCGAATTGCATGCGTACATTAACTTTGCCAATCGAATCGCATGCACACATTAACTTTGCCAATCGAATCACATACACACATTAACTTTGACAATCGAATCACATGCACAATTTAACTTTGTCAATCGAATCGCATGCACACATTAACTTTGATAATTGAATAGAATGTACACATTTAATTCATGTAAATCACTCAAAAGTCTATTTAAAACATTTAATAAAGAATAACAAATGTGTCTCTACCAACCACCGTAGATATAAACCCCACCTCATATGTCGATAGAAAATATGCAATGCAATCCTATTACTGATGTGTCTCGTTTACCGCGTCTCCTACAAAATAATTTAATAACCATTCTTAAAATTATTACTCGTACGGGGTATATATAATACACCTTAAAATCTTTTAAACTAAAAGTATAATATTTTATACATATAACTATATAAGTGATCTAACATTATATTAAAAGTACAAAATATAAATTAGTATTTTTAAAGGCTTCGATCTTTTGAAAACAACTAATTACAGAAGACGAATTAGTATTAGAATTTATTTTTTGTCAAAACTATAATCTAGCTATTAAAATTGGAAAAAGTTATTAAAAACAATTGCTCTCAACATACATATAATGGTATATAACTAAAATAATTTTTATTTAATTAAAAGTACTGACATTATCGAAATTATGTCCTGATAAAGGAAAACATTTGATTGAAAAAGAGCACATGAGTTCTACGGGCGAAAATATTAATTAAAATAGGGTGAAGGATTAGTTATAGTGATTGTGTTAATTCATACTATAAAAATAATTGCAGAAGAAATGAATAAGAAGATACTTACAATATTTGATCTAAACTGTGAAGGAAAGAAATGATGTGGGTTGTGTGAATACCGGATAAAAGAGAAAAATATTTTGTGCACGGTGTTTTTCTGAAATTTTGACCGATAATAAGAAAGGAATTGAGGGAGATAGATTTTGGTTGAGAAAAATTAGGTATTATTGGCTGCTAGAAATTCTCCTATTTGACCGAGAAAACTTGAGAATTGGATTTTCTGAATAATTATATTTTAAATATACTTTATATTTATATATAAGAGAATCTATTTTATTAAATATATATATATACGTGTCTATAAATCTATTTAAATCACACAATTGAATCTAAAACATCTCTCCAATAATATATATATCTATTTAAATCACAAAATTGAATCTAAAACATCTCTCCAATAATATATATATTTTCGGGATGTTACATCCTTTCCTCCTTAAAATATTTTCGTCCTCGAAAATAATAATCATAACATAGTCTTATCTCGTAACATGGAATGAAATGTGAAATGTACGTACCTTATAGAGCTGGAGCGGGAGGCGGTGATGGACGACCTTTAATTTTAAAAATATATATTCTCGTTAAACAAAGTTTTTTAAATAATTTTGACTCAATTATTTTTATTTTAACAAGTCTACAAGAACGTAAACCCGCTCTGATACCATCTGTCACGTCCCATTTTTTTACAAAAGTAGATTTTACAGAAATACTTGAGAATTTAATTTCAAAACAAAGGGGCATGAACTGAAATTTTAACCTAAAGAAATGAGACTTACAAATTTATTTAACAATAAATTACTTGAATAACAGCGAAAGACTCAAAAGAACTTAAATTATCAATGTCTCACAATCTCATGAAAAGTTTAATACTTAAAATCAAATAACTCAATTAGTTTACTAAATTAATATTTATAGAATTGTCATCCACCGCTCCTCCGCCACCAACTCCTTAACCTAAAATGTTAAAAATGAAGGGGTGAGTATGCAAGCACACTCAGTGGGGCCCAGCTATTCCAAACTAAATATTGAAAATAAACAGTCAAGTCATCAACGTAGAACGAACAAATAGCATTTATATATATACCTTGCCAACTTTAAATTAGACAATATACTTCGTCATCGAACACATATACTTTATCAACATTAAAGTAAACATATATACTTTGTCCACATATACTTTGCCAACATTAAAGTAAACACGTATACTTTGCCAACATTAAAGTAAACACATATACTTTGCCCATATATACTTTGTCAATGTTAAAGTAAACACATATACTTTGCCCATATATACTTTGTCAACATTAAAGTAAACATATATACTTTGCCCATATATACTTTGCCATTGAGCACAGCGGGTTGAACCCGAGGACCCGTCGATCCTGGACCCTCGTCAGGATCCCTGGCTATTAGAAACTTTGTCAATCGAATTGCATGCGTACATTAACTTTGCCAATCGAATCGCATGCACACATTAACTTTGCCAATCGAATCACATACACACATTAACTTTGACAATCGAATCACATGCACAATTTAACTTTGTCAATCGAATCGCATGCACACATTAACTTTGATAATTGAATAGAATGTACACATTTAATTCATGTAAATCACTCAAAAGTCTATTTAAAACATTTAATAAAGAATAACAAATGTGTCTCTACCAACCACCGTAGATATAAACCCCACCTCATATGTCGATAGAAAATATGCAATGCAATCCTATTACTGATGTGTCTCGTTTACCGCGTCTCCTACAAAATAATTTAATAACCATTCTTAAAATTATTACTCGTACGGGGTATATATAATACACCTTAAAATCTTTTAAACTAAAAGTATAATATTTTATACATATAACTATATAAGTGATCTAACATTATATTAAAAGTACAAAATATAAATTAGTATTTTTAAAGGCTTCGATCTTTTGAAAACAACTAATTACAGAAGACGAATTAGTATTAGAATTTATTTTTTGTCAAAACTATAATCTAGCTATTAAAATTGGAAAAAGTTATTAAAAACAATTGCTCTCAACATACATATAATGGTATATAACTAAAATAATTTTTATTTAATTAAAAGTACTGACATTATCGAAATTATGTCCTGATAAAGGAAAACATTTGATTGAAAAAGAGCACATGAGTTCTACGGGCGAAAATATTAATTAAAATAGGGTGAAGGATTAGTTATAGTGATTGTGTTAATTCATACTATAAAAATAATTGCAGAAGAAATGAATAAGAAGATACTTACAATATTTGATCTAAACTGTGAAGGAAAGAAATGATGTGGGTTGTGTGAATACCGGATAAAAGAGAAAAATATTTTGTGCACGGTGTTTTTCTGAAATTTTGACCGATAATAAGAAAGGAATTGAGGGAGATAGATTTTGGTTGAGAAAAATTAGGTATTATTGGCTGCTAGAAATTCTCCTATTTGACCGAGAAAACTTGAGAATTGGATTTTCTGAATAATTATATTTTAAATATACTTTATATTTATATATAAGAGAATCTATTTTATTAAATATATATATATACGTGTCTATAAATCTATTTAAATCACACAATTGAATCTAAAACATCTCTCCAATAATATATATATCTATTTAAATCACAAAATTGAATCTAAAACATCTCTCCAATAATATATATATTTTCGGGATGTTACATCCTTTCCTCCTTAAAATATTTTCGTCCTCGAAAATAATAATCATAACATAGTCTTATCTCGTAACATGGAATGAAATGTGAAATGTACGTACCTTATAGAGCTGGAGCGGGAGGCGGTGATGGACGACCTTTAATTTTAAAAATATATATTCTCGTTAAACAAAGTTTTTTAAATAATTTTGACTCAATTATTTTTATTTTAACAAGTCTACAAGAACGTAAACCCGCTCTGATACCATCTGTCACGTCCCATTTTTTTACAAAAGTAGATTTTACAGAAATACTTGAGAATTTAATTTCAAAACAAAGGGGCATGAACTGAAATTTTAACCTAAAGAAATGAGACTTACAAATTTATTTAACAATAAATTACTTGAATAACAGCGAAAGACTCAAAAGAACTTAAATTATCAATGTCTCACAATCTCATGAAAAGTTTAATACTTAAAATCAAATAACTCAATTAGTTTACTAAATTAATATTTATAGAATTGTCATCCACCGCTCCTCCGCCACCAACTCCTTAACCTAAAATGTTAAAAATGAAGGGGTGAGTATGCAAGCACACTCAGTGGGGCCCAGCTATTCCAAACTAAATATTGAAAATAAACAGTCAAGTCATCAACGTAGAACGAACAAATAGCATTTATATATATACCTTGCCAACTTTAAATTAGACAATATACTTCGTCATCGAACACATATACTTTATCAACATTAAAGTAAACATATATACTTTGTCCACATATACTTTGCCAACATTAAAGTAAACACGTATACTTTGCCAACATTAAAGTAAACACATATACTTTGCCCATATATACTTTGTCAATGTTAAAGTAAACACATATACTTTGCCCATATATACTTTGTCAACATTAAAGTAAACATATATACTTTGCCCATATATACTTTGCCATTGAGCACAGCGGGTTGAACCCGAGGACCCGTCGATCCTGGACCCTCGTCAGGATCCCTGGCTATTAGAAACTTTGTCAATCGAATTGCATGCGTACATTAACTTTGCCAATCGAATCGCATGCACACATTAACTTTGCCAATCGAATCACATACACACATTAACTTTGACAATCGAATCACATGCACAATTTAACTTTGTCAATCGAATCGCATGCACACATTAACTTTGATAATTGAATAGAATGTACACATTTAATTCATGTAAATCACTCAAAAGTCTATTTAAAACATTTAATAAAGAATAACAAATGTGTCTCTACCAACCACCGTAGATATAAACCCCACCTCATATGTCGATAGAAAATATGCAATGCAATCCTATTACTGATGTGTCTCGTTTACCGCGTCTCCTACAAAATAATTTAATAACCATTCTTAAAATTATTACTCGTACGGGGTATATATAATACACCTTAAAATCTTTTAAACTAAAAGTATAATATTTTATACATATAACTATATAAGTGATCTAACATTATATTAAAAGTAAAAAATATAAATTAGTATTTTTAAAGGCTTCGATCTTTTGAAAACAACTAATTACAGAAGACGAATTAGTATTAGAATTTATTTTTTGTCAAAACTATAATCTAGCTATTAAAATTGGAAAAAGTTATTAAAAACAATTGCTCTCAACATACATATAATGGTATATAACTAAAATAATTTTTATTTAATTAAAAGTACTGACATTATCGAAATTATGTCCTGATAAAGGAAAACATTTGATTGAAAAAGAGCACATGAGTTCTACGGGCGAAAATATTAATTAAAATAGGGTGAAGGATTAGTTATAGTGATTGTGTTAATTCATACTATAAAAATAATTGTAGAAGAAATGAATAAGAAGATACTTACAATATTTGATCTAAACTGTGAAGGAAAGAAATGATGTGGGTTGTGTGAATACCGGATAAAAGAGAAAAATATTTTGTGCACGGTGTTTTTCTGAAATTTTGACCGATAATAAGAAAGGAATTGAGGGAGATAGATTTTGGTTGAGAAAAATTAGGTATTATTGGCTGCTAGAAATTCTCCTATTTGACCGAGAAAACTTGAGAATTGGATTTTCTGAATAATTATATTTTAAATATACTTTATATTTATATATAAGAGAATCTATTTTATTAAATATATATATATACGTGTCTATAAATCTATTTAAATCACACAATTGAATCTAAAACATCTCTCCAATAATATATATATCTATTTAAATCACAAAATTGAATCTAAAACATCTCTCCAATAATATATATATTTTCGGGATGTTACAAAAATTAATTGCAGTAAAACTATGTACACTTAATAGAAAAACATACCTTAAATTTTCGCTCCAATCCAAATTTTTCCCTTAACTTTTTGCTCCACTCCAAAATTTTCGCTTGTTTTGAGGTTCTGGATCATTTTTCAATACTACATGCCGACGGATATGTCAGTCCGTCGGTATATCGCGCGCCTAAATTCCGTCGGTATTGTCAATACCGACGGATAATTTCAGTCGGTACCAACGATTTCAAATGTATGTCAAATCAGTCAGATTCCGTTGAACAAATTTCAGTCAGTATTTACATTGCCGACGGAAATTATCCGTCGGCATTGAACATGTGTCTATACCGACGGAAAGACTTTCCAACGGTAAAAGACGCGTATAAAAAAAATAAAAATTACAGAAAAATATATACACACTCAAAACAACCTACTTCTTAACAAACATCAAAAAACAAAAAAAATACAGAAACTCATGTCTTCATCTTCCACATTCATGAAAATTGTGGTATGCCATTGTGGAAAAGAAGCTCGTGTGTGCATTTCGAAGCAAGAAAAAAGCAGAGGTAGACTATTTTATACTTGCCCAGAGTCACTAAGTGGTCTTGGATGCTCCTTTTTTGTTTGGGCCGATGAACACGAAATCCACGGACAAGAAACGTGTTCACACGGAATGTTTCCGGGCATGGTGAGGAGAATTGACTCACTTTTGCTTGAAAATCAAGAGCTCAACAACAAGCTGAATAATGCAAAAGTAGTTGGTGAAATCTATAAGGATTCATTTGACCACCTAACATCAGAAGTAGAATTTTAAGCTGGACAAGTTCAAGAGCTAAAGAAGCAGAGGAACTTTCTTATCATGGCCATAATATTATGTGTTCTACCCTATATGTTCAAATTTATAGGCTGGATGTAATCCTAAGTTTATGTCTCTAATATGTATTGCTAAATTTATGCCTCTAATATGTATTGCTAAGTTTATATAATGCTAAGTGTATTCATGTAATATAACCACAACAACAGCCTTTCTTCAAGGCAATTTTCAATGAAAATGTTGTTTATCTATCACATAGAGTCTCCCATCACATTCACATTCACATAAACACAAACATGAAAAAACAGAGTACATTCAAACATAAATGAAGATCCAATACAGATAACATCCAAAATCACACATAAAACATAACTAAAATTAATATACACATTCTTAACACATAAAACACACATAACTAAAATTAAACAACTAATACTTAAACATAAAAGTAAATAGTTCAACAATAATGCAGATAAAAATAAATAGTTCTCCGAGACATAAAAGTAAATAGTTCTACGAGACATAAAAGTAAATAGTTCTACGAGACATAAACATAAAATTGTTCAACAGAAATAAAAAATAAATTGTTCAGAGACACTCATTCACCGTCGGCGCCACCACCGAATTGCTGACCCATGATGTCATCATCCTGCTGCATGGTCGGGACATAGGCTGAGTGGGCTGGGGGGCCTGAGGGGGCTGGGGGAACAGACACGTTCACGTTGCCCGTCGGTGGAGGAGCTTGCATGGTTCTCTGATAAACCTCCTCGATCCTCTCGTCCGACCACCCCATCTCTCGACCCATATTCACATGCATCACATGCATGTAATGGTTGAATTGTGTCATCGTCACATCAGGAGTTGGGGCGGAAGATACGGAACCCTGCGATGCCGCCTGGGACGGACCAGCGCCGGACCTGACATCAGCGCTCATACGACCAAGGCCCAGAACTCGTCCGCGGGTGGTGGGGGCAACTTCCAAATAAGCCCGGTCCACCTCCTCGACTGTAGGGGCACCGCTGGTTCCGGCTTGAGTAGGGTCGACTTGAGTTCCGATCTCAGCCATCCTCCGGTTCATCTCCAACTACATAATTAATAATTTTAAATTAATAGAATAAATTAAAAAAAAATGTATTTAATTAAACAATTTTATTACTTACGTGGAGGTTAGTTGTGCGCCCGTATGTGGATTGTTGTGTATCAGCATTAAACGGATGAGCAATGCTCATCCGGTCCAAGTGAGTGGGTATTCGCCCCGTATCCCGTTCCTAATAATTAAATTTATGTATTATATATATTAAATATATAATTAAATTTATTGAAATTAATTAAAAAATTAATAAACAATTACAATGACCATCAACTGCTCAAGGATGGACCGGGCTCCAGTCCGATGCCTGGACATCCCACCCCAACGTCGAATCTCCGGTTGGCCTTAGCAATCTCACACTTCTTGATGTACGCAGGATCCAGCCACTCCCTCGTCAATGAATACCACAACACAACATCATTATCATCCTTACCCAAGCTCTGCGTCGTCCCATCGCTCTGCCATGCCATTCTCCATTCGTACATTAAATCCTTATACCGCTCTTGCGCCGATTTACTGAAATACTTGAACATAGCCTGGTCTGAGTACATATTCCGATCCCAAGTGGCTTGTTTCTGCACATATAATAAATTGTTTATTATTGAACAAATAAACAAACATTAATTAAATAATTAAGTAATTAATTACTACCTGAAATTCCTCGAAGTACGCCAATTTTTTTTTGTTTTGGGACCTTCGACCAGGTAATTGCACCCGCAGAGATCGGTAAAGAGCCAAAAGCAATCGTGCATGCCCTGGAGACCTCGTTACCAGGTAACAATATGTGACATTAATTAACAAACAAAACACATTATAAATTAAAACGAATGCGAAATTAATTAATTATTAATTATTAAACAATAAAAGTATTTAATTACTTACACTCCTCCACTTGTAACCCAAACGCGCTCCCGGCCATCCCGAGCAGGAACAGCAGGATGGTCCCGGACAGACGAATGAGACGACGGGTGATCAGGCGACGGGTGTGGAATGGATGGCGGAGGCGACGATAATGGTGTTCGTGGCAGTATAGGCGCCGGCGCCTCGGGTCTAAGTTTGGATCGACTCTTCCTCGATCGGCTACGTGACCCGAAGGCCCCGTGAGATCCCGAGCCACCAGAGGCACCAACACCATTTCCAGTCATCTATTTAATTTAAACATTTAAATTAATAAATTATATATATAATACTAATTAATTAATAATAAATTTCTTAATTTAATAAAAAATAATAATCTAATAAATTAAAATTTAATCCCTAAATAATAACCTATTTTAATCAATAATAACCTATTTTAATAAATAATTTTTTATTCAATCAACAATACCTAATTTAATCAATAATAACCTATTTTAATAAATAATTTCCTATTTTATTCAACAATAACTAATTTCCTATTTTATTCAACAATAACTAATTTATTCAATAATTTCCAATTTTAATTAACAATTTTCTATTTTAATTAACAATCTATAACCTAATAAATTTAGTAACAATTTTTTCTAACTTTAAAATAACAATTTCCTAATATAATTAACAAAGCCCCTAATTTAATCAATAATTTCATAATTAGTAAATCAACAATATTAATCTAGCTAATTATAACGTACAATGTCATAATTTAATTATGTAATTAACTCCACTCCAACGTATATGCAAATTAAACAATAATATCAACTATATATATAACATCAATTATGCAAAACATGCAATATCGATCTTAACAAATCACATCAATTTATTATAAATAACTATATACATCAACTAGTTATATATAGGCAATTATCCACTTACAATATCAACTAATTAATTAGATATATCAACTACATACATTCAAAATAATTAACTATATACATCAACTACAAACAATTTCATATTAATCTATATAACAAATTAAATTAACACATGCAATTTAATTCATAATTATAGGCAATACAATATAACTTAAAAATTAATTACTAACAAATTAAGAAAGCGTACCGTATAGATTTTCTAATCGAGTCGAGAGATCACCTCGGCAGAGCCTCTTCTTCGCGCGATGAAGACGGGAGATAGAAACAGGGAGGAGGGATCGAGGAGGGAGGAGGCAGGGGGGACTTTCTTTCTCTCGAAAGAGGAAGCAGTAATCTGTTCTTCAGTTTATATACAAAAAAAAATTGCCTTTACCGACGGAAATTTCCGTCGGTAATGACCACATTTAATTTTGGAAGTCGATCAAGAGGCGGTTAGTTAATGCGGGTCGGTTACCGACGGACATTTTCGTCGGTAAGGGCTAATTTAAATATATCCGCGCCCGTTTAAAATTATCACGCGAGGGCCCAATAATATGGCGCGGTTACCGACGAAAATTTACAATACCGACTGAAAAATCCGTCGGCCGGTGACCCAAAAACGACACCGTGTAGAGAGTTCTGAGTGTCCGTCGGCATTCCGTCGGGAAAGCCGACGGAAATTGAATTCCGTCGGCAGAGTCTTCTGACTTTGAATTCCGTCGGGAATCCGTCGGTACAGCCGTCGGAAAGGTAATCCGTCGGTATACGTCCGTCGGCATAAACCGGTTAGTATTTTTCTGAGCAAGAATCGCCCTAATTATTACGTCTTTAGGGTGCAACTTAGTACTCGGGGATTAGGCGAAAAAATGAGAAATTTCATGGATACAGCAGATTGACATGGAGGTGAACATTAGATATGCACATTACCGTATGCATGCATATCGTATAGTGCATTTCACATATGCACATATGTAAAATGCATGTACCCCGTTTTTCGTGCATATTAATATGAATATCCATGTATGAACCTTTTTCTAAGCTTATAAACTCATAATTTTATTATGACCCATTTCTACATACCAAAATTCATTTCACTGTTCATATTAAACTTCATAATCTATTTCCATATATATATGCATATTTAAATAACCGGGAACTGCATCCACTATGGTACGCTTATTTAGTCTTTTTATGATTTAATTGTGTTATGAGTTTTGTGTAATTTAATTCTGGATCATAAAATGCAGAATTATTAAGATCATAAAAGTTTGCTAATTAATTCGAATTGCCTTATTTTCAGGAATATTTGAATTAAGCAGGGTGATAGATTTTTGCGTTTTTCAAGACTATGCATTTATAAAATTGATTTGATGTTAATCTGTCTAATATTAATTAATTTGAAATTATTTAAATGGGAAAAGGGCAACTTTGTCTTTTTAAGTGCCAATTTGACTCTATTGGATCTATTAGATAAAAGTCTTAGTGAAATGACCTTATTATGAATTTACCCTTAATTATAAGTATTAATTAGTTAGATAATTAATTGTGTTTAAATTTTAAAATAAGTGAAAAATATTAATTGGAGTACCATAATTCAAATTTATCATTAACCACAACCATGCATAGTTCTGGACTGTAAGACCCGATTACACGGAATGTTAAAATATTTTTTTTATTAAAATTTAATATACAAAAAGTTAAATATTGATGTATGTAATTTTATTTATTTTATTGTAAAATAATAAAATAATTGAAAAAAATATTAAAAAAATAGTAATTAATATAAAATAGAATTAGAAGTGAGAGAAAATAAAAAATAATTAAAATTATATAATTAAAGAAATTTCAAGATTGATTTTTTTTTTTAAGTCACGTAGAAATTCATAATTAGTTAAAAAAGATAAATAAGAGAGAGAGAAAAAAATTGAAGAATCAATAGACTCGAAAATAAGGAAAATGAGAATTTCTGGAATTTTTTTTTTTTAAGAATTCTGTAAAATGAAAACAATGATAAAAATATTGTAGCAAACGAACAAATACAGAACAGTTGAAATGAGAAAAGAAGAAACAATCGATCAATGACAATGAAATGAAAATGAGTAGAAATGACTCTTATATAGAAGTGAATGAGGTTGCGGAATTCAGTTTCATTTAAATTTTAATATTTAAATTTTGAATATTCAAAAGTAAAGTTCTGTTTTATTTAAAATTTAATATTCAAAAGATGAGATTAAAAAATGTACGGTTAAGATTAATTATTAAGATTAATAAATAAAATTAACAAATGTGAAATTAATAAGAAAAAAGAGATTTTGAAATAGAGTGATTTGAGAAAAAATAGACTGAAATAGACCAATCATTTTGTGACATGTGGCACTTAAAATGTTTGCAAATAATTAATATAAAATAGAATTAGAAGTGAGAGAAAATAAAAAATAATTTAAAATAATTAAAATTATATAATTAAAGAAATTTCAAGATTGATTTTTTTTTTTAGAAGTGACGTAGAAATTCAGAATTAGTTAAAATAGATAAATAAGCTAGAGAGAGGAAACAGAAAATAACAAATTTATAAATAAATGTAAAGGAGATGCGTATTTAAAATTAAGAAATTTTAAAAATACATCATCTGTATAGAACAATGAAATGAGAAAAGAAAAAACAACCTATAAATGAAAATAAATAGACTCTTATATTAGGGGAAAAAACAATATAAGACAAACCACCCCTAGTTTTTGTGATTCAAGCTAAATTTTTTAAATGATACAATTAAAGACAAAATGATACCTAATTGTACCAATTTACTCTTATCTTACCATTAATTTCGATTTTTCAAATCATTAAATTAATTAATGTCAAATATGCAAAGTCAAACCTCTTAAATTTTAAAAAGCTAAGAGATTATCCCTAGATTATAGCTCAATTTTCAATTCAAATTACTTTCCTAAAATTTGATATCATGCTTTTTGTTGGGAATAAAATGAAATATGTTTTGACTTAATACCAAAACCCCCTGAGACATGCCTAAGTCAAGATGATCATGTTCTAAGAATGTTAGAACATATAGAATAAGACTAGATGAGAAGCTGAAATGTTAGGCAACTCTTAGTTGAATAGATGTACAATTTGAGGGGGAACATATGCTTTGAAGTCTATCAAGAACAAGTCCCCTCAAGGCTCAAATTCTGGAATAATTATCAAGTGCTTTGAAGGACAAGTATGCTGATCAGGAGAGATGTCCAGAAGAGTTGTCTCAGCACAATTAAACAAGAACAAGTGTTCTGAAGCTTAAGATCAACTATGCTGAAGAGTTCAAAACAACTACACCCTAAAGATCTTCAAGGAGTCATGCTAAGATCACATCCAAAAGAAGCAAAGGGAAGAGCCAAGTCATCTGAAAAGAGCAAGCCAACTATGCTGATAAGCAAGTCTGCTGATAGTGATAAGGAGAGTTGTCTACTGATAAGGAATGTTGTCCTTATCATAGAACCAACCTTCAGAAGTCATGTCCATGTTTGAACAAGTGAATCTTAAAGTCAGACATTGGGAAGAGTGCTGCAGAATGAAGACAAAGTCTATACAGCCGTTTATTTCCCAAATGAGGACATGTCACTATCAAGAATCTGTCTTCTAAGTTGAAGAACTAAAAGAAGACATTTATGGACATTTGGGGCTGCCTCTCCAACGGGCAAATCCTTCATCTGTCTATAAATACAGAAGTGTGAAGACCATTTGAAAGCATCCATTATCTATCCAACTATCCTACAAGCAAGAGTGTTTTCAAGCTTTCAAAGAGACTACCTTAGTCTACAAACACTTCATCTAAGTTGAATCCATTGTATATTCATACAAAGCTTAGAGAGATATCCTAATCCTTATACACTGATCTTCATTGTAAAGGATATCTCATTAGTTGGAACCTTACTTCAATCCTTACCCCTTTCAAGTGAGAAAGTGAGAAGGTTGTAGTAGTAGAAGTGGTAGGAGCTGACTGTTGAGAGAAGAACAGTTCAGTTCTGAGTTGAGAAGAGGGTACTAGGACTCTAGACATCTTAGGGATCAATTCACCAAGGAGTGGTGTTCTTGATCAAGTGCACCTTGGCACTATAAAACAAGTTAATTCCAAGAGTGAAGGAATTATCCTGTTAAATCAGGGAAAGTGGATGTAGGAGCTTGAGTCTCTGAACCACTATAAACTCTTGTGTTGATTTGCTTTCAAGTACATTCTTACATTCAACACTGCACACAAAACTGATCTTTCAAAGGATAAACATTCAAAGACTGTGCAAAACCAATTTGGACAAGTTCCCTGAAACTGGACTGTATTGATTGACTAAGTGATTTCAGAAATTAAAAGGAGTTTAAACTAAAGGGCCAACCACTAATTCCGCACATACAACTCCCTTAGATAGTTATTCAACTAAGTACTCAATAATACTTAGTAGTTTGATTATCTATAAAGAGTTAATCATCTTCAGCAGAGTTGTCTAAGACAACATTGCTGATCTCTGGTTTGATCAAATTTGAAAAGAAATTGCATACAAGTGTATTCCCCCCCCCCCCATACACTTGTTATATACTCCTTTCAGGACCAACAAGTGGTATCAGAGCAGGGGTTCAAAGACCACTGCTTCTGAAAAGCCATCTTGGTTTTCAAGGCTAGAAGCAATAAGGCTCTTTCTAGCCTATGCAGCCCAAAGAGGTTCAAAGTGTACCAAATGGATGTCAAGAGTGCCTTTTCTGAATGGAGTCTTGAAAGAGGAAGTCTATGTGGAGCAACCACCTGGTTTTGAGGTTGGAAATCAAGTTTACAGACTAAAGAAGGCTCTATATGGACTCAAGCAAGCCCCTAGGGCTTGGTATGATACACTGTCACAATTCCTCTTGGATCATGGATTCATCAAGGGAACTGAGGACAGAACACTCTTCAGAATCACTGAAGGAGAGGACATCCTGCTTGTCCAAATTTATGTGGATGACATAATCTTTGGATCCCCCAATGAGAAGCTGTGTGAGAAGTTCTCAAAGCTTATGCAAAGCAAGTTTGAGATGTCCATGATGGGGTTGATGAACTTCTTTTTGGGACTTCAAGTCAAGCAATCTAAAGAAGGGATTTTCATCAACCAAGCTAAGTACACCAGAGAAATGATCAAAAAGTTTGGGTGTGCAACTAGCAAGCTAGTAAGAATCCCAATGAACACAAATTGGAAGATGGATCCTGATGAGAGTGGTGTCCCAACCAACTCTACTGAGTATAGAGGAATCATTGGTTCACTCCTCTATCTCACAGCCAGCAGACCTGACATCACCTTTGCAGTAGGTGTTTGTGCAAGGTTTCAAGCCAATCCTAAGAAAAGCCATCTTGAGGCTGCAAAGAGGATTTTGAGGTATCTCAAAGGCACTGAGAATCTAGGCCTTTGGTACCCTGTTGATGACAACATTGAGTTAACTGGCTACTCAGATGCTGATTATGGAGGATGTAGAATTGACATAAAGTCCACTTCAGGGACTTGTCAATTCTTGGGCAACAAACTCATTTCATGGGTCTCCAAAAAGCAGAACACAGTGGCTACTTCCACCACTGAAGCTGAATATGTTGCAGCTGGAAGTTGTTGTGCTCAAATCCTTTGGTTGAGACAACAACTAAGAGACTACAATGTCAACTCTACTGAAGTGCCTATATTCTGTGACTACAATAGTGCTATTGCAATATCACAAAATCCAGTTTTGCACACAAGATGCAAACATGTGGACATCAAGCATCACTTCATTAGAGATCATGTGGAGAAGAAGGACATAAAATTGGTGAAAATTCACACAGATCACCAAAAAGCTGATATATTGACAAAGCCACTTGCAGAGGCAAGATTCCTAGAGCTATCAGCAGAATTGAGATTACTTGATCCAGGGAAGTTGGACAAGTAAATTCATTGGAGTTAATGGGAGTAAGCCTTGATCCTTGCTCGCATCGAATGTACATATCTCGTCATGCTCGCTTCGATGAAACCCTCTTCCCCTTTGCTGGTCATCGTCCTTGCTCGGATACTTCCTCTCTTGATGTATCTGTCTTTGACAACTCTCCCTCTGACCCATCCTCGCCCTCTCTGCCTGGTCGCCCAGATGCTCACTAAGTAGATTCTAGAAGAAGAGTAGTTATATTTTTATTTGACTAATAACTAATAGTTGTTAGATGGAAGACTCTAGAATGTGAGCCTCCTATATATATATTGTACAAACTACACAATGCAAAGTTAAGTTGAATATACACAAATTTAACATGATATATGACATTTTATAAAATAAATTCCATTTTTTCTATTTACATACTTTTTTAAAAAAATTAAATGCTGCGAGATTTATTTAAATGAATACGAGATTTCATTTTAGTCTTAATTAACCTAAGTTAGTTATTAATTAAATTAGTAATTAAGATACATGTCATTCATCTAAACTATGTAATAGAAGACATAAGACGTAACAGAAGATCCCGTATGATTTGTTATAAGAGTGTCCACATTGGTGGAGAAGTTATAACTCCCCTCTCTCCTCCACCTCACTGCCATATCATCATTCTTCCATTAATAACTCAATCCCACTAACTCCTACAACCATTCCAAAAGTTATAACTCACATTTGTGGGACCCACTATTCAATCACATTTCTTTTTAATTCTTTATTTTTCATTTAATGAATATACGTAAAATTCAATATGTGTAAAAAAAATTAATATGGAGTATATGAATATATTAAAATTATTTAGTTAATTATTTTAGGGTATCAATTAATATATTTTACAAATTGAAATAAATATTTAATACTAACTCATTTCATTAACTAATAAAGATTATTATTATTTTGATCAAGTGAAAATAGAGTACAACATATTCAACATTAAGAAAACAATTCAACTAAATTAATTAAAAACTTAAATGTTTTGAAACGACAAATAAACGCATTATATCAATTATTGTCAGATCGAGCCCAAATATGTTCCACTAAGTCGGCACGAAGTTGGTGATGAACTTGATTGTTACGTAGCTCGGTGTTTCTTTGGAGATAATCCCTAAATTCTGGATTAGCGCCTTGTATCGGTTGTGTGGGCTCGTCGCCTTCATCGTTGCTCCAATTTGTAACCATGTCTCCTTCGTCTTCAACGATCATATTATGCAAAATAACACAAGTTAACATTATGAGCTTCAACTTTTTCCTATACCAAAAATGACCGGGCCCCCTAACAATTGCCCAACGTGCTTGGAGCACACCAAATGCTCATTCGACATCCTTTCTCGCAGATTCTTGTCTTTCCTTAAATAATTTTCTCTTAGGATCTAGTGGCGTAGGAAAAGCCTTAACGAAAGTTGACCATTCCGGATAGATACCATCTGTCAGATAGTAACCTTTTGTATATTGTGTTCCATTCACAGTAAAATTAACTTCTGGTGCAGTGCCTTGCAAGACGTTGTTGAATAGAGGAGACTCATTCAAAACATTGATATCGTTGCGCGATCCCGCGACTCCAAAAAATGCATGACATATCCATAAGTCTTGAGACGCGACTGCTTCAAGGATGATTGTAGGTGACCCATTACCTCTTGTAAATTGACCTTTCCAAGCAATGGGACAATTTCGCCACACCCAGTGCATGCAGTCAAGACTTTCTAACATGCCTGGAAAGCCATGTCTCAACTCGTGCATTTGGAGAAGACGTTGAGTGTCATTGTGATTCGGCCTTCTCAAGTAGCGATCACCAAATGCTGCAACCACAGTTTCACAAAAATTGAAAAGACATTTTATAACTGTTGATTCACCCATTCGTAGGTACTCGTCAAGATTGTCAGCAGGAACTCCATAAGCCAGTTACCGAATCGCTGCAGTGCACTTTTGTAGTGGTGACAACCCTTGTCTTCTGGCGGCATCGGGTATTTGTTGAAAAAAAAAGAGATCGATTCTCAAGCTCATTCACAATACGAATGAATAATTCCCTTCGCATGCGAAATCTTCTTCGGAAGATGTGATCAGGATACACCGGACTTGGAGAGAAATAATCATTGAAAAGCCTAACATGTCCCTCTTCACGGTTTCTCTCAATGAATATTCTGGTTCGTTGACTGTGCACATCGTCTTCCAAATGTTGAAGAATCGTTAACATCATTTGTTCACCAGGTGAACCGGGTTGGTCATCGGATTCATCGGATTGGCTGGAACTCGTGGGATATTGAGACATTTTAAGTAAATATATTTGAGAGGTTATTCTTCAAATGTAGGATGTGAAGAACCTCACAACATAAGCCACGCATATATACACCTACTACCTTGTAACGACTAGTTTTATAACGGCTAGTTTCTAACGGCTATTTTCTAACGGCTAGTTACAAAAATTGAAATACAACTGAAAATAAATAAATCGAACTACAAATAAATGCCTAATTACAACAAAGCAAAAGCTGCAAATTACATATTTAATTATCAGTGCCGAATTTTTGCCATATATGCTCAATCAAGTCGTTCTTAAGAGCGGCATGGGCTTCTCTATTACGAAGTTGTTCCCTACTAGTCATATAGGAGGATAAACTTGCAATGCGTTCAGTAGAGTACTGTTAGCGTTTCACGTTGCCCTGTAACCGTTTCACGTTGCCCTGTTAGTGTTTCACATGACAATTTTGCTCTTTCACACTGATGATTTTAAACTTGAAAACTCACAACGAATTCATTTCGTAATTAATTGAGATTACATGAAATTAAATAACATCACACAAATTTAAAATACGAAGTTGTTACCGTTTCACATTGTCCTGTTAGCGATTCACGTTGCCCTGTAACCGTTTCACGTTGCCCTGTTAGTGTTTCTAACGACTAATTTTTTAACGACTAGTTTTATTAAATGTAAATTAAACATAAATGTCAAATTAATACATTAATTGAAATTACATTAATCGAAAAAAGATATTACATAAAGGATAAATTAACTAAAAGACATTGAAAAAAATACAATAATCTTCTCACACACACGTTGGTGAGCGGCACATTGCTCGTCCGTCCAATTGGAGGTATCTTGATGATAAACAAATTTCCATTCATCCATTTGCACTTCACGCTCTTTCAATGCAGTCGCCTTTTCAAGCGCTATAACTTCTCTTTTTTTACAATCGCTGTAATCTGTAAATTTTTCAAGACACTTTTCGATCTTGTCATTGCCCTTTGACCCTGATCTAGCCTTGGATTTTCCCTTTGCTTTTCTTTTGGCCACGTCTTGCCCAATTGGACGAGTGTCGTCAATGTTTAGATCAAAATTCAATCTAGTAGAGTTGTTACTTGTGTCTGAGTCAGAGGTTCTTGCTTTCTTTGATGAATCAATGGAATCATTGTATTGTGGAGAATATAGTGGACGATCCTTGACAATCATCCACACATGCTCGTAATTAAACGGCTTGTCATGATTGCAATCTCGAAATTTCTTGTGTGTCATACGCATTATGTCTTCGTTGTTGGAGCCGCTCCTGTAGACACTAGAAACAGTATTATAGCAAGCTTTAAAAAGATTTACCTTTGGCAATATTGTATTAATCCAGTGTGATTTTGCTTGTTGGACACGTCGTTTAGGAGCACCAGCGGGGCGATTCTCGTTGTAGAAATCAGTGACTCTCTTCCAAAATGCCGCTGATTTCTGATCATTGCCGATTATGGGATCATCACTTATCGTGACAAAATAATTTGCCACCAACTCATTTTCTTTTGTTGTCCACTTGTTAGAGGAATGCTTTTCACCAGCGGCACACTCTTAATTTGAAATTTCTAAATCAATCGGGGTTGATGGTTGAGATAGTTGTGTCTCCGGGACGAATGTTGGAGTTTCCGGTTCTTTGCCACTCCGATATCTCGACGATATTCCAGTTGCTTGTGGACTAGAGAATATTTTAGGCGGAGACTGACCGAAATGTTGCCCCGATGAGTGTTGCCAAAATTCGGAAGTCGGAGTGGAAAAATTTGATGGGAAAGAGTTGCTCGAGTTATCAACGAAATTTATGTGACCTTGAAAATTTTGAAAATATGAAGGAGTATGGGAAAAAATTCCGTAATTGGGTGGAAATTGAGTGGACGAGCCAAATTGAGGATATTCAAGATTTTGTGAATTTAATGAATTTTGAGAGAGGGAAATTTCATCCGTCATATTAGGATGATTGAATAAATTTCTACGAAATTCTTTATTATTTTTGTCCATTTATTATGGAAACAAAAATTTCAAGAACACAAAAATGAGAATGGATGGAGATAGAAAATAAAGTGGCGTGAAGAGAGTATGAGATAAAAATTTAGTGGAAGAGTGAGAAAGAAAAAATGTGAATGTGATGTATTTATAGAAAAAAAAAATTACCGTTGTATAAATTTAAATTTTGAATATGAAATTAAAAAAAAAAACCCAACGGATATAATTACTGTTTATAATAAAACATAAAAAAGCTGAATAAAAAAATAACATTAAAAATAAATATATATGTGGGCCAAGCCCACATTTGTCAGAAATAAATAGGTAAAAGAACGGTTATAAACTTTGAACTCAAATGAGGAGAGAGAGAGTATTTTTTGAGTTATAACTTTCCCCCACAATGGTTATAACCCTCCCCCTAAAGTTATAACTCCACTCTAACTCACCATTGTGGATACTATAAGGTGTATGGAATTGAACCTTAGAGTATCGTAGGTTTCTTTTTCTTCCCTCATGGACCACCACTCACTCATTCTCCCATTTAAAAAATCGAATATAATTAACAACTACAAGTCTACAACAAGTTGTAGAAAAAAAAAATTGAATGGAAGGAACTACAACAAAACTAGTTTTCTGGATTTCAGGGATCTTGAATTTTCGATTTTGATTGCGAAAGGGAAACTAAGGGCCCGATTTTGTTTTACTGTGTTAATCTCTATTATCCGACCCGTTTTTTATTTACAGACCCACCCAATTTTAATTGTATCCCAGATTAAAAAAAAATGTTATGTGTATAATAAAAAAACATTGAAAAGGAAAGTAAAATAAAACATGGAGCAAAACCTGAGTAGCCGATAACTGGACCAAGTTCAAAAAGTTACAAAATTTAAAGGTCTAAATTCAAAAAGTGGTAATGACATGACTAAAATCAAAATTATGGTAGTGGACTAAAAAAATAAATTAATCCCAAATACTATTAAATATTTTCATAGGACTTGACCATATCACCTAATAACTTGTGTTGTCTTTAGTAAAAAGTTTAAAAAACACACAAACGTGTATTTTTTCCCATATATGTGTCACAATCCTCTTTTTAGAACCAACACTTTGTTACTCCTTTATTATGAACTCCTTTTTTCTGATAAAAAAAAAGAAAAAGAAAAGCTAGTGAGAACATTGTTAGCAGTCCTTTTGGTCCGTACATAGGACTTATAATTATAAATTTGGTTGATGAGAGAAGATACTTGGCAAAGCAAGAGAGAGAGAGAAATGCCGAGAGCAGTTCTAATAGCATGGCTTTTATTCAGTGCAATTGTTTTGCACACTGCAAGGAACAATGTCGTGGCAAATAAAGATTCTGATACCAAAGTAATATACTTAGTTTTTTTGTATCCTATATATGTTCTAGTTTTTATTCTAAAATTACTTATTTTGAGCGTCTCATCTAAAGTAAAGTTAGTACATCATTTACTAGTTTTTTTTGTTTCTCACTACCTTTTCTCTGCTTTTTATTGTACATATTCTTTAGAAAAAGGCTTACGTTGTGTACATGGGAGAAAGGAAGCATAGTGATGTGGAGAAGGCCACAAAATACCACCACCAAATGCTTGCCTCTGTTCTTGGAAGGTATCATCCATCCATATATATAATTAATTGTTAATGTGATTCTAATATATAAATTAATAAATATTATGCAGTAAAGAAGCGGCAACAGATTCTATGATATATAGTTACAGATATGGCTTTTCGGGTTTTGCGGCTAAAATGACAGAATCTCAAGCAAAATATTTTCAAGGTATCAGGAATTAATTTTCCTATATATATATATCCGCATGCCATCTTCATTATTACTAGAGGATAATTATTTTTTAAAATGACACATATTAGTAATCTAGCCAGATGGTTCATAACTTTTCACTTTTTTCAAAATTAAAAGTTCCCAAAATCTTAATTATTATTACTCCCTCCGTCCACGAAAAGTAGTCCCATTTGACACATATTCTTTGTCCACCAAATGTAGTCCCATGCACTTTATGGAAACTATCACCCTTCAACTATCACTTAATTACTCAATTTGCCATCAACTTTATTCCTAAACAATCACTTTATTCACAATGGACCCCACAATACCCTATAATACCCTTACTTTATCTACTTTATCTACCATTTTCTTAAAACTTGTGCCCCATCCCCATGTCCCTACTTTTCATGGATGGAGGGAGTATTATATACTCCTCCGTCCAATTTCATTATTCCCACTTTCCCCTTTTTATTTGTCCAATTTTATTATGCTCATTCCCTTTTTGAAAATAATACTATTCACATTACTTTATCTCCACCCTCCAACCATCACTTATTTACTTATATTGCCACTAACTTTATTTATAAACAATCATTTTACCACCACAACATCACATCATACCTCCAACTTATCTATTTTATACATAAACTAATCAATATTCATTAAAACCCGTGCCTGGAGAAGTGGACATAATAAAATTGGACGGAGGGAGTATATCTTTTGGAACAAGGCCATTAATTTTTGAAAAAAACTTGTGGACATTTGTAGGGTTGGCGGGTGTGGTTGAGGTGTTGCCAAATCAGTTATACAAGGTGCAAACCACAAGGAGTTGGGACTTCCTTGGTCTATCTGCTTCTTCCACCAATAATCTACTGCATGATGCCAACCAGGGTGATGGTGCTATAATTGGTGTCATTGACTCAGGTGGTTAATTATGTATGTACATTTTTTTTTAAAAAATACTCCTATATATTAGCCTTGGCTAGCTAACATGTACAATTAACCGGCCATATGCTTATAAATTAATTTAAAAAGGAGTGTGGCCCGAGTCTGAATCTTTCAACGACGAAGGGCTGGGCCCGATCCCATCTAAATGGAAGGGCTCTTGTCAATCCGGAGACTACTTCGATCCTTCAATACACTGCAACAAGAAACTCATTGGGGCCCGTTACCTAATCCAAGGCTTTCTTGCCGCATCCGGTAAACCATACAACGCCACCGCAGAAAACGACTTCCTCTCACCCAGGGACTCAAATGGGCACGGGACACACTGCATCAGCACCACCGGCGGCTCCTTCGTCACCAACGTCAGTGTCACGGGCCTAGCTCATGGTACGGCCCGAGGAGGTGCCCCTCGCGCCCGACTAGCAATGTATAAGGTGCTTTGGAATGGCGCGGCCACATCCGTGGACATTCTTAAAGCGTTTGACGAGGCCATACATGACGGAGTCGACGTTTTGTCCGTATCCCTTGGGATTGATTTACCTCTATCGCCTGAATACGATAAACGGGACATAATTTACTATGGATCCTTCCATGCTGTCCAGCATGGGATAACAGTCGTTTGTTCAGGAGGAAATCAAGGGCCGTTATATCAGACGGTTGAAGATGTGGCGCCCTGGCTCATTACAGTTGCCGCTAGTTCTATGGACAGGTCATATCCCACGGCCATTATTCTTGGAAATAAACAACTTCTTGAGGTAATTCTTTCACATTTAATTAATACATTATTATTAATTAATATTGCATATGTGCTAGCTTATGAATTAAGATTTTGATTTTGCAGACTCAGTCCATGTATGTTGGAAAAGATACTGGCTTCGTTAAATTGGCCTACTTCAGAGAGCGGCAAGACTTAGAATCATCAGTGTAAGATTCATTATTTCTACTCACTCCAGATTTATCCTATATAACTTTCACAAACTTAATTTATAAACTTCAGCCCTCATAATTATATCCACACTTTTGGACCCACACAAGTCAACTGGTCATTTTTTACTTTTTTTCTCGTCTCCTCATAAATTTGACTTTTAGTTAATTAAAAACCAATATATATTAATGTGAATAAAAGTCATTTTTCTTGTATGGACTACAGATTTGCACCTGAAGTTAATTTTGTGTGCAGGGATTGTACAGAATTAACAGCAAACGACACATGGGTGGCTGGAAAAGTAGTTCTTTGCTTCACCGTAGAAGGTAGCGAGTCTAATATAATTGATGCTGCAACTACTGTCAAGAATGCGGGTGGATTGGGGCTTATTGCAACCAAAAAAACATACACCTCTGCAAATACATATTACAACACCTTTCCGACCCTTTTAGTCACCTTCGATGTTGGAACTCAGATACTAAATTACATTCGTCTTACAAAGTAAGTGTATATATATGCTTAATTGTTCACAAACCCCTGCAGCTTGTATTAATTAATGTCGTCATTCAATTAATTGTCACAAGGGATCCAATGGTACAACTGAAGCCCACCAAGACATATGTTGGGAAACATGCCTCCACCTACATTGCATCTTTCTCTTCTCGAGGTCCTAATTCCCTTTCCCCTGCAGTACTAAAGGTATCTATATACTTCACTTTTTACATAAACATTCCAAATGGAAATTATAAAAATTGACATACGAGTTTTTGGAAGGGTCGATCAATGTGCTTAATTTAATAGCTACAAATGTTTCACTTTTGTACATCTTGCACTACAAGAAAGTTTAATTACCTTTTAATGTCATAAATCTTGTCGTTAATGACAAAAAAAAAATTATAATGAGAGGATTTTAATTGTAAAAAAAAAATGCACTCAGTGTAGTGTTGTACTAGAGTGTTACATATACAGTATGTTGAAATTAGTTGCACTATTTTATTAATCACGTACTTTTCAAATTTGTGTAGATTGAAATATACACTATGTTTTGTGCAGCCGGATATAGCAGCACCAGGGTTGGACATATTAGCAGCCATCGTTCCAACTGTCGCAAATCTCAATAACTATGGATTCGAAAGTGGAACATCAATGGCTACCCCTCATATTGCAGGGATTGCTGCTTTGCTCAAATCCAAGCATCCAAACTGGTCTCCAGCTGCTATTAGATCTGCCATTGTCACAACAGGTACTCGCTTCAAAGAATTTTGTCTCATCTAAAAGTACCAACTTGTAGAGAGGTGGGGAATTAATTCTTGTATATTAATTCCTAATACTCTCCCTCACTCGTGGGCCGAATTATCACCTCCTACCCTTTGAAGAGAAGCCCGCCAAGTGGTCAATTTAAACAACAGGAATTGAATCCAGAACATGTGGGCATGAGCCTGAGGCTTTGTTACCATGAAAGAATTTCGTCTTACCTTGTAAAAATGTGGAGAATTAATTCTTATATATTAATTCCTATTATTGTTTAATTAACAACAATAATCCATTTCTAGTTTTACCCTAGCTACTATATATCTTTCAGCTTGGACAACCGATCCTTACTCTGGGGAGCCCATTTATGCCCAAGGAGAAATACCTAGGATTGCGGATCCATTCGATTATGGAGGTGGAGTCGTTAACCCGAATGCAGCAAGAAATCCAGGCTTAGTTTACGAGATGGGAACCCAAGATTACGTAAATTATCTATGTGCAATGGGGTATCCGGAAGAACCCGTTAGTCAGCTAACAGGTCAGGCGAAACCATGTCGCAAATCTGGCAACTCTATCCTCGATTTGAACCTTCCTTCCATTACAGTTCCTAATATAAGAAGCTCGGTTACTATAAAAAGAAGTGTGACGAACGTGGGTGATCCAAACTCTAAGTATCGAGTTTTTATTGATCCTCCTCGAGGCATTACTGTGAAAGTGAACCCAACTACTATGGCCTTCAACCCTAAGACCACAAAAATGAGCTTCAGTGTCACCATTACTTCGTTCCATAACATCACTACGGAATACTATTTCGGAAGCCTCACGTGGGCTGATGGGATTCATAGTGTTAGGATCCCTATATCGGTTAGAACTGAGTTTCCACCTATTTATGGTACATGATTAGTGGCATGGACTTCCTGTCTCTAGCTTTCATATTCGTCGTAATTATTAATGAGAATGGGAAGATTTGTTTGTGTTGAATTAATTATATATGGTTCTTAATTTTAATCTTCATCCTTTCAATTCCTCACTAATTAATGTACCTCAACACTCACTGATTCTCAGTGAAATTTATCTACATATTCTGTACTCCCTCTTGTTCAAAATATATGACATTCTAAGTTCATTTGCACATATTAAGAAAGATATTGACTTCTTACTATACCCTTAATTAATTACTTTGTGATTCTTGTAGAATTTTAAAAACTATTATTATCTAAGTAATTATTAATGAGTTTAAGGATAAAGTTTGAAGAAACACATTTAGTTGACATTGGAAAAATGCAAAACGAATATTTAAATTGAAAATAAAATGTAAAGTCAAAAAGACATTTAAATTGAATATGATGGAGTAAGAAGGAAGGAAATTAATAATTATGAGAGAGAGATTTGGAGATGAGATTATCTTTTGCATACTTTCATAGTTTCATTCATCATGTTTGTAAAATTTAAGGGCGGCTAAAGGCACCCAGGATTCCTATGAGTACCCCAGGTAAGTTTTTTTTTGTGAAAAGGGTGCAGCGAAATTACGTTTTTACCCCTCTTGTATATTTTTTAAAAAATCCTCGGATGAGTACACCCACCTACTTTCTAAATCGCGGGAATGCAGAGAGTCATCACAACTCTCAATTCCAAAATTTCCATTTCTGCAATTTCGATTTTTAGAGCTAAGATGGGGTCGAAAATGGTCGATTATGATGTAATAACTACGAGTGGTGGTGCCAAAGACTCATTTGTAAGTTATTTATCATGTTTTGAAAGTTTTTTTTTCGAAAGTGAAAGAGTTTTTATGTTTAGGGTTTTTTAGTGTTTGTGTTGGTGTTTATGCTTGTTTTTTTTGCATCTTATGACTATATAGTGGTATGTAGTTGAAATAATATGCATTTAGGACATACATTTTGACATTATGTATTGCATTTTTTCGTTTTTCAAAAAAGCCCCTTTTCGCGACTGGTTCTGCGAAAAAGACGACCATGTTCGTGTTTTTTTTTCGGACATGGTCGTGTTGTCCGAAAAAAAGTTCAAAACAAATATCTTTTGTTTTGAACTTTTTTTCGAACATAGGTCTTTTGTTTTGAATAATTTTTCGAACATGAAGCTGTTGTTTTGAACTTTTTTTCGAACATGAAGCTTTTGTTTTGAACAAAGTTTCGAACATTACTTAATTTTTGTTTTTTTGAATTTCAGAATTTGGGTGATGAGAAGGACGATGTTTGGGTGGACGAATATTGTCTCGAAGAGGAGTATGAGGAGTACAATTATAATGATGAGTGGGTGAATGACTCTGTTGTTGAAGGGGAGAATGATGATGTCCAGGGTCATGAAATTGTTATGGACTACACGGACGTCTTCACGAATATGGCTTTGTTCGAGTTTCGTGACGCACTCTTGTCTTGGGTGCGTAGTACAGGGAAACAACACAATATAATTATTGTTGTGAAGCGGTCGGATAACGGCCAAGGTACTAAAAAAGGTCGTATATTCTTGACGTGTGAGCGTGGCGGTGTGTACCGTGAAAAGAAGAAGCCTACAACTCCTATGAAGAAGAAGGCTAAGAAGAACGAGGTGGTAGAAGAAAAGAGTGGAAAGGTTACGGGCACCAAGAAATGTGGGTGTCCGTTTATGTTGAAGGGTACAGAAGAAGGTGAAATGCAGTGGAGATTAGAGGTGAAATGCGGTACACATAACCATCCAATATCCCGTTACCTTGAGGGACATTCTTATGCCGGCCGCCTAACTACCGAGGAAGAGGACTTCGTTGTCGAAATGTCCAAATTACACGCTCCTCCTAAATCTGTATTGATGAAGTTGAAGAAGAACAATGAGAACAATCACTCGACTCTTCGAACGATCTACAATGTAAGGTTGAAGCATAAAATCCATCAATACAGTGGACGTAGTCAGTTGCAATATTTGATGAGTCAACTTGTCGAGCAAAATTACTTTCACGCCACACGAAGATGTGAGAAGACAAACACTCTTAACGAGTTGTTTTTTGCACATCCCGTCTCACTCCAACTGGTGCGTGCTTTTCCGAAGGTACTCATGATAGATTGCACATACAAGACGAATAGGTACCGGCTACCTTATTTGGAGATTGTGGGGGTTACATCGACTGGGATCACATTTTGTGTTGCGTCGGTGTACCTAATGGATGAGAAAGAAGAAAATTATCAATGGGCATTGGAGGTGCTTCGAGACGTGTTGGGCTCATCTTCTCTTCCCGATGTTATTATCACGGAACGTGAGCTTGCATTGATGAATGCTGTGGCCAAGAAATTTCCTGAAACCCGTCATTTTCTTTGTACATTCCACATTGACCGGAATCTACATATTCTGTACTCCCTCTTGTTCAAAATATATGTCATTCTAAGTTCATTTGCACATATTAAGAAATATATTGACTTCTTACTATACCCTTAATTAATTACTTTGTGATTCTTGTAGAATTTTAAAAACTATTATTATCTAAGTAATTATTAATGAGTTTAAGGATAAAGTTTGAAGAAACACATTTAATTGACATTGAAAAATGCAAAACGAATATTTAAATTGAAAATAAAATGTAAAGTCAAAAAGACATTTAAATTGAATATGAGGGAGTAAGAAGGAAGGAAATTAATAATTATGAGAGAAAGATTTGGAGATGAGATTATCTTTTGCATACTTTCATAGTTTCATTCATCATGTTTGTAAAATTTAAGGGCGGCTAAAGGCACCCAGGATTCCTATGAGTACCCCAGGTAAGTTTTTTTTTGTGAAAAGGGTGCAGTGAAATTACGTTTTTACCCCTCTTGTATATTTTTAAAAAAATCCTCGGATGAGTACACCCACCTACTTTCTAAATCGCGGGAATGCAGAGAGTCATCACAACTCTCAATTCCAAAATTTCCATTTCTGCAATTTCGATTTTTAGAGCTAAGATGGGGTCGAAAATGGTCGATTATGATGTAATAACTACGAGTGGTGGTGCCAAAGACTCATTTGTAAGTTATTTATCATATTTTGAAAGTTTTTTTTTCGAAAGTGAAAGAGTTTTTATGTTTAGGGTTTTTTAGTGTTTGTGTTGGTGTTTATGCTTGTTTTTTTTTGCATCTTATGACTTTATAGTGGTATGTAGTTGAAATAATATGCATTTAGGACATACATTTTGACATTATGTATTGCATTTTTTCGTTTTTCAAAAAAGCCCCTTTTCGCGACTGGTTCTGCGAAGAAGACGACCATGTTCGTGTTTTTTTTTCGGACATGGTCGTGTTGTCCGAAAAAAAGTTCAAAACAAATATCTTTTGTTTTGAACTTTTTTTCGAACATAGGTCTTTTGTTTTGAATAATTTTTCGAACATGAAGCTGTTGTTTTGAACTTTTTTTCGAACATGAAGCTTTTGTTTTGAACAAAGTTTCGAACATTACTTAATTTTTGTTTTTTTGAATTTCAGAATTTGGGTGATGAGAAGGACGATGTTTGGGTGGACGAATATTGTCTCGAAGAGGAGTATGAGGAGTACAATTATAATGATGAGTGGGTGAATGACTCTGTTGTTGAAAGGGAGAATGATGATGTCCAGGGTCATGAAATTGTTATGGACTACACGGACGTCTTCACGAATATGGCTTTGTTCGAGTTTCGTGACGCACTCTTATCTTGGGTGCGTAGTACGGGGAAACAACACAATATAATTATTGTTGTGAAGCGGTCGGATAACGGCCAAGGTACTAAAAAATGTCATATATTCTTGACGTGTGAGCGTGGCGGTGTGTACCGTGAAAAGAAGAAGCCTACAACTCCTATGAAGAAGAAGGCTAAGAAGAACGAGGTGGTAGAAGAAAAGAGTGGAAAGGTTACGGGCACCAAGAAATGTGGGTGTCCGTTTATGTTGAAGGGTACAGAAGAAGGTGAAATGCAGTGGAGATTAGAGGTGAAATGCGGTACACATAACCATCCAATATCCCGTTACCTTGAGGGACATTCTTATGCCGGCCGCCTAACTACCGAGGAAGAGGACTTCGTTGTCGAAATGTCCAAATTACACGCTCCTCCTAAATCTGTATTGATGAAGTTGAAGAAGAACAATGAGAACAATCACTCGACTCTTCGAACGATCTACAATGTAAGGTTGAAGCATAAAATCCATCAATACAGTGGACGTAGTCAGTTGCAATATTTGATGAGTCAACTTGTCGAGCAAAATTACTTTCACGCCACACGAAGATGTGAGAAGACAAACACTCTTAACGAGTTGTTTTTTGCACATCCCGTCTCACTCCAACTGGTGCGTGCTTTTCCGAAGGTACTCATGATAGATTGCACATACAAGACGAATAGGTACCGGCTACCTTATTTGGAGATTGTGGGGGTTACATCGACTGGGATCACATTTTGTGTTGCGTCGGTGTACCTAATGGATGAGAAAGAAGAAAATTATCAATGGGCATTGGAGGTGCTTCGAGACGTGTTGGGCTCATCTTCTCTTCCCGATGTTATTATCACGGAACGTGAGCTTGCATTGATGAATGCTGTGGCCAAGAAATTTCCTGAAACCCGTCATTTTCTTTGTACATTCCACATTGACCGGAATGTACTAGCCAACTGCAAGGGTGCATTTAAAGATGTCAAAAAATGGGAGGTATTCAACTCTCATTTCAACTATTTGTGGAGGTCCGATACCCAGTCCAACTTTGAAGAAGCTCTTGCTAAGTTCAAGTCCAAATTTCCGAAGAAGCCAGTGAATTACGTGTTGAATAGTTGGATTAACCCTTATAAAGAGAGGTTTGTAAGGGCTTGGACGAATGAATTTATGCACTTTGGCAACACCACAACCAACAGGTATGTTTATACTTTTGTCTTTATTTAAATTATTACTTTAATTTACAAGTTGGCTAACGTTTTAAATTTTCTCTGATCAGGGTCGAAAGTCATCATGCCGCGTTGAAAAGAATACTCGGCAATTCATTAGGAAATTTTGAGACATGTTGGGAGAAATGTCACACTCTATTCGAGGCTTGCCATGTTTCAATTAAAGCCTCCTTCGAAAAGAGTTTGAACGTTGCTCAACATAGGTTCTCCTCAAACGTTTTCAATTATTTACGAGGGGTGGTGTCGTTTGTGGCTCTAGAAAAGATCTTTGATGAAATCAAGGTGATCAAACGACCCGGATTCGATCCTAAAGAGTGCCAACACATCTCGAGGAAGGTATACGGTTTGACATGTGGTCATGAGATCGAGGAGTATGTTTACTGTGACAAACCGATACCCGTGAATGCCATTGATCCCTTTTGGAGGAAGTTGGATATGGAGCCTGCCCCAACCACCACATCGGTTGACCCCGTTCCCACCACAACAAAAATCGGTTTGAAGATGTCGTAGATGACATGGCTGAGGTTTATAAGAGCTTCTCTCCGGAGGAGCAACTCATCTTTTTAAAGCGTATGAGGGAGCTTGCAAACCCCGAGACTACGACTCTTATTGAGCCACCTCCTAAGGAAGACACTCGTGGTCGACCCAAAAAAGGAAAGAAGAAGAAGAAGTCCGATGCGTCCACCAAACGTGAGCCTAGCCTATTTGAGCTTGTAGAGAGTCAAGTTGCAAGTTGCTCGGTACAAAAGGAGCAGAGGGTCATCACTGTAGATAACTCGCTCTCATCCCTGTCCTTCCAAAAGAAAGGGATTCCAAAAAACCAACCGGTAATTCTCATCCCTTGCATGTTTATTTTGGTGTTTTGGTGATGTGTAATATTTTTGGTGATTTTTGGTTGTAGATGTGTAATATTTTTGGTGATTTTGTTGTAGATGTGTAATATTTTTGGTGATTTGGTTGTAGATGTGTAATATTTTTGGTGTTTTGGTTGTAGATGGTTAATATTTTGGTGATTTGGTTGTAGATTGGTAATATTTTGGTGATTTTGGTTGTAGATGGGTAATATTTTGGTGATTTTGGTTGTAGATGGGTAATATTTTGGTGATTTTGGTTGTAATATGCGTAGGTATCCCGTCGGCGTACCCGACAATCCCAAGGAATGGACTTCATCGGAAATTTACCGATCGAGCATCAACCGTACATTATCGATATCAAGAACGTTAAGGGTGACGGACACTGCGGTTTTCGAGCAGTGGCGGGGCTTATGGGATGGGGTGAAGATGAGTGGGCGAGGGTTCGGATGGACTTGATGAGCGAATTGTCCCGCAATCTAACGTTGTACAACAACGTGTTCTTGTTGAATGATTACGTCCATGTTGTGCTTGACAAATTGAATTGCTTTACGGAGTTTGCACATAAAAAACATTGGTTCGGGTTGCCGTACATGGGATATCTAGTGGCGTCACACTATAATGTGGCGGTGGTGGTTCTTGATACCCGTCTATCCTTTACGTATCTACCGTTCAACAAAGAACCTCCTCAAGAACCGAGGAGTATTTGGTTGGGATTAATTAATGAGAACCATTTCATCTAGGTATTTGATTGCATTGATTTAATGAATTTATTTAAACGTATATGTTGCATATTTTATATATAACACATAAATCTCGAATGCGTGTAGGTTATGATGGGTGCTGGACGCACTTTGCCCCCGGTCATTACTTCGTGGAAGCATGAGGGTCAACACATTTCAGACGGATGGAAAAATTCATATGCGTCCGGAGGAATTAATTAGATGATAGTGTATGGATGTAGTTACCATCTTTTTGTTAGTTTTTGTGGTTAGAAACTTTGGAATACTTTTGTCTTTTTGGTGTAATTTGTGTACAAAATGTCAACAAACAACATTTATAGATAATTTGTGTACAAATTCTTGATGTGTAATATTTTTGGAACATGTATACGGTTTCAACGTTACAATGGATGACTTGTGTAATTTAATTGCTCTATTTTTTGAATGGTTTATCGTGCTTGAATGAGACACTACAATTGTGTTAAAATTATAATATGGTGTATAAAACCTATAGTTGGGATCATTTTTTTCAAAAAATTGACTTTTGTTCAAAAATAAGTTCCCAACAATTGGTCCATGTTCGAAAACATGTTCCCAACAATAAGGCCATGTTCGAAAATTTGTTCCGCGCGTTTTACTTGGTCGAATTTTAAAACCAAAAGTTTCTGTAACGAACTTTTTTTCGAACATTTGGGCTATGTTCGAAAAAAGGTTCCTAACAATTGGTCCATGTTCGAAAAAAGGTTCCCAACAATTGTCAAATGTTCGAAAATTACTTCCGCGAGTTTTACTTGGTCGATTTTTTAACCCCAAAGTTTCTGTTACGGACTTTTTTTCGAACATATGGTCAATATTCGAAAAAGAGTACCCAACATTTGCCAAATGTTCGAAAATTACTTCCGCGAGTTTTACTTGGTCGATTTTTTAACCCCAAAGTTTCTGTTACATACTTTTTTTCGAACATATGGCCAATGTTCGAAAAAGAGTACCCAACATTTGCCAAATGTTCGAAAATTACTTCTGCGAGTTTTACTTGGTCAATTTTTTAACTCCAAAGTTTCTGTTATGGACTTTTTTTCGAACATATGGTCAATGTTCGAAAAAAAGTACCCAACATTTGCCAAATGTTCGAAAATTACTTCCGCGAGTTTTACTTGGTCGATTTTTTAACCCCAAAGTTCCTGTAATGGACTATGTTCGAAAAAAAGTACCCAACATGTGACAAATGTTCAAAAATTACTTCCGCGAGTTTTACTTGGTCGATTTTTTAACCCCAAAGTTTCTGTTATGGACTTTTTTTCGAACATTGGAGCTATGTTCGAAAAAAAGTACCCAACATGTGACAAATGTTCGAAAATTACTTCCGCGAGTTTTACTTGGTCGATTTTTTAACCCCAAAGTTTCTGTTATGGACTTTTTTTCGAACATAGCTCCAATGTTCGAAAAAAAGTACCCAACATGTGACAAATGTTCGAAAATTACTTCCGCGAGTTTTACTTGGTCGATTTTTTAACCCCAAAGTTTATGTTATAGACTTTTTTTCGAACATATGGTCAATGTTCGAAAAAAAGTACCCAACATTTGCCAAATGTTCGAAAATTACTTCCGCGTAAATAATATTTGTTCGAAAAAGTGTTCGTGTTCGGTAATAAATATCGGGCATATATCATTTGTTCGAAAAAAGGTCTCGTACAAAGGTGGGTGTCCTCATCCACGCAACATTAACCATGTGGGTGTTCTCATCCAAACAACTTTTAATTAGTAAAACAAACTATAACCTTATGAAAACCATATAAAAACCATATAAAAACCATATACAAAACCATATAAAAACCATACATTCATAAAGCATTTAAGTTAACATACATGTTACAATACATGTTAAAACACTAAAGTATCATTCTGATCGACCAAACTACGATTAATAAAAAACAACATTTGTCAAGTTTTTGTTGAAAATGATATAAAACAAGTTTTTGTCAAGAACGCCTAGCCCTTCCACGTCCCCGACCTCTTCCACGTCCACGACGTGCACTTGATGATGACGGTGCATCTTCTCCTACGTCATCGGAAGTTTGTCCACCAATCTGCCTCACAACTTCTTCAATTTTTTGCATTACCCCATCGATTGTTAATGGCTCGTCGTTCCTCCACTTTTGCAACAACAAGGTCAACTAAACCTTTGCAAAATCTACCAAGTGCCCTAACTCAGCCCTACGTGGAGGCTCACGAGGAGGAAGTCTCCTATTTTCTGGATTTGAAACGTAAGGACGGCCGTTGGCGAGGTACCAATCAATATAACCATCGCTGCAATCCGAATCTTGGATACAACGCTCACCAAGTCTATCATCCGTAAGCATGTGTGCGTCCCACGTAGAAAAGTACTCCGCCATACCACCCTACACTAGCTTTGTTTTCTTGGATGTGGAACCGGTCCTCTTAACACGGGCAGCAAGCGGCTTCTCAGGAACGGTTTGCACGTACCCGAACTGTCTGAGCACTCTATCCGGCATGTACGGCTCAACAATATCTCCGCACACAATGCACCCATAAAAGTAAGATACCTCATCAAATGGATGTTTTTCTCGTTCGGGACGATATGGATTCCAGTTAACCTACAACACCCCATTAAATTAAAAAAATGCTTACTTATCTTAAAAATAAATAAACAACAGACAAATATATTAATTTGTTTAGTAACGTACCTCGCTTGCTAGGAGGGTATCTAATCGCTCTCTAAAGCCTCTTACTCGGTCGACACAGGGGCCTGTATGAGCTTCGGATGCATAACGCATCGACAGTGGATCCGAACGACCCAAGTCTGGATTATGAGGCGGCAAGATCAAAGTAGGGAAGTGCTCATAAATCCAAGCCTACAAGTAAAATATTATTAGGTCAATATCAAATGAAAAACATGAAATATTAACAAACTTATTTAAAATACTTAATACCTCCAATAACGTAAGGTAACCACCAATCTTCCTACACTTGAACATTGACGCCATCCCCAATTGTCTATACAAATAGGCAAGCGCTGCGGTACCCCAAGTATAGTGAGAAAATTCTGCCATGTCGTCCATATACTGCAACCACTGTACATGAACACGAGTACCACTTTTGTTCGGAAACAAGGTGGTCCCAAACATGTACAACACAAACGCTCGTGCTGAACACAACACCTCGTCCTCGTTGTCCGAGGACATCATGGGCATAAAAGTCTCTGTTAGCCACGATAGCTTCACGGAACCCCCTCGTTGCCCACTTAATGCTTTCTTGGCTTGTACTAATGATAAACCCAAATATTTCATCAAATAATCTGAAGCCAAAATATGTTCTTCGGACGTAGATTGCACCGGGAGACCATTAACTTTCAGATTCGTGATACAACGGACATCATCGAGGGTGATTGTCATTTCCCCGAAGGGCAAGTAGAATGAGTTGGTCTCTTCGTGCCATCTCTCAATGAAGGCTGTGATAAGATTCTTGTTTAAATACTTGTAAGCCCCACGTCTAACATGAATCAATCTAGATCCTTTCAAAAACCTCCGCCAATGACGCCAATCTTCATCATCATCGAACTCCCAATGCAATAGTTTCGTCACATGACAGTGACACTTCAACACATCTTGCTCCTCACCCAACCATATGTATTTGGCTACATGCTCTTGGAAGCTTTTGAGAAGGGGAGGTGCGGTTACCAATGGTCGATCAACAGTCACAACTCTTCTTTCTTTCTCTCCCTCTGCCTCTTCCTCTTCCTCGTCCTCGTCCTGTCCATCTCCGTCATCGTTTCCCTCATCTACTTCCGGTTCTTGTAGAGTGGGCACCGGTTCTTGTGGAGTGGGCTCTTGAGGGTTGGCATCTTGTGGAATGGCCTCTTGAGGGTTGGCCTCTTGTGAATTGGGCTCTTGAGGAGCGGCCTCATCGCTAATATGTTGCTTCTTTTTCCTGTTGGAAGCAGTCGGTCGAGCCCTACTAACACCCTCTACAAAAACCAACACAAACAAGCCATGTTCGAAATTAAAACCAAAACAAACAAGCCATGTTCAAAACCTAAACCAAAATAAACAACCCATGTTCGAAAATTACTACATGTTCGAAACTAAAACCAAAACAAACAAGCAATGTTCAAAAATTATACAAAAACCAACAAGCCATGTTCGAAACCTAAACCACAACAAAGCAGCCATGTTCGAAACTAAAACCAAAACAACCAAGCCATGTTCGAAACTTAACCCCAAACAAATAACTAATGTTCGAAAATTATACCAAACCAAATAACTAATGTTCGAAACTCAATCCAAAACAAACCATACATGTCCGAAAATTAGTTCCGCACAACCATCGAATGTTCGAAAAACCAGTCAAAACAGTTGATTCGTGCTAAACCATGTCAACTAGATGCCCATTTGTTTATTTTCATCCTAACACATCAAAAATATATACATTCTACACATAAACATGATTATAACACAAAAAATCAACCTTAATCAACACATGCATGAATTAACCCCAAATTCAAAAAACAAAACCTAAACCCTACAACAATAAAATCAATGTTTCAACCAATAAAAATCGAAATTAAACATGCGTCCTACTCTTCTTCTCAAATATAAGCAAGAAAAACTAACCTTTACCCATTTTTGCAAAATGAAAAAAAAAAAAGCTTGTAGAGATATTCTTCAAAAAAACAATGGAGTGGGGGAGAACGGTGCTCTCTCTTTTCTTTCTCTTCTTCGTCGCAGGTAGAGTGGGAGTGGGAGAGTGGGAGAGTGGTGCCAAAATGGAGTGGGAGTGGGAGTGGGAGAGGTGGGAGGGCTGCGAAATGTTGGGGGAGAGGAGAGGTTTGGGGAAGATGGAGAGTGGGTGTACCCAATCGAGAGAAGGGAGGGAGTGCAAAAATGCTTAAGGGCATTTTTTGGTTTTCCAGGTGGGTGCCCTCATCTGTTTTGTGGGTGTCCTCATCTCCTGGGTGTACTCATAGGAATCCTGGGTGCCTTTAGCCGCGCCCAAAATTTAAACCTTACCACACACAATTAAACATATGGGCTCAAATGCATGAAGCCCAAAACTATATAAATAAAGTAAAATGGGCCGACCCCTTAATAGTAAAAATAAGACATATAGTATAAATGGCCCAAACCCAAATAATTGTCTTCAATGGGTGAGAATTACAATTTTGAGTCTCTATTTTCATTTGACTCGTGTACTTCAAAAGTTCCCCTTTCCAATTGCTTCCAATCCACAACAACATTCTTCATAAATCTATTGATAACACGTATAACATGAGTTATTGATGCAGCGTGCGTGATCAAAAGAAAGAACAACAAGAATCGTTGATTCATAGAAATGTTTGGAAAAACTGCCCAACAATGTTTGGAAACTGCCATAATACTACTGTGAGTTTGGAAAAACTGCCCAACAATGTGGGCAGTTTGGAAACATTGCGTGATCAAAACTCACATAAATTATTATCGGTGCCATAATACTACTGAAATGTGGAATGAACCGTCGATAGAAAGAGGCTAGCCCATGAAAGCTCCTGACCGCCGTAATAGATGTAGGGGCCGGCCAATGACGAATGGCCTCAATCTTGCTCGGATCTGCTGAGAGGCCCTGATCAGACACAACATACCCCAAAAACTGTACCGAAGTAGTCATAAAAGCACACTTTCCGGAGGCTGCATAAAACTGATCCCGACGTAATACCAACAAGACCTCCCGTAGATGTTGTAGGTGAGAGTCGGGGCTGTCACTGTAAATCAGAATGTCATCGAAATAAATGACGACGAATTTACCAATGAAAGGATGTAGAGCCTGATTCATGAAAGTACTCGGGGCATTAGACAAACCAAATGGCATTACCAGTCACTCAAACAACCCCTCCCGTGTTTTAAATGTCGTCTTCCACTCATCCCCTTCTCTAATACGAATCTGGTGATAACCACTTTTCAAATCCAATTCCTAACTGGTCCAACAAATCATCCAACCGAGGAATAGGAAAACGATACCTCACTGTTATCTTGTTAATGGCACGACTGTCCACACACATGCGCCAAGTACCGTACTTCTTAGGGGTCAATAGGGCAGGCACTGCACATGGACTGAGGCTTTCACGAACGTGACCCTTTGCAAGCAACTCCTCCACCTGGCGACGGAGTTCCTTATGCTCCTTCGGACTCATACGATAATGTGGGCGATTTGGCAAGGCTGCACCCGGCACAAGATCGATTTGTTGCTGAATATCCTGAAGAGGAGGCAATGTATCCGGGAGGGACTCGGGAAAAACATCAGCAAACGCAGACAACAAAGGTTGGACAGCAAGGGAAGGTGTCCCAAACTGCGAACCCGTAGGCTGAGCAATAAGAGCGAAAACAATCCCAGACTCCTCCATAGAAGACTGAAAGGGCACACGAGATAAGAGCATAACAGGTTTGGAGGCATCCGTCCGGGGAATGCCTCGAGGCCTGCTGGTTAACAACACAATCTTACGACCCCTGAAAAGAAACGAGTATGTATTCGCACGACCATCGTGCGTGACCTCACGATCAAATTGCCACGGTCGACCCAATAACAAATGACACGCATCCATAGGCACCACATCACAATATATCTCATCACTATAAGACGATCCCATAGAAACTGAAATTAAAACTCGACGAGAAACAGTAACATCCGTACCTTTACTAAGCCACGACAGTTTATACGGCTTCGGGTGAGCTTCAGTTTCAAGACCCAACTTGGTAACTGCCACTTCTGATAGCACATTCTCACAACTACCCGAGTCAATAATGAAAGAATAGATCTTTCCTCCAATAGTGCAAGTCAACTGAAAGATATTGGTACGTAACCAATTGTCATCGTTGGCACGTGGGCTCAAAAATGTGCGCCTGAGCATCAACAGAGGTCCAACAGGGGGGGGGGGTGTCATCAACAAGGTCATCATCGACAAAAAGGCCACGCTTGTCAGCGCGAGGACGACGACAATCCGCTTGACGCTGACCAGATTCACCACAATTAAAACACTTTATGCCACTGGAAGAAGCCCGAGTCGGTGGTGGTTGAGAAACAGAACCACGAGGAGCAGCAGGGCTAGGGGACGGGTTTACCGTATTACGAAACCCACTCGAGGCACGACGGGCCAACTGTTTTTCAGCCTGAAGCGCTCGCTGATGCGCCTCCGAAACAGTAACATGATCAAACATATTAAGAACATCCTACAACTGAATCCGCAAACCCCGAATATAACGAGAAACCAATTGAAATGGTGTCTCTACAAGATCAGTACGTGCAAGCAAGTGATAAAATTCAGCAGTATACTCATCAACAGACTTAACACCCTGACGCAACAATTGAAAACGCTGATACAGATCTCTCTCATAATTATATGGCAAAAACGCAGCACGAATATGTTTCTTGAATTTACCCCAATCAACAAGTTTAGGCTTACCAGATCGAAGACGGTTTGCCTTCGCCTGCTGCCACCAGGCCTGTGCACGACCTCGCAAACGTGTCGCCACTAAAGAAACACGACGATCCATCGGAACATCCTTAAAGTCAAGGATTTCCTCCACAGTAGCAAGCCAATCAACGAACTCATCCGCAACCAAACTGCCATGGAATTCTGGTAGATCCACTTTGAAGCTAGTCTCCCAGCGACGATCTGTGCGATCCGGGAACGGGGGGGAAGGGGGGGGGGAAGGATCCCGAAGGTGCGCGAACGGATTGCCATCGGGGGTGGCGTCGTCATCATCATCATCCATGTTGGAAATAAAATGAGATATGTTTTGATCTAATACCAAAACCCCCTGAGACATGCCTAAGTCAAGATGATTATGTTCTAAGTATGTTAGAACATATAGAATAAGGCTAGATGAAGAGCTAATATGTTAGGCAGCTCTTAGTTGTTTAGATGCATAATTTGAGGGGGAACATATGCTTTGAAGATTATCAAGAACAAGTCCCCTCAAGGCTCAAATTCTGGAAACAATCACTAAGTCTATTGAAAGCCAACTATGCTGATCAGGAGAGTTGTCCAGAAGAGTTGTCTCAGCACAATTAAACAAGATCAAGTGTTCTGAAAGCTTGAGGTCAACCATGCTGAAGAATTAAAGACAACTATACCCTAAAGATCCTCAATGAATCATGCTAAGATCACTTTCAAGTGAAGCAAAGGGTAAGAGTCAAGTCATCTGAAATGAGCAAGCCAACCATGCTGATAAGCAAGTCTGCTGATAGTGATAAGCAGAGTTGTCCATTTGATAAGGAATGTTGTCCTATCATTGGAACAACCTTCAGAAGCCATGTCCAAGTCTTATCAAGAGAATCTTAAAGTCAGACATTGGGAAGAGTGTTGCAGAATGAAGACAAAGTCTATACAGTCGTTTATTTCCCAAATGAGGACATGTCACTATCAAGAATCTGTCTTCTAAGTTGAAGAACTAAAAGAAGACACTTATGGACATTTGAGGCTGCCTCTCCAACGGGCAAATCCTTCATTTGTCTATAAATACAGAAGTGTGGAGGCCATTTGAAAGCACCTCAACAATTGACAAGAACATCCAACTATCCAACTATCCTACAAGCAACTATCTTAGTCTTCATACACTTCTTCTAAGCTGAACCCAATTGTATATCCATACAAAGCTTAGAGAGATATCCTAATCCTTATACACTGATCTTCATTGTAAAGGATATCTCATTAGTTGGAACCTTACTTCAATCCTTACCCCTTTCAAGTGAGAAAGTGAGAAGGTTGTTGTAGTAGTAGAAGTGGTAGGAGCTGACTGTTGAGAGAAGAACAGTTCAGTTCTGAGTTGAGAAGAGGGTACTAGGACTCTAGACATCCTACGGATCAATTCACCAAAAGTGGTGTTATTGATCAAGTGCACCTTGGCACTATAAAACAAGTTAATTCCAAGAGTGAAGGAATTATCCTGTTAAATCAGGAAAGTGGATGTAGGAGCTTGAGTCTCTAAACCACTATAAACTCTTGTGTTGATTTGTTTTCAAGTACTTTCATTCATTCAACACTGCACACAAAACTGACCTTTCAAAGAACTTATACTCAAAGACTGTGCAAAAGACATTTGGACAAGTTCCCTGAAAACTGGACTGTTTGATTAACTAAGTGATTTCAGAACTTTAAAGGAGTCTAAACTAAAGGGCCAACCACTAATTCCGCACATATAACTCTCTTAGATAGTTATTCAACTAAGTACTCAATAGTACTTAGTAGTTTGATTATCTTCAAAGAGTTAATCATCTTCAGCAGAGTTGTCCAAGACAACATTGCTGATCTCTGGTTTGATCAAGTTTGAAAAAGAATTTACATACAAGTGTATCCCCCCCCCCATACACTTGTTATATACTCCTCTCAGGACCAACAAGTGGTATCAGAGCAGGGGTTCAAAGACAATTGCTTCTGAAAAGCCATCTTGGTTTTCAAAATCACATATTTGGTGTGGTCACTGAACTGATCTATTTGAAATCCTATCAACTGTTGACTAACTGTTTGTTCTTGAGATATGGCCAACAACAATGCTGCTGTTCCACCTCCTGCTGTTCAAGGATTGGATAATATGGCCACAAATCCAGTCAACCACATCTCTCATCACAAATTACCCATGTTCTCAATAGACAATTATGATTTCTGGAAAATCAGAATGAGGGCTCACTGAAGCTCAAAGAGCAGATGCAAGGGAATTGATTCCCAAAGATGAGGATGACTTCACTGCTGATGAGAAGAGGAAAGATAATCTGAATTATCTTGCCATGAACACCCTCTACCAAACAATTCCAGATGCAATAATGGGTAGAGTCTACCACTGCACAACTGCCAAAGAAATTTGGGATACCCCTGCTGAAATGTGTGAGGGTACTGACAAGATCAAGGAGAACAAGCTCCAAGTGGCAGTACAAAAGTTTGAACAATTCACAATGGAATCTGAGGAATCCATTGACAAATTTGCTGGTAGATTCACTGATGTGATGAATGAGATCAACTCATTAGGCAAGGTGTACTCTAAAAGAGAAGTTGGACTGAAGATCTTGAGAAGTCTCACTCAAAAGTGGGATGTCTATGCTGTCATGATGCAAAATACCAAGGATCTTTCCCCCATGCCTATGCAACAAATCTTCTCTGAACTCAAGGCTTATGAGTTCGATCTCAACAGAAGAAAGCCTGTTGAGGAACCCTCAAATCCTACAAAGGGAGTGGCATTCAAAGCCAAAACTGCTGAACCAGAAATGCAGTCCACTCCTAGATCATCAAAGTCAGTCTCCAAGACTGAAATGAAGGAGGAACTAGCATTGATGGCTAGAAGGTTTGACAAGCTAAACTCAAGGTTTGGTAGATACAAGAAGTTCTACCAGGACAACAAATTCAGGAGAAGATACAACTCTCCTGAAGCTCAGGCTGAGGTCAAGAAGCCTGAAGAGAAAAGATCAGAGGACAAGTACTCTGATAGGAGAAGGTCCAGTAGAGCTGAACCTTCATCATCAAAAAGAAGAGAAGAACCAAAGAAAGATGATGATGAAGACTTGTGCTATAATTGCAAGAAGAAAGGGCACTTCCAGTATGACTGCCCTGAATTGAGCTCTAAGGAAAGAAGAGAAAGGCAAGCAAAGAGAGACAGAAAGTTCACCAATAGAAAAGCCATGATGGCTGGTGAAGAATCTGAAAGTGCTGAAAGCTTCAACTCTTCTGATGGACTGTTCTCCAACAGTGAAGATGATGATGATGTTTGCAACATGGCTCTTGAGGATGATGAGGTATCCTCTACTTCTAGTTCACTATCATTCATCTCACAAAACACTAGTGAGGTCAACCTGAAGCTTTCCCTTGGAAAGTTGATGGAAGATTTCACTATGTTACAAGAATTTCATGACAACTGTGTGAGAGAAAATGAAAGATTGTCAATTGAGTTTGCCAAAAACTCTGAGGTAGTTGTTGATGTCAAATCTACTGAGTTGTATCAACAAGTCTTGAGAGAGCTTGAGGAAGCAAATCTCAGGATAGTTGACCAACAGAAGGAGATTGATGATCAACTTCTCTCTCAGAAGAGAAAAGATTTTGAACTAAAAATTCTAAATGCCAAGTTTGAAAACCTCTCACATGAGTATGATATTCTTAAATCAAGTGAAGAGAGCCTGAAACTAAAGATGTCTGCTCTGGAGAAATCCTCTAGGGCAATAGAGGAAATTCAGAGTTATCAAAGACCTATGGCTCAAAGAAGTGGATTAGGATTTGATCCATTTGAATCTTCACCTTGTCTTAGCGTTGCTTCTACAAGTTACACTAAGAGAATCTTTGTTAAGTCAGTGGCACAAGCTGAAAATGAAGTGATTCAGCCACTGAACAAAGGAAAGGGCAAAATGGATGATTTGCCTACTCAAGTGCTTCAGGAGACTAGGCCAAAACCTAAGGAAATGGCCAAAGCTCCTGAACACAAGAGGAATGTTGGTCAGCAGAGTAGACCCAATGGAAGGGCAACTCTCCTGAACAATGTTCAGAGGAGTTATCCAAGGTATAATCAGCCTAGGCCAACTCTACTGAGAAAGCCTCAGCTGACTAGACCTAAGGACAACTATCTTCAAAGGCAAAATAAAATGAGACAACCAAAACCCTTCATGCCAATGGGTAATGGTCATAAAAATGCCTTTCCACAAAGATTTCCTCAAGTAGCACAAAGAACTCATAAGTTCAGGAGATTTGACAACTCTCCTGAAACCTACAGAGTTAACACCTTCACACATACTTTCCCAAAGGCATTTAAGGGAAAGACAGTGTATGTAGATGCTAGAGGAAGACAACTTAACCACCTTGAATCAATCAGGGTTATTAGGCAAGTTTGGGTTCCTAAAGGTACAGCTAACCTCTCAGGACCCAAAACTCAAAGGGTACCTAAACCTATCTAATTGCAGGTACCATTGGGCCACAAGAAGAGGAGCATGAACAAAAAGTCAGCATGGTACCTTGACAGTGGATGTTCAAGGCACATGACTGGAAACAAGGAACTCCTCACTGATTTTATTGAAAAAGAAGGCCCAAATGTCACATTTGGAGACAGCTCACAAGCCACAACAAAAGGTTATGGTACTTTGATGATTGGTAACATCAAAGTATCCAATGTGTCTTATGTGGCTGGTATCAAATATAATCTCCTAAGTATCAGTCAATTCTGTGATAAAGACTTCAATGTTGAGTTTTCTAGTGGAAAATGCTTAATCAAAGATAAAACTAAACAGACTCTATTGACTGGAACTAGGAAAGGAAATGTGTATTTTGCAGACTGGGACAAGTCTATTGATGCTGCATGTTTCATTGCTAAGAGTTCTAGTGAACAAAGTTGGTTATGGCATAAGAGACTAAACTACCTGAACTTCAAAACAATGAACAAAATTGCTAGGAATGCATTAGTTAAAGGACTGCCTAATGAGGTTTTCATTAAAGAGCATGTTTGCAAACCATGCCAAGAAGGAAAACAGATTAAAGCCTCATTCAAAGGAAAACCAGACATCTCTACTGAAAGGGTACTTGAACTTTTACATATGGACTTATTTGGACCAATTACCCCTGCAAGCATAAATGGTAGAAAATACACATTGGTGGTAGTAGATGACTTCTCTAGGTTCACATGGGTAGTATTTCTCCTTAATAAGAAGGAAACACAAGTCAAACTGCCTGAACTCTTAAAGAGATTGTCAAATGAGAAAAGCCTTAGCATTATCAAGATAAGATCTGATAAAGGCACTGAGTTCATAAATTCATACATCAATGAGTATTGCACATCAAATGAAACTTCAGCAGCTAGAACTCCCCAACAAAATGGAGTTGCAGAGAGGAGAAATAGAACTTTAAAAGAAGCTGCTAGAAGCTTAATTGCTGATTCAAATCTACCTAAGAGGTTTTGGGCTGAAGCTATAAACACTGCATGTCATACTCAAAATAGATGTTTGATCACTAAGGGGCAAGGCAAAACCCCCTATGAACTCTGGAAAGGAAGGTTGCCTAAGGTGTCATACTTTCACATCTTTGGTTGTAAGTGTTTTATACACAATAATGGGAAAGAACAATTGAAAGCCTTTGATAGCAAAGCTGATGAGGGAGTATTTCTTGGATATTCTCAAATCAATAGAGCTTTCAGAGTCTACAACAAGAAAACCCTTATTGTGGAGGAAACACCTCATGTTGTGTTTGATGAATCTATTCATGAGTTCAGGAATGAGAACTTAGAACCAGAAGAAATCACACAGAGGACAACCGGACTGAGCCTAAAAGACAAAGACACTGAATTCATAGATGTTGTTCAAGCCAATCACCCTGAACACTTAACATTGGACAACAATCCTGAAGGCAATCCTCCTAAGGCAAATCCCACTGAAGGAAATGGTGAACTGAATGATCCAATCCCAGTTCACATCCAGGTAACAACTACCAATGGAGAAGCAGTCCCTGCTGAGGTAGTTAATGGGTCAAATAATCAAGGGGGAACTCAAAATGTTGAAAATACCAATGTCCCTGACATTGAGGACAACACCCCTGATTATGATCCTGAATTAGATCCTGCATTCAATTATCCTGAATTTTATGATCAAAATGACTCAACTTCAGTAGAGGACAACTCTACTGAAGAGTTCAGAAAAAGAAGGACTTGGTTGTCTGACCATCATACTGATCTAATACTTGGTGACCCAAGTATAGGAGTCAAAACAAGGAGATTTCATGGTGAAAGTGCTCTTTTCTGTTGCTTCTTGTCAGAGCAAGAACCAAGTGACATTGAGGAAGCACTTCAAGACGTCAATTGGATCACAGCCATGTAGGAAGAACTGAACCAATTCACCAGAAATGAAGTATGGGAGCTGGTGGATAGACCTTAACATCAAGATGTTATTGGAACAAAGTGGGTGTTCAAGAACAAGAAGAATGAGAATGATGTGATTGTCAGAAATAAAGCAAGACTAGTGGCAAAGGGTTATTGCCAACATGAAGGCATTGACTATGATGAGACATTTGCACCTGTGGCAAGGCTAGAAGCAATAAGGCTCTTTCTAGCCTATGCAGCCCACAAGAGGTTCAAGGTGTACTAAATGGATGTCAAGAGTGCCTTTCTGAATGGAGTCTTGAAAGAAGAAGTCTATGTGGAGCAACCACCTGGTTTTGAAGTTGGAAACCAAGTTTACAGACTGAAGAAGGCTCTATATGGACTCAAACAAGCCCCTAGGGCTTGGTATGATACACTGTCACAATTTCTCTTGGATCATGGATTCATCAAGGGAACTGTGGACAGAACACTCTTCAGAATCACTGAAGGAGAGGACATCTTGCTTGTCCAAATTTATGTGGATGACATAATATTTGGATCCCCCAATGAGAAGCTGTGTGAGAAGTTCTCAAAGCTTATGCAAAGCAAGTTTGAGATGTCCATGATGGGGTTGATGAACTTCTTTTTGGGACTTCAAGTCAAGCAATCAAAAGAAGGAATCTTCATCAACCAAGCTAAGTACACCAGGGAAATGATCAAAAAGTTTGGGTGTGCAACTAGCAAGCCAGTAAGGATCCCAATGAACACAAATTGGAAGATGGATCCTGATGAGAGTGGTGTTCCAACCAACTCTACTGAGTATAGAGGAATCATTGGCTCACTCCTCTATCTCACTGCCAGCAGACCTGACATCACCTTTGCAGTAGGTGTTTGTGCAAGGTTTCAAGCAAATCCTAAGAAAAGCCATCTTGAGGCTGCAAAGAGGATCTTGAGGTATCTCAAAGGCACTGAAAATCTAGGCCTTTGGTACCCTACTGATGACAACATTGAGTTAACTGGCTACTCAGATGCTGATTATGGAGGATGTAGAATTGACAGAAAGTCCACTTCAGGGACTTGTCAATTCTTGGGCAACAAACTCATATCTTGGTTCTCAAAGAAGCAGAACACAGTGGCTACTTCCACCACTGAAGCTGAATATGTTGCAGCTGGAAGCTGTTGTGCTCAAATCATTTGGTTGAGACAACAACTAAGAGACTACAAAGTCAACTCTACTAAAGTGCCAATATTTTGTGATAACAATAGTGCAATTGCAATATCACAGAATCATGTATTGCACACAAGATGCAAACATGTGGACATCAAGCATCACTTCATTAGAGATCATGTGGAGAAGAAGGACATAAAGTTGGTCAAGATCCACACAGATCATCAAAAAGCTAATATTCTAACAAAGCCACTTGCAGAGGCAAGGTTTCTAGAGCTATCAACAGAGTTGGGATTACTTGATCCAGGGAAGTTGGACAAGTAAAATCCATTGGAGTTAATGGGAGTAAGGGGAATTAAATTGGTTTTCAGCAGACTTGGTCAAGTCTACTGAAGTTCAGAAGAGATGACCTCAAATATTCAGGACACTTGTCCATTGAATCTCAGGACACTTGTCCACATCTTTTCAGGACACTTGTCCAAGTGGGGTCAGTTAAGTTGTCTTGGCTATCAAACTATTTCCTTGGTTTGATAAGCACCTACTTTGGGTAATCATTGTCTACTTTGATATCTGTCCCAATTACAGATATCATCTTTATGGGATTTAATTTGTCCCCCACCCAAAAGGTCACTTTCCATGCATTAAATGCCAAGATTTAACTCTTGTTTGCATTACACTTTTCAAGCCATGATCTATCTCGAAAACTCCCCAACCATTAACTAATATTAAATAACTTCCACGTTTTGAATAAAACCAATAACTCACTGTTACATTGGTTTTTGACCATTGGATCAAAACTGGCCAACTCCCCTGAAATCAATCCTGGCCGTCCAAGTGTGTTTTCCATTTTTGACAACCGTTGAAAACTCTCAAAACTCACCAACTCATTGACAAACATTCTTTTTAGAATATTCTCAAGCCTTAAGATCCCCCACAAAAACTTCTTCCCCAAGTATTCGAAACCCTAGCTCTTATTTTCTTCAAACTCTCTCAAAACTCTCTCTAATTCCTTTCTGAAACCTTCAATGGCTCCCAAAATCAGACCAGAAATGATCATTGATCATTGGATATTTGAGCAACAAGAACAACCTTCACTTTGAGCCCATAGTATCATTTGAAAGTGAAGACCCTGAAGTTACTCCAACTCTTAGATGGCTGAGAAGAGCTGGATTGAAGAAGTTCATGGAAGAGAGGCTAAGCTCTTGTCTGGAGAGCTACATGGCAGAGTTCTTTGCTTTCCTCAAGTGGAGAGGTAAGCCAGAAGATGGTGAAGTTGCTACAAGACTTTCCTATGTAGCAGAGGGAGAGGAGGAAGAGAGATTTCACAGGGTGAAATTCTCTTCAGAAGATCTTTAAGGAGCCTTTGGATTGCCTTCTAAGGGAAGGAATCAAGAATTTTATGGTGCTGATCATGAAGAGGAGATAACACAAGAATGGCTATTGGTTCCAGGTCCCATCTCTTCAACATAAAACAAGAAGACTCTCAAGCCAAAATTTCTCAACCTCTTTGAGGTAGTTGCCAAGAGTCTTTTGAGCAATACTGGAAGCTTGGAGCAAGTCAGCCATCCAAGAATCAGAATTATGGCTGCAGTTATTGATGCTAGTGACAAGGGCATCAAGTTTGATTGGAGGACCTTCATCATGTCTGAGATGATGAAGGAAAAGGCTAAGTTTAAAGTGAAAGTCCACAACAAGGTTGTATTGGACGGAAAACTCAAGTATTGCACCAGGGCAAGCTTGTTAATTGAGAGATTTTCCCACTATTCACAAATGCAAACCTTTGCAAAGCCCCTCCCTGCACAGAAGATCATGTTTAGAAAGCTCAGCAAGAAAACTGAGCAAAGGAGGATGCTACTGGCCAAACCTGCTGAAGAAAAGGTTGAAGAGAAGCCAAAATTGAAGAAAAGGACTAAGGCCAGAGTGGCAAAGACTAGGAAAGTGTCTCAAATCCCCTCGGAGGAGACTTCAGGAGCTTCAACTGAGATTGAAGAGGTTGCTGAAGAGGGAGTAAGTGTGCCTTCTGATCACTCAGAAGAATTGAGACAGAAATACAATGAGACTAGACAAAAGTCTAGAGGTGATAAGAGAATCATGGAAGTTGTCCCTGAGAAGGATGGAGAAGGAAGTGGGAGCAGTAGGGCCAGCAAGAGAAGGGCCAAGCCTACTGATAAGGTGTTGGAGCTTCAGGAGGAAAGGTCTCTCCAACTAGCTCTAAGAGAGAGCAGAGCTGAAAGCAGGACCAAGTCTAAGTCAAGGACCAACTCATCTGGTTCTGGAACTCCAGAATCCAAGGTCCCTGAAGGTAAACCTATAGAGGCCAACCTCCCTGAAATTCAGAATCCTGAGCCCAACTCCCCTGAAACCCACATAACCCCAACCAACCAACCAATCACCCCCATCAATCTCACCAAGAGATATTCTCTAGAAGGGAGTGTGCAAAGAAGTGGGATAGATGTGCTAGCAGATTTAGCAGTAGATGAGACAAGGTTGCAATCACCCCTTGACTCATCTATGCTCAATTACTCAAAGTTTTTAGAAGCTGCACTACATGAGCCAACCCCCCCTGAGTAAAGCCCCTTCACATCCATTGCTCTCAAAAGCAACTGAAGTACCTTCAATTGCACCCAATCCTTCTGAAGCCAATATCCCTGAATTAAACCTTCCTGAGGCCACACTAGGAGAAGACAGAGCCAACTCCCCTATAACCCAAAGTCCCCATTCAAGTGGAGATGAGGAGGAGTATACTTATGAAAGTATGCTCAGAGGTGGAGCCAAGGCTACTGTGGATAGTTTGTATCCACAACTTGCTGGATTTCCAAGAATTCAGAAGATGTTCCATGACTTGAGGATGCTTGTAGATGTGAAGGACAAGACCATAATGGAGATATCACAAGTCATCCAAGATAAGGGTGTAAACTGGTGGCAAGTGGAGGAAAGCAGATTGCTACACATTTGCTGGTGTATTAAAGACTAGATTCCTCATTGATGAAGAGGTTTTTGCAAAGTTAGTGAAGGATAAGATCATTGAGGAAAAAGAGAGAAAGGCTAAGGGCATCAGACACCCTGATAGCAGCTCAAATGATGATGATTCCCCTGATGATCCCTCAAACCCTTCAAATCCCAACCCTCCTGAAACCCCTCAAGCCAACCTCCCAGATCTTTCTCAACCTAGGCCTTCTGTATCAGGCAGACTTTCAAACCCTCCTAGAACCTATCATAGGAAAGGCTTTGTGTCATCAGAGGTGTTGACCAAGGATGGTAACACAACCAAAGATACATCTGCCAATGAAGGTTCTTCTGAACCCAAGGCACAGCCTAAAGATGTGGAGGTTCCTATAATAGAGGCTGGTTTGATTAAGGCCTATTCAGTGTCAGGAGAGTTGGACACTGATCAGCCCTTAATCATTCAGGATGACTCAGTGGCTGCTGAAATAAGCACTGTGATCTCCTTACAACTGCCATCTTTGAACCTTGTTGAAGGTGGAGATGTTGCAGGTCTAGGTGTTGGTGTTGAAAAGGAGAACTTAGATAAAAAAACAGAGGGAGTGGAGGATGAAAGAGAGGTTGTAATCACTAAGATAGTTAGTGTACCACCAAATGAGGGTGATATAAGTGAGGAAGGACAGGCTATTCTTGAAGTCAAATCTGAACTTCAAGAATCCCTTGATGAGAGGAGGCCTGATTCCTTGTGTGAGGACATTATTGCTGAAGGAAGAAAAGAAGTAGTTGAAAATGAGAAGAAGACTGCTGATGTATCAGAGTCTTATGGAAAAGAAATTGAGGGTGATGAGTGTGTTTACACTAACCCTTTTGATTTGTCTGACCTTGCAGGTATAACTTTTGAACAAATCTTTGCAGATGACTTCTTGACAGATGCTCCCATCCAAGTTGATACTGGCTCAGCACAAGCTTTGCTTGGGATGCAATCAGCAAAGTTGGACTCCTTGACTCACCAAGTCCAACAACACATGCAGAAACCACTGGAGCTTTGGATGAGCATGGAAGAACTTTGAAAGTGTGTGGTGTGGTGTATGTATATGAAGTGTTTAAGTTTTAACAGAATAATGTTGTACTAAATGTTGTGACAATTGGTACAACACTGACTCTAACAGAATATCAGAAATTATGATTCACACAGCGGAAGACTTGAAACACTAAAAACAAACGTGACACAATGGAAATAATTTTCACATAGATTTTATAAATAAAAATCTATGCTAGCCTTACGGCGAAAAACAATACTTATCTTCAAGTATAAATGTTGTGTGAAATGTTACAGCATTAACATTCACAACAGAAACTACAAACGAGGTAGGTGCCTTGTTCTAAAAACGAACTAAGTGTATAAGGTATACACTGTCGAAATGCCTAGTCTATCTAATGATTACACTCTCAATAGATAAGAAGACACACAGCCATACGGGTGGGATACGAACGTATGATCTAAAAGATAGTTCTACTGGCCACAATTCCTAACAGGGATATACGCTCGGTCTAGGAAGTTGATCGAATAGAGTACACTGATTTGAGAAGCCTTCCATCGGTATTTATAGTAGTGGGGTGCTGATTCTAGAGGCTTCCACAATGAGGTCCTATTTTTAGGAACTCAACTTCCATGATCTTTCTAGATCTTTCTTGAATGCTCCAGGTCGTTCCAAATGGTTCCAGGCCGTTCAAGCATGTTCTCCAATGTTCTGGAATCTTTCAGGTTCCAGATCCTTGTAGAAGCTTCTAGATCCTGCCAGAAATGCGACAACATTTAGATCAACATTTAATGTAGCATTTCAGAAAAGACTTAGAAAAAATCTCGGAAGGTCAAATTAAGATGTTGTTGATAATGTTAACGCATTTAAGGATTAACAACATCTACAATCTCCCCCAATTTGACCTTTCGACTACAACACACCTGATGCACATATATTTCTATACATACTCAGTATTATGTACTTAGTTGAGGTTAACATCATTGCTAAGCACTAGTCAAGACAATACCTGTTGTAATCGTTCGATCAAATCAAATGAAGATCAGGGATAATTTTACAATGATCCGTGCCATAAGATCAAGATAAATGTTATCCAAAACAGAACAAGTATAAACACTACACTTATTCACAACATAAGTAACTGTACTTAAGATCATAAGTTGAACTGGAAGAATTATAAAAGAATATAAACAGAAACAGACACTAAAACTATACACAACCTGCAGTAAACACATGACAATCTGCAAACAAATTAAGCAAGGCAGTAAACAAATTATCAAGTGGAACCAATAAGCAAGTTGCAGTAATAAACATCCTATCATCTAGAAAAATAAACAACAAGTGTATCAGAATTTCAGAATTTCAACATAAACATTAATTACAAAGGTAGAACTGAATAAATGGCTTATATTGCTGTAGTAACAGCTGCATCATCATCTTCCTGCACCATAGCCATTGTGGAATTCAGATCTCCCCCTGTTTAGCAGCTTTCTCCAGGTAGATCACCATACAAGGTGTCCATTTCAGCAGCATCATCATCATCTCCTTCATCAACAAAGTAAGTAGATGCAAGGTGTGCAACTACATCAGTAACAGCAGCATCTCCAGCAGCATCAGGTCCATCACCAGCATCAGCAGCAGCTGGAACTCTATCATCATTAATCTCCTCAATGACTACACTGGAGTTGGATGGTGGTGGTACTCCCCCTGTTGTAGGTGAAAGGAGGTTGGTCCACCTGTCCTTCAGGAACTGAAGTTCATCTATTGTTTCCTGCAAGTGTTGGAGTTGGAGTTTGATGAATTCCTGTGAAAGATACACATTACCAGAAATGTTGATACGGATGTTCTCAACATTTGGGGTTGCATTTCTGTGTCTTGGTCTGGATGATTCAGGATGATCAGTAGTAGAAGGTCTGGTTAGTTCTGGTTGAGCAGAAGTAGAGGGTCTTTGCTGATGTTCAGTACCAGGAGCAAGCAAGGGCAGATCAATTACTCTATCCCCAGTGAGTAAGGCAGGAGCTATGGCAAACAGTGGAACTCTCCCCCTCAACACATCAGTGTTCTTGGCAACAAATCCATGATGCCTCAAGTAATTAGAAATCAGAACAGGATAGGGTAAATTGCCTTTTTCAGAAACTCTCCCAGTAAATCTCATCATATGTTGGAATATTGTGAGACCCAAATTAAACTTCTTAAGCACAGAAATCCTATATATCAAAACAGCTTGATCCTTAGTGATCTTGGTAGTATTTGTGGTGGGAATCCAATTGTAGATGATGAGTTTGTATAACACAGAGTGTAGGGAAGTGAGGTCTTTGGCTAGCATGTGTCTAGTCCATTTAACTACCCTACCAGCAGTTATAGCAGAAATGACCACATCCATGTCAGGTTCTTCATCAACCTCAACATTGGGAATTTCTAAAAACTCATTTATCAATTCAGGAGTAAAAGGTACATCCCTCCCCCTAAAATTAACAGTCCCATACCACTTAGAAGATCTCCTACCAGTGCTCTTTTTCAAACATGCATAGAATTCATATGCCCAATTTGTCAAGAAAGATTCACCAAAATTCACAGCATGCATCAAATTCCTTTCTTCTAAGAAACTAACCATGCCTTTACTATCAAAGTCAGGTATATTAATCCTTTTCTCTATCAGCAGTTTTCTCTTAGAATAAATGGCCAATCTATTCTCTAGAGTATCAAGAGAATCAGAAATACCTTCCTCTTCAGAAGCAAGGTCATTTGAGCTTGGAGTAGAGCTTTTAACAGAGCTCTGTTCAGGGCTGCTTGCTGCACTGGAAGAGCTATCTCCACTGCCACCATCTTCAGGTTCTGGTGCAGCTTCCTTTGCAGCAGCATAGTGCTCAGCATTTTTCTTAAGAGACTTCAGAATGTCTCTCAAGCATCTTTCAAAATCAGAATTGGATTCTGACTCAGCTGGTTCATCTTCAGTGATCATCTTTTCTTTGCCTTTTGGTTCAGCAACAGACTTTCCTTTCCCTTTCTCTTCAGCAACAACCTTCTTTTTGGATTTTTCAGCAGCAACAGTCTTAGCCTTCTTTGGTTTCTCAGCAACAACAGGAGCTTCATCTTCAGAATCTGTGAACACTTGGATAGGTTCACCAGCATCGGCTCCAGCCTTCTTCTTCTTCCTCATGGATTCAGAATAATCCACACGAGTAAAAACGCGGTTTGATCTCCTCCTTCTTTGTACAGGGCTTCTCTGTCTTTTCCCTTTTTGTGCATTCTTCTTGAGAGGAATGGGGGCAGACTCATCTGAAACAGAGAGTGAAGAGTTTGTACCTTCAGAAATGTTTGCATCCTCCATTTCAATGTCTTCAGGGTCAGACGTGGCAGTGGCTTCTTCTTCAACAGAAGCTTCAATGTTCTCAGCTTGCGGTTCGTGAACAAAGGGTGATTTGGGGCTTTTTTAAGCAGAAGCCATTTGGGCAGTTTGCTCAGCCAAATAGCTTGATATGTCCACCGTGATACCTCCAAAAGTCATCACGGGCAGATGGCCTATAGTTCGAAGAGTATCAGACACCTCTTCGTTAGCCCTAGTGATCTGTTCAACGGTTGCATCGTGAGGAAAGTTTGTTTGAGGAGCAGTTTGAGGAGTGGTTTGAGGAGTGGGAACAGTTGTTGATGGTGTTGCAGAGACATTTGAGTCAGCATTTGAAGCGGTAGAGTTTTGTGAAGCCATGGAAGCAAGAATTTCGAGAGGATTTGTGCGAGAGTGAGATGAGGTTTTCGAATCAGAGAGAGATTGTGAGGAATTCGAGTTTGTTCCAGCCATTTAAGTTAGGCGGTTGGAATTTCAAGGTAAGGATGGAAATTTGCACACACTTCTTTGAGATATACACAACCAAATAACAATTCTGCAATCTTAGTACTCAACACAATCAGAAATCACAATTAGCAAATAAATGGCATCTTATGTTCGATATTTATAGAGAGAGTAATGTAGTTGGAGGTTAAGAAAATAAAACAGAAGAATTAATCTAGAATTTTGGAAAGTGCTTCCACATTATTAGCCACAACCTAGATCATGGTTAATTAGTGGGAGAAATCAATTAATTAAATTAATTAAATAATTAAGAAGCTTCCAGAATTAATTTCGCATAATCTGAAAAAAATAAAGATGTGGGTCAGTAATTAATTAAATAAAAATGCATCTCAATAAATAATTAAATAATTACACAGATAAAAATAAATTCGAATCAGGCAATGTTGTGCTTAAAACTGTTACAAACACCTCAACACGGTTTTTACATGAATTTGCTTCATTTGTGTTGCACCATATTTTTTTTTCTTGTGTTATAGCATCTAATTTGTATTGATCCATTGTTCCTGTAGAGTACATCGTAGTAGCGAACTCCGTGCCCCATACTTACTTAATGGATTACAAATATGTTGATGTTTTTACCAAATATCACCTTTTGAAAAGAAGGCATCGTAGTAGCGAACTCCGTGCTCCATAGTTACTCAGTGATTTGGTACATCTTTTAGTATGCTAATAACATTCTCATTTTTATGCATTTGAGAGGTGTAAGACATGTTTATTTTTGCACTCCAAGGTTCTTAGATTCGTAGATATTTTACAAAGGAATTATTTAACTAAGTAAGAAATAAATTCAACTTATAAAATTTATACAACCCATGATGTTGTCCCAAATGCTACCGCATTTGTGACAACATCCATCCGAATTTTTCGGATAGTGCTCATGCCAAGAGATTTCCTCAAGATAGAGAATCTATCATGGTCTAAGGCTTTAGTAAAGATATCAGCATTCTGTTTTTCAGTAGGTACATACTCCAACTTAACAATATTCTTCTCTACTAAATCTCTCATAAAATGGTGTCTAATGCTAATGTGCTTTGTGAGTGAGTGTTGTACAAGATTTTTAGAAATGTTAATGGCACTAGTATTATCACAAAAAATAGTAAGTATACCATTCTCAATACCATAGTCATGGAACATCTTGCTCAGCCACAAGAGTTGTGTGCAGCAGCTTCCAGCAGCAATATACTCAGATTTTGCAGTGGATTGTGAAACACAATTCTGTTTCTTGCTGTGCCATGATACAAGATTGTTTCCCATGTAAAAACATCCTCCACTCGTACTCTTTCTATCATCTATGTCTCCAGCCCAATCAGCATCACTATAACCAATCAAAATGTTGTTGGTGTCCTTAGTATACCAGATTCCAAGGTCACTTGTTCCTGAAACATACTTGATGATTCTCTTCAGAGCATTCAGGTGTGATTCCTTTGGATTTGCTTGGTACCTAGCACAAACACACACACTGTACATAATATCTGGTCTACTAGAGGTTAAATACAATAAACTACCTATCATGGATCTGTAAAGTGTTGGATCAACATCTGTTCCAGCACTATCTTTGCAAAGTTTCAAAGTAGATCCCATAGGAGTTTTCATTGGTTTTGAATTCTCAAGACCAAATCTTTTAACCAAGTTCTTAGCATACTTACTCTGGGAGAAGAAAATACCATCACTGCACTGTTTGATTTGAAGACCTAGAAAATAATTCAAGTCTCCAACCATACTCATTTCAAATGTTGTAGTCATTGCCTCAACAAAATTACTCAACATTTTATCACAAGTAGAACCAAACACAATGTCATCAACATATATTTGTGCAATAAGTAAATCTCCTTCAGTGTGCTTAATGAACAAAGTTCTATCAACTTCTCCTCTAATAAATCCATATTCCAAAAGAAAGTCAGTAAGCCTACCATACCATGCTCTAGGAGCTTGTTTAAGACCATACAATGCTTTCTTAAGTTTATATACATGATCAGGATATTGTGGATCTTCAAATCCTTTAGGTTGTTCAACATATGCTTCTTCATTCAAAATGTCATTTAGAAATGCAGCCTTTACATCCATTTGATGAAGTTTAATATCAATAAAACATGCAATAGCTAGCAATAATCTAATAGATTCTATCCTAGCAACAGGTGCAAAAGTCTCATCAAAATCAACTCCTTCAACTTGGGTGTAACCTTGTGCTACTAACCTAGCCTTGTTTCTAACAATATTACCAGATTCATCAGTTTTATTCTTGAATATCCACTTTGTTCCAATGACATTAGTATGACTAGGTCTTGGAACAAGTGTCCACACTTCATTTCTTTCAAACTGACCAAGTTCTTCATGCATAGCATTAATCCAGTTTTCATCAGTTAAGGCTTCTTTAGCACTCTTAGGTTCAATTTCAGATAAATAGCATTCAACATTTACAACATTACACATAGAAGACATGCATATTGTTCTTACCACATCTACCTTGTTTGATCTTACTCTTCCTCTTGTTTGTACTCCAACTGTAGCATCACCTATGATTTGGTCAGAAGGATGACTTTTACCTATTCTTGAAGAAGGATTTGTTTTGGGAATGTACTGGTCATTCTGTGAAGTTACAACTGTCTGTTCTGTAGATGTTGACCCAGATGTGTTAACATTTGGTGCAACATTCTCAGACTTCAGTGTATTCTCAGAAGTGTCAGTGACCTGTGATACATCTTCTTCATCTTTGTCATCTGTATGACCTTTATCATCATCAAACACAACATTAATAGATTCTTGAACAGTGTTAGTTCTAAGGTTATATACTCTATAAGCTTTACTATTTCTAGAATAGCCTAAAAAGAAACCTTTATCACTTTTAGAATCAAACTTATGAAGTTGATCCCTATCATTCAGAATATAACACACACAACCAAATACATGAAAATATTTCACACTTGGTTTTCTGTTGTTCAAAATCTCATAAGGTGTTTGACTTGTGCTAGAACGAATAAAAACCCTATTAATAACATGACATGCAGTATTCAATGCTTCTCCCCAAAATTTCTTAGCAAGACATTTGGATGTTAGCATAACTCTAGCCATTTCTTGTAAAGTTCTATTCTTTCTTTCAACAATTCCATTTTGTTGTGGAGTTTTAGGAGATGAATATTCTTGCAAGATACCCTTTTTATCACAAAAATCATTAAACATGCTGTTTTCAAATTCCCTACCATGATCAGTTCTAATACGGCCAACTTTCAAGTTAAACACATTTTTGAACCTCTTATAAAGAATTTTAAATGCAGCAAATGCTTCAGATTTGTCTCTTAAAGACTCTACCCAGGTATATCTAGAAAAATCATCTACCACAACTAAGGAATACCTCTTTCCTCCAATGCTTTCAGTTTCCATAGGACCCATCAAGTCCATGTGCAGTAATTCAAAACATCAATGTGTAGTACAATGTGACAGCATTTTGTGTGACATTCTTACCTGCTTACCTTTTTGGCATGGTCCACATACAGTGTTGTTGTGAAGATTTAGTTTTGGAATTTCTTTTACTGCATCTGCTTTGATTAGTCTATTCATTGCTCTGTAATTTGCATGACCCAATCTTTGATGCCATAAGACATTTTCATCATATTTTGACAAGTTACACATATTTGTTCCAATAAGATAGCAATTATCAGCTGACCTAGTACCAGTCATAACACAAACTTCATCTTTATTAAGAACATAACATGAATCTTTATCAAATTTCACATGCAAATTATCATCACAAAGTTGACTAATGCTAATCAGATTTGCAAGTAAGCCATCAACATGTAAGACATTTTTAAGCTTAGGAAAACCTTTAACATTCAAAGTTCCTTTACTAAGAATCTTTCCTTTAGAACCTCCACCATATGTAACATTACCACTATTCAAGGTCACATAATCAGATAAGAAATCAGTACGACTTGTCATATGTCTAGAACAACCACTATCAAAGTACCATGAATCAGGTAGACATGCTTTTAAGGAGGTATGAGCAACATTACAGGTAGTTTTTGGTTTCCATGCAGATTTCATAAACTGTTTACCAGAATGTGACAGTTTTTTATGCAGCATTTTCAAAGTTTTCTGTTCTTCAAACAATTTTATACAGTAAGGACGAATATGACCAACTTTGGAACAGTAATGACAGATATACTTCCTTTTAACCTTGTGAGGATCTGATTGTGCAGATGTTGCATCAGATGTGACAACATTTGCCTTCACAAATTTCACAGGTTTTCTAAATTTCTCAGAAATAGAAGCAGTAGTACCATCATAACCTAAACCATGAGTATTAGACTTACCAGTAGCTATAGCATTATTTACCTCAGAAGCACTCTTGGAATATTTCTTGAAACATAAGGTGGAATTTATCAATTTCTCCTTTAAGTTACAGATTTCCAGATCTCTTTTGGTAAGAATAACCTCTAGCTTGGTGATTGTGTCTTTCAGATCCTCATTCTCTTTATTCAAGGAATTAAGAGTGAGTTTCTGATTGTTCCAATCATCTAACAGCTTTTGGTGTTCCTTGTCATCAGTCCTTTTTCCTGCATCATCAACCAAACCATTAAAACAGTTCAAATCTGGGTGACTCTGTTCTGATGTTGCTGTAGATGTTGAAGCATCAGGTACAGCATCAGAATCTGTTTCATCCAGATCATCATCTGAGGAATCATTATAATCAGTTCTGGTAAAATTAGAATATTCATTCTGATTTAATTCATCAAGATCGTCATCATCAGATTCATCACTCAAGGTAGCACTAAAATTCAGCTTTTGCTTAAGTCTAGTATTGGCACATTCATTTGCATAATGGCCATAACCAGAACAAGCATTGCATTGAACTGATTTTCTAAATTCAGGATCATACCTTGGTTTACCTTCACTCTTTGATGGTCTTGGTGTGAATTGACCTTTCCTCCTTTCTGGTTGAGGTGTTGATGTATTGATTTGAATCTTAGGCTGAATGTTTCTAGATTTGTTCACAGATTTCTTAAGAAACTTATTAAAGTGCTTAGTGAGCAAGGCAACATTGTTAGGATTTTTGAGGCATACATCAAGCAATTCTTCATCAGTGTCAACTTCAGTAATGATGGGTTGAGCTTCAGAAGTGTTTGATGTTTCCCCTTTAAAAACCACAACTTTCTTATCAGCATTAGCTTCATCATCTTGATTAGTGTTTATCTCATAAGTTCTAAGAATACTCACTAACTCATTTTGACTTAACTTATCTGTATCTTTTGCCTCTTCAATAGCACAAATTTTAGCATCAAATCTTTTAGGAACAGATCTTAAAATCTTATGAACTACTCTAACATTAGAAATAGGGTCACCAAGAGAATGTGATTCATTGATAATCTCACTTAACCTTTCATTGTAGGCTGTAATTGTTTCATCTTCCTTCATTCTGAGATTCTCAAATTTTGTCCCCAACATTCGAAGCTTAGTCCTTCGAACACTTTCTGAACCCTCACAATGCTCTTGCAACCTGTCCCATGCATCTTTAGAAGTAGAACAGTTAGATATAATTTTAAACATTGAAACATCAACAGAAGTAAAAATAGCATTTAAAGCTTTAGAATTGTAGCTTGCTGTTGTTATTTCATCAGCCGTCCAGTCAACTTCTCTCTTGAGTTGTATTTCACCATCTGCGTCTGCTGGTCTTTTTGGAGCTTCCCAACCTGTAAGTACAGTCCTCCAAGCACGTTCATCAACTGACTTGATGTACATACGCATCTTAGGCTTCCAATAAGCGTAATTCGAACCATCTAAAACGGGTGGCCTAAGTGCCGTGGATATGTGATGTGTTTCCATTGCTAACCTACACTAAAAACACACTTGACCAAAGATCTAACCTAGTGTCGTCAGGTATCAGCTCTGATACCAACTGAAAGTGTGTGGTGTGGTGTATGTATATGAAGTTTTTTAAGTTTTAACAGAATAATGTTGTACTAAATGTTGTGACAATTGGTACAACACTGACTCTAACAGAATATTAGAAATTATGATTCACACAGCGGAAGACTTGAAACACTAAAACAAACGTGACACAATGGAAATAATTTTCACATAGATTTTATAAATAAAAATCTATGCTAGCCTTACGGCGAAAAACAATACTTATCTTCAAGTATAAATGTTGTGTGAAATGTTACAGCATTAACATTCGCAACAGAAACTACAAACGAGGCAGGTGCCTTGTTCTAAAAACGAACTAAGTGTATAAGGTATACACTATCGAAATGCCTAGTCTATCTAATGATTACACTCTCAATAGATAAGAAGACACACAGCCATACGGGTGGGATACGAACGTATGATCTAAAAGGTAGTTCTACTGGCCACAATTCCTAACAGGGATATACGCTCGGTCTAGGAAGTTGATCGAATAGAGTACACTGATTTGAGAAGCCTTCCATCGGTATTTATAGAAGTGGGGTGCTGATTCTAGAGGCTTCCACAATGAGATCTTGTTTTTTAGGAGCTCAACTTCCATGATCTTTCTAGATCCTTCTTGAATGCTCCAGGTCGTTCTAAATGGTTCCAGGCCGTTCTAGCATGTTCTTCAATGTTCTGGAATCTTCCAGGTTCCAGATCCTTGTAGAAGCTACTAGATCCTGCCAGAAATGCGACAACATTTAGATCAACATTTAATGTAGCATTTCAGAAAAGACTTAGAGAAAATCTCGGAAGGTCAAATTAAGATGTTGTTGATAATGTTAAGGCATTTAAGGATTAACAAGACCATAATGGAGATATCACAAGTCATCCAAGATAAGGGTGTAAACTGGTGGCAAGTGGAGGAAAGCAGATTGCTACACTTTGCTGGTGTATTAAAGACTAGATTCCTCATTGATGAAGAGGTTTTTGCAAAGTTAGTGGAGGATAAGATCAATGAGGAAAAAGAGAGAAAGGCTAAGGGCATCAGACACCCTGATAGCAGCTCAAATGATGATGATTCCCCTGATGATCCCTCAAACCCTTCAAATCCCAACCCTCCTGAAACCCCTCAAGCCAACCTCCCTGATCTTTCTCAACCTAGGCCTTCTGTATCAGGCAGACTTTCAAACCCTCCTAGAACCTATCATAGGAAAGGCTTTGTGTCATCAGAGGTGTTGACCAAGGATGGTAACACAACCAAAGATACATCTGCCAATGAAGGTTCTTCTGAACCCAAGGCACAGCCTAAAGATGTGGAGGTTCCTATAATAGAGGCTGGTTTGATTAAGGCCTATTCAGTGTCAGGAGAGTTGGACACTGATCAGCCCTTAATCATTCAGGATGACTCAGTGGCTGCTGAAATAAGCACTGTGATCTCCCCACAACTGCCATCTTTGAACCTTGTTGAAGGTGGAGATGTTGTAGGTCTAGGTGTTGGTGTTGAAAAGGAGAACTTAGATAAAAAAACAGAGGGAGTAGAGGATGAAAGAGAGGTTGTAATCACTAAGATAGTTAGTGTACCACCAAATGAGGGTGATATAAGTGAGGAAGGACAGGCTATTCTTGAAGTCAAATCTGAACTTCAAGAATCCCTTGATGAGAGGAGGCCTGATTCCTTGTGTGAGGACATTATTGCTGAAGGAAGAAAAGAAGTAGTTGAAAATGAGAAGAAGACTGCTGATGTATCAGAGTCTTATGGAAAAGAAATTGAGGGTGATGAGTGTGTTTTCACTAACCCTTTTGATTTGTCTGACCTTGCAGGTATAACTTTTGAACAAATCTTTGCAGATGACTTCTTGACAGATGCTCCCATCCAAGTTGATACTGGCTCAGCACAAGCTTTGCTTGGGATGCAATCAGCAAAGTTGGACTCCTTGACTCACCAAGTCCAACAACTCATGCAGAAACCACTGGAGCTTTGGATGAGCATGGAAGAACTTTGAAAGTGTGTGGTTTGGTGTATGTATATGAAGTGTTTAAGTTTTAACAGAATAATGTTGTACTAAATGTTGTGACAATTGGTACAACACTGACTCTAACAGAATATCAGAAATTATGATTCACACAGCGGAAGACTTGAAACACTAAAAACAAACGTGACACAATGGAAATAATTTTCACATAGATTTTATAAATAAAAATCTATGCTAGCCTTACGGCGAAAAACAATACTTATCTTCAAGTATAAATGTTGTGTGAAATGTTACAGCATTAACATTCACAACAGAAACTACAAACGAGGCAGGTGCCTTGTTCTAAAAACGAACTAAGTGTATAAGGTATACACTGTCGAAATGCCTAGTCTATCTAATGATTACACTCTCAATAGATAAGAAGACACACATCCATACGGGTGGGATACGAACGTACGATCTAAAAGGTAGTTCTACTGGCCACAATTCCTAACAGGGATATACGCTCGGTCTAGGAAGTTGATCGAATAGAGTACACTGATTTGAGAAGCCTTCCATCGGTATTTATAGTAGTGGGGTGCTGATTCTAGAGGCTTCCACAATGAGGTCCTATTTTTTAGGAACTCAACTTCCATGATCTTTCTAGATCTTTATTGAATGCTCCAGGTCGTTCCAAATGGTTCCAGGCCGTTCTAGCATGTTCTCCAATGTTCTGGAATCTTCCAGGTTCCAGATCCTTGTAGAAGCTTCTAGATCCTGCCAGAAATGCGACAACATTTAGATCAACATTTAATGTAGCATTTCAGAAAAGACTTAGAAAAAATCTCGGAAGGTCAAATTAAGATGTTGTTGATAATGTTAAGGCATTTAAGGATTAACAACATCTACAAACTTTAACATCTGTGGAAATGAGGCTAACAGGCTCTGAGGATGTGGTGCTACCCACATTGGAAGCAAGGATAGGAGGAGTGGAATCTGGTCTTCAAACCATTTCCACTAAAGTCCAAAAAGCCAAAGCCACCATGGAGTCCATTTCCAAAGAGGTCAAGAAGGATCAGAAGCTGCTGAGAAATAATCACAATGCCAATGTTCAAGCTATCAGACTGACCATTAAGCAAGCTCTTGGCAAGAAGACAGCCTTACAGAAGAAAAGGGCAGAGGCACAAAGGCTTGCTATGGTGAAAGCAGCTTCAGAGAAATTTTCCCAAGAAGTGTTGGCCAACATTGCTGCAGGTGTAGTGGCCAACCTCACTGAGCTTCTAAAGGCCCAACTGGATGCATCTCTAAAAGCAACCATGGAGGAGGTTGTCCAACAAAAGATGAAACCTGTTCTAGCTTTCCTTAGCTTGAGCAGTGATAGGATGCAAAATATACATGATGAGAATGTATATTTGTTGGAAGAGATGAAGTCTCTAACCCAAGCCCAGTCCTTGATGGCATCAACTATGAGTGAGCTTAGACCTGAATGTTTTGATGCTGCCAAAAAGGGGGGAAAGGGAAAGAGCAGGGGCAAAAGGTGCCTTGGTTATTGGAAGCCCAGTCAAGGGAAAGGACAAAGTTGCTGAGGGAAAAGGAAAAGAGCCAGCAGTGCTGAACTTAGAAGATTTGGATGAAGAGGAGCAGTTAGCACTAGCTTTGAAAAACTCAATGGCCTCAGCTCAAGAGAGGAAGGAGTTAGGCTACAGCAAAGACCAGGTGGTGAAGTGTCTGGTTTGGACAAAGATGCTGAAGGTGTCCAAACTAGAGGAAAGATCAAGAAGGCCAAGGGAAAGAAAAGGAAAACTGTAACATTTACTGACTTTCCAAACAGCCTTGATCTGCCCCCTGAATTTAGAATTGTTGATGAAGTGCCTACCTCAAAGAAGGCCAAAAATGCTGAAAAGGACAAGACTACTGAAGTGCCCAAGACTGCTGAAAAAGACAAGTCTTCTGAGAAAGAAAAGTCTGCTGAGACTAAGTCCTTTGAAGGTGCCAAGTCCACTGAAGATGTTGAAGAACTGTTTGCTGAAGGATTTGGACCTGAGCCCAAAAAGAAGACAACTGTCTTAGCTCTTGATCCATCAAAATTGTTTCATGAAGGGTATGGCAAAGACCCTGAAACCCAACAGAAGCTGGCCATGATGAGGGCCCAAGAAAGGATGGATTTGATGGATGAAGCACAAAGAGCAAGAGACAAAAGAAGAGCAGATTTCCAAAAGCCCAGAAGGAAGAGAGCAACTTACAACAAGTTGAAGCCACAGCTATTGATCCCAATGGACACCAAATATCCTCACTTGGATAAATGGGTGCCAATTCAGCTGAATGAATCATGGGAGGAAGCCAAAAGGGAGTTTGTCTATGACTACTATGTCATTGACAGATGGAATGGAAGAGATGCCAACTCCACTTTTGCAGAGTTCATGATAGAGTATCACAGAGAGCTTTATCAACAACTACTTGCAGCTGCTGATATTGCAAGATTTGAACTCACTGCCCCCAAGCCAATCATATACATGCCTCCAAAACTTGATGGATGGATTGACCAGGCAAAGATCCTGAAGGAATTCACAGAGATCCTCAAGCTAAACAAGATGGTTCTTGGACCCAAGGGAACAAACCAAGAAGCCATGGATTTGAAAAGAAGAGTGTGGGCACAATATGGGATGGTGCCACCTCCTGAGGATGATCTCTGAAATGGCTAAGTCTTCTGACATTTTTGGATGAAAACTTATCTTACCTGAAGATATGTTTTATTTGGTCATCTATGTTGAAGTTTGGTCAAGTATGCTGATATAGTGTGCTCAAATAATTTGTTGCTCTGATATGATTTGGTTGCTCTGACATAAGTTTTGTGCTCTGATACGTGAAGATCTAGATACTATGAAGTGTTTAGTTTTTGCTCTGATACTCTAGATCTTATGATTAGTTATGCTCTGAATCTTTGTAATGGAATGATCAAATGAAATAGTGTCTTGAATTCATGCTCTGATATGTTAACTTCAACTATCAACATGCTTGTAATGATTTTTAATGAATGATAGTTGAACTTACTTTGAATCAAGAAACATTATTGCAGAAATCTCTCTATGCCTATCCTTGAAACCTATTTGCAACATGAACAGTGAGTACACTAACACATTGCTTTTCAGGAATATTGACCCTAGTCATGTCTTCTGAAGATAAATGTAATAGGTGTAGTCAAGTCACTTTTGCATAGAATGTATAGGTTTTGGCATCATCAAAAAGGGGGAAATTGTTGGAAATAAAATGAGATATGTTTTGATCTAATACCAAAACCCCCTGAGACATGCCTAAGTCAAGATGATTATGTTCTAAGTATGTTAGAACATATAGAATAAGGCTAGATGAAGAGCTAATATGTTAGGCAGCTCTTAGTTGTTTAGATGCATAATTTGAGGGGGAACATATGCTTTGAAGATTATCAAGAACAAGTCCCCTCAAGGCTCAAATTCTGGAAACAATCACTAAGTCTATTGAAAGCCAACTATGCTGATCAGGAGAGTTGTCCAGAAGAGTTGTCTCAACACAATTAAACAAGATCAAGTGTTCTGAAAGCTTAAGGTCAACCATGCTGAAGAATTAAAGACAACTATACCCTAAAGATCCTCAATGAATCATGCTAAGATCACTTTCAAGTGAAGCAAAGGGTAAGAGCCAAGTCATCTGAAATGAGCAAGCCAACCAGCTGATAAGCAAGTCTGCTGATAGTGATAAGCAGAGTTATCCATTTGATAAGGAATGTTGTCCTATCATTGGAACAACCTTCAGAAGCCATGTCCAAGTCTTATCAAGAGAATCTTAAAGTTAGACATTGGGAAGAGTGCTACAGAATGAAGACAAAGTCTATACAGCCGTTTATTTCCCAAATGAGGACATGTCACTATCAAGAATCTGTCTTCTAAGTTGAAGAACTAAAAGAAGACACTTATGGACATTTGAGGCTGCCTCTCCAACGGGCAAATCCTTCATTTGTCTATAAATACAGAAGTGTGGAGGCCATTTGAAAGCACCTCAACAATTGACAAGAACATCCAACTATCCTACAAGCAAGAGTGCTCTCAAAGCTTTCAAAGACTATCGTAGTCTTCATACACTTCTTCTAAGCTAAACCCAATTGTATATCCATACAAAGCTTAGAGAGATATCCTAATCCTTATACATTGATCTTCATTGTAAAGGATATCTCATTAGTTGGAACCTTACTTCAATCCTTACCCCTTTCAAGTGAGAAAGTGAGAAGGTTATTGTAGTAGTAGAAGTGGTAGGAGCTGACTGTTGAGAGAAGAACAGTTCAGTTCTGAGTTGAGAAGAGGGTACTAGGACTCTAGACATCCTATGGATCAATTCACCAAAAGTGGTGTTATTGATCAAGTGCACCTTGGCACTATAAAACAAGTTAATTCCAAGAGTGAAGGAATTATCCTGTTAAATCAGGAAAGTGGATGTAGGAGCTTGAGTCTCTGAACCACTATAAACTCTTGTGTTGATTTGTTTTCAAGTACTTTCATTCATTCAACACTGCACACAAAACTGACCTTTCAAAGAACTTATACTCAAAGACTGTGCAAAAGACATTTGGACAAGTTCCCTGAAAACTGGAATGTTTGATTAACTAAGTGATTTCAGAACTTTAAAGGAGTCTAAACTAAAGGGCCAACCATTAATTCCGCACATATAACTCTCTTAGATAGTTATTCAACTAAGTACTCAATAGTACTTAGTGGTTTGATTATCTTCAAAGAGTTAATCATCTTCAGCAGAGTTGTCCAAGACAACATTGCTGATCTCTGGTTTGATCAAGTTTGAAAAAGAATTTGCATACAAGTGTATTCCCCCCCCCCATACACTTGTTATATACTCCTTTCAGGACCAACAATCCAGATCATGTCGTTGGGCGTTGGGTGCCCGTGCTTGAAGGGCCGCCAATTGCGGGGTCAATTGAGCCACTTGTTCGCGCAACAGTGCGATTTCATCCCTACGAGCGTCCTCAATAGGGATATCGAGATTTTGTCTATGAGGCGGCATATCGACAGGATCATTCGGAAACTGATACCACTCTGATGCAGCGTGCGTGATCAAAAGAAAGAACAACAAGAATCGTTGATTCACAGAATACCCGAATCTTGATAAAACGAAGAATAATTCTTCAATAATAATTTCAATATCCAAAAACTGCCCAACAATGTTTGGAAAATGAGAATAAAACCAAACTCTAGTGTACGGAATTAGGAAATTACAAAAAAACCCCAAAACAATTAAAAAATTGCAAAAATAACACTCAAAAAGCAATAAAACGCGTTTTTGACCACTCAAACGATGGAATTTGGCCAAAAAGAGTCGCACCTCATAGCAAAGCTGTGAGTTTGACTCGTAGCATCGATTCCATCCGAAATAGTGTACTCACACGCCAAAATCGGGTTCCAGCTCCCAAAACTTCAAAAATTCTTCGGATGCTCTCGTTTCTTCAAAAATTGCAACGCCACTCGTGCTACATCAGTTATTGTAGGTCCCTAGTTGAGTTAATAATATTGAGTAAACTAGTGAAAATGTCTAGAGGGGGGTGAATAGACTTTTCAAAAATCTTTCAATATATCAGAATACGAATGCGGAATAATCAGAATAACAATGAGCCCAATCAAGTTTATACTCAACTAAATTCGTGAACTTCTGTATGAACACTCTACTAGTCTTGTTCAGATATGAAATTCAATCAATTAAGCAGTTAATCAATCAAACACAAATAAAACAGTATAGTAAATCAAACACGAGATTTATAGTGGTTCGACAACTTGTCTACATCTACTCTCACAAACCCAGTTGTGATATTCTTATTAACTCTTCCAATCGAGTAATGTGTTCTTGTAGCTTTAAGTCCCAAGAAATAAGACTTAGATCTTCTCGAATATACCACCAGATATATCTTCGATCTAACTAGCTATTTAACAAGCAACTAGCAACTTGAAACAAAAATAAAACTTCTCCGTCTTCAGTAGTAGCCTTCTTTGATCTTCACTTGTCTCCTGGCTTCTTTCTGAATTTGAACTCTGCGAGTTTCTTCACTTTGAATACTTCGTTAATTTGCTTCAGTAAATCTCTTAGAATCAGTATGTCAGTAGTCTTTAACCGTTCAATACCTTGGGGTATTTATAGACTTCTAATCTTCAAGAACTTTCAGTTATGTAACAACCTCTTCTTGAAAACTGATTTCTAACTTCTTCATTATCCTTCCATGCGTTTCTTCAGTTAATTAGTTATTTCCAACTAACTCTTCAATCTTTATCTTCACACGCGTTTTAATAAATAACTTCTTCATTCTTCTTCTTGTTGATTTGTCTTGTCTTGCCGCGCACCTGTCTTGTCTGGTTTTGACACTTAGACAAATTCTGAGTATTCTTCTTACTCTTCTTGTCTTGCGCAGGTCTTCTTCTGTAGACTTCAAAATAGAACTAATCTAGTCCTAACAAGACTATTACATTTACATTAAGCTTTATAAAATAGCTTAGTCAACTTAAGATCTATACAATGATATGAATACAAAACGAAACATGAGCTTCTATACAACTTTAATATAGCTCAGTAAACAACCTAACAAATATACAAAGTACTTATAATACATACTTGTCTTTTAAACACTTAAGCTTTTCTTTCGAAACTTATCTTTACAATACTTTACTTGTGAACTTTTACTTGTCTTGTGAACTCTACTGATCTGCTCAAGATGACTTCCATAACTAGACTAGATCAGTCAACACTTAGAAAATATTCAAGTCTACTTTTGGCTTATCAAAACTCATCTTATCTTTTCATCATTTAGGACTTGTCTTAGGATTCACATCCCAACAGTTATATATATATATATATATTAGGTGTGCAACATACCAATGAATACATCAAGCTTCCCGCTAAACTTGCATAAATACCTATTTCTAACTTTTCAACCAATGTCTTGCCCCTAATGCCAGTTTCATCCTTAGATTGACTGGTGTAGAAACGGCTTAACACAAATCCATGTTGTATTTTCTTTAATACTTTCTTCAAGTATGACCCTTGATGTTAGCTGACATAACTAATCTTCTTGTCTCTAATAATTTTCATTCCAAGTATCACTTTTATGTTAAACTCAGTTTTTCCAATTTGTTTGACACTCTTCATGCCTTTAACTAATTCACTTATGCAATCAACATATCATCAGCATACAATAAGAGGTAAGTTCGTAATGAACCTTCACTCTTAAGCTATACACAATTATCATATTTTTGCTTCTCATAAAACCGGATGACGGTATATATTCATCAAATCTTAAGTACCATTGTCATGACTCTGCTTTAAACCATACAAATACTTCTTTAGTAGACAAGCCTTAGAGTTTGAATGAGATAGACACCCCTTCTGGAATTTTTATGAATATCCTCTCATTCAACCTTTCATGCAAGAATGTTGTACGTAGTAACATCCTATAATATTGATCTTCATCGATATCTTCATTGTCATCGAAAAACCTCTCATTCTGGAATTTCATCATAATGTTATGAAGACGGGTTGGATCATCTTTAAATTCATGTATCCAAGAACTAAAAACTTCATACGTGCTCTTTACTAATATAGTAAAAATCACAAATATATATTAACCACTAAATCTATTGAGTCAAGGATGACGTGATGAACATATTCAACTACAAAAGCATCTCAATCCACATCCACATAACCTTCATCGTTCTCTAGTGAATTATACTCATCTATGAACCCATCTTCATCCTTTTCATAAATGTCAAGCACGCTTGAGTTATGAAGACTCATGAACCTTGAGACTTATCAAAACAAGCAAATATTTATGTATATTGTTTAGGCTGCATGTGTTAACATTCCTGAACTTGTTCTCATGAAACACGTACAACACATCATTTAATTATGAATGTATCTACTCCGAATAGTATCTAGATTCAATAGAGAAGCTTTTAGATTCAAGTTGTTAGCAAATTAGTTACATATCAGTTTTTGTAAACAAGATAGGAAAGTTTATGTAAGTGAGTCGGTTGTAACTACCCAGACTAGAACTCTCAAGCTGTGAGATATGTCTATAAATACGTGTAAATCAAACAATTCAAAGTATGAATGAAATATACCTTTAATTCTTAACATGGTATCCACAGAGCCTATTACTTTCATATCCTATGTCTCTGGTCTTATAAACACTCTCTTCGATCTTCTTCAAAAAATTCTCTATCTAGTTACATATTTCATCAATCTCATTTCCTCCTCACCTAAATTTCTTGATCTACATTTCTTTCACAAATCTCTCTCCAACTATGTCTCATCCTTCATATTCAGCTCCCTCTCCTCCTTCTCATTTTTTAGACGAACTACTCATTATGGCGATCACAGGTGCTAACCAATGTTCGTGGTCATGGTTTTGAGCATATTCTTCTCTGCTATCCCGATTCAATTCCGTCGGCTATGGTTACAGATTCTGGATAACAGTTTCAAATCCTAATTATGTTCAATCGATTCGCAATGATTAGTTCCTCATGAGTTGGATATTTAGCTCTATTGGTGAATCGATGGTCGGACACGTAAAAAGGTGTTCTCATTCGTTTGAAGTGTGGCGAATCCTTGAAAATCTCTTTAATTCTCAGTCAAAAGTAAGGATTATGAGTCTCAAACTGCAGTTTCAGACTCACTCTTGCGTTCGGTCCTGCTTTCCACTCTCGGATGAAACATGTCGAGGTGGATGTTCACTTCCTTAGAAAAAAGGTCCAATCTCAACAACTAGATATTCGAGGTTGCCAACATTTTCACTTCTATCTTCCTCCACTATCAACCCGATTGTTAATGTTGCCACAAAGGATTATAACAAACCGATTGCTAGTAATTTCAAAGGAAAAGGCACGTCGTTTCCCAGATCACACATAATTTGCCAATTATGTGGAAAACCCAATCATGTTGCCGCCAAATACTTCAAACGGTTTGATTCAAGCTTCCTTGGGCTAGAAAATATGTCTCAATGTTCCACTTCTCAAAATCCTCAAGCTAATATTTCTCAAGCTTATCATTCGCACACTAGTCGTCATGCTCGAGCTTATTTCCTTCAAACTCCACATGCCAGCTCATCCTCAACTAATACCTCTTCTCCTAACTCTTATATTATTAATGTTAATATTGCCTCTGCCTCTACTTCTTCGGGCCCATGGTATGTACATAGTGGAGCTACTCATCATGTCACGTCAGTTTTAAACAATCTTCATATTCACACTCCGTACAAAGGTAACTCCTCATTACTTGTCGGTAATGGTTCCCCTGTTCCTATTCAAAATATTGGAAATATTACTTTGCCGAGCCTGAATTCTTCCACTAATGTATATCTTAAGAATGTTCTTCATGTTCTGGATATAACCAATAATCTTCTTAGCATCTCACAATTTTTACATGACAACAAGATCGTTATTGAATTTCATGTTGCATATTGCCATATTAAGGACTTGGCCACCAGAAATGTGCTTCTTCGAGGGATCCTCAGTGATGGTCTCTACAAGTTAGATCTCGAGCCTCTTCATCCAGTTGTTGATAATAAAGCTCGAAGTTCGTTGGATAACAAAGTGTGTATAACTCTTGTGAAAAATAAAGCTGTTGTTGATGTGGTGAATAAAGATGACAATGTTGATGTGAAAAATAAATTTATTGTTAGTAGAGCTGTTACACAAACTGAACTGCTCGTGAGCTCGGCTTGGATCGACTCGATAAGTCTCGAGTTCGGCTCGGCTCATTCGTCAAATGAGCCGATCTCGAGCTCGTTAGGTACTCGATTTACTAACGAGCCAACTCGAGTTCGACTTGTTAGGTTCGATATCTAATTTTTTTTTCTTTTAATTCCATTAGTCTCAACTCGTTGGACTCTTTAACGAGTCGAGCCGAGCTCATTTCTTAGCTCGTCAATGTTAACGATTTTAGTCGAACTCGAACTTCAAATACTCGGCTCGGCTCGACTCGACTCAAATAACAACCCTAGTTGTTGGTGCTAGTTCATTTCTATTTGGCATAATAGGTTTGGTCATCAATGTAATATGACCATTGATAATATATTACAACATCTTAATGTTTCAATTGCTTCGTGTGAGTCTTGGTTATGTGAAGCTTGTAAGTTGGGCAAATTACATCAATGTATTTTTCCATCAAAATCACACTCTTCTTTACATTCTTTTGAATTGATTCATATGGATGTTTAGGGGCCAAGCAACTTATGTGTCTATTGAAGGTTTCAAATATTATATGTCTGTAATGGATGATTTCAATAGATATACATGGATTTTTCCACTAATATTAAAATCTGAAGTGGTTGGTAATGTGCAATCCTTATTTGCCTTTGTGGAACGACAATTCAATTCTAAAATTAAAAGTGTGGGGAGTGATATGGGTGGAGAATTTATTGCGCTAAAAGGATTTCTCATGAGTCAAGGTATTCAAGTTCGATTTTCTTGCCCTCATACAAATCAACAAAACGGGGTTATTGAAAGAAAGCATCGTCACATCTCAGACATAGGTATCTCTCTCCTTGCACAAGCCTCGTTACCTATGAAATTATGGTCGGAAGCCTTTTCTACTGTAGTGTTTCTTATTAATACACTTCCAACACCCGTACTTAAGTCTATCTCTCCTCACCAAAAACTCTATGGAAAGCCTCCTAACTACTTGTTTTTACGAGTGTTTGGTTGTTCTTGTTTTATGTTTTTACGCCAATATAATAACTCTTAACTTTAGTTTCGTTCCTCAAAGTGTATCTTTATTGGGTACAGTTCTACTCACAAGGGTTATAAATGTCTTCATCCGTCTGGACGAGTGTATGTGTCTAGTATAGACGAGTGTATGTGTCTAGTATAGACGAATTCAGTTAAATTGATTTTCCTCTATGTTTCCTTCCACTCAAACACCTTCTCAATCAAAATACACATACTCATCACTACATGTCCTTTCTATATTGCCTCAAACTCATGATATCCCTCCCCAGCACTCATCCATACTCTCTCGTTATTCATCCCCACTCCCAAACACTTCCACATCCTTCTGCATCTCTGCTCCTCCCACTCCACAACTTGAGGTTGTTCTCCCTCCATACAACCTATTAAAATACAACATGCTCATCACTCATCTCATCATATGTAAACTCGCTCTAAATTAAGAATTTTCAAGCCTCGAGGCTTCATTACCGCCAATGCCTCCTCTACTGGTCTAAAAGAGCCTAACACTACAGCTGAAGCTCTAATTTCACCCAAATGGAAGCATGTAATGCTTGATAGGTATAATGCCCCAATTCTTTGCTACGACAGGTGGAGTCGGCTATGAGGAACTTCTGTTGGTCCCAACGAGTCAGTTAAGATTAGACGAAGCTAAATGTTTAGAGGGGAGTGGTGAATAGACTTTTCAAAATTTTCTAAAATATATCAGAGTATATGAAAGTTTCTTGTTAGTAAGTTGTTCTTAACTCGGCTTGTCGATTAGCAAACCATCTTTCAACCAATCAACTAATCAACAATCAAGTTATACACAAACAACTTTTAATATGCGAATTTTAATATGAGCCCTTAACAGATTATACCTAACTCTTGATTATGAAAAATACTTCTTGTGATAACAACAAGTTCTTAGGTCGTCTCGTCTACTTAGCACGATTTATCAATCTAGCTGTTTATATGAAATTCCTTTAGAACAATATAAGAAATATAAATTGTAATTGTAAACGACACACGAATTTATAGTGGTTCAACAACTTCCTACATCCACTCTCACAATACCAATTGTGAAATTCACTGCTTGTGGTTTTCAGTCCCAAGTTTAAGACTTTGATCTTGTCGAATATATCACCAGATATATCTTTGATCAATTAGTAAATTTATCAAGTAACTAGCAAACTTGTTTACAACGAATACAAACTTAAAAGTAAAACTTCTCTGTAAAACGTAAGCCTTTGAATGTTCTTCTTCAAATCTGGGCTTAAGTCTTCTTGTGCGATCTTCTCTTTAACTCTGTGAGTTTCTTTGCTTTTGATTTGCTCTAAAACTTTGAATGCTCTCTTCAGTATTTACAATTTCAGTAGTCTTTTCATGTAGAAGATCAACTCTTATTTATAGATGTTGGTCCTGAAACGAGTATGACACAAGTGTATGGGGGGTGTAGGTCCCGAAAGTTGAGTTAATATCGAGGGAAGCTAAAGAAAATGTCTAGAGGGGGGTGAATAGACTTTTCTAAAATCTTTCGATATATCAGAATACAATGTGCGGAATACGAAATTAAACAATGAGCCCAATACAAGTTTATACTCAACTTCTCAATTCGAGAACTCTGTTCTAACAATACTCAACTTGTCTTGTTCAGTTAGGTATGTTTATCAAGTAAACAATTAATCAATTAAGTAGTACACAAAACAGTAAAGTAAACAACACAAACAATTTATAGTGGTTCGACAACTTGTCTACGTCCACTCTCACAACCCAGTTGTGATGTTTCCACTAACTCTTCCAATCGAGTACAAAGTGTGAATGTTCTTGTTCTTTTGAGTCCCAATAAAAAGACTTAGATCTTCTAAGACTATACCACCAGATACGTCTACGATCTTACTAGAAATTTAACAAGTATCTAGCAACTTGATAAAAACAACAAACAAAAACGAAAACTTATTCAGTAGCAGTCTTCTGATCTCTTCACTTGACTTCTGACTTGCTTTCTGAACTTCAATGAACTCTGAGAGTAACTTCGAACATTTCTTCAGTATGTAGCTTCAGTATATGTATTTGCAGTAGTCTTCAAATGATAAACACCTTGAGGTATTTATAGACTTCAAATTCAAGAACTTAGTTAGTTGTAACCAACTTTTCTTGAAAACTAACTTTTATAACTGCATCTTCTTATCCATCCACGCGTTTCAGTTAAGTAGTTATTTCTAACTAACTCTGTAATCTTTATCTTAAACAAACCGCGTCGAATAACTAATCTTCAATGTTGACCTGTCTTGTGTAGATCTTGTATGTGCACTTGTCTTGTTGACTACCTGTCTTGTGTAGTAGACTTCAACCCTTCTTGTCCGGTCTTCTTGTGCAATCTTCAATAGTAGACTATTCTAATCCTAACAAGACTATTACATTACTTTAAGCTCTTTTGTTATAAAGCTTAGTCAACTTATAAACTATACAATCAATCTATCTATTACATACGAAAAATCATGAGCTCTATACAATGATTATTTTGTAGCTCAATAACAATCTAACATGTATACAAATAGCAAATAGGAAGTACTTATAGTTCGTACTTATCTTTTAAACTTTAAACAACACTTGTCTTTTCATGTGAACTCTACTGGTCTGTTCAAGATCACTTCTCCTCAACTAGACTAGATCAGTCAATACTTAGAAAATATTCAAACCACTTTTGGCTTATCAAAACTTCATCTTTTATCATCATGTAGGACTTGTCTAGGATTCATATCCCAACAATTTCCCCCTTTTTGATGAAGCCAAAACTACTTGAATATTTTCTCAATAGTAGACTAGTTAAGTAGTTATCTTGTCTTAACATCAAATAGTACTTATATTTTCATTCATTCAGAATAATACCAGTAGATATTACACATACTACCAAAAACAATCAGAGCAAAAAAAAAACTAATCAGTTATGTTACCTCCTTCAAGATTAGGAACACAAAATGCATCTAGGAGTCTTCTGTGTATAACTGAAGTATGCTCATCATCATCAATCTTCTCTTTATCCAATAGCTCTTCTTCAAACTTCTTGATTTGATTAAAATCCACTCTTTTTCCTGAGCTTGACATAGGACATTTCCATCTTGGAAACACAGGAACTAGAATGTTGAAATTTGCTCCAGCAGATATCCTTAAGATCAAATTCCACAGCAGCTTGTTCTGACCTTCCATAAACTTGTCGAACATTGAGTACAACTCATCTGGACTATCAGAATCACCATACTTGCGAATAATCCAGTGATCAAGTTCCCATTGCCTCTTCACTTTCATCCATTCAGATCGATGTTCTCTATCAATGAAGTAGTCAATGAACTGATCTTCCATCTGATCTTCATCTGCCTTCAGCTTCTGCAAACTTTCAATATGCTTTCCAATCTTCTTCTTGTTTGCATAACGACTTTCATCATCAGGATCAACAACTTTTTGCTTCTTCACAACTGTTGTTGTCTCAGTTTCTTTCGGCTCTTCTATATGAATAGATTTCCTTTTTGATACTTGTCTTGTCTGAACCTCTGCTTCAGGAGTAGCAACACCCTTGCCTTTCTCCTTCTTCTTCAACTCATCTGCTTCAGCTTTAGTTCGCTCAAGATCTACAGTTTTAACCAACTTGCCTCTGCCTCTCTTAGGCCTTCTAAGATCTTGCATAGCTTCCGCAGCTTCTTTAGCTTCTGGTTCAGCACTAGACTTAGCTTTCTCACCTTCAGCAATAACTTCAACTCGACTTGTCTCTTCCCCCTTTTTGGCTTCATCAGTCGCCTTGAGAGAGAAAAGAGAAGTGAAACGAGTCATCTCTTCAAACATAGCTTGCTTCATTAGGTTTGTAGCTTTTTCAATCTGCCTTTCATGAGAACCGTCTTGACTTAACTTGTCCAGCTTGGTTGCCACCAACTCCAACTTCTGAGTAGACAAGTTCAACTCATTCTTAAAATGTGTTGCAGTCAATCGTAACTTCCTGTTCTCTTCAGTCATAGCACTGATAATTTCTCTTGCTTGTGCTAACTGATCATAGGCTTCTTTTCTCTGAACATCAGCAACCTCGATTTTGGCTCTATAGACTCTTTCCATCTTCCTGGATTAGGTAGCTAAGACGCGAGCAAAATCGACTGAGCTCTTCTCCGAATATTCAACTTGGTTCTGGAGAAATCCTTCAATTTGATTAAACATCTCTTGTCTGAAATAATTATCCAACTGGTTGACCTCATTCATGATCATCTCTTTTGAACTTGTCACAAGGACACTGTTCTGTTCAACAAGAGTCTTCTTCAACTCAGACTTGAGAAATTCATCAATAGACGACTTGATAACAGCCTTCAAGTCTTCTTTCAACTCATCTATTGAAGCGGCTGGGATTCCTTGAGACGATTGTCCAACTTCAACATGAGTAGCTTCTTCCATAATCTCATTATCTGGAATCGATAACACTTCCACCAACTGGCCTTCTGGAGCAGCAGTCAAGACCTCGTCTTCAACTACTTCAGCCTCTGGAATCACACTTCCAGCAATAGCCTTTAAATTTAGTTGGGGAGAATAAGGAATTATAGCTAACCTTGCTTCATGAGCTTTCCTTTCAGCATCAGCCAAGTCCTTCTTTATCAAGGCATGTAACTTCTCCATATATCCACAAACATCGATGGGAAAGTATACATCAGAATATCGATTGATAAACGCAAAATCTGACCTCGGACTGTCAGCATGATCCACTTGAAATTTGAACACAATGCCTCTCAACTGGTCTGAGACATTGTCAAGATTTAATACAGGATCAGTAGACTGAGTCTCCTCAGCTGGTGCAGCTTCAACCATAACTACATCTTCTTCGAAATCAGCCTCTGAAACCTGAACACCCATATCAAATTGCGATTCTGAACACATCAAATCATCGGAAATGTTCATCAATCTCTTCGCAAGAGCAGTAATGGCGTGTGCTGGAAATAGCTCTGAGTGGTCTCGAACACCACTGTTCTCCTTTTGTTCCATTTCACAATCCATGAAGTTTGAAATTCCACCTTTTCCTAAGATGACTTCGAAAAGATCATCTGTTTCAGACTTCTTCAATGCCACCCAAGTGCATATTCTTAGGAGCTTTTCAAACTGCTCTGACGAGTAGTCGACTTCGACAGATGAGAGCTGCTTCTTCAAGTTCTTGCTCATCTTCGAACGGACTCTCTTCTCTCTTAAACACATGGGGTAGTAGACCAAGGATTCGAATCTATGTTCAGAAGGGGTCTGAGCAGGTGGGGTCCCTGCCTCAGTTGTTGCAGTGGCAACTGGAGTAATTTCTGAACTAGATGGGATAGAGGGTTCAACATTTTCTGTTGAAGGTAAGGATAAAATTTGGTTTGTGGTTTCTGTGGGCTGTGATGTGTCTAGGATTGGTGTGACAACTGTCGGAGTATCAGTTGTATCTATTATGGGAGTGTTTTGGGGAATGCTGGCTCTCAGCGGATGTGCTGCCAGCACTTGTGAGGTTGAGGGAGCAGGTCTAGGCCTAGATCGATGTGATCTAGCCTTGGTTCGAATAGAAGGGAGAGAGAGAGGAATTGAAATATCTTGAGAAGAGGTACCAACCTGGGGACTCAACTCGTCTGGTGGAGGGGGCGTTCCAATTCTCACCAGTTGATACATTTCAGGAACTTGGGCGCTTGGCTCCTTCTCTCGTTCGGACTCCTCTTCCGACTGAGTCTCCTCAGAGTCATCTGCACTAGACGAGTCTTGTGCAGCTTCCTTCGACTCTTCTTCACCTGACTCATCTTCCGAAGAACCAGACGAAGCGGCATAAGGCAAGGCTTCCATGGGTTCAATGCGAGCTTTCCTAGGTGCAGCTGGCCTAGCAACAGACTGCTTCTTCAAGGCCTCCTTCTTCAAATAAAACTTCAAAGGATGGAATGGCTTACCCTTACTCCATTCCGACTTGTTTGGCATCAATAATGGAAATAGAATGCTTAGCTTGTTTCCATATCCAACCACATTCGATACCACCCAATTACGAGTATCGATGTCCACCCGAACACTTCTTTCGAAGTACATCATTCGATCCGCGATGAGCTTGAACCAATTTCCTTCGGTAATACCATCATAAATGGCAGCCATTACCCTTGATTTTCCCAATGTGACAGAATCATGGGAACCAGTGGCACATAGAAAATTTTTGCTGGCTATGTCCAAAAGGGTGCGATACTTGTCTAGAAGTTCCGACTTCTTGACGGCAGGAAGCTTGCCATCTGATTTGAGCTTCAACCTCCTTCCACAAAATATACTCAGATATCTTATCTCTTGCCCGATTGCATAATTCTCCACATCAATTGTTCCGGTGGGCAGCTTCAGATGCTCGAACAAGGCTTCTCGAGTGATTTCCACTCGACTTCCACCAACAAAAGATTCGATTGAGTCGCCTCGTCTAGTGGCGTTGGCATAAAATTCCAGCACTTCCTCCTCCAAGACGACTTGAGGAAACGCCTCCAAATAAGGTTTTAGGCCACATCTGCTGCATTTGGCCAGAATTTCTGCGTTTCCATCTGTGTGATTACCCTTGAAGAACACAGAGGGTTCAACATGCACTTTGTTGTCGGAGATGTATCTGCCTAGGTCGAATGTAGCCTGCATGTTAGTTCTCACATCTAAAATAGATCGAATCGACATAGTGATGAACTGGGTAACAACAAAATAGCTTGGGATTGCAAGAAAGCAAATGCTTGAGAGTAGGGGAGTTAGGAAATTGTAGGGCAAGACGTGTGAAGGTGTTGGGTTTTGTTCAAAACTGAATTTTTGATCAAATGGCCAAGATTTAAGGAATAGATCCAACGGTTGGGGCCTTTGGTATTCAGTTACGAAATCGAGAATATTATGTGATTTGATATTGTAAAATTTGAAATCCGTCTCTTCTTTGTTAGGACAGGGGAGTGAACTCATCTGGCCTAGTGTAGTCGAGTGCGAACTGGGTGTATACACCTCATTTAATGGGAGTGTATAAATCCAATTCTAGGGTTTTCAAATTTTAGTATTATCGAATTACTATAATACCCTTAATTCGTTTTGATTAAACACTTAGCATATTTCAATCAAGAGAAACACTTAGCTTGTCTGTTCGAGTCCATCTAGAACAGGCGAGTAGACCTAGGTTTCATAAGTCGAGTAGGCCTAAGTGCACAGGACGAGTAGACTTATGAACACCAGTCGAGTTCCCCCTTCGACTGTGCTTGTCTATTCTGAACGTCGAACGACTTCATGTACCTATCTTATCATTGGCAACGTGTAATCGTAGGTACAAGTAGAGTAAAATAAATAAGATGAATATCAATCTAAAGCAATGGTCAAGGTTTCGAACAAGATGACTGTAACAAACATAAGAGTCAACATAAGGATATTTAAGAAATCAAAGATTCCCCCTTAAATGTTTATTCCCTTAGTATTACCCTCAGCTTTACCAGCTTCCTCATCGGGTTGTTTGGTCATCTAGTCTAGCCTTGTATACCTGTTTGTTGAGTGAGTAGTCGAGTGCTCTGTTTTAGTGATCTTGTCTCCTTGTTTCTTTGATGTACCTGTCTGGTTAGTACATAGCTATAGGCAAGTAGGGTCTAAATCAATTAGCCCTAGACTAATGCATAACTCACGAAAACGTGCCTCAGCTAATGGTTTTGTGAAAATATCAGCTCTTTGAAAATCAGTATGAATCTTTTCAATGCGAATATCCTTCTTTTCTACATGATCACGTATGAAATGATGCTTCACATCAACATGTTTACAACGTGTGTGCAAAACAGGATTTTGTGTAATGGCAATGGCACTATTACTATCACAGAAAATAGGAACATTTGATTCATGTATATTGTAATCTCTAAGCTGTTGCATGAGCCAGAGTAGTTGACTACAACAGCTACCAGCAGCCATGTACTCGACTTCCGTAGTTGAGGTAGCAACACTAGTCTGCTTTTTCGAAAACCATGAAATGAGTTTTGTGCCTAAAAATTGACAAGAACCAGAAGTAGATTTCCTATCCATTCTACAGCCTCCAAAGTCTGAGTCTGAATAGCCACTTAAGGATAGATCATCATTTGAGGGATACCATATACCACGATTGATGGTCCCTTTCAAATATTTCAGAATCCTTTTGGTGGTTTCCATGTGACTTTCCTTTGGATTGGCTTGAAATCGAGCACAAACACCAACAGAGAATGCAATGTCCGGTCTACTAGCAGTTAGATACAGTAAGGAACCAATTAATCCACGATAATAAGATTGGTCAGCACATTTACCGTTTTCATCTGGATCCATTCGGTAGGTTGGTTGCATCGGTACGCCAGTAGACTTACATGTTTTAATCCCGTACTTGTCTAGAAGGTTTCTAGTGTACTTCGCCTGATTTATGAAAATGCCTTCTGGGGTTTGTTTTACTTGAAGACCAAGAAAGTAGTTCATTTCACCCATCATTGACATTTCAAATTTACTTTGCATGAGTGTTGAAAAACTTTCACTCAGCTTTTTGTTAGGTGACCCAAAAATGATGTTATCTACGTAAATTTGGACGAGTAAAATGTCCTTCCCTTCTTGTCTTCTGAACAAGGTTCTATCGACCTTGCCCTTAGTAAAACCATTTTCTAATAGAAAGAGAGATAAGGTATCATACCATGCTCTTGGAGCTTGCTTTAGTCCGTATAAGGCTTTCTTCAACCTGTACACCTGGTTGCCTTTGACTTCGAAACCTAGAGGTTGTTCAACATATACTTCTTCCGCAAGAATACCGTTAAGAAATGCACTTTTAACATCCATTTGATATACAGTAAACTTCATGTGAGCAGCATATGCAAGAAACAAACGAATGGCTTCTAGTCTAGCAACAGGAGCATAAGTTTCATCATAGTCTATGCCTTCAGCTTGTGAATAGCCTTGGGCGACTAGTCTAGCCTTATTCCTAACGACTAAATCATTCTCATCTTTCTTATTCTTGAAAATCCATCGAGTGCCAACTACATTATGATGTTCCGGCCTATCGACAAGTTCCCAGACGTCGTTTCGAACAAACTGGTTCAACTCGTCTTGCATAGCGATGATCCAATTACTATCAGCCAATGCCTCTTTAACAGTGGTAGGCTCAATAGATGAAAGGAAACAACACCAGCAAAACATAGTTGGACTAGGCTGTTCTTGTGACTCAAAGAGTTGTCGTCTAGTCTTTACACCAATAGTAGAGTCACCAATGATATTTTCAGTATCATGCGCAGATGTCCATGTTTTTCTATTCTTAACAAGAACACTATCATCATCTATATCATGTACAACATCATGCATATCAACATCATTTGTATCATCAACAGATTTACCAGGAGTAGACGAGTCAACTAGAGCAGGCATGTCAGCTGGTCTAGAAGACTTACCTTGAGCACTTACTTTCTCTTTGTCGTCAGACTCTAGAGCTTTTAGGAATGGGTTGTAGGCTTGAACGGATTCATATACCTCTGATTCTTTGTCAGATTCGATCGTTAGATCAGTTGCTTTCTCACTGATCTTGTTGGCAGACGAGTCCTGTCGAGATTCATCGAAAACCACATGTGGTGTTTCTTCCACACAAAGACTTGAGTAGTTGAATACCCTAAATGCCTTGCTAGTCGAGGAGTATCCTAAGAATATCCCCTCGTCTGCTTTAGCATCGAAAGCATTCAACTTGATCTTTCCATTGTTGTGGATGAAACATTTACAACCAAATATATGGAAATATGAAACTCTGGGTTTTCTACCTTTCCAAACCTCATAAGGTGTCTTGCCTAGAGCTTTGTTGATCGCGCTTCTGTTCTGTGAATGGCATGCAGTATTGATAGCTTCAGCCCAAAACTTTTGAGGAGTGTTGAACTCAGCTAGCATGGTCCTACAGGCTTCTTTGAGAGTTTGATTCCTTCTTTCAGCTACTCCGTTCTGTTGTGGTGTCCTGGCTGCACTAGTAAGATGCTGGATACCACGTTTAGTACAGAAATCTTTGATATAGAAATTAATGAACTCAGTTCCCTTGTCACTACGAATCTTGACAATAGACTGGTTCTTCTCAACTTGTAACTTCTTCAACAGATCAGGCAGAAGTGTTTGTGTATCTCTCTTCTTGTGTAGGAAGACTACCCAAGTAAACTTAGAATAGTCGTCTACAACAACAAGTGTGTACCTTCTACCATTCAAGGTTGGAGGAGTTATTGGACCATGAAGATCCATATGTAGGAGTTCTAGGACTCTACTAGTTGAGAGAGTAGGAATTGACTTAAAAGAACCTTTAACCTGTTTACCCTGTTGACAAGCCGTGCATACATGTGACTTGTAGTAAACTTCATTGGGAATACCTTCTACAAGGTAGTCTCTGGCTATCTTATTAAGAACCTTAAAGTTTAGATGACAGAGGCGTCTATGCCAGAGCCAGCCAAGTTCTTTAGGATTCTTAGTAAGTAGACAGGTGTCCCTCGGACAACTGTTCCAGTTCACTATGTACACACTTCCTTGTCTTACGCCGACTAGTAGGACTGTGTGTGTCCTTTTGTCAATGATTTCACATTTGCGGCTCTTGAACTGCACCTTGTATCCACGATCACAAAACTGTGAAACAGAGAGTAAATTGTATTTCAAACCTTCAACATATGAGACATCTTGGATCTCTATGTCTCCATTCTGGATGTAACCAAATCCTTTAGTGACAGCAGTGGAGCTATCACCAAATATCACTTTTGGTCCTTCCTGCTCATGGTAACTTGATAAGAGAGCCTTGGTACCAGTCATGTGGTGCGAACAACCACTGTCTATGTACCAAGTTTCTCCTACTGAGCCACCCTTCTTATACAAGACAAGTCGACCCTGCAATGAAGATATTCAATAATTTAGGTACCCATTTGTTTATTGGGGTCCTTGGGGGTTAGTCGAGTTCAGAGGAATCCAAATATACATTGGAGTCTTGAACAGGTTCGATCTCTTGTTGCAAAATAAGACCTTGTTGTCCTTATCTGGCCTATCAGTCGAGTTCGGGTCTACTCTTTGGAGATAGCCTTTCGACTTAATCTCTACTTGAGCAGACACTGGTCTATGATAGTCAGAGTAGGGCTTATATGCATTAGGTCCATACGGTTTATAGACGCGTTTGGGTCTTTCCTCACTTATGATATCGTATGACAAAGGTGGAGGATATAGGACAGCTTGTGTATGATATTTTGGAGCTACATGTCTAGGTCTAGACGAGTAGAGCTGAGACTGCCTTATGAAAGGAGGTCTAGGCTCTTGTCGTCTAGTCTGTACCTGTCTAGTACTCGTCTCCTCAGGATACCAATCCTCGTATCTAACCTGGTTGGGTCGTCCACGATTAGTGGTCCTTTGAAGATTAGTTCTAGGTTGAACAGACTTGTTGTTACCATTCCTTTTACCTCCCTTGGTAGTCGGAATGTTAACTCGAGCTTGTTTAGGTACAGTACCTTTAGATGGAGTATCAATATCGTATATCATTGGTCCTTTTCCTTTATCATTTGGCAAAAGTCTTGCGTTAGTAATAGGGTTCTTAATGACTAGAGTAGACGAGCTAGATGACTCAGCACCTATACATGTCTTGTCACCTGGGTCTCTATACCTATCTGACAGTTCAAGGTTAATCTTAGAAGAGTTAACTAGGTCAGTAAGTTTGAGATCAAGTGTGACAACCTCGGTCTCTAAGAACTTATTACGTTCTTCAATTCTGTTGCACTTGCTCTTTAAAACATTGAATTCATTTCTCTCAGTTGCATGTGTCTTAAGTAGGTCTTGATATAACCTGTCTGTCAATGAACACTTTTCTTTGAGTTGTCTTAACTCTTCAGTCAAGCGTTCATTTAGGACTGTTACATTAGGATCTACTTTAGACTGAGCTTCCTTAAGATCAATGATTTCTTCTTTTAATGCGATGTTTTCATCACTGACTTCGATGAATGCTTGGTTAGCAAGTAGAAGGTCGTCTTCAACAGCACTAGTCGAGTGCTGAAGACTACTTCCTACTTCACTACTAGCAGTGTCACTTTCATCAGTTTCTGAATCATCACAAGATTGAAAAGATGTAGCAGATGATACCTCTTGGTCGATTTTAGCCATACAGCAAAGACCATCATCTACTATGAATGCTTCATCGTGATCTCGATCAGATGAGTGGCTAGACAAGGACGATGGCAACTCGTCTGAATCCGAATCAGAGTCATCATTGGCCATCATTGCCTTCTTGCCACGGTTGAATCTTCTTTCCCTTCGTGCTTTGCGTTCTTCTCGAGCATCAGTGCTCAGGTCTGGACATTCATATATGTAATGACCTGGCTTCTCACAATTATAGCACAAGAGATCATTAGTAGCCTTTTTAATAGGAGATTTATCCCTGCGCTTATCACGTCTATCAGAACGCTGAATCTTCCTATCGTCAGACTCTCTATCTCGTCTGTTACCTTTTGAGACTTCGTCTCTCCTTTCGGACGAGTTTCGGTCTCGTCTGGTCTCAGACGAGTTCTTAGAAGTGGACGCTCTATGATCCCTATAGAACTTCTTGTATCTTCCGAAACGTTTATTGAGCCTATCAAACTTTCTAACCATGAGACTCACCTGATCCTTCAGACTAAGATCAGTATCTAACTCGTCTTTTACAGAAGCAGACTTAGTCTTAGACTTAGACCTGTCTACTTTAGAAGACTTAGACGAACTAGACTTAAAGGCAACGTTCTTAGACACAGCATGTTCTTTGTCACTACTGACTACAGGTTCATCTTCGTCTAAATCAAACTCATGGGCTTTGAGAGTTTGAAATATGGTCTCTACACTCCAAGCATCTATGTTCTGGGTATTCTTAACGAGCATCTTTACCATTTTCCATCGAGGATCTAAGCTCTTAAGAATCCTAAGATTGATTTCACGAGGAGTATAGGTTTTACCAAGAACTTCCAGATCATTCATAATTTTCGTAAAACGAGTATCCAGCTGGTTGATAGTTTCGCCAGCTTTCATCCGAAATGATTCAAATCTTTGGACAGCAGTGGATAATTTGCTCTCTTTGATCAGGGATGTCCCTTCACAAATGATAGCTAATCTGTCCCACATCTCTTTGGCAGTTTTACATTTTAACACTTTTCCTAGATACTCGTTAGGAAGAGTGTGTAAGATGTAATTCTTTGCCAAACTATCCAAATTATTTTGACGCATTTCTTCTGAGGTTAGATCTGACCTGGGTTTCTTGACGAGAGTACCGATTGGTTTGTCTTTGTCGAGGGCAGCAGTATTTGGAACCATTGTTATGATCGGTCCCTCTGTGATAACAGAGATCATTAGGTCGTGCGTGGAGCTAAAGATCGCTTCCATTCGCAGCTTCCAGTAGTCGTAGTCCTGAACCTGGAACTTGGGTAACTTGTTAGCGCTGATCTCAAGAGACATGATTTCAAGAAATAAGTGCTAAACAAATTTATGATCAAGAAGTAGTTAGGTCAAGAACAGAAAACAGATAGAACAATAATGTTGATCAAGAACACGTAAGCAAGTACAATCACGGACTAAGACTTCACCCTAAGTCTTAAGTCGGTTATCAAGAAACAGTAGTTCGTAAACTACTGCTCTGATACCACTTGTAGGTCCCGAAAGTTGAGTTAATATCGAGGGAAGCTAAAGAAAATGTCTAGAGGGGGGTGAATAGACTTTTCTAAAATCTTTCGATATATCAGAATACAATGTGCGGAATACGAAATTAAACAATGAGCCCAATACAAGTTTATACTCAACTTCTCAATTCGAGAACTCTGTTCTAACAATACTCAACTTGTCTTGTTCAGTTAGGTATGTTTATCAAGTAAACAATTAATCAATTAAGTAGTAAACAAAACAGTAAAGTAAACAACACAAACAATTTATAGTGGTTCGACAACTTGTCTACGTCCACTCTCACAACCCAGTTGTGATGTTTCCACTAACTCTTCCAATCGAGTACAAAGTGTGAATGTTCTTGTTCTTTTGACTCCCAATAAAAAGACTTAGATCTTCTAAGACTATACCACCAGATACGTCTACGATCTTACTAGAAATTTAACAAATATCTAGCAACTTGATAAAAACGAAAACTTATTCAGTAGCAGTCTTTTAATCTCTTCACTTGACTTCTGACTTGCTTTCTGAACTTCAATGAACTCTGAGAGTAACTTCGAACAATTCTTCAGTATGTAGCTTCAGTATATGTATTTGCAGTAGTCTTCAAATGATAAACACCTTGAGGTATTTATAGACTTCAAATTCAAGAACTTAGTTAGTTGTAACCAACTTTTCTTGAAAACTAACTTTTGTAACTGCATCTTGTTATCCATCCACGCGTTTCAGTTAAGTAGTTATTTCTAACTAACTCTGTAATCTTTATCTTAAACAAACCGCGTCGAATAACTAATCTTCAATGTTGACCTGTCTTGTGTAAATCTTGTATGTGCACTTGTCTTGTTGACTACCTGTCTTGTGTAGTAGACTTCAACCCTTCTTGTCTGGTCTTCTTGTGCAATCTTCAATAGTAGACTATTCTAATCCTAACAAGACTATTACATTACTTTAAGCTCTTTTGTTATAAAGCTTAGTCAACTTATAAACTATACAATCAATCTATCTATTACATACGAAAAATCATGAGCTCTATACAATGATTATTTTGTAGCTCAATAACAATCTAACATGTATACAAATAGCAAATAGGAAGTACTTATAGTTCGTACTTATCTTTTAAACTTTAAACAACACTTGTCTTTTCATGTGAACTCTACTGGTCTGTTCAAGATCACTTCTCCTCAACTAGACTAGATCAGTCAATACTTAGAAAATATTCAAACCACTTTTGGCTTATCAAAACTTCATCTTTTATCATCATGTAGGACTTGTCTAGGATTCATATCCCAACAGGGGGAATGCACTTGTGTATGCAAATTCGTTTCTTTTTAAACAATCAGGCTATCAGGAGAGTTGTCTAGTCAACTTCTCTGATTATGTATAACTTTGATTATATAATCAAACTACTGAGAACTATGAAGTAATCAGTTGAATAACTATCTAAGTAAGTTATATATGCGGAATTATGTTTGGCCCTTTATATTTAAACTCTTTTTAGTTCTGAAAAACTTTCTTAACACTTAACAGTTTCAGGGGACTTGTCCCAAATCTGTTTTGCACAGTATATGATATGTATATTTTGAAGATTAGTTTGTGTGCAGTGTATGTTTGTGTTACTTGAATGAAATGGCAGTAAGTAAATAACACAATCGTTTATAGTGGTTCAGAGGCTCAAGCTCCTACATCCACTTCCCTGATTTAACAGGATAATTCATTCACTTGGAATTAACTTATTTTATAGTGCCAAGGTGTACTGATCAACTACACTACTCCTTAGTGCCTTGATCCATAGGAATTCTGAGTCCTAGTACTCACTCAACTCGAACTAAATTGTTCTTCTCTTGACAGTTCTAGTTCTCACACTTCTACAAAAGCACTTCTAACTTTCCTTGAAAGGTTTAAGGGTTGAGGTTGGTTCCAACTAGGGTGAGATATGCTTTACAATGAAGTACTGTATAAGGATATGATATCTCTCTAAACTTTGATTGATATACAATGAAGTTCAGCTTAGAAGGGAACTGGAAGTGGTAGGAAACTTAAGAATGAAATATTCTTTGAAGGCTTGTGTTCTTAGAATGCTTGTAGTTTCCACACCTTGAATGGTTTCCTAACTCCAGTATTTATAGACCAAAGTGAGGATGTGTCCGTTGGAGAGACAACCTCAATTTGTCTATTTCCATCTTCTTTGGACTTTGCATCTTGAGGACAGATTCTGTGAAAGTGACATGTCTTCATTTTGGGAAGTAAACGACTAAGGCTCTTTGTCTTGACTTGTTTGCACTCTTCCCAATGTCTGAGATGTATCTTCCGTAGTCAACATGGAAGACATTCATCCTGAAGCTTGACTTATGAACCAGGACAACATTCCTTATCCTCATGACAGATCTGTGCTTATGCTTTTCAGCTGACTTGGCTTATCAGCAGTGTTGGCAAGCTTCTTCAGTTGAGTTGGCTTCCCATCTTCACTGAATCAAACTTGAGTTGTGCTTTGATCCATATCCTTCATATCAGTGAAGTTGACTCCATCAGCATAATTGTCTCTTGACTAAGACTGAATTTGTACTCTTATGATTAGTGTGTTGATGTACTCTGCTGTTTTTCTCTTCTGATCTTCATAGAGTTCATGTCAGTATACTTGGTTCAATAGTTGTGATCTTCTTTAAGCTTGAACTATCAAAAGGTTTGAATCTTCTGATTTTGCTATCAGTAGTGTTGAACTCATCTGATCTTTACTTATCAGCAGGGATGTAGTCTTCTGATTTTTTAGCCTAAGGGAACTTGATCTAAGTAATCTTCTAAGCTTGTGTTCCCCATCAACTTATGTATCTTATCATTTATAAGATGCCTAACATATCAGCTATTTAACTAGCCTAATCTATATGTTCCAACATTCCTGAAACATACTTAGTAAATTTGACTTATTTATCTTGGCATATCATCCGGGGTTTTGGTATCTTAATAAAAATCTCATTTTATTCCCAACAATAGATGTGAATCCTCAAGATAGTTTGTTATTGTAACAACCTCTTCTTGGATTAACTTCCAATAACTTCTTTTTAACTGTTTCTTGAACGGTTATTCAGTTAGTTTGTTATATAGTTATTTCTAATAACTATTTCATCTTTATCTTTAATTTCCTTAAGTACGAATTCTTCTTTATTCTGTACTTAGAATAATTATTCAGTTCTGACTTGTCTTGTCTTGTCTAGTCACAAGTCTTCTAGTCTTCCAAGTCTTCTAGTCTTGTGTGCTTCTCTGGTCTAGTCTATCTAACTTAGCTCTTATGTCCTAACTAAGCTATTCTAACTAACTTATTTATCTTGGCATTGTTGTACGTGCTTTTGATGGTTGAATCGGATGTGGACTATTTGTTAGCACGAAACAAACATGTATAATGATCGGGGTTTATTACGTGTTTAGGGAGTATTTATGATGATCTTGATGATCTTATGAAGAACAAAGCAAGAACAAAGTAAGAACAGTGATGTAGCTTCTTGGAGAAGCTAAAAGCTTGAGAGCTTTGGGAGAGTTTATTGCTTAGGGTAGGGTGATTTTGTGGAATGGTGTAACTTATGTTACAAATGAGCCATTTTAGGCATTATATAGTGATTTCTGGGGGTTGCCAGCCCTTTACACGTGGCACGCCCTCATTGGACCTGTCTTCTGCCCGAAAAGGTGATTTGATGGCGCATTTAATGCTAAACTGCCTCTGGTGCTCGTCCTCGCCGAGATGCCGAGGAGCTGGGTCATGGTGGTCGCCGGAGGACCTGATCATCTAGGAAGTTGGTCGCCCAAACCTTCGAGGTGTGTGGTCGCCACGCTTCATGCTGTCTCCCAAGGCTCCAACACTTAGAATTTCCCTAGCTATAATAGGCGCGTGCTCGGCACTCATTTAGGCGAGCAGCTAGCTAAACATGTGCTCGCCAACATCTTTGAGCGAGCACTTAAACATATTAAATACACCTATTCTATTACATTTTCTTGGTCTTGTTGACTAGTCGTCGCACGACTTTGTTTACTAGTCCTCGCCACGTAAGCTGGTGACTAGGATTGACTTGTCAAAGATTGACCTCTTTGACTAGGTATAACATTTGCCCCCTGGTCGCCTTTCTTCGTATTCGTAGAATGGTAAGGCGAGCAGTATGGTCGTCTTCTTAGATGGTGAAAATTGTTCTCGATAACACAATCAAATTTGAGATCTTGATGACGTGAGATGGAGGCGGTCGCCTCGTTTCCAGTACCGAGCACGACTTTTGAGGCACCTTTTATTAAATGCGAATCTGACACGTGTCGGGCGCGTGGTCGGCGCCCGAAATTTGAATTGAGCGCGTGGGCTCACTCTCCAAACTCGAATTCAGAAATGACCCCAAATTTTTGGGAAAATTGCATTTTTGACCCCGTTTTTTGCACATAGGTCCCTGATCGACTTTGCCTATAAATATGACCTCCATCTTCTTCAAAACACTTTCACATTTCTGCAAAATTTTGAATTTCTCTCGAGCTTCCTTCCAAGCTTCTCTCTCAAAATTTTGTGGTGGTTTCCGATCGTCAACAAGGTAAATAACTCACATTTTCTTCTTTAAAACTCCTTTCTCCCCCATTTCTATAGAAAAAATGGAGTTTGGTGGTGGCTCCGGCGGTGGCTCCGATGGTGGTCCGCCGCCGTTGGTTGGTGGTTCTGAAAATTCCGGCGACGGGGACCGTTTGGCCTTGGCCTTGTTGGAAAGGGCAGCCTCTTCGGACTCTAGGATCCACTCCCCCGAACCCATAAATGTTGGAGTCCGCAATCTTGGGAAGGCAGTGGTCGTCGACGAGTTCGACGAATCCGATAGGGACGATGCCAGCAATGATGCCGAGGAGGGTGGCAGTGAGACTGATTCTGATCTGCGCGATCAGGGTTTGGATCGAGGGGTGGGCGAACAGATAGAAACTGCCCAAGTCGAGGAGACCTTGACGAGAAGTCTCCGCGAGGACTTCGAGGAGGTTGTTCAATATGCGGAGAGCATAAAGGACATCTTGAGTGGTAGAGACAATTTGGGAGGCGACGAGGTCTCGAGGGAGGCCTACTATAAATATTTCTGCGAATACCTTCCTCGAGAGGTTCCTCGCCCCTACCGAGAAGCTTTCCAATCAAGGTATGAAGCAAGCAAGTATGCGAGTACAGTCTCCTCGACCCAGCTAGAGAATTCTCGAAAGAAGTATCAATTGTCGGCCGACGTCTGCTTTTTTGTTCCTCGCCAGGATGAGAGGGCCGACCAGCCGCCAGAAGGGATGGTCGCCGTCAACATCGGCATGATGGAGGCAGGGCTGAGGTTCCCCCTGCACCCCAGTATCTCAAATTTCTTACACTTCTTAAGGGTGGCCCCTTCTCAAATTTTGTCGAACGGTTGGTCGAACCTGATCGGAATTCTTACACTGTTCGGCCTGGTGGCGGCCGAGAATGGATGTCGGAACACATGGCTTAGCCCGAAAGAGATTAACTATCTCCTTCAGGCGGCCGAGGCCGGAGAGAAAGTAGGCCATGGATATTATTATGTAAGAGGCCGTGATAATTTTAAGTTGGTTGAAGGGGTTCCCAACAAAATTAGAGATTGGAAGACCAACTGGTGGTGGGTAGCCGGGGACTGGAAAAGTCCGGTGAGGCCGGATGGGTCCTCTGCTCGCATTCCCCTCGAGACTGTATATCAAAGAATTTGTGGTAAGTTTTTTTATTTCTGCTCGTTCTTGGCTATACTGAATAACTCCTCGCTGTTGTAGGTGAAACTGCTCGCAAGAAGACTGCCGATCACCGTCTCACGCCCATCTTTCAATACCATGTTTGCTGCGTTCTCAATCGTCGCTACCTGGAGAGGTCCTGTCGCTTTCTGAACAGGGAGTGTATGCGCGAGCGAGCAGGTCTCAGAGTACCTCCTCATCACTTCACTCGAGAGTTCCCTCCAGGTATCAACATGTTTCTAAGTTGTGAAATTGCTCAAGTTTTGTGAAATTGCTCTTCGTAAATATTAACTCCTCGTTTTTCTTTCTTAGTAGTGGTTCCAGAGAGAGTTGTCACTTATCTTCCTCCCACCGTTGAAGTTGATCGCATAAAATCGAGCAGGATGCTTCAACAAGCAAGATTGCTCCGCGAGCGCAAGATCGTTGATGGCTCCGACAAGAAAAGGAAAGGGGCGGAGACCTCGGGGGCTCCACCCAAGAAAGTTTCTAAACCAACCCGAGGGGGTTCTTCTCGCCCACCTGCTACCGAGCAGAGGGCCGAGCCAGTTGGCGAACAGAGGATCTCGCCGAGGAGATCTCCTCCGCCGAGGGGTAATTCGCCTCCCCCCACACAGGTCGTATCCCCTCCTCCCAGAAGCACTCGGTCGCGAGAGACTGCAGCGAGCTCGTCGGCCGAGGAGAGGGCTCAGGGGGACAACACACTTCTCGGCTGGGATGCCGCAAGGGTTGCCAAGTAAGTTTACTACCAATAAGACTTTAGAATATTTTCAAGTATCTTTTTCTAATTTTTTTTTTCTTCTCTAATAGTGTTGCCGACTGCCGGGTCGTCGAACCTTTCAACCAGAACCTCCTCGGCTTCTACCGGTCGCGGAATCCGGTCGACAAAGAGCCCCTGAATCCGATCGCACTTAGGGCTGTGAAGAATTTGCCTCGATCGCTGACGACCACGCTGGTCGACGAGGTTAACAACCACTACTCATTGGAGAATGCGCGATTGGTCGCCATAGATCTGAGTCAGGCATCTTACACGATAGAGAAACTCGCCATCCAGATCGCCGAGAACCGCAAAACCAGCGAGGAAAGGAGTGCGAAGCTCGCCCAAATGGCCAAGGCTAAAGCTGTCGTCGAGAGGCAGCTGGTCGCTTCTGAGGAGAAGGTGGTCGACCTTGAGACGAAGTTGGCCGATGTCCAAGCAAAGTTGGCCGATTCTGAGGCCCAACTTGAGACGGTTCGAAAGAAAGATCAAGAAGATATCCAAGAGATCGAACGTCTCTGTGCTCGCCTCAAGACTGCCGAGGACGAGGTAAGAACTCTTACAAATAAATCCGCAACTGATGAGGAAGAGTTGGCCACTCTTCGGCAACAGCTGGTCGATATGACGGATGAGCGAGATGAGATCAATGAGATCGCTGGGGGCGTGGCCATTTTATCGGTGGCTCTCACTGCCCACGGGCTCATTCATAGACTTTTGGAAGTTCATCCGGAAGTGGACGTGATTCCGCTCGGCGGGTTTTTGGACGACCTTCTTATGAAGGAAAAACCTCAACCGGAATCGGAACTCCCCCTGCTCCCTCTGATGCAATTGGGACTCCAGTTCCCTCGACTCTTGGGTGTCCCGGTACTTTTCGGGAACCCTCCACAAGCCTCCTCAACTCAACAAGGCGAGCAGGATGCTGCTGCCGAGGTGGAGGTTGTGAACGAGGAGGAAGTTGCCGGCGAGCAGGACGCTGCTGCCGAGGGGAATGATGCAGAGACTTAGTTTCTCTTATTTTCTTTTATTTTTTTTTTAGGACTGCTCGGCCACTAAGGCCTCTTTTGTAATTTCAGCCTCTAAGGCTTTTCAATGAATGGAACTTTTGCTTGTATGATGTTTGGTTATTTTGAGTGATCGTTCTCGTTACTGTTTTTCGATTTATGTTATGATTATTTTTTGCAAGTACTTTTGAATTTGCCTTTTGTTTGTTTGCGAGCATCTTTTAAGAAAGAGTGCTCGTCTTTCCTTGCGAGCATCTTTAAGAAAGAGTGCTCATCTTTCCTTGCGAGCATCTTTAAGAAAGAGTGCTCGTTAGGGGTGTAAACGAGCCGAGTCGAGCCGAGTAGCGCTGAGCTCGAAACTCGACTCGATTATTATACTCGAGCTCGAAACTCGACTCGAACTCGATCGAGCCAAAAAATTTAAGCTCGAACTCGGCTCGACAAGAAACTCGATAAGCTCGAGCTCGACTCGACTCGACTCGATTATCTATATAATTTTATAAAATTATATGTAAAACAAAAAAAAATCAAAATTTTTGTCCAAACTTTCCATGTTAAATAAAAAAAAATAACAACTCAAATAAAAAAAAAATAACAACTCAAAGTCAATGATAAACAAAAAAACAAAATAAAAAAAAAACAATGTTTTCAACATTCATTACATCAAAACAACTAAATAAACTATGTAAATGTTCTTGTTGAAGTCCTATCAAGAAAATAAGAGAAATTAATAAACTTCATAAACTTGATCACATTCCTCCAACGAATTTAATCCTATTCCAGATTTCAGAAGCCTGAGCATATTCCTCCAACAAATTGAGTGAATCTGTTCCATTGTTTAATAATAAAAATATGATTACTATACAATAAATAATAAACTTCAATCACAAAAGAAGACAAGCAAAATATTCACCTAAAAGCAATAACAATCATCTTCAATAATTTAACCAATTAATCAAGCTGGAACAGGCAAGGTTATCTCCAAAGACTTCTTCTCATTCTACAAAGATAGAATAAAATAAACAATATTTAGTATTATTAAAATAATAAACAATAATAAAGAAAGGTAGCAATAAACATACTTACTTTGTTCTTTCTTTTCAAACCATGAAGACTACGACACCAATCACTTCCACAAATTAAAACTTGAACGGTATCGGAAGCCAATGATGCACGATAAGTATCAATAACTCTACTCCCCGCACTAAAAGTAGCTTCCGAAGCCACTGTCGATACAGGAATAGCTAGTATATCTCGAGCCATTTTGGACAAAATTCGATACTTCAAATTGTTCGCCTTCCACCATTCTAAAGCATCAAATGGGGCTGAATCTCCTTCACAAACTAAGCAACCTTCTTCTAAATATGCATCTAATTCAGACTTCTGTGGTTGAATGGTTTGATTTGATTTCACATACTGAGTAAATTCTGACCAACCCGAATCTGAAGTTTGAATATTTCGAGGGTCAAAGCCTCTTCCATCACGTTCTTGATTTTGAACATCATTACCAAATTGCGTTTCAGCAACATACTCAGCATATAACTCGTACAAAGCTTTCTTAACATTGGAGATATTTTGTTCACCTTCATCATTTGGATACATTTTTGGGAAGGAATAGTCAATAGCCACCATTTTACACCTTGGATCCAAAATGGCACCTACAGCCATCACCAAATTACACTCACCCCAATACTTATCAAATTTCGCTTTCATAGCCCCAACCATTTCATGAATAAATGCATCTTCATCTTCATCTTGATAGATTTTATCCAACAAAACTTTGATTCGGCATATTTCATTGAGAAACAAATTCGAAGTTGGATACTCACTCCCAGAAATGATATGAGTGACTGAATTAAAGACTCTTAAAATGGGAATTAGTTTTTCTACCTTCATCCAATCTTCATTGCTTGGACAGTTTTGATAACGTGGCTCTCGCTCCTTATACCTCGGGAACACCTCTTTGAACAAGACTGCAGTAGACAACATCTCGTATGTAGAATTCCACCTTGTCTTGCATTCAAGAATAAGCTTCCTATGAGGTAACTGTAATTGTTGCACAATTTCTGAAAACAACATCAACCTTCCTTCATTGTAGTTAATGAAAGCCACACTGTCATGTATTTGCCCAACAATATTTTTAATTTTTGATAGTCCATCTTGAACCATAATGTTCAAAATGTGGGCACAACACCGCACATGAAACAACTTCCCTCCACAAAGTAGCTTCTTGTTTCTTGAATAAGTTTCTCTTAAATATCTGATTGCCGAATCATTATTTGAAGCATTATCCACCGAAAGTGTATACACCTTATTCTCAATCCCCCACTCCTTTGTGCACTTATAAATACTATCAGCTATTTCAACACCACGGTGAGGGGGAGGTAGATGAACAAAACTAAGCACCCGCTTTTGCAATTTCCAATTAGAGTCAATAAAGTGTCCTGTTAGAACCATGTACTCTAACTTTTGGTTGGAAGACCTCCACATATCCGTTGTCAAACTGATTTTATCTATGCCTTTCAGAAGAGACCTCAATTTCTTCTTCTCGATTTCATACACTTGCTCACAATCCTTCTTAATTGTGTTTCGTGAAACTTTTTCCCACATGGGCATGCCACGCCTTTGCATCATATTAAAACCTTCTTCCTCCACAATTGTAAAGGGATGTTCATGCATTAGAATCCAATGTGCCATTGACTCTCTCATTTTTGCCATATCAAACTTGCCATCTGTCAGTGCAGGTGTTACTACTTGTCGATCATCCTCATTTGCTACTTCACTTGATTGAAAATTAATCATTCTTTGTTGCTTCTGATGAATAATTCGTTTAGCACATTTGGACAAATGTCTTAAGAGATGGGTAGTACTCTTACTTTTCAGCATTGAGAGTTTGGAGTTGCAATGAGTACACATTGCTTTTATACCATCCGGACAATCAACTTCTCTAAACTCCAACCAGACTTTAGAAGTCTTTTGTCTTTTTTTCACTTGAAATTGAGACTCGTCTTCTGCAGTATCAAGAGTGTCACCCTCAGCTCTAGCGGAAGCATCACCATTTGAATTTGCAGTGTTACCAGGCGATTGGTTATTAGGTGTAGGAGATTCACCATGCATTGATGAGGAAACATCGGCTGGAGAGATCGACATATCTAAATTAAACAAAAAACTTTAATTAGTTTTCAAGATAAAAAAAAAAAAAAAAGATTTCTCCAACCAAAGTACCAAACCAAATGGGAACGAAAGAGAAGAAGAAACTATTCAACCAAATAATCTCCAAATAATTCTTGTGGCATTATTTCCAACCAAATTAATAATCTCCAATCAAATAGATTATTCAACCAAATAATCTGTAACCTAAAATATTAACATGTATTGACAATTTGACATTCAAACAAGAAAAATATTATTTACAGCAACAAACAATTAATTAGCAAATGGGAACGAAAGAGAAGAAGAAACTATTCAACCAAATAATCTCCAAATCTCCAAATAATTCATGTGGCATTATTTCCAACCAAATTAATAATCTCCAATCAAATAGATTATTCAACCAAATAATCTGTAACCTAAAATATTAACATGTATTGACAATTTGGCATTCAAAAAAGAAAAATATTATTTACAACAACAAACAATGAATTAACAATTAATTAATTAGCAAGTCAATTTAAAAAAAAAAAAAGCATTGAAACTGGAATGAAAAAAATTGGGTTGTTTGAAATTCTTGTTTTTGAAATAAATGAACCTGGAATGGTCGCATAAGCAAACAAATATGGCATGAAGAAATTAAGAATAAGGTATGTCAAGAATCTAGCTACAGCGGATTATTAGAAATTCATCAACAAATTTTGAATTAATTACCGGTAGAAAGAGGAACTTGAGGGGAGATCGGAAGAGGAGTTGATAGATGGTGGGCTGGCGACTAGACGGCGAGATCAGTCGCCAAAGCGTGTTCCGATTTGGTGGTTGCGGCGCCGCTGCGAAGAGATATTGTGAATCTCAATTTGAGATATTGTGAATCTGATGATATGCGGCGGGGAATTAGATTAGGGTTGCTTAAGTTTTTTTTATTATTATTTATATTTAAATATAATATAAGTATATTTTTTAAAAATAATAATGGCATATTAGTAAATACTAAGAAGCTCGATTAGGCTCGCGAGCCTCTCGAGCCGAGTATTTACAAGCTCGAACTCGAACTCGGTAGCTACTCGAGTAGCTCGAAACTCGACTCGACTCGATTAGCTTCGAGTCGATTTCGATCTTTTTTCGAGTCGAGCACGAGTAGCTCGCGAGTACGCTCGACTCACTTACACCCCTAGTGCTCGTCTTTCCTTGCGAGCATCTTTAAGAAAGAGTGCTCGTCTTTCCTTGCGAGCATCTTTACGAAAGAGTGCTCGTCTTTTAGAGTTAACCATTCGTCGATTGAACTCTTTTGTTTGATAGGTAGTGATCGTCGTCGCCACTACCTTGCGAGCATCTTTAAGAAAGAGTGCTCGTCTTTCCTTGCGAGCATCTTTACGAAAGAGTGCTCGTCTTTTAGAGTTAACCATTCGTCGGTTGAACTCTTTTGTTTGATAGGTAGTGATCGTCGTTGCCACTACCTTGCGAGCATCTTTAAGAAAGAGTGCTCGTCTTTTGTTTCCTAGATGGCTACGCAGAGCCTTTTCTAAAATTTCCAAAATTTATCTAACACTTGATGGAAGTTTAAAACTTTACTTGTATTGAAATGATGACTAGATACAAACTATACAAATATAAAGAAATTAAAAACTTACTGATAGTACTTCTTCAGCTTGACCGCGTTCCATGGTTACTTGCTCGGCTTGCCCTCGAGATCTTCTAGCTCGTACGATCCGTTCAGGAGTGTGCGCGTTATTCGGTACAGACCCTCCCAAGTCGGGCCAAGTATGCCAATGGACTCCTCCGTCGCCCTCCGAAGTACGAGCTGGCCGATAGTGAATTGGCGAGCACGTACTTTGGTGTTGTAGTAGCGTTCTGACCTTTGCTTGTACACCACGTTCTTCTCGTCCGCTGTTAGCCTTCGCTCTTCTAGGAAGTCCAAATCGGAGAGCTGTGCATCGTTATTCAACTGCTCGTCGTAATTTGCCACTCGAAAAGTGGGGACCTGCCCCTCTGCTGGTATGACAGCTTCGGTTCCGAACGCGAGCACGAACGGAGTTTCACCAGTAGAATTCCTCGTGGTCGTCCGATATGCCCACAGAACCATGTGCAACTCGTCCGCCCATTTGCCCTTCAATCCATCTAGCTTAGCTTTCAAGGTGTGCTTGATGATTTTGTTGATCGCCTCTACTTGACCATTTGATTGTGGATGATAGGGTGTTGAAAAAAGTTTCTTGATGTTCCACTCTGAGCAGAAATCCAACATGTCTTGACTTGTGAACTGACGTCCGTTGTCCGTTACTATTGCTCGTGGTAGGCCGAACCTGCAAATTATGTTTTTCCAAATTAAGCTTGTCATCTGGGCCGTTGTGATGGTCTTCAGTGCCTTCGCTTCTGTCCACTTGGTGAAGTAATCGACTGCTACGACTACGAAAGTTACCCCCCCCTCCCCGACGCCAGGCGGGAAAGGTCTGATGATGTCGATGCCCCACTTCGCGAAGGGCCAAGAGCTGTAGACGGAGATGAGCTCGTCTGGAGGTGAGTGAATAGCGGGTGCAAAAGCTTGACATCTCTTGCACGCCTGGGCGTAATGAATTGCGTCCTTCTTCAGTGTTGACCAAAAGTAGCCTTGCCTCATGATCTTTAAAGTGAGCGCTTGCCCCCCTGTATGATTTCCACATGCTCCATCGTGGATTTCGTGCATGACGATCTTCGCTTCGTCCTCTCCGAGGCATTTCAATAAAGGCATTTGTTGGGATATAAATTCACCCTAAGCCCCACTTGATGTTAGAATAGTTTTGATGGCCAAAACACTTAGAGTTTATAAATGTAATAGGATCAGCTGACTTGTATAGAACAGCTTAGACTAGTCTTGTGTGATCAACTGTATTGATATCAGCTGATCAGCACAGTCCTGGCTTACATGCCTATCCTCAAGATGAGAAGAGTAGAAGACATGAAGACTAGAAGATCCTTGAAGACCATATAAGTTAAGGTGCTTGTATACCTACCTATCTGATGGAGTCCCAGATTGAAGATGGCTTAAAGCAGTACGAAGAATTTCCAGATCAGAAGAGTGTTACTCGTCTGATATCAGAAGACAGAAGACCTAAGGCCAGAAGAGTAGTCAGAAGACTAGAAGTACAGATCAGAAGACTATGTGCTCTTCCAGGACTCGGCTGATTCCTAAGTCATCTTGCAATTCAAACGAAGACCTACCTTATTTAGAAGATTGACATGATCCCAGGATTGAAGCAATCAAGCGGCTGGAATCAAGGAATCAAGCTATTATGGAAAGATTGCTCAAACGGCTAGTCAACTCCAACGGCTAGTTGTAACCAATCTTCATTATAAATACAAGAGGATGAGGAATCACAAAAGAGGAAGTCACAAGAGAGAATTCAAAAGCTAAGCAAGCAATCAAGCAAAAGCCATACTGTTCCAAGAGTTCTCCAAGAGCCAGAAATCCATTAAATTATCCATAGCTCTTAAGTGCTTCCTATCCAACCCTTAAGAACCTGAAACCTGTTCATATTGTATATCAATTGTTTTAGGCATAGTGGTTAAGCAAATTATAAGCTTGAACCATTAGTTGGATACATCTCAAAAACCCCAAAACCCTCACCGAAAGGTTAAAGTTTTTGAACCCCTCAAAGTGCAAGTGCTTACAATCACTTGTGGAGACCGCAGTTATTAGGACGGCTCAGATCTCAAAGTCCTAACCTTGGGACTATAAAGGACAAGACCCTTGTAATTTGTGGAAATTAAAGGGATTAAACATCACGTTAGGACGTGAGAGTGGACGTAGGAACGTATATCCGAACCACTATAAATCCGGTGTTATTTACTTTCTGCACTTTACATTTCTGCCTTTACATTCATTATTATATAGTGCATACTGTTATTTCAACACTCTTTATAACAGGCCATAACTTTCAAACCGGCATCAGCTGAGTATTTTCATTAAGTAGAACAAGTTACAAGAACGAGTCTAAACAAGGGCCACCAAAATTCCGCATACAACCTTAACAATCAGATCACTATAGTCATCTGGACCAGCAGACTTGCAGTCCAGTTGACATAGCAATCAGAAGAGGTTCCCAACTCTGTTTGAAAAAGTTTTAAAGTCTATTCACCCCTCCCCTCTAGACTTTAATCCCATTCACTACTCGTTCAGGGACCAACAGCATTGAAAAACCCCGTTTGTACAGCTGGTCGCCAATAATTGTGTACCTTGCGGACCTGAGTTGCAATCTGGTTGCCTTCACTTTGTCTGCCGGGAGCTCGCCGGTCTTGATGTACTTGGTGATCGGCGACCTCCAGTCCTCATCGCTGGTCGCTTCAACCTGCAAAATTTGACCTCTGTTCACCGATGGGGAAGAAATTTTAGTGATGGTTGCTTCTGAAAATATTGCCTCCCCCTCTGAAGTGGCCAGCCGAGCTAACGCATCTGCTTGCGTATTGTCCTCCCTAGGGATTTGCTCGATGTGGAATTGATCAAATTGCTCAAGTAATCATTTCACTAGGTCTTGATACTTTATCATTTGATCGCCGCGAGCCTCGTAGTCGCCCGTAATTTGACATACAACCAGTTTTCTGGCGCCCACGGCCATAGCCATCTTGATTCCTGCAACCAGAGCCTCGTACTCTACTTCGTTGTTGGTCGCCCGATACTCGAACTCGATCGCCGAAGCAAACGTCTGTCCGGTTGGGCTGGTGAGGACAACTCCTGCCCCTGCTTTGGTGCTCGTCGACGAGCCATCGACGAACAGTGTCCAAGGAAGTTCGATTCCCTCGTCCAATTTCTCTGGGAAAGTGAGCTCTACAATGAATTCTGCCAGCACTTGTCCCTTGATTGCCGTTCTGGGTGCGTAGGTGAGCCCAAATTGCCCGATTTCCACCGACCATTTCAAAAGTCTTCCAGTGGTATCCGGACGATGTAGTGCTCGTCGGAGAGGAAAAGTTGTGAGGACGACCACCTCGTGGTCGAAAAGGTATTGCCTTAATTTTCTGACGCTCATGACCAGTGCGTACGCCAATTTTTCCATTGGAGTGTATCTCAACTCCGCATCTCTCAGTGTTTGACTTACGTAGTAGATAGGCAGATGTGTGCTCCCCTCAGCTCGGACGAGCACTGAACTGATCGCACAGTCAGTGGCCGCCAAGTATAGATACAAAATTTCACCGGGGACTGACTTAGATAGGACCTTCGGATCCGATAGATATTCCTTCAATTTCTCGAAAGCTTTCTCACACTCATCGGTCCATTCGAAGTTTCCTTTTTTCAAAGCGTCGAAAAAAGGTTTGCAACGATCGCCCGTTCGTGCAATAAATCTGTTCAGCGATGCCAGACATCCTGTCAACCTCTGTACTTCTTTCACGTTCCTTGGGCTCTCCATATTGATGACTGCTTGAATTTTAGTCGGATTTGCCTCGATGCCCCGCTGGCTAACCAAGTGCCCCAGAAATTTTCCTGAGCTAACTCCAAAACTGCATTTCTTTGGATTTAACTTCATGTTGTACTCTCTTAGGATATCGAATGTCATGGCAAGGTGGTGTAAGTGATCCTCTTTCCGTAAGCTTTTGACAACGATGTCGTCGATATAGACCTCCACCATCTCGCCGATGTGTTTCTCAAACATCTTATTTACCAGTCTTTGGTATATTGCCCCCGCGTTTTTTAAACCGAAAGGCATTCTCTTCCAGCTATACATATTGAGCGCAGTCATGAAGGCTGTATGTCGCTGGTCGTCGGGATGCATTGCAATCTGATGGTACCCTGCGAAGGCATCCATGAAAGTTAACATCTCGTGCCCCGCTGTATTGTCTACTAGGTGATCAATGTGGGGCATCGGAAAGTGATCTTTCAGACAGGCGTCGTTTAGATCTATGAAGTCTATACACAATCTTCACGACCCGATCGTCTTTCTGACGAGCACTGGATTTGCCAACCACTCGGGATCAGTTCCAGTTTTCTCGATTAATTTGTTATCGATCAATTTCTTGATTTCGACCGCCAAAGCCGCACTTTTATCAGGCCCAAATTTTCTTCATTTTTGGGTGATGGGTCTCCTTGCTGGATCAATATTCAATCTGTGGCAGGCATGATTCGTGGGAATGCCCACCATATCCTCGTGCGACCAGGCGAATGCACCGATGTTTTCTTTCAAAAATGCGATCATGTCTGACCGCAAATGTTCTGGTAAATTCGAACCGATGAATACCTCGAGTTCTGGACGAGCTTCGTTTAAATGGATGGTTTCAAGGTCCTCCGCTGAAGTTGCCCGCTCTTTAGGCTCCTTCCAACGAGGATCCTCGATTCCGAACTCTGGCTCAAAACCTAACCTAGGCTCCAGATCTGGAATGTTTTCTGGAAACTGGTCGTCGGGGAGCTGGTCGCCCGAATCTGTCTGCTCGTCGATTTCCATTGGGGTGTGGTCGTCCACTTCCATGGAGGCGTGCTCGTTCGCCTCCACTTGGTGGTCGTCGGAACTACGACTTCACTCCCCAACTTCAATCTTTCGGTACTTGCTAGGAAGACCCTCCAAGTAGTTCACTTGTTCTGTTTGTGTTTGACACTCAATATACTTTCCAACCATAGTACTTTCCTTAGAATGACGCTTTGCAAAACGGACGAGACACTCCCTCGCCCGCGTCTGATCGCCCTTGACGGTTATAACTCCCGCCGGGGTTGGAAATTTTACATAGTAATAATAAGTAGAAGCGGCCGCCTTGAACTCGTTGAAGAAAGGACGGCCGAGGAAAGCGTTGTAGGACGATGGCATGTCTACGATCATAAAGTCGAGCTGCCGAGTGTGATGCATTGTTGGCTCTTTTGATGATGCCAGCTCCAGGGATAGTCTGATTTTCCCAATGGGATGGCTGCGCGTATCCCCAAAACCTACGATTATATCATCGCAAGGCTCGATGTATTCCGGATATCCACCGAGAGCATCCAAAGTATGCTTGAAAAGGATGTTGGTGTATGCCCCGGTGTCGACCATCAGGCGATGGACATTGGTTCCCATAATCTTCCCCGTGATGACCAAAGCATCATTGTTTGGGTGCACCACGTCGTTCAGGTCGTCGTCTGAGAAAAGGATTTGGTGAGATAGAAGCTTCTCGGCAGTTGGAGCGACGCACACCTGATGGACATTGTTCAGTGCTCGTTGCTCACTCTGAGCTCGGCGAACAGATAGAGCTTTCCCGGACTGAGTTCCCCCCAAGGGGCCTTCTATAACCAAACAAGCTCCCACGTTATCGATGTCGCCGCCAGGATTGTTTGGCATGGGAGGAGTTAGCTTAGGACGATTCAGTTGTTGGCGCAGGTCGTCGCTGTCATCGCGACGTTTCTTCCCCCGGTTGTCGCCATTTCCAAGAGGCTTGATGAACTGGGCGAGCTTGCCCTCATTGTACAGCTTGAAAAGGTTTCTCACCAAGTCTCGGCACCCATTGGTGTGGTGGCCGATGGAGTTGTGGTAGTCACAGAATTTACTACCATCGAGGTTGTCATCACTTGTATGCATTGGCTTGGCATGGGGGAGCAGATTCTTTCCCCTGACTGCATTGAAAATACCCCTGGGATCAAGAGAGAGAGATTCTCTGAACTGGATGATCTCAGGAGACTCCTCGAAAGGCCTGAAGTTCGCTGGGCGAGCACTGCCAGCTTGAGTGGTCGCCTTCTTAGGCTGGGACGACTCCCCAGTGTTTGTATTTTTCTTGGGCCAGACCCTCTTGGATGCCTCCGGCTGCTCGTTAGCCTTGGCGGCGTCCATAATTTCCTCCATTTGAATGAAGTTCCCAGCCCTCGTGCGGAAGTCCGCATAAGAAACTGGGAAAGTAAGATGGATAGATTCCCAGAGCTTGGTACCTATTCTCAGACCGGAAACAGCCGAGATCAGCTTTGTCTCGTCGTTTACGGCCTCCCCATCGATCACCAGCCTATCAAAGCGCTCGATGAAGTCCTTGCCCGACTCATTTAGGGATTGGCGAACGTTTGCCAAACGTTGCTTTGAGGCTGGGCGAGCAGCAATGGACCCGTAGTAGGTCAGAAAGTATTGTCCCAGCTCATGGAATGAGGTGATAGATCCGGCACTCAAAGTTGTGTACCAACGATGAGCCCGGTCTACCAAGGTTAGGGAGAAATTTCTGCATTGGGTGGCGTCCGTTGCCCCGATTGAGGCCATGTAGTTGGAGTACTTGGACAAGTGTACTCTGGGGTCGGACATCCCATCATATGCCGCCATGGAGGGCATCTGAATTTTTCTTTGAATGGGGGCGGTAAGTATTGCAACACTTAGTGGAGGTGCGGGCAGAGTGATTTGTGGGGTGGTCCCTTGCTTCGAGGCGACCACCTCTGCTCGCAGAGCATCCATCTCAAGCTTCATCAATTTTTGGGTTTCGAGGAACTGGGCGATTTGCCCCTCCTCGGCGGTCTGTGCTCGGGGGACGACGACCTCGTCGCGTCGGCTCCCTTGGGATGCGGCCGGGTGATCATCATGGCGTGATCGCCTGGGGGAATGTCTATCAGAATGGTGGCTGCGATAACTCTTCGCAGGAGCTCGCGAACCCTTCCCTGGTCCCACTCGATCAAGAGCTGAGACTCTGTCGCCCTGATCTCTCTTATCAGCGCGATCCCGGTGGTCGGCCCTGCCTGGTCGGCCATCCACATTGAAAGGCACTCGGCGAGGAGCCCTTCTATCTTTATCATCCATCCGGTTGAAAACCGAATTTCGGTGCCGCGAGTCTCCCGTGTGGCTATTGTGGGAGTGCTCGTCAGCTTTGTCCTTTCCTCTGTCTTGGGGGTGAACAGAGTTGGAGTGATAGGAACGGTTGTCGTCTTCGTTCCCCTTGGCTTTGCGAGCTTTGTCGAAGGCCTGATCTTTGGCCTTCTCCAGCTCCTCATTCTGCCTCCTCTTCTCCATGTGGTAGTCAGAGAGATCTCTCAAATGTTGGGGATCATTCAAAATGTCTCCCATTTTCAAGTTTGCGAAAGGATTTACCGGCCGCAGCGGAGGGGGCTTGTTCCCTCCGGGTGGTAAGATTCCGTCACGTGGAGTATGCTGAGACATCGTTTAAAGAGTGTCTCTTGTGGATTATTACAAGGATAAGATTGTTCTTAAGCTTTCGACGCTTAAAAACGAAATATTAAAGTTCTTACGCAGAAGAACGTGCTATTACAACTACTTACTAGCAAAGTAACAACAACTAAAGCTTAAAAACAAGATTACACGGAGATCAAACTCCAAAATATGTCTCGAATATCGCAAATATTCAAGAACACGAAGAACACGAAAATACGTAAATAAAGCTTTAAACGGTGGAACTACCGATTAAAACCTGAAAAACGGAGTTTGCTAAACGATCGCTCGATGATCGGACGAAACTGAGATGATGAACACGTAAAAGGACCCCTCCTTCTAGCGCCAAATGTTGTACGTGCTTTTGATGGTTGAATCGGATGTGGACTATTTGTTAGCACGAAACAAACATGTATAATGAACGGGGTTTATTACGTGTTTAGGGAGTATTTATGATGATCTTGATGATCTTATGAAGAACAAAGTAAGAACAGTGATGTAGCTTCTTGGAGAAGCTAAAAGCTTGAGAGCTTTGGGAGAGTTTATTGCTTAGGGTAGGGTGATTTTGTGGAATGGTGTAACTTATGTTACAAATGAGCCCTTTTAGGCATTATATAGTGATTTCTGGGGGTTGCCCGCCCTTTACACGTGGCACGCCCTCATTGGACCTGTCTTCTGCCCGAAAAGGTGATTTGATGGCGCATTTAATGCTAAACCGCCTCTGGTGCTCGTCCTCGCCGAGATGCCGAGGAGCTGGGTCACGGTGGTCGCCGGAGGACCTGATCATCTAGGAAGCTGGTCGCCCAAACCTTCGAGGTGTGTGGTCGCCACGCTTCATGCTGTCTCCCAAGGCTTCAACACTTAGAATTTCCCTAGCTATAATAGGCGCGTGCTCGCCACTCATTTAGGCGAGCAGCTAGCTAAACATATGCTCGCCAACATCTTTGAGCGAGCACTTAAACATATTAAATACACCTATTCTATTACATTTTCTTGGTCTTGTTGACTAGTCGTCGCACGACTTTGTTGACTAGTCCTCGCCACGTAAGCTGGTGACTAGGATTGACTTGTCAAAGATTGACCTCTTTGACTAGGTATAACAGGCATATCATCCGGGGTTTTGGTATCTTAATAAAAATCTCATTTTATTCCCAACAATAGATGTGAATCCTCAAGATAGTTTGTTATTGTAACAACCTCTTCTTGGATTAACTTCCAATAACTTCTTTTTAACTGTTTCTTGAACGGTTATTCAGTTAGTTTGTTATATAGTTATTTTTAATAACTATTTCATCTTTATCTTTAATTTCCTTAAGTACGAATTCTTCTTTATTCTGTACTTAGAATAATTCTTCAGTTCTGACTTGTCTTGTCTTGTCTAGTCACAAGTCTTCTAGTCTTCCAAGTCTTCTAGTCTTGTGTGCTTCTCTGGTCTAGTCTATCTAACTTAGCTCTTATGTCCTAACTAAGCTATTCTAACTAACCGTTACTTTAAGCTTTCAATTAGCTTAGTTACCTTAAGACTATATTACAATATGTATGTGTAGCTTTTATACACTCATTAGGCTTATCTTGTAATTCTATTACAATGTATCATATTCATTTTAGCTTTTCGATGTTCTGTCTTTAATAGACGACTTTCATAACAAGATCAGTTCTAACTTAACTTTTATTCAAGTCTGCTTTTGGCCATCAAAACTTTATCTTTCATCACTTAGGACTTTGTTCTAAGATTTATATCCCAACAATTTCCCCTTTTTTGATGAAGTCAAAACTACTCGAATTAATTAATTAGAAAATATAAACAAAAATATAAGTAAGATAAGGTAGTATATTCTCATACAATATCTCCATCTTCATTTGGAACTTGTAGTGCGATGAAAAGTCTTCTGTGAATTTCTCCCATGTGATCTTCATCTGTTATATTCTCTTCAAGAAGAATCTTCTCTTCTATCTTCTTGATAGCATTGAAATCAGGTCTTCAAGATGCTAATACAGGAGTTTCCCATTTTGGTATGTCAGGAGATAAAATGTTATACCCTGCGGATGTAGCAATCCTTATGATCATCTTCCATAGATGACTATCTTCTGCTTCCATAAATTTCTCAAACTCTATGAACTCATCTTGTTTTGTAGGAAGCTCTCCATATCTTCTTACAATCTAGTGAGTTGTTTCCCATTTCTCTTTAATTTTTGTCCATCGAACTCTGTTTTTTGGATCTACAAAAATATCAATGTATGCATCCTCTACTGCATCAAAATCCAGAGTTTTTCTATTTGCCTTAAATTCTTTCATATGCCTAGCTAAGATCTTTCTTCTTGATCTTTCAACATCTTCAAGTTTCTGTTTCTTTTGAGCAGCTTCTTCATCTAATTGCTCAAGTATCTGACCTTTAGTTTCAGTAGTTGGCTCATTGATTTCCAACTTTCTTTTGCTTATTCTCCTTTGAACATGAACATCCTCTTGTTCAATCATCTTTTCTTTTCCTTTCACTTTTCTCATCTGTTCAGCTTCATCAACTTCAACATGAACAATTTTCTTTACAAGTTTTGTTCTTGTTTGGACTGGTTTCTCTAACTCTTCTTCCCCTTTTTTGGCTTCATATGCCTTAAAGGTAAAGTTGGAAGAAAATCTGATCAGCTCATCTTGCATTGCTTTCTTCATCAAAGCAGCAACCTTCTCAACAATTTTCTGGCAGCTTATGTCAACAGACAATTTCTCCAACCTGTCTGCTGTGAATTCTAACTTTCTTGAAGTGAGAGAGAATTAGTTTCTGTAATGAGTAGTTAACCTTTTCAATTCTAGATTTTGATCTTTCATAGCTTGAAGCTGAGCTCTGGCCTCCATAAGTTGTTCAAAAGTTTTTCTCCTCTGCTCATCGGTTATTTCTATCTTGGTTCGATAGACTCTTTCCAATTTTCTTGCTTCAACAGCCAAGTTACGAGCAAAGTCAACAGAACTCTTTTTAGCATAATCTAGATGGTCTTTCAAGAAATTCTCCATTTGATTAAATAATTCAGTTTTATAATCGACATCAATTTGGTTAACTTCATCACAAATCATTTTCTTCGAGTCTTCCACAAGCAATTTGTTCTGCTCCAACAGTTCTTGTCTAACTCCTGAATTTAAGTTTGAATCAAGAAATGATTTCAGTACCTGTTTAAGATCATCTTTCAAGTGATCGATTGAAAGGTTTTGAAGAATTTGAGCAACAGGTTCAACATTCCTTTGAACTTGTTCAACAACAATGTTAACTTCAAACATCTCCTCATCAGCTATGACATCTTCACTAGCTGGTTCTACATCAGCTACGATGGCTCTTAAGTTCAATTTGGAATAAGGAATGATAGCAAGCTTAGCTTCTATAGCTCTTACATCAGCTGCTTCAATATCCTTTTGTACCATCTGTACCAATTTTACAACATAAGCATTTGTCAGTTGCAAAAAGTCCTTTTCCTTGTGCATCGAAATCTGCTTCACATTTTTTCTAGGACCATGTGCATGCTCCACTTGAAATTTGAAAATTAAACCTCTTAAGTGATCAGATGGGTTGTCCAAGTTAATTTCAGGATCAGAACACTTCACTTCAACTGGTTCAGCATCCTTCATTTACACATCTTGTTCTTGAACTTCTGGTTCAATAACCTCTTCTGGTAAACCCAACAGCCTGTTTACCAGTTGAGATAGTGTTTCTGACAGTAAAAGATCAGCAAATCTTTTAACTCCACTTACTTCTTTTTGCTCCAATTTCCAGTCTTGAAAGTTGGCACTGCCTCCCATTCCAACTATTACTTCAAACATATCTTCAAATGGGCCATCCCTTAAAGCGACCCATGTACAAACACACAACACTCTTTCAAATTCTTATGTGCTTGTGTCAATTTGTATATCATTTAACCGCTTCTTCAGGTTTCGAGTCAATTTGGCTCGAAGCATCTTTTCTCTCATGTAGATAGCCAGATAGGATAGTGTACCATGGTTGGGAATGAAATATTAGGTTCAGGATTTTGGGGTGTTTGAGGAGATGGAATACTCATGTCAGTTGGTCGGGTTACAAAAAGGGTTGGGGTTGTCTCAACAAGTGAGGGTGAGGGTAGGGCTAAAATTTGGTTGGTGGTTTATGTTGGCAATGATGTGGCTAGGTTTTGGTCATCAGTTGTCTGAGTATCAGCTGATATGTATATGGTAGTGTCTGGCTGAAGTAGTTCACTTAAATGTTGTGCAAAAACAGGAGGGGTTTGAGGACTTGGTTTAGATCGAGATCGTTTCGATCTGGATTTGGTTTGGATTGGGATAGAAGTAGGAGAAGAAATAGGTATATAAATGAGTATGAGAAGGAGATGAGTATGAATCATCTTGTGGAGGGAGACTTCCAGACTTAATCATTTTTATTCTTTCTTCGAGATCCTCTCTCGACTCATCTGGTTGGGCAGACTCATCTGTTGAAGCAGTTCGTTCAGAATCATCCTCATCAGAAGCGATCATAGTGTCGTCTAGTCCAAAATATCTACTAGGTCCAGCCTCAGGCACCTCTTTCTCTTCTTCCGACCCAGCTTCTTCCTCAGAAGAGTTGTCCTAAAAAAAGGATCTTCAGGATCAACATGCATCCTGCGAGCCTCTGCTCTTTCCTTGGAAGCTCGCTATGTTGTATCCTTTTTCAAATAGAACTTCAAAAAATGAAATGATTTTGCCCTGCTCCAAGCAGTTCTGGTGGGTAACAATTTTGGCAATAAAATACTTAGCTTGTTCCCGAAGCTAACACTGTCAATTATCACCCATTCATTTGATTTCGTATCCACTTTGACATTCTTCGAAAAGTATGCCAATCTTTCCATAAACAGTCTTTGCCAATCACCTTCAACCTCATCATAAATCGCCCCCATTACTCTTGCCTTCTAAAGAGTAAAAGCGTCATGACTTGAAGTTATTCCTAACACCATCTTGCTAGCAATGTCTAGCAATACGTTGAATTTGTCCTTCAATTGATTTTTCTTGATCGCCAGTAACTTTCCTTCCTTCAATTTAATTTTGGTACATGTAAAAATTTCCAAAAATTCGTTTTCACGCCCAGTACCATATTTTTCAACATTCACTGGCCCTCTCTTCAATCCAAATTCAGTATCAAATAGTTCCCTTGTGATTTTAATAAGTCGATCACCCACGAACGCTTCGACATAATCACCTCTGATGTTGGCTTGAGTGAAGAACTCAAGAACCTCTTCTTCATATACCTTCTCTAGCACTGCCTCTAAGAATGGTCTGAGCCCACAAATCACACGTTTCATTAAAATTTCTTTATTTTCCTCTGAGTGCCTTTCTTTGAAGTATAATGCATTCTCCACATTTACTTTTCCCTCGCCTACCCATCTGGTAGCATCGAAAGCTGCATGGATATCCTTGTCTCTGGATCGAGCAGTTCAATCTCTTTTGCAGTGATGGATGGCACAAGAATCTGCGGCTTTGTTGCAGCGATGCCATTGACTTTCTGCTCGTTCTCGCCTTCCTCCTCCCTCGCTCGACTTCTGAAACCTTTTCCGCTTAAGTAGTAGTCGAGGCTAACACAATGTTTTTTTAGAGTAAATGTAGTTGTGAAATTCTAGTAAGAATGAAATCGTGGGGAGTAAGTTTCAGGACGAAGGGTTTTTGATCAAATTGGGTTTTTGAATGGACGGATTAGATAAAATTATTTTGATCGGACGGTTGATAAGAGACTCTTGGGATACATTACTGTACCCAAGAATATTATGTTATTTAATTTTGGAAATTTTGAAATCCAAACCTTCTATTGGTTGGCACTAGGAAAGTGTATAATTCTACCCTAGTGTCACAATATTAAGCGGGAAAACTGGATTCATACACCTCATTAAATGGAGTGTATAAATCTAATCTAGGTTTTCTTTATTTCCATATTAAAATATAATAACAATATTTTCTTAAGTCAATACAACACTTAGTCAAAATATAAGATTTCAAGTTGTCTTATCTTGTCAGTTGTGTTCACCACAACAACTGAGTAAACCTGGGTGCACCAGTTGAGTTCCCCCTTCAGTTGTGCTAACTCATCTGGTGAGCATACGTCTTCTGGTACCTATTCACCTTGGTAAAAGTGTTAGTTATAGGTAGTAGGGGTAAACATATTTTATATATAGAGTCTAATAATTAATTTTAACACGATTTGTAAAAGGATTCAACAAGATGACTATAATATTTGAGTCAACATAAGGATTTTTAAGACGTCATGGATTCCCCCTTAATTGTATATTCTCATAATCCCTCAGCTTTACTAGCTTCTTCATTGGGTAGTCACCTTGGTTACCTTATTACTTAAGTGATGTGTGTGGCTATTTAACTCATCTGGTGAAGTCTTTTCTTGTCAGATTGTTTAACTCATCTGGTGGACTAATTTGTCTTATGAGATCAGCTGAGTACCTGAATCGTTAGTGTAGTCTTATATGCAATTTGGATCTGAGTCAAGCAATCCTAAACTAATGCACAAATCTCTGAATCTTGTTTCAGCTAAACAAATGTACATACTTGGTTTTTAGCTATGTTTGGCTTCTCAACTGATAAGTCCTCAGCTGATCATACTCAACTGATCATCAGTCGAGTTCCTCCTCGACTGATTCTCTCTTCTGGTCTCTAGTCTTCTATTCTCTTCATGAGCTTGTGCACGTTTCTCCACTATATTAGCTTACATCCAACTCAGCTGATACTGGCCAGATTTTATCTATTACAAGATAAATAATGAAGTTGTCTATACAATACAACTTATCCTATTACAAGTAGATTTGGTTTATCAAAACAAAACATAAAGGATATTGATATCCCAACAAACATATGGCAAAATGGAGAAAGGGTTTTTGAGGAAAATGAAGCAGGCAATGGAAGTGTAGTTCGACAATCCACACCGTGTAGATAGAAATAGCCAAGATGGTGTGGGGAGTCACAGTGTCGCACGGCACACGACACATCTTACTAGGAGAACGTCCCTAGCGAAAGTCGAGGAACCCTAGAAGAGGAAGCAGTGAAATAATTTCTAACTTGCAAAACCATCTTTAAATTCATACTTTATTCATACTCAAAGGTTCACTTTATGTAGATAAAACAAACAGGTATCATGTAAATTAAACAACACACACGAAGAAGCAAATCATTTCCAATAACATCGATCAGTGATGCCCATTGACCATGTTCTTGATGGACTGAAACCTAATGCCTTTGTCCCCAAACTTAGTTTTGCTATACAGGTTGAGATAATCTTGAAAGCAAACATGATCGGGAAGTAAAAGGTCGGAAGCTGGAGATATGACAGCATCTGCGCAAGGGTTGTAGAATGTGGCAATGGAGAGCCTGTTCCAATCCTCGAATGCCATCACTCTGTGCAAGGCGCTCTTGTACGCCCCGTTGCTTAAAATTTCGATCTGATCGCCCGTGTTTATGAATATCTTGTTGTTCTTCGAAGGTGGGATTTTAACCCATTTTCCATCTTTGAAGAACTCGAGGCCGGGGACTTGGTCGTCTTGGAGCAACAGAATGATACCGCCTGCATCTGTGTGTTCGCGGAGCCCTCGGATGAGGTCAGGGCGTCGACACTCGGGGTAAATTGCAACTTTCGTCCCCACAGAAGGGCATTTGCTTCCTGCGAATGATTCCATTATGTGCTTCTTGTCTAGGCCAAGATTCTCAGACATAAGCTGTGAAAGCTTTTCAGCTAGTTTTATTAGTTGCTCAATGTATTCATCCATCTCTTTCCTGCACATGAATCATGCATTATTAGCTAAATATTAAGTGTCACGTCTGCAGTTTTGCCATAAACCAATTTTATGTTTTACAATTTTCATGAGAGTTTGGAGATAAATTTTAATAAAATTACTACTAAATCAATAAAGTTACTCCGTGCGTCATCCCATTTTATTTGTCGTTTTAAGAATGTTTCACACGAATTAAGAAAATCATTTAAATAGAAATAAATATGTCTAATGTATCATTTTTATCTTTTTATTACATGTATTTAATGAATATTATTACAAAAGCAAGTACAGTACTCCAAATTTGGAATACAACATCTAGTTCTTCAAGATTAGTGCAAAATAATAATTATTTTAAAAAATCGTAAAATACAAACAAATTGAGAAAGAGAATGTAATTTTTTGAACATTTTGGAAAAAGGCAAAAAATTATGGAGTCGTCCCCGTTGAGATATAAATTTTCTATATTTTTTGTATTTGTACATTAAAATGGAGTATATAAATTTGTAATTCATATAGCCTCCTTGACAGATAAAATTTTGCCCACCTTTGAATATTATTAGGGTGTGTTTGGATGGAGTGATTTAAGTATAAATTTGAGAAAATTTTATTTTAGGTCCTGTAAATTAGGCCTAATTCAGTTTATATCCTTTAAGTTTTCATTTTTTCAATTTACGTCCTAGGGTGTCCAATTTATGTCCTTTTAAGTCCAATTTTTATCATTTTCGCCGGAAAATTGGAATTCCGATCAAATAGTCAAATTTACGTCCTTTAAGTTTGAAAATTAGAAATTAATAATTAAAAAATTCTGAAAAAAATTAAAAATATCATTAAAATTTATAAATTGTGTAAAATAAAAATAAAAAATTCTAAAATTCTAAAAAAAATTAAAAAATCTAAAATTTGTAAATTAAAAATAAAAAAATTCTAAAAATTTCAGAATAACATAAAATTCTAAATGTAAAAAAATTCTATAAATTAAAATTTAAAAAATATTTAAAATAAAATAAAAAATTATACCATTCTAAAAACCTCATTAAAATGAATTTGACACGGTTCTACAATCAATCAAGGCGTGGAATACAAAAAAAAAATTAGGAGTTCGAAAAAAACTTTAATGGCGGATGAGTCCGAATCGAGTCTAATTTTTTAATAATTTTTATTATTCTTATTGGGTTTTTAGAATTTTTAATATTTAATCTACACATTTTTTAAAAATTAAAGAGATTTTTAGAATTTTTAATGAGATTTTTTAATTTCTTAATTTTAAGTTAAACATTTATATTTTTTGAATTGTAAATTTTTTTATTTTTATTTAACACATTTTATAAATTTTAATGAGAATTTTAAAAAATTAAATAATATTTTAAATTTTATTTTACACATTTTATAGTTTTTAATTTCGAATGATATTTTTAGAAAATTTATTTATTAAATTTTAATTTTCAAACTTAAAGGACGTAAATTGGACTATTTTGCCGGAACCCCAATTTATTCCTCAAATTCCGGTGAGTTTGAAAATTTTCCGGCAAAAAGGACGTAAATTGGACCAAAAAGGACGTTAATCGAAAAAGTGAAAACTTAAAGGATATTAATTGGATTAGACCAAAGTTACAGGACGTAAAATGAATTTTTCTCTATAAATTTTAAATTCATAATCTAAATTCACTCTAGTTGTTTGGATTAAAAAGTAAATGAATGAATTTCAAATACTTAGCATCTTTTTTTTTAGTTAAAATTGAGAGGATTTTAAATTTTCACTAAAACCATGTCATTTGAAATACATCTATTTTTAAATCATTTCATTTGAAATACCTCCTGAAATCAAATCCCCCCATCCAAACATAACCTTATATTATGTTTCCATAATAGGGTACACATATTAAAAAAGTGCAACAATGAATGAAGTTTGGAAAGATAATTTTGTAACTTTTATGTATATAGTAAAAAAAATGAGTTGACTTGTGTGTATGTGTGGCCAAAATTTAACAACATTTACATAAAATTGAGAATATTATAAGGGTGAGGATTATAAAGTGTGTGAAAGTTATTGTGCGACATACCGAAAAGAAAAGTATGAAAATTATTGTGGAACGAAAAGAGTATATGATATCGTAACATGAAAAAATTCATTAAGGTTGTGTTTGGATGGGGGAATTTGATTTGAGGAGATATTTCAAATGAAAAGATTTTAAAATAGATGAATTTCAAATGACATGGTTTAGGTGAGATTTAAAATCCTCTCAATTTTAACTAGAAATCTTGCTGCATCAAAAATTTAAGGTTGTATTTGGATGGAGGTATTTGATTTGAAGGGGTATTTCAAATGAAAGGTTTTGAAAATAGATGGATTTTAAATGACATGGTTTTAGTGGGGATTTCAAATCCTCTCAATTTTAACTATAAATTGTGTGAGTAAAAATCTGAGTATTTGAAATCCATTGATAATCCAAACAAGTGGAGTGGATTTGGATGGTGGATTTGAAATCCATCAGCCCAAATCCACCGAACCAAACGCAGCCTAAGTGTTTGAAACCATTTATAATCCAAACAAATGGAATGAATTTGAATAGTGAATTTAAAATCTATAGATCAAATTATTCCATCTATTTGAATGGAGCCTAACGAAATTAATTACCGGAGGTCTTGAGAAAGGGTTGTTAGATGATTGATGTTGGATGTAGGGCGATGCCAAACGAAGAAGGCAGTTTCCCAGTCTCTTTGGTTGATATAATCATTTTGGTCCAACATTTTTGGCGTGTCTGAGTTATAAAAGCTCTCTTTCATGTTCTCTTCGTAATGTATGTTCATCAAACGCTTCACCTCCTCCATAACCACCCTATCAATCTCATGATTCTCAATCTGTATAGTAACCAAAAACAATATTTAATTTCATCGAAAATATATGAAAAAAAAAAATGTATATATATAATATTGGACATGTAATATTAGCACAAGTTAGACAAACAGAAAAATTCACTCATAACCCTGTGTTAATTTAAGGAAAAATATGTGTTACTGTAAGAGCAAATATGTGTTACTAAGAACAAGTAACACATATTTGCTCTTACAGTAATACAGGTTTGGGAGCTAGTTTTTTCTACTTGTATTTGCTCGATTTTTTTGTGAGCAGATTCAATTGTCCCGATTTTAATACACGGGTTTCTTTGTCAAGACAAACTGAAAAATTCGTTTCCAACCATTTGTTACTATAACAGAAAATATGTGTTAAGTACTATTAGAACAAGTAACACATACTTGATACTTGCCCTTACAGTAACAAAGAGTTTGACCCGATTTCAATTTACGAATTTCTTGTTTCTATTTTAAATAAAAAAATATTGTATGTACAATATTGCACGAAAAATTGTTACGTACCATGAAGAAGCCCCATTTTTGACACGCCTCGTGCAGAAGGGCCATTGTGTCACTTCTCTTTTCCTCGATCTCAAAGTTTCTAAAGTCAATCACAGGTATTTCCATCTCTCTCTCTAATCTTTTTAGTTAATTTCTTTTGTTGTATATTTGTAATGATGAATGATTTGGTGAGGGTATATATAGGCATTGAAGGGAGTTATTATTCATCATTCTTTACCCTCTCATATATAATATTAGGAAAGAAATGTACTCCTTCTCAAAAGATAGAGTAAATTACAAATTTGGTCGTAAGAGTACTTTTTAAAAATAGTCTTGGTCTCACATTCTTAATTTGTTGGTTTTTTTTTTTTAATGTAAAAACGTCCTAACAATTAAATACTTTCTCCGTTTCATAAGTGTACGTTTGCACCACAAAATGAGCATACGTTTTAAGAAAAATGCGTAATGAGTGGAGTGTTGAGTGATAAATTTGTAATCAAATATATAAATAAAGTAGAAAAGGTAGTTGGAAGAAGTGTAAAAGTAATGTTAAATATGTGAATATTTTGAGGATGAGTTTTACGGAAGAGTTTCTTTTTATAGGTGTGGAAACAATTGTGGAACTGATAAATAAGTTAAGTGTGACAATTGTGGAACTGATAAATAAGTTAAGTGTGCAAACAGATGTGGGACGAAGAGAGTATTTAACAGTTTTAGTCCTAAGAGAATTTTTCAAAAACGATTTTTCGATTCCAAATGTTTTTTAGTATTTTACGGTAATTTCGTATGAGATCATTTTTGTTTAATAAATGACCATTTTCGTGAGTTCAACTTCTCATGGAACCAAAATTGTGATTTACACTAAAAAAAAAAAATCAACTTTCTATACATTTTTTCAAACTTTTAAATGAGGTAAAATATTTTCTTAAAAAAAAAACAAAAAATTGTATGAGAAAGTATTATTCATGAAACAAGATATGTTCCATTAGTTTATAATTCTATTCGAATAGCGTTTTGAAATAAAGTAATTAATATTTCCTCCATCACAAAATGTAGTCTCATTTATCTTATATTCTCCGTTCACAAAATGGAGTCTCATACACTTTATGAGATTATAACCCTCGGAAAAGCTACATGACATGAGACAAGGAGAATTGTTTGGCACTTAATATGGGAAAAAGAAGTCCAAGTTCAGACCACCACTCCATATAATTATTTGACCATATTTACATAATCTTTCTGTCGAAGGAAAGGCCCCCCACGTACTCTGCATATTTTATATGTCAACTTGTATATTGGTTAATTTAAATTTGATTCTATTCCAATCCAGATCCAAGCAGTATATGCATGGGTCATTGTTTTTCTGAAAACCAGGTGTAGTGGCAGTGCAGACTTCACTTGCATCCATTCTGTTTTTCAAGCATATTATCTAAATTATTAACACGCGCCTGTAAAATTAAAAAATAAATAATATCCAATAATAATTATAGCAATAGTTGTTAAAATATCGAATAATAGAACATATAGTGGAGTATAAAAAATGTTACAGATGAATGAAACCACCAATACGGCCACATGTATATCAACATGCATGGAATTATATATCCAATAAACAAGTTACACATCCAATGGGCGGTTCAAACCAAGGGCTGTGGATTAATTATTATATTTTGGCTGATCTAGAAAGAAAGTAAGTAGACTGCCATGTTATTATTATTATTATAGGAGAAAGGCACTCTATTTCTTGTAATCTAGCTAAAAAGTAATTGACCTTCTCCCACATTAATTTTTTTTTAATAACCCCTTCACCCACAAAATGTAGTTTTATTAGACTAAAACATACTCCTATATTTTAAGAAAAAAGTATATAATATAAAGATTTTTTTTTTTTAAAGAAAAAAGAGATGTATTACCAGAATACCAAAGATACTCAAAAGTGTGAATCACTCCGAATTACAGAAGATTAGGAGCTGAAAAGCAGCTAAACATACCTAAACATCAGATCATAGAAGAGGCAGTTTAGATAATTTAGGGAGAATCCATCTATAAATCGACTTATTTTGAACCATTTTACGATTTATACGTGTCATCCTTGTGCATGGGTCATGCTAATCTTTTTTATATCGTTTTAATTTTATCGAATGTCACGAAGGGACTTAAATCACCTTATTTTGGAGAAGTACTCCCTCCGTCCCATATTTGAAGGCACAAATGAATTGGGCACGAGTTTTAATGAATGAATTGTTTATTAGTATTGTGTAAGATAAAGTGAGGGTAGTAAAGACTGAAAGTGTGTGTGGATGGTATTACTAGTGTTTAAGTGAAAAACAGAACGATGTTACACTCAATGTTAGAACACTCAATGTAACACTGACTCGATTACAGAATATCAGAATACGAATAGCGGAAGACTTTAAAGAATGAAAACACAAAGACACAAAATTAACTTTTTAACATAGATTTTAATTTAAAATCTATGCGAGCCTCATGGCGAAACTTTCACTAATAATTATGTGAATACAAATGGTGTGTGAACAAATATTCACAACGGAAATAAGACTTGATAATCTATCGAGTCTAAAGACGGCTTAAGTGTAAAAATTACACTACCAAAAACTAATCTAACTCTATGATCTATCTATCAAAGAAGTATAGAAAAGTCTATGTTGTACAGGAAGTTTGGACTCTTCGGCACAACGACATGAACATGCTAATGACAATTAATTCCTAACAGGATGAACACTAGTTTAGGACTTAAAGAATAACACTTCGTGAAATATGTGACTCTCGGATCTGATATGTATTTCTTCATGTTGCACGAGAATCTGATGAAGAAGAAATAATAATCACGATAATGTCTAAGTAGGACGAACACTTCACATAGACATTATGTGATTACTCTTAATTCTCCATGCTGAATAATGAAGACTTCCTTGTGTATTTATAGTGGAAAAAATGAATTCTAGAAGCTTCATAATCCATATCCTATTTTTTAGGATCTCATCCCTTCTTTTTAGCCCACTCTTCATTCCAATGAATTCTAGCACCTTCCAGCTTATTCTGGACGTTTTCAAAGGCAACCGCATGATCTACATACTTCTGCAAGCTTTCAGATCCTTCCAGTCTGGAACTGTGTAGAATGTTCTAGATCTTCAACCTGCGATGTTACAACATCCAAAGCAACATCAACTAGAAAACAGAATTTAGACTTAGACAAAATAAGAAAGGTCGAATTAAGATGTTGTTATGAATGTTAAGACATTTAAGAGTAACAACATCTACAATCTCCCCCAATTTGACCTTTCGACTACAACACACCTGATGCACATATATTTCTATATATACTCAGTATTATGTACATGCTAGAGTATTACCATCATATCCATGTACTAGTCAAGTCAACACCTGTTGTAGCTTCCGGATCAAAGTAAGAAAGACCAAGAATGATATCACATAGTCCGTGCCATAAGAGCAATGTGATCTCACTCAAAACAACAATAAGTATAAACAATATACTTATCTGAACAACATATAAACTTACAAAAATCATAAGTTAAATCAGAGCATATATGAATATGTACTAGATCAACCTAAGATTCATGTATGACACCATAACAAAAAAATCAGAGCAATAATGAAGAAAAGAAAAACAAATAGAGCAAAGACTAAAAATAAAAAACAGAGCAAAAAAATGTGAAAAAAACAACAATATCTAACAAAGACTTAAACAATAAGCAGTAAGCAACTGAGAATTAAAAAGAAGTGTACTTCTAAATTATATTATTATCAAAGCAAACAATTTAAGCACTAAGCAGTAAGCACATGATAATTAAAGAGAGGTGTACTTCTATATTATCCTCAAAGCAAACAATTTAAGCAAATTGAATAATAAGGCAAGTTAGAAAAACAAAACAGACAACAACTAACATAAATATAAACATATACAACATGCAGTAAGCAAATGATAATAAGTATGAAAACAATTTAAGCATAAAGCAGTAAACTATTATCATTAATGCAAACAATTTAAGCACATTGAATAAAGAACAACCTATCAACTAGGAAGGAAAAACAAAATCTGTAAATCAACTTAAACACAGAATAAATGAATAAGATCAAGGGAAGTATAAAAGGCACAAATACTTGAGAAACTAAACAAGTGACATATATTGTTGTATCAACAACTGCAACATCATGTTCCTGCACATAATCACTTATAATGTTCAGCCCTCCCCCTGTCTTGTATCAACCTGTTCAATTGTTATCATAACCTGTTTAGATGTCATAAAGAACATCCATATATGTTCATCAACAAACTGAACCTCCTCCTCTTCAACAACAGTGCACGTTGTAGCAAAGTGAACTACATCTTTCGGTTCAACAGTCTCTTTATTAACAGCATCAGGTACACAATCAGCTTCTGGTACATCTTCATGGAGCTCTTCACATCGAACCCCAGAAGTTGATGGTGTTTCTCCCCCTGTGGTAGTAGAAAGCGTCTATAACCACTGGACTTTAATGAACTGAAGGCCATCAATAGAGTCCTGTAAACTTTTTAGTTGAAGTAAAATAAAAGATCTAAAAACAGAAAAGGTTTGACCAATGTGACCATCAATGCGTTTCACATTTGGTGTAGCATTCCTCTGTTCAGGTCTTGCTGGAGCTGGTCGAGCTGGAATAAGAGCATCTCTGTGAGCAGAACCATCTGAATTTTACAAGGGCAAATCAACAGTCCTTTCACCAAGTAACAGATCAGGTGAGATAGTCATCAAGGGTACCTTGCCTCAAATAACCTCAGTTTCCTTAGGTTTAAAAATTCATGCCTCGTAAGGTATGAACATATCAGCAAATGATAAGGTAAAATCCCTTTATAATAAATATCACAATAAACTGCATGTGGTGAAAATAATTAAATCCAGATTGAAATTCTTGAACACAATCATCTTATACAACAATATAGCTTGATCCTAATTCACCTTAGTGGATTTTGTATAGGGTATCCAATTGTAGACAATCAATTTATGGAATACAGAGTATAGAGATGTGAGATCTTTGACAAGCACAAAAAATTTCACCTAATTAATCTACCCCAGTTATAGAAGTAGCAACCAAGTTCAAATCAAGTTCATCTTCATCAATCACATGCTCTATCTATAAGAGATCATTAATCAATTCTATAGTAAATGGAACTGATCTCCCCCTAAATTTTACATTCCCATATCATTTAGATCTACGTCTACCCGTACTCTTCCTAAGACAAGCATAAAGTACATATACCCAATCACACACAAAAGTATCACTTAAAGTTACAGCTTTCAACAATTTCCTTTCAAAAAATTATATCAACCATTTACTCTCAAAATCAGCAATGTTAATTCTCTTTTCCATTAATAATTTTCGTATAGATAGTTTAGTTATTTTAGCAACTAACATATCAACGTGAGAATTATTATCAGGATCAGAATTACCTCCTTCAGAATTTGTTTCCTCAGCTGATTCAGAGTCCTTACTACTGCTCTTCTCAGAATCATCACTTCTACTGTCATCAGGGTCTGGTGTTGCAGCACTTGCTTCAGCATTTGATGCAGCATTCTTCCTCAGAATCTTCTTAATCTCATACACAATGGGATTATCTTCTGGATCAGAATTTTCAATTCCTTTGGGCAAGTCTCGTTCAGCAGCAACTATCTTTCCCTTTGGATCATACTTCCTTTTGACTCGTTTCTCAGTAACCACATTTTCTTCCTTCGATTAAGAAAAGAACTTGAATCGGTTCATCATCAACACTACTTCTTTTCTTCTTTCTCCTCAGTAAGTTAGAGTAATCAACTCATAAACACATAGCCGAATCTCCTTCGTTGAACATGGCTCCTCTTTCTCTTTTCTTTTTCAAAATCTTCCCAAATGCAATCTATTAAGATTCATCAGTATTAGAAAGATAAGAGTTAGTTTAACCTGAGTTAGCATTAGCGTCGGCCTCCTTCATTTGAGCGTCCTCAAAATTAGATGTCTCAGCATTTGCTGACTCATTCTGCTCAGCAACAGGAAAATCTTCAATTTCCTTTTCAATCTCCTCCATAGAGGAAGCAATCGAGGCAATTGCCTCTGTTTCAGTATTAGGACTTGGAAATTGGGGCTTTTATGAGGTGAACGAACCAAGTGTAGTGGTGAATTTTTCGGATTTCAGTAGTGAGAAATGTCAAAGGGCATATTTCCAACAGAAAGAATAAGTAGATTCTCATAATATGAACAGTTTTAGAATGGGTGTAACTGGATTTGTTTGGGTAAGTGTTTCAGCTTTTCTTGTAGCAGTTGGTGAGTTTTGGTGTAAAGCGACCATGAAAGCGAAACTATTAAGATTGGAGAGAGATGGAGATGACGGTTTCGTGGGAGTTTGAGTGTGGTGAGGTAGTTTCCTGTCATTTAAACACCAAGAAATCGAAAAGATAATCACAAAATTCTAGACAAACAAGGCTTTAGCAAATCTTAAAACGCAATACTCAAATCACTCGAAAAAAATGCATTGCTTAGTATATCATGTTATGAGAAGAATATAGGAGAGAATGCATAGTTGGAAGTAATACGTATAAAAATAAGAACTAACTAAGGAAGATTAATTCTAGAAGAAATTCGATAATACTCCATAAACTTGGCCACAAAAATAGATCATGAATAAGTAGTGGGTAAAATCATAATTAAATAATTAATTAAATTAAGAACAATTTAGAATATTTAACATTTAAATGTGTATAACCTGAAAATAAACCAAAGACGTGGGTTAGTATAATCAAAATAAATGAAATAAATTTCCACAAATAATCAAATAATTACTACTTATAAAAATATAATCGAATCATCTAATGCTATGCTCAAAACTGTTACATACACCTCAACACGGTTTTTACATGAATTTACTTCATTTGTGTTGCACCATTTTCTCTTTTCTTTTCGTGTTGTAGCACCTAGTTCATATTGATCCATTTTTCTAGAAGAGTGCATCGTAGTAGCGAACTCCGTGCCCCATAATTACTCAATGGATTATGAACATGTTGATGTATTTTATTAATCACCTTTTGAAAAGAAGGCATCGTAGTAGTCAACTCCGTGCTCCATAGTTACTCAGTGATTAACTACATCTTTTAGTATGCTAACAACATTCTATTTATATGCATTTGAGAGGTGTAAGACATGTTTATTTTTGCACAACAAATTTTAGATTCAATAATATTTTACAAAGGAATTATTCAACGAAAATAGGAAATAAATTAAATCTATAACAACTATACAACCTTACGATGTTGTCCCAAATGCTACAACATTTGTAACACCATCCATCTAGGATTATTCAGATACTACACATACCAAGAGATTTTCTCAAAGATAAGAATGTCTCAAGGTCAAAACCTTAGTAAATATATCATCATTATGATTTTCAGTAGGTACGTATTCCAACTTCACTATGTTCTTCTCCACTAAATCTCTCATAAAATAATTCCTAATGAAAATGTGTTTAGTGAATGAGTGTTGTACTGAATTTTTAGAAATGTTTATGCACTCGTATTATCACAGAAAATTGTAAGGATATCAATCCAATTCCATAGTCATGAAATATCTTGTTTAACAACAAGATTGTTTCCCATGTAGAAACATCCTCTACTCTTACTCTTTTTGTCATCTATATCTCATGCTCAATCCGCATCACTGTATCCAATCAAAGTGTTGTTGGTGTGCTTAGTATACCAAATCCCAAGTTCACTTGTACCTGCATCATACTTGATAATTCTTTTCAAAGCATTCAGGTGAGATTCCTTTGGATAATATTGGTAACTAGCACAAACAAAAACACTGTACATTATATCTGGTCTAAAAGAGGTTAGATAAAGTAAGACTTCTTATCATAGATCTATACAATGTTGGATCAACATCCTTTCCAGCATTGTCTTTGCAAAGTTTCAAAGTAGATCTCATAGAAGTTTTCATTACTTTTTAACTTTCAAAATCAAACATTTTAACCAAGTTCTCAGCATACTTACCTTGAGAGAAGAATATATCATCCTTACATTGCTTGATTTGAAGACCTAAAAATAATTCAAGTCTCGAACCATACTCATCTCAAATGTTGCAGTCATTGTTTTAACAAATTGGTTAACATTTTATCACAAGTTAAACCAAACACAATGTCATCAACATATATTTGAGCAATAAGTAAATCTTCTCCAGTGTGCTTAATGAACAAAGTTATATCAGTTTCTCCTCTAACAGAACGATCAGGGTATTGTGGATCTTCAAATCCTTTAAGTTGTTCAACATATGCTTCTTCATTCAAAATGTCATTTAGAAATGCAGCTTATACATCCATTTGATAAAGGTTTAATGTCAATAAAACATGCAATTGCTAGCAATAATCTAATAGATTATATCCTAGCAACAAGTGCAAAAATTTCATCAAAATCAATAACCTCAACTTGAGTGTAGCCTTTGTGCAACTAAACTAGTTCATTCCTAAAAATAGTAACACTCTGCATTCACAACATTGCAAATAGAAGACATGCATATTGTTCTTACCACATCTACCTTATTAGCTCTAACTTTTCCTCTTGTTTGCACTCCAACTGTAGCATCACCTATGATCTGGTCAGAAGGATGACTTTTATCAATCCTTGAAGAAATATTCCTTTTGGGAACATACTGATTATTCTGTGTAGATTCTGTTGAACTTTTTGTCGATGTTGTTCCAGATGTTGTAACATTCGGAGCAACATTTTCAGTTCTCAGAGAATCTCTAGATTTTTCAGTAACCTCTGAAACATCTTCTTCTTCATTTCCATCTGTAAGACCTTTATCATCATCAAACACAATATTAACAGATTCTTGAACAGTGTTAGTCCTAAGGTTATAAACTCTATAAGCTTTACTATTTCTAGAATAGCCTAAAAAGAAACCTTACACTTTTAGAATCAAACTTATGAAGTTGATCCATATCATTCAAAATATAACACACACAACCAAATACATGAAAATACTTCACATTCGGTTTTCTAATGTTCAAAATCTCATAAGGTGTTTGAATTGTGCCAATCGAATATAAACTCTATTAATAATATGACATGTTGTATTCAATGCTTCAGCCCAAAATCTCTTATCAAGACTTTTAGATGTAAGCATGATTCTTGTCATTTCTTGTAGAGTTATATTCTTTCTTACAGCAAAGACATAAGACCAGTTAAATCCATGTGCAACAATTCGAAACATTGATGTGTAGAACAATGTGACAACATTTTATGCAACACTCTTACCTGCTTACCTTTCTGGCATGGTCCACATACAGTGGTACTCTGAAACTTCTGTTTTGGTAATCTTTTTCACTGCATCGACTTTGATTAGTCTCTTCACTGATGTATAATATATGCATGTCCCAATTTTTGATGCAATAAGATATTTTCATCATTCTTTGATAAATTACACACATTTGTTCCAATAAGATAACAATTATCTACTGCCCTAGATAATTTTCATATTCATTAAGAACATACACATGACTCTTTGTCAAATTTTACATGCATATTATCATCACAAAGTTGACTAATACTAATCAAATCAGCAAGCAAGTCATCAAAATGTAAAACATTCTTAAGCTTAGGAAAACCTTTAACATTTAAGTTCCTTTTCCAAAAATCACCATATGTAACATTGCCATCATTCAAGGTCACATAATCAGATAAGTAGTCAATTTATCCTGTCAACTATCAAAATACCATAGACCAAGTAAACATGTTTTCAAGGAAGTGTGAACAACATTACAAGTAACATCAGATTTTCATGCAAATTTCAGAAAATGTTTCATAGGATGTGACATCGTTTTAGGTAACATTTTCTCATATCTCAGATCATCAAACATTTGCATGAAGTAAGGATAAATATGATCAATTTTCGAAAAATAATGACATACAAACTTCTTTTCAATGTTTTTGACTTTGTGAGAATCTGTTTGTGCAGATGTTACAACAAATGTTTTAACATTTGCCTTCACAAATTTCACAGCATATTCAAAATTCTTAGAAAATAGAAGCAGCTTCACTATCATAATGTATACCACAATTATCAGATTTACCAATAGCTATAACATATATCAGAAGCACTCATAGAAAATTTTATGAAACTTAAAGTAGAGGTGATAAATTTCTCCTTCAGTTTACAAACTTCAAAATCTCTTCTGGAATGTATGACTTCTAGCTTGGTAATTGTTCCTTTCAGATTCTCATTCTCTTTATTCAAAGAACTAAGAGTGAGTTTCTGGGAGTTACAATAATCTAACAACTTTTGGTACTTATGATCATCAATACTTATCCTGCATCATCAACAAACCCATTAAAACAGTTCAAATCTGGGTGACTCTGTTTTGATGTTACCATAGATGTTATGGCATCAGGTGCAACATCAGAATATGTATCATCCAGATTATCATTTTAAAGAATCATCATAATCAATCTTGGTATGAAAAGCGAATTCAACATCTTTTGATTCATCAAATTCATCATCTGATTAAACATTCAAGGTAGTTCTAAAATTCAGTTTTTGCTTTAGTTCTGTATTGGTACATTAATTTTCATAAAGACCATATTCAGAACATACATTGAACTGATTTTCTATATTAAAGATCATACCTTGGTTTACCTTCACTTTTTGATAACCTTGGTTGAAATTGACTTTTACTTCTTTCTGGTGGATGTATTGATGTATTGATTTAGATCTTTGGTACATCATAACCTGTAAGTACAGTCCTCCAAGCACGTTCAACAATCGACTCTATATACATGCACAACTTAGGCTTAAAATATGGATAATATGTTCGGGTGCCTAAGTGCAGTGGGATATGTAATGTGTTTCCATTGCTAACATAAACTAAAACACACTTAAAACAAGGATCTAAACCTAGTGTCGTCAGGTATTGGCTCTGATACCAACTGAAAGTGTGTGTGGATGGTATTACTAGTGTTTAAGTGAAAAACAGAACGATGTTACACTCAATGTTAGAACACTCAATGTAACACTGACTCGATTACAGAATATCAGAATACGAATAGCGGAAGACTTTAAAGAATGAAAACACAAAGACACAAAATTAACTTTTTAACATAGATTTTAATTTAAAATCTATGCGAGCCTCATGGCGAAACTTTCACTAATAATTATGTGAATACAAATGATGTGTGAACAAATATTCACAACGGAAATAAGACTTGATAATCTATCGAGTCTAAAGACGGCTTAAGTGTAAAAATTACACTACCAAAAACTAATCTAACTCTATGATCTATCTATCAAAGAAGTATAGGAAAGTCTATGTTGTACAGGAAGTTTGGACTCTTCGGCACAACGACATGAACATGTTAATGACAATTAATTCCTAACAGGATGAACACTAGTTTAGGACTTAAAGAATAGCACTTCGTGAAATATGTGACTCTCGGATCTGATATGTATTTCTTCATGTTGCACGAGAATCTGATGAAGAAGAAATAATAATCACGATAATGTCTAAGTAGGACGAACACTTCACATAAACATTATGTGATTACTCTTAATTCTCCATGCTGAATAATGAAGACTTCCTTGTGTATTTATAGTGGAAAAAAATGAATTCTAGAAGCTTCATAATCCATATCCTATTTTTTAGGATCTCATCCCTTCTTTTTAGCCCACTCTTCATTCCAATGAATTCTAGCACCTTCCAGCTTATTCTGGACGTTTTCAAAGGCAACCGCATGATCTACATACTTCTGCAAGCTTCCAGATCCTTCCAGTCTGGAATTGTGTAGAATGTTCTAGATCTTCAACCTGTGATGTTACAACATCCAAAGCAGCATCAACTAGAAAACAGAATTTAGACTTAGACAAAATAAGAAAGGTCGAATTAAGATGTTGTTATGAATGTTAAGACATTTAAGAGTAACAACATCTACAAAGACTTGACAAAGTGGGATAGCTCAAGTGGTTAGAGCACCACTACCTAGGCCTTAGATCCTGGGTTCGAGTCATGGGGAGGGGAAAAGGGATGGGTATTTAACTTGTAACAAAAAACATCTACAAAGACTTTTCAACTTTATAAATAGTAATAAAGTTACTTTTTAATGTAATAAAGTAGTGGCATTTGTTGTAATATTGTGATGTTTTAAGGAGATTGTTTAAAAGTGTTTTTGCTATTTCAGGTAATGTGTCTTCAAGTATGAGACGCCCAAAATGGTAAAATGTGCCTTCAAGTATGGGACGAGGGAGTACATGGATTGAGGGGGTGAATCTAACATTTATGGAGGGGAAATAACCCACGCCTTTTAATTATGGGCTATTGGGTTTAAAGTTGTCTTGTAAAGCCCATGTTCATATGAATGCCCACAGGCCTCTTCCCATTCCTGGAAAAAAAAAATTAGGGCATAGGAGTAACTTTCTCCCCGACCTCCGTTCATCTGGTTACTTTTCTTCATTTCCGTCGGAATACACATGTATCAACAAGCTGAGCGTGAAAAATTGGAGGTAACTCTTTTTTCCTTATAACATCTTGTTAATATCTTCAATTTCCGGTGCCGGAAGCTAGATTTCTGGTGGCGCGCGCCGGAAACTCGTCATTATTATTTTCGAAATATGTAGAACTGCAGTGCTTAGTAAAATAGACAAATCTTCGTTAATGTTGCTTAGTTATGCCATCAAATTAATGAATACGGAAATTTGATCAGAAGTAAGAAGTCGGTCAAAAAATTGACTATATTTTCGAAATCTGTAGAATTGCAGTGTTTAGTAAAATAGACAAATCTTCGTTAATGTTGCTTAGTTATGCCATCAAATTATTGAATACGGAAATTTGATCAGAAGTCAGTCCAAAAACTGACTATATTTTCTAAATCTGTAGAATTGTAGTGTTTAGTAAAATAGACAAATCTTCGTTAATGTTGCTTAGTTATGCCATCAAATTAATGAATACGGAAATTTGATCAGAAGCAAGAAGTCAGTGGAAAAAATGACTATATTTTTCTCAATTTTTATTATTGTACCTTAATAATAATCTATTAGAATTGGGCGCTTCCCGCATGAAAAATGTTATCTAATTTTATATATTGATCTACGATATCTGTTCAAGATCAATGGGTTCCTTGTTTAGAGATGATGTTGCCTGTGTAGTTAGACGCTTCACCATTGTAAGGAGTATCCATGAGTTAGACCCCGTTTGGCTGAGCTAATAAATTCCAAACGGGCTCGTAGAGTATAGAACTTGGATTGTAGTGATTCTTATTTGATGGATAGAAGGGTGGTTTTGAGTATTAATTGGACTATATTAAAATTATATTACATAGAGTTTCTCAAATATGTTTCTGACTTCTAAGTCCATTTCTCTTGTGACAGCATGTCCTGAGGATTTATATTGATCTCGTATCAGTTTATAGACACAAATAGTTTCCTTATTACATCTTCTATATGCATATGTTCTACTAATGGTGTGCCTGTTTGTGAGTGTAAAGTTAATATTGTAAATATGATTAGAGGGACGTGCTGTCACAAGAATGTTTTCCTGTTGAGCTTGCTATGTGTGTTTCTCTGTGATTAAAGAAAGTGAACTCTGGTTTCCCCTTTGATTAATGAACACATGCATAAGGCAACAATCATGTTCTGATAATAGATACATAAATTGTTTACAGCGAGCTTCGTGACTGTTGTGCTGTGAGGCCATCACTGATTCCTGTTACAAACGATGAAACTAGCTAGTCTATATCGATTTGCACGTTCCCACCCCATTCTATGTGGAAAAAACAAGTTTTTGCAGCACCGCTGTTTTCAGCCTGACTTTGTCCCAAGAGATCCCAATGAAAAGCCCAAGAGATACAAATACCCTGCTACATATGATCCATACGGGCCAAGACCACCACCTTCAGACAAGATCGTTGAGCTTGCTGAAAAAATTGCATCACTTTCTGTGGAAGAGCGACTTCTAATTCGACCAACTCTGATGGAGAAGGTGATGCATCCCAACTTGGAACGTATTTCTGTTGAAGGAATGGAGTCGGGTGGGCAAGCTGGGGCAGGTGCTGGATCAGCGAAAGCTGAGGAGAAAAAGGCTGAGAAAACTACATTTGATGTTAAGTTAGAGAAATTTGATGCGGGTGCAAAGCTGAAGGTGATCAAAGAGATTCGATCGTTCACGGAGCTAGGGTTGAAGGAAGCTAAAGATTTGGTTGAGAAAGTGCCAGTTTTACTGAAGCGACAGGTGACCAAAGATGAGGCAAATAGCATTATAGAGAAAATTAAGGCTGTTGGAGGAGTTGCTGTCATGGAATAATATATTTATTTTAGGGTTCGTAGGACTTTGTTTTATTTTTGTCTCAACCCTAATAATTTGTTTTGACACTCGAATTTTGTGTTGTAACCCAAATATCTCGACCCCATCTCGATTTTGTCTATGCTAAGGTGTTGTGCATTGCACCATACATATGTGATTTTATCGAATTGATTGATTTTAATAAAAAAATTGCAGGTGAATGGGTAAAAAAGGGACTGAACAATACACAACACCCGGTCAATTAAAATACTCCCTCCATCCACCAAACGTAGTCCCATTGGGGTGGGGCACACGTTTTAAGAAAATGGTAATAGTATTGTGGGGTCCATTGTGAATAAAGTGATTGTTTGTGAATAAAGTTGATGGCAAATTGAGTAATTAAGTTGAAGGGTGATAGTTTTCATAAAGTGTATGTGACTACATTTGGTGGACAAAGAATATGAGGCAAATGGAACTATATTTCATGGACGGAGGGAATAATAAGTTAACATCTGTCTTTACCACAAGAATTTGTCTTGGTAAAAATAATTTTGGGCGGCTTTAATGTAACAGGTATTCTGTTGTAAAAAGGTCAAAATTGATTTATTAATATGAGTATTAAAGAAAAATGGGTATGAATTAGTCACGCACAAATATTAAGTAAGTATTTATTTTTTATTTTGCCCTTCGTTAATACTTGTATTTTTCATTAAAAGAATACATTTGTCTAAATATTATTATAAATTTTTAAAAAATATAATTAATTTGCATTAAAAAATGCAAATCAGTCATAATAATATAAGAAGTATTAAGTAAAGAATACATGTAATCTTGCTGAATCATCTCATGACCTGTTTGACAACCGTCTCTTGTTTTGTTTTTGTTTATGTGTGTATTTTTATATATGTCATTTGTATTAAAAGGAAAATACAGTGGTGAAATTCTAACAGAAGAAAAGCATAGGAATATAATTCAAATAGAAAACAAAGTATAAGAATGAAATTATTAGAAATGAAAAGGCAAGGCCGGAACTCAACTCAAATAAAATAAAAACGTGATACTCAACAAAGGAACAAACCCCACCAAAAAGCAAGAAACGGAATTTGGAAAAGACCAATTTTTCCAACGGTCTCTAAACGGAATATTGTGTTTTTATCATTTTTGATATTTGCTTATTCATTTCATACATGTTATATTTATCAAACTACATAATTCACTAATTCATTTGTACACCAAGTAATTCATTTGTACACCAAGTCAGCTAGCTGATTTTCTGTATAAAATTAATCAAGAATTTTTTTTAAGTGCAAAACTAGTTTTACACCATCAAATCTATCTTAAGGATTTCACAAAAAAGTTGATTTGGTTTAAAAAAGTTATTCATTGAATATCATTGAATTTTGAGAAAAAGTCTTTATGGTCACTAAAACAAGTCTTTTGAAAAACACATATCTTTACATAAAATCATATTGCATGGATTCTAATGCCCATCATCTTTCTAAGTGTTCAGATGAAAGTTATAAGTACTAGAAAAATTAGGATTGAGATGCACCTGACTTCCATTCACGACCTGATGTGGAGTGTTATTATTAAGTCAAGGCCAATCACGATTATGTTTTCAAACACTACCCTCGATAACCCAGATGATATAATAGGTGAATTTGTTTCAAATGGTAGAATAGAGCTGACCCCCGACGAGATCAAGCAAAAAAACCTTGATCGCATAACTAAGAATCTCATCCTTAGAACTCTCTTTAATGCTTATTTAAAACAAAGTTCTTAAATGCAAAATAACTAAAGAGATGTAGGATACCCTAGACTTATGTGTGAATGTATGGAGTAGATCAAAGAAAATAAGTTTAACAACTATTGTGCAAAAATTCGAAACTTTCAAGATGCGACTAGGAGAGACCATTGATCAAACTCGATGCCAAATTCACAAACATCATCATCAAGGAAATCGAATCCTTTAGCAAAAAGTACTCGAAGAGAGAGATCAACCTCAAGGTGTTGAGCTTACTGATCCCAAGGTGGAGGATGAAGGTTATTGTTAAGAATTTATTCGGGTGGCCTGTACAAATCCTATTCCAACACCTTAAGGCCTATGAGTTTGATCTCAATCTTGAGGAGCTTGAATCGGTGAAAGATGAGAAACTATTGACCTCATCTTTCAAAGCCTCAACTATCTGCCAGGAGTCGGGGTTGAGTTGTCAGTCGCATAGAAAAAGTACCAAAAGTATTTAATCTTAGTCTCAAAGAATATATAACTCTTATAATGATGAAAAGATTTAACAAGCTCAACTCGTAAGTACAAAAGGTTTTATAAAGATTATCATCATAAAGTTTACCATGCGGGATCTTCATCAAGAGCGCCTGAAAAATCAAACAAGACGTTTGAAAGAAAGAGATTTGAAAATTGCCTTCTCAATTAAAGGATGTCTGATCGATCAAACTCATCTGCCCCAGGCAAAATGATTTGAAGGACAATGTTGATGTTTGCTACAATTGTGGTAATTAAGTCGGGCCACTTCGGCTATGAATGCCTCGGGAAGAAAGGTCAGGTGTGATCATAAGGCAGCGGTAGTTAATGAAGCCAGTCCTTCAGCAGATGACCATCTTCCATCTATCTTCCTCGTCATCTAGTTATTCACCTGTTGATAATTTATGTATGATATATGGTCAATGAGGAACTCGATGTAACTTTTGCTTTTTTTTGTCTTTTCTAGAGCTAGGCTCCGATGACAAAGTGGAGAGCAATCTTCAGCTCACCTGTGAGCAATTGACCATTGATTTCTGTCGGAAAAACAAAACTTATGTCGAAATTGAAGAGGGTAACATGAAACTAAGAGCTCGAATAATTGAGTTAAAAGAACAAAAGGTTGAAGTTGGTCAATAAGCTAATTTGATCGCACAACTGACTGAAGAATTAAATATTCTGGAAGTCAAGCATGCTGAACAAGATAGGTTGTATAAGGAACATATGAAGACTGAATCTATGGAGACAATAAAATTGCAGTTAAGAATAAAGTTTCTCATGCTCTATCAGAGATTTGCTTCCCGACTAATTAATAAGAAAGGATTAGGCCTCGGTCAGATCAATTTTGAATCCTCACTTATTGACCTTCCCAAGGAGACAATTGAGAAAGGCAAAGGTAAAATCTTTGTGCCCAAGCCTACTCGTGATAAGAAGGCAGATGTGACAACTAAACCTTTGAACAAACAACCAACTACTAGAAATAAGAGTCAATTGAATGTTCAAAATTCTAAGTAATGGAGGAATCAACAATCGAGACACATCTCAACTGAAGAAACCTCAGTAGGCACAAAAGAGTCAACATTAGCCTGGACTAACTCTTTTGAGAAAGTATAAACTGAAGTCAACTCAGCCTCAACTGGCTACAAAGTCATCTTAAGGCAAACCCGCTCCCTCTACGCAAAACAAGAAATATATCTTGAAGGGAAGAAAAAGTTTGCAACAACATCAAACTGTTGCACCTAAGCTTGCAAAAAGCAACGAGGGGTCGCTAACAAAATTGAAAAACCCTCAAATGACTTATATTATTTTTAAAGCTGACACCCATACTAGACCAACTCAACATGCGTCAGCTAAGAAAGTCATGTATGTTCATACATATGGGAGAAAGCTTAAGTGCTCACGGTTGTTTAAAACAACAATGTTTTTACGGATTTCTAAGGGGATGTTTGTTTGGGATGTAAAATCCGGATTTGAGATTTTGAAATCCAACCTATGTTTTACTTTGAGGTTTAAAATTAGTATTCAAAATCCTACCATATAAAATGCTTATAAAACATACAAAAGTCAACCATATAAATACATACAAACCCTATATAGATATCTGTAAATCTTATATAAACACATATAAATCATATAACATAAAGTTAAATACTACCCTATTTAAACCCCAAAACTAACATAAAATATACAAGTCATTAGAATTTTAAAATCCACTAGATTTTGAAATTCTATTTCAAAATTTTCAAAATCTCAAAACAAACATCCCCTAAGAGTTTTCTTTGGTGATAATTCCCAAGGGTTTTGGATCTATAGTCAACAGCGACATATGAGTAACAACAAATGTATCTTGTGTTCAAGGTCTTAGATATAATGTATTACTCCCTCCGTCCAATTTTATTATGCTCATTTCTTCGGGCACGAGTTTTAATGAATATTGATTAGTTTATGTATAAAGTAGATAAGTTGGGGGTATGATGGGATGTTGTGGTGTCCATTTATAGGTAAAGTGATTGTTTATGAATAAAGTTAGTGACAATTTAAGTAAATAAGGGATGGTTGGAGGGTGGAGATAAAGTAGTGTGAATAGTATTATTTCCAAAAAAAGAGTGGACATAATAAAATTAGACAACTAAAAAAGGAAAGTGAAAATATTGAAATTGGACGGAGGAAGTATATGTTTATTAATTTTGTGACCATTGGTATAACGTTGAGTTCACAAGTGACGCTTGCTTTGCCCAACATAAACAAACTCAACAACTATTACTCATAGGTGCAAATAAGGGGATTGTGTACTTAGTTGGTTGAAATAGTTGTTCCAATGACGTTTGCCTTGTTGCTAAGAGTCCAAAATATATCAACTGACTATGACATAAAAGGTTTAATCACCTAAACTTTTAAGACTTTTAACAAAATGACAAGACTAATGAAAAGGTATGAAATATAAAAGAAAAGAAAACCTAAAACCATAACTTTGTTTAAGTGACTACCTAATTAGGTTTATTCTAAAGACCAAACATGCAATGTATGCTAAAAGGAAAAACAAGTGAAATCTTCATTCAAATAAATTTCTACCTCATCCACTAGTCGAGTATTGCATCTCTTGCACAAGGACTTGTTTGGACCAGTCACATCCCTCAGTTTTAGTGGAAGAAAATACACCTTAGTAGTGGTGAATGACTACTCAAAATTTACATCAGTGATATTTTTATTTAAGAAGAAAGAAACTAAATCAAAATTGTCCGAGCTTTTAAAGAAAATTCAAAATGAAAAATAAAAAAGGAAAAGGAAAAGTTATTGTTAAAATCAAATAAAGGAATTGAATTTTTAAATTCTTATTTATCGATTTTGGTACTAACAATGACATACAACATGAAACGTCATCAGCTAGAATACCTCAACAGTACCACATATGTGAAAGGAGGAATATAACCCTTAAAGAAGTTGTCCATACGATGTTAGCTAAGTTCGACATGCTTAAGAGATTTCAAGCTGAAGGTGTGAACACTCATTGTCATACACAGAACTGATGTGCAATCACGAAGAAATATGGTAAGACACCATATGAGCTATTTGACCTGTAAAACAGTTATTAAAGCATATTTGGACTGATTCCAGGCACGATTTTTTATTAAATCGATTGAACTAATCGATTCGATTCTGAAAACATTGGTTTTCGAGTTCTAATAGGTACCACTAGGATTGTAAAGGAATTGAATAATTTTGATCAATTCGGTATTTATATTTTGATTCAAAATTTTATAATTCAAATTCGAATATAAATATTTTATTTGATTCAATTCATAAACAAACACAAATTTATGATATTTTGATATTCATTAATATTATATTAAATATATATTTAATATATATATATATATATGTGTGTACACACCAACTCATTAGAAGTTTAATTACTTAGGGCATGATTGGTATGATGGAATGAATTTAAGGTTGAATGGAATGAACTCAAGAATGAAATAAAGGTTTGAATGGAATGAAGTCTGAATGACCATTCCCATGATTGGTATTGATTAAGAATGGTCCTTGATTGATTCAATTCTCATGATTAATATACTAAAATGAAATGCAAAATAAAGTATATATTTTATCTTAAATGACTAAAATACCCTTTAATATATATTTTATAAAACATATTAAATTAATGAATATACTATTATTTTAATAACAAAATTTACATAAATAATTATTTATTTAAACTCGTCTGCAAATCTTGGAGTACTAATAATATAAATTAATAAATATAAAATAATTAAAATATAGAGAAAGTATCATTTTTATCTCATGTATATAAAATTAAGTAAATTAAAAAAAAAAAAAAAAAAACACGGCTCTTCTTCTCTTTCAACGGTAAATGCGCCGTCGTGTCCCACCTTTCTGCCGCCGACCTTCATGCCGTTCCCCACTCCCATATTTAATTCAGATTTGAGGATTTTTTTTTTTATTGAAAACCAGTTTATATCTATAGAGGACATCGATTGTTCAATTAATTTAACAAACATGAACAAGAGTGACGACGTCTTCTCTTTGCACATATATAGAGAGAAAAAACAATACAGATTTTATCTCTCTTGAATTAGGGTTGAAGAATGTTGAATAATAAATGATGTATTTAATTGTGAATTAGAATTGGAGAAGTGAGTTAATTGTTGAAAAGGATAATTATGTAAAAATAAAATTTGAGTAATTATTTTAAAAAATAAAATAAAATATAATTCGATACCACACAGAATGGAATGGGGAAAGACATGGGGATGGAGAGGAATCAAAATTCTTTATTTTTTGGAATCACCATTCCTTTTAGGGCATGTTTGTTTTGGGATTATGTAGGATGGGGGAGATGGGGATGGGGAAATCCTGTATGGAGAAATTCTGATGAATAGTGATTGTGTATATTTGTTTTGGGATGTTGAGTAGGATGAGATGTAACTTTATATCAACTCAATTGTGTAAGAGTGTGTGATGTTGTATTATTTTATATAACTTTATGTCAAATCAATTAGTAAGAATGAGTGGTGTTGTATTATTATAATAGGAAAATATATAGATATTTTTAGAGGTGGATGTAATTGGATGTTGAAATCCGGATGTGAAATCCCGAACTAGAACAAGACGGGGGACATTACGTCCCACGTCCGGACGTGTGAGTCCCAAAACAAACATGCCCTAAGGAATTGGGATTCCACGTAAAAAAATATACCAATCGTGAAATTAGGGATGGACTCATGAATACCCATTCCATTACAAGCCTATTACTGCATACCAATCATGCCCTAGTCAACTAATAGATGCAACATGTATTTTACAATTTTTTCTCCACAAAATTTTAAATAATGCATACGAATATTTCAATACTTTCACGAGTTGAATATAGTAGTATTCGCTTTGATTTGATTCATTTACAACCCTAGCTAATACATCAACCTTTCTTGTCCATTCATTTCACCAATAAATGCTAAATCAATAAATATGCATATGAACATTCGAATACTTTCACCAATACAAATTGAATACAGTAGTATTCGCTTTGATTTGATTCGTTTACAAACCTAACTAATACATCAACCTTTCTTGTCCATTCACATCACCATTGAATGCTGAATGCAAAATTTAAATGTTGCTCCAACCCCCTCTTCATCCTACCTATCTTCAATCTCTACACAAGTGTTCAAAACTCTGTGGATGTAATTTTACCAAAAAAAAAAAAGCCTCCCTCTTTCCTGGGATGAAAATTTTAAGATTTTGGCAGCAAAAACCAGCTTTACATAAACTGGATCATCACTGATATACTTTAGGAAACAAGTGCAAAGATGATAATCATCACCTACCATTCATTCAAGGTCCACACAAAGTTCGAAATTTGCAAATTCCACGACGATCCTCTGCAAAGGAATCTCTAATGGATTGCACCATTGAACACACAGCTCCAACTTCACCTAATTCCTCATCCTTCTCCTGAAAAATAATTGTTATGGAGGGTAAAAATGCCATTACAGTTATTTCCAGAAAGAGGAAAAGGGCGAGAATATACCAATTCACTCAAACGGTCTTCAATGATACGAGAGTTTCCATCCCTGGGCATAAATATTTTTCGATATGCTGCTCTCAGGCTCTTTATCTGGCATAGAACAATCAAAATGCTGTTAAATTTAAGAGTGGATAAGAACAAGCTTTTTAGTTGAGAATTTGTATACTTTTGTTATATTCAAAAAAAGTACCGAGCAGGCATTAACAAAAAAAATCAAGCAACCAGAATTGAGGAAGGCAGTCATACAAAATGATGAAACATAGAACACAATCTTGATTTGCAAGGAAGTTTAGTACGGAGTATAATACTATCTGTTTATATTCTCATAATGCTTAAAAGGGAACTGACTGTGGCCTCCCAAGCCTAGCAAACAAAAGTGTTACATTTGGACAAAGATCCATCAAATTTCAATTCACGAAAAACACTGGAGGTCAAGATCAAGTAAAAAAAAGAGAGATATAACCCTCAACACATGTATGAATATCAAAATGTAGAACAATCAAACTATTACATATAAAATGAATGGATAGCAGAAATTGTACTGAAACAGACCTCGCCAACTGAAAATCCTCGGCGCTTTAAACCTTCTAGATTTAATCCACGTAGTTCAGCTCGTTCACCGGAGACCAATGTGTACATAGGTACATCTTTAGAAACCTTCAAGGTACATCAGAGATCAAGTCAAATAAAAAATAACCCTTTATCATTACAATTATATAGTGAATCTTATAAAAAAAATGGACTTGATAAGCTGCCAACTGAACAGGAATTGGTTCCAACATACATAATCACTAAATAAACAGAGTTGCAGAAACCTAGATTTTCATTAAAAGCTTTGTAATAGGTGGAAACTAAATATTAATTGGTAAGCTTCTTTTGTCTTTTGACTATCCTTTTCATATTATGTATTCCTTTTTTTTTAATTTGAGGGCAGGGTTTGCACGCGGTTTGATGTCATAAGTTTCTGCTCAAGATGCACTAAGTATGCACTCTTGCATCTTCCTGTCTGCCATAATGAATGAAGTGGTGAGTTTGATGTCCTATTTAGTGCATCTTGAGCAGAAACTTATGACTACAGTTGAGAAAAATCATGGTATGGAAGCATGAGTATAACAGAGGGAGATAAGATGCTATAATAAACTTTAGGTTGCATTTGGTTCAAGTTCTTCAATGAGAATGAAAATCTGTTTTCCCTCTACACCCCAGATATGTTAGAGGAAGGATTGTCACCATGGTGGTTATATTAGTAGTGTTGGGAAAAAGGGGGCAAAAAAAGGTTGTTGGCTGTGGCATAGGGGAGTGATTGAGGAGAAACGATTATAGTCGATCAAATGGGGTTATGATTAATTTATTTAGGGAGGGAAGTAGTGTCATGGACCATCTTTTGTTCTCATTAACCACTTTAAGTTTTTTCCTATACTCAATTCCCATTCCCAATTCCCATTGAAGAATTTCCAACACCTTAATAGATTACATTAATTCTTACCACTGAGCCACCTCCAATGAAAGAGAAAGAGCCAATATGGCAAAACTGATGTATAACAGTTGCCCCTGCTGTGTGAGTAAAATCCTGCAAATGAACCACTTCAACAACCTTGTTACATGATGAAATAATATCTAAGAATAATGTATAGTCTACCGGTCATTGAAATAAGTTAAAGAAAACGAGCAATAGCTCACCTCCACAATAACATGCCCTGCCAATAGAGTGTTATTTGCAAAGATGTTATTATTACCCACTTTGCAGTCATGAGCTATGTGACAAGATCCCATTATAAGATTATTATCACCAATAATCTGTTGATGAATTATAATTAGATATGGGTACATCTACTGACAGAACATTTGAGACTCAAATGAACAAAAGTTAAAGCTACATACAGTTCTTTCGTCTGGTCGTGAAGATCGATGAACAGATGCATATTCTCTTATCTCATTGTTGTCACCAATCTCGAGGAAACACTCATTCCCTGGCTAAAATCAATTGAACAGTATAAAAGATCCTCTAACTATATAATGGTAATCATAAATATATGAGAACATGGATCATACTGTATATGTAATGATAGCATTCAAGTTTAGGTCTTACTGTTATTATGACAGCTCTAGATTAATTTGGAACTGAAATATTTTCGTGCAATGGAAAAAAATTTAAGCATTGAGAGCTGAAAGATATTCAGCTCTAGATTAGTTCGGAACTGAAATATTTTCGTGCAATAGAAAATATTTTAAGAATTCAGAGCTAAAAGATATTCAGCTCTAGATTGATATGAGAACTAAAATATTTTCATGACTTAGAAAATATTTTAAGCATTAAGAGCTGAAAGATGTTCAACTCTTACTTCATTTGAGAACTGAAATATTTTCTGTGCCTTGGAAAATATTTGAAGTATTGAGAGTCAAAAGATATTAAGCTCTAGAGTGATTTGAGAGTTGAAATATTTTCAAGTGTTGAAAATATTTTAATTTTTAGAAGTTGAAAGGTTTTCAACTCGGAAGTAAAATCCGGATGTGAATTTCCTGATGTAAATTTCGGATGAGAATTTCAGACGAGAATTCCGGATGTGTGAATTTCGAAAATAAATTTCAGAAGTGAAATATTTCTAAGCTTTAGAAAATATTTGAATTGAAAGATGTTTAACTCTAAATTGAGTTATTTCGTGATAAGTTTCACAATTCACAAGAGATATTATTCTGAACAATCGCATCAGAGACGACGATAGTTCATAATAGGGGGGAGTAGATGATAAGACATAATGATGCCATATCATTCATAACTGGTCTCCTTAAAAAGGATGAGTTATTTATATTCATTCTAGTTTGGAACTGAACTAGAGGAGACACCTTTAGGATTTGAATCAGACCTGAAGGTGGGATTTCGGTGGGCAACCCTTGGGATTTCAGTTCTGGAATCTCTCTTATTTGAATCAGATGATAGGACATAATGATGTCATATCATTCAGAGCTAACTTTTCCAAATGATAGGGTCATCAAGAGTCGCTTTAGTTAAGGTCCGATCTCATAAGAGAAGATAGTAAGATCTGAATCAGAACTGACTTATCGAACCTCAGTTCTGAAATCTCTCTCATCTGATTTTAACACTTAGAAATTTATCTAATAAAGCTCATATTGATAGCTCATCCAAATGGTCCCCTTGTACTATTGTACCTTTGTTGCAACTAACCAAAATATCTCCTGAGAAAATATACTACCTCCATTAAAATTAATAACAGAATGTCAGCACAGTACGACGACGTGGCATGGTCCCCAAAAGCAAACCCTAGATTTTGTAATTACGATATTACCCTCAAACTATGAAGGTATAAAAGCTCATTCTTATCATTTGTAAAGGCTAAGTTACTTATTTCACGTAAAACTCTCTCCATATACATTTCATCCTCGACAAAGTGGGATAGCTCAAGTGGTTAGAGCACCACTACCTAGGCCTTAGATCCTGGGTTCGAGTCATGGGGAGGGGAAAAAGGGATGGGTATTTAATTTGTAAACAAAAAAAAATATATATATATACATTTCATCCTCCACTGACTTGAGCGTCGGAGGGCCGTCGCCGGAGCCCCCTCCGGCCCGGTTTTTGTGCAGGTCAACCAGTTCGTAGACCAGAACGTCCGAGGTCGTCTCTCTCAGAGGTGAACGGAACTTGGTCTCATCAGTCAGGAACTAAGCTGAATAATGATTGTATAGACAGCTTTTAGTATAGGCTTAGAAATACTCTACTGTATATAGTTCAGTTGAAGTATTAATAGGTTTTATATTTAAGTTGATATTAAATGTAGAACACTACATCAGCAAAGTTCGAGATCAGAAGACAAGGAGATCAGAAGACTACAGACTCAGAAGATTACTCAGAGATCAGAAGACTACAGACTCAAAAGACTACTCAGAGATCAGAAGACTAGAAAGTTCAGAAGAGTAGATTGAAGATATACTTGAAGGAAGAAGCTCAGGTAAGTACAGAAGATAAGAAGAGTACATGAGAAGAGTAAATACTTAAGAAGAGTATGTTACTAAGCTGAAGACGTAACTGAAAGAAGGAAGTTCCTACTGACCGACTTAAAGGAGTTAAGAAGTTAGTTACTGTAACTAAGAGAAGTTACAAAAACGGTTAAGAGTTAGTTTTGACGGTTAGTTTTACAAACGGCTGACCGCAAAACTAAGTTCTATAAATACCAAAAGATCTTCTACTGAAAAGACTACTGAAACTAAGAGCACTGAAGCTACAAGCGATTCAAAGTCTTAGCGCGATTTGAAGTAATCAAGAAGACGAACTCACAGAGTTGAAGAAGAAGATCAAAGCCTAGATTTGAAAGAAGATTCAAAGGCTTATACGCAAACAGAGAAGTTTATTTTTTAGTTTGTATTTTCGTTGTAAACAAGTTTGCTAGTGACTTGACCAAACTTACTAGTTGATCGAAGATATATCTGGTGATATACTCGACAAGATCAAAGTCTTAGACTTGGGGCTTTAAACCACAAGAAGTGAATTTCAGAACTGGGTTTGTGAGAGTGGATGTAGGCATTTGCAGAACCACTATAAATTTCTGTGTTCATTTACTTACCGTTTTATATTCTTAAAGTTCTTAAAGAATTCGTATAAACAGCTAGATTAATAAATCGTGCTGAGTAGACGAATTGTTTGATTACAGAACAATATTGTACAAGAAGTATTTTTCATACTTAATTCAAGGAGTGAGTATAAACTACTTAAATGGCTCATACTAATAATAATCCGCATACTAAGTTGATTACTAGTTTACTGATTGAGATATCAGCTGACTAGATATCAGCACAGTACTTTATAAGAAGACTATTCCGCATAGTCGCATACTACTCTGATATTTTAGGAAAAGTTTTAAAATTCTATTCACCCCTCCCCTCTTGACTTTTAGGCTTATTCTAATCTTAACTCACTCTTGGGACCAACAGAGCATCCATTGACCAAACAAAAAGCAAATGAACAAAGACACCTATATGCAGATCACTGAAAAGAAATAGAAAACTCAAGAACTAAATAAATATACTATCCAATTGCATTCCTGATGAACTAGGCTCTATAGTACATGGTTAGTCACCCTAACATTAGGTGAAATAACAAGGGAAGGATATCAATCGATTTGAAAATAGCACGTTCATATCGCCTTTCGTTCATTTCCGCCGCAAAAATACAGCCGCCATAATCATAATAAAAAAGGGTACTAATAAAATACTACTGGAGTAATAAACAAGTAAAGCATCTTCTGTCTAGTGAGAATCAATTTTTTATCCTCCTACCCAATCTAACACAGGCCCCTAGGGAAATGATTTATGGCTGTTCCTTCAGGAAACAGAATGTAAGACTTCTTGTTTGTTCTGTATAGGTTTTCAGGATAACCAACAACATTCCCTAAAAGCAAGAGTATCATGCACTAAATAACTTTTTTAATATAAGAACCTTTGTTTATAAGATCAGAAATTCTTTCTCCATCTCCATATACAGACAGAATTTGTATGGTTAGATAAATTCCCAAGAATAGGCTCATTGTAGAAACTTTAAAGGTTTTTGATGGTTTTGGTTTCTGCCAATTTTGAGAATTTGTCATTTGCATGTCTTGCGACAGCTCACCTAATATCTCACCATACTCTACTAAATAAGCTTTGAAATGAACCTGTTTTCTAGGTTTCCCCTAAAAGATAACTTACTGGAAATATTAATGTTAGAAGATTCCAGTCAAAACTAATCAAGGAAGCTCAATAGTTTTTCTTTTGCTGTTCCAAGTGTAATTTAACAATAAACATATCTCCATGTGAGTGATAGACGAAATTACATCTGAAATAATATCAAACTAATCAAATAGCATCACTTTTCTTTCTTTTCTCAAGCTATACTTGTTTGCACACTAAATTAACTTGAATTAGCAACATACCTTTGTATTTCATATCTTGACATTTAATGCCCACCACAGTATGATGCCCAATTATATTTTTGTCTCCAATAACCGTAGAACCCGGGATATCATCACCAACGACAGCTCCTCTGTAGATAAAGTAGGCAGATCAACTTCAAATAGAATGAAGACAGAGAACTACAAATTAATCTTAGATGTCAGACAGAGTTATAAAAAAAAAAAAAAGGCGTCGGACCAAATTATCTTACGTCATCAACATGCAGTTATTCCCTAGTTTCGTATTTCCATACACATGGCTTCCAGGATATAACTGACAACCATTCCCTAACTTTGCAAGAGGTCCAATAGTACAAAAAGGACCAATGGAGACACCCTACATTCAGAAATTCAGATAAAAGCTTTATGAATATCTTAGAATGGCAAAAGATGAACTGAACAGCTCAGAACAGAACCAGAAAAATACTATATGAGTTGCATCGAACAGAATGGAAAACAGTTGCAGACAATACTGGTTCAATTGTCTAGAAAGTTATATGCCAACAATTGCCAGTAAAAAAAAGTATCCTTAAATATTTGGCCTTATTCTTTTTTCAACGAAAAACAAGAGTTCTATCTGTAGATTGAAATACACAGAGGGGACAAGGTCCGCATAGAAACTGTACAATCAAGGATCTGAAGGAGAAAACTCCAATTTCCAATAGCGTCGTTCAATAGGACAAGGGTGTGTACATAGCAGTTGCAACCTACACTATGATGAAAGTTGTAAATAAAATTTAGCACAAGTACTGTGAAGCAGAGTCTGCACAGTTCCCTGATTGAAGATCATTTTTTCCATAACGCACTAATTTGACATCCAAATTTTCAACTAAACAATCACTCAGTTGATATTCTCGTTTTCATTATTATTATTTCTTCAATTTTCTATGAATTAATGTAAGAGAGGTGTATTATAGGGTAGAATTCTACGGATTTTAAAGTCCTAAACGAAAATCATGGAAATTTAAATTAAAATCATGGATTTGAAAACAAAAAACAAACATAGCCTAAGCAGTTGCTCACAAAGTATTAGTAATTAAAAGTCAAAACAAACACCTGTCTGAAGAACCAACTTATGCCTAAGGAATTAAATTATGAGCATCACATGCTACTTTAAATTTATATTTGCTGTAGCCTATCTTATGAATATGACATTAATTTCATGTAAGAAGTTTGACTTGGACTGGGCCCATTGTATGAGATATCCCTTCGCCAAAATAGTCACCCCATGATCTGCCTAATACCAATTCACAGGAAGTAATGAATTATTTATGCTGATAGCAATCCCTATCTAAATAGAACATGCAACTATATCAATATTACAAGAGGAGAACCATATTCCATGCTTTTCTTCCACCTCAGTCATCAGTAGCCAAAGTTTGAGAATCAATCACCAAAAACACAGAAAACTTACAAAGTTACAATGCCAAATACATAAATAAAAATGTTAAATTAGGTCTTGAATCACTTAAAATTGACCAATGCATTTCTTGTTTTGATTTCCTCTATTTGATAAGCTGAAAACTTATTGTTGGCAAGCGAGCCATTATAACTCGATTCTACTCACATGCTTATAATTTGCTATAGGAACATATTTGTAGTTAGCCATTTTATATCACAGGTTATGTTGTTTCCCTATTTCAAACTCATAGCCAATGAAGATAAGTTCAAACATGGCTTTTCCAAAAACTACAATGTAATGGATAAGAAGCATCTTCATACAGAGAGAAAAGTGCCAAAATTCTATCTCCAGATACCAAATTTGTAGCATCCATCACAAAACCAAATTAATTCCTGACGAACACGGTATCTTAAATCTTTATATTGCACACACTAATGAAGCAGCCCATTTCAACTTATTAATTCAAAGTCTAGCCCTAAGGCATATAAAATAAAAAAACAAAGCCATGAATTTCAGGAAAATAATGTTAATACCTGACCTAAAATGGCATCCGGATGAACAATTGCAGATGGATGGATAAAAGACAATTTCGCTTCCTCCTTAACATCTAGAAACAAAAAAACATGAATCAATAAAACATTAACCAGTGCGAAAAAGATATGTGCATTAAAGCAAAGGAAAGCAATACAGGAGGGGAGTGAAGTGGAGAAGCAGGAAAGGTGGAGGCGCTGAAGAGTAAAGCAGAATGGGGTTCTGCGAATTCTGAGGAGCCAAGACATCCTTCTCGCCCTTCACCTAAACTTTGATCTCTCTTATAACCTCTCTGCACGAGTCGCAGCTTAAAAGCTAGTTCCGGTCTACCGTCTTTCTAACACTTTATTTTCAGATTTTTCGATTTTTTTTTTTTAATTATATTAAATACCCTCCGTTTTTCCCCCTACCCGACTACGACTAGTTGAGCAATCTCACTTTGTCATTTTCAGATTTTTCGATGTTGAAGTTTGATTTGAACTATTGTGTACACTTTATTAAATGGAATCGTCACTTAGAGTAAAACTCTGAATTTTTTGGTGAAATTCTATTGTTTAAGTGTGAAAACTGCATTTTTATATTTTTCTTTTTACAGATTTTAAATTTTTTAGGGACCTCTTTGTAATTTTTCACTTTTAATAAATTAGAATTTGGTATTTATTATTTAAAAAAATTACAGATAAATAATTTTAAAAAAATATTAGGGGCCTAGTCCGTTCGACTATGGAATTTAAAAAATTTACAGATAAATAATTTTTAAAATGTAACTTTAGACCGCATCAATCCGTTTGACTATCGAATTTCGACTTCTACAATCTTGCTTACAAGTTACAACAAATAGTTCAGCTAAAAGTTTATACAATTAAAATATTTAATTATTTTAAAGAATAAAATATAAATTTATCAAAACATGGTTATAGTATTTAAAGAAAAAAATACACAATCAGATTTCTTTAGTATAAAAAAATGTAAAAGTTACTAGAAGTAAATTTATGTTAAAAGTATTTTAATTTAAAAATAAAATGTTAATAAGAATATATATCGTTTTATAATTAAATATTTTTATTTATTTTAAATTAAAGTGATATTTTAGTCATTTTATATTTATTGATAGAGCAATACAGTACAATTACATAGATCAAACGCACTAGTGTGTCGAATAAAAAACACTCTCGTCAATAAAATTTCGTCGACAGATAAAATTAAAAGTAATGAAATTTTCGACAAAAAATGACTCAAAAATAAACAGTGTTGTCGACGATAGTGTTTATTTTCGAACCATTTTATCGAAAATTAATTAAAAAAAAACACATGCTTATGGGGAAGGAGGTGGAGACGGCGACGGCACTGCTGGGTGAAGGAGGGACGACGACTTGGGTGGGGCAGCATAGGGGAGAGCTTGGGTGGGGAACGCATGGCGGCGGCGGCTCGAGGGAGGAGGGGCAGCGCTGCCACGTTGTTGCAGAAAAAAAAATGCAGGCAACAGGTGATGGAAGGAGGTGGGTTGTCGGCGGCGAGCTGCACTTGGTTGAAGGGGAGAAGAGGAAGGGGCGGGGGAAAGAATGAGGAAGGGGCGGGGGGAAAGAATGAGGAAGGGAAGGGGGAAAGAGGAGGGAAAAATAGAGTTTTAGTAGGGTACATTTATTATGGACAAATGTGAGAGAAAATGACAAATTAGGTATTCAGTGGGGAGTACATTTAACATAAGTCACTTTAAGGGAAGTACGTGTATTGGGGGGAGTATATTCATCAAAGTTGGAGGGGTATATAACTCACGCCTTTGTAAGTAATGCGTTTTCCTAAAAATATATATACTAATAGGGAGTTTAGATTCCCCGTAAAAAAAATAGAAAGTTTAAATTGATGATGTGTCATTTTGTGGTTAATTTTACTTACGTGATATTTTGGTTTAATTAGCTTATATGTCATAATTTAATGAAGTTGTTATTTTTTAAAAAATGTTTAATTACAAACTAAATCACCACATTTTGCTCATTTGCAATTTAATCTTAACCTTTAAATAATTGCAAATAAAGCACCAACTTTAAATATTGTTACAAATTAGACTACTTAGAAGCCTCTTTTGTCCCCGAATTAGAAGTTTTGAGATTAAGTCGAATTAAAAATAATGTTGTTTCATTAATGTACGTGGTGTTTTGTCAGTGAGAAGTTTATATTAGTTAGATTCAAACACAAATGACACTTGCAAAAAATCTAAATTGCAACAATATTTAACGTTAGTGATATATTTGCAATTATCTAAAAGTTTAGATTAGATTGCAAATGAGACGAAGGTGGTGATTTAATTTGCATTTAATCAAATTATTTATTTATTTAAAGTGTTTGGTTGATATTGAATGTTTGACTTACATTTATTAAGAGTTATTTTAATATTACTTAAATTGTTTGTTTCCAAAATTTTATCATTATTTTTTCTTGTTTTCTTATTTACTAAAGGTTGTATCAAGAAAATTTTATGTCGCATTTCGTCTGCTTCTCAAAAACTATTATTTGGATTTTATTTTTTAAAATTATTTTAATATACAATGTAATATGAATATTTATTTTCATTGGCATTTCGCGTAGTGTATGGATGTTCATCTAGTATCTACTATATTTCTCTCTCCATAACTATTTTCTTCTCAAGCACCTTAGTCCATGTTACAGTGGCCTCAGAGCTAGACGATTCATGCAAAAAAACATGCACAACAAAAAACTACAAAATGGTTTACAATACAGGTCGTATCAATTCGGTGGAAGCTCAAATCACATCATTAGAAAATCAATTCGCAAATATGAAAAAAGAACAAGATGAGAACAAATAATAAGTGCTTCGGAATTTGATCTACAAGCAAAGGAGTCAGAAGCATTCCGACTACAAATGGTGGAAATGACCAGACATTGAAGTACCGTGGGCAAAGGTAAAGCACATAACACAAATGATGATCCAGAAAATCTAAATGCGACTTATGGTTGTAATGAAAATATTCCAAAAACTACAAATATCCACACATTCAATAGAATAGAAGTTGGAATACTACCTACTCCATATATTACTACAAATGCACCAATGTAAGGGGGATTGGGGCCTCTGACTGCTCGGATGCGAACTCATTTGACCGATTTGGAGTTGGTGACGACATGTTTAAGCTTGAAATTTTTAATAATTTCCCTTGAAATTATGTTAATCAGAATGTGGATGATATGATGAATATTGTTAGATTTAATGATCTTCAGTGATGTAACCTCTCTCGAGGTATTTTAGAAATCTCGAATGAATCCACGAGATACACTAGTAATCAACAATAATGTTATGATTTCAATACTCAAATTCAACGTATCTACAATGGTGTCATCTTCCAATGTTATTACTAATTCTGATTTCTAGGAAATAATTAAAGCGGCAATGAATACAATAATAAATTTAATCAATTTTTTTTCTTAATAATAAGTGATTGCTCTAATCATTTTGTTGTAATCGTGTATTTGTCAACTCTTTCCTTCTTCTTTGATATTTGATTCCATAATTATTTTCGGTTATCTTTGGTAAGGTTCCATTATCACTCCTCCCCCCCCCCCCACACACCCAATTGAAATGAACCTTGTCCTCAAGGTTAAGATCCGGGAAACGGAGACGTAATTCATCAACCAACTCCTAGGTGGCGCCGTATTTATCTAATCCTTTCCACCAAACTAACACTTCTCATAATGGGTCGTGCTCAGATTGACGCCAACAATATTCGATGATGGTAGTTGGCTCGATTAGGAGTGACCCCTCATCTAAGTATGAGGGTAAGGTGGTTTATACGACGTCGGATGCGCCAATGGGGCGTCAGAGGAGCGAGGCGTGAAACACTTGGTGAATCCTAGATGGAAGATTAAGCTTATAAGCAACCTCTCCTACTCGTTCTAAGACTTGAAAGGGGCTGAAATATCTGATGGATAATTTGTGATGTACTCATTTTGAGACGGACTGTTGCCTATACGGTTGTAGTTTCAGGTATACCCAGTCTCCGGTGGTGAACTCCTTGGGCCGTCGTTTAGCATTCACGTATTATTTCATACAATTTTGTGCTCGTTCAAGAGTGAACTTCAATTGCCGAAGTAAAGTATCTTGCTCCCGTAGTTGGACGTCGACCTCATGAACTGTCGTTGATCCAGTTTTATAGGAATGTAGATGGTCTGCTGCATATACGGTTGTAGTTTCAGGTAAACCCAGTCGCCGGTGGTGAACTCCTCGGGTCGTCGTTTAGCATCTACATATTAAGTCATACGATTTTACGCCCGTTCAAGAGTGAACTTCAGTTGCCGAAGTAAAGTATCTTGCTCTCGTAGTTGGACGTCGACCTCATGAACTGTCGTTGATCCAGTTTCATAGGAATGGAGAGGGCAGATCGGCCATAAACGACCTTAAATGGGGTCATGTCGATCGACCTATGCTACAAAGTATTATACCAGTATTCGGCCCATGTGAGGTACTTCTCCCATTCTTTCGGCTTGTCAAACACAAAACCTCGAAGGTATTGTTCTAAGCAACGATTTACGACCTCTGTTTGGCCGTCGGTTTGTAGGTGGTAAGCCGAGCTAAACTTCAATTGGGTTCCCATGAGTTTGAACAATTCGCGCCAGAAAGTGCTAAGAAATACACGGTCTCAGTCTAAAACGATTGTCTATGGGACATTGTGTAATTTAATGATGTTGTGAAAAAAAATTATGTGATCTCCTTAGCAGAATATGGATGACTAACTGCGATGAAATATCGTATTTTTAGAGGCGGTCGACAACTACCATAATCATATCTTTCCCTTTAGACCGTGGTAAACCGGTGATAAAATCCATCGAAATATCGACCCAAACTTAGTCCGGGATGGGCAAAGGGGCTATCAACCTTGTTGAACTATGACTGACGGTTTTGTTGCACTAGCACACGTCGTAGGTTTGAATGAAAATTGCGACGTCTTTCTTCAGGTCGGGCCAATGCCCGCCGAACATGGAACAATGGAAATCAGTGAGCAAGCGATGTTGAATGTTGTCGATGGGTACCCAAATAGCGTTGTTCCTCGCAAGACAGTGGTGGCAAATAGTGAGGTTGCCAAGACGAACACCGGCATCGATCACCTGTTGCAGTAGTGGCTCTAATTCTGAATCGACGTTGGTTTTGGTCGCAATTTTGTCCCAGATCCCAGCTGCTGGTGTGGTTAGAGCCATCAAGGTAGTGGGGTCGAGCATGCATAGATCTTCTTGCCTAGAGAGGGCGTCAGCCACATCATTTTCTCTTTCCAGACAATACACCATTTCATAGTCGAACCCAACAAGCTTGGGAATCCACTTTTGTTGTTCCGGAATGGTGACTCGTTGCTCCAAAAGAAATTAGAGGTTGCACTAGTCCATTATGATCTTGAACCGATACCCCACCAACATCATACCACCTCCAAAATTGTGAGCATTTCCTTTTCGAATATGGACTAAGACCTCTTGGACGTAGCAATATCTTTGCTCATAAAATTAAGCTATAGGTCAGCCTCCTTGAGATAGTACGACTCCGATCCGAAATCGAAAGCATTGGTTTCGATGATGAAGTCATCATCAAAATTAGAGAGTTCTAGAACTAAAGTGGTAGACTTTTTGTGCTTCGTCCGACCAACTTGTTCTTCTTGGTGAGATTGTGGAGGGGTCGTGCTTTCTCTCCATATATGTTGCAAAACTTACGATAATACCCAACTAGGCCCAATAAATCTCGTAGTTCGGTCACTGTGGATGGGATAGGCCAATTTTGGACGACCTCGATCTTTTGGGGATACATTTGAATGCCCTCATGGGAAATGAAGTGGCTTAAATACTCGACTTCACGAACTCCAAAGAAATATTTTGATGGTTTTATGAAATACTAATTCTCTTTAACAAAAATCAACACCATCATCAAATGTATTAATTAAGTGTCCAAATCTCTATTAAATACCAAAATGTCATCAAAGAAAACTAGAACGCATTAGCGTAATTAGGAACAAAATATATGGTTCATTACTGCTTGAAAAGTAGATGGGGCGTTACAAAGGCCGAAGGGCATTACCAAATATTTGTAGTGTCCATTATGTGTCTGAAAAGCAGTCTTATGGATGTCGTCCAGGTGAACACGTATTTGGTGATAGCCCACCCGTAAATCTAATTTTGAGAAATACGCTGCCAATGGAGCTCGTCCAACATATCTTCAACAGTCGGGATAGGAAATTAACCCTTTATTGTGGCTGCATTCAATGATCGGTAATCTGTGCAAAAGCGCTACACACAATCCTTCTTTTTTACAAGTAAAATTGGAGAAGAAAAATGGCTAGTTTTGTATCGAATTAGACCCGACCCCATCATCTCATCTACTTGCTTCTTGATCTCCTACTTTTAGAAATGTGCATATCGGAAGGGGCCACGTTGACATGTTTGGTTTTGTCCACGAGTCGGGTGTGATGATCGAATTCCTATGTAGGAGGCACCGAGTATAGTGGAGTAGCTATCGTATGAAACTCGTCGAGCAGCGTCTTTATTTCCTCGTTTTCTGTTGGCTGGTAATCCGCGTTGTGCACTCCTGCTGAAGAGAGCATAAAGAATTTGTTGATGTTCACCATTTCCTTACTGATCATGTTTGCTTCCATGGGGTACGGGAGAGTGTACCCGATCCCTTTCAATAGTATGAGCTCCTCTCCCAGCCAGAAATTTATTGAGAGCTCCTTACAATCCATTATTAGTGGGCTTATTGCTTCAAGCCATAACAAGCCAAGAACCACACTGTGTTTTAGATTGGTATCGAGTATAGTGTCATTCAGAACCGAATCCCCTGAATCACCACTGGGACTTGTTTGTGTAGTCGGCTAGTGTAGTGGTGATTAAGTTAAGTGTAGGTCCCTAGTTGAGTGTAAGATTGAGTAAGCTAGTAAAAGTCTAGAGGGGAGGGGTGAATAGACTTTTAAAAATCTTTCAAAATATCAGAATACACAATGCGAAATATCAGAATTAACAATGTGCCCTTAAGATTTATACTCAACCATTTTGATGAACACTGGTCTTGTCTATTCTATATGCAGATTAATCAATTAACAATATAATCAGCAATTAAACACAAACAAAACAGTAAGTAAATCAACACGAGATTTATAGTGGTTCGACAAATGTCTACATCCACTCTCACAACTCCAGTCGTGAAATTTTATTAAACTCTTCTCTTCGAGTGTTCTTGTGATTTTAAGTCCCAAGATATAAGACTTCGATCTTCTCGAATATACCACTAAATATATCTTCGATCTAACAACTAGCTTATGAACAAGTAACTAGCAACTTGATTTACAAACAAAAACAATAAAGAAAACTTCTCTATCTGTAGTAGCCTTCTGAATATGAACTTTTCTTCTCTGGCTTCAACTTTGAACTTCAACTCTGCGAGTTTTCCTTCACTTTGAATATCTTCAATGTACGCTTCAAATATTTTCTCTTCTTTGCTCATCTGCTATTTCAATCTTAAATCGATACACTCTTTTCATCTTCTTAGATTCACGAGCAAGAACTCTCGCAAAATCAACTGAGCTCTTCTCCGACTATTCAATCTGGTTCTACATGAATGTTTCTAACTGATTGAACATCTCTTGTCTGAATGCAGCATCCAACTGATTAACTTCATTCATAATCATATCCTTGGAATCAGTTACTAGCGAACTGTTCTGGTCTATCATTGCCTTCTTGACATCAGATTTCAAGAACTCATCAATTGCTGTTTTAACGACTTGTCTCAAATCATTCTTCAACTCTTCAATCGATGCAGTTGGAATGGCTTGAGTTGTGTGAACAACTACTTCAGAAATAACTTCTTCCATCAACTCATCTTCCTCAGCAACAGTAACTTCAACTAACTTGTCTTCCAGCTCAGTAGGTAAGACCTCGTCTTCCACTACTTCCGGAACAACACTTCCAGCAATCGCTTTCAAATTTAAAGGAGATTAATAAGGAATGATAGCTAACCTTTCTTTCTTAGCTCTGCGCTCAGCTTCATCAGAATCTTTCTTGACCATCGAAACTAACTTTGCAATGTAACCACAAGTTTCTGCAGGAAAGGTTGGTTCTACCTGTCTTGTGATCTGCCCAACACTGTTCTAGGGCTGTGAGCGTGTTCCACCTGAAATTTGAACACTAATCCTCTCAACTGATCTGAAGGATACTCGAGCTCACTCTTAGGATCAGTAGACTCCAAAACATCTACTGGTTCTGCTTCCAGCATCAACTCGTCTTCTGAGAAATCAGATTCAGAGACTTGCACACCAACACTCGGCTTTTCAACGGACAAAACTTCATCTGGAATATTCAACATTTTCTTAACCAGACTAGTTAAGGCTTCAACAGATCTTAACTCTGAGTGCTTCTTCACTCCACTGATCTCCTTCTGTTCAAGTTCCCAGTCTTGAAAGTTAGAGATTCCGCCCATTCCATTAATAACCTCATACATATCTGTAGATGTTGTGAATTCTTAAATGTATCAACATGCCTAACAACATCTTAATTTGACCTTCCGAGATTTTTTCTAAGTCCTTTTTGAAATGTTGCATTAAATGTTGAGCTAAATGTTACAGCATTTCTGGCAGAGTCTAGAAGCTTCTACAAGGATCTGGAACCTGGAAGATTTCAGAATATTGCAGAACGTCCTAGGGGAGCTAGAAGAGGCTGGAAGCATCTTAGAATGACGTGGAACGTGCAAGAAGGATCTAGAAAGATCATGGAAGTCATGGAAGTTGAGCTCCAAAAAAATAGGATCTCAAAGTTGGAAGCCTCTAGAATTTCATTTTTTACTCTATAAATACCGAAGGAAGGCTCCACAATTCAGTGTATTCTATTCGATCAATATCCTAGACTAGCATTCATCCTGTTAGGAAATTGTGGCTCCAATAGTTATACCTTTTAGATCATACGAAGTATCCCACCCGTATGGCTGTGTGCTTTTCTTATCTATCGAGAGTGTAATCATAGATAGACTAGCATTTCGACAGTGTGTAATTTCTTATACACTTAGTTCGTTTTCAAAACTGGGCACCTGCCTCGTTTGTAGTTTTAGTTGTGAAGGTTATTGTTGTAACATTTCACACAACATTTGTACTTGAAGATAAGTATTGATATTTCGCCGTAAGGCTCACATAGATTTTTATTTATAAAATCTATGTGAAAAATATTTCCATTGTATCTTGTTTGTTTTTAGTGTTTCAAGTCTTCCGCTGTGTATCTTAATTTGTGATATTCTGTTAGAGTCAGTGTTGTACAATTTGTCACAACATTTAGTACAACATTAATCTATTTTTACTTAAACACTATACCACAACACACTTTCAGTTGGTATCAGAGCTGATACTTGACGACACTAGGTTAGATCTTTGGTCAAGTGTGTTTTTAGTTTATATTAGCAATGGAAACACATCACATATCCACGACACTTAGGCCACCCGTTTTAGATGGTTCGAATTATGCTTATTGGAAGCCTAAGATGCGTATGTACATCAAGTCGATTGATGAACTTGCTTGGAGGACTGTACTTATGGGTTGGGAAGCTCCAAAGAGACCAGTAGATGCAGATGGTGAAGTTCAACTCAAGAAAGAAGTTGATTGGACGGCTGATGAAATAACAACAGCAGGATACAATTCTAAAGCTTTAAATGCTATTTTTACCTCTGTTGATTTTCAATGTTTAAAATTATATCTAATTGTTCTACTTCTAAAGATGCATGAGACAGGTTGCAAGAGCATTGTGAGGGTTTAGACAGTGTTCGAAGGACTAAGCTTCGAATGTTGGGGACAAAATTTGAGAATCTCCGAATGAAGGAAGATGAAACAATTTCATCCTACAATGAAAGGTTAAGTGAGATAATCAATGAATCACATTCTCTTGGTGACCCTATTTCTAATGTTAGAGTAGTCCATAAGATATTAAGATCTGTTCCTAAAAGATTTGATGCTAAAATTTGTGCTATTGAAGAGGCCAAAGATACGGATAAGTTAAGTCAAAATGAATTAGTGAGTATTCTTAGAACTTATGAGATAAACACTAATCAAGTTGATGAAACTAATGATGATAAGAAAGTTGTTGTTTTAAAAGGGGAAACATCAAACAAATCTGAGATTCAACCTATCATTACTGAGGTTGATTCGGATGAAGAATTTTTTGATGAATGCCTCAACAATCCTAACAGCATTGCCTTGCTCACTAAGCACTTTAATAAGTTTCTTAAGAAATCTGTGAACAAATCTAGAAACATTCAGCCTAAGATTCAAATCAACACATCAACACCTCAACCAGAAAGGAGGAAATGTCAATTCACCCGAAGACCATCAAAGAGTGAAGGTAAACCAAGGTATGATCCTGATTTTCAAAAATCAGTTCAATGCATTGCTTGTTGTGGATATGGCCATTATGCAAATGAATGTGCCAATAGTAGACTTAAGCAAAAACTGAATTTTAGTGCTACCTTGAGTGATGAATCTGATGATGATGATCTTGATGAGTTAAATGAGAATGAATATTCTAATTTTACCAGAATTGATTATAATGATTCCTCAAATGATGATCTGGATGAAACAGATTATGATGCTGTGCCTGATGCTTCAACATCTACAGCAACATCAGAACAGAGTCACCCAGATTTGAACTGTTTTAATGGTTTGGTTGACGATGCAGGAAAAAGGACTGATGACAATGAATACCAAAAGCTATTAGATGATTGGAACAATCAGAAACTCACTATTAATTCCTTGAATAAAGAGAATGAGGATCTGAAAGACACAATCACCAAGCTAGAAGTTATTCTTACCAAAAGAGATCTGGAAATCTGTAACTTAAAGGAGAAACTGATAAATTCCACTTTATGTTTCAAGAAATATTCCAAGAGTGCTTCTGAGGTAAATAATGATATAGCTACTGGTAAGTCTAATAATCATGGTTTAGGTTATGATGGTGTAACTACTTCTATTTCTGAAAATTTTAGAAAACCTGTGAAATTTGTGAAGGCAAATGTTGACACATCTGGTGTAACACCTGCACAATCAGATCCTCACAAGGTTAAAAGGAAGTATATATGTCATTACTGTTTCAAAGTTGGTCATATTCGTCCTTACTGTATAAAATGGTTTGAAGAACTGAAAAACTTGAAAATGCTGCATAAAAAACTGTCACATCCTGGTAAACAGTTTCTGAAATCTTCATGGAAACCCAAAGCTACCTGTAATGTTGTTCATACCTCCTTAAAAGCATGTCTACCTGATTTATGGTATTTTGATAGTGGTTGTTCTAGACATATGACAGGTCGTATAAACTTCTTATCTGATTATGTGACCTTGAATAGTGGTAGTGTTACATATGGTGGCAGTTCTAAATGAAAGATTGTTGGTAAAGAAACTTTGAATGTTGAAGGTTTTCCTAAGCTTAAAAATGTCTTGCATGTTGATGGCTTAATTGCAAATCTGATTAGCATTAGTCAACTTTGTGATGATAATTTGCATATGAAATTTGATAAAGATTCATGTTATGTTCTTAATAAAGATGAAGTTTGTGCTATGACTGGTACTAGGTCAGCTGATAATTGCTATCTTATTGGAACAAATATGTGTAACTTGTCAAAATATGATGAAAATATTTTATGGCATCAAAGATTGGGTCATGTAAATTACAGAGCAATGAAAAAGCTAATTAAAGCAGATGCAGTAAAAGGAATTCCAAAACTGAGGTTTCACAATACCACTGTATGTGGACCATGCCAAAAAGGTAAGCAGGTAAGAATGCCGCATAAAATGCTGTCACATTGTTCTACACATCGATTCTTTGAATTACTGCACATGGATTTGATGGGTCCTATGGAAACTGAAAGCATTGGAGGAAAGAGGTATTCCTTAGTTGTGGTAGATGATTTTTCTAGATTTACCTGGGTAGAGTTTTTAAGAGACAAATCTGAAGCATTTGCTGCATTTAAAATTCTTTATAAGAGGTTTAAAAATGTGTTTAACTTAAAAGTTGGCCGTATTAGAACTGATCATGATAGGGAATTTGAAAACAACATGTTTAATGATTTCTGTGATAAAAAGGGTATTTTACAAGAATATTCATCTCCTAAAACTCCACAACAAAATGGAATTGTTGAAAGAAAGAATAGAACTTTACAAGAAATGGCAAGAGCCATGCTTACATCCAAATGTCTTGCTAAGAAATTTTGGGGAGAAGCATTGAATAATGCATGTCATATTATTAATAGAGTTTATATTCGTTCTGGCACAAATCAAACACCTTATGAGATTTTGAACAACAGAAAACCAAGTGTGAAATACTTTCATGTATTTGGTTGTGTGTGTTATATTATGAATGATAGGGATCAACTTCATAAGTTTGATTCCAAAAGTGATAAAGGTTTCTTTTTAGGCTATTCTAGAAATAGTAAAGCTTATAGAGTTTATAACCTTAGAACTAACACTATTCAAGATTCTGTTAATGTTGTGTTTGATGATGATAAAGGTCTTACAGATGACAAAGATGAAGAAGATGTATCATAAGTCACTGACAATTCTGAGAATACACTGAAGTCTGAAAATGTTGTACCAAATTCTGGGTCAACATCTACAGAACAGTCAGTTGTAATTTCACAAAATGATCAGTATGTTCCCAAAACTAATCCTTCTTCAAGAATAGGTAAAAGTCATCTTTCTGACCAGATCATAGGCGAAGCTACAGTTGGAGTGCAAACAAGAGGAAGAGTAAGATCAAATAAGGTAGATGTGGTAAGAACAATATGCATGTCTTCTATGTGTAATGTTGTAAATACTGAGTGCTATTTATCTGAAATTGAACCTAAGAGTGCTAAAGAAGCCTTAACTGATGAAAACTGGATTAATGCTATGCATGAAGAACTTGGTCAGTTTGAAAGAAATGAAGTGTGGACACTTGTTCCAGGACCTAGTCATACTAATGTCATTGGAACAAAGTGGATATTCAAGAATAAAACTGATGAATCTGGTAATATTGTTAGGAACAAGGCTAGGTTAGTAGCACAAGGGTACACCCAAGTTGAAGGAGTTGATTTTGATGAGACTTTTGCACCTGTTGCTAGGATAGAATCTATTAGATTATTGCTAGCAATTGCATGTTTTATTGATATTAAACTTCATCAAATGGATGTAAAAGCTGCATTTCTAAATGACATATTGAATGAAGAAGCATATGTTGAACAACCTAAGGTATTTGAAGATCCACAATATCCTGATCATGTATATAAACTTAAGAAAGCTTTGTATGGTCTTAAACAAGCTCCTAGAGCATGGTATGGTAGGCTTACTGACTTTCTTTTGGAATATTATGGATTTATTAGAGGAGAGGCTGATAGAACTTTGTTCATTAAGCACACTGAAGGAGATTTACTTATTGCTCAAATATATGTTGATGACATTGTGTTTGGTTCTACTTGTGATAAAATGTTGAGTAACTTTGTTGAGGCAATGACTGCAACATTTGAAATGAGTATGGTTGGAGACTTGAACTATTTTCTAGGTCTTCAAATCAAACAATGCAGTGATGGTATTTTCTTCTCCTAGAGTAAGTATGCTAAGAACTTGGTTAAAAGATTTGGTCTTGAGAATTCAAAACCAATGAAAACTCCTATGGGATCTTCTTTGAAACTTAGCAAAGATAGTGCTGGAACAGATGTTGATCCAACACTTTACAGATCCATGATAGGTAGTTTACTGTATTTAACCTCTAGTAGACCATATATTATGTACAGTGTGTGTGTTTGTGCTAAGTACCAAGCTAATCCAAAGGAATCTCACCTGAATGCTGTGAAAAGGATTATCAAGTATGTTTCAGGTACAAGTGAACTTGGAATCTGGTACACTAAGGACACCAACAACATTTTCATGGCACAGCAAGAAACAGAATTGTGTTGCTACATGGGAAACAATCTTGTATCATGGCACATCAAGAAAGAGTACGAGTGGAGGATGTTTCTACATGGGAAACAATCTTGTATCATGGCACATCAAGAAACAGAATTGTGTTTCACAATCCACTGCAGAATCTGAGTACATAGCTGCGGGAAGCTGCTGTACACAACTCTTGTGGCTGAGCAAGATGTTCCATGATTATGGCATTGAGAATGGTATACTTACAATCTTTTGTGACAATACTAGTGCCATTAACATTTCTAAGAATCTTGTACAACACTCACTCACTAAGCACATTAGCATAAGACATCACTTTATGAGAGATTTAGTATAGAAGAATATTGTAAAGTTGGAGTATATACCTACTAAAAAACAAAATGCTGACATCTTTACTAAGACATTAGACCATGAGAGATTCTCAACCTTGAGGAAATCTCTTGGTATGAGCACTATCTGAAAAATTCGGATGGATGTTGTCGCAAATGCGTCAGCATTTGGGACAACATCATGGGTTGTAAAAATTTTATAAGTTGAATTTATTTCTTACTTAGTTAAATAATTACTTTGTAAAATGTCTTCGAATCTAAGAACCTTGGAGTGCAAAAATAAACGTCTTACATCTCTCAAATGCATAAAAATAGAATGTTATTAGCATACTAAAAGATGTACCAAATCACTGAGTAACTATGGAGCACGGAGTTCACTACTACGATGCCTTCTTTTCAAAAGGCGATATTTGGTAAAAACATCAACATATTTGTAATCCATTAAGTAAGTATGGGGCACGGAGTTCGCTACTACGATGTACTCTACAGGAAAAATGGATCAATACAAATTAGATGCTATAACACAAAAAGAAAAAATATGGTGCAACACAAATGAAGCAAAATCATGTAAAAACCATGTTGAGGTGTTTGTAACAGTTTTGAGCACAACATTGCCCGATTCGAATTTATTTTTATAAGTTGTAATTATTTAATTATTTATTGAGATTTATTTTATTATATACTGACCCACGTTTTTTATTTTTCAGATTATGCTTGGACTAAGTAAAAAATTCTAGAAACTTCTTAATTACTTAATTAATTAATAAAATTGATTTTTCCCACTAATTACCCATGATCAAGGTTGTGGCTAAAAATGTGGAGCACTATCAAATTATTTCTGGAATTAATCTTTTCAACCCCCAACTACACACATTCTCTCTATAAAACTCAATTAACTGTGATTTATGTTGCTAATTGTTTTTGTCGAGCTTTGTTAAGTACACTATTTGCAGAAATTCTTTTTGGCCGTGTATTTCCCAAATTGTTGTATACACTCTCCCACCTTGCCTTGAAAATCCAACCGCCCTTCTTAATGGCTGGAAACCACCGTCAATCTCACTCACACTCACACTTTGCTTCTGAATCTTCCGAACGAACTGCCCAAAACTCTCTCGATCTTCTTGCTTCAATGGCTTCGCAACAATCAAATTCCTCAAATGCCGACACTAATGTCTCTGCAACCCCATCAACAACCGCTCCTGTTCCACAAACTACTCCACCAACTACCCACATCCCACAAGACTCGACCGTTGAACAGTTTACTAGGGCTGTTGAAGAGGTATCCAATACTCTTCGAGCTACTGGTCATCTTCCTGTGATGACGTTCGGAGATATCACTGTGGATATCTCAAGCTATTTGGCCGAACAAACTGCTCAAATGGTTGTTGCTGCAAAAACCCCCAAATCATCGAACCCTACTGAACCTGCCGCACCGGAACGGAATGTGGAATCCGTTGTTGAAGGAGAAGCTACTGCTGATGCATCCGATTCTGAGGATGTCGAAGCTTCTGATAATGGTACAAACTCCTCTCTCTCTCACCCTCTGATGAGTCTGCCCCTGTTCCTCTTAAGAAAATGGTGCAGAAAAGGAAAAGAAGGAGAAGTCCTGTTCAAAGGAGGAGGTCAAACCGTGTCTTTACTCGAGTGGATTATTCTGAATCCATGAGGAAAAAGAAGAAAGCTGGACATGATGCTACTGAACTCATCCAAGTGTTCACTGAATCCGATGAGGAAACAGAACCTGTTGTTGCTGCTGTTGAGAAAACAAAGAAGAAGAAGATTGCTGCTGAACCTAAAGGGAAAGGAAAGGCCAAGATGATCCCTGAAGAAGAACCTGCTGAATCAGACTCTGATTCTGATTTCAATGTTTGCCTAAGAGATATGCAAGAATCTCTTAAGAAGAATGCTGAGTCATTTGCTGCTGCAAAGGAGTCCACACCAGAACCTGATGATGGTGGAAGTGGAGACTCATCTTCTGAGGCAAAGAGCTCATCTGCTGAGGCAAAGAGTTCATCCAAAAGCTCCTCTGAACATGATGGAGATTCTGATCCTAATGAGGAACTACCTTCTGAGGAAGAAAGTGAAGGTATCTCTGATCCCTCTAATTATGTTGAGAAAAGATTAGAAATATACTCTAAGAGGAAGCTGTTGATTGAGAAAAGAATTAATGTGCCTGATTTTGATAGTAAGGGAATGGTTAAGTTTTTAGAGGATAGAAATATGTTGAATGCTGTTACATTTGGTGAAGCTTTTCTGACTAATTGGTCTTATGAGTTCTATGCTTGTGTGAAGAAAAACACTGGTAGGAGAAGTTCTAGATCTTATGGTACTGTTAATTTTAGGGGGAGGGATGTGTCATTCACTCCAGAACTTATTAATGAGTTCTTGCACACTCCTAATGTTGATGAGGATGATGATCTGGATATGGATGTTGTGATTACTGCAATCACAGGGGGTAGAAAGACTAAGTGGGCTAGGAAAATATTGGCTAGACACTTAACCTCCTTACATTCTGTTTTGTATAAGTTGATTATTTACAATTGGATCCCCACTACCAACACCACTAAGATTACCAGAGATCAAGCCATTCTTATGTATAGGATTTCTATACTTAAGAAGTTCAATCTAGGTCACACCATTTTTCACCATATGAGGAAGTTCACTGGGAAAACTACTGGGAAAGGAAATCTGCCCTATCCAGTCTTGATTTCTAATTATCTGAAGCACCATGGATTCACTACTAAGAAGACTGATGTTTTGAGGGGGAGAGTGACATTGCTTGTTGTTGCTCCTGCCTTATTGATTGGGGATAAAGTGATTGATCTGCCCTTAGTTGCTCCTTGATGTAGATAAATATGTCGCTCCCGGAGAAGTCGACACGTGGAAACGGGATAAATTATGATAATTGTGATTAGGCCAATACACCGGAGAAACAGGATTAATACACCCCTGGGCCTAAGTAGGGAAATTAGAGAAATTAGGAGGATTGGGCCTTCGGCCCACATTTGGAGAGTTAATAGCCCTTGGGCCTGAAAGGATCTGGCCCAAATAGGGAACGAATGGTCCATCTTTCTTAACCGAGTCAAATGAGTGGGTCAATCCACGAAGATAGGGGCTGATATGCTGAAGAACCAAGTCTCCAGGGAGAGAGACCGATTCCTTAGGGATTTAGGGCCGGATTTACAGGAATGGGCCGAGAATATAGGGAGAACGAGTCTTTCCCTCTCCGGAGAGAGGGGCCAGGTATATAAACAGGTTATTTCCATATTCTCATGGACGTTTTACATACAATACATACATTTTTACTAAACATACACTGAATTGAGAAGAAACACCACTGTATTCGCCGGAATTTCCCTAGACATACAGGGGAATTCCTCTTTGATTTCTCCTACGATCGAATCTGACTTGAGCGTCGGAGCTTCTACGCCGGAGCCCCCCTCCGGCGTATTTTTGCAGGTCATTTTCGGATTCCCAAGGAGATTTACTTGAAGATTGCCAAGGATAAAACGAGTGATTTGATTCGTGATTAGCAGTGCTCGTGGAGGAACGGCTGACATCTAAAGACGTTCTTTTTCGACGCATCAACTGGCGCCGTCTGTGGGAACATTTCAAGCTAAGGCGTGAGAAAAGTTCCGTACTTAAATGGGTGGAGGACAAGATCCAATGAAACAGACAAAGGAAAAGGGAGATTCTACTCCTCCTCCTTTCCCTCCGCCTCCTCCAGGTTTTCCCTTAAATCGAAATCTAGGGAAACAACCGGTGGATCATACACCAGAAGATACCCCTCCTCCAGGTTTTCCCTTAAATCGAAATCTAGGGAGACAACCTGTGGATCACGCACCAGAAGATATCCCTCCCGGTCCAGAAGGAGATGCACCAGGTACCTCAGGAGCTTCAGGGAGTGGGATCAATAAGGATAACCCTAACACTCAACCAGAGCTCCTGACTGTCTCTCGGGATCAGTTAGACGAGATGATCGCGCAATCGGTTGAAAGAGTAATCGCTACTCGAGGGCTTCGCCCTCCCGAACCTATTCCACCTACCCATAAGGGCACACGACAAAATCCACCAGAGCATGTCATCGATTCGGTTCCAGTCCCCTCCAGGAACGAGGATCCCCCTCGAAACCCAGAAGAAAAAGTACCTTCCCAGGCCGAAAGAAGCATCCTGGAAAGACCCCCTCGGAGGGATGTGGAGAGGGTCCTTGGGGATACCACCCTGGATACAGGGATGGGAGAAAGCACGGACGACACGTATCAAGGAGCCGTCAGTGATCAAATACAGGTTTTGCGTAAAGAGATGAGGGATATGCAGAGTCATATTACTGACAATGTAAGTAAACCCTCTTACACCACTGGATATCAATTCTCATCTAATATTTTACAAGATGAACTGCCCTCTAATTTCAAATCTTTAAACTTTGAATATGATGGCACCACGGACCCGTACGAGCATCTGATGAGATTTGAGAATGCTGCTCTGCTACACCGATATGGAGAGGGCGTCAAGTGTAGGGTATTTCTGACTACTCTATCGAAGGCTGCACAACAGTGGTTCACACAGCTGGGACCAGATACCATCCGCTCATGGTCAGAATTCAGCAAATTGTTCTTGCATCAATTCGCCAGCGGCAGAAGGCAGCCTAGAGCCACCCTCACTTTGTTTAACATGCGACAAGGAGAAAACGAGAGCCTACGGGCTTTCTTAAAAAGATTTAACCAAACGGCCCTAGAAGTACCCACAGCCTCCTCAGAGGTTAAAATCAACGCCCTTACCAACGGGTTAAGAGATGGAGATCTGTTCACATCTCTAGCCAAGAAGCCAGTTCGGACTTTTGATGAGTTATTGAGGAGAGCAGAAAAATACCTCACCCTGGAAGAGGTAAGGAAGGCCAAGCGCTCGGAGACCAGGACAATAGTGGGTAATGGAGAAAGGAGGAAAGAAATTCCACTTAGGAGGCCAAGCCCGGAGAGACACAGAAGCTCTAGGAGGCTGGAAAATGTAAGAAGAGAGGAAGTTGCACCCTGGAGCCCCAGAGGAAGGGCAAAGAGATATACCCCTTTGAGGATAGAGCCAGCCGAAGTCCTAGAGGTGGCAGGGGACCATCCGGATATGAAATTCCCCTACTCAAGAAACAGAGGTCCCCAAAATCCTAGGTCAAACAAATTCTGCAGATTCCATAACGACTATGGCCACGATACCAACCAATGTTGGCATCTGAAGGACGAAATAGAGAGGATGATTCAGGCAGGCCACCTGAAAGAGTTTATTTTTAGAGACCGACAAGGACCCAGGGGTCAAAAGAGAAAGGACCCCGAGGGGAAGCAGGAAGACGACAGAAGAGATCAGAGGAAGGGCACTGAGGAGCAACCACCCCCTCCCCAGAAGAGGGGAACTATTCACATGATTATGGGGGGCCCCGCTGATGGGGATTCCTTCAGGCAGAGGAAGCAGAGCGTTCGGTCGCTGAAGAACGAGAGGAATATAGAGCACCATGAGGTGGGAAAGATGACAGAGGGTCCGGACATTCATTTCGGGCCAGAAGACGCTGGGGAACCCAGAGAAATTCATAATGACGCATTAGTCATTACCACGGATATAGCGGGATACGATGTAGCAAGAATTTTTGTGGACACTGGAAGCTCTGCCGATATCATGTTCTTGGAGTGCTTCAAGAAGATGGATCTAAATATAAAGCTCAGACCGGTAGAGACAGCCCTTTATGGATTCTCAGGGGGAGCCATTCAACCCCTTGGTTCAGCGTTACTGCAAGTAGGGTTAGGAGTCGCCCCTAACCGTCGCGTGCAAGTAATAGAATTCCTGATTGTAGATGTTCCATCTTCGTATAATGTAGTAATGGGAAGGCCAAGCTTGAATGTCTTTCAGGCAGTGATCTCCACCTTCCATATGAAGATGAAATTCCCTGCCTTGGGGGGTGTGGGAGAGATATGTGGCGACCAATACCAAGCAAGGAAGTGTTATGTGGAATCGGTCAAGATAGCAGACAGGGCCGTGTTCCGAGGAATGGAGAGATTTAAGGGTGAAGACCCTGAGTTGAAAAGACAGAAAGTGGGTGAACTAGTGCAAGAGCAACCCAAAGCCAAAGCAGACGAGGAGTTAATGAGCATCGAGCTCTACCCAGGAAAGGAGGGATTCACAACCAGGATAGGTACAAATATGAACCCTGAGCTCCAGGGAAAGATGATACTCACCCTCCAGGAGAATGCATATATCTTTGCATTCACGGCGACGGATATGACGGGTATCCCTCCAGAAATAGCAGTGCACCATCTGAATGTGGATCCCAAAGCTAGGCCCGTGAAATAGAAGTTAAGGAACTTCGGCAAAGAGAAGAACCTCATTGTAAAAGAGGAAATCGATAAATTGTTGAGTGCAGGGCACGTGAAGAGAGTGCAGTTCCCTGAGTGGCTCTCGAACGCAGTGCTGGTGTCCAAGGGAGCCGGCAAATGGAGGATGTGCATTGACTTTAGGGACTTGAACAAAGCATGCCCTAAGGATCACTATCCCCTGCCTAGGATTGATCAACTGGTGGATGCTACGTCCGGGTTTGAATTACTCAGCATGATGGATGCATATCAGGGGTACCATCAAATCCAGTTGAACCCCCTCGATATACCAAAGGTATGCTTTATTGCAACGTGTGGTACTTTTGGTTACGTACGTATGCCGTTCGGACTGATAAATGCAGGAGCCACCTATAAAAGGATGGTAGACTCGGTTTTCCGAGGACATATAGGGAGAAATATGGAGGTTTATGTAGACGACATGCTAGCTAAAAGCGTCAAAGCAGAGGAACACATTGACGACCTAAGGGAGATATTTCAGGTAATTAGAGAAAACGGTATCAAACTTAACCCAGCTAAATGTTCCTTTGGAGTAGGATCAGAGAAATTCCTGGGATATATGGTGACTCAGAGAGGAATAGAGGTTAACCCTGCCAAGGTGAAAGCGGTCCTTGACATGCAACCTCCTCGAAACCTGAAGGAATTGCAGACCCTGAATGGCAGAATCGCAGCTCTTAGTAGATTCATAGCAAAATCAGCGGAGAAGAGCCACCACTTCTTCAGAACACTAAGGAAGGGGTCAAGATTCGAATGGGATGAGCAATGCCAAAAGGCTTTCGAAGAACTGAAGCTCCATCTGGAACAACTCCCGAAGCTAACCAAGCCTACTCAAGGAGATGTCTTACTCCTATACCTCTCAGTAGGGGAACATTCCCTGAGTACAGCCCTGATGAAAGAGGAAGGCTCCACACAACAGCCCATATATTATGTGAGCAAGGTCATTCAAGGAGCGGAAACAAGGTATTCAGAGGTGGAGAAGGCAGCCCTGGCAGTGGTGGTAACGGCTAGGCGACTACGCCCTTACTTCCTATCTTATAAAGTGATGGTGCGGACTAATTTCCTGTTGAAGCAGACGCTAGGGAGAGCAGATTTATCAGGAAGAATGGTCAGATGGGCAGTGGAATTGCAGGAGTACGATATTGACTACGAACCAAGGAGGGCCATCAAGGCTCAAGCTTTAGCAAACTTCATTCAAGAGTCTACCAGAGTGGAAGAAGAACAGGGATAGAAGGTATACGTGGATGGCTCAGCATCCGCCTTGGGATGTGGAGCTGGGATAGTGTTGGTTGACCCTGATGGCCAAGAAGTACAGGTTGCTGTCAAATTCCGGTTTTCAACCTCAAACAATGGTGCAGAATATGAGGCCTTGATTAGAGGAGCTAGCATGGCAGCAGAGTTAGGGGCACAGAAAGTTGCCCTGTACTCTGACTCACAGCTGGTCGTACAACAGGTCATGGGGGAGTACCTCGCCAAAGATGAGAGGATGATCTCCTATTTAGAACAGGTAAAGAAACTAAAGAATAAATTCCATACTTTCGAAGTGATACAGATGCCGAGGGAAGAGAATGTGAAAGCAGATGGACTGTCTAAACTAGCTAGTTCCACTGAATTCGAGGGAGATGGAAAGGTAACCTTGTTAGTGGCAGATCAATTAGCTACTGAAACCTTGGTCGGAGAGATAACAGCAGTGGATGACTGGAGGAAAGAGATATGGGAAGAATTGAACAGGGGTCCAGTAACCCCAATGTCCAGAGAGGCCAAAGCTTGGAGAAGGAAGTATTGTATCCTAGGAGGCCAATTGTACAAGAGATCCTTCACTCAACCCTATTTGAAATGTCTTTCAAGAAGAGAAGCAGAGTTAGTGATCAAGGACATCCATGAAGGTTGCTCATCCAGCCATGAAGGTTACCAGACTATGATGAAAAAGGTATTTAGGGCAGGTTTCTACTGGCCTAACATAATCAGAGACGCTAGAGAATATGTGAAGAAATGTGAGAAGTGTCAGAAGAATGGACCTTTGATACGAGTACCTGCAGAAGAAATGGGGGCTATGTACTCGCCCTATCCCTTCGCCAAATGGGGAATAGATCTGGTGGGACCCTTCCCCTTGGCACCAGGAGGGAGAAAATTTCTGATCGTGGCCGTGGATTATTTCAGTAAATGGGTAGAAGCTGTGCCCTTGGCCAAAATCGAAGAAGATAATGTAATCCTTTTTCTTGCTAGACATATTTGTTGCAGGTTTGGAGTACCCAGAATCTTGGTTTCCGACAACGGAACACAATTCAATGGAGAGAAAGTAAGGAGATGGTGCGAGAGATGGAATATTACACAGAGGTTTACTTCGGTAGCCCATCCACAAGCTAACGGACAGGTGGAGGTTACAAACAGAATCCTAGTGGATGGCATTAGAACACGATTGGAAGAAGTAGGAGGAAAATGGGTGAAGGAGTTAGACAACGTCCTCTAGTCTTACCGAACCAGCCCTAAAACGGCTACGGGCGAATCTCCCTTCTACTTGGTATATGGGGCAGCGGCAGTGATACCTCCTGAGGCCAGACTCAAATCGCACCGAATCACCTATTTTGAAGAAAAAAGAGATGAAGAATTGATGAGGGAGGCGCTGGACCTGGTAGATGAAGAGAGGGAGATGGCGAGATTAAAAGCAGAAAGGTACAAGAGTCGGATCAAGGCAGCATATGATCGCAGGGTAATCCCTCGTTCCTTTAAAGTTGGAGATTTAGTCCTTCGGAGAGCAGATGCTTTGAAGAACACTGGGAAGATGGAACCCAATTGGGAAGGTCCGTACAGGGTAATACAGGTACTAAAAGGCGGAGCATACAAGCTCCAGGACATGACGGGAAAAGAAATACTAAGGCCATGGAACGTGTGCCACTTGAAGAGGTTTTATGTTTGAGGAAGGTGTTATTCCCCTACTTCCTTTCTCTTTATGAACAATTTTGAATGTTTACTTCTTATTAGAATAATTGCTTCACCGGCACTCTTTTTCCCTCTACGTGGGTTTCCCTTTGGGGTTTTACCACGGAGAGGTTTTTAATGAGGCCGGCATAGGTTCCCCTTATTTGCCTATGTTGATGAACACTTTTGATCAATGAAGCATCGGTTTTGATAAAATTTCAGCAATTTCCCTGGATGCATGTTAATATTGTGATGAGATGACTCTTGTATGTCGATTTTATGATGAAATGTTTCTCATATGTTAATACCGTGTTAAGATAACTGTTAAGGGCCTGCGTAATGAGTGCTGAAATAACGGATATGTTTTGAAAACTAAAACATAACATGATAGAGATATTGCAAGATAGAGAGATTTACACCAACTCATAAAGATTCGAATAGAAAATACCTAGGAAGAATTCCTAAAGTTTCTATCCACGACAGCCTCTAAAGTTAGGGGGAGTAGGGGGTATAGTAGCAGAAGATATAATTAACTTGCCAATAAACCCTATCCCTAGCAACTCTCACAACTCTCACGAGTATAAACAACTTAGGGGAGAGTATAATCCCTACGAATTCTAACTTTTGGGAGAGTATAATCCCTAAACATTCTAACTTCAGGGAGAGTATAATCCCTAAGAACTCTTACGAGTATAAACAACTCTCACGAGTATAAACAACTCTTACGAGTATAAACAACTCTCACGAGTATAAACAACTCTTACGAGTATAAACAACTCTCACGAGTATAAACAACTCTTATGAGTATAAACAACTCTTACGAGTATAAACAACTTAGGGGAGAGTATAATCCCTACGAATTCTAACTTTTGGGAGAGTATAATCCCTAAACATCCCAACTTCAGGGAGAGTATAATCCCTAAACATTCTAACTTTTGGGAGAGTATAATCCCTAAACATTCTAACTTCAGGGAGAGTATAATCCCTAAGAACTCTTACGAGTATAAACAACTCTCACGAGTATAAACAACTCTTACGAGTATAAACAACTCTCACGAGTATAAACAACTCTTACGAGTATAAACAACTCTCACGAGTATAAACAACTCTTACGAATATAATCCCTAGAAACTCTAGTATTAAGAGAGAGACTAGAAGCATTATCAAATCACCAAGTAAGTACAGGGATATAAACCCTATCTTCTCATTAAGATTCTTCTAGGAGCTTTAGAGCCTTTACGTGTCAAGAAAGTGTTGAAAACATGTTAAGTTCATAAGCAGGACAGGTAGTGCACCTTATAGCAGAGATAGAGATATATATGTATATATGCATGCCAAGTGATAAAAGTGCAGGTACGATATTAAGCGAAAGGAAAGCAGAAATATTCAAGACCTAAGGCATCATGCCTAGGCCCTCCACAGAAAAACCCAGGAGTGTGGAGTCTCCTGAAAATACCAAAAGTGGCCTTAGAGGCCTTAACAAAATAAAAAGTGTTTTAAGAGTACCGAAGTGTTGTCAGAGAAATAAAGCTATGAAGAGAGGGGAATATCATTCTTCCCCTCGAAACCTTCTCCTGCCTCCTCCGCTCGCCCACTGGAATCACCTCCCTCCGCTTTCTCCTCTAGAGCACATGCCGCCACGGTTGCCACCGGAGTTGGGTTATCCACATGGATAGGGAAAGCCATATCCTTTGCCGGTGCAAGATCATCCAATTTCAGGGCAGTATCTTTCAGCTCCAAGATCGCCTTCCTCATCCCAGGTAACCACCAGGGGGTGTTGATGTCTTCCGTAGCATCTTCAGGGAACTTAGGGGGAGTGTCCAGTTCGTCCAACCGGAGGGCACGAGTATACTGACCATTAAATCCTGGAGCAGAATGTTCAGCTACGGCGTTGGAAAACCCATGATCGATGAAATGGGGGATATATGCACCCATTGCCCCCAGAAAGCTGCTACTCTGAAGAAAGGCCTCCAACCACTCCCGATGCAAGGTACCTAGAAATTTCTGACCTATGGCAGAGGTAAACAGGGAATCTATGCATAATTTCATACCAGCCAAAGGAAGAGTAACCTCCAGGTGCTCAACCCGCTCACCGAACTCTTTCTTCAGCGAAGAGATCTCCCCCGAAAGCTTCGTTTGAAGTACTTTACATTTCTGATTAGCGTCCTTTAATTCTGCATCGAGTATCTCCTTCTTCACCTTCTCCAGCTCTACTTGGCTTTGGAGATCATCCACTAGCTGGAGGGACTGGAGAGCTCGTTCAGACACATTGGAGAATAGGAGACCAAACTACACAATGAACAATCTAAAGAAGTAAGACATATATACATTTTCTTATTAAATTATCCAGAGGTATATCCGCGCGGAGAGTCTACCTGAGTAAAGCTGTGGGCGGCATGCACAACTCGCTCTTCGGAGGACAGAGCATTAAGGGCCTCGGTGGCAGGGGTCGGAGTGTGACGCTCTATGAAAGCCAGGAGATGATCGACATTAATCTCATCAGGAGCATCGGAAGCGACATTAGGCCGAGAGGATTTGGTCTTGGACTTCTTCTTCCTAGAGGCATCGGAGACAGGAGGCAACGTGGAAACCAGGGCCTTCTCAGTAGAGGACCGGGTACGCTTGGCGACTGACCCGGTGGCAGGTTTCACTGGGGAAGGAGGAATGTGGGCCTTTGAGGAGCTTTCAGGGGCCGGAGACTTAGCAACCATCGAAAGAGGAGTGACATCACGAGAAATCTGAGTTAACCAACTCATAGCTGCACAAAGAAATATGAAAAGATGTCAACAATCATAACAAGTTAAATTTTGAGGACGATGTCAAAGGAAAGGAATGGTATTACCATCATCGGGACCTAAAGGATAATCGGGGCGACCAAACCCAAAATGAGAAAGGGCTCTAGGGTTCTTACAGATATTCATCACATCAAAAAAGCCATGGGCGGATACTTTATCGTTCAAATGGTTCATCACATCCAGATTTAAAGAGGAACAGACAGACAGAGGAGGACGAGGCACTCCAGGGTTTTCATAAATCCACTCCTCGTGAGGAAACTCCCAAGGAAGAGGATTTGTAACAAAGAAATAATAGTCTTTCCAGTCCTGGACCCCTTCATGGAGCTTTTCCATGAATTTTCCGGTCCTAGAAGTACGACCGCTAGCATAAAAAAACCCATCTGCAAACTTGCATACATATTGGGTTAAAAAGAGTTGGGCTGAAGGCTCACCACCGTTCCCCTTCATCAGGATATAGAAGCCTAACATCGCGCGTATGGCGTTGGGAGTGAATTGGTTCAGAGGTATGCGAAGGTAAGTGGAAATTTCAGAGAGATAAGGATGGATCGGAAATCGGAGGCCTGCTTTTAGTTGAGCCTCCCAAAAGGCTAAGGTATTGGGACTTGGAAAATTAGGGCGTTCTTTCCTATGCGCGGCCCTAACGGAGTAATCGGCGGGGAAGATCCCTGAACGAAGAAAAGCGGCAACGCGCTCAGGAGGGAGGATCGAGGAACCAGAGATTTTGTCCTTCAAAGCTCGGTCGGTTATGGGGAATATGGAGAGTGAGGTGGAAGTTGAACTTTCCATGGATATTGAATCCGATGAATTTCGAGTAGAAGTTGGACTTTCCATGGTTACAGTAAAAGAAAAATCGAGGAAGAAGAAGAGATACCTGGAGCGAGGACGATTTTGAAGGTGACGAACTGGTTGATAGACGTGCTTGAAGAAGTTAATTGTAGAAGTAAAAATGAGAATGAAAAGGAGTGGATAGGTTTGAAAGAAAAAAAGAGGAGGTTTCACGAAGTGAATATAATTTGAAATGGTTGTGAAGAGGAGAGAGAGGGAAAAGTTGAGGAGAATTAAATGCCCCCCCCCCCCAATGAAAAAGCGCGTGACTGGGAAGAGGTGGCTTAATGTTCCCTCTCGGGCAGAAAGCCGAATCACAGATTTCGAAGGAAAGGTTGCGTGTGGAAGCGGAAAGGGTATGATGGTGTTAGATAATCATTAAGGATCGGGTATTTCTTGTTTCCAGAGAAGTATGGGGAACAGAGGATTTAAAGGAATATATTATTTCTTTATAATGTATCTTATTATTGTTATTATTATTTTCCTACTCTCCTAAAAATTATTCTTTTTATGAGAGTAGGGGGGAGTGGTTGATGTAGATAAATATGTCGCTCCCGGAGAAGTCGACACGTGGAAACGGGATAAATTATGATAATTGTGATTAGGCCAATACACCGGAGAAACAGGATTAATACACCCCTGGGCCTAAGTAGGGAAATTAGAGAAATTAGGAGGATTGGGCCTTCGGCCCACATTTGGAGAGTTAATAGCCCTTGGGCCTGAAAGGATCTGGCCCAAATAGGGAACGAATGGTCCATCTTTCTTAACCGAGTCAAATGAGTGGGTCAATCCACGAAGATAGGGGCTGATATGCTGAAGAACCAAGTCTCCAGGGAGAGAGACCGATTCCTTAGGGATTTAGGGCCGGATTTACAGGAATGGGCCGAGAATATAGGGAGAACGAGTCTTTCCCTCTCCGGAGAGAGGGGCCAGGTATATAAACAGGTTATTTCCATATTCTCATGGACGTTTTACATACAATACATACATTTTTACTAAACATACACTGAATTGAGAAGAAACATCACTGTATTCGCCGGAATTTCCCTAGACATACAGGGGAATTCCTCTTTGATTTCTCCTACGATCGAATCTGACTTGAGCGTCGGAGCTTCTACGCCGGAGCCCCCCTCCGGCGTATTTTTGCAGGTCATTTTCGGATTCCCAAGGAGATTTACTTGAAGATTGCCAAGGATAAAACGAGTGATTTGATTCGTGATTAGCAGTGCTCGTGGAGGAACGGCTGACATCTAAAGACGTTCTTTTTCGACGCATCACTCCTGGTACTGAAAGTCCACAGAGATCTTCCAGATCCTCTACTTCTGCACAACCAAGCCTTTCCAGACCAAGACAGAGAAATGCACCCCCAAATGTTGAGAACACCCGTATCAACATTGCTGGTAATGTCTGTGTTTCACAGGAATTCATCAAACTTCAGCTCCAACACTTGCAGGAAACAATTGAAGAGCTCCAGTTCCTGAAGGACAGGTGGACCAATATGCTTTCACCTACAACAGGGGGAGTACCACTACCATCTAACTCCAATGTGGTAATTGAATAGATGACTAATGAAGGAGTTACAACTGTTGCTGCTGGTGGAGGACCTGATGTTGGAGAGGATGCTGCAGTGACTGATGTAGTTGCACACCTTGCATCTACCTACTTTGTTGATGAAAGAGATGATGATGATGCTGACATGGAGACCTTGTATGGTGATCTCCATTGAGGAAGCTGCTAGACAGGGGGAGATCTGAATTCATAATGGCTACTGTGCAGGAATCTGATGCTGCAGCTGTTACCACAGAAATATATGCCATTTATTCAGCTTCAATCTCTGTAATTAATGTTTAAGTTAAAATATTCTGAAATTCTGATACACTTGTTATTTATTTCTAGATGGTGGGCTGTTTATTGTTTTACAACTTGCTTAATTATAGTTCCACTTGATGATATTGTTTACTGCCTTTGCTTAAACTGTTTACAGGTTATCATGTGTTTACTGCAGGTTGTTTAGTTTTAGTTTTTGTCCATAGTTGTTTTGTTTTGCTCTGATGTTTTAGTTATTTTGTATTTTTGCTCTATTATTATTTTAGTGTCTTACTTAAGTCTTAAGTTGTTCTTCCAAAACTTAACTTAGGATTTCAGTAAAGTTACTTATGTTGTGAATAAGTGTATTGTTTATACTTGTTCTGTTTTGGATAAAATTACCTTGATCTTATGGCACGGATCATTGTAAGATTATCCTTGATCTTCATTTGATTTGATCCAACGATTACAACAGGTATTGTCTTGACTAGTGCTTAGCAATGATGTCAACCTCAACTAAGTACATAATACTGAGTATGTATAGAAATATATGTGCATCAAGTGTGTTGTAGTCGAAAGGTCAAATTGGGGGAGATTGTAGATGTTGTGAATTCTTAAATGTATCAACATTCCTAACAACATCTTAATTTGACCTTCCGAGATTTTTTCTAAGTCCTTTATGAAATATTGCATTAAATGTTGAGCTAAATGTTACAGCATTTCTGGCAGAGTCTAGAAGCTTCTACAAGGATCTAGAACCTAGAAGATTCCAGAATATTGCAGAACGTCCTAGAGGAGCTAGAAGAGGCTGGAAGCATCTTAGAATGATCTGGAACGTGCAAGAAGGATCTAGAAAGATCATGGAAGTCATGGAAGTTGAGCTCCTAAAAAATAGGATCTCAAAGTTGGAAGCCTCTAGAATTTCATTTTTCACTCTATAAATACCGAAGGAAGGCTCCACAATTCAGTGTATTCTATTCGATCAATATCCTAGACTAGCGTTCATCCTGTTAGGAAATTGTGGCCCCAATAGTTATACCTTTTAGATCATACGAAGTATCCCACTCGTATGGTTGTGTGCTTTTCTTATCTATCAAGAGTGTAATCATAGATAGACTAGCATTTCGACAGTGTGTAATTTCTTATACACTTAGTTCATTTTCAAAACTGGGCACCTTCCTCGTTTGTAGTTTTAGTTGTGAAGGTTATTGTTGTAACATTTCACACAACATTTGTACTTGAAGATAAGTATTGATATTTCTCCGTAAGGCTCACATAGACTTTTATTTATAAAATCTATGTGAAAAATATTTTCATCGTGTCTTGTTTGTTTTTAGTGTTTCAAGTCTTCCGCTGTGTATCTTAATTTCTGATATTCTGTTAGAGTCAGTGTTATACAATTTGTCACAACATTTAGTACATCATTAATCTATTTTTACTTAAACACTATACCACATCACACTTTCAATATCTTCACATGGTCCTTCTCTCAAAGCAACTCATGTGCAGATGCGAATCAACTTTTCATATGCCTCTGAGCTTGTGTCTATCTCAACAGACGACATCATCTTTTTCAAGTTCTTGGTCATCTGTGCTCAGAGCCTCTTCTCCCTTGGGCACATCGGATAATCGACCAGGTTTGGAAATCTATTTATGGGAGGGGTCTGAGTGAGTGGGGTCCTCAGCTCAGTTGCTGAAGTGTCAGCTAGTGGAGTTCCCAAAATAGACGGGTTAGATGGATCAACATTTTCTGTTGAGGGTAAGGTTATTTGGGGAGTGGTTTCTTGGGGTTTGGTTGGGGATTGAACAAGAATTTCAGCTGAAGAAGGATCAACATGAACATATACTGGGGCATCTTGAGTCAAAAGAGAACTCAAGTGCTGAACGAATTTGGGAGTCGTTTGGGGAGCAGGCCTGGCACGAGAACGAAGTGTTCTGGCCTTGGTTTTGATTGGAACAGATGGAGGAGATAGAATGGGAATGGAAGTAGAAGTACTAACCATTCTGGCCTTCTTGGCTAGTGATGAAGAAGATTCGGTCACCTGGCGAGTTGGAGAAGGAGGACCAGACAAGTCGCCTCTTGGAATTTGACTTATTCGCAACTGGTACTCTTCTTCCGTCTCCTTCTCTTCTTCTGAAGACTCGTCTGATTATGTTGCTTCAGAATCATCAACTAGCTCTATCAACGCCTCGTCTGATACATATTCAACTAGTGCACCACTAGTACCACCTTCCTCTGCCTGCGTCTCTTCTTCTTCACTAGACGACTCAGCCTCAATCATGGCATCTCTAGGGTTGATCTCAATCTGCTTCTTCTCAGCAATCCGACCCTGAGTCTGTCTATCTATTGCATCCTTCCTCAAATAAAACTTAAGGACATGAAATGGCTTGCCTTTACTCCAATTCTTCTTCGTCGGCAACAAGTTGGGTAGAAGAACACTCAACTTATTTCCGAAGCTAACGGTAGCAGACACCGTCCATTCTCCAGAACCACTATCCACTTTAACATACTTCGAAAAGTACATTAATCGATCCATAAACAACTTCTGCCAGTTGCCTTCAGTGATTCCGTCATAGATTGCGGCCATCACTCTCGCCTTCTGAAGGGTCACTGAATCATAACTACTAGTCACACCCAGCAACATCTTGCTTGCGATGTCTAGTAGAGTCTTGTATTTGGGCAGCAACTGCTTCTTCTTGATAGCAGGAGGCCTTCCATCATTTGTCAGGCTCAGCTTCCTTCCACAAAAGATACTAAGGTATCTTAGCTCTTGACCAGTCGCATAGTTCTCCACATCAATCGAACCTGGATTCAAATGGAGTTTCTCATCCAGAATCTCTCTGGTCACCTTCACTCGCCTTCCACTAATGAATGACTCAATATACTCGCCTCTATGGGTAGCAGACGCATAGAATTCCAACACCTCTTCCTCCAACATTGTTTCAGGATATAATTCCAAGAACGGCTTCAACCCACAATTGTAGCACTTCATGAGAATCTCTCTGTTATCATCCGAATGCCTTCCTTTGAAGAACAGAGAACTCTCCACATGCACCTTGCCTTCCGCCGCATATTTTCCGACATTGAACCTAGCTTGCATGTTAGTTTCAGAGTCGAATATCGAAATAATATACATTTTCGATTTGAGAAGGGTATGAAACACAACAGATATGCAGAAGAATAGTAGGCTCAAGAAATCGAAAGTTTGAGAATAGTAAAGTTATGAAAACGTGGGGAGTAATTTTAGGAATGAGGGGTTTATGAAATTGGGTTTTTAAATCGAGTGGTTGGGATTGAGCAGATCGATCCAACGGTAGGAAATCGACCTTTGGGATTCAGTTGTGGAATCGAGAATATTATGCGATTCAGTATTGTAAAATTTAGAATCCGACTATTCTATTGGTTAAGATAGAAGAGTGTACTCATCTAACCTTATGCAGTAGGTTTAGGCGGGAACTGGGTGTATACGCCTCATTAAATGGAGTGTATAAATCCATTTTTAGGGTTTCCAAAATTTTTGCAATACAGAATTACAATAATACCCTTAATTCATTTCCAAATACTTAGTGAATGTGAAACATGTAAGAACTTATCTGGTCTATTCGAGTTCATCAGAACAGATTAGTAGACTTCAGTTGCACTAGACGAGTTCCCCCTTCGACTGTGCTTGTCGGTCTGACTGTCGAACTTCTTCATGTACCTATCTCGTCTTGAGCGACGTGTGAGAGTAGATACGAGTAGTAGAGTAGAATAAATATAGTGAATATCATTCTAATGCAGTAATGAAGGTGTCGATCAAGATGACTTTTAACAAACTTAAGAGTCAACATAAGTATATTTAAGAAATCATAGATTTCCCCTTAAATGTATATTCTCTTAGTATTACCCTCAGCTTTACCAGCTTCCTCATCGGGTTATTTGGTCATCTTTGTCTGACCTTGTTTACCTGGATCGAGTCGAGTCTGAAAGTAGTATGACTTGTCTATGTTGCACTCGTCTGTTCTGCAAATGACTTTGCTTTTGTGTACCTGTCTTGTTAGTACAGTACTATGCAGTAGTAGGGTCTAGATCAATCAATCCTAGGCTAATGCATAACTCACAAAATCGTGCTTCAGCCAATGGTTTAGTAAGAATGTCAACTCTCTGAGTGTCAGTATGTATCTTTTCCATGCGTATGTTCTTCTTCTCAACATGATCACGTATGAAATGATGTCTTTCATCTACATGCTTTCAACGTGTATGTAAAACAGGATTTTGTGTGATAGCAATAGCACCATTACTGTCGCAGAATATAGGTACATTTGATTCTACAATATTGTAGTCTCTTAGTTGTTGCATTAGCCATAATAGCTGACTACAACAACTACCAGCAGCCATGTACTCAGCCTCAGTAGTAGACGTTGCTACACTTGTCTGTTACTTTGAAAACCATGAAATGAGTTTAGAACCTAAGAATTGACATGAACCGGATGTTGATTTCCTATCTATTCTGCAACCACCAAAGTCCGAGTCTGAATATCCACTTAAGAATATACTCCCTCCATCCACCAAATGTATGTAAAACAGGATTTTGTGTGATAGCAATAGCACTATTACTGTCGCAGAATATAGGTACATTTGATTCTACAATATTGTAGTCTCTTAGTTGTTGCATTAGCCATAATAGCTGACTACAACAACTACCAGCAGCCATGTACTCAGCCTCAGTAGTAGACGTTGCTACACTTGTCTGTTACTTTGAAAACCATGAAATGAGTTTAGAACCTAAGAATTGACATGAACCGGATGTTGATTTCCTATCTATTCTGCAACCACCAAAGTCCGAGTCTGAATATCCACTTAAGAATATACTCCCTCCATCCACCAAATGTATTCCCATGGAGGAGGGGCACAATTTTTAAGAAAAAGGTAGATAAAGTAAGGGTATTATAGGGTATTGTGGGGTCCATTGTGAGTAAAGTGATTGTTTGTGAATAAAATTGAAGGCAAATTGAGTAATTAAGTGATGGTTGAAGGGTGATAGTTTTCATAAAGTGTATGAGACTACATTTGGTGGACAAAGAATATAAGGCAAATGGGACTACTTTTTGTGGACGGAGGGAGTATCATCATCTGTAGGGTACCATAAACCTCGATTAATGGTTCCTTTCGGATATTTCAATATTCTTTTAGCATATTCCAGGTGACTTTCCTTGGGGTTTGCTTGAAATCGAGCACATACACCAACAACAAAGGTTATATCCGGTCTACTAGCAGTCAAGTAGAGTAGAGAACCTATTAAACCACGATAGTATGATTGATCAACGCACTTACCTCTTTCATCAGGATCCATGCGGTAGACGGGTAGCATTGGTACTCCAACAGTTTTACAAGTTATGATGCCATACTTATCAAGCAGATTACGAGTATACTTGGCTTGATTTATGAATATGCCTTCATCAGATTGTTTTACTTGAAGACCAAGAAATTAATTCATTTCTCCCATCATAGACATTTCAAATTTACTTTGCATGAGCTTCGAAAAGCTCTCACTCACGCTTTTGTTGGGTGATCCAAAAATGATATCATCCAAGTAAATTTGAACGAGTAGGATATCCTTTCCTTCTTGTCTTCTGAACAAGGTTCTATCGACCTTGCCCTTAGTAAAACCATTTTCTAATAGAAAGAGAGAGAGAGTGTGTCATACCAGGCTCTTGGAGCTTGCTTTAATCCATACAAAGCTTTCTTTAACCTGTACACTTGATTACCTTTCACTTTGAAGCCTGGAGGTTGTTCTACATATACTTCTTCAGCAAGAATACCGTTAAGAAATGCACTTTTAACATCCATTTGAAAAACAGTAAACTTCATATAAGCAGCATATGCAAGAAACAATCGAATGGCTTCTAGTCTAGCAACAGGTGCGAAGGTCTCATCATAGTCTATGCATTCGACTTGTGAATAGCCTTGGGCTACTAGCCTAGCCTTATTTCGTACAACTAAATCATTCTCATCTTTCTTATTTTTGAAAATCCATCTAGTGTCTACTACATTATGGTGTTTTGGCCGATCAACAAGTTCCCAGACGTTGTTTCGAACAAACTGGTTCAACTCGTCTTGCATGGCGATGATCCAATTACTATCAGCCAATGCCTCTTTAACGGTTTTAGGCTCGATAGATGAAAGGAAACAACACCAGCAAAACAGAGATATACTCGGTTGTTCTTGCGACTCAAAGAGTTGTTGTCTAGTCTTTACGCCTTTAGTAGAGTCACCTATGATATTATCACTAGTATGAGCAGATTTCCATGTCTTTCTAGACTTAACATGCATGCTTTCATCATCTAATACATCAATAGCATCATGCATATCTACATCATTTATATCAGTAGATTTTACAGGAGTAGACGAGTCAACTAGAGCAGGCATGTCAACTGGTTTAGTAGACTTACCTTTGTCACTTACCTTCACCTCATCATCTGACTCGAGGGCTTTCAGGAATGGATTGTAGGCTTGAACTGATTCGTACACTTCTAATTCTTTGTTGGATTGAATCTTTAAGTCATTCACTTTCTTACTGATCTGGTCGGTAGACGAGTCCTGTATAGATTCATCGAATACAACGTGTGGTGTTTCTTCCACACAAAGAGTAGAGTAGTTAAACACTCTAAATGCTTTGCTCGTAGAGGAATATCCTAAAAATATCCCCTCGTCTGCCTTAGCATCAAAGGCATTTAACTTACTTTTCCCATTGTTATGGATGAAACACTTACATCTGAATATATGGAAATATGAAATTCTAGGCTTTCTACCTTTCCATACCTCGTACGGCGTCTTACCTAGTGCTTTGTTGATAGCACTTTTATTCTGGGAGTGGCAAGCAGTGTTGATCGCCTCTGCCCAAAATTTCTGAGGAGTGTTATACTCGGCTATCATGGTTCTACAGGCTTCTTTGAGCGTTATATTCCGTCTCTCAGCTACACCATTTTGTTGTGGAGTCCTAGCTGCACTAGTAAGGTGCTGGATACCACTTTTAGAACAGAATTCTTTGATATAGCTATTAATGAATTCAGTCCCCTTATCACTACGAATCTTGATAATGGGCTGACTCTTCTCAACTTGTAACCTCTTCAACAGATCAGGTAGGAGAGTTTGTGTATCACTCTTCTTGTGTAAGAAGACTACCCAAGTAAACTTAGAATAGTCGTCTACCACAACAAGCGTGTACCTTCTACCATTCAAAGTTGGAGGAGTTATGGGACCATGAAGATCCATGTGTAGGAGTTCTAAGACTCTACTTGTTGAGAGAGTAGGAATGGACTTAAATGAACCTTTTACCTGTTTACCTTTCTGGCATGCGTTACACACATGTGATTTGAAATAGATTTCGTTGGGTATACCTTCAACGAGGTAATCTCTTGCGATCTTATTAATCACCTTAAAGTTCATATGACATAGGCGTCTATGCCATAGCCAACTGATCTCTTTAGGGTTCTTACTAAGAAGACAAGTGTCCCTTGGACAACTATTCCAATTCACAATGTATACGCTGCCTTGTCTGATGCCGACTAGCAGTATGGTATGAGTCCTCTTGTCGATGATCTCACATTTGCGACTCTTGAATTGTACCTTATAACCACGATCACAAAATTGTGAAACAGAAAGTAAATTGTACTTCAAACCTTCTACGTAGGATACTTCTTGTATCTCTACATCTCCATTTCTTATGTAATCAAAACCTTTTGTAACAGTAGTTGAGCTGTCACCAAAGATCACCTTGGGTCCTTCTTTATGCAGTAGCTCGATAGAAGAGCCTTAGTACCCGTCATGTGGTGCGAACACCCACTATCGATGTACCAAGTTTCTCCTACAGAACCACCTTTCTTATACAAGTCGAGTCGACCCTGCAATGATGATATTTAATAATTTAGGTACTCTCCTTTTCTATTGGGGTCCTGGGGGGTTAGTAGAGTTCAGAGGAATCCAAATGTACATAGGAGTTTTGAACAAATTAGACCTCTTAATCTTTCTACCATGCTTGTTACAAAATAGTACCCTGTTGTCCTTATCTGGTTTATCTTCAGACCTTGGGTCTACTCGTTTGAGATAGCCTTTCGACTTAACCTCTACTTGAGTAAGCATAGGCCTTTGATAATCAGAATAGGGTTTATATGCATTTGGGCCATACGGTTTATAGACACGTTTAGGTCTTTCCTCTCTTATGATATCGTATGATAAAGGTGGAGGATATAAGACAGGTTGAGTACGATATTTTGGAGCAACCTTCCTAGGCCTTGTTGAGTAGAGCTGAGACTGCCTTATGAAAGGAGGTCTAGGCTCATTCCAACGAGTATGTACTTGTTTAGAACTTGTCTCCTGATGATACCAATCTTCGTATCTGGCCTGGTTTGGTCGTCCACGACTAGTAGTCCTCTTTTGACTTGTTCTAAATGGAACAGGTCTGTTGTTAACATTCTTTCTACCACCTTTGGTAATCGGAGTGTTAACTCTAATCTGTTTACGTACAACACCTTTGTATGATGTTCCAATATCGTATTCTATTGTTCTTTTCCCTTTATCTTTTGTCAAAGAACTTGAACTAGCAGCAGTAGGGTTCTTAATGACATGAGTAGATGAGCTAGGTGTATCTGCACCCAACCCTGTCTTGTCATCTGGAGCCCTAATCATTGAAGAGTTAACCAAGTCAGTAAGTTTAAGGTCTAGATTTACTACTTCAGTCTCTAAGAACTTATTGCGCTCTTCAAGCTTTTTGCACTTGTTCTTTAGAACATTGAATTCATTAGTCTCTGTTGCATGTGTCTTTAATAGGTCTTGATACAACTTGTCTGTTAATGCATACTTGTCTTTGAGTTGTCTCAACTCTTCTGTCAAGCGTTCGTTTAGGACAGTTATATTAGGATCTACCCTAGACTTAGCTTCTTTAAGATCAATGATTCCTTGTTTTAAAGCGATGTTCTCATCACTGACTTCCATGAATGCCTTGTTAGCAAGTAGGAGGTCTTATTCAGTCACTCTAGTGGAATGATGAAGACTACTCCCTACTCCACTATCGGCAGTATCACTTTCATCAGAATCTGAGTCATCACATGAACGAAAAGAAGTTGCAGATGATACCTCTTGCTCGATTTTCGCCATTAGAATTAGGCCATCGTCTGCTATGAAAGCTTCTTCTTCGTTGTTAGAAGGGTAACTAGATGAAGATGAAGGCAACTCGTCTGAATCCATTTCAGACTCATCGTGTGCCAACATAGCCTTCTTACCCCTGTTGTATCTTCGTTTGCGTTTGGCTTTTCTTTCCTCACGATCTTCTAAACTCGGGTCCGGACATTCGTAAATGTAATGATCTGGTTTTTCACAGTTATAACATAGAGGATCATTAGTAGACTTTTTCACAGGTGAATTGTCCCTTTTCTTATCTCGCCTATCAGAAGAACGTCTAATCTTCCTATCTTCAGAGTTTTTATCTCGTCTGGTCTCTTTCGAGATGTCATCTCTCCTTTCGGAAGAGTTTCGATCTCGTCTGGTCTCAGACGAGTCCTTGTTATTAGAACCTCTAAAATCCTTGTAAAAGCGCGTATATCTACCGTATCTTTTGTTCAGCTTGTCAGTCCTATCTAGTTCGTCCTTAATACTAGAAGACTTAGCCTTAGATTTAGACTTGTCTACTCTAGAGCTCTTAAACGAAGAGGCCTTAAAAGCAACATTTTTCGACACAGTTTTCTCTCTATCGCTACTAGCTATAGGATCATCCTCATCTAAGTCAAACTCGTGTGCCTTGAGTGTTTGAAACATTGTTTCGGCAGAACATGCATCAATATCTTGAGTGTTCTTGATGATCATCTTGACCATCTTCCATCTATCGTCTAACGACTTAAGAATCCTCAAGTTAATCTCTCTATTAGTATAAGTCTTGCCTAGCACTTCCAAATCATTCATAATACGCGTAAAACGAGTATCTAACTGGTCTATATTTTCACCAGCCTTCATATTAAATGATTCAAATCTTTGTACAGCAGTAGACAACTTACTTTCCTTGATCAAGGTGGTCCCTTCACAAAGGACTGCAAATCGATCCCACATATCTTTAGCAGACTTACATTTTAATACTTTCCCCAGATACTCATTGGGTAGAGTATGTAAAATATAATTCTTTGCTAAGTTGTCCAAATTATTTTGCCTCATTTCTTCTGACCTTGGCTTGGGGACGAGCACGCCAACGGCTTTGGATGGTTCCAGTGCAGCAGTGTTTGGCACTATAGTAACAATCGGGCCTTCTTATACGACAGACACCATTAGATCATATGTCGAGCTGAAAATGGCTTTCATTCTGAGTTTCCAGTAATCATAATCCTGTACTGAGAACTTGAGCAATTTTTTAGCGTTTATTTCCATAGCCATAATGCGAGAAAATCAGTAGGAATATCACAGACAGATCAAAGATACAAGAAATCAAGTAAAGTGATATGATCAAATACAAACGGACACAAAGATTTCCCTCAAAATATTTTTGGTGATCAAGAAACAGCAGTCCAAAGAACTACTGCTCTGATACCACTTGTAGGTCCCTAGTTGAGTGTAAGATTGAGTAAGCTAGTAAAAGTCTAGAGGGGAGGGGTGAATAGACATTTAAAAATCTTTCAAAATATCAGAATACACAATGCGGAATATCAGAATTAACAATGAGCCCTTAAGATTTATACTCAACTATTTCGATGAACACTGATCTTGTCTATACTATATGCAGATTAATCAATTAACAATATAATCAACAATTAAACACAAACAAAACAGTAAGTAAATCAACACGATATTTATAGTGGTTCGACAAATGTCTACATCCACTCTCACAACTCCAGTCGTGAAATTTTATTAAACTCTTCTCTTCGAGTGTTCTTGTGATTTTAAGTCCTAAGATATAAGACTTCGATCTTCTCGAATATACCACCAGATATATCTTCGATCTAACAACTATCTTATGAACAAGTAATTGGCAACTTGATTTACAAACAAAAACAATAAAGAAAATTTCTCTATCTGTAGTAGCCTTCTGAATATGAACTTGTCTTCTCTGGCTTCAACTTTGAACTTCAACTCTGCGAGTTTTCCTTCACTTTGAATTTCTTCAATGTACGCTTCAAATCTCTTCGTGTCAGTAGTCTTTAATAGTTGAAAGTCTCCTTGTATTTATAGACTTCACATATCAAGATAAGTTTGTTATCCAACAACCTTTTCTTGATAACTAACTCTTGTAACGACTTCTTCTTATCTCTTCACGCGTTTCTTCAGTTAATTAGTTATTTTATAACTAACTCTTCATATCTTCACTTCTAGATACGATTTTATCTTTATCTTCATCTTCATGCGGACTTGACTTGTCTTGCTTCGACACTTAGAATATTTCTCAGCTTCTCAGCACTTGTCTTGTCTTTCACAAGTCTTCTTGTTTTGTAGTCTTCTTCTAGTAGAACTAATCTAGTCCTATCAACTAATCTATCAAAACTATTACATTACTTTAAGCTTTATACAATAGCTTAGTCTCCTTAAAAATTTACATCAATATGAACATGAATATAAACTATACTATAAGCTTCTATACAATGATTATAAGCTTATCATAAATCCTATATAAAACTTCTTTCAACACTTAGTATATTTTTCAGTATCTTTATACTTATCTGATCTAATGATCTTGTCACAAGACGACTTTCGTAACTAGATCAGTCAACACTTAGAAATATATTCAAGTTCTCTTTTCGGCTTATCAAAACTACTTCAACATCAATTAGGACTTGTCTCAGGATTCATATCCCAACATTAAGTATGGCACCACTGTCGACTAGTACATTTACTAGTTGTCGGCCAATATGCCATTCGAGACGCAATGAACGAGCCCTCTCGTGATCTACCAAATTATCAAAAGAAACAACTGCCTTCTTTGGGTGTTCTCCTTTTGTGTCCCTCCCCCCACCCCCACCCCCCACAGTTGGTTCACTTTCTTTGTCGCACTTGGGCGAAGTGTCGAATTCTCGTTCCACTATATGATCTACTTAGATAATGAGACTCATCATCTTGGCATTGGGATAGATATGGTTCCAAGTGTACTTTGCATCACACGTGAAACACTGGCCAACTTGTCATCATAGTATCTTCTCGTTGGACAGTTGCAGTCGCCCCTTCCCCAGTATCGACGCGGGATTTGGTCATGCCGGCGAACCCACACTTGGGACCATCGTGTTTGTCGATAGTTGACGAGGTGGAAAGCCTCTGTTGGAGGAAGGGTAACCTCGTGTCGTTGGCTGAGTAGCTCGCATTAATCGTAATTGCTCATCTTTTCTTTCGGTGAGGTTGATGGCTTCTTTCAACTTCTGACATTTTTAGCTCGACATATATCTAGGTTTGAGTCAAGCCATAAATGCACCCAAAAGTGCACTAGGAGGCTAGTGTGGCACCTGACTCATTGACCGTTCGAACTCTTTGAGATAGTCTTTAAAACTTCCATTCTAGCACGTTCTACTCATGATTTCATTCACATCCTCGTTATTGGTCGTCCCAAATCTTGTCATGATTCCTTCTTTAAAGTCAGCCCACATAATGTTGTTGCCTTGGTTCACTTGCATGAACCATCTCCACTAGTGTCTCGCTTTTCCTTCTAGATGCTACGAGGTGAGGCGTACGCGATCTTGTGGTCTCACTTCTTGCCAATCGAAAAAAAATTCGGCCTTGTCTACTCAATTAAAAGTATCGTCACCCCCAAACTTAGGGAAGTCGATGTACGGTCCCTTCGGGATATAATCCCAAAATCGTTCCCTTCGATTGCTTCGAGCTTACCTTTCAGGCTCCATTTTGGATGATTGATCGTCATCCTCGTCTTTTGTGTTTGACTTGGACCCATCTTGATGGAAGGGTCCTGGATTGTTGGTAAAAAGGTTGTTTAGTTGGCGAGATCCCTCACGAGATGTTTCTCTTCTACTTGTGTTTTTTCGCTCGTCATAGCGATCGTCATCCTCCTCGCGGCGCCTGTAGTGGTGCATCCCCTACCCTAGGTCGATGATTCCCGGTGCCTAGTTTTGACGATTATATTCGTGATGTGGATAGAGACGAAGGACCCATTAGATATAATGATCTAAAAATCCAACGTATATATTAAGCAACAGATCTTCCAAAATCAAGATTTGGATTGACCTTACTTATAGCATGAAAATTTTGACCCGTTGGCTATAGAAGATCTTGCTTACTAAGAATCTCAGTATGATTGAACGCCACAAGATCTTGCTCAAGAATCTTGATAAGTTTTCAAATAATTCAACCTCACGAAGAGAATAAGCAAACAAACTTGTAATTTTCGTATTAAACTTGGTGTCTCTTTCCAAAATGAATACAATGCCTATTTACAGGCTAGAAAATTACTCTAAAAAGTCATACATTTATATCCTACATTTATGGTTTTAAAAGGCACTAAAGACTCAATTCAAAGCTAAAAAACAAACTCACAACTCTTGAAATTTCCTAGAAATAAAAAGAGTATAAATAACTAATAATAGTAAAAATAAAATAATAGATTTGATGGGCTTCATATGTGCCACGTTTTTTAAGGCCCGGGCACATAGAAACATATATTTTAGCCTAAATTAGATTCATGTCATCTCTTTAAAAGTAGTTCAGCCTAATAACATTCACTAAGGTAGCTTAAAAACTTTAATTGCCTCCAAATTCCTCTCCAATGCATCAACAAAATTGGTGGCAATTTGCCACAATTAAAAATTTGGTGGCAAATTTGCCACCAACTCAAAGTTAGACTAAAAAAAACTTCGGCCATTTAACCTCCACAATTCATTTTTTCAACTGTTTATATATTTTTATTCATTTTCTTTATTAATTTATTGTACTACAATTTATTTAGAATTTATTATTTTATAATTATTATTTAAATTAAATAGTAAAACAATTTTAAATTTTATAATTAACAATTATAGAATATTTAAAAATTAAAAGAATATAATTTAATTGTAAGACAACGTTAATAATTTATATTATAAAATATAATAAAAAAACAAAACATACATATTATAAATATAAATTACAAAATACAATAGAATAAAAACATACACACTACGAATTTAAATTATAGAATACAATAGGAAATTAACTAAGAAAACAGAAATAGTAAATTTAATACAACATACGTAAACATAAATAAGCAAATGAAATACAACTTAAACATAAATACTAGGATTTTTAATAATAATACAACATATTGTTTTTTTAAAATATATTTTTATATTAAATATATCATTTTTTTTGTTTAATTAATTTAATTTAAATATAAATATGAAATTATATATCTGATGATAAACAAATATTTAATAAAAGATAGCATTAAGAATGTTTTTTTAGAATATGAGTTAAAATTTGAGTTTAATAATTGGAGATGATTTTACTGTTTGTCTCAAATTTGGTGGTAAATTGATGATTTTTGTGGCAATTTGAGTCCAAGGATTGGAGATGGCCTAATAGACCTTATTTGAGTTTGTCTTACATTTTCTCTCATCACAGCAATTAAGCTCATTAAAGCCTCATTTATCTTCTTAGTTGTTGCTCTTGTAATCGGTCCATCATGTACGACCAAATGATCCATTTTGTTTGCTTGACTTTGCACAGGTGGATCACTACCATTCCGTCTTCTTGTCCTTCTTAACGGTTCCACGTCTGTAGAGTTAGAGCCTCTACGATGTTTCTCAGACGATTAATAGAGGTCTCCATGTCTTCAAAACGTTTCTTGTTCGAAGCCATGTTGAGTTGCAGAAGTGTGGTAGGATCGTAAAGGCTCTGAGGTCAATTGATGTAACCTCTCTCGAGGTATTCTAGAAATCTCAAATGAATGCACGAGATACACTAGTAATTAGTAATAGTGTTGTGATTTCAATACTCAAATTCAACTTCAACGTATCTATAATGATGTCATCTTCCAATAATAATATTAATTCTGACTTCTAGGAAATGATTAAAGCGGTAATAAATGCAATAATAAATCTAATCATTTTTTTATCCTAATAATAAGTGATTGCCCTAATCATGTTGTTGTAATCATATATTCGTCAACTCTTTCCTTTTTCTTTGGTATTTGATTCCATAATCCTCGTCAGCTATATTTGGTAAGGTTCCATCATTCAGCCCATGAATAGATCTAAGGAATATCACAACCAAGCTAGGAAATCTAGGGTGGAGTCTCCTAAATCCAATGGGAAGAACCCGGTCTTGAATTAGAAAGTGTTGTAAGTTTTTTTTTTTATTCAACCCCATGATGAGAATAAAATACTTTTAACAGCCCTTAATAGGGAGGATTGAACTATTAATTGAAACATTGATTATATCGATGGGCGAGTGGACCTTGATTGAAGACAATTCACCTATTTGGTATTGCATAGGATTACTAATAGATGACAACCTCATTAGTAGGTTTAATAAGCTAAAGGAGGTTAATTTAGTGATGGAGTATGTGAAAGAATTTGAGGAACTCAAGTCTTTCACGGTGAATAACTATTATATCTATAAAGAATATATTGTCAACAATTTCATATGTGATTTAAAAGAGGAAGTTGGGCATATGTTACACATCATGAACCCTTTGTAACTCACATCCTGCTATTCAACTAGCCATCAAGCAAGAACACATGATTTGTTGGAAGGAAAAATGGCATAAAGGAAACTATAAGAATACTTTGGGTTCTTCAGTGAAAGCTCAATGGAATCCTGAAGGGAAATTTAAAGAAAAAGTGAACACAACTTTTGGCTCATGTGTGTAAATCACTATAACTGAAAAATACAATATTACTAAAAAAAATAGGGTTAATTGCAAAAAAAATCACGACCTTTATTGGATTTATCAATTACAACATATCCTTTTTTTCTTTGCAATTCGATACACGATCTTTTTAAGTTTTACAATTTAATGCACCGATAAATTTTCCGGTCAATTCTAATATGACATAGCGCAGGAAACATAAAAAAATCGTCACACGGGCGCCATGTAGACTGTTAACTAATAAATTAATTTTTAAAAGAATACATTTTAAAACTCTAAAAATATACAAAATTAAATCAACCCTAAGTATCTAATTATCGGCACACACGCACAAGAAAAGGTAAATTTCAACCTGTAATCTATAAATTTTAAATGTTCAAGAGATTCCTACATGATCCTCCCAGTTAGTGCAGAACTCATGAAAATTTAAAATGATTAATTTCTAGAAAAGATATTACGCATTGTCCGAATAATTCAAGAAATCAGTTTTTAACTTTTTTGGGTTCAGCAACTCTCTTTAAAGTGTATTAAGTAATAATTGTTGCTGCTAGAGCATCAATCCAACTCCAGGAGTCAAAATTTAAACAGAAAATGTCCGATGATAACATTGCCGATCTGCATCGGGGCAAAATTCGCAATGCTCTTCTTGTGTCCGATGCTAACATTGTTGATCTGCAATGTTCGATGCTCTAGCGGCAAAATGTCCGATTATTCTTTTTACTCTAGCGGCAAAATTCACACTGTACAAATTAAATAATTAGGGCGTGAGAATTTGAGTGAAAAGAATTTACCCTTTCTTGTGTGTCCGTGCGTATGTGTGTCGTGCAGACAATTAAGGTTGTTTAATTTTGTATATTTTTAGAGTTTTAAAATGTATTTTTTTTAAAATAATTAATTAGTTGGCAGTCTACTTGGCGCCCATGTAGCAATTTTTTTATGTTTTCGGCGCCACGTCATATTAGAATTGACTAGAAAATCTATCGGTGCATTAAATTGTAAAACTTAAAAAGATCGTGTATCGAATTGCAAAGAAAAAAAGAATATGTTATAATTGATAAATTCACTAAAGGTCGTGATTTTTTTTGCAATTAACCCAAAAAAATATAAGTCAGTATTATTGAAAAGTGCACTACAATATTACTGAAAAGTGTAAGTCACTATAACTGAAAAGTGTAGCACAATATTACTAAAAAGTGTAAGTCACTATAACTAAAAAAAGGCAATACAATATTACTCAAAAGTGTAAGTCACTATAACTGAAAAGTTTAGCACAATATTACTAAAAAATGTAAGTCACTATAACTAAAAAAAGGCAATACAATATTATTCAAAAGTGTAAGTCACTATAATTGAAAAGTGCAATAAAATATTACTGAAAGGTGCAACACAATAATACTCTAAAGTGTAACAAAAAATTACAGAGAAGTGTAATACGATATAACTGAAAAAATTGAACATATTATTTGATGAAAACAACCACATGATACAGTATTAATAAAAAGCACTATGAACTGTAGCTAAAAAGTGTAACACAACATTACTAAAAAAAACAGATGTAAAATGTTAGAGGTCGGGATTTTAACCATCACCATCGAACTTAGAAGGAATATGCACTAGCTTTACCAATTTACATTGTGAAATTTGTAGCCTATATAAATGGACTAAGTGCAAGACCTATTAAAAAAAAAACCTCTCCGTCTCATTCTACTAGATTACTCATTTGTTAAATTACTCAAAATACTCCTCATTTATTTGACCTCACACTACCACTAAATTCAATTTTCTTAATTTGTGTCTCATTGCACATACTGTATAAAGATAATCAAATGGAGTAATAAACAACTCACACATGGGTAAACGATTATGAGACAAAGGAGTAATAATTAATACTATTATTTAAATTACTCCCTTCGTCCATAAAATGTAGTCCCATTTGTCTCATTTTCTTTGTCCACCAAATGTAGTCTCATACACTTTATGGAAACCATCACCCCTCAAACATCATTTAATTACTCAATTTACCATCAACTTTATTCACAAACAATTACTTTATTCACAATAGACCCCACAATACCCTATAATACTCTTACTTTATCTACATTTTTCTTAAAACTTGTGCCCATCCACCATTGGACTACTTTTGGTGGATGGAGGGAGTATTATACAATACTTTGTTTACATGCTAATTAGATGAAATAATATGGTTCACGGTCTTTCAATCATTCACAACAAAAACTAATGCTAATGTAACAACATTGCAATAACTAACAAGTACTGTACCTGTATATATATCGTAATGCAGCTTCATACAGATATTACCAACACTCCCTCACAATCTTCTATCAAGCTAAAAGCTAAATATTACCATAACAACAATATCAAGATGGAGTCATATTATATAATCTGACCATTCAGAGATGAATGATGTGTGATCCATCGACTCCCCGGGATTTTCCTCATGCTTCGTCGGCTGTGCTTTCCCACCCACTAATCTGGCTGGGTTCCCCACCGCTGTTGTTCTCGCAGGAACATCTATCAAAACAACGGATCCCGCACCTATCTTAGCCCCCTCCCCGATTTTCACATTCCCCAGTATCGTTGCTGAGGCCCCAATCAATACTCCGTCACCAATCTTGGGGTGGCGGTCCCCACTAGACTTGCCCGTCCCACCCAATGTTACATGGTGGAGAATGGATACGTTGTTTCCAATCACTGCAGTTTCACCAACTACGACTCCAGTTGCGTGATCAAAGAGGATACCTGATGGAGTACAAGGGTCGACAAACAAGATAAACAATAAAAATAAATAAAAAAAAACTAGGCTTAATTGCATTAAAAATGACATTCTTTTCACATTTTTTTCAGCTACAACATATGTTTTTTAAATTTGCAATTCAATACACGACCTTTCAAAATTTTGCAATTACATCATATGACTATTTTCCAACAACTTATGCTGACGTGACCATTGGTCTTTTTTTGAAAATATTGCAAATAAATTCATAACCTTCTGTTATTGTTTCAATTTAATCATTTTTGCCTTTTTTTTTTTTTTTGCAATTTTATACACTACAACATCAGTTGGACTTTCCGGAAAATAGCCATTTGATAGAATTGCAATAATTTGAAAGGTCGTGTATCGAATTGCAAATTTTAAAAAATATGTAGTAATTTAAAAAACGTGAAAATATCGTGATTTATATAGTAATTAACCCGTGAAAAAATATATAATAAGTTTTACATGATTTAATTTAGTCTAAGAAACAATTGTCGTTTCCCAAATTTTATAATCCATCAGGATATGCCGTAACGACATAAAACAATGCAATATAATTAAAACTCAAAACCTGAAACCTGACATAGCCCACAAATAATAAATCCCACGGGCTGTTTATTAAAGACTTGAATTTAAAAGGCCCTAACTATAATAATAATAATACAATAAAGGAATTGCATCAATACCTTTGCCGATTTTTGCAGCCGGGTGGATATCAACGGCAAAGACATCTGAGATACGAGATTGAAGCGCAAGTGCTAGAGGCTTTCGTGATTGAGTCCATAGCTTATGTGCCACTCGGTGGGCCTGAAAGTACAAAATATAGGTGTTGGAAAACTTTTCAAGAATATGAGGTCCATGCTGATGAATCTATTGTTTAGAAATTATGTTACACAAAGATACCACCAACTCCTCAAAATCCCATATATGAGTACCACTTGGGTAAACCATGCACAAATAATAATGTTTAATGAAAACAACTAATATTGTTCAGTGTAAACAACTACTCCATCCGACCCATTTTGTTCGTCTTTCTATAGAAAAGTTTTTGACCCAAAATGATTGTCCTTGTGCACTAATCCAAATGAACTAAACACCATATTCCAACTTTACCCTTCTATTTGTTTTTCGTAATAATATGCATTAAATGATCATGTATATAAAAGGGTAAAAATGCCGCATCACACATACATTTATTGCTATTTAATAATGACTTTCTTAATTTGTGTAAAACATCCTTAAACGACAAACAGAATGGGTCAGAGGGAGTAATACTGATCAACTAATACATTTTAGTAAAACAACTAATATCATCTAAAAATGCACTTGAGTAAGAGTTGCACGGTGCATAGAAGTATTTGCCCCCATATACTCTCTGGTCGATCAGCATTTGCCGAGCACAGATTTTACCTTCCTCAAAAAAATATCAGTACCCTACCAGCCAAACATTATTTTTTTACAGAAGCATCTGGCTCATGACCAAATAATTACGAAACCAGTAAATCACATATAAAAGTTCAGATACACATGATATATGCAACAAAAAACAGAAGACACCTAAGTGAGCACAATAATACTCCATTTTCATGCTGTTTCAAGATGTAATCATCAAAGACATGTGCATAAATATTTCAGATGATAAACTGAACAGAGTTGGATTTTGTGCTCATTCAGCAGAGATTAAGAGATGGAGAAATTGAGAAGATTTTTTCATGACATAGTGAATTTTGGTTACCTCTTCACCAGACATTCAAGAATACAGAAAAATGCATACCAGTAGTATGAAATAAACCAAATTGCATCCAAACATAATGGTATGAAACTAGTTGCAGAAACATTTATCAGCAATCAACGAGTTTAAATTAACTGAACAACTATTTTTATGCCAACAAAAAAAGAAAGAAATCATGTAAGATCAAAAAAATTTCCAGCATGTAAATATGGATGTTGAGTTGTTTATTAATGCCTACAAAGAAAGAGAGTGATATTGGAAGATTAAGCAATTCATGGATACATCGACTATGAATCTGAGACACAAGTTATTCACTCTGATTTCTCAAATTTTCAGTAATTATTTAAGAAGTATGGAGATCAGTTTATTCTTGCTAATGACAAGTGGGAGAAACTTTGTACTTCCTAAAACTATCCCTCTAATGTTGCAAATGTTGCAGGCATCAGAATTGACTAAATTGGTTGTAACTAATATAACACAACTATGGAGAACATTTAGGCAGAACAGAAAAACACAGTAGTCTAATACACTACGCTGAATATAAGATGCAAAAACAAAAGCAATTATGCTAATTCCAATGCCATTAGTGATTTGGATTAATTCATTACTAGCAGGATAATAAACAGACTGAAACTCCAAACAATTAATTCCTGATCAATGTTGTGTTTGTCAAAGGCATAAATTTTCTCTAGCATTAGATAAATTATAGAGTAAAAAAATTCAAAAAAACATTATAACAGATTACATTGCAAAAGCTATACCATTTTGAATCTTCATACAAAGCTATCCAAATTCTGAAGTCATTTTACATATCCTGAAGCCAGCAAATCTGCAGTCTAAGACACACCTAAAGCCCTATTTGGTAGATATGTTGCGATATTTATAGTCATGCTCGGATATCTCAACTAACACAAATTGAATCGCAAATGACGTGTCTTTCGGTCATTTGGTATGCACACAATCAAATGTGTTTTTACGTGTTTGATAGAAATTTTATTTTAGGCCCTTTTAAGCATCTATTTTAGACCTGATTACCCCTCTACCTATAGATGATCTATCCTACCAAACCGGACCTAAAAGTAAGCACCATGTGTTCTTCCAAACAATCTCACACAAAACCAAAGCATATGAGAGTGTCGAAATAAATAAAATAAAGTCAAAAAACAATTTACTAATGAAGCTCCAAAGAGAAAAAGGAGTTAAAGAAACTCTTAAAACTAATAAACATTTCTGAGTTTTCAACGAGTACTCCGTATTAACAGAGCCAAGTGCTGAAGCGCACATTATCTGAGCATATCCAAGATATTTCTACAAAAATTCTATCAGCTCTATGTATAATTGGCAACAGAATCCCTCAACAAGCGTTAATAATTCACCCAAATTTCTCAGCAATTAACATAAGAGAATCAATCACCTCTCGGAATTGAGAAAAAAGTACCTGGCAAGCGAGAAAACCCTTATAATTAAGGAGGCAGTGGGAGAAGGAAACGCAGGCGGGATCACGATAGCGGGCGGCGCGCAAGTCGGCGACGGTGGCGGAGCGGAGGGTGGCGTCGGTGGAGAAGATGTTGAGGAAGAGATCGTAGAGAAGAGTGGAGAGTAGAGTGGAGCAGCAGAGTTTGTTGCCCAAGTGAAAGGAGAGAGAGCGCTCCAACGAGGAGTGAGAGAGGATTGTGGAGTACAAGTAACTGGCTAGAGCTGGCTCGGCGTCGGCGTCCACACGAGCCTCGGCTTTGATCTGAGCCCACACCCATTCCTCCTCCACCTCCGACCCTGGGGGCGGAGGCGGCAGTGAAGGGTGGCAGAATTCTCCGGCCGGCATTGGTCGTGACGATGTCGTTTCCGTTTTGTGATGCGAGGGTTTGCTTTTCAGGATATTTAAATTAATATTGAATATTTCTAGTATGTATATCTTCTTCGATATCTAAATACGTGGTCTCCAATTTAATATTTCCGTCCAAACGATATAAAATGCCGGTGTTAGTATAATTAAAGAAAAAATCATATAATTTCAAACTAAAAAGTGTTAGCACTACTTACTAAAACGTGCATGTAATTTTCTTTTATTTAATTAATAATTAATTGATATTTTGTGGTATATAAAGGAAGGTTTGAGACCCTTTAATTGGACCCAAGTGCACAAGACACCAACATTTTAAATAATTACAACCGAGTGTAAGATGACTTTTGATGGTTTTAGTCTTAAAAAACTATTGCTCATCTAAAATAAATTAGATATTTAGTTCGTGTGTTAAATAAATTAATGCTAGTTAAAAACAAAAGTAATTTAGTATAAAAATCTGATAAAGACAAGAATGAATTTCAGTCATCTGTATATCTATTTGTACTATTATACATAATCATCTAATGCAGACCAATGAGAAGATGATAGTTGTCGCCTGATGTGACACAAAGCTGAACTGATCACATCAACGAAGCAAAAATACATGGAACTTTCAAGGATTTCTCCTTTGTGAGGTACATGTATAAAATAGTCGAGACACTCTAGTTTAGTAAGCTTAAAATAAAATTACCACCTTTAAATATTGTTGCAATTTAGATTTTTTGACAATTTCATTTATACTCAAATCTAATGTGGCTAGCTGATGTGACACCTCCTTAATTAAAAAACATTGATTTTTTTATTTCGATCTAATCTTGAAACGTCAAATTCGAACACAAATGAGGTTGTCAAGGAGTCTAAATTACAACAATATTTAAAGGCGGTGATTTTATTTACTATTATTCAAAAGTTTAGATTAAATTGCAATTAAGCTAAATGTGATAATTTAATTTACAATTAACGCAAAAAAAATTCATTCCAAATTTCACCATCCAATTACATTTACTCTTAAAAATACATATAATCATATTATTACATCACTCACTCTTATACAATTAATTTAACTTAAAAGTTACTCCTACATTTTATCCTACTTAAAATCTTAAAATAAACACACACATTCACTATTAATCAAAAATTTTAAATCCAGAATTTCCCCCTCTGAATTTCAACCTCTTAAATAATCTCAAATCAAACATTCTCTTATTGAAAAATTCTTGAGAAGCAAAGCCTGTATAAAAATGTGTGAAGCCACCAGAGTCATGGAAGCCAAAAACCTTTTAATCCTTTGCCAATTTGATAGAAATCTCCATGGTGTACAAGGATTAATAGACCTAAAGATGTAAACTACACTCCCGACTCCTCCTCCAACCCTTCTGATACACAGTCAAGCGTAGTCGCAAGCACTGCCTCAAACGCAAGACCAACTTCAAATGAAACTGCAAAAAGCATCCGTATTATTAGCATCAGCTTCAGCAATCAAGCAAAAGGCGAACCTCAAACTAGGACCCTTTCACTTCATACCTCCTCTTTCTTATGGAAACAGCTTCTACATCACATTATTCAAATTTCCATTTCCATAAATCAATTGCTCTACAAGTAATACACAATTGATCTTTCCTATACCCACAACTTTGTCTTAAAGAATCTTCACATGGATACAAAGTGACTATTGAAGGACAGATTATGCATGAAACTGTTCTTCTATATCTTCCCTTGCAAACTTAGTTTGGATTTACTAATCCTCCTTCCTTTATGCTCTAAACACCTCTTATTTCCTTGGACAGGCTTCCTTGTACAAGGAGAGTCGTCGTCCAAGATAAACCCACAGGTAGGAGTAAACTTTTCGTGACTCAGTTTATCATCTTGAGAATCACAGCAGTTTTGATCAATAGGAGAAACAAACTTCGGAATATTCCCATTGACTCTCAGTCCTTTGTGCACACCACATCGTTTTCTCCCTGCAACAGGCGGTGCAGTGCAAACGGATCCATGACCTATGGAAACTCCACAAATATTATTACAATAATCGGCAGAAGTATATTGCTCTGGCCTGGGCTGCAACCTCCTAATTCCAAGTATTCTGGAGAATATAGTGTTGTTATTTGTGCCACTTGAATTTGATGCAGTTGTGATTTTAATGCCCACCTTCTTCTGGTTGGAAAAAAGTACTTTCTTGGTTAGAAGAGAAAACAGAGATGCCTTTTCACGACGATCAAGTATTTTAAAGATATCATCTTTGCGGCGTGCACTATTGAAGCCTTTGTTCCACGCGTAATCGAATTTGTCTAGCAGCTGTTTCTCAGTTATCTCTGCATCCTTCTTACTTTTCATCTGTCAAAGAATTGCATCAAGAAAATGACAAAGTGACTGAAATTGTGCAAGATTGATGGAATTGCACACAATTGACTGCCTCAACTTCCTTCTGCATTACACGCATTACACGTATTAAACGTATGTAGAATGTCGTCTACACATAGCATAACATTTTATTAAAGTTTTTCTTTTGGGGAAAAGAAGTAACAATTTCAAGAGCAAAGCTAATGAACCTAAGACTATGTTTGATTTGAGATTTCAAATTCGGTTTTGGAATTTGGAAATTTAATGACGGTTCTACTTTGGTAATTTTGAAATTCTACTCTTAAAAGGTCATCATTACAACACTTATGAGCCTACTACCACACTTTCCAATTTAATCGACTCTTTCTCCACACACTCTAATATATTTAAATCATCACCCATATTATCCAAACATTACAACCACACTCACCAACAATATAATACTAATACAATATCATTTACTCTTAAATCATCACCCATATCATCGAAGTTAATTCTTGTCCTATTTAAAATTCCAAAACAAACACACACCATTATTATTTACAAGGATTTCAAAATCCATTAGACTTCGTAAACCTACTTTCAAAATCCACTATAAACCCAAATCAAACATCACCTTAAAAATTGATATATGGATTTATTCTACATATAGGTCTTCTTGTGATTCAGTCTTTGTATCTTTTTCAACTTTGAAGCACATAATCATTCATACATACGCATAAGAAATGCAATAGAAAAACAAAATTGATGAAGCATTGACGAAATTGAAAGTCTAATAATAGTACTTACAGGAGCACATCTATAAACAATTGACAGCCCTCTAGAGAATATGTCTGTAAATAATCCAAGTCCCTTGTGCAAAGAATCACTTCCACAGTCGGGAATTTTGCTTTTCGAACATCCATTCTCCAAATGAGCACCATCACGGCCATACTGCTGTAGTCTGATTCTAAGATTCTCAGCCTGTCCAAGATAAACAGGAACTACAGAGCTCGAGTCAAGTTTTCTGGTCTCTCGTCCAGATTGTGGTCGTGATGTGGCTACGCCGAGCTCGTAAACTCCTGGACAAGAAATCCAGTTTGGAAGGTTTTGTGTCCTATACTTTTCTGCTCCTTCTTTGCCAATCGAATGATCTTCCCAATCAAACGCTCCGATCAGAATCTGGTTATATAACCCACATAAATCAAAGCTATTCATCAGTATTTCATGATTGCATCAAATGCCAAAATCCAAAAGACGCAATTTACTGAAACTACAACTTTGTTTGTCAACATAAATCTTTTTCATTCAAAGCATCCTTCCATTTTCCATTCACGCCTCACAGATACAGGTACATCATATTTCTTTTGCCAATTTTTTCAATTGATTCAGAACAATTACTTCCTAGCATGAGAAGTCATTTAATCATGAAAGAAAGATCAACAATACTTCATAAATTGAATACTCCCTCCGTCCCTTGGGCTCATTTTGCCATTTTGGACATTTTTTGCAAAAAACACTACCACACCACAATTAAAAATTTATCTCTACACTTTCTACTCCTCCTCCTCACCTTTTCCCTTTTCCATCACATATCACTACTCATTTAACACTATATTCCTTAGTACCAGTGCCAAAAGAGCTTGGAACTATCGAAATCAAACTAAGGGACCACAAGAGCAGCCTCTGATAATCTTGAATTTAAACGTAAATAGATCTAAACTCCCAACTCGCTTCAATGCTGCACACTTAAATTCCTAAAACCCCCCAAAAGGACTATCATAACAGAGAAACTATATCGATTGAATGATCAAGTGCACAAACTGTCGCAATTCGAAAACCTAATATTCTTCAGTTAGATCTGTAAAATTGGTGAAAAAGCAGGGTACTAAACTGCGATTAGTGTGTGCGTGTGTGTGGAGGACCTTCCATTGAGAGAAAGCAGAGTCGTGCTTGGTGCGCCTGTAAGATTCTCTCTTCAGCCTTGCGCGTGTGGTCGAGGAGGTGTCTGCCATTTAGCGCTCACCACCTGCTCGAGTCGAGTCGAGTAGGAAAGATGATAACTAAATTTTTGAAGGCGAATGAGGAGACCATACACACACAGATTGTGACCGTTGCTCACCAACTGGAGTAATTTTTTACTAATTAGATATTTTTTACTATTGCATTGCAAATACAATACTCCGAGTATTAATTAGAGATTTTTTACTAGGGAGGGGCTATCAACACCCCAAATTATGTTATTCCTACCCCATAATTTTTTGTACAAAAATAGACCTAATTGAATTTACTAAAATATCCTTTTAAATTATTTAAAAAATGTTAAACACACTCCTAATAATATTAAAGAAACCCCATGTTAAACACACCCCATAGGCCCATACTTAAATTTTACCCTCATTTAACCCTAATTCATCTATTTTTACTTTTACGTCAAAAATTCACTTTTCGTAAAACTCTTTCTCCATGCATAAATTCTATCACCATGAACCTTCATATGATCATATAATCACAACAAACATGGCTATGGAAGAAGAAAACGTGATGGAAGAAATTAATGTAAGTATATTTAATGTTTTTTTACACTTTTTTCGTACTTTTTTTACACTTTACACAGTTTTTTTAGTAGAAACAGTCGCGACATGCACGGCCGAAATCGTGGCCGAACACATCATTGTACGTACGGCCAGAGTCGGCCGAACACTTCTGTGAGTGTACGGTCAGAACTGGCCGAACACTTCTGTGAGTGTACGGCCACAACCGGCCGAACACCCCTGAATATGTACATTGGTATCTGGCCGAACATATTCATCGTTGTACATTAAGTACTGGCCGAACGCTTCCATGTTTGTACATGAAGTTGTGGTCGTACAATCTGCAATGAAATGGTGGCAGGCTATGGGTATTTATTTACCACAATGGCTCTGTTGAATGACATGGTCGGTTGAATGACATGGTCATTTTAATTAAAAGGTCTGACAATGCCGAGAAAGGTAGACGACCTCGTGTGACGCTTGCTTGTGGAAGAAGTGAATTAATGTAGCATGAAATTGAAATAGAAATATGAACTACCTATCTTTATCTCTAGATTTTCGTCTAATGTTTGTTTGCTAGCAGTTGTGAACTTGTGATGAGAAAATAGAGGGGAGATAAAGCTCTATTTTCTGTGCATTAGTTTCTTTCTTTCCATTTTAATTACAGTATATCATTATTAATTATTGTCATTTTTTTGTGTTATCAGTTTTCTCTACCCATCGTACTACCGTAGTGTGCTACATTATTATGTTAACTTGTGAATGCATATTTTGAGGTGTGTTATATAAATACTAAATTGAGCTATAAAAAGTCGGACTGTGTTTTAAAGATCGAAGAGTTAGTGCAAAAAATGAATGAATCTATGAAAAAGATCCCAGTATTGTACATTTATTTACAAGTATATATATACACACGTCACGAATTGTTCTGTGTCTCAATGATCTCTGGCCCTTATGTTGTTGTAGACATCAATGTACTTGACTGCAGTATTGTCCCAGCTATTGTCCATCTGCATATCCTTCTTCACTATGCCCTTCCATTCATCAGGTTCTGCACAAAAAATCATTTTGATTCAAGATGTCAGTTATCCACACAACCTTCAATCTGCTCCACGAGTAATTATTCGTAGAGATTTCGTCGTTTCATATCTAAGAATTTTTGTCACTGATCGAAAACTGAATTCAAACATCATGTAGAATGGAGTAGAAGTAAGACTATAGAATAGCTAAGAAAAAGATTTTTGATTGTAAGTGATCACAATAGAAATTACATGAACTCTTTTTTTCAATGCAATATCTTTAAGCATATTGCTATTAAAAAAATGTTTGATTTTACTTTTTTTTTTTTTGAAATTACTAGACAAAGACACTTCATATGCTAAACTCCATATCAAGTTCATCATAAAACTCCCATTAACTAGGTTTATAGAAGATTTTGTCTCAAAAATAATTTACTTACTCTCTCGGTAGTCAGAAAATGCACGATCTAGAGCGCAGTTCAATAATCCTTCATCAATTCCTTCAAAAACATCTCCAAAAAAAAAAAAAACAACAGCCTGGTGGTGTTCGGCCATTACAGCCGTGCACTATCCTTTGCGTGCGGCCGAACCAGCCATTCAGCTATGTGTGCGTGCGGCCGAGACAGCCGTGCACAGTGCACGCCGCGCGGCCGCGATTCTGGCCGTACGCGAGCGTGGCAGCCCCAGATCAGAAGAACAACAGCAGAAAAACACCACACAGACACAAAATCAAACTCAATGTTTGTTATACATTCATACTCAATGCATTTTATTAGCGTTTTTGTACAATAAATCACTAAACTCATTCAACAATTTAAAAAATCACTACAAAACCATATAAACCCTAGAAATTTAGGAAGTAAAAACATTCAAAATGAAAGAAAGTTCTTACAATATGATATTCCATTTCGTTTGGTGTTCGGTAGGAATCGAGAGAGATTGTTTGGTTAAGATGGGTTGAACACTTACACTTTTTCTTCATTCTTCTTAAATGCACGGTTCGTTTGGGAGTGAGGGAGAAGAGATGCACAGTTCTTTTGTATTTTTTAGAGGGAGAGATAGGTTAAAATGGATGTTGTATTTTTTAGAGGGAGAGATAGGTTAAAATGGATGGGGTGTGTATAGTATTATGTAAGAAGACAAATTATTTTAACTTTTAAGTAAGAAAAGGGTAGGAAAGGAATAAATTGGGGTATGTTTAGTAAAAAAAATAGAATTTTAAATTTTATTGGGGTGTGTTTAACATTTGGGGTGAGAATAACACTATTTGGGGTGTTGATAGCCGGGAAAATTTCAAAATATGTCCTGTAACTTTGCACGATTCCATTTTAAATCCTTTAACTTTTCACGTTTTCAAAATACATCCTAGGGTGTCCAATTAACATCCTTTTTTGTCCAATTTACATCCTTTTCGTCAAAAAATTAAAAATGTCGTCGGATTGTAGATTTTAAATTGGGGCTTCCGGCCATTTCGATGACTAGGCGCCACGTGTAATCAAAATTGCCACGCGTAATAAAAATATTGCCACCTGAATTTATAAAAAAATTAATTCCAGAATAAAAAAATAATAAAAAAAAAACTAAAACTTTAAAACACGAAAAAAAAAAAAAACCAGAAGAGAAGAAGAACGCATAATTTTTTTTTTCAAAGTTTTGAATCCCAAGTCCAAAGCGTGAAAAATTGGGGAAAATACAAAGGAACACCAAACGACAGAATCGCAAGCCTCAATCACAAATGGTTGCTGCTAATCCATGAAAAACTCGAAGATATCGAAGGTTGTTCAGTCTCGTGAGTACTGCCACTAACGAACTGTGAACAAACCCATAACCAGGAGATCTATTCCAACGTACCCATGGAAATCGTGTTATAAATGAAGAGATTTAAAAAATCTAAAAACGCAGATTTAATTCAATAGCCATGAAATAACTTAAATCTTCTTCTCGGATTTGCGTTTGTTATCAAAACCCCCCACAAAATACCTAAAAACGCAGATTTGCGTTTGTTATTGAAACCCAACAACAATTTCCCCAATTTTTCATGGATTAGCAGCAACCCTTTGCGATTGAGGCTCGCGATTTTGGAGTTTGATGTTCCTTTGTGTGTTTTTCCCAATTTTCACGCTTTGGACTTGGGATTCAAACTTTGAAAAAAAAAAATTATGCGTCTTCTTCTTCTCTTCTGTCTTCTGGGTTCTATTTTTTGTGTTTTTAATTTTAATTTTAGTTTTAGTTTATTTATTTATTTTTATTTTAATTCTGAAATTAAAGTTTCTATAAATCCAGGTGGCAATATTTTATTACATGTGGCATTTTTTATTACACGTGGCGCCTAGTCATCAAAATGGCCGGAAGCCCCAATTTAAAATACACAATCCGGCGACATTTTTAATTTTTTGACAAAAAGGATGTAAATTGGACAAAAAAGATGTTAATTGGACACCCTAGGATGTATTTTGAAAAAGTGAAAAGTTATAGGATTTAAAATGGAATCGTGCAAAGTTACAGAATGTATTTTGAAATTTTCCCGTTGATAGCCCCTCCCTCCCTTTTTACTATTGCAACTTCATACAAAAGGCTTCGTGCATTGACCAATTTACCCTTCCACTTTAATTTTTTTTTTACAAGATCATAATATAAAAAATACAACTTCACGCTTCAAATTTTGATCTTCAAACCAATGCAGACGGTATCGCTGTCCCCTCCAATCGTAAGAAGAGGAAAAACGAGTGTTCCATTTGCCTTGATAAACGCCCATGTCTCAAACCTTTAATCGAGTCAACCCCACACTAAGGTGTCTTCAACTCTTCAAGTCAAGGATAGAAAACACAAATAATAGACAAAGTTCCACCAAGTACCAGATTTCAATAAGAGTTCCCAAGGACTCTCGAACCGATCTCAAAAGAGTCCCACCACATGAAAGAGTCCCACAACCATAACAGAGTCCCAAAAAGGAAAAAAAGCCGCACAAAGGCACAACGAAAACAACCCGCAAAAACTAAAATCTATACTAGAAAATAATAAACTATCTAAAAAACAGTAAACGGGATCAACGAAAAATACACGAACGGTCACCGTGGCTCCATTAGGGATAATTTATACGTTGATCCCGACAATAAACGAACTAAAACTACATAAAAAAGAGGGAGAAACGAGACGACCGGTGTGGCGGCGGCGGCGGCAACGACGACAAGAGCTTTCCGACTAAAACTTAGTAGTTCTGAAGATCTACGATCAAAAACTTGCAAAAAACTAAGAAAAAGAACACGTGAAGAAAGTAGATGACGGCGGCGGAGCGACGGCGGAGTGGTGATGAGCTGTTGTCAATTGCGAAACAACGACGACAGGGACTGATCGGCGACGGCAGCGATAGAACGTCACCCGGATGGTGGAACCGTTGGAGTAGGGTTGAAGCAACTCTAGAGAGAGAAAGCTTTCCCCCTCCTCCTTCCACTTTAACTTTTGTTTTGCATAAATTTTCCGTGTACCGTACTCTGTCTTTTTCTCTCTCTCAATTGAGTCTCTTTCTCAATATTCAAATCTCTTTTAAAAATTCACGTCTCTTTTAATGGAAGCAACACTCACAATCCATTTCAAAAATTCATACTCTCTCTTAATTCACCCTAAAAAATTCTCAACACTAAAAAATATGTTCTCATATCTGTGTCACTATAACTATAAGGACAAACAAGTGTTATTATAAGGGTACGTATACGTTATTCGTAAAGACAAGTAATACACCCTTACCTTTATAATAGCACATATAAGATATAAAAAATTGTGTCACTGTATGAATACAAATGTGTTACTGTATGGAAAAAAATATGTTCTTGTATGAACAAAGCCTCATTACTGATTTAAATAAAATACACATATTAAAAAAAAAAACCAATAAAAAACTAAGAGAATAAATAATTGCGAGTAATATTTGAGATCATAATAAATGTTCGTAATTAAAGGATTGAAGAATGTGAAGGGGAATCCTCCATGGAAAATCAATATAAACAATTCAGTTTTCAAGTGTTTATATACTCCCTCCGTCCATGAAAAGTTTTCATACTTTCCTTTTTAGTTTGTCCCCGAAAAGTTTGCATACCCCAAAATAAAAATAATCATCACAATCTCCATCCTTACAATATACATATATTTACCATTTATACCATTACTTTTGAGACCCACCACACTCAACTCACCTACTTTATTTACTTTATATATAAAAGTTTACAAAATTACCTCTCAACACACTCATCATTACACTTTTTTCTTAAACCATGTGCCCAAGATTCTCCGCAAACTTTTCGGGGACGGAGGGAGTATTTTTTTGCATTTTCTTTATTAATCTATTATTTAATTTATTTGGAATTTATTATTTTATAATTATTATTTAAATTAAATAATGAAACAATTTTAAATTTTATGATTAACAATTATGAAATATTTAAAAATTGAAAGCACACAATTTAATTGTAAGACAACATTAATAATTTAAATTATAAAATATAATAGAAAACAAAAATACATATTATAAATTTAAATTACAAAATACAATCGAATAAAAACATACATATTACGAATTTAAATTACATTTTGTTTCATTGATTTTGTTTTTTATTAAATATGTCATTTTTTGTTTAATTAATTTAATTTAAATATAAATATAAAATTATACTCCCTCCGTCCCATACTTGAAGGCTCAAACCAATTGGGCACGGGTTTTAATGAATGAATTGTTTATTAATATTGTGTAAGATAAAGTGGGGGTAGTAAAGACTTTTCAACTTTATAAATAATACTAATAAAGTTACTTTTTAGTGTAATAAAGTAGTGACATTTGTTGTAATATTGTGATGTTTTAAGGAGAGTGTTTGAAAGTGTTTTTGCTATTTTAGGTAATGTGCCTTCAAGTATGAGACGCCCAAAATGGTAAAATGTGTCTTCAAGTATGGGACGGAGGGAGTACTATATATGATGATAAACAAATATTTAATAAAATATAAATAAAAAAGATAACATTAAAAATATTCTTTTAGAATATTTTTTTAAAATTTGAGTTTGATGATTGGAGATGATTTTACTGTTTGACTCAAATTTGATGGCAAATTGATGATTTTGGTGGCAATTTGAGTCCGAGGATTGGAGATGGCCTAAGTTCTTAAACAAGCTTCCTAGCTACGTCAAATAACATTTATATATGAACACATAGGTGTAATTTGAGTGGGCAATTCACGCCGCCGGCTCAGTCTAGCCCAACCCATTGGAGCAAGTGATGTTCTTGGGTTAGGTCGAGCCGACCCACAATCTGGTTGAGGCTACAGAATGAGAGTTCAGTCTAGACTTGTCTAAACTAGCGGGTCAGCCCAACTTATGACTTAATTTTTTTTATTTTTTTTTGAAGTAGAACCTAGCCTTAAACATGTGGATGAAATCCAAGAAAAAAGGTTCTACAAAACTTCTCCAATTCTGTCGCGAGAACTGGTAGAGTGAGCCGCGTCTTGATCTAAGGGCATGAGCTTTTTTATTATGCTCGCGGGATATAAATGAGAATCTGCACACTACAAATTCTTCTCTCAAGAGCGTGATCCTACGAGCAATGTTAATTTCTGGTCCTCCCTTAAGCTCCCACGATTCCTTAGCGCAGAGCGCCAACGCGTTTTTAGAGTCACTTTTGATCTCAATAGTGTTAACACCATGACTCTTGGCTCTATTTAGAGCCTCTTCAATAGCCGAAAGTTCCGATCCTAAGGGGGATCTTTGGGGGCCGATTGTAATCGAAAATGTATCAAAGATAATACCCTCTTTTGAATAGAAAGCCCCGCCAATTCTATATCTTTTTGCATCCGAATTGAAAGCCCCATCCACCTCAACAAAGGGCCATTCTCTCTCATTTTCATGTTGGGATTCAGGATGGGGGGCAGAAAAGGACACTTGATTGTTGGGTTTACAAGGGCAAATGTCTTGGAAATTCTTTAAATATTCAAGTACTATAATAGCCATTTTCCTATTGATTATAGGATTTTTAGGAGAAGAATCTGAAGGATTTTTATGAGATAATTGACATCTCTCATTCCAAATTCCCCAAGCAACCATCAGAAATTGTTCCAATTCAGAATTTGAATGATTGTCTTTGAAGTGCCATAAAAAGTCATGAGTGTTAAGATGTGTGGCATGCTTAAAGAAATGCCACCAGCCCAGATTTTTCCAAATATTTTTCACGCCATTACAAAAGGAAGAGAGCATGGATTGATGATGGCATGAAGGCTCCACAAAGATTGCAGCAAGGATTGACAGGTAAATGTCTACGAAAGAGATTACCTTCTGTGGCTAGAAAGTCTCGGATCAGTTTCCAAGCAAAAATGCGAATTTTGGGTGGTAAGGAGAGGTTCCAGATAAGTGGCCACCATTGAGTAACAGAGCTGCAACTTGGGGTATTTCTTCCAAATTTTGCGATGTAGAAGGCCTGCAAAGAAACTTTGTAACAAGATTTAACCGAGTATTTTCCAAAGGTATCGAATTTGCAGAAGCAGGAGTCCTCCTCGTTGATTTTGCCCACAGATGTCCTTAAAATTGCTTCCGCTTCATAGGGGAGGAAAGCCATTCGAACCAAATCTTCTTTCCATAATCTGGATTCGTCCAAAAAGACGGATATATTATTGCCCGCAGCTATACGTGACTGAATGAAACCATTTTCAAGGTCGTGGACCGATGCATGTTTGAAGAGGGAGATCTTTTGTCTGTTACCCAAAGTCCATCGAATTCCTTTTCGAAGAAGCGGCAAGCTCGAAACAAGAGAACGCCAGGAAAATGAGGAGCTATTTCCTATCTCCGCCTCGAGAATGTCCGAGTGTTTGAAATATCTAGCTTTCAAAAATTTTTCCACCAAGGAATCCGGGTTTTTCAGGATGCGCCACATCTGCTTGGCTAAGAGGGCCTGATTGAATGCTTCCATCTTTCTGAACCCCATTCCCCTTTCATCCTTAGGCTTGCAAAGATCATCCCAATTAAGCCGGTGGAAGTGATTCTTATCCTTACTTTGTCCCCACCAGAAGTGTGCAATTGCCATCTCCATATCCCTACAGAGTTGGACGGGCAGTTTAAAACACGATATTGCGTACGTCGGAATTGCTTGGAGTACTGCTTTGATCAAAACCTCTTTCCCTCCTACTGAAAAATTCTTGTTCTTACAGTTGTCAATCTTGTTTTTGATACGTTCCAGAATATATGAGAATTGAAATCTCTTTCCTCGAAGAGAGAACGTGGGTAATCCTAAGTAGAGTTGGTGTCCTTGCGTAAGCCTGATATTCAATTCCCTCACCACTTGAGATTGGTTGTTGTTGCATGTTTTTGGACTAAACATGAGGGTTGATTTATCAAAGTTGATCATTTGACCCGAGGCTTTCTCATAATCCGCAAGGGTAGACTTAAGGGTTTTTGCATAGTCCAACTTTGCTTTGAAAAGGATAAGGCTGTCATCAGCAAAAAGAAGGTGTGAGATAATGGGTGCTCCTCGGGCAATTTGGATGCCTTCAATTTTTTCCGATGTCACAAGATTGTTGATGCATGACGACAGGCCTTGAGCACCAATAACAAAAAGAAAAGGTGATAGCGGATCCCCTTGGCGAATTCCTCTAGAAGGGGAAATATGACCACGGATCGAGCCATTGATCCTAAAGGAGTAGGAGACTGATGAGACACATCGCATTATAAGTTCACAAAAGTTCAAAGGAAAGCCCATTGTAAGCATCTGGTGTTTCAAAAAATCCCACTCAAGTCTGTCATATGCCTTACTCATATCCAATTTGAGAGCCGCATAGCCCGTTACACTCTTATTATTTCTAAGCCAGTGTAGACATTCGTAGCTGATCAGGTTATTATCAGTGATTTGTCTATCTCTAACGAAGGCACTCTGGTAATCATCCACCACTTTTGGCATAATTTTTTTGAGTCTATTGGCAATGGTTTTCGCTACAATTCTGTAACACACATTGCAGAGACTAATAGGACGGTAGTGGGGTGGATTGATGGGTTCTTTAATCTTCGGGATTAGAGTAATAAGGGTGTTGTTCCAATCATCAAAAGCCGCTTGGTGATTAAGGATTTTAAGAACCTCATTAGTAACCGAATTCCCTATGATCTCCCACGATTCTTGGTAAAATTTAGTATTAAATCCATCAGGCCCCGGGGCCTTATTGGGGTGGAGATCGAAGACCGCTTTTTCAACCTCCGATTTGCTGAAGGTGCCTCCCAAAAATTGAGCCATATCTGGAGGCAATATATTTGTGTCATGTTGGGAGATATTTTGAATATCTTCTAACAAAAGCTTTGAAGACTTGAAAATATTCGAAAAAAAAGCGGAGATCGACTTCTCAATATCCGGTATTGAAGAGACGATATTACCAGATTCATCTTGGATGTTCGTAATCCAGTTTCTCTTTTGTCTTTCTGAAGCTCTATTATGGAAGTATGCTGTATTACGATCCCCACAACCCATCTAGTTTATACGAGACCTTTGGTACCAAAATTCTTCCTTAAAGGCAAGCAGTTTATCCAATTCTCCTTCTAAAATTTCGAGTTCTTGACCTGAGATAGAAGTTCAATTTTCACAGTCCCAATTATTAATTTTATCAGAAATAGTTTTAATCTTGACATCTAGGGATCCGACATGGTTTTTTGCCCAGAATTTTAAGGCATGTTTGCAAAGTTTGAGGCGCTCAGGGATTGAGTGTTGGTTTCCACTGTTATTCCAGGAAGAAGAAATGATCTCTTTGCAGCTTGAATCTAACAACCAAGCATTTTCAAAATAGAAGTTATCATTTGGTATTTGTTTCCATACCAGATTTTGAGCTTTAAAGGAGAGGCAGATAGCTCGATGATCTGACCCGAACCAGTGGAGATTTCGAACCAAATAAGAGTTAAACAAGTTCCTCCATTCCAGATTTGCAACGAATCTGTCGAGTCGTTCCTGGATATTATGTATTCCTTTCCTTTTATTTGACCAAGTAAAGCAAGGTCCTTTATATCCCAGATCAGAGAGCTCCAATTTGTTCAAAGTGTTTCTAAAAGAATCCATGTTTTTACGAGTTTTACAATCCATCACCCCTCCTTGTTTTTCATTAGGGGAGATAATCTCATTAAAATCTCCACCAATGACCCATGCCTTAACATCACTGAAAGTGTGTGTGCGTGCGAAATCAGAGATGTTGTCTGTTGTGTTGGTACAATCTAGACAACACTATGCAGTGGAAATTAAATTGCACGTAGTGAAAATGGAAGTATTCAAAATTTGCTTAGATTATAAAATAATCTACGCTGTTCACTATATAAAAATATGTGAAACGAGTACAACCTCTTTGAGGTGTATAATTACACTACGAAAGTGTATAATGATTTACTAAGTTCTATGAAACTATCTCCCTCATAGATCTATACACATAACCTAGTAAACAAGACTATGTTCTAACACACTATTATTCGGGTTTACAATAATGTGAAGAACTACAAGAAGAAACAAAGGTTTTCCTAACTAGAAGCGTATATAGCGTTCAATAGAGTAGTAGTCGATTTTAGGTTTCCTTCTTGTGTATCTTGTGTTGAGGACAGCTTCTGTATTTATAGGCTTCATCCACGAACTGCCATCAACTCCCATGATCGCCTCAACCTTGAGATCATGCGGTTGTAAACTTCTCTCCACCACTCCTAGAATTTAGGGACTTGTTATACCATGTCTAATAACTTCTCACTCCCACGCAGTGGCATGACTTGGTGTTGCCCACGTCTTCTAACTGCTCTGGGGACATCATTAGACAACAAGCGTAAGATAAGAGTTAATGAGAAAAGGAAGGGCAAATTCTGATGTTGTCATAAGTGTTGGGAACATTAAACACAACACTCGGCTGTTAGTGTTGGATCATTAAACAAAACACTTATTTCAACATCAACAATCACTATGAGTATCACAAATTTTGTTAAGCAAATCATGAGAAAAGTGGCAAAGATGAGACTGAGGATTCCCTTGGAATCCAGTAAAATGCCATTGTTTGCCACCAGCAGAAATAAAGACATCAATATGATAAGTATAAAAGGATTTCAATTGCACTTCCATTTCATCAGTAATAAACAAAATAAAGCCTCCTTGCCTTCCTATTGCGTCCACCACAAAACAGTATTTAAACTTAAAGAGGGCGTTCCAAGCCTTGACAATACATGAGGAAGTACGGGATTCTTGAACAAACAAAAGAGAGAGGTTATTTATGGCTATAACTTGCCTAAGTTTTTGAAATGCTAATGGCCCCTTCAAACCACGAGCATTCCAAGCCACGAACTTCATTCGGAGTGGCGGAGCTGGGCCTGACCCATCTCCACCTTGCTCGAGCTAGACTCCTCATCATCACTCTTGTATCTTTTTCTTCCAGTCGAGGCCCCTGCAAAAGTTTCTTCATTCCTGGATGGCCCTTGTCCTTCAGCACTCTGCAAAGCCTCAATTGGACGTCCCCTTTTTCTGGAATTCTTTGCCGCTTTCTTGAGAGACTTGTATAGGTTCTGCTCTCCATCCTCCTAAGTCATTGGAGCCTTTAAATTCCCAGTGGTATCTTTATTGCTTGCCCTCATCATCGTACCCTTACCTGCACCAATGCCTTCCCGGATCTGGAGGCTCCTGGGTTGACTGTAAAGCTTTTCCACCAAAGCAGCCTCATTGTTCTGGTTCAAGATGATGTTTTCTTGCAGATAGTACCTAGCTGTTTCATTGTCAATCAACTGCACATCCTCATCCTGTAAAACAGATTCAGCAAAATAATTTTTCCTCATTTCTGAGCTCATTCCCATTTCCCACCCATTGCACTGCTGCTAGCTCTTTCCCATAACCAAAGAGGTTTTTATGGTTTCCTTGAGAAGAAGAGTCTCCTCCACCATTCGTATTTTCAGTTTCATTGTTATTCTGGGAGGGGGTCTGGTTCTGTCTTCTCAAGAAGTCGTAAAGCTTTGGATCAAGGCCCCTCTAGCAATCAGCTCTCAGCCACATGGGAAATCTCCTATGATAAGAAGGAAACTGGCCAGCCTCTCTAAACTTGTCCGGACACTCTTTTTCCACGTGAGTAAGCATTCCAAGTAGTAACAAAATTCCCCCAACTTTTCGTACCTTAGTGGTAGGGTTATAGTTTCCCCCCTTACAATGATGTGAGTGTTTCTGTGGATAGGGCTTCCTAGGTCCAGAAGTACCCTAATCCTAAGACACCTTCCCCATGCAGCTTCGCCTTCAGGACAATCAAGTTCTATTACTCCACCAAGTTTTTCTCCCAACCTGAAAGCTATCTGTCTGGTCATAGAGTACAGTGGCAGACCATGGACTTGGATCCATAACGGGATCGTATTGATGACCAGATCTCTGGGCTGTTAATCACCTCTGAGTTTTGAGAGGATGAGCATATATAGGGCCGCTAACAATCCATGGTTGGCGATAGTACGCCTTACTCCAGTCCAGTTCATCTTCAAATTCGAACAAGAAGTATCCATCGCCCAAGTGAGCCGCACGAACATTGCCTTCAGGCCTCCAGATTTTTTTCAGAGTATTCACCAAATCTTTAAGGCTAGTAGGCCTACGAATGGTGAAGCGCCCAAGAAGAGCGAACCTAGGGAGGATGAGCTCATGATCAGCAACTTGCAGAGGAGAGTTTTCCATTTCGGAAAGGGAAACATTTCGGAGTGGGCTTCGGAGGTCGTCCGCCATTGTTGGGAAATAGAGGGCACTGAGATAGGGAGAGGAAAGGTGTTTGGATGGAGCATTGGAGTTCTGCCTCCATTCGCCTGATATAGTGCCCAACACCGCCACATTGACCAATGGACATCGTACTTGAAACCCAAGACACGAAATAATCATTATCTTCAGACCCCAAATCAGACGGAAACTGAATCGATTCATCGGGAGGCGAAAGAAATCAGCAAAATTTACAAACGTAACCCCAAAACACTCAGAAGAAATCTTGGAATCCTCAAAATTCCGACATCTTAAATATAATATGGCACGTTTTGGCCAAGGTAGGGGAGGGAATAGGGAATAATCATTGTAAAAGAAACCTGGATTGGCCAAATTGGATGTGGTTTTCAATAAACCCTAGGAATAATCCGGACAGAACTGCTTTTGGGAATCGCACCTAGTAGAAAGTGAAATCCCCCCTACACTAGGTGAAATCGCACCACAACTGTGTTGAATCGCCTTAGACAAGCGCGTACCCCCCACTCGCTAACCCCATCTTAAAACTTTTTAAAATTATTTCTAGCAAAAGTTATACTCTCTCCTTCCTTTCGAAAGTATTCACACCCAATCCTTTGTGAATGGTGGTGGGCTAGCTAAATATTTTAATATTGGCTCATTTTGTCTTTTCTTTAGTCTCTTTATTGACAAACTTTCTAAAATCCTGCTGATAAATATATTTTTCTCGTTTTAATTGCAACTAGATTTTTGCCCGTGTGATGCACGGGACTACTGTAATGTATAAAACAATAGTCTTTTTTTTTCTATCTTTTCATTGCTTTATACTGTATAAAATGATTAAAATAACAATCATATTATTATAGTTCAGAGTTTTGTACAAGCTTTTAAAAAGTCAATTACAAAAGAATTTTAAGGATCGTCGCTAAATTACATTCTTCTGAAATATTTGGTTCAAATGATTTTAAGATGTTTGTGCCACCCTCAACTACATAAGTTATATCAATTCATTAAGAAGCCTTTTCAATCATCTCCTTAGCTGTTGGTTCCAAAGATGAAGAAAACTGTAGCGAACTTCCATTAAACTACAACATCGAAAGTATCTTCTAGATTGAGCTTTAAAGAGAGTAGCTACAACAAACTCCCACCTGTTAGGCCATTAGTAAAGTAAATTATTGTATACAAATTGATTCAAGTGAATAGTATACTACAATTAGTTTCGAGACTATACCTCAATCATGTAGAGATCCTTCACTTCTGTCAGCTTCTGACCCTGCGTTCATTCAAAGAGCCATAAAATTTGTTGTTCAACAATGTCATATAATCTGAACAATATTCATTATTGTTACCAATTATATTGAGAAACTATCCCTTCATTCATTCCTCAAAATCCATATAAAGCACAAAACTGCATTTGTAGCTTTTTTTAACATTCTCGCAACTATAATCTATTTTCACAAATTCCTTCAGGTGCCTTAGCCATTCATTTCTAATAATAATGCAATAGAAATTTTTAGCATCCAAATTTTAGAAAGAAAAGAACCAGCAACCGAATTATCATAAAAAAAACAATAAAACCCTATTGTAAGAGGTTTAATCCTTGACTTCGAATTAATATTTAAACAAAGTCATTTGCCATATTTAAACTTTGCGCAAATTTATAATTATATCTGATATAAAAACTACACCTCACTTCGATCTCCACCCATAACCTCAATTTCTTGACAGAGCTCCACAAGTGGTGAGAAGGGCTTTGCATCTCGGCCTAGCATAAAACCAAAATCAACATGGAAAACTTTATTAATGAATTGAGATTATGAAAATTTAAAACATAGATAAACTGTGTGAATTGACGTTTAAAAGAAATGTTGGAAAACCCAGAAAAATTGACTTATCCATTCAATGACAGCAATTGAATATACCTTCAAATAAAGACTCAGCGATAAATGCGACAGATATTGGACGAACAATAAGGGTGGGAAGGGAGAAACGTTAACATTAGACATGAAATCCTAAAATTATGGATCCATGTATCCTAAATAAAATTTAAGCAATTTCTGCTTAAATGAATGAATCCTGCCGTAAAATATAAATTTGCAGCGATTAAGCTAGATTTTATAAGAATTATTAAATATTTATAAATAAAGATAAACAAAAAAAACCCTCAATTAAAAAAATCAATCGGCTATGAATCGATATAGGCAGACGCATACATGAAGATGAGAAAGAGAGGAGGAGACCTATTGTTTGGTGCGGGCGAGACATTTGCACTTTCGAGAGCTCGACGATCTTCGAGGGTTAGATATTCATAGTATTGTGCTAGACGGGTCTGTCCTTGCTTGTTCACCATTAATACGGTTGATTTGATTGCTCCCTTCTTCTCTTCCGATCTTATACCTTTACAGACGTTGTGAAGAGATCTGCGCATTCCTACCGTAATAAAAAAGGAAGATGAAAAGTGAAGAGTCTCTCGAGAGAAAAGTAGATGAAGAGGCGGCTTGTTATGAAATGTGTGAAAAAACACATACATATTCTCTGTTCTTGATCATCTTCTTCTACATTTATCACAGTAAAAATGAAACAAATTTCAACTGATTGCACCGCCTGGTCCACCTTTTCCTAACAGGCAACCAACCTGGTGTAATGGCAATCGAAATCCAAATTTTTTAAAATAAATTTTATAAAAACGAAGGCGTTGGAGCTGGATTTGAGTTTCTTCTCCTTGATACAACAATTTTTGGGATAAAATCGCATAGAAGCATAGACAAAGGAATTCAAAATCAGTTTTTTTAAAAGAAAAATACCGAATTTGAGGCATTGCAGCTGGATCATCTAAAGAACGCCACTCAATCGCACTGATGGAGGAAGGTATTGAGGAACGGTGGAGGCGGTGAGGTATATGAACACAATTAAGAATAATGCTTGATAATTCACACCAACCGATGACCTACAAATAATAGAGAATGATATATTGCAAATTCTCTGTTTTTCAACGTAACACTCACTGTAACCACACAAAAGAAGATCCTCATCCATAAAAATAGAAAATTGAAGGTTCATCATGAATTAAATTTAAAAAACTATGGACTTAGTTTTGATAGGTGCTCAAATATGCTATAATATTTTCACTAACACTCATTGTAACCACACAAAAGAAGATCATCATCCATAAAAATAGAAAATTGAAGGTTCATCATGAATTAAATTTAAAAAACTATGGACTTAGTTTTAATAGGTGCTCAAATATGCTATAATATTTTCACTAAACATAAACAATAATAACCAAAATAAGAAACATAATATATAATCTGAAGGATACAAAATTAAAGGAAAAACTTACTGGATGCGCAATGAATCTATCCCTCAGACTATCACTCATTTTCCTATTTGGAAACCCCAAAAATCGCGTTTCAATTTGAACCACATTTTCAGATAACATAATAAGTGTAGGTCCCAAAGTTGAGTTTAATATTGAGTAAGCTAGTGAAAATGTCTAGAGGGGGGTGAATAGACTTTTCAAAATTCTTTCAATATATCAAAGTACAATGCGGAAATCAGAATATAATAATGAGCCCAATTCTAGTTTATACTCAACTTATTTCGAGAACTCTGTTATGAACACTCTACTAGTCTTGTTCAGATATGCAATTCAATCAATTAAACAAGTAATCAATTAAACACAAATAAAACTTGTAAAGTAAATCAAACACGAGATTTATAGTGGTTCGACAATTTGTATACGTCCACTCTCACAAACCCAGTTGTGATATTCTTATAAACTCGTCCAATGGAGTAATGTGTTCTTGTAGCTTTAAGTCCCAAGAAATAAGACTTAGATCTTCTCGACAACACTACCAAGTGTTTCTTCGATCTTACTAGTGATTTACAAGTATCTAGCAACTTGAAACAGTAAAAATAAAACTTCTCTTCGTTCAGTAGTAGCCTTTTGATCTTCACTTGTCTTGTACAGCTTCACTTTCTGAACTTCAAACTCTGAGAGTAATTTGCTTCTTTGAATGCTTCAGTAACGCTTCAGTATGTAGAATTTCAGTATTGCAGTAGTCAGTAGTCCTTAATCGATGAATACCTTGAGGTATTTATAGACTTCCAATCTTCAAAGAACTTTCAGTTGTAACCAACTTTTCTTGAAAACTAACTCGTAACTGTTACTCTTTATCCATCCACGCGTTTGTTATTAATTAGTTATTTCTAACTAACTCTTCAATCCTTATCTTCACACGCGCTTCGAATAACTAACTTCTTCCTTCTTATTATGTTGACTTGTCTTGTCTTGTCTTCGCGCACCTGTCTTGTGTAGACTTCATCCTTCCTCTTCTGGTCTCGCGCAGTCTTCTTCAGTAGACTTAGATATAACACTAATCTAATCCTAACAAGACTATTACATTACATTAAGCTTTATAAAATAGCTTAGTCAACTTAAGAATCTATACAATGATTATGAACAATTACATATGAAAATCATGAGCTTCTATACAATGTTTAATAGCTCAGTAAACAACCTAAACAATTAATACAAAGTAATAACATATTATAAGTACTTGTCTTTTAAACTATTCTTTTTAACTTGCGTACTTGTCTTGTGAACTCTACTGATCTGTTCAAGACGACTTCCATAACTAGACTAGACCAGTCAACACTTAGAAAATATTCAATCTACTTTTGGCTTATCAAAACTTTCATCTTTATCTTTTCATCATTTAGGACTTGTTCTAGGATTCATATCCCAACAATAAGCCTTGTCTGCAAAAAAAAAAAAAAAAAGTGGACTGAAAAGGGGTTTTCTTAAGGGTTTATAGCATTTGATAGAGATTTATGAAGGACAGAAAATGGAGAGAGTGATGAGGTGAAAGTGAGAATGAAAACACGTTAATAAACCACAAATTAAAGCTGTTGGTGATGTATATGAATCAAAACCTAATGAACGAATAAAGAAGTTTTGATACCTTATCCTTCTTCACTAATTTCAACTAATTGCAACAACAGTGTAGACGAAGGCAGCAACAATGTACAATATAGAGAGCAGGAAAGGGAAGGGGAGAGGAAAGGTCAATAAACGTGAAAATTTAATAGGCTAATTGACATTAACGGGACTTTCAGAATAAGAAGCTGTAGAAAAACTGAACTCAATAGTATAACCCCCTGCCTCTTCGTTTATCCACATACCAAAATTATTACATAGACTAAAAATGACACATGGCGGATGAGTTAAGTCTTAAACTTGACACATGACAATAGTAGAATTGATCTAAAATTACACATGGCGGAAGGCTGAAGAGTCTCTCTTCCTTTTATATATATAGACTAGATTAGCACCAGCGTACTACGTGGAAATATTTATATTATAAATAATTAAATAATTTTATAAAGTAAATTTCAAATAAAATGTATGAAAAACAGACGAAATGAGACGTTTGATTTTTAATAAATATGAAAACAACTTTTAAAAAATTATAAAATTAAAAAAAATAAAATTTAAGTAATAATAGAATAACTATTAATAAATTGTAAGTCACCCTTCAATATCAACCACAACACCTTAAATAAATAAATATTTTGGTTAATTGTTAATTAAATCACAACATTTTCCTCATTTGCAATTTAATCTAAACTTTAAGATAATTGCAAATAAATCACAAACTTTAAATATTGTTGCAATTTAGTATTTTTGACAATTTCATTTGTGTTCGGATCTAACATAATTTAGAGTTTTTAATGACATACCAACACCTTAATAAAATAATATTATTTTTTAATCAAACCAAATATCATAAGATATGATTTAGAAACAAAGTAAGTTCTAAGAAGTCTAATTTGCAATAATATTTAAACTTGATGATTTATTTGCAATTATTTTAAGGTTTAGATTAGATTGCAAATGTTCGAAAGGTGGTGATTTAATTTGCAATTAACCCTTTTTAAAATTAACAACCTTCTTAAATTATGACACATAAGTCAAATTAACCACAAAATGACACATAAGCCAAATTAACCACAAGATGACACATCATCAATTTAAACTCTCTATCCCTTATTATACTAATAGGGAGTTGAGTTTGCTTACGTGTCGTCTTCTGGTTGATTTTACTTACGTGTCGTCTTCTGATTAATTTTGCCTACGTGTCATCTTCTGGTTGATTTTGCCTAAATTATCAATATCAATTATGTAATACCAATTTCAATGTTGCTGGTTGATTTTACATAAATAATTCAATATCAATTAAAATCATTCAAATTTGTAATGTTACTAATTTCCTAAATTATGTAATACTGATTTTTTCACAATTAATAATCCTCTTTCCATTGCTAGAATTTATTGAAATTTAATCCACCTATATACTAATAGGCATTTTAAAGATTATTTTGTATATTAATTAAAAGTTATATCAAGAAAATTTTCGTCTTCATTCCGTTTTACTTCTCAATTTTTCTGATTTTTACATTCCGCGTAATACGCGGGTACTCATCTAGTTAGTATATAAGGGGATTAGTAAATTTTGAAGTAAGTAATGCAAATAATTTGAGTATATTGAGCAATAAAATCAAATCACCTATGAAATATATCTGAAATAAAGAATCTATAGACTAAACTCCTTTGAAGAGTTAAGATTCAAGAAATCCATAAATCTTTTGCTATCTTAATGTGAATAGTCCATCAAGATAATATTATTTGAAGGGTGAGTCTCTTGTGTCCTCAAGTACACCATGTACTTGAGTAGACTTTGATTGGTCAGTTATAATATCATACACTTTTCAATTATAATATCATACATTTTTCAGTTATAATAATATACACTTTTTATTAATAGAACATACACTTTTTAGTTATAAAAACATACACTTTACATTAATAGATCATACACTTTTCATTAATATATAACTTACATTTTTCATTAATAGATCATACACTTTTCAGTTATAATATCATACACTTTTCAGTTATAATAACACACATTTTCATTAATATTTCATACATTTTTCATTTATAATAACATACACTTTTCAGTTATAATAACATATATTTCTCATTAAAAACAATATTGCACATTTCAATATAGCAACATACATTTTTCATTAAAAAACAAAGATACACTTTTCAATATACTAACATACACTTTTTCAAAAAAATTCGAAAAAAAAATTGAAATTTTTTAATTTTAAAAAAAGTCAAAGTTTGACCGTTGACCGATCAACGATCAACAATTGACCAATCAAAGTCTACTCAAGTACACCATGTACTTGAGTACACTTGAAAGTACACTTGAGACTATGGCTTATTTGAATCATCTGCTGTTGTGCACAACAAAGTCGTATTTGCGTCATTATCAATTTTTTTGCTGCAAAATTTTTTGTCCCATATACCTGCATCATCGGATCGATAAATGGACATTTAAATAAACAATATTATTTTTAAATTAACCTGTAATTTTTTTAAAATTAATACTTCCCCATTTCATAAATTTTGTTGCATTTGATCTTAAATTTTGTTTCAAAAAGTTTGTTGCTTTTCCTATTTTTACCAATGATATTCCCGAACTACAGCTATTAATATGTATTTTTTTTTTTGAAAATATATTAATGATAGAAAAGTCAAAGGAAGAGTGGAAAAAGAAGATGGAAATTAAAAAAAGGAAAATGAGACGAAAAATAGAAAAATTAATGAGGGATAAATGTGTCAAAATAATATGTTTCTTAATTTTATACAAAATGAGAAATGCAACAAATTTTATGAAAGGGAGGAAGTATTATTTTGCCAAATATAGCATCACATACCTTCCAAGCATCATGATGGTTGCCTGAGGATTAGTTCCAGAGGCGGTATAAAATGTTGAAGCATCAATCACACGTAACGAATCCACACACATCACTCTATAATTCAGATCTACGACCCGACCCACTTGACACCCTCCGTGAAAATGTCACATGGTCATCACACTATCTAAGAAAAACTGCTCCAATGAAAGAGGTCCTGTGATCACGTGCCTTATTCTAATGTTAGTAGGAATCGTCAACGTTAACTGCAATAGTGATTCGAAACTAGTGAAAGGGTATAGAAATTTAGAGAAGGCATTCGATTCGACAACTCTTTTGATGATGTTATACCTAGTCAAAGAAGTCAATCTTTGACAAGTCAATCCTAGTCACCAGCTTACGTGGCGAGGACCAGTCAACAAAGTCGTGCGACGACTAGTCAACAAGACCAAGAAAATGTAATAGAGTAGATGTATTTAATATGTTTAAGTGCTCGCTCAAAGATGTTGACGAGCACCTGTTTTAGTTAGCTGCTCGCCCAAGTGTGTGGGCGAGCATATGTCTATCTTAGCTAGAATAGTCTAAGTATTGAAGCCTTGGGAGACAGCATGGAGCGTGGCGACCACACTCCTCGACATGGTCCTCCGGCGACCACCGTAGCTCAGCTCCTCGGCATTTCAGCGAGGACGAGCACCAGAGGCGGTTTAGCATTAAATGCGCCATCAAATCACCTTTTCGGGCAGAAGTCGGGTCCAATAAGGGCGTGCCACGTGTAAAGGGCGGGCAGCCCCTAGAAACCACTATATAATGCCTAAAAGAGGCTCATTTGTACACAGGTTACACAATTCCCACAAATCACCCTACCCCAAAGCAATAAACACTCCCAAAGCTCTCAAGCTTTTAGCTTCTCCAAGAAGCTATATCTTTGTGTTCTTCATTGTTCTTGTTTGTTCTTCATAAGATCATCAAGATCATCACATAAATACTCCCTAAACACGTAATAAACCCCCGATCATTATACATGTTTGTCTCGTGCTAACAAATAGTCCACATCCGAATCAACCATCAAAAGCACGTACAACATTTGGCGCTAGAAGGAGGGGTCCTTTCACGTGTTCATCACTCTTAGTTTCGACCGATCATCGAGCGATCGGTTTGCAAACTCCGTTTTCAGGTTTTTAATCGGTAGTTCCACCTTTTAAAGCTTTGTTTACGTATTTCCGTGTTCTTCGTGTTCTTGAATATTTGCGATATTCGAGACATATTTTGGAGTTTGATCTCCGTGTAATTCGTTTTTAAGCTTTAAGTTGTTGTTACTTACTTCTAAGTAGTTGTAATAGCACGTTCTTCTGCGTAAGAACTCTAATCTTTCGTTTTTAAGCGTCGAAAGCTTAAGAACAGTCATATCTTTGTAATAATCCCCAGAGACACTCTTTAAACGATGTCTCACCATACTCCACATGACGGAATCTTACCGTCCGGAGGGAACGAACCCCTTCCGACGCCGGTAAATCCGTTTGCAAACTTGAACGTAGGGGACATTTTGAAAGATCCCCAACACTTGAAAGACTTTTCTGACTTCCTCATGGAGAAGAGGAGGCAGAATGAGAAGGAAGAGCTTGAGAAGGCCAAGGATCAGGCCTTCGACAGAGCTCGCAAAGCCAAGGGGAATGAGGAGGACGACCGCTCCTATCACTCACACCCCGTTCGCCAAGACAAAGGCAAAAGCAAAGTTGCCGAGCACTCCCACAATAGCCACACGGGAGACTCGCGACACAAAAATTCGGTTTTCAACCGGATGGATGACAAAGATAGAAGGGCTCCTCGCCGAGTGCCCTTCAATGTGGATGGCCGACCAGGCAGAGCCGACCACCACCGAGATCACGCTGATAAGAGAGATCAGTGTGACAGAGTCTCAGCTCTTGATCGAGTGGGACCGGGGAAGGGTTCGCGAGCTCCGGCGAAGAGTTATCGCAACCATCATTCTGACAGGCACTCTCCCAGGCGATCACGTCATGATGATCGCCCAGCCGCATCCCAAGGGAGTCGACGCGATGAGGACGTCGTCCCCAAGCCACAGACCGCCGAGGAGGGGCAAATCGCCCAGTTCCTCGCAACTCAAAAATTGATGAAGCAGGAGATGGACGCTCTGCGAGCAGAGGTGGTCGCCTCGAAGCAAGGGACCACACCACCAATCACTCTGCCCGCACCTCCACTAAGTGTTGCAATTCTTACCGCCCCCATTCAAAGAAAGATTCAAATGCCCTCCATGGCGGCATACGATGGTGCATCCGACCCCAGAGTACACTTGTCCAAGTACTCCAACTACATGGCCTCAATCGGGGCAACGGACGCCACCCAATGCAGAAACTTCTCCCTAACTTTGGGAGACCGGGCTCATCGATGGTACACATCTTTGAGTCCCGGATCGGTCACCTCATTCCTTGAGCTGGGACAACTCTTTCTGACCTACTACGGGTCTATTGCTGCTCGCCCAGCCTCAAAGCAACGTTTGGCAAACGTTCGCCAATCTATAAATGAGTCAGGCAAGGACTTCATCGAGCGCTTCGATAGGCTGGTGATCGATGGGGAGGCCGTGAACGATGAGACGAAGCTGATTTCAGCCGTTTCCGGTCTAAGGATAGGTACCAAGCTTTGGGAATCTATCCATCTTACTTTTCCCAGTTCTTATGCGGACTTCCGCACGAGGGCTGGGAACTTCGTCCAAATGGAGGAAATCATGGACGCCGCCAAGGCTAACGAGCAGCCTGAGGCGTCCAAGAGGGTCTGGCCCAAAAAGAATGCAAACACTGGGGAGTCGTCCCAGCCCAAGAAGGCGACCACTCAAGTTGGCAGTGCTCGCCCAGCGAACTTCAGGCCTTTCGAGGAGTCTCTTGATCCCAGAGGCATTTTTAATGCAGTCAGGGGAAAGAATCTGCTCCCCCAGGCAAAACCAATGCATACAAGCGACGAAAACCTAGATGGTAGCAAATTCTGCGACTACCACAACTCCATCGGCCACCACACCAATGGGTGCCGAGACTTGGTGAGAAACCTTTTCAAGCTGTACAATGAGGGCAAGCTCGCCCAGTTCATCAAGCCTCTAGGAAATGGCGACAACAGGGGGAAGAAACGTCGCGACGACAGCGGCGACCTGCGCCAACAACTGAATCGTCCCAAGCTGACTCCTCCCATGCCACAGAATCCTGGCAACGACATTGATAACGTGGGAGCCTGTCTGGTTATAGAAGGCCCATTGGGAGGAACCCAATCTGGGAAGGAGCTATCTGTTCGCCGGGCTCAGAGCGAGCAGCGAGCACTGAACAATGTCCATCAGGTGTGCGTCGCTCCGACTGCCGAGAAGCCTCTATCTCACCAAATCCTTTTCTCGGACGACGACCTGAACGGCGTGGTGCACCCAAACAATGACGCTTTGGTCATCACGGGGAAGATTATGGGAACCAACGTCCATCGCCTGATGGTCGACACCGGGGCATACACCAACATCCTTTTCAAGCATACTTTGGATGCTCTCGGTGGATATCCGGAATACGTTGAGCCTTGCGATGATATAATCGTAGGTTTTGGGGATACGCACAACCATCCCATTGGGAAAATCAGACTATCCCTGGAGCTGGTATCATCAAAAGAGCCAGCAATACATCACACTCGGCAGCTCGACTTTATGATCGTAGACATGCCATCATCCTACAATGCTTTCCTCGGCCGTCCTTTCTTCAACGAGTTCAAGGCGGCCGTTTCTACCTTTTATTACTGTGTAAAGTTTCCGACCCCGGCGGGAGTTATAATCGTCAAGGGCGAATCAGACGCGGGCGAGGGAGTGTCTCGTCCGTTTTGCAAAGCGTCATTCTAAGGAAAGTACTATGATTGGCCAGTATATTGAGTGTCAAACACAAAATCAACAAATGAATTACTTGGAGGGTCTTCCTAGCAAGTACAAAAAGATTGAAGTTGGGGAGTGTAGTCGTAGTTCCGACGACCACCAAGTGGAGGCGAACGAGCACGCCTCCATGGAAGTGGACGACCACACCCCAATGGAGATCGACGAGCAGACAGTCCCCGACGACCAGTTTCCAGAAAACTTTCCAGATCTGGAGCCTAGGTTAGGCTTTGAGCCAGAGTTCGGAATCGAGGATCCTCGTTGGAAGGAGCCTAAAGAACGGGCAACTTCAGCGGAGGACCTTGAAACCATCCATTTAAACGAAGCTCGTCCAGAACTCGAGGTATTCATTGGTTCGAATTTACCACAACATTTGCGGTCAGACATGGTCGCATTTTTGAAAGAAAACATCGGTGCATTCGCCTGGTCGCACGAGGATATGGTGGGCATTCCCACGAATCATGCCTGCCACAGATTGAATATTGATCCAGCGAGGAGACCTATCACCCAAAAACGAAGGAAATTTGGGCCTGATAAATATGCGGCTTTGGCGGTCGAAGTCAAGAAATTGATCGACAATAAATTAATCGAGAAAACTGGAACTGATCCCGAGTGGTTGGCCAATCCAGTGCTCGTCAAAAAGACGACCGGGTCATGGAGATTGTGTATAGACTTCACAGATCTAAACGATGCCTGTCTGAAAGATCACTTTCCGATGCCCCACATTGATCACCTAGTAGACAATACAGCGGGGCACGAGATGTTAACTTTCATGGATACCTTCGCAGGGTACCATCAGATTGCAATGCATCCCGACGACCAGCGACATACAACCTTCATGACTGCGCTCGATATGTATAGCTGGAAGAGAATGCCTTTCGGTTTAAAAAACGCGGGGGCAACATACCAAAGACTGGTAAATAAGATGTTTGAGAAACACATCGGCGAGATGGTGGAGGTCTATATCGACGACATCGTTGTCAAAAGCTTGCGGAAAGAGGATCACCTACACCACCTCGCCATGACATTCGATATACTGAAAGAATACAACATGAAGTTAAATCCGAAAAAATGCAGTTTTGGTGTTATCTCAGGAAAATTTCTGGGGCACTTGGTTAGCCAGCGGGGCATCGAGGCGAATCCGAGTAAAAATTCAAGCAGTCATTAACATGCACAGCCCAAGAAACGTGAAGGAAGTACAGAGGTTAACAGGATGCCTTGCATCGCTGAACAGATTTATTGCACGAACGGGCGATCGTTGCAAACCTTTTTTCGATGCTCTGAAAAAAGGGAAGTTCGAATGGACCGATGAGTGTGAGAAAGCTTTCGAGAAGTTAAAAGAATATCTATCGGATCCGAAGATCCTATCTAAGCCAGTCCCCGGCGAAATTTTATATCTATACTTGGCGGCCACTGACTGTGCGATCAGTTCAGTGCTCGTCCGAGCTGAGGGGAGCACACATCTGCCTATCTACTACGTAAGTCAAACATTGAGAGATGCGGAGTTGAGATACACTCCAATGGAAAAATTGGCATACGCACTGGTCATGAGTGTCAGAAAATTAAGGCAGTACCTGTTCGACCACGAGGTGGTCGTCCTTACAACCTTTCCACTCCGACGAGCACTGCATCGTCCGGATACCACTGGAAGACTTTTGAAATGGTCGGTGGAAATAAGGCAATTTGGGCTCACCTATGCACCTAGAATGGCAATCAAGGGACAAGTGCTGGCAGAATTCATAGTAGAGCTCACTTTCCCGGAAAAAGTGGACGAGGGAATCGAACTTCCTTGGACACTGTTCGTCGACGAGCACCAAAGCAGGGGCAGGAATCGTCCTCACCAGCCCAACCCGACAGACGTTTGCTTCGGCGATTGAGTTCGAGTATCGGGCGACCAACAACGAAGCAGAGTACGAGGCTCTGGTTGCAGGAATCAAGATGGCTATGGCCGTGGGCGCCAGAAAACTGAAAATTTTTTCTGACTCTCAGCTGGTTGTATGTCAAATAACGGGCGACTACGAGGCTCGCGGCGATCAAATGATAAAGTATCAAGAGCTAGTGAAAGGATTACTCGAGCAATTTGATCAATTCCACATCGAGCAAATCCCTAGGTAGGACAATACGCAAGCAGATGCGTTAGCTCGACTGGCCACTTCAGAGGGGGAGGCAATATTTTCAGAAGCGACCATCACTAAAATTTCTTCCCCATCGGTGAACAGAGGTCAGATTTTGCAGGTTGAAGCGACCAGCGACGAGGACTGGAGATCGCCGATCATCAAGTACATCAAGACCGGCGAGCTCCCGGGGGACAAAGTGAAAGCAACCAGATTGCAGCTCAGGTCCGCAAGGTACACTGTTATTGGCGACCAGCTGTACAAACGGGGTTTTTCAATGCCTTTATTGAAATGCCTCGGGGAAGACGAAGCGAAGATCGTCATGTACGAAATCCACGATGGATCATGTGGAAATCATACAGGGGGGCAAGCGCTCGCGTTAAAAATCATGAGGCAAGGCTATTTTTGGCCAACACTGAAGAAGGATGCAATTCATTACGCCCAGGCGTGCAAGAGATGTCAAGCTTTTGCACCCGCTATTCACTCACCTCCAGACGAGCTCATCTTCGTCTACAGTTCTTGGCCCTTCGCAAAGTGGGGCATCGACATCATTGGACCTTTCCCGCCTGGCGTCGGGGGGGTAACTTTCGTAGTCGTAGCAGTCGATTACTTCACCAAGTGGACCGAAGCGAAGGCATTGAAGACCATCACAACGGCCCAGATGACAAGTTTCATATGGAAAAACATAATTTGCAGGTTCGGCCTACCACGAGCGATAGTGACGGACAACGGACGTCAATTCACAAGTCAAGACATGCTGGATTTCTGCTCAGAGTGGAACATCAAGAAAATTTTTTCAACACCCTATCATCCACAATCGAATGGTCAAGTAGAGGCAATCAACAAAATCATCAAGCACACCTTGAAAGCTAAGCTAGATGGATTGAAGGGCAAATGGGCGGACGAGCTGCACATGGTTCTGTGGGCATATCGGACGACCACGAGGAATTCTACTAGTGAAACTCCGTTCGCGCTCGCGTTCGGAACCGAAGCTGTCATACCAGCAGAGGGGCAAGTCCCCACTTTTCGAGTGGCAAATTATGACGAGCAGTTGAATAACGATGCACAGCTCTCCGACTTGGACTTCCTAGAAGAGCGAAGGCTAACAGCGGACGAGAAGAACGTGGTCTACAAGCAAAGGTCAGAACGCTACTACAAGGCGAGCACGTACTTTGGTGTTGTGACGGAGCAGTCCATCGGCATACTTGGCCCGACTTGGGAGGGTCCGTACCGAATAACGCGCACACTCCTGAACGGATCGTACGAGCTAAAAGATCTGGAGGGCAAGCCGAGCAAGTACCCATGGAACGCGGTCAAGCTGAAGAAGTATTACCAATAAGTTTTTAATTTTTTCATATTTGTATAGTTTGTATCTAGCCATCATTTCAATACAAGTACAAGTTTTAAATTTCCATCAAGTGTTAGATAAGTTTGAATTTTTAGACAAGGCTCTGCGTAGCCTTCTAGGAAACAAAAGACGAGCACTCTTTCTTAACGATGCTCGCAAGGTAGTGGCGACGACGACCACTACCTATCAAACAAAAAAGAGTTCAAACCGACGAATGGTTAACTCTAAAAGACGAGCACTCTTTCTTAACGATGCTCGCAAAACAAAGACGAGCACTCTTTCTTAACGATGCTCGCAAGGTAGTGGCGACGACGATCACTACCTACCAAACAAAAAAGAGTTCAACCGACGAATGGTTAACTCTGAAAGACGAGCACTCTTTCTTAAAGATGCTCGAAAAGACAAAGACGAGCACTCTTTCTTAAAAATGCTCGCAAGGCAAAGACGAGCACTCTCCCGCAAAGATGCTCGCAATAAAAGGAGTTTCAAAAAGACAAGTACTTATTAAAAAATGCTTGCAGAAATTAATCATAACATAAATTGAAAAGCAAACACATCATAAGCAAAAAGTTCCATTCATTGAAAAGCCTTGAAGGCTGAAATTACAAAAGAGGCCCTAAGTGGCCGAACAGTCCTAAGAAAAATAGAAATAAAATACAAGTAAACTAAGTTACCGGAGCGTTCTCCTCGGCAGGAGCATCCTGCTCGCCAGCAACTTCCTCCTCGTTCACAACCTCCTCGGCAGGAGCTTCCTGTTCGCCTTGATGAGGTGGGGAGCCTTGTGGAGGGTTCGAGAAGAGTACCGGAACACCCAAAAGACGAGGGAACAGGAGTCCCAATTCCATCAAAGGAAGCAGAGGGAGTTCTGTTTCCGGCTGAGGATTCTCCTTCATAAGGAGGTCGTCCAAAAATCCGCTGAGCGGAGTCACATCCACTTCCGGATGAACTTCCAATAATCGATGAATGAGCCCGTGGGCAGTAAGCGCCACCGATAACATGGCCACGCCCCCAGCGAGCTCATTGGTCTCATCTCGCTCATTGGTCAGGTCGACCAGCTCTTGCCGAAGAGTAGCCAGCTCTTCCTCATCAGTTTCAGATTTATGCTGAAGAGTGTTGACCTCGACGCATTTCATTTTCAGCTCGTCCTCGGCAGCCTGGAGGCGAGCACGGAGACGTTCGATCTCTTGAAGATCTTCTTGATCCTTCTTTCGAACAATCTCAAGTTGGGCCTCAGAATCGGCCAACTTTGCCTCGAGGTCGACCACCTTCCTCTCAACAATGGCTTTAGCCTTAGCCATTTGGGTGAGTCTCGCGCTCCTCTCCTCGCTGACCTTGCGGCTCTCGGCGATCTGGACCGCAAGCCTCTCGAGGGTGTATGTGGCACGGGTCATATCGATGGCGGCCAGGCGCGCGTTCTCCAGAGAGCTCTGGTTGTTCACCTCGTCGAGCAGCGTGGTCGTCAGCGACCGGGGTACATTCCTCATGACCCTTGCGACGACCGGGTCCAGAGATTCTTGAGGGGCCGCATCCCGCGATCGAAAGAAGCCGAGGAGGTTGTCGTTGTAAGGCTCAACGATCGAGTTCTCGACAACCCTAAAGAAAAAAGAGAAGAGTTAGAAAAAAGTACTTGAAAATATTCTAAAGCTTTATTGATAATAAGCTTACCTGGCAACCCTTGCGGCATCCCAGCCGAGAAGTGTGTTGTCTCCCTGAGCCCTCTCCCCGGCCGACGAGCTCGCTGCGGTCTCTCGCGACCGAGTGCTTCGGGGAGGGGGGGATACGACCTGAGTGGGGGGAGGCGAACTACCCCTCGGCGGAGGAGATCTCCTCGGCGAGACCCTCTGCTCGACAGCAGGTGGACGAGAAGAACCCCCTCGAGTTGTTCTAGCAACTCTCTTAGGTGGAGCCCCCGAGGTCTCCGCCCCTTTCCTTTTCTTGCCGGTACCGTCAACTACCTTGCGCTCGCGCAGCATCCTCGCTTGTTGCATCATCCTGCTAGATTTTATGCGATCAACTTCGACGGATGGAGGAAGGTAAGTGACAACTCTCTCTAGAACCACTACTAAGAAAGAAAGACGAGAAGTTAATATTTATGAGGAGTAATGTCACAAAAACTTAGCAAATTCACAAAAAATTTAGAAATATGTTGATACCTGGAGGGAACTCTCGAGTGAAGTGGTGAGGAGGTACTCTGAGACCTGCTCGCTCACGCATACACTCCCTGTTCAAGAAGCGACAGGACCTCTCCAGGTAGCGACGATTGAGAACGCAGCAAATGTGGTATTGGAAGAGGGGTGTAAGACGGTGTTCGGCAGTTTTCTTGCGAGCCGTTTCACCTACAAAAACGAGGAGTTAGTCAGTATAGAAAGAGCGAGCAGAAATAAAAATAACTTACCACGAATTCTTTGATATTCAGTGTCAAGGGGAATGCGATCAGAGGAGCCATCCGGCCTCACTGGACTTTTCCAGTCCCCGGCTACCCACCACCAGTTGGTTTTCCAATCCCTAATCTTGTTGGGAACCCCCTCAACCAATTTGAAATTATCTCGGCCCCTCACGTAGTAGTATCCATGGCCCACTTTCTCTCCGGCCTCGGCCGCCTGAAGAAGATAGTTAATCTCCTTAGGACTGAGCCATGTGTTGCGACATCCGTTCTCGACCGCCACCAGGCCGAACAGTGTAAGAATGCCGATCAGGTTCGACCAACCGTTCGGCAAAATTTGAGAAGGGGCCACCTTCAAGAAATGTAGAAAGTTTGAGATACTGGGGTGCAGGGGGAACCTCAGCCCTGCCTCCATCATACCAATGTTGACGGCGACCATCCCCTCTGGCGGCTGGTCGGCCCTCTCATCCGGGCGAGGAATAAAAAAGCAAACATCGGCCGACAGCTGATACTTTTTTCGAGAGTTCTCTAGCTGGGCCAAGGAGACATTGCTCGCATATTTGCTCGCCTCGTATATCGTTTGGGAAGCTGCTCGATGCGGGCGAGGAGCCTCTCGAGGAGGGTATTCGCAGAAATATTTATAATAGGCCTCCCTCGAGACCTCGTCGCCATCCAAATTCTCCCTACCACTCAAAATGTCCTTTATGCTCTCTGCATACTGAACAACTTCCTCGAAGTCCTCGCGGAGACTCCTCGTCAAGGTCTCCTCGACTTGGGCAGTTTCTATCTGTTCGCCCACCCCTCGATTCAAATCCGGATCACGCAGATCTGAGTCCGTCTCCTCGTCATCCCCCTCCTCGGCATCGTTGCCGGCATCATCCCTGTCAGATTCATCGAGCTCGTCGACGTCGACGACCACTGCCTTTCCTAGGTTTCGGACTCCAACGTTTATCGGTTCAGGGGAGTGGATCCTAGAGTCCGAGGAGGATGCCCTCTCCATCAAAGCCAAGGCCAAACGGTCTCCGCCGCCGGAATTTTCAGAACCACCCACCAACGGCGGCGGACCACCGTCGGAACCACCACCGGAGCCACCACCGACCTCCATTTTTTCTATAGAAATGGGGGAGAAAGAAGTTTTAAAGAAGAAAATGTGAGTTGTTTACCTTTGTATCGATCGAAAACCACCCAAACACGCCGGAAAAGCTTGAAGAAGAAAGCTTGAAGAAGATTCAAAGTAGAAAGCTCGAGAGGATTCAAAGTTTTGCAGAAGCGAAAGTGTTTTTATGAAAATGAAGGGCCTATTTATAGGCAAATTTGTGCAGGGACCTATGTGCAAAAAACGGGGTCAAAAAAGCAATTTTCCCAAAAATTTGGGTTCATTTCTGAATTTGAGTTCGGCGAGTGGACCCCACGCGCGACCTTTGAGGTCGGCACGCGCCCCACGCGCCAAATTCAAATTCCTTGCGCCGCCCACGCGCCTGACACATGTCAGATCCGTCATTATGAAAAGTTGCTTCGATAATCGTGCTCGGCGCTGGAGACGAGGCGACCGCCTCCATCACACGTCATCAAAATCTCAAATTTGATTGTGTTGTCGAGAACAATTTTTACCATCCAAGGAGACGACCATACTGCTCGCCTTACCATTCTACGAATACGAAGAAAGGCGACCAGGGGGCAAATGTTATACCTAGTCAAAGAAGTCAATCTTTGACAAGTCAATCCTAGTCACCAGCTTACGTGGCGAGGACCAGTCAACAAAGTCGTGCGACGACTAGTCAACAAGACCAAGAAAATGTAATAGAGTAGATGTATTTAATATGTTTAAGTGCTCGCTCAAAGATGTTGACGAGCACCTGTTTTAGTTAGCTGCTCGCCCAAGTGTGTGGGCGAGCACATGTCTATCTTAGCTAGAATAGTCTAAGTATTGAAGCCTTGGGAGACAGCATGGAGCGTGGCGACCACACTCCTCGATATGGTCCTCCGGCGACCACCGTAGCTCAGCTCCTCGGCATTTCGGCGAGGACGAGCACCAGAGGCGGTTTAGCATTAAATGCGCCATCAAATCACCTTTTCGGGAAGAAGTCGGGTCCAATAAGGGTGTGCCACGTGTAAAGGGCGGGCAGCCCCTAGAAACCACTATATAATGCCTAAAAGAGGCTCATTTGTACACAGGTTACACAATTCCCACAAATCACCCTACCCCAAAGCAATAAACACTCCCAAAGCTCTCAAGCTTTTAGCTTCTCCAAGAAGCTATATCTTTGTGTTCTTCATTGTTCTTGTTTGTTCTTCATAAGATCATCAAGATCATCACATAAATACTCCCTAAACACGTAATAAACCCCCGATCATTATACATGTTTGTTTCGTGCTAACAAATAGTCCACATCCGAATCAACCATCAAAAGCACGTATAACAGATGATCTCCATGTTTTGCACGCACTTCTGAAGGTCCCTTGGGTCTTTGAAGTAGTTGAACGTCACTTTCGGATTCTGATCCGGGTCTTTGCTTTGGAGCTCCAAATACCCAGTGGAGAAGGGTCGGGCCAACTTTTCCCCGATGAATCCAAATTGTGTGACATTAGCAATGGGAATAATACTTAAAATTGATGACGACAGTAATCCACTACGTGCTTCAATGTAGCCACATATGTCATCGTTGAGAATTCCCACGGCCTCAGGTAGGGAGCTTTCCACGGGCAAAGGAGAAGGTATTATAACTATATTGAGTGGGTTGTCGGATAGGTCCTGGCCCACCATTGGCTGCTCCAATACAATGTCTATTCCGTGGGCCCGGAGATGTTGGCCCGGCCCAATACCACTCAACATCAACAACTGTGGGCTCCCCAATGTACCGGCTGAAAGAATGATCTCACTTGTTGCATTATTGTTCAAGAGTGTTGTATGGCTACTGCCTTTTGAGTCTCTGAACACAACGCCGTAAGCCTTGGGTTTTGACCCTGACAAAGCATGCCAAAAAATATAATTTTGGAAATAAAAATTTTGTGTTTAAAAAATATGGGGCAATTATTTTTTAAGGATGGTAACTTAGGAAGGTTTACAAAAGAGGATCAGAAGAAAGTTACGTGAGGCCCATTTTTACTGGCCAAACTTTGGGTGATAGCAAAAAGAGGACCACAACTTTATGCACTAGCAAAAAGAGGACCGTAACAATTTTAGGCCTAATTTCATGTCCTATATTATTTTACAGATTTTCTCCATAAAATTTTGAATCGAATAGAATCAATTTCGAATTAAATACTGAAAAAAGTTATTTAGAATATGTTCGGCTAAAATAGAGTTTGTCCCATGTATAACTATTACCTACTTCAAAATATAAGATTGAACAAATTAAATAATTTATCTAGCTAACCTGGTAAAGTCTTAAACAAAATTTGGTGCACGGTAGCATGTAAATAAACAGTAATCATGGTTGGATCCGCATACTCCAATAGATCAGCTGCAGTATGCCTTGTTCCGTTGTCATCAAAAATATTACCCCCAATCTTGGTCCCTTGCAAATGCTCATACGTGAATCCATTGTCCGGCAACACCCCGGCTTCTAGCAATCCATCCCTCACGGCCGCCTGCCAACTCTCCACCAGCGGTCGAAACACCAACTTCCTCTCCACCCACTCATATGATTCGTTCACCAACTGTTGGTCCAACCCAACATCTTGCAAGAACTTACTGTCGGCCCTCGAATAGAACCCTGCATTGATGGCGGTGCCTCCACCCAAAATGCGGGCACGATGGTTGAAAACGCCGTCCGTTGAGATAAATTGTTGCGCAGGTGAGCTCGGGGTAGGATCCAACAATGTCGGAAGAAAAGTCTTTTTGTTGGTTACTTTGGGGTGGTTGTACGGAAGGCTGCCCCTCTTTCCCTCTCTAAAACTAGTACTTTTGCGGAGGCGGAGAGCGTTGCTGCTAGTGCGCAGCCTGCCGCTCCGCCTCCAATGACTATATAGTCATAGTATTCTGCTCCCGTTGCTGATGTGGCATCTTTTGCAAAGGAAGGATACGGTGCTGATAATAAATATAGAGCATTATTAATTGATTATTTCTTAAAAAAAAAAAACATAATAGTATAAGATTTCTGCATTACGTACCTTTCTCGGCAAAAGAAAAAATGAAGAAGAAAACCCCAAGATTAGCTACAATAATTGGCACTCCCGTTACAGAAGGCATTCTTATGCTAATCAAACTCCTTTGTAGATGACTAAACATGTCCTTTTATAAGAAAAGAAAAACCAGCTGGCTAATTAGGGGTGTAAACGAGCCGAGTAGTGCTGAGCTCGAAACTCGACTCGATTCTCGAAACTCGACTCGACTCGGTCGAGCCTAAAATTTTAAAGATCGAGCTCGACTCGATAAGAAACTCGAGCTCGGCTCGATTACCTATATAATTTTTAAAATTAATTGTAAAATATATTTTTTCTAAAATAAACTCGAGCTCGACTCGGCTCGACTCGATTACTTGAATATAAATATAATTATATATTAATGGCAAAATAGTAAATATTGTTGAAGCTCGATTAGGCTCACGAGCCTTTCGAGCCGAGTATTTATGAGCTCGAACTCGAACTCGGTACCTACTCGAGTAGCTCGAAACTCGACTCGATTAACTTCGAGTCGATTTCAATCTTTTTTCGAATCGAGCACGAGTAGGCTCGACTCACCTACCCCTGTGGCTAATGATAATTAATTAGGTATGCTATTATCGAGATGTTAAATTTTTTTAATTAATTAGTTTGGATTCCGCATACATTGCTGTCCCATGATCTTGTAAATCATGATTCCTCATACATTGCAAAGTCAACGGATCTGATGGATCCATTTCCTTGATTAAATATGAGATTATTTAATACCGGACGCCCATTAACTTTTTGACTTGCAACCCACTCTCAATTCCTATATGAATGGTCCCTTTTACCCCTCATCTTACTCAATTGAAATTCTCAATTTCTATATGAATGGACCCTTTTACCCCTCATCTTACACAATTGAAAAAATCCTTTCTCATTTCATTTAAAATCTATCTCACTTCCAAAACCCACAGACACAGTCCTCGTCTTCCTTCCCACAAATTGTAGTGGTCGTTCAACACCCCTCTACATTTCCAACGACGACGGCGACCCGGGTGGTGGGTTCCCGGCCTCCATCTTCCTCGGCTCGCTCCCGGATTCGTCTTCTAACAACGGAGGTGGCGCGGGCGCTGCTCAGCGATCTCCACCCCCACCCCCACCCAGAGTTTCTCTCCTTCGTCGGACGTTTTCGCAGCTTGTCGAAAATGGCAGCCGTTTGGGTATTTAGAGACGGCGAAGAAGGCAGTAAAAATTTTCCCATGTGAGCTCAATTCAAGAGAAAGATTCCCCAATGCCATGATTGGATTATCTAAATATATATTTTGGGGGAAAGGGGTTTGAAATTTTCTTGAATCTATGACAGACACAACTCTCTTGAATCTATGAACAGCATCCCTCTGCTAAATTTCTATAACGATTTTGAATTTTCGATTCAGATAACAGATTAATCACTCCATAACAACTTTCAATCTCTTCCATCCTTAACAGACAATAATAATTACCCAAAAGGAAACAAAACCCTAATTCCCAAAATTACAGCTCATCTCCAAACTAATGATTCAACAGATCTTCAACAAACCATAATAAGCGGCAAAAACTGAAAATAAGAAACCCCATATGGCCATATATATATACGTTTTACCTAAAAACAAAATTGATTAATCTGTGGTAGCAATCACAAGATTCGAAGCAAGAATTCAACAATTAAAAAGAAGAAAAGAGTTATATAAACAACAATTTAAGGGAGAAAGAGAAAGAAATGGGCTTTCATTTCCCCGACTGCAGCAATCTTTAGAGAGAATTTTATTTTATTTTGTAATTTGGTACTACCTTCTATAAACTCTAAATTAAATTTGACTAAAGTATTAAATGTTAAATTAAATTTGAGTTACTACTTAAATTGAAATTCATTTTTCCTTTAATTTAATTTTTTTTTTCAATTCTTCTCTACTTAAATCATTTTTCTTTCGGTAGAAAAATTTAAAAAAAAAAAAAAACTCTTTGTTCAGATATTCACCTTATGTGTTCAAATATTTGACTTAGGTTTAATGTTTATGTTTAGTACTCCCTCCATCCCAGGATTGTTTGCACCATTTTATGGGCACGCAAACTAAGGAAAATGTGTAATGAGTGGAGTGTTGAGGGGTAATTTTGTAACTTTTATGAATAAAGTAAAGTGAATGATTGGATTGAGGGTAAAAGTAATGACATTTTGTGTAAATATGTGGATATAGTGAGGGTGGGGTTTATGAAAAAGTTTCATTTTTGGGTAGTGCAAACAATTGTGGAACGGACGAATAAGGAAAGAGTGCAAACAATTGTGGGACAGAGGGAGTACCTTATATACAATTTAAGTTTAACAACTTATGTAATATTTCAATTCCAATTTAAGTTTTAATAACTCATGGACATTCAGTTTATATATGAAAATTTAATGAATGAATCAATTTCAAATTTTCATTTAAGTTTAGTATCTTATATTCTAAATTTAATTTAAGGTTAAGGGTTTATAGTTAAGTTCAAGTTTATATGTTCATTTTATAAATGAATAATTTCATTTTATATATTCATTTTATATATATAAGTTTAATAAATGACTAATTTCATTTCATTTCATTTTGTAATATAAGAATGTTCAAATATTCGCCCTATTTAATATTCAAACTCAATTTTAATTTCAATTTTAGTAATTTATGTAATATTCAATTTTCAATTTAAATTTTAGTAACTTATGTAATATTCAATTTTCAATTTAAATTTTAGTAACTTATCTAATATTCAAATTTAATTTAAGTTATAGTAATTTATGTAACATTAAACTCAATTTAGTTTAAGGTTTATAACTAGTACCTTATACACATTTTAAGTTTAGTAACTTATGTAATATTCAAATTTAATTTACATTCATTTTATATATTTAAATTTAATAAATGAATAATTTCATTTCATTTTAGTACCTTATGTAATGTAATAATTTTCGATTTTGGATTTAGGGTTTAGTACCTTAGGTTATGGTTCGATACCTTATTGACATTCAATTTATATATGTAAATTTAATGAATGAATCAACCTCTTTTGTTGATAGCTTTGAATATTTATTCAACAATTAGCTTTAACCCAATGCACCTAAATATATTAGGAAAACAAATCAAATATAACCATCTAAACTTAAGACTCCTCAACAAGTATGATCACCCAACAATAAAAGTTGAACATTGGGTGTTTTTAAACAATAAAATTAAAGTTGAACATCAAGTATTGCAAACTTGAACACCGAATGTTTTTAAACCGTAACAGTTAAATTTAAGTTTTAGTAACTTATGTAATATTCAAACTCAATTGATGTTTAAGGTTTATGATTAGTACCATATATACCATTTAAGTTTAGTAACTTATCTAATATTCAAATTTAATTTTAGTTTAAGTTTTAGTAACTTATGTAATATTCAACCTCTAGGTTTATGTTTAATTTCAATTTATATATTTAAAGTTAATGAATGATGATTCAATTTCATTTTAAGTTTTGTATCTTATGTAAAATTAATATTCAAACCACCTGTAATATATCTATCTATTTATTATATTATATTTTTTAATATTTATATTTAAAACTTATGAGTAACTTTCATGAAATGAGGAAGTATTATTATAAGTGTGGATTAATTTTGGGAAAGCTTATTTAGAAATTAAAAGGGATTGTTCATTGTTGTAATTGAAGGATTATTCAAACTCAATTTATATTCAATTTAAGTTTAGTAACTTATGTAATATTCTAATTTAATTTTCGAATTGAACACTGAGACAATTAGTGTAACGAAAGAGAGTATTTCTTTTGTAATTAATTATGCACGGATTGATTGACCAATTTCTTTCTAATATTCAAATTTAATATAATTTCAATTTAAATTTAGTACCTTATGTAATATTTAAATTTTAGATTTAAGGTTTAAAGTTTTGTACCTTGTCTACATTCAATTTATATATGTAAATTTAATGAATGAATCAATTTAAAATTTTGTATTTTATGTAATATTAATATTCAATTTCACATCTATTTATTATATTATATTTTTTAAGTGTGGATTAATTTTGGAAGAAGGCATTTAGAAAGGGGATTGTTGGATTAATTCTAAATGTTAATTGACTTCCACGTGGCCACCCATCTGGACGACATTTAATTTCAGAAATACTAGAAATGTTAATTGACATTTAGGGGTGTATTCAATTGAGATTCTATTGGATTTTTTTGAACTTTAAAAAGTAGGTGGATTTATAAAATCCATAGAGTCCATACAGAGTTTGACTGACTTTTTTTATTGATTTATATGGATTTTCATAAACTTGACTTGCGGAATTTTTTTTATTTTTTTTATGGATTTACATAGATTTTCATAAATTCTGATATTGATGGGAATAATTTTTTTTAATGTGAAAGTGTTTTTTTAAAATTAATATTATATATATATATATAATATTTTACCAATAAAAAAAAAATATATATATATATTATATAAAGTTTATATATTAATTTGGGGCGGGTCGAATATTCGCGGGTCGGGCATAAGACCCAAACCCGATCCATACTCAATACGAGACAGATCCGACCTGACCCAAAGCTCGCGGGGTGGGGTGGGTACCCACGGGTGGGGTCAATATTAATTGTCATCCCTACTTCTACTTCTGTTCTTTCGTTTTAGAGTTCTATGAGAGAATCCGTTGAAATCTCTGGTTTTTAGAAGAGATTTTGGATAGTAAAATTTATGTCAAATACTTGTGTGTACCAGTTACATACATGTAACTAGATCCAAATTCTTAAATGGGTTAGAGGATACCTATGGGCTATGGACTATGGGCTGAATTTTCAAATAGGTTACAGTTATTAACCCCAATTTTTTATGAGTTCACTCCCAAGTTTGTAAGTTTTCAAATAAGTTACAGTTATTTACCCCCATTTTTTATGAGTTCACCCCCAATTTTTTAAAAATAAAAATTACTTGTAAAAAAATTATAGTTCCCTTTTATCAATTAAATTAAAATGTAACTCATTAAAATTTTAATTGTACACCCACCATGAGTCACGAGTATTTAATTTTTTTTTCTTTGTTTGTTTTAAATTTGTTCACTGTAAATCGTTTTTCCTCTCTCAAATCGCTCGATTTTTCACTCCTAATTGCTCCATTATTCTTTTCGATTGTGCACAATTGCGGTTACTTAATTTTTTGTGTTCTGAAAATCAATTTTTTTGGACAAATTGAAAGGAGGTTCATATACAATATTATTTCAATTAAATTTTATTTGTATTATTTATATCGTACTTTAAATTTTATGCCACTCCTCTGGGTATGATATATATATATATATATATGTTATGTATATATATACTTGTTGTTGCCTTTTACGGCACAAGTTATGTTTAAGAGTTAAGTCATTGGAAAAAGAAAAAAAAAGTAATAAATGATGCCGAGTTAATTATATTAAGTGCACTTATGCATCTTATTATTTTTCTGGGGTTGAGTTGTTTATACCATTAATCTAATGTGTATTAGTAGCTAGTCTTTCTTATATATTTGACATGACTTTTTTTTTTTAAATTAATAATACTTGGTATTATATTATACCATCAAGGTAACTAATAAATTATCATGAAGTGATCCATGCACTACTAGACTGGTCATTAAGTATTTGATTTCTAGAGTCTGCGGTCTCAATCCTCTAACTCAGTATTTGTATCATATATATAGTTTTAATTGATACACCTTGATTCGTTACTTTATAATGTTTACTTTTCGATATAAAGTAATGAACTGATTTTTGTTTTCTCTCTTTCTATATATTTTGCACGAAGAAAATGTGGCCCGATTCTTCCGTGTGCACAACGTGTGAATATAGTTGTTCGTATTAGTTAAAAAAAGGTGTAGTATTAATTCATATGTTGTATAGTTTGACTTTGTCTAGCCCGTTCAAGTATATCAACAATTACTTTTTATATTATTTTGGTATTAAGCCCCAACCATATATTTTTAGTTCACATTTAATATATTATTAGTTCATATGCAATATAGTACTAGTTCACATAAAATATATTATTAGTTCATATACAGTATAATATTCGTTCACAAATAAAATAAACAAATGATTGTTGTGTACAATTATGCCCTTACCGTGTCTGTGTTGTATACTTCAAAACTGAAAGATATTTAAGTGTATGTACACTATACTGATCGAATACTATACTGAACTAGTACTATAGTGTATGGAAACTAATACTATACTGTATATAAACTAATACTATATCATATGTGAACCAATACTATACATATTTCAAGTTTAGAACATGTAAAAATACTACACTATATTAAACTTTAAAACTGGAAGATATTAAAGTTTATACATGTATATGAATGAATACTATACTACGCACTAATACCATATTATATACGAACTAATACCATACACATTTTCAACTAAGACTATACCATAACACTTTTAAACTAAAGTTAAAGTTAATAACAAACGGTAGAATAAGTCTAAATAATTAAAAAAAATAAGAAAAATTGATTTCATGCAAATTTTTGTCACAAAAATAAAGATTGAAAAAATACAAGTAAGGAGAGCGAAGAAAAAAAATTAAATTTTTTGTCCATAAAAACTTCAGTGAATCAAAATTTAAAAAAAAATGGAGTTCTATATGAAAAAATAATTAAATAAGATGGAATTGAGCAAAATTTTGAGAGGTCCAGTTGAAAAAATAATTAATCGAGGTAAAATGAAGAAAAATTTAAGATATCAAAATGAAAAATAATAATTAATTAAAATATTGTCACAATAAATTGAACTCACGCTACAAATATTGAAGCAAAACTTATGCAACTATAAATAAAAATTTTACTCTATTAAATGACAATATTTATTTATGTAAAATGGGGATTTTTTAATAAAAAATTAAGAAATTATTAATGTAATTAATTAATTTAAAATACTGTCAGAAGAAATTGAACTCACGCAACAAATATTTGAAGCAAAAATTATGCAACTATAAATAGAAATTTTACTCTATTAATTAAATGACAATATTTATTTATGTAAAATGGGGATTTTAAAAAAAAAAAAAATTATTAATGTACTACTTAATTTTTTAAAACTTAATTAATACTATTATTTTATAAAGAATTTATTATGCTTAAATAAAAATATTTTTTTTTTTTTTGAAATTTCATAGGTAATAAGAATAAAAATATTAATAAAATGAAGTTTTAGAATAAAATTCAAGACTTTTACGTAAAAAAATAAATAAATAAAAATAATTTTTTTTTTTGAAATTTCATAGGTAATAAGAATAAAAATATTAATAAAATGAAGTTTTAGAATAAAATTCAAGACTTTTACGTAAAAAAATAAATTACTGGATTTTTTTTTTGGAAATAACTGGAATCGAACCCTGGAACTCAATAAAAATTGAAATAGCCTTGACCAATATACTACAACCATTGCATGTGTAATTTTTCGCAACTAAGTTATTAATACTGTGTAAATATTCATATTCTAAATGGATCTAGTTACATGTATGTAACTAGTACACAAGAGTGCAACTCAAAATTTATTTATATTTTTGAAGGAGAATCCAACAAAATCCATAGAGTATTAAAATCCATATATACTGTTGAATACCTGAAATTTTTTTAAAGACTTTTTAAAATCCATAATGAATACCTCAGAATTTTTAAAGACTTTTGAAAATTCGAATTGAATACCCACAGACTTTAAAACTCCAAAAAAATCCAACAGAATCCACAACCAATACACCCCCCTTAGTTTTAGTAATCGCCATTTCTCGCACTCCTGTAACTGCAACTCACTCTAGATGATGATGATGAAAGAGAGGGTTTGAATTTAGAAGGAGAATTAAAAGGGCAGTACCAGGTGGAATTGGGAGTGAATTTCTTGAAGAATAACAGAGGTGAGGATCTAAATGAATTGCAATTGCAGAATGAAATAGGTTCCATAATCGATAAACAAGAGTGGGTTTCTGGGTTAATTTCACGAAATTGTTAGATCGTTTGGAATTTCACGAGGAGATAATCAGAGATTAAAGTGAAATTTTACAAAAAATAGACTTTTGAAAGGCTTCCATTGCCGGAAATATTTTGGGGAAGAAGGTGGGATGTGTGACAGCCTAGGGAAGGGAAAAAGCAAAAAGTGGTTTTATTATTTTATAAATCAAAAATCAACTCAGGGTTAAAATTGTAAAATCGCGTCCCATTTAGAAGCTAGTTGCAACAATTTTTTAGGGAGGGAGTTGGTTGCTACAGAACCTCCCCAAGGGACCTTATAGTGATTCCCCATATTTAATACAATTTGACTACAGAATCACGGTTTGATGAATCAAGTTCTAGTGTTCGTGTACAAGAAAATGATCAGACTAGTTCATTAATCATTTTGTTGAAGTAAGGTAGGCAATCTATCTTAATACCAACAATGGTATCAGAGCCATTACGTTGGTTTCTAGTACAAAATCATGCAACATCTTTCAATTATAAGAATATATATTTTTAACATATTTTTTAATTAAATCTATTAAATATTATTTATGAAATATGTGATTAGGCATGAACTTTTTTTTTTAATTCTTGAAGAATGAAATGAATTCGTGAATTTCTATGGTGGATGTGTCTCAGCCGCTTTGTAGGTGTGCTTCTACTACCATCGAGAAAGAAAGACTGGTTGTTTTTTCAGGTACGATAAACTTTTAGATTTTTGTTATCTATGTGGCAAACTGGACCATGCAGAAAAGAAGTGCAGTATAAGGCGATTGAGAAGACGGATGAGTGATGCACGAATCATCGGTTCTTTCCAGAGTGGTTAAGGACAGACAACCGCAAGGGTCCCTCTAAATCTGACATGCATCAACTTCTCAGGCTGTTAGAGAAAGAGGTTGAGCTTGTCCAGTAAAATCAAGAAGTATCTCAGGGTGAAGAAGCTAGAAAGGCAAAGGGGAATGCAATACTAGTGGAAGACAGTGATTATGATCGTTTGAAGGAAGTGAACAATCCACCAAGAAAGGTAGTCAATAAATTTGTTGATTTGTACTAATGCAGGAAAATCAGGAAAGGGGTGGAAAAAATGTGAATACACCCAACATGCAGAGGGTAGATCCAAGAACTGGCACTGTGCTTGAGCCTCTCAATTTCATTTTGCCAGGAGGACATGAGCATAGAGTTCAAAAGAAACCTCTTACGGGTATAGAAAACAGTAAAAACTATAGAGTCACCCACTATGTGGATAGAGACTTCTGGGCATATGATTATAACACATATGTGGAAGTTATACATGAAGATGAAAGGTTGTATGTACCTGCTAGAGAGAAAGTGAATTTGATTAGGAGGCCGGCAATTGATGCTGCAAGAATGGGGGTGGTTGGTTGGATGTGGATGTTGAGCATTTAGTCCAGAGTGACCTTTTGCCAGGTAAGAAAAGGCAATATTTTGAAGCTATGGGAGAAACGATGGATGTTTGGGAGGAGTATCGTAGAAGAGACACAAAAGATGAGGGTTTATTCAAGAAGGCCAAAAGCATGTTTGAGCTATACGGAGAGGACATCGGCATACCAGGTTTGGCTGAGGTTGATCAGCCCAGCTGTCAGGAATGATTGTTATATGTTGGAACGCACGGGGTGTGTGTGTGGTGCCCGTGCGTTTAGTCGCTTACATAGGTTAACAATTTCGTCCTTCTCTTTTATTTGTGTGTGAATCTAAATGTTTGTCCAGACACGTTGACGGTATTAGGGTCAAGTTAGGATTTAATTTCAGTTTAAATGTTGATGCGTGTGGATTATCGGGTGGCTTGTTGCTTTTTTGGAATGCTATGGACATCAATATTTTGTCGTACTCTTCGAGCCATATAGACTGCGCTATTAATGATGATGCTAAAATGTGGAGGTTCACTGGTTTTTATGGTAATCCCAATGTGGTTCTTCGTAAGCATTCGTGGGAATTGTTTAAGAAACTAAAATCGTACAATTATATGGCCCCCTAAGGCTTGGCTTATAGGAGGACATTTTAATTATATTCTCTTTAATTCGGAAAAAAATTGGGGGTGGGCTAAAACCTTCTTGCATGGCAATTGCAACAATTTCATGATGCGCTTAATAATAATAAGCTTCAAACTTTATATGCTAGTGGCCCTAAATTTACTTGGTATAATAAACGGAGAGAAAAGTCATTGATTCGTGAAAAGTTTGATAGGTTTGTGGCAAACGAGGAGTGGATTAACATGTTTTCGAATTTTGTATCAAAAAACCTTGACTTTCTTGGATCAGATCATAGACCGATATGGATTAGAGTTCTTGACAACAAGGGGCATGAGGATATGAATATGATTCACACATTTAGATTTGAAAACTCATGGACGGACTAAAGAATCTGATTTTAAAAACATGATCACACAAACCTGGAATCAGAGGGATAAAGGGGCAGGCTTACCTCTCATTTTGGAAAAAAGTTGTGGTATTATACAACAATGGGCAAAAAATAAAGGGGAACAAATCCCAAATCGTATTAAAGTTGTTCAAAAAACTTGGCACAAGAGCTTAATAATGAGGGGAATAATCCTGATGTTGAAAATTTTAGAATCCTGGAGCATCAATTGGAAAAACTCATAACACAAGAAAAATGTCACTGGAAACAACGTGCAAGGGTTAATTGGCTTAAAGAAGGTGACAGAAACACAAAAAAAATTCATGCAAGAGAGGAAATGCGTAAAAGAATTAATATGATCCATGGGATTCAAGCAGCTGATGGAAATTGGAAGGTATTTAGTCAAGACGTAAGGACACATTTATGGAATACTTTCGACTTTTCGAGTGCTATACAGAACCAATGGCTCATATCATGTAGATATTAGAAGTGCTGCAAACGGTATTCCAAACAAGTTAACTGAGGATATGGTTAACGTGCTTGATGTTCCTTTTAGCAAAGAAGAGGTTAGAAGGGCGGTAAAGGATCTAAATCCAGGGAAAGCACCAGGACCGGACAGATTTCCAGCCTCCTTCTATCAAACCAATTGGGACACAATTGGAGATGAAGTTTCAGATCAAATTTTAAAAGTGTTAAACCAAGAGGGTTCAGTGGAAAAGTGGAATAATACAACAATTACGCTCATCCCAAAAGTGAAGAATCCTAAGACAGACACTCAATACAGGCCAATCAACTTGTGCAATGTAAGCTATCGAATTTTAGCACGAACGATCACTAATCGACTCAAGCTAATCATGAATGAAATTTTGGATCAGTATAAAAGTGCTTTTGTTCCGGTGAGGCTTATATCAGATAATATTTTGGTGGCCTTTGAATGCATGCATTGGATTAGACACTCGAAAAGCAAAGAAGGGTTTGCAGTGCTCAAGCTTGATATGAGTAAGGCATATGACCAGGTGGAGTGGAATTTTGTTATGAAAGCCATGAGAAAATAAGGGTTTTCTGAAAAATGGATTGAACTGATACTCAAATGTGTCACTTCAGTTTCGTATGAAATCAAGATCAATGGAGTCATGACAGAAAGATTCAGACCATCAAGAGGACTCCGACAAGGTTACCCTTTATCTCCATATTTGTTTGCAATATGTGCTCAAAGTTTATCATATTTATTGACAAATGCGGTTAATTCAAAACTTATTAAGGGCATCAAAATTGCACGCACGGCTCCTGTTTTGTCACATTTGTTTTTTTTTTTTTTGCAGATGATAGTATAATCTTCTTTCAAGCAACAAGGGAAGAAAGTGCTAACATTCGCAAGTGTTTGAATGTTCATGAAAAAGCATCGGGACAGCTGATCAATATGGAGAAATCTGCCATTACATTCAGTCCAAAAGCTAAGAAGAGCAATATAGACAATGTGAGAAAGGTAATGGGACTTCGATCGGTGCAAGGCCATGAGGTGTATCTTGGACTCCCTACGTTGACAGCTCGATCCAAAAACATCAGTTCAATTTCATATTGGACAAAGTGTAGAAGAAGATTAATAGTTAGAGTCACAAACATTTTTTAGATGGTGGAAAAGAAGTCCTTATTAAATCAGTACTCCAGGCTATTCCATCATACAATATGGCTTGTTTTCGTATTCCAACGTCTATTTGCTCATCTATTGAGAGAGCTATGGCAAATTTTTGGTGGGGTTTAGGTAAAGAACACAAGACAATCAATTGGAAAAAATGGCATAAAATTTACAAAAGAAAAGAGGAAGGAGGTTTGGGTTTTAAGAAGCTTGTCCTATTTAATAAATCCTTGCTAGCAAAGCAAGTATGGAGAATGGCACATAATCCCCAGGCTCTTGCCAGTAAAGTATTTAAAGCCAGATATTTTCGACATACATATATAATGGAGGTTGAAATAGGATCAAATCCATCATACATTTGGCTGTCAATGATGTGGGGAAAAGAAATATTGGACAGTGGCACAAGATGGAAAATCGACAATTGACAACTAGTCAGTATTTTCAAACATAAATGGGTGCATGAGTTACAGGAAGGACGTATTTTTTCTCATATTGCTAGTGTTTCGAATGTGGCAAGATTCATTAATGAAAATTATGAATGGGATGAACCACTGAATAGACAAACTTTTCTTCTATTTGAAGCCAATGTTATTATGAAAACTACACTAAAGGGCGCACAGGAGAAAGATTAACTAGTTTGGAAGGATGGAACTAAGAATGTTTTCAGTGTTGCATCAGCTTATCTGCACGCTCAAAGAATGAAAGCTTTGAATGAGGAATATGATAAAGCAAGTACGTCGAGTAATGCCGTTGAAAAAAAGGCCTTTAAAATATTGTGGAAATTAAAATTACCTCCAAAAATCAAAATTTTTGGGTGGAAGATTCTTCGGGAAATAGTGGCCACGGAAGAAAACATGAATAAACATCATGTCCCCATAGACCCGCATTGTCGATGTTGCGGATATTCGAAAGCTGGTCTATCCCACGCTATTTTCATAAGGATGAAGGCAACGATTAAAAAAAAAACCAGTACGCCAAGATTTTCTTCTGATTGGGCTATTAGATATCTAGAAGAATTTCAAAGTGGTAGTGGTGGGGTCATGAATGATACCAGTTGGAATAAAAAAGGAAATGCTGCAATTCAATGTACGGGTAATTTTCTTTTCACAGATGCAACATTTAATTCAAAGAAGGATTTTTATTCTGTTGGATATATTATTTGGAGTCACCACGAAAAGGCAATTATAGGAGGTTTTAAGAAAATCTCACATCCAAATTCGGTGTTGGAAGCAGAACTTAGTGCAATAAATTTTGGGCTTTCAAAGTGCAGAGAAGTAGGTATGAGAATAGATGGGATAAGATGTGATTGTGTTCAAGCTATTGATCTGATCAATCACAACGTACAAATTGAAGGTGTAGAAAAGCAAATGATGGAAAGAATTAAACAGCAATTGAGAGAACTCCTAGTATGGGATTGTCAGTTCGTCTCAAGGGATTTGAATAGAGAAGCGCATGAAACAGCAAGACTGGCTTTGTCCTCTTCAGAACCTCAAGATTGGTGCGAAGAAGGAATTCCACAACATATTAGGGACTTATGTGTTTAATTAGTTTTGTCTATTTTTCTAATTCTGTTAGTCCTTATTGCTGTCTTCAAAAAAAAAAAAAAAAAAAAAAGCATGATACTGTAATTTTCTCAATTTTTTGTTTTGTTGAAATGATGATAACGTGTTTTCTTTTTGTAAGAATACATGTTATGTGTTATGCATTAGCGGATATGAGAATTAACATAATTCTTTTTAGGGAAAATATAAAAAATGGTCACTGAAGTTTACCTCTTTTCAGATTTGGTCATCCACATTTAATCACTATCAAAATCAAAATTGGTCACTTAGTTATTCTTTTTTATCAAAATTGATGTTGTTGTTAGTCAATCCGTTATTGACTAACATAGAGAAAGAGTTTTAAGCGCTAATTCTTTTTTACACCATCTTCCCTCTTTTAATTCCTAAATTCTAAACCCCATTTTTTTTTTACAATTTCTACTGAATTTATCTTCAATTAATATTTCTTGTGTATGGTTGAGAAATAAAAAATTCACAAATAGAGTGATTTGACAATAAAAGGTAGATCATATAAAAGAAGAAAAGAAATCTAGGACCATAAGCTCACATGTCGAGCCAGAGGCCGGAGTGCCATTAAAACCTTGCCTGGGAAAACCCTCCTTAGGGATAAAACCCAGGTCAAGGAAAAAGGTACACTCCTCTAAAAATCAATGTATATAGAAAGCAGTATATACATCATTATGCAGAAATGAGAGTAAAAAGTCTGGTGGGTAGCCTCTCCAGACACAATCAAGGCCAGTCTTGGCCACAGCATCCGCCGCTTGGTTGGCCTCTCTAAAGACGTGTGAGTATCTGATGTGCATGTCCTGTGTAAGAGGGTTGATCTGGCTCCAAAGGCCTTGTAGACGCCAAGGAATAGAGGGATTGGTGCTCATAAAAGTGTCAATCGTGAGTGTCGAATCCGACTCAATCCAAAGGAAGTGCCATCCCTGATCATGTGCATACTTGATGACCATAAGTACCGCTGCCAACTCAGCCTCAAAAGGGAGACCCCAACCCACCTTAGTAGCGACCGCAGCCACGAAAAATCCCCTGAAGGTCCTGAATACCGCCCCCGCATGCAGATTACCCGGGGAAGAAGAGGCACTACCGTCCGTGTTAACCTTGTACCAACCCGGATTAGGCGGGAACCAAATCACAGATGAACCTTGTCTCGTTGGCCTGTGTTTGCTCGAAATACCAAGAGCCCTAGCAATCAGTAGATCCCGAACTGTGCCGTCCGAAAAATCCCTAGCTATGTTGTTGGCCTCCTTAATGCCTGAAATGATCTGAGCCATACATCACAAATACCTAGAATAGAGTGATTTGAGTATGTTTAACTAACATATCAAGAAAAAAAATACCTAGAATAGAAAAGAAAGAAAAGAAGTTTCTGAATATTCTTAATAGGGACCTTCTACATGTAGTCAGGGTGTCATAAGGTGTCGTAATGACTACCGTAATCAGTTAATCTAAGACATTAAAAATCTAATCAAAAGGCTTAAACTTGATGACATGTTACCTTTTGTACAATTTACGGTATGTATTCATCGTATGTGTCGTAATGTATCATAAATTTGTATTTTCTATTAAATTAAATTAATTAAAATATATTATTGTAAAATTACATTTTTATTCTTATACAATAAAATAATTTATTATATTTATTAATGTAATTAAAATATGTAATGTTAAATTTACATATTTACCCTTATGATATTAATAAAATTAATAACAAAAAATAAATCAAATCATATTATTAACAAAAAAAAACAAATTAAATTAATCCTTAAAGAAATCAAATTCATTAAACCCTAGTTAATGCACGCGTTTTCAATTTCATCAGTTTTTTTCTTCCCTGCGACCCATCATCCGCGCCTGCTATCATCCGCCGCCTACCAGCCTCTGCCACTCAGCTTCCGCGCTGCCTGCCAGCCGCCGCCGACTGATTTTAAATTTTTTGTTAGAATTTTCGATTTTCTCTGATTGATTTTGTTTACGAGTTCTATGCTCGATTTCTTAAATTCCTCACTCAAACTTGGGGTTGTTAAAATTGAGGTTGAGTTGTTTAGTAGTAATTGTTTTTTAAATTGACTTAAATCAAATAGAAATTTGATTGATCAACAAGTGTTCGACAAAATGCCTCAAAGAAAATTTGCAACTGAATTTAGCAATTTAGCAAAACGGAAGTGGGGACGACAAAAAACCTAATTTCTAATTTCAGATTAGTATTACTATCACACTATGTAGGGAATATACTGTGGATGCGTGATGTTTGAGTTTTTATATTTATCATAAGTTTAAAAAAGAATGCTAGTGAAGTAATTGTCTATTTTAATACCTCGTTCAAGTTAATGAAGAATAGAATGCCATCTCAAAGTCTCTTGAATTTCATTTCCTGTGGGAGAACTCATACTACAAACTTCATTAAGAAAGTGCCAAACTAGATGGAAGGGAATTGGGGACGACAAAAAACCTAATTTCTAATTTAACTAATCTATTATTTAATTATTATTTGGATTGATTTATTTAATTTTTAAAATAATAATATTTGTATAAAAAAGGGTAGAACAGTAATTTTACCTAATATATATGTATATATTTTAAAAATAATTTAAAGAAAAGAAGGGTAATATAGTAAATAACAAAATACAATTTAAAAAAATGATATAAATAACTTAAACATGTATAACAGGTAGCAGGTCGTTACAACGTTTACAACGCCACGTGGCGCAATTCGACAAAGTGACTATGTAGTCACTTTGTAAAATTTAACTACAGTAAGAATTGCCCTTCTTAATATGACTTGATAACTTTAGAGAATTATTTATCATTAAACTTCAACACAAATGTTCATAGATGATCATGCTCGAATAATTATAAATAGGGAAATGAATTATAATAATTAACTACTTTGAAATAAGTTTCCATCTCCAATCATTATACAAATTCAATATGAAAACCAGTAATTTGAATATTTTTCAAAAAATCAAATCTGAAAAACAGAGTACAAAAGGACATAGAGTCTAAAAAATCAAATCTGAAAAACAGAGTACAAAAGGACATAAAATCTCAATAATTTTCATCCACAGTGAATACAATAATTTTCATCCACAGGATATAGAGTATATCAAACTAGTTGTTGGTCCTGAAAGGAGTATATAACAAGTGTATGGGGGGGGGGGGAATTTCTTTTTCAAACTTTGATCAACTATGACTCTAGCAAGGTTGTCCTGGACAACTCTGCTGAAATGTATAACTTCTTAAGGATAACCAAGCTACTAAGTACTATTAAGTACTTAGTTGAATGACTATCTAAGTTAGTTATATGTGCGGAATTAGTGGTTGGCCCTTTAGTTTAAACTCCTTTAAGTTCTGAAATCACTTCAATCAAACAATCCAGTTTTCAGGGAACTTGTCCAAATCAGGTTTGCACAGTTTTAAGTAATTGTCCTTTGAAAGATTAGTTTTGTGTGCAGTGTTGAATGTTATGAAAGTACTTTGAAAGTAAATCAACACAAGAGTTTATAGATGTTCAGAGACTCAAGCTCCTACATCCACTTTCCCTGATTTAACAGGATAATTCCTTCACTCTTGGAATTAACTTGTTTTATAGTGTCAAGGTGCACTTGATCAAGAACACCACTCCTTGGTGAATTGATCCCTAGGATGTCTAGAGTCATAGTACCATTTCTCAACTCAGAACTGAACTGTTCTTCTCTCAACAGTCAGTTCCTCACACTTCTACTACTACAACCTTCTCACTTTCTCACTTGAAAGGTATAAGGGTTGAAGTAAGGTTCCAACTAATGAGATATCCTTTACAGTGAGGGTCAGTGTATAAGGATAGGATATCTCTCTAAGATATTATGGATATACAATTGAGTTCATCTTAGATGAAGTGTATGAAGACTAAGATAGTCTCTTTGAAAGCTTTAAAGGTTCTATGAGCTTTGAGCTTCAGAATAGTTGATGTAGTTGGATTCTGTGTGGTGCTTTCAAATGGTCTTCACACTTCTGTATTTATAGACAAATTTGAGGATTTGCCCGTTGGAGAGGCAGTCCCAAATGTCTATAAATGTCTTCCTTGAGCTCTTCAAGCTGGAAGACAGATTCTTGATAGTGACATGTCCTCATTTGGGAAATAAACGGCTGTAAACACTTTGTCTTCATTCTGCAGCACTTTTCCCAATGTCTGACTTCAAGATTCACTTGATCAATCATGGACATGGCTTCTGATGATTAGTCCTATGATAAGGACAACATTCCTTATCTCTTGGACAACTCTGCTTATCACTATCAGTAGACTTTGCTCATCAGCAAAGTTGGCATGCTCTCTTCAGATGACTTGACTCTTTCTCTTTCCAAGACTTCTTGGAATAGTTCATTGATCAATCATGGTTTGAATGAGTGGACTTGACCTCTTCAGCATAGTTGGCCTTGAGTTCCAAAGCTTATTCTGGTTCATTAGTGCTGAGACAATAATGTAGGACAACTCTTCTGAACTTTGATATTTATGTGGTAGACTTGATCTTCGGGATCTATTCCACTTAGTTGGTCTTCAGACAAGTTGTTCCATTCTGGTTATACTTGATCAGCATAGTTGTCCTTCAGCAGACTTGGGGTCAATCCAAAACTGAGCCTTGAGGGGACTTGGAACAGAAATAAACTTCTAAGTATGTGTTCCCCCTCAACTAGTGCATCTATAATTCTAAGAGCTGCCTAACACTTCAGCTTCTCTACTTGTCTTATACTACATGTTCCAACATTCCTGAAACATGTTCATGCAATCTGTCTTAACTAGTTGGCATGTCTTAAGGGGGTTTTGGTATCACAATCAAAATTCATTTTATTCCCAACAATTTCCCCCTTTTTGATGATGCCAAAACCTATACAATCTATGAAAAGGTGACTTGACTACACTTATTACATTTTTCTCTTCAGTAAGTTGACTGAAGTCAAGTTCCCTGAAAGAAAATGTGTTAGTGTATTTTCTGATTTCATTTGCATATAGGTTGACACATCATACAAGTTGAGATTATGTAGCAATTTTTCTCGTTTCAGAATAAGTTCAACTATCATTCAACTAAAGATCATTACATGCATCTTGATAGTTGAGCAAACATATCAGAGCATGAAAAAGTACATCAGAATCACAAAAAAAAGTACATGATCAGAGCAATACTTAACAAAATAATCTAACAGAACATTAATCCTTAAGTATTAGAGCAAAAACATATCAGCAGTCTTGAGCAATTTCAGCATAGATGGCCAATTTCAACATATCAGCACATAAAGGTCAGGAAAACTTAGCCATTTAGAGATCATCCTCCTTAGTTGGCACCATCCCGTATTGTGCCCACACTCTCTTTTTCAACTCCATGGCCTCTTGGTTAGTTCCCTTTGGTCCAAGCACCATTCTGTTCAGCTTGAGGATCTCTAGGAATTCATGAAGAATCTTTGATTGGTCAATCCATCCATCTAGCTTGGGAGGCATGTAAATGATTGGCTTAGGGGCTATGACTTCAATTCTTGCAAGATCAGCAGCTGCAAGGAGTTGCTGATATAGCTCCCTGTAAAACTCAGTCATGAACTCAGTAAAAGTGGAGTTAGCATTCTTTCCATTCCACTTGTCAATGACATAATAGTCATAGACGAACTCCCTTTTTGCCTCTTCCCATTTGTCATTCAGCTGAATTGGAACCCATTTATCCAAGTGTGGATATTTGGTGTCCATGGGAATTAGTAGTTGTGGCTTCAACTTGCTGTATGTGGCTCTTCTTCTCCTTGGTTTCTGAAAATCAGCCTTTCTCTTGTCTCTTGCTCTGTTTGCTTCTTCCATCAGATCCATCTTTTCTTGATCCCTCATCATGGCTAGCTTCTGCTGTGTTTCAGGATCCTTGCCATATCCTTCTTGAAACAATTTTGATGGATCATTGACCAGCACCGTTGTCTTCTTCTTTGGTTGAGGTCCAAAACCTTCTTCATACAACTCTTCAACATTCTCAGTTGTTTTGGCACCTTCAGTAGACTTAGTCTCAGCAGACTTGTCAGTTTCAGAAGACTTAGCTTTCTCAGCAGTCTTGGTCACTTCAGCAGTTTTGACCTTTTCAGCAGTCTTGGTCTTCTTGAAAGTAGGCTCATCTTCTTCAATTCTGAACTTAGGAGGAAGTTCAAGGCTGTTGGGAAAGTCAGTGAATGTCTCAGGCTTTCTTTTGTTTCCCTTGGCCTTCTTGATCTGTCCTCTAGTTTGGACACCTTCAGTATCTTTGTCCAAACCAGAAACTTCTCCTCCTAGTCTTTGCTGCAATCTTACTCTTTCTTCTTGTGCTGAAGCCATTGAATTCTTCAATGCTATGGCTAATTGCTCTTCTTCATCTAATTCATCCAGATTCAGCACTGTTGGTTCCTTTCCTTTGCTTTTAGCAACCTTGTCCTTGCCTTTGTCTGAGCCACCAATAATCAAGGCACCTTTTTCCCTTGCTCGTTCTCTTTCCCCCTTTTTGGCAGCATCAAAGCATTGTGGTTTGAGCTCACTCATAGTAGATGTCATCAGGGATTGAGCTTGGGTTAAGGACTTCATCTCTTCTAGCAAGTATACATTTTCATCATGTATATTTTGCAATCTATCACTGCTCAAGCTAAGGAAAGCTAGAACAGGCTTCATCTTTTGCTCAACAACCTCTTCCATGGTTGCTTTCAGAGATGTATCAAGTTGTGCCTTTAGGAGCTCAGTAAGGTTGGCCACTGCTCTCTCAGCAATCTTGGCCATCACTTCATGGGAAAACTTTTCTGAAGCAGCCTTTACCATTGCTAGCCTCATTGCCTCAGCTCTTTTATTCTGCAAGGCAGTCTTCTTCCCAAGGGCTTTCTTAACCACCAGTCTTAATGCTTTCACATTCTTGTTGTGGTTACTTCTTAGCAAGGTTTGCTCCTTCTTGACTTCTTTAGAGACTGAATCCATGCTTGCTTTTGCTTTCATGACTTCAGTGGAGATGGTTTGCAAACCAGTTTCAACTCCACTGATTCTTGCCTCAATAGTGGGAAGAACAATTTCTTCAGATCCAGTAAGCCTCATTTCAACAGCGGCTAAGGTTCTACCTTGCTCATCCAATGCTCCTGAAGTTTCAGCATGAGCAATTTGGACTTGATGAGAAATAGAATCCAACTTAGCTGACTGCTCTCCAAGAATGGCTTGAGTAGAGCTGGAATCAACATGGATTGGTGCTTCAGTTAGAAGATCATCTGTAAAAATTTGGTCAAAGGAAATTCCTGCAATATCAGAAAAATCAAATGGGTTAGAGAATAGACACTCATCACCCTCAGTATTTTTTGCATAAGACTCTGATACATCAGCAGACTTCTCCTCATTTTTAACTATTTCTTTTCTCCCTTCAATATTGATGTCCTCACACAAAGGATCAGGTCTCCTTTCATCAAGGGATTCTTGAAGTTCAGATTTGACTTCAAGAATAACCTGTCCTTCCTCACTTATTCCACCCTCATTTGGTGGTACACTCACTATCTTAGTGATTACTACCTCTCTCTCATCCACAACTCCCTCTTGTTTTTCCACTATTTTCTCCTTTTCAACCCATTCTCCTAAACCTGCAGCATCTTCACCTTCAACAAAGTTCAAATATGGCAGTTGTGGGGAGATCACAGTGCTTTTATCAACAACCACTGAGTCATCCTGAATGATTAAGGGCTGATCAGTGTCCAACTCTTCTGACACTGAATAGGCCTTAATCAAACCAATCTCTAAAATAGGAGCCTCAACATCTTTAGGTTGTGCCTTAGGTTCAGAAGAACCTTCATTGGCAGATGTATCTTTGGCTGTGTCCCCAGCTTTGGTCAACACCTCTGAAGATACAGAGCCTTTCCTATGATAGGTTAATAGGGGGGTTGAAGACAATTGGGATTCAGGAAGGTTGGGATTGGATTCAGGAGGGTTGGGATTTGAGGGATTTCAGGGATTTCAGGGATCATCAGGAGAATCATTACCATTTGAGCTACTATCAGGATGTTTGATTCCTTTAGCTAGTCTCTCCTTCTCCTCTGCAATTTTGACAGCAACTAACTGGGCAAATACTTCCTCATCAGTGAGAGATCTTGTCTTGGTTACTCCAGTAAAGTGAAGTAATCTGCCCTCTTCAATCTGCCACCAATTTGCACCTTTGTCAAGAATGACTTGTGCAATCTCCATGATGGACTTATCTTTTACATCAACTAACATCCTCAAATCATGGAACATAGATTGAATCCTTGGAAATTCTGCAAGTTGTGGATACAAATTGTCCACAGTAGCCTTGGCTCCACCTTTGAGCATACTCTCATAAGTATACTTCTCCTCATCTCCACTTGAGTGGGGGCTTTGGGTTATAGGGGAGTTGGCTCTGGTTTCAGGCATTGTGGCTTCAGGAAGTTTGAATTCAGGAGGGTTGGCTTCACAAGGGTTGGGTGCTGCAAAGGTTGCTTCAGTTGCTTTTGAGAGCAATGGATCTGAAGTGGCTTTGCTCAGGGGGGCTGGCTCATGAAGTGCAGCTTCTAGGAACTTAGAGTAGTTGAGCATGGATGAGTCAAGTGGAGATTGTAGTCTTGTCTCATCTACAACAAGATCAGCTAGCACATCAATTCCACTTCTTTGCACACTCCCTTCTGGAGAATATCTCTTTGTAAGGTTAAGAGGGGTAATAGGTTGGTTTGTGGGGGTAACATGGGTTTCAGGGGAGTTGGGCTCAGGATTTTGGGTTTCAGGAAGGTTGGGCTCTTTGGGTTGATCTTCAGGGACTTTGGACTCAGGGGTTCCAGAACCAGAAGAGTTGGTCCTGGACTTGGATTTAGTCCTACTTTTAGCCCTACTTTCCTTCAATGCAAGTTGGAGAGTCCTATCCTCCTAAAGCTCTAATATCTTCTCAGTAGGCTTGGCCCTTCTCTTGCTAGCCCTACTGCTCCCACTTCCTTCCAATTCTTTCTCAGGGACAGCTTCCCTGGACCTCTTTTCACCCTTCTTCTTCTCCCTTGTTTCATTGTACTTTTGCCTTAACTCTTCTGAGTGATCAGAAGGAACTTGCACTCCCTCTTTGGCAACTTCCTCTACCTCAGTAGATGCTCCTGAAGTTTCTTCTGATGGAATTTGAGACACCTTTCTTGTTTTGACCACCCTTGCCTTAGTCCTCTTCTTCAATTTAGGTTTCTCCTCAACCTTTACTTCAGCAGGTTTGGCTAAAAGCATCCTTCTTTGCTCAGTCTTCTTGCTTAATTTCCTAAACATTATTTTCTGAGCGGGGGGGGGGGGGGGGGGTTTGCAAAGGTTTGCATTTGAGAATAATGGGAGAATCTCTCAATCAGTAAGCTTGCCCTGGTGCAATACTTCAATTTCCCTTCCAACACAACCTTGTTGTGAACTTTCACCTTAAACTTGGCCTTTTCCTACATCATCTCAGACAAGATGAAGGTCCTCCAATCAAATTTGATGCCCTTGTCACCGGCATCAATTACTGCAGCCATAATTCTGATCCTTGGAAAGCTGACTTGCTCTAAACTCCCAGTGTTGCTTAACAAGCTTTTTGTAACCACCTCAAAGAGATTGAGGAATTGTGGCTTAAGAGTCCTTTTGTGTTGAGTTGAGGAGATGGGACCAGGAACCAATAGCCATTCTTGGGCTATTTCCTCTTCATGTTCAACTCCATAGAACTCTGGATTTCTTCCCTCAGAAGGCAATCCAAAAGCTTCTTCAAGATCTTCTACAGAAAATTTCACCCTGTGAAATCTTTCTTCTTCATCTGCTTCTGCAACATAAGCCAGTCTTGTTGCAACCTCTCCATCTTCAGGCTTTCCTTTCCATTTCAGAAAAGCAAAGAACTCAGCCATATAGCTTTCAAGACAAGAGCTTGGTCTTTCCTCCATAAACTTCTTGAGACCAGCTCTTCTCAGCCATCTAAGTGTTGGAGTGATTTCAGGGTCTTCACTCTCAAAAGAGACTATTGGCTCAAATGTGAGATTGTTTTTGTTGCTAAGATAGCCAAAATCAAGGTCAAGAGCCTTATTTGAGAAATCAATAACCATTTCTGGTCTTGCTTTAAGAGCCATTGAAGATTCAAAAAGAAATTTGGAGAGAGTTTGAGAGAGTGAAAGCTAGGGTTTCAATAAAGTTTGAATGCGTGGGGGAGAAGTGAGCTTGTGGGGTTCTTAAGACTTGTGAATATTCTAAAAAGAATGTATGTCAATGAGTAGGTGAGTCTTAAGTGATTTCAACGGTTAACAAAAATGGAAATTAAGATTGGACGGCCAGGATTGATTTCAGGGGAGTTGACCAATCTTGATCCAATGGTCAATAACCAATGTAACAGTGGAAAACTATTTTTATTCAAACGTGGGAAGTATTTAAGATTAGTTAATGGTTGGGGAGTTTTCGAGATAGATCATGGCTTGAAATGTTTAATGCAAACAAGAGTTAGATCTTGGCATTTAATGCATGGAAAATGACCTTTTGGGTGGGAGACAAAATAGATCCTATAAAGGTGATATCTATAAAAGGAATGGGACAGATATCAAAATAGGTAATGATTGCCCAAAATAGGTGCTTATCAAACCAAGGATTGGTTTGATAGCCAAGACAACTTATCTGACCCCATGTGGACAAGTGTCCTGAAGAGATGTCGACAAGTGTCCTGAATTTCAATGGACAAGTGTCCTGAACATTTGAGATCATCTCTTCTGAGTTTCAGTAGACTTGACCAAGTCTGCTGAACATCACTTTTAGTTTCCCCTTCACTTATTAACTCCAATTGATTTACTTGTGTAACTTCCATGGATCAAGTAATCCCAATTCTGCTGACAGTTCCAAGAATCTTGCCTCTGCAAGTGGCTTTGTTAAAATATCAGCTTTTTGATGGTCTGTGTGGATTTTGACTAACTTAATATCCTTCTTCTCCACATGGTCTCTGATGAAGTGATGCTTGATATCCACATGTTTGCATTTAGTGTGCAAGACTGGATTCTGTGATATTGCAATGGCACTATTGTTGTCACAGAAAATAGGCACTTCAGCAGAGTTGACATTGTAGTCCCTTAATTGTTGTCTCAACCACAGAATTTGAGCACAACAACTTTCAGCTGCAACATATTCAGCTTCAGTGGTGGAAGTAGCCACTATGTTCTGCTTCTTGGAGAACCAAGATATGAGCTTGTTCCCTAAGAATTGACAAGTCCCTGAAGTGGACTTTCTGTCAATTCTACATCCTCCATAATCAGCATCTGAGTAGCCTGTAAGCTCAATGTTGTGATCCAATTGGCATCTTGAAGTGCTTCCTCAATGTCACTTGGTTCTTGTTCTGACAAGAAACAACAAAATAGAGCACTTTCACCATGAAATTTTCTAGTTTTGACTCCTATACTTGGATCACCAAGTATCAGATCAGTAGGATGGTCAGACAACCAAGTCCTTCTTTTTCTGATCCCTTCAGTAGAGTTGTCCTCTATTGAAGTTGAGTCATTAAGATCATAGAATTCAGGGAAATTTAATGCAGGATCTAATTCAGGATCATAATCAAGGGTGTTGTCCTCAATGTCAGGGACATTGGCATTTTCAACATTATTGATTCCCCCTTGATCATTTGATCCATTAACTACCTCAGCATGAACTGCTTCTTCATTGGTAGTTGTTACCTGAGTGTGAACTGGGATTGGGTCATTCAGTTCACCATTTCCTTCGGTGGGATTTGCCTCAAGAAGATTGACTTCAGGATTGTTGTCCAGTGTGATATTTTCAGGGAGGTTAGCTTGGACAACATCTAAGAATTCAGTGTCTTTGTCTTTTAGACTCAATCTGGTTGTTCTTTGTGTGATTTCCTCTGTATCCAAGTTCTTGTTCCTGAACTCATGAATAGATTCATCAAACACAACATGGGGTGTTTCTTCCACAACAAGGGTTTTACAGTTGTAAACTCTAAAAGCTCTACTGATTTGGGAATATCCAAGAAATATCCCTTCATCAGCTTTACTGTCAAAAGCTTTCAACTGTTCTTTCCCATTGTTGTGAATGAAACACTTACAACCAAATATATGGAAATATGAAACTTTAGGCATTCTTCCTTTCCAGAGTTCATAGGGAGTTTTGCCTTGCCCCTTAGTTATCAAACATCTATTTTGAGTATGGCATGAAGTGTTTATAGCTTCAGCCCAAAACCTCTTAGGTAGATTAGAATCAGCAATTAAGGTTCTAGCAGCTTCTTTTAAAGTTCTATTTCTTCTTTCTGCAACTCCATTCTGCTGAGGAGTTCTAGCTGCTGAGGTTTCATGAGCTATACCATTTAATGTGCAATACTCATTGATGTATGATTTTATGAACTCAGTGCCTTTATCAGATCTTATCTTGATAATGCTAAGGCTTTTCTCATTTGACAATCTCTTTAGAAGTTCAGGGAGTTTGACTTGTGTTTCCTTCTTATTGAGGAGAAATACTACCCATGTGAACCTAGAGAAGTCATCAACTACTACCAATGTGTATTTTCTACCATTTATAATAGCAGGGGTAATTGGTCCAAATAAGTCCATATGCAAAAGTTCAAGTACCCTTTCAGTAGAAATGACTGGTTTTCCTTTGAATGAGGCTTTAATCTATTTTCCTTCTTGACATGGTTTACACACATGTTCTTTAATTAAAACCTCATTAGGTAGTCCTTTTACTAATGCATTTCTGGCAAGTTTGTTCATTGATTTAAAGTTCAGGTGATTTAGCCTCTTATGCCATAACCAACTTTGTTCATTTGAGCTCTTAGCAATGAAACATGCAGCATCAGTAGACTTGTCCCAGTCAGCAAAATACACATTTCCTTTCCTAGTATCAGTCAATAGAGTTTGTTGAGTTTTATCTTTGATTAAGCATTTTCCACTTGAGAACTCAACACTAAAACCTTTATCACAGAACTGACTTATACTTAGGAGGTTATATTTGAGACCAGCCACATAAGACACATTGGATACCTTGATATTACCCTGTGAAATATTTCTTCTTCATCTGCTTCTGCAACATAAGCCAGTCTTGTTGCAACCTCTCCATCTTCAGGCTTTCCTTTCCATTTCAGAAAAGCAAAGAACTCAGCCATATATCTTTCAAGACAAGAGCTTGGTCTTTCCTCCATAAACTTCTTGAGACCAGCTCTTCTTAGCCATCTAAGTGTTTTCAGGGTCTTCACTCTCAAAAGAGACTATTGGCTCAAATGTGAGATTGTTTTTGTTGCTAAGATAGCCAAAATTAAGGTCAAGAGCCTTGTTTGAGAAATCAATAACCATTTCTGGTCTTGCTTTAGGAGCCATTGAAGATTCAGAAAGAAATTTGGAGAGAGTTTGAGAGAGTGAAAGCTAGGGTTTCAATAAAGTTTGAATGCGTGGGGGAGAAGTGAGCTTGTGGGGTTCTTAAGACTTGTGAATATTCTAAAAAGAATGTATGTCAATGAGTAGGTGAGTCTTAAGAGATTTCAACGGTTAACAAAAACGGAAATTAAGATTGGATGGCCAAGATTGATTTCAGGGGAGTTGGCCAATCTTGATCCAATGGTCAATAACCAATGTAACAGTGGAAAACTGTTTTTATTCAAACGTGGGAAGTATTTAATATTAGTTAATGGTTGGGGAGTTTTCGAGATAGATCATGGATTCAAATGTTTAATGCAAAAAAGAGTTAGATCTTGGCATTTAATGCATGGAAAATGACCTTTTGGGTGGGAGACAAAATAGATCCTATAAAGGTGATATCTGTAAAAGGAATGGGACATATATCAAAATAGGTAATGATTGCCCAAAATAGGTGCTTATCAAACCAAGGATTGGTTTGATAGCCAAGACAACTTATCTGACCCCATATGGACAAGTGTCCTGAAGAGACGTGGACAAGTGTCCTGAATTTCAATGGACAAGTGTCCTGAACATTTGAGATCATCTCTTTTGAGTTTCAGTAGACTTGACCAAGGAACCCAAACTTGCCTAATAACCCCGATTGATTCAAGGTGGCTAAGTTGTTTTCCTCTAGCATCAACATACACTGTCTTTCCCTTAAATGCCTTTGGGAAAGTATGTGTGAAAGTGTTGACTCTGTAAGTTTCAGGAGAGTTGTCAAATCTCCTGAACGTATGAGTTCTTTGTGCTACTTGAGGGAATCTTTGAGGAAAGGCATTTTTATGACCATTACCCTTTGCCATGAAGGGTTTTGGTTGATTCATTTTATTCTGCCTTTGAGGATAGTTGTCCTTAGGTCTGTTCAGTTGAGGCTTCCTCAGTAGAGTTGGCCTAGGCTGATCAAACCTTGGATAACTCCTCTGAACATTGTTCAGGAGAGTTGCCCTTCCAATGGGTTTGCTCTGCTGACCAACATTCCTCTTATACTCAGGGACTTTGGCCTTTTCCTTAGGTTTGGGCCTAGTCTCCTGAAGTGCTTGAGTAGGCAATTCATACATCTTGCCCTTTCCTTTGTTCAGTGGCTGAATTATTTCTTTTTCAGCTTGTTGAGCCACTGACTTAACAAAGATTCTCTTAGTGTTACTTGTTGAAGCAACACTAAGACAAGGTGAAGATTCAAATGGATCAAAACCTAATCCACTTCTTTGAGCCATAGGTCTTTGATAACTTTGAATTTCCTCTGTTGCCCTAGAGGATTTCTTCAAAGCAGACATCTTTAATTTCAGGCTCTCTTCACTTGATTTAAGAATGTCATACTCATGTGAGAGGTTTTCAAATTTTGCTTGGAGAATTTTGAGTTCAAAATCTTTTCTCTTTTGAGATAGTAGTTGATCATCAATCTCCTTTTGTTGATCAACTATCCTGAGGTTTGCTTCCTCAAGCTCTCTCAAGACTTGTTGATACAATTCAGTAGATTTGATATCAACTAATGTCTCAGCAGGTTTTGAAAGTTCAATTGAAAGCCTTTCATTTTCTCTCACACAATTGTCATGAAATTCTTCCAGCCTAGTGAAATCTTCCATCAACTTCCCAAGGGAAAGTTTCAAGTTGACTTCACTAGTGTTTTGTGAAATGAATGATGGTGAGCTAGAAGTAGAGGATACCTCATCATCCTCAATGGCCATGTTGCATACATCATCATCATCACTGTTTGAGAATAGTCCATCAGAGGAGTTGAAGCTTTCAGCAGAGTCAGACTCATCACCAGCCATCATGGCTTTCCTATTGGTGAATTTTCTGTCTCTTTTTGCTTGCCTCTCCTTTCTTTCCTTAGAACTGAGTTTAGGGCAGTTATACTGGAAATGCCCTTTATTTTTACAGTTGTAGCACAGGTCTTCATCATCATCTTTCTTGGGCTCATCTCTTCTTTTAGATGATGAAGGCTCAGCTCTACTGGACCTTCTCCTATCAGAGAACTTGTCCTCTGATCTTTTCTCCTTAGGCTTTTTGACTTCAGCCTGTTCTTCAGGAGAGTTGTACCTTCTCCTGAATTTGTTGTCTTGGTAGAATTTCTTGTATCTACCAAACCTTGAGTTGAGTTTGTCAAACCTCCTGGCCATGAGGGCCAATTCTTCCTTCATTTCAGCCTTAGAGACTGACTTGGATGATCTTGGAGTGGTCTGCATTTCTGGTTTAGCAGCCTTGGCTTTAAATGCCACTCCTTTGGTTGGTAAGGAAGATTCCTCAACAAGCTTCCTTCTATTGAGGTCAAACTCATAGGCTTTGAGTTCTGAGAAGATTTGTTGCATGGGCATGGTGGAGAGATCCTTGGTGTTCTGCATCATTACAGCATAAACATCCCATTTGTGAGTGAGACTTCTTAAGATCTTCAGACCAACTTCTCTCTTGGTGTACACCTTGCCCAAGGAGTTAATTTCATTCATCACATCTGTGATTCTACCAGCAAACTTGTCAATGGATTCTTCTGAATCCATTGTGAATTGTTCAAACTTTTGCACTGCCACTTGGAGCTTGTTCTCCTTGATCTTTTCAGTACCCTCACACATTTCTGCAAGAGTATCCCAAATTTCTTTGGCAGTTCTGCAGTGGTAGACCCTTCCCATGATTGCATCTGGAATTGTTTGGTAGAGGGTATTCATAGCAAGATAATTCAGATTATCCTTCCTCTTTTCCTCAGAAGTGAAGTCATCTTCATCCTTAGGAATCATTTCCCTTATATCACCTCTTTGAGCTTCAGTGATTCTGGGGTTGACTTGAGTGAACACAAAGGGTCCTCTTGTGATCACTCTCAGCATGTCAGTGTGTAGAGATGCATGATGAGCTCTCATTCTAATTTTCTAGAAATCATAGTTCTCAATTGAGAACATGGGCAATTTATGATGTGAGATGTGGTTGACTGGATTTGTGGCCATGTTGTCCAGTCCTTGAACGGCTGGAGGAGGAACAACATTGTTGTTGTTGGCCATAACTCAGAAAAGAAAAAGATTAGTCAACAATCAATAGGATTTCAGATAGATCAGTTCAGTGACCACACCAAATATGTGATTTTTGAAAACCAAGATGGATTTTCAGAAGCAGTGGTCTTTGAACCCCTGCTCTGATACCACTTGTTGGTCCTGAAAGGAGTATATAAAAAGTGTATGGGGGGGGGGGGAATACACTTGTATGCAATTTCTTTTTCAAACTATGATCAACTATGACTCTAGCAAGGTTGTCCTGGACAACTCTGCTGAAATGTATAACTTCTTAAAGATAACCAAGCTACTAAGTACTATTAAGTACTTAGTTGAATGACTATCTAATTTAGTTATATGTGCGGAATTAGTGGTTGGCCCTTTAGTTTAAACTCCTTTAAGTTCTGAAATCACTTCAATCAAACAATCCAGTTTTCAGGGAACTTGTCCAAATCAAGTTTGCACAGTTTTAAGTAAATGTCCTTTGTAAGATTAGTTTTGTGTACAGTGTTGAATGTTATGAAAGTACTTTGAAAGTAAATCAACACAAGAGTTTATAGTGGTTCAGAGACTCAAGCTCCTACATCCACTTTCCCTGATTTAACAGGATAATTCCTTCACTCTTGGAATTAACTTGTTTTATAGTGCCAAGGTGCACTTGATCAAGAACACCACTCCTTGGTGAATTGATCCCTAGGATGTCTAGAGTCCTAGTACCCTTTCTCAACTCAGAACTGAACTGTTCTTCTCTCAACAGTTAGTTCCTCACACTTCTACTACTACAACCTTCTCACTTTCTCACTTGAAAGGTATAAGGGTTGAAGTAAGGTTCCAACTAATGAGATATCCTTTACAGTGAGGGTCAGTGTATAAGGATAGGATATCTCTCTAAGCTTTGTATGGATATACAATTGAGTTCAGCTTAGATGAAGTGTATGAAGACTAAGATAGTCTCTTTGAAAGCTTTAAAGGTTCTATGAGCTTTGAGCTTCAGAATAGTTGATGTAGTTGGATTCTGTGTGGTGCTTTCAAATGGTTTTCACACTTCTGTATTTATAGACAAATTTGAGGATTTGCCCGTTGGAGAGGCAATCCCAAATGTCTATAAATGTCTTCCTTGAGCTCTTCAAGCTGGAAGACAGATTCTTGATAGTGACATGTCCTCATTTGGGAAATAAACGGCTGTAAACACTTTGTCTTCATTCTGTAGCACTTTTCCCAATGTCTGACTTCAAGATTCACTTGATCAATCATGGACATGGCTTCTGATAATTAGTCCTATGATAAGGACAACATTCCTTATCTCTTGGACAACTCTGCTTATCACTATCAGTAGACTTTGCTCATCAGCAAAGTTGGCATGCTCTCTTCAGATGACTTGGCTCTTTCTCTTTCCATGACTTCTTGGAATAGTTCATTGATCAATCTTGGTTTGAATGAGTGGACTTGACCTCTTCAGCATAGTTAGCCTTGAGTTCCAAAGCTTATTCTGGTTCATTAGTGCTGAGACAATAATGTAGGACAACTCTTCTGAACTTTGATATTTATGTTGTAGACTTGATCTTCAGGATCTATTCCACTTAGTTGGTCTTCAGACAAGTTGTTCCATTCTGGTTATACTTGATCAGCATAGTTGTCCTTCAGCAGACTTGGGGTCAATCCAAAACTGAGCCTTGGGGGGACTTGGAACAGAAATAAACTTCTAAGTATGTGTTCCTCCTCAACTAGTGCATCTATAATTCTAAGAGCTGCCTAACACTTCGGCTTCTCTACTTGTCTTATACTACATGTTCCAACATTCCTGAAACACATGTTCATGCAATCTGTCTTAACTAGTTGGCATGTCTTAAGGGGGTTTTGGTATCACAATCAAAACTCATTTTATTCCCAACACTAGTACATGACCACCATTTTGAATAATTTGGCTTGCCACCCTTGTCACTCTCACTTGCTTTTCCTTTGGTATTTTTCTTGCTTGGTTGATGAACTACTGTCACTTCTTTTTTATGTAAGTAGCTAGATTTGACAATAAAGGGACGATATACCCGATGATTGCATAACCTATAAAATGAAAAGTAAACCAACAACAACAATGAGATATAATAAATCAATTCATAATTGAGTTAAATGATTATTAACAACTTACTGATAATTCTTGGCTTTAGAAGACGCTAGCTGCTGCCCACCATGCCTTCTTAACTGCAAGTCCGAAAAAATATCCCTTTCTATGTTACTGAAGGTGTTGTACACAAAATATGTCATCTGCATCAGGAATAAACCCTCAAATACTGGGATCAACCTTTTTGCTTGGGTAAAGTCTAGTATGCACTCGAGTGCATGTTGTGCACCCTAGTCTAAAGAAAAGTGTATGTTATTAAACTTAAAAGTACAACACAATATTACTAAAAAGTGTAAGTCACTATGACTAAAAATATTATTATACAGTTTAATAATTGAAAAGTGCAACACCATTTACCAAAAAGTGTAAGTAAGTAAAACTGAAAAGTGCAATATGGACTAGGGTGCACAACATGCACTCGAGTCCATAGCAGACCAACCCTTTTGCTTGTTCAATTAACACAAACATATCAGCATCAAAATATTCAAAATAATCAACATAACCCCTTACATAATGCCTATAACGACCCTATACCATTTTACCATCATTAAAAACTTTTAGGCTCCATTTGGATGGAGGGATTTGATCTATGAATTTTAAATCCATCGTCCAAATCCACTCCACTTGTTTGGATTATGAATGGATTTCAAATGCTTAGATTTTTGTTCACACAATTTTTAGTTAAAATTGAGAGGATTTCAAATCCTCACTAAAACCATGTCATTTGAAATCCATCTATTTTTAAATCCTTTCATTTGAAATACCTCATCAAATCAAATTCCTCCATCCAAACACAACCTTAATGTAAAAATTGTTGGTTCATTTTTTGCATCTACATATAAAACAATTTTTTTTTTTGATAAAAATGGAAATAAAACAAAACAAATTAACCATATATCTAAACCTAATATTGAAACTTACCATGCAGAAGCATTCTTGTTTCCCTTTTAGACATTAACTTCAGTTCTTAGTACAGAGTCAAACTTACGGGGTTTATGGTTTATGAACTAACAACAGCATCAATTTTGATAAAAAAAAATAAATGAGTGACCAATTTTGATAGTAACTAAATGTGGGCGACCAAATCTGATACAGGGTAAACTTGGGTGACCAAAAGTGATATTTTCCATTCTTTTTACCATTTTAGAGTTCTTTACAAAAGTTATGAATTTTTACAATATGCTTTAACTTGAAATTTTAAATTTGCATGACTTAGGATTTGTTCTTGTTACTAGATTATAGTACGTATTATTTTGACATCTAATTTGTTATTTTTTGCTTAGTAACGAATAAGTTATGATTTTTAGAAGGATTTATGTTTTTTGTGTCTGTTCTGTAAAATTTCAGAGAATATAGAGACTGTTCTTTGAAAATTAGATAGAAGACAGGGACTTAAGCATAATTTTTTGAAAATATATGGCCAGTTTATTTTATTTAGTTATATCTGACCGAAAATTTGACTAAATCTGACTTTAAAACGCGAAAAACGAAGTAAATATCGCTGGATTACGTGGGCGCGTGCAGTAGACTCGTGCGTGCAGCACGTGTGTCATCTCCCAGCAGCGCGTGGCAGCGCTTCTAGGCGCATGACAGCACCCGGCAGTGCATGTGGGTGCGTGACGAGGTGTGTCATGGCAAGTTTTTCCTGACTTGTTTCGACGCATGTCGATGCATTTTAACCCCGATTTCGACTCCGTAAATTTCTGTGGACTACGTTTTTACTGTAGATTCATAATATTTATGTTTTAATTATATTTAAACACTGGATATTTGAATAATTATTCGTATTTTGATAGTGGGAGCCGATAGTTGAACATATATCATTCGTGAATATGCTCATTACACTTGGAAAACTTGGTTTTTTCTTATTTCGCAAATAAGGGTTACATTCATGTGATATTTTAATTAATAATTATGTGTTTATGATTTGCACATTTTCTAGGTATGGCTTGTCGAATGCTCATGATTAGTACTCGAGACACCCGAACTAAAGATCTCATACTTCATACTTTTATAAAGTATAAAATGGATTCACATCACTCTATTAAGAAACATGCATGGGGGCTTACTTATCCGAGTTGTATGATCAATTACTCTAATTTCTAATGAAAAAAAAAAAAGCTTCTACCAAGATATGTTATAGATGATGTGGATACCTGGGCTCGGACCCTACCGAATGATTTACGTGAAGTCTTTATGTATAAATGTCCCTTGTATGATTCTACACTTACTGGCTTTCAAATCATGAAATACTTTACTAAAAGTTTTGAGGAAGCAACTAAAAGAATAGCAGAACAAGAAAAGAGACAAGTTGCTAGGGCAGCATGCTCAAGGATGAGGAGTATTCATCGATCCGGTATTCTTCGATTGAGAAGTCAAAGTAACAGTCGGATGAAAAAATCCTCACATATATCCTTTTGCTCATGTGTTTTATAACGTTGGTGTTAATGCTGCAATTGACAGTCGGTTATGTAAGACAAGGAAGAAATGGTTGTTCCTTGGTTTTTAAGAAAACGTTATCGAGACGATTAATATGTAGATTGTACTAATTGGAGATGTAGTTTGATACAAACTTATACTCCCTTTGTTACATAAAGTTAGTCTCATTTGCTATTTTGTATAGTGTTGGGATATGAATCGTGAGACAAGTCCTAATTGATGTTGAAGTAGTTTTGATAAGCCAAAAAGAGAACTTGAATATATTTCTAAGTGTTGACTGATCTAGTTATGGAAGTCATCTTGTGACAAGATCAGAGAAAATAAACTAAGTATTGAAAGAAAGTTTCATATAGGATTTATGATAAGCTTATAATTGTTGTATAAAAGCTTATAGTTTATAGTTCATATTGATGTATAGTTTTAAGTTGACTAAGCTATCTTATAAAGCTTAAAGTAATGTAATAGTCTTGATAGATTAGTTGATAGGACTAGATTAGTTTTACAATGAAGACTGAAGAGAAGACTTGCAAGACAAGACAAGTGCTGAGAAGCTGAGAAATATTCTAAGTGTCGAAGCAAGACAAGTCAAGTACGTGCAGAATAAAGATGAAGATAAGATCGTATCTAGAAGTGAAGATATGAAGAGTTAGTTATGGAATAACTAATTAACTGACAAAACGCGTAAAAAGATAAGAAGAAGTCGTTATGAAATTATTTATCAAGAAAAGGTTGTTGGATAACAAACTTATCTTGATTTGAGAAGTCTATAAATACCTGAAGACTTTCAACATTGAAGACTACTGTTACGAAGAGATTTAAGCGTACATTGAAGAATTCAAAAGAGAAGAAAACTCACAGAGTTCAAGCAAGATTCAAAGTTTGAAGAAGCCAGAGAAGACAAGTTCATATTCAGAAGGCTACTGCAAATATAGAGAAGTTTTCTTTATATTTTTTGTTTGCTAGTTACTTGTTCATTAGCTAGTTGTTAGATCGAAGATATATCTGGAGATATAATCGAAAAGATCGAAGTCTTAATCTTGGGACTCTAAGCCACAAGAACACTTGAAGAGAAGAATTTAATAAAATTTCACGACTGGAGTTGTGAGATTGGATGTAGACAAGTTGTCGAACCACTATAAATCTCGTGTTGATTTACTTACTGTTTTGTTTGTGTTTAATTGTTGATTATATTGTTAATTGATTAATCTGCATATAGACTAGACAAGATAAGTGTTCATTGATATAGTTGAGTATAAATCTTAAGGGCTCATATAATTCTGATATTCCTCATAGTTTTACTCTGATATTTTGAAATATTTTTAAAAGTCTATTCACCCCTCCCCTCTAGAATTAAGGAACATATTATTTTAACATATTTACCCCTCATTAATATGTATCTTTTTCATTAAGACAAAAAATAATATTGAAGAAAAAATGTCAACTTACCTTGTCAAAAGAGAGAAAAGAGGTTACACATTAATATATTTCCAATAAAAAAAGACATTGTAGGAAAATAGGGGCAGTTTAGGGAGATTCGTGGTAAAAATAGTAAAAGCGACAAACTTTTTAAAACGAGATTTAAGACCAAAAGCGACTAACTTTTTGAAATGGAGGTAGTACAGTTTACTAGTTTACTACTTATTATTTATTTTTTCAATGACATGGATATTATTTTATGATGTTTATGGATGAACGTTTAATTATAGCATGTTGTTGAGTGTGAGTTTTAGATATTGAATGAAGTATATGCTGAAACTAATACTCCCCGTCCAATTTTATAATTTCAACTTTCCTTTACGGGCTATCCAATTTTATTATTTTCATTCCTTATTTGGAAAATTTACTATTCACGCTACTTTATCTAACAAATTTCATTTAGTGGTGCGACAATGGTGCTAAAATCTCTAACAAATCGTCGATAGAAACTAACAAGACCATGAAAACTTCTTACTTGAGCAATGTTTGTAGGAACTGGCCAATCTAAAATAGCCTTGACTTTATCCCTTTCCATTTCAATTCCATTAGCACTTACCACAATGATGAGTTGAGATTATTGCATACTTTTGTGTTTTAATTAGATATTATTTGAGAATTAATTTGAGATTTTATCGCGTTCTTCGACTTATTATTATATGTCTTTCGATTACCTTGATATTTTAATTTCTTATTTAAATCAGGTGAAATTGAAGCATTTTAAAGATACATAAACAAGGTCGGTGTGAGGAGAAATTGACCCAACCTTACAGAGCTTACTAATGGGCCATGATGCTGGAATGGGCCTGAATTTTATGGCTGTAAAAATATGAATAATGAAATATCAAGCTGGGCCCAATTGTGATGGGCCATAATTGATTTTTGGGATAATCCCTTTTGGAAGAACAATCGGAGGCAGCCTTATATATATAGGGGAGGGGCAGTCGCCGAATTCGGGGACGAGAGCAAGCAGCAGTAGTTAAATTCTGGGAAGCAGACAACAGGCCGCGATGAGTTTGATTTTATTTAAGATTATTTGAATTATGTTTAGTAGATAGATTGTTTTCTAGCCCGAGGATGTGAAACCTGAATTTAGTTGTGCCTTTTTAATTATGTGATTCACGGTTTATCTCAATTCATATTTCGATTTCGTTATTATTTGATTTTATGCTAAGCATGTTTTGATCAATAGATTTATTAGGACTGGCCATCCGAATTTAATTGTTATCAATTCTAGTTAATTCACGATGTATAATCTGTAATTGTTATATTATTGTGGATATCGTAGCAACTAAGGCAGAACACCTTAGGGGATAATAACGTCTAGGTTGTATGAAACGAGTGTCTCGTATTCATAGTCTAGTTTATTATATTGTTTTGGTTCGTTAATGCATTTCTCGAGTTGAACCTTGAATACATGTTTTGGGGTTATTCGTAGAAATAGATTAATTGGGGGTCGTACCTTCTAGTTAATTAAACTTAAGAAACAATTCGAACTAGTTTGGTCGTACCACTGGTTTAGGGATAAGATTTGGGATTAGATTGAGATTACCGGGTTCACTGATTAAATTGGTTAAATTATTCAAGGGGAAGCAATCTGAGGGCTAGATCGATTTTTTTAATATTTGATTCCTGTTATTTTTCATGCTTTCTAGTATTTAGTTAGTCAACCAAAGTAAACTCCCCCCATTTTATTGCTTTCGTACACAATTTATTCGATTGAGTTTCACCATTCCCTATGGGATCGACCCTTACTTACTCTACTGCACAATGGGTATTTAAGATATTTATTTTTGGGTGCTGGCGACAGCACACTACACAAAACCAAGAAAAACAACTTTATCCATGCAAAATGAACACTTCTGAAGACCTTATCCTCTTGTCATTGAAGAATAAATCCTACAGAATGTTACATGTAGATTTCATCTTCCAATTCTCCATTGAGAAAAACAATTTTAACGTCCATTTGATGTAATTCTAAATCCATACTAGCTACTATAGTTAGTAGTAGACGAACTACCGGTTAAAAAGTTTCCTTATAATCTATACCCACATGTTGGGTATATCATTTTGCCACCAAGCGAGCCTTATATCTCTCTATAGATCCATCAACCTTTCTTTTTATTTTGAAAATCCATTTATTCTCAATTGCTTAGTGTCCAGTCGATAAATCTACAAGTTCCCAAACTTGATTTGCTCTCATAGGCTCAATTTCCTCTTCCATTATTTTCTTTCATTTTTCTTTTGCTGGACAAGATAGAGCCTCATATACGTTTTTGGACTCCTCCTCGTCTATTGGAATTTTATTCCCATTTTCCGATGAGAAGGTGTGTCCTTCTATGTCATAATGTCTTTTTGGCACATGTTTCCTAGAGTTTTTTTCGAGATTAAATTTTGTCAAGATCCATTTGATCTTTAACAGGTAAACTGTTAGGATATTCAGGCCAGCTAATATCCTTATGTTTTGGATATTCATACCAATTAATATCCTTACGTTTTGTTTTGATAAACCAAATCAACTTGTAATAGGATAAGTTGTATTGTATAGACAACTTCATTATTCATCTTGTAATAAATAGCTCCTGGATAGCACTAGCCGAGTGGAAACCCAACTGATGTTGTAGAGAGACACGCATATGCTCAAGAAGAGAAGAGACTAAGAAGACTAGAAGAGGAGAATCAGTCGAGGGGGAACTTAACTGATCCAACTGAGTATGATCAATTGAGGTCTTATCAGCTGAGTAACACTATCAGCTGAGGACCGAACACAACTAAGGGACCATCAATTGGTATCAGAGCAGTTGTTCAAAAGACCATTGCTTCGAATATCTTTTTTCTTTCAAAAGAAAATTGCATAAAATTTTATTTTTCAATAGTCGCCTGAATAAATTCTTTTGAAAAAAATATTTTTACCACCGTCTCTAATCAATCAAAGTTTTCTTCCCACCATAAAACGAGTCAAACCGGTGCACGAAATTTGAATTTTTGATTCGATACGAAATTTGACTTTCTCTAATCGGTATCTAATTAGTCAAATGGTAAAATTAAATAAAAAATAAAATTCAAACCTTTTTAATTGATTTTTTATTTTGTTTATCCAAAAGTATGTTGGGTTTTTCTTAGTGTAGTCAAATAGTACAAAGTGACTATATAGTCAGCGCGTCGAAATGCGCCACGTGGCGTCGTATGCGTCGTATGAACCTGCTACCTGTTATACAGGTTTTAATTAATTAAATTATTTTTTAAATTGTATTTTGTTATTTACTATAACACCCTTCTTTTATAAATATAATTTTTAAAATATATATATATATATATATATATATATATATATATATTAGTAAGCACAATTACTATTCTACTCTTCTTTTATATATTAAGCACAATTATATATATATAAATTAAATTAACTAATACAAAAATAATTAAATAATAAAGTAATTAAATTAAAAGTACTCAGTAGTATGTTTTTCTTTCCCAATTCCATCGAAGACGTGTTAGGGTTCTCAGTTGCACGGTCCAACAACCGTGCACAGTTGCACGGTCGATACTCAATCACCCGGGTAAATAGAAACATGTCCTGGAAGAATTCTCAGTTGCACGGTCCAACAATCGTGCACAGTTGCACGGTTGATACTCAGTCACCCGGGTAAATCGAAACATGTCCTGGAAGAATTCTCAGTTGCACGGTCCAACAACCGTGCACAGTTGCACGGTCGATACTCAGTCACCCGGGTAAATAGAAATATGTCCTGGAAGAATTCTCAGTTGCACGGTCCAACAACTGTGCACAGTTGCACAATCGATACTCAGTAAACCGTGCAATTCAAAAAATGTGTTGTAGGTGCTCACTTTCACGGTCCAACAGCCATGCCTGGTTGCACGGTCGATATCGATGTTAAGTAAACCTTGAAAACCAAAAAAAAGACTATTTTCTTGTTCATGTGCTCGAGCCTCAAATAGAGTAGAAATGCAGACACACAAGCATCTTTCTCATATTCGTATAAAATGCATATTTCATCTCAATTCAATATGATTATTGTTCACACTTAATTTTAGCATAAACGTATCTTATGACGTGGATTAAACAACAGAAGAAATATTAAATTAATATTTAAATAAAAAACCAGCAATTTAATAAAATTTCTGAAATACATATGATTAATATTCATAAAAAAAATCTAACACTAATTGTTTTGGTAGGATCAACATTAATTAACGTTTTTAGAATCACTGTCTTTGTTGAGATCTTCATCATTCTCTCGATCAATGTTGCTCTTCTTATTTGGACATCGCCCAATTTTATGTCCTGGATGTCTGGTAAAGAAAAATTATTAAGTTATTGAGTGTTAAAAAAAACATAACTTCATAAACGATTATTAAACATGCAAAATTAATTAAAATGGCATACCCACAAGATCCACATTTCTGCTTTTTATTTCGAGGTGCTTCTCGAGGCTTACTCTTTGTCGGATCACCTACACCATAGTTTTGTGACTTCTTACTCTAGGTCGTGGTTGTGTTCGGATACAAATTTGGTGACCTTGTAGATTCCGAAATGAAGAGCGATATGAAAATAAGCTTTGCATCCACATTTGGTATCAGCTTTTGACTTACGAATGTTGTTCCGTACACCTATAGTAGCTTTAGAAAATCCAGACCGGGAACAGTCCCACGCCATATTTTTGATAATGTTATTTCTCCGACCAGTGTGGCATTTTCGGCTTATAAATCCCTTTCGTCTTGCTTATATCTTATAAAATGCATTAGCTTCTTCCGTCGAAGCGAAAGTCATGCCCAAAATTGTATTGTCGTCTATGGGAGCATTTTTGAAATTGGCATACCCAAAATCCTCATCTGACCCCTCTTCTGAACTCATGTGCTCCTCGTGTGATTCATCATCCACTTTGATATCTTCATATCCAACGTCTGAGAACATTGTGGAACGTTGTTGTACATACAAACTGCAACAGAAACACATTAAAAGACATGTTATTCAGCATCTTCCAATTTTACTACATTTTCCAATGTTATGCAACATCTTCATATTATATATTTCAATCACCTATTTTAATGTCATTTACGACAACTAACAACATGTGCTTCTAACATAAAATCGAGGAATACCTTGTGGTTATAAACATAAAATTCAATTTAAACACTATATTAAATATAAAATTCAAAACTTTACATGATGATTTAACTCTACATTATGTCCTTTTAGCTAGAGGATTCAAACAACGAATATGGTTAGGAATGTGCATTCAATAGCCACTTCCTTTGCTAAATTCTGTTTCAAATTTTCTTTGAAGCATTTTGTCAAACACTTGTTGGGCAGTTATGTTTCTATTTGATTTGAGGAAATTTCAAAAACAATTACTACTCAACAACTCAACCACAATTTTAACAATTTCACAATTAATTCAAATACTCATAACAAATGACGGAAGTGGTGGTAATCCCCACAATAATATTAAACTTACAAATTAAGAAAACTAAGGGGGGAGGAGATGATCGTCGGCGACAGCAGGAAAGCGGCGCGTCGGAGGAGGAAGGGCAGCTGCTCGTCGGCGGCGGAAGGGCAGTGGCTTGGGGCTGAAGTGGAGTGCGTGTTAAAACCTACGTATTATGTTCTAGATTATAACTTCTTTTATTTAATTTAATTTGTTTTTTTTTTATTAATTTTAATAATAATATAAGGGTAAATTAGTAGTTTTACCATTATATATTTTAATTAAATTAATTAATATAATAAATCTTTTTATTAAATTAAGGATGAAACTGTAAATTCAAAAATATATATTTTAATTAATTAAATTAATTATAAATATGACACCATACGACACATACGTTGAATATTTTCAACACATACGTTGAATATTTTCAACACAAAGTATAAAAGGTAACAGGTCATCAGATTTAAACCTTTAGAATTGATTTTTAATGGTTCAGATTAAATTAACTACGGTAGTCATACGACACCATACGACACTCTGACTACACGTAGAAGGTCACAAGTATGTTCCCTATGTCCACCAAAAGTATGCTCACTTTCATTATTTGTCTATCCACCAAAAGTCTCATTTCCTTTTTTGAAAACAATTACTCCCTCCGTCCGCCTATAAGCTTCTCATTTTACCATTTTGGTCTGTCCGCCTATAAGCTTCACATACCCTTTTTGGTAAATACTTTTTCTTACACTTCACTTTATATCTTACTTTTTCTCTCTATCGCTCCCATTCTCTCAATTACATCACTTGTACTATATCTATTATTTAATTTCTGTGCCAAAAAGTAATGAGAAACTTATAGACGGACGGAGGGAGTACTTTATTTTTACCTCTCAACAACCTCACAACACCATTACTTCATATATATATATATATATATGTATGTATGTATATAAAAGTACCCACCTTAATTTACACAAATACCACCTTAATCTAATCGATATTTAATTAGTTAAATTGCTCGACTCAACTCAACTCGATTACTTGTATATATATAAAAAAATTATACATTACTACCAAAATAGTAAATATTGCCCAAGTTCGATAAGGCTTGCAAGTCTTTCGAGTTGAGTATTTATGAACTCGAACTCGGTAGCTACTCGAGTAGCTCGAAACTCGACTCACTTACATCCCTATTGTTAAATTAATTTTTTTTTAATATTTATTATTAATTATTTTTTTATTTTTACTATTTATTACTCCCTCCGTCCCGGAAGTGTTTGCACCACTTTGTGGGCACACTTATTAAGAAAAAGGTGTAATGAGTGGAGTGTTGAGGGGTAATTTTGTAAACTTATATGAATAAAGTAAAGAGGGTGGTTGAAATAAGTGTAAAAGTAATGGCATTTTGTGTAAATATGTGAATTTTGGGAGGGTGAAGTTTATAAAAAAGTTTACTTTTTAGGAAGTGCAAACAATTGTGGGACGAACGAATAAGGAAAGAGTGCAAACAATTATGGGACAGAGGAAGTATTAATTAATTTTTTTAGCTCGGTTGACTTACTATTTATTGTTAATTAATTTTTTTAAATCAATTATTCACCCATACTGACATACAACCTATATTCCCCCTCTCTTTTTCAAGCTTAAGCAAAACAGGCTTCAGCAAGGTTGTCCTGGACAACTCTTCTGATATGTATAACTTTCAGAAGATAATCAAACTACTAAGCACTATTGTTGGGATATGAATCCTGGAACAAGTCCTAAATGATGTTAAAAGATAAGATGAAGTTTTGATAAGCCAAAAGTAGTTTGAATATTTTCTAAGTGTTGACTGATCTAGTCTAGTTAAGAAGAAGTCATCTTGTACAGACCAGTAGAGTTCACACAAGACAAGTACGATTTATAAGTACTGTGTATATTAAATGTTTAGTTGTTATTGAGCTATATTAAACATTGTATAGAAGCTCATGATTTTTCGTATGTAAATATTCATTGTATAGATTTCTAAGTTGACTAAGCTGAGTTATAAAGCTTAAAGTAATGTAATAGTCTTGTTAGGATTAGAATAGTCTACTACTGAAGAAAACCGCACAAGAAGAGAAGAGTGAAGTCTACTTATGAAGACAGGTGCGACCACAAGACTCAACAAGACAAGTCAACATGAAGTTAGTTATTCAAGCGCGTATAAAGATAAGGATTAAAGGAGTTAGTTAGAGATAACTAATTACTACTGAAACGCGTGGAAGGATAAGTATGAAAGGATAAAGTTAGTTTTCAAGAAAGGTTGGTTACAACTGACTAAGTTCTTGAAGTTGAAGTCTATAAATACCTCAAGGTGTTTATTGATTAAAGACTACTGAAAACTGATAAGCTACATACTGAAGAATTACTGAAGCGTTCGAAGCAAGTTACTCACAGAGTTGAAGTTCAGAAAGCAAGTCTATTAGACAAGTGAAGAACTGCTACTGAATAAGTTTTACGTTTTTGTTTACTGTTTTCAAGTTGCTAGATACTTGGAAATCTCTACTAAGATCGAAGATATACTTGGTAGTATAGTCAAGAAGATCTAAGTCTTTTTCTTGGGACTTAAAATTACAAGAACACACACTTTGTACTCGATTGGAAGAGTTGATAAGGAAACATCACAACTGGGTTTGTGAGAGTGGACGTAGACAAGTTGTCGAACCACTATAAATTGTTTGTGTTGTTTACTTTACTGTTTTGTTTGTGTTTAATTGATTAATTGTTTAATTGCTTAAATACATATCTGAACAAGACTAGTTGAGTATACTAGAACGGAGTTCTCGAATAAGAAGTTGAGTATAAACTTGTATTGGACTCATTGATTAATTATGTATTCCGCATATTGTACTTTGATATATCGAAAGAATTTTGAAAAGTCTATTCACCCCCCTCTAGACATTTTCACTAGCTTACTCGATATTAACTCAACTTTGGGGACCTACAAGTGGTATCGGAGCAGTAGTTTACGAACTGCTGTTTCTTGATAACCGACTTAAGACTTAGGGTGAAGTCTTGGTCCGTGTTCTTACGTGCTCTTATCTGTTCTTGATCACTGCTATTGAAAATATCCATTTCTTGATACTATTCTGTGCTATACTAGTCTTCTTGAATCATGTCGTTGGAAATTAGTGCTAACAAGTTACCCAAGTTCCAGGTTCAGGACTACGACTATTGGAAGCTGCGAATGGAAGCGATTTTTAGCTCCACGCACGACCTAATGATCTCTGTTGTCACCGAGGGTCCGATCATGACAATGGTCCCAAATACTGCTGCCCTCGACAAAGACAAACCAATTGGTACTCTCGTCAAGAAACCCAGGTCAGATCTAACCTCAGAATAAATGCGTCAAAATAATTTGGATAGCTTGGCGAAGAATTACATCTTACACACTCTTCCTAACGAGTATCTAGGAAAAGTGTTAAAATGTAAAACTGCCAAAGACATGTGGGACAGATTAGCTATCATTTGTGAAGGGACATCCCTAATCAAAGAGAGCAAATTATCCACTGCTGTCCAAAGATTTGAATCATTTCATATGAAAGCTGGTGAAACTATCAACCAGTTGGATACTCGTTTTACTAAGATTATGAATGATCTGGAAGTTCTTGGTAAATCATATACTCCTCGTGAAATCAATCTTAGGATTCTTAAGAGCTTAGATCCTCGATGGAAAATGGTAAAGATGCTTGTTAAGAATACCCAAGACATAGACAAGTGGTCTGCTGAGACCATGTTTCAAACTCTAAAGGCTCATGAGTTTGATTTAGACGAAGATGAACCCGTAGTCAGTAGTGACAGAGAACATGATGTGTCTAAGAACGTTGCCTTTAAGTCTAGTTCGTCTAAGTCCTCTAAGGTAGACAGGTCGAAGTCTAAGACTAAGTCTGCTTCTGTGAAAGACGAGTTAGATACTGGTCTTAATCTGAAGGATCAGGTGAGCCTCATGGTTAGAAAGTTTGATAGGCTGAATAAACATTTCGGAAGATACAAGAAGTTCTATAGGGATCATAGAGCGTCCACTTCTAAGAACTCGTCTGAGACCAGACGAGACCGAAACTCATCCGAAAGGAGAGACGAAGTCTCGAAAGGTAATAGGCGAGATAGAGAGTCTGATGATAGGAAGATTCAGCGTTCTGATAGACGTGATAAGCGCAGGGATAAATCTCATATTAAATGGGCTACTAATGATCCTCTATGCTATAATTGTGAAAAGCCAGGTCACTACATATATGAATGTCCAGACCTGAGCACTGATGAACGAGAAGAACGCAAAGCACGAAGGGAAAGAAGATACAACTGTGGCAAGAAGGCAATGATGGCCAATGATGACTCTGATTCGGATTCAGACGAGTTGCCATCGTCCTCATCTAGCTACCCGTCTGATCGAGATCACGATGAAGCTTTCATAGTAGATGATGGCCTATGCTGCATGGCTAAAATCGACCAAGAGGTATCATCTGCTACTTCTTTTCAATCTTGTGATGATTCAGATACTGATGAAAGTGATACTGCCAGTAGTGAAGTAGGGAGTAGTCTTCATCACTGTAACGCCCCGAATCCGGAATGCAGCCTTTAAGGCTCAAACACTCTAAATTCGAGTCGCCACTTAGTGACCGAAAAACTGAACCTAAAAATTTCTTTTAAAATATAATAACATAAGTGAATTGACAAGAGTTTTGCAGCGGAAATAATTTAAAGATAGTCATAAGTTGCAATAGAAGCAGTGTGGCCCATTTGTTTAAAAAAATAGATAATGATGAGTAGTAATTGTTTTAAAGATAGCATACATAAAATTCATCGAACGACTTTTAGAAAAGTTCGTCACTCGGCATATGAATGTAATTGTCTCCAATGTGTAGCAATATCACTTATTATAATGAGCATTAATCATATAAAGTCTTATAGCATTTTAATTATTGGGAAACTCTGTGTCATCCCTGCTGCAATGTCGGCCCCTCTCGATCATAACCTGAAAATATTTAGTTTTGGGGTGTGAGATAAAAATCTCAGTGGATATCCTTGTACGCTGCTACACAGATTGGCAGTACGCCGAAATAATTATTATTAGTATTTTATCGTAAATAATTCTTATTCATATTTCATTCAAATTCATATCATTGATAATAATTCTCATCAATTCCTTCACCATTGTGGGACGACACTGATAACGACTTATCACGTGCAATCTCAATCATCTCCTTTTATATCACCATTATATTATCATCTCCTTTATCATAGGGGGGACAACACTGGCAACAACTTACCACGTGCAATCCCCATCATCTCATCTCATTTATCATAGGGGGGACAACACTGGCAACAACTTACCACGTGCAATCCCCATCACATATTTTGACTACAAAAGTCTGTTGACTACGAAAGTCTTTTATCATAGTGGGACCACACTGGCAACGACTTACCACGTGCAATCCCCATCATCTCCCTTGACTACAAAAGTCTGTTGACTATACAAGTCTTTTATCATAGTGGGATCACACTGGCAACGACTTACCACGTGCAATCCCCATCATCTCCCTTGACTACAAAAGTTTGTTGACTATACAAGTCTTTTATCATAGTGGGACCACACTGGCAACGACTTACCACGTGCAATCCCCATAAACACTTACCACCTCCTTCGTGAAATCGAAAGTCATATATCACATATCATAATATCATGAAATAAGTATATCATAATTTATTCTTGTATTTTTAGTTATATGTTGATGTTTGTTTAGTTCAATTCAGAATACACCAACAGTCCATATAACATTTACATCGGCAATACAATAGTGACACCCACCTCTTTAACTTTTAAGAAAAGCTACAAACTTCTTGAACAGTGTAGCAAGCGTAACGCAGGGATCGTCCGAGCTTTGACTTGGGCCGCACTTCGCCTAGCACAGTTCTTCCGTATTTTAGTGATCTCTTTTATCCTTGATTAATATAATTTTAAAGGTGGTTGTAGTAACGCATATAATTATTTTCAAAGCAAAACATTCTTTCTTTAGCTCAAAAAAATATCGGAATAATATGTAAAGTATATTTAAATATTTGTTTGGTCGTTTGAGAATTTAACGAGGGCGTTAAATCTCGTTCTTTAGATTTTATAATGAAGAAAGTGTTTTCCGCATAATATTTATCAATTTCGGTCCTAGCCGTTCATAAAACATCGCGACTACATACTGAAATTCATTAACACAGTTTGCTTGGTCAATAAAAATCATTTGAAATCGCATGGCAATAGAACAAAAAGTGTAATTAGGAAAAATTCAAAACTGGTCCTTGCTAGCTAGTTTAAAGACATAAAATGACTGAATTTTCTCCCATCTTCGCGATTTTATTCCCGTCAAACAGATGATCCAAATAGCGTTTTTCTTCAAGTAAAATAAACTAAGCTATGTCAAGTTTATTGGAAATAAAAAGTTTGTGAAGATTTGTGCGTCAAAGTCGAGTAAAAACGACTCCTAAGTTTCGAACTGAAATGAACATGCCCTGTTTTTCTTTATTTTCCAGCTTACTGCCTTAACTTTAAAAATCGAATAACTCCCAGAATACTGAACCAATTTGCGTAATTTTTTACACTCAAACTCCGTACTATATGGAGATCATAACCTCTTTGGTTTTGAGTCAAAATCATTTTTCTATCAAAAGATACGGACAGCTAAAGTTACTGCATTTCAACATAAATTTTTCAGTTTGTATTGTAACTTCCAAAGTCATTTCGCATACTTAATCTAGTTCTCAAACAACAAAGACACATCTACCACATAACCTTATCATAACAAAACATGTATAATACAAATTCCATCAGATTCAAGCACCGAAAATCAAGGACGGTAATCGAAATTTCGCAAATAGCACGTAAACGGGTTTGTGTTGAAAACCTGTGTAGTTTTCTTGATTTAGATACTGATTTTTGGCCTGAAATCGCGTGGAAGCTCGGAGGGATGATTGATGACGAACTTGACAAGAGCCCTTCATGATTTTTGCACGGAGATGATCTAAAAGTTAGGTACAGAAGCTTGAAAATAAGAAACAAAAACAGGGGAAGAGAAGAGAGATGGTGGTTGTTACTCTTTTTGGATCGTATAGAGTATTATCCGATTCGTTTCGCCTCGAGTCTGAGTTGGATGATGATACGACTCCTACGTTTTACCGGAATGATAGAAACGATCCATCTTCTCTTATGAGTTAAGAGAGATTAATCAAGAAGGCTTGTATGAGGAGGGGTGTTCTTACCTTGGATAGTGATTCGAAGGATGTATATAGCTAATCACAAATTTCTGCAGAGCTTTGGCTTAGTTTGATCGAAGGACTTAGAACAAGTAAATGGGGAGGGCTGCTTTAAATAGTTGGAAGAAAGGGTTGTTGTTTCTTTCGAAACACCTGAGGAGGAGACGTGGGTGCTTGGTGACCTTTCAAGGCTGTTTGTTTCCTTCGAAACAATTGTTACTATTATTTTATTATTTTTTTTATATTTTACCCACCGACTCATATATACAAACTCAGCTTGGTGTAACTTAATTTTGTTTATTAATCATGTTATTAGTTCACACTCGATGTTACGCCTTCTTATCACCAACCCGTATTTTAAAATCGTGGTTTTGTTAAATCGAATTTATGAACTTGATGGAATTAATTATTTAGGATTTTTGGTTGTTGATCCGTCACGTTTCGAGACGAAATTTATTTATTTATTTGATTCGATTTCTTAAATGATAAACTCTCAAATTCGTCGAAATTTTGATTTCTTTTAACGAACGGAAGTTAAAGTTTCCTTTAATGTGTTTATGATTTAAAATTTCTTTTAGAGTGCTAGGAGTGCGCCCGCCTCAAAATGCTCGTCCGTTTCCTGAAAAATTCAAAGTCTTTGCAAATATACACACTCTAATATTATTATTGGGAGAGAAAAATACGAAAAATTAAATTCTAGTTTATTAAGTTTATTTATGCATTATTTATATTAAATTTTTGGGACGGGGTGTTACAATCACTCTACTAGTGCTATTGAAGACGACCTCCTACTAGCTAATCAGGCATTCATTGAAGTCAGTGATGAGAACATCGCCTTGAAACAAGAAATCATTGATCTTAAGGAAGCTCAGTCTAAAGTAGATCCTAATGTAACAGTCCTAAATGAACGCTTGACTGAAGAGTTGAAACAACTCAAAGAAAAGTGTGCATTGACAGACAGGTTATATCAAGACCTACTTAAGACACATGCAACTGAGAGAAATGAATTCAATGTTTTAAAGAGCAAGTGCAATAGGCTTGAAGAACGTAATAAGCTCTTAGAGACCGAGGTTGTCACGTTAGATCTCAAACTTACTGACCTGGTTAACTCTTCAAAGATTAACCTTGAATTGTCAGATAGGTATAGAGATCCAGCTGACAAGACAGGTATAGGTGCTGAGTCATCTAGCTCGTCTACTTGAGTCATTAAGAACCCTATTACTACTAACTCAAGATTTTTGCCAAATGATAAAGGAAAAGGACCAATGATATACGATATTGGAACTCCATCTAAAGGTACTGTACCAAAACAGACTCGAGTTAACACTCCGATTGCCAAGGGACGTAAAAAGAATGTTAACAACAAGCCTGTTCCGTTTAGAACGAACCTTCAAAGGACCACTAATCATGGACGACCCAACCAGGTCAGATACGAGGATTGGTATCCTGAGGAGACGAGTACTAGACAGGTACAGACTAGACGACAAGATCCTAGACCTCCTTTCATAAGGCAGTCTCAGCTCTACTCGTCTAGGCCTAGACAGGTTGCTCCAAAATATCGTACACAAGCTGTCCTATATCCTCCACCTTTGTCATACGATATCATAAGTGAGGAAAGACCTAAACGAGTCTATAAACCGTATGGACCTAATGCATACAAGCCCTATTCTGACTATCATAGACCAGTGCCTGCTCAAGTAGAGATCAAGTCGAAATGCTATCTCAAACGAGTAGACCCGAACTCGAATGATAGGCCAGATAAGGACAACAAGGTCTTATTCTGTAACAAGTATGGCCGAAAGCTTAAGAGATCGAACTTGTTCAAGACTCCAATGTATATTTGGATTCCTCTGAACTCGACTAACCCCCCAGGACCCCAATAAACAAATGGGTACCTAAATTATTGAATATCTTCATTGCAGGGTCGACTTGACTTGTATAAGAAGGGTGGCTCAATAGGAGAAACTTGGTACATTGATAGTGGTTGTTCGCACCACATGACTGGTACCAAGGCTCTCTTATCAAGTTACCATGAGCAGGAAGGACCAAAAGTGATATTTGGTGATAGCTCCACTGCTGTCACTAAAGGATTTGGTTACATCCGGAATGACAGTTTTGTGACCGTGGATACAAGGTGCAGTTCAAAAGCAGCAAATGTCAGATCATTGACAAAAGGACGCACACAGTCCTACTAGTCGGCGTAAGACAAGGTAGTGTGTACATAGTGAACTGGAATAGCTGTCCGAGGGACACTTGTCTACTTACTAAGAATCCTAAAGAACTTGGCTAGCTTTGGCATAGACGCCTCTGCCACTTAAACTTTAAGGTTCTTAATAAGATAGCTAGAGATTACCTTGTGGAAGGTATTCCCAGCGAAGTCTATTACAACTCACACGTATGCACTGCTTGTCAACAGGGTAAACAGGTGAAAGGTTCTTTTAAGTCAATTTCTACTCTCTCAACTAGTAGAGTCCTAGAACTCCTACATATGGATCTTCATGGTCCGATAACTCCTCCAACCTTGAATGGTTGAAGGTACACACTTGTTGTTGTAGACGATTATTCTAAGTTTACTTGGGTAGTTTTCCTACACAAGAAGAGTGATACACAAACACTTCTGCCTGGTCTGTTGAAGAAGTTACAAGTTGAGAAGAACCAGTCTATTGTCAAGATTCGTAGTGACAAGGGAACTGAGTTCATTAATTGCTATATCCAAGATTTTTATGCTAAACGTGGTATCCAGCATCTTACTAGTGCAGCCAGGACACCACAACAGAACGGAGTAGCTGAAAGAAGGAATCGAACTCTCAAAGAAGCCTGTAGGACCATGCTAGCTGAGTACAACACTCCTCAAAAGTTTTGGGTAGAAGCTATCTACACTGCATGCCATTCACAGAACAGAAGCGCGATCAACAAAGCACTAGGCAAGACACCTTATGAGGTTTGGAAAGGTAGAAAACCCAGAATTTCATATTTCCATATATTTGGTTGTAAGTGTTTCATCCACAATAATGGAAAGAGCAAGTTGAATGCTTTCGATGCCAAAGCAGACGAGGGGATATTCTTAGGATACTCCTCGACTAGCAAGGCATTTAGGGTATTCAATTACTCAACTCTTTGTGTGGAAGAAACACCACATGTGGTTTTCGATGAATCTCGACAGGACTCGTCTGCCAACAAGATCAGTGAGAAAGTGACTGATCTAACGATCGAATCTGACAAAGAATCAGAGGTATATGAATCCGTTCAAGCCTACAACCCATTCTTAAAAGCTCTCGAGTCTGATGACAAAGAGAAGGTAAGTGCTCAAGGTAAGTCTTCTAGACCAGCTGACATGCCTGCTCTAGTTGACTCGTCTACTCCTGTGAAAATTGATGATACTAATAATGCATATCAACATGATGTTGTACATGATATAGATGATGATAGTGTTCCTGTTAAGAATAGGAAAACATGGAAATCTGCACATGATACTGAAAATATTATTGGTGACTCTACTATTGGTGTGAAGACTAGACGACAACTCTTTGAGTCGCAAGAACAGCCTAGTCCAACTATGTTTTGCTGGTGTTGTTTCCTTTCATCTATCGAGCCTACCACTGTCAAAGAGGCATTGGCTGATAGTAATTGGATCATCGCTATGCAAGACGAGTTGAACCAGTTTGTTCGAAACGACGTTTGGGAACTTGTCGATAGGCCGGAACATCATAATGTAGTTGGCACTCGATGGATTTTCAAGAACAAGAAACATGAGAATGATTTAGTCGTTAGGAATAAGGCTAGACTAGTAGCCCAAGGCTATTCACAAGCTGAAGGCATAGACTATGATGAAACATATGCTCATGTTGCTAGACTAGAAGCCATTCGTTTGTTCCTTGCATATGCTGCTCATATGAAGTTTACTGTATATCAAATGAATGTTAAAAGTGCATTTCTTAACGGTATTCTTGCGGAAGAAGTGTATGTTGAACAACCTCCAGGTTTCGAAGTCAAAGGCGGTTGGTGTACAGATTGAAGAAAGCCTTATATGGACTAAAGCAAGCTCCAAGAGCATGGTATGATACTCTCTCTCTCTCTTTCTATTAGAAAAATGGTTTTACTAAGGGCAAGGTCGATAGAACCTTGTTCAGAAGACAAGAAGGGAAAGACATTTTACTCGTCCAAATTTACGTAGATGACATCATTTTTAGGTCACCTAACAAAAAGCTGAGTGAAAGTTTCTCAACACTCATGCAAAGTAAATTTGAGATGTCTATGATGGGTGAAATGAATTACTTTCTTGGTCTTCAAGTAAAACAGACCCCTGGAGGGATTTTCATAAACCAAGCGAAGTACACTAGAAATCTTCTAGATAAGTACGGGATTAAAACATGTAAGTCTACTGGCGTACCGATGCAACCAACTTACAGAATGGATCCAGATGAACACGGTAAATGTGCTGACCAATCTTATTATCGTGGACTAATTGGTTCTTTACTGTACCTAACTGCTAGTAGACCAGACATTGCATTCTCTGTTGGTGTTTGTGCTCGATTCCAAGCCAATCCAAAGGAAAGTCACATGGAAACCACGAAACAGATACTAAAATATTTGAAAGGAACCATCAATCGTGGTATATGGTATCCTTCAAATGATGATCTATCCTTAAGTGGCTACTCAGACTCAGACTTTGGAGGCTGTAGAATAGATAGGAAATCTACATCTGGTTCTTGTCAATTCTTAGGCACAAAACTCATTTCATGGTTTTCGAAAAAGCAAACTAGTGTGGCTACCTCTACTACCGAAGCCGAGTACATGGCTGCTGGTAGCTGCTGTAGTCAACTACTTTGGCTCATGCAACAGCTTAGAGATTACAACATATATGAATCAAATGTTCCTATTTTCTGTGATAGTAATAGTGCCATTGCCATTACACAAAATCCTGTTTTTCACACATGTTGTAAGCATGTTGATGTGAAGCATCATTTCATACGTGATCATGTAGAAAAGAAGGATATTCGCATGGAAAAGATTCATACTGATTTTCAAAGAGCTGATATTTTCACAAAACCATTACCTGAGGCTCATTTTCGTGAGTTATGCATTAGTCTAGGGCTAATTGATCTAGACCCTACTTGCCTATAGCTATGTACTAACCAGACAGGTACATCAAAGAAATAAGGAGACAATATCACTAGAACAGAGCACTCGTCTACTCCCGCAACAGACAGGTATACAAGGCTAGACTAGATGACCAAACAACCCGATGAGGAAGCTGGTAAAGCTGAGGGTAATACTAAGGGAATAAACATTTAAGGGAGAATCTTTGATTTCTTAAATATCCTTATGTTGACTCTTAAGTTTGTTAACAGTCATCTTGTTCGAAACCTTGACCATTGCTTTATATTGATATTCATCTTAATTATTTTACTCTACTTGTACCTACGATTATACATTGCATATGATAAGATTGTTGTCCAGTCTGCAATAGATGAGTTCTTAAACTCAAAGTTGAAGGATGTGCTAGTTGAGCAGAACCAGTCGCTTGTTGACAGCTCATGTAGGTCCCCAAAGTTGAGTTAATAACGAGTAAGCTAGTGAAAATGTCTAGAGGGGGGGTGAATAGACTTTTCAAAAATCTATCGAAATATCAGAATACAATATGCGGAATACGAAATTAACAATGAGCCCAATTCAAGTTTATACTCAACTTCTTAATTCGAGAACTCTGTTCTATACTCAACTTGTTTAGTTTAGTTATGTAGTTAAAACAATTAAGCAATTAAACCAAACAGTAAAGTAAACAACACAAACAATTTATAGTGGTTCGACAACTTGTCTACGTCCACTCTCACAAACCCAGTTGTGATGTTTCCACTAAACTCTTCCAATCGAGTACAAGTGTATGTTCCTGTCTTTTAAGTCCCAAGAAGAAGACTTAGATCTTCAACAGACTATACCTCCAGATATGTCTACGATCTAACTAGAAATTTTACAAGTATCTAGCAACTTGATAAAAACAACAAAAATAAAAACATATTCAGTAGCAGTCTTCTGATTCTTCACTTGTCTTTCTGGCTTCTTTCTGAATCTTCAATCTCTGAGAGTAATCTTCAGTATATAGCTTTAATACGCTTCAGTATATCGAGTTTCAGTAGTCTTCAAATGATCATCATCATGAAGTATTTATAGACTTCAATCATCAAGAACTTAGTTAGTTGTAACCAACTCTTCTTGAAAACTAACTTTAACTGAATCTTCTTATCAATCCACGCGCTTCTTGTTACGAATTAGTTATTTCCATAACTAACTTCTATATCTTTATCTTTTCACGCGCTTCTAACTAACTATCTTCACGTTGACTTGTCTTGAGTAGACTTGTATGTACTTGTCTTGTCTTGTAGTCCTCCTGTCTTGAGTAGTAGACTTCAACTCTTCTTGTCTGGTCTTCCTTGTTCAATCAGTAGACTATACTAAACCTATCAAGACTATTACATTACTTTAAGCTTTCATAATACAAGCTTAGTCAACTTATAAACTATACAATAAAACTAATCTATTACATATAAAAACATCATGAGCTCTATACAACATTTAAATAGCTCAGTAACAAACTTAAACAAATACTGTAAACACATATGAAGTACTTATAAACTGTACTTATCTTTTCATGTGAACTTATGTGAACTCTACTGGTCTTGTACAAGATGACTTAACTCAACTAGACTAGATCAGTCAACACTTAGAAAATATTCATACTACTTTTGGCTTATCAAAACTTCATCTTTTATTCATCATTTAGGACTTGTTCTAGGATTCATATCCCAACAGCTCAAGAGAATTGATTGTTGGTGAGGTCAACAAGATGGACTCATCCTTTAGAGAAGAAATGTATGCTCAGATAGAAGAGTTCTTAAAAAGACAGATCGATTTTTCCGAGAAGAGATCGATTACTTTTGCAAGATCGTTAGTTGAAGAGTCGAGCAAGATGGAGAGACTCTACAGGGTTAAGATCGAAATTGCTGATGAAAAGAGAAGTGAAGCACAAGACCAGTTGGTGCGTTCTCGAGCTGTTCTAACAGAGCTAACAGAGCAGAACAGACTCCTTCGCCAGACAGCTACGTATTTCAAAGATGAACTAGTTTCAAGTTCAAGGAAGCTGGAGTTGGCCACTGATCGTCTTGACAAGATGAGTCACGACAAGACGCATCAGAAGCAGATAGAGCTAACTGCTGAAGCCATGAAGGAAGCTGTAAAAGAAGAAATGACTCGCTTTACTAGTCTTTTCACTCTCAAGGCGAATGATGAAGCCAAAAAGGGGGAAGAGGCGAGTAGAGTTGAGAAAATTGAAAAGGCTAAGTCCAGTGCTGAACCAGAAGAGAAAGAAGCTGCTACTGCTATGCAAGAGCTGAAGAGGCCTAAGAGAGGCAAGTTGGTGAAAACTGCAGAGCTTGAGCAAGCTAGAGCAGATGAGCAGAAAAGATTGGAGAAGGGCAAAGGTGTTGCATCTCCAGAAGCTGAAGTTGAGGTTCAGACTAAAAGGAAGACCAAAAGGAAGTTAGCTATGGAAGAAGCTGAAGATCCTACTGCTACTGTGATTGTGAAGAAGCAGAAGGTGATTGATCCTAATGATGAAAGTCATTATGCAAGCCTGAAGAAAGTTGGTAAGCATATTGAAAGGCTACAAAAGTTGAAGGTTGATGAAGATCAAATGGAAGATCAGTTCGTTGATTATTTTAATGACAAAGAGCATCATCAAAATTGGCTCAAAGTGAAGAGACAATGGGAGCTTGACCACTGGATTATCAGAAAGTTTGGTGATTCTGATAGCTCGAATGAACTGTATGCTATGTTTGATAAATTCATGGAAGGCCAGAACAAGTTGCTTTGGAACTTGATCATGAGGATATCGGCTGCTGCAAATTTTAACATTCTAGTACCGATCTTTCCGAAATGGAAGACTCCTATGACCAACTCAGGTAAAAGAGTTGATCTTAATTAGATCAAGAAATATGAAGAAGAGCTGCTTGACAAGGAGAAGATAGAAGATGAAGATCATATCAGAGTGATACACAAGAGACTCCTAGATGCATTCTGTGTTCCGAATCTTGAAGGAGGTACTCTCTCAGATTAATTGTTTTAGCTCTGATTATTAGTTTTTTTTATTTTTGAAGTATGTGTAATATCTACTGTTCTTATTTGAATGAATGAAAAGATAAGTACTATTTGATGTTTAAAGACAAGATAACTACTTAACTAGTCTACTATTGAGAAAAGATTCAAGTAGTTTTGGCTTCATCAAAAAGGGGGAAATTGTTGGGATATGAATCCTGGAACAAGTCCTAAATGATGTTAAAAGATAAGATGAAGTTTTGATAAGCCAAAAGTAGTTTGAATATTTTCTAAGTGTTGACTGATTTAGTCTAGTTAAGAAGAAGTCATCTTGTACAGACCAGTAGAGTTCACACAAGACAAGTACGATTTATAAGTACTGTGTATATTAAATGTTTAGTTGTTATTGAGCTATATTAAACATTGTATAGAAGCTCATTATTTTTCGTATGTAAATATTCATTGTATAGATTTCTAAGTTGACTAAGCTGAGTTATAAAGCTTAAAGTAATGTAATAGTTTTGTTAGGATTAGAATAGTCTACTACTGAAGAAAACCGCACAAGAAGAGAAGAGTGAAGTCTACTTATGAAGACAGGTGCGACCACAAGACTCAACAAGACAAGTCAACATGAAGTTAGTTATTCAAGCGCGTATAAAGATAAGGATTAAAGGAGTTAGTTAGAGATAACTAATTACTACTGAAACGCGTGGAAGGATAAGTATGAAAGGATAAAGTTAGTTTTCAAGAAAGGTTGGTTACAACTGACTAAGTTCTTGAAGTTGAAGTCTATAAATACCTCAAGGTGTTTATTGATTAAAGACTACTGAAAACTGATAAGCTACATACTGAAGAATTACTGAAGCGTTCGAAGCAAGTTACTCACAGAGTTGAAGTTCAGAAAGCAAGTCTGCTAGACAAGTGAAGAAACCAGAAGACTGCTACTGAATAAGTTTTACGTTTTTGTTTACTGTTTTCAAGTTGCTAGATACTTGTAAATCTCTAGTAAGATCGAAGATATACTTGGTAGTATAGTCAAGAAGATCTAAGTCTTTTTCTTGGGACTTAAAATTACAAGAACACACACTTTGTACTCGATTGGAAGAGTTGATAAGGAAACATCACAACTGGGTTTGTGAGAGTGGACGTAGACAAGTTGTCGAACCACTATAAATTGTTTGTGTTGTTTACTTTACTGTTTTGTTTGTGTTTAATTGATTAACTGTTTAATTGCTTAAATACATATCTGAACAAGACTAGTTGAGTATACTAGAACAGAGTTCTCGAATAAGAAGTTGAGTATAAACTTGTATTGGGCTCATTGATTAATTCTGTATTCCGCATATTGTACTTTGATATATCGAAAGAATTTTGAAAAGTCTATTCACCCCCCTCTAGACATTTTCACTAGCTTACTCGATATTAACTCAACTTTGGGGACCTACAACTATGAAGTACTTAGTTGAATAACTATCTAAGTAAGTTATATGTGCGGAATTATGGTTGGCCCTTATGTTTAAACTCCTTTAATTCTGAAATCCTTATCTTAACACTTAAACTGTTTTCAGGGGACTTGTCCCAAAACAGTTTTGCACAATCTTGAGTATATGTCTTTTAAAGATCAATTTGTGTGCAGTGTATGAATGTGTTGCTTGTATGAAAGTACTTGAAAGTAAAAAACACAAGAATTATAGTGGTTCAGAGACTCAAGCTCCTACATCCACTTTCCCTGATTTAACAGGATAATTCCTTTCTCTTGGAATTAACTTGTTTTATAGTGCCAAGGTGCACTGATCAACCACACCACTCCTTGGTGCCTTGATCCCTAGGAATTCAGAATCATAGTACTCTCTTCTCAACTCAGAACTTAACTGTTCTTCTCTCAACAGTAAGTTCCTTACACTTCTACTACGACAACCTTCTAACTTTCTCTTGAAAGGTATAAGAGTTGATGTTGGTTCCAACTAGGTGATATATCCTTTACAATGAGCACAATGTATAGGATAGGATATCTCTCTAAGTTTTGTATGGATATACAATGAAGTTTAGCTTAGATGAAGTGTTTGGGAAACTAAGAATGAAGTATTCTTAAGACTAGTAGTTCCCTCAGCAATGTAGGTTCTGTTCTTTGTAGATGAATGTTGGATTGCTGGTTAGTTGGATAGCTAGTTGGTACTTCAAATGGTTTCCACACTTCATGTATTTATAGAACAAGATGAGGTTATGTCCGTTGGAGAGACAGCCTCAAAATGTCTATAAGTGTCTTCCTTGAACTTTGCAACTGGAAGACAGATTCTTGAAAGTGACATGTCCTTCATTTGGGAAGTAAACGGTTGTTTGCTCTTTGTCTTGACTTTGAAGCACTCTTCCCAATGTCTGACTTCAAGATTCACTTGATGAACCATGGACATCACTTCTGATCATTGGTTCTATGATAAGGACAACTTTCCTTATCATCTGGACAAGTCTGCTTATCAGTTTCAGCATTCTTGACTTATCAACAGTGTTGGCATAGCTCCTTCAGATGACTTGGCTCTTTCTCTTTGTAACTCATCTCTTGATGGTTCTTGAGCATTCAAGCTTTCATATCAGTAGTTTTGATCCTATCAGCACAGTTGTCCTTTACTCAGGACAATTCTGGTTCAAGTGTGCTGAGACATCTCTGTTGTACAACTCCTCTGATCCTTGATATACACATTAGTAGACTTGATCGAGGTTGTCCATCTACTGAGATGATTTGATCAGCACAGTTGGTCATTGAGTACTTCAGCAGACTTGGGATCAAACTTGATTCTGAGCCTTGAGGGGACTTGATTCTTGTAATCTTCTAAGCATATGTTCCCCCTCAACTTGTGCATCTAATCAACTAAGAGCTGCCTAACATTTCAGCTTATCAACTAGCCTGATCTACATGTTCCAACATTCCTGAAACATGTTCATTCTCTTTGACTTAATTACTTAGCATGTCTAAAGGGGTTTTGGTATCTTAATCAAAATTCTCATTTTATTCCCAACAATTTCCCCCTTTTTGATGAGGTCAAAACCTATACATTCTATGCAAAGGTGACTTGACTATACTTATTACATATAACTTCAGTAGATGTGACTAATGTCAAATTTCCTGAAAGAACATGTTAGTATAAACAGTTTAAGTGCATATAGGTTTAAGTCAGGCAACTTGAGAGTTGAGACAATGAGTTGTTATCTCTTAATTCAAAAGGTATTCAACTATCATTCATATAATATTTGAGCATTACAAGCATGTTGATAGTCAAATAACTTATCAGAGCATGAGATCAGAGCAATTACATCAAAACAAAGCATGTGTTCAGAGAAAATTTCATAGACATCATATCAGCAGACAATATCATATATCCAGCATAGTTATCCATTTCAGCAGCCATGAGCACATAAGCATCCATTTCAGCATTTATGGGCAAATAAGGGACAAGGAAACTTAGCAAGTTTCAGAGGTTATCTTCAGGAGGTGGCACCATTCCATACTGTGCCCAAACCCTCTTCTTCAATTCAATTGCCTCTTGATTGGTTCCCTTAGGCCCAAGTTTCAGTTTCTCCATCTTCAGTATCTGGATATACTCTTGGAAGATTTGAGACTGATCAATGTAGCCTTGCTGCTTAGGAGGCATATAGATGATGGGTCCAGGGGCTTTGAATTCAATTCTTGCTATATCTGCAGCAGCAAGAAGTTTCTGATAAAGCTCCCTGTGGTTATCAAACATAAATTGAGTAAAGATGGATTTAAGATCTTCTTCCATCCATCTGCCTATGACATAGAAGTCATAGACAGACTCTCTCTTTGCTTCCTCCCAATCATCATTTAGTTGAATTGGGAGCCATTTGTCCATGTGTGGATACTTGGTATCCATCTGAATCATCAACGGAGGCTTCAACTTGTTGTAAGTAGCCCTCTTCCTCCTTGGCTTATGGATTCTCTCTTCTCTTGTCTCTTGCTCTACTAGCTTCCATTAACTGCTCCATTTTCTCCTGAGCTCTCATCATAGACAACTTCTGCTGAGTTTCAGCATCCTTTCCAAAGCCTTCCTCAAAGAGCTTGGATGGATCATCAGCTAGAACTGGAGCTCTCTTCTTTGGCTCACCAAAACCTTCTTCAAATAGCCTTTCCACTTCATCTTCAGTTTCAGCAGTTTTGGTGACTTCAGCAGTCTTGGCAGTTTCAGCAGTCTTGGCCTTCTTTGATGTAGTCTCTTCTTCAACTCTAAATTCAGCAGGCAGGTCCATGTTGTTGGGGAAATCAGTAAATGTTTCAGCTCTTCTCTTGCTCTTGTTGTCTTTCTTGATTTTCCCCCTCACTTGAACAATCTCAGCAGATTTGTCCAACCCTGCTGATTCACCACCAGGCCTTTGTTGTCTTCTTGCTCCTTCCTCTTGTACTGAAGCCATAGAGTTCTTTAGAGCAATTGCTAGTTGCTCCTCTTCATCCAGATCTTCTAGGTTCAGCACCTCTTTTCCTTTGCCCTTAGGCTCTGGCATTTTCTCTTTGCATTTGCTGCCTTCACCTATCTTCAAGGCACCTTTTGCTGTTGCTCTTTCTCTTTCCCCCTTTTTGGCTTCATCAAAACATTGGGGATTAAGATCACTCATTGTAGTAGCCAATAAGGACTGGACTTGATTTAGAGACTTAATCTCATCCAACAAGTATACATTCTCATCATGTATATTCTGCATCCTGTCACTGCTCATGCTCAGGAAAGCAAGAACAGGCTTCATCTTCAATTCAACAACCTCTTCCATTGTTGTCCTCAGGGATGCATCAAGGTTTGCCTTTAGAAGATCAGTGAGGTTGACCACTGCAGATTCAACAATCTTGGCCATCACTTCCTCAGAAAACTTTGTCGTAGCTTATTTCACCATTGCAAGTCTCATCTCTTCTGCCATTCTCTTTTGAAGACCACTCTTCTTGCCAATGGCTTGCTTTAACATTCTTGTTGTGGTTGTCTATAAGCAGCTTCTGATCCTTTCTGACCTCTTTGGTAAATTTATCCATGCTCTCCTTGGCCTTTTGCACTTCAGTAGAGATGAGACTCACTGGATCAGAAAAAGTGGTGTTGCCCACTATTGAAGCAAGGATCAGTGGAGTAGAATCTGGATTGCAAACAGTATCCTCTCTCTTGATTAGAGCACTAAAAAAAACACGTGTTTTGTCGACGGAAATACCGACGGAATTTCGATCGGGACCGTGGTTACCGACGAAAATACCGACAGAAAAATTCCGTAGGTGTCAACCTCGTCGGTAATCCTAATTTGTATTCTGTCGGTATTACCGACGGAAAAAAATAGTCGGAGCTTCCGACGGAATACTGCCCGTCGGTAATATCAATGACCCGTTTTCTAACCGGGTCTAGATTCCGTCGGTATATTACATAAAAAAATAATTAAAAAAGAAATTATTTCCGTCGGTAGTCCGTCGGTAGTACCGACGGAATGTAATTTTCAATTATTTTTACCAAAATTAATTTCCGTCAGTTTCTGTCGCGCTGGACCCAACACGGCCCGCGAGATTTTAATTCTGGCCAATATGTGTTTGGCCTTGCTGGGACTCGAACCCGGGTGTGTGGGCACCTACCATTCGTACAAGTCTGTTTCTTGTTCATAATTGTAATAATAATTGTATATGTACTCATTTTCGACCCATTTTTTTTTAAATTCACAAAATTAATTTCTTTCACATATATTAATAATTAAATTCTTAATCTATCTTTATTGTAAATTTAATTTTTGTAATTTATATATTTTAAATGTTATTTTTTAAAAAAATTATTAAGATTCTAAAATATTTATATTTTTACTATTTTTTTTTTAAATTCCACAAAATTAATTTGTTTTCACACTTTTTAGTTGTAACTTAATGATAAATAAATCTTTTTAAATTTTACATCTCATAAAATAATTAGCTTACATTAATTTAATATTCATCTTCATCTTCTTCCTCTTCATCTTCTTCATCTACATTTTCATTATTTGCCTCATCTTCCTCCTCTTCATCCTCCTCCTCCTCTTCTTCCTCTTGCTCTTCCTCTTCCTCCTCCTCTTCATTTTCATCCTCTTCCTCATTTCCACTATCGTTTTCAATTTCGATCAATTGTGGATTTGCAGCCGTCAAGTCTACGTGAATATTCAAATCTCCCGTAAAGACTTCAGTTCGAGTCTCTATTTGTTCCGTTTGAAACGGAGAATCATCTTCATTACTCTTTTCTTTTTTTAGGGACTTCTACCATTGATCTTGTCTTTACTTTGCAAACAGCGTGCCATTCAATATTACTACGTGATCGTACTGGATACTTGCAGTAGTATACTTGAGATACTTGATGGGCAAATACAAATGGATCATCCCCGCTATAGCTCCTTTTTAGATTAACATCCACGAGCTTGTACTCCGGATGAATCCTTGTTCCTAAAGGGCCTGAATCAAACCAATGACACTTGAACAACACTACAGTCTTTGCTGGATATCTCGGATATTCTACTTCAACGACTTCGTGCAACACCCCAAAGTAGTCACTTGCATCTGCATTGTAGTTCGCACTGTTAATGCAAACACCACTGTTTGTAGTCACTTTTCTTGATGCATACTCAGATGTATGAAATCTGTAGCCATTCACAATATAGCCGTTGTAAGTCTTTACACAACGTAGTGGTCCTTTGTTGAGATCCATTAAGAATCGACTCTCAAAATCTTGTGACCGTCCCTATACAGTTCAAATAATTAACATTAATTATGAATCATATTTATTTACGTAAAATTAAGGAAATGGTACTCACATAACGTTGGAACTATCGGGCAAAATCACGTTAAAGACGAGCATCTATATTTGTATCTGAGATGTTTTCTTCTGTTCGTTGTAGTTCTTGAGTATACATCCTAATTCACAACATCCAACCACAATTAATATTAAATTACATAAGCGAAGTAGTTAGTAATAATTTTCTTAGATGATAAAAATATGAAATACTTACTCAATATAAGGCTGAACTTCATCACAATTCAATAACACATACATTTGTGCTATTTCTGCCTCTTTGTTCGTCTCCCAATCTCATTCAGTGAATTTTCCTATAGGTCGTCTCTTAGACTTGAATATAGACAGCATTCCATCGACCTCTTCACCGATATTGTCTGTACCTCTACCACCGTAGTTACGTGGTTCACTTCTCAACCGAGTGTTGACATGGTATTCAAAATAATAAGAACAAAACATGCCAACCTCTTCATTCAAATATGCATTAACAATCGATGCTTTCACATTTGCCTTTTGTTTAGCATTGTGTTTCAAGTTGTGGAGATATCTGATATATATAAAAAAAAATTGAGTGAACATGCATGTATAATAAAAAATGAAGTAAGTAAGAGTTTACCTTTCAAATGGGTACATCCACCTGTACTGCACTGGACCACCAATTTTGGCTTCATACGCTAAGTGAACGGGTAAGTGTTCCATCGAGTTGAAGAAGCTAGGTGGAAAAATTTGTTCCAACTTACACAAAATCACTAGAATGTCTTGCTCCAAACGAATCATATCATCGATCTTGATCGTTGAAGATGTTAAATCTCTAAAAAAGAGACTTAATTCAGTGATAGCCCTCCACACATTGAGAGGAACAAGGTCTCGAAACGCAATCGGTATCAAACGTTGCATAAAAATATGACAATCGTGACTCTTCATCCCTGCAACCTTACCCCTATTTATGTCTGCGCATCGACTCAAGTTTGACACGTAGTTGTCCGGAAAGTTCAACTCGTGAATCCAACGACACAATTGTTGTTTCTGTGGTTTATCCAGTGTGTAGCAAGCATTTGGATATTTACCTGTACTGGGATCCTTTTTCAACTCTTCACGACGACAATAAATGTTCAACTCTTCCCGAAACTTTGGAGTGTCTTTCGTCTTGCGTTCTGTGTTCATGATTGTGTGGAACACATTATCAAACACATTCTTCTCAATGTGCATCACGTCCAAATTGTGTCGGATCAACAGTGAACTTCAGTATGGCCAATCCCAAAAAATACTCCTTTTATTCCAACCACCTGGGATTCGACTGTTGTGTTCAGCTGCATTTTCCTCTGTAGACTTTTTCAAACCCGTCCACTGAATCTCATGTAACAACCTTTGTCATGTACGATGAATAAATAATAAATAACATTAGAAGAAATAAAAAATATACGTATAATATTAGATCAAATAATTGTATAATTAAAATGCCGTTTTGAGGGGGCGGTCGATTGTTTGTAACTGTTTTATTATTCAAGAAGTTGTGCTTATTCCTTCTAAATGGATGATCTCGAGGTAAGAACTTTCGGTGATTATCGAACCATGTAACTTTCCTACTCATCTGAAGACTGAAAGCTTCAGAATGCTCCATACAATACGGACATGCTTGTAACCCTGCCGTTTTCCACCCAGACAACATAGAATATGCATGAAAGTCGTTAATGGTCCACAATACAACAGCACGCATCGTGAGATTCAGTTTTCTGAACACATCATACGTTTGGACACCACTTTCCCATAAAAAGATCAAGTCTTTTATAAGAGGCTAGAGATAAACATCAAGTTTTTCCTTTGAATTCGACGGACCGGGCACCAATACAGTCAGAAACATTGTTTGAGGTTTCAAACACATCCATGGAGGAAGATTGAAGAGCTGCCGACGACTGAGATGACGGCGGCGACATCTGTGGAATGGGCGACGATAGACGACTACGTAGAGCGGGCGGCGACGTCGTAGGAACCGGCATCAAAGTAGGCTTAAGCCTAAGTGAGCCCCTCTTCGTCCGGCTACGTCGAGACCCTGAGGCCCCACCATCACCAGAAGGAGCATTCGCATCTTGACTCATCTATTTTAATAAATAAAATTAAAACAGTATAATAAATTAATCAATAATTTCCTAATTTAATCAGTAACATTTTACTAATTAAGTCAATAATTTCCTAATTTAATCAATAACAAGTTACTAATGAAATCAATAATTTACCAAGTTAATTAATAATGACCTAATTTAAACCATAACAAAAATTACTATATGAGTTGGTCTCATGTGCATAGTGTGCACGTTCACACTAATGCACATGTCAAACCAATATATATTGCTTAAATCGAAAATTTCAATTAAAGTAACTGCTGTCCAAGTGGTTACAGCATTCTGTGACCATCTTTCTTTAAAAAAAAATTAATAATTATATTTTAACACTAAAATTTGTAATTAAAATTTTTTTTTAATAACTAAAATTTGTAACTAAATTATATTTTTAATAATTATATTTAATTCTAAAAAATCTGTGACCATCTTTCAATAATAATTGTATTTTAACACTACAAAATATCTACCACTTTTCAATAATAAGAATTACACTTTTAACTAATCAAATATACCACTTTTCAATAATAAGAATTACACTTTTCAATTAAAAATATCTACCACTTTTCAATAATAAGAATTACACTTTTCAATTAAAAATATCTACCACTTTTCAATAATAAAAATTACATTTTTTCAGTAACGAAATCTACCACTTTTCAATAATAAGAATTACACTTTAGTTAAAATATTTACCACTTTTCAATAATAAAAATTACAATTTTCAGTTAAAACATCTACCACTTTTCATTACATTTTTAACTAGAAATCTACCACTTTTCAATAATAAGAATTACACTTTTCACTTAAAATATTTACCACTTTTCAATAATAAAAATTACATTTTTCAATTAAAATATCTACCACTTTTCAATAACAAAATCTACCACTTTTCAATAATAAAAATTACACTTTTTAGTTAAAATAATTACCACTTTTCAATAATAAGAATTACATTTTTCAATTAAAATATCTATCACTTTTCAATAATAATAATTACACTTTTCAATAACAAAATCTACCACTTTTCAATAATAAGAATTACACTTTTCATTAAAATATCTACCAATTTTCAATAATAAAAACTATATTTTTCAATTAAAATATTTATCATTTTTCAATAACAAGAATTACATATGAATCAGAAATTAATTAAAGAAAATAAGATATAGTTATGGAGAAGAAGAAAGAAGTGGAAAAAGAAAGCAATTTTTTTTACAGAGATGGGAGAGAGAAAGAAAGGAGAAGAAGAAAAGAGAGAGAGGGAGAGGGAGAGAAAGGAGAAGAAGAAGAGAGAGGCGGGAGAGAAAGAAAAGAAAGGTAAAAAAAAAAAATTAAGGTTACAGGAGGGAGGGAGAGAGAAAGAAACGAGAAGAAGAGGATAGAGCGAAGAAAGCATAAAAAAAACGGTTTAAAAAAAAATGTGTGCACCAAATTAGCATTTAAGACTTTCTCTTACTATGTTAATCAACCACACCTCTACTTATAACAATAATTACTAATTTAATCAACAATAATAACCTAGTTTAATCGACAATATAACCTAATTTAATTAATTGATAATAACCTAATTTAATTATCAAAACACATTAATTCTTCTCAATGTTAACTATAATCATATCGTACATGCACTAACTATATAATTAATTATTTAAAACTAACTAACAAGTACCAATTATATATTAATTAAATAAACAAAATATATAACAATCTAACGTAAAAAAATAACAAATTTATAAAGAACTACACAAAATATATCACGAACAATTAATTACAATTAACCAAAAAAAAACATCCTAATCCACGTAACATATATATCAATTAATTATACATATTCATCAACTACATACGTACATGCAATTTTATAATAATTAACATGCAATTTACAATAATACAATAACTTAATTAAAATAAATTAATAATTTATAAAATGTACCATTTAAATTGAAGAAAACTGAAGTAGATGATCGAAATGCTCTCCGTCTTTCAATCCACGCACGAGAAATCCAATACACGCACGGAGGAAAGTGAATTTTTTTTCCTTCTTAGGCCTACCGCCTCTCGGCAGTTTATATAAAAAAAAATTGCTACCGACGAAAATTTCCGTCGGTAGCACACGAATATTTATGGTACGCGGCTTTTTAGGGGTTTACGAGGCGGTGGAGTCAAAGAGGGTCGGCTACCGAAAGAATATTCCGTCGGTAACCTAAATTTGAACTGCCGACGGAATATTCCGTCGGGAAGCGGGTCGAAAACGACACCGTTTCACTTTCAACCTATATTCCGTCGGAACGTCCCGAAGGAAGTTGAAATCCGTCGGTAGTATGCCGATTCCGATATTCCGTCGAAAATCTGTCGGTACGACCGATGGAATACATTCCGTCGGTAAATGTCGGTTGGCAAATCCCGCTTTTTTGTAGTGGAGTTTTAGATTTAAACTAAATATATATATATATATATATATATTACTAATATTAGTAGTCATCCTAATTTACATTAAAGACACCCTAATTAATCAATTAATTATATATATGAAATAAATTTATAAAATGAATCAAAATGTAATATATATACAATTTAAAAATTAACAACAAAAAATTACATTTCAAAATGTAAAAGTTACAATTTTAATATATGTGAAATAAATAAATTCCCGTCCAAAAAAAAATAAATAATTAAATGAATTAAAAAAATGGTCAAAAGAATATACATATACAATTAATATTTAAAAAATAAATAAAAAAGTTACGTGTCAAAGTGGTGGGTACCCATCAATGGGTGTCCGCCCACCTGGGTTCAATTTCCACATAAACCAATAAATGGTCATTTAAATAATTGGAGGAAGGTTTCGATCGGTGGGTTCGGGTCAATGGATTCAAGTTGGTGGGTGTAAGCTACAAATTTAGAGAACGTAAAACGTTGTTTAGAAATGTATCGAAAATAAATGTGATACCAATACCCTTTGGTATCAAATATTTCATCAAAAAAACCTTTTTTTTTTGTAGTGATGATTGTGTGTTTGTGAGGGAATGTGAATACCGACCGATTTCCGCAGTTTGTTAGGAGAGGGGTGAACTCATATATAATGGGTTTTTCACCAAATTCTTAAAATAATAAAATCTGATGGGTGGTGAACTCATCAAATTCGGGGAACAGGTAACCGTGGGCTTAATTCAGCTTATTAAAACAAAACATGTAAAGATACTTAAGAAATATTTAATGTCCCTTGGGGAGGATTATAGCAACCAACTCCCTCCCTAAAAAATTATTGCAACTAGCTTCTAAATGAGACACGATTTTACAATTTTAACCCTGAGTTGATTTTCGATTTTTAAAATAATAAAACAACTTTTTGCTTTTTCCCTTCCCTAAGCTGTCATACATCCCACCTTCTTCTCCAAAATATTTCCGACAATGGAAACCTTTCGGAAGTCTATTTTTTGTGAAATTCCACTTTAATCTCTGATTATCTCTTCGGTGAGCAGCGCCCGCGCCACCTCCGTCATCTAAAAACTCCCAAGTCACCTCCGTTGTTAGAAGACGAATCTGGGAGCGGGCCGAGGAAGATGGAGGCCGGGAACCCACTACCCAGGTCGTCGTCGTCGTCGTCGTTGGAGGCCGCCGGAAATGGAGAGGGGTGTTGAACGACCACTCCAATTTGTGGGAAGGAAGACGACTGTGTTGTGGGTTTTGGAAGTGAGATAGATTTTAAATGAAATGAGAAAATATTTTGAAGAGACGTATGGAGAGAGAGAGAGAGAGAGAGAGTACAGTACTACATCGACAGAATTTCAATTGGGTAAGATGAGGGGTAAAAGGGACAATTCATATAGGAATTGGGAGTGGGTTGCAACAAATCTGAAAAACTAGGACCCGGTAGTAAATAATTTCTACTATTAAATATTCCTTGTGCTCATTTCTTCCGTCATAGATTTTAAAGAATATTGATTAATTTATTTATAAAAAGTAGATAGATTGAGGGTATAATGGGATATTTTGAGGTCCACTTATAAATAAAGTGATTGTTTATAAATGTAAATACTTTTCAATTTTCCTCCTCCCCATTTCCATTTCACATTGAGTGAGTGTAGGCGACATCTTGTCCACTCCAGTTGGTGTAGCCGGCGGCGACGACGCGATTTAGTTTCATTTCTGAAACCAGTAAGCTAGTTTTATGTATTTGTCTTGTTTAGATTCATTGAATTAGAGATGGAGGCCAAAAGTCCTATTTTCATTGCTTTGTTTATTGTGAAATAAATATAGTATACTACTCCCTCCGTTCCACAACTGTTTATACATTTATCTTATTTGTCCGTTCCACAATTGTTTGCACACCCATAAAAGGAAACTCTCTCATAAACTCCACCCTCATAATATTCACATATTTATATAAAATGCCATTATTTTTACCCTCTCTCCGATCACCTTTTTACTTTATTCATATAACTTTAAAAAATTACCCCTCAACACTCCACTCATTACACTTTTTTCTTAAAAAATGTGTCCATTTTGTGGTGCAAACACTTGTGGGACGGAGGGAGTATATTGCAATGGCCGTGCTCTAAATTTCCCAAGTATATATTGCTCAAGTCATCAATATCTAAACCTGATCATCATATTAAATACTCCTATGTTTGATGATTAATTGCAAAACTCTTCTGCCACTTTAGAAGTACAGTGGCCTGAATCAAATGTTTTTTATTTCTTGTGACTGTTTTAATGTTTTGCAAGTCTTGGTGTTACATCTTTTTTATTTTTTTTCTTTAATACGTACATTGTAGACTCTTCTTCTGAAAATGGTCAATGAAAAATTCATTTGAACAAGAGTTGTCAATTAATTAGGGAAAGACTCTTAACTGAATGAGATTTAACATTTAATTTAACTAATGAGTTTATTGAATCACATATTTCTTCATCATTGTTCTATATGAGAGTATATTCTGTAATTTTCAGCATATCCAAATACAATATTTACAGTATTACACGTTCTTATTTGTGGTATTGTTTATTTTTTCATATGGTACTAGTGATTATTGCTTTTGGTTTTCATGAATATATATCAAAAGAATATAATTAATGAATATACATCCAAAGAATATAATTTATACAACTTTTTTTTTATATATAAGTATATTCACTACCTTTTGTTATTGTTGGAGTATAATTTTATTTTTAGTTGAAACACCCTTAATTATTTTGGGAGAGAACAAGTGAATTAATGGGTTTGGAGCAAAATAACTCTTTTCTTTTTTTCTTTTTTTAATAGTAGAGAGATAATGATGTGTCATTTTTTTAATAAATGGGGTGTTAAGTCATCACTTTATTTTTTTCAAAGATAAATAATTAAAATTGACATAAAAGAACGTATTTTATAAAGAATTTATTTTACAATGTCTCAAATTTAAATGAACAAATTATTTTTTTCCTCCACCGTTGTCAATTTCGGTTGTTTTCATTCAATGCGAGTACTTCTCCAGTTGGAGTTATAGAACCACTTGACCGGTGAAATGAGTGATTAGTGAGGTAGAATAAATGAAGTGTATTTTAGGTGATTTAATAAAATGTAAAGTAAAAAATAAGTGACAAATTTAAAAATAAAATAATATTGTGAGAGTATTTTTCATATTGAAAGTGTGCAAGTAATCTTGAACATTCAAATAAAGTAAATGTGCAAGTAATCACGAGATGGAGGTTGTCACATTTTGTATAGACTAATTTCAGTAAAACTCATGCCCATTTACAACATAAAATCTCATGCCTATGCTTATACTACTATATAGGCTTGTGCATAAAACGCCCATTGAAATAGAAAGAAAGCCCAGAACTTAAAGGGTTGAACCACCTCTTATTAACCAGGTTATATAGGGGCTTGTTTGCATGATTTTATTGGAATTTAATCATATTGTACCTATACTATACTATTATCAACCTAAATGATTCTATATACAACAATGGAATACAATACCAGAGTGGTAAAGAATGAGGATTATGGCTGAGCTTGAGATAATGACGGTGAAGAACGTAGAGACGATTGCTTTCTATGTTGTTGGTCAATCACGTCTCTTGACGGAACTTGCAGATATGCCTTCATAACATCGTAAACAGTAAATCCAATTGCTACCGAAGGTACAACCTGAAAATGACACTTTTGGAGATGAGAAACGAGTCAAAAAAAATCAATTAGTCACAAGAGAGATTCCTTCTTATTCACCTTGAGGTAATTGATGCTAAGCCCCGAAAATAATTGCTTCCATCCCTGTGTTTGAACAATCATAACAAGAGATTCTACGGTCCCCTTCATAGGACTGCTGCCAGATATCATGAGTCGTTGAACCTGCCATTTCACGCATCTTAAACGCATTATTAGTAAACATTCATGAGTAACTCTCTTGTACACCAGTTATACGGTGCAATTGTACATAACTAATACTTCTAAGTGAATGCGACTAATACTAACAAAATTAATACTACTCCGTACATTTTAGTAAAACAACTTAAATACACTTGAGATGCACGGTGCACCTGGTGCATACAAGTTTTTGTCAAGATTCGAATTTGTCAATCAGTAGTTTAATTTGAACCAATTCCACTATGCAATTCCATGTAACTTCCTTGTACCTTAATTTGGACTTCTGATTGACAAAAACAACTAATTCCATGTAACACCCTTGTACCTTAATTTCGACACTTCTGCCCCCTCGAATTTAAGTTTAGGCAAAGTCTTCATATAATTCAGTTTCAGTGTGCAATTTATTTGCATTTTGTGTGTATTTTTAAACAATATTAGTTGTTTCATTAAAAAGTACTAATTGTCAAACTATAAAGTGAGAAATGTGAATCAGTTATAGGGTAAAATTGTTTTATATAAGACCAACTCATATTGTATTAGAAGTATATATTACCTGCATTTGGCGCCTAACGACATCAAGAGGGTAAGTGAAAGTTTGACCCAGTAAACCTGCAATGGAGCCGCAAACAAGTTTAACTGTGATATCCTTCTGGTGATTTTTAGGGACGTGCCTTTTCATTTCCTCGTAGAAATAAAATTTCAATCCAGCATAAGGAAAGATTCCATAGAGCGATGGAACTGAAAAAATAACAACACAAGAGTCTGAAAAGAAGCCACAAAAACTTCCATTAAGCGAACCATACGAGTAGGACCCCGGAAAACCTACCAACACCTCTGTAGAGACCTCTCATGCCAGCCTCTTTATATATCTTGGAGAAGCAATCTCGAATTCCTCTATAGACTATGTCACTCCGAGCATGCCCATTAATACCGACTTTAGAGGGTGGTTCAACAACCTGCACTGTTCTATATGCACTCATTATGGAATACATTATCATGAGATAGAGAAAGAGAGAGTTATGCTTAGGAAGGAGCTTATAAGCTCTCGGAAAGTGTTTTGGTAAGCGTTTTACAACTTATAAGCTCCAAAAAAAAAAAAAAAAAACAACGCCCCAACTTATTTTTCTAAAATCTTTTAAGATACTTAAATAATATTTTAAAAACTAAAATCACCCTACCCCCGACTCCCACCCATCCCCCCACCCCCAGTCTCCAAATTAATTACTTTATATTAAAATATAAAAAATATATCTCTCAAATTATATATAAGCAGTAACAAGTTTTATTAGTCAAACACTTTTACAACTTATAAGTTACGGAGTACTTAAAAATAACATCTCATAAGCTCTTGAAAAAACTTATGAGATGTTAGAGCTTATAAAGTGTTTAAGATAAGCTTAGCCAAATGGACTCTAGAGGTAGTCTTGAGATGCACTTGCCTGATAAGCCAGTTTTGTACGAACTAAATCAAGTGGATAAGTAAAAAGAACAGCTGTTCCTCCAGCAAATGATCCAGCTACAAGATCTAGACCGGGGCCTCTTCCAACGTCAGGAAAACCCAAGATGATCCATCTTCGGTACTCTTCATAGGCCATATAATGCAACGCTGCATAAGGCACAATACGAGCCACACTAGCTCCATTCCCTCTAAGAATAAACAACATCATACATGTATATAGTGAGATTAATGGAATAACAAAACCTGAAAAATGAAGAAATATTAAATAATCTATAAATGAAACTCTATACACACCATTTTTTTAAACCACACTTTGTCCAATGATTCATTAACGCAAATATGGTTTTTTTATTCTCACTCTTATTTTATTTATCACTTTTCACACATTTTATTCTCACTTTTGCAACTTCCAGTAACACACTAATTATTGCACAATCATTACAATTATAATAAACAATAATATAATAATACAATATCAGACACTCTTACACATCGATTTGACATAAGTTAATTCATACCCTATTTAAATCTAAAAAACAGTCAAAACAAACACACCACTACTATTTATCATGATTTTGAAATTCAGATTTCAAGATCCTCTAAATCCCAAATCAAACATACCCTAAAATAGGTAAACTAAAAATTCGCAGGGCAATTCGTTTCTAATCGGATACGAATAGATTGAGTTTAGTCGGGTATGGGTTGATTTGCAAAAAAGTGTTTTTGTGTTCAAGAAAAAGTTCTACCTATAGAAACCAAGCACCCCTTCTGTTTTTGCAATTTTTGAGAAGGATCCCGATAGGCCAATACTCTGGAACTCAGCTCTTCTGGTCTGGAAAAATATGAATAATAACAAACATGAGTTTCTCTCCCTATCACCATATTCAAGAACATATATTTTCACCTTTCCTAAAATTGCAAACTGTTTTATAAACTAAGAATCAACTTTCTATAAGCCCAGCCAACAATGCCAATTTTTGTGGCATGTACTAGTAACAAATTCAAAATTTCAATCAACATATAACAGCAGACATTCCTCATGCATTTGCATAATAGTAGTCATTCCATCAAGAAGATGAACATACGAACAAAGATTTGTTCAAAAGTAACTACACCAACTGAGCCAAGGATAAGTGAGACCCAAAACAGAAAAGAAAACAATTCTACTTAAATATTCTATGTATATCACAAAACCTTATTATCTTCAAACCTCCATTGTGGAATTTTGCAATATGATTGTTGAGCCGCATAATTTTTTTTCATGAGTACTGGGATATTATAAAGTTCAGACTTCAGAGCAACATAGTTTAGCCAAAAAAAAAAAAATTAAGGCAGAAAACTGGTTGGGAATTTGGGGGTTGCCCTATGATAAATATCAATTTCAACCTTTTGCTTTTAAAGTGTTTGATCCCCAAATAAGTGTATATATAAAGTCCAAAGCTACCTGCTTAAATTTTTTTAATACATTTACAGCTAGAAAACCATAAGTTTGTGCAGGTTGCCTGCTTAAAAAATTGCCTGATACACTCGCAAATTATGAAAAAATCACCATGCTTCACTAATTATTGATTCAGGTCAGAAAACAAAATTTATGCATATAATAGGGCTAAACACGACGATCCAATAATGGCAGAGCAAATCTTCATAAAAAATGGGTAACATAATTGCACAAGAACAGAATAAATGACTTTGTAAAACACATGTATCCCTGTTGCATCTCAGACATTTGGGAGGACCGATGAAAATTGAGAAGAAAGTTTAGGTTCTCAGTATATTCCAATGGCAGCCTAATGTTGGTGTCATCTACAGAGACCAAGCTTAACTTTCAACGGCTTCTACTTAGATTTATGAAGGGATGGATTGTACATCTAAAGTAAAACCCTAGCAAAATAAACATGCATTATACAAATAAGCAATAAGATATATACTCCCTCCGTCCCGCCCTAAGCTTCCCATTTGTCTATTTTGGGTGTCCCGACCTAAGCTTCCCGTTTCCTTTTTTGACATCACCCACTATCTATCTCGACCTTTTTTACTTTCTAACTCTCTTTATCTTTTCTTCTTCCTATCTTTTTCTAACTCAAAAACCACAACACATATAATATTATATTTTTTAATCTCCATGCAAAAAGCAAAGGTGAAGCTTATGAGGGGACGGAGGGAGTATATAATATTGGACTAACACTTTAAGTGTGTCAAATCCGAATCCTCGTTGGTCAAATCCAATTTTTTCATTAAGAACTTCATATTCTAGCAATGATCTTCAGCAGCACACTGATGTAGAAAGCGATGGATTGTACAGTCCAACTCTAAAATTCCAACTACCATATATGCCCTGAACTAATTGAAAGCAGCATCACCTTCTTTAACCAACAATTAAAACTCTAAAAAGCAATTATTCACAATAAAAATGGTGAGAAATTATAAACCCCTCTTGACCCAATTCCAAGAAAAGAATTATAAAAACCCATTCCAATAAAAGAATTATAAAACCCCTTGACCCCATTCCAAGAAAAGAATAAAATCTTTAACCAAGTTTCAATCGAAATCATAACCACCAAGATATAGGAGAGTTATTGAAAGAAAGGAAGTGCCTGGAACAAGATCTTGACGCGCTCAAGAGGAGCAACAACAGTCTTGGCGAATCCACCGGCAACCCCACCGGCGATTAGCTCCTTTACGAAAAGAGGCATCCCTCCGATCAACGCATTCACCATATCTCTCTCTTCTCCCATTGACCCCATTTGACTTGATGAAAACCTATTTACGATTCAAGAGAGAGAGAGAAAGGGTAGATCCTACCCCTCTCTCCTCTTTATAGAGCTTCAACAAACAGTAGAATAGAATAGAATAGAATAGAAGCAGCGAGAGAGAGCTAGGGGAATTGTCAGAAATCAACTCTATTTATATGTTTTGGATTTCACAAGTTTCAACTGTGTTTTCAGGGCAAGAATCTATATAAATTAATTAATTAAAAAGAAAAAAAAAAAAAAGAAGGGCAAATAAAGGTTTTGTTAGTAAAAACAACAAACAATGATAAAAAAATAAAAATAATAATAAATAGAAAAAGCATCTGAAAAAGTCTTGATCGGAAAAAACCTGACAAAACCTGAATAAAAAAAAATATACCCCTCTAAAATCAGTCATACTAAAATAAAAATATTTTTTGTTCATAAACTAAAAATAAAAGGTAATACAAATTCTGGGCATTACCCCCTCTAAACTAAAGAGGTTGTTCGAATCTTTGCAATGAAATCCTATGTCTTATTTGTCTCCCTGAATATACGAGTGAAACGGATAAAGATATCCCCGACAGATGTTGAGTGATGCTCCAGAGACCCTGAAGCCGCCAAGAAATATCCTATGACTCGAACCCAGGACCTAAGGCCTAGGTAGTGGTGCTCTAACCATTTGAGCTATCCCACTTTATAAAAAAAACACTTTTACTTTTGTTTTATATATATATATTCTATACAATTATTTTATACCATCAATAAGTTTTATACTACTTTCATATCAGTATACACTAAATATGACCTGGCGTATTACGCAAAAGTTTTCATAATATAATTAGTTGTCATTACAAAAAAGACGCGTTTTACTAACGGAAATAGAGACGCGTTTTACCAACGGAAATAGAGACGAAAATTCGATCGAAAATAGTGTTTTCCGACGGAAATACCGACAAAAATATTCGATCGGTGCAAACCTCGTCAGTAATTTTTACCGATTAAAATTTTCATTCCGTCGGTATTATCGACGGACTTTATTTTTTATTTTTTAATTTTTTTAATTACCGGCGAAATTTTTTTAATTCATTTTTAATTATCAACAAAATATTCCGTCGATAAACCATATTAAAAAAAAAACATTTGGACCCGGGCCAACGGGTTGGCCCAGCCCAGCCCGGACCAAGTGGGGCCCGCTCCAATCCCGCGAGGGCCTTGTCATAATTTGCTGAATATTCGGGTGTGTGGGCGCCTAGTGAGGGGCGCCTACCACTCGAACAAGTCTATTTTTCGTTTATAATTGTAATATTAATTGTATATGTACTCATTTTCAACTCTTTTTTTTAAAAAAAATTACAAAATTAATTTCTTTCTATATTTAATATAACTAAATTTGTGATTTATAATTATTGTAAATTTAATTTTCTTTTTTAAATTTATATATTGTAAATCTATTTTTTTTTTTTTTTGTTTATTAAAATTCTAAAAATTCCATATCATGTATACATGTTTTACTCTTTTTTTTAAACAAATTAATTTAATAATTGAACATTCTTTTATTTATATTAATAACTAAATTTGTGACTTATAACTATGATATATGTGTGAATCTCAATGCATGCATCATATTTTTATCCATTTTTTTTAAAAAACAAATTAATTTAATAATGACATTGTTTTACTTATATTAATCACGAGAAAATTTCATTTTACGTCCTGTGACTTAGGCTTAATCCAGAATATATCCTTTAAGTTTTCACATTTTCAATTTTCGTCCTAGGGTATTCAATTTACATCCTTTTCGGTCCAATTTACGTCATTTCCACCGGAAAATTGAAAATCCGGTCAAATAGTCAAATTTACATCCTTTATGTTTGAAAATTATAAATTAATAATTAAAAAATTCTGAAAATATCATTAAAAATTAAAAAATCTCATTAAAAACTTAAAAATGGTGTAAAATAAATACAAAAAATCTAAAAAAAATTATAAATTCTACGATTCAAAAAATCTGAAAATGTGTAAATTTTTTTTTTTTTCTTCTAAAAACTCATAAAAATAAAAATAAAATCTATAATTTCTACCATTCAAAAAATCTGAAAATGTGTAAATTTAATTTTTTTTTAAAAATGTTTAAAATTAAAAAAAAAACTATAAATTAAAATTTTAAAAATATTTAAAATTAAAAATTGCACAATTTTAAAAATATCGTGAAAATGAATTTGGGACGGTTCCAAAATTGATCAAGGTGTGGAACTTCCACTCAACCTCCACGGTGAGTTGGAAAATCTCATGGGGCCCAAAATTTTTAGGAGTTCGAGCAAAACTTTAATGACAGACGAATATGAATCAAGTTTGATTTTTAATGAAATGTTAATAATTTTTATTATTCTTATTAGATTTTTAGAATTAGTAATTTTTCATCTACAAATTTTTAATAAATTAATGAGATTTTTTTAGTTTTTAGAAATTTTAATGAGATTTTGAATTTCTTAATTTTTAAATTACTCATTTTCCATTCTTTGAATTGTAGAATTTTTTATTTTTTGTATTTTCAAAATTTTAGAATTTTTTATTTTTGTTTTACACATTTTATAATTCGTAATGATATTTTTCAAAATTTTATTGATATATTTTGAATTTTATTTACACATTTTATATTTTTTAATTTTAAGGATATTTTTGGATTTTTAATGATATTTTAGATTTTTTAAATCTTTAATGGGATTTTTAGAAAATTTTAATTATTAAATTTTAATTTTCAAACTTAAAGGACGTAAATTGGACTATTTGGCCGGAATTCCAATTTATTCCTCACAATCCGGTGAGTTTTAAAATTTTCCGGCGGAAAGGACGTAAATTGGACCAAAAAGGACGGCAATCGAAAAAGTAAAAACATAAAGGATATAAATTGGATTAGGCCTAAGTTACAGGACGTAAAATGAAATTTTCTCTATTAATCACTAAATATATGAATTGTAATTATTGTAAAATTAACCTTTTAATTTATAAATTATAAATGTAATTTTTTTTATTTTAATTAAAATTCTAAAATTCACATGTATAATTTTTTTTGTTTTTGTTTAAACATTATTTCACTTATATTAATTACTAAATTTGTGCTTATAATTACTGTAATTTTTTAAAATTTTTAAATTGTAAATATTGTTTTATTTTTAATTCTTTTGTTTATTAATAATTCTTTTATTTATTAATTCACACAACAAAGACTTAATTATCATATAAACTAAATGGATATAAAAACCAAAGAAAATATGTCCAAACAATATAACATAAAAATTTCTAATTTAATCAATAATTTTCTAGCTAACTTAATCAACAATTTATAAATTTAATCGGCATGTTTCAAATTTAATCAACATATTTTCTATTTTAATCGATTATAATTTCCTAGCTAACAAATTTTGTACTTTAATTAATAATTTAATTTTTGCACAAATTTTTAATTTTAATTTTTAATTTTGTGATTAGCGACGGAAATTTCCGTCGGTAATCACAATTTTTTTAATTTTATTTTTAATTTTGTGGTTAGAGACGGAAATTTTCATCGGTAATCACGCATATTTTTTTTTTTTGTGTGTGATTCCGTCGGTAATTACCGACGGAAAACAAATTTCGTCAGTAAATCAGTTGACTTTGTTAATCCGTCGGTAAAATTCCGTCGGTATTTCACTGTTTTTTTTGTAGTGTGTGTATAATTTTTTTTTTAAGATATGTATATTTTAAAGCATTATTTTTCTATTATATTAGGTAAATAATTGAAAATAAAAGATATAGAGTTTTTTTTTAGTAATAAATGAAAATGTAATAAAGAATTAGTGAAATTTACCTTATATGTGTTCTTAAAATTATCTAAAATGACATATAAGAAATAAATGTAATAAATAAAAATTTCTTATTAAGTATAATAGGGGATATAGAGTATTGATATAGAACTTGACGGACCACGGTGAATTTGGATTTCTTATAGAGTGATAGGAACCAAGTCAATTCAATTCTAGAAATCTAAAGCACAACTATTCAAATTACCCTAGCAATCGGTAAAGAAATATTACTTGCATAAAATCATCGAATGAATCCACAAGAGTATAGCATGGCATAGGCTATTTATACAAAGGGTAGCCTTGCCAACTAAACCAAAAGTGGAAAGGCTAAAGACTAAATACTAAAACTTTTGTCTTCTAAAATATACTTGCGAATAATCCTTCCTTCCATCAAGACTATCTTCACTTGTAATCTCATTAACACCCCCGCCGTTAAAAATAACCTTGTTCTAAAGGTTAAGCGTTGGAAAATGCGAACCAAGATTTTCCACTAATTCCTAAGTAGCTTCCGTAGTATCCAAGCTTCTCCATTTTATGAGAGCTTCTCTATGCTGCCCCTTGTATGGCAATCTCCATATGTGAGAATAGGTATGTGGTCACCGTTAAGGAGGTGATATGAATAATTCATTATATTTACAATGAGATAATTAAGGTAATTTTAAATACAACAAATCATATCATGGAGACATGGAGATGTATACAAAAGATATGGACTAAATTAAAATATATTATTCCTATATTATTATTCCCTATTACCATCTATGGTTCTATACTCCAAATCACGTTCCGGACATAAATCCGGTGTGCCATCCGGCGAATATGGAGCAAGTGTCGGACTAACAATAGATGTGTCCCCAATTCTTCGGCGAATAAGAGATACATGAAAAACAAGATGTATTCGAGTTGAATTCGGTAAATCGAGGCGATAAGCAACCGATCCAATTTTTCCAATATCTGAAAGGGACCAAAGAACTTGTTGGCGAGCTTCTGTGAGATCCGTCGAACTATGGATTGTTGTCTATAAGGTTGGAAACGAAGGTAGACCCAATCACCCGGCTAAAACTCCTCTGGCCAATGTTTCGTATCTACATATTGGCGCATCCGGTTTTGTGCTGCTTCTAGGTTTAGTCGTAACTCGCGAAGTAAGTCATCCCTATTCCGTAGTTGCATATCGTGAACTGATGTCGAGCCCGACTCGTGAAAAGGAATGGGCATCGCTGGTCGGCCATACACTGCCTCGAACGGAGTCATTATGATCGCACTATGAAAGGTCGTATTGTACCATTATTCAGCCCACGCAAGATGAGATTCCCAGTCCTTTGGTTTTTGGTAACACATACATCGTAAGTATTGTTGTAGGTCCCTAGTTGAGTTGATAATATTGAGTAAGCTAAGAAAACGTCTAGAGGGGGGTGAATAGACTTTTCAAAATCTTTCAATATATCAGAATACACAATGCGGAATATCAAATTTAACAATGAGCCCAACAAATTTATACTCAACTAATCTCGAAATATGAACTTCTGTTATGAACAATTATCTTGTCTATTCTATATGCAGATTAATCAATTAAAGAAGTAATCAATCAAACACAAATAAAACAGTAAGTAAATTTGAACACGAGATTTATAGTGGTTCGACAACTTGTCTACATCCACTCTCACAAACCCAGTTGTTAAATTCTTATTACTCTTCTCTTCGAGTATTGTGTTCTTGTGGCTTTAAGGGAAAAACTGTGTATATTGATGCTAGAGGAAAACAACTTAGCCACCTTGAATCAATCAGGGTAATTAGGCAAGTTTAGGTTCCTAAATGTACAGCTAACCTCTCAGGACACAAAATTCAAAGGGTACCTAAAGCTTGATCATTGCAGGTACCTATGGGCCACAAGAAGATGAGGAGTATGAGCAAAAAGACAGTGGATGTTCAAGGCACATAACTGGAAACAAAGATCTCCTCACTGAATTCACTGAACAAGAAGGCCCTAATGTCACATTTGGAGACAGCTCACAAGCAACTACAAAAGGTTATCGTACCTTGATAATTGGTAACATCAAGGTATCCAATGTGTCTTATGTGGCTGGTCTCAAGTATAATCTCCTAAGCATAAGTCAGTTCTGTGATAAAGGATATAATGTTGAGTTCACAAGTGGAAAATGCTTAATCAAAGATAAAACTCAACAAACTCTACTGACTGGAACTAGGAAAGGAAATGTGTATTTTGCTGACTGGGAAAAGTCTACTGATGCTTCATGCTTTATTGCCAAGAGCTCAAATGAACAAAGTTGGTTATGGCATAAAAGACTAAACCACCTGAACTTTAAATCCATGAACAAGCTGGCTAGAAATGCATTAGTTAAAGGAATGCCTAATAAAGTTTTCATTAAAGAACATGTTTGCAAACCATGTCAAGAAGGAAAACAGATCAAAGCTTCATTTAAAGGCAAACCAGTCATCTCTACTAAAAGGGTACTTGAACTTTTACACATGGACTTATTTGGACCAATTACCCCTACAAGTATAAATGGTAGAAAATACACATTGGTTGTAGTAGATGACTTCTCTAGGTTCACATGGGTAGTATTTCTCCTTAATAAGAAGGAAACACAAGTCAAACTCCCTGAACTGGTGAAGAGGCTGTCAAATGAAAAGAGCCTTAATATAATCAAGATAAGATCTGATAAAGGCATTGAGTTCATTAATTCATACATCAATGAGTATTGCATTGAAAATGGAATAGCCCATGAAACTTCAGCAGCTAGAACCCCTCAGCAGAATGTGGTAGCTGAAAGAAGAAATAGAACTCTTAAGGAGGCTGCTAGAACTTTAATTACTGATTCAAACCTACTTAAGAGATTTTGGGCTGAAGCTATAAACACTGCATGCTATACTTAGAACTTTGGAAAGGAAGACTGCCTAAAGTATCTCATTTCCATATATTTGGTTGTAAGTGTTTCATTCACAACAATGGGAAAGAACAATTGAAAGCTTTTGATAGCAAAGCTGATGAGGGGATATTCTTTGGATATTCTCAAATCAGTAGAGCCTTCAGAGTCTACAATTGTAAATCCCTTCTTGTGGAAGAAACACCTCATGTTGTGTTTGATGAAACTATTTTTGAGAACAGGGATAAATTCCTGGATGTAGATGACATCACACAAAGAACAACCAGATTAAGCCTAAAAGAGAAATATACTTTATTCACTGAAGTTGTCCAGGCCAATCCTCCTGAATTTACCAGACTGGACAACACTCCTGATGGCAATCTCCCTGAAATAAATGATGAACTGAATGATCCAATCCCAGTTCAGAATCAGGTAACAACTACCAATGAAGAAGCAGTCCCTGCTGAGGTAGTTAATGGATTAAATATTCAAGGGGGAAAAAATAATGTTGAAAATGCCAATGTCCCTGACATTGAGGACAACACCCCTGAATATGATCCTGAGTTAGATCCAGCATTAAACTTTCCTGAATTCTATGATCCTAGTGACTCAACCTTAGTAGAGGACAACTCTACTGAAGGGATCAGAAAAAGAAGGACTTGGTTATCTGACCATCCAACTAATCTGATACTTGGTGATCCAAGTGTAGGAGTCAAAATTAGAAGGTTTCATGGTGAAAGTGCCTTGTTCTGTTGTTTTTTATTAGATTAGGAGCCCCAAGACATTTATGAAGCTCTTCAATATGCAAACTGGATTACAGCAATGCAAGAGGAGCTGAACCAGTTCACAAGAAATGGTGTTTGGGAGCTGGTGGATAGACCTTCCCATCAAGATGTTATTGGAACCAAATGGGTTTTCAAGAACAAGAAGAATGAGAATGATGTGATAGTCAGAAACAAGGCCAGGTTGGTGGCCAAAGGTTATTGCCAATCAAAAAGGCAATGACTATGATGAGACTTTTGCACCAGTGGCAAGGCTTGAAGCAATATGGCTATTCCTAGTCTCTGCTGCTCACAAGAGATTCAAAGTCTATCAAATGGATGTCAAGAGTGCTTTCCTAAATGGAGTGCTGAAAGAAGAGGTCTATGTAGAGCAACCCCCTGGTTTTGAAGTTGGAAACCAAGTTTACAGACTGAAGAAAGCTCTTTATGGACTCAAGCAAGCTCCAAGAGCTTGGTATGATACCCTCTCACAGTTCTTATTGGATCATGGTTTTGTCAAAGAGACAGTAGACAGAACCTTGTTCAGAATCTGTGAAGGAGATGACATCTTGCTTGTCCAAATATATGTTGATGACATCATATCTGGATCCCCCAATGAGAAGCTTTGTGAAAAGTTCTCAAAGCTCATGCAAAGCAGGTTTGAGATGTCAATGATGGGGATGATGAATTTCTTCTTGGGTCTTCAAGTCAAACAATCGAAAGAAGGAATATTCATCAATCAAGCTAAGTACACCAGAAAAATGATCAAAAAGTTTGGGTGTGCTACTAGCAAGCCAGTGAGGATCCCAATGAACACTAATTGGAAAATGGATCCTGATGAGAGTGGTGTCCCAACCAACTTTACTGAGTATAGAGGAATTATTGGATCTCCACTATCTCACTGCCAGCAGACCTGACATCACCTTTGCAGTAGGTGTTTGTGCAAGGTTTCAAGCCAATCCTAAAAGAGCCATCTAGAGACTGCTAAGAGGATCTTGAGGTATCTCAAAGGTACTGAGAACATAGGGCTTTGGTACCCTGCTGATGACAACATTGAGTTGACTGGCTACTCAGATGCTGATTATGGAGGATGCAGAATTGATAGGAAGTCCACTTCAGGAACATGCCAATTTTTGGGAAACAAGCTCAACTCTTGGTTCTCAAAGAAACAAAATGTAGATGTTGTTAATCCTTAAATGCCTTAACATTATCAACAACATCTTAATTTGACCTTCCGAGATTTTTTCTAAGTCTTTTCTGAAATGCTACATTAAATGTTGATCTAAATGTTGTCGCATTTCTGGCAGGATCTAGAAGCTTCTACAAGGATCTGGAACCTGGAAGATTCCAGAACATTGGAGAACATACTAGAGCGGCCTAGAACCATTTAGAACGACCTGGAGCATTCAAGAAGGATCTAGAAAGATCATGGAAGTTGAGCTCCTAAAAAATAGGATCTCATTGTGGAAGCCTCTAGAATCAGCACCCCACTTCTATAAATACCGATTGAAGGCTTCTCAAATCAGTGTACTCTATTCGATCAATTTCCTAGACCGAGCGTTGATCCCTGTTAGGAATTGTGGCCAGTAGTTTTACCTTTTAGTTCATACGTTCGTATCCCACCCGTATGGCTGTGTGTCTTCTTATCTATTGAGAGTGTAATCATTAGATAGACTAGGCATTTCGACAGTGTATACCTTATACACTTAGTTCGTTTTTAGAACAAGGCACCTGCCTCGTTTGTAGTTTCTGTTGTGAATGTTAATGCTGTAACATTTCACACAACATTTGTACTTGAAGATAAGTATTGAATTTCGCCGTAAGGCTAGCATAGATTTTTATTTATAAAATCTATGTTAAAAATATTTCCATTGTGTCACGTTTTTTTTTAGTGTTTCAAGTCTTCCGCTGTGAATCATAATTTCTGATATTCTGTTAGAGTCAGTGTTGTACCAATTGTCACAACATTTAGTACAACATTATTCTATTAAACTTAAACACTTCATATACAGCACACTTTCAGTTGGTATCAGAGCTGATACCTGACGACACTAGGTTAGATCTTTGGTCAAGTGTGTTTTTAGTGTAGGTTAGCAATGGAAACACATCACATATCCACGGCACTTAGGCCACCCGTCTTAGATGGATCGAATTATACTTATTGGAAGCCTAAGATGCGTATGTACATCAAGTCAGTTGATGAACGTGCTTGGAGGACTGTACTTACAGGTTGGGAAGCTCCAAAAAGACCAATAGACGCAGATGATGAAATACAACTCAAGAGAGAAGTTGACTGGACGGCTGATGAAATAACACCAGCAAGCTACAATTCTAAAGCTTTAAATGCTATTTTTACTTCTGTTGATGTTTCAATGTTTAAAATTATATCTAACTGTTCTACTTCTAAAGATGCATGGGACAGGTTGCAAGAGCATTGTGAGGGTTCAGAAAGTGTTCGAAGGACTAAGCTTCGAATGTTGGGAACAAAATTTGAGAATCTCCGAATGAAGGAAGATGAAACAATTACAGCCTACAATGAAAGGTTAAGTGAGATTATCAATGAATCACATTCTCTTGGTGACCCTATTTCTAATGTTAGAGTAGTTCATAAGATATTAAGATCTGTTCCTAAAAGATTTGATGCTAAAATTTGTGCTATTGAAGAGGCAAAAGATACAGATAAGTTAAGTCAAAATGAGTTAGTGAGTATTCTTAGAACATATGAAATAAACACTAACCAAGATGATGAAGCTAATGCTGATAAGAAAGTTGTGGTTTTTAAAGGGGAAACATCAAACACTTCTGAAGCTCAACCCATCATTACTGAAGTTGACTCTGATGAAGAATTGCTTGATGAATGCCTCAAAAATCCTAACAACATTGCCTTGCTCACTAAGCACTTTAATAAGTTTCTTAAGAAATCTGTGAACAAATCTAGAAACATTCAGCCTAAGATTCAAATCAATACATCAACACCTCAACCAGAAAGGAGAAAAGGTCAATTCACACCAAGACCATCAAAGAGTGAAGGTAAACCAAGGTATGATCCTGAATTTCGAAAATCAGTTCAATGCAATGCTTGTTCTGGTTATGGCCATTATGCAAATGAATGTGCCAACACTAGACTTAAGCAAAAGCTGAACTTTTGTGCTACCTTGAATGATGAATCTGAAGATGATGATCTTGATGAATTAAATCAGAATGAATATTCTAATTTTACCAGAATTGATTATAATGATTCCTCAGATGATGATCTGGATGAAACAGATTCTGATGCTGTACCTGATGCTTTAACATCTACAGCAACATCAGAACAGAGTCACCCAGATTTGAACTGTTTTAATGGTTTGGTTGATGATGCAGGAAAAAGGACTGATGACAATGAACACCAAAAGCTGTTAGATGATTGGAACAATCAGAAACTCACTCTTAATTCCTTGAATAAAAAGAATGAGGATCTGAAAGACACAATCACCAAGCTAGAAGTTATACTTACCAAAAGAGATCTGGAAATTTGTAACTTAAAGGAGAAATTGATAAATTCCACCTTATGTTTCAAGAAATATTCCAAGAGTGCTTCTGAGGTAAATAATGCTATAGCTACTGGTAAGTCTAATAATCATGGTTTAGGTTATGATGGTACTACTGCTTCTATTTCTGATAAATTTAGAAAACCTGTGAAATTTGTGAAGGCAAATGTTGTCACATCTGATGCAACATCTGCACAATCAGATCCTCACAAGGTTAAAAGAAAGTATATCTGTCATTACTGTTTCAAAGTTGGTCATATTCATCCTTACTGTATAAAATTGTTTGAAGAACATAAAACTTTGAAAATGCTGCATAAAAAACTGTTACATCCTGGTAAACAGTTTATGAAATCTGCATGGAAACCAAAAACTACATGTAATGTTGCTCATACCTCCTGAAAAGCATGTCTACCTGATTCATGGTATTTTGATAGTGGTTGTTCTAGACATATGACAGGTCGTACTGATTTCTTATCTGATTATGTGACCTTGAATAGTGGTAGTGTTACATATGGTGGAGGTTCTAAAGGAAAGATTCTTGGTAAAGGAACTTTGAATGTTAAAGGTTTTCCTAAGCTTAAAAATGTCTTACATGTTGATGGCTTACTTGCAAATCTGATTAGCATTAGTCAACTTTGTGATGATAATTTGCATGTGAAATTTGATAAAGACTCATGTTATGTTCTTAATAAAGATGAAGTTTGTGTTATGACTGGTACTAGGCCAGCTGATAATTGCTATCTTATTGGAACAAATATGTGTAACTTGTCAAAGTATGATGAAAATGTTTTATGGCATCAAAGATTGGGTCATGCAAATTACAGAGCAATGCAAAAACTAATCAAAGTAGATGCAGTAAAAGGAAATCCAAAACTGAGGTTTCACAATATCACTGTATGTGGACCATGCCAAAAAGGTAAGCAGGTAAGAATGTCGCACAAAATGCTGTCACATTGTACTACACATCGATGTTTTGAATTACTGCACATGGACTTGATGGGTCCTATGGAAACTGAAAGCATTGGAGGAAAGAGGTATTCCTTAGTTGTGGTAGATGATTTTTCTAGATACACCTGGGTAGAGTCTTTAAGAGACAAATCTGAAGCATTTGCTGCATTTAAAATTCTTTATAAGAGGTTCAAAAATGTGTTTAACTTGAAAGTTGGCCGTATTAGAACTGATCATGGTAGGGAATTTGAAAACAACATGTTTAATGATTTTTGTGATAAAAAGGGTATCTTGCAAGAATATTCATCTCCTAAAACTCCACAACAAAATGGAATTGTTGAAAGAAAGAATAGAACTTTACATGAAATGGCTAGAGTCATGCTTACATCCAAATGTCTTGCTAAGAAATTTTGGGGAGAAGCATTGAATACTGCATGTCATATTATTAATAGGGTTTTTATTCGTTCTGGCACAAGTCAAACACCTTATGAGATTTTGAACAACAGAAAACCAAGTGTGAAATATTTTCATGTATTTGGTTGTGTGTGTTATATTTTGAATGATAGGGATCAACTTCATAAGTTTGATTCTAAAAGTGATAAAGGTTTCTTTTTAGGCTATTCTAGAAATAGTAAAGCTTATAGAGTATATAACCTTAGAACTAACACTGTTCAAGAATCTGTTAATGTTGTGTTTGATGATGATAAAGGTCTGACAGATGACAAAGATGAAGAAGATGTATCACAGGTTACTGATAGTTCTGAGAATACACTGAAGTCTGAAAATGTTGCACCAAATGTTAACACATCTGGGTCAACATCTACAGAACAGTCAGTTGTAACTTCACAGAATGACCAGTACGTTCCCAAAACTAATCCTTCTTCAAGAATAGGTAAAAGTCATCCTTCTGACCAGATCATAGGTGATGCTACAGTTGGAGTGCAAACAAGAGGAAGAGTAAGATCAAACAAGGTAGATGTGGTAAGAACAATATGCATGTCTTCTATGTGTAATGTTGTAAATGCAGAATGCTATTTATCTGAAATTGAACCTAAGAGTGCTAAAGAAGCCTTAACTGATGAAAACTGGATTAATGCTATGCATGAAGAACTTGGTCAGTTTGAAAGAAATGAAGTGTGGACACTTGTTCCAAGACCTAGTCATACTAATGTCATTGGAACAAAGTGGATATTCAAGAATAAAATTGATGAATCTGGTAATATTGTTAGAAACAAGGCTAGGTTAGTAGCACAAGGTTACACCCAAGTTGAAGGAGTTGATTTTGATGAGACCTTTGCACCTGTTGCTAGGATATAATCTATTAGATTACTGCTAGCTATTGCATGTTTTATTGATATTAAACTTCATCAAATGGATGTAAAGGCTACATTTCTAAATGGCATATTGAATGAAGAAGCATATGTTGAACAACCTATAGGATTTGAAGATCCACAATATCCTGATCATGTATATAAACTTAAGAAAGCATTGTATGGTCTTAAACAAGCTCCTAGAGTATGGTATGGTAGGCTTACTGACTTTCTTTTGGAATATGGCTTTATTAGAGGAGAGGCAGATAGAACTTTGTTCATTAAGCACACTGAAGGAGATTTACTTATTGCTCAAATATATGTTGATGACATTGTGTTTGGTTCTACTTGTGATAAAATGTTGAGTAATTTTGTTGAGGCAATGACTGCAACATTTGAAATGAGTATGGTTGGAGACTTGAACTATTTTCTAGGTCTTCAAATCAAACAGTGCAGTGATGGTATTTTGTTCTCCCAGAGTAAGTATGCTAAGAACTTGGTTAATAGATTTGGTCTTGAGAATTCAAAACCAATGAAAACTCCTATGGGATCTTCTTTGAAACTTTGCAAAGATAGTGCTGGAACAGATGTTGATCCAACACTTTACAGATCCATGATAGGTAGTTTATTGTACTTAACCTCTAGTAGACCAGATATTATGTATAGTGTGTGTGTTTGTGCTAGGTACCAAGCAAATCCAAAGGAATCACACCTGAATGCTGTGAAGAGAATCATCAAGTATGTTTCAGGAACAAGTGACCTTGGAATCTGGTATACTAAGGACACCAACAACATATTAATTGGCTATAGTGATGCTGATTGGGCTGGAGACATAGATGATAGAAAGAGTACGAGTGGAGGATGTTTCTACATGGGAAACAATCTTGTATCATGGCACAGCAAGAAACAGAATTGTGTTTCACAATCCACTGCAGAATCTGAGTATATTGCTGCTGGAAGCTGCTGCACACAACTCTTGTGGCTGAGCAAGATGTTCCATGACTATGGTATTGAGAATGGTATACTTACTATCTTTTGTGATAATACTAGTGCCATTAACATTTCTAAAAATCTTGTACAACACTCACTCACAAAGCACATTAGCATAAGACACCATTTTATGAGAGATTTAGTAGAGAAGAATATTGTTAAGTTGGAGTATGTACCTACTGAAAAACAGAATGCTGATATTTTTACAAAAGCCTTAGACCATGAGAGATTCTCTATGTTGAGGAAATCTCTTGGCATGAGCACTATCTAAAAAGAATTCGGATGGATGTTGTCACAAATGCGTCAGCATTTGAGACAACATCATGGGTTGTATAAATTTTATAAGTTGAATTTATTTCTTACTTAGTTAAATAATTCCTTTGTAAAATATCTACGAATCTAAGAACCTTGAAGTGCAAAAATAAACATGTCTTACACCTCTCAAATGCCTAAAAATGAGAATGTTATTAGCATACTAAAAGATGTACCAAATCACTGAGTAACTATGGAGCACGGAGTTCACTACTACGATGCCTTCTTTTCAAAAGGTGATATTTGGTAAAAACATCAACATATTTATAATCCATTAAGTAAGTATGGGACACGGAGTTCGCTACTACGATGTACTCCACAGGAACAATGGATCAATACAAATTAGATGCTATAACACAAAAAGAAAAAAAATATGGTGCAACATAAATGAAGCAAATTCATGTAAAAACCGTGTTGAGGTGTTTGTAGCAGTTTTGAGCACATCATTGCCTGATTCGAATTTATTTTTATCTGTTGTAATTATTTAATTATTTATTGAGATTCATTTCATTTATTTAATTAATTACTGACCCACATCTATTTTTTTTTTCAGATTATGCGAATTTTATTCTGGAAGCTTCTTAATTATTTAATTAATTTAATTAATTGATTTTTCCCACTAATTAACCATGATCTAGGTTGTGGCTAAAAATGTGGAGCACTATCGAAATTTCTAGATTAATTCTTCTGTTTTATTTTCTTAACCTCCAACTACATTATTCTCTCTATAAATATCGAACATAAGATGCCATTTATTTGCTAATTGTGATTTCTGAATTTGTTGAGTACTAAGATTGCAGAATTGATTTTTTGGTTGTGTATATCTCAAAGAAGTGTGTGCAAATTCCCATCCTATACCTTGAAATTCCAACCGCCTAACTTAAATGGCTGGAACAAACTCGAATTCCTCACAATCTCTCTCTGATTCGAAAACCTCATCCCACTCTCGCACAAATCCTCTCGAAATTCTTGCTTCCATGGCTTCACAAAACTCTACTGCATCAAATGCTGACTCGAATGTCTCTACAACACCGTCAACAACCATTCCCACTCCTCAAACTGCTCCTCAAACAAACTTTCCTCAAGATGCAACTGTAGAACAGGTCACTAGGGCTATCGAAGAGGTGTCTGATACTCTTCGAACTACAGGTCATCTGCCCGTGATGACTTTTGGAGATATCACTGTGGATATCTCGAGCTATTTGGCTGATAAAACCGCCCAGATGGCTTCTGCTTCAAAAAGCCCCAAATCACCCTCTGTTCACGAAACGCAAACTGAGAATGTTGAAGCTTCTGTTGAAGAAGAAGCTACCGCCACTGAAGACGTTGAAATGGAGGACGCAAACATCTCTGAAGGTACAAACTCTTCACTCTCTGTTTCAGATGAGTCTGCTCCCATTCCTCTCAAGAAGAATGCACATAAAGGGAAAAGACAGAGAAACCATGTACAAAGAAGGAGGAGATCAAACCGTGTTTTCACTCGTGTGGATTATTCTGAATCCATGAGGAAGAAGAAGAAAGCTGGAGCTGATGCTGGTGAACCCATCCAAGTGTTCACAGACTCTGAAGATGAAGCTCCTGTTGTTGCTGAGAAACCCAAGAAAGCTAAGACTGTTATTGCTGAGAAGTCCAAGAAGAAAGCTGTTGATGATCCCAAAGGAAAAGGAAAGGCCAAGATGATTGCTGAAGATGAACCTGCTGAGTCAGAATCCAATTCTGATTCTGAAAGATGCTTGAGAGGCATTCTGAAGTCTCTAAAGAAAAATGCTGAGCACTATGCTGCTGCAAAGGAAGCTGCACCAGAACCTGAAGATGGTGGCAGTGGGGATAGCTCTTCCAGTGCAGCAAGCAGCCCTGAACAGAGCTCTGCTAAAAGCTCTACACCAAGCTCAGATGACCTTGCTTCTGAAGAGGAAGGTATTTCTAATTCTCTTGAAACTCTAGAGAATAGATTGGCCATTTATTCTAAGAGAAAACTGCTGATAGAGAAGAGGATTAATATACCTGATTTTGATAGTAAAGGCATGGTTAGGTTCTTAGAAGAAAGGAATTTGATGCATGCTGTGAATTTTGGTGAATCTTTCTTGACAAATTGGGCATATGAATTTTATGCATGTATGAAAAAGAGCACTGGTAGGAGATCTTCTAAGTGGTATGGGACTGTTAATTTTAGGGGGAGGGATGTACCTTTTACTCCTGAATTGATAAATGAGTTTTTGGAAATTCCCAATGTTGAGGTTGATCAATAACCTGACATGGATGTGGTCATTTCTGCTATAACTGGTGGTAGGGTAGTTAAATGGACTAGACAGATGCTAGCCAAAGACCTCACTTCCCTACACTCTGTGTTATACAAACTCATTATCTACAACTGGATTCCCACCACAAACACTACCAAGATCACAAAGGATCAAGCTGTTTTGATGTATAGGATTTCTGTGCTTAAGAGATTCAATTTAGGTCTTACAATTTTCCAACACATGATGAGATTTACTGGGAGAGTTTCTGAGAAAGGCAATTTACCCTATCCTGTTCTGATTTCTAACTACTTAAGGCATCATGAATTTGTTGCCAAGAACACTGATGTGTTGAGGGGGAGAGTTCCACTGTTGGCCATAGCTCCTGCCTTACTCACTGGGGATAGAGTTATTGGTTTACCTTTGATTGCTCCTGGTACTGAACATCAGCAAAGACCCTCTACTTCTGCTCAACCAGAACCTTCCAGACCCTCTACTACTGATCATCCTGAATCATCCAGATCAAGACAGAGAAATGCAACCCCAAATGTTGAGAACATCCGTATCAACATTTCTGGTAATGTATATCTTTCACAGGAATTCATCAAACTCCAACTCCAACACTTGCAGGAAACCATTGATGAGCTCCAGTTCCTGAAGGACAGGTGGACCAAACTGCTTTCACCTACAACAGGGGGAGTACCACCACCATCCAACTCCAATGTGGTCATTGAAGAGATAAATGATGAAGGAGTTCCAGCTGCTGGAGATGCTGGTGATGGACCTGATGCTGCTGGAGATGCTGTTGTTACTGATGTAGTTGCACACCTTGCATCTACTTACTTTGTTGATGAAGGAGATGATGATGATGCTGCTGAGATGGACACCTTGTATGGTGATCTACATGGAGGAAGTTGCTAGACAGGGGGAGATCTGAATTCCATAATGGCTATGGTGCAGGAAGATGATGCTGCAGTTGTTACCACAACAATATAAGCCATTTATTCAGTTCAACCTTTGTATTAATGTTTAAGTTTGAATTCTGAAATTCTGATACACTTGTTATTTATTTTTTCTAGATGATAGGATGTTTATTGCAACTTGCTTAATTATGATTCCACTTGATATTTGTTTACTGCCCTTGCTTAATTTGTTTACAGGATATCATGTGTTCTACTATTGCAGGTTGTGCATAGTGTTAGTAGTATTAGTTTCTGTTTTGTTTGTTTCTTAGTTTGTTGCTCTGATTTTTGTTTTGTTCTTACTTAGATCCTAAGTTAATTCTTCCAGTGTAACTTGTGATATTAGTAAAGTTACTTATGTTGTGAATAAGTGTAGTGTTTATACTTGTTCTATTTTGGATAAAATTTATCTTGATCTTATGGCACAGATCATTGTAAAATTATCCTTGATCTTCATTCGATTTGATCCAACGATTACAACAGGTATTGTCTTGACTAGTGCTTAGCAATGATGTTGACCTCAACTAAGTACATAATACTGAGTATGTATAGAAATATATGTGCATCAGGTGTGTTGTAGTCGAAAGGTCAAATTGGGGGAGATTGTAGATGTTGTTAATCCTTAAATGCCTTAACATTATCAACAACATCTTAATTTGACCTTCCGAGATTTTTTCTAAGTCTTTTCTGAAATGCTACATTAAATGTTGATCTAAATGTTGTCGCATTTCTGGCAGGATCTAGAAGCTTCTACAAGGATCTGGAACCTGGAAGATTCCAGAACATTGGAGAACATACTAGAGCGGTCTAGAACCATTTAGAACGACCTGGAGCATTCAAGAAGGATCTAGAAAGATCATGGAAGTTGAGCTCCTAAAAAATAGGATCTCATTGTGGAAGCCTCTAGAATCAGCACCCCACTTCTATAAATACCGATTGAAGGCTTCTCAAATCAGTGTACTCTATTCGATCAATATCCTAGACCGAGCGTTGATCCCTGTTAGGAATTGTGGCCAGTAGTTTTACCTTTTAGTTCATACGTTCGTATCCCACCCGTATGGTTGTGTGTCTTCTTATCTATTGAGAGTGTAATCATTAGATAGACTAGGCATTTCGACAGTGTATACCTTATTTGTAGTTTCTGTTGTGAATGTTAATGCTGTAACATTTCACACAACATTTGTACTTGAAGATAAGTATTGAATTTCGCCGTAAGGCTAGCATAGATTTTTATTTATAAAATCTATGTTAAAAATATTTCAATTGTGTCACGTTTGTTTTTAGTGTTTCAAGTCTTCCGCTGTGAATCATAATTTCTGATATTCTGTTAGAGTCAGTGTTGTACCAATTGTCACAACATTTAGTACAACATTATTCTATTAAACTTAAACACTTCATATACAACACACTTTCACAAAACACTGTGGCTACTTCCACCACTGAAGCTGAATATGTTGCAGCTGGAAGCTGTTGTGCTCAAATCCTTTGGTTGAGACAGCAACTAAGAGATTACAATGTCAACTCTACTGAAGTGCCTATCTTCTGTGACAACAACAGTGCAATTGCAATCTCACAAAATCCAGTATTGCACACAAGATGCAAGCATGTGGTCATCAATCATCACTTCATTAGAGATCATGTGGAGAAGAAGGATATCAAATTGGTGAAAATCCACACAGATCACTAAAAGGCTGATATTTTGACAAAGCCACTTGCTGAAGAAAGGTTCTTAGAACTTTCAGCAGAATTGGGACTTCTTGATCCAGGAAATATGGATAAGTAAGCCTGTAGATGTTGTTAATCCTTAAATGCCTTAACATTATTAACAACATCTTAATTTGACCTTCCGAGATTTTTTCTAAGTCTTTTCTGAAATGCTACATTAAATGTTGATCTAAATGTTGTCGCATTTCTGGCAGGATCTAGAAGCTTCTACAAGGATCTGGAACCTGGAAGATTCCAGAACATTGCAGAACATGCTAGAGCAGCCTGGAACCATTTAGAACGACCTGGAGCATACAAGAAGGATCTAGAAAGATCATGGAAGTTGAGCTCCTAAAAAATAGGATCTCAATGTGGAAGCCACTAGAATTCGCACCCCACTTCTATAAATACCGATTGAAGGCTTCATAATTCAGTGTATTCTATTCGATCAATTTCCTAGACCGAGCGTTGATCCCTGTTAGGAATTGTGGCCAGTAGTTTTACCTTTTAGATCATACGAAGTATCCCACCCGTATGGCTGTGTGTCTTCTTATCTATTGAGAGTGTAATCATAGATAGACTAGACATTTCGACAGTGTGTAATCTCTTATACACTTAGTTCTTTTTTAGAACAAGGCACCTGCCTCGTTTGTAGTTTCAGTTGTGAAGGTTATTGCTGTAACATTTCACACAACATTTGTACTTGAAGATAAGTATTGAATTTCGCCGTAAGGCTCGCATAGATTTTTATTTATAAAATCTATGTGAAAAATTATTTCCATTGTGTCACGTTTGTTTTTAGTGTTTCAAGTCTTTCGCTGTGTATCTTAATTTCTGATATTCTATTAGAGTCAGTGTTGTACAATTTGTCACAACATCTAGTACAACATCATTCTACTTTACTTAAACACTTCATACATACCATACTTTCAGTTGGTATCAGAGCTGATACCTGACGACACTAGGTTAGATCTTTGGTCAAGTGTGTTTTTAGTGTAGGTTAGCAATGGAAACACATCACATATCCACAACACTTAGGCCACCCGTTTTAGATGGTTCGAATTATGCTTATTGGAAGCCTAAGATGCGTATGTACATCAAGTCAGTTGATGAACGTGCTTGGAGGAATGTACTTACAGGTTGGGAAGCTCCAAAGAAACCAGCAGATGTAGATGGTGAAGTTCAACTCAAGAGAGAAGTTGACTGGACGACTGATGAAATAACAACAGCAAGCTACAATTGTAAAGCTTTAAATGCTATTTTTACTTCTGTTGATGTTTCAATGTTTAAAATTATATCTAACTGTTCTACCTCTAAAGATGCATGGGACAGGTTGCAAGAGCATTGTGAGGGTTCAAACAGTGTTCGAAGGACTAAGCTTCGAATGTTGGGGACAAAATTTGAGAATCTCCGAATGAGGGAAGATGAAACAATTATAGCCTACAATGAAAGGTTAAGTGAGATTATCAATGAATCACATTCTCTTGGTGACCCTATTTCTAATGTTAGAGTAGTTCATAAGATATTAAGATCTGTTCCTAAAAGATTTGATGCTAAAATTTGTGCTATTGAAGAGGCAAAAGATACAGATAAGTTAAGTCAAAATGAGTTAGTGAGTATTCTTAGAACATATGAAATAAACACTAATCAAGATGATGAAGCTAATGCTGATAAGAAAGTTGTGGTTTTTAAAGGGGAAACATCAAACACTTCTGAAGCTCAACCCATCATTACTGAAGTTGACTCTGATGAAGAATTTCTTGATGAATGCCTCAAAAATCCTAACAACATTGCCTTGCTCACTAAGCACTTTAATAAGTTTCTTAAGAAATCTGTGAACAAATCTAGAAACATTCAGCCTAAGATTCAAATCAATACATCAACACCTCAACCAGAAAGGAGAAAAGGTCAATTCACACCAAGACCATCAAAGAGTGAAGGTAAACCAAGGTATGATCCTGAATTTCGAAAATCAGTTCAATGCAATGCTTGTTCTGGTTATGGCCATTATGCAAATGAATGTGCCAACACTAGACTTAAGCAAAAGCTGAACTTTTGTGCTACCTTGAATGATGAATCTGAAGATGATGATCTTGATGAGTTAAATCAGAATGAATATTCTAATTTTACCAGAATTGATTATAATGATTCCTCAGATGATGATCTGGATGAAACAGATTCTGATGCTGTACCTGATGCTTTAACATCTACAGCAACATCAGAACAGAGTCACCCAGATTGAACTGTTTTAATGGTTTGGTTGATGATGCGGGAAAAAGGACTGATGACAATGAACACCAAAAGCTGTTAGATGATTGGAACAATCAGAAACTCACTCTTAATTCCTTGAATAAAGAGAATGAGGATCTGAAAGACACAATCACCAAGCTAGAAGTTATACTTACCAAAAGAGATCTGGAAATTTGTAACTTAAAGGAGAAATTGATAAATTCCACCTTATGTTTCAAGAAATATTCCAAGAGTGCTTCTGAGGTAAATAATGCTATAGCTACTGGTAAGTCTAATAATCATGGTTTAGGTTATGATGGTAATACTGCTTCTATTTCTGATAAATTTAGAAAACCTGTGAAATTTGTGAAGGCAAATGTTGACACATCTGATGCAACATCTGCACAATCAGATCCTCACAAGGTTAAAAGGAAGTATATCTGTCATTACTGTTTCAAAGTTGGTCATATTCGTCCTTACTGTATAAAATTGTTTGAAGAACAGAAAACCTTGAAAATGCTGCATAAAAAACTGTCACATCCTGGTAAACAGTTTATGAAATCTGCATGGAAACCAAAAACTACCTGTAATGTTGCTCATACCTCCTGAAAAGCATGTCTACCTGATTCATGGTATTTTGATAGTGGTTGTTCTAGACATATGACAGGTCGTACTGATTTCTTATCTAATTATGTGACCTTGAATAGTGGTAGTGTTACATATGGTGGAGGTTCTATTAATGTTGTGTTTGATGATGATAAAGGTCTGACAGATGACAAAGATGAAGAAGATGTATCACAGGTTACTGATAGTTCTGAGAATACACTGAAGTCTGAAAATGTTGCACCAAATGTTAACACATCTGGGTCAACATCTACAGAACAGTCAGCTGTAACTTCACAGAATGACCAGTACGTTCCCAAAACTAATCCTTCTTCAAGAATAGGTAAAAGTCATCCTTCTAACCAGATCATAGGTGATGCTACAGTTGGAGTGCAAACAAGAGGAAGAGTAAGATCAAACAAGGTAGATGTGGTAAGAACAATATGCATGTCTTCTATGTGTAATGTTGTAAATGTTGAATGCTATTTATCTGAAATTGAACCTAAGAGTGCTAAAGAAGCCTTAACTGATTAAAACTGGATTAATGCTATGCATGAAGAACTTGGTCAGTTTGAAAGAAATGAAGTGTGGACACTTGTTCCAAGACCTAGTCATACTAATGTCATTGGAACAAAGTGGGTATTCAAGAATAAAACTGATGAATCTGGTAATATTGTTAGAAACAAGGCTAGGTTAGTAGCACAAGGTTACACCCAAGTTGAAGGAGTTGATTTTGATGAAACTTTTGCACCTGTTGCTAGGATAGAATCTATTAGATTACTGCTAGCTATTGCATGTTTTATTGATATTAAACTTAATCAAATGGATGTAAAGGCTGCATTTCTAAATGGCATATTGAATGAAAAAGCATATGTTGAACAACCTAAAGGATTTGAAGATCCACAATATCCTGATCATGTATATAAACTTAAGAAAGCATTGTATGGTCTTAAACAAGCTCCTAGAGCATGGTATGGTAGGCTTACTGACTTTGTTTTGGAATATGGATTTATTAGAGGAGAGGCTGATAGAACTTTGTTCATTAAGCACACTGAAGGAGATTTACTTATTGCTCAAATATATGTTGATGACATTGTGTTTGGTTCTACTTGTGATAAAATGTTGAGTAACTTTGTTGAGGCAATGACTGCAACATTTGAAATGAGTATGGTTGGAGACTTGAACTACTTTCAAGGTCTTCAAATCAAACAATGTCGTGATGGTATTTTCTTCTCCCAGAGTAAGTATGCTAAGAACTTGGTTAAAAGATTTGGTCTTGAAAATTCAAAACCAATGAAAACTCCTACGGGATCTTCTTTGAAACTTTGCAAAGATAGTGCTGGAACAGATGTTGATCCAACACTTTACAGATCCATGATAGGCAGATTACTATATTTAACCTCTAGTAGACCAGATATTATGTATAATGTGTGTGTTTGTGCTAGGTACCAAGCTAATCCAAAGGAATTACACCTGAATGCTGTGAAGAGGATTATCAAGTATGTTTCAGGTACAAGTGACCTTGGAATCATGTACACTAAGGACACCAACAACATTTTGATTGGTTATAGTGATGCTGATTGGGCTGAAGATATAGATGATAGAAAGAGTACGAGTGGAGGATGTTTCTACATGGGAAATAATCTTGTATCATGGCACAACAAGAAACAGAATTGTGTTTCACAATCCACTGCAGAATCAGAGTATATAGCTGCTGGAAGCTGTTGCACACAACTCTTGTGGCTGAGCAAGTTGTTCCATGACTATGGTATTGAAAATGGTATACTTACTATCTTTTGTGATAATACTAGTGCCATTAACATTTCTAAAAATCCTGTACAACACTCACTCACAAAGCACATTAGAATAAGACACCATTTTATGAGAGATTTAGTAGAGAAGAATATTGTTAAGTTGGAGTATGTACCTACTGAAAAACAGAATGCTGATATTTTTACAAAAGCCTTAGACCATGAGAGATTCTCTACTTTGAGGAAATCTCTTAGCATGAGCACTACCTGAAAAGAATTTGGATGGATGTTTTCACAAATGCGATAGCATTTGGGACAACATCATGGGTTGTATAAATTTTATAAGTTGAATTTATTTCTTACTTAGTTAAATAATTCCTTTGTAAAATATCTTCGAATCTAAGAACCTTGGAGTGCAAAAATAAACGTCTTACACCTCTCAAATGCATAAAAATAGAATGTTATTAGCATACTAAAAGATGTACCAAATCACTGAGTAACTATGGAGCACGTAGTTCACTACTACGATGTCTTCTTTTCAAAATGTGATATTTGGTAAAAACATCAACATATTTGTAATCCATTAAGTAAGTATGGGGCACGGAGTTCGCTACTACGATGTACTCTACAGGAACAATGGATTAATACAAATTAGATGCTATAACACAAAAAGAAAAAAAATATGGTGCAACACAAATGAAGCAAATTCATGTAAAAACCGTGTTGAGGTGTTTGTAACAGTTTTGAGCACAACATTGCCTGATTCGAATTTATTTTTATTAGTTGTAATTATTTATTGAGATTCATTTTATTTATTTAATTAATTACTGATCCACATCTTTATTTTTTTTCAGATTATGCGATTTTAATTAGGTAAATTCTGGAAGCTTCTTAATTATTTAATTAATTTAATTAAATGAATTTTCCCACTAATTACCTATGATCTAGATTGTGGCTAATTATGTGGAGCATTATCGAAATTTCTAGATTAATTCTTCTGTTTTATTCTTAACCTCCAACTACATTATTCTCTCTATAAATATCAACCATAAGATGCCATTCATTTGCTAATTGTGATTTCTGAATTTGTTGAGTACTAAGATTGCAGAATTGGATTTTTGGTTGTGTATATCTCAAAGAAGTGTGTGCAAATTCCCATCCTTTACCTTGAAATTCCAACCGCCTCACTTAAATGGCTGGAAGAAACTCGAAATCCTCACAATCTCACTCTGATTCGAAAACCTCATCCCACTCTCGCACAAACCCTCTCAAATTCTTGCTTCCATGGCTTCACAACAATCAACCTCGTCAAATGCTGACTCAAATATTTCCGCAACACCATCAACAACCGCTCCCACTCCTCAAACCACTCCTCAAACCGCTCCTCAAACAAACTTTCCTCAAGATGCAACTGTCGAACAGGTCACTAGGGCTATCGGAGAGGTGTCTGATACTCTTCGAACTACTGGTCATCTGCCCGTGATGACTTTTGGGGATATCACTGTGGATATCTCAAGCTATTTGGCTGATCAAACCTCCCAAATGGCTTCTGCTTCGAAAAGCCCCAAATCACCTACTGTTCACGACCCGCAAACTGAAAATGTTGAGGCTTCTGCAGAAGAAGAAGCTACTGCTACTTCCGACCTTGAAGACGTTGAAATGGAGGAAGCAAACATCTCTGAAAATGGTACAAACTCTTCACTCTCTGTTTCTGATGAATCTGCTCCCATTCCTCTCAAGAAGAATGCACAAAAAGGCAAAAGACAGAGAAGCCCTGTACAAAGAAGAAGGAGATCAAACCGCGTATTCACTCGTGTGGATTATTCTGAATCCATGAGGAGGAAGAAGAAAGTTGGAGCTGATGCTGGTGAACCTATCCAAGTGTTCACAGATTCTGAAGAAGAAGCTCCTGTTGTTGCTGAGAAACCTAAGAAAGTTGCTGCTGAGAAGTCCAAAAAGAAAGTTGTTGCTGAAGAGAAAGGAAAAGGAAAGATTGTTGCTGAACCAAAAGGCAAAGAGAAGATGATCATTGAAGATGAACCTGCAAAATCAGATTCCAATTCTGATTCTGAGAGATGCTTGAGAGACATACTGCAGTCTCTAAAGAAAAATGTTGAGCATTATGCTGCTGCAAAGGAAGCTGCACCAGAACCTGAAGATGGTGGCAGTGGTGATAACTCTTCCAGTGCAGAAAGCAGCCCTGATCAGAGCTCTGCTAAAAGCTCTACACCAAGCTCGGATGACCTTGCTTCTGAAGAGAAGGTATTTCTGATTCTCTTGAGACTCTAGAGAATAGGTTGGCCATTTATTCTAAGAGAAAACTGCTGATAGAGAAAATGATTAATATACCTGACTTTGAAAGTAAAGGCATGATTAGTTTCTTAGAGGAAAGGAATTTGATGCATGCTGTGAATTTTGGTGAATCATTCTTGACAAATTGGGCTTATGAATTTTATGCCTGTATGAAAAAGAGCACTGGTAGGAGATCATCTAGGTGGTATGGGACTGTTAATTTTAGGGGGAGGGATATACCTTTTACTCCTGAATTGATAAATGAGTTTCTGCAAATTCCAAATGTTGAGGTAGATGAAGAACCTGACATGGATGTGGTCATTTTTGCAATAACTGGTGGTAGGGTAGTTAAGTGGACTAGACAAATGCTAGACAAAGACCTCACTTCCCTACATTCTGTGTTATACAAACTCGTTATCTACAACTGGATTCCCACCACAAACACTACCAAGATCATGAAGGATCAAGCTGTTCTTATATATAGGATATCTGTGCTTAAGAGGTTCAATTTAGGCCTTACAATTTTCCAACATATGATGAGATTCACTGGGAAAGTTTCTAAAAAAGGCAATCTACCCTATCCTGTTCTGATTTCCAATTACTTGAGGCATCATGGATTTGTTGCCAAGAACACTGATGTGTTGAGGGGGAGAGTTCCATTACTGGCCATAGCTCCTGCCTTACTCACTGGGGATAGAGTAATTGATCTGCCTTTAACTGCTCCTGGTACTGAACATCAGCACAGACCCTCTACTTCTGCTCAACCAGGACCTTCCAGACCCTCAACTTCTGATCATCCTGAATCATCCAGATCAAGACAGAGAAATGCAACCCCAAATGTTGAGAACATCCGTATCAACATTTCTGGTAATGTGTATCTTTCATAGGAATTCATCAAACTACAGCTCCAACACTTGCAGGAAACAATTGATGAGCTCGAGTTCCTGAAAGACAGGTGGACCAATCTGCTTTCACCTACAACAGGGGGAGTACCACCACCATCGAACTCCAATGTGGTGATTGAAGAAATGAATGATGATGGAGTTCCAGCTGCTGCTGATGCTGGTGATGGACCTGATGCTGGAGATGCTGCAGTGACTGATGTAGTTGCACACCTTGCATCTACCTACTTTGTTGATGAAGGAGATGATGATGATGTTGACATAGAGACCTTGTATGGTGATCTCCATAGAGGAAGCTGCTAGACAGGGGGAGATCAGAATTTCATAATGGCTACTGTGCAGGAAGTTGATGCTGCAGCTGTTACCACATCAATATATGTCATTTAATTTATTCAGTTCAATCTCTGTAATTAATGTTTAAGTTTGAATTATGAAATTCTGATACACTTGTTATTTATTTTCTAGATGATAGGATGTCTATTGTTTTACAACTTGCTTAATTATGGTTCCACTTGATGATATCTGTTTACTGCCCTTGCTTAATTTGTTTACAGGTTATCATGTGTCTACTGCAGGTTACTTAGTCTTAGTTTTTGTCCATAACTGTTATGCTTTTGCTCTGTTGCTTAAGCTATTCGTTTGCTCTGATTTTGTTTTTGTTTTTTTTATTGTGTCTTACTTAAATCTTAAGTAGTTCTTCCAAAACTTAACTTAGGATTTCAGTAAATTTACTTATGTTGTGAATAAGTGTATTGTTTATACTTGTTCTATTTTGGATAAAATTTATCTTGATCTTATGGCACAGATCATTGTAGAATTATCCTTGATCTTCATTCGATTTGATCCAACGGTTACAACAGGTATTGTCTTGATTAGTGCTTAGCAATGATGTCGACCTCAACTAAGTACATAATACTGAGTATGTATAGAAATATATGTGCATCAGGTGTGTTGTAGTCGAAAGGTCAAATTGGGGAAGATTGTAGATGTTGTTAATCCTTAAATGCCTTAACATTATCAACAACATCTTAATTTGACCTTCCGAGATTTTTTCTAAGTCTTTTCTGAAATGCTACATTAAATGTTGATCTAAATGTTGTCGCATTTCTGGCAGGATCTAGAAGCTTCTACAAGGATCTGGAACCTGGAAGATTCCAGAACATTGCAGAACATGCTAGAGTAGCCTGGAACCATTTAGAACGACTTGGAGCATACAAGAAGGATCTAGAAAGATCATGGAAGTTGAGCTCCTAAAAAATAGGATCTCAATGTGGAAGCCTCTAGAATTCGCACCCCACTTCTATAAATACCGATTGAAGGCTTCATAATTCAGTGTATTCTATTCGATCAATTTCCTAGACCGAGCGTTTATCCCTCTTAGGAATTGTGGCCAGTAGTTTTACCTTTTAGATCATACGAAGTATCCCACCCGTATGGCATAGATAAACTAGGCATTTCGACAGTGTGTAATCTCTTATACACTTAGTTCGTTTTTAGAACAAGGCACCTGCCTCGTTTGTAGTTTCAGTTGTGAAGGTTATTGTTGTAACATTTCACACAAAATTTGTACTTGAAGATAAGTATTGAATTTCGCTGTAAGGCTCACATAGATTTTTATTTATAAAATCTATGTGAAAAATTATTTCCATTGTGTCACGTTTGTTTTTAGAGTTTCAAGTCTTCCGCTGTGTATCTTAATTTCTGATATTATGTTAGAGTCAGTGTTGTACAATTTGTCACAACATTTAGTACAACATTATTCTACTTTACTTAAACACTTCATACATACCACACTTTCAAAGCCCAATAGAGTTCATCACTCAAGGGGGAACTGAAAGTGATTTTTAGCAGACAAGGGCAAAGTCTACTAAACTTCAGAAGAGTTGACCCACAATTAATCAGAAAAGTTGGGTATGACCAACTTCAGCAGAATTGGGTCAGGACACTTGTCCATGATATTTCAGGACACTTGTCCATGTAGGGTCAGATAAGTTGGCTTGGCTATCAAACCAAATCTTGGTCTGATAAGCACCTATTTTGGGTAATCATTGCCTATTTTGATGGCTGTCTCATTCCTCTTAAAGCCATCACCTTTACAAAGATTTATTTTTTCCCCTACCCAAAAAGTCACTTTCAATGCATTTAATGCAAAGATTTAACTCTTGTTTGCATTAAACATTTCAAGCCACAATCTACCTTGATAAGCCCCTAGCCTTGATAAACCTTAACTTCACTATCCACGTTTTGATAAAACAGTTTTCAAAACTGAAAATCAAATTTCAACCGTTGGATCAGTTTTTGGCCAACTCCCCTGAATTAATCCTGGCCATCCAAAACTGATTTCCTCTTTTGCCAACCTTTGAATTGCCTTAAGACTTACCTACTCAATGACAAACATTCTTTTTAGAATATACTCCAAGTCTTAAGAAGCCCCCAAGTTCCATTTCTTCCCCACGCATTCTATCACTCTTGAAACCCTAATTCTCAAACTCTCTCTAGCTTTCACTGTTTCATCAATGGCCCCCAAAGTTAGATAAGAGATGATTGTGGATTTCACAAACAAGGATCTAGATCTTGATTTTCAATATCTTAACCACAAAAACAACCTCATTTTGAACCCATAATGTCATTTGAGAGTGAAGCCCCTGAAATCACCCCTACCTTGAGATGGTTTAGAAGGGCTGGCCTTCAAAAGTTTATGCAGAACAAGCCCAGTTCTTGCTTAGAGCAATACATGGCAGAGTTCTTTGCTTTTCTCAAGTGGAAAGGTAAAGCAACTAGAGGAGAAGTGTCAACAAGATTGACATATGTTGCTGAGGGTGATGAAGAGGAGAAATGACACAGAGTTAAATTCACTGAAGAGGACCTTGAAGGTGCCTATGGATTGCCTTTAGAAGGGAGGAATCCAGAAAGTTATGGCACAGGGCATGAGCAAGAAGTTGCTCAAGATTGGCTTATTGCTCCAGAACCAATCTCCTCAACCCAACACAAGAACACACTTAAACCTAAGTTCTTAACTCTGTTTGAAGTGGTGACAAAAAGCATTCTAAGCAACATTGGAAGCTTAGAACAAGTGAGTGCACCTAGGATAAGGATAATGGCTGCTGTCATTGATGCCAGTGATAAGGGCATCAAGTTCAACTGAAGAGACTTCATCATGGGAGAGATGATGAAGGAAAAAGCCAAATTCAAGGTGAAAGCTCACAGTAAGGTGGTGTTGGAAGGGAAGCTGAAGTATTGCACAAGGGCAAGCTTGCTCCTATTATACAGAAATACAGATCTTTGCAAAACCACTTCCAGCCCAGAAAATCATGTTCAGAAAACTTTCCAAGAAGTCTGAACAAAGAAAGCAGCAGATGGCCAAGCCTGCTGAAGAAAAGGTGGAAAAGAAACCTAAGTTGAAGCCTAGGACTAAGGCAAGGGCTGTGAATACAAGGAGATTATCCATAATCTCTTCAGAAGAGAATTCTGGTGCTTCAGCAGAGGTGGATGAAGTAGCTGCTGAATGTGTGCAAGTGCCCTCAGACTCTGAGGAGATAAGGAAAAAGTTCCCCATGGTGGTTAAGAAGAAAAAGGGTGAGAAGAGGATCAGGGAAGTTGTCCCTGAGGAGGGTAGTGGAAGCTCAAGAGCTAGTAAGACAAGGGCCAAGCCTTCTGAGAAGATGCAAGAGTTGCAGGAGGAGCAAACTTTGCAACTAACTCTAAGGGAAAGTAGGGTTGAGAGTATATCCAAATCAAAGACTCAGTCCAAGTCTAACTCTCCTGATGCAGGCACTCTTGAATCCAGATTTCAGGAGAAACACCATTCAGGGCGCAACTTTTCTGATACCCACAAAACCCCTGAAAACTAACCCATAACCCCTTTGAACCTAACCAAAAGATATTCCCCTGAAGGAGCTGCACAAAGAGGGCCAATAGATGTGCTTGCTGACATTGCAGTTGATGAGTCAAGACTGCTATCACCCCTTGACTCATCTATGCTCAATTACTCCAAACTCTTAGAAGCTGCTTTGTTAGAACCTACCCCCTTAAGCAAAGCCCCTTCAGAAACATTGCTCTCAAAAGCAACTGAAGTAACCATTGCTGAACCCAACCTTCCTGAAGCCAACCTTTCTGAACCCAGAGCCCACTCCCCTATAACCCAAAATCCCTAATCAAGTGGAGATGAGGAGGAGTATACCTATGAAGGTGTGCTCAGAGGTGGAGCTAGAGCTACTGTGGATAACTTATATCCCATTCTTGCTGAATTTCCAAGACTTCAAAGGAATTTCCATGATTTGAGAGCTCTATTTGAAGTGAAGGATAAAACCATCATGGAGATTGCCCAAGTGATCCAAGATAAGGGAGCTAATTGGTGGCAGATTGAAGAAAGTAGGCGACTACATTTTGCTAGAGTTCAAAAGAAAAGATTCATGATTGATGAGGAAGTCTTTGCAAAGTTGGTAGCAGACAAGGTTGCTGAAGAGAAAGATAGGATTGCTAAAGGGATCAAACACCCTGAGAGTAGTTCTAATGATGATGACAGCAATTATGACCCCACAAATCCCAACCCCCCTGGTCCCAAACAGCCTACAGTTCATTACTTAACCTATCATAGGAAGGGCTCTGTCTCTTCAGAGGTGTTAACCAAAGATGGTAACACAACCAAAGATGCATCAGCCAATGAAGGTTCATCTGAACCCAAGGCACAACTTAATGATGTTGAGACCTCCTCACTAGAATCTAGTTTGGTTAAGACCTCATCAGTGTCAGAAGAGTTGGACACTGACCAGCTCTTAACCACTCAGGATGACTCAGTGGCTTTAGAACCAAGCACTGTGATCTCCCAACAATTGCCTTCTTTGAACCCTAATGAGGGTTAAGAAGATGCAGGATTAGGTGGTGGAGTTGAAAAGGATGATTTAGTTAAAAAATCAGAGGGAGTTGTGGAAGAGAGAGATGTGATAATCACTAGGATAGTGAGTGTACCATCAAATGAGGGTGATATAAGTGAGGAGGGGCAGGCTATTCTTGAAGTCAAATCTGAACTTCAAGAATCCCTTGATGAGAGGAGGCCTGATCTTGTTTGTGAGATTATTATTGAAGAAGGGAGAAAAGAAAGAGTTGAAAATGAGAAGAAGACTGCTGATGTATCAGAGTCTTATGTAAAAGAATTTGAGGGTGATGAGAGTATTTTTGCTAACAAATTTGATCTTTCTGATATTGCAGGTGTTACATTTGATCAAATTTTTGCTGATGAACTACTTACAGATGCTCCTGTACAAATTGACTCAAGTTCAGCTCAAGCCATTCTTGGTGAGCAATCAGCAAAGTTTGACATCTTGGTCCATCAAGTGGAATATGCACATGCTGAGACTTCAGAGGCCTTAGACGAGCAAGGTAGAACTATTGCAGCTGTTGAGATGAGGCTTACAAGCTCTGAAGAAGTGGTGTTGCCCACTATTGAGGCAAGGATCAGTGGAGTAGAATCAGGACTGCAGACCATCTCCACTGAAGTTCAGAAAGCCAAGACCAGCATGGAATCCTTCACCAAGGAAGTCAGAAAAGATCAGAAAGTGCTTATGGACAACCACAATAAGAATGTAAAGGCTTTGAAGTTGGTTGTCAAGCAAGCTTTAGGCAAGAAGAGAGTAGAGGAGATGAGGCTAGCTATGGCGAAAGAAGCCTCAGAAAAGTTTACTCAAGAGGTGATGGCCAAGATTGCTGAATCTACAGTGGCCAACCTCACTGATCTCCTTAAAGCTAATTTGGATGCATCCCTCAAGGCCACTATGGAGCAACTTGTGGAACTAAAGATGAAGCATGTTCTTGCTTTCCTAAGCATGAGCAGTGACAAAATGCAAAATATACATGATGAGAATGTATATTTACTTGAGGAGATGAAGTCTTTGAACCTGGCACAGTCCCTAATGGCATCTACTATGAGTGAGCTCAAGCCTCAGTGCTTTGATGAAGCCAAAAAGGGGGAAAGAGAAAGAGCAAGAGCAAAATGTGCCTTGACCATTGGAGAAGGAAACAAGGGTAAAGAAAAAGTGTCAGAATCCAAGGGCGAAGAGAAAGCAGTCCTGAACCTAGAAGAGTTAGATGAAGAAGAGAAACTGGTTGTAGCTCTGAAAAATTCCATGGCATCAGCTCAAGAAGAAAGAGCAAGAATTCAGCAAAGGCCTGGAGGAGAATCAGCAGGTGTGGACAAAACTGCTGAAGGTGTCCAAACAAGGGGGAAGATCAAGAAGGCAAAAGACAACAAAAGGAAAGTTGAGACCTTCAATGACTTTCCTAACAGCCTAGATCTACCTGTTGAATTCATGGTAGAAGAAGAAGTGCCTACTTCTAAGAAGGCTAAAGCTGCTGAAAAGGCCAAGGTTGCTGAAAAGGACAAGACTGCTGAAGAAGTCAAATCTGCTGAGATTGAGAAGTCCACTGAAACTGAAACTTTTGAAGGTCCCAAAGCTACTGAAGCTCAAGAAGATGTTGAGATATTGTTTGAAGAAGGCTTTGGACCTGAACCAAAGAAGAAAGTTCCAGTGCTGGCAAATGATCCATCCAAGCTCTTTGTGGAAGGATATGGGAAAGATGCTGAAACTCAGCAGAAGCTGGCCATGATGAGAGCTCAAGAGAAAATGGATCAACTAATGGAAGCCAACAAAGCAAGAGACAAAAGAAGAGCAGAATTCTAGAAGCCTAGGAGGAAGAGGGCTACCTACAACAAACTGAAACCCCAACTGCTGATCCAGATGAACACCAAATGTCCACACATGGATAGATGGGTTCCAATTCAGCTGAATGACAACTGGGAAGAAGCTAAAAGGGAGTTTGTCTATGATTACTATGTCATAGGCAGATGGATGGAAGAAGATCCCAACTCCATTTTCACTCAGTTTATGATTGATTATCACAGGGAACTTTATCAACAACTTCTTGCTGCTGCAGATATGGCAAGGATTGAATTCAAAGCCCCTAAGCCAATCATTTACATGCCCCCAAAGAAAGATGGCTTCATTGACCAATCTCAGATATTTCAAGAGTTCATCCAGATTATAAAGCTGAATAGAATGGTACTTGGACCCAAGGGAACCAATCTAGAGGCAATGGAGTTGAAGAAGAGGGTATGGGCACAATATGGAATGGTGCCACCTTCTGAAGACAATCTCTGAATCTGCTAAGTCCTCCTGACCCTTACTTACCTTAAGTGCTGAATTGGATGAATATCTGCTGATGATATTGCTGAAATCTGTGCAAGTCTACCGATCCATATTATGCTCTGATCACATGTGTTTCTTATATGTATATGCTCTGATCACATGTTTACTTATGATCTGTTTTGTTCTGATCAAAAGATGCTTCAGATGTAACTTCTTTGATTCATGCTCTGATAAGTTTACTTGACTATCATCATGCCTGTAATGACCTATGATTATATGAATGATAATTAAATATTTTGTGAATCAAGAGATAACATCTCATTGTCTCAACTTGCCTGACTTAAACCTATATGCACTTAAACTGTGATTACACTAACATGTTCTTTCAGGAAATTTGACCTAAGTCACATGTACTGAAGATATATGTAATAAGTGTAGTCAAGTCACCTTTTCATAGACTGTATAGGTTTTAGCATTATCAAAAAGGGGGAAATTGTTGGGAATAAAATGAGAATTTTGATTAAGATACGAAAACCCCTTAAGACATGCCAAATTGATAAGTCAATATGATATGGACATGTTTCAGGAATGTTGGAACATGTAGTATAGGCTAGTTGAGAAGCTGGAATGTTAGGCAGCTCTTAGTACATTTAGATGCACAAGTTGAGGGGGAACATATGATTAGAAGACTACAAGAATCAAGTCCCCTCAAGGCTCATAATCAATTTGACCTTAAGTCTACTGAAATACTTTATTGGACAACTGTGCTGATCAAGTCAACTTAGTAGTAGACAACCCTTCTGAAGATCATTTGAATTGAATGCATCATCAAGACCAAGTCTACTGATGTATATGTTAAATTTCAGAAGAGTTAACCAATAGAGATGTCTCAGCATGCTTGAACCAGAACAATTCAAAGGCAAGGCCAACTATGCTGATATGGTCAAAGCTACTGAAATGAAAGCATGAATGCTTAAAGACCATCAAGAGACATGCATTGAAAGATAAAGAGCCAAGTCATCTGAAGAGCAAAGCCAACAACCCTGATAAACAAAGTCTGCTGAAATTGATAAGCAGAACTGTCCAGTTGATAAGGAAAGTTGTCCTTATCACAGGACTAATGATCAGAAGTGATGTCCATGTTTGATCAAGTGAATCTTGAAGTCAGACATTGGGAAGAGTGCTCACAGCCGTTTACTTCCCAAATGAAGGACATGACACTTTCAAGAATCTGTCTTCCAGTTGCAAAGTTCAAGGAAGACAAATATAGGCTTTTTGAGGCTGTCTCTCCAAAGAGCAAATCCTCAAATTGTTCTATAAATAAAGAAGTGTGGAGACCATTTGAAGGCATCCAACTGAACCAACAATTCTGAGACACAAAGGAAACTTAAAGCCTTCAAGCTTTCATAGAACATTCTTAGTTTCCAGAACACTTCTTCCAAAGGACTCTGATATGCTAGGGATCAAGGCACCAAGGAGTGGTGTGGTTGATCAAGTGCACCTTGGCACTATAAAACAAGTAATTCCAATAGTGAAGGAATTATCCTGTTAAATCAGGGAAAGTGGATGTAGGAGCTTGAGTCTCTGAACCACTATAAATCTTGTCTTGATTTACTTTCAAAGTACTTTCATTCAAACAACACATTCATACACTGCACACAAACTGACCTTGCAAAGACATATACTTAAGATTGTGCAAAACTGTATTGTGACAAGTCCCCTGAAAAACAGTTTAAGTGTTAAGAAGATTTCAGTAATTAAAAGGAGTTTAAACTAAAGGGCCAACCACTATTCCACACATATAACTCAGTTAGATAGTTATTCAACTAAGTACTCAATAGTACTTAGTAGTTTGATTATCTTCCAAGAGTTAATCATACCAGCAGAGTTGTCCAGGACAACCTTGCTGCAACCAGTTTGGTTAAAGTTTGAAAAAGATTTGCATACAAGTGTATTCTCCCCCCCCCCCATACACTTGATATATACTCCTTTCAGGACCAACATGAACAGTTGGTGCAAGCAAGAGCATTGTTAACTGCCATGACGGAAGAAAACAGAATGCTACGCTTGACTACTACTCATTTTAAGAATGAACTCAATCTTACATCAAAGAAGCTCGAGTACACAGCTGATCGACTTGAAAAGCTTAGTCAAGATGGAAGTCATCAAAAGCAGATTGAGAAAGCTACTGTTCTGATGAAGCAAGCTATTCAAAAATAGATGACTTGTTTTACTTCACTTTTCACTCATAAGGCAAGTGATGAAGCCAAAAAGGGGGAAGAGACTGAAGAAGTAAAGACGTCTGATGTTGAGATTCAGACTGATGTTCCTGTTCGTTCGACTGGGAGAAGACTAGTGAAGAAAGCTGAGTTAGAACAGATCAGTGCTGAAGATCATTTGAAAGCTGCAAAAGGAAAAGGCAAATTGACTGAAGAGGTTCAGACAAGAAGAGTTGTCAAAAGAAAGTTGGAAATTCGAGAACCCAAGGTTAAAGAGTCAATAGGTCAGATTATCGCAAATATTGATGAGACTGAAGTTATGAAGAAGCAGAAACTTGAAGACGATAAGTATGCTAACAAGAAGGTGTTAGGCAAACATATCAAAAGACTTCAAGATGGCAAGGAAAATCCAGATGCAATTGAGGATGCTCTCATTGACAAGTTTATAGATGCTGAACACAGAGATGTGTGGAAGAATTTGAAGAAGAAATGGGAGATTGCTCATTGGATTATTCGCAAGTATGGAGATACAACAAGCCAAGATGAGTTGTTTGTGATTTTTGAGAAGTTCATGGAAGCAGAAGACAACAACTTATGGAATCTCATCATGCGAATTGCAACTGCTGTTGGTTACAATATTCTTAGTCCAGAATTTCCTAAGTGGGAAACTCCTATGTTAGGTTCTGGTAAGCGAGTTGACTTCAATGTTATTAAGAAGTTTGAAGAAGATTTTGTTGGGATATGAATCTTATAAACAATGTTCTAGTTGGTGATTGTATGTTTTGATTGCCAAAAACAACTTGAAGTTAATGATATATGTGGTTCTGAGTCATTCTAACTAAGTCATATGAAATAAGTTTACTGATCTTAATAAGTTATGAAAACTGAGTTTACTAATCTTAGTGTGTTACTGATCTGATATATGAACTGTTAGGAACAAAGCTGATAAATGTATTGTATAGACGCTTATAGTATATGACTTAGATGTACTCTGCTGTATATAGTTCAGTTGATGTATATTTAGGTTTTATATATGTGTAAGTTTGTATTCTATTGTATTCAGTATTGTAAAAGTTTAGAACAGTAGATTGGAACAAGATCAGAAGATTAAAGAAGACTAAGGAAGATCAGAAGACTACTCCAGAGTAAGAAGACTATTAAAAGGAGTAAGATGAAGCTCAGAAATACAAGAGAAGTATTTTGAAGGAGCACAAAACAGTTGTTGAGAACTGTGCTGACTAACTAAGAACAGTAAAACTAAGAAGAGTAGTTTACTGTGCTGAGTTAGTGAAATTGAAGAATAAGTTTGGATAACTTATTTGAAGCATAACTGAAGATATAGTTGAACATATGCTGACTTGGAAGATAAGTTAAGTCGGTTACAAAAAGTAGTTACTCAAGAAACGGTTAAGAATTAGTTGAGAGTTAGTTTCACAAACTGCTAACTGTCATAAATACCGTGTGATCTACTACTTGAAAAGACTACTGATACTACTACTACTCAAGATATTCGAAGTATTCAAGTATTCAAGAACTCACAGAGTTGAAGGAGATCAAACTAAGAAGAAGCCACCGTACTGAATTGAAGATTCAAAGGTTAGATTCTAGAGAAGTTTACTTTACTATTTTAGTTTGTGATTTGTTGTAAAACAAGTGTGCTAGTTACTTGTGAAATTACTAGTAGATCGAAGATATACCTGGAGGTATAATCGACAAGATCACATTCTTAAACTTGGGACTTTAAGCCACAAGAAACTCAAGAAGGAAGAGTTAATAAAATATCACGACTGAAGTTGTGAGAGTGGATGTAGACATTTGTCGAACCACTATAAATCTTGTGTGTTGATTTACTTACTGTTTAATATTTGTTTAACATACATAAAACTGAGTATAAAAGTTGAGTATAAAACTGAAACTGGAAGTACTGATCTGACCTAGTAAGAACAGTATTGTTCAGAACACATTTCCGCATTATAAACTCTAATATTTTGAAAGATTTTTAAAAGTCTATTCACCCCTCCCCTCTAGACTTTTACTAGCTTACTCAATCTTAACTCAACTTTGGGACTAACAAGTGGTATCAGAGCAGTAGTTCTTTGGACTGCTGTTTCTTGATAACCTTGTAGACTTTGAGGGAAGTCTTTTTTATTCTTGTCACTGATTCTTGATCTTTATCAATACTTGTCTATCTGAATCTACTTGCTATACTACTGATCTTGTCTATCTGATCAGTCATGGATGAAACTAACGTGAATAAACTTCCTAAGGTTAAAATTGCAGACTATGATTACTGGAAACTGAGGATGGAGGCCATCTTCAGCTCAACTCATGATTTGATGATTTCTGTGGTCAAAGAAGGTCCAATCACTACCATGGTGCCAAACACTGCCACACTGGATAAATCAAAAGTTGTTGGTGTTCTTGTTCCTAAACCCAGGTTAGAATTAACTTTGGAAGAAATGAAACAGAACAACTTGGACAGTTTGTCTAAGAACTATATTTTACATACCATTCCCAACGAGTATCTGGGAAAAGTATTAAAATGTAAGACTGCCAAAGAAATGTGGGATCGACTAGCTGTTCTTTGTGAAGGGACATCCCTAATAAAGGAAAGGAAGTTATCCACAGCTATTCAGAGGTTCGAATCATTTAAGATGAAGGCTGGTGAAACCATAGACCAGTTAGATACTCGTTTTACACGTATTATGAATGACTTGGAAGTGTTAGGAAAGACATATACCAATAGAAAAATCAACTTGCGTATACTTAAGTCTCTAGATGACAGGTGGAAGATGGTCAAGATGATCATCAAGACCACACAGGATATAGATACCTGGACTGCAGAAACCACCTTCCAAACACTTAAGGCACACGAGTTTGAATTGGATGAAGAAGATCCAATAGTAAGCAGTGATAGGGAGAAGGAAATCTCCAAGAGTATTGCTATTAAGGCATCTACCTCTAAGAAGTCTAGACCATCTATGTCTAAGCCCTCAAGCATAAAAGGTGAACTAGATAGTACTGATCTTACTCTTAAGGATCAGTTGAACTTAATGATAAAGAGGTTTGATAAACTCAACAAGCGTTATGGTAGATATAAGAGATTTTATAAGGATTCTCAGGGTTCTAGTAACAGGGACTCTTCTAAGACCAGAAGGGATCACAAATCTTCTGAAAGGAGAGATGAGGTCTCCAATGAGAAAAGAAGAGATAGGAAATCTCCTGATAGGAAGGATAAGAACTCTACTAATAGAAAGGATAGGAATCGATATCGTTCTCCTATTAAACATTCTACTAATGAACCTCTGTGCTATAACTGTGAAAAGCTAGGTCATTACATCCATGAATGTCCTAATCTGAGTGCTGAAGACAGAGAAGAAAGGAAATCAAGGAGAGAGCGCAGATTTGCCAAGGGTAAGAAGGCTATGGTGGCTTACAATGAGTCTGATACGGATTCATATGAGTTGCCATCCTCTTCATCTGAGTACCCCTCTAGCAGCGAGAAAGAAGTCATCATTGCAGATGATGGACTGGTCATGATTGCAAAAATCGAACAAGAGGTATCACTTATCACTTCTTTTCAATCTTGTGACAATTCTGTTTCTGATTCTCATGACACTGCTGATAGTAGTGTAGGGAGTAGTCTTCATCATTCCAATGGAGTGACTGAAGAAGACCTCCTACAAGCTAATAAAGCATTCATGGAAATCAGTGATGAGAATATTTCTTTAAAAACAAGAAATCACTAGTCTACGAGAACCTCAATTGAAAGTAGATCCTAATATAACTGTCCTAAATGCACGACTATCAGAAGAGTTGTCTCAACTCAAAGAAAAGTATGCATCCATTGACAAATTATACCAGGATATGCTTCATACACCAGCCAAAGAGACCAATGAGTTCAATGATTTAAAGATTAAATGCGAAAAACTTGAAGAGCGCAATAGATTCTTAGAATCTGAAGTACTGAGCTTAGATCTGAAGCTATCTGATATGGTTAATTCTTCTAATATTAATCAAACATTATCAGACAGATATAGAGCTCCAAATGATAAAAGTGGAATAGGTGCTGATGTGCCTAGTTCTTCTATTTCAGACATTAAGAACACTATTGGTTCTAGTTCAAGTTCTTTGCAATTAGATAAAGGAAAAGAACCTATGACTTATGATAATGATCCATAACCTAAAGTACAGTCTAAATACATTCCTCCTACTACCAAGAATGGTAAAAAGAAGAATGCATCTAGACCAGTACAGTCAAGACCATACCAGCAGAGTTTTACTCCTCTGACCAGAGCAGAACAGTCCTGGAATCAGAAGAGGCAAACTCAGCATAGTAGGTCAAGACAAGCACAGGCAAGTTGGAAACAGCCTATACCTCTTTTTATAAGGCAGTCTTAGTTGTACTCAACTAAACCTAGGAAATTTGTGCCTCATTATCATAACAAACCTGTTCTTTATCCTCCACCTTTATCTTATTATATCATTGGAGAGGAAAGGCCAAAACGCATCTATAAGACGTATGGTCCACAGGCTTTTAGGCCCTATTCGAACTATTACAGACATATTGATCTTACTGAAAAAGGGATAGATCCAAGAAAAGGCTATCTCAGAAAAATAGATCCTAAGTCTGCTGATACTTCTGATAAGGTCAATAAAGTACTGTTCTGTGATAAGCATGGTAGAAAACTGAAGAGGTCTCAATTATTCAAATCTTTAATGTTTATTTGGGTACGTCTTACCACTAACCCCCAAGGACCCCAATAAAGAAAGGGTACCTAAATTATTAAGATCACTACTTGCAGGGTCGATTGGATCTATACAAGAAAGGTGGTTCAGTTGGAGAAACTTGGTACATAGATAGTGGGTGTTCTCACCACATGACTGGTACCAGGGCTCTTCTTTCTGACTATCATGAACAAGAAGGACCCAAGGTGATCTTCAGTGACAGTTCCATGGCAATCACAAAAGGATTTGGATACATCAAGAATGGAGATGTAGAGATTCAAGATGTCTCATATGTAGAAGGTTTGAAATACAATTTGTTATCTGTCTCTCAATTCTGTGACAGGGGCTATAAAGTCTACTTCAAAAGCACCAAATGCAAAATCTGGGATAAAAGAACACACACAATTCTACTAGTTGGAGTAACACAAGGCAGTGTCTACATTGTGAATTGGAATAGCTGCCCTAGGGATGCTTGCCTTCTTAGTAAGAGTCCTAAAGAAATCAGTTGGCTATGGCACAGACACCTATGCCATATGAACTTTAAGATAATTAATAAGATCGCAAGAGATTACCTTGTTGAAGGTATCCCTAGTGAAGTCTATTTCAAGTCACAAGTGTGTGATGCTTGCCAGAAAGGTAAACAGGTAAAAGTTTCCTTTAAGTCAACTCCCACTCTTTCTACTTGTAGAGTCTTAGAACTCTTGCACATGGATCTTCATGGTCCTATAAAACCCCCTACACTGAATGGTAGAATGTACACTTTAGTTGTGGTAGATGATTATTCAAAATTTACATGGGTAATCTTCTTACACAAAAAGAGTGACACACAAACCCAACTACCAAATATATGGAAGAGGTTGCAAGTAGAAAAAGGTCAGCCCATTGTCAAGATAAGAAGTGACAAGGGGACTGAATTTATAAACCGTTACATTAAAGAATATTGTTCTAAGTCTGGAATTCAGCATTTGACAAGTGCAGCTAGAACACCCTAACAAAATGGTGTAGCTGAGAGAAGAAACAGAACACTTAAGGAAGCATGCGGCAATCAACACTGACAAAGTACAACACACCACAGAAGTTCTGGGCTGAGGCAATCAACACTGCTTGTCATACTCAGAATAGAAGTGCACTCAATAAGGTAAATGGTAAAACACCATATGAGGTATGGAAAGGTAAAAATCCCAGAGTTTCATATTTTCATACCTTTGGTTGTAAGTGTTTTATTCATAACAATGGAAAGAGCAAATTAAATGCTTTTGATGCCAAAGCAGATGAGGGGATATTTTTAGGATACTCCTCTACTAGCAAGGCATTTAGAGTGTTTAATTACTCTACTCTATGTGTGGAAGAAACACCCCATGTTGTATTTGATGAAGCTGTACAGGACTCTGCTGACCATCAGCTCAGTAAGAAAGTTGATGATCTGAAAATTCAAACTGACAAAGATGATGATGAGACTGGGGTCTATGAATCAGTACAACCCTATAATCCATTCCTAAACATCCTAAACAAAGATGATGATGTATAAAAGGTAAAAGACAATGGTAAGTCTTCTAGACCCATTGACATGCCTAATCTGGTTGACTGTTCTCCTGTGAATAAAACTGCTAACCATGATGATATTGATATACATGATGATGATATTGATGATGAGAGTGTTCCTGTTAAGTCTAGAAACACATGGAAATCTGCTCATTCTACTGATCTGATTATTGGTAAGTCTAGTAAAGGTGTCAAAACCAGAAGATAACTGTTTGATTCTAAGGCAGGACCTAGTAATTCTTTGTTTTGCTGGTGTTGCTTTTTATCTTCTATTGAGCCCAAGACTGTAAAAGAGGCTTTAGCTGATAGTAACTGGATTATTGTTATGCAAGATGAATTAAATCAGTTTACTAGAAATGATGTATGGGAACTTGTAGAGAGACCTGCTGATCACAATGTGGTAGGTATTAAGTGGATTTTCAAAAATAAGAAAGATGAGAATGATCTTGTTGTTAGAAATAAGGCTAGATTAGTTGCACAGGGCTACTCTCAAGCTGAGGGTATTGACTATGATGAAACATTTGCCCCTGTAGCTAGACTAGAAGTTATAAGATTGTTTCTTCCTTATGCTGCTTATATGAAATTCACTGTGTATCAAATGGATGTTAAAAGTGCATTTTTAAATGGTATACTTTCTGAAGAAGTTTATGTAGAACAACCTCCTGGATTTGAGGTGAATGGTAATCAAGTATACAGGTTGAAGAAAGCACTTTATGGTCTGAAACAAGCCCCAAGAGCCTGGTATGACGCTCTTTCACTATTCTTACTTGAAAATGGTTTTACTAAGGGCAAAGTAGATCGTACTTTGTTCAGAAGACAAGAAGGTAAAGACATTTTGCTTGTCCAAATTTATGTTGATGATATCATTTTTGGATCACCCAACAAAAGCATTAGTGAAAGCTTTTCAAAGCTCATGCAAAGTAAGTTTGAAATTTCTATGATGGGTGAAATGACTTACTTTTTTGGCCTTCAAGTAAAGCAATCATCTGAAGGTATCTTTATCAATCAAGCAAAATATACAAGAAATCTGTTAGATAAATTTGGTATCAAGACCTGTAAAACAGTTGGAGTATCAATGCTACCTACATACATAATGGATCTAGATGATCGAGGTAAGTGTGCTGATCAATCCTATTGTTTAGATTTAATTGGTTCTTTACTCTATTTGACTGCTAGTATGCCAGATATTGCATTTGCAGTATGTGTATGTGCTAGATTTCAGGCCAACCCCAAGGAAAGTCATGTGGAGACTGCTAAAAGGATATTGAAATATCTAAAGGGTACCATTAATCGAGGTTTGTGGTATTCTGCAGATGATGATTTATCCCTAAGTGGTTATTCAAATTCTGACTTTGGTGGTTGAAGGATAGATAGAAAATCAACTTCTGGTTCATGCCAATTCTTAGGTTCTAAGCTTATTTCATGGTTTTCTAAGAAACAAACAAGTGTGGCAACTTCTACCACTGAAGCAGAATATATGGCCGCATGAAGTTGTTGTAGTCAACTTCTTTGGCTAATGCAACAACTTAGAGACTACAATATTGTGGAATCTAATGTACCTATATTCTGTGACAACAATAGTGCAATTGCCATCACTCAAAATCCCGTTTTGCATACACGTTGTAAGCATGTAGATGTAAGACATCACTTTATTAGGGATCATGTTGAAAAGAAAAGCATAATGATGGAAAAGATCCATACTGATATTTAGAGAGCTGACATTTTCATAAAACCTTTGGCTGAAACTAGATTTAGAGAGCTTTGTATAAATTTAGGATTGATAGACATGGATCCTGCATGTACATAGAGATTTGTACTAACATTTCAGGTACTGAGCTGATACCAAGAACAGTACTCCAAGAAGGGTAATTCAGAAGGATAGACCATGTCAAGACCACTACATTCATCACAACCAGGTAAAAAGGTTACTAAGGTGCCTAATCCCGATGAGGAAGCTGGTAAAGCTGAGGGAATTGAGAATATACATTTAAGGGGGAATATATGATTTCTTAAATATTATTTATGTTGACTCAGAGCACTAGTCACCTTAGAACAAACCTTGTAAAGACCTTATTCTAATTATTCTCTACTAAATTGTATTGTATTTCACCAATTATGCAAGAACTGACACTTCTACCAAGGTGAAACAGGCACAGAAGAGGAGTTCTCCACTGGAGGGGGAACTGATCTGATTACAGATTTGATCTGTCTACAAATCTGATCTGATTATAGCATTTATTTGTCTACAGACCTGTTCTGATTACAAAATTGATTTGTCTACAGAACTGTTCTGATTACAAAGATAATTTGTCTACAGAACTGATCTGACTACAAAATCAATCTGTCTACAGAATTGATCTGACTACTGATTAAACTGTCTACAGAGCTGATTTGACTATAGGGAAAATCTGTCTACAGAATAGAACTGATCTGAGTCACAGTACACTGTCAAAAAAAAAAAAAGATCTGAATCACAGTACTAATCTAAGAGTACTGTGCTGATACCAAAAAGTGCTCAAAATGTCAAGAAAGTAACAATCAGAAGAGTTGGGGAACTGATATGAGGATTATTGTGCTGACCCGGCTACTGATCTGATCCTCGAAAAGCTTACTCAGCTGATCACAATACTCAGCTGAACACAAATAAGTAAAATTCATTATTATACAAGCAAGAAAATGAAGTAAAGTGTGTTTGTAAACAATTGTGCGGATATACATCAGAAAAGTATTTTGCCTTAGAAAATTTCTAAGTCAACATCTGTTCAAGGTTAGATTATTAATAGAGAAGATTAATACACTCCTCTATTTTTGACCTAATTTTAAACGGTGTATACATCAACACAAGTTGGCTCCAAAATTGGAAAGGGTTTATTGAATCTAGAACGTTTTTAAAAAAAATTACGGATCTCAAGACTCAATCCAAACCACACAACGTGAGAATTTAATTCAATCCAAGCCCTAGATTTATTTTGAATTCGATATCCACGCTTTCATTTACTTCATCTTCTTCACTTTTGTTGGTCCCTGAACGAGTAGTGAATGGGTTTAAAGTCTAGAGGGGAGGGGTGAATAGACTTTAAAACTTTTTCGATTAAAGGGTTAGGACCTCTTCTGATCTCTATGTGTTGGGAATAAAATGAGATATGTTTTGATTTAATACCAAAACCCCCTGAGACATGCCTAAGTCAAGTTGAATATGTTCTAGAGATGTTAGAACATATAGAATAAGGGCTAGATTAGAAGCTGATATGTTAGGCAGCTCTTAGTTGATTAGATGCACAATTTGAGGGGGAACACATGCTTTAAAGTCTATCAAGAACAAGTCCCCTCAAGGCTCAAATTCTGGAACCATGACCAAGTCCATTGAAGGACAAATATGCTGATCAGATGAGTTGTCCAGAGGAGTTGTCTCAGCACAATCTATTCAGAAGAAGTGTACTGAAAGCTTGAGGTCAACCATGCTGAAGAGACAACTACACCCTAAAGATTCTTAATAAATCATGCTAAGATCACATTCAAGAAAAGCAAAGGGTAAGAGCCAAGTCATCTGAAGAAGAGTTAGCCAACCCTGCTCATAAGCAAGACTGCTGATAGTGATAAGGAGAGTTGTCCATTTGATAAGGAATGTTGTCCTATCATTGGAACAACCTTCAGAAGCCATGACCATGTCCTAACAAGAGAATCTGAAAGTCAGACATTGGGAAGAGAGCTGCAGAATGAAGACAAAGCTCATACAACCGTTTATTTCCCAAATGAGGACATGTCACTATCAAGAATCTGTCTTCAAAATTGAAGAACCAAAAGAAGACATTTATGGACCTTTGAGGCTGCCTCTCCAACGGGCAAATCCTTCAATTGTCTATAAATACAGAAGTGTGAAAACCATTTGAAAGCACCTCAACACAATCCAACTAACCTCAAGTTCTTACAAGCTAGAGTACTTTCAAAGCTTTCAAAGACTATCTTAGTCTTCAAACACTTCATCTAAGCTGAAACTATTGTATATCCATACACAAGCTTAGAGAGATATCCTAATCCTTATACACTGATCTTCATTGTAAAGGATATCTCATTAGTTGGAACCTTACTTCAACCCTTACCCCTTTCAAGAGTGAAAGTGAGAAGGTTGTAGTAGTAGAAGTGGTAGGAGCTGACTGTTGAGAGAAGAACAGTTCAGTTCTGAGTTGAGAAGAGGGTACTAGGACTCTAGACATCCTAGGGATCAATTCACCAAGGAGTGGTGGTATTGATCAAGTGCACATTGGCACTATACAACAAGTTAATTCCAAGAGTGAAGGAATTATCCTGTTCAATCAGGAAAAGTGGATGTAGGAGCTTGAGTCTCTGAACCACTATAAACTCTTGTGTTGATTTACTTTTCAAGTACTTTCATATATTCAACATTGCACACAAAACTGATCTTTCAAAGGATACATACTCAAAGACTGTGCAAAACCTATTTGGACAAGTTCCCTGAAAACTGGACTGTATTGATTTGACTAAGTGATTTCAGAACTTTAAAGGAGTCTAAACTAAAAGGGCCAACCACTATTCCGCACATATAACTCCCCTAGATAGTTATTCAACTAAGTACTCAATAGTACTTAGTAGTCTGATTATCTTAGAAGAGTTAATCATCATCAGCAGAGTTGTCCAAGACAACCTTGCTGAGCTCTAGTTTGATCATAGTCAAAAAGAATTTGCATACAAGTGTATTCCCCCCCCCCCATACACTTGTTATATACTCTTTTCAGGACCAACAAGTGGTATCAGAGCAGGGGTTCAAAGACCACTGCTTCTGAAAAACCATCTTGGTTTTCAAAATCACATATTTGGTGTGGTCACTGAACTGATCTATCTGAAATCCTTTGTGTCCATTGTCTAACCCTTTCTTGAAGAAATGGCAAGAGGAAACAACAACAACAACCAGAACCAGCAACAAAATCCTGATCAGAACATTAATGCTGCAGTTCCACCTCCTGCTGTTCAAGGACTAGACAACATGGCAACAAATCCAGTCAATCACATATCTCATCACAAATTGCCCATGTTCTCAATTGATAACTATGACTTCTGGAAAATCAGAATGAGGGCTCATCTTGCATCTCTTCACACTGACATGCTGAGAGTGATCACAAGAGGTCCTTTTGTGTTCACCTTTGTCAATCCCAGAGTCACTGAGGCTCAAAGGGCAGATACAAGAGATGTGCTCCCCAAAGATGAAGATGACTTCACTGCTGATGAAAAGAGGAAGGATAATTTGAGTTATCTTGCAATGAATACCCTCTATCAAACAATTCCAGATGCAATCATGGGAAGGGTCTACCACTGCACAACTGCCAAGGAGATATGGGATACTCTTGCAGAAATGTGTGAGGGCACTGAGAAAATCAAGGAGAATAAGCTCCAAGTGGCTGTGCAGAAGTTTGAACAGTTCACAATGGAGTCTGAGGAGTCCATTGATAAATTTGCTGGTAGATTCACTGATGTGATGAATGAAATCAACTCCTTGGGCAAGGTCTACACCAAGAGAGAAGTTGGATTGAAGATCTTGAGAAGTCTCACTCAAAAGTGGGATGTCTATGCTGTAATGATGCAAAATACCAAAGATCTCTCCAGCATGCCCATGCAACAAATCTTCTCTAAACTCAAAGCTTATGAGTTCGACCTCAATAGAAGAAAGCCTATTGAGGAACCTTCAAATCCTACTAAGGGAGTGGCATTCAAAGCCAAAACTGTTGAACCAGAAATGCAGTCCACTCCAAGATCATCAAAGTCAGTCTCAAAGACTGAAATGAAGGAGGAACTAGCCTTGACGGCTAGAAGGTTTGAAAAGTTAAACTCAAGGTTTGGTAGATACAAGAAATTCTACCAGGACAACAAATTCAGGAGATACAATCCTCCTGAAGCCCAGGCTGAAGTCAAAAAGCCTGAAGAGAAAAGATCAGAGGACAAGTACTCTGATAGGAGAAGGTCCAGTAGAGCTGAACCCTCATCATCAAAAAGAAGAGATGAATCAAAGAAAGATGATGATGAAGATCTGTGCTATAACTGCAAGAAGAAAGGGCACTTCCAGTATGATTGCCCTGAATTAAGCTCTAAGGAGAGAAGAGAGAGGCAAGCTAAAAGAGATAGAAAATTCACCAATAGAAAGGCCATGATGGCTGGTGAAGGATCTGAAAGTGCTGAAAGCTTCAACTCTTCTGATGGACTGTTCTCCAACAGTGAAGATGATGATGATGTTTGCAACATGGCTCTTGAGGATGATGAGGTACCATTGGGCCACAAGAAGAGGAGCATGAGCAAAAAGTCAGCATGGTACCTTGACAGTGGTTGCTCAAGGCACATGACTGGAAACAAGGAACTCCTCACTGATTTTATTGAAAAAGAAGGCCCAAATGTCACATTTGGAGATAACTCACAAGCTACAACAAAAGGTTATGGTACTTTGATGATTGGTAACATCAAAGTATCCAATGTGTCTTATGTGGCTGGTCTCAAATATAATCTTCTAAGTATCAGTCAATTTTGTGATAAAGATTTTAATGTTGAGTTTTCAAGTGGAAAATGTTTAATCAAAGATAAAACTCAACAAATTCTATTGACTGGAACTAGAAAAGGAAATGTGTATTTTGCAGACTGGGACAAGTCTACTGATGCTGCATGCTTCATTGCTAAGAGTTCTAGTGAACAAAGCTGTTTATGGCATAAAAGACTAAACCACTTGAACTTCAAAACAATGAACAAAATTTCTAAAAATGCATTAGTTAAAGGACTGCCTAATGAGGTTTTCATTAAGGAGCATGTTTGCAAACCATGCCAAGAAGGAAAACAGATTAAAGCCTCATTCAAAGGAAAACCAGTCATCTCCACTGAAAGGGTGCTTGAATTATTACATATGGACTTATTTGGACCAATTACCCCTGCAAGCATAAATGGTAGAAAATACACATTGGTTGTAGTAGATGACTTTTCTAGGTTCACATGGGTAGTGTTTCTCCTTAATAAGAAAGAAACTCAAGTCAAACTGCCTAAACTTCTAAAGAGATTGTCAAATGAGAAAAGCCTTAGCATTATCAAGATAAGATCTGATAAAGGCACTGAGTCCATAAATTCATACATCAATGAGTATTGCACATCTAATGGAATAGCTCAAGAAACCTCAGCAGCTAGAACTCCCCAACAGAATGGAGTTGCAGAGAGGAGAAATAGAACCTTAAAAGAAGCTGCTAGGACCTTAATTGCTGATTCAAACTTACCTAAGAGGTTTTGGGCTGAAGCTATAAACACTGCATGCCATACTCAAAATAGATGTTTGATCACTAAGGGGCAAGGCAAAACCCCCTATGAACTCTGGAAAGGAAGAATGCCTAAAGTGTCATACTTTCACATCTTTGGTTGTAAGTGTTTCATACACAATAATGGGAAAGAACAGCTGAAAGCCTTTGATAGCAAAGCTGATGAAGGAGTATTCCTTGGATATTCTCAAATCAGTAGAGCTTTCAGAGTCTACAACAAGAAAACCCTTATTGTGGAGGAAACACCTCATGTTGTGTTTGATGAATCTATTCATGAGTTTAGGAATGAGAACTTGGAATCAGAAGAAATCACACAAAGGACAACCAGACTGAGCCTAAAAGACAAAGACACTGAATTCATAGAAGTTGTCCAAGCCAACCTACCTGAAAAACTCCCATTGGACAACAATCCTGAAGGCAACCTTCCTGAGGGAAATCTCACTGAAAGAAATGGTGAACTGAATGATCCAATCCCAGTTCACATCCAGGTAACAACTACCAATGAAGAAGCAGTTCCTGCTGAGGTAGTTAATGGATCAAATAATCAAGGGGGAACTCAAAATGTTGAAAATGTCAATGTCCCTGACATTGAGGACAACTCCCCTGATTATGATCCTGAATTAGATCCTGCATTCAATTACCCTAAATTTTATGATCAAAATGACTCAACTTCAGTAGAGGACAACTCTATTGAAGAGATCAGAAGAAGAAGGACTTGGTTGTCTGACCATCCTACTGATCTAATACTTGGTGACCAAAGTATAGGAGTCAAAACAAGGAGATTTCATGGTGAAAGTGCTCTTTTCTGTTGTTTCTTATCAGAACAAGAACCAAGTGATATTGAAGAAGCACTTCAAGATGCCAATTGGATCATAGCCATGCAGGAAGAACTAAACCAATTCACCAGAAATGAAGTATGGGAGTTGGTGGATAGACCTTCACATCAAGATGTTATTGGAACAAAATGGGTGTTCAAGAACAAGAAGAATGAGAATGATTTGATTGTCAGAAACAAAGCAAGATTAGTGGCAAAAGGCTATTGCCAACATGAAGGCATTGACTATGATGAGACCTTTGCACCTGTGGCAAGGCTAGAAGCAATAAGACTCTTTCTAGCCTATGCAGCCCACAAGAGGTTCAAAGTGTACCAAATGGATGTCAAGAGTGCCTTTCTGAATGGAGTCTTGAAAGAAGAAGTCTATGTGGAGCAACCACCAGGTTTTGAGGTTGGAAACCAAGTTTACAGACTGAAGAAGGCTCTATATGGACTTAAGCAAGCCCCTAGGGCTTGGTATGACACACTGTCACAATTCCTCTTGGATCATGGATTCACCAAGGGAACTGTGGACAGAACTCTCTTCAGAATCTCTGAAGGAGAGGACATCTTGCTTGTCCAAATTTATGTGGATGACATAATATTTGGATCCCCCAATGAGAAGCTGTGTGAGAAGTTCTCCAAGCTAATGCAAAGCAAGTTTGAGATGTCCATGATGGGGTTGATGAACTTCTTTTTGGGACTTCAAGTCAAGTAATCAAAAGAAGGGATCTTCATCAACCAAGCTAAGTACACCAGAGAAATGATCAAGAAATTTGGGTGTGCTACTAGCAAGCCAGTAAGGATCCCAATGAACACTAATTGGAAGATGGATCCTGATGAGAGTGGTGTTTCAACCAACTCCACTGAGTATAGAGGAATCATTGGATCACTCCTCAATCTCACTGCCAGCAGACCTGACATCACCTTTGCAGTAGGTGTGTGTGCAAGGTTCCAAGCAAATCCTAAAAAAAGCCATCTTGAGGCTGCAAAGAGGATTTTAAGGTATCTCAAAGGCACTGAGAATCTAGGCCTTTGGTACCCTGCTGATGACAATATTGAGCTAACTGGCTACTCAGATGCTGACTATGGAGGTTGCAGAATTGATAGAAAGTCCACTTCAGGGACCTGTCAATTCTTAGGCAACAAGCTCATATCTTGGTTTTCCAAGAAGCAGAATACAGTGGCTACTTCCACCACTGAAGCTGAATATGTTGTAGCTGGAAGTTGTTGTGCTCAAATCCTTTGGTTGAGACAACAACTCAGAGACTACAAAGTCAACTCTACTGAAGTGCCAATATTTTGTGATAACAATAGTGCAATTGCAATATCACAAAATCTTGTATTGCACACAAGATGCAAACATGTGGACATCAGGCATCACTTCATTAGAGATCATGTGGAAAAGGACATAAAGTTGGTCAAGATCCACACAGATCATCAAAAAACTGATATTCTAACAAAGCCACTTGCAGAGGCAAGGTTTCTGGAGCTATCAGCAGAGTTGGGATTACTTGATCCAGGAAAGTTGGATAAGTAAAACTCATTGAAGTTAGTGGGAGTAAAGTAACTGAATTGGTCTTCAGTAGACTTGGACAAATCTACTGAAGTTCAGAAGAGATGATCACAATTACTCAGGACACTTGTCCATTGAATTTCAGGACACTTGTCCACATCTTTTCAGGACACTTGTCCTAGTGGGGTCAGATAAGTAGAACCAAATCCAAGTTAAGGACCAACTCATCTGGTTCTGGAACTCCAGAATCCAGGGTCCCTGAAGGTCAACCAATAGAGGCCAACATTCCTGAAATTCAGAACCCTGAGCCCAACTCCCCTGAAACCCACATAACCCCAACCAATCAACCAATCACCCCTATCAATCTTACAAAGAGATATTTTCCAGAAGGTAGTGTGCAAAGAAGTGGGATAGATGTGCTAGCAGATATAACAGTAGATGAGACAAGATTACATTCTCCCCTTGACTCATCTATGCTCAATTATTCAAAGATTTTAGAAGCTGCACTCTTTGAGCCAACCCCACTAAGCAAAGCCCCTTCAGATACATTTCTCTCTAAAGCAACTGAAGTACCTTCAATTGCAACCAACCCTTCTGAAGCCAACATCCCTGAACTTAACCTTCCTGAAGCCACTTTAGGAGAACCCAGAGCTAATTCCCCTATAACCCAAAGTCTCCATTCTAGTGGAGATGAGGAGGAGTATACTTATGAAAGTATGCTCAGAGGAGGAGCCAAGGCTACTGTGGACAGTTTGTATCCACAACTTGCTGAATTTCCAAGAATTCAGAAGACATTCCATGATTTGAGGATGCTTGTTGATGTGAAAGACAAGACTATTATGGAGATATCACAAGTCATCCAAGATAAAGGTGCAAACTGGTGGCAAGTAGATGAGAGCAGATTGCTACACTTTGCTGGTGTGATGAAAACAAGATTCCTTATTGATGAGGAAGTTTTTGCAAAGTTGGTAGATGATAAGATCATTGAGGAGAAAGAGAGAAAAGCTAAGGGCATCAAACACCCTGATAGTAGTTCAAATGATGATGATTCTCCTGATGATCCCACAAATCCTTCAAACCCCAACCCTCCTGAAACCCCTCAAGCCAACCTCCCTGAATCTACTCAACCCAAATCTTCTGTAGCAGACAGACTTTCAAACCCTCCTAGAACCTATCATAGGAAAGGCTCTGTATCTTCAGAGGTGTTGACCAAGGGTGGTAACACAACCAAAGACACATATGCCAATGAAGGTTCTTCTGAACCCAAGGCACAGCCTAAAGATGTTGAGGTTCCTACAATAGAGGCTGGTTTGATTAAGGCCTATTCAGTGTCAGATGAGTTGGACACTGATCAGCCCTTAATCATTCAGGATGACTCAGTGGCTGTTGATATAAGCACTGTGATCTCCCCACAACTGCCATCTTTGAACCTTGTTGAAGGTGGAGATGATGCAGGTCTAGGTGATGGAGTTGAAAAGGAAACTTTAGTGGAAAAACCAGAGGGAGTAGTAGATGAAAGAGATGTGGTGATCACTAGGATAGTGAGTGTACCACCAAATGAGGGTGATATAAGTGAGGAAGGGCAGGCTATTCTTGAAGTCAAATCTGAACTTCAGGAATCCCTTGATGAGAGGAGGCATGTTCCTTTAAGTGAGGAAATCATCAATGAAGGGATAAAAGAAATAGTTGAAAATGAGAAGAAGACTGCTGATGTATCAGAGTCTTATGAAAAAGAAATTGAGGGAGATAAGTGTGTTTTTACAGACTCATTTGATTTGTCTGACATTGCAGGTATAAGTTTTGAACAAATCTTTGCAGATGACCTCTTGACAGATGCTCCCATCCAAGTTGATAGTGGATCAGCACAAGCTTTGCTTGGGATGCAATCAGAGAAGTTGGACTTCCTGGATCATCAAGTCCAAACAGCTCATGCAGAAACTTCTGGAGCTTTAGATGAGCATGGAAGAACTTTAGCATCAGTTGAGATGAGGCTAACTGGCTCTGAGGATGTGGTGTTACCCACATTGGAAGCAAGAATTGAAGGAGTGGAATCTGGTCTTCAAACCATCTCCACTGAAGTTCACAAAGCCAAAGTCAGTATGGAAAACATCTCAAAGGAGGTCAAAAAGGATCAAAAGCTGCTTAGAGATAACCACAATGCAAATGTTCAAGCTATCAGATTGACCATTAAGCAAGCTCTTGGCAAGAAGACAGCCTTGCAGAAGAAAAGAGCAGAGGCACAAAGACTTGCTATGGTGAAAGCAGCTTCAGAGAAATTTTCCCAAGAAGTGTTGGCCAACATTGTTGAAGGTGCAGCGGCCAACCTCACTGAGCTCCTTAAGGCCCAACTGGATGCATCTCTTAAAGCAACCATGGAGGAGGTTGTCCAACAAAAGATGAAGCCTGTTCTAGCTTTTCTTAGCTTGAGCAGTGACAGGATGCAAAATATACATGATGAAAATGTATATTTGTTGGAGGAGATGAAGTCTCTAACCCAAGCCCAGTCCTTGATGGCATCAACTATGAGTGAGCTCAAACCTGAATGTTTTGATGCTGCCAAAAAGGGGGAAAGGGAAAGAGCAAGAGAAAAAGGTGCCTTGGTGATTGGAAGCCCAGTCAAAGGTAAGGACAAAGCTCCTGAGGGAAAAGGGAAAGAGCCAGCAGTGCTAAACTTAGAAGAATTGGATGAAGAAGAGCAGTTAGCACTTGCTTTGAAAAACTCAATGGCCTCAGCTCAAGAGGAAAGAGTAAGGTTACAGCAAAGGCCAGGTGGTGAGGTGTCTGGTTTGGACAAAGATGCTGAAGGTGTCCAAACTAGAGGAAAGATCAAGGGGGCAAAAGGAAAGAAAAGACAAGCTGAGGCATTCACTGACTTTCCCAACAGCCTTGATCTACCACCTGAATTCAGAATTGATGATGATGAACCTATCTTAAAGAAGGCCAAAGCTGCTGAAGAGTCCAAGACTGCTGAAAAGGACAAGTCTTCTGAATCTACCAGAAGTGCTGAAGGTCCTAAGTCCACTGAAGATGTTGAAGAGCTATTTGCTGAAGGATTTGGACCTGAACCTAAGAAGAAGACAACTGTCCTAGCCCATGATCCATCAAAGCTGTTTCATGAAGGGTATAGCAAACACCCTGAAACTCAACAGAAACTGGCCATGATGAGGGCCCAAGAAAAGATGGATTTGATGGATGAAGCACAAAGAGCAAGAGATAAAAGAAGAGCAGACTTTCAGAAACCAAGAAGGAAGAGAGCAACTTACAACAAGATGAAACCACAGCTATTGATCCCAATGGACACCAAATATCCTCACTTGGATAAATGGGTGCCAATTCAGCTGAATGACTTATGGGAGGAAGCTAAAAGGGAGTTTGTCTATGATTACTATGTCATTGACAGATGGAATGGAAAGGATGCCAACTCCACTTTTGCTGAGTTCATGATACAGTACTACAGAGAGCTTTATCAACAGCTACTTGCAGCTGCTGATATTGCAAGATTTGAACTCACAGCTCCCAAGCCAATCATATACATGCCTCCAAAGCTTGAAGGATGGATTGACCAGGCAAGAATCCTGAAGGAATTTACTGAGATCCTCAAGCTGAACAAGATGGTTTTTGGACTTAAGGGAACAAACCAAGAAGCCATGGCACTGAAGAAGAGAGTGTGGGCACAATATGGGATGGTGCCACCTCCTGAGGATGATCTCTGAAAATTGGCTAAGTCCTCTGACCTTTTTGAATAAAAGCATATCTTATCTGAAGATATTCTTAATTGGTCATATATGCTAAAATTTGGACAAGCCTGCTGATGTGTGCCTTGACATGTTGTTTGCTCTGATATGCACTGGTTACTCTGATACAAGCATTTGTATTGATATCCAGTATTCTGCTCTGAAACTTGAAGTATCTTGGTTATGCTCTGATACTAGAAGATGCTCTAAAACCTGAAGATCTAAGTACTTTTAAGTGTTTAGTTGACATGCTCTGATACTCTAGATCTCATGTTTAATGTATGCTCTGAAACTTTTGTAATGATGTCTTGATTTCATGCTCTGATAAGTTATCTTCAACTATCAACATGCTTGTAATGATTTCTATATGAATGATAGTTGAACAACCTTTGAATCAAAATACATTATTGCAGAAATCTATCTATGCCTATATTTGAAACCTATGTGCAACATAAACAGTGAGTACACTAACACATTGCTTTTCAAGATAATTGACCTTAGTCAAGTCTTCTGAAGATAAATGTAATAGGTGTAGCTAAGTCACTTTTGCATAAGTTGTATAGGTTTTGGCATCATCAAAAAGGGGGAAATTGTTGGGAATAAAATGAGATATGTTTTGATTTAATACCAAAACCCCCTGTGACAATTTGAGGGGGAACACATGCTTTAAAGTCTATCAAGAACAAGTCCCCTCAAGGCTCAAATTCTGGAACCATGACCAAGTCCACTGAAGGACAAATATGCTGAATAGATGAGTTGTCCAGAGGAGTTGTCTCAGCACAATCTATTCAGAAGAAGTGTACTGAAAGCTTGAGGTCAACCATGCTGAAGAGACAACTACACACTAAAGATTCTTAATAAATCATGCTAAGATCACCTTCAAGAAAAGCAAAGGGTAAGAGCCAAGTCATCTAAAGAAGAGCTAGCCAACCCTGCTCATAAGCAAGACTGCTGATAGTGATAAGGAGAGTTGTCCATTTGATAAGGAATGTTGTCCTATCATTGGAACAACCTTTAGAAGCCATGACCATGTCCTAACAAGAGAATCTGAAAGTCAGACATTGGGAAGAGAGCTGCAGAATGAAGACAAAGCTCATACAGTCGTTTATTTCCCAAATGAGGACATGTCACTATCAAGAATCTGTCTTCAAAATTGAAGAACCAAAAGAAGACATTTATGGACCTTTGAGGCTGCCTCTCCAACGGGCAAATCCTTCAATTGTCTATAAATACAGAAGTGTGAAGACCATTTGAAACCACCTCAACACAATCCAACTAACCTCAAGTTCTTACAAGCTAGAGTGCTTTCAAAGCTTTCAAAGACTATCTTAGTCTTCAAACACTTCATCTAAGCTGAACCTATTGTATATCCATACACAAGCTTAGAGAGATATCCTAATCCTTATACACTGATCTTCATTGTAAAGGATATCTCATTAGTTGGAACTTTACTTCAACCCTTACCCCTTTCAAGAGTGAAAGTGAGAAGGTTGTAGTAGTAGAAGTGGTAGGAGCTGACTGTTGAGAGAAGAACAGTTCATTTCTGAGTTGAGAAGAGGGTACTAGGACTCTAGACATCCTAGGGATCAATTCACCAAGGAGTGGTGGTATTGATCAAGTGCACCTTGGCACTATAAAACAAGTTAATTCCAAGATTGAAGGAATTATCCTGTTCAATCAGGGAAAGTGGATGTAGGAGCTTGAGTCTCTGAACCACTATAAACTCTTGTGTTGATTTACTTTTCAAGTACTTTCATATATTCAACATTGCACACAAAACTGATCTTTCAAAGGATACATACTCAAAGACTGTGCAAAACCTATTTGGACAAGTTCCCTGAAAACTGGATTGTATTGATTTGACTAAGTGATTTCAGAACATTAAAGGAGTCTAAACTAAAAGGGCCAACCACTATTCCGCACATATAACTCCCCTAGATAGTTATTCAACTAAGTACTCAATAGTACTTAGTAGTCTGATTATCTTAGAAGAGTTAATCATCATCAGCAGAGTTGTCCAAGACAACCTTGCTGAGCTCTGGTTTGATCATAGTAAAAAAGAATTTGCATACAAGTGTATCCCCCCCCATACACTTGTTATATACTCTTTTCAGGACCAACACTATGTCTGCTGGTCGAGAAGACAATAGTTATCTGATAGAGTGTTTTATATGCGGAAGTGAATAGGCCTTTTATTTAGACTCGTTCTAATGTTTCTTTTGAAATAACCAATTAAGTGTTTTATGAAATACTCAGCTGACGTTGGTCTGAAAGAGATGTGGCCTTGTTTGCAAAGGTATTTTAAATCACAATATGCACTATGATAAAGATTAATAAATGTAAGTAAACTGGAATGTAAAGTGCAGAAAGTAAATAACACCGTGATTTTATAGTGGTTCAGATATACGTTCCTACGTCCACTCTCACGTTCCAAACGTGATATTTAATCCCTTAATTTCCCAAAAATTACAGGGGCTTGCCCTTTATAGTCCCAAGAGAAGGACTTTGAGATCTGAGCAGTTTCAAACTGCTACGGTCTCCACAAGTGATTTGAGAGCACTTGCACTCCTACAGGGTTTCAAAAACTAAACCTTACGGTGGGGTTTTGGGTTTTTGAGAGGATCCAACTAATGGTTCAAGCTTATAAAATGCTTAACCACTGTGCCTAAATCAAAAGATATACAATATGTATTGGATTCAGGTTCTTTGGTTGGATGAGGAAATAACTTAAGAGCTAAAAGATATTCTGGTACTTTTCTGGCTCTTGAGAATTCTTATGAGTGTGTTGCTTTTGGCTTGCTCGCTTGAATAGCTTCAGAATTCTTGTGTAGTATTTCCGTTGTTGTTCTTCCTCATCCTATTGTATTTATAGGGAAGATTGATGCAACTAACCGTTGGAGTTGACTAGCCGTTAGCAATCTTTCCTTGTGTATTTGATTGATTCCTTGATTCCAGCAGCTTTGATCTTGATTGCTTCAATTCTGGGATCGTGTCAATCTTCTAAGTAAGGTATGTCTTCGTTTGAATTTCATAAGATGACTTTTGGAATCAGCCGAGTCTTTGACGAGCTACTAGTCTGCTGGTCTTCTCTATTAGTCGTCTGGTTAACTCGTCTGGCCTGTTGTAGTCTGTCTTCTAATATCAGTTGAGTATTTGCTCTTCTGGTCTGGAAAACTACTTGTGCTGACTTTGGCCATCTTTGACTTGGACTTTATCAGTTAAGAAGGTATACAAACACCTTACTTATCTGATCTTCAAGGATCTTCTAGTCTTCATATCTTCTACTCTTCATCTCTTGAGATTACGCATGTAGGCTTGGACTGTGCTAATCAGCTGAGATACATACACCTGAATACACAAGACTAGACTGAACTGATCTATACAGATATCAGCTGATCATATTACATATATTTATAAACTCTAAGTGTTTTGGCCATCAAAACTATTATATCATAAGAAAGGGGCTTAGGGTGAATTTATATCCCAACAATTTCCCCCTTTTTGGTGAAGCCAAAACTAAACTTGATAAATGCTCCTATGAATAAGATAAGAGTTTATAAATCATTGCATGAAGTTTATGATGAAGACAATGAGAATTTGTCTTGTAAGTAAAAAGAACTATTACTTGTATAAAAGATTTGGAGTTTTACAGATTACAAGTTTTAGTATCTTTGAACTTCTTAAATAGTCTTCATCAGGTCTTCATTTCTTCAGATGTGGTAGGCAAGGTACAGACGAGTGCGAATGTCTTCCATGTGCTGCAGGTCTGTAACATTTTCTTCAATGTAGATCTTCTCCAGAATTCTTTTGACTTCTATCATATTTGTTCTTCCAGAATCCAGAGTAGGTGGCTTCCAGACAGGGTCTTCAGGAGTTAGAATTTTGTAGCCTAGTTCTTTGGCTGATTTAACTGTTTCTGTCCAGAGCACTTGATCTTCATTTTCCATGAACTGAGAGAATTGAAGAAACTCTTCTTCATAGGTGGGAAGAGGGCCGTATCTTCTGACTATGTGGTGAGCTAGCTGACATTTCTTCTTCAGAGGATACCATCTTGGTAGCTCGTCTAGAAGTACCAGCATATCCACATATGTGCTGTCAGTTACTCGAGCACTTTCTTCTCTTTCTTTGTCCTTCAGTGCTTTCCTAAGTTTGGCCAATTTTCTCTCAAACTTTACCTTGACTGCCTTCGCATCATTAAGTTTCTTCTACTTAAGCTCTTGAGCTTCTAGCATCTTCATTTTCTTCAGCTCTAAAGCCTCTTTCTCTTCTACTGTAGACTCTACTGGGACTGATACTTTCTCATCTGCCTTTCTCTTCCTTGTCATTCTCTTTTCAGAAGTTTGCTCTTCTGGGGCAGTGATTTGCAGCTTCTTAGCACCTTGGTCTCTTCCTTGTCATTCTCTTTTCAGAAGTTTGCTCTTCTGGGGCAGTGATTTGCAGCTTCTTAGCACCTTAGTCTTCTTCTAGAACAACTTCCTTTCCTTTCTTGTTCTTGATTTTGATTTTCAAACCTCCCAAGGTTTCAGTCAGGTCATCTTGAGCTACAACTAGTTCAGCCTACTGGGCAGTAGATTTCTCCAGAGCGTTTATCAACACATCTTCCCCCTTTTTGGCTTCAGCAAGAGCAGCCGCAAAAGGTTTCATGGCATTCAGGATTTCAACTCCAAAGAGTCTGCTTGAGAGTCATTGCATTGACTCTGCTGACATGTGTGAGTTGACTGATGCTATGCTCTAGAACTTGAGCATGAGAAGTAGAGGCAGAAGCCTTCTCTAGCTGAGCTGTTATAGCTTCCAATTTGTCAGCCGTTTCCATCAGCTGAGTCTTTAGCTTTTCATTCTCTTCAGCTGCAGTTGTGAGTAGAGCTTGACCCTGTGCAGCTCTAGCTTCAGCATCCTCGAGCCTGGTCTTGTAGATGGTCTCCATGCGTGTTGTTTCATTGGTATATAAATCAGCAAACATTTTGGCTGTGTCTGTTGTCTTTTTCATCTCACTATTGAGATACTCATCTATCTGATTATGGAGGGCTTCACCAAATTTGTCATCAATGTCATAAATTTGGTTTTTAAGCTGAGTCCTTTGCTCCTGTACAGCTCTTTCAATGTATCTGGCCAGCTGCATGCCTAGCCCCTTCTCAAAGTGCATGTCTATTGCTTCTCGGACTTGAGCACAAACATCTGCTCTTATATCAATAGACGAAGTAGAGGGGGAGGCAGTACCTTGTGGTTGGGGATGTGGTATCTGAGTGATGTTTGGGAGCACTACCAAAGCTTTTCCTTTCTCTTCTGCAGTCAGATAACTTTCATCCAGAAAGGTTGCTGTTGTATCTACCAGATGAGCAAATAGTCTTCTTTCTCTTTGATTTGGTTGACAGATGAAGTGTTCGAGCTCATCCTTAGGCATGAAATGAGCTGGAATAGTCAGCACTTCTCTTTCCTTTTCTTCTGTCTCAGCTGCCTCAGCTGAGTCATCTGCCAGAGCTGTGTCAGTTGTCTTCGGCTGATCTTGAGTTTGTTCGGGAGCTGGAGTGTTCTCTGGCACAAGAACCGCTTGATCCTCAGCAGTAGGTTTTGAAGTGGAGGTTATTCCTAGAATCCTCTCACAGGTTCGGGCCAATGCTTCCTCAGGCAGCAGTTCAGTGAATGATTTAACTTGAGCAACTTCTTTTTGCTCCATTTCCCAATCGATAAAATGAGCCACACCACCCATTCCTTCCATGGCCTCTGCAAGATCATCCACCTCATCTCTTCTGAGTTCAATCCAAGTACATACCCTGAGTACTTGCTCAAATTGGATCGAGTCTTCATCAACTCCAGGCACAGTAGACCTCAGCAGATTTGTTATCCTCAATCTCATGATCTTTTCTCTTGTGCACATAGGATAGTGTACCATGTTGAACTTTGATTGAGGTTGTGGGGTGTCTTCTGGTGCCAACTTCTCAGGTTCAGAAGAGGTATTGAGGTTAGGAGATTAGTTTGTTTGGACGGTTTCCTCTGTTGTGTGAGTATCAGCAGGGATTTGGGATGTGGGATTTGTGAGGTCAGATGATGTTATGAGGCTAGGGGATTGACGTTTCTGGATTTGTTCCTCTGATGTGTGAGTATCAACAGGGATTTGGGAAGTGGTGTTTAAGGGTTCAGACGGGTTGACAGGGTCAGCAGGGTCAAAATAGGATATTGGGACTATATTCATTGGAGAGGGGAGCCTGGATTTCTTTGACTTCTTGGTGAAAGAAGAGGTGTGTTTCTTCCTCTTCTGGCTCTTAGACAGTTTGGAAGGAGTAATTGTAATAGAAGGGTTAGAGGTACCTGTCTTTTTCAAAGGAGAGGCAGATGGAGTAGCATCTGAATCAGACAGCCTTCTCATGGGTTTCCTTCTTTGGGCTAAGGTCTGATTGTCATCATCATCATCAACAGCCTTCTCATGGGTTTCCTCCTTCGTGTGTTCCTCCTCTTCGTCTGCAGAATCTTGCACAATCTCCTCATCTCCTTCTTCAGCTGCATCACCTGAAGATGCTGCAACTAATTTCTTATTCTCTTCCTTCAGCCTTGCTGCCTCAGCAAGAGCTTCCTTCTTCAAATACCATTTGGATGAATGGAATTTCTTTGCTGGTCCCATCTTATAGTTCTTGGGAAGTATATCTGGAAGTATTATGCTCAACTTGTTGACAAAGCTGACAGTCGATGTAACTCTCCATTCTTTGGTTTGTAAATCCAGAGAGACCTTCTTTACCTCAAGAGCGATTATGTCCATGAAGAATCCTTGCCACTCTCCATCTATTTGATCCCAAATTGCGGCCATAACTCGAACTTTAAGAGTAGTGACTGCATCATGACTGAAGGTGTTCCCTAGCAACATCTTTCCTGCTATATCCATCAGTGTTTGGAATTTCAGATCCAGTTGAGTTTTCTTAACTCCAATGGCTTTTGCAGCCTTGATTCTTCCATTGGTGAACATCTCAATGTATTCCTTTTCTTTACCCATAATGTAGGTCGAGATATTGACCTTCCCACTGGGTAGATCAAAGAGATCTTTGAGCACGTCTCGAGTAATCTTTACTTTGTGTCCATCCATATAGCTTTCAACGTACGAACCTTTTAATACTGCTTTCGAATAGAAAGCCAACACATCCTGTTCGTAGACGTTTGCTGGTGCTACCTTCAGAAATTCATGAAGATTCAGGTTGAGGCAGCGAAGAAGAATTTCCTTGTTCTCATCTGTGTGCTTGCCCCTGAAATACAGAGCATTCTCAGTGAAAATCTTGCCTTCTTTCGACCACTTTGCAGTGTCAAGGGTTCCGGTGATTTTGGTCTTCTCATCGTAGATCTCAATAATACCCATTCTGATTTTGGTAGAGTAGATAAAATGTAGGTCCCTAGTTAAGTTGATAATATTGAGTAAGCTAGGAAAACGTCTAGAGGGGGGGTGAATAGACTTTTCAAAATCTTTCAATATATCAGAATACACAATGCGGAAATATCAGATTATCAATAATGAGCCCAACAATTTATACTCAACTATATTCGAATTTGAACTTCTGTATGAACACTTAACTTGTCTATTCTATATGCAGTATTAATCAATTAAACAAGTAATCAATCAAACAACAAATAAAACAGTAAAGTAAACAACACACAAGATTTATAGTGGTTCGACAATTTGTCTACATCCACTCTCACAAACCCAATTGTGAAATTCTTATTACTCTTCTCTTCGAGTAGTGTGTTCTTGTGGCTTTAAGTCCCAAGAAATAAGACTTCGATCTTCTCGACAACACTACCAAGTGTTTCTTCGATCTAACAACTAGTAGTTTTACAAGTAACTAGCAACTTGAACAAAAACAATAAAAGAAAAACTTATCTAGTCCACTAGTAGCCTTCTTCAATTTCTTCACTTGTCTTCTAGTTTGAACTTTCTGAACTTCAACTCTGTGAGTTTCTTTGCTTTGAATATCTCTTCAGTAATTCACTTAGTAAATCTCAATGCATCAGTAGTCTTCAATCGTCGAATACCTTCAAGTATTTATAAACTTCTGAATATCAAGAACTTTCTGTTACCAACAACCTTTTCTTGATAACTAACTTCGAACTATTTATCTTTATCCTTCCACGAGTTTCTTCAGTTAATTACTTATTACATAACTAACTCTTCAATATATATCTTCATAATCATCTTCACGCGTTTTTTACTTAAGAAACTTCTTTCACTTGCGCACCTGTCTTGTCTGGTTTCCATACTTAGACAAATTCTGACTTCTTCTTTACTTGTCTTGTCTTGCGCATCAAGTCTTCTAATCTTTAGTAGACTTCATCAGTAGTAGACTTCTTTTATGTAGAACTAATCTATTCTAGTTCTATCAACTAATCCTTACAAGACTATTACATTACTTTAAGCTTCATAACTCAGCTTAGTCAACTTAAAATCTATACATCAATATGAACAACATATGAACTATGAGCTTCTATACATCGTTTATTTCGCACATCATAAAACCTAACAAATATATAACATAGTACTTATAAAACGTACTTGTCTTTTCATCATACTTAAACTTTTCTTTCAAACTTTTATACTCTACTGATCTTCACAAGACGACTTCCATAACTAGATCAGTCAACACTTAGAAATATATTCAAGTCTTCTTTTTGGCTTATCAAAACTACTTCAACATCAATTAGGACTTGTATCAGGATTCATATCCCAACAATTTTCCCCTTTTTGATGAAGCCAAAACTACTTGAATTATTTTTAAGTTAGTAGATCAGTTAAGTAGTTATCTTCTCAAAATATGTTATCTTTTCATTCATAATCAGTAGATAAGATAGATTACAATTACTTAGACAAAATCAAAATGAAACTAAGTAAAAACTTACAATTACTCACTGATGTTTCCTACATCAGGATTCGGAATACAGAACGCGTCGAGGATTCTTCTGTGAATGTCAGAAATATGATCTTCGTTGTCAATCTTCTCCTTCTCGAGCAACTCTTCTTCGAACTTCTTCACCTTGTTGAAGTCGATCCGCTTTCCAGAACCTAGTAGTGGAGTTTCCCACTTAGGAAAATCAGGAACCAAAATATTGTAACCTATAGCAGTAGCTATGCGCATGACCAAGTTCCATAAGTTCTGATCTTCAGCTTCCATGAACTTGTCAAACACAACATATAACTCTTCTTTGCTGTTTGCATCACCAAATTTGTGAATTATCCAGTGATCTAGTTCCCATTTCATCTTGACAATCATCCAAGCATCTCTATGCTCGTTGTCGATGAACTTGTCTATATGAGAATCTTCAATTTGATCTGGATCAGTCTTCATCTTTTGTAACCTGTGGATGTGTTTACCTAACAACTTCTTGTTAGCATAACGATCATCTTCAACCTTCTGCTTCTTCATTATTTCAGTCTCATCTAGATTAGCAATGATCTGACCTATAGACTCTTTCACTTTAGGTTCTGACATAACCAATTTCCTTTTCACAACTCGCCTTGTCTGAACCTCTTCAGTAGCAATAGACTTGTCTTTAGCTTGTCTCTTCTGCTCTTCTGCACTAGCACTGATCTGTTCAAGATTTGCTTTCTTCACTAGCCTACCTCTTCTCCTAGGCCTACTAGTCTCAGTCGCAGCAATTTCCATCTCAGGTTCAGCAATGCTTACCTCTTTAGTCTCTTCCCCCTTTTTGGCTTCATCACTTGCCTTAAGAGTGAATAGAGAGGTAAAACAAGTCATCTCTTCCTTAACAGCTTTCTTCATCAACTCAGCAGCTCTATCAATCTGCTTCTGATGCGACTTGTCTTGACTTAGCTTCTCAAGACGATCAGCTGTATATTCTAACTTCTTAGAACAAAAAGTAAACTCGTCTTTGAAGTGAGTAGCAGTTAGCTTGAGCAACCTGTTTTCTTCAGTCATTTCGGTCAGGAGAGCTCTTGCTTGCACCAACTGATTTTGTGCTTCTCTTCTCTGATCATCTGCTATCTCAATCTTCACACGATACAATCTTTCCATCTTTTTAGATTTTTCAACTAATACTTTCGCAAAATCAACAGAACACTTCTCAGAATAATTGATTTGTCTTTGCAAGAAGTCTTCTAGCTATGTATACATCTCTTGTTTGAATGTAGCATCCATCTGATTCACTTCACCAATGATCAATTCCTTAGAATTATCAACAAGAGACTTATTCTGTTCTTCAAGAACTTGCTTCACATCAGTCTTCAAAAATTCATCAATAGATGACTGGATTACTTGCCTCAAATCCATCTTCAACTCATCTAAAAATTCAGTTGGAATAATTTGAGTTGTCTGAACAGCTTCTACAGGAATATCATCCTCAGGAATAGCTTCTTCCATTAGCTCATCTTCATCAAATACTTGAGCTTCAACCAACTTGTCTTCCAGCACAGTAGTCAAGACCAAGTCGTCTACTGCTTCCTCTTCTGGAATGACGCTTCCAGCTATGGCTTTCAAATTGAGTAGAGGAGAATATGGAACGATAGCTAACCTTGCTTCCTTAGCTCTTCTTTCAGCAGCATCAGATTCTCTTCGCACCATTTCAACTAGTCTGGCGGTGTAAGCACACGTTTCAGACGGAAAATACTTCTCTATCTGTCTTGTGATCTGTCCAACATTGCACCTTGGACCATGTGCATGTTCCACCTGAAATTCAAACACAAGACCTCGCATTTGATTAGAAACATTCTCCAAATCGAGAATTGGATCAGTAGACTGCATCTCTTCTACTGGTTCACTATCTTGCATCAAATCGCCTCTGCAAGATCAGTTTCTTGGACTTGAACGCCAACACTTGACTTTGCTTCCGAAGACAGCAAATCATCTGAAATGTTCAACATTCTCTTGACAAGAGCAGTCAAGGCATGCGATGGGAGCAGTTCTGAGTAGTCCTTCACTCCGCTATTTTCAAGTTGTTCCATCTCCCAGTCTTGAAAATTTGAAATTCCACCCATTCCAACAATAACTTCGAACATATCCTCAGTCGGACCCTTCTTCAATGCAACCCATGTGCATATTCTGATCAGCTTTTCATACAACTCTGAAGTCGTATCGATCTCGACTGATGGCAGCATTTTCTTCAAATTCCGAGTCATCTGTGCACGCAATCTCTTCTCGCGCATACACATTGGATAATCAACCAGGCTTTCAAATCTGTTTTTGGGAGGGGTCTAAGTAAGTGGGGTCCTTAACTCAGTTGTTCAAGTGTCAACAAGACGAGTTCCCGAAACAGATGGGTTAATGGGTACAACATTTTCTGTTGTGGGAATAGGAATAGTTTGGATTGTGGTTTCTTGGGGCTGCGATGTGGCTAGGTTTGGTATGACAAATGTAGGAGTATCAGTTGTAGCAAATATAGTAGTGTCTCGGGTAATGTTGGATCTCAACGGTTGAACGTCCAACAGAGAGGTTCGGGGAAAGAAATAAAAAGAGATAGACTAGAAATTATGTCAATGACACCAAAGGGGGTATTCAATGAATGGAATTGGGATATGGATGGAATATAATATAATGAAATAGAGCCGCTTTGAGGTTCCCTCTGAAATGAGGTCTGGCACGAGATCGAAGTGATCTTGCCTTGGTTTTCACAGGAATATCAAGAGGAATAGAGATAGTACGAGAAGAAGTACTAACCCTTTCAATCGTCTCTTCTGGTGGTGAACTCGTCTCGACTCTCACCAGTCGATATGCTTCCGCACCCTCAACTTCCTTCTCCGATTCTTCATCCGATTGAGTTTCCTCAGAATCATCAATTGGTTCTATCATTGCTTCATCAAATACATAGTTTACCAAAGCTCCACTAGTTCCAGCTTGTGCCTCGTCTTCCTTAGCACTAGACGAGTTGGCTTCTATCATTGCGTCTCTTGGGTTGATCTGAATTTGCCCACGCTCAATCGCCCTTTGCTCAGCTTGCCTATCGAGCGCATCCTTCTTCAGATAGTGTTTCAACACGTGAAACAGCTTTCCTTTGCTCCAATTCGTCTTGTTCGGGAGTAAGACGGGTAGAAGAATACTTAGCTTATTTCTGAAGCTAACAGCAGCAGACACCACCCATTCTCCGGCATCGGTGTCGACTCTTACGTTCTTCTCAAAATACATCAAGCGATCCAAGAACAACCTATACCAATTTCCTTCAGTGATGCCATCATAGATTGCGGCCATCACTCTCGCCTTTTGGAGAGTTACAGAATCATAACTTCCTGTTACTCCTAGTAACATCTTACTGGCGATGTCAAGAAGAGTCCTGTATTTGGGTAGCAACTCCTTCTTCTTGACAGACGAAACTTTGCCATCTCGGCCCAACTTCAACTTCTTTCCGCAGAAGATGCTTAAGTATCTTAATTCCTGCCCGGAGCCATACGTCTCCACATTAATTGTACCCGAAGGTAATTTTAATGTTTCGAACAACACTTCTCGAGTGATCTCTACTCGACTTCCACCAACAAAGGCTTCGATGGAGTCGCCTTGTCGAGTAGCAGTGGCGAAGAACTCCAAAACTTCTTCCTCATAGACAACTTCAGGAAATGCTTCCAAATATGGCCTTAATCCGCACCGAAATCACTTAATAAGAATCTCCTTGTTTTCGTCACTGTGCCTTCCATTGAAGAACACCGAACTCTCAACATGCACCTTTCCTTCCGAAGTGTACTTGCCTAAGTCGAATCTCGCCTGCATGTTAGTATGAACATCGAACATAGATACGATCAACATGATAACAGAGATGTGTGGGATTTCAAATATGCAATTATGAGAATCGCAAGAAATTCAATTGCTTGAGAGTAGGAGAGTAAAGTGTAACGAGAGGAGAGTTTCAAGGAAAATTCAGTTTTGATACAACACAAATTTTGAATGAACGGCCACGATTAATGCTTAAGATCAAACGGCAGAAACCTTTGATATTCAGTTGCGTAATCGAGAATATTATGTGATTTGATATTGTAAATTTTGGAATCCGCCTTTTCTATTGGTTAGGACAGAGGGGTGTACTCATCTGACCTAGTCTAGTAGAGTTTAGGCGCGAACTGGGTGTATACACCTCATTAAATGGAGTGTATATATCCAATTCTAGGTTTTCCAAATTTTCGCACTAGCAAATTACAACAATACCCTTAATATACGTTTTACACTTAGTGAATCTTTAAAACACGAGAGAGCTTATCTGGTCTGTTCGAGTTCATTAGAATAGATTAGTAGACTTGTTAGCACTAGGCGAGTTCCCCCTTCGACTGTGCTTGTCTGTTTGATTGTCGAACGCCATCAAGTACCTGTCTCATCTTGTGCGACACATGAGAGTAGATACGAGTAGTAGAGTAGAATAAATAAATTTAATATCTATCAAATGCAGTAATCAAGGTTTCGACCAAGATGACTTTTAACACACTTAAGAGTCAACATAAGGATCTTTAAGAAATCATAGATTCCCCCTTAAATGTTTATTCTCTTAGTATTACCCTCATCTTTACCAGCTTCCTCATCGGGTTGTTTGGTCATCTTGTCTGACCTTGTATACCTGTCTGTTTGACGAGTAGTCGAGTGCTCTGTTTTTGTGGTAACTTGTTTGTTCTCCTTACTTCTTTATGATGTACCTGTCTGGTTAGTACACAGCTATATGCAAGTAGGGTCTAGATCAATTAGTCCTAGACTAATGCATAACTCTCTAAAACGAGCCTCAGGTAATGGTTTCGTAAAGATGTCAGCTCTTTGAATATCAGTATGAATCTTTTCCATGCGAATATCCTACTTTTCTACATGATCACGTATGAAATGATGATTCACATCAACATGCTTACAACGTGTGTATAAAACAGGATTTTGTGTAATGGCAATAACACTGTTACTCTCACAGAATATAGGAACATTTTATTCATAGATATTATAATCTCTGAGCTGTTGAATGAGCCAAATTAATTGACTACAACAGCTACCAGCAGCCATGTACTCGGCTTCAGTAGTAGAGGTAGCCACACTAGTCTGCTTTTTCGAAAACCATGAAATGAGTTTTGTGCCTAGAAAATGACAAGAACCAGAAGTAGATTTCCTATCTATTCTACAGCCACCAAAATCAGAATCTGAGTAGCCACTTAAAGATAAATCATCATTTGAAGGATACCATATACCACGATTGATGGTTCCTTTCAAATATTTCAGTATCCGTTTAGTGGTTTCCATATGACTCTCTTTTGGATTAGCTTGAAATCGAGCACATACGCCAACAGAGAATGCAATGTCAGGTCTACTAGCAGTCAAGTATAGTAATGAACCAATAAGACCACGATAATATGATTGATCAACACACTTACCATGTTCGTCTGGATCCATCCTGTAGGTGGGTAACATAGGTACTCCAGTACACTTGCATGTTTTAATACCATACTTGTCTAGCAGATTTCTAGTATACTTTGCTTGATTTATGAAAATCCCATCGGGATTTTGTTTTACTTGAAGACCAAGAAAGTAATTCATTTCACCCATCATTGACATTTCAAACTTACTTTGCATGAGTGTTGAAAAACTTTCACTCAGCTTTTTGTTGGGTGAACCAAAAATGATATCATCCACGTAAATTTGGACGAGTAAAATGTCATTCCCTTCTTGCCTTCTGAACAAAGTACGGTCTACTTTACCCTTAGTAAAACCATTTTCTAATAGAAAGAGGGATAAAGTGTCGTACCATGCTCTTGGAGCTTGCTTTAGTCCATATAAGGCTTTCTTCAATCTGTATACTTGATTGCCTTTGACTTCGAAACTTGGAGGTTGTTCAACATATACTTCTTCCGCAAGAATACCGTTAAGAAATGCACTAATAAACATCCATTTGATATACAGTAAACTTCATGTAAGCAGCATATGCAAGGAACAATCGAATGGCTTCTAGTCTAGCAACAAGAGCATAAGTTTCATCATAGTCTATGCCTTCGGCTTGTGAATAGCCTTGGGCTACTAGTCTAGCCTTATTCCTAACGACTACATCATTCTCATCTTTCTTGTTTTTGAAAATCCATCGAGTGACAACTACATTATGATGTTCCGGCCTATCAACAAGTTCCCAGACGTCGTTTCGAACAAACTGGTTCAACTCGTCTTGCATAGCGATGATCCAATTACTATCAGCCAGTGCCTCTTTAACGGTCGTAGGCTCGATAGAAGAGAGGAAACAACACCAGCAAAACATAGTTGGACTAGGCTGTTCTTGCGACTCAAAGAGTTGTCGTCTAGTCTTTACACCAATAGTAGTATCACCAATGATATTTCCAGTATCATGCGCAGATTTCCATGTTTTTCTAGACTTAACAGGCATACTATCATCATCTAACTCAGTTATAGCATCATGTATTTCAACATCATTTGTATCAGCAGTTTTAACAGGAGTAGACGAGTCAACTAGAGCAGGCATGTCAACTGGTCTAGTGGACTTACCTTGTACACTTACCTTCTCCTTGTCATCAGACTCAAGAGCTTTCATAAATGGATTGTAGGCTTGAACCGATTCGTACACTTCAGTTTCTTCATCAGATTGGATCGATAGATCAGTTACTTCCTTACTGATCTGGTCGGCAGACGCGTCTTGTTGAGATTCATCGAAAACAACACGTGGTGTTAAACACTCTAAATGCATTGCTAGTTGAGGAGTATCCTAAGAATATCCCCTCGTCAGCTTTAGCATCGAAAGCATTTAATTAACTTTTCCCATTATTATGGATGAAGCACTTACAACCAAATGTGTGGAAATATGAAACTCTGGGTTTTCTACCTTTCCAAATCTCGTAGGGTGTCTTACCTAGTACCTTATTGATCGCGCTTCTGTTCTGGGAGTGGCATGCAGTGTTGATTGCCTCTGCCCAAAACTTTTGAGGAGTGTTATATTCTGCCAGCATGGTTCTACAGGCTTCTTTGAGTGTTCTATTCCTTCTCTCAGCTACACCATTTTGTTGTGGGGTCCTATCTGCACTAGTAAGGTGCTGGATACCACGTTTAGAACAAAAATCTTTGATATAGCAATTAATGAATTCAGTCCCCTTGTCACTACGAATCTTGACAATGGATTGATTCTTCTCAACTTGTAACTTCTTCAACAGATCAGGTAGGAGTGTTTGTGTATCACTCTTCTTGTGTAAGAAGACTACCCAAGTGAACTTAGAATAGTCGTCTACCACAACAAGTGTGTACCTTCTACCATTCAAGGTTGGAGGAGTTATTGGACCATGAAGATCCATATGTAGTAGTTCTAAGACTCTACTTGTTGAGAGAGTAGGAATTGACTTAAATGAACCTTTTACCTGTTTACCTTTCTGACACGCATTGCATACATGCGACTTGTAATAGACTTCGTTGGGTATACCTTCCACTAGGTAATCTCTTGCAATCTTATTAATCACCTTAAAGTTCATGTGGCAAAGGCGTCTATGCCAAAGCCAACTGATCTCTTTAGGGTTCTTACTAAGAAGACAAGTATCCCTCGGACAGCTATTCCAATTCAAAATGTATACGCTGCCTTGTCTTATGCCGACGAGTAGTACAGTATGAGTCCTCTTGTCAACGATCTCGCACTTTCGGCTTTTGAATTGTACTTTGTAACCACGATCACAAAATTGAGAAACAGATAATAAATTGTACTTCAAACCTTCTACGTAGGATACGTCCTGTATCTCTACATCTCCATTTCGGATGTAACCAAAGCCTTTCGTAACAACAGTTGAGCTATCACCGAAGATCACCTTGGGTCCTTCTTGCTCGTGGTAACTCGATAGAAGAGCCTTAGTACCTGTCATGTGGTGCGAACATCCACTATCAATGTACCAAGTTTCTCCTACTGAGCCACCCTTCTTATGCAAGTCGAGTCGACCCTGCAATGATTATATTTAATAATTTAGGTACCCTCCTTGTCTATTGGGGTCCTGGGGGGTTAGTAGAGTTCAGTGGAATCCAAATATACATAGGAGTCCTAAACAGATTTGATCTCTTAATCTTTCTACCATGCTTGTTGCAAAATAAGACACTGTCGTCTTTATCTGGCCTATCATTAGTCGTGTCTACTCGTATGAGGTAGCCTTTCGACTTGACCTCTACTTGAGTGGGCATGGGCCTTTGATAGTCAGAATAGGGCTTGAATGCATTGGGGCCATACGGTTTATAGACTCTTTTAGGTCTTTCCTCACTTATAATATCATATGACAAAGGTGGAGGATATAAGACGGGTTGAGTATGATGTTTCGGAGCAACCTTCCTAGGTCTAGTCGAGTAGAGCTGAGACTGCCTTATGAAATGAGGTCTAGGCTCTTTCCAACTAGTCTGTACTTGTCTAGAACTCGTCTCCTGAGGATACCAATCTTCGTATCTGACCTGGTTTGGTCGTCCACGAGTATTAGTCCTCTTTTGATTCGTTCTAAACGAAACAGGTCTGTTGTTAACATTCTTTTTACCTCCTTTGGTAATCGGAGTGTTAACTTTAGTCTGCTTCCTTTGGGAGTTATTCCAATATCGTATTCCATTGGTCTTTTGCCTTTATCATTTGTCAAAGAACTTGAACTAGAAGCAGTAGGGTTCTTAATGACATGAGTAGATGAGTTAGGTGTTTCATCTCCCAACCCTGTCTTGTCATCTGGAGCCCTATACCTATCTGACAGTTGTTGATTAATCTTTGAAGAATTAACCAAGTCAGTAAGTTTAAGGTCTAGATTAACAACCTCGGTCTCTAAGAACTTATTGCGTTCTTCAAGCTTTTTGCACTTGTTCTTTAAAACATTGAATTCATTAGTCTTAGTGGCGCGCCTTTTTAGTAATTCTTGATACAATTTGTCTGTTGACGCGCACTTGACTTTAAGTTGGTCCAACTCTTCTGTCAAGCGTTTGTTTAGGACAGTTATATTAGGATCTACTTTAGACTGATCTTCTTTGAGATCAATGATTTCCTGTTTTAAAGTGATGTTCTCATCGCTGACTTCAATGAATGCCTTGTTAGCAAGTAGGAGGTCTTCTTCAGTCACACTAGTAGAGTGATGAAGACTACTCCCTACTCCACTGTCGGTAGTATCACTTTCATCAGAATCCGATTCATCACATGATTGAAACGAAGTTGCAGATGATACCTCTTGTTCAATTTTTGCCATGCAGCAGAGTCCATCATCTACTATGAACGCTTCTTCGTCTTCATGATCAGATGGGTAGCTAGATGAACACGATGGTAATTCGTCTGAATCCGTCTCAGAGTCATCATTAGCCATCATAGCCTTCTTACCCTTGTTGTATCTTCGTTCACGCCTTGCTTTCCGTTCTTCACGATGATCAGTGCTCAGGTCCGGACATTCATAAACGTAATGACCTGGTTTCTCACAATTATAGCATAATAGATCGTTAGTAGACTTTTTCACAGGAGAATTATCCCTTCTCTTATCTCGTCTATCAGAACGTCTAATCTTCCTATCTTCAGAATCCCTATCTCGTTTGTTACCTTTCGAGACTCCGTCTCTCCTTTCAGGCGAGTTTCAGTCTCGTCTGGTCTCAGACGAGTCCTTAGTAGCAGACCCTCTATAGTCTTTGTAGAACTTCTTATATCTACCGTAGCGCTTGTTTAACATGTCGAACTTCCTAACCATAAAATTCACCTGATCTTTCAGACTTAGATCTGTCCTATCTAACTCGTCTTTAACACTGGCAGACTTAGTCTTAGACTTAGACTTGCCTACTCTAGAGCTCTTAGATGAACTAGACTTAAAGGCCACATTCTTCGACACGACTTTCTCTCTATATCTACTGGCAATGGGATCATCCTCATCTAGATCAAACTCGTGAGCTTTCAGAGTTTGAAACATCGTCTCTGCTGACCACTCGTCTATATCCTGGGTATTCTTAATGAGCATTTTCACCATTTTCCATCTAGCATCAAGACTCTTAAGAATTCTCAAATTTATTTCACGAGGAGTATAAGTTTTGCCAAGTACTTCCAAGTCATTCATAATTCTTGTAAAGCGAGTATCCAACTGGTCAATGTTTTCACCAGTTTTCATCTTGAATGATTCGAATCTCTGAACAGCAGTAGAAAGCTTGCTTTCTTTGATCAGAGTAGTCCCTTCACAAATAATAGCAAAAAGGTCCCACATATCTTTGGTTGTCTTACATTTTAATACTTTCCCAAGATACTCATTAGGAAGGGTATGTAAAATGTAGTTTTTGGCCAAGCTGTCCAGGTTATTCTGTCTCATTTCTTCAGACGTTAGCTCTGACCTGGGTTTGGCGACGAGTACGCCAACAACTTTCGTTTTGTCTAGATTGGCAGTATTAGGCACCATTGTAGTGATTGGTCCATCTTGAACAACAGAGATCATAAGATCATAAGTAGAGCTGAAAATCGCCTCCATTCTCAGCTTCCAGTAGTCATAATCCTGGATAGAAAACTTAGGAAGTTTATTAGCACAAATTTCCAGAGACATGATTTCAAGAAGATTAGTAGTATGTAGTGTAGATCAAAGATACAGATAATTTCAAGAACAGCGATAAGAACACGTATAGTCAAGAACCAAGACTTCACCCAAGTCTTATAGAGGTTATCAAGAAACAGCAGTTCGTAAACTACTGCTCTGATACCACTTGTAGGTCCCAAGTTGAGTTGATAATATTGAGTAAGCTAGGAAAACGTCTAGAGGGGGTGAATAGACTTTTCAAAATCTTTCAATATATCAGAATACACAATGCGGAAATATCAGATTATCAATAATGAGCCCAACAATTTATACTCAACTATATTCGAATTTGAACTTATGTATGAACACTTAACTTGTCTATTCTATATGCAATATTAATCAATTAAATAAGTAATCAATCAAACAATAAATAAAACAGTAAAGTAAACAACACACAAGATTTATAGTGGTTCGACAACTTGTCTACATCCACTCTCACAAACCCAGTTGTGAAATTCTTATTACTCTTCTCTTCGAGTAGTGTGTTCTTGTGGCTTTAAGTCCCAAGAAATAAGACTTCGATTTTCTCGACAACACTACCAAGTGTTTCTTCGATCTAACAACTAGTAGTTTTACAAGTAACTAGCAACTTGAACAAAAAAAATAAAAGAAAAACTTCTCTAGTCCAGTAGTAGCCTTCTTCAATTTCTTCACTTGTCTTCTGGCTTGAACTTTCTGAACTTCAACTCTGTGAGTTTCTTTGCTTTGAATATCTCTTCAGTAATTCGCTTAGTAAATCTCAATGCATCAGTAGTCTTCAATCGTTGAATACCTTCAAGTATTTATAAACTTCTAAATATCAAGACCTTTCTGTTACCAACAACCTTTTCTTGATAACTAACTTCAAACTGTTTCTCTTTATCCTTCCATGCGTTTCTTCAGTTAATTAGTTATTCCATAACTAACTCTTCAATATATATCTTCATAATCATCTTCACGCGTTTTTTACTTAAGAAACTTATTTCACTTGCGCACCTGTCTTGTCTGGTTTCCATACTTAGACAAATTCTGACTTCTTCTTTACTTGTCTTGTCTTGCGCATCAAGTCTTCTAATCTTTAGTAGACTTCATCAGTAGTAGACTTCTTTTATGTAGAACTAATCTATTCTAGTCCTATCAACTAATCCTTACAAGACTATTACATTAATTTAAGCTTCATAACTCAGCTTAGTCAACTTAAAATCTATTCATCAATATGAACAACATATGAACTATGAGCTTCTATACATCGTTTATTTCGCTCATCATAAAACCTAACAAATATATAACATAGTACTTATAAAACGTACTTGTCTTTTCATCATACTTAAACGTTTCTTTCAAACTTTTATACTCTATTGATCTTCACAAGACGACTTCCATAACTAGATCAGTCAACACTTGGAAATATATTCAAGTCTTCTTTTTGGCTTATCAAAACTACTTCAACATCAATTAGGACTTGTATCAGGATTCATATCCCAACATAAAAGTATAGAGCACTTAATAGATTGATTTTCAGAACGAGAGCGCTTTAAAGTGATCAAGAATTTTGAGAGCGAAAGGGTTTTGAAGAATGGCTTAAGGGTTGGTTATATACTCCATAAATTTCGAAGTGTGTTTTGATCCAACGGTCAAAAATATGGTGTGGGGGAGTAACAATCGAGATGAGCCCTTTCATCTTCAGCCCATTAATTTGATTTTGCCGGCTCAATTTGCCATGTGTCGATTTTTTATTCGTCAGCAGAATTGTAATTGATTGTAAATGACATCATTACCAAAAATATCCGTTGTGACTAAATTACAGTAATTTCAATCAATTAAGGTCGTTTTATATAAGTAACATACATTCCTTATATAGTCTTCTTCCCTTAATTACATTCAGAAACAAATCTAGAATGAATTAATTAATCAATTTATCCTTCAAGCTATGTTGGATAGACGTGTTCTGATCAGCAGAGTAAGTCTTCTAATTTCCTTGAAAGGTCTATTGATTTGCCTTAAAAAGCCTGCTGGTCAGCTGAGTGAAACTTTGAAGTAGCTGAGTAAATCTTCTGAGTATTTTTAACCACCTGGTTTGATGTATCTTTCTTTAGTTCCCCCTTAACCATGTGGAACCTTCTTAGCCATATGAAGCTGGTCAGCCCATATGACATTCCACTGGCTCAGGTTGTCCTCACCATTAGATGGGATGTAGCATCTAATGTGTTCTTGTTGAATTTCTTCGCCTCAACTTCCTCTCTTGTAGGAGGGAGAAGATTGGAAGATGCTTCAATGGAGCATGTAAGAAAAGATAAAAGACGGGTCTTCTTGATATGTTTTGGCAAGGTACTCTTTGGAAATTAGCTCTCCATGTTGAACTTCCCCCTGGAGAAGAAGCTCTGCTTGCTTGGTACCTTGTCCTTTGCATCTCTTCTTTCTTTTCTTTTCACATCACCTTCTCTTCTTTCTTTTCTTTTCAGAACATACATATGTTGGGTGACCCAAGTATGCTTTGCTGCATCATCTCCATCTGCTGGACAGATCTTCATCACCTTCACCCACGACCTTGGTTGAGGGATGATGCCCATGCCATCTTTCCTTGCTACTTTCTCCATTCCTGAAAAAGTATAAGTGTTAGTAATTTGTGTTTGTACAAATAATCTCATGAATACCTCCTTTTATAGAGGTAGATATGAGATAGTGGGGAGAAAGACGACAAGAATTATGAGTTAATAGGTCTGAATTTCTGAAAATATTACTTCTTAAGATCAACAATGAGATTCTTGATCTAAGGGTTCATATTTAAAGATGTTCAGGCTTTATCTGTGGAGTGCAGAAATTATAAATTCGAGCATGAGTTATTTGGAGTCCGTACTCAATCTGTATACTGTTGAGTCGGTTAGGTCGGTGTATTAATCCAACCTAGTGTTGCTCAATAGTATACTGTATATATGTACAGTAATAGAGTATTTTATGAAGAATATTATATTATTATACATATGTATACATTGTTTGAGTACACTCTTCAACTAACTTTGTTCAAATTTTCTGGAGATATAAATTCTATGAAAAGCAGATAAATAGAGTATTTTTATCAAGGATTCTTAAGGTATCATGGATTCCCCCTTGATTGAATAACTATATGTTTTTCCCTCAACTTTATTTGTCTTCATTGGGAATTACTTACCTGACGATGAGGGTGTCTATTCACCTCATCTGTTTCTTTCCTAGTCTGCTGCAGCTGTATCAGCTGAGGTCTTCTTAGCTGACCTCTGTCCTTCATAGGGATGTATCAAGTAGTCCTAGGCTATAGCATAGGGTCTTGAATCTCTCTTAAGCTAGGGGCTTAGTCAAGATATCTGCTCTTTGGATATCTGTGTGAATTTTCTCCATTTTGATGTCCTTCTTTTCAAGATGATCTCTTATGAAGTGGTGCCTAATGTCGACATGCTTGCATCTTGTGTGGAGGACGGGATTTTGAGTGATGGCAATGGCACTGTTGCTATCACAGTAGATAGGAACTTCTCTTGCTTCTACATTGTAATCCTTTAGTTGTTGAACCAGCCAGAGTAGCTGACTACAACAACTTCCAGCTGCCATGTATTCTGCCTCAGTGGTGGAGGTTGCAACTTATGTTTCTTTCTTTGAGAACCATGATATCAGCTTGTTGCCTAGAAATTGACAGGTTCCTGATGTGGACTTCCTATCTATTCTGCATCCACCATAATCAGAATCAGAATATCCACTCAATTCTAGATTGTCATTAGCAGGGTACCATAGTCCTTAGTTGACTGTTCCCTTTAGATATTTGAGAATCTTCCTTGCTGCTTCTAGATGACTTTGCTTTGGGTTGGCTTGAAATCTGGCACACACTCCTACAACGAAGGTTATGTCTGGTCTGCTGGTTGTAAGATATAGAAGTGACCCAATAAGTGCTCTATATTCAGCTTGGTCGACTGCTTTTCCAGACTCATCTGGTTCCATCTTGAATGAAGTCATCATTGGAATTCTTGCAGTTTTGCTTTGTTGAGCTTTGAATCTTTCAAGTAGGCTTTTGGTATATTTGGATTGATTTATGAAGATCCCTTCTAGACTCTGCTTTACTTGAAGTCCTAGGAAATAGTTCATTTCACCCATCATGCTCATTTCAAACTTTCCTTGCATTAGTTCAGAGAACTTCTTGCACATCTCTTGATTGGGTGATCCAAATATAATATCATCTACATATATTTGTACCATTACTCCATTAGGATATCATCTCCTTCTTGTATTCTGAATAATGTTCTATCAACTTTGCCTTTGGTATATCCATTGTCAAGAAGAAACTGTGACAGTGTGCCATACCAAGCTCTTGGGGCTTGCTTCAGACCGTAGAGAGCCTTCTTCAGTCGATATACTTGATCTCCCTTTTCAAAACCTGGAGGCTGCTCTACATACACTTCTTCTACCAGAATTCCATTTAGAAAGGCACCTTTGACATCCATTTGATATACTTTGAAGCCCATATATGATGCATAGGCTAGAAATAGTCTAATGGCTTCTAATCTGGCAACTGGTGCAAAGGTTTCATCGTAGTCAATTCCTTCAGATTGTGAATAACCTTTTGTTACCAATCTTGCCTTATTTCTAGTTATTACATCATTTTCATCCTTTTTGTTCTTAAATACCCACTTAGTTCCTACTACATTGTGGTGTTCAGGACGATCCACTAATTCCCATACTTCATTGCGTTCGAATTGATTCAATTCTTCTTGCATGGCAGTGAATCAATTGCTATCCTTCATTGCTTCTTCGATGTCAACTGGTTCAATATTAGATAAAAAGGCACACCAGCAGAACATAGAGGCCTGAGGATTCTGGTTCAGTTGTCTTCTGGTCTTGACACCTGAGTCTGCTCCTCCTAAGATGAGGTTTGATGGATGGTTGGATTTCCATGTATTCCTCACAGGTGTGTTTGCACTAGATGAGTTAGGATTCTCATCTACTCTAGTGTTATCAGGAGAGTTGACTGTGTTTGGTCGATCGTCATCTGTGTCTTGGGTGTCAAAGAGATCATTCCCCCTTGCATTGGGAATTGGTGTATCTTGATTTAGGTTTGTTTGCTCAACTTGGGTTTGTGATCTAGTGACAGGTCTATGAGGTTTATCTTCTTCTGGATCTTCAGAGAATGGTTCATCAACTTCGATAAACTCTTCAAGAAGTAAACTTCCACTAATCCACAAAAGTACAAAACTCAACAACAAACCCTAAACTCTAAATTAAAAACTTAAAATTCAACTAAAACAAAAACTTATTTTCGACAAATCAGAGTCGACCAAAAATTCTCCCTTCGACAATGGTTTGTCGACCAAAAATAATCGGGTCGACTCTGATTTATCGACCAAATTTTTTTTAAAAAAAATTAAAATTTTCGATAATATTGAGTCGACCAAAAATTATCCCGTCGACAATGGTTTGTCAACCAAAAACAATCCGTCGACTCTGGTTTATCGACCAAATTTTTTTTTAAAAAAATTAAAATTTTCGATGATATTGAATCGACCATAAACAATCTCGTCGACAAACCAGAGTCGACCGGATTGTTTTTGGTCGACTCAATATTATTGAAAATTTAAAAAAAAACCTGGAGAAACCAGCACGGGCGGCGCGGCCAACGAGAGGGGGAGGGGGCACGGCGGGTGGGCGGCGCGGCCAACGAGAGGGGGGGAAGGGGCACGGCGGGTGGGCGGCGCGCGCGGGCTCAACTGCGGAGGCGGATTGGGGGTTGCAGAAAACGAAAAAAAAAGATGTTGCAGGGGCTTCTTGCTGCAACGAGAAGAAGATGAGGGCGGCGACTGCTTGCTGGACGGCTGGCGGTGCTCGGCGAAGGGTGGCTACGGCGGCAAGTTGGGTGGAAGGGAGGAAATGAAGAAGATGGAAGGGAGGAAATGAAGAAGAATGAAGAAGATGAAAATGGGGAAGAAATGAGAAAAATTAGGATTAGGGTTTTAGAGGGGAGTGTATGTATCTATACATTTTAGTTAAAGTGTAAAATTGGTATTTCATATATATATTGAATTAATAAAAATGAAGGGGGAGTGTATTAAACAAAGCTAGAGGGGTATATACCCCAACCCATTCAGAAATAAATGACAGCCCATGTTAGCCATTAAATAGGTCCAATTGAAAGTCAAATTGGAAGGCCCACTATCTTAAGATCAATCAGCCGAAATGAAAATTGGGAACAAGCATCTAATTATTCAAGGCCACGGATAAATGCCCCCCTATTTATTATGTGTTCACCCTCCAAATGACTTCACCCCCAAAATATGAGTTCACCCCCCATAAAATACCACATATAACCTTTTCCCCTTCCCCACAATTAATATACAATACAAAATGTTTTCAGTTCACCCACAATTAAAAAAAATCCCTCTTAGAGCGAAATCGTGCAATTCCCGTTGTTATTGGAAATGATTTAGACTTTTACTTGTTCAATATATGTGTAATGTATTTCGTTTCCGAGTTTTTTTTTACAAGAATCGCGTTTTACAAAAACTCAACACTGGTTCGCCGAGTTTTATGAGATTTTTCGAAAAAAAGTTCCACGTTATGAATCAAAACTCGGCCAACTTTTTCACGTTTTGATTCAAAACTCGGCGACCGAGTTTTAATTCATAACGTGGAAAAGTTGGCCGAGTTTTGATTCATAACGTGGAAAAGTTGGCCGAGTTTTGAATCAAAACGTGGAAAAGTTGACCGAGTTTTGATTCATAACGTGAAACTTTTTTTCGAAAAATCTCACAAAACTCGGCGAACCAGTGCTGAGTTTTTGTAAAATGCGATTTTTGTAAAAAAAAACTCGGAAATGAAATACACTACACATATATTTGTTACAACTACACAATCATGCAACAATACGGTCAAATAAAACAATAATAACATGAAATATAATCAATTACAAAAGAATAATATATTTTTGGTGGGGAGAAATGCAAAAAACTGTTTTTTTATGGGTGGGTGAACTCAGCACATAGGGGTAATATAGTCTTTTTATGTATTAGTTTAAAATATAAATGGGGGATGGGGGTGAACACCTAATATGTGGGGGTTAATTTATCCGTGGCCATTATTCAATCTCATGGCCCTTATGATTTTAAGCCCATCGCATTGTTTAACTGAGGGAGCAGAAGCCGTAAGCTAATGGGGTGGGGGTTATGACCGTAGAGGGCATACACAGGATAATTCAGCGCAGAAAACAGGCACACCATTAGGGAGAAACCCTCTCTTTCCACACTTACTCCAACTCATTTAGTTTTTATTTAATGTTTTAAGTAGATTTTAATGTATTATTTAATTTTATGTAAGCATGGGAGGATTACAAGAAGGTGATATTTTTCTTAATTTAATATTTTGTTATTTATGTTTTATGAATGTGTTTTCATTTATTAATTTAATTATTAACTAGGTTTGTTGGTGTTTAGGTGTTTTTATTTGTGATGAAATTTGTGTTATTAGCTTAATTTTGATTGTGTAATTCAATTAGAAGGTGTATTGGCTGGTTAGGTTTATGGGTTTTAAATGATCATTTGCTTGAATTCAATTAGTAGATTATATGTTGAAGCTCGATTAGTGCAACGAGAGTTGGTTAGTCTTGATAAATCGTATAATCGAGGGTTGTGTTGGGAAATTAATTCCCCCAAGGGCAGACGAAAAATAAACAAGAAATAAAATGAAGAAATAACACAATCAACAACACAAGAATTTAACGTGGAAACTCCAAAACCGGAGAAAAACCACGACCCACCAAAGAGAGTTCACTGTATGATAAATTTTTACAATCACACAGAATTCCTCTCTTTTGACACTCAACCCTCCTACACTCTTTCAAGTCTACAATGACTCTCACCTTTCTCTCACGAGACTCTATTACAAGAGAATATAAGAAAGGACTTTAAACTAGAATCAAATACAAGAATAAGTGTATTGATTGGTGCACTTGTAACAAAGACCTAAGGACTCCTTATATAGAGTTATCAAACTTGTCCTACACTCCAAGCCCATTAGAGCCAATCTTGCTCCACACTCCAAGCCCGTTAGGATCAAACTTGCCCTACACTCCATGCCCGTTAGGATCAATTCATGCTCCTTTAAAAAACTTCTTTTATTTTAGCACAAGCCCAAGTCCAACAGGTTGAGGATGAGTGGATTGAGTTAATATTGGATTATCGCAATGAGAGTTGGGTAATATGGAAAAATGATTAGAGATTAGATTAGTTTATATGTATCTATCCTAAATCTCTAATTAATTAAGAAAAATAAAGATATATAAAATATATTATACAAAATATATATAATATCTTTTAATATATTTGTATATGTCTAATACAACTCATGCTTCTTGAAAATTTTTGGTGCAATCCGCGTTTCTTAAACGTGTTTCTTAAACGTGTTTAACAAAATAAATTGAAAAAAAAAAAAAAAGCATAGAGACGCGCCTAGCAAGCGGGCATCTGACCGAGATTCTGCAATTGTACAAAATTCTCTCTCCTATATTTAATTTTTGTTACATTTCTTTTACATTATGAAGATCAAATTTGCCCACTTCATTTAACAAATTAATGGTGTTAAATTTAATTATTTTCTTTCCAGTAGAAGAAGTCTTGTGTATACAAATTTAAATTTCATATTTATTTCTTTAACTTCAACCGTATTTCTTTAATATCAAATACTTTCTCTGTCTCATAATAATTTTAATAGGTAAATGGACACACACATTAAAAAAGTGTAAAAATGATTGAAGGTTGGAGAAATAATTTTACAAAATATTATGTATAAAGTAAAAGATTGAGTTGACTTTTATGAAGGTCCTCGTAATAATAGTAAATCTCCGGTTAAATTATTGATCCATTCTAAATAAAAAAAATTATAAAAATAATACATATTGTATATTTTAAAAAAGATATATATCGATCACTATAACATAAATATCATAGGAAAAGTCTTATATGCACCGTACACATCAAAGTGATGTGGTGCACCCACTTTTTTTTTTCTTTTTTTTAACCGCTTTTTTCTGCTTTTTTTTTAACCGTTTTTCTGCTATTTTTTTTAACCGCTTTTTATTATTTATTTGAAAGAATATGTAAACCCTAAAAAAATATACACACCTTTCACTATGTTTGTCTTCACACCGTAACCGTCGCCTTCCTCAGTTCTGGCCACTTGCTCCCACTCCAAGTTCCTCTCCCGACCGTCCATGGAGACCGTTGCCTCAATTTATGATGAAGCATTATTTGTGTAAAGTGGTAAACATTTTTTGTGAAAAGTGGTAATCTATAATACTGATGAAAAGTGGTAAACATTATTTGTGTAAAGTGGTAATCTCTAATACTGAAAAGTGGTAATCTCTAATACTGAAAAGTGGTAATCTCTAATACTGAAAAGTGGTAACTATTATTAGTGAAAAGTGGTAAACATTATTAATGAAAAGTGGTAATCTCTAATACTGAAAAGTGGTAACTATTATTAGTGAAAAATGGTAAACATTATTAGTGAAAAGTAGTAACTATTATTAGTGAAAACTGAAAAGTGGTAACTATTATTAGTGAAAAGTGGTAATCTATTATACTGAAAAGTGGTAACTATTATTAGTGAAAAATGGTAATCTCTAATACTGAAAAATGGTACATATTATTAGTGAAAAGTGGTAATCTTTAATACTGAAAAACGGTACATATTATTAGTGAAAAGTGGTAATCTTTAATACTGAAAAGTGGTAACTATTATGAGTGAAAAGTGGTAATTTTTAATAATAAAAAGTGGTAAATATTATTAGTGAAAAGTGTTAAAAAAATTTAAAAAAAATTGTAAAAAGTGGTACGGGAAAATATCACTTTTGGTCACTGAACTTTACCATTTTTCACATTTGATCACCCACATTTCATCACTATCAAAATTGGTCACTCACTTATTCGTCACTATCAAAATTGATCACTCACTTATTCTTTCTCTATCAATTTTGATGTTGCTGTTAGAGAATCCGTCATTTACTAACGGAGAAAAGATTTTGAGCGCCAACTTTTAGTTTCCCTCTTTTAATTCCTTAACCCTATACCCCAAACCTTTTTTTTTTTTTTTTTTAATTTTACTGAATTTATCTTCAATTAATATTACTGGTGTGTGGTTAAGAATAGATTATCAAACCCGAATAAGTATAAATGGGGAAATGAATTCTAATAATTAACTATTTTGAAATAAGTCTCTATTCCCAATCATTATACAAATTCAATATGAAAATCAGTAATTGAAATATTATTCAAAAAAGTCTGAAAAACAGAGTACAAAAGTTTGAATAATTTTCAACCACAGTGAATACAATAATTATAAACCACACACCATAATTATAAAAATAGAGTACATAACTACTGCATGACCACCACAATTGGCTTGCCATCACTATCACTTGTTTTTCCTTTGGTCCTTGGTCATGACCACCACAATTTGACTAATTTGGCTTGCCATCACTCTCACTTGTTTTTCCTTTGGTATTTTCCTGGGTCATTTTGATGAACCACTGCCACTCTTTCCCATGTAATAGCTAGATTTGACATAGTGATGTAATTCACTCCTCCTTTCACAATAATTAGATGAGAATTTTTATAAAAAAGACCCTTCGTAGACTTACCTTCTTAATAAAGGACCACTAATATAATCTGTTGGTCCCAAAGTTGAGTTTTAGATTGAGTAAGCTAAGAAAAAGTCTAGAGGGGAGGGGTGAATAGACTTTTCAAATTCTATCAAAATATCAGAGTTTAAGTGCGGAAATACGTTCTGTATGTTACTGTTCTTAGAATCAGATCAGTACTAACAGTATATCTTTTATACTCATCTTTTCTTTAAATATTTTCTTTAGAAAACTTACTGTTCTTGGTTAAACAAATATAAAACAGATAATCAAAACAGAAAGTAAAGAACACAAGATTTTATAGTGGTTCGACAAATGTCTACATCCACTCTCACAACTCCAGTTGCGATGTTTTATTACTCTTTTCTTCTTGAGTACTTGTAGCTTAGAGTCCCAAGGTTAAGACTTTGATCTTGTCGATTATACCTCCAGGTATATCTTCGATCGACTAGTCATTTTACAAGTAACTAGCACACTTGTTTACACAGTACAAACTTAAAATGAAAAGTAAAACTTCTCTTTGTAGTAGCCTTTGATTCTTCTCTTCAGATTTGTGGCTTCCCTTCAGTTCTTCTTTGATCTCCAACTCTGTGAGTTCTTGAATACTTGAATAGTAATTGTATCAGTAGTCTTTTCAAGTAGAAGATCACACGATATTTATAAGATCTAGTATGACAGTTAGCAGTTTGTGAAACTAACTCTCAACTAACTCATAACCGTTTCTTGTTGTAACTTCCTTCTTTTATAACCAACTTAAAACTTATCTTTCCAAGTCAGCATATCTTCAAATATATCTTCAGTTAAGCTTCAAATAAGTTATCCAAACTTATTCTTCAATTCAACTAACTCAGCACAGTAAACTACTCTTCTTAGTTTTACTGTTCTTGGTCAGTCAGCACAGTTCTTCCAAAACTGTTCAGCTTCCTTCAAAAATACTTCTCTTGATTTCTTCATACTCTGAAGTAGTCTTCTTACTCTTGGAGTAGTCTTCTGATGTTCAGTCTTCTTTAATCTTCTGTCTTCAATCTAATCTACTGCTCTGAATTTTTACAATGTTGAATACAATAGAATACAACTTTACAAATATAAAACCTATCTATACACTGAACTACATACAGATGAGTACATCTAAGTTCTATTCTATAAGCTGTCTATACAATTCATTCTCAGCTTAGTTCTTAAACAGTTCATATATCAGATTAGTAAAGCATAAGATCAGTAAACTCAGATTTCATAACACATTAAGATCAGTAATCCTAATTCATATAACTCACATAGAATCACATATATCATTAACTTCAAGTTGTTTTTTGCCATCAAAACATATAATCATCAATTAGAACATTGTTTATAGGATTCATATCCCAACATAATCTTTTTAAATAAGGACAAAAACATATGTTAATCACCCATTATGCCCTTAACTTTAAATTTAGAGACTAATTTAAAATTTTCAAATTTAATTAATGAATTCTTCGCATTTCTTATTTTTCGTCTTTAACAACAATCCTCCCAATCAACATTTTATAATTAGAAAACTAATTTCGTGAATTCCATAAATAAAAAAATAAACTAATTTAACCTGATTGACTTTCCTTTTCAAATTTGATTTCAATATCATCTAAATATTTGATTTTCAAACAAATCCCCTCCACCTATTTCACCCACAAACGTCATTTGTCTTCTCCACGAACATAGGCGCCGAAGATGATCAAACCCCCCGAATGGAAGATAAAAGCATTGTCGATGGCAGATCTTCCTTGCCGTCGTCGTCCACGATTGAACCCTCCACCCAATCTCCTTTGCGGCGACGTGACAACACAGACGCGGTGCAAGTGACTGGTTCGATTTACAATTTTTTACAGATCGGTTGTGTTGCCCACGCTAGAGAGATGAAGGCGGCGCTCGTAGTACAATTAATTTACTAATTTGTTACAGATCAGTTGTGGAATTATTTCTTGGTGTTTATAACAGTTAGTAATAATTTTTTTCGTTTCTGCATATTAGTCTGATTTTATTCTCAACTTTTTATGATAAGTAGCATATTATCAGTCTATGGACTTTCTCGTGTTACTCAAGATCGAATTCGATGGGAAAATCAAGTTTGTTCGTGTTACAGGTTTTATGTAAATTATTTTCTGCACTTTTTCCTAAGTTGAATGGTTCTCATTTATATATTTTTTTAACGAGAATTCTGTCATAGGATATATTATTTTAATTTTTTTTTTATATCTCCATAATTATATATAAATTTTTACTTATGTTTCAATATTCAAATTTATCAAGAATGTATGTTCTCTTTGGAATGCAGTTCCGATTTGCATAAATATAAATTTTATGCACAACAACCTCGTCATACACAAATAGTATATTGTCTCTTTCTGCATTACTAACTGATCTGCATAAAAATAGTTTTTATGCATACCACACTTTGCATATGCAAATAGTTTTTTAGTGTGTTTTTTACTGTTTTGAAATATCTTAATGAGTATGCAGTTCTGATTTCAATAATTACGACTGGTTTGTTTTAATTTATTTGCAGAATTTCTGTTGTTAAGTTTAATTGGTTTATGTATTGATTTTTTTTTAAATAGAATTATGTCATATTGATATCCCTTTTTTCACTTAACATTCCACAATCATATGTAAATACTGCATCATTTCTTTAATACTTATAGTTATCAATAAATTACGATTTATTTAAATGCAGATATGGTCTGCATGTAAGATATAATATGCAAAACAAACTACTAATATGCAGATCTAGCAAACTTATTTTATGCATTAAATCATTTGTATTGCATAATTTATGTTATTTTTCTGCACAGTTAATATTATTTGCAGATACTTGTTGTTTATTTTTCATATTTTTTCTCTGCATTACTTGGTGTCATATTATTGTTGTTTTCGTATTCATTAACAACAAAAATAATTGAAAAAATAAAAACTTAATGTATAAAGTATATGTTTCAATATAAAAAAATTTCATTTAATTTAATTAATTTTTATTATTAATGCACATCAGACTCATAATATGCAACGAATATAAAGAAACTGATTGCATTATTTAAAAAATATGCATAATTTATATTCGTCCTTCTGCATAGTATTATGTGTGCAAAAAATCTATGGGGCCATGTCCATACAGGGCGCAAAGCTCTGGCTTTAAACGGGACCCCCGCAAGTGGGCGGTGGGATTGGTCCCCCGGAATTAGTCGGTCCAAAAAACCGGATACCCGAGACTTCAAAAAAATGTGTGCAAAAAATCTTATCTCGTTCTGCATAAAACGAAAGTTGTTTACATTCTCATATTCAGCTTAAAATAATCATAAATAATGCATAAAACGAAAGTTGTTTGCTGGCACCCTCACCAAAATATCAGAAGCTATATCGTCTGAAATTATATCTAATAACCTTGAAAAATGCATCATTTTTTTAATGGTTTCTGCAGAAGAAAAGAAAACAAATATTTGTTATAATAAACAATGAATATAAATTCGGTGTAGTGTAGTTCTTTGTACTGCAATTCAAAGATTTAATTGAATATGAAATAAACCAACCATTTAAGTTGGGGTAGTGGAGTAAATTTTGGTTATTCATTAAACAACAGTTACATTGATTGGGGAAGTTGAGGTATAAACGTTTTTTTGGTAGTGGAGAATGTGTGACATCTAATGGGTCATATGTATTAATGAGAATTTAATTTTAACTTCAATGTATTATAACATTATTACAAGATACTCCCTCCGTCCAATTTTATTATGCCCATTTCTTCAAGCACGGGTTTTAATGAATATTGATTAGTTTATTCATAAAGTAGATAAGTTGAGGGTATGATGGAATATTGTGGGGTCCATTTATAAATAAATGATTGTTTATAAATAAAGTGAATGGCAAAGTGGGTAAATAAGTGATGGTAGGAGGGTGGAGATAAGGTAGTATGAATAGTATTATTTCCAAAAAGGGTATGGGCATAATAAAATTGGACAACCCAAAAAGGAAAGTGGGAATAATGAAATTGGACGGAGAAATATAAATTTTCCTACACTAATGAAATAATAAATAAACATATTTTTCCACATTACATATTTTTCTTTATATGACATTTATTTTATGTTGAATTAATATATATAAAAATAATATTTTATTTTTTTAAACGTCAAATTTATAATATAATGTTGTTTTTTCCTTTTATGCAATAAAGTTGCATAATTTAAATTTAGTATTTCATGTGTATCCTATTTAAATTATATTCAATTTTCAGTAATATTATATAATATAATTACTTGATTTTGCTTATATAATGAAATAAATAAATACAAAAGTAATGACTCAATATATATAAAAGTGATGACTCAATTATTTTTCTGCAGATCAATTAATGGAATTGACGTTAGCTTTAGGAAAGTTTTAATTTTGGATGTCTTAATTGATTAGCGGAATTTTCGAAGAGTTGATAAACAAGCATTTAAATTTTAAAACTAATTGACTTTCTATATATTAAATTCGAAATTTAAATAGTAAGGGCATGATGGTACATTTATGTTACATTTTGTTCTTAATTTGAAACTATTTTAAACCAGGTCCTTATTTAAAAAAACACTAGGTGGAAAGACCTTTTATGTGAAATCCCCGGATTGGATTATGTACTCTTGATGATTGCACAACCTATAAAATAAAAAATTAGTCACGTAACATTACAGTAATTATAAAATGACATTGTAAGCCAAGAGTCCAAGACACACTCACATTTGCTTCATTGTGATTTTTTCTTTTCCTACCACCTCCTGAGTTTCCCATTTCCTGGTTACCCTGTAAAATGAAAAGTAAACCAACAACAACAATGAGATGATAATAAATTATAATTGAGTTATATGGTTATTAATAACTTACTGATAATTCTTGGCTACTCTGTAAAGGGTTATTAAATTCTTGGCTACTCTGATAATTCTTGGCTACTCTATAAGGGTTATTATAATTGAGTTATATGATTATTAAACTCAGCATCATGATCAACATACTTTTCATATAACATATTATCCTCATCCATATCATATTCACTATCAACTAGAACGTCACTATCTTCGGAATTTTCAGAATTGGAGGCTCTAGGCTCATTTAAAATCACATTATCTAAAAAAGACATATCAACTTCAGGACCAAAATTACCACAGTCATTTCCCTCTCACTATCTAAATGTTGAAAACAAACAAAAAATTTTTTTGATAAAAATGTAAACAAAACAAAACTAATTAACCCCATATATTTAAACGTAAAAGTTATAGAAACTTACCGGTGCAGAAGCATTCTGGTTCCTTTTAGACATCTTCAGTTCTTCGTACAAACTCAAAATCACTTCTATTGTGGTTTGGGAGTTTAGGGTTAAGGAATTAAAAGAGGGAAAATAAAAGTTGACGCTCAAAACCTTTTCTCCGTTAGTAAATGACGGATTCTCTAACAGCAGCATCAAAATTGATAGAGAAAGAATAAGTGAGTGACCAATTTTGATAGTGAAGAATAAGTGAGTGACCAATTTTGATAGTGATGAAATGTGGGTGACCAAATATGAAAAGTGGTAAAGTTCAGTGACCAAAAGTGATATTTTCCCAAGTGGTAATATTTATTAATGATTTTTTTTTGTAAAAAAGTGATACTCCCTCCGTCCCATACTTGAAGGCACATGCCATTTTGGGCGTCCCATACTTGAAGGAACATTACCAAAAACACTTTTAAACAATCTCCTTAAAACATCACAATATTACAACAAATGCCACTACTTTATTACACTAAAAAGTAACTTTATTACTATTTATAAAGTTGAAAAGTCTTCCCCACTTTATCTTACACAATACTAATAAACAATTCATTTATTAAAACTCGTGCCCAATTCATTTGTGCCTTCAAGTATGTGACGGAGGGAGTAATATTTATTAATGAAAAGTGGTATTTTTAAATATTGTAAAGTGATATTTTTTTAAAATAAAAATTGTTGAAAAGTGTTAATAATAATAATAATAGTTTTAAAATTAATTTAATTAAAATACATATATAAATATATGGAGGACACAGGTTTCAATCCAGTTTGAGGCATAGTAAACGTTTCACCAGTGACTACTTTGCGTAAACTTTCTGTCTTTCTAAATAATAAGAGTTGCCTAGTGGCATAGTGTGCACGGTGCACACTACACACAAGAGACCAACTCAATATCATATTTTATTTCACATTATGTTTTATCAATTTTTTATTGACCTAAAAGATATATGTCGGCCATGACTCGTCACTGTAGAGTGATTGCATGATGGTGGTTGGCGTGTGTACCGACAGTGGGCAATTAAAACAAGTTTCTACATTCATTAAAATCTTCGGTTGAGTTTAAACCCTCAAATGTGTAGAAATTTAGCAAAAATCCCTGAAAATGCATGTGACCCGGCCCGGGTCGAGCCGAGTCACCCAGCCTCTTTACGTGGCCACAACTTCCCTTCCGGCCTATTTATGTGAGCAGTAAGCTAGATGTTGAGTTCATATTCGACTTAGTTTTCAAGATTTTTATGTCCATTCTGTGCAAACTCAATTTCATAGTCTCAAAATTATATGATGTTGCAATTTTAAATCACAAAAACATATTGACATTTAGTTTGACATCTAGGGGTGAATGAAGTTGAAGAAGAGTATATACAATAGGTAAATGAGGGTGGGTTGAACTCAACCGATAGGTGACGTCAACAAGGGGCATATCCGAGACCTTTAATTAATTGCTCTCGTCCATTTTCTATTTCACTTGACTTCTTCAAAAATATTTAATGCATGTCTTACTCTAAAAAATCTTAATTTACTCAGCAAAAATTTACAAAACTACCTTTCGCGCAATTTAGTGTAATTGGTTAATTATATGTAAATAATGCAATAAAGCCTTATAAAATTATGCGAAATAAATACATAAATTTTATACAATTATCACACTAATCATTTATTTATTGAAAACTAGTGTAGAACCCGTGTATTACACGGGATTTTAAATAAATATTTTATTATTTAATATTATATCTTTCATTCATTTACTTAATTTTAAATTTCAATATTTTCTTCTTGTATAATAGGTTATTATAATTATATTTTAAAACAAATGTTGCATATAATTCTAAATTCAATTGCTTAAATTTAATTTAACAATTCTTTTCAGTTATATTAATTGTAATGTAAATTAAATATTATAATTTAAAAGATTAAAGAATGTAAATATAATTATATTGTACCATTCATAAAAAATCAATAAATCAAAACACATAAATGGAAAGATTGTTTTGTAATTCCATTGAAATGGTGAAAAACTTCTTTGAAAACAACATTAATGGTTGATTGTTTTCTATGATTTGAATGACTTAATATCATATATGAGATGTATACTTCATTCCCAATATTTTTACCTAAAATTATTCGAGCCTCCAACACGTGATTTTTCAGTTTTGAAACAATCAATTTGGTATCATCTCACAAACCTCCTTCAAACCTCCTTCTTTTTATGTGATCATCGGTAATAGAAATAGAATGTTTGAATAATTAATATAATTGAAAAATTAACCGAAGGAAGAAACGTTAACATAAGATATGAGCTTAATTTTACTGCAATTATGCCATTAATCTCAAGATCAATTTAAAATGAGGTCGAATTAACATAAAAGAGAAGAAAAGTTTAAATAGTTATGCAATTGAGAATTAAAATAAGAAAATAAGTTATAATTAAAAAAAATATATGTTATAGAGTTAGTAAACTAACTAACAAAGAAGAAATAGAAGGAATGTATTGAAAATCATTGATACAAAATCAATTAAAATTTTAAAGGTTAAAGATAAATTGACTTTTACATTGAAAATGCACAAACGTCATCTAAGAAGAATTTAAATCACCAAAAAAACAACTGCAGGCTCTTTTAAAAACTCATAAAAAACAGGCATCATCACATGTTTTAGAGTATATGGAGCATGTAATATTCAATGTAATGGTTCGGTGATTATTTGGCCAAAAATAGTAATGAGAGAATAAGTCATTGACATCTAATGAACAATATTTCCGCTTATATAAAGTCCTCTTTAAGAGAGGGGCGGTGAAAGCTTAGTGAGTGAAGAACAATCCTAATCTTATGAAGTATTTTTAGAGATACCGTAATTCCTGAAAAAGCCAGAAAACTATTGATAGACATATCGCATATTATGTTCGGAATCTGAGGCTTAGCCGAGACATGGGGCAGCGACGTCACTGCCTTAAGAAAAAAAAAAAGGAAAATCGAATGTGACAAAGAAGAAATTGCAATTCAGAAATTCTAACTCTCTATGTATATGCTACAAATTGAAAGAATAAATATGAGAAAAGAAATATACCTAAGGTAAGAAGTGACACACGGCTAGATGATCAAGTGATGTGGAGCGAGAAACAATGTCGGCAACACAAATCAGGAGAGATGAATGATGACAACATTGGCGGCGTGCAACTAAAGGCCAATGCAAAATATAGCTGAAAAACATGAATTTAAAAAATCTCATTAACCACCTATACATGTAATTAAAGGTTCAGATTTATGCATAGAATAATGAATGGAAAATATTAGAAATATAAATAACTTTCATTCAGAAGGACTTAGATGTAAACAACCTATTCTCGCATGACTATTTTTGGCCAGATAATCACCTGACCATTACATTGAATATAACATGCTCCATAGATTAATATTACATAAAGAGGACTTTATATGAGTTTTTTTGTCTTTCTTTACATTGACATTAGCTAGGGGAGTACTTTATGTTGTCAAGTGTACTAAGCTCAATATTCATTGTCAATGTAAGTTTAATTGTTTAAATTGTCTTGCTACACTTGCAATATATGTAATCAGTCACAATCTTGCCACCACCCTTGCAATATATGTAAACTTGATTTTAATTTGAAGGCACAAATGAACATTTATAAGGAATGAAAATCAAAGAACTATCCACCAGTTGAAAAGTATGGCCAGAAAGCTACCAGTAGACAACTGCATCATCCTCAAAGATGATCGCAAGGGAAAAAACATGAACTTTGTCATTCATAAACCATAAAGTTGTTCAGACCTACATGCACCACTATGCATTATAAAGGAATGTACAACTACATGTAGCTTTACTATTTACATCAGGTTAAAATATTAGCCATATAGCTATCAGAATTAGGTATATACCGAAGCTCTTCTTTCTCGGGATCATAAAGTTTAAAACGTGGAAATATATCTTCCTTATAATTTTTCTTGTGGTGGTAAATGTTATACATTGTGAAGAAAACTCCCCAAAAGTCACATCTACAAAGCAAGCCAAGAAACTCATCTAAAATATTAGAAGATACAGACTGATACACTCTATTTTCAAAAGCAAAATCATTTTAGGCCTAAATAACTTTGCTCAAGTTTTGAAAACAAAATAGATTGATGAAATAGCTAGATCACAATAAATTAATATACTTTGTATGAGATAGGGTAGTTTTTGAAGATTTTGCAGCATATGCCCTTTTAGGAGTGGTTTCAGAGTGCTCTTCGCTCTCAAGCACCATAAACATTTCTTCTATCTCTAGAATAACTATATGTAGGTTTATTTCATGAAGGTCAGAATATACTTTGTTACCTCATTTATGAGCTACAGTACTTTCTCCTGTTGGAAGACAATCGATGCTGGAGAAATCCTTGTATTCTGCAATGGCCCTCAATGGGCTTGAACTAAACACAACAATTGAAAGAAAAAAGAATAAGGGAACTAACTCAAGAAATGGGCCAACCGTAATAGTATATATATGATTACTTGGTGAGACGAAAAGGTAGAGCACATAACAACGCTTGAGAATTAAAAATATGCAAATATTAATGCCATAAAATATCATCATATTAATATGCAAGGAGCAGCATCTAGATTCACAACAAATTTTCATTCTAAATGAAACAATACAATTCAAGTGAGGAGATCTAGATGAACATTGAAAATTTATATCGTAAATCATGCTAATGTATTATCGAATAAATAAAACAATCATATAAGTTGGAATTCTAATGTCTATAATGTTTTAGTAAATAACATTTCTGCATAACAATTTGTATCCCCCAAAAGCAACATTTTTTTTGGACCTTCAAATCCACATTTAGAGACAGAAAATCTAGGCACTCAAATATATCAGAAAAGATAGTTGGAGACAGTAAATTTGAATCGGCCAGAGATATAACATATGAATGAATAACCAAGAAAGACAGAGATATATACCTATGAATGAATAGCCTATGAATGAATAGCCGATAAATTCTTAATATAAGTCTAGATACCAAAAGAAAAAAAGAAAAAAAAGAGCACATTCAACAATGTAGTAAAAATAAAAAATTATCTCTATTACTCTGATATACCAGAAAACATGTAAAATTACTCTAACAATACATTGAAAATCATTTCAACAGCAAAAAATATAAATTGGCCAATAACTCATACCTTTTGCAGGGGTTGTTGGGACTCCAGACTCTGGATTAGCAACAGAAACCTTGGATGTTGGTGTTGCAGTGGAAATATTATATGACTGAGCTCTAGGAACAGCATGAGTGATTTTTTGAGATGCTTTCATTTAAGGGGCACAACATGAGTAGAAAATAAAACATAAGAGAGGTAGCCAGAAAGAGATACCAATTGTGATGGCTCCACACCAAATTAATCTTCTCCATAGCCCCAGGATAGACCTCCATCATCGCCCTACAAAATCGGATAAACAAAATAGTAAATATACCAAAACAATCTGAGTGATTTTTTGAGATGCTTTCATTTAAGGATCATAACATAAGTAGAAAATTAAACAAAAGAGAGGCAGCCAGAAAGAGATACCAATTGTGATGGCTCCACCAAATTAATCTTCTCCATAGCCCCAGGCCAGACCTCCATCATCGCCCTAAAAATCGAATAAACAGAATTGTAAATATACCAAAACAATTTGCTCATAATATAAATATACGTACATGCGTATTATAAATTTGCTGAGCCAATTCCTGCCCCAAAAAATCAAGGACTTTAGCTAGTTGTTTTCACACAATAAATTCATTTCAAATCAATAAAAAGTTCTCATATTTAGATAACAGTTCCCCAATCATTCTAGAATCTCAATTTAATTAGCAATTTATATTTAGGATGAAGTATGAAAGCAACAAAATTCTTACAATTTTCTCTAAGATAAAAAATTTACCAAGAGGATTCAGTACATCATAAAATGTCACGTATAATCCAATTTTTTAAAAAAATTACACGTAAGCGAAATGGCTCTTAGAGCGACACCCCAGCAAGAAGAAACTCCTTATTAGTAATATAAGCGAAATCACTATTTAAACATGGAAACAACAATTTAAAGGGCGGAAAGAACATCCCATGAACATCCTGGAAGAGGTTAATACCCTATAGTCACAAATAAATTCTTAAATGTTACTAATTTTAAGTCACAGTACCATACTCACCTCAATCAAGCAAATAAGCATGATAATATAGCAAAATATTACATCATTAAATTGACTAAGAAAATGAATGATAAACATACATAAATATGTAAACAATATATCACAAATACTGAAGAAAATTAATCAAGAAAACTAATCTTAGTTCAGTGATTAATATTTTTACAAAAGATTTAGTAATCCTGCAAACAATCTGCTAACTAATATAATATTCCTAAAAGGTTATCTCATGTCTACATTAAAGTGGAACACAATTCATATCTCATTGCCACTTAAGAAAAGGACTCCACAAGCTAGATCACATAACATGGTGAGAGCATGCAGCGTCTTGAAGAGCAGGGGTGATCAGTCCATCGATCATTAATTGAAACAGCCACATCAATATTTATACTACTATTGTAAGTAAAATTTTCCCATTTTACATGTAGCATTCACAATTGGATGCTGAACCAATGTCATTGCTGCATCTTTTGCTAGCAATGTTGTCATTGTAACACTTTGGCTTGACCTGTGGTTAACCAAATAAATCCCCATCACTTTAATTTTGGTGAGACTGAGTATGATAGGACTATATAAGTATGATAGGAAATTAAATTAAGAAAATGATTCGGCAACATCTATTTCCATAGCCCCAGGATATAATTAGTAAATTTTGTATTTTGAAGTTGCTTTCTAGAAGTTGGTATTTATTAGCATATTGAAGCACACAATCAGAAACAATATATTCTCATCGTTTTCTACCCTTGTTCACACGTTGCATTCCATATTGTTCTAGATATGAAAGTTGAAACCTACCCCTGCAATTATTTTCAAAACATAGAAAGCCTAATCCCCAAATTGCAATAGAAGATAAGAGCAAAGAAAAATACATCGGATATAAGACATGAGATAACAATTTTCGCAACAATAAGAAAACCACATACTCGTCGTCGGCGTGAACCCAGTGGTCCTAAGATCGAAAACTTGTACGATAATCTCCAGCTCCACCACGTTATTGCACATCTAGTGAACTTCGGCTTCACCAGAAGAAAATCGAATCAACAACATTAATTAATTAATGATTTCTTTTATAGGAGTTAACATCAATGAATGGCGGCGATAAAGGCAGCGCCAGGGAGAGGGAGAGGGAGGCAGGGGCGGACCCAGAGCCCGAGATTAGGGGGTGCCGAAAAAATTATTGATCTAAAACACTAACATGTATATAATTATAATATTTATGTATATTATATTTTACAATAAAATACATTAATATTACTTAGTAAATTTCTCAAATACATCAATATGTTTTAATCTATTAGACTAACTAATTAAATTAATATACATATACAAATTAAATTAATATACATATACAAATGCACATATATATTAAAAATGATGTTGGTGAATGACAAGAAAAAATATTTTATTGTTATCGTCTAGTATTGATAATTGAAAAAAAATTAATACTCAAATTATTGAACAACGAATATTTTATTTAATGTAATGTAAAATTAAAGAAACTAACAAATTAAACTATCAATTATATTTTCTTCATTAATCCTCTTCTAAGGGAACAAGTTTCTTTTTTAATTTATATAATACTACTACATTAGTTAATTGCAAACGTATTTTAAAAATACTAAAGTAATATAAAAGTGATCATTTTTTTATTAATAATAGTCTCTAACATTTAAAAAAATTAATATTAAATCAATTTTACCATTAAAATTCTTACAGAATAGTCACTTTTATTTATAAGTACCAAAATGTAATAAAAAATTTGATTTGGAATGATTTTTATAATAAACTTACTAATTAATTTATTAATAATTTAATTTAAAAATTACTAAAACATTAAATTTTAATATATATATATATATATATATATATATAGAGGGGTGGGATGGGGTGGGGTGGGGTGGGGTGGGGTGGGGGCCAAGGCCCCCCTTGGGCATAAGGTAGTTCCGCCCATGGAGGGAGGCGAAGAGAAACCCCAAATTCATAAAACAATAGATAGTTACAAAAAAAATCATACATGTTGATATCAGGGGATTATAATAAATTGTAGAATTGTCAAAAACGAAAGTTAAGATAAATTACATCGAAAAAAAAGTTAAGAGAAATTTGAATTAATATTAGAGATCGACAATATAGAAAAACAAAAATTCTTGCTACATAAGATACTAAAACTAACCATTTAGATTGAAGAATACACCTTAGATTGAAGAATACACCATTAAAATGAAAGGAGAATGAGACCGTGTATGGGAGATGGGATTAAATTACAAATTAGAGAAAAATGTGAAAGATTGAGTGATTGAAATGAAAGAAAAAAGATGTGATATTATATAGAAAATGAGATTAAGATCGAACTGTTAAAATCAATTTGTTTAAATGGACGGATTAGATTAAAATGAAAAGGCAGAAAATATGGTAAGAATAGGGATTTTGAAATGGTGAAATTTGAGAGGAGAGAGATTTTGTTGAAGGAATAGAATTGCGACATGTGGCGGTTCAAATATATATAATGAAGATGAAGATGTAATGAAGAAGGGCGGATCCAGGGGCGGACGGATGTATATGTTGGGGAGGGCCATGGCCCCCTCAAATTTCTTCCCACATGTAGTTTTATATATATATATCCATAAACGTATAGCCGACTTTTGTTATTTAATTAATATTTATTTTATTACTAGTGCAGTGTCCGCGTACTACGCGGGATTAAAAAAAATTAATTCAAATTAATTATAATATTTTTTAATTAATTTAATGATTTATATGTATAATAATAATAACTTATTATCAACATTAATTATAACTTATTTAAAATAATAATTCAAAAAAAATTTAAGAAGATAATCAATAAAAAGATTAACATTTGGAGAAATTTGTGATATTATTAATTAAATTAATTGGAGCAATGTACTTTTAAATAATCTTTTATTATAATACTCTTCAACTTTCTTTATTTTTTTATGAACTTATTACAATGCACATATTTTAGCTTTCTCATACATTGATAAATTAGACTTTATAAATTTATCATAATAAATTTAGGGTCATAGAAATTGCAAATCCCAACAATCAAAAAAATTCAACAGGACAACTAATGTATTTTCTTCTCCTTGTGTGGATACCCTTGATTTTGATTATATAAGTAACTTGTTGATACCTTGATTTTGATTTTATAAGTAAGTAAAACTTTTCACATCTAAGTTGTAAAAAAATGTGGAATTAATAACCATAGAACCAAGAAAAAAAAAAGACATGTTATTGTTGGTAAAGAAATGAATAAAATTCAGTTTTGGAATTCTGAAACGTAACCAACCCTCCCCCAAATCTCTCAATTCTCTCCCATTTCTGTGCACGTGTTCGATCCATTACTTCGAGCATTTCAGTACAATTTTAAACCAATAAAAAAAAAAATTATATATCAGGTTAAAAAAATGCAAGCACCGTAAAAAGAAAATCGAAACTGGAAAAATAAGATTTTGAAATTTATGTACTTATAAAAATCATATATTGAATTACTAAAAAAAATCATCACAAATAGTGTACATATCAACATTATAAAACAGAAACTCAAAAAGAACACAACATTAATAAATACGTCAAACACTATTTATATTGTGAAATTGAATAATAATAAAAAAAAATATAAATTGAGAGAGAATCAAACTCAACAATTTCTAAAACTCATTATCCAAAAAATCACATCACCCCTTGAAAAAAAAAATGCATCAGAAGAAGAGATGAGAATATACCGAAGAAGAAGAGGGGACTATCTGAGAGAAGAGAAAGAGGGCAAAAAAAAAAAAAAAGTGAGGAATATTTGGAATGGACGGATTCTTATCAAAATTAAAATGGTTACGTAAAAAATTAAATATAAAAATACCAAAAATCATAAAATACCAGAAATTATAGGAAGTTGGCAACGACTGCATTATACCTCTTAAATAAAAGTAAATTTTAGTAATAAATTAATTGAGATAAAATTTCGAAAATAATATACTTACATAGATTAGGTTAACCGCCCATTTATATGAAAGGATGAACCAAATGAATCCAAATGTGCAGAAACTTGAGAGAGAATGCGGAGAGGCATAAAAAAAATAAAAAAATAGGAGAGAAATGTTCACAGAAAGTAAAACTGAAAAAAAAAATGCAAAAGAGAACGCAAGAAGGAAATAGTGAGAATAAGAGCATGAAATGAAAAGAGAGAGAAATGTGTTAATGAGAAAGTAAAACAATTTATGAGAATAAGAAGTTATTTTTATCAATTTATGTGTGAGAAAAAAAATGGTTTAAAGAAGTTATGTTTATTTGAGAAAAAAATGATTTTGAATAAATTTCAAATAGTAAATTTAAAAATAGAAAAAACTAACTCATAGAATTGCAGTATTTTAAAATAAAAGACAAAGGAGAATGCCACGTAGGAGAGATAAAAACTCTCAAATATACGATGTAAAGATTTTAACCAGTGGTGGCCTTGAGGGGTGACCGTCCTTTTAGGGACCTACTTTTATATATATATATATAATTAATATTTTTTAAAAGAAATTAAAAAGTAAAAAAAATATAATGAATCTGAATATCTAATCCAATTAAAATTTGGGAAATTAGTATATAGGACATTTCACCTATAGAAACTCAAAATAAAGACAAAAATTTTAAAAGTTAGGAAGAAGGATAATTTGATTTATAAAAGTACAATTTTAACCTCAATTTATAAATAAAATCGAAATTTGCATATTCAATTAAGATAAAATAGGAAATTCAAAACAGGAGCTGATGAAATATTAAATTCCCGGAAATCTCGGTCATAATTGCGTTCGAAATTTCAAAGTTTCCTAAATATCCATCGGTCATAATCTCGGTCATAATTGCGTTCGAAATATTATATTCCCGAATAGACAATCTTAAACAATTTGGATGGAAAATCGTAGCAACCAAAAAAAATAAAAAAAAAGAAATATATATGATGTAATTAATTCAGTAACGTGGAACGTTTTCTAAGGAATATATGCGCACGTATATGCCAAACAAATATGCACATTGAGATATGTGCAGTATGGAATGCAAAATACACCATTTTTTTCTATATTTATGATTACTACGATAATCATAGTATTATTACGTGAATCATTTGGTTATAGATGTTAAATATAAAAATTATTATTATAATATTGACGTGTACATATTATGCAAACGTGGATATCAAAATAAACTATTCATTTTAGAAATTTTAATTATAATATTATTTATAGAAAAAAATTACCATTGAATATCAGTATGTTTGAAAATGTTAAAAATATATTGTTGGTTTGGATTACGTGAGATAATTGTGGGGAGTAGTGGATATATTTAAATTTAATAATATTAATTATGATTGATAAATTATAATCTTTTAACATTACTTTTATAATTGTATGGATTATTTTAATATGAGATTAATTATTATGATATTCCATGATTTTATTCGATGCCATAGAAAACATTATATTATGGGTTGAGTTAACTATAACTGGCCAGCATATATTGAAATATATGCTAAACATTTAATGCACATGTGTAAATATAAGTTGAATATAAGCTAAACCTGTAAATCATATTCAAAAAAACAAAATATACTCTAAGCAAAAAAAAAACAATATGGAAGAAGAGAAGACAATATGGGCCACATACCGATTACTTCGTTAACAATGTCTTCGAACTTTGAAGATTGTTGAACACGGATCAACTTGGTTTTCTCCTCGAATTCGAACTTTAAAATCACAGCATATTCCATTTCTGATTCTGTAAATTAACTTCTCCAATTAACACGTTCAATAGAACCCTAAATCGCATAATATAAAACAGGGGCGAATTAGAAAAGATCGAAGATCGTGTCGGACAGGGTATATATTGGAAGAACAATGAACCAATCGAATTATTGATTATTGAATTAAAACAACACGGAATAAAATTGCATACTTTGATAATGGAATGGTTCTCGGATGAGATTTAGAAACTCAAAATTAACTCTATTTTGGGTAGTTCGGTGACGATCGAATATCACAGATGGGATTTGCAGATCGAATTATTGATTATCGCAGATGGAATTTGCAGATGGAATTATTGCATCAACACCGAATTCATACATTCACAATGGAATGATTCTGGTATCGAAGATAGCGCAAATGTAATTTGCAGATCGAATTATTGATTATCGCAGATGGGATTTGCAGCAACATCGAATTCGTAACTTCAAAACGGAATGTTCTGGTATAGAAGATAGCATTGTTCACCATGAAATGATTTAAATTTAAAATATAATTTTAATTTACAATTTGATTTAAAATTAAAAATCTTAATTTTAATTTAAATTTGAGTTTTAATTTAAATTATTGATGTGATGAAAGAATAAGGGCATAATTGGTTATTTGATTATGAATTTGACCTTAATCCTAATACTATAATTTTTTGTCTCTTTTCCTAGTTGTATCTATAGGATTGTCCCTAATCTTAATTAAACTCATTAAAATTTACAATAATATTACAACAGTAATATACGGAGTATTAAATATGAATTTATTATGCACTCTTTCTCGAAAATGACCATAACAATTACCCCAATGAACCAAGGCCCAATATCTAATTTAATTAAATGTACACAAGGCCCAATATCTAAATTATCCAGTGTGCTTTCAAACTTTGTATTCCATATTTCTAATTTTCATTCCAATATATTTTGTTACAATCACGTTTGGCAATCGACATCCGATTTTTCCTTTCAGTTTTTCACGATCCACAATCACGATTATATATATATATATTTTTAATTTTATTATTTTAGTTTCTTTTATCTTTGATTTTCTATATTTACTTTATTGTTGTTGTTGATATTGCTATTACTGCCTCAAAAAATAAATTTGAACAATTGCAAACATATGATAATATTTTTGGATTTTTATTTGATTCAAATAAATTAAAATCTTTGAATAATAATAAATTAAAAAAATGTTGTGAGAATTTAGGAAATACTTTGAAGCATGACAACTCTTTAGATATTGATTCAACTGATTTATTTTCTGAACTAAAAATGTTGCAAGTTACTTTATCAACAAAAAAAACGCTATTGAGATTCTTGAATTTGTAAAAATGCTTTGGGTTGCTATCCTAATGTCTTAATTGTTTATAGAATATTATTGACTATTCCTGTGACCGCGACATCAGCTGAAAGAAGTTTTTTCTAAATTAAAATTGTTAAAAACATATCTACGATCCACTATTTCATAAGAAAGATTAAATGGTCCTTAAAAAAAAATTAAATGGACTAACAACTTTATGTATTGAAAAAGATATGCTAGAACAAATTAACTATGAAGATATTATTGATGAATTTGCTTCTCAAAATGCTAGAAGAAGCCATTTTAAATGATTTATTTTTAAATGTTCATTCATTTATAATATGTGCATATATATTTCACATTTTATTTGATGTTGTTCAGAGAAGGGGCCCAATTTTCTTTCGCCCAGGCCCACAAAATCTCAGGACGGGCTCTGATTTTAACTATTTAATCTATAATTAGCGCTTAAAATTAAATATTTAATTATATTTAATTTTTTTGAGTCTATTAGGGATAAAAATGAGGTAACTATATATTATTTTAATATTTTTTATAACTCATTAATAGTATTATATAAATAAAGAAAATTAGCCCCTTAAAAAAATTGTTGAAAAAAATACAATTAACAATTTTATGTTACACTAAACAATATAAATAAATAAAGTATTAATTATTTTTTATATTGTCAATATATTTAATGTATTAATTCTTTTTACCAAATTTAAAATATCAATTATATTTTTGTAAATGTATTAATTTGGTAAATAAATAAACTCACATATATATATATATATATATATATATATATATATATATATATATATATATATTAATATTTTGGATCATTAATTTATTTTAAGCAACACATGTGAAATATTTTTCACATAAAATATGGAGTATATAATTAAGAAAATTTCTAAAATTTACATGTGAATATGTATCTCATCCTATCTTAATTAATTATATTTTATATAATTTTTTTTGTAATTTATTTTTGGCCCCCTAACTTTTAGTCCTGGGTCCGCCCTTGGGCGGATCATCGTAGCTTGCTTTGAAAAAGTTTATTTCAGAATAAGGCAATCTCCAACGGGAGCCAAAACATTTTACTCAAACATAATGTACTCCCGTTGCATTAACAATAATGTACTCCCATTGGAGTATTAATTGTGATGTATTATGTATATAATTGAATTTATCACTGAAATGTTTTTTTATTAGATATATATCTCTTCTTACTGTCACGGTTGATACAATTTTATTATTGAAGTTTTAATTTTAATTAAAATGTATTTTGAAATGATTTTGATCAATTATTGTTTGATCTCAATGTTGAATATGCAAGTCACTAATTTTGTTTGATCAATACACGAACATACTCGTTTTCTATTTGATTTTTGATTAATTACGTACTATTTCACTTGCTTTTCTTAAATTTGCATTTAGTTATAATTACGTGACAACGTATAACCCTAAGACTACACGAGCAATCTAGTCCCGTGGATTGAGGGTGGTGGTTGGAGATATAGATAGGGTTAAATAATTATGTGGAAATTATATATAAGTGGATGTCCGCATGTCCAAAAATTAATATACTATAAGATCGAGTGTCAAGTGTCAACTAATTACTTCCCGACACATTATACGAGTGTTTCATTATTATGGTGGTGGCATTACATTATTTAATTTAATCTATATATATATATATATATATATATATATATATAGAATACTGATATAGAACCAAACCTTCGGGTTTTTTATGGAACCAGATTACTGAGCTGTCACTCCGCGTCATCATCCACGTCATTCTTATTGATATATTTTAAAAGATAATTTAAAACAAATCTTATCCATTAAAATATATTTTAATTTTTTAATATGTAATCTCTCACTTAACCATTAGTAAAAACCAGCAAATTTTCCATCTGCCCACCCACCAACGATTTATTTTTTCTGATTTACTATTTATTTTTTCTGGAAAAATCAAGCTTTTCCCACAAAGCAAATCAAGTTTTGTACAATTATTACTTTTTTTTTTCAATTTACTAACACAAACAAATAGCGGTGATGGATGACAAAATTTATAATTTAGCAATAAAATGATAAAAAAAAATGATAATATTGAATCAAAACAGAGTCATTCATTTAAGAGAAGATTAATCAAATCGCTTGCTTATAAGGATGAATATTATAATATGAAAACAGTGCAATGTCTAAATGTCGAAAGCTATCACTCAAGCATTCCCACGTACATATTACAATATGAAAAATGTAGACACCTCATTAATAATATTATATTCAGAGGTCCCTCATGGGTGGTTGCAAAAACGTGTGTATTCCCACGTACATATTACAATATGAAAAATGTAGACACCTCATTAATAATATTATATTCAGAGGTCCCTCATGGGTGGTTGCAAAAACGTGGGTATGATTTGCGTAGTCGATAGGTTGCAAAAACGTGTGTATGATTTGCTTGCGTAGTCGATAGGTTGCAAAAACGTGTGTATGATTTGCGTAGTCGATAGGTTCTGGAATATGTGAAACACATTTTTAGTGTTGATACAATATGGCCAATAAAAAGAAAAATGATTTTGTGCTTACAGAAACAAGCCAATTTGTACCCAAAGTGAAACTTTTTTGTGCTTCCAGAAATAAATTGATGATGCATTATTTTTTTTGAAGTCTCGGGTATCCGGTCCAAGGACCGACTAATCCCGGGGGACCAATCCCACCGCCCACTTGCGGGGGGTCCCATTTAAAGTCAGAGTTTTGCGCTCTGTATGGACATGGCCCCTAGAAATTGTTTGCACCTTAGAGATTATAAATGAGATTTATGTTGTTCAAAGCCTCACACAAAAATAAGTTGATGATGCATTCCATTTCATGCAGCTTGCTGATTTACTTTCTTTGATTTAGCTAATAAGTACATCCTCCATTTTTTTTAGGTTTAACATGTTACTGCTAAATTGTAAATTATGCTATTATTAAAGTTTTTTTTTTAAAAAAATTCTAAGAACTTGTCATTATATACAAGTGAATTTTCTAATCTATGATACATCAAATTTTTCTAAAATATTTTATGAAATAACGATTAGAAAATTATACATATACGACAAAATTAAGATATTAAATTAATTTATTTTTTGCTTGGAAAATAAGTAATAATTGCAAAAAACTTGGATTTGCTTTGTGGGAAAGCTTTCTCCTTTTCTTGATTTTTCAAATCAGAAAAAATAAATCGTTGGTGGAGTTGGTGGGTGGGCAGATGGAAGATTTGATTTGGGGGTGGGCAGATGGAAGATTTGATTTGGTTTGAAGACGTTTTCTGGTTTTTACTAATGGTTAAGTGAGAGATTACATATTAAAAAATTAAAATATATGTTAATGGATAAGATTTGTTTTAAATTATCTTTTAAAATATATCAATAAGAATGATGTGGATGATGACGCGGAGTGACAGCTCAGTAATCTGGTTCCATAAAAAATCCGGTGTGGGAAATTGTCCCACATAGGAAACCTACAAAACATTTATGATGTATAAAGGTATTGAAGTAGCATGGTAGTTCAACTATCTAAAAGAGGTACACTCCTCTAAGAGCCACACGCGCGCGCGCCCGTCCGGCCGGCTCGGCTCGGCTCGGATTTGGCAATTGGTCTTTGGGGCCCGCCTATCTTTTTGCAGACCCAAAAACTCCGAAAAGCCCAACTCAGGAATGGGCTCGGCCCATTCGAATTACTTCAAGAAGGAAATCTCAAACTTGGTGTTCAAGATTGAATCTTCAAGACTTATCCACGTACGAGATATTATCTCAACCGCTTCGATATTTTCGAGATATATTCCCATAAATCGGGCCTGGGCCCACGCGTTTTTTCCTCTCCCTCCAAGGGTTTGTTCTGCCTATAAATATCAGACTCTTCCCTCATACATCCTACGCTGAAATTCGCCCCTCAACCTTTTATTCTCCTCTCGTCCCTACACAGTGTACTGAGCTACCGAAAGCCTTACACTGTTCTTTCTTGTGACGGATTAATATCCGAAGAGTGTTCAGTTCGTAACTAAGTACGTTCGCCGATACTTCTTACACAGTGGTGCTACTGTGTATTAAGTGAAAGTCGTTTTACCTTTGGGCGAGTGTTCAGTTCGTAACTAAGTACGTTCGCCGATACTTCTTACACAGTGGTGCTACTGTGTATTAAGTGAAAGTCGTTTTACCTTTGGGAACGGAACGCCGTAACAGTCGAGCACTATCCTGGGCGTATTCTGTTCTGCGGGAAAAGGGATTCCCTTGACTCGACTTATTTGAGGTATTCTGTGTTTTTCTGTTTATTCTGATATTTTTGATATTGCAGTTTACACGGCGTAAACCGGAACCAACAGACTATATATAATAAAGGCTTGATGTCGGTTGAGGCCATGAGACTAGTACTGGTGCATGTTTGAAAGAAACTGATCATTCAATTCATTGCAGGTGGTCTCAGCCATTCAATCGAGCAGGGAAGACAATTGATGCAGGATAATTCGATTGGCCGGTCCATTTAGCCCGGATAAACGAAGGCCTGAGTTTGATAAAATGGTGGGTTTTTTTTAATTCGGTCCTTTTTGCCCGGACGGATTAGCCCACTGGTTAAACGAGCCAGCCCGATTTTTTTCGTATTCCTGTTTAATTTGAAGATTGAAAACGAAAAAAAAAATATATGCTACAATTTTAATTTTTTTTATTGTAGATTTTATAATGTCATGACTCATATTCCATAAAACGTCCTGACATAAACTATTAAATCATATAATGCGGCAAAAAGAATTCCGTCTCATCTAAAAGTTCGAACTTATAGAGAGGGTGGGAATTAATTCTTGTATATTAATTCCTAACACATTAAAATTCAAATGTATTTATACACTCAATTGTACAAAAGAATTTGTCCTAAAAAAATACAGATCGATGCTTCAAAGGTGGCTCTTGACTCTTGTTATGATTTTGCACAAAAAAATTTAAACTTTAATATTTAATTTAAAAAAACCCTTTTTCTTTACTCCCGTCAAAAAACACAGTAAACTTTTAAGGCACGAAGGGAGTATAACTTTATCCCAGTGATTGGTTTTTTATAATGTTTGATTTTTGCGACATGTAGTTTTTTTTTTTAGATTTTTTTTTGGTTATAGTATGAGATTATGTGAATTTGTTCGTTGTGTTCTTCGAATTTTATTATGAATTATTGATTTTGATCTGGAGTTGTTCGTTTGTGCAATTATATTTAAATGTTATGTAATTTTTTTTTTTTTTTTACTTATATACTTTATAAACAATCAATATTTTTTAAAACATTTTGCAATGATTAATTTTGAACAGAGTGACAAAATATCATCTAAAACAATCAATCTAGGGTAACAAAGTTAATAAACTTTTGCAAAGCAACTACCGAGGAGGATCCATACTCTGTCACCGCCGCTGTGGCCGAGTATTTAAGTTCGGCGACGGTGTCGGATCCCCCTACCCGTCTCCGACTCCATCATCGGCACCCAAATGATGCCGCTTCAAAATGGAGCTCCTTCCCGACCGCGTCGTGGCTGAGCACCTCCTTCTGTTTTTTTGTTCTCTCTAGAAACCCCTCTAGAAGAATCTCATCCAAATCCGGTTCATCCAACGGCTTCCGCTTTTTCGGTGGATTTCGGACTGACCACAGTGTTATACCTAGTCAAAGAAGTCAATCTTTGACAAGTCAATCCTAGTCACCAGCTTACGTGGCGAGGACTAGTCAACAAAGTCGTGCGACGACTAGTCAACAAGACCAAGAAAATGTAATAGAATAGGTGTATTTAATATGTTTAAGTGCTCGCTCAAAGATGTTGGCGAGCACATGTTTTAGTTAGCTGCTCGCCCAAATGTATGGCTAGCACGCACCTATTATTGCTAGAGAAAGTCTAAGTGTTGAAGCCTTGGGAGACAGCATGAAGCGTGGCGACCACACACCTCGAAGGTTTGGGCGACCACCTTCCTAGATGATCAGGTCCTCCGGCGACCACCGTGACCCAGCTCCTCGGCATCTCGGCGAGGACGAGCACCAGAGGCGGTTTAGCATTAAATGCGCCATCAAATCACCTTTTCGGGCAGAAGACAGGTCCAATGAGGGCGTGCCACGTGTAAAGGGCGGGCAGCCCCCAGAAATCACTATATAATGCCTAAAAGGGCTCATTTGTAAAATAAGTTACACCATTCCTACAAATCACTCCCAACCCAAAGCAATAAACACTCCCAAGCTTCTAAAGCTTTAGCTTCTCCAAGAAGCTATATCTTGTGTTCTTGTTTGTTCTTCATTAGATCATCAAGATCATCATATAAATACTCCTTAAACGCGTAATAAACCCCCGATCATTATACATGTTTGTTTCGTGCTAACAAATAGTCCACATCCGATTCAACCATCAAAAGCACGTACAACATTTGGCGCTAGAAGGAGGGATCCTTTTACGTGTTCTTCATCTCAGTTTCGTCCGATCATCGAGCGATCGGTAAGCAAACTCCGTTTTTCAGGTTTTAATCGGTAGTCCCACCGTTTAAAGCTTTATTTACGTATTTTAGTGTTCTTCGTGTTCTTGAATATTTGCGATATTCGAGACATATTTTGGAGTTTGATCTCCGTGTAATCTTGTTTTTAAGCTTTAGTTGTTGTTACTTTGCTAGTAAGTAGTTGTAATAGCACGTTCTTCTGCGTAAGAACTTTAATCTTTCGTTTTTAAGCGTCGAAAGCTTAAGAACAGTCTTATCCTTGTAATAATCCCCAGTAGACACTCTTTAAACGATGTCTCAGCATACTCCACATGACGGAATCTTACCACCCGGAGGGAACGAACCCCCTCCGTTGCGGCCGGTAAATCCTTTCGCCAACTTGAACATGGGGGACATTCTGAATGATCCCCAGCATTTGAGAGATCTCTCTGACTACCTCATGGAGAAGAGGAGGCAGAATGAGAAGGAAGAGCTGGAGAAGGCCAAAGATCAGGCCTTCGACAAAGCTCGCAAAGCTAAGGGGAATGAGGAGGACGACCGCTCCTATCACTCACACCCTGTTCCCCCCAAGACAAAGGCAAAGACAAAGCTGACGAGCACTCCCACAATAGCCACACGGGAGACTCGCGGCACCGAAATTCGGTTTTCAACCGGATGGATGATAAAGATAGAAGGGCTCCTCGCCGAGTGCCTTTCAATGTGGATGGCCGACCAGGCAGGGCCGACCACCGGGATCGCGCTGATAAGAGAGATCAGGGCGACAGAGTCTCAGCTCTTGATCGAGTGGGACCAGGGAAGGGCTCGCGAGCTCCTGCGAAGAGTTATCGCAGCCACCATTCTGATAGACATTCCCCCAGGCGATCACACCATGATGATCACCCGGCCGCATCCCAAGGGAGCCGACGCGACGAGGTCGTCGTCCCCCGAGCACAGACCGCCGAGGAGGGGAAAATCGCCCAGTTCCTCGAAACCTAAAAATTGATGAAAATGGAAATGGATGCCCTGCGAGCAGAGGTGGTCGCCTCGAAGCAAGGGACCGCTCCACCAATCACTCTGCCCGCACCACGACTGAGTGTTGCAATCCTTACCGCCCCAATCCAAAGGAAGATCCAAATGCCCTCCATGGCGGCATACGATGGGATGTCCGACCCCAGAGTACACTTGTCCAAGTACTCCAACTATATGGCCTCAATCGGGGCAACGGACGCCACCCAATGCAGAAATTTCTCCCTAACCTTGGGAGACCGGGCTCATCGTTGGTACACAACTTTGAGTGCCGGATCCATCACCTCATTCCTTGAACTGGGACAATACTTTCTGACCTACTACGGGTCAATTGCTGCTCGCCCAGCCTCAAAGCAACGTTTGGCGAACGTTCGCCAGTCCCTGAATGAATCAGGCAAGGACTTCATCGAGCGCTTTGATAGGCTGGTGATCGATGGGGAGGCCGTGAACGATGAGACAAAGCTGATCTCGGCTGTTTCCGATCTGAGGATAGGTTCCAAGCTCTAGGAATCTATCCATCTTACTTTCCCAGTTTCTTATGCGGACTTCCGCACGAGGGCTGGGAACTTTATCCAGATGGAGGAAATCATGGACGCCGCCAAGGCTAACGAGCAGCCGGAGACGTCCAAGAGGGTCTGGCCCAAGAAAAATACAAACACTGGGGAGTCGTCCCAGTCCAAGAAGGCGACCACTCAAGCTGGCAGTGCTCGCCCAGCGAACTTCAGGCCTTTCGAGGAGTCTCCTGAGATCATCTAGTTCAGAGAATCTCTCTCTCTTGATCCCAGGGGCATCTTCAATGCAGTCAGGGGAAAGAATCTGCTCCCCCATGCCAAGCCAATGCATACAAGTGATGACAACCTCGATGGTAGTAAATTCTGTGACTACCACAACTCCATCGACCACCACACCAATGGGTGCCGAGACTTGGTGAGAAACCTTTTCAAGCTGTACAATGAGGGCAAGCTCGCCCAGTTCATCAAGCCTCTTGGAAATGGCGACAACAGTGGGAAGAAACGTCGCGACGACAGCGACGACCTGCGCCAACAACTGAACCGTCCCAAGCTAACTCCTCCCATGCCAAACAATCCTGGCGGCGACATCGATAACGTGGGAGCTTGTTTGGTTATAGAAGTCCCCTTGGGGGGAACTCAGTCCGGGAAAGCTCTATCTGTTCGCCGTGCTCAGGGTGAGCAGCGAGCACTGAACAATGTCCATCAGGTGTGCGTCGCTCCGACTGCCGAGAAACCTCTATCTCACCAAATCCTTTTCTCGGACGACGACCTGAACGGCGTGGTGCACCCAAACAATGATGCTTTGGTCATCACGGGGAAGATTATGGGAACCAATGTCCATCGCCTGATGGTCGACACCGGGGCATACACCAACATCCTTTTCAAGCATACTTTGGATGCTCTCGGTGGATATCCGGAATACATCGAGCCTTGCGATGATATAATCGTAGGTTTTGGGGATACGCGCAGCCATCCCATTGGGAAAATCAGACTATCCCTGGAGCTGGCATCATCAAAAGAGCCAACAATGCATCACACTCGGCAGCTCGACTTTATGATCGTAGACATGCCATCGTCCTACAACGCTTTCCTCGGCCGTCCTTTCTTCAACGAGTTCAAGGCGGCCGCTTCTACTTATTATTACTGTGTAAAATTTCCAACCCCGACGGGAGTTATAACCGTCAAGGGCGATCAGACGCGGGCGAGGGAGTGTCTCATCCGTTTTGCAAAGCGTCATTCTAAGGAAAGTACTATGGTTGGAAAGTATATTGAGTGTCAAACACAAACAAAACAAGTGAACTACTTGGAGGGTCTTCCTAGCAAGTACCGAAAGATTGAAGTTGGGGAGTGCAGTCGTAGTTCCGACGACCACCAAGTGGAGGCGAACGAGCACGCCTCCATGGAAGTGGACGACCAGCTCCCCGACGACCAGTTTCCAGAAAACTTTCCAGATCTGGAGCCTAGGTTAGGCTTTGAGCCAGAGTTCGGAATCGAGGATCCTCGTTGGAAGGAGCCTAAAGAGCGGGCAACTTCAGCGGAGGACCTTGAAACCATCCATTTAAACGAAGCTCGTCCAGAACTCGAGGTATTCATTGGTTCGAATTTACCAGAACATTTGCGGTCAGACATGGTCGCGTTTTTGAAAGAGAACATCGATGCATTCGCCTGGTCGCACGAAGATATGGTGGGCATTCCCACGAATCATGCCTGCCACAGATTGAATATTGATCCAGCAAGGAGACCCATCACCCAAAAACGAAGAAAATTTGGGCCTGATAAAAGTGCGGCTTTGGCGGTCGAAATCAAGAAATTGATCGACAACAAATTAATCGAGAAAACTGGAACTGATCCCGAGTCGTTGGCAAATCCAGTGCTCGTCAGAAAGACGACCGGGTCGTGGAGATTGTGTATAGACTTCACAGATCTAAACGACGCCTGTCCGAAAGATCACTTTCCGATGCCCCACATTGATCACCTAGTAGACAATACAACGGGGCACGAGATGTTAACTTTCATGGATGCTTTCGCAGGGTACCATCAGATTGCAATGCATCCCGATGACCAGCGACATACGACTTTCATGACTGCGCTTGATATGTATAGCTGGAAGAGAATGCCTTTCGGTTTGAAAAACGCGGGGGCAACATACCAAAGACTGGTAAATAAGATGTTTGAGAAACACATCGGCGAGATGGTGGAGGTCTATATCGACGACATCGTTGTCAAAAGCTTACGGAAAGAGGATCACCTACACCACCTTGCCATGACATTCGATATTTTGAAAGAGTACAACATGAAGTTAAATCCAAAAAAATGCAGTTTTGGAGTTAGCTCAGGAAAATTTCTGGGGCACCTGGTTAGCCAGCGGGGCATCGAGGCAAATCCGAGTAAAATTCAAGCAGTCATTAACATGCAAAGCCCAAGGAACGTGAAAGAAGTACAGAGGTTGACAGGATGCCTTGCATCGCTGAATAGATTCATTGCACGAACGGGCGATCGTTGCAAACCTTTTTTCGACGCTTTGAAAAAAGGAAAGTTCGAGTGGACCGATGAGTGTGAGAAAGCTTTCGAGAAATTGAAGGAATATCTATCGGATCCGAAGGTCCTATCTAAGCCAGTCCCCGACGAAATTTTGTATCTGTACTTGGCGGCCACTGACTGTGCGATCAGTTCAGTGCTCGTCCGAGCTGAGGGGAGCACACATCTGCCTATCTACTACGTAAGTCAAATACTGAGAGATGCGGAGTTGAGATACACTCCAATGGAAAAATTGGCATACGCACTAGTCATGAGCGTCAGAAAATTAAGGCAATACCTGTTCGACCACGAGGTGGTCGTCCTCACAACTTTTCCTCTCCGACGAGCACTGCATCGTCCGGATACCACTGGAAGACTTTTGAAATGGTCAGTAGAAATCGGGCAATTTGGGCTCACCTACGCACCCAGAACGGCAATCAAGGGACAAGTGCTGGCAGAATTCATAGTAGAGCTCACTTTTCCAGAGAAATTGGACGAGGGAATCGAACTACCTTGGACACTGTTCGTCGATGGCTCGTCGACGAGCACCAAAGCAGGGGCAGGAGTCGTCCTCACCAGCCCAACCGGACAGACGTTTGCTTCGGCGATCGAGTTCGAATATCGGGCGACCAACAACGAAGCAGAGTACGAGGCTCTAGTTGCAGGAATCAAGATGGCTATGGCCGTGGGCGCCAGAAAACTGAAATTTTTTTCTGACTCTCAGCTGGTTGTATGTCAAATTACGGGCGATTACGAGGCTCGCGGCGATCAAATGATAAAATATCAAGAGCTAGTGAAAGGATTACTCGAGCAATTTGATCAATTCCACATCGAGCAAATCCCTAGGGAGGACAATACGCAAGCAGATGCGTTAGCTCGGCTGGCCACTTCAGAGGGGGAGGCAATATTTTCAGAAGCAACCATCACTAAAATTTCTTCCCCATCGGTGAACAGAGGTCAAATTTTGCAGGTTGAAGCGACCAGCGACGAGGACTGGAGGTTGCCGATCACCAGGTACATCAAGACCGGCGAGCTCCCGGCAGACAAAGTGAAGGCAACCAGATTGCAACTCAGGTCCGCAAGGTACACAATTATTGGCGACCAGCTGTACAAACAGGGTTTTTCAATGCCTTTATTGAAATGCCTCGGAGAAAACGAAGCGAAGATCGTCATGCACGAAATCCACGATGGAGCATGTGGAAATCCAGGGGGGCAAGCGCTCGCTTTAAAGATCATGAGGCAAGGCTATTTTTGGCCAATACTGAAGAAGGATGCAATTCATTACGCCCAAGCGTGCAAGAGATGTCAAGCTTTTGCACCCGCCATTCACTCACCTCCAGACGAGCTCATCTCCGTCTACAGCTCTTGGCCCTTCGCGAAGTGGGGCATCGACATCATCGGACCTTTCCCGCCTGGCGTCGGGGGGGTAACTTTCGTAGTCGTAGCAGTCGATTACTTCACCAAGTGGACAGAAGCGAAGGCACTGAAGACCATCACAACGGCCCAGATGACAAGCTTCATTTGGAAAAACATAATTTGCAGGTTCGGCCTACCACGAGCGATAGTGACAGACAACGGACGTCAATTCACAAGTCAAGACATGCTGGATTTCTGCTCAGAGTGGAACATCAAGAAAAAAATTTCAACACCCTATCATCCACAATCGAATGGTCAAGTAGAGGCGATCAACAAAATCATCAAGCACACCTTGAAAGCTAAGCGAGATGGATTGAAGGGCAAATGGGCGGATGAGCTGCACATGGTTCTGTGGGCATATCGGACGACCACGAGAAATTCTACTCGTGAAACTCCGTTCGCGCTCGCGTTCGGAACCGAAGCTGTCATACCAGCAGAGGGGCAGGTCCCAACTTTTCGAGTGGCAAATTATGACGAGCAGTTGAATAACGATGCACAGCTCTCCGACTTGGACTTCCTAGAAGAGCGAAGGTTAACAGCGGACGAGAAGAACGTGGTGTACAAGCAAAGGTCAGAACGCTACTACAACACCAAAGTACGTGCTCGCCAAATCACTATCGGCCAGCTCATACTTCGGAGGGCGACAGAGCAGTCCATTGGCATAGTTGGCACGACTTGGGAGGGTCCGTACCGAATAACGCGCACACTCCTGAACGGATCGTACGAGCTAGAAGATCTAGAGGGCAAACCGAGCAAGTACCCATGGAACGCGGTCAAGCTGAAGAAGTATTACCAGTAAGTTTTTTATTTTTTCATATTTGTATAGTTTGTATCTAGTCATCATTTGAATACAAGTAAAGTTTTAAATTTCCATCAAGTGTTAGATAAGTTTGAAATTTTAGACAAGGCTCTGCGTATCCATCCAGGAAACAAAAGACGAGCACTCTTTCTTAAAGATGCTCGCAAGGTAGTGGCGACGACGATCACTACCTATCAAACAAAAAGAGTTCAACCGACGAATGATTAACTCTAAAAGACGAGCACTCTTTCTTAAAGATGCTCGCAAAGGAAAGACGAGCACTCTTTCTTAAAGATGCTCGCAAGGTAGTGGCGACGACGATCACTACCTATCAAACAAAAGAGTTCAACCGACGAATGGTTAACTCTAAAAGACGAGCACTCTTTCTTAAAGATGCTCGCAAGGAAAGACGAGCACTCTTTCTTAAAGATGCTCGCAAGGAAAGACGAGCACTCTTTCTTAAAGATGCTCGCAAGGAAAGACGATCACTCTTTCTTAAAAGATGCTCGCAAACAAACAAAAGGCAAATTCAAAAGTACTTATTAAAAAATGCTTGCAAAAAATAATCATAACATAAATTGAAAAGCAGTAACGAGAACGATCAGTCAAAATAACCAAACATCATATAAGCAAAGTTCCATTCATTGAAAAGCCTTAGAGGCTGAAATTACAAAAGAGGCCTTAGTGGCCAAGCAGTCCTAAAACAAAATAAAAGAAAATAAGAGAAAACTAAGTCTCTGCAACATTCCCCTCGGCAGTAGCATCCTGCTCGCCGGCAACTTCCTCCTCGTCCACGGCCTCCACCTCGGCAGGAGCACTCTGCTCGCCCTGTTGGGGTGGGGAGGCTTGTGGAGGGTCCCCGAAAAGTACCGGAACACCCAAGAGTCGGGGGAACTGGAGTCCCATTTTCATCAGAGGGAGCAGGGGGAGTTCCGATTCCGGTTGAGGTTTTTCCTTCATAAGGAGGTCGACCAAAAACCCGCCGAGCGGAATTACGTCCACCTCCGGATGAATTTCTTTAAGTGTATGAATGAGCCCGTGGGCAGTGAGCGCCACCGATAAAATGGCCACGCCCCCAGCGAGCTCATTGATTTCATCTCGCTCATCCGTCATGTCGACCAGCTGTTGCCGAAGAGTGGCCAACTCTTCCTCATCAGTCGCAGATTTGTTTGTAAGAGTTCTTACCTCGTCCTCGACAGTCTTGAGGCGAGCACGGAGACGTTCGATCTCTTGGAGATCTTCTTGATCCTTCTTTCGAACCGTCTCAAGTTGGGCCTCAGAATTGGCCAACTTTGCCTCGACATCGGCCAGCTTTGTCTCAAGGTCGACCACCTTCTCCTCAGAAGCGACCAGCTGCCTCTCGACGACGGCCTTAGCCTTGGCCATTTGGGCGAGCTTCGCACTCCTGTCTTCGCTAACCGTGCGACTCTCAGTGATCTGGCTGGCAAGTTTCTCCATAGTATAAGCCGCCCGGCTCAGATCAATGGCGACCAGGCGCGCATTCTCCAAGGAGTTGTGATTATTTACCTCGTCGACCAAAGTGGTCGTCAACGATCGAGGCAGGTTCTTCACGGACCTGAGTGCGATCGGATTTAGAGGCTCTTTGTCGACCGGATCCCGCGACCGGTAGAAGCCGAGGAGGTTCTCGTTGAAAGGTTCAACGAACCGGTAGTCGGCAACCCTAATAAAGAAGGAAAAAATTAGAAAAAGGTACTTGAAAATATTTAAAGGTTCTGTTTGATAAACTTACTTGGCAACCCTGGCGGCATCCCAGCCGAGAAGTGTGTTGTCCCCTTGGGCCCTCTGCTCGGCCGACGAGCTCGCAGCAGTCTCTCGCGACCGAGTGCTTCTGCGAGGAGGGGATACGACCTGTGCGGGGGAAGGCGAGTTACCCCTCGTTGGAGATCTCCTCGGCTAGATCCTCTGTTCGCCAACTGGCTCGGCCCTCTGCTCGGTAGCAGGTGGGCGAGAAGAACCCCCTCGGGTTGGTTTAGAAACCTTCTTGGGTGGAGCCCCCGAGGTCTCCGCCCTTTTCCTCTTTTTGCCAGAGCCATCAACGATCTTGCGCTCGCGGAGCAATCTTGCTTGTTGAAGCATCCTGCTCGATGTAATACGATCAACTTCGACGGTTGGAGGAAGATAAGTAACAACCCTCTCTGGAACCACTACTAAGAAAGAAAAGCGAGAAGTCAGTGTTTACGAAGAGCAATTTCACAAAACTTAGCAATTTCACAAAAAACTTAGAAATATGTTGATACCTGGAGGGAACTCTCGGGTGAAGTGATGAGGAGGTACTCTGAGACCTGCTCACTCACGCATACACTCCCTATTCAGAAAGAGGCAAGACCTCTCCAAATAGCGACGATTGAGTACGCAGCAAACATGGTATTGGAAGAGGGGCGTGAGACGGTGCTCGACGGTCTTCTTGCGACCAGTTTCACCTAAAAAAATGAGGAGTTAGTCAGTATAGACAAGAACGAGCAGAAATAAAAAGACTCACCTCGAATTCTTTGATATTCAGTCTCGGGGGGAATGCGAGCAGAGGATCCATCCGGCCTCACCGGACTTTTCCAGTCCCCGGCTACCCACCACCAGTTGGTCTTCCAATCTCTATTTTTGTTGGGAACCCCTTCAACCAACTTGAAATTATCGCGGCCTCTTACGTAATAGTATCCATGGCCTACCCTCTCTCCGGCCTCGGCCGCCTGAAGGAGATAGTTAATCTCTTTCGAGCTAAGCCATGTGTTCCGACATCCGTTCTCGACCGCCACCAGGTCGAACAGTGTTAGGATTCCGATCAGGTTCGACCAACCGTTCGGCAAAATTTGAGAAGGGGCCACCCCTAAGAAGTGTAAAAAGTTTGAGATACTGGGGTGCAGGGGGAACCTCAGCCCTGCCTCCATCATGCCGATGTTGACGGCGACCATCCCTTCTGGCGGCTGGTCGGCCCTCTCATCCTGGCAAGGAACAAAAAAGCAGACGTCGGCCGGCAATTGATACTTCTTTCGAGAATTCTCTAGCTGGGTCGAGGAGACTTTGCTCGCATACTTGCTCGCCTCGTACATTGTTTGGAAAGCTTCTCGATGCGGGCGAGGAACCTCTCGAGGAAGGTATTCGCAGAAATATTTATAATAGGCCTCCCTCGAGACCTCGTCGCCGTCCAAATTTTCTCTACCACTCAAGATATCCTTTATGCTCTCCGCATATTGAACAACCTCCTCGAAGTCCTCGCGGAGACTCCTCGTCAAGGTCTCCTTGACTTGGGCAGTTTCTATCTGTTCGCCCACCCCTCGATCCAAACCCTGGTCGCGCAGATCTGAATCAGTCTCATTATCACTCTCCTCGGCATCACCCTCCTCGGCATCATTGCCGGCATCATCCCTATCAGATTCGTCGATCTCCTCGACATCGACGACCACCGCCTTTCCAACATCTCGGATTCCAACACTTATGGGTTCGGGGGAGAGGATCCTAGAGTCCGAAGAGGCTGCCCTCTCCGCCAAGGCCAAGGCCAAACGGTCTCCGTCGCCGGAGCTTTCGGAGCCACCGACCAACGGCGGCGGACCACCACCGGAGCCACCACCAACTTCCATTTTTTCTTAAGAAATGGGGGAGAAAGGAGTTTTAAAGAAAGAAATGAAAGTTTTTTACCTTGTTGACGATCGAAAACCACCACAAAACTCGCCGGAAAATTTGAGGGAGAAGCTTGGAAGGAAGCTCGAGAGAAATTCAAAATTTGCAGAAATGTGAAAGTGTTTTTATGAGGAAGAAAGTCCTATTTATAGGCAAGTGTTGTGCAGGGACCTATTTTCAAAAAACGGGGTCAAAATCATAATTTCCCCAAAAATTTGGGGTCATTTCCGAAATCGAGTTCGGAAAGTGGCCCCCACGCGCGACCTTTGAGGTCGGCACGCGCCCCACGCGCGCATTTCAAATTTCGGGCGCCGATCACGCGCCCGACACGTGTCAGATCCGCATTTAATAAAAGGTGCCTCAAAAGTCGTGCTCGGTACTGGAAACGAGGCGACCGCCTCCATCTCACGTCATCAAGATCTGAAATTTGATTGTGTTGTCGAAAACAATTTTCACCTTCCAAGAAGACGATCAGACTGCTCGCCTTACCATTCTACGAATACGAAGAAAGGCGACCAGGGGGCAAATGTTATACCTAGTCAAAGAAGTCAATCTTTGACAAGTCAATCCTAGTCACCAGCTTACGTGGCGAGGACTAGTCAACAAAGTCGTGCGACGACTAGTCAACAAGACCAAGAAAATGTAATAGAATAGGTATGTTTAATATGTTTAAGTGCTCGCTCAAAGATGTTGGCGAGCACATGTTTTAGTTAGTTGCTCGCCCAAATGTGTGGCGAGTACGTACCTATTATAGCTAGAGAAAGTCTAAGTGTTGAAGCCTTGGGAGACAGCATGAAGCGTGGCGACCACACACCTCGAAGGTTTGGGCGACCACCTTCCTAGATGATCAGGTCCTCCGGCGACCACCGTGACCCAGCTCCTCGGCATCTCGGCGAGGACGAGCACCAGAGGCGGTTTAGCATTAAATGCGCCATCAAATCACCTTTTCGGGCAGAAGACAAGTCCAATGAGGGCGTGCCACGTGTAAAGGGCGGGCAGCCCCCAGAAATCACTATATAATGCCTAAAAGGGCTCATTTGTAAAATAAGTTACACCATTCCTACAAATCACTCCCAACCCAAAGCAATAAACACTCCCAAGCTTCTAAAGCTTTAGCTTCTCCAAGAAGCTATATCTTGTGTTCTTATTTGTTCTTCATTAGATCATCAAGATCATCATATAAATACTCCTTAAACACGTAATAAACCCCCGATCATTATACATGTTTGTTTCGTGCTAACAAATAGTCCACATCCGATTCAACCATCAAAAGCACGTACAACACACATAAATCTATATATGCCCACTGTTTTCTAATATCACCGCCGTTTCTTTTATCTGTTCACAGGAAAACAAACCCTTCTTCTAAAGCAGAGGCCAATTTCAGGCCGTTAGAAATTAATATACAAGAATTAATTTCTATCCTTTCTACAAGTTCGGACTTTTAGATGAGACAAAATTCTTTCATGGTATTAGAGAATTAATTCCCTATTTATTTAACCTAAACATTCTGGACCATACCACATATTAATGACTCAATAATTAAAGACACATGATTGAAAATAAGACAGAGGCATGTGAAATAGGCCTGGCTGCACTAATCATCATTTGGTTTGCCTCGACGACGACGATAAACTTTATCCGTAACAGAAGTCTGGTTTGATATTGTAATACCCCAAGAATTTAATAATTATAATAATGATAATTATATTAAATCAATAGATTTATAAGTTAATATAAAAAGGGAAAAGTATAATATAAATATATTATGTATATATTGATATATGCATGCGTACTTAATATTTTAAGTGTATTAAATAATTTTAATAACTTCTAACCGTTTCATAATTGGCCACTCAGTATTTTTATACGTTTTTTATTTATATGAATTAATGGATTGTAACAGTTTCTCATTAATAATTCATGCAAGTAGGCTATATATATGCACACACTACGCAGCTTTTGAGTGTAGAAAATTATGCAAACCATTTGCTTTTTCCCCGTTTAATCCTTCTAATTATTCTACTCCCTCCACTTTTTAATAAGTGTCGTTTTAACTTTTTTCAACAAATTAAGATTATAAATCATGGTCTATATTACCCTTCATTAATTATACTAATTTTAATATAGAAATTTTGTTTGATAAAGAATGTGGTCAAGAATGTAGCTAGTATTAATAAATCAAATTAATTTTGGTATAAACAATTTTGGTGGAATTTAATTATGAAAAATATTTATGGTAAATGAATAAGGGTAAAATAGTCAAAATTAAAGAAAAAACTCTAGAATGACACTTATTTTAAAATTAATTAAAAAGTCAAAGTGACACTTAATAAAAAACGGAGGGAGTATTAAACAAAACTAGTATTGTACCCGTGCTAGCGCACGGGATATTATTATAATAATCAATTATACATTTTAAATATTAATATATTATTTTAATGAGTGATACTTGTATACAATTGAAATTGAGCTTCAATAATTTATATCAACTAGTGTGTACATAAATGTGTAGAAAATAATATGATTAATATATATATATATAGAATGTATAAATAAATTTAAACAAACAAAAATATAAAAATGATTAAATATTACATGAAAAAATGTAAACAAAAAGGAATTTAAAAATATATATAAATACATAATTAATAAAATAAAGACATTAAAGTATTTAGAAATAAAAAAACTAAAAGTTTCTAAAAACTTCATGAAAAATAACATTTTTTGTTACATTACAATCACGATTATCATCATGACATAACATTATCTTTAACCTTACAATTAGTAACTCTAGAGACAACCACATACATCTAACCGGGCATGACTAAAAAAATAGGTTTCTGCAAAAACAAATCAACATTAGAAAACGATTGTTCTTAACTTTTATTAATGGACATTGCATATGAAACAATTAACAGAAGTTGTCTTCGTTTGAATTTGAAAGGTAATCTAGGATTAAAAGGACTCAATGAAAGCTGATGTACCAAAGCCAACTCTCCATAGCTACTGCCAGTAAGAACTTTGCCTTCAAGTACTTTATCACTCATCCTTATAATAACCAATCTACAATTGAAAAAAAAATCATAAATATCACGAAAAAAAAATAACGCACCTCGTTCCAATATATTAAACCCTTAAGTGATCAATATTTCGCAATAATATTACAGGTGTACCAATTTTTAAGACCAGTTCATGATCAGGAATACCAGAACACTTCAAACTATTAAGGAATTCAAGAGTATGCACGTCAGAAAGATGATCAACATTAGAATTCGACCAGCAAAGAGTATCAGAGCTCAAATAGGTATGTGATTCATTTTCATTAAGACGGATCATATAATCATTTATAGAACTAACAACATCCAATGTAGGAGCAAAAAATGTTCTATTCCTAAAATAATCATGATTAGACATAGTTGTCTTAAAATCAAGATAAATGCAACCAACCATGGTACCAATAGGATCATCACCACCTCTCAACAAAATATCAACTGAGATAAGTAAATCAGAACCATACTCAATTTGGGATCAAATAGTACCATCATCAATATATGCAATCCATTCCGAAAACTTTTTTAAATCATCTACATCTTCAACGGATCCCAAATTCTTTGTTAGTTTCAACAAAATACAATTATTCCACAAAAGAGATGAATTGATTGAAGCATGAACAATATCTTGTCTAGTACCTTTAGGAACAACTGGTAATATTTGATGAAAATCAACATAAAAAAACAACAGTCTTTCCACCAAAAGGTAATTTAGAAGACAAAGGATTAGTAAGCTGCATAATATCCTTCAAAGTAGTATCAAGAGCTTCAATACAATATATATTGATCATTGGAGCTTCATCCCATATAATGCGATCAGTCTTAATCAAAAGTCCAGCAAGATGACTTCCTTGAGTAATATTACATGTAGAATCTTCAATAACATTAATAGGAATAACAACCCTAGAATGAGTTGTGCGTCCACCAGAAAGAAGAAGTGAAGCAATACCATTGGAAGCAACATTAATAACAACTTTACCATTAGACCTCAAACCAGCTGACAATGTCCTCCAAATAAATGTTTTACCAGTTCCACCATACCCATAGATTAAAAAAAAAAACACATGCACTATCAGAATAAACATATTGATTTATCTTATCATAAACATGGCGTTGTTCATCACTAAATTTAGACATCGACAAATCATATTTCAACTTAAATTCTGATCTACTGTATGCAAATTCCTTCATTAACAGTCTATTTCGAGATGAAAAATAAGGATCAAAGTTAGTTATTGGCATACCTTCAAAACCTTGTAAAGACTTACCAAGACCACGTAATAAATTATCAATCTCAATAATTAAGACAACCATTCTTGATATCTTCATCACCATGTTTAATTCTAAATAAATAAATAAATTTGTTAGTTAATATAATTTAAAATTAATTTAAAAATAAACAATAAAATATTTGTAAAATGTACTTGAAAACTGTGTAATCTTTCTCTTATTGTAAAGAATATCATTAGAAAGATACTTTCAACAATTCTCCCAAAGTTTATAACGGTGACTCAATGAACCGAAAATCAGAAGAGTAACAAACAAAGATCTCAAGAAAAATGAGGAGATCCACTGCTAGCATCTTCAAAACCCTAAACATATTTTCTATCATTATCAAGCAAATATTTTGTATTACATTTTTTAGTGTAATTGGGTATAAATGATTTAATTTTCAATGGAAATAATATAGAATTACAGGAATGTAGTTTATAAGACAAAGTGGGATAGCTCAAGTGGTTAGAGCATCACTACATAGGCCTTAGATCCTGGTTCGAGTCATGGGGAGGGGAAAGATCCTGGTTCGAGTCATGGGGAGGGGAAAAAAGGGATGGGTATTTAATGTAATTCAAAAAAAAAAAAAAAATGTAATTTTATAAAATTATTTAATATCTTATTATAGAATATAATTATACGGTTAAATTTAACTCTAATCCTTTATAGTTTATATTTCTTAAAGTCTTGACTAATAAATAATGTACAATTATGAAGATGTAATTAATTAAATTATCCTAACAATTATATTGAATTTAACTCTAAAGTTATGAATATAACTCTCGTTAATAAGTATTAATAAATAATTAATTATTTAGATTAAATGGTCAATGTGTCAATAATATGGTTATTAAATTAAAAATCTTGATATACATTATATTTCTATAATAATATGCAAATAATTAACCATTTAATAATAATAATCAGTAAACACTATATTAAATAGTCAACAAAAATTTAAACAAAAAACTGAAAAAATAACAATAATATAATAAAATGTAATCAATGGTTCCATTTTGTCAAATAAAATTTTAAATGCTTCAAACCTCCAGCTTTTATAAACGGCACAACCCTCTTAAAAACAATTGTATTGTTTTTCTTGATTTTAGAGACTTAAACAACATTCTTTCAACTATATTGTAACCGAACAACATTCTTCCAACTATATTGTAACCGAGACAATGAACTTGTGCCTTGAATAAGTCTGTATTGATACTAATAGACTTGAAAGGAATTGTTAGTACGATTGTTTGTGAAAACAACTGTGCAAGACTGATTTTCAAACAAATGAACAAAATCTTTTGATAGAACCTAGAAAATGGTTTGAACAAAAAATAGAATAAAAACAAATTTTATTTATTTAAAACCACTTGAGCTATCCAATTTCGTCGACGGTGAACTTATTTACGCACTGTTTTGCACGTCCAATAACGCAGTCAAATTTGACATCAATTGTCATTTTCCTCGATCGGCAAGTCCTAAAATTAACCTCAATTGAAATTTATCATTAATCATTAAATAACATTTTAATGGATAACATTTGAAAGCATCAAAGATAATATCAGGAATAGCCTAAAATAATAAAGATCATTAACTATTAAATAGCATTAAATATAAATAGGAATAATAAAAATATTATATTTGGAAGGTTTTCTTAATTTAATTAAAAAGATTGAAGGAAACTTGCATTAATTAATTATATATATTTATTAAATTATGGGTGTATAATATAAAGATTTATATTTGAAGATTTGTATTAGTATTTTAAATAAATTTAAATTGAGAAGTATAACTTTAAATTGAGTAAATTATGTCTTCATTATTAATTATTTACCAGACGTGCAAAAAATCTATACCAAAGTCATAGTTATTACCTTCAATTATTAATATATTAATTATGGAGAATTGAGTAAATTATGATGGTATTATTCTTTTAAATTATGGTTGTATTATTCAATTATTTAACATAATTAATTATTCATTAATTATGGAGATCATTGAGAATTCAATTGTGGAGAATTGAGTAAATTATGTATTTATTATTAATTATTTACTGACTAATTGAGTAAATTGAATAAAAAATTATTGATACAACTAAATGTAATATGTCATATATCACAAATGAGGGAAACTGTCTAATCGATATTTCCTATATTAGTATTAAAATATTTTTTTTAATTAAATGTAATTATTGGGTATAAAAGTAGGTGACATGAACAAAGTAAATGTGTGGATAGATAGATACCTTGATGATGAAATTGATGGAGTCAGGAATGAATGAGTTTGATGAAAATACTAATACATACTGTATACATTAGAATGATTTGATTTGACTATGCAAAATTTAAATAATCTGTCTACGGTTCTACAACTATCATTATTTGTTTTGATTTTCATGTAGCTAGGTTAGGTTGTTTAAGAATATCAAAAGGGATCGTTTAAGTATTTAAAAGATTTAATTGGGTTGTGCGACTGGATGAAATGAAACAAACTGACGCTGAGTTTGTTTGATGAATTTAAACGCGTGAGTTGGATTACATGCACTTCTTTTGACTGTATATAAAAAAAGTCGAAAACAATTTCAATATCAACATTGATTCTTTACACTTGTTATGAGTTAAAGAATAAGACAATTTATTACACTACTAATATTGCATTCATATTTACACTACTAACACACTGCTTGATATGATGAAAAATTCTAATACAAAAAAATATTTAGAAATTCTAATATAAAAAACTATTTCAAAATCCTAATACAAAAATCTTCATACCTATAATTTATCTTTCAACAAATCTTCATCAAACTTGTGTTGAATTACTTGAAAATCTTCATATATCTTATCAGTGGATTCAAAATTTTGAACAAATCTTCAAGCCTGACGAATAAAAATAAAAAATTGACAACTAAATTTTATATCTATAGAAAATAGATAAATACATAATTGATTTCTACCCTAGAACAATACAACAAAAGAGAGAAAAGTGAGAATGAGAATGAAAATGACCTACAAAAAAAAACGTGAATAAATAGAAGAAAAATTGTAACGGTTCCTAATTTTATGTCTTTGATCTGAAGGCCCATATTTCATCAAAAAAAATCAACGGTAAAAAAAAGTTAGAAAAAAGTAAAATATTAATGAAAAGAAATTTGTCAAACATACCATAAATAATAAAAAGAAAAATGAACGATGATGATGAATATGAAAAAACAGATCAAGGGTCCAGAAATTTTCCCGCCCGAAACCAAAAATGGTAATGTGATGGTGTATTATACATGTATAGATGTTTAGTTAATAAGAAATTCGCTTATTTGCTATTCTATGTATCGAACGGCTAGGCGACGACAATAACTATGTATATGAGAAGTTGAGAAATATAGGTCTTCTGACCTATATAAACGAGGATAGGTCTTCTGACCTTTATAAACGAGGTGATGTTATTGAATTGTTATGGAATTATACATGTTAATGTGAATTGATAATTTAATTGCTTATTATATTTAGTTTTGACAAGCATGTCTCCACTGAGTTGTGGTTTGCTCACCCCTTCATTTTAACATTTTCAGATTTAGGAGCTGCTGCTGAGGAGGAGCAGTGGATGACAATCATTTAGTAAAATTAATTGAGACGCTGTGGTTCCCTAATATTTTTAATTCTATTGAGTTGCTATTAATGTATTCTTTAAGCTTCTGCCAATTTTTAATTATTTTTATTGTAAAATAAAATTGTATACCTTATTTCTTGTTAAGTATAAATTTTGGTTCATGCCCTTTTACTTTTAAATTGTCAATTATTTTGTAATAAAATATTTTTATAAAAATTGGAGCGTGACAGATATGACCCATTCCCATTCCCATGGAACAGTTATATCTTACCTACTGCAATGCAATTAAGTTCAAAGACACTGCTTCTGATTTGTCTGTATGCAAAAATACTAACACTACTATATATTTGAAGGCATCAAGAGATGAGATATAAAATCAAACTAAACCTTAAGAAGAAGAATTAAGAATGGAAGACACCATTGTTCTGTATTCTTCGTCAGAGCACTTGAACTCAATGTTAGTTCTTGCTAAAGTCATCGCCAAACATCACCCCTCCATCCTCCTAAGCTCTGCCCCCGACACCTCGATTGTCACCGTTCCTTCCATCACCTTCCGCCACAGCCCCACTGCCCCGGCCTCTTCCTCCAACCCTAACAAAAAACCATATAGAACTCTTGTTCGAAATCCCTCGTCTCAACAATTCTGTTGGGCTTAGGCCCAAGTGTTTTGGCCCAAGGCCTTAAAACAAAAGGCCCGTAGCCAACTTGTTGCCCTAGTTGTTTATATCTTAGGCAACCTCCCACTCAAGTCTTATGGGAGTCATTCTTTCTTCTCTCTCTTTGTGAAGTATAACAAAGAGTTAAGTGTGAAAGCCTTGAGTGTGGAGAGTTACCGTATGAACTTGGTTCCCTCTCTACTTATCCCAATCCCAGGTGCCTGAGCCTGTGTCTATCTTATCTCAACGGGGACGACGATTAGACCCAACAAATTCAAACCTTCGCGATGCCCTTGAACAAATCTTCCACAAATCAAAAATCAAAGCCTTTGTCATTGATTTCTTCTGCAATGCAGCATTTGAAGTCTCTACGAGCCTCGATATACCCACTTACTTCTACGACAGCACTAGCTGGCTTGTTTGGCCTCTGCGTCTTTTTATATTTCCCAACTCTTGACGAAACCATTTCGGAAGACATCGGAGAGTACAATGATTTTCTTGAAATTCCTGGATGCCCTCCACTTCACTCGCTGGATTTCCCGAAAGCTATGTTTTTTCGACAGAGTAATTCTTACAAACACTTTCTGTGCACTGCGAAGAACATGCGAAAATGTACGTAGTGGAATCGTTGTGGACGTGTTTGATGCTCTCGAGTTCAGAGCTAAGGAAGCTCTATCCAACGGTTTGTGCATTCCCAATGCTCCAACTCCACCTGTTTACTTAATCGGGCCGTTAGTGGCTGAAAATGGCGGCACAGAGCATGAATGCCTTAAATGGCTGAATAAACAGCCGAGTAATTTTCCTCTGTTTTGGAAGAAGGGGTTTGTTTTCCGTTGAACAATTGAAAGAAATGGCACTTGGTTTGGAAAAGAGCGGAGAAAGATTCCTGTGGTCGGTGCGAAGTCCACCGGGAAAGCAGAGGGATTTGGAAGAGCTGCTGCCGGAGGGCTTTCTGGAGAGAACTAATGACCGGGTCTTCGTAATAGAGTCGTGGGCTCCGCAGAAGGAGGTGCTCGCCCACGACACGGTGGCTGGATTCGTGACTCACTGCGGAAGGTGCTCGGTTATGGAAGCGATGTCGTTTAGGGTGCCGATGATCGGATGGCCAATATACGCGGAACAGAGGATGAGTAGAGTTTTCATGGCGCTGCCGCTGGATGAGGCGGTGGATGGCTTCGTGACGGCAGCCGAGTTGGAGAAGCGAGTTAAAGAGTTGATGACGGGGAGAGCGATTCGACAACGAGTCAATGAAATGAGAATTGCGGCCGAGGCGGCAATACGGAAGGACGGGTCATCGTTGCTTGCTTTGAAAAAGTTTATTACATCGGTGAATCAGGATTAGTAAGACCAATTAGAGGAACTTTGATTATAACTATCATATGCAACAAGTTTCCTTCTATTATCAAGATTGGAGGAATGAAGAAGCATCACCTCCTCATCCTCAATGATATTATCCTTCACCTCCATATCAATACCCATATCCACCATACCCATATCCTCCCCCACCACTTCAAGAGATGTATTGTCCCCCTCCTCCTCCACCTATAGAGAAACCTCGTCAAGTACATTATCAAGACTTGAGAGAAATTGATAGTTGGTCCGTTCTTCTAGAAAAGTTCAAGAATTGCATGGGGTATAATTTTTTGGAAGAATATGATGAACACAATCAAGACTCGAGAGAAATTGATAGTTGGCCTACTCTTCTAGAAAAATTCAAGAACTGCATGGGATATGAATTTTTGGAAAAAGATGATCCACACAATGGATTTGAATTTCGTGGAGCTTTGGAAGGAAATTGCTATGATAGTGAGAGGAGCTTTGAGTACCATCATCAAATGCAACAAGCTCCCTCTCATTATCAATATCAAGAGTGAGAAAGCAATTAACATTGGCCACCAAGCAATGAGGGTAGGGCATGATAAGAGAATGGAAGAAAGTGAGAATCAACTCATGCCACTTGAGAATGTAATTGAGCGAATGACCTCAACAATCGGGGCATTGGTCATTGTTGTGAAAGAAGAGGAGGAGCCAATTGAGGATGAGATTGAAGATGCTAAACTTTTTGACAAAGGAGATAAAGAGGGAATGTCCCTTGATGGACACGAGCAAAAAAGAGCAAGAAGATCTAGAAGCATCAAAAGACGAGTTGAAGAGCGAAATGAGCATTCCTAAACCTTTAAGCTCTTCAATTTACTATTTCTTTGATATTAATGCTTCTATTGATTTCATTTTGCCTCTTAATCACTTTGACCCAAAGAAGGAAGTTGAGAAGTGTTTGGGAATCCATTGGAAAAAAGAACAGAAATGGCAAGAGTTGGTGATGAAAGAAAAAGTGACAATTGGTTGGCCTACTATCCATGAGAGCCTCCTTGATTTTGAGGCCAAAAGATTGAAATACAATGGCAGGGAGGACCAATATCCATGGCCATTTCGATGAGAGGTTTGAACTCGAAAGAGTTACGTCCGGCATAGGACGTTAAACCTAGCGCTAAATGGGAGGCAACCCATTCTTTAATTGCTTTCTTTGCATTTCTTTTATTTTTTTAGTATTTTTGTGCTTTGATCTTTGTTGTGGAGTTTTGCTTTGTAGGTTGAGTGTTGTGTTGAGGTTCAAGGATGAAAGTCGAGCATTAGTAAAATTTAAAGATATGGTGCTTTGGTGCTAAAAGGTTCAAGGGACAAACGGTTGTGGTGGCTTGCATTCTTGGTGAGCTTGGTGAATATTTTCCTAGGTAACACACTTTACCCCAAACTTTGCATTCAACTCGATAGTTTCATTTAAGTTTGGGGGGGTTGATTGTGTGTGTTTACCTTCATTTTTATTACACCGTGTGTCCTAATGTTTTGAGCTTTGGTGGATGAAATATCTTGTGGATTGTTGGTATTTGAGGCTTAATTTGATGGTGATTGTTAGCTTTTGAATTTTGGTTGAGCTTGTTGGTATTGATTGATGCTTGCTTGTTCATTTGATTATGTGAAGATTTGTGTTTGGTTTAGTGCTCTCAATTCATGATTAGACAAGTTTGTGAGCTTTAGAGCCTTAGACTTTCATATATTTTGGTCTAATTTCCTTCATGTGAGTATCATTCATGCTTGTGTGCTCTAGAACTTGCAAATTGTCTTGTTTGAAGCTATTATTTGTGCAAAATCTTTGGAAGTGATATAAGGCCATCTTTGTTTTGAATTGTCACTTGGCCAAATTTTTCATACCAAATGAATATTTTCCGTAGTTAGCCACTTTGAGCCTATTGACCTATATTCTTTGGCAACCTACAAATTTAACCTATTTGTCTATCTTTTGTGAGCCTAAATTTCCCCTATGAACTAGTGGAGCTTGAAAGTTGACAAATGTGGTTGAATTGAGGTGAAATGTGAATTTGGTGGATTTGTTTGGTTGAAAAGTGAAAATATTAAAAAAAAAAAAAAAAAAAAAAGAGAAAAGATGAATTTTGAGTTATGAGTTGTACATGAAAAAGATTGAGTTGATGAAAAATGAAAAACATTGAAAAAGAAAACTCTCTTGTGTACAAACATTTGGTAGAGCTTGAAGATCCAAAGTGCTAAAAAAAGTTTTGGTGATGAAGAATGTGCTTAAAGGAGCGAGCAAATGAATTATGGGAGTTTGGAATTTAGTTGCAATCGGCCAATTGCAATTTTCCTCTTGAGATTTAGAGACGTTCCTAGGCGTCTTTATTCTTCGCTCCACTAGTTTACGAGTCACTTTATCCAAACTTTCCTCATCTTAACCAAAAAGCCTACATTACAACCAAATGTGAAGTCCTTATTGATTCATTGATTGAACACTTTCCTTAAGGGTAAATTTAGAATAAATGCAATTAATTTGTATTGAAAAGTGCAAAACGACTTATATTTTGCAAAGAAAATGAAATGTCAAAACGACTTATATTTTAAATTGAAGGGAGTAATAATAAAAGGATGTTGTCACTAAAAGTCAATTTTCTTGTAGTGCTATTGAATCTTAATTGCGTTTTCTTAATTCTCTTAAGTCTATTTAAATGTTAAGTTCTGAGGCTTGACTCTTTGAAAATAATTATTGTACTCCCTCTGTTCCGCAATTACTTTCACACTTTTTTTTTCGGGACGTCCCACAATAACTTTCACACTCTTAAAATGAAAAATCCACTCTCAAAATATCTTCAATTTTACACAAATGTCATTACTTTTTCTCCACACATACACAAAAGTCAACTCATTTCTTTACTTTATACATATGTCATTACTTTTTCTCCGCACATACACAAAAGTCAACTCATTTCTTTACTTTATACATAAAGGTTTCCAAAATTACCCCTCAAAATCCTCACTAAATTCACTTTTCTTATTTTGTGTGCCACTTCACATGTGAAAAAAATCACGGGACTGAGGGAGTATATTTTATCTAATGGGTGAAAACACCCTCTGAAGTTTAATCCACAGTTGTGTGCATATCAAATGATCAAAAGACGCTCTGAGCCATCTATAATTTAATATAGATCAATTGAAATATTCAAAATTAACCATAATAATCAGCTAAACATAGATTAATCAAGATTTCGTATATATCCTTTATTTTCATATTAGAGTTAAATTTATAGAGAATTAATTATTCTAATAATATACTCAATATAAAATATACTACTGCTTGATTTTTGACCCCTCCCTCGATTAAATCCCGACTCCGAGAAATTGAATGATATAAATGCATTGTGATCAAATAAAATTTACTATAATTAACATTGAAGAACAAGTCTAAAATTTTTATATAAATATATATATAAACATAAGTGAATTAAGAAAAATAATTATACGATTCAATCGATCATCGTGTATAGTACAACAGTCCAACTCAAGTTTTTCAAATGGTCCGAGAATTGAATGAAATATTTAAGTGGGGCAGTTTGAATTTATTCTCCACCACATATCCCAACTAACATCTGACCACATAATTTTCAGACAACTGTTTGCACACTTACCTTATTTGCTCGTTTCATAATTATTTGTAATTCATAAAAGGAAACTCTTTCATAAACCTCACCCTCACAATATTCACTTATATACAAAATACTTTACTTTTCCACTCTTTTCAATCACCTTTTTACTTTATTCATATAATTTTACAAAATTATCCCTTAACACTCTACTCATTACACTTTTTTCTTAAAATGTGTACCCATTTTGTGGTGCAAACACTTATGGGATGGAGGGAGTAATATTTATATAAATAAAAATTTATATGGACGGGCTAATATACAAATCAAATTTTCATCATACATGTTATATGATTCACGAACTTACGATCATATCCAAAAATCATATTCTTCTGATTTGTTTGTACGTATGTATTTTATATTTGAAGGACACTTAGTTCTGTTAAACGAACCGAGTTGTTCGTAAACTCTGTTCGCCTCGACTCAATAACTATTTTTTTTTCTTTTAATTTAATTAGACTTGTTAGACTCGATTCGATAGATTCATTAGACTCATTAACGAGTTGAGTAGAGCTTGATTTTTTGCTCATCAATATTATCGAGTCGAGCTCGAACTTCAAGTACTCGACTCGACTCGAATAACAATGGTAAGAACACTATATATTATTTACTCTCTAATTAAAGGCCAGAATGATAACCGTTGGCTGGCAGAGGCCAGTAAAAAGCACAAAGTTCCTCTGATCGATGAAACTGGATTTCTCCTTATTTTTTCATTTGTTTGATATCACTTACGAGAATTATTGTCCTTAATTGATCGAAGACCCTAATCCATGTTGTTTGATCAATGAAACTAGTCCATGTTAGTCCAGGAACTGCCTACTTGCATTGGTTGAGCCATATACGTCCTAGTATGGGGATCCGAAGAGGATTTATACCGGGTAAGGAAAAAGCCTGACCTCAAAGCCCGATATTCATGATCCTCCTCAGCTAAGGACAATTTGCCAAAGGGAACTCATTCAAGACTCATTCCTTTAAAGGGCTTCGATGACTGACCGGACAACTTCCTTACACCTTATTGACGGGACTCGTGCAAACACAAATGAGTCATTGGATGACGTGCCAAAAGCCCGAAAAATTGGACATCAATGACTCTATGACCGCTCAACGAGAGTACGTAGTTAGTTATAGGTGACCAACGTACATTTATATTGACAACAGTGTATTGAACAAATATAATTCATCGTGATAAGCAACACCTTAACCATCACTATTTTGCACAAAATCATGACAAGAGTCACTCTTTGAACGATTCGATTTTCCTGTTCCACGGGTATTTTATTCTACTAAATTTTTAACACACGTCAATCATTTATATAGTGAAATAAAATGTAAAACACGAAAATTGGAACAAGTGACATTACAAATTTTACAATAAAAAATTAAAACTGTAGCATTTTATTAAACTTAGATTTGCATTCCAATATAACTCGCCCACCCTAAGCGTACCCACTCCTAGACATGGGAAAAATCGAACCGGCAAACCGATCAATTTTTAATCGTCGGTTTCAGTTAAACCACCGGTTTGACGGATTTTTAAACCTACGGTTTGGCATTTTTTTTTATTATATACAATTCTTTTATTTATATTTTTAATTTTAATTTGTTTATACACAATTATTATGTTTTTTAAGTATAAATTTAAGTTGTATAATTTGTATTAAATTCTAGTAATGTATTTTTTTTTTAAAGAGTTAAAACAAATAAAAAACGAGTGAAAATGGATCGAAAAAGAGCAAAAAAAAAAAAAAACCGTTCAAACCGCGGTTAAAAACCATAACGGACTCAATTTCGATTAGATTTTTTCCAAACCGTAATCGTCGATTTGTAACCATTGAGCATGTCTACCCACCCCTACATTTCTATCTCAATTCATTTAACAAATGGTGTTAATTTTAATTAATTTATTTCCAGTAGAAGAAGCTTGACATCTTGTGTATACAAATTTTGATTTATTTCCTTCAATTGTATTCTTTCAATATTAAATAAAATTAATATTTACAAATACGAGATTTTATCTCGTAATTTTAATCTAATAGTAATACAAAATAAATGTAGTGCCCATTTGGGCGTATGAAAATTGTGCCTATTCGTAAAAAAAACACCAATAAATAGATCATATAATTTTATAAATAATATTTATAAAGATAAATATTTATATAATCCGATAAAGAGTCCCACAAGCACAACAGAGTCCCATAATGTGGAAAAAGCCGCACAAGGCGCAACGAAGACAACAAGTAGCAACTAATTAAAAACTATACTAGGAAAGCACAATAAAATTAACTAGAAAAAACAGTAGACGGGATCAATGAAAAAATACCCGAACGGTCACTGTGGCTCCGTTAGGGACAATTCATTCGTTGATCCCTAACAACAAACGAATAAGAACTACATAAAAAAAAAGGAAAGAAGATGAGATGACCGGCGGCGAGAGCTTCACGGAAGGAACAAAGTAGATCTGAAGATAGGTTGACTAGATCTTTCAAAAAACTCAACCGAAGATGAAACTGGAAAAATAAGATGCTGGCTGCGGAAGAAACGGTGACTGTGACGGCGGACGAACGGTGACGGTATCGGAACGGCAACGGCGGTGGCTCAATATGACATTGACCTCTACTGCAAGTGAAGACAGATAATTCATCTATTTTTCCATCATAAGTCACGAATTAATGAAGTTAAGAAGATAATTGCACCATTGGATGCGTCTCGAAAAAATGAGTTAAATGAAAAAAAGAATCAAGTCAATCGGAGGTCGGAAGCTCAAGATATGATCGAAACGATAAAATGCGGAATTGTAGCAGAATCCACTCGGGCAGCCGAGTCAACACACTCAGTTGACCGAGTGAAATCTGCTTCCAGAGCATTTTATGGTCTTCCATCTCACTCGGTTGCCCATTTGAGGTCCCTCGGTCGACCGTTTGAACTTGTTTTTGCGCGGAAATTCGAGAATTTTAAAGGATTTCAAGGGCCTAAGTGCAAATCTCGTCTCAAACACTCTTGCAAGCTATAAATACCTCCCCAAATCATATTATTGGTGGGATTTTGCCTCACTTTTACCCACTCAAACCCTAACTCATATTTTCACACACAACATGGGATAGCTTAGGTTTGGAGAGCTTCTCTCCTCAAACCCCATTAGATAGTTTTTATGCTTTTTAGTTTAGAATCATTTGGGCATTTCATTTTCATGTAAGAAATGAAGATTTTCAAGACTCTCAAGGTGTTATTTTTCTTTTATTTAAGCTTTGGTTGGTAAATTTCATTTTCATGTCTTATTTTGTTGTTTTAGCCATGGGTGTTTTCTCAAACACCATGAGCTAAACTTTTTATGCTTTGGGTGTTTGAAACCATGTGAATATTTAGTGTTGGAATTGTTTATGCTTTGATTATTGTTGATATTTGGATTGTTGCTTTTCTTATTGGGTTTTATTGGTGCTTTGTGTATTAGCTTCTATTAATCCGTATTTTGAGACATGTTTAGCGTAGACGAGAGTTACATGAACATGTTTAAATTTATGGTGTGAGTTGTTGGTATACAAATGCGTTTATTATACTTTTAATTCGTCGAGAGAGAGTTAATCGTATTAGAATCTCCATTAGGAAACATTAATTACTTGAATGGTTATTTGGGTAGTTGGTGAGGATTAGAAAGAGGTCTTATTACCGGGTTTGGGAACACCTTAGACGTGAGGCTATAGTACCCGAAGGGAAACGATTGTCATCCTCACATCTTGATGCTCTTAGCAAGTCCAATTTGAAGCATAAAAACGGTATAAACAATCCCACTTGATTTCACTAGGTAGATAACACCCGAAACATTCCCACACTTGCACTTCTTCGAATTTCATTCGTAGTTGTTATTTGCTTTTAATTGTCATTTCCTTATTTTCTTGATTAGTAGTTAATTTACTTATTAGGATTGTGTTTAGTTTAATTTATTGTCTTTAAATTATTGTTTAGCTTTATTTTTGCATCCAACTCCCGAAACTGTAGCTACATTAGGTATGACAACACACAACTCTAGGGATCCATTGCACTAGCCCACCTTCCGTGGTTCGATACTACTTGGTCGAAATACTTACGTGTATACTACTACGGTCCCTTATGCTTGAGGGGAAATAGTTAGTCAAGATATATTGTCTAAAATTCGTTCAAGTCAATTACCGGCCACCATTCAAGGTCACATAATCAGATAAGTAGTCAATTTATCCTGCCATATGTCTAGAACAACAACTATCAAGATACCATTGACCAAGTAAACATGTTTTCAAGGAAGTGTGAACAACATTACAAGTAACATCAGATTTTCATGCAGATTTCAGAAAATGTTTCATAGATTGTGACATCTTTTTAGGTAACATTTTCTCATATCGCAGATCATCAAACATCTCCATGCAGTAAGGACAAATATAATCAATTTTCGAAAAATATTGACATACAAACTTCTTTTCAATGTTTTTGACTTTATGAGAATTTGTTTGTGTAGATGTTACAATAAATGCTTTTAACATTTGCATTCACAAATTTCACAGTATTTTCAAAATTCATAGAAATAGAAGCAGTTTAACCATCATAACGTATACCACAATTATCAGATTTACCAATAGCTATAACATATATCAGAAGCACTCATAGAAAATTTTATGAAACTTAAAGTAGAGGTGATCAATTTCTCCTTCAGTTTGTAAACTTCAAAATCTCTTCTGGTATGTATGACCTCTAGCTTGGTAATTGTCTCTTTCAGATTCACATTCTCTTTATTCAAAGAATTAAGAGTGAGTTTCTGAAAGTTACAATCATCTAACAACTTTTGGTATTTAGAATCATCAATCATTATACCTGCATCATCAACACACTACAAAAAAAGAGGTTTTTTTTTATACTACTTATTATTGGTGTCGGAAATTAAATTTATGATACTATTAATTTTATTTTTAGTATTAGTAATTGTTTTATTGATACCACTTATTTTTTGTATCAAATATATTTTTTGATACTACTTATCATTGGTGTCGGAAATTAAATTTTCGATACTATTAATTTTATTTATAGTATTAGTAATTGTTTTATTGATACCACTTATTTTTTGTATCAAATATATTTTTTTGATACAACTTATCATTGGTATCGGAAATTTAATTTTCGATACTATTAATTTTATTTTTAGTATTAGTAATTGTTTTATTGATACAACTTATTTTTTGTATCAAATATATTTTTTGATACTTACTTATCATTGGTGTCGAAAATTAAATTTTCGATACTATTAATTTTATTTTTATTTTTAGTAATTGTTTTATTGATACAACTTATTTTTTGTATCAAATATTTTTTTTGATAGGATTACTACTTATCATTGGTGTCGGAAATTAAATTTTCGACACAATTAATTTTATTTTTAGTATTAGTAATTGTTTTATTGATACAACTTATTTTTTGTATCAAATATATTTTTTTGATACTACTTATCATTGGTGTCGGAAATTAAATTTTCGACACTATTAATTTTATTTTTAGTATTAGTAATTATTTTATTGATACCACTTATTTTTTGTATTAAATATATTTTTTTGATACTACTTATTATTGGTATCGAAAATTTAATTTTCGATACTATTAATTTTATTTTTAATATTAGTAATTGTTTTATTGATACAATTTATTTTTTGTATCAATTTTATTTTTTGATATTACTTATTATTGATATCGAAAATTTAATTTTCGATACTATTACTTTTATTTTTAGTATTAATAATTGTTTTATTGATATCACCTATTTTTTGTATTATTTTTTTTTTTAATACTACTTATTATTAGTGTCTAAAATTAAATTTATGATACTATTAATTTTATTTTAGTAATTGTTTTATTGATACCACTAATTATTTTTTATCAAATAAGTATATATTTTTGATACTAATTATAATTGTTATTAAAAATTAAATTTTTAATACTATTAATTTTATTTTTAGCATTAATAATTGTTTTATTGATACAATTTTTTTAATTAGTAATAATGATAGATTGGTATCGATAATGAATTTCCGATACCAATTGCTCATACAGTATATACTATACAGTCTCTTGGTCTCCTCTCTTCTCGAGAAAGTAATTTGATTTGAAAAGAAACAGAAAACCCTCACTGTGTGCGATTTTCACACAGTGAGGATGTAACCGTAATACTTCAGCCGCCGCCACACACAGTCCCTCCGGCCACTCTCTGCGCGCTGTAGCCACCGCTCAGACGGCCGCACTCTAACGCGGTCCCCTTCTATTTTTGAAGAAATTAGTGATAGCATTCTGAAAATTATTTGAAATAGAGGTGCAGTTGGTAAAATATCTTTCATATTCTAGAAAATTATTTGAAGGAGAGATGCAATTGCAATTATAGATTTGATAAATGAAGACTGCTCTGCTTTTACAGGCTCATAAAGCTCTGTAATCATCAGCACCAGATTTGTAGATTTGAAGTCGGTGGAGTTCAGACATTTTAGACTAGAGCTCGTGTTTTGATTAATGTAAGTTCTTCAGATCTGAATTGTTGCTTAAATTCACTGTTTAATTCTTTGAATTGAATAAATGTTGCTATGTTGATACTCTTTATTATGTTTTTTGATCTAATATGTTTTAAACTTGAGTCTCGTTTCACTGGGTATTGATTGCAGTAGGTAATGATAATGAGATTCTTATCCAGGTAATGATAATGAGATTCTTATCCAGATGGCATCTCTTGCAACATATTTTTGGGCTTAGCAAACAAACACATAGGTAACTACGCCTCTCTTCTGAATATCACTTTCAAATCAAATTGTATTTCCTGTCATTTACATGTTCTGTATGAGTCAGTAATTGGACAAAATTCATTTTCAATCACTCTTAAAGTTGTAAAAGTGTGATGATGATGTAAATGTTTAGTTGATTAATTTCTTCTATCTAAAGTTGCTTGGCTCAAGTTATAGTAGTACTTACTGGTGTCAGGACCATGTTCTAGACTCTAGTTTCTTAGATGTCACCTTGTGTGTGTATATTGCCTATGCAACTGGTTTAAATTCACTGTTTAATTCTTTGAATTGAATAAATGTTGCTATGTTGATACTCTTTATTATGTTTTTTGATCTAATATGTTTTAAACTTGAGTCTCGTTTCACTGGGTATTGATTGCAGTAGGTAATGATAATGAGATTCTTATCCAGGTAATGATAATGAGATTCTTATCCAGATGGCATCTCTTGCAACATATTTTTGGGCTTAGCAAACAAACACATAGGTAACTACGCCTCTCTTCTGAATATCACTTTCAAATCAAATTGTATTTCCTGTCATTTACATGTTCTGTATGAGTCAGTAATTGGACAAAATTCATTTTCAATCACTCTTAAAGTTGTAAAAGTGTGATGATGATGTAAATGTTTAGTTGATTAATTTCTTCTATCTAAAGTTGCTTGGCTCAAGTTATAGTAGTACTTACTGGTGTCAGGACCATGTTCTAGACTCTAGTTTCTTAGATGTCACCTTGTGTGTGTATATTGCCTATGCAACTGGTTTATCTTTTAGTGTAGCAGAACGCACAATTAAGAACAATACAAATATTTGTTGTACACTCCACTCATGTGCTATCCTTTATGTTTGTTACTATTGTAAGATCTATTGCCTATGCAAATGACTTGGATTAAAAGTGGACTAGAAAGCCTTGGAGTTGAATCATTTTGTTGTTTACATTTCAAATTCATCTCTCTTTTGAAGACTTAAAAGTTAAAACTGTTTTATACATTTGTAAGTTAATACTAATTTTTTAAATGAAAGACATTTTTTTTATACAATGGATATTTCATATTTGTCATTCTGTTGTTTTTAGGTCTTATTATTCTCAATTTCTGATTATTTTGTTATCCAGTTATTATTTTCCTGAAATAACACCAACATACTTGTGTTATCTCATCAGAGAAGAAATGTTTAGGGTGATTGGGAGAAGTACCTTGTTCTAAACCAGTCTGATACCACTCCTGAGAGGGGCATATACTGTAAACCAGGTATATATGCATCTCAGTTATTTATTTATATAATAGTAAACTGTAAATGAAGTCATGTTATGTCCAATGTGTTGGTCATTTGACTCATTTCTAGTATGTTTTCCATGTCGCAGGGTAAGAAAACTTAGGTGTGTTGTGAAGGCACTGCCATGAAGTATTGCATTTTTTATTGGTATAGTTTTGAGGTGCTGATATTAGGGTGAAAAGATAATACGCACACCTTGTGGTCGATGCCTCGATCAAATTCATGTGTGCATAATCAATAATTCAATTTCTCTATTATAGAATGTAGAATTTGATATTTTTTAAATATATACTTTGCCATTGAACCAAATCACAACTCTCTAGTAGGAACCTTTGAGAGAATTCAAGTTCCAGAACACTCAATGTTAGGAGAGTCTTGGATCATCTTTTCTTGTCAATGGTAGAACAGAGGAGTTTTCTATTCTCATTTTCTATGATTTGAATCTTGTGTGTAGAATATAAATGAATAATGTAAGTGCAAACCCTTTCTAGTTCCTTTTTGGAAAATACATTTGTGAATAAACACAAACAAAGTAGGTTATCAATTGCATAAATGACATTAATGCCTACTACGATTGCTTCTAAGTGATTTTTTGTCTGTAAATTTCCTTTGATATATTGCCTTCTACATGCATCACTTTACTCTTATGTTGATATATGCATAGTGAACAAGCTACTTAGCTAACTATATTTGTAGATAATTGAGGAATGTAAATTTTGAATCCTCTCTCTAAAGCCTGAGAAGTGCTTCCCCTTGACAAGTTGCCCTGTTAGCTTTAATATCAATCTTCACGTTCGTGTTGTATACTGATACACTGATTGTAGAGATTAATATATACTTTGTTTCTAGATTGCTTGGGCATCTGGTCCCTCTGGTTTACCTTTATTGTTTAAATTGTAATTAGTAAAATTCATGAATAACATTCTGATCTAATCTGCTCTGTTTTCCTTTTTTTTTCTTTTTTTTTTATAAGAAGCAGGTTATAGATAGTGAAGGAAATTAAAGGAAGAATTAATGGCGTTGATAACAGAAGAAATGATCAAACAGCTTCAAACCCACATGGAAAAAAGTATGCTTTTCTATTCCTCTCCTCTGTTGATCCAACATTAATTTTTTCATGCTCTTCTTTTCATTGCAGTTGCAGTTCATCATGAACCCACCCTCAACATGACTTTCCTTGTTAGTCATTCTTTCCCAACTCTTCATTCAATTTTCAATATATGATTTTCTGCCTCAGGATGTTGCAAACCTAAACTCAAACTTACTCTTTTCTTCTAAATATTCTTCTACTCCACTGTTTACTTGTTATAATTCTCTATGTTTCTTTGTTTTTTGTATTTAATTATTATATGCCATATGAATTTCATTTATATGAATTTGTGCTCTAAGGTTTGATCCATTTGTGAAAAATATATGATAGATCTGAAAGTGGCTCAATTGCAGGAGATTATGGCAACTACAAGGCTTCCCACAATTTGCATGTTTGGAAATGCTCAACAGAACCAACCTAATATACTAGTTCTTGAAAAGCACTTTACATTAGATATTTTGTAATGGAGCTTATATACTAGTTTTTGTATATAAAACTAATATACTTGTAGATCATTGTTGATAAATGTTATTTTGATAGTTGAATTTGTACTATGGAGGACAAATAAAGTTAGATTTGAATCATATTGAATATTAACGTTTTATGCGTGTAATAAAGCTAGTGTGGTTTTTGTTATTCGGAAATTAATATTAGATTTTTTTTGTAATACCATTAATTTTAGAATTAATTATCAGATGTTAAATGTCTTTTTTGATACTAAAGAACAAAAAATTTAGATACTATATAAAAAAAAAAGTAGTATCAAAAAAAATTGATACCAATTTTTTTTTTCTGATACTAAAGGTTAAAATCCTTTTAGTATTAGAAAATATTTATTGATACTATATATTTAGTATCGTTAAAATTAATTGATACCATTATATGATTCTGATACTAAAGGTTAAATTGTTTTAGTATCAAAAAATATTTATTGATACTATCATTATCCGATACTAAATATTATTTGGATACTAAAGGGTTCAATCATTTAGTATCAGAAAACATTTATTGATATTATATATTTAGTATTGTTAAAAAAAATTGATACTAAATATACAATGTAGTATCAAAAAAAATTGATACCATTATCCGATACTAAATACAATTCTGATACTAAAGAGTTCAATCCTTTAGTATCAGAAAATATTTATTGATACTATACATTTCTGATACTAAAGGGGTAACCTTTAGTATCAGACTTTTTTTTCTGATACGCGGTCTTTAGGATCGGGAGTATAGGTATCGGAAGTGGTATCGAAAATAAATTTGATACCAATACCCTTTGGTATCAAATATTTCATCTTTGGTATCAAAAAAAATCCGATGCTAAAAACCCTTTTTCTTGTAGTGACAAACCCATTAAAATAGTTCAAATCTGGGTGTGTTTTGATGTTACCATAGATGTTATGACATCAGGTGCAACATCAGAATATGTATCATCCACATAATCATCATAATCAATCTTGTTATGAAAAGTGAATTCAACATCTTTTGATTCATCAAATTCATCATCTGATTCATCATTTAAGGTAGTATTAAAATTCAGTTTTTGCTTAAGTCTAGTATTGGCACATTAATTTTCATAAAGACCATATTCAGAACATGCATGGAACTGATTTTCTATATTAAAGATCATATCTTGGTTTACCTTCACTTTTTGATAACCTTGGTTGAAATTGACTTTTCCTTCTTTTCGGTGGGGTGTTGATGTGTTGATTTGGATCTTTGGTACATCGTTACCTGTAAGTAAAGTCCTTCAAGCACATTCATCTATCGACTTGATATACATGCACAACTTAGGCTTTAAAATATGGATAATATGTTCGGGTGGCCTAAGTGTTGTGGATATGTGATGTGTTTCCATTGCTAACATAAACTAAAACATATTTTAAGTAAGAATCTAAACCTAGTGTCGTCAGGTGTTAGCTCTGATACCAACTGAAAGTGTGTGGATGGTATCTAGTGTTTAAGTAAAAACAGAATAATGTTACACCGAATGTTGAGACAAATAGTACAACACTGACTCTAACAGAATATCAGAAATATAAAGACACACAGCGGAAGACTTGAAACACTAAAAACAATGAGACACAATGGAAATATTTTTCACATAGATTTTATAAATAAAATCTATACTAGCCTTATGGCGAAAAATCAATACTTATTTTCAAGTACAAATGTTGTGTGAAATGTTACAACAATAACTTTCACAACTGAAACTACAATCTAGGCAGGTGCCTTGATCTGAAAACGGACTAAGTGTATAAATTACACACTGTCGAAATGTTAATTCCTATCTATGATTACACTCTCAATTAATAAAGAAAAGCGCACAATCATACGGGTGGGATACTTCGTATGATGTAAAAGGTATAGCTACTGGTCACAATTCTTAACAGGGATGAACGCTCAGTCTAGGAGATTGATCGAATAGTACACATTGAATTATTGAGCCATCCTTCGGTATTTATAGAGTGGGATCCGACTTCTAGAGGCTTCCATCTTGAGGTCCTATTTTTTAGGAACTCAACTCCCATGATCTTTTCTGGATCCTTCTTCCATGTTTCAGGTCGATCTATAATGTTCCAGACTGCTCTAGCACGTTCTGCAATGTTCTGAAATCTTCCAGGTTCTAGATCCTTGTAGAAGCTTCTAGATCCTGCCAGAAATGCGATAACATTTAGCTCAACATTTAATGTAACATTTCATAAAAGACTTAGAAAAAATCTCGCAAGGTCAAATTAAGATGTTGTTGAGAATGTTCATACATTTAAGAATTCACAACATCTACAGTATTGTACTCCTCAATTAAATTCAACGAAAATCATTTTATTCTCATTATAATAGGGTGATCTTCATTACGTGAAAATCGATTAAAGCTCAATTTTTACATTTAACTCATTACATAGTGTTTGATAAAAAACAATCACTAAAAATATTTCTAGTAAGTCATCTAAAATCGGGGAGGATGAATAGACCCGTTCCTACTGGGGTAATCACTTAATAAGGGAGTTCTACCTAATCTATTTAAATATCTAATTATGTTTTTTTTTAAGCATCTAATTATGTTTTTTCACTTGTATACTAAAACTCAAATTCTTATTATCTCTTACTTTGATTACAAGTTAAATACCCCATCCCTTTTTTCCCCTCCCCATGACTCGAACCCAGGACCTGTGGCCTAGGTAGTGGTGCTCTAACCACTTGAGCTATCCCACTTTGTCCTTATTATCTCTTACTAATTACCTAAATTTTTCACTGAAATAATTAATGTAGATTAATGGAGTTTCTAATAACTTTATCGAACTCTCTTTGCAACAAAATATTATTCACTTAAATCACACTATCCCAACCCTCACCTTGAGCCGGCAATTTGGGCCTGACCCGATGGGCCGACTCGACCAACTCAAAGCTCAGGATGGGTTGGACTAAAAAACAAATATAAGTCCATATAAATTTAGGTATATTTGGTCGACCCATTGGCCCTCTAGGCTTGATGGGTTAGGTAAAAAATGTTCTGGGCTGCCCGTTTAGCCCGGACAAGTTTTATTTTTTTTAAGTATACAAATAATTAAAATTAGTAAATTATCGTATACTTAAATATTATTGTATTTTGACTTTAAAGTTTGAACTTATGAGTTATTTATAATTCTATTTTGACTCATTATGTATTGTAATGATATATCGATAATTGTCGTTTATGAATTATGCATTATTAATATACTAGTAATGTTTTTTTTTATGCCACAGTATCCGGTCCAAGGACCGACTAATTCAAGGGATCAATTCCACCGTCCATTTGCGGGAGAATATATTAGTAATGTATATTGTTAATTTTAATTATTTGTATACATAAATATTATATGTGAGCATGTGACCAATAGATAATAAGGTTTATATATATAACTTTTGTTATAAATATTTAAAAAAAAAATCATGTCATGGCTTGGTTGACCCCTTAGCCTATTAAGCTTGGATGGACTAGGTTGGACTCTCATTTTATAGGTCCGACTAGTTCATGGAACGGCTCGACCTCGGACACAAACATCTTTTTAGCTCAGTCCACCCTCACTCATACAATGAAACATGAATACCAACTCTCGTCGCAATTAGAGATGTCTATCGGGCTGACCCTGACCCTATAGGGCCAGCCCTACAGGGTTGCGGGCTAAACGGACTAGGGCCTTAATCGGTTCATACTTAACGGTCCTACAATTATTGGGATCTAACCCTAACCCTAGCGGGCCACAAGTTAAACGGGCCACTAACGGGCTACAATAAAAAAAAAAATTCTTTTAAAAATAGAAAAATATATAATTAGTTGATGATTAGTAAATGAGAAAATAAAAGTATAATTTAAACACAATTTTAGAACTCATATTGGTCCTTAATATACCAAATAAATCTAAACAAATATCATAATGAGATTTTTTACCAATAGAGTCAATATCACAGCTCATTCAACAAATGGGAACAACCACTTCGAATTTTATCTAATCGCTTCATTTTGATCACAAAAAACCAAAATTACCCTTATTATACAAATTGTTTTAAAAATTCGGAATTGATATTAAATCAGATATTTAATATCCATAATTTTCGCAAATCATGGAATTCCTGAATTTTAGGTCACAGAAGCGGAAAGTCGGAGACTTTCCAAATTTCGAATTTCTAAAATTTGAATTCGAAAAGTTTATGCAGATTCGATCAAAACTGAAGTAAAAAAATTGGAAATTCAATATTCATCTTCAATCCAATTCAACTGCATCGTACGATCAAAACAGATTCTTTGTTATGCGCTGAAATCAAAACAATAAAACTTCTCAAATTCCATCTTCAAATTCAATTTTTGAGTCATTGTTCTGGTACGAGGATGATGGAGGCCGCGAACCCACCGATCTGTTTTTCGTGGCGGCCTATCTGTGCAGCGGCGGTCAATCTTCTTATAGTGACAAAGGGAAAACTCTTCTTCAAGCGACGACCATGACGAAGGAGCGGCGGCACGTGCACGGTGTTCGTTACAAAAGGCGGCGGGAAGTGACATGCTTCATCTTCTCCGTGGTGGTGGCCGATTCGACGCAGACGGTGTTCGCAGTGGTGGTCGATTCGACGAAGACGAAGCCCCAAGTGTTTCCATTTATTTTTTAACATTTGAAGCATCAAAATCGACGCCATTGTAACATATGAGTTCGAATTTTGGTAAGATTCTTCCAGATTTTTGTAGATTTTATTTTTTAAATACATGATTTTTAAGGTCAGTTTTCAATTTTTTTACAAAATAGTCATTCTATTTCAATCGAGTATGAACGTAATCATCATATTTTGAATTATGCATAAAGTTATATGCAAAATAATCATCATATTATTTTGAATTATGCATGCATATTTGTCATCATGTTTATATGCAAAATAATTATTATATTTTATAATATTACATTTTGTCATTCATACATTCCTTTCTATACGTATGCATATTTGTCATGTTTACATGCATTCCTTTATATGCATTTTGTCCTTCATATATTACATGGTGTATATGCATCTTCTCCTTCATATATTACATGGTGTATATGTATTTTTTTCTTCATGTATTACATGATGTATATGCATTTTGTCCTTCATAAATTTCTTCATCACCGAAAAATGCACAATATGTCTTCAGAATCGGTGTAATTAAATGCACAACGCTAAAATCTCAAAGCTGCTCAAAGTGAAACGAAATAATTGTGGTTATCTACGTTTTTAGAAAAAAAAAATTAAATTTTGGAAGGTCCATTAAATTTAAATTTTGGAAGGTCCATAAATTTTGGAAGGTCCGTAATTTTGGAATGCCTGATTACAGGATTTAGTTGACTTAATTATTTAAATTAATGATTTTGAATTTTTTCAAATTAATAAAAGGGAAAAAATGTCTTATAAATTTCAATTTGAATCAATTAGACAAAAAAAAAAAAAAAAAATCATCTAGGTTCTATTAGAGAAAACATAGAGTGAAATGACTCTATTAGAAATTTACCCTATCATAATCTAATAAAAAATAGTAATAATGACTAATAGATGATAATTAGTTGTTTAATGCTTATAGTTATGGCTATGGTTCAAATGACCCAAAATATGTTTGCATGTTATTTATTAAAAAAAAAAGGGGGTAACAACTTGGGCTAGCGGGCTGGCCCTGTAGACCTGCCCGCAGTTTAGCCCGCGGGCTAACCGGTCCGGGTCAAAAAAGTCTGGATTTAAACGGGCCTATGATTCATGAACCCTAACCCTACATTTTTCAGGGTTAAACGGGTCGGCCCGGTTAGCCCGGCCCGGATAAACATCTCTAGTCGCAATAATCATATATCAATATACTAATAAATAATTGAAATAATGCAATTGATCAAATAAATACACAATAATTTAATCAATACACCAAAAAAAAATATATATAAATATATTAAACAACCACGATCAAGCTAAAACTCAAATTCCATCATAAATTCAAACACCCAAATACAACAAACTTCGTCCTTAACTAAAATAACAAATGAAACAAACTCATAAAATATAAATAACAATGCATGAAATTAAAGAAATGTATCATCTCAAGTCTTCTGTTGAATCCTTCAACAAAAATCAAACATCTTCTAATAGGTCAAGAATCAAACCCTAATTATTTTTCTATCTAAAACCTCTTCTTCTACAAGAAAATGGAACTACTCTGTCTTCACTAGGAGTGTGCAAAATAAAACCGGACCGGAAAAAAGACGGGAATCGGACCGGTCCGGTCCGGAACCGGACCGACCAGTTAGATTCCGGTCAGGTCCTCGGTCCGAAATATTTTAAGAATCCGGGTTCCGGTCCGGTCCGGTCTAAAACCGGAATTTTTCGGTCCAGGACCGGAAACCCGGATTTACATTTTTTTTTTTTATTATTTGAATTTTAGAAATTACAAATCTCATTCCTCTTCCACTTTCTTAAACCTAATTCCTTTTTTTACCATTCTCAAAATTCTTAACATTTATCTGAAACGGCGCTCACCCAACCCGCCAACCGCGACAAACCTTCTCCAATTTCCATTCTCCACTCCCACTCTTTGCTTTCAAACCTTCTCCAATCTCCATTCTCCACTCCCACTCTTTGCGTTCAGCTCCGTTCTTTTTACTTTTCATTCAAATTTTTTTGTTTTATTATATGTAATTTATTAAGAACTTTTCATTCAAAATTTTTTGTTTTATTATATCTAATTTATTTATTTTTTCATGTGAGAATAATAGACTTTTGTACACAAAATTTACGTGACATGGAAGATAATTTGAGCGATTTGCGTGAGTTAGAAGAAATTGAGAATGGTAATGGTTTATACTTATCAAATATTTTTCAGCATGTTTATTTATTAGTTGTACCCATTTAAAAAATTTAACATCTTTATATATGTTATTACAGATTTGATGAAGATTACATTGGACGATGAAGACAATGTTATATACATGGTAGATCCTTAAATTTGTGCATCGTTTCATTTTGGACTACTGTTTTTTCATTTTGGACTTGAATTTTAATTTCTATGAACATGGTTTTGCTATAAATTAAGTTTTCAAGTATATATATATATTCTTGCACAATTGTGATTAACTTGATCTAAGGCATAACTTATTCTTTAGGATATTAAAAATGAATTTATTATAAAGGTAAATATGAAGAAATTTCTAGATCTTCAAAAAAACCGGTCTGAAACGGTCCAAATCCGGACCGGACCGGTTACATTCCGGTGCGGTCCTCGGTCCGAAATTTTTTAAGATTCCGGTCCCGATCCAAACCGGTCCCGGTCCGGTGCACACCCCTAGTCTTCACGGGTGAGTTGGGCTGAATGGGCTTGGGGCTTGCTTCCATTTCAATTACTGAATGGCCGAACCAACATTGAAAATGGGCCCAAAACAAATTCAGCTATTTACCCCTCCGTCTTTGTTAGCCACACTCCCATACTTATTTATTACTCCCTCCACTTTTAATTAAGTGTCATTTTAATAATTTTCAACAAATTAAGATATATAATCATAGACCATTTTACCCTTCATTAATGATAACTAATTTTAATATTAAATTTATGTTAAGTAATGAATGTGACCAATATTGTAGGTTATATTCATGTATACAATAATTAATGACAAAGTGGGATAGCTCAAGTGGTTAGAGCACCACTACCTAGGTCTTAGGTCCTGGGTTCGAGTCATGGGGAGGGGAAAAAAAGGGATGGGTATTTAACTTGTAATCAAATGTATACAATAATTAATGTTTAAGCATGATTTATGTTATAGTACTATATTCAAAAGGTAAAAAACGTAAATCAAGGTAAAGAAAATGGAGGGAGTATAATGTGTAAGGATAAAATTGTTAAAATTCAAAAAAAAAGGTGTAGAATGACACTTGTTTTGAAAATATTAAAAAAGGCAAAGTGACACTTAATAAAAAATGGAGGGAGTACTATTAACCGACTATAGACGCCTCCGACATCCGACTATAGACGCCTCCGACATCACCTCTGCCCAATCGATGTCAGGATCTCAGAAAAAAATTAAAAGCATTAAAAATCTCATTTTTTGGTAAATTAGTGTCAAAATATACACTCTTTTTCGATAAACTATTGTCGAGATAGAAGTCAAATTAGTCTCATAACTTTTAACATTTTTCTGAAATGGTTCAAAAAAAGTAAAATATATCAATTTAATTAAATATTTTTGCAATTTGTTTTGTTTTGATCCCAAAAAAAGTACCTATTTAATCCTTTTTTTACAATTTATTCTGTTTTGATCCCAAAAAGTTAAATTTTATCAATTTTTTTTTTTTTTTTTGCAATTGAACATGCATTTTTAACAAATCTACAATTTTAATTTCACAATTATATACTCCCTCCATCCATATAAAGTTTGTCTATTTCTTTATAGATTGTCCACATGAACCACATAAGTGTGAATGTTAAGTTTTTTTGAAAAATATACTACACCACACCTACTTTATTTCATCTCTACTTTATTCTATTTTATCCTCTACTTTATACATTAACAAACAATTAATATTCCTCTCTATTTTTTCTTTTTCGCAGACAAATAATGTCCTGTACTAATTAATAGTAGTAGGTAAGATATTAACTCCATGCCAGGTATAATAGCACGACGTTAACAATACTAGGGTTTTGTGGTGCAGGATAAATTCAAATCGACCACTTTTCTTTTTATGACAATTATTAGTCTTCAATAAGAGAGACTGCCCCACATAAATGTTTCATTCTATTCTCCATATATACTTTTTTTAAAACTTGAGTTGGAACCATAAATAAAAAAAAAAAAATCTTGAGTTGGACTAGTGATGAGATAGATGATCTATTGATTTTTTTTTATGTCACAGTATTCGGGGTTCAACAACCGACTAAATTGAGGGGATCATTTCTCTTAAGATTGTTTTTTTTTTTTTTTTGGCCAGATTCATTTGTTTAAAAGTTAGAAATTGTATTCTTATATTTTTCGATATTATTTTATTAATTTTTTTTAGGAAACGAGTGAGTTGTATTAATATTATATTAATGAGAAAGTTTTGTATGAGATTGTCTTATGCATGAGTTGAAGCTTCTTTTTAATATATTTACACCTCATTTTACTTTGAAATATGTTTCAAGTGAGATCATAAGTCCACAAATCATTTATAAAACATATATAAAAAAAATACATAAAGATTATATATAAAATTATATATATGTAACGTAAGATGTTAGTTTGGGATATATATTTGGTGCATAAATATTCAAATCAAGATTTCTTTTTATGATATGTCTTGAACTTAATTGCAGTAGGTAAGATATTTATGCAGACACCTCATATTCTTTCTCAAATTTCTATCACTAAATACTTTTAGCTAGGCAAGTACTCTCTCCTATTCAAAATATGTCATCCTAAGCTCACACACACGTATTAAGAAAACAATTGACTTCTTATTTTACCCTTAATTAATCAATGCTTGTAATTCTCATTTAAAAAAAATACATTTATGTAAATAGTTATTGATCTTAAGGGTAAATTTAGAATAAATGCAATTAATTTGTATTGAAAAGTGCAAAACGGACTTATATTTTGCAAAGAAAATGAAATGTCAAAACGACTTATATTTTAAATTGAAGGGAGTAATAATGAAAGGATGTTGTCACTAAAAGTCAGTTTTTTTGTAGTGCTATTGAATCTTAATTGTGTTTTCTTAATTCTCTTAAGTCTATTTAAATGTTAAGTTCCGAGGCTTGACTCTTTGAAAATAATTATTGTACTCCCTCTGTTCCGCAATTACTTTCACACTTTTCTTTTCGAGACGTCCCACAATAACTTTCACACTCTTAAAATGAAAAATTCACTCTCAAAATATCTTCAATTTTACACAAATGCCATCACTTTTTCTCCACACATACACAAAAGTCAACTCATTTCTTTACTTTATACATAAAGGTTTCCAAAATTACCCCTCAAAATCCTCACTAAATTCACTTTTCTTATTTTGTGTGCTACTTCACATGTGAAAGAAATTACGGGACTGAGGAAGTATATTTTATCTAATGGGTGAAAACACCCTCTGAAGTTTAATCCTCAGTTGTGTGCATATCAAATGATTAAAATTCAAAAGACGCTCTGAACCATCTATAATTTAATATAGATCAATTGAAATATTCAAAATTAACTATAATCAACTAAACATAGATTAATTAAGATTTCGTATATATCCTTTATTTTCATATTAGAGTTAAATTTATACTCAATATAAAATATACTACTACTTGATTTTTGACCCCTCCCTCGATTAAATCCCTACTCCGAGAAATTGAATGATACAAATGCATTGTGATCAAATAAAATTTACTATAATTAACATTGAAGAACAAGTCTAAAATTTTTATATATAAATATATATATAAACATAAGTGAATTAAGAAATATAATTATACGATTCAATCGATCATCGGGTATAGTTAGGGGTGTGCATGGTTCGGTTTGGTTAACCAAACCGCTTTTAAATCGTAAACCAAATTATAAACCGTTCTTTTTTTTCAAAACCGTAAACCAAACTGTATTTATAAAAACCGTTCGGTTTGAAACCATAATATTTCGAGCGGTTCGGTCGGTTTTGACCGAACCATAGTTTTGCTCATTTTTTTCTGTATACGCAATAATTAATAAAAATGTAAAATACAATCTCAATAGAATAGACAAAATGAAATTCCAATAATCCAAAATATAATTCAAATAGACAAAATGCTATTACAACGTTTACAAACTAGTTGTTAAAAAATAACTAAATACAACAAACTTATGTCTTCTTCAAGATTTCAGATTGAGTGAGATTGTGAGAGGCTGAGAGTGCCATGCACGTAGAAAGCGCTAAATACTAAATAGAAGAGAATGTGTATGATTTCTGGCTTTGGGCAATTGGGCTTGCCGACTTAAAAAATGTCTTGGGTTTACCAGTTTACGGATTATATAATATAGATACTATAAATCTATAATATATTATATTTTTGTATATAATATTATATATAATATATATTTTTTATATATATAAAATAAGTTCGGATTGGTTCGGTTTTTTACGGTTTTTATTAGTGAAAATCGTAAACCAAACCATACTAAAAAAAAAAAATCAATTCTAAAAACCGTAAATCGAACCGTAGACCAAAAACCGAACCATATTTAATGGTCTGATTTGGTTCGGTCAATTTGATCGATCTAAACCATACTTTGCACACCCCTAGGTATAGTACAACAGTCCAACTCAAGTTTTTCAAATGGTCCGAGAATTGAATGAAATATTTAAGTGTGGCAGTTTGAATTTATTCTCCACCACATATCCCAACTAACATCTCAGTAGACCATTTAAGTGTGGCAGTTTGAATTTATTCTCCACCACATATTCCAACTAACATCTCAGTAGACCACATAATTTTTCGACAACTGGTTGCACACTTACTTTATTTGTCCGTCTCACAATTATTTGTAATTCATAAAAGGAAACTCTTTCATAAACCTCATCCTCACAATATTCACTTATTTACACAAAATACTTTACTTTACCACTCTTTTCAATCACATTTTTACTTTATTCATATAATTTTACAAAATTACCCCTCAACACTCTACTCATTACACTTTTTTCTTAAAATGTGTACCCATTTTGTGGTGCAAACACTTATGGGACGGAGGGAGTAATATTTATATAAATAAAAATTTATATGGACGGGCTAATATACAAATCAAATTTTCATCATACATGTTATATGATTCACGAACTTACGATCATATCCAAAAATCATATTCTTCTGATTTGTTTGTACGTATATATTTTATATTTGAAGGACACTTAGTTCTGTTAAACGAATCGAGTTGTTCGTAAACTCTGTTCGCCTCGACTCAATAACTATTTTTTTTCTTTTAATTTAATTAGACTTGTTAGACTCGATTCGATAGATTCATTAGACTCATTAACGAGTTGAGTAGAGCTTGATTTTTTGCTCATCAATATTATCGAGTCGAGCTCGAACTTCAAGTACTCGGCTCGACTCGAATAACAATGGTAAGAACACTATATATTATTTACCCTCTAATTAAAGGCCAGAATGATAACCGTTGGCAGGCAGAGGCCAGTAAAAAGCAGAAAGTTCCTCTGATCGATGAAACTGGATTTCTCCTTATTTTTTCATTTGTTTGATATCACTTTCGAGAATTATTGTCCTTAATTGATCGAAGACCCTAATCCCTGCTGTTTGATCAATGAAACTAGTCCATGTTAGTCCAGGAACTGCCTACGTGCATTGGTTGAGCCATATACGTCCTAGTATGGGGATCCGAAGAGGCTTTATACCGGGTAAGGAAAAAGCCTGACCTCAAAGCCCGATATTCATGATCCTCCTCAGCTAAGGACAATTTTCCAAAGGGAACTCATTCAAGACTCATTCCTTTAAAGGGCTTCGACGACTGACCGGACAACTTCCTTACACCTTATTGACGGGACTCGTGCAAACACAAATGAGTCATTGGATGACGTGCCAAAAGCCCGAAAAATTGGACATCAATGACTCTATGACCGCTCAACGAGAGTACGTAGTTAGTTATAGGTGACCAACGTACATTTATATTGACAACAGTGTATTGAACAAATATAATTTATCGTGATAAGCAATACCTTAACCATCACTATTTTGCACAAAATCATGACAAGAGTCACTCTTTGAACGATTCGATTTTCCTGTTCCACGGGTATTTTATTCTACTAAATTTTTAACACACGTCAATCATTTATATAGTGAAATAAAATGTAAAACACGAAAATTGGAACAAGTGACATTACAAATTTTACAATAAAAAATTAAAACTGTAGCATTTTATTAAACTTAGATTTGCATTCCAATATAACTCGCCCACCCTAAGCGTACCCACTCCTAGACATGGGGAAAATCAAACCGGCAAAACGTCAAACCGATCAATTTTTAACCGTCGGTTTCAGTTAAACCACCGGTTTGACGGATTTTTTAACCTACGGGTTGGCATTTTTTTTTTATTATATACAATTCTTTTATTTATATTTTTAATTTTAATTTGTTTATACACAATTATTATGTTTTTTAAGTATAAATTTAAGTTGTATAATTTGTATTAAATTCTAGTAGTGTATTTTTTTTTAAAAAAAAGAGTTAAAACAAACAAAAAACGAGTGAAAATGGATCGAAAAAGAGCAAAAAAAAAAAAAACGTTCAAACCGCGGTTAAAAACCATAACGGACTCAATTACGATTCAATTTCGATTAGATTTTTTCCAAACCGTAATCGTGGATTTGTAACCATTGAGCATGTCTACCCACGCCTACATTTCTATCTCAATTCATTTAACAAATGGTGTTAATTTTAATTAATTTATTTCCAGTAGAAGAAGCTTGACATCATTTCCTTCAATTGTATTCTTTCAATATTAAATAAAATTAATATTTACAAATACGAGATTTTATCTCGTAATTTTAATCTAATAATACAAAATAAATGTAGTTCCCATTTGGGCGTATAAAATTGTGCCTATTCGTAAAAAAACACCAATAAATAGATCATATAATTTTATAAATAATATTTATAAATATAAATATTTATATAATCTCATAAAGAGTCCCACAAGCACAAGGCGCAACGAAGACAACAAGTAGCAACTAATTAAAAACTATACTAGGAAAGCACAATAAAATTAACTAGAAAAAACAGTAGACGGGATCAATGAAAAAATACCCGAACGGTCACCGTGGCTCCTTTAGGGACAATTCATTCTTTGGTGGGAGGGTTGATTTCTAGTACAAATGGGACCCTTAAAGTCCTTCAAGACACATTCAATCAAAATAGTGTTAAGAAGATACAAAATACCATTGTAAAAAGACATTTGTGCCCTTAAAAAATCAGTCACATCAATCTGCAACTACATCCCTCTCATTCCACACTTTCAACTCCAATTCATTTTCCACATTATCAATTCCCACTATTACCAAGTTTTTTTTTTTTTAATTTAGTTTTTAATTTATATTTTATTAAATTTTTTTATTCAAAATTGGTTTTAAATTTTGTTTCTCCCTCACTAAACGAATTATTTTTATTCAATTTTTTAATTATATTTTATTCAGTTTTTACTTAAAGTTTTTATTCAATTGATTTTTTTTCTCGAAATTTTAAGTAAAAAATATTTAGTTCAATTTTCTTTATTCAAATTTTTTATATAAAAATATTTATTTGATTTAGAAAATAATATGAATAACTCATACATAATCACTATGTCAAATTATATCAAATATTTTAATTTATATTTTTTACATAATTAAATATTGAATATCAACATATATATATATATATTGAATATTGAACACTGAATATCAATATATATTAAATATAATTAAATATTGAACACTGAATATCGATATATATATTGAATATACTTAAATACTGAATACAGTGACACGATTATTGAACATATATAATTACATTTAATTAAAATGTTCACATACTCAGTCATAAAAAAAAATGTTCACATACAAGACTAGATATACCTATAAAAAATGAAATAAAATGTGTATTATATTGAACATCTATATATATATATATATATATTGAATTTCAGATATGTTATTGAACACCGAGATTATGTTTATTGATTCACAACAACCAGAAAAATACTACTCCGTATATTAATTATTACATATTCAACTTCCCAACAAAGTATTCTCCGTCCATTTATGTAAAACGAAAGAACAACATTCAACTAATTGAGAAAAAATTAAACACTATTGGAACAACATTTAACTACCATACGCGACTCTCTCGTATTTAAAACTTTTTTTTAATTAAAAATAAACAATGTATTAAAAGCTTTTTTGAAAATAGAGTAAAAAACTCTGTTCGCATAGATGTGGGACTTGAGAAAAAGAAACTTCAGAAACAAAAAATCAGACCCAAAATTTACAGCTCGGATAGATAGAGTTGGAATTACAATCAAATAAGCAAATCCATTATTTCAGACACAAAAAAATTCAAAACATCTCAGAGACGAATGAGATACATTCTTTTTTTGGTCGGGCCGGGCAAATCAAACATTTATTGCAAATCAAAGAGGGCATAAGGTATGCCAACACAAAACTGTCTTACAAAATGATAGGAATAAAGAAGCACAGAAAATTGCAGTGTGAAAAAAGTAATTAGTTCATAAACTTCAGTATCGACTACATGTAATATTGTATACATGTCAATTTGGTAGCATCAAGATGTGGATAAATGACAAAGTGGGATAGCTCAAGTGGTTAGAGCACCACTACCTAGGCCTTAGGTCCTGGGTTCGAGTCATGGGGAGGGGAAAAAAAAGGGATGGGTATTTAACTTCCATCAAAAAAAAAAAAAAAAGATGTGGATAAATACTTAAATTAATTTCACCGTTTCACTTGAGAAGATATATAATCAAGATGATCTTTTGGTGTCCCATCTGAGTGTCTGTTCTGTATTCAGCATCATATCAGTCTAGCTCCCGTAATACAACTGAGTACTCAAGAATCAGTCATTAAGCACTCAAGAATCACAATAGATTTATTGAATATTGGAAATATAAGCAAAAAAGGATAGTGAAAAGCAAAAAAGAAGTTACTAATTACACAAATGTATACTGACCCTTCGTTTGCTGTGTTGGATTCACCAAAATATTTCAAAGCAACCTTCCCATCTGCTGATCCAACTACGAATCCTGCATCATCATGATTTGATCAACTCAGAGATTAAATAACAAAATGATCTACCTGAAAGTGATGTCATGATGAAACGTTTGGCAGCAACATCAATTATCGACATTTTAGCCCGAAGGCATTTTTTTTATAGTAAGAAGCAACTGACATATAATTCCTATTGTAATCGATTAGAGAAAGTTCAATCAATGCCAGATTGATTGAGACATAGCGAGCTATAGAATATTGCACGTATTAAAAAACACAGATATCGTTGCAATACCTTCTATATCTAAATTTGAGCAAATACATTTTATTCGGATGTCCATGGCATGCTCTCTCGCTTGAACAAAACCACTTAAGTTGCGCAGGTCATATAGATGCACAGATGAATTGAGAGCAACCATCAAACTGAACCCCGAAAGTGACATAGACTCAACCTCCATGCCTAAATTATTCAAACATCTAGAACTAGCTGAGCGCACATCCCAGAAATTTACTTTTTTATCCCAACCGGCTGTGATAACTTGACCAATATCACACAAATTGTGTATGCCAACACAAAACTGTCTTACAAAATTAAACTAATTGAGAAAAAATTAAACACTGCGCAACTTACAGAATAAAGAAGCACAGAAAAAACAGAATAAAGAAGCACATAAAAAATTAAACATTGGTTAGGCCCTGTGAATAGAAAAAAACAGAGGGACCTTATGCTCTAGGTTCAAATTGAAAGGTGATGAGAGAATGAGATACATGAAGTAGATACTGTACCGAAAACGAGAAAGCACATATTCGTAGAAGAGAGAAGGAAGGGCTTACCTGTAACTCTACGAATTTATCTTTTTTTCTCAATTTCCACTCCAAAAATATTTCTAGCATATATAATAAGTTGGAAAATGCGTAGGAAGAAATAATGGAAGTAATAGGGGGGAAACTTATTTTCAGAAAACCCTAGATCTACACCGCCGAGCGGCGTAGATCGGAGAAGATGAGCACCTTGACGAGGCATTCAGGCTCTGCGTAGATCGGAGAAGACGATCTACTCCGGCGAATGAGCCCGAACTCCTTCGCCTCAACAATATTCCGGCCAATGAAAAGATTAGATCTCCTTCATCGGGCCTTCGTCGACAGCTTCTTCTTCCATAACTCGGATCTACTCCGACGAACGATCTACTGCGTTCGTGACCGGACCTCGAGATCCTCGTCTTCGTCGATCTCTCGGGCGCCGAACAGATCGACCTCGACTCTGCAAAGATCTAGACTCCATCGTGACTGCTCTTTGACTTCTTGCGGATAATCGGAGGTGTGGGAGGGGCGGCGGCGCGAGGTAGGGGGGATCGACGGGGCGGCGAGTAGGAGAAGGAGACGACGAAAATTTGAGAAATTTGAGAGGAGATGAAGAATTACATCTGTATTGCTGAAACCCTCGATTAATTTAAAATGGGGGAGAAAGCTGGAAGAAGGGACACCTTGGCGAAATGAAAAAATGTGGATGAAAAAGAAAAGCAATAATTTATTAAAAAATAGGGGGTATAAGAGACAATTTACTTGGAATTTTGTATTAACAAGTGGAAGAATTTAAAAAAAAAAATTGTGTGTATCTTCAGACACTTAGGGGCAAAATTTGTATCGTGGGGTTAATAATCTCTTCTTTGGTCCCTAACAACAAATGAATAAGAACTACATAAAAAAAAGGAAAGAAGATCGATGAGATGACCGGCGGCGAGAGCTTCACGGAAGGAACAAAGTAGATCTGAAGATAGGTTGACTAGATCTTTCAAAAAACTCAACCGAAGATGAAACCGGAAAAATAAGATGCTGGCTGCGGAAGAAACGGTGACTGTGACGGCGGACGAACGGTGACGGTATCGGAACGGCAACGGCGGTGGCTACGGACCGGCGGTAACAGCAGTGGAGTCCGTATCAACCAAAATGTTGAGTATACACTTTCGTTGATTTTAATGCTTTGGAAGAATTTCACTAAATGAAAATAGTTAATAATAAAATTAACATCAGTGTAATTTCATAATTTTACAACACGTTTTTTCAAAATTAAAGTAGCTAGAGTGAAATGTAAATACTAAAATGTACTCCACTACGACTCACAAAAGTCTCTCATTCATTCATATAACATTGTATATATAATTAAAAACACGTACAGAATATAAAATTTCTTGCGATCTCTCTCTATATATAATTAAATCAAAATAAAAAAATAGACTCCCGTGTGTTAGATAAAATACACTAATATATCTAATCCAAACAAGGCACTTTTACATGTTACTGTGTCGGTCGCATTGCAGCAGGTAAAATCCCCCCTAGGCTAGCTAGCTTCCAAACATGCATGGAACGACGTAGTCGATCTCCTCAATAATATCTCACCTACTACAAAAATACTAGTAGTACTATATATTTGAAGGCATCAAGAGATGGATGATGTAAAATCAATTAATTAAACTCAACCTTAAGAATGGAAGACTACACCATTGTTTTGTATTCTTCGGCAGAGCACATGAACACAATGTTAGTGCTTGCTAAACTCATCGCCAAACATCACCCCATCATCCTCCTAAGCTCTGCCCCCGAATCCTCCATCGCCACCACCGTGCCTTCCATCACCTACCGCCACACCCCACCGCCCCTCTTCCTCCAACCCTAACAAAAGACCCTGTCGAACTCTTGTTCGAAATCGCTCGTCTCAACAACCCAAACCTTCGCGATGCCCTCGAACAAATCTCCCAGAAATCAAAAATCAAAGCCTTTGTCATCGATTTCTTCTGCAATGCAGCGTTCGAAGTTTCTACGAGCCTCAATATACCCACTTACTACTACTACAGCAGCGGCGCGTCTTTTATATCTCCCAACTGTTGATGAAACAATTCCCGGTGACATCGCATACTACAATGATTTTCTTCAAACTCCTGGATGCCCTCCACTTCACTCGCTGGATATCCCAAAAGGTGTAAGTTTTCGAGAGAGTAATACTTACAAACACTTTGTGTGCACTGGGAAGAACATGCGAAAATCAGCTGGAATCGTTGTAAACTCGTTTGATGCTCTCGAGTTCAGGGCTAAGGAAGCTCTATCCAACGGTTTGTGCATTCCAAATGCGCCAACTCCACCTGTGTACTTTGTGGGACCATTGGTTCCTGAAAGCAACACTAATAATGAGCATGAATGCCTGAATAAACAGCCATCGAAAAGTGTAATTTTCCTCTGTTTTGGAAGAAGGGGTTTGTTTTCCGTTGAACAATTGAAAGAAATGGCGGTTGGTTTGGAAAACAGCGGACAAAGATTCCTGTGGTCGGTACGAAGTCCACCGGGAAAGCAGAGGGAGGATTTGGAAGAGCTGCTGCCGGAGGGCTTTCTGGAGAGAACTAAAGACAGGGGCTTCGTAATAACGTCGTGGGCTCCGCAGAAGGAGGTGCTCGCCCACGACGCCGTGGCGGGATTCGTGACTCACTGCGGAAGGAGCTCCATTATGGAAGCGTTGTCGTTTGGAGTGCCGATGATTGGTTGGCCATTATACGCGGATCAGAGGATGACGAGAGTTTACATTGTGGAGGAGATGAAAATTGCGCTGCCGATGGATGAGACGGCGGAGGGCTTTGTGACGGCAGCCCAATTGGAGAAGCGAATTAAAGAATTGATGGACTCGAAGGCGGGGAGAGCAATACGACACCGTATCAATGAAATGAGAATCGCGGCCGAGGCGGCGGCAATGCGGAAGGACGGATCGTCGTTGCTTGCTTTGAGAAAGTTTATAGCAGGATAAGGCAATCTCCAACGGGAATTTGGCACATATTACTCCTCTCATGTCATTTTTCATGTTTAATTAATTATATATTTCACTATTTTAATTTTTAAAATGTTGATTATTTTTCCACTTTACATGTGTCAAGCATCTAAATTGTAGAACACGAGGAGGTCATGAAATGCAAAAAAATGATACTCCGTATTAGTGATTTCATTCCATTTCTTAGTTTCTCCCAAGTATTGCATTATGTTGTAAAAAAAAAATCATGTTCTTTATTAATAACAACTAGTAGGGCACCCATGCTAGCGCACGGTCTAATATGTTAAAAAAAATTAAGACATTTTAAATTTTAATTTTTTTTTACAGTATCATCTTATAATATTACTAACTTATATTTAAAAAAAATTGTATATTTTTATTTATTATTATAATTATAACATTAATTATTATTTACTCGTATTTATTATACGGAGTACTAAATAAAAAAATTTAAATTAATAAATTTTGTAATTTTTTTCGTAGTAATTCAATAACTGGTAAATTACATCCATTTAAATAATGTAATAATCTAATATCAAAAATAATTTAATAGAAAATAAAATCTTAAAAAATTGTAAAATTTAAATATTAAATTATTATAAAATCTTACATACATAAAAACATCATGAAACACTACATTTTTTGTGATATTGTTGTTGTCATGACATAATAAGATCTTCAAACCATGTCAATTTGTTATTCTAGACACAACTACGTACATATAATTAATTATAACTAAATACATAATTATGCCAAAATATACCTACATAAGAAAACGATTGTCCCTAACTCTTATTAGTAGACATATCATATGACAATCAACGAAAATTGTCTGCGTTGAAACTTGAAAGCAATTTAGAAGGAGTCAATGTAGGTTTCGATATCAATGTTAATTGTACTACTTTCAATTATAACCCTAACTTCACGAACATTATCACTCAACCTATATAATCAACTTACACATAAAAAAATTGTACTTCCTTTCTTCTTCAACTTAACCTTCCATTCTCCATCACCAAATATGATTATTGCAAAAATTGAACGAAAAAAATAATTCTTTTGAATATATATTCCAATGTAGATACGGAACAAACTACATTATAAATATAAAAAATAAAATGAATAAAAAATAATTAAAAATAAAATTATTTAAAATGAATTGTTAACATATTAAAAATCATAAATTTATTACCAATCGACATTTACGAATAGATGAACTTGTTATGACACATGTGAATTAAGAGTCAAAATTTAGTGAAATTAAACCTTGAACAGTCCTAAAACATTTAAAATTGTACGACCATATATAAAAAATGAATCAAATTAAAAAAAAAATATATATATATATATATATATATATTAAACATATATCTTGCCCAACATATCGAGTTTGTTCAAGAATGAAGGAATTAAACAACCATACCTGTAAGTTGTAATAAACTTTTACATAAAAAGTAAACAATTCATCATAGTAAAATGTTGTATAATTATATTAAATAATTTTGTCATCCCAAATAAAAGAATTTCATCATTTACCAAACTTGTAAATTTAATTTTGAAAATCCAACTTCACAAACCATTGTTTTTCATCAGGTCTCTTAATAAATATTGATTGTGAAAAAAACACCAACATACATCTCGTGAATCACTTCAAAAATGACATGTTACATTATATATATAAAAAAATAATAGTAAAGTAAAATAATCGTCAATATATTAAAATAATAAATACTCCTGGAGTAATATAATAGTGTAAATAACAAATGTAGACTGTTCATACCATATCCTCATTGATAAATTGGAAAAAAAATCATTGATAAAATAAATTTTCTTACTTTCTCCTGGAAAAAAAAAGTATTCATATATTAATTAAAAAATACTCCCTGTCCCTGAAAAGTTTGCGGGGAATTTTGGGCACATGGTTTAAGAAAAAAGGGTAATGATGAGAGTGTTGAGGGGTAATTTTGTAAACTTTTATATATAAAGTAAATAAAGTAGGTGGGTTGAGTGTATGGTGGGTCCCAAAAGTAATGGCATGAAGGGTAAATATGTGTATATTGTGAGGGTAGAGATTGTGATGATTATTTCTATTTTGGGGTATGCAAACTTTTGAGAGACAAACAAAAAAGGAAAGTATGAAAACTTTTCAGGGACGGAGGGAGTATACCTATATAATAGAAAATAAAAAAAAAATTATAATATATTATTAGTACAATTACAAATAACAAAAGTAACAGAGCCTTGAAAAAAAGGTAAGGTCTCAAATAGACTCGAGTACATATAATTACTCGAGTTGACGTTGACTTTTTTTTTTTTTTTTTTTTTGTATTTTTTTTCCTGAAAAGTGTATGTTGAAAAATGTAAGTTATTATAACTAAAAAGTGTAAGACAATATTACTGAAAAGTGCAACACATTTTTTAAAGCAAAGTGTAAGTCATTATAACTAAAAAGTGCAACACAATATTATTAAAAAGTGCAAGTCAATATTACTGAAAAATGTAACACAATTTTTAATGAAAAGTGTAAGTCACTATAATTGTGATGTATGTGGAGTAAGTGTGATGTATAATGTAATTGAATTTATCATTAACTAGTCCTATACCCGCGTTTTACGCGAGGTCGATTTATTAAAATAATAATTTTAAATATTATATTAATTTTTATATTTTTAGACATTATATTAATTTTTATATCTTTTTCAATGTTAATTAAACTTTTTTTTATTCTAATATATTTATAACATATTCATTTCTACAAATTTGAATATATTTATATTTTTGTATTTTTATATATTATAATATATTAATAACATATGCATTAATAAAATTATGACGTTTGTAGTATGCTGACAGCCTTATATGGCTTTTCGCAATTACAAATATCTATGTTTTAATTGTATTTGTTTTGGAATTTAAGTAGGATATGATTTAACATTATAATATAGAACTATATGTGTTTATATAAGTATGTATATAGAATTTGTAAATATTTATAGGGTTTACTTTTGTAGGGTTTATATGTATTTGTAGGATAAGATTTTAAAATTCTAAATCTAAATTATAAAGTAGAACATGGGTAAGATTTTAAAATCCTGAATTCGAATTTTCCTTCCCAAAACAAACATCCCCTTAAAAAAACTGTGTTTAGTAACCGATTTTCATGGCACATTTGGTGAGATTTTAAAATCCCGAATCCTATTTTTCCATCCCAAAACAAATATTCCCTTAAATCTGTTTAGTAACCTATTTTCATGACACAACTGGTAAGATTTTAAAATCTCGAATCCGAATTTTTCATCCCAAAACAAACATCCCCTTAAAAAAACTGTGAGATCTGTTTAATAACCTATTTTCATGACACATTTTTCATCCCAAAACAAACATCCCCTGTCCTTAAAAAACTGTGACATCTGTTTAGTAACCTATTTTCATGGCAAATCAGATTTTAGATCAATAATAAACCCTTTTTTGAATAAACAATCAAAATATATCTAGTACTAATAAGTAATAATATAATTAAAATGTGCATTACTTTTTTTAGACATGATAAAACCATTTATGTGTAGTCCTTAATTTTCACGTCAAGTTATTTTTCTTTCAATTTTAACATATTTAAATATAATAAATTAATATTATATAAACAATGATAAGATATAAACAAATTTATAAAAAATAAATAAATTATTAAAAATAATTATATTATAACAAATAATTTTATAATTATAAAAAATAATTGCATCAATTTCTCAACTAAATCAACCTACATTTCTAATCTTTTCAGGGCGATCAACTAATCAAACTTAGTTGAAAGATTTTAATTTTAATTTTTATTATATTTAAATATTTAAAATTTAAATAATTGTCTTATAAATCATTTTATAATAATGGCCATTAATCAATCATATATATCTTAAATAATTTAAATATTAATTTTTTAATTTTAAATAATTCATATCTTAATATTTTTTATTAGCCATAAATATTAATCTTAAATCTTAAATAATTCAAATCTTAATATTTTTTTATGAGCCATAAATATTAATCTTAAATCTTAAATAATTCAAATATTAGTCCAATAACTAACATTAAATACATATATAATTAATTATACAATATTTTTTCCTATTTATATGAGAATATTGTTAACATAATTTATAGATATAAATATTATATATTTCTTCTTAATTGAATTTTACATAGTATCCACGGTCTAAATTATAAAAAGTTGAATATAAGAGAAAATAAAAATGTATTTAAAAATTGATATATTCAATTTAATTTTAAATAAAAATTATGAATCATAAAAAAAATTATTGAAGATAACAAATTTTGAATTTTATTTTATATAATTTTGAATAGATTTTTATTGTATATTATTAAGGTTAAATTTATTTAAGATCAACCATAAGTCGTTATGATCAAATTTATTTATATTATTTTCATTATAGGTGATTGATTGAAACAATGATGTAAAAAAATTAGGATATATTACAAAAAAAAAAAATGAAGCATCACATGATATTAAAAAAATTCGGATATATTACAAAAATGAAGCATCACATGATATTATTTACCAATCTAAAAAATTTACAAATGATAAAAGAAAAATGAATGGTAGCAACCATAAAAAAATCTTAACAATACTATATACAAAACAAAAGTTGAATCCGGTAGTCCTATTACGAAATCATTTACTCATTAGAACCTGTAAAAACAATACATTGAAAATAAATTTAACTACATAATTATTGATATTACCATATTACAAATGGTTGCATAGATGTAAACTCGAGAGAAATGAGTGATGAATTTATGATTTAACAAATAATTATACATGTGCTTTATATATATAGTTGGAATTATAATTTGAATGTACGATAATTAAGGTAGAAGGGATAGAAAAATTAATGATAATTTTAAATTCGAATATTTAAAATTTGATTTGATAATATTAATAAGAATGCCGGACAATATTGGGATTTTGAAAGTGAAGAATTTGGGGAGGAGAGAGATTAAAAATAATAATTATGATTTAAAATTTTGAATTATTATTTTGATATAAAAATAGGAAAAAATAGATTTTTTTAATTAGAATGGTATTAAGATTAAGATTAAGATTTGAATTTGAATATATTATTACTGAGAATAATAATTTATTACCTAATTAATAATTAGGCATATTAGAAAACGATTTAATTTAAATAATACAGAGTGTACTAATATTTCGAAATTTATGGGATTAAGATATATTCATTTAATGTATATTTGATTTGTGTAAATTTTTTATTTGATAACTTAAATATAGAATATACAAATCAACTTAATTAATTTATGATTGGTTTTCATTTTTAAACATTTAATTTAAAGATAATAGATTTTCATTCATTATCGAACTGTTTATATAATTTAAAGATAATTTGAGATATAATAATTTCATGAACAGTGAAATAAAATATTCAAATAAAAAATATAATCAAAAAAAAAAAAAAAAAAACACCCCTGCCTCTCGATCAAAAAGAAAAAAACACACTAACAAAAATCCCCAAAAAAGTAATAATTATCTCAACTGATGAAATTTTATAAACACTTATCTTTAAGTGATTAATTGATATTAATTAGATATATATTAATTAAATATTTAAATTAAATTTCAATTATAAATTCAATTATACAAATTAGATCAGATATAATATACGCATAACTTTTCGAAAATTTGAAAATTTATAATCAATTTAAAAAAAAAAATAGAAAACAATCAATTTTATAATAAAAAATTGAAAATAATCAATTTTATATTATAAAAATTCAAAATAGATAATAACCCAGAATTCACATGAACATGTTTTTTTTAAAGCGATTGTAAGCATCGTCCATCATCATTTGGATCACAACATTATTTATATTCAAATAAAAAAATTAAATTGTAGGCGAGTATATTTGTGTATGAAATACTGTAAAGAAAAAAATTGCAATCTATACGAAAATGATGAAAAAAAAATTGTAATCTCTGCAAAACAAAAACAATGATATTGATTAGAAAAAATTTCTGAAAAAAAAATTGTAATTTAGAAAAATAAATTTGTACAAAACAAAAACAATGATATTGCGGTAAAATAAATAAATTATAATCTGAAAAATTTATGTAAAACAAAATATAATTATTGGTGAAGAGAAAGTAAAAGGGAGAAGATGACTTTAGCTATGAGATTAAGAATATACGGAATTCTGTTTCATTTAAATTTGAATACACGATTTTGGTGAAGAGATTAAAAATAATAATTATAATTTAAAATTTTGAATTATAATTTTGAGATTAAAATAGGAAAAATTGATTTTTTTAATCAGAATGTCTGAAAATGCAGGAATTTTGAAATAGACGATTTTGGTGAAGAGAGAGATTCTGCAGAGTTATAAAATTGTGACACGTGTCCCATTATATTCTCACAAATATAGAGTTCGCGGGTTGATTTATTAAAATAATAATTTTAAATATTATATTAATTTGTATACATTTTTGTAATATTTGTAATATATGAATAAGTTTTGTAAAATCGTTTTCCCAATTAAATTGTGGGTTGTCATGAAAATAATTTGATATGTTGAGAAAAATATGAGTTATTCAAAATTTATAATTAAAATAAATTCAAAATTTATAATTAAAATAAATAAAAGAGTTAAATCTGTAGTAAAACGGTCTATAAGATATTTATTTAAATTCGATCGATTGTATTTCTGTGCACTCAATATATTAAAAAAAAAACATAAAAAATTTAAGAACCAACATGTATAAGTAATTTTATAAGTAAAATGAAACACGAATATTCCCTTATAATACAGAATTATAAGTTCAACATTAAAAAAATCACACCTCAATCAAACTTAACATGTCCAAATCAAAAACGAAAATTGATATTTCTTTCTCCTATCCACATATCCATCTTCATCAAATGCTAAAATAAAGAGACAAATATAAAAAATTATTAACAATTATTAAACTATGAAATATTAAAACGATTCAATAATAAAGTACTGAAAAATATAACCAAAAAATTTACATTTAAAACTTCTGATGTTTAGAGAATGTGCGTCGGAAAAATTAAAGAGATAAAGATAACAAATTATTAAAAATGGTTAAAACTATGAAATATTAAAATGATCCATTAATAAAGCACTAAAAAAAATATAATTAAAAAAATTTATATGAAATTGATAGTGAAAATATATATTATATTAAATAATAATTATAAATATTCGGATGGACAATTCTTCTGCTAAAAATAAAAAATTAATGATTAAAATAGTATCCACAAAATTAAAATATATCAAATTATTCTCCATCTATTCCTCAAGTATCCATGGGTTATGCTCTCCTCAGGTATCCATGGGTTATGCTTCGCATAACAATGCATTGCATAAACAAATCAGAATAAGTTCGTAAAAAATGTTTTCTTTCCTCAAACTTCCGATAACTTAGATTGGAGAATAAATTGATATTTTCTAAACGAAAAAAAAAATCAACACATTAATAGACGGAAAATCTAATAAAACAATGAAATTAGTATTTAGCCCGAGAGAATAAGCGATCAACTTTTATGTATCAGAGAGTGACCGAAGATAAAATTTTATGTATCAGAGAGTGACCGAAGATAAAATAATGAAATGAGAGTTTAGGTATAAAAATATTAGATATTTGAGTTAGTTGAGAAAATGATGAGATTATTCAAAATTTAAATTTAAAATAAATAATGTTATGATTAAAGTTTAAAAATAAATTTAAAAATAATAATTATAATTTCAAATTTAAAAATAATAATTATGAGGAGATAATAAGTAAATTATTATTTTGAGATTAAAATAGGAAAAATGAATTTTATACTCATGCTTTTTATAGTTGAAATTAATAATTTAAAAAAATTGTCAAGAAAAAGAATAAGGAAACAATTATTTAAGAAAAATATAAAAAAAAAATAGTATAAAGAATAAGGGAAATGAGAGGAGAGAGAAAATTATTTAAGAAAAATGTAAAAAAAATTGCTGAAAAAAATAGAATCAGACAAATGTGAGACGCACGTCAAAAAATAAGATTTAGAAATAGTAATTAAGAGTAGAGATAAGATAAAATAAAAATTAATTTAAAAACACTGGGAGAGAGATAAATGAAACAATTATTTAAAAAAAATGTAAAAAAAGACCGAGAAAAAAGAAAAATAGGGAGAGAGAGAGAAAGGAGATAAAATAAAAATTTAAGAAAATTGTAAAAAAAAAAAAGTAAAATAAAATTGAAGAAAATTGTATAAGAAAATGAAGAGAGAAAGATAATTGTAAGAAAAATTAATTGTGAGAGAGAGAGAGAGAGAGAGAGAGAGAGAGAGAGTTATTTGAAAAAAAGGCCGAAAAAAAAATAGGGAGAGAGAGAGAGAAAGGAGATAAAATAAAAATTAATTAAAAATTTAAGAAAATAGTAAAAAAAATTTGAAGAAAATTGTATAAGAAAATGGAGAGAGAAAGATAATTGTAAAAAAAATTAATTAATAAAACTGAAGAGAGAGAGGGAGAGACGCAAAAAGAGAGGTGAAAAAATTATTTAAGAAAAATGTAAAAAAAAAAAACCGAGAAAAAGGGAGGAAGAGAGGAGAAATTTTTTTTTTAAGAAAATTAGGAGAGGATTTCAAAAAAAAAAAAATTAGGAGAGAGAAAGAGGAGATGAGATGAGAGGAGAGAGAAAATTATTTTAGAAAAATGTAAAAAAATTGCTGTAAAAAAATTGAGAAAAAAGGGGAGAGATAGGAGAGAAAACAAAAGGGGGAGAGAGAAAGTAAGAATAATTGTAAAATTTAAGAAAATTAAAAAAATGAAATCAAACAAATGTGAGACGCAACTTAAGAAAGAAAGAGATTGACTGAGCAAATAAACACATTTTTAAAAAATTCATAATTAATACACGTGAATTACTTTTGATGCATGACTGCAATCAAAGAATTCTACGCAACAAAAAAAATTCTGCAAAAAAATTAAAGAAAGGAGATGAGATTTATGAGTATATTTAAAACATAAATTTCTACTGAATCAAAACAAAAAATCAAAGAATTCTGCAAAATGAAAACAATGATAAAAATATTGTAGCAAAAGAAAAAAAAAAGAAAAAAAAAACAATGATAAAAATATTGTAGCAAAAAGAAAACGAACAAATACAAAAAAAATAGAACAATGAAATGAAAAAAGAAGAAAATAAATTCAGTAAAAAAATAAAAGAAAGGAGATGAGATTGATGAATATATTTGAAACATAAATTTCTATAGAATCAAAAGAAAAAATCTAAGAATTCTGGAAAACGAAAACAATGATAAAAATATTGTAGGAAAAAAAAAACAATGATAAAAATATTATAGTAAACATTGTAGCAAAATGAAAACAATGATAAAAATACGAAAAAAAAAATTATGATTGCTGAACTGAAAAAAATGGGTTGAGATTTATATAGAATACTCCGTAGAAGATTATGCGGAAATTCGGTTTCATTTTAAATTTGAGAATTTATATTCATTTAAATTTTAATATTTAAAACTGTGCATTTAAAATATGAGATTAAAAAATGTACGGTTAAGATTAATGATTAAAATTAATGATTAAAATTAATAAAATGTGAAATTAATGAGAAAAAAAAGATTTTGAAATGGAGTGATTTGAGAAGAAATAGACTGTGATAAACCAATCATCTTGCGACATGTGGCTATTGAAATGTTTGCAAATATATGATAAATAAATTAAGATAAGATTTTGAAATGGAAGAATTTGAAGGGGAGAGAGATTACAAATAATAATTTTAAATTATAATTTTGAGATTAAAATAGGAAAATGGATTTTTTTAATCAGAATTCCTGAGAATTTTGAAATAGACGATTTTGGTGAAAAGAGAGATTGTGTAGAGGGATAGAATTGTGACACGTGTTCCATTATATTCTCACAAATATAGAGTATAAAGATAAAGATTAAGATAAGATTAAGATTTGAAATGGAAGAATTTGACAAATTAGAAGAATTAATTTTTTTTAATAAGAATGCTTGACAATATTGAGATTTTGAAATAGAAGAATTTGAAGAAGAGAGAGATTAAAAATAATAATTATAAATTAAAATTTTGAATTATAATTTTGAGATTAAAATAGGAAAATGGATTTTTTTAATCAGAATCTCTGAGAATGCAGGGATTTTGAAATAAACGATTTTGGTGAAGAGAGAGATTGTGTAGAGGGATAGAATTGTGACACGTGTTCCATTATATTCTCACAAATATAGAGTATTAAGATTAAGATTAAAATTTGTTTTAATTTCTTTATTAAATACGTATATTGCTTCTAAAAAATGGGGATTAAATTTTTTTTGTCCAATTAAGTTACTAAATTTTTTAATTTAGAAATGACCTGTTAAATTTGCTTTAGCAGATAATTGTACTTTAAAAAAAAAATATAATGAACCGAATTCAAAAGTGATAATGGTGTGGACTAAATTTAAAATAAAATGGTAACTTAATAGATTTTAAAAAAAAATTAATCCCTAAAAAATATGTGTCGGCCATGATTGGTAACTGTAGCGTGGGGCCCAGAGTGATTGGACAAAGGACAGTCAATATATCTAATTGAAGTGAGTAGGCGGAGGAATTGAAGCTGCATGAATATGGTGGTTGGCGTGTTTACCGACAAGGGTTTATATGGGTTCAGGGTTTACCACTCCTTAATAAGAGCATGGGATTCATTTAATTATCAAAATCTCCTTGTCTGTATTTATCTGATTCTTTCTATGGTTAGCAAACAAATTAAATATCATTGAATCATTGATTCAAAGTATATAATTATTTATATATAATTGCACTTTGCAATAGTGTGTTTGATCAATGCAACATCACAACTTCACCCTACTAATAAATTAAATTAATAAATATAAAATTACAACAATATCCTTTTAAATTTAAATAATTTAAAATATTTAATAATAAAATATACATTTATGATTGACAAACATGTTGGGCCGGGGCACTTTTAGAGTCAGGTCGGGTCGTGGTCGAACATTCATGTCGACTTTTTCGGGCTAGGCTGGGCCACTTTTAGATTCAGGTCGGGCCACCGTTTTCATCTATGCGTACCAACATTGTTCGTTATATACATGTAATTTACTTTGTAAGTGAAAAGAACTAGCCCAATACGACACACAACTGGGTAAATTAGAAGCCCAGTGGAGAATGATTAAATAGGGGAGATCACCCTAAGGCTCAGACTTGGTGTTCCTATAGCAACTAGCAACATAGAAATTAACAGTTGCAACTAAACACAAAGTGGGGGGAGAAAATGACAAAGGTACCCTTCTTCTTGAATGAGGGAATCAATGCCCCAGTGTTGAGGGGGAGAGTTCCATTACTGGCTATTGCTCCTACCTTACTCACTGGGGATAGAGTACTGGACTTGCCTTTGACTGCTCCTGGTACTGAACATCAGCACAGACCTTCAACTTCTGATCAACCAGGACCTTCTAGATCAAGACAGAGGAATGCACCCCCAAATGTTGAGAACATTCGTATCAATATTTCTGGGAATGTTTATGTTTCACAGGAATTTATCAAGCTTCAATTACAGCACTTGCGGGACACCATTGAAGAGCTCCAGTTACTGAAGGACAGATGGACCAATATGCTTTCACCTACAACAGGGGGAGTACCACCACCATCTAACTCCAGTGTGGTAATTGAAGAGATGACTGATGGAGTTACAGCTGCTGCTGCTGCTGGTGGTGGAGGACCTGATGCAGGAGAAGATACTGCAGTGACTGATGTAGTTGCACACCTTGCATCTACTTACTTTGTTGATGAAGCTGATGATGATGATGTTGCTGCTGACATGGAGACCTTGTATGGTGATCTCCATTGATGAACATGAAGAAGCTGCAAGACAGGGGGAGATCTGAATTGCAAATGGCAAATGTGAAGGAATTTGATGCTACAGCTGTTACTACAACAATTTATGCCATTTTTCAGATTCAATCTCTGTACTTTATGTTTAAGTAAATTCTGATACAATTGTTATTTATTCTCTAGATGATAGGATGTTTTATTTTGTACTTATGCTTGATATACAACTTGCTTAAATTATGCTTACAATTGATGATATCTGTTTACTGCTATTTGCTTAAATATGTTTACAGGTTATTGATTGTTTATTAATTTGCAGGTTGTTAATCATGTTTAGGCCAGTCTAGATTGTTAGTAGTTCTTTTATTTTATTTTTTGTGTTCTGATCCTTAGTTTCTGTTATGTTTTTTCTATTTCTGTTTTGCTATGATATGTTGTTTATTATTTTTTGTTTTTGCTCTGATTTTTTTGTTTTTTTTTTGTTTTGTGTCTTACTCAAATCTTAAGTTAATTCTTCCAGTTCAATTTATGATTTTAGTAAATTACTCATGTTGTGAATAAGTGTACTGTTTATACTTATTCTGTTTTGGGTAAAATTATCTTGATCTTATGGCACATATCATTGTAAGATTATCCTTGATCTTCATTCGATTTGATCCAACGATTACAACAGGTATTGACTTGACTAGTATTTAGTGTAGATGTTCACCTCAGCTAAGTACATAAAACTGAGTATGTATAGAAATATATGTGCATCAGGTGTGTTGTAGTCGAAAGGTCAAATTGGGGGAGATTGTAGATGTTGTTAACTCTTGAATGCTTTAACATTATCAACAACATCTTAATTTGACCTTCCGAGATTTTTTCTAAGTCTTTTCTGAAATGCTACATTAAATGTTGATCTAAATGTTGTCACATTTCTGGCAGGTTCTAGAAGCTTCTACAAGGATCTGGAACTTGGAAGATTTCAGAACATTGAAGAACGTGCTAGACCAACTTGGAACCATTTAGAACGACCTGGAGCATGCAAGAAGGATCTAAAAAGATCATGGAAGTTGAATTCCTAAAAAATAGGATCTCAAAGTTGGAAGCCTCTAGAATTCGTCCCTCACTCTATAAATACCAAAGGAAGGCTCCATAATTTAGTGTATTCTATTCGATCAATATCCTATACTAGTGTTCATCCTGTTAGGAAATTGTGGCCCCAATAGTTATACCTTTTAGTTCATACGAAGTATCCCACCCGTATGACTGTGCGCTTTTCTTTATCTATCGAGAGTGTAATCATAGATAGGACTAGCATTTCGGCAATGTATAATTTATACACTTAGATTGTTTTTAGAACAGGGCACCTGCCTCGTTTGTAGTTTCTGTTGTGAAGGTTATTGTTGTAACATTTCACACAACATTTATACTTGAAGATAAGTATTGATATTTCGCCGTAAGGCTAACATAGATTTTTATTTATAAAATCTATGTTAAAAATATTTCCATTGTGTCTCGTTTGTTTTTAGTGTTTCAAGTCTTCAGCTGTGTATCTTTATTTCTGATATTCTGTTAGAGTCAGTGTTGTACAATTTGTCTCAACATTTAGTACAACATTAATCTGTTTTTACTTAAACACTATATCACAACACACTTTCACTATTATATTTATTTATTCTTAATTAGCTCTATATTGAAAACTAACACTATATACTTTCCTAGATTTTGATAATAACAAAAAATAATACGTATATTGTCTTTTAATTCATTTCTCTAATTACGCAGGTGGAAACGTACCTAGTAACCATCACTATGGAGTATGAAGGATAAGGGGCTAGGGCATCTTGTTCAATCAGTATAGATCTCTAGCTCTTTACTGGAAGGTGAGGGTGTCATGGAAGAATTAATTAATTATATCCTAATCCTTGCCCTCTATCTCTATATATGATGATGGCGTGTTTATCCATTTTATGTTATCGTCATGTCGTTGAGTCATCTATTTTAATGTCTTTCTTCTTTTATTTTTACTGTTTATGTCGTGTTATGTGAATAATAATATTTGCGGGTCGGGTTCCACCACCACGCAAATTCTATTAAACTTTGATCTTATCTATGTTCATTCGTACTATTTCCAGCTTTATTAGCTAGTATATATATACTATTAATATTGTTTTTGTAATTTCCGTTAGTTAAATTTTAGTAAGAACTAGAGTATGTCATCAAACAATCAAATGAGCCATAAGAGAAGAATTTTTTTAACACCTCCAAGATACAAGTAAGCACATGCATAATATAATATATAGTAACAAATGTACTCATACTATATATGATCAGATATGGTTGTTGAGATAGTCAATGATTTGTAAAGATTACTAAATCATTGTATTACCCTATATATATAGAAGATTGTATAGGTATATATATATTATGCAGATTGTATGGAGATTGATAGGCATATTTCTAGGGAGCTAATTAGGGATTCTAGTCCTATATATTCAATGTATTTTGATCAATAATAGAAGATAACAAAACATTCTGTTTTACATGGTATCCTGAGCCCATACGGTTCTGAGAAAAAAAAGAAAAGAAAACTCAAAACACCATACCAATACCAGATCAAACTCCAAAACCACAGAAACTCAATCCAAAACACCTCTAACCAGAAATCAAAAGATTCGATTCACGTCGTGTAGCTTCATTCTGATCACCACCATCAATCTATCATCACCACATCAGTGTCGCTGCAAGTCTCTACAACATACTACATCGGTAATATCGTGGTATCATTCTTGTTCTAAAATAAATAAAATGAGTGAAAAAAATTGACTCCTTAGGAACCAAATCTGTTCCAATTCTAGTTCAGTCTGAGGGTCCTTTTAACGTTGGTCTTCTACTTACGAAATCAAATTATGATGTATGGTCTCAATTGATGGAGATGCATGTCTATTCTTTGCATCAGAAAGCCTTCTCAGCCAAACAAGTTGACAAATCACTCTCAGTGTACTATGGGGAGTTAATAAAATTATCTTTCGGGAACTAGATCGTCGTGATAAAGTTGTTATGAAGGATCCCGATGATGTTACAGCGTACCGGCAGTCCATTGAGCGAACCCGAGTGCACATATTTCTTGCTGGATTGGATAAGTGCTTTGATCAACTTCAACGAGAAATTTTACGTCATGAACCACTCCTCAGTTTAGAAGAGTGTTACTCATTAGTCCGCCGTGAGACAATACGATATACTACTTTGAACGGGGATATTGTGAAACCTGAAGCTTTTGCAATGGTTTCCCGCCATCAGCCAAATCCAGCACCACAAAACTGACCAAAATCCACCAATCCAAAGAATTTCAATAATTCAGAAAAAAACTACATACAAATGCAATCACTGCAATCAAACAGGCCATTCGAACTTATTGGATATCCTGATTGGTGGGACCCAACACGGCATCGGAATTCCAAGTGACCGTCTACTGCATCAATCGCCCAAACAAAGGATGAAGATGCCCTTTCTCCGTCATCAGCATTGATAACCACCAGTAATGGTGGAGGTAAGGTCTTGAACATTTCTACACTTGCTTTAAATAATGCATGGATAATTGATTCTGGTGCTACTTATGATCATATGACATTTGATGTTAGACAAGTCTCAAACCTTAACCCATCCTCCCAAAATTGTGTCTCTACGGCCAATGGTAATACCAGTTATTGGAGAAGGGTCATCACATCTTACTAATACTTTATATCTTGATTCTGTGTTAGTTGTTCCCTCCTTAGATTATAACCTTCTGTCAGTCTCTCAAATCACTACTACTTTATCTTGTGTTGTTATTTTTTGGCCTAATTATTGTATGTTTAAGGATATTCAGACTCGACAAACGATTGGTTATGGTACTAACAGAGGGAAGATATATTACTTGGACTTGGAATCAAAAACTTCCAGCAGATTACAAAAAGCCTTCACAGCAGGGATCATCAATTCACAAAAGAAAATACATGCATGAGATCTGGCTTTGGGCCATGCCTCATTTGGTTATTTAAAAAAATTATTTCCTAGTTTATTTATGAATTTAGATATTTCTGTTTTCGAATGTGATGTGTGTGAACTTGCCAAAAGCCATCGTGCATTAATTTCCTTTGGTTTTAAATAAAAGTCCTGCTCCTTTTATGATTATTCACTCTGATGTTTAGGGACCATCCAAAGTTCCTACATTGGGAGGGTCACATTGGTTTGTTACATTTATAGATTATTGTACTAGGATTACTTGGGTTTGTTTGATGAAATCCAAATCAGAAGTTAATTTATTATTTCAGAAGTTTTATAACACCATTTGTACACAATACAACACACGAATACAAGTGTTACGTAGTGATAATGGCGGAGAATACCGGAGTTCTGAACTCTAACAATTTCTGGAATCTCAAGGCTCAATTCATCAAACAAGCTGTCCAGATACACCTAAACAAAATGGTGTGACTGAACGCAAGAATCGACACTTATTGGAGGTGGTTCGCGCTTCCCTGATCGAGGCTCACATGCCCTTATGCTACTGGGGCGAAGCTCTACTTTCTGCTGCATATCTCATAAATCGTGTTCCATCTCGTTCTATCCACTTCAAAACACCTTTCCACTCACTTACAGAAGCTATTGTTGCACCTACAATCCCAAACCTACCTCCCCATATCTTCGGTTGTGTTACTTATGTTCATATTCACAAACACCAGCGTAGTAAGTTAATGCATTGCGCCTTGAAATGTGTCTTTGTTGGATATGCTATTCATCAAAAAGGTTACAAATGTTATCATCCCCCTACTAAACACATGTTTATCTCTATGGATGTTGTCTTTCATGAAAATACTATGTATTTCTCTAAGTCTGACTTTCAGGGGGAGAATATTGAGGAAATTCAGACTCTTGTATACAACAATCTTCAAGATGAAGTGGTGGACATATCTGATCAAATTTTAGGTAATCTGGAGCCTAGGAATCAAATTTTAGATGAGAGTGGCGATACTCTACACAACGATACAATAATCATAGAAGTGGATGAGTTGAAATCTAGTGGCCAGAACCTGGATCTAAGTGAGAATGAGCACACAGAAAGCCATGAAACTTCTTGTTGTACGTGCTTTAGAACATATGATCTGGATGTGGGCTTTCGTAAGCACTAAACAAACATATATTATGATCGGGGTTTATTACGTGTTAAGAAGGATTATTATGATGATCTTATGAAGAACAGTGAAGAACATAAGAAATAGCTTCTTGGAGAAGCTAAAGCTTTGAGCTTGGGAAGTGTATTGCTTTGGGTAGGGTGAAAAATGTTACTTGAATCTTACAAATGAGCCTCTTAGGCATTATATAGTAGTTTTTGGGGCTGCCCGCCCTTTACACGTGGCACGCCCTCACTGGACCTGAACTTCTGCCCGAAAAGGTGATGGGACGGCGCATTTAATGCTAAACCGCCTTTGTGGTCGTCCTCGGCGGAGGCGAGGAGCTGGGCCACGGTGGTCGCCGGAGGACCTGGTCGTCGGGGAAGGTGGTCGCCAACACCTTCGAGGAAGGTGGTCGCCACGCTCCATGCTGTCTCCCAAGGCTTCAACACTTGTCTTCTCTAGCTAAATAAACATGTGCTCGCCAACATCTTTGGGCGAGCAGCTAACTAAACATGTGCTCGCCAACAACTTTGGGCAAGCACTTAATTACATTAAATACATTGCTTTTATTACATTTTCTTCATCTTTTTTACTAGTCGTCGCACGACTTGGTTGACTCGTCCTCGCCACGCAAGCCGGTGACTAGGATTGACTTGTCAAAGATTGACTTCTTTGACTAGGTATAACATTTGCCCCCTGGTCGCCTTTCTTCGTGTTCGTAATATAGAAATTTATAAAATACATAGGTTGTTGAAACACACTAATTTAATAACTACTCTACAAGTTCTTGCACTTCGTTTTTCATTTTCCCATCCTCTCTTTCATGATCACATGGTTCATTGAAGTCTACAAGATCTTGCACTTTTTTTTTATCAACTCAACAACATCTTTACCCTTCACTTGAGACAAAAACATCATAATTCGCTCGTCATCAGCCTCAGCTCCAACTGCTGCAAGAATTTTCTTGATATCAACGGCGAAGGGGGAGGCATTGCCCCCTATCACAACCAACAAGAATGCTGATATAACCTTATCATCACAATTTTCCAGCAATGGGTATCTACGTGATTCCAAAGCAGAAAAGAAAATACGCAATCTGGAAAATAGTGAACAAGAAGATGTATTTGAAAGGTACTAATTCGACAACATTTCACGCTAACATTTTCATAGACTTGATAACAGAAATGATACAATAGACAATATCAAAACATTAATTACTCTCATGTTTCCTTTTTTGTTTGTCCCACATTAGTTTTCACATTTTAAAAAAGGAAATTTCTAATAATTCTTATCTTCAAAATTCTCACTTATTTACCCCCTATGTCATTACTTTTCTTACACGATACCTTTATCACGTACTTTAATAAAGTTAAAAGTACATCAATACCCTTACTTTCTCACGTTTTCTTAGTTTCTTTGCCTGGAACGGAGGGAGTAATATTTACTTTTTCTTGGATACTACAACAAATAACACTTGGAAGCATTTCTTAAATGCTGCAATGAGTGGAGATAATGAATTGAAAGGGACAAGATTGAAAATGAGAAGAAAGAATAATGCTATACTCCTATATTTTTAAAATTTAACATAATATTCTAGCAAATGCACTGAGATTATGCATGCACTTACGCATTCTAAAGTGTATTTGAGTAAGTGTACGTACTTACCCAGCAAAAAAACGCTTTGAAAATGATTTAGGTTGTAATGGTCTGGAAAGTAGACTGCTGAGCTCCTGCAATTTTATTGGTCAAAACACGTCTTAATGAGCTAGATATTTTGAGTGAACTTCCATCTCAGAGTTTACATGAGACGTTTTAATCAAACCTGCTGCAACTTCTTCAACTTATTTGATTGGGCTTTGTTTTGCCTGTACTGTACTTATTCACTCTGTCCTGCTCACTATCATCATCATCCAAAACCAATTCAACTGATTCAGCATTTCGTACCAGCCAATTTTTCTCAGCCTTTTCCTGGGGAAATTAAGTTGGAGAACAATGAAGCAATATAGTATCTCAATAATAAATGTCAACTTACAGCATACTTTTCACATAACAACAGGAAATAAGTAGTGCAAGGAAAGGAAGGATCTGAAGACATTCTCCTTCTCAAAATGACACAATGAATTGTAAGCAAATAAAACTTTAAACAATTGTAAAATTTGAATAATCAAGTCAATTATTTTTACTGAGATCAGACGAGAAATCACAACTGAGAATGAGTAGATGACTCCCAGAATAACTCGTTCAGAAGTAAAAAGTACATAAATGCCTACCCTACACTAGAGACTACACATTCCCACAATGCCCTTACCCGGACATAAATCACAAAAATAAATAAGAAGTGAGCAAAACAAGTTTTAGAGTGAAGTTCTGCAACCAAATTTAAAACAGTGCAATTTCTCATTACCTGGGAACCCTTGCGTGTAACTTTGTCTATTTGATGTGCATGGACGATGGTGAAAGGTAGGAGCACTAAGTCAAGTGGAGATCAAACGTGTAAATATTTGTATGGTGCTTGCGATTAAAATCAAACAGAAGCTCAATGTGTAGATCGTTGCAAAGCAAATTGGGGCTCACTGTTTTTGTCTGCTGCTTGTAAGAACTTGTTGGGTCAAGTCACTTATATTTGTGAATATAATTGTCCACCACCGAACATAAATGTTTAAGATTTAATTAGCTGGAAATTTTAATAAAATATTCTACATATTATTTTATTCAATTCCTTAAAGGTTATTGAATAAATTATATATTTCCAAAGCAATTCATGTCCCTAATACACAATTTACAATGGCCACGGGCTAGCTAGGTTGTCTAAAATTTACAACGAAATTTGCAAAATCCATCCCAAATTCCACATGGGCATGTCTCGCGGAAACTAGTTTGAAGTCTAGCAATGAATTAATTGAGCTAATTCTTTTAATTAATTAATTGAGTTTTGAGAGTATTAGGTTTTGAACCAAGTGTGTCAAGTGAGTCAGTTTGACACTTGTGTGCTAGGAGCTATATCCCTCCTTTCGCGAGGGAGACTAAATTGAGTAATGATATAAAATTCGGTCATGAATTTCTTATAAAACCAATCAAATGCATACAATACTTATACACGTACATCAATCATATGCGTAAATCATTTGTACACCATATATTATTATTTTATGTATGCGTTTGGTTCCATAAGAAATCCACCTTTTAGTTCTATTTTAAATAAATTTATGCATTTAATTAATTAAATTAAATAATATTCCACCCGCGATTACTTGCACACTTTCTTTATTGGGATGTCCCAAAATTACTTGCACACTCTTAATACAAAAATACCCCACAAAATTAATACCCTCTCAACATCATTTTAACTATTTTCAAAATTGTCACTCATTTTTTACATACATTTTACTCTACACCCCACCAAATCACCTAAAATATCCCTCATTTATATTACATCACTAACCAATAAATCCACTTTTCTTAAAAAGTGTGTCGATCAAACCGTGCAAATAATCCCGGGACAGAGGGAGTAGCTCTTTAAATTTTGTAATTATATATATATATATATATATTTTTACTTTATAAATTCTAAAGTTCCATATAACTGAATTTATTCCATATATCTAATAAAATATACTTTCTTTTTTGGAACCTCCCACAATAACTTTCTCATTTAAAAAAAGAAAAGAAAAAAGGTCCCTTTTCGTAATTTCACATACTTTATAAATTTTAGTTTCAAACTAGTAATTCACCCGTGCGTTGCACGGATAATACTTACACCTTTTTGTTTTGAAAAAAATATTTTATATATATAATAGGAAATATATGTGCTTCAACTATTGTAATTCAAATATTCAGAAACATGAAATATCAAAGATAAGAACAGTAAATGCAACAACAATTAAAAAAAATATCACTCCTATAGAATTACATAAAATGTCAAGAATTTCACAAATTAAGTTACGAATGGTATGTGATTGTTATTTCATGGGCTATTTGGAGGGAGCGTTGCAAATGGTTACATACAGACGGAATAGGAGATGGGAGGGCTAGGGTTCCTTTGAAATTTGAAGTGAAATGGGCATTGGACTATTGGCATGATTTTCTTAAAACAAGAGTATGTCCTTTTGTTCAGTTGGAGGATTATATTGGTAAAAAGAACAACCCAATGCAAGAATCTATGGACCTTAGTTTGTATGTTGATGCAGCCTTCAACCCGGATAAGAATTTCTTTGCTACTGGATATGATCTTTTTAATGAGGATGGTCTTTTGATATTGATGGGAGGAGAGAGTATTAATAATCCAGGGTCGGTGGTTGCATCTGAATTGAAAGCAGCTGAGTCTGGTTGTGCACGATGTGTCAAGTTTGGTAAAAAAGTTATCAATCTGTTTATGGATTCCTCAATTGCTGTTCAAGTGATCAATGGTCTTCGAGAGTTGGAGAAATTTGATGAGGATATTATTAAAAATATCCGACTCTCTTTAGGGGCTGCAGGAAGATGGAAGTGTGGCTATATTTCTAGAGATAGGAACAAAATTGCACATTTAGCAGCTCAGGAAGTTTGGAATGTTTTAATGCCTTACGATTGGCTTGAAAATGATATTCCGCAATATATTAGGGATTGTATTCTTTTTTAATCTGTTGTATCCCTGATGTATTCTCAAAAAAAAAAAAAAAAAAAAAAGGCGGCAGGAATTGGGGGATGAGGAGCATAAAAGACGGGAAAAGGGTAAAGGAATTGTTATTGAGGAAAGGTCTGAGGCACATGAGGTGATGACTGGGATAAATCGTAAGGTAGTCCATCGCTTTGAGGAGCTCCTTGATAGACAGGATACTCATGGCGAGGATGGAAGGCAAGTAGAGCGTGTGACCACTGGGAGGGAGAATCCTCGTACAGGTAAGATTTTGCAACCTCTTTGTTTCATTGTTCCTATTGGTTTCCAGCACTGTTTCGTTAAGGAGCCCTTAACTGGAGTTGATAATGGCAAAGATTTCCGTGTGGCTCATTTTGTTGGGAAAGACTTAGGATCCCAGGAGTATACGACTTATGTTGAGATTTTGCATGAGAGAGAAATCCCCTATGTTCCAGTGTTTGAAAGAAGTGAGCAAGTTCCACATGCACAGCCTGTGACTGAAAGGGAGACTCAAGCGAGGGCGGTGGTAGATGATGTGGGGTCTATGATGAGTTGTGCTCTGCCTTGTAAGAAGAGGGCTTGGCGTGAAGATTCAGGGGAAATGATGGAGTTCTGGGGAGGAGGTCCGGGTTGGTCGGAAGGAGGAGCTGTTCGTGCTCAAGAGAGTCTTTTCAAGAGGGCTCGTAGTATGGTTGAAATCTATGGAGCGGAATTGGAGTTTCAGAACTTGGCGGAGGCTGAAGTGAATCAGCCCCGCCGTGGGGAATGATTGTTATCTGCTGGAATGCTCGAGGGGTTGGTGGTGCTCGAGCATTCAACTATCTTAGTAGACTAGTATCTAATTACCATCCTAGTATTTTATTTTTATCTGAAGTTAGGTGTTCTTCGGCTAGGGCCGATGTTTTGAAGTACAATCTTGGTTTTTCTTCTTGTTTCTATGTGCATGGTGTTGGCAGTTCTGGAGGTTTGTTGTTATTTTGGAAGAATGTGGACCTTCATCTTTTGTCTTACTCCTCCGCTCATGTGGATTGTAAACTTTTTGTTAATGATACTATATGGAGGTTTACTGGCTATCATGGCAGTACCTATTGGGAGGGTCGTAATGCTTCTTGGGAACTTTTAAAACGGCTTAAGTATTACACTGTATTTGGGACAAAGGCCTGGCTTGTTGGGGGGGATTTTAATGAAGTTCTTTTTCACTCAGAAAAAAAGGGGGGGCATGAAGAAACCATTGCATAGACTTTTAAAATGTCAAGATGCATTGGATTTTAATGAACTGTCAAATGTGAAAACATATGGCCCAAAGTTTACATGGACAAATAAGCGTAAATGGGGTGATTTTATTGCAGAAAGATTGGACCGATTTGTTGCTACCAAAGATTGGGTAGAAATGTTTAGGTCGTATGAGTGTAAGAATTTGGATTTTATGGGGTCGGATCATCGTCCCATTATGATTTCATGTATTGATTCTCCCCCAAGATCAAAACAAGTAACTGCTCCATCCTTTCGATTTGAGAATCATTGGGTTAAGGAGCCTGATTTTAAATCTGTGGTGAAGCAAGTTTGGAGAGTAAAGGAAAATCACCAAAGTCTGAATGTTCAGCTTATGCAATGTGGTACAACTTTGGAGAGATGGGCTGTCAAGAGAGGGGGGCCTTTGAAAGATAGAATTGTTAATGTGCAAACAACTCTTAATAATGAGTTGAATAAAGAAGATTCGGCCCCGGATTTTGAAAAGGTTGATAAACAAGAGCAAGAATTGGCAAAGTTGTTTTCACAGGAAGAATGGTATTGGAAGCAAAGGTCTCGTATCTCATGGCTTAAAGAAGGGGATAGGAACACGAAGTTCTTTCATATGAAAGCCAATCAGCGGAGGGGTATTAATAAGGTGGTCAGGATTAAGGATGATAATGGGGTTTGGGTTACTAAGTGTGAGGATATTCCTGATGTTTTTGTTAATTTCATTAAGGGAATATTCACATCCAAAAACCCTAGTTCTTACATGCTTGATATGGCCACAAAGAATATTACTGTTCAACTTTCTGATGAACAACTTCAGGCATTGGAAGTTCCCTTTTCAAGAGAGGAGGTAAATAGGGCTATGAAGGATTTGAATCCATGGAAAGCTCCAGGCCCTGATGGCTTCCCGGCATCCTTTTATCAGATAAATTGGGACAACATTGGAGAGGACGTTATAGCATATATTCTAGGTGTGTTGAATGATGGGAAGGATTTGGATACCTGGAATGCTACTACAATTGTTATGATTCCTAAGATAAAACAACCATCTCAGGTTACACAGTTTCGTCCCATTAGCCTTTGCAATGTGTGCTACAGGTTGTTGTCTAGAGTTATCACTAACAGATTGAAGGTTTTCATGGATGACATGATTGATTCTCACCAAAGTGCGTTTGTTCCAGGTCGTCTTATCTCGGACAACATCTTAATAGCTTTTGAGACTATGCATTGGATTCGTATGTCTAAAAGTCAGGCAGGTTATGCAGCTTTGAAGCTTGACATGAGTAAGGCGTATGACAGGGTTGAATGGGCCTTTATTGAGAAGGTTATGCAATGCATGGGGTTTTCTCACAGGTGGGTCTCTCTTATTCAGAAATGTCACGCGTTATGCAACACTAAATAAACCACCGCAAGTATACGACGTCTATTGTAGCGTGATAAGCACGAGGTCGATCCCACGAGGAGGTTAAAGCATAAAAGGGTAGTTTGCTAGTCGAATTCTAAGTAGACGTGATCGAAATTTTGATTATGAAGTTTTACTCTAAGGTTACCTACCAAGTGTCACGAATAAGCAACAAAGAGCAAAGATAAAATCGATCAAATGGCATACAAATCACAAAACGAAAGTAAAAATAGATGTAACTCAATTAAGAGAAAGTAGGTCCTAGAGCACATGCACTACTAATGAATCCAACTATGGTTAAATGCCTATTCAAATGGTGTTCATGCTTTGTCTATAAGATTGATCACAATATAATGAATTAAAAGTCCTTTCGATCCAAGTAATTCAAAGGAAATATTACACAACCTAGTATCTCTACCTAAGTTGCACAATAAGACCCAATCAAGCCCCTAAGATCATCACACATCTTCCTAATCATTGATCATCTTTCAATCTCACAATAAAATTAGGTCAAATGCTTGCAATCAATTAATCAAAATAGATTTCTCAACCTAATTCAACTAACTATGATCAACACATCACCATTGTACACATAATGACATGTTTTGCAACAAACACCAATCATCCAAATAGAATTAAGCCACACAAACACCAATTAAACAAATATTAATCCATAGATATCATCAAAAGTATGTACAAGGCCCTAGAACCAAAAGTGTTCTAGCCAATCAACCACATGTTTGAATTACAAGAAAAACAAAGATCAAAGCACTAAATACTGGAAATAAGGAAAAGCTTAGACTGTGGTGTGGTGGGGAAATGAATTCCCAAGCTAGTGGCTCCTTCCTTGCATGAATTGGTGGTGAATTGAAGAAGATATGGTCCAAAACCTCCAAGTGTGTGTTGGTGTGTGAAAGAATTCTTGAGAGAGGGGTAAGATGGTGTGAAATTTAAGAAGTGGGGTATTTATAGTGTTGGGGTAGGGTTTAGGTGTGATATTTGCAAGTTAGTCCTTCAAAAATGGAGAAAACACACGTTTGGCACCGAATTTGGGAGTGACTCGGCCGAGTTGGGGTCACTCGGCCGAGTTGGGGTGTTAGTTGAACATCACAAAAACAGGGGTTGCGCGTTACTCGGCCGAGTTGGCTTACTCGGCCGAGTGGTCTTCAAAGCCTTCAATTCAACTCGGCCGAGTTGGGTTACTCACAGATTCGGCCGAGTAACATCACTCGGCCGTGTGCGCAGTCGAGGCCAAACTCGCAGATTCGGCCGAGTAACCTCACTCGGCCGTGTGCGCAGTAGAAGCCAAAATCGCAGATTCGGCCGAGTAACCTCACTCGGCCGAGTTGCCTTGTTCTTCAATTTCGGCTTTTCTCGTTTCGTGCATAACTTTCGCCTCGGGTGTCGGATTGACTTGATTCCTTTGGCTAATCCACTCCGTTTTCCGAGACGAATCCAACCGTGCACTCCTCTTTCCAGTCCTATCACTTGTGGTATGTGTTTTGCTCCAAATTCCATCGTTTTACCTACAAAATCAACAAAACACAACCTTTCTCTCATTTCGGCTTAAACAATCATAATCAATGCATAAATCAATGAAATCCACATCAAAATACGCTTCACATGTGCCTCAAAATTGTGTAAATTCCACCCGAATCAAACCCCCCCAAACTTAAAATGTTGTTTGTCCTCAAACAACTAAGCACTTAAAGCAATGAGGGTGGAATGATCACAATGAAATATTCAATGTAATTCACACATGCAAAGTAGATGTAATGATGCCTCTTTCTCAAAGTGCATCTCTCAATGAAGGTCATAGGCTCATTATTGCAACTCACACTCATGGACCAAAGAATGCATAAACACACAACACATTGTGAATGGGGAAACATAATCTAAATGCTCAAGTCATCTACTCACATGACAAAGTGTTTCTCTCAAACACACAAACAAATTTAGGATATTAATGCACTCATCAACCAAGTTATGCTATGCAATCACCATATGCTTGCCCAACTTCTACTTTCTACACACACTCAAATACTCAACAATGTGATCAATAGGGCTTAATCAAGGATGTAACATTGGCTCTTTGGACAAGGTAAGATGAATTTAGGAATTGTGACTCTTCTAGTGGAGGACAAAGCTTGTTGTTTTACAATGTGTGCTTTCACTTTCAAAGCTTACAAACTTCATCCTCATTTTTTCTTTTTCCTTTCTTTTTCAAGCATTCATCACCTCATCTTTTGAACCATTTTTCTTTTCAAGCTTTTGGGGCTCTTTGTCCCTCTTTTCTTTTCCTTGATTTTCTTTTCATCTTTCTCTTTTTCTTTCAACTTTTCCAATTTTTCTTTTCACCAAAGATATTCATTCAAGCACATGTTTTCCACTTTGTCTTTTATCCTCCACTAGATATAGGTATCAAAGGCTAAAAAAAGCTAAGTGGTTAACATTGTAGTTTGCCAAGAAAATGAGGAATTAAGCTCAAGGGGCTAACTACGGAAAATTACTTCGGTTTTGGGAAATTTTGGCTAAGTGACTCTTTTAGAACAAGATGGCCTATATCACATCACAAAGTTTCACACAATCATGCTTTCAAACAAGAACTTGGGCAAGTTCTAGGATCACTAGCAATAACCTAGTCCACTCTCAAATGAACTAAAACGGATTACATGCTCGATTTAAGGCTAAATTCTCACCGGTTTATTTAATAGAACTCTCACATTCATCAAATGTTCCCAAACAACAACATATCATGCATCCATGCCATCAAAGATCACAAATATGAACACAATCATGATACTATATCCAACATCAATCATGCTTACATTCAAAGCAAATAAACATCACCACAACTACTCAACAATGGATTCCAATGACTATTCATGCTCACATTTCACCAAATGTCCACTACCCAACATATGATCAAGACCAACTTAAACAATCTAATGCATGTGAAAGCCAAGTGTGCGCCGGTGCAAAATGTGACACAAGTAGAATGACGAACCGGTGCAAGGGTAACAACTAGTAGAAAAATAAAAGAAAAATAACTCCCCCAAACTTAGAATTTTACTATGTATAAATTCTAAGTTTGGGGCTACAAGTTGTTACCTCCCTTCTTGCACATCCAATGCTTCTTCAAAGATCACCATTGCAACACTTGCTTCCCCTCTCCAAAGTTGGTTTTGCTTTCTTCTCCATTCTTCAAGATGTGCTATCCATAGTGCTCTTCATCCATACCTACAAAATAGACCAAGCTATCAACACTACTACAGCAATAAAAACATGAAAGCAATAAAACCTTGGGTTGCCTCCCAAGAAGCGCTATTTTTAACGTCCTATGCCGGACGGTTCTTCCTTGAGGGGAATATCAAGTCACCCCATCATCCTCCTTGTTCTTAACCTTCTTAGCCCATGCAACCTTCTTGAAACAATTGAAGCATCCACTAGCTACTTCATCCGGCTCTTCAATCATGTCATAGGAGGTTGATGCCTCATTCATCCCCAAGTTCGTATAAGTAGCTTTTCTTGATTTGGGGGAGTTTTTGAAGAAAACTCCCCCAAACTTGGCCTTCTTGCCCATCTCTAACTCCTTGTCTTCAACTTGGGGGTCCTTTTTCACACCATTGACTTTGAAATCTTCTTCCACCTTCTCTTTCATTGGTTTTGGAGAGTGATCTCCTCTAGAGTACCCATACTCTCCATCTTCATCATCCCGGATTTTGATAGCTCTATAAATGTTGAACGTGACTTTCTCATCGTTCACTTGAAGTTTTAGCACTCCTTTCTTTACATCAATTTTAGCTCCACCGGTTGCTAAGAATGGCCTTCCCAAAATCAACGGAACATACTTATCTTCCTCCATATCCAATACTACAAAGTCCACCGGAAATATAAACTTATCAACCTTAACCAACACATCTTCCACTATACCCAAAGGGTATGTTACGGATCTATCCGCCAATATAAGGCTCATTGTGGTTTGTGTAAGCTTTCCTAAACCAAGTGACTTAAATATGGATAAGGGCATGAGATTAATGCTCGCTCCCAAATCACACAAAGCTCGAAATGTACCTCCATCCCCGATGACACATGGTAAGGTGAAAGATCCGGGGTCTCTAAGTTTTTGAGGCAACTTGGCTTGAATAATCGAGCTACACTCCTCGGTCAAATGCACCGTCTCATACTCCACCATCTTCCTTTTGTTAGACATGATTTCTTTCAAAAACTTGGAGTAATGAGGCATTTGTTCTAGAGCTTCGGCGAAGGGAATGTTGATGTGGATCTTTTTGAACATCTCTACAAACTTGGCAAATTTGTTGTCCAAGCCCTTCTTCTTCAACCTTTGAGGGTATGGGAGAGGTACCACATTCTTGCCTTTGTCTTGAGGAGGGATTGCCTCCTCACTCTTCTTCTCCTCTACTTTCTCTTCTTCCCTCACTATCTCCTCTTGCCTCTCTTTCTCTTGTCCATCTTCTTTGTCGACATCCTCGGGTGCCATTACCATTTCCTCCTCTTGTGGCATCTTTGGCCCATCGTAGCTCGTCCCACTTCTTAGCTTTATAGCTTTGCAATGCTCCTTGGGGTTGAGCTCCGTGTTAGAGGGGAATTGCCCCGGAACGTGTTGCTTTCCAATGATGGTAGAAAGTTGACTCACTTGCTTCTCTATGGCTTTTACATTGTTTGCCACGTTCTTGATCATTTCCCCTTGTTCATCAAGTCTTTGTCGAGTTATGTTTGCATTCTCCCTAGTCTCTCTCATGAAGTTCTTTGTTTCCCCCATAAAAGCACCAAACATATCCTCCAATGACAACTTTGATGGAGAATCCACAATAGCTCCATCTCTAACATTGAAATTTGGAGGTGGGATGATGGCATTCCTTGTGTTGGCATAAGATAAGTTCTCATGTTGCCTCAATCCGGGATGGTAATGATTTGGGTTAGGGGGATTTTGCCTCTCGTTCCAACCTCTTTCTCGAAAATTACGGTCCCTTTGATTGTTCATATAATGAGCCTCTTCATATTGATCATCACTAGGTCCCATTAATGACTTGGCCGCCATCATCGAAGTCAACTTATCCATCTTGTTGGATAGAGTAGCAAAATCATCCGACTCCTTAGTGGAAGCAACTTTCCGGGCTTGCCTTCTCTCGGATGGCCATTGGTTTCCGTTCTTTGCCATCTCCTCTAGAAGCACATAACCTTCATCCGTCGTCTTTCCTAGCAAAGAACCTCCACCGGCCGAGGCATCCACCATCCCTCTCGTTCGATGGTCCATCCCATTGTAGAAGTAACAAATCAATTGGTCTCTTGAGAACCCATGTTGAGGACAACTCCTTATGAGATCCTTGAAGCGCTCCCAAGCCTCGGCTAATGACTCATCGTCATCTTGCATAAATGAGGAAATTTCTCCTCGTATCTTGATGGTCTTGCTTGGAGGAAAGTACTTCATGAGGAAAGCGTCTACAAGATCGGCCCAATTTTCGATTGTCCTTAGATCAAGAGACATGTACCATTGCTTAGCACGATCACGGAGGGAGAATGGGAACAATTGGAGACGGATGTAATCTTGAGGGACACGATTGATCTTAACCGTTCCACTTATCTCTAAGAATTGAGATAAATGGAGGTTAGGATCCTCCTTTGACAATCCTCCAAATTGGTTGTTTTGAACCATCATGATTAGGGCCGGCTTGAGCTCAAAGTTATGAGCATCAACGGGTTCCCGACCCGCTCCTCCATAGGGCCTTGGGATAGGGCGGAAATGGTCTCTCAAAACTCGTTGATTCCCGTTTTCCTCCCTTTGCTCTACATTTCTTTCCATCCCAATGTTCTCATCAACTCTCCGACGAAAGTTGTCCCTTAACACCCCTTGAGGTCGGTTACCTCCATTCCCGTTAGGTTCCTCGACTCCTTCGACTCCTTGATTCTCGAGTTCCTCTTCAACTTCTTCTACAACCGGATTCTCCCTTCGATTCATTCTTTCCAACTCTAGTCTTCTCCTTTCGGCGTTCCTTCTTCGACAATTGGCCTCAATCTCCGGATCTAAAGGTAGCACTTCTTGGTGGTTCCTTCTAGATCGTGTGATCATAAACCATGTCTATCAAAAGAACAAACGAGAGTGAGAATTGCAATTAAGATCAAGATAACAAACACAAATATTTTTGGATTTTTGCAAATAAAGAAAGCAAATAAATTGTCTAAACTAAAACTCTCCTAGCCTACACTCTAGAGCTTATGAAAACCTCCCCGGCAGCGGCGCCATAAACTTGATACACGCGTTATGCAACACTAAATAAACAACCGCAAGTGTACGGCGTCTATTGTAGCGTGATAAGCACGAGGTCGATCCCACGAGAAGGTTAAGCGTAAAAGTGGTAGTTTGCTAGTCGAATTCTAAGTAGACGTGATCGATAATTTGATTATGATGATTTACTCTAAAATTACCTACCAAGTGTCACGAATAAGCAACAAAGAGCAAAGATAAAATCGATCAAATAACATGCAAATCAAGAAACGGAAGTAAAAATGGATGTAACTCAATTAAGAGAAGGTAGGTCCTAGAGCACATGCACTACTAATGAATCCAACTATGGTTAAATGCCTATTCAAATGGTGTTCATGCTTTGTCTATAAGATTGATCACAACATAATGAATTAAAAGTCCTTTCGATCCAAGTAATTCAAAGGAAATACTACACAACCTAGTATCTCTACCTAAGTTGTACAATAAGACCCAATCAAGACCCTAAGATCATCACACATCTTCCTAATCATTGAACATCTTTCAATCTCACAATAAAATTAGGTCAAATGCTTGCAATCAATTAATCAAACTAGATTTCTCAACCTAATTCAACTAACTATGATCAACACATCACCATTGTACACATAATGACATGTTTTGCAACAAACACCAAGCATCCAAATAGAATTAAGCCACACAAACACCAATTAAACAAATATTAATCCATAGATATCATCAAAAGTATGTACAAGGCCCTAGAACCAAAAGTGTTCTAGCCAATCAACCACATGTTTGATTTACAAGAAAAACAAAGATCAAAGCACTAAAAACTGGAAATAAGGAAAAGCTTAGACTGTGGTGTGGTGGGGAAATGAATTCCCAAGCTAGTGGCTCCTTCCTTGCATGAATTGGTGGTGAATTGAAGAAGATATGGTCTAAAACCTCCAAGTGTGTGTTGGTGTGTGAAAGAATTCTTGAGAGAGGGGTAAGATGGTGTGAAATTTAAGAAGTGGGGTATTTATAGTGTTGGGGTAGGGTTTAGGTATGATATTTGCAAGTGAATCCCTTGAAAATGGAGAAAATACAAATTTGGCACCGAAAATGGGGTGACTCGGCCGAGTTGGGGTCACTCGGCCAAGTTGGTGTGTTAGTCAAGCAAATCACAGAAAACAGGGGTCGCGCGTCACTCGGCCGAGTTGGGGTCACTCGGCCGAGTGGTCTTCAAGCTTTCCATTCAACTCGGCCGAGTTGGGTTACTCGGCCGAGTGCGCAGTAAAATCCAAACTCGCAGATTCGGCCGAGTAACATCACTCGGCCGTGTGCGCAGTCGAGGCCAAACTCGCAGATTCGGCCGAGTAACCTCACTCGGCCGTGTGCGCAGTCGAAGCCAAACTCGCAGATTCGGCCGAGTAACCTCACTCGGCCGAGTTGCCTTGTTCTTCGATTTCGGCCTTTGCTCGTTTCGTGCATAACTTTCGCCTCGGGTGTCGGATTGGCTTGATTCCTTTGGCTAATCCACTCCGTTTTCCGAGACGAATCCAACCGTGCACTCCTCTTTCCAGTCCGATCACTTGTGGTATGTGTTTTGCTCCAAATTCCATTGTTTTACCTACAAAATCAACAAAACACAACCTTTCTCTCATTTCGGCTTAAACAATCATAATCAATGCATAAATCAATGAAATCCACATCAAAATACACCTCACATGTGCCCCTAAAACGTGTAAATTCCACCCGAATCATGCAATGCATGGGGTTTTCTCACAGGTGGGTCTCTCTTATTCAGAAATGTGTGTCGTCGGTGTCTTACTCCATCTGTGTCAATGGAATTCGCTCACCAACGTTTCTCCCATCCAGGGGTCTGCGCCAAGGGGATCCCTTATCACCCTACTTATTTGTCATGTGTGCACAAAGTCTCTCATCTTTGATTGTGAATGCTGTTGAACACAATCGATTCTCTGGAGTTTGTATTGCTAGAGGTGCGCCGGTTGTTTCTCATCTCTTCTTTGCTGATGACAGTTTAATATTCATGAAAGCAACTTCAAAAGACAGCTTGGCTTTGCATGATTGCCGTACAATATATGAGAATGCTTCGGGCCAGCTTATCAATTTTGATAAGTCAGCAGTTACATTTAGCCCTTTGACAAAGCAAGTGAATAGGGAGGCAGTGCTTAACATTCTACAAGTTAGGTCGACTGATGGTCATGATATTTATTTGGGCCTCCCTATAGTGATAATCAAGGCAAAACGGTTCCAATTTGGTTATTTGGTTGATCGTGTACGTCAACGCATTAATGCTTGGAATCATAAGAAATTCTCGGATGGGGGGAAAGAGGTTTTGATTAAGTCTGTTCTTCAGGCCATTCCATCCTATGCGATGACTTGTTTTAGGATTCCAATTTCCATTTGTACGGACATTGAAAAGCTTATTGCCAGATTTTAGTGGGGTTCTTCGAATGAGAATAATAAGGTTCACTGGATGCGTTGTAAAGCCCTGTGTAAGCCACGCGAGGAAGAAGGGATGAACTTTTGTGGTATGGTTTCTTTTAATCAAGCTCTTTTGGCTAAGCATGTTTGGCGAATTATGCAACGTCCGGACTCTCTTGTCAACAGGATTTTTAAAGCCAGGTACTTCAAAGACACTGATATTCTCAATGCAAATTTGGGCTCCAACCCATCATTTATTTGGAGATCAATGCTTTGGAGTCGTGATATCATTGAACAAGGTATGAGATGGAGGATTGGTGATGGAAGAACAATTCATATCTTCAAAGACAGATGGTTAAAGGGGGGTCAAGATGGAAGGATTTTTTCTCGTATTGCAAGCGCATCAACCGTGCATCGATTCTTAACGGTAGATTATCAATGGAATGAAGAACTATTAAACAATGCTTTTTTACCCATTGAAGTTGAAGCTATTAAAAGAGTTCCGCGACTGGGAAGACATTGTCCGGACCAAAGATATTGGCCACTGGTTGCTACGGGGAGTTATACAGTTGCGTCGGGTTATGTTCTTGCTACCCAACTGGGCAATAAAGATAGAGTTTGCAATCAAACAAGTTCATCAGAGAAGGATCGATTACAGTGTGTAGCAAAGGCCATTTGGAAGCTTCATGTTCCGCCCAAGATTTGAATATTTGGATGGAAATTACTACACGGATCATTAGCCTCAGAAGGGAATCTTGTTAATCATCATGTCCCTATGTCTCCTTGTTGCTTATGTTGTGGGGCTTTTTTTGCGGATACAATGCATGTTCTTTATCTTTGTGCGTTTGCTAAAAGGGTTTGGAAGGGACAAGGCCTTTGGGGTATTTTAAAAATATGGGTGAAAGGTTCTTTGATTCAATTTCTTTATGCAATTGTGTGCTCTCCTTTGACTAGAAGCCTATTATCTAATGTGATTGTTATTTCATGGGCTATTTGGAGGGAGCGTTGCAAATGGTTACATACGGACGGAATAGGAGATGGGAGGGCTAGGGTTCCTTTGAAATTTGAAGTGAAATGGGCATTGGACTATTGGCATGATTTTCTTAAAACAAGAGTATGTCCTTTTGTTCAGTTGGAGGATTATATTGGTAAAAAGAACAACCCAATGCAAGAATCTATGGACCTTAATTTGTATGTTGATGCAGCCTTCAACCCGGATAAGAATTTCTTTGCTACTGGATATGCTCTTTTTAATGAGGATGGTCTTTTGATATTGATGGGAGGAGAGATTATTAATAATCTAGGGTCGGTGGTTGCATTTGAATTGAAAGCAACTGAGTCTGGTTGTGCACGATGTGTCAAGTTTGGTAAAAAAGTTACCAATCTGTTTATGGATTCCTCAATTGCTGTTCAAGCGATCAATGGTCTTCGAGAGTTGGAGAAATTTGATGAGGATATTATTAAAAATATCCGACTCTCTTTAGGGGCTGCAGGAAGATGGAAGTGTGGCTATATTTCTAGAGATAGGAACAAAATTGCACATTTAGCAGCTCAGGAAGTTTGGAATGTTTCAATGCCTTACGATTGGCTTGAAAATGATATTCCGCAATATATTAGGGATTGTATTCTTTTTTAATCTGTTGTATCCCTGATGTATTCTCAAAAAAAAAAAAGTTACGAATGGTATGTACTAGCTAGACGATCAATGTCTTTAAATCAATAATTAAGATGTGCCACCAACTTCAATTCAAGAAACTAGACTTTGAATGTGATTATGTAGATGTCACATGCATATATAAAGTATATATAAGAATGAGCTGGCTCGAATATGGAATCATGCATTCGAGAGAAAAAGAAATAATCAAAACTAACCAAATAGCATGGCGAAGCAACCATTCCACTATGGGCATCTTCAAGTGTTTGACAATAATCATATGGTCGAATTAGTTTTTCTTCAGGTTGAAGTACTACTTTAATATGCACTTGACATCAATTTTCTCCTAAAACTTGTCCCCCTACATGTGCATTTGGATCAGTGCTATGAAGAACACCTTTTGCAAATATTTTAGAGTGTTTTTTTTTTTTTTGCTTCTTTTTCAAATATTTCAGTTGAAACATACATCTCAAACTAACAAAATCTCCAACCTGAAAACATTAATTCAGAAAATTACATTGTCAAATTAGTTTTAGTAGTAAGTTAAATTTTAAAAGCAAAAAGTAATCACATATAGACTTTAACACAACAAAATAGCCCTTTCACAGCTTCCAATAACTCAGAAGAAGAAAAAAAACTACTAAACTAATAATGAATATCCTTCCTATCTATTTACAAGTTATTAGATATAGTAGTAACTATTATCTATTTGAAAAAAACAAACAAGGGTCTTTCTATGGTAAGACAGACTTCGCACTGTCTTACAAAAGGCAATACTTCAAATACCGTTAGATCGTTGATCTGACGTATGAAATTTAATTTATATAATTGCACTTCGCATTAGTGCGTTTGCTCTATGCATTATGCAATCGCACTACATCGCCCTACTAATAAATTAAATTGACATATATAAAATGACGAAAATATCCTTTTATTTTAAAATAAATAAAAATATTAAATTATAAAATTACATAAATATCCTTATTATTAAAACAAACAATCATTAAATAATACATCATCTAAATCAATTACTATTGTATTATAAAATTAATCAAATTACAATATTTTAAATCAATTAATCTCATAACCCTAACCAATTCAATATTCATCTAACACCATTCTTGAATTATTTGTCTCGATATTTTTCTTTCCGCCAACTATCAGAATCTGCAGTGGTCGGCTGTGCAGTAGAAGACGATGATGTGTTGAATGCAATTGTGCATTAGTTGGCGGGCGTATAAAGCAGGAACAATGAATTTATTCTATGGTAGATTTAAGAACTTGAAATCGTTGTTGTAAGTTTCTCCATCTCGAATTTCTTCCTTCTCGATTCTTCTCAATTTTCCCTAAAATCATGCCTGATTTCCAACGTATTGCTCTTTACTCCCGGTGTTGGTTACAATCTCAGGTATGGTTATTATGCTTAATCAGTCGATTTTAGGTGTTGTGTTTAATTCTTTTGTTCGAATAGCTTTTCATTTTGAATGAGTTCAAATTTATTTTAATTTTGTTTCTTGAAAATTTACGATCTTTGGTATGAATGTATTTCTTGTTTCGTTAATTACTTCATTATGGAATTCGACGAGCCACTCGCCCGATCTTTCAAGCGGTAGAGGAAAGCGACTCAAAATAAACAGCAGCACGCCGAACCGGCCAATGCTGCCACTTTGCCTGAACACAACGCTCAACCCAAAATCTTAGTTTCTGAATTTGACTACTCTGTTGAAAATCACTTCAAATTCGTTGATACAGTGGCCAAACTCTCTGGCTACCCCGAAGCACTTCAACCTAATCAACCGGAAACCAAACAAATCTCCGATTCTATTACTTTCTTGAGGTAGCACAGTAATATGATTTGTTGATTTTCTGAACAATTAGATGGATTTTTATTTATTAGTGGAATTTTGGTCCCAGAGACTGGAGAGATTTTAATTATAAGCCACGGGTTATCAAATTTGCTTGTCAACCTAATTCACAGGAGAAAAATGTAATTGGTGGGATAAAATTATCTCAGTTCTCTGCTGCATCTGTTCCTAAGGTATGTTGCACATTAATTATTGTAAGATTTGAGCAACTTTACGAATTCTAATAGTTGTTGACGCAGCTGAAGGAGACTCAGAATGAGAGTGGAATCGGTGCAGAATCTAGGTAAATTGCATTCTTGGAATATATATGTGATAAGTATTTGTTAGTTACTATTGATGGTTTATCTTGTTTCAGCAAAGATATCATAATGAATGTTGGGGGTGCAGTCTGGGCGTTAGACTGGGAATTGATAGAGATTCTGGAAGTTGTGTCAAGTCTAAGGTATTTCAATGAATATAACTTTTGCTTTATCCGCTTATGTTTGTTTTTGTCGTATCTTTTCTTGCCTCAACTACAAATATAACTTACTTTTAATGATTGAGATGCAGAAGTGGAAAGAAACAAGAGAAAGTCTTAATATATTACTGTGACTTGTTGTTAAATAGATTTGTGGAAAGTGATATGCCTTGGCTATGCTAAATAAATGTCACTGATTTAGTTTTCAGTTACGATAGATGCATTTTTATCTTGAAAACACAAATTAGGGATCCCTTTTGCTGTCATGGATTCAGGCTATATACTTTTGTACTTTTTTATTTTCATTCATCGTGTGATGAATGATGGGCTTGCTTTGACATTTTATAAGGGATCTTCTACGGATCTCACCTCCTTGTTGAGGAAATTTAGATCTCAAGAACATATAGATTGTATGAATGTGTGTCTTTGAAAAAAGAACGAGGAAATTTAGATTCCAATTTTTATTTGAAGACACTCTCACAACCTATTTATTCTTTGTCAGATTTCACTTTTTATATAGTTGGTTGACAGAGGACAAATAGGTTGTTCGAGTGTCTTTAAGAAAAGATTGATAACATGGAATCAAAGTAGAATTAATTAACGGTACTAATAACAGAAACCTAGGTCAATTTTTTGTTTGGTCTAGGTTCCATTCTTTTGCCTTGCTGGCCTCAGAAGCGCTTGATCCCTACGTTAATGCTTATCTAAAATGAAGGCGGTTCTTACTGTTTCAAAATTTTCCTTTATATGGAGTCTATATTTTCTTGTAAAAGATATATAGGCTCATTTACTCAATCGTCCAGTTCATAATTTTACAAGTGTTTGAAGCCAATTTATCTTTTTTCAAGAATTACATTTCTTCGAGAATAGCCTAGGTTATCATTCCACTTTAATAAAATATGCATATTTATGGTCTATGATTTCAATTTCTAGTCTCTTTACATGCAATTCCAATGCTGACACAGTGCTTTCCTTTTAAAAATTGACTTAGTAGTTTGTTGTCGTTGCTGCACATCCTCCAGATTCTTCGTATCACAAGATTGGTGCCCCTTTAACCGAAGGTGCTATCCAGATATGGTGTATGTTGACTGTCTGTGTGAAAGATGGGCCATCTCAAAGGGATTAAAGGGAAAAAAAGACCAAATTTCCAGAAAAAGGGAACAATCATATCTAATGACCCAACTAAAGTGCCAAAGTCAAGAGGGAGACCAAGAAAGAAACCTCTTAGTGATTCTGTAGAGAAGATAGATCCTGACTATGAGCATACACTAACTAAAGTGCTTGTGCCAAGGCCAAGGGGGAGACCAAGAAAGAAAGCTCTTAGTGACTCTGTAGAGACGATAGGTCCTGATAATGAGCATACACCAACAAAAGTGCCTGTGCCAAGGCCAAGGGGGAGACCAAGAAAGAAAGATCTTACGAAGTTACAACGAGAGAATTCAACAAGCTAAACAAGCAATCAAGCAAAAAGCCATACTGTTTTAAGAGTTCTCCAAGCGCCAAAATCCATAAGAACATCCTTAGCTCTTAAGTGATTTCTATCCAACCAAAGAACCTGAATCCTATTCTTCATTGTATATCCATTGATTTAGGCATAGTGGTTAAGCAAATTATAAGCTTGAACCATTAGTTGGAAACATTCAAAAACCTCAAACCCTCACCGAAAGGTTAAAGTTTTTGAACCCCTGCCAAGTGCAAGTGCTTACAATCACTTGTGGAGACCGTAGCAGTTAGGACTGCTCAGATCTCAAAGTCCTACCCTTGGGACTATAAAGGACAAGCCCCTTGTAATTTTTGGTAAATTAAAGGGATTAAACATCACGTTAGGACGTGAGAGTGCACGTAGGAACGTATATCCGAACCACTATAAACCTGGTGTTATTTACCTTTCTGCACTTTACATTACTGTCTTTTCATATATTTTTATATAGTGCATACTGTGTTTTAACTGTCTTCGAATCAAGGCCATAACCTTCAAACCAGCATCAGCTGAGGTTTTTCATTAATTAAACAAGCTAACACTTTCAAAAGAATCAAAGGAACGAGTCTAAACAAGGCCTACCATAATTCCGCATATAATCTCTTCATTCAGATCACTATAGTCATCTGGACCAGCAGACTTGTAGTCCAGTTGACATAGCAATCAGAAGAGGTTCCCAACTCTCTTGAAAAAGTTTTAAAGTCTATTCACCCCTCCCCTCTAGACTTTAATCCCATTCACTACTCGTTCAGGGACCAACAAGTGGTATCAGAGCAGTGGTTCTAACGGACTACTGTCTCTAGATTATCAGAAGACTTGAGGGAGTCTTTCTGTAGTCCTCTTGAACAGATCTATTCTTTTGAAAAACTTGTTTTTGAAAACTCATACAGCATGAGTGCTAACATGCGTAAGTTGCCTAAGTTTTCAGTGGAGGATTATGATTACTGGAAGATCAGGATGAGGAAGAATGGTGGTCAGTAATCACAGAAGGCCCAATCACCATCACGACAGTCAACACTGCAAATGGTGATCCAGAAGTTCCAGTTGGAGAACTTGTTCCCAAGCCAATGAAGGACCTCACACCTGAAGAGATGAAGCAATCAAATCTTGATAGCGTTGCTCAAGATTACATCATGCAAACTCTTTCAAATGAGTACATTGCAAAAGTAATCAACTGTGAGTCAGCAAGAGATATGTGGGATGCTTTGGCACTTCTCTGTGAAGGAACTGAGCTGATCAAGGAGAGCAAATTGTCAACAGCAGTCAAGAAGTTCGAACACTTCAAGATGCAACCAGAAGAGTCTATTGATCAGCTAGACAATAGATTTACCAAGATCATCAATGAGATAGAATCTCTGGGCAAGAAATATACAAATAGAGAGAAAAATCTTAGACTCTCTAACCAAGAAATGGAGACTCAAGAAGACCATCATCAAAGATACTCAAGATATCAAGAAGTGGTCTGCACAAACTCTATTTCAGAACCTAAAAGCTCATGAATATGATCTTGAAAGAGAAGAAAACTCAGGAAGTGATGAGCCAACTACAACCCCATCTACCTCCAAGACTGTAGCCTTCAAGGCAGCCAATACAAAAGCTGCAAGTACCTCATCTGGCAAGACCTCACTGAAAACAGAAGACTTTGAAGGATCAGACATGAGTCTGAAAGAGCAAATGGCTCTTATGATCAAGAGGTTCGAAAGGATGAACACTCTCAACAGCAAATACAGAAAATTCTACAGGAATTACAAAGACAGGAGAGCCAGTTCACCCTCCAGAGGATCCAGAGAAAGAACACCAGAAAGGCATCCTAGAAAGGATGTGGAGTCATCTGACAGCCGAGGATCTAGAAGAAGAGATGCCACTCCTCCAAGGAAAGGCAACTCAAATCAGAAACCTGGATCATGCTTCAATTGTCGCAAACCAGGACATTATGTCTATGAATGTCCTGAGCTGAATTTGGATGACAAAGAAGAAAGAAGGCCAAGAAGAGACAGAAGAAATTCAGACAAGCAAGCAATGGTGACTGAAGAATCTGAATATCAAAGTGATGAACTCCCTACATCACCAGACTGTCAAATCTTCTCAGATGATTCAGATGATCTAGCTATGATGGCCATAGGTGAAAATGAGGAAAGGAGGGACCTATACAGAAGAAGAGGTCTAGCAGGAGAAACATGGTACATATATAGTGGATGCTCAACTCATATGACTGGAACCAAATCCCTGCTGACCAACTACATAGAAAAGAAAGGTCCAAAAGTCTTCTTTGGTGATAACGCGCACGGTAACACAAAAGGATATGACACCCTTAAAAATGGTGACATTGAGGTACATGATGTATCATATGTAGAAGGTTTAAAGTTCAATTTATTATCTGTTTCTCATTTTTGTGACACTGGTTACTCAGTAAAATTCTCTAAAGATGAGTGTCTCATAAGTGATAAAAGAACAAAACAAAACCTTCTAACAGGATCTAGAAAGGGAAGTATGTATCTTGCAAATTGGAACAGTTGTCCTAAGGATACATGTCTGCTTGTGAAGAGCCCTAAAGATGTCAGCTGGCTATGGCACAAACGTCTTAGTCATCTGAACTTTAAGACTATGAACAAGCTAGCAAGGGAATCCTTAGTTGATGGTCTGCCTAATGAACTCTACTGTAAAGATCAGGTATGTGATGCATGTCAACAAGGAAAGCAAACAAAGGTCTCCTTCAAGACCAAGAAGACAGCATCAACCAGCAGAGTTCTTGAATTGCTTCACATGGATCTCTTTGGACCAATCACTCCAACCACACTAACAGGGAGGAAGTACACTCTTATTGTTGTAGATGACTATTCCAAGTTTACTTGGGTTATCTTCTTATACAAGAAGAGTGAAACACAGCAGAAGCTCCCTGAACTATTGAAGAGGATCCAAGTAGAGAAAGGAGAACCAATTGTGAAAATTAGAAGTGACAAAGGCACTGAATTTATTAACTCTTATATTATTGCCTACTGTACTTCTAATGGTATTCAGCATGAGACAAGTGCAGCAAGAACACCACAGCAGAATGGTGTAGCTGAAAGAAGAGTCAGAACACTCAAAGAAGCTGCAAGAACACTCCTTGCTGAATTCTCCACTCCTAAGAAGCTATGGGCAGAAGCTATCAACACAGCTTGTCACACTCAAAACAGGTCAGGTATTCACAAAATTCATGAGAAAACCCCATATGAACTGTGGAAAGGAAGGAAACCTAGAGTATCTTACTTTCATATATTTGGTTGTAAGTGTTTCATTCACAACAATGGGAAGAGTAAGTTGAATGCTTTTGATGCCAAAGCAGATGAGGGGATATTCTCAAGATACTCCTCTACTAGCAAAGCATTTAGAGTACTCAACAAACGAACCCTTCTTGTGGAAGAAACACCTCATGTTGTTTTTGATGAATCTTGTGAAAAGAGTGCAGTAGAAACAAACTCAGCTGCAGAACAAATGAGACAGCTAGTGATCAAGTCCAGACCAGATGAGTTTATTGAAGTCAATGAACCATTTCCTGAAGAACCAAAGGAGGATAAGCCTCATAGACCTGTCACTAGATCTCAAACTCAAGCTGAGCAAGCTGACCAGAATCAAGATGCAACAATCCCAAATGCAAGGGGGAATGATCTCTTTGACACACAAGATACAGATGATGATCGACCAAATCAAGTCAACCCTTCTGATGGCACAAGAACAGATGAGAATCCAAGCTCATCTAATGCAGACACACCTGTGAGGCATACATGGAGAAACAATCATCCATCAAACCTCATCTTAGGAGGAGCAGACTCAGGTGTCAAGACCAGAAGACAACTGAATCAGAACCCCCAATCATCTATGTTCTGCTGGTGTGCTTTCTTGTCCAACATTGAACCAGCTGACATAGAAGAAGCAATGACTGATAGCAATTGGATCACTGCTATGCAAGAAGAACTAAACCAATTCGAAAGAAATGAAGTATGGGAATTGGTAGATCGTCCTGAAAACCACAATGTAGTAGGAACAAAGTGGGTATTCAAGAATAAGAAGGACGAAAATGATGTAATAACTAGAAATAAAGCAAGGCTAGTTGCAAAAGGATACTCTCAATCTGAAGGGATTGACTATGATGAAACCTTTGCTCCAGTAGCCAGATTATAAGCCATTCAACTGTTTCTAGCTTATGCATCATACATGGGCTTCAAAGTATACCAAATGGATGTCAAGAGTGCTTTTCTAAATGGTATTCTGGTAGAAGAAGTGTATGTAGAGCAGCCTCCAGGATTTGAAAAAGGAGATCAAGTATATCGTCTGAAGAAGGCTCTCTATGGTCTAAAGCAAGCCCCTCGAGCTTGGTATGACACATTGTCACAATTCCTACTTGACAATGGTTACACAAAAGGCAAAGTGGATAGAACACTTTTCAGAATACAAGAAGGAGAAGACATTCTAATGGTGCAAATATATGTAGATGATATCATATTTGGATCACCCAATCAAGATATGTTCAAAAAGTTCTCTGAACTTATGCAAGGAAAGTTTGAAATGAGCATGATGGGTGAGATGAATTACTTCCTAGGACTCCAAGTCAAGCAGAGTCCAGAAGGGATCTTCATCAACCAGTCCAAGTATACCAAAAGCCTATTAGAAAGATTCAAAGCTCTACAAAGCAAGACTGCAAGAATTCCAATGATGACATCTTTCAAAATGGAACCAGATGAGAATGGAAAGGCAGTTGATCAAGCTGAATATAGAACACTGATTGGATCTCTACTATACCTTACAGCCAGCAGACCAGACATAACATTTGATGTAGGAGTATGTGCTAGGTTTCAAGCAAACTCGAAGCAAAGTCATCTAGAAGCAGCAAGGAAGATTCTCAAGTATCTAAAAGGAACAGTCAACTTAGGACTATGGTACCCTGCTGATGACAATTTAGAATTGAGTGGTTATTCTGACTCAGACTATGGTGGATGTAGGATAGATAGGAAATCCACATCTGGAACCTATCAATTCCTAGGCAACAAGTTGATATCTTGGTTCTCAAAGAAGCAAACTTCAGTTACAACCTCCACCATTGAAGCAGAATATATGGCAGCTGGAAGTTGTTGTAGTCAGCTGCTCTGGCTAGTTCAACAACTCAAGGATTACAATGTAGAGGCAAGAGAAGTCCCTATCTACTGTGACAGCAGCAGTGCCATTGCCATCACTCAAAATCCAGTCCTCCAAACAAGGTGCAAGCATGTCGACATACGACACCATTTCATAAGAGACCACCTTGAAAAGAAGGACATCAAGATGAAGAAAATTCACACAGATATTCAAAGAGAAGACATCTTGACTAAGCCCCTAGCTGAAGAAAGATTCAAGACCCTATGCTACAGCTTAGGACTCCTGGATCCAAGCACATGAAGAGCAAAGATCAGCTGAAGACCTCAGCTGGTACAATTGCAGCAGACTAGGAGAATCAGATGAGGTGAATAGACACCCTCATCTTCAGGTAAGTACTTTCCCAATGAAGACAAATAAAGCTGAGGGAAAACATAGAGTCATCTAATCAAGGGGGAATCAATGATACCTTAAGAATCCTTGATGAAATACTCTACAATCTGCATTGCATATTATATATATATATTCAGAAGACTTGAACAAAGTTACTTGATATCTTTACTCAAAGCAATGTATATCTATGTATAATAATAAACTATTCTTCATAAAATACTTTATTTATATACATACATACAATATATTATTGAGTTATACTTGGTTGGATTAATACACCATCCTCACCGACTCAACAGTATGCATGCATTGTACGGATTTCAAATAACACTTGTTCAAAATTTATAATTTCTGCATTCCATAAGATAAAGTCTGAATATCTTTAAATGTGAACCCTTAGATCAAGAATCTCATTGTTGATCTTAAGAAGTAACTTTTCAGAAATTCAGACCTATCAACTCTATAGTTTTGTCATCTTTCTCTCCACTACCTCGTTTCTACCCCTATAAAAGGAGGAAGTTATGAGAACACCTAAGAACACAAATCACTAACTATTATTCTTGTTTCAGGTATGGAGATAATCGAAAGAAGAGATGGAATGGAGATCATCCCTCAACCAAGGTCTTGGGTGAAGGAGATGAAGATTTGTCCTGAAGATGAAGATGATGCAGATCAGCATACTTGGTTCACTCAACATAAGTATGCCTATGAAAACTAAAGGAAGGAGAGACGTTCTTGTTGAAAACTAAAGGAAGGAGAGATGCAGAGGACAAAGTAGCAAGCAAGCAGAGCTTCTTCTCCAGGGGGAAGTTCTACATGGAGAGCTTGTTATCAAAGGCTACTATGTCAAAACAAATCAAGGAGACCAAGTCCATGTCCTTCTCTTCACACTCCATTGAAGCCCCTTCCAATCTTCTCCCTCCTTCAAGAGAGGCGAAGAAATTCAACAAGGACACATTAGATGCTACAACCCATCTGATGATGAGGAACATCAGATGGTGAGGGCAACCTGAACCAGTGGGATATCATCCAGGCTGATCATCTACATATTGATTTGATGATCCTACATGGTTCAGAGGTAGAGCTGGAAGATCCATCAAACCAGGTTGGATCATCACTCACAACAAAGCTGAAAAGATCCATCAAACCAGGTTGGATCATCACGCACAGAAGATTTACTCAGCAAACCTCAATCCTCTACTCAGCTGATCAGAAGACCAACTCAGCTGACCAGAAGACTTTCAAGAAAATCAGCCGACCTTTCGAAGAAATCAGAAGACTTCACTCTGCTAATCAGATCACTTTATTTCAAAGCATAATGAATATCTTTGATCATGTAATTCATTCTAGATTTATTTCTGAATGTAATTAAGGAAATTGGCCTATATAAGGAATGAAATTCACTTATAGAAAACGGCCTTGATGATCAATTCTTGCTGAAATTTAGTCACAACGGCTATTTTTGGTAATGATGTCATTAGTACTCAATTACTGTTTTGCCAACGAATCATCAATTGACACATGGCAAATTCAGCCGGCAAAATTAAAGGAAACGGGGCGAAATCAAAGAAGGAAATATTGGGTTCTACTCCACAATTAAATCAAATCTGACCGTTGGATTGTACAATTCTCAAGTTTTGCTGGAGTATATATACAAACCCTTAAACCTCTCACAAACCCTTTCGCTCACAATACTCTATTGCTCTCAAATCACTCTCGTCTTGAATATTTTCCTAAGCATTCCAAACCTAAAACTCAACATCCGGAATGGCGATCATTGAAATTTACGACGAGAAGACCAAGAGCACCGGCACTCTAGATGCAACAAAGTGGTCTAGGGAAGGGAAGATTTTCACTGAGAATGCTCTGTTTTTCAAGGGCAAACATACACCTGCGAACAAGGAGATCCTTCTTCGCTGCATCAACCTCAACCTTCGTGATTTTCTGGAAGCAGCACCAACAAACGTTTATGAACAAGATGTGCTGGCTTTCTACTCAAACGCTGTGATGAAGGGATCTCAAGTTGAAAGTGTGATGGGTGGACACAGAGTTAAGATCTCAAGAGAGATCCTTCAGGAACTGTTCGGCTTATCAAGGGGGGAGATAAACATCTCTACCTACATCATGGGAAGAGAAAAGGAGTATATGGAGATGTTTACCAGTGGAAGAGTCAAGGCTGCTAATGCCTCTGGACTGAAGAAATCCCAACTTGACCCAAAGTTTCAAACCTTGATGGACATAACAGGAAAGATGCTACTAGGTAACACATTCAGTCACGATGCTGTTACTACTCTAAAGGTTAGAGTTATGGCTGCAATCTGGGATCAGATTGATGGAGATTGGCAAGGGCTATTTTTGGATAGGATTGCTCTTGAGGCCAAGAAGGTTACATTGGACCTCCAATCAAGAGAATGGAAGGTGACATCAACAGTCAGCTTTGTCAACAAGCTGAGTATCATCCTTCCAGAAATACTCCCAAGAAAGTACAAGATGGGTCCTCATAAGACATTCCACACCTCCAAGTATTACTTGAGAAAGGAAGCTCTTATTGAGGCAGCAAGGCTGAAAGAAGAGAAGAGGAAGATGCTGGCTGAAGCATCCTCTAAAGATGTTGTTGAGGAGGCAGAAGAGTCCGTTCATGACTCTGCTGAAGAAGAAGAGGAGCCCTCCAAAGATGAGGCTCAAAAGAAGGCTGCTGAGGATGATGATGATGACAATCAGACCTTAGCACAAAGAAGAATTCTAATCAGATCAGGGCTCATCTCCCCATCTGATTCAGATGCCACTCCCACTGCCTCTCCTTTGAAGAAGGCAGGTACCTCTAATCCCTCCCTCACTATCACACCTTCTAAACTGTCAAAGGGTCAGAAGAGAAAAAAGAACAATTCTTCTTTCACCAAGAAATCCAAGAAATTCAGGCTCCCTACTCCCATGAGCATAGCCCCTATTACATCCTTCAACCCTTCTGAAGATTCCAACCCATCTGAACCTTCAACCACTGAGACTCAAATCCCTGCTAATACTCACACAGCAGAGGAACAAGCCCAGCCTCAAACAACTCCCGAGCCACAACTGCCTACCCCTGCTGATGTACAAACAACAGATGACCAAAATCAGACCACCTCTACACCCCCTGCTGATGATCAAACTCAAATCACTCCATTCCCTGCTGATACTCAAACAGCAGATGACCAAGATCATCAAGCCCAACCATCTACTGATCTTCAAGTAGAAATAGAACCAGACCAGCAGACTCAAAACCCTGCTGATGCACAACCCACTGAAGATCAATCTCAACTTCCTACCAAAAAAAAAAGATATCACTTCCCAAATCCCTGCTGATACTCACACAGCAGAGGAAAATGTCCCAACCACTCAATCTCCTATCATCACTGCCCCATCTGAACAAGAAGACTTGGCACCAGCAGACCTGGTTCAAGCAGGTCCTTCTCAGCCTCAGTACAGCATGGTGCACTATCCTATGTGCACAAGGGAGAAGATAATGAGGATGAACATAGCCAACCTGCTCAAGTCTACTACTCCTGGTATTGATGAGAAATCAATCCAATTTGAACAAGTACTTAGGATATGTACTTGGATTGAGCTCAGAAGAGATGATGTGGATGACCTTCTTGAGGTCATGGAAGGAATGGGAGGAAAGGAAAATTTCCTCGATTGGGAAATGGAGCAAAAGGAAGTTGCTCAGGTTCAATCTTTTGCTCAGCTACTATCAGTAGAGGCACTGACTGCAGTTTGCAACAGGATTCTAGGAATCCCCACTGATGACAAAGCAGACAGTGGATGACTCAGCTGCACCAACCTTGGCAGAAGACTCAGCTGCACCAGCCTTGGTGGAAGACTCAGTTGCAACATCCCCTGCAGAAGACTCAGCTGAACCAGCTGACAAAGTAGAGATTGAAAGAGAAGTAGTCAGAGTACCAGCTCACTTCAAACCTTCAGAAAATCTGACTCACTTCATTGACCAACCAGAGGATGCAGGCAGAAGAATCATGACTCATCTGACTAAGGCCACTACCTGTTTCCTCAATGAAGATTATCTATCAGCTGAAGAAAGCGGCAAAGCACTGATTGTTCATCCAAAGCCTCAAGGATCTACATCAACTTCTACTCCATTTGTTGACTATACAGCAGACATCTGCTCACAGGTCAAAGCTGCAATAGACTTGCACTTTGAGAAAGGTTTAGGCCTACAGCTTGGAAGATATGTTAAAAAAGCTGCTAGGGAGCAGAAGACTCGTCTTCACGATCAGATTATTGACATTGAAGACAAGTTTGGAGAGTCACTTCACCATCAGATAGGTGAATACTTAAGCACCATTCAGAAGAGAGCAGGTGATACCTCCAACATGTTTGCTGATCTCTATACTAAAGAGACAAACCGCATGGAGACCACCTACAAGAAAAGAATTGAGGATGCTGAAGCAAGAGCCACTGAAGGTCAAGCTCTTCTTAAATCAGCTGCAGACGAGAATGAGAAACTGCAGACTCAGCTGAAGGAGACAGCAACCAAATTGGAAGCACTTACAGCTAAACTAGAAGCTGCCTCCTCCTCCAATTCTCATGCTCAAGTTTTAGAGCACAACATCACTCATCTGACCCACGTTGGCAAGGTCAATGCCATGGCCCTGAAGCAGACTCTGAAAGTGGAAATACTGAATGCCATGAAGCCTTTTGCGGCTGCACTTGCTGAAGCAAAAAAGGGGGAAGATGTATTGATAAAGGCTCTTGAGAAGTCTACTGCACAGCAAGCTGTAATGGTAGTATCTCAAGATGAGTTGAATGAAACCTTGGGTGGTTTAAAAAGCAAAATCAAGAACAGACAAGGCAAGGCAAAGGCAAAGAAATTGCTCAAGAAGGCACCCAAGCTCCCACTCAAGCTCCTGCCAAGAGTCTACAGATCAATGCTCCTGTAGAACAAGTTCCTGAGAAGAGAATGACAAGGAAAAGAAAGGCAGATGAGCAAGCCCAGTCAAGCAAGAAGTCAGTTCCAGTAGAGCCTACTGCAGAAGAGAAAGAGGCTTTAGAGCTGAAGAAGAGAAAGTTGCTTGAAGCTCAAGAGCTTAAGCAAAAGAAGTTGAATGATGCGAAGGCAGTCAAAGCCAAATTTGAAAGGAAAATAGCCAAACTCAGGAAAGCACTCAAGGACAAAGCAAAAGAAGACAATGTCCTGGTGTTTGATAGCAATTATGTGGATTATTTAGCCCTTAAAGATGAGCTACCAAGATGGTATCCCCTGAAGAAGAAGTGGCAAATTCAACACCACATAGTAAGGAAATTTGGCCCTCTCTCTGCTTATGAAGATGAATTCTTCTAGTTCAATCAGTTCATGACCATTGAAGATCCAGAGTTCTGGGAAGAAATTGTCAAGACAGCCAAAGAACTTGACAACTACAGAATCCTAACCCCTGAAGAACCCAAATGGGATGCACCCATTCTGGACTCCGGAAGAACAAACTTGATTGAAGTCAAAAGGGTTCTGTATAAGATCTACGAAGAGGAGAATGTCACAGACCTGCAGCACATGGAAGAAGTTCGAGTTCGTCTGAACCTTGCTTTCCGCATCTGAAGAAATCAGAAGACCTGATGAAGACTACTTTAGAAGTTTAAAGAAACTATTACTTGTAATCTGTAAAAGCTCCATATATATTCAAGTTCTAGTTCTTTTTGCTTACAAGACAAACTCTCATTGTCTTCATCAGATACTTCAGTTTTTAAGAAAATTATAAACTCTTATCTTATTTCATTAAGAGCATTTATCAAGTATAGTTTTGGCTTCATCAAAAAGGGGGAAATTGTTGGGATATAAATTCACCCTAAGCCCCACTTGATGTTAGAATAGTTTTGATGGCCAAAACACTTAGAGTTTATAAATGTAATAGGATCAGCTGACCTTGTATAGAACAGCTTAGACTAGTCTTGTGTGATCAACTGTATTGATATCAGCTGATCAGCACAGCCCTAGCTTACATGCCTATCCTCAAGATGAGAAGAGTTGAAGACATGAAGACTAGAAGATCCTTGAAGACCAGACAAGTAAGGTGCTTGTATACCTACTTATCTGATGGAGTCCAAGATTGAAGATAATCTAAGAGTGCATAAAAGATTTGTCAGATCAGAAGAGTGTTACTCGAATGATATTAGAAGACAGAAGACCTCGACCAGGCGAGTAGTCAGAAGACTAGTAGAGCATATCAGAAGACTATGTGCTCGTCCAGGACTCGACTGATTCCAAAGTCATCTTGCAATTCAAATGAAGACCTACCTTATTTAGAAGATTGACATGATCCCAGGATTGAAGCAATCAAGCGGCTGGAATCAAGGAATCAAGCCAATATGGAAAGATTGCCCCAACGGCTAGTCAACTCCAACGGCTAGTTGCAGCAATCACCATTATAAATACAAGAGGATGAGAAATCACAAGTACGAAGTTACAACGAGAGAATTCAACAAGCTAAACAAGCAATCAAGCAAAAAGCCATACTGTTTTAAGAGTTCTCCAAGAGCCAGAATCCATAAGAACATCCTTAGCTCTTAAGTGGTTTCTATCCAACCAAAGAACCTGAATCCCATTCTTCATTGTATATCCATTGATTTAGGCATAGTGGTTAAGCAAATTATAAGCTTGAACCATTAGTTGGAAACATTCAAAAACCTCAAACCCTCACCGAAAGTTTAAAGTTTTTGAACCCCTACAAAGTGCAAGTGCTTACAATCACTTGTGGAGACCGTAGCAGTTAGGACTGCTCAGATCTCAAAGTCCTACCCTTGGGACTATAAAGGACAAGCCCCTTGTAATTTTTGGTAAATTAAAGGGATTAAACATCACGTTAGGACGTGAGAGTGGACGTAGGAACGTATATCCGAACCACTATAAACCTGGTGTTATTTACCTTTCTGCACTTTACATTAATGTCTTTTCATATATTTTTATATAGTGCATACTGTGTTTTAACTGTCCTCGAATCAAGGCCATAACCTTCAAACCAGCATCAACTGAGGTTTTTCATTAATTAAACAAGCTAACACTTTCAAAAGAATCAAAGGAACGAGTCTAAACAAGGCCTACCATAATTCCGCATATAATCTCTTCATTCAGATCACTATAGTCATCTGGACCAGCAGACTTGTAGTCCAGTTGACATAGCAATCAGAAGAGGTTCCCAACTCTCTGGAATAAGTTTTAAAGTCTATTCACCCCTCCCCTCTAGACTTTAATCCCATTCACTACTCGTTCAGGGACCAACAACTTAGCTCTTTCTCTTTCCATGTATGTGTCTTGATGGTCTTTGAGCATTCATAGTTTTGGTTCAGCAGTATTGACCTTATCAGCACAGTTGGGATTGTCTTGCAACAATTCTGGTTCAAGTGTGCTGAGACAACTCTGCTGCTCACACCTTCTGATCTTTTACATCAATAGACTTAGTCTTGATAATGCATTTAATCCAGATGATCTTTAGATAGGTTGCTATACTACTGAGCTGACTTGATCAACACAGTTGTCCATTGAGTGCATTCAGCAAACTTAAGGTCAATTTGATTCTGAGCCTTGAGGGGACTTGATTCTTGTGATCTTCTAGGCATGTGTTCCCCCTCAACTTGTGCATCTAACATACTAAGAGCTGCCTAACATTCCAGCTTCTCAACTAGTCTTAAGCTACATGTTCTAACATTCCTGGAACATGTTCATTTAATACTTGACTTAACTTATTTGGCATGTCTTAAGGGGGTTTTGGTATCTTAATCAAAACTTCTCATTTTATTCCCAACAATTTCCCCCTTTTTGATGATGCCAAAACCTATACAAGCTATGCAAAGGTGACTTGATTACACTTATTACATTTATCTTCAGTAGATGTGACTAAGGTCAGATTTCCTAAAAGAAATATGTTAGTGTAATCACTGCTTAAGTGCATATAGGTTTAAGTTAAGCTGGTTGAGACAGTGAGATGTTATCTCTTGATTCACATAAGGATTCAACTATCATTCATATAATCATTTGGCATTACAAGCATTATGATAGTCAAATAAACATATCAGAGCATGAATTAGAGCTATTACATATCATTTGATCAGAGCAAAATAAACAATAAAACATATGATCAGAGCATCAATGAACTGTGATATCACATGATCAGAGCAAATAAAAACATGTGATCATAGCAAGGCATGGGTCAGCAGACTTGAACAAATTTTCAGTAGAGATGACCATGTCATCAAAATCAGCAGTCAAGAGCAAGCACTCATCCAATTCAGCATTCTTAGGCAAATAAGGGTCAGAAGGACTTAGCTAGTTTCAGAGATTGTCTTCTGTTGGTCCTAAAAGGAGTATATAACAAGTGTATTGGGGAGGGGGGGGGGGGGGAATACACTTGTATGCAAATCTTTCTCAAACTAACCAAGTATGACTTCAGCAAGGTTATCCTGGACAACTCTGCTGAGATGTATAACTCCTTTAAAGATAACCAAGCTACTAAGTACTATTAAGTACTCAGTTGAATGACTATCTAAGTGAGTTATAAGTGCGGAATTAGTGGTTGGCCCTTTAGTTTAAACTCCTTTAAGTTCTGAAATCTCCTTCTCAAATATCCAGTTTTCAGGGAACTTGTCCAAATAAGTTTTGCACAGTCTTGAGTATAGGTTTTTTGAAAGATCAGTTTGTGTACAGTGTTGTATATATGTAAGTACTTGAAAGTAAATCAACACAAGAGTTTATAGTGGTTCAGAGACTCAAGCTCCTACATCCACTTTCCCTGATTTAACAGGATAATTCCTTCACTCTTGGAATTAACTTGTTTTATAGTGCCAAGGTGCACTTGATCAATAACACCACTCCTTGGTGAATTGATCCCTAGGATGTCTAGAGTCCTAGTACCATTTCTCAACTCAGAACTGAACTGTTCTTCTCTCAACAGTTAGTTCCTTCCACTTCTACTACTACAACCTTCTCACTTTCTCACTTGAAATGTATAAGGGTTGAAGTATGGTTCCAACTAATGAGATATCCTTTACAATGAAGATCAGTGTATAAGGATAGGATATCTCTCTAGGCTTTGTATGGATATACAATGAGGTTCAGCTTAGATGAAGTGTTTGAAGACTAAGATAGTCTCTTTGAAAGCTTGAAAGCACTTGTAAGTTTGTAGGATAGTTGGATGCTATTCTTGTTGAGGTTGAGGTGCTTTCAAATGGTCTTCACACTTCTGTATTTATAGACAAAATTGAGGATTTGCCCGTTGGAAAGACAGCCTCAATTGTCTATAAATGTCTTCCTTGAACTCTGCAACTGGAAGACAAATTCTTGATAGTGACATGTCCTTTGATTGGGAAATAAACGACTGTAACCACTTTGTCTTGACTTTGCAGCACTCTTCCCAATGTCTGACTTCAAGATTCACTTGTTCAAACATGGACATTGCTTCTGATGATTAGTCCTATGATAAGGACAACATTCCTTATCACTTGGACAACTCTACTTATCACTATCAGGAGACTTTGCTTATCAGCAAGGTTCGCTTTAGCTCTTCAAATGACTTGGCTCTTTCTCCTTCCTTAGATGTCTCTATGCATGATTGAAGATCTTTTGCATTCATAACATGGAATAGGTGTCCTTGACCTTATCAACAAGATTGGGATGAACTTGACATAGTTCTGGTACAAGAGTGTTGAGACAACTCTTCTGCACAAACCTTCTGAGCAAAAATGCTTTAGTAGGTTGTGTCTAGATGATGCATTTATCATGCTTGATCTTCAGATAGATTGTTCCACAATCCATCTAGTCTTGATCAACATACCTGTCTATTCAACAGACTTGGGACACATCCATCTTGAGCCTTGAGGGGACTTGATCTTGATAGACTTCAAAGCATGTGTTCCCCCTCAACTTGTGCATCTATTTATCTAAGAGCTGCCTAACATTTCAGCTTCTCAACTAGCCTTATGCTATATGTTCTAACATACTTAGAACATGATCATCTTTGACTTAGGCATGTCTCAGGGGGTTTTGGTATTAAATCAAAACACTTCTCATTTTATTCCCAACAATTTCCCCCTTTTTGATGATGTTAAAACCTATACATTCTATGCAAAAGTGACTTGACTACACCTATTACATTTATCTTCAAAAGACATGACTAGAGTCAATTTTCCTGAAAAAGAATGTGTTAGTGTAATCACCATTCCTATTGCAAATAGGTTTCAAAGATAGGCATATTGAGATAGTAACATGTTGTTTCTTGATTCAAAAAAGGATTCAGCTATCATTCAATGAATTTGATATTACAGGCATGTTGATAGTTGAATTAACTCATCAGAGCATGAATCGAAACAATATTACATTAGTGCATATAAACTAGCAAAATACATTAACAGGGTTTAGATCATGTGTATTAGAGAAAAAATCAGCAAGTCAATAGTCTTAAGCAATTTTCAGCATAGATGACCAAATCAACAAATCAGCAGCCAAGATAAGTTTTTATCCATTTCAGCACACAAGAGTAAAAAAAACTTAGCCATTCAGAGATCATCTTCAGGAGGTGGCACCATCCCATATTGTGCCCACACTCTTTTCTTCAATTCCATGGCCTCTTGATTTGTTCCTTTTAGTCCAAGTACCATTATGTTCAATTTGAGAATCTCAAAGAACTCTTGGAGGATTCTTGCTTGATCTATGAAGCCTTCTTTCTTGGGAGGCATATAAATGATTGACTTAGGGGCTGTGAGTTCGAATCTTGCAATATCAGCAGCTGCAAAGAGTTGCTGGTACAGCTCCCTATGATAGTCAATCATGAATTGTGTAAAGGTGGAGTTGTCATCTTCATCATTCCATCTTCCAATGACATAGAAGTCATAGACAAACTCCCTTTTAGCCTCTTCCTAAGAGTCATTCAGCTGGATTGGCACCCATTTATCCAAATGAGGATATTTGGTATCCATTGGAATCAGCAGCTGTGGCTTCATCTTGTTGTAGGTTGCTCTTTTTCTCCTGGGCTTCTGGAAATCAGCCCTTCTCTTATCCCTTGCTCTGTTTGCTTCTTCAATTAAGTCCATCTTCTCTTTAGGTTTCATCATGGCCAATTTCTGTTGAGTTTCAGGATCCTTTCCATATCCTTCCTCAAACAGCTTTGATGGATCATGAGCTAAGACATTTGTCTTCTTCTTAGGTTCAGGTCCAAAGCCTTCAGCAAACAATACTTCAACATCTTTAGCATCTTTGGGACCTTCAGCAACTTTGACAACTTCAGAAGACTTGGCAACTTCAGCACTTTTTTCTTGCTTAGTAGACTTGACCTGTTCAGCAGTCTTGGCCTTTTCAGCTTTCTTGACCTTTTTGGAGGTAGGCTCTTCCTCTTCAATTCTGAATTCAAGTGGTAAATCAAGGATGTTAGGAAAATCTGTAAAAGTTTCAGCTTTCCTCTTGTTTCCTTTAGCCTTCTTGATTTGGCCTCTTGTCTGGACACCTTCAGTTGATTTGTCCATTCCAGAAACCTCTCCTCCAGGCCTCTGCTGAAGCCTAGATCTTTCTTCTTGAGCAGATTCCATTGAGTTCTTCAAGGCTATGGCCAACTGCTCTTCTTCATCCAGCTCTTCCAAGTTCAGCACTGCTTGCTTCTTTCCCTTGTCTTCAGCAGCCTTGTCCTTTCCCTTGTCTGAACCACCAATTATCAAGGCACCTTTTGCCCTTGCTCTTCCTCTTTCCCCCTTTTTGGCAGCATCAAAACACAGAGGTTTGAGCTCACTCATGGTAGATGCCATCATGGATTGAGCTTGGTTCAGGGATTTCATCTCCTCAAGCAAGTAGACATTTTCATCATGAATGTTTTGCATCCTGTCACTGCTTAGGCTTAAGAAAGCTAAGACAGGTTTCATCTTTTGCTCCACTTGTCTTGAGGGATGCATTAAGGTTGGCCTTCAAGAAGTCAGTAAGGTTGGCCACTGCACTCTCAGCAATCTTGGCCATGACTTCTTGGGAGAATTTTTCAGAGGCAGCCTTCACCATTGCTAGCCTCATTTCCTCAGCTCTCTTTTTCTGCAAGGCAGTCTTCTTTCCAAGAGTTTGCTTAACCACCAGTCTTAATGCTTTCACATTCTTGTTGTGGTTACTCCTTAGCAATGTCTGCTCTTTCTTGACCTCTTTGGAAATTGAATCCATGCTGGCTTTTGCTTTCTGCACTTCAGTGGAGATGGTTTGCTAACCAGATTCAACTCCACTGATCCTTGCCTCAATTGTGGGAAGTACCACATCCTCTGAGCCAGTGAGCCTCATTTCAACAGATGCCAGAGTCCTACTTTGCTCATCCAAGGCTCCTGAGGTTTCAGCATAGGCAGTTTGAACTTGATGAGCAATGGAATCCAACTTTGCTGACTGCTCCCCAAGAATGGCTTGAGCAGAGTTGGAATCCACATGGATTGGTGCATCAGTGAGGAGATCATCTGCAAAAATTTGATCAAAGGAAATTCCTGCAATATCAGACAAATCAAAAGGGTTAGAAAATATACATCAGCAGTCTTCTCCTCATTTTCAACTACTTTTTGACTCCCTTCAATATTAATGTCCTCACACAAAGGATCAGGCCTCCTCTCATCAAGGGATTCTTGAAGTTCAGATTTGACTTCAAGAATAACCTGTCCTTCCTCACTTATTCCACCCTCATTTGGTGGTACACTCACTATCTTAGTAATGACTACCTCTCTTTCATCTATAACTCCCTCTTGTTTTTCAACTATACTTTCCTTTTCAACTCCTTCTCCTAAACCTGCAATATCTCCACCTTCAACAAGGTTCAAAGATGGCAGTTGTGGGGAGATCACATTGCTTATATCAGCAGCCACTGAGTCATCCTGAATGATTAAAGGCTGATCAGTGTCCAACTCTCCTGACACTGAAGAGGCTTTAATTAAACCAACTTCTAAAGTAGGAGCCTCAACATCTGTAAGCTGTGCCTTAGGTTCAGAAGAACCTTCATTGGCAGATGCATCTTTGGTTGTGTCACCAGCTTTGGTCAACACCTCTGAAGATACAAAGTATTTCCCATGGTAGGTTAAGAGAGGGGTTGAGGGCAATTGGGATTCAGGAAGGTTGGGATTGGTTTCAGGAGGATTAGGATTTGAGGGGTTTGAGGGGTCATCCTTGCCATCATCATCATTGGAGCTGCTATCAGGGTGCTTGATACCCTTAGCAAGTCTCTCCTTCTCTTCAACAATTTTGGCAGCTACCAACTTTGCAAAAACATCCTCATTAGTGAGGAATCTTGTTTTGAGCACTCCAGCAAAGTGTAGCAATCTGCTCTCCTCAACTTGCCACCAATTTGCACCCTTGTCTTGGATGACTTGAGAAATTTCCATGATTGTTTTGTCCTTGACATCCACCAACATTCTCAAGTCATGGAACATCTTCTAAACTCTAGGAAATTCAGCAAGTTGAGGGTACAAACTGTCCACAGTAGCCCTTGCTCCACCTCTGAGCATACTTTCATAAGTATACTCCTCCTCATCTCCACTTGTGTGGGGACTTTGGGTTATAGGGGAGTTGGCTCTAGTTTCAGGTAAAGTGGCTTCAGGAAGGTTGAATTCAGGAGGGTTGTCTTCAGAAGGGTTGGATGCAATGAAAGGTACTTCAGTTTCTTTTGAGAGCAATGGATCTGAAGGGGCTTTGCTCAGGGGGGTTGGCTCAAGAAGCTCGTGTTCTAAGGCTTTTGAATATTTGAGCATTGATGAATCAAGTGGAGATATGAGTCTTGACTCATCCACAACAATATCAGCCAACACATCCATTGGCCCTCTTTGTGTACTCCCTTCTGGAGAATATCTCTTAGTAAGATTGAGAGGAGTAATGGGTTGGTTTGAGGGGGTAACATGAGTTTCAGGGGAGTTGGGTTCGGGATTTTGGGTTTTAGGAAGGTTGGGCTCCATTGGTTGGTTTTCAGGGACTTTGGACTCAGGGGTTCCAGAACCAGAAGAGTTGGTCCTGGACTTGGATTTAGTCCTACTTTATGCCCTGCTCTCCCTTAGAGCCATTTGAAGAGTTCTATCCTCCTGAAGCTCCAGTATCTTGTCAGTAGGCTTGGCCCTTCTCTTGCTAGCCCTACTGCTCCCACTTCCTTCTTCTTTCTCAGGGACAACTTCCCTGGACCTCTTATCACCCTTGTTATTTTGCCTTGTTTCATTGTATTTTTGTCTCACCTCTTCTGAATGATCAGAGGGAACCTGCACTCCCTCTTTAGCCACTTCATCTACTTCTGTTGATGCTCCTGAAGTTTCTTCTAAGGGTAGTTGAGACAATTTCTTTGTCTTGACAGCCCTGGCCTTTGTCCTTTTCTTTAACTTGGGCTTCTCCTCTTGCTTCTCTTCAGCAGGTTTGGCCAGCTGCATCCTTCTTTGTTCAATTTTCTTACTCAACTTCCTGAACATCACTTTCTGGGCAGGGAGGGGCTTTGCAAAGGTTTGCATCTCAGAATAGTGAGCAAACTTCTCAATCAATAGACTTGCCCTTGTGCAGTACTTGAGTTTACTCTCCAACACAACCTTGTTGTGAGCCCTTACTTTGAACTTTGCCTTCTCTTTCATCATCTCAGACAAGATGGAGGTTCTCCAATCAAATTTGATGCCCTTATCACTGGCATCAATTACTGCAGCCATTATCCTTATCCTTGGAGCACTCACTTGCTCCAAACTGCCAGTATTGCTCAACAGGCTCTTGGTGATTACTTCAAATAAGTTAAGGAACTTTTGCTTGAGTGTCCTCTTATGTTGAGTGGAGGAAATAGGGCCTGGTACAAGCAACCATTCTTGAGCAATCTCCTCTTCACGCCCATTTTCATAAAATTCTGGATTCCTTCCTTTAGAGGGCAATCCAAATGCTGCATCTACATCTTCCTCAGAAAATTTCACCCTGTGAAATCTTTCTTCTTCTTCTCCTTCAGCTATGTAGGATAGCCTTGTTGTAACTTCTCCATCCTCTGGCTTCCCTCTCCACTTGAGGAATGCAAATAACTCAGCCATGTATGTTTCAAGACAAGAATCTGGCGTTTCTTGCATGAACTTTTGTAGACCTGCCCTTCTCAACCATCTCAAGGTTGGAATAACTTCAGGATCCTCACTCTCAAAGGAGAGGATTGGCTCGAATGTGAGGTTGTTTTTGTGACTCAGATAGCCAAAATCAAGGTCTAGATCGATATGTCGACGAGGTTGAGGCCCACAACTCTACCGAGAATGCGAGACTGATCACCGTCGAAGCCAGTAGCCTATCTTACGCTGCCGAGCAGCTTTCCCTCCAGATTTACGACCATCGAAAAATAAACGAGGAGAAAAGCGCGGCGATCGCCCGACTGAACAAGGCTAATGTTGGTCTTGAGAAGAAATTGGCCGACTCTGAGGCGAAGCTGGCCGACTCTGAGGCCCAACTTGATGTTGTTCGGAAAAAAGATCAAGAAGATCTCCAAATGATCGAAGATCTCCGTGCTCGTCTCAAAGCTGCTGAGGACGAGCTATTAGTGAAATCCAGCGAGCTCGCTGCTGCTCGCGAAGAGGTGACCACTCTGCAAGACAACCTCACATCTGCTGAGGATGATTTGGCCACTCTTCGGCGAGAGCTGATCGCCGTGAATAAAGATTGAGATGATAATGGTTACCTCGCTGCATCTGGGGCAATTTATGCGGTAGCGCTCACTGCCCACGAGCTTGTTCGTCACTTCAAAGAAGTTCATCCAGAAGTGGACGTAACCGAGCTGATAATCTTCTTATGGAGGAAGAACCTGTCGAAGGCTCAACTCTCCCCCTGCTCGATCTGATGAGGATGGGACTCATGTTTCCTCGCCTCCTGGCGATTCCGGTCCTCTTTGAGAGTTCGCCACAAGTCTCCCCAGTTCAACAGGGCGAGCAGAGTGCTCCAGCCGAGGTGGTTGCTGTAGGCGAGCAAGGTGCTCCTGCCAAGGTAGAGGCTGCCGAGGAGCAATATGCTCTTGCCGAGGAAGAGGCTGCAGAGGTTGGAGATCAACCATGAACCTGCTCGGCGACTTCTTATTTCTTTATGTTTTGAAAATGTTTGGCCACTTGGGCCTTTTTTGTAGTGTTCGGCCATAGAGGCCTCTTTTGTAATTTCAGTCTTTAAGGCTTTTCAATGTATTGAACTTTTTTGCTTATGATGTGTTCGTTTATTTTGAGTGATAGTCCTCGTCATTGCTTTCCAATTTATGTTTGATTAATTTTTGCAAGAATCATTCAATGAGTACTTGTCTTTTGAGTTTGAATCTTTCATTGGTTTGTTGTTCGTATGTTTTTAGATAGTGATCGTCGTCGTCACTACCTTGCAAGCATCTTTAAGAGAGAGTACTTTTCTTTTAGAGTTAACAATTTGTCGGTTGAACCCGTTTGTTTTCTAGATAGTGATCGTCGTCGTCACTACCTTGCGAGCATCTTTAGAAAGAGTGCTCGTCTTTTAGAGTTGACCATTCGTCGGTCGAACTCTTTTATTTTTTAGATAGTGATCGTCGTCGTCACTACCTTGCGAGCATCTTTAAGAAAGAGTGCTCGTCTTTTAGAGTTAACCATTCGTCGGTTAAACTCTTTTCTTAATTGGCTACGCAGAGCCTCATCTAAAATTTCTAAAATTTTCCTAACACTTGATGAAATTTAAACTTGACATGTATTTAAACGATAACTAGATACAAACTATACAAATGTACGGAATTTAAAAACTTACTGATAATACTTCTTCAATTTGACCGCATTCCATGGGTACTTGCTCGGCTTGCCTTCGAGGTCTTCTAATTCGTACGATCCGTTCAGGAGTGTGCGCGTTATTCGGTACGGACCCTCCCAAGTCGGGCCAAGTATGCCAATGGACTGTTCCGTCGCCCGTCGAAGTACGAGCTGGCCGATAGCAAAATGGCGAGCACGTACTTTGGTGTTGTAGTAGCGTTCTGACCTTTGTTTGTTCTTCTCGTCCGCTGTTAGTCTTCGCTCTTCTAGGAAGTCCAAGTCGGAGAGTTGTGCATCGTTATTCAACTGCTCGTCATAGTTTGTCACTCGGAAAGTGGCGACCTGTCCTTCTGCTGGTATGACAGCTTCGGTTCCGAACGCGAGTGCGAACGGAGTCTCACCTGTGGAATTTCTCGTGGTTGTCCGATATGCCCACAGAACCATGTGCAGCTCGTCCGCCCATTTGCCCTTCAATCTATCTATCTTAGATTTCAAGGTGTGCTTGATGATTTTGTTGATCGCTTCTACCTGACCATTTGATTGTGGATGATAGGGTGTTGAAAAAAGTTTCTAGATTTTCCACTTTGAGCAGAATTCCAGTATGTCTTGACTCGTGAATTGACGTCCGTTGTCGGTCACTATTGCTCGTGGTAGGTCGAACCTGCAGATTATATTTTTCCATATGAAGCTTATCATCTAGGTCGTTGTGATGGTCTTCAATGCTTTCGCTTCCGTCCATTTGGTGAAGTAATCGACTGCTACGACTACGAAAGTTACCCCCCCGACGCCAGGCGGGAAAGGTCCGATGATGTCGATGCCCCACTTCGCGAAGGGCTAAGAGCTATAGACGGAGATGAGCTCGTCTGGAGGTGAGTGAATAGCGGGAGCAAAAGCTTGGCATCTCTTGCACGTCTGGGCGTAATGAATAGCATCCTTCTTCAGTGTTGGCCAAAAGTAGCCTTGCCTCATAATTTTTAAAGCGAGCGCTTGCCCCCCTGTATGATTTCCACATATTCCATCGTGGATTTCGTGCATGACGATCTTCGTTTCATTTTCTCCGAGGCATTTCAATAAAGGCATTGAAAAACCCCGTTTGTATAGATGGTCGCCAATAATAGTGTACCTTGCGGACCTGAGTTGCAATCTGGTCGCCTTAACTTTGTCATCCGGGAGCTCGCCGGTCTTGATGTACTTGGTGATCGGCGACCTCCAGTCCTCGTCGCTGGTCGCTTCAACCTGCAAAATTTGACTTCTGCTCACTGATGGGGAAGAAATCTTAGTGATGGTCGCTTCAGAAAAAATTGCCTCCCCCTCTGAAGTGGCCAGCCGAGCTAAATCATCTGCTTGCGTATTCTCCTCCATAAGGATTTGCTCGATGTAGATTTGACCAAATTGCTCGAGTAATCCTTTCACTAGGTCTTGATATTTCACCATTTGATCGCCACGAGCCTCGTACTCGCCCGTAATTTGACATACCACCAGTTGAGAGTCAGAAAAAATTTTCAGTTTTCTGGCGCCCACGGCCATAGCCATCTTGATCCCAACGACCAGAGCCTCGTACTCTGCCTCGTTATTGGTCGCCCGATACTCGAACTCGATCGCCGAAGCAAGCGTCTGTCCGGTTGGGCTGGTGAGGGCGATTCCTGCCCCCGCTTTGGTGCTCGTCGAAGAGCCATCGACGAACAGTATCCGAGGAAGTTCGATTTTCTTGTCAAGTTTATCTGGGAAAGTGAGTTCCACTATGAATTCTACCAGCACTTGTCCCTTGATTGCCGTTCTGGGTGCATAGGTGAGCCCGAATTGCCCGTTTTCCACCGACCATTTCAAAAGTCTTCCAGTGGTATCCGGACGATGCAGTGCTCGCCGAAGAGGAAATGTCGTGAGGACGACCACCTCGTGGTCGAACAGGTACTGCCTTAGCTTTCTGACGCTCATGACTAAGGCGTACGCTAATTTTTCCATTGGAGTGTATCTCAACTCCGCATCTCTCAGTGATTGACTTACGTAGTAGATTGGTAGATGTGTGCTCCCCTCTGCTCGGACGAGCACTAAACTGATCGAACAGTCAGTGGCCGCCAAGTAGAGATACATAATTTCGCCCGGGACTGGCTTAGATAGGACCTTCGGATTCGAAAGCTTTCTCGCACTCGACGGTCCATTCGAACCTCCCTTTTTTTAGAGCATAAAAAAAAGGTTTGCAAGGATCGCCCGTTCGTGCAATGAATCTATTCAACGATGTTAGGCATCCTGTCAACCTCTGTACTTCTTTTACATTCCTCGAGCTTTGCATGTCGATGATTGCTTGAATTTTACTCGGATTCGCCTCGATGCCCCGCTGGCTAACCAAGTGCCCCAGAAATTTTTCCGGAGCTAACTCCAAAACTGTACTTTTTCGGATTTAACTTCATGTTGTACTCTTTCAGAATATTGAATGTCATGGCAAGGTGGTGTAAGTGGTCCTCTTTCCGTAAGCTTTTGACAACGATGTCGTCGATATAGACCTCCACCATCTCACCGGTGTGTTTCTCAAACATCTTATTTACCAGTCTTTGGTATGTTGCCCCCGCGTTTTTCAAACCGAAAGGCATTCTCTTCCAGCTGTACATGTCGATCGCCGTCATGAAAGTCGTATGTCGCTGGTCGTCGAGATGCATCGCAATCTGATGGTATCCCGCGAAAACATCCATAAAAGTTAACATCTCGTGCCCCGCTGTATTATCTACTAGATGATCGATGTGGGGCATCGGAAAATGATCTTTCGGACAGGCATCGTTTAGATCTGTGAAGTCTATACACAATCTCCACGACCCGGTCGTTTTTCTGACGAGCACTAGATTTGCCAACTACTCAGGATCAGTTCCAATTTTCTCGATTAATTTATTGTCGATCAATTTCTCGACTTCGACCGCCATAGCCGCATATTTATCAGGCCCAAATTTTTTTCGTTTTTGGGTGATGGGTCTTCTCGTTGGATAAATATTCAACTTGTGGCAGGCATGTTTCGTGTCAATGCCCACCATATCCTCGTGCGACCAGGCGAATGCTCGGATGTTTTCTTTCAAAAATGCGATCATATCTGATCGCAATTGCACTGGTAAATTCGAACCTATGAATACCTCGAGTTCTGGACGAGCTTCGTTTAGGTGGATGGTTTCAAGGTCCTCCGCTGGAGTTGCCCTCTCTTTAGGCTCCTTCCAACGAGGATCCTCGATTCCGAACTCCGGCTCAAAGCCTAACCTAGGCTCCAGATCTGGAATGTTTTCTGGAACCTAGTCGTCGGGGATCTGATCGCCCGAATCTGTCTGCTCGTCAATCTCCATTGGGGTGTGGTCGTCCACTTCCATGGAGGCGTGCTCGTTCGCCTCCACTTAGTGGTCGTCGAAACGCCGACTGGACTCCCCAACTTCGATTTTTTGATACTTGCTAGGAAGACCCTCCAAGTAGTTCATTTGTTCTTTTTGTTCTTGACACTCAATATACTTTCCAATCATAGGAGTTACTTTAGAATGACGCTTAGCAAAACGGATGAGACACTCCCTCGCCCGCGTCTGGTCGCCCTTGACGGTTATAACTCCCGCCGGGGTTGGAAACTTTACACAGTAATAGAAAGTAGAGGCGGCCGCCTTGAACTCGTCGAAGAAAGGTCGGCCGAGTGTAGTGCATTTCTGGCTCTTTCGACGATGCCAGTTCCAAAGATAGCCTGATTTTCCCAAAGGGAAGGATGCGCGTGTCCCCGAAACCTACGATAATATCATCGCAAGGCTCGATATATTCAGCATATCCACCGAGAGCATCCAGAGTATGCTTGAAAAGGACGTTGGTGTATGCCCCGGTGTCGACCATCATGCGATGGACCTTGGTTCCCATAATTTTCCGGTGATGACCAAAGCATCGTTGTTTGGTTGCACCACGCCGTTCAGATCGTCGTCCGTGAAAAGGACTTGATGGGATGGTGGCTTCTCGGCAGCCGGAGCGACGCATACCTGATGTACGTTGTTGAGTGCTCGTATCTCACTCTGTTGTCGGCGAACAGACAGAGCGGTCCCGGACTCAGTACCCCCCAAGGGGCCTTCTATCACAAGACAACCTCCGCCCACGTTGTCGACGTCGCCTACCGGATTGTTCGGCATAGGAGGAGTTGTCTTCTGACGGTTTATCTGTTGGCGCAGGTCGTCGCTGTCGTCGCGACGTTTTTTGCCCCTGTTGTCGCCATTCCCATCCCTGGGCTTGATGAAATGGGCGAGCTTGCCCTCGTTGTATAACTTGAAGAGATTTCTCACCAAGTCTCGGCACCCATTGGTGTGGTGGCCGATGGAGTTATGGTAGTTGCAGAATTTACTACCATCTAAGTTATCCTCGTTTGTATGCATGGGCTTTGCTTGGTGGAGCAGATTCTTTCCCCTGATTGCATCGAAAATGCCCCTAAGATCCAGAGAGAGGGCTTCCCTGAACTGAATGATCTCCGGGGACTCCTCGAAGGGTCTGAAATTTGCTGGGCGAGCACTGCCGACCTGAGTGGTCGCCTTTTTTGGCTGGGACGACTCCCCAGTGTTGGTATTTTTCTTTGGCCAGACCCTCTTGGCCGCTTCAGGTTACTCGTTAGCCTTGGCGGCGTCCATTATTTCTTCCATCTGAATAAAGTTCCCAGCCCTCGTGCGGAAGTCCGCATAAGAAACCGGGAAGACAGTATGCATAGATTCCCAGAGCTTGGAACCTATCCTCAGACCGGAAACAGCCGAGATCAGCTTTGTCTCATCATTGACTGCCTCCCCATCGATCACCAACCTATCGAAGCGCTCGATAAAGTCCTTGCCCGATTCGGTCAGTGATTGGCGAACGTTTGCCAAACGTTGCTTTGAGGCTGGGCGAGCAGCAATTGACCCAAAGTAAGTCAAGAATTGTTGCCCCAGCTCAAGGAAAGAGGTGATGGATCCGGCACCCAAAGTAATGTACCAGCGATGAGCCCAGTCTCCCAAGGTCAGGGAGAAGTTTCTGCACTGTGTGGCGTCCGTTGCCCCGATTGAGGCCATGTAGTTTGAGTATTTGGACAAGTGTACCCTGGGGTCGGACATTCCATCGTATGCCGTCATGGAAGGCATCTGAATTTTTCTTTGAATGGGGGCGGTGAGGACCGTAACACTTAGCGGAGGAGCGGGCAGAGTGATTGGTGGGGCAGTTCCTTGCTTAGATGCGACCACCTCTGCTCGCAAGGTCTCCATTTCCAACTTCATCAATTTTTGTGTCTCGATGAATTGGGCGATCTGCCCTTCCTCGGCAGTCTGCGGTCGGGGGACGACGACCTCGTCTCGTCGACTCCCGTGAGATGCGGCCGGGCGATCATCATGGCGTGATCGCCTGGGGGAATGATGTCTCTCTGACTGGTGGTTGCGATAACTCTTTGATGGAGCTCGCGAGCCCGGCCCCACTCGGTCGAGGGCGGAGATCCTGTCTCCCTGGCCTCTCTTCCCACCATGGTCTTTGTGGTCGTCATTTACTGGTCGGGGCCCGATATTATAAGGCACTGGGCGAGGAGCTTTCGGGTCCTTGTCGCCCACACGGTTGAAAACAGAGTTCCGACCATGCGAATCCCCAGTATGACTGTTGTGGGAACGATCATGAGCTTTATTTTTCCCCTTATCTTGGGGATGTATAGAGTATGAGTAATAGGTGCGGTCGTCCTCATCATTCACGTTGGCTCTTGCTTTCTCCTTGCGAGCTCTGTCGAAGGCCTGATCCTTGGCCTTCTAAATCTCCTCTGCTTTGTTCTGCCTCCTCTTCTCGAGGAGGAAATCAGTGAAGTCTTTTAAGTGCTGGGGATCTTTCAAGATGTCCCCCACGTTGATGTTCCCGAAAGGACTTGGCGTCGGAGCCACCGGCGGCGGAAGGTGTTCGTTCCCTCCGGGCGGTGGGACTCCGTTATGATGTGTATGCCGAGGCATCGCGAAAGAGTGTCTACTGGCAAACGATTGCAAAGATAAGATTGTTCTAAGCTTTCGACGCTTAAAAATAAAAGATTTGAGTTCTTACGCAGAAGAACGTGCTATTACAACTACTATCTTAGCAAAGTAACAACAAAGGAAGCTTAAAAACAGAATACAAGGAGATCAAACTCCAAAATATGTCTCGAATACCGCAAATATTCAAGAACACGAAAATAAATAAAATACGTAAACGATGCTCTAAACGGTATATCTACCGATTAAAACCTGAAAAAAGGAGTTTACAAGCCGATCGCTCGATGATCGGTTGAAACTGTGATGAAGAACACGTAAAAGGACCCCTCCTTCTAGCGCCAAATGTTGTACGTGCTTTAGGACGGATGATCTGGATGTGGGCTTTCGTAAGCACTAAACAAACATATATTATGATCGGGGTTTATTACGTGTTAAGAAGGATTATTATGATGATTTATGATGATCTTATGAAGAACAGTGAAGAACATAAGAAATAGCTTCTTGGAGAAGCTAAAGCTTTCAGCTTGGGAAATGTATTGCTTTGGGTAGGGTGAGAAATGTTACTTGAATCTTACAAATGAGCCTCTTAGGCATTATATAGTAGTTTTTGGGGCTGGCCGCCCTTTACACGTGGCACGCCCTCACTGGACCTGAACTTCTGCCCGAAAAGGTGATGGGACGGCGCATTTAATGCTAAACCTCCTCTGTGGTCGTCCTCGGCGGAGGCGAGGAGCTGGGCCACGGTGGTCGCCGGAGGACCTGGTCGTCGGGGAAGGTGGTCGCCACGCTCCATGCTGTCTCCCAAGGCTTCAACACTTGTCTTCTCTAGCTAAATAAACATGTGCTCGCCAACATCTTTGGGCGAGCAGCTAACTAAACATGTGCTCGCCAACAACTTTGGGCGAGCACTTAATTACATTAAATACATTACTTTTTTATTACATTTTCTTCATCTTGTTGACTAGTCGTCGCACGACTTGGTTGACTCGTCCTCGCCACGCAAGCCGGGGACTAGGATTGACTTGTCAAATATTGACTTCTTTGACTAGGTATAACACTTCTGAAACCGAGTTGGAGTCCCATCCCATTGATACACCAAACCAATCGTTGTATGAGGATATTTGTTATACAGTGCCTGAGCCATCTAGGAGACAATTACCACAACGTCTCACCAGAGGTATTCCAAAACCTACATATGAACCTCAATTGTCCAGTAAAGTAAGATATCCCACGAACTATTATATGTCTACACATCGCTTATCAAAAACACATCTGTCATTTGTCAATCAATTATCTACGGTATGTATACCTAACAGTGTACAGGAAGCTTTAACTGATCTAAGATGGAAATCTGCAATGAACAAAGAGATGGCCTCCTTACAGAATAACCAAACTTGGGAGATCGTCGATCGCCCCATAGAAAAATAACCAGTTGGGTGTCGATGGATATTTACTGTGAAATACAAAGCTGATGGTACGATCGAACGTTTCAAGGCGAGATTGGTGGCAAAAGGATACACCCAAATGTATGGAATTGACTACACTGAAACATTTGCACTTGTAGCTAAAATCAACACGGTTCGAGTCTTGTTATCTTTAGCTGCAAATTCTGATTGGCCGTTGCAACAGTTTGATGTGAAGAACGCATTCATACACGGTGAACTATCTAAAGTAGTCTACATGGATCTCCCACCAGGTTATATGGTAGTAGAAAGACAAAATAAGAAGGTGTGCAGGTTGAAGAAATCATTATATGTATTAAAACAGTCCCCTTGAGCTTGGTTCGGACGATTTACAAAATCCATGACAGCCTTTGGTTATAGACAAAGTAATTCAGATCACACATTATTTTTAAAGAAAGGACGTGAAAAAATTACTGCACTCATCGTATATGTGGATGACATGATCGTCACCGGAAATGATCCAGAAGAAATGAGAACTTTACAAGAGTTGTCCAAGGAATTTGAAATGAAAGACTTAGGTCCCTTGAAGTACTTTCTAGGAATTGAAGTATCTCCATCTAGTAAAGGGATCTTCATATCTCAAAGAAAGTATGCCTTAGATCTACTACATGAGACTGGTATGTCAACCTGCCAACCAGTTAGCTCTCCAGTAGAAGAGGGTCTGAAGTTATGCATTGAGACAAACCAGGTACCGGTGGACAGGGGGAGATACTAGAGACTTATTGGAAGATTAATGTACTTAGCTCACACAAGACCCGATCTCACCTATGCTTTGAGTATCGTTAGTCAATTCATGCATAATCCCGGTGAACAACATATGAATGCAGTAATGCGCATCTTGAGGTATCTAAAATCTGCTCTAGGAAAGGGAATTCTATTTTCCAAAAACACAAACAATAAAAATATCGAGGTATATACAGATGTTGATTGGGCTGGACCAGTTGACGATAGGCGGTCAACTTCGGGATACTTTACTTTTGTAGGTGGGAACTTAGTCACATGGAGAAGCAAGAAGCAGAATGTTGTTGCACGATCTAGTGCAGAAGCTGAGTACAGAGGAATGGCATTAGGAATATGTGAAGCGTTATGTTTGAAATATCTCCTACTAGACCTAGGCTACTCCCAAAAGCAACAAATGCAGCTATACTGTGACAACAAAGCAGCATGTGATATAGCCCATAATCCAGTTCAACATGACCGTACAAAGCATGTTGAGGTAGATAGGTTCTTCATTAAGGAGAAACTGAATGAAAAGATTGTGGAACTACCAAAGATTCGATCAGAAGATCAGTTAGCTGATATCCTCACCAAAGGAGTATCCAATCGGGTGTTGTCAAAATTCCTAATCAAGTTGAACATGTGTGACATTTATGCTCCAACTTGAGGGGGAGTGTTGAGATAGTCAATGATTTGTAAAGATTACTAAATCATTGTATTACCCTATATAGAAGATTGTATAGGTATATATATATTATGCAGATTGTATGGAGATTGATAGGCATATTTCTAGGGAGCTAATTACGGATTCTAATCCTATATATTCAATGTATTTTGATCAATAATAGAAGATAACAAAACATTCAGTTTTACAATGGTTATGGCTCAAATTTAAAATATAAGAGGGGGCTATGTTTTAATTAAAATGCATTACTAAATAAGAATTAATTAGTTGGACAATTAAAAATAAATTGTTGGGGACAAATCTAGATTAAATGTCTAAAATCGATCAGGATACAAGTGGAAAAGGTGAGAACTGGGAGCTTAGATGTGTGCAAATCCATGTATTCAATTGTAAATATTATCAATTTATTCTCGATATATTTAATTTTCACGATCACTGATCTCAATATTTAAAAAAAAAAAAAAAAAAATTCACATAAAGAGTCATGCTCATTTGGTCCTCGATCTTTTTCCGTATATTTATTGGATTTAGGTCATTTATAGTTTTTTTTTTTTTATGGAAGTTAAATACCCATCCCTTTTTCCCCTTCCCATGACTCGAACTCAGGACCTAAAGCCTAGGTGCTCTAACCGCTTGAGCTATCCCACTTTGTCGGTCATATATATATGTGTAGGTGATCCAAATTCCTCAAGCATCAAAACGACGTATTCTCTAGTTTTATGATGTTAGAATCACAATTATGTAGGAGATGAATAGTCTGAATTTTCTTTTACAGTACATGTTTGGTTAAAACTTGTTTAATTAAGGAGATTTTATTTAAAGGGTCTAGTCAACATAAAATTTCGTCTTCTTTCTTAATTTTTTATTTAAATAATCATCAGAATTAACTAAAAAATCAGCCGCAAAATAGCAATCATAAACTAAAATTGTAAACTTTGAATTTTTTTAATATACACATTTTCTATTTTATTGAATTTTAGAATTTAAAATTTTTATTTTACACGTACACTTTAGAATTTTTAATTTATATATATATATATATTTTTTTAATGACATTTTTAAAATTTTAGAAAATTTAATGAGATTTTTATTATTTTAATATTTAAACTTACACATTTTTCATATTTTTTGAATTGTGGAATTTTAAAATTTTAAAAATTTTAATTTTTTTTATAATTTTTGTATTTTATTTTATAATTTTAAATTTTAAAGAGATTTTTTTTATAATTCATAATTTACACGCTTACATTTTGGTGAGTTTGAAATTTTTACGATAAAGAAGACGATAAAGAAGACGTTAATTGGTAAAAATGAACGTAAAATGGACACATAAGACTGAAAACTTAATGCAAATTGAGATTTTCTCCTCCTCTAACAAAGTTTAGGTCATACTTATATAAATTTTGGGGTGATCTTGTGTGAAATATTGCATGTATACATTTTAACCCAATTAGATCAAAGTCAAAATTCTAAGTCCATTTAGTTTAAAAGTCAAAATAAATAATGTGCTTCATTATTTTAATTTAATCTCTATATATACTTTAATTTTTTTTGACAAAATAATTAATATTTTAAAAAATCAGTATTTTTAAAAAATCAAAATAATTAATATTCAGCAATTAGAGTAAGCGGAAACGTACTTCTGAAACACCACCGCCTCCAACACCGCCCGCATCAACTGAAACAGAGCACCCACCAATTGCTCAACAAAAAGCCACACCGAAAATCTCTGAAAATTCAAAAAATGTGTCAACGTACTTGCTGGAAGAAATTACGGTTGTGGAAGAAGAAAATGCGATCAAACTTACCAGAAATTCCTTCTTAGAGAGAAACTGATCGACGTAATTGACAGAGAGGTAAACCAGAAACAGGTCTAAATTATACGAACAGATCTGAGAAGCCCTCTCTGTACAGTATGTAGATCCCTAGTTGAGTTGTAAGATTGAGTAAGCTAGTAAAATTCTATAGGGGAGGGGTGAATAGACTTTTAAAAATCTTTCAAAATATTAGAATACACAATACGGAATATCAGAATTAACAATGAGCCCTTAAGATTTTATACTCAACTATTTCGAAGAACACTGATCTTGTCTAGTCTATATGCAGATTAATCAATTAACAATATAATCAACAATTAAACACAAACAAACAGTAAGTAAATCAACACGAGATTTATAGTGGTTCGACAACTTGTCTACGTCCACTCTCACAACTCCAGTCGTGAAATTTTATTAACTCTTCTCTTAGAGTGTACTTGCGATTTTAAGTCCCAAGATATAAGACTTCGATCTTATCGAATATACCACCAGATATATCTTCGATCTAACAACTAGCTTATGAACAAGTAACTAGCAACTTGAATTACAAACAAAACTTTAAAGAAAAACTTCTCTATCTGTAGCAGCCTTCTTGAATATGAACTTGTCTCTTCTGGCTTCAACTTCAACTCTGCGAGTTTTCCTTTCCTTTGATTTCTTCAATGTACGCTTCAAATCTCTTCATAACAGTAGTCTTCAATGTAGAATATCTTCAGGTATTTATAGACTTCACTTATCAAGATTAGTTTGTTATCCAACAACCTTTTCTTGATAACTAATTTCTTGTAACAACTTCTTCTTATCTCTTTACGCGTTTCTTCAGTTAATTAGTTATTCCATAACTAACTCTTCATATCTTCACTTCTAGATACGATTTTATCTTTGTCTTCATTCTTTACGCGATTGACTTGTCTTGCTTCGACACTTACAATATTTCTCAGCTTCTCAGCACTTGTCTTGTCTTGCACAAGTCTTCTTGTCTTGTAGTCTTCTTCACTGTAGATCTTCATGTAGAACTAATCTAGTCCTATCAACTAATCTATCAAGATTATTACATTACTTTAAGCTTTATAAAATAGCTTAGTCTCTTTAAAACTATACATCAATATAAACATGAATATAAACTATACTATAAGCTTCTATACAATGATTATAAGTTTATCATACATCCTATATAAAACTTCTTTCAACACTTAGTTTATTTTTTATTATCTTTATATATTTATCTGATCTTGACACAAGATGACTTTCGTAAATAGATCAGGCAACACTTAGAAATATATTCAAGTTCTCTTTTTGGCTTATCAAAACTACTTCTTTCATCAATTAGGATTTGTTTCAGGATTCATATCCCAACAATTTCCCCCTTTTTGATGAAGTCAAAACTACTTGAATTATTTTAAGTATAATATATCAGTTAAGTAGTTATCTTCTCAAAATATAACATCTTTATCATTCATTGTAAATCGGATCAGATCGATTACAATTACTTAATAAAAGAAACAGATTAGTAATGAGCAGTTTAGGATCAAAGAAACAGATATATCCAGAATAGTGATCAAGAATATCAATCAAGAACACGTATGAGCAAATACGATCAAGAACCAAGACTTCACCCAAGTCTTAAGTAGGTTATCAAGAAACAGCAGTTCGTAAACTACATCTCTGATACCACTTGTAGGTCCCTAATTGATTTAGATAATATTGAGTAAGCTAGGAAAACGTCTAGAGGGGGGGTGAATAGACTTTTCAAAATATTTCAATATATAAAAGTACACTATGCGAAATTTATCAAATTAACAATGAGCCCAATCAAATTTATACTCAACTAATATTCGAGAACACTGTTATGAACACTCTACTTGTCTTGTTCTTATATGCAATTCAACCAATTAAGCAGTTAATCAATCAAACACAAATAAAACAGTAAAGTAAATCAAACACGAGATTTATAGTGGTTCGACAACTTGTCTACATCCACTCTCACAACACCAGTCGTGAAATTCTTATTACTCTTCCAATCGAGTAGTGTGTTCTTGTGATTTAGAGTCCCAAGAAATAAGACTTTGATCTTCTCGAAAACACTACCAAGTGCTTCTTCGATCTAACTAGCTATTTTACAAGTAACTAGCAACTTGAAACAATAAAGAAAAACTTCTCTATATTCAGTAGTAGCCTTCTTGAATTCTTCACTTGTCTTCTGGCTTCACTTTCTGAATTTCCAACTCTGAGAGTTTCTTCGCTTTGAATACTTCGTTAATTCGCTTCACTTGAATGTAGAATATCAGTGTGTCAGTAGTCTCCAATCGTTGAATACCATGGGGTATTTATAGACTTCCAATTTCAAGAACATTCTGTTATGTAACTAACTTTTCTTGAAAATTGACTTCTAACTTCTTCTTCTTATCGATCCTTCCACGCGTTTCTTCAGTTAATTAGTTATTCCATAACTAACTCTTCAATCTTTATCTTCAACACGCGTTTCTGACTTAACAAATTTCTTCTTAGTCGCGCACCTGTCTTGTCTCCATACTTAGACAGAAACTGACTTCTTCTTACTCGTCTTGTCTTGCGCAGGTCTTCAACAGTAGACTTCAATATATAACTAATCTAGTCTAATTATCTAATCCTAACAAGACTATTACATTACATTAAGCTTTATAAATCAGCTTAGTCACCTTAAGATCTATACAATGAATATACAAATATAAAACGCAAATCATGAGCTTCTATACAACTTTTAATAGCTCAGTATAAATCCTAAACAAACATACACAGTACTTATAAATCGTACTTGTCTTTTCTTTTCAAACTTATCTTTCGAACTTTACTTGTGAAATCTACTGATCTGTTCAAGATGACTTCATAACTAGACTAGATCAGTCAACACTTAGAAATTATTCAAGTCTTCTTTTTGGCTTATCAAAACTCATCTTATCTTTTCATCATTTAGGACTTGTCTTCAGGATTCATATCCCAACAATTTCCCCCTTTTTGATGAAGCCAAAACTACTTGAATTATTTCACAATAGTAGACTAGTTAAGTAGTTATCTTGTCTTTCACCAAAATATGTTATCTTTTCATTCATTCACATAAGATCAGTAGATTACACTTACTTAATCAAAATAAAAAATAACCAAGTAAAGATACTTACAATTACTCACTAATGTTACCTCCATCTAGGTTAGGAACACAGAACGCATCGAGGAGTCTTCTATGGATATCTGAAATGTGATCTTCATTCTCGATCTTCTCCTTCTCGAGCAGTTCTTCTTCGAATTTCTTGATCTTGTTGAAATTGATCCTCTTTCCTGAGCCTAACATAGGAGTTTCCCACTTTGGGTAGATAGGAACAAGAATGTTGTATCCTACAGCAGTAGCAATCCTCATGATCAAGTTCCATAGCTTCTGATCTTGTACTTCCATGAACTTGTCAAAAATTGCATACAACTCTTCTTTGCTGTCAGCATCTCCAAATTTGCGAATAATCCAATGATCAAGCTCCCACTTCATCTTGACACTTAACCATGCATCTCTATGCTCATTGTCAATGAAGTTGACTATGTGAGCATCCTCGATTTCTTCAAGATTGACCTTCATCTTTTGCAGTCTGTGAATATGCTTGCCAACCTTCTTCTTGCTAGCATAGCGATCATCTTCAATTTTCTGCTTCTTCAAGATTGCAGTCTCATCCAGATCAGCAATGATCTGTCCTATTGACTCTTTGACTTTCGGTTCTTCAATAATCAGCTTCCTTTTAACCACTTGCCTTGTCTGAACCTCAGGAGGAGCAATGCCCTTGCCCTTAACCTGTCTCATCTGCTCTGCCTTAGCCTCTTCTAAGTCAGCTTTCTTCACAAGCTTCCCTCTCTTAGGCCTTCTCAACTCTTCCATCGCAGTAGTAGCGGCTTTAACTTCAGATTCAGCACTATACTTCTCTTGTCTCGCTTCTTCTTGTCTTATCTCTTCCCCCTTTTTGGCTTCATCACTTGCCTTAAGAGTGAAAAGAGAAGTGAAACAAGTCATCTCTTCAAGCATAGCTTGCTTCATCAGATTAGTTGCTTTCTCAATCTGCCTTTGATGAGAACCATCTTGACTCAACTTGTCTAGCTTAGAAGCAACCAACTACAACTTCTGAGTAGATAGGTTCAACTCATTCTTGAAATGTGTTGCAGTCCAGCGTAGCTTGTTGTTCTCTGCAGTTATCGCGTTGATAATCTCTCTAGCTTGAGCTAATTGATCATAAGCTTCCTTCCTCTGCACATCTGCAATGTCGATTTTCACTTGATATACCCTTTCCATCTTCTTGGATTCTCTAGCCAAGACTCTAGCAAAGTCGACTGAACTCTTCTCTGAGTATTCGACTTGATTTTGCAGAAATGCTTCCAACTGGTTGAACATTTGCTGTCTGAAATCAGTATCCAACTGATTAACTTCACTCATGATCATCTCTTTTGAACTAGTCACAAGACTACTATTCTGTTCAACAAGAGTCTTCTTAACTTCAGACATCAAAAACTCATCAATAGACGACTTGATCACGTCTTTCAACTCATTCTTCAACTAGTCTATCGAAATAATTGGAATAGATTGAGTAGCTTGATCAACTTCCTTATGAACATCGGCTTCCTCCATGATTTCATCTTGAACTGGACCTTCAATAGACTTGACTTCCAGCTCAGTAGTCAAGACCTCGTCTTCCACTACTTCATCAACTGAACTTACACTTCCAGCGATGGCTTTCAAGTTCAACAGAGGACAATAAGGAACAATGGCCAGCTTAGCTTCCTTAAACTTTCTCTCAGCTTCATCTGATTCTTTCTTCACCATCTCAACTAGCCTGGCAGTGTAGGCACACGTTTCTAACGGAAAATACTTCTCAACTTGTCTTGTGATCTGGCCAACGTTGCATCTTGGACCATGAGCATGTTCAACTTGAAATTCGAACACAAGACCTCTTAATTAATCAGAAACATTGTCCAAGTCGAGAATCGGATCAGTAGACTTCACATCTTCTACTGGTTCAACTTCAACCATCACCTCATCTTCCACCAGATCAGATTCAGAAACTTGAACACCTACATCGAACTTGTCTTCAAAAGACAATACTTCATCGGAAATGTTCAGCATCCTTTTTACTAGAACGGTCAAGGCATGCGCTGGGAGGAGTTCGGAGTGGTCTTTGACTCCACTATTCTCTTGCTGCTCCATCTCCTAATCTTGAAAATTTGAGATTCCACCCATTCCAACAATAACTTCGAACAGATCTTCAGTTGGGCCCTTCTTCAAAGCAACCCATGTGCAAATCCTCAATAATTTTTCATACACCTCTAAAGATGTGTCGATGTCTACTGAAGGCAGCATCTTCTTCAGGTTTCTAGTCATTTGTGCACGCAGCCTCTTCTCGCGTAGACACATTGGGTAGTCGACTAGGACTTCAAATCTATTAACGGGAGGGGTCTGAGTAAGTGGGGTCCTTAGCTTAGTTGTTGCAGTGGCAACTAGAGGGGTTCCCGAGATAGATGGGTGTTGGGGTTCAACACATTCTGTTGAGGTAGAGGGAATTTGGATGGTGGTTTCTGGGGGCTCTGATGTAGCTAGGTTTGGTTTGACAACTGTCGAAGTATCAGTTGTATCATATATGGTAGTACTGCCAACACAGAGGTTTTGGGTACAGGCCTGGCACGAGATCGGAGTGATCTTGCCTTGGTTTTGACAGGGAGGTTGAGAGGAATTGAAATAGTTCGAGAAGAAGAACTAACCTTCTCAGTTGTCTTGTCTGGTGAGGGACTCGACTCGACTCTCACCAGTCGATAAGTTTCAACAGCTTCGACTACTTTCTCTGTCTCCTTGTCTGATTGAGTTTCCTCCGAATCATCAACAGGCTCAATCATCGCCTCATCCGATACATATTGAACTAGTGCACCACTAGTACCAGCACCAGCCACATCTTCAGATTCTTCGGCCTCCGACTCGTCTTCTTCAGCACTAGACGAGTGCACGGCTTCGATCATAGCATCACGTGGATCAATTTGAACTTGACCACGCTCTATCGCTCTTTGCTCAGTCTGTCTTGTGATAGCATCCTTTTTTAGATAATGTTTCAAGACATGAAATGGCTTGCCCTTACTCCAATTTGTCTTGTTCGGAAGCAAGACAGGTAGCAATATGCTTAACTTGTTTCCAAAGCTAACAACGGCCGATACCACCCATTCAGCAGATTCAGTGTCAACTCGCACATTCCTTTCAAAGTACATCAACTTGTCTATGAACAGTTTGTACCAATTGCAATCAGTGATGCCATCATAGATTGCGGCCATCACTCTCGCCTTTTGAAGAGTCACCGAATTAAAGCTTCCTGTCATTCCAAGCCACATCTTGCTGGCAATGTCGAGTAGGGTTCTGTATTTTTCCAGAAGCTCCTTCTTCTTAACAGCTGGAATCTTTCCATCACGATTCAATTTTAGCTTCCTTCCGCAAAATATGCTTAAATACCTCAACTCTTGCCCCTGGCCATAATTCTCCACATCGATAGTACCCGAAGGTAATTTCAATGTTTCGAACATTACTTCTCGAGTAATTTCCACCTGACTTCTACCCACATAAGCTTCAATGGTGTCGCCTTTTCTGTTCGCAGTGGCGTAGAACTCCCAGATCATCAAAGTCAGTCTCCAAGACTGAAATGAAGGAAGAACTAGCCTTAATGGCTAGGAGGTTTGAAAAGCTTAACTCAAGGTTTGGTAGATACAAGAAATTCTACCAAGACAACAAATTCAGGAGAAGGTACAACTCTCCTGAAGCTCAAGTTAAGGTCAAAAAGCCTGAAGAGAAAATATCAGAGGACAAGTTCTCTGATAGGAGAAGGTCCAGTAGAGCTGAACCTTCATCATCTAGAAGGAGAGATGAGCCTAAGAAAGATGATGATGAAGACCTTTGCTACAATTGCAAGAAGAAAGGGCACTTCCAGTATGATTGCCCTGAACTTAACTCTAAAGAAAGAAGAGAAAGACAAGCAAAGAGAGACACAAAATTCACCAATAGGAAAGCCATGATGGCTGGTGATGAGTCTGATTCCGCTGAAAGCTTCAACTCTTCTGATGGACTGTTCTCAAACAGTGATGATGATGATGATGTGTGCAACATGGCTCTTGAGGATGATGAGGTATCCTCTACTTCTTGTTCACCATCATTCTTATCACAAAATGCCAGTGAAGTCAACCTGAAACTTGCCTTTGGAAAGTTGATGGAAGATTTCACTAGGCTACAAGAATTTCATGATAATTGTGTGAAAGAAAATGAAAGGCTTTCTTTTGAACTTTCAAAGCCTGCTGAGACATTGGTTGATATCAAATCTACTGAGTTGTATCAATAAGTCTTGAGAGAGCTTGAGGAAGCAAATCTCAGGATAGTTGACCAACAAAAAGAGATTAATAGTCAACTACTATCTCAGAAGAGAAAAGATTTTGAACTTAAAATTCTTCATGCTAAGTTTGAAAACCTCTCACATGAATATGATATTCTTAAATCAAGTGAAGAGAGCCTGAAATTAAAGATGTCTGCTCTGAAGAAATCCTCTAGGGCAATAGAGGAAATTCAGAGTTATCAAAGACCTATGGCTCAAAGAAGTGGATTAGGTTTCTATCCATTTGAATCTTCACCTTGTCTTAGTGTAGCTTCAACAAGCAACACTAAGAGAATCTTTGTTAAGTCAGTGGCTCAACAAGCTGAAAATGAAGTAATTCAGCCACTAGACAAAGGAAAGGGCAAAATGTATGAATTACCCACTCAGGTACTTCAGGAGACTAGGCCCACACCTAAGGAAAATGCCAAAGTCCCTGAACACAAGAGGAATGTTGGTCAGCAGAGTAGACCCAATGGAAGGGCAACTCTCCTGAACAATGTTCACAGGAATTATCCAAGGTATAATCAGCCTAGGCCAACTCTACTGAGAAAGCCTCAGCTGAATAGACCTAAGGACAACTACCCTCAAAGGCAGAATAAAATGAGACAACCAAAACCCTTCATGCCAAAGGGTAATGGTCATAAAAATGCCTTTCCTCAAAGATTCCCTCAAGTAGCACAAAGAACTCATAAGTTCAGGAGGATTGACAACTCTCCTGAAACTTACAGAGTTAACACTTTCACACATACTTTCCCAAAGGCATTTAAGGGAAAGACAGTGTATGTTGATGCTAGAGGAAAACAACTTAGCCACCTTGAGTCAATCAGGGTGATTAGGCAAGTTTGGGTTCCTAAAGGTACAGCTAACCTCTCAGGACCCAAAACTCAAAGGGTTCCTAAACCTATCTAATTGCAGGTACCTTTGGGCCACAAGAAGAGGAGGAATATGAGCAAAAAGTCAGCATGGTACCTTGACAGTGGATGCTCAAGGCACATGACTGGAAACAAAGACCTCCTCATTGACTTTATTGAAAAAGAAGGCCCAAATGTCACATTTGGAGACAGCTCACAAGCAACAACAAAAGGTTATGGTACCTTGATGATTGGTAACATCAAGGTATCCAATGTGTCTTATGTGGTTGGTCTCAAATATAATCTCCTAAGTATCAGTCAATTCTGTGACAAAGATTTCAATGTTGAGTTCTCAAGTGGAAAGTGCTTAATCAAAGATAAAACTCAACAAACTCTATTGACTGGAACTAGGAAAGGAAATGTGTATTTTGCAGACTGGGACAAGTCTACTGATGCTGCATGTTTCATTGCTAAGAGTTCTAGTGAACAAAGCTGGTTATGGCATAAAAGACTAAACCACCTGAACTTCAAAACAATGAACAAACTTGCTAGAAATGCATTAGTTAAAGGACTACCTAATGAGGTTTTCATTAAAGAGCATGTTTGCAAACCATGCCAAGAAGGAAAACAAATCAAAGCCTCATTCAAAGGAAAACCAGTCATTTCTACTGAAAGGTACTTGAACTTTTACATATGGACTTATTTGGACCAATTACCCCTGCAAGAATAAATGGTAGAAAATACACATTGGTAGTAGTTGATGACTTCTCTAGGTTCACTTGGGTAGTATTTCTCCTTAATAAGAAGGAAACACAAGTCAAACTACCTGAACTTCTAAAGAGACTGTCAAATGAGAAAAGTCTTAGCATTATCAAGATAAGATCTGATAAAGGCACTGAGTTCATAAACTATTACATCAATGAGTATTGCATACTGAATGGGATAGCTCATGAAACCTCAGCAGCTAGAACTCCTCAGCAGAATGGAGTTGCAGAAAGAAGAAAATAGAACCTTAAAAGAAGCTGCTAGAACTTTAATTACTGATTCCAATTTACCTAAGAGGTTTTGGGCTGAAGCTATAAACACTGCATGCCATACTCAAAATAGATGTTTGATAACAAAGGGGCAAGCCAAAACCCCCTATGAACTCTGGAAAGGAAGAATGCCTAAAGTGTCATATTTCCACATATTTGGTTGTAAGTGTTTCATTCACAACAATGGGAAAGAACAGTTGAAAGTCTTTGATAGCAAAGCTGATGAAGGAGTATTCCTTGGATATTCCCAAATCAGTAGAGCTTTCAGAGTCTACAACAAGAAAACCCTTGATGTGGAAGAAACACCTCATGTTGTGTTTGATGAATCTATTCTTGAGTACAGGAATGAGAACTTGGAAACTGAAGAAATAACACAAAGGACAACCAGACTGAGCCTAAAAGACAAAGACACTGAATTCCTAAATGTTGTCCAAGCCAATCTCCCTGAAAATATCACATTGGACAACAATCCTGAGACAAACCCCACTAAAGGAAATGGTGAACTGAATGACCCAATCCCAGTTCACATTCAGGTAACAACTACCAATGAAGAAGCAGTTCATGCTGGGGTAGTTAATGGATCAAATAATCAAGGGGGAACCAATAATGTTGAAAATACCAATGTCCCTGACATTGAGGACAACATCCCTGATTATGATCCAGAATTAGATCCTGCATTAAATTTCCCTGAATTCTATGATCAAAATGACTCAACTTCAGTAGAGGACAACTCTACTGAAGAGATCAGAAAAAGAAGGACTTGGTTGTCTGACCATCCTACTGATCTGATACTTGGTGATCCAAGTATAGGAGTCAAAACTAGAAGGTTTCATGGTGAAAGTGCTCTATTTTGTTGTTTCTTGTCAGAACAAGAACCAAGTGACATTGGGGAAACACTTCAAGATGCCAATTGGATGTCAAGAGTGCCTTTCTGAATGGAGTCTTGAAAGAAGAAGTCTATGTGGAGCAACCACTTGGTTTTGAGGTTGGAAATCAAGTCTATAGATTGAAGAAGGCTCTATATGGACTCAAGAAAGCCCCTAGGGCTTGGTATGATACCCTGTCACAATTTCTCCTGGATCAAGGATTCATCAAGGGAACTGTGGACAGAACACTCTTCAAAATCTCTGAAGGAGAGGACATCTTGCTTGTCCAAATTTATGTGGATGACATAATTTTTGGATCCCCCAATGAGAAGCTGTGTGAGAAGTTCTCAAAGCTTATGCAAAGCAAGTTTGAGATGTCCATGATGGGGTTGATGAACTTCTTTTTGGGTCTTCAAGTCAAGCAATCAAAAGAAGGAATCTTCATCAACCAAGCTAAGCACACAAGAGAGATGATCAAGAAATTTGGGTGTACTACTAGCAAGCCAGCAAGGATCCCAATGAACACAAATTGGAAGATGGATCATGATGAGAGTGGTGTCCCAACCAACTCTACTGAGTATAGAGGAATCATTGGTTCTCATTTATATCTCACTGCCAGCAGACCTGACATCACCTTTGCAGTAGGTGTTTGTGCAAGGTTTCAAGCCAATCCTAAGAAAAGCCATCTTGAGGCTGCAAAGAGGATCTTGAGGTATCTCAAAGGCACTGAAAATCTAGGCCTTTGGTACCCTACTAATGACAACATTGAGTTAACTGGCTACTCAGATGCTGACTATGGAGGATGTAGAATTGACAGAAAGTCCACTTCAGGGACTTGTCAATTCTTAGGCAACAAACTCATATCTTGGTTCTCCAAGAAGCAGAACACAGTGGCTACTTCCACCACTGAAGCTGAATATGTTGCAGCTGGAAGTTTTTGTGCTCAAATCCTTTGGTTAAGACAACAACTACGAGACTACAATGTCAACTCTGCTGAAGTGCCAATATTTTGTGACAACAACAGTGCCATTACAATATCACAGAATCCAGTGTTGCCCACAAGATGCAAGTATGTGGACATCAAGCATCACTTCATCAGAGACCATGTGGAGAAGAAGGACATCAAGTTGGTCAAAATCCACACAGACCATCAAAAAGCTGATATTTTGACAAAGCCACTTTTAGAAGCAAGATTTCTAGAGCTATCAGCAGAATTGGGATTACCTTATCCAGGGAAGTTGGAAAAGTAAATCCTTTGGAGTTATTAAGTGAAGTGGGAACCAAAAGTGATGTTTAGCCGACTTGGTCAAGTCTACTGAAATTCAGAAGAGATGACCTCAAATATTCAGGACACTTGTCCATTGACATTCAGGACACTTGTCCACATCTCTTCAGGACACTTGACCATGTGGGGTCAGATAAGTTGTCTTGGCTATCAAACCAATTCTTGGTTTGATAAGCACCTATTTTAGGTAATCATTGCCTATTTTGGTATTTGTCCCATTCCATTTACAGATATCACCTTTATAAGATTTAATTTGTCTCCCACTCAAAAGGTCACTTTCCATGCATTAAATGCCAAGATTTAACTCTTGTTTGCATTAAACATTTCGAGCCATGATCTATCTCGAAAACTCCCCAACTATTAACCAATATTTAATACTTCCCACTTTTGAATAAAAACAGTTTTTTTTTTTACTGTTACATTGGTTATTGACCATTGGATCAAGATTGGCCAACTCCCCTGAAATCAATCCTGGCCGTCCAAACTTGATTTCCATTTTTGATACCCGTTGAAAACTCTTAGAACTCACCTACTCATTGACATACATTCTTTTTAGAATATTCACAAGTCTTAAGAACCCCACAAGCTCACTTCTTCCCCAAGTATTCAAAATTTCCTTGAAACCCTAGCCTTCATTTTCTTCAAACACTCTCAAACTCTCTCAAAATTCTTTCTGAATCTTCAATGGCTCCTAAAGCAAGACCTGAGATGGTTGTTGATTTCACCAACAAGGATCTAGACCTTGATTTTGGCTATCTTAGTCATAAAAACAACCTCACATTCGAGCCAATCCTCTCTTTTGAAAGTGAGGATCCTGAAGTTGTTCCAACATTGAGATGGTTAAGAAGGGCAGGTCTACAGAAATTCATGCAAGAGAAGCCAGATTCTTGCCTTGAATCATACATGGCAAAATTCTTTGCTTTTCTTAAATGGAGAGGCAAGCCTGAGGATGGTGAGGTTGCCACAAGACTGTCCTATGTTGCAGAAGGTGAAGAAGAAGAAAGATTTCATAGGGTGAAATTTTATGAGGAAGAGGTAGATACAACTTTTGGATTATCTTCTGAGGGAAGCAATCCAGAATTCTATGGGAATGGTCTTGAGCAAGAAATTGCTCAAGATTGGCTTCTTGTGCCAGGGCCACTATCCTCTACTCAACATAAAAGGACCCTCAAGCCAAAGTTCCTTACCTTGTTTGAAGTTGTTGCCAAGAGTTTGCTAAGCAATACTGGCAGTTTGGAGCAGGTCAGTCATCCAAGGATAAGGATTATGGTTGCAGTAATTGATGCTAGAGATAAAGGCATCAAGTTCAATTGGAGGACCTTCATCTTGTCTGAAATGATAAAGGAAAAGGAAAAATTCAAAGTAAGGGCTCACAACAAGGTTGTGATGGAAGGAAAATTGAGGTATTGCACAAGGGCAAGCCTATTGATTGAGAAGTTTGCACACTATTCTGAGATGCAAACCTTTGCCAAGCCCCTCCCAGCTCAAAAGATAATGTTCAGAAAGTTGAGCAAAGAAGAATGTTGATGGCCAACCCTGCTGAAGAGAAGGTTGAGGAGAAGCCAAAAATGAAAAAGAGGACAAAGGCCAGAGTTGTTAAGACAAGGAAGATGTCTCAAATCCCCTCAGAAGAAACTTCAGGAGCATCTACTGAAGTTGAGGAAGTTGCCAAGGAGGGAGTGCAAGTGCCTTCTGACCATTCAGAAGAATTGAGGCAAAAGTATAATGAGACAAGGCAGAAGTCCAAGGGTAAAAAGAGGTCCAGGGAAGTTGACCCTGAGAAAGAGGGAAGTGGAAGCAGTAGGGCTAGCAAGAGAAGAACCAAGCCTACTGAGAAAATACTGGAGCTTTAGGAGGATAGGACTCTCCAACTTGCCCTGAAGGAGAGTAGGGCTGAAAGTAGGACTAAATCTAAGTCCAGGACCAACTCTTCTGGTTCTGGAACCCTAGAGTCCAAGGTCCCTGAAGGTCAACCCAAAGAGCCCAACCTTCCTGAAACCCAAAATCCTGAGCCCAACAAATCCATGTTACTCCAACAAACCAACCCATCACCCCTCTCAATCTTACAAAGAGATATTCTCCAGAAGGGAGTGCACAAAGAAGTGGAATAGATGTGCTAGCTGACCTTGCTATAGATGAAACAAGATTGCAATCACCATTAGACTCGTCTATGCTCAACTACTCAAAGTTCTTAGAAGTTGCACTTCATGAGCCAACCCCCCTGAGCAAAGCCCCTTCAGATCCATTGCTCTCAAAAGCAACTGAAGCAACCTTTGCAGCACCCAACCCTTCTGAAGCCAACCCCCCTGAATTTACCCTCCCTGAAGCCACATTACATGAAGCCAGAGCCAACTCCCCTATAACCCAAAGTCCCCATTCAAGTGGAGATGAGGAGGAGTATACTTATGAAAGTATGCTCAGAGGTGGAGCAAGGGCTACTATGGATAACTTGTACCCACAACTCGCTGAATTTCCTAGAATTCAGAAGATGTTTCATGATTTGAGGATGCTGGTGGATGTTAAAGACAAAACAATCATGGAGATCTCTCAAGTCATCCAAAACAAGGGTGCAAATTGGTGGCAAGTTGAGGAAAGTAGACTACTACACTTTGCTGGAGTTCTAAAGATAAGATTCCTCATTGATGAGGATGTATTTGCAAAGTTGGTGGATGACAAGATTGTTGAAGAAAAGGAGAGAATTGCTAAGGGCATCAGGCACCCTGAAAGCAGCTCAAATGGTGATGATGATTCTCCTGATTATCCCTCAAATCCCAACCCTCCTGATCAATCCCAGATCAACCCCCCTGAACCTTCCCAATCCAACCCTTTTGAGTCTAACAAGTTTTCAAACCCTCCTGCAACCTATCATAGGAAAGGCTCTGTATCTTCAGAGGTGTTGACCAAAGCTGGTGACACAACCAAAGATACATCTGCCAATGAAGGTTCTTCTGAACCCAAGGCACAGCCTAAAGATGTTGAGGTTCCTACTGTAGAGGCTGGTTTGATTAAGGCATATTCAGTGTCAGGAGAGTTGAACACTGATCAGCCCTTAATCATTCAGGATGACTCAGTGGCTGTTGATAAAAGCACTGTGATCTCCCCACAACTGCCATCTTTGAACCTTGTTGAAGGTGAAGATGCTGCAGGTCTAGAAGAAGGAGTTGAAAAGGAAAATGTAGAGGAAAAACAAGAGGGAGTTGTGGATGATAGAGAGGTAGTAATCACTAAGATAGTGAGTGTACCACAATATGAGGGTGGTATAAGTGAGGAAGGACAGGTTATTCTTGAAGTCAAATCTGAACTTCAAGAATCCCTTGATGAGAGGAGGCCTGATCCTTTGAGTGAGAAAATTAATCTTGAAGGGAGAAAAGAAAGAGTTGAAAATGAGAAGAAGACTGCTGATGTATCAGAGTCTTATGCAAAAGAAACTGAGGGTGATGAGTGTTTATTCTCTAACCCATTTGACTTTTCTGATATTGCAGGTATTTCTTTTGATCAAATATTTGCAGATGAACTCTTCACCGATGCACCAATCCATGTAGATTCCAGCTCTGCTCAAGCCATTCTTGGAGAGCAATCAGCTAAGTTGGATTATATTGCTCATCAAGTCCAATCTGCTCATGCTGAAACTTCAGGAGCCTTGGATGAGCAAGGTAGAACCTTAGCAGCTGTGGAAATGAGACTGACTGGCTCTGAAGAAATTGTTCTTCCCACCATTGAGGCAAGAATCAGTGGAGTTGAGACTGGTTTGCAAACCATCTCCACTGAAGTGATGAAGGCCAAAGCCAGCATGGATACAGTCTCTAAAGAAGTCAAGAAAGAGTAAACCTTGCTGAGGAGTAACCACAACAGGAATGTTAAGGCATTAAAGCTGGTGGTTAAGCAAGCACTTGGGAAGAAGACTGCCTTGCAGAAGAGGAGGGCAGAGGCAATGAGGCTAGCAATGGTGAAAGCAGCCTAAGAGAAATTTTCCCAAGATGTCATGGCCAAGATTTCTGAAGGTGCAGTGGCCAACCTTACTGAGCTCCTAAAGGCACAACTTGATGCATCCCTCAAAACAACCATGGAAGAGGTTGTTGAGCAAAAGATGAAGCATGTCTTGGCTTTCTTAAGCCTAAGTAATGACAGAATGCAGAACATACATGATGAAAATGTATACTTGCTTGAGGATATGAAGTCCCTGACCCAAGCCCAGTCCTTGATGGCATCTACCATGAGTGAGCTCAAACCTCAGTGTTTTGATGCTGCCAAAAGGGGGAAAGGGAAAGAGCAAGGGCAAAAGGTGCCTTGATTATTGGAAGTTCAGATAAGGGCAAGGACAAGGTTGCTGAAGATAAGGGAAAAGAGCAAGCAGTGCTGAACTTGGATGATTTGGATGAAGAAGAGCAGTTAGCCATTGCCTTGAAGAACTCTATGGCTTCAGCACAAGAAGAGAGAGTTAGGCTACAGCAAAGACCAAGAGGAGAAGTGTCTGGTTTGGACAAAGGAGCTGAAGGTGTCCAAACTAGAGGAAAGATCAAGAAGGCCAAGGGAAATAAAAGAAAGGCTGAAACATTCACTGACTTTCCCAACAGCCTTGATCTCCCTCCTGAGTTCAGAATTGAAGAAGATGAGCCTACTTCCAAGAAGGCCAAAAGTGTTGAAAAGGACAAAGCTGCTGAAGTGTCCAAGACTGCTGAAATTGACAAGTCTTCTGAAAGTGCCAAAGTTGCTAAAGGTCTCAAATCCACTGAAGGAGTTGAAGAGCTATTTGTTGAAGGATTTGGACCTGAACCCAAGAAAAAGACATTTGTCTTAGCTCATGATCCATCAAAGCTGTTTCAGGAAGGATATGGCAAAGATCCTGAAACACAGCAGAAGCTAGCCATGATGAGGGCTCAAGAGAAGATGGATTTGATGGAAGAAGCCAACAGAGCAAGAGACAAGAGAAGGGCTGATTTTCAAAAGCCTAGAAGAAGAAGAGCCACATACAGCAAGATGAAGCCACAACTACTGATTCCCATGGACACCAAATATCCTCACTTGGATAAATGGGTTCCAATTCAACTGAATGACTCATGGGAAGAGGCCAAAAGGGAGTTTGTCTATGACTTTTATGTCATTGACAGGTGGAATGGAAAGGATGCTAACTCCACTTTTTCTGAATTCATGATTGAGTATTATGGGGAGCTATATCATCAACTTCTTGCAGTTGCTGATCTTGCAAGAGTTGAATTCATTGCCCCTAAGCCAATCATCTACATGCCTCCTAAGCTGGATGGATGGATTGACCAGTCAAAAATCCTCAAAGAGTTTCTAGAGATCCTCAAGTTGAACAAAATGGTGCTTGGACCTAAGGGAACCAACCAAGAGGCCATGGAGCTAAAAAGAAGAGTGTGGGCACAATATGGGATGGTGCCACCTAACGAGGATGATCTCTGAAATGGCTAAGTCTTTCTGACCCTTCTGTGATAAAATGGATGAAAACTTACCTTGATTGCTAAGATGTTTGAATTTGCTCATCTATGCTGAAGTTGGTCAAGAATGCTGATATGTTTTTGCTCTGACATTCAAAGATCTTGTCTGAAAATTCTTAAGTCGTAGGTTATGCTCTGATGCATTGTGAATTATGTAATATTGTTTAGATTCGTGCTCTGATATGTTAATTTCAACCATCAACATGCCTGTAATGAATTTCCAAATGAATGATAGTTGAACATATTTTGAATCAAGAAACATTGTTACAATGATCTCTCTATGCCTATCTTTGAAACCTATTTGCAACATGAATGGTGAGTACACTAACACATTCTTTTTCAGGAAAATTGACTCTAGTCATGTATTCTGAAGATAGATGTAATAGGTGTAGTCAAGTCACTTTTGTATAAAATGTTTAGGTTTTGGCATCATCAAAAAGGGGGAAATTGTTGGGAATAAAATGAGAAGAGTTTTGATTTAATACCAAAACCCCCTGAGACATGCCTAAGTCAAAAGTAATCATGTTCTAAGAATGTATAAAACATATAGCATAAGGCTATATGAGAAGCTGAAATGTTAGGCAGCTCTTAGTTTATTAGATGCACAATTTGTGGGGGAACATATGCCTTTAAGGTTATCAAGATCAAGTCCCCTCAAGGCTCAAATTGCAGAATGATTGCCAAGTCTACTGAAAGACAAGTATGCTGATCAAGAGTGAATCTTGAGACAACCTATCTGAAGATCATTTAAGTGGAACAGATCATGGAGATCATGATCATTGCAAGGAAATGACAAGATCAGAAGAGTTGTCCAGCAAAGTTGTCTCAGCACAGTTAAACAAGAACAAGTTTTCTGAAGGTCAACGATCAACTATGCTGAAGAGGTCAAGACAACTATACCCTAAGATCTTCAAAGAATCATGCAAAGAATACATGCAAAGGGAAAGAGCCAAGTCATCTGAAAAGAGCAAGCCAACTATGCTGATAAGCAAGTCCACTGACAGTGATAAGCAGAGTTGTCCACTGGTAAGGAATGTTGTCCTTATCATAGGACTAATCATCAGAAGCCATGTCCATGATTAAACAAGTGGATCTTGAAGTTAGACATTGGGAAGAGTGCTGTAGAATGAAGACAAAATCTATACAGCCGTTTATTTCCTAAATGAGGACATGTCACTATCAAGAATCTGTCTTCTAAGTTGAAGAACTCAAATAAGACATTTATGGACATTTGGGGCTGCCTCTCCAACGGGCAAATCCTTCATTTGTCTATAAATACAAAAGTGTGAAGATCATTTGAAAACATCCATTATCTATCCAACCATCCTACAAGCAAGAGTGCTTTCAAGCTTTCAAAGAGACTATCTTAGTCTTCATACAATTCATCTAAGCTGAACCTCATTGTATATCCATAAAAAGCTTAGAGAGATATCCTATCCTTATACACTGATCTTCATTGTAAAGGATATCTCATTAGTTGGAACCTTACTTCAACCCTTACCCCTTTCAAGTGAGAAAGTGAGAAGGTTGTAGTAGTAGAAGTGGTAGGAGCTGACTGTTGAGAGAAGAACAGTTCAGTTCTGAGTTGAGAAGAGGGTACTAGGACTCTAGACATCCTAGGGATCAATTCACCAAGGAGTGGTGTTATTGATCAAGTGCACCTTGGCACTATAAAACAAGTTAATTCCAAGAGTAAAGGAATTATCCTGTTAAATCAGGGAAAGTGGATGTAGGAGCTTGAGTCTCTGAACCACTATAAACTCTTATGTTGATTTACTTTCAAGTACTTACCTACATTCAACACTGCACACAAAACTGATCTTTCAAAAGACATATACTCAAAGACTGTGCAAAACATATTTGGACAAGTTCCCTGAAAACTGGACTATTTGACTAAGTGATTTCAGAACTTAAAAGGAGTTTAAACTAAAGGGCCAACCACTAATTCCGCACTTATAACTAACTTAGATAGTCATTCAACTAAGTACTCAATAGTACTTAGTAGCCTGATTATATTCAAGAAGTTATATTCATCAGCAGAGTTGTCCAGGACAACATTGCTGAACTCTGGTTTGATCAAGTTTGAAAAGAAATTGCATACAAGTGTATTCCCCCCCCCCCCCCATACACTTGTTATATACTCCTTTCAGGACCAACATAATTTACCTAAGAGGTTTTGGGCTGAAGCTATAAACACTGCATGTCATACTCAGAATAGATGTTTAATAATTAAGGGGCAAGGCAAAACCCCCTATGAACTCTGGAAAGGAAGAATGCCTAAAGTGTCATATTTCCATATATTTGGTTGTAAGTGTTTCATTCACAACAATGGGAAAGAACAGTTGAAAGCCTTTGATAGCAAAGCTGATGAAGGAGTATTCCTTGGATATTCCCAAATCAGTAGAGCTTTTAGAGTCTACAACAAGAAAACCCTTGTTGTGGAGGAAACACCTCATGTTGTGTTTGATGAATCTATTCATGAGTTCAGGGATAAAAGAAGAAATCACACAGAGGACAACCAGACTGAGCCTAAAAGACAAAGACACTGAATTCCTAAATGTTGTCCAAGCCAACCTCCCTGAAAATATCATATTGGACAACAATCCTGAAGGCAACCTTCCTGAAGCAAACCCCACTGAAGGAAATGGTGAACTGATTGACCCGATCCCAGTTCACATTCAAGTAACAACTACCAATGAAGAAGCAGTTCCTGCTGAGGTAGTTAATGGATCAATTAATCAAGTGGGAACCAATAATGTTGAAAATGCCAATGTCCCTGACATTGAGGACAACACCCCTGATTATGATCCTGAATTAGATCCTGCATTAAATTTCCCTGAATTCTCTGATCAAAATGACTCGATTTCAGTAGAGGACAACTCTACTGAAGAGATCAGAAAAAGAAGGACTTGGTTGTCTGACCATCCTACTGATCTAATACTTGGTGACCCAAGTATAGGAGTCGAAACTAGGAGATTTCATGGTGAAAGTGCTCTATTTTGTTGTTTCTTGTCAGAACAAGAACCAAGTGACATTGAGGAAGCACTTCAAGATGCCAATTGGATCACTGCAATGCAGGAAGAGCTGAATCAATTCACCAGAAATGATGTATGGGAGCTGGTGGATAGACCTTCACATCAAGATGTTATTGGAACCAAGTAGGTGTTCAAGAACAAGAAGAATGAGAATGATGTGATTGTCAGAAACAAAGCAAGACAAGTGGCAAAGGGCTATTGCCAATTTGAAGGCATTGACTATGATGAGACATTTGCACCTGTGGCAAGGCTAGAAGCAATAAGGCTCTTTCTAGCCTATGCAGCCCACAAGAGGTTCAAAGTATACCAAATGGATGTCAAGAGTGTCTTTCTGAATAGAGTCTAGAAAGAAGAAGTCTATGTGGAGCAACCACCTGGTTTTGAGGTTGGAAACCAAGTCTACAGATTGAAGAAGGCTCTATATGGACTCAAGTAAGCCCCTAGGGCTTGGTATGATACACTGTCACAATTCCTCTTGGATCATGGATTCATCAAGGGAATTGTGGACAGAACACTCTTCAGAATCTCTGAAGGAGAGGACATCTTGCTTGTCCAAATTTATGTTGATGACATAATTTTTGGATCCCCCAATGAGAAGCTGTGTGAGAAGTTCTCAAAGCTTATGCAAAGCAAGTTTGAGATGTCCATGATGGGGTTGATGAACTTCTTTTTGGGACTTCAAGTCAAGCAATCAAAAGAAGGAATTTTCATCAACCAAGCTAAGTACACCAGAGAAATGATCAAAAAGTTTGGGTGTGCTACTAGCAAGCAAGTGAGGATCCCAATGAACACAAATTGGAAGATGGATCCTGACGAGAGTGGTGTCCCAACCAACTCTACAAAGTATAGAGGAATCATTGGTTCTCTCCTCTATCTCACTGCCAGCAGACCTGACATTTCCTTTGCAGTAGGTGTTTGTGCAAGGTTTTAAGCAAATCCTAAGGAAAGCCATCTTGAGGCTGCAAAGAGGATCTTGAGGTATCTCAAAGGCACTGAAACCTAGGCCTTTGGTACCCTGCTGATGACAACATTGAGTTAAATGGCTACTCAGATGCTGACTATGGAGGATGTAGAATTGACAGAAAGTCCACTTCAGGGACTTGTCAATTCTTGGGCAACAAACTCATATCTTGGTTCTCCAAGAAGCAGAACACAGTGGCTACTTCCACCACTGAAGTTGAATATGTTGCAGCTGGAAGTTGTTGTGCTCAAATCCTTTGGTTGAGACAACAACTAAGAGACTACAATGTCAACTCTGCTGAAGTGTCAATTTTCTGTGACAACAATAGTGCCATTGCAATATCACAGAATCCCGTATTGCACATAAGATGCAAACATGTGGACATCAAGCATCACTTCATCAGAGATCATGTGGAGAAGAAGGACATCAAGTTGGTCAAAATTCACACAGATCACCAAAAACCTGATATATTAACAAAGCCACTTGCAGAGGCAAGATTTCTAGAGCTATCAGCAGAATTGGGATTACTTGATCCAGGGAAGTTGGACAAGTAAATCAATTGGAGTTAATGAGTGAAGGGAAAACTGAAAGTGGTGTTCAACAGACTTGGTCAAGTCTACTGAAACTCAGAAGAGATGACCTCAATTGTTCAGAAATTCAGGACACTTGTCCACATCTCTTCAGAACACTTGTCCATGTGGGGTCAGATAAGTTGTCTTGGCTATCAAACCAATTCTTGGTATGATAAGCACCTAATTTGGGTAATCATTGCCTATTTTGATATCTGTCCCATTCCATTTACAGATATCACCTTTATAGGTTTTAATTTGTCTCCCACCCAAAAGGTCACTTTTCATGCATTAAATGCCAAGATTTAACTCTTGTTTGCATTAAACATTTCGAGCCATGATCTATCTTGAAAACTCCCCCAAGCATTAACTAATATTAAATACTTCCCACGTTTGAATAAAAACAGTTTTTCACTGTTACATTGGTTATTAACCATTGGATCAAGTTTGGCCAACTCCCCTGAAAATGATCTTGGCCGTCCAAACTTGATTTCCATTTTTGTTAACCGTTGAATCTCTTCAGACTCACCTACTCATTGACATACATTCCTTTTGGAATATTCACAAGTTTTAAGAACCCCACAAGCTCACTTCTTCCCCAAGTATTCGAAATTTCCTTGACCTTCCCAAAGCCAAATTAATGACTAAGGTATTCCCACACGTAGACATCGCATGTTTGTGGACCTTCCAAAGCAAAATTAATGACTAAGGTATTCCCACACGTGGTGAGCACGGCGGGTCGCGCCCGAAGACCCGTCGGTCCCGGACCCCATTTGGAGCCCCTGGCTATTAGATAACTTTGCCAATATAATGTACTTTGCCATAAACTTTGCCAATAGAATAACAATAGAAATGAAATCACATAGTAGACAATTAACTTAAACATTTATCTAAAACATTAAATAGAGAATAACATGTCATTGCAATAGAACTCTACAAACCAATGTAGAGATTAAAACAATTAAAAACCCACCTCGATAGATAAACGCAGAAGCCTCGTATAAAATAATTCTCGTAATTATCATCGCCCAAACATGGGGAATAAAGAATAACAGAAGATCGGAATTTTGTTTTTAAACTGAACACTCAATTAGGAATTTAAAAGTATATACGAGGATTAGTTTGATTTTATACCCACTTCATCTCCACGCATGATATATATATATATATATATATATATATATATATATATATATAATATTGGTTGTGTCTTGAGAAATAAACCTTTCATTGCCCCACTAATGGAGGGGTTACATAAATTAATATAAGAACGAGGTTAAAAAAATTAATATGTAATAAATTATGGTTAATAAGAGTTTTAAATAGTAATAGGAAAGCATAATTTTGCATGTGAATAATTAAGCCATTCATAAATCAGAAACATATATTGCAAATAATCATATTACTTTAATTTCTTTTAATTATCATAACAAAATAAAAACGCATGAGAGGAAAATTTGGTGGCCAAGAACTAGAAATGAAATGTCTACAACAAATTATTGTATGCGCATGTAATTATACATCATATATTATAAAATTTTCATTTAACACAATAACTTAAAAATTAATTATTATTATTAAATCCTGGGGTATTACACTAGTACTTTCAAATCATTTATAATACGCGTGAAACGAGTATCTAACTGGTCTATATTTTCACCAGTCTTCATCTTAAATGATTCAAACCTCAATACAAGTGTGGATGATAACTTACTTTCCTTGATCAGGGAGGTCCCTTCACAAAGGACGGCAAGTCGATCCCACATGTCTTTAGCAGACTTACATTTTAATACTTTCCCCAAATACTCATTGGGTAGAGTATGTAAAATATAGTTCTTAGCTAAACTGTCTAGATTATTTTGCCTCATTTCTTCTGAAGTGAGTTCTGACCTTGGCTTGGGGACGAGCACGCCAACGAATTTGGATGGTTCCAATGCAGCAGTGTTTGGCACCATAGTAACAATCGGACCTTTTTTTACGACAGACACCATCAAGTCATGCGTCGAGCTGAAGATAGCTTCCATCCTGCGTTTTCAGTAATCATAGTCCTGGACTGAAAACTTAGGCAATTTGTTAGCGTTTATTTCCATAGCCATGATTCAAGAAGATCAATAGGAATATGGTAGACAGATCAAAGATACAAGAAGATCAAGTAAAGTGATATGATCAAGAACAAATGGACACAAAGATTTCCCTCAAAATCTTTTGGTGATCAAGAAGCAGCAGTCCAAAGAACTACTGCTCTGATACCACTTGTAGGTCCCTAGTTGAGTTGTAAGATTGAGTAAGCTAGTAAAAGTCTAGAGGGGAGGGGTGAATAGACTTTTAAAAATCTTTCAAAATATCAGAATACACAATGCGAAATATCAGAATTAACAATGAGCCCTTAAGATTTTATACTCAACTATTTCGAAGAACACTGATCTTATCTAGTCTATATGCAGATTAATCAAATAAAAATATAATCAACAATTAAACACAAACAAATAGTACGTAAATCAACACGAGATTTATAGTGGTTCGACAACTTGTCTACGTCCACTCTCACAACTCCACTCGTGAAATTTTATTAACTCTTCTCTTCGAGTGTACTTGCGATTTTAAGTCCCAAGATATAAGATTTCGATCTTATCGAATATACCACCAGATATATCTTCGATCTAACAACTAGCTTATGAACAAGTAACTAGCAACTTGAATTACAAATAAAACTTTAAAGAAAAACTTCTCTATCTGTAGCAGCCTTCTTGAATATGAACTTGTCTCTTCTGGCTTCAACTTCAAACTTCAACTCTGCGGGTTTTCCTTTGCTTTGATTTCTTCAATGTACGCTTCGAATCTCTACGTAACAGTAGTCTTCAATGTAGAATATCTTCAGGTATTTATAGACTTCACTTATTAAGATTAGTTTGTTATCCAACAACCTTTTCTTGATAACTAATTTCTTGTAACGACTTCTTCTTATCTCTTTACGCGTTTCTTCAGTTAATTAGTTATTCCATAACTAACTCTTCATATCTTCACTTCTAGATACGATTTTATCTTTATCTTCATTCTTTACGCGATTGACTTGTCTTGCTTCGACACTTAGAATATTTCTCAGCTTCTCAGCACTTGTCTTGTAGTCTTCTTCACTGTAGATCTTCATGTAGAACTAATCTAGTCCTATCAACTAATCTATCAAGACTATTACATTACTTTAAGCTTTATAAAATAGCTTAGTCTATTTAAAACTATACATCAATATAAACATGAATATAAACTATATTATAAGTTTCTATACAATGATTATAAGCTTATCATACATCCTATATACAACTTCTTTCAACACTTAGTTTATTTTTCATTATCTTTATATACTTATCTGATCTTGACACAAGATGACTTTCATAACTAGATCAGTCAACACTTAGAAATATATTCAAGTTCTCTTTTTGGCTTATCAAAACAACTTATTTCATCAATTAGGATTTGTTTCAGGATTCATATCCCAACACTGTAGTGGAACCAGTTCTTCCATCTTCACGAACGGCGAAGGCTATGTGGTGGCTGCTAAGGCTCCGATTTACACCTCCACTGTGTGAAAATCGCACACAGTGGGGTAGGGTTTCAGTCAATTTTCGTAAATGGGAAAAAGTGGGAGATTAAAGATATTAAAATGTAATTATGAGGGTATTTTAATTATGCAGGGCAGTTTTGGAATTTTGTAACCTCTTTTGGTCTTAATTGTTTTACTAAATTTTTTTGTCTCATTTTGTTTATAGCTCTTATGGATTGTCTTATATTGTTAATAAACTCTTATTTAAAAATGTTGAGGCAAAAGGCCATTATTATACTCCCTCCGTCCCATTATAAGTTTTTTACTTTCCTTTTATGGATGTCTCATTATAAATTTTTCATTCCATTTTTTGCATATTATTTTCTCTCTCCGAATCATATCACTTATATTTTATCTATTATTTTATTATATTTTATATAATACTCATATATTATTTTCTCTCTCACCATCACATCACTTATATTTTATCTATTATTTTATAATATTTCTTAATCAAAATATCCAAAAGAAAGGAGAAACTTATAGGGGGACGGAGGGAATTTTTATACAGTATCTTATTTCATTTAAGGGGGGCCAACTTAAAAGATAAAAAATAAAAATCAAACCAGTAGATATATATACCTACCTAAGTGCGTTTGCCCCTCGCCCCTCGCCCCATATCAACTACGAAACATTTCGTTGGTAATTCTGTACGTAGGTAAATTTGGCAATAAATATTTCGGTGGAATTTTTTTTAATATATATGTATTTTTTTTTTATTAATAAATTGTTTTTTTAACATTAGCCTACAAAATAAATTTATTTATAATTGGACGTTCAACCAGTCCAACCATGAACTGATCACAAAACATATATATTTTTAAAATACAAACTTAGGTGCACATTAGGCCCCTTTTATAATGTTTTTCTCTTATGTTTCTTGTACCCCTTATTCGATGTGGGTCAAAAAATTTATGTTTGTTTGTTACAAACTTACTAATACTACTACTTTTATATTGTTATTTCTCTTATGTTTTTTCTACTCTTTCGATGTGGGACATAATAAAGTTTATATGCTTATTTGTTAGTAACACTATTGCTTTTCTAAGTTCCTAGCTAATTTTGTAGGTAATACAATTAAATAATTTATACATATAAATAGCTAGAAAAAATTTTGTTGGTAAATTAAAAAAAAAAATCACCTGCAATCGTTTCGGTAGGGAAATGCGATTTTGCCTACGGATTATTTTGTAGATAAATCACCATCAAATTTTTCCTTGGTAATTTGGTGGGTAAAAATGTGTAAAATAATTTATAGAGATACGTAGGCAATCTGTAGACAATTCTCACTATTTAAAGATGAAATTATTTTCGTAGAAAAATTTTGGAGGCAATTCAACAATTTTTTATAGTGTCAGCCTCATGTGCATATCTTGTTTCAAATCACCATGTAAATGCCAATTCTTTCTTACTATCTGAAACTGAAAGCAAAACTCTCATGGTCAAGTAGTTAGCTTCCTGTTGTGTAAATTAATCTTCAGCAAATATACCTTTCTACTGAACCATATATGCATCAACTTTATATATGCTTAATTTTTTTAGCTCACTTACATCGATCCTAGCTATACATTAATGTTTACCTTTAGGGAAATCAGTGTGGTAACTTCTAAGGTTTTTAACTTCTACAACATAAAAGGGCCTAATATAACACCCAGATGTAACATTTTTATGTATGTTACCTTGTGTAACACATTTTTGTATCACTTTTACAATTTTATTGTTTAGGTAACATTTCTGTATCACTTTAATAATATGTAACACTTAAATGCATCACTTTTAATTAAGTAACATTTTTTATGTAACACGTTTTTTGTATTAAATTTTGTAACACAAATTGGTAGCACTTTATTAAATAAGATTCTTAGGTAGCATTTTATTTCATTAATATGTAGCACAAAAATTAGATTGTAAAAGAAAGATTGAAAATTTAGAATACAAAAACATAACATAATACAATAAATTTTTTATTTTTTGGGTAAGTATAATTATAGTTTTTTTTAGACTTAACCACAATAAAAAAAAAAATATATATATATATATATATATATTATTGGAGGTAATTAATTGAGGAATTGTGTTCAAGCCTAAATAAATATGGGCAGCCCATTGAAAAATCAATGTAACCAAAGATCACTGCAACAATCAAATTAGAATTAGTTGTCGAGCAAGTCATCATGTCTAAATAAGAAAAACAACTAATGACTAAAACTAATAAAATCATAGTTTTTTAATAGACCCCATTCTTATTCCCAATTTGAAATTATCAGTAACAAACATCCGTCGAATCTCTTCTCCACCGGAAATGCCGTTTCCCCAGCTAACCTTTAAACCCAGTCTTCAAGTGAAGAATCATAAGACTAACTTTAAAAAAATTGTCGTTCCTCTAGCAATATTAAACTTGAGGTATGCCTTTCTTATTGGATCTACTATTGTTTTAAGAAAATATTGTTTGTTTATGTTCAAAGTAGATAAAGTAAGTGCGGTTGGGTATTGATGCGGCCTAAAAATGTCACCTAATAAGGAGTCGACATGTGTATAAAAGATAAGGTCAAAGTGAAAGGATTGGATTGTGTAATACTCCCTGGATAGGGAATCCTCTCTAGAGGTCTCTCTGGAGGGAACTCCGTCTGGAGAGGAGCATCAGAAAGAAGCAGTCTTAACGTGCAGTTGTGGACCATAAATGTAGGGGACTTCCGCCATTTCCGGTCCAGACTTGATAAAAGGAAGACCTTATCCTCCTTTATCTTAGGGAACAAAGTCCACTAAGAAGGAGTGTCGCCGAGTCTTCAGGGAGTGGAGAGAAAAGAGGACTTCGTCCACTCAGCAGGGCCGAGTCTTATGGGCAGCTCCGAAATAAGAGGAAGGCTTGACTTCCTCTCCAGAAAGTATCTCTATAAATAGGTAAATTCGAGGAGATTTCCAGGTTAGACATTCTTATATTACAAACTTGATATACTAAACGCAAAACACCTTTTTGATATTCTTTGAGAACTGATTTGATACATCAAGGATCTCGAGATCCTTGGGAGATTTTTATAAGCCCTATACTGACTTAGGCATCGGAGTGTCCACGCCGGACCCCCCTCCGGCGTGCTCTTTGCAGGTTCTTGAAGATTTCGAGTGAAGGCAGCATACTTGGAGTGATTGTACGTGTTCGAAGAGTGGGACATCCTATCCAGAGGACACGTAATCCTCTCGTGCAAATTTTGGCACATCAACTGGCGCCGTCTGTGGGAAAGAGTTGAAAGGTTTTCTCACGAATTTCTACCTGTTCGGGCAAATGGGTGGCGGAAATAACACATCTACTTCGGGAAAGAGACCCCTCGCATGGGAAAATCCTCCTTTGCCGAATGACCCTACGTCAAAAGGAGGTCGGGGAAAAGATCCAGTTCATACCCCCTCTGGAGTAAATCCGCCAGTAACGCCTAATACAGGCTTGGGAGAGGAAAACCATCCCCTCCCAATCGAAGAAGGAACAACAGGGAACATTGAAGCCCTAGAGTTCCGGACCACAGATCCCCAACGAGAGGATATTCCAGACTCGGGACCACTCCTGATCTCTCCCGATCAATTGAACGCCCTCATCAAGCAAGCTATAGAGAGAGCCTTCGCGGCTCAAAGAGATCGAGTTCCCAGAGCTGCACCAGGGAATCTGGAGATACCTACCCCGAGACCCCAGGAAGAGGCACCTGGAGCCTCCCAAGTGCTGTCCAAAGAAATGGGGATGCGGGCAGAAGAAGACGATAAGGTGCCCTCCCGAGCGGAAAGAAGCATTCCCCTTCGGAATACAAGAAGGAATGCAGATTTGGCACCCAGAGAGACAGAGCTCCCTGAAGCAGAAGAAAACACCGACGATACCTACGGAGGGCCAGTTAGAGACCAAATACTAGCCCTACAGAAGGAGATGAGAGATATGAGAAAACAAATGAATAATCGAGCGAGTAGATCCTCTTATGTTTCTGGATGTCAGTTCTCTCCTAACATATTACAGGATGAACTACCATTCAATTTTAAGCCCCTCAATTTTGAGTACGATGGTACGGCAGACCCCTATGAACACCTAATAAGGTTTGAGAACGCCGCGTTATTACACCGCTACGGAGAGGGAATCAAGTGCAGGGTGTTCCTGACCACCCTAGCAAAAGCGGCACAGCAGTGGTTCACTCAATTGGAACCCAATACAATCCGATCCTGGGAGGAATTCAGTGAGTTATTTCTCCATCAATTTGCAAGTGCTCGGAGGCAGCCGCGGGCAACTTTGACCCTCTTCAATCTGAGGCAGGGGGAGAACGAAAGTTTAAGAGCTTTTCTCCGGAGATTCAATCAGGCAGCTCTGGAGGTCCCTACAGCCTCTCCGGAGGTGAAGATCAACGCTCTTACTAACGGATTAAGGGATGGAGACTTCTTCTCCTCCCTAGCTAAGAAGCCGGTTAAGAACTTTGATGAGTTGCTACATAGAGCAGAGAAGTACCTCACCCTGGAGGAGGTTCGGAAAGCCAAGAGATTGGAGACTAGGCCCCCAGATCGAGAGAGAAGAAGAGAGGGCCCCTCCAGACGTTCCAGTCCAGAGGTCTCTCGGACCTCCGGGTCACCAAGAGATAGTAATCCATCTGGAGGTACGAGGCAGAGTATTCAGGACCCCGAGGTCCAGAATCAGAACTTGGAGGTACGAGGCAGAGTGTTCAGGATCCCGAGGTCCAGAATCAGAACTTGGAGGTACGAGGCAGAGTATTCAGGACCCCGAGGTCCAGAATCAGAACTTGGAGGTACGAGGCAGAGTGTTCAGGACCCCGAGGTCCAGAATCAGAACTTGGAGGTACGAGGCAGAGTGTTCAGGACCCCGAGGTCCAGAATCAGAACTTGGAGGTATGAGGAAGAGTATTTAGGGCCTCGAGGTCCAAAATCTAAACATGGGAGTACGAGGCAAAGATATGATAAGTGCATCGGTGCTGCAGGTTAGTACAGGTGTTTGATAGAGCCTAAAGCATTAGATCTTCTATAGTAATTTGATATTGCTATGAGCATATTTTAATGATATTGACATATATGACACGAACTTATTTTTTCCATTGAATTAAGCATGATTCTCCTAAGCTTACATGATTGATACTCTAGAAACAATCTTAGAGTTAAGAATTACTTGAAATCGTAGAAGCATGGGTAAACAATTCACATGTTGAATCTTATGATTACTTTATGTGGTAGAATTAATGATTAGACGCTGATGATGATTATGATTTTGCACACGATTGACATGTTTCCATATTTTAGATATAATTTCATATTACAGACCGAGCCTATCCAAGTTCTGGAGGACCTCTGGGTAGGTTCAGAAGATTTCAGATTATAGATTAAGTCTACCCAAGTTCTGGAGGACCTCTGGGTAGGTTCAGAAGATTGCAGATTATAGATTAAGTCTACCCAAGTTCTGGAGGACCTCTGGGTAGGTTCAGAAGATTTCAGATTATAGATTAAGTCTACTCAAGTTCTGGAGGACCTCTGGGTAGGTTCAGAAGATTTCAGATTATAGATTAAGTCTACCCAAGTTCTGGAGGATCTCTGGATAGGTTCAGAAGATTTCAGATTATAGGTTGATTCTATCCAAGTCCTGGAGGATTTCGGGATACGCTCAGAAATGGAAAGTGAAGATTGAGCCTATTTAGGCCCCTGAGATCAAGGCCAATAGCCTTAAACAGACAAAACGATAAGTCCGAAAACTAGAGTGGGTGAGAGGATGATTGATTACCTGAAGCGGGTAGAGAACTTAAGAATCTTCAGAGCTGAAGAGTATCTCACCCTCGAAGAGGTGAGGCAAGCCAAGAGGCTGGAGGTGAAACCAGCTAGTGGAGAGAGGAAGAGAGAATCTACAGCAAGGAGGTCCAGCCCAGAAGCTCCCCAAAACTCCGGAGGAACAGGAAACCGCAATGCTGCGGGAGGATCCCGATCTGGGCCTCGAGGGAGGTTTTAGAAATATACCCAACTGAGATTGGGACCTACAGAAGTCTTGGAGGTTGCTGGAGATCATCCAGATCTGAAATTTCCTTATTCGAGGAACCGAGGTCCTCAAAAGCCCAAGTCGGACCGATTTTGGAGACTCCACAATGAATATGGGCACGACAACAATCGATATTACCATTTGGAGGATGAAATTGAGAGAATGATTCAAATTGGACATCTGAGAGAATTTGTTTACGTAGTTGACCGAGGCCCTCGAGGGCAGAAGAGGAGAGAACTTGAGGACAGGAAGACCAAGAAGGAGGACGCAAGAGGTTATAGAACATGATGCAATTCACTACCTTCAGGAGTAATTTTATAATTATTTTTAATTATAAAAGCCGACCCCCTCAGTTGATATTCTTGAGTTGAGATCCGGGAAGAATTTCAGAGCTCGCGAGAACGTAAGAGGTTCGAGGATCAAAGAAAATGATCCTCTTCTGAGATTTGGGATTAGAGAGACTAATCATCTTGTCAAGATTGGAGGTCCTGGAGAGGGTAATTATTTCAGGTTTCAGGTTTGAGATCAAAAGAGACTTGATTTGCATTCTTTAATTATTTCATATTTAAATTATATAATTGAGGCTTATGACGAAATTTAGATCTAATAATGTTGCTGGTATGAGTCAGTTTACCTGGTCTATGACGAATAATGAGCTCATGAGAAGGAGCTGGAGAACCTAGAAGTACTAGAGGAGCTCTAGAGAGCAAGATTACCGAAGAAAGAGCGAAGCCAAACAACGTTGAGAGGTTGGAGATTCAAGAAAAGACCATGTGAAATGAAGATGTACGAGAGATATGTGCAACTCCGGAGATGAATATTGGGGTAAGACGTTGAGACGAAGATGGGTGCTACCTGACTGGCTATGAAGCCAACTTCACCATGCGAAGCACTGGAGATCAGATTTCTACGTTCCAAAAACTGGAGGGGACAGAGTTCGAGACTGAGATTTGGATGATGGCTGCCCAGAAGCTGAGTTATGGGGTTTGAGACCCCGACTTCGAGAAGATGAGAGTGATGACAGACCTTTTTACAAGATCCTACGCTTGAAGTGGCTGAGTAACGCTATAGAATTAAGGAAAAGATGAAACGAGTATCTAGGACCTCGAGGTCTAAGATCCAGATAAGGAGCCCAGCTGCTGAAGCTGACCAAACCCTCCCTAGGGTGCTGAAATTTGATATTCAAAAGAAACCCATGAAGGATGAGCAGGTAGTCACGAGGGCTACAAGGCTACTGTAAAGAAGGATATACCCAAGAGTCGATCTATTAGGTGAGTAAGATCATCTAGGGTGCTGAGATGCGACATTCGGAGACGAGCATGATGACGGACCTTGCAAATGCCTTACACTTCGATGCTTAAAGGGGGTGATGAAGGGTCTAGGCCTACTACCTCCACTACAAAAAACGCATCGATTAGAGACCGATTTTGAGACTGTAAAGGCGGTCTCAACACACGTTAGAGACTGATTTGTGACCGATTTATGGAGGTCCTTATTTCATCGGTACCTAATATTGAGAGACCGAATTTATGGCACAGTCTCAAATTAGGGACCGATTGTCGATCGGTCTCTAAATGACAGACCGGCAATTCGGTCTTAAAACGGTCCCTAAACGTGAGTCGGCCCGACCTATTTTCGGGCCTAAAACAGTCTCACATCGGTCTCAGATTAAGGACCGATTTTCGGTCGGTCTCTAAATGAGAGACCGACAATTCGGTCTTAAAACGGTTCCTAAACGTGAGTCGGCCCGACCTATTTTCGGGCCTAAAACAGTCTCACATCGGTCTCAGATCTTACCCAGCAACTGCCCCCGAAACCCGACCCGCTGACCCACACCCACCCTGTTTATTTACACCCACCTTCACACCCGCATCGCCGACCCGACCGCCAACCCGACCCACACCCGCCTTCGAGACCCGACCCGACCCGCCAACCCACACCCACACCCGCCTTCGAGACCCGACCCGCACCGCCAACCCATACCCACTTTATTTAATTGGCCATTTTATTTTGGCCTTTGTGGGAATTGATCCCTGGTGGATGGGTGCCCAGAAATGGGCACCCACCACTTTGACAAGTAATTGTCTTGTGTAACTTTTAAAAATAATTATATACATATGTAATTAATTTCTTTATTATATATGTTTTAAATAATAAATTTTCAAAATCAACGTTACTTTAAAGAAGTCCAAAATAATTAAATCATTTCCACATATATTAACTGATAAAAATCATTGAATTAATTGTAAAAAATCAATGTTACTTTTAAATATTTTATTTTGACACTTCTTCAAAGTACATGGACACTTGATTTTATCGTTAAACATATATTGTGGCCTCGTCTTCGCAAAATCAATAAATTTGCGAACTTGATTGTAAAATTCATTGTTCGTACTTCCATTAACGAATCGAGGAGTATAATACATCCACCGACGATCCGGTAGTTCCATCTATACGTACTCAAAATCAAAATGATTACATAATTGACATATGTATATAAGATAAATATTGTTATATTATTATATTCAAAGAATAAATATTGTTGCATTATTGTACTAAAATTAATAATGTTAATAATAATATTTAATTTGGTAGATATGTGAGAAGAATGTGGTGGAGCCCATCGTTAATCCAAAATTTAAAGCTAAAAAAATTGATAGCAAACAGGGTATGGCGGTATGCTCTATGAGAAATTAATTCAAGATCTTTAATTTATTTGACTTTCAAATAGATCAACTTTGAATCGTATACCATATAAAGTAAAATTTTGGGAATTCAATTATTTCATAAAAACTTAATTTGTCAGTATTAACTACTTAAGTCAAAAATATTAATTGTGGAATTCTAAATTGATTATTATGAATAAATTGTACTTATACTCGGTCTTATAATATGTGTATAGATAAAATTGTACAAAAAATTTTGAGTGAAATATTTTAACAGTTTTAATTTAATATTAGACAATTAATTCACTCTAAAACCTAATTTACATGTATTCATACTTTCAACAGGTTTAATAGGACATATAATAGTACACATACGATTATGATATCTTTCAAAATAATTAATTCTAATTAGTATTTGATTTGATATCATAACAACGTCAGTGGTCTATCTTATTTACTACTATTATACATATCTATTAATTATATGAAAATAAAATTATCAACGAACACTTAATTAATTAATATGAGAAAATATTAATTTAAATAAAGAGAGAATGAGAAATCTTACAGTTGAATTCGAAATGAGATCTTCAAACTGATATTGGAGAGTAAAATCAAGGAATTGTCTATTTAGAAGCTAGTTTGTCGGTTTAAATTGAGAGAATGACATTTGGGACCGACAATATCGGTCTATAACCACAACCGCGTGATTTGGGACCGATTTGGGACCGAATTATGCGGTCTCTACTATATTAAAAATTATCTATAAAACAAACAGCTTGATTAAATACATATTCGAGACCGAAAATATTGGTCTATAAAAACAACTACCTGATTATGGGACCGATTTGGGACCGAAATATGCGGTCTCTACTGTTAAAAATTATCTAAGAATATTCTTCTGGAGTGTTCAGATACCACTAAATCGGTCTCTATAAAATAAACAGTTTAATTTGATACCTATTCGAGACCGAAAATATCGGTCTATAAAAACGAACGCCTGATTTGGGACCGATTTGGGACCGAAATATGCGGTCTCTACTGTTAAAAATTATCTATATATACAATATTAGGATGAATATCTAATATAATATAGATATAATCGCCAACTTATTTATCTCTCTCAATGATGGACGAAAATTTCTCTTCTCCTAATTCTGATTCCTCCCTCTCGAACAAAGTCATAGAGCCAGATTCGATGAAAGTTGATACAGTTAATTAAAATTTTGGGATTCAGAATTATTTATACCAATTAAAGACTGAATTTTCGGTCTTCAATTAAAATTCAAAATCAGAGTTTTAATTTCAATTAAAATTCGAAATAAGAATTTTAATTTTGATTTAGAGACTGAAATTCGGTGGCTAAGCGGTCTGAAAAACATAATATTAAAGACAGAATTGAAAATAGTCTTTAAACGAGCGGTCAAAATTGGTTGTCAATTCAAATTATACCTTTCAAAATATTTGATGCCAATTAAAGACTAAATTGTCGGTATCTAAACAAAATTCAAAATCAAAATTTTAATTTCGGTTTAGAGACTGAAATTCGGTCTCTAAGCGATCTGGAAACATAATATTAAAGACCGAATTGAAAACAGTCTCAAAACTCAAATTTTTTTAGGATCAGTCCCAAATCAGTCTCAAATTGAGACTGGTTTATGCCGGTCTCAAAACTTTGGTCTCTAATTGAGACATTTTTTGTAGTGCTCCGAGATGCTGATATGGAGCCACGTAAGTGAAAAGTGTATATTTTACTTTTTTACTTTAGATTTTACTTTGTGATATGATATGAGTTACCTAGGCGTAGTTGTTTAGAGCATAAAACCTCGAAGCATATGAGCATTTGCTAAGGCTTCAGAAATGATTGATTTGAGAAATGCTAAGGTGATTACTTAGGAGAATTTCGTGATTGAATCGAGAGAATGATTGAGAATTTAGGCATGGTTAAGAACGTGTTTCTCACCCTACTCTAAATCTCAGCGGATTACTTGAACTTGAAAGGTCTTGATATGATCAACACCTTGAATTGAGAGTGAGAAACACTTAGAGGCCTAGAGGCCGAGGAGCTCCAGAGAGCCCTCACCATGTTTGAGACCCAAGAGGGTTAATCAATGAAATGAGAAGATTTTATGAATTAAAATCTTTTGAGAATAAGAGTGAGAAACACTCGTAGGCCTAGAGGCCGAGGTGCTCCAGAGAGCCCTCATCTTACTCGAGACCCAAGTGGGTTACTGAAATGAGAAGATTTTATGAATTAAAATCTTTTAAGAATAAGAGTGAGAAACACTCAGAGGCCTAGAGGCCGAGTTGCTCCAAAGAGCCCTCATCTTACTCGAGACCCAAGTGGGTTACTGAAATGAGAAGATTTTATGAATTAAAATCTTTTAAGAATAAGAGTGAGAAACACTCAGAGGCCTAGAGGCCGAGGTGCTCCAGAGAGCCCTCATCTTACTCGAGACCCAAGTGGGTTACTGAAATGAGAAGATTTTATGAATTAAAATCTTTTAAGAATAAGAGTGAGAAACACTTAGAGGCCTAGAGGCCGAGGTGCTCCAGAGAGCCCTCATCTTACTCGAGACCCAAGTGGGTTACTGAAATGAGAAGATTTTATGAATTAAAATCTTTTAAGAATAAGAGTGAGAAACACTTAGAGGCCTAGAGGCCGAGGTGCTCCAGAGAGCCCTCATCTTACTCGAGACCCAAGTGGGTTACTGAAATGAGAAGATTTTATGAATAAAAATCTTTTAAAAAAGAGTGAGAAACACTCGGAAGCCTAGAGGCCGAGGTGCTCCAGAGAGCCCTCACCTTACTTGAGACCCAAGAGGGTTAACCAATGAAATGAGAAGATTTTATGAATTAAAATCTTTTAAGTATAAGAGTGAGAAACACTCAGAGGTCTAGAGGCCGAGGAGCTCCAGAGAGCCCTCACCATATTTGAGACCCAAAAGGGTTAATCAATGAAATGAGAGGATTTTATGAATCAAAATCTTTTAAACGAAAGTGAGAGACACTTGGAGGCCCAGAGGCCAAAGAGAGCTGGGGGAGCATCTCCCCATAACCAAGACCCAAGATGGTTACTTAGAAAACAAAAATTCTGCAAGCCAAAGTCATTTGCCGAGACCCTGTTTAAAAAACGAAAGAAAGGATAAATATAAGTCTGGAAGTCAAGGAAAACCTCTTCGAGCCACCTGAAACTAGAGGTGATCCCTTGAAAGGGTGAGAGGTTCCCTGAATTTCTTGAGAAAATTCTTTGAAGGTTATGTAACCAAGAGACGATAATGGTGCAACCTACAAGACCAATAAGGGGGTTAGGATCGAGGCTTCTCCTCGAGAAACTAGGAAGAGAGAGAAAATTACGACTGTGTGGGACCCAAGCGCAGAAATCGAAACGTCTTCAGAACTGGGGGCGGGAAAAATTTCCGGAGGAGAGCATTTTTTAAATTCCTCTCCAAAGCAAGAATAATACACGTCTCTCCAGAAACGCCTCTGTGCTAGACTCACTTGAATTTTCTACTCTCACAAAAGATATACTCCTTTTACGAGAGTAGGGGGAGTAGATGATGCGGCCTAAAAATGTCACCTAATAAGGAGTCGACACGTGTATAAAAGATAAGGTCAAAGTGAAAGGATTGGATTGTGTAATACTCCCTGGATAGGGAATCCTCTCTAGAGGGAACTCCGTCTGGAGAGGAGCATCAGAAAGAAGCAGTCTTAACGTGCAGTTGTGGACCATAAATGTAGGGGACTTCCGCCATTTCCAGTCCAGACTTGATAAAAGGAAGACTTTATCCTCCTTTATCTTAGGGAACAAAGTCCACTAAGAAGGAGTGTCGCCGAGTCTTCAGGGAGTGGAGAGAAAAGAGGACTTCGTCCACTCAGCAGGGCCGAGTCTTATGGGCAGCTCCGAAATAAGAGGAAGGTTTGACTTCCTCTCCAGAAAGTATCTCTATAAATAGGTAAATTCGAGGAGATTTCCAGGTTAGACATTCTTATATTACAAACTTGATATACTAAACGCAAAACACCTTTTTGATATTCTTTGAGAACTGATTTGATACATCAAGGATCTCGAGATCCTTGGGAGATTTTTATAAGCCCTATACTGATTTAGGCATCGGAGTGTCCACACCGGACCCCCCTCCTGCGTGCTCTTTGCAGGTTCTTGAAGATTTCGAGTGAAGGCAGCATACTTGGAGTGATTGTACGTGTTCGAAGAGTGGGACATCCTATCCAGAAGACACGTAATCCTCTCGTGCAAATTTTGGCACATCAGGTATATTTTTCAAAAAATGAAATAAAAACACTTTATGTGGAAAAAAAAAAACTGACACACTTTATATGGACATATAAAGTATATTTCATGACGAAATTGTTATGAGTCACAAAATTAAATAATGTATTCAATCTAACTAAAAGAAGGTCATGATCTTCGAACTTTAGACATCTAAGTATATGAGAAAATAGTGTTGTTAAGTGAACTAATCTACTAGTGAACTCGAATCAACTCGTTAAGACTCGAACACAACCTGCTTGAATAGATAACGAGCTGGAGTCGAGCTCGTTAGATACTTAATTTACTAACGAGTCAGCTCGAACTCAACTCATTGACTCGATATCTAATAAAATAATTTTAATTCCGATAGACTTATTAGGCACAACTCGACTAGATATGGCAGTTACACTCATTTATAATTCGAGTCGAGCTCATTTTTCGTTCGTCAATGTAATCGAACCGAGCTCAGCTCGACAAGTGCCCTTGCCAAGCTGATTGAAACTTTGTAATTATTTAAATAAAACTTATTTAAATTAAATTAAAATACGAATAAGCAACACCATATTCAAATAATAGACACTCATATGGTTCAAACTATATACTCCCTCCGTCCCGTATTAACTTTCATAGGTAGGTGGACACGTAAATTAAGAAAGTGTAATAATGAGTGGAGTTTTGAGGGGTAATTTTGTAAAACTTTATGTATAAAGTAAAGAATGAGTTGACTTTTGTGTATGTGTGGAGAAAAAGTAATGACATTTGTGTAAAATTGAGGATATTTTAAGGGTGGAGTTTATAAAGGGTTTTCCATTTTAAGGGTGTGAAAGTTATTGTGGGACGTCCCGAAAAGGAAAGTGTGAAAGTTATTGTGGGACAGAGGGAGTATATGTCTGATAACTTATTGTATTAATGTATCATTTTTTTATTAATTTGTATTCTCTTCATTTCACAATTATTTGCACTATTTCCTCATCCTCTATCAATCTAACATGTGACATCTACTTTTTCATCCCCTATCAATCTTTCGAGTCAATGATCAAACAGAATCACCCACACAAATATTACAAGAATAAGTATTCAAATGTTACTACATTAAATCAAATTCTTTTAGATGCACATTCCTATATATTGCTTAAATCAAAAGACTCACTCTAAGTAAAACACTATTTAGTTATTAAAAAAATAAAGTTCAACTTCAGTCAACCCAAAGAATGATTAATATCTAACGTTAAAAAATATACCTCATTCTTGAATGACAAAAAACATGGACATATTTCATTGACTAAACTTGAGTTCTCTCAAGGGAATAACCAGTGAAACAATTACAGGATTGCACAATATGGACAAAGAACATAAGTACTATTTTTATACAATAAGGTTGCATTTGTCTTTTCCACAAACAATTGACTTGTCTGGAGAAATTACGTAGAATAGACCTTAATAAGAGTTTCCGTTTACCTTTATTGATCAGTCTCCTATTTGTTGAAGTAGCTAATCATGAATTCATTTTCGTTGTCATCCATAATTCTTAGATACAAAAGACAAAAAAGGGGTCGTGTTTGATAAGTTTTAATAAGACACCGTTACTTCATTTAATTATAGAATACTTGATGAATCAGACAAAATGCGAATAAATTATACTAGCAAGATGTGATCACATTCCCATCTTAATCAGACACCATTACTTTATTTAATGACATTACAAATAATGGTTGATAAGTTTTAATAAGAGCAGATACAATATAAACTTACTTTACGCTAAGAGAATAAATTTGTTCTATACCTAAATTGTGTTTAGGATCTAACAAGTAATTCCCTCAATTAAAATAAAAGTGAAGCAATTCAACAACATTCACATAAATTACTTGATATATTCTCAAGTGTGTAATTATAGTACCTGAGAGGCTGAGATTAGGGGCTACACAACAAACGTCTTAGAAGATATGAGTTTAGCTATCATAGCAAGACTCTAGATCTCAAAACGCACGAATCACAAGTGTCACATAAATTAATACTAACCTTTTTTTACCCACTCAAAAAAAAATCATAAAGTATTCTGAAACAATTTCTAACTACAATTGTTAATCGAATAATGCTAGATGGTTAGTAGATGGGATAAAATAATTTAAGCCAAATAACTCAATTAATTTGAATTAATATGCACAGACTAAATCACTACTGCAAACACTTAACCCATAACCCACAGCAATAATCATTCGAACTCCAGCCATGAATTTCAATTAAAAGCAACTAACCCTGCAATCACATCACTAAACGTGTTTACATTCCTTCTTCACCTACCTACAGAAACTAAGCAACCCACAGCAGGAAACAAAAAAAAAAAACTTTCAATATTGCTGTGTTTACGTTCCTTTTTTTTTTTTTTTTCCTGATCTTGTCTGCGGAGAACTCTAGCACAAAATTCGAACATAATATTCATTGATATTTGCATAATAAAACAAGATATAAAACTAAACACAATAAATCCTTATATATTTTTTGATGCATTTTCTGTAAATATATATAGAAGCTATGTATCCCCTATTCTATTCATTAATGAAATTAATAGTAAAACTTTTGACCTTTTGAAAGGATCTACATACCTAATTGCGCGAATGCATAGATAAGCTCCAAGCTTTCCAGCCTTGATCGGCAGCGGACAGGAATAGGCGGTGCGGCTCCAATGGCTGATCTGCAGCAAGCGGTCGGTGGAGACTGCGCACGACGGTCGATCTTGTTTGCTCAGACGGCGGCGCTCCACGGAGGAAAGGCGGAGAATCTGAAAACGATGTGGTACGATCCCGGCGGCAGCGGCGGCGAGATGACGCAACGGCAGGACTGCTTACTGATCTCAAGCTCATGACGGCTACGCGGTGACTTACGACGAAAATCAATCTCGAACGGTCAGAATCTGCTTAGGGATTCTATGTGTTGGAACCTGTTTACGGCGTGTAAACTGCAATATCAAAAATTTCAGAATAACAATTAAAATCCACAAGTAAGTCGAGTCAAGGGAATCCCTCATTCAATACATAATTGTTCAAACGGAGCTACGTACTCTCCACCTCTATTACTACGAATTGATTTAATTCGAGTGTCCAATTGATTCTCTACTTCATTTTTGTAACGTTTGAAAGCTTTTATAACTTCGTCTTTACTTCTTAAAAAATAAACGTAGTAGAATCGTGTACAATTATCAATAAAATTAATAAAGTACTTTTTCAGTCCTCGTGTGGAGCTTTTACTCGAATGAGATTTTTCAAAATGAACAAATCCACATTACTTGTGGAAAGCAATATTTAGCTTTAAGGTCACACCTTAGCTACCCTTTTCATTCAAACATGTCGACGGAGACGTCTCTCCCTCACATTTGAATTTATCCATGTGAGGAGATGCATATCCCCACATTCGAGTTGCTTGCCACTTTATTTGTGACTTTCTCTTATTCACCAAATTTGGACACAACCTCCATACATTAAAAAATCGATCTTTGATTTTTCTTTTATTGGAATTATTTTCAACTTAAAAATTAATTTAATCTTTGGTCAACATACCAAAATTAAATTCAATTTCAAATGTGACTTTTATTGTCACCCGTGACTCGAGCATAATTTTTAGATCAAATTATACTAGTCAAAATCTTTTGAACTAAATTCAAAATAAATTTATGCTTTCGAGCACAAATATTTAATTCCCATAAATAATTAATAATTAAATTTGGATATTCCTCAGTAATTATCCAAAATTTAATTAATTATTAATTTATTTTATTCTGTAATTAATTGACAAAGTCAATTCTGTTCTCAGAATACATCAATTCTGCTCAAGCCGGGAGATACTTCCCACGAGAAAGTGATACAGAAGGCACTCACACAAGAGTGAGGATCTTGTACAGCTGTTTGCCGCTGAAGGACCACCGGTGGGATCCCATTCAACATCGGTTGACGAAGTCATGCTCCATATCAAATATACTTTGATACAACTGATTAATTGATGTAATTAATCAATTTAATCCTCTCGATTAATTGATTTAATTAAATCCAATTTAATCCTCTTTGATTAATTACGGTAATTAATCAATTCAACAACACATCCTCTAATTTAATCCTATAGATTAATTGATGTGTAATTCCAATTTAATTTAATTGGATTTCCAGGCACGCCTCGCTCAATGGATAATTCCAATTTAATTGAATTTATTCCAATTTAATTGAATTTCCAGGCGTCCTCTCAGAATTCTGAGAATCACCATATCTCTCAAATCTGAGAATCACCAAATCTCTCAAATCCATGAGTAAGCTCTGAGAATCACCAAATCTCTCAAATCCATGAGTAAGCGCCACCATGTACTGCTTCCGTATCAACGGGATCAACATCAATGTTATCATTCATCTTTGATATTGCAGTAAATTAATTAAATTAATTAGTTCCGAAAAAATTAATTAAATTCAAAAATATTAATTAAATATTCTGTTCTGCGATTGTTGGTTCCGGTTTACGCCGTGTAAACTGCAATATCAAAGATATCAAAATAATCAGAAAAAACACAGAATACCTCAAATAAGTCGAGTCAAGGGAATCCCTTTTCCCGCAGAACAGAATACGCCTGTTACGGCGTTCCGTTCCCAAAGGTAAAACAACTTTCACTTCCTACACAGTAGCACCACTGTATAAGAAGTATCGGCGAACGTACTTAGTACGAACTGAACACTCTTCGGAGTGTAGCAGAAAAAAACCCTTGGAGGGAGAGGAAAACGCGTGGGCCCAGGCCCGATTTATGGGAATATATCTCGCTTGGAGGGAGAGGAAAACGCGTGGGCCCAGGCCCGATTTATGGGAATATATCTCGAAAATAAGTCTTGAAGATTCAATCTTGAAGACCAAGTTTGAGATTTCCAGATGATTCTGGAATATTCTTGAAGTAATTCGAATGGGCCAAGCCCATTCCTGAGCTGGGCGGGCACTAAAGACCACCAAAGACCAATTGCCGAAGCCGAGCCGGCCGGACGGGCGCGCGTGTGGCTCTTAGAGGAGTGTACCTCTTTTAGATAGTTGAACTACCATGCTACTTCAATACCTTTATTCATCATAAATGTTTTGTAGGTATCCTATGTGGGACAATTTCCCACATTCTCAAACTTCCAAGTTGAAACCCTTCAACTTCAACCATTAATTTCTCACTCACCTTAACTCGATTTTGAGATATTAAATATACCACGTTCATCTACTCCGCGAGTAGATCGACTATGTCACGTTGTCACGTTCAATTATTTCTTAATTAACGTTTAGTCTGTCTAATTAATTAAATTAGATAAGGGTGTCAAAACCCAATTAATTCCCATTAATTCCAACACTATGAGCTCTATTTGAGTTCCGAGGAGGTGCCGCGTTAATTGTATTTGAACAGACCTTGGCGATAGAGGTTTTTCATAATAGAGATTAGAGAGTAGACGGTTATTTCACAAATTAACCGGGGAAAAAAAAAAGAGTGGGTGTTTTGCCGCGTAAGTTTTTTTTTGACCGGTTTTGCCGCGTAAGTCTTACTTTCTAGTTTTATGAGCAACCCTGTCCCATTAAACTAATTTCTTCTTGAATTAAAAAAAAATACAAAATTACTAAGGAAAATATTGTAACACGTCTCAGTAAAATTGTGAGTTCCAGCACTTGACATTTTCCTTTTTTGATTTTTGTGAGTTCCAGCACTTGACATTTTCCTTTTTTGATTTATGGTATTCATAGTCGCAAAATTTATATTTGTGTCAGTGTACTGAAAATATTGTATTACAATTAGACACTATTAATATTTTGAGGAATTTGAAAATTGAAAAATCTAGAAACTATAATGAACATTAGAATTTAAAAAAAAAAAAAAGAAAAAAGGACAATTCAAATTAATGTGTTTGGATTTTTGGATTGTAATTGGGCTGTAAGTGATTCGAGCCAATTCGCGAGCTACTCGTGTTCGACTCGGAGAAAGATCGAGATCAATACCAAGTTTATCGAGTCGAGTTTTGAGTACTCGAGTAGCTATCGAGTTCGAGCTCATAACAATATTTACTATTTTGCCATTAATATATAATTTATATTTATATACAAGTAATCGAGTCGAGTCGAACTCGAGTTTATTTTAGAAAAATTTATGTTTTACAATTTTTTAAAATTATATAGGTAATTGAGTCGAGTCGATCCGAGCTCCAGTTTATCGAGTTTCTTATCGAATCGAGTTTGATCTTTAAAATTTTAGACTCAATCGAGTCAAGTCGAGTTTTGAGCTTTAAGTATAACAATCGAGTCGAGTTTCGAGCTCAACACTGCTCGGCTCGACTCGGCTCATTTACACCCCTAGTTGTAATTGAGTAGGAGTTGCTCACAAACTACTCCAGATTAGTTTTAAAGACTTCTACATGAATTATTATTGAGATGATGTCAAGTTCTAGCCATTCAAATGTCTTTTGAAAATTATAAGCTACTTCAATAATTTTTATACTTTTTCTAGTTAACAATATATTAAACTTGTAAATTCAAGTCTGATGAAACTTTGTTGAGCGCGCACAACGAGTACTTTGCAATTTTACTCTAATATGTTTAGTTATTTCATATATTTACATACACATATGTAATTGAAGTGAGTTTTATAGAAAATTCTTGCTAAGAGACAACATTTATTGGCCTATATGGGTGAACTGACACTAACATAGTATTTCATTTTGTTGATTTCATATCACCATAAAACAACCTAAATCATTGAAAATCACATCATAGTGAAACTGATCAGTGAATAGACGCTCAGTATGTTAACTAACACTGACATATTTTATTTTATTGGTCTCGTTTCACCGTACAGTAACCTAAATCATTGGAAACCACATTGTAGTGAAACTAGTCAGTGAACCGAAATTAACGTACTCCGTTTAGTTGGTCTCATATCACCGTACATATAATAACCTAGATCACTATAAACCATATTATAGTGAAACTGATCAATGAACCAACACTAACATACTTCGCTTTATTGGTCTCGTATCACCATAAAGTGATATTTCATTTAGTAGAAACAGTTATACTTCATACGGTCAATAGTGATACTTCATTTCGTAATACTTATAATTTGTATCTGTAATTTTTCTCATTTATCTATAATAATTATACTTTCATATCAATAATTTTTTACAAATTTTATTATTTTTCACTATGTCTTATAATATTCACTGCATCTTTAAAATTATTTTATGTTTTTAGGAAAATAAATATTTTTAATATATTATACAATATTTATCATATCTTTAAAATTTCACTTTTTTTTACAAAAATAAAAATTGTTATTTTTTAATTTATTTTGAAATACTCACATTTTCTTTATCTTCTAATTTTTAAGAAAATTATTATTTTTACTTTTAATTCTTTAAAATTGATTGCCTTTCTTTAAAATTGCGTGCAATAATGACTTAATTCTTTTTCTCCATTATCAAATCAAATGAATTAAAAAAAAAAAATTTAACTAGTATTTTCTAAGATTTTTTTAAGAGGCCAAATTTGGTATATTTAAGCTTGATAATCTTTTTCAGTTAAAAACGAAAAGAAAAGTATTGCTTCAACCCCCACTTCTCCACCAAAGTCGATTACCCCATAAATGAAAATGAAATGAAAATTTACCTCCACTATTTCCCCCCAAAACGGAGACTGAAAACCCTTTACCCTTATTCCAATTTCCCCTAATTTTAGCATACAATATTTGAGAGTGAAAACCTTCCGTGCTTGATCGTGAGAAGAAAAAGACCCACGCTCGAGAAAAAAACCCTATTGCTTTCTTACTAATTCATTTTGAATGTGTGATATCTTTCACTTTAATACTTCGGTAGATTGAATCAGTTCTAACCAGACTAAGAGTTCTTTACGGCGCCACTCCGCCGTATCAGGTCAGGTCCTCAGAGTAGTGAAGTTTATTCATACGGTCAGATCTCTTCTATCGGACGGCGGAGAGACATGAAGGATGTGGTGGTGGTGGATTTAGAGTTTTTTTAAGAGAGGTGAAGAAAGCTGCGATAAGTTTGGGGTTTACAATGGCCGCCACGACTAGATTGATTCGGAGAAGGAGGAGTAGGTCCAAACCACGGCGGTGCTCACATTGATCGGAAAGAATGAGTTGGTGTCGGTTTCGGTGCCTCAAAGGCCATCCTATCGCGCGGAGGAGCGGTGCTACAATTGTTAGATGATTACAAGGTTTCGTAAAATTTGCATTTTTATATTTTGCAGACATTATTTTTACATATTTTAATTTTCTGCTTTCGTTAAATTAGAATTTTGTGTTTATTGTTCTTTGAAGAATTTTAAAGATAAAATATTAAAATATATATATATTCTAGTTGGTCGCAGTCAATCCGTCGAACGATTTACAACCTTGATTTAGTTTAAATGAATAATTGATAGTCCAGTATTAATTAATTAACAATGTGATTATTGAGTTGTGGCAGACTGATAAAGGTGACATCTCGGAGAGAAGGTCCGATCAAGGGAGGGTTCCCGTGTCTTCTAAAGCATTAGGTACATATTTCTGTATAATATATATATATATATATAATTGAATCCAATTTGTTACAGAAATATGCATGGATGCCTAATAGTTTTAAATTTTATAAAAGTTGAAACGGTTTGATGATGATAAACAGAACCCAAAGCAAGAGCTATGAGGTGAACTAGTAGTCCAACCTACGATATTCCGGTGCGTTTTTCGGCGTTGGATAGACGGAGTAGTAATTTGATGTTAAACCTCTTATTCATGTTAAGTAGTTTATATAGATTTGTTGTATGGATCTTTAATTAGTGTTTGATTTATTAGTTGATATAGGTTTTAAATTTCAACGAAATCAAGTATGATGATTACTGAATGGAAATTTTAAAAAATATATTGAGATTTATCTTAATTCATACTTTTGATGACATAGTTTTTTACTTTTATTCGTAGTGGAAATTATAATGACGGGTTCTCGATGGCAGAGTCACTCCTTAATGTTAGGTATCGCTCCATTGAAATTTTTGATACAGGAACTGTTGTACGTGAAGCTTCATCATAATTTGACTACTTAAATATATATTTTACAGAAAAAAATAAATTGAAGATTGAGAACTAGAGGCATATTAGAAAAATGAAAACTTTTGTATAGAAAAAAAAACCTTGTTTGTATTACTTAGTTTGTGTATACATCTTTCTTTACTAGTCAAAACATCTAAAATATGGTTGTCTATCCATTTTAACTAAACTTGGAGATCAGGACCGTTTGTAAGAACTATAATAAATGAACTGACTGTATTGCTCCATGTAGGCTCTAAAGATGTTAAAGACATTTTTATTTGCTTTGAGACTGTGCTGATGAATACACATTGTGGATTCTTTGAAGCATCAGGTCAGGGTACCTTATTTTCCTTAGTTTTATGTATTCATATAAATGCTTTGAATGTAAGAGGTGTGTGCCATTCTCTTACATTCACTACATAACCTTGATGTTGTTGGTGTATGCACCCCTAAGAGCTTAATTTATGCCCACATTTAGGCATCAAATAGCACTTAATTCTGTGACGTGTTCTTCTATTTTGCCTCTTCATGTCTTCATTATATCTAATTGTGTCTTCTTAAATTGTAAGGGGTCTGATGTAGTAATTACAAATTATTTTGATTGAGAGGTTTGATTATTTTATTCTGCACTGCCTATTTTGTCAAGAGTCTCTTCATGTTCTAATTGCATCTTCTTTAGTTGTCACCTGAATCATAAGAGTTGATGTGATACCAGTTGGATCCAAGGCTGGATTTGATTGAGAGGTATATCCCCTTAAGTGTACTTCCAAATGCTGATGTAGTAGTAGGTGTTTTTCAGGGAATGCCATATTCATCATGTACAGAGTTCCCAGGTTTTGAAGCAACTCCTCAAGCGCAAACCATATTACCCAGTCTACTCTGACATCTTAAGGTACATAACAACAATGTTGACTTTAGAAATTAGATTTTTTATTCTGTGTCATAACTACCTTTTGTTGATTAGTGCATTTTGGTTACTTATTATCTTATTAAGTTGGCTTGCTCATATCTTCTTTTGAAGCTCTTAAAAGAAAAGGGTAATATCTTTGAAGTTTCTCTTATGCTTATTCACAATGTTTATCCTTAATATACTGACAATGCATGAATAGTTGCTTGTTGTAGTACATGTTATATACGCTGACAAGGATCTATAAATTTTAATGACTCTTTTAGTGTCATAGTGAGTGTGTTGTACTTCAACTTTCTTGATAAGCTTCAAATAGGTCTGAGAAAGGATCTAAAACAGGTCAGTTTTCTGCTGTAAAAAGACAGATTAATTTTCTACTGTCAAAAAACTGTTGTCACAAACAGTTATCTGCTGTTAAAAAATCTGTTTTCTGATGTCAAAAACAGTTTTCTATGGTCTTTCCTGACGAAAATTTTTCAATTGGTTGTCGTCTTCATGGTGTTCTATATTAGTTGTGATTGATTTAAGTGGGTATATTCCTATTGTTCTTGTTATTTCACTATATTTATTATGCTTCTATCACTTTTTGTGGTTCACATTGTGAATTTTTTTATCACCACATGTTTGTCTTTTCATCTGAATTGTGGTTTAGAAACAACGTGGGTACTTTGTGAATGTTTGATCCCTATGATATGTATTGGTAAGAGTCCATTTGTCTTGTTAAAAAATTTGTTGAATGTCTTCATATCTGTGGTTAGCTTGAAGGACATGTGCTTCTTAAATAATTCCTAAGTTGTTAACCCAAGAGTATCTGGAAACTAGGAATTTTTTTTGTGGATTAATACTTAATGAACCTTGACGAGGTGCATTGTAATAGTTACTTTTATGCTCTAATGCTTACAGATTTTCACTGGCAAGATGGTCCTATTATGTCAAGTCTTGCAAGGAAAGGAGAAACACTTGTTGTATCTAGTTTAGTGGAATATGAAGATAAGAGAGGTATAATTTTTCCACCATTAAATATTCAAACTCTTTAAAATTCCTACCAACTAATATTCAAACTCTTTTTTTTAGCTGAAGTAAACCATGAGATGATCAAGAAAAATATGTGGAAACGAAAATCAAAGTGCAAGATCTTGTAGACTTCAACGAACCATGTGATCAAGAAAGATAGGATGACCGGGAAAGCGAAAAACGAAGTGCACGATCTTGTAGAGTAGTTATAAAATAGTTTATTTCAACAACCTATGTAATTTATATATTTCTTTGTTTTGTGTTTATGTCAATGTTTGAAATTTTAACTATTAGTTTATTGACATGATTATAAATTTTAGAGATTTATTAATATATTTTATTTTTTTATTAATGGGATTAAGTAGATTATAATTTGATGTCTTGTATAATTATTTAAGATAAATTACATAATTATTTAAAAATGTAATATTATAAGATTAAAAGTGTTACATATTTATTTATATTATGTTAAATTATAAAATTAAAAGCGATATTGCACTGACAAATACGACGCCCTTAAAAGTGTTACCTATTTACTATGATAACACTTTATAGCTATTAGATAACATTTTTTAGGTGTTGCCATAAACAACTTATGTTGTAGTTGCATTCATACCATCAGATTTAAAAAAATAGAGAAAAGTCAACCGGATTGTATATAATCAAAGCTATACACTAAGGGCATGATTGGTATGACTGGATGAAATTGTGACTGAATGGAATAAACTCATGAATAAACAATCAGCAATTAAGTTGCTGAAACAAAAGTCTTGACGCTTGCTTTAAGCCATAAATAAATACACTTATTCAACCTACAATAACTTCAGCCTCAAACATATAGCTTGTTTCAAATCACCATGCATGTACTGCATGTAGAAACGCATAATTTACATCAAATATTCTTTCTTACCGGCTGGAACTAAAAGCGCGCAAAACTCTCATAGTGAAAGTAGTAGTTGGCTTCCTGCTGTGGTGTAAAATCTTCAGCAACAAAATATAATGCTTTAAATATTTCTACTGAACCATAAAGTTTATGCTTAATTTTTTAAACTCATTACATCCAACACAATGATAATAACTGGACTTTAGTTTAGGCAAATCGGTGAGTCCAGTCCAGGCATCAGTAACTCTTTTTGAATATCCAAATTATATTTAAGTGTGCCAAGAATATCTTTAATTGTAAAAACGGCAGCCAAGTACCATAATACTCACACCATGCACCAGGAATAGTATTACAAAGTTCAGATTTAAAAAAAAAATCGAATCAATCAGGCATTTCCACGGCAATGACTAACATCTTTAGATTATGGAAGATCCCAAGAAGACTCATTGTGTCTCTGATTTGTACTTCATTGAATTGACTATCAGTAGCTATAAGTTTTAGAAACTTAATTGTGAAAGCGTAGCTTTCTTATTATGTGACGCGTCAAACTCCTGCTATAACAATAAGATCGATAGATTGCATTAAAAATGGAGAGTAACTAATTGAATGGAAAACAAGCACGAATAAAAAGCTAAAGTACCAAATCTATGATTTGATTTGGTACATAAATTTATTTTAATTATTAGATATGGCTCATCTGATTGTTTACTACTCCTCCGTCCCATAAATGTTTTCATCAAAAAAATACGTAGATATACAAACTAAGAAAAAATTGTAATGATAAGTAAGGTGTTGAGGAATAATTTTGTAAATTTTTATGAATAAAGTAAATGATTGAATTGAGTGTAAAAGTAATGGTATTTTGTGTAAATATGTGAATATTGTGAGGGTGATCAGATTTATGAAAAAATTTCTCTTTTGAAAAATGTAAAAAATTGTGAAACGGGCGAATAAAAAAAAAGTGCAAACAATTGTAGGACGTAGGGAGTAATTCTTAATAATTAAAACTTAACAATGAAAATAACAAAAACAACAATATATAGTACTCCACTTATTAGCTAACAAAGCTGGAAAAAAATGAAATAGCTAGTAAGAATGAACAAAAATAAGATCAAACTTTAATAGAATTTGCGTGGTGGTGGAACCTGATCCGCAAATATTATGATTCATACAACACGACATAAACAATAACAAGAAAAGAAGAAAGACATTAAATTAGTAGATGACTCAACGACAATAAATACTCCCTCCGTCCCGAAATTACTTGCATGGTTTGACCGTCACAATTTTTAAGAAAAGTGAATTTAGTGGTTGGTGATGTAAGATAAAGGAGGGGTATTTTAGGTAATTTGGTGATGTGTAAAGTAGATATGATGTGGTGTAAAGTAAAATGTATGTAAAAAGAGGGTGGCAATTTTAAAAATAAAATGATGTTGGGAGGGTATTAATTTTGTGAGGGTATTTTCATATTAAGAGTATGCAACTAATCTTGGTACATCCAAATAAGAAAAGTGTGCAAGTAATCACGGGACGGGAGGAGCATAACATAAAATAGATAAACGCGTCATCACATAGATAGATATTAGAGAATATAATATGTTGGTCCCTGAACGAGTAGTGAATGGGATTAAAGTCTAGAGGGGAGGGGTGAATAGACTTTAAAACTTTTTCAAACAGAGTTGAGAACCTCTTCTGATTGCTATGTCAACTGGACTGCAAGTCTGCTGGTCCAGATGACTATAGTGATCTGACTGAAGAGGTTATATGCGGAATTATGGTGGCCCTGGTTTAGACTCGTTCTTTTAACTTGTTTTACTTATTGAAACTACTCAGCTGATGCTGGTTTGAAAGTTATGGCCTTGTTTTGAAGAGTGTTGAAATCACAGTATGCACTATATAATAATGAATGTACAAGCAGAAATGTAAAGTGCAGAAAGTAAATAACACCGGATTTATAGTGGTTCGGATATACGATCCTACGTCCACTCTCACGTCCTAACGTGATGTTTAATCCCTTTAATTTCCACAAATTACAAGGGTCTTGACCTTTATAGTCCCAAGGTTAGGACTTTGAGATCTGAGCCGTCCTAACAGCTACGGTCTCCACAAGTGATTGTAAGCACTTGGACTTTTGGGGGTTTCAAAAACTTTAACCTTTCGGTGAGGGTTTGGGGTTTTTGAGATGTATCCAACTAATGGTTCAAGCTTATAATTTGCTTAACCACTATGCCTAAAACAATTGATATACAATATGAACAGGTTTCAGGTTCTTAGGGGTTGGATAGGAAGCACTTAAGAGCTATGGATAATCTAATGAATTTCTGGCTCTTGGAGAACTCTTAGAACAATGTGGCTTTTTGCTTGATTGCTTGCTTAGCTTGTGAATTCTCTCTTGTTGCTTCTTTTTAGTGATTCCTCATCCTCTTGTATTTATAATGGAGATTGGGTGCAACTAGCCGTTGGAGTTGACTAGCCGTTTGAGCAATCTTCCCATAATAGCTTGATTCCTTGATTCCAGCTGCTTGATTGCTTCAATCCTGGGATCATGTCAATCTTCTAAATAAGGTATGTCTTCGTTTGAATTGCAAGATGACTTGGGAATCAGCCGAGTCCTTATCAGAACACATAGTCTTCTGATCTGTACTTCTAGTCTTCTGACTACTCTTCTGGCCTTAGGTCTTCTGTCTTCTGATATCAGACGAGTGCTACTCTTCTGATCTGGAAATTCTTTGTACTGCTTTAGGCCATCTTCAATCGGGGACTCCATCAGATAAGTAGGTATACAAGCACCTTAACATATCTGGTCTTCAAGGATCTTCTAGTCTTCATGTCTTCTACTCTTCTCATCTTGAGGATAGGCATGTAAGCCAGGACTGTGCTGATCAGCTGCTATCAATACAGTTGATCACACAAGACTAGTCTAAGCTGTTCTATACAAGTCAGCTGATCCTATTACATTTATAAACTCTAAGTGTTTTGGCCATCAAAACTATTCTAACATCAAGTGGGGCTTAGGGTGAATTTATATCCCAACAATTTCCCCCTTTTTGATGAAGCCAAAACTATACTTGATAAGTGCTCTTAATGAAATAAGATAAGAGTTTATAACATGTTAAAATGAAGTATCTGATGAAGACAATGAGAGTTTGTCTTGTGAGCATAAAGGACTATAACTTGAATATATATAAAGCTTTTACAGATTACAAGTAATAGTTTCTTTAAACTTCTAAAGGTAGTCTTCATCAGGTCTTCTGATCTTCAAATGCGGTAGGCAAGGTACAGACGAGCTCTAACTTCTTCCATGTGTTGTACGTCTGTAACATTCTCTTCTTCATAGATCTTGTACAGAATCCTTTTGATTTCTATCATGTTTACTCTTCCTGAATCCAGAAGGGGTGCATCCCATTTGGGTTCTTCAGGAGATAAGATTCTGCAGTTGTCAAGTCCTTTGGCTGTCTTGACAATTTCTTCCCAGAACACTGTATCTTCAATGTTCATGAACTGATCGAACTGGAAGAATTCTTCTTCATAAGTTGGAAGAGGGCCAAATTTTCTTACTATGTGGTGTTGAATTTGCCACTTCTTCTTTAGGGGATACCATCTTGGTAGCTCATCTGGAAGGGCTAAGTAATCCACATAATTGCTATTAAACACCAGGACACTGTCTTCTTTTGCTCTTTCCTTCATTGTTTTCCTGAGTTTGGCAATTCTTCTTTCAAATTTGGCTTTGACTGCCTTCGCATCATTCAGCTTCTTTTGCTTAAGCTCTTGAGCTTCAAGCAACTTCTTTTTCTTCACCTCTAGAGCCTCTTTCTCTTCTGTAGTAGGCTCTGCTGGAGTTGATTTCTTGCTGGTCTGATCAGTCTGAGCTTGCTCCTCTGCCTTTCTTTTCCTTGTCATTCTCTTTTCAGGGGCTTGTTCTTCAGGAGCAGTGATCTGAAGAGTCTTGGCAGGAGCTTGAGTGGTTGCTTGAGTGTCTTCTTGAGAGTCTTCTTGAGCAATTTCTTTGCCTTTGCCTTTTTCTTGCCTGTTCTTGATTTTGCTCTTTAAACTACTCAAGGTCTCATTCAGCTCATCTTGAGATACTACCATTACAGCTTGTTGTGCAGTAGATTTCTCAAGAGCTCTTATCAACATATCTTCCCCCTTTTTGGCTTCAGCAAGTGCAGCCGCAAAAGGCTTCATGGCATTCAAGATTTCCACATTCAGAGTCTGTTTCAGTGCCATGGCATTGACCTTGTTGACAGCAGTAATATGAGATATACTGTGTTCCATGATATGAGAAAGAGAATTGGTGGAGGAGGCAGCTTCGAGTTTTTCTGCAAGTGCTTCCATCTTGGCTGCTGTCTCCTTCAGCTGAGTCTGCAGTTTCTCATTCTCCTCTGCAGCTGTCTTAAGAAGAGCTTGTCCTTCAGTGGCTCTTGCTTCAGCATCCTCTATTCTCGTCTTGTAAGTGGTCTCCATGCGGTGCATCTCATCAGTGTAAAGATCAGCAAACTTTTTGGAGGTGTCAGCTGACATCTTATGATAGGTGCTTAAGTATTCTCCTATCTGCTGATGAAGTACTTCACCAAACTTGTCTTCAATGTCAATAATTTGGTCATGAAGGCGAGTCTTCTGTTCCCTTGCAGCTTTCTCAACATATCTTCCTAGCTGCATGCCTAAACCTTTCTCAAAGTGCAAGTCTATTGCAGCTTTGACCTGGGAGCAGATGTCTGCTGTATGGTCAACAGAAGGGATAGAAGAGGAGGGTGTACCTTGAGGCTGTGTATGAACAATTATGGCTTTGCCTCTTTCTTCGGCGGATAGATACTCCTCATTGAGGAAACAGGTAGTGGCCTTCTTCAGATGAGTCAGTATACATCTGTCTGGATCCTCTTGATTGGCAATGAAGTGAGTCAGTTCGTCTGATACCACATGTTGGTCCCTGAAGTGAGCTGGTATTCTGACTACTTCTCTTGCAATCTCTTCTTTGTCAGCTGGAGCAGCTGAGTCTTCCACTAAGGCTGGTGCAGCTGATTCCTTCATCTTTGCTTGTTCAGCTGTCTGCTGATCCGATGAGCCTACTGGGATAGGGACATCAACAGTGGAGACTCCTAGAATCCGGTTGCATACTGCAGTTAGTGCCTCATCTGATAGCAGTGGAGCAAAGGATCGAACTTGAGCAACTTCCTTTTGCTCCATCTCCCAGTCGAGGAAGTTTTCCTTTCCTCCCATTCCTTCCATGACCTCAAGAAGGTCATCCACATCATCTCTTCTGAGCTCAATCCAAGTGCATATCCTAAGCACTTGTTCAAACTGGATTGAATTCTCATCAACTCCAGGGACAGTGGACTTGAGCAGGTTGGCTATCTTCATCCTCATTATCTTCTCTGTTGTACACATGGGGTAGTGCACCATTCTGAATTGAGGTTAAGAGGGGCCAGCTTCATCCATGGCTGCTGTTGCTAAGTCTTCTGGAGCAGATGGAGCAGAGAGGATAGGAGATTGGGTAGTTTCCTCTGCTGTGTGAGTATCAGCAGGGATATGGGAAGTGATATGTTCTTCAGTGGTTTGTTCATCAGCAGGGTTTTGAGTCTGCTGGTCTGGTTCAGTTTCTACTTGAAGATTGGTAGATGGTTGAGCTTGATGATCTTGGGCATCTGCTGTTTGAATATCAGTAAGAATTGAGTATATCATCTGAGTTTGATCATCTGCAGGGTGTGTGGGAGTGGTTTGAGGTTGGCTGTCTGCTGTTTGAACATCAGCAGGGTTAGGCTGGGCTTGTTCCTCTGCTGTGTGAGTATCAGCAGGGATTTGGCTATCAGTGTTTAGGGGCTCAGATGGGTTGGACTCATCAGAAGGGTTGAAGGAAGAAATAGGGGCTAAGCTCATTGGAGTAGGAAGCCTGGATTTCTTGCCTTTCTTTGTGAAAGAAGAATTGTTCTTCTTTCTCTTCTGACCCTTTGATAGCTTAGAAGGTGTGAAAGAGAGAGAAGGATTAGAAGTACCTGCCTTTTTCAAGGGAGAGGCAGTGGGGGTGACATCTGAATCAGATGGAGAGATGAGCCCTGATCTGATCAGATATCTTCGTTGTGCTAAGGTCTGATTATCATCATCATCCTCAGCAGCCTTCTTTTGAGCCTCTTCTTTGGATGGCTCCTCTTCTTCTTCTGCAGCAGAGTCATGAGTAGACTCTTCTGCCTCTTCAACTGCATCTTTGGATGATGCTTCAGCTAACAGCTTCTTCCTCTCTTCTTTCAACCTTGCTGCCTCAGCAAGAGCTTCCTTCCTTAAATAATACTTGGAGATGTGGAAGGGCTTGTGAGGTCCCATCTTGTATTTTCTTGGGAGTACTTCTGGAAGGATGATACTCAGCTTATTGACAAAGCTGACAGTAGAGGTCACCTTCCATTCTTTTGATTGAAGGTCCAAAGTCACCTTCTTGGCTTCAAGAGCAATTCTGTCCAGGAAAAGCCCTTGCCAGTCCCCATCAATCTGATCCCAGATTGCACCCATAACACTAACCTTTAGAGTAGTAACAGCATCATGACTGAATGTGTTACCTAGCAACATCTTGCCTGCTATATCCATTAGGGTTTGGAACTTAGGTTCTAGTTGGGATTTCTTGAGTCCAGAGGCATTAGCAGCCTTGACTCTCCCATCAGTGAACATCTCCATGTACTCTTTCTCCTTACCCATAATATAGTTGGAGATATTGATCTTCCCCCTTGGTAAACCGAAAAGTTCCTGAAGGATTTCTCTTGATACCTTGACCCTGTGTCCACCCATGACACTTTCCACATAAGATCCCTTCATCACAGCGTTTGCATAGAAAGCCAGCACATCTTGTTCATAAACATTAGTGGGTGCTGCTTCCAGAAAATCTTGAAGGTTGAGGTTGATGCAACGGAGAAGGATTTCCTTGTTTGCAGCTGTGTGTTTGCCTTTGAAAAACAGAGCATTCTCAGTGAACATCTTCCCTTCCTTGGACCACTTTGCAGCATCCAAGGTGCCAGTGCTCTTGGTCTTCTCGTCGTAAATCTCAATGATTGCCATAGTAATGTCTGAGTGTTAGGTTTTGAGAGCTTGAAAGAAATTTGCAAGACGAGAGAGAGAGTATTGAGAAAAAAAAATGTATTGTGAGCGAAAGCGTTAGGGAGAGGTTTAAGGGTGTGTATATATACTCCAACAAATCTTGATCTAACGGTCAGATTTGGATTTAATTGTGGAGTAGAGCCCAAGATTTTCCTTCTCTGATTTTGGGCCTTTTCTTTAAATTTGCCGGCTGAATTTGCCATGTGGCAACAGTTGATTTGCTGGCAATTTGGTATTTGAGTATTAATGACATCATTACCAAAAATAGCCGTTGTGACTAATTTTGTGGCAAGAATTGATCATCAAGGCCGTTTTTTATAAGAGAATTGCATTCCTTATATAGGCCAATTTGTTTAATTACATTCAGGAGTAATCTAGAATGAATTACATGATCAAAGCTAGTCATTATACTCTAATTTGAGGTGATTTGATCAGCAGAGTGAAGTCTTCTGTTTTCCTGAAAAGGTCTGCTGATTTCTCTTTGAAGTCTTCTGGTCAGCTGAGTAGGTCTTCTGATCAGCTGAGTAGAGGATTGAGATTTGCTGAGTAAATCTTCTGGATTTTGAAGGTTCAACCTGTCTTGGTGGATCCTTCGTCGTTGCTGTGATGATACAGCCTGGATGATGAATCTTCCAGCTTTATTGTGAGTGGTGATCCAACCTGGTTTGATGGATCCTTGCTGTGATGATCCAACCTGTATGATGGATCTTTCAGCTCTATGATCTTCCAGCTCTATCGTCCATCTCATCTGATGTTCCTCATCATCAGATGGGTTGAAGCATCTAATGTGTCCTTTTTGAGTTTCTTCGCTTCTCTGGTAGGAGAAGGAAGATTGGAAGAGGCTTCAATGGAGTCGAAGAGGGGGCCGTGGACTCAGCCTTCATGTTCTGTTTAGACACAGTAGCCTTGTCCTCTGCATCTCTTCCTCCTTTAGCTTTCAACAAGGACGTCTCTTCTTCCTTTAGCTTTCACAGGCATACTCATGTTGAGTAGGCCAAATATGTTGATCTGCATCATCTTCATCTTCTGGACAAATCTTCATCTCCTTCACCCAAGACCTTGGTTGAAGGATGATCTCCATTCCATCTCTTCTTTCGAATATCTCCATACCTGAAACAAAGATAATAGTTAGTGATTTATGTTCTTAGGTGTTCTCATAACTTCCTCCTTTTATAGGGGTAGAAATGAGGTGGTGGAGTGAAAGATGACAAAACTATAGAGTTGATAGGTCTGAATTTCTGAAAAGTTACTTCTTAAGATCAACAATGAGATTCTTGATCTAAGGGTTCACATTTAAAGATATTCAGACTTTATCTTATGGAATGCAGAAATTATAAATTTTTGAACAAGAGTTATTTGAAATCCGTACAGTGCATGCATACTGTTGAGTCGGTGAGGATGGTGTATTAATCCAACCAAGTATAACTCAATCGTATACTGTATGTATGTATATAAATAAAGTATTTTATGAAGAATAGTTTATTATTATACATAGTATACATTGCTTAAAGTAAAGAAATCAGATAACTTTGTTCAAGTCTGCTGTATATATATATATATGGTATGCAGTGCAGATTTTAGAGTATTTCATCAAGGATTCTTAAGGTATCATTGATTCCCCCTTGATTAGATGACTCTAAGTTTTCCCTCAGCTTTATTTGTCTTCATTGGGAAAGAACTTACCTGAAGATGAGGGTGTCTATTCACCTCATCTGATCCTCCTAGTCTGCTGCACTTGGATCAGCTGAGGTTTTCAGCTGATCTTTCCTTCTTCATGTGCTTGGGTCCAGGAGTCCTAAGCTGTAACATAGGGTCTTGAACCTTTCTTCAGCTAGGGGCTTAGTCAAGATGTCTGCTCTTTGGATATCTGTGTGAATTTTCTCCATCTTGATGTCCTTCTTTTCAAGGTGATCTCTTATGAAGTGGTGTCGAATGTCGACATGCTTGCACCTTGTGTGGAGGACTGGGTTTTGGGTGATGGCAATGGCGCTGCTGCTATCACAATAAATAGGGACTTCTCTTGCCTCTACATTGTAATCCTTGAGTTGTTGAACTAGCCAGAGCAGCTGACTACAACAACTACCAGCTGCCATGTATTCTGCTTCAGTGGTGGAGGTTGCAACTGAGGTTTGCTTCTTAGAGAACCATGATATCAGCTTGTTTCCTAGAAATTGACAGGTTCCAGATGTGGATTTCCTATCAATTCTGCATCCTCCATAGTCTGAGTCAGAATAGCCACTCAATTCTAGATTGTCATCAGCAGGGTACCATAGTCCTAGGTTGACTGTTCCTTTTAGGTACTTGAGAATCTTCCTTGCTGCTTCTAGATGACTTTGCTTTGGGTTTGCTTGAAACCTAGCACATACTCCTACAGCAAATGTTATGTCTGGTCTGCTAGCTGTAAGATATAGTAGAGATCCAATCAGTGCTCTATATTCAGCTTGATCAACTGCCTTTCCAGACTCATCTGGTTCCATTTTGAAAGATGTCATCATTGGAATCCTTGCAGTCTTGCTTTGTAGAGCTTTGAATCTTTCTAGTAGATTCTTGGTATACTTGGACTGGTTGATGAAGATACCTTCTGGACTCTGCTTGACTTGAAGTCCTAGGAAGTAATTCATCTCACCCATCATGCTCATTTCAAACTTTCCTTGCATAAGTTCAGAGAACTTTTTGCACATCTCTTGATTGGGTGATCCAAATATAATGTCATCTACATATATTTGTACCATTAGAATGTCTTCTCCTTCTTGTATTCTGAAAAGAGTTCTATCAACTTTGCCTTTTGTATATCCATTGTCAAGTAGGAATTGTGACAATGTGTCATACCAAGCTCTAGGGGCTTGTTTTAGACCATAGAGAGCCTTCTTCAGTCGATATACTTGATCACCTTTTTCAAATCCTGGAGGCTGCTCTACATATACTTCTTCTACCAGAATACCATTTAGGAAAGCACTCTTGACGTCCATTTGATATACCTTGAAGCCCATATATGATGCATAAGCTAGAAACAGTCGAATGGCTTCTAATCTGGCTACTGGAGCAAAAGTTTCATCATAGTCAATCCCTTCAGATTGTGAATATCCTTTTGCAACTAGCCTTGCCTTATTTCTAGTTATCACATCATTTTCGTCCTTCTTGTTCTTGAATACCCACTTTGTTCCTACTACATTGTGGTTTTCAGGACGATCTACCAATTCCCAGACTTCATTTCTTTCGAATTGGTTTAGTTCTTCTTGCATAGCAGTGATCCAATTGCTATCTGTCATTGCTTCTTCTATGTCAGCTGGTTCAATGTTGGACAGGAAAGCACACCAGCAGAACATAGATGATTGGGAATTCTGAATCAGTTGTCTTCTGGTCTTGACACCTGATTCTGCTTCTCCTAAGATGAGGTTTGATGGATGGTTGTTCCTCCATGTACGCCTCACTGGAGTATCTGCATTGGATGAGTTTGGATCCTCATCTGATCTAGTGCCATCAGGAGAGTTGACTTGATTAGGTCGATCATCATCTGTATCTTGAGTGTCAAAGAGATCATTCCCCCTGGCATTTGGGATTGGTGCATCTTGATTCTGGTCAGCTTGTCCTGCTTGAGTTTGAGATCTAGTGACAGGTCTATGAGGCTTGTCTTCCTCTGGTTCTTCAGGGAAAGGTTCATTGACTTCAATGAACTCATCTGGTTTGGACTTGATCACTAGATGTCTCATCTGATCTGCAGCTGAGTTTATTTCTACTGCATTCTTTTCACAAGATTCATCAAAAACAACATGAGGTGTTTCTTCCACAAGAAGGGTTCGTTTGTTGAGTACTCTAAATGCTTTGCTAGTTGAGGAGTATCCTAAAAATATCCCCTCATCTGCTTTGGCATCAAAAGCATTCAACTTACTCTTCCCATTGTTGTGAATGAAACACTTACAACCAAATATATGAAAGTAAGATACTCTAGGTTTTCTTCCTTTCCACAGTTCATATGGGGTTTTCTCATGTATATTATGAATACCTGACCTGTTTTGAGTGTGACAAGCTGTGTTGATGGCTTCTGCCCACAGCTTCTTGGGAGTGGAGAATTCAGCAAGGAGTGTTCTGGCAGCTTCTTTGAGTGTTCTGACTCTTCTTTCAGCTACACCATTCTGTTGTGGTGTTCTTGCTGCACTTGTCTCATGCTGAATACCATTAGAAGTACAATAGGCAATTATATAAGAGTTAATGAATTCAGTGCCTTTGTCACTTCTAATTTTCACGATTGGTTCTCCTTTCTCTACTTGGATCCTCTTTAATAGTTCAGGGAGCTTCTGCTGTGTTTCACTCTTCTTGTATAGGAAGATAACCCAAGTAAACTTGGAATAATCATCTACAACAATAAGAGTGTACTTCCTCCCTGTTAAAGTGGTTGGAGTGATTGGTCCAAAGAGATCCATGTGAAGCAATTCAAGAACTCTGCTGGTTGATGCTGTCTTCTTGGTCTTGAAGGAGACCTTTGTTTGCTTTCCTTGTTGACATGCATCACAAACCTGATCTTTACAGTAGAGTTCATTAGGCAGACCATCAACTAAGGATTCCCTTGCTAACTTGTTCATAGTCTTAAAGTTCAGATGGCTAAGACGTTTGTGCCATAGCCAGCTGACATCTTTAGGGCTCTTCACAAGCAGGCATGTATCCTTAGGACAGCTGTTCCAATTTGCAAGATACATACTTCCCTTTCTAGATCCTGTTAGAAGGTTTTGTTTTGTTCTCTTATCACTTATGAGACACTCATCTTTAGAGAATTTGACTGAGTAACCAGTGTCACAAAAGTGAGAAACAGATAATAAATTAAACTTAAGACCTTCTACATATGATACATCATGTACCTCAATGTCACCATTTTTAAGGGTGCCATATCCTTTTGTGCTACCGTGCGCGTTATTACCAAAGAAGACTTTTGGACCTTTCTTCTCTATGTAGTTGGTCAGCAGGGCTTTGGTTCCTGTCATGTGAGTTGAGCATCCACTATCTATGTACCATGTTTCTCCTGCTAGACCTTCTCTTCTGTATAGGTCCCTCCTTTCCTGCAAGGAAGTTAAGTCTTAGGTACCCATTTTTTCTTGGGTCCTTGGGTGTTAGTACTACCCTTGGGAACCCATGTATACATTGGTCTTTTGAATAACCTTGAACACTTGAGTTGTTTCCCTCGGGCATCACATAACCAAATCTTATCAGTCAGCACCTTGGACTGATCTGATTTGTTCTTTGTGTCAGCTAAGTAATAGTCAAATGGTTTCCCTTTATAGGAGTGTACATATAAGATCTTTTGACTAGTTACATTCGGCCTGGGTGCATTAGCTGGTCGATGCACACGATTATATGGACCATACTCTTCTGTTCTCACAATATCATAAGAGATAGGGGGTGCAAAGAGAACAGATTTGTTTGAAGAAGTCTTCTTCTTATTGGCTGGAGCAGCATACAGCTGAGACTGTCTCAGTCGAGATGGTCTAGGCTGTTTGCTGTCCCTCTGTACAGGTTTGGGGTTAGCTTTCCCTTTACCATTTTTGGTTTTGGGATAGTTGGCCTTAGCTGGTACAGGTGTCTTTTGGTTCATATTAGGTTCATTGTGTTTAGAACACTCACCCTTTTCATGTGTCTGAGTAGTGCACTTGTTAGGTGTACTACCCCCAGCTGGAGAGGATGTAGATGGGTTGAGTTCATATCCAAAACCCATCTTATTGCCATTTGATCTATAATATTCAGAGATACTTTCAATAGTAGTCGAAGCTTTATTGAACTCGGATATCTTTTGATTTAGGCATTCCTTCTCCTTTTCTAAGAGCTTGTGTGCCTGGAAGAGATCATCAAACTTGGATTGTAGTGAATGAAATTCCTTAGTTTCCAAAGCCTGAGTTTCTAAATCCCCTCATACAACTGAGTTATTGTGGCATTTTCTTCCCTAAGGAGTTCCACTTCTCTGGTCAGTCTTTCATTCATCGTGACCAACTCAGGGGTGTTGTCAAACTTAGTCTTTGTCAACTTTGCAATTTCTTTCCTTAGACCCTTGTTCTCCTCTTCCACTTCTATGAAAGCTCTAGTGGCAATATCTAGATCACCTTTTACCTTTCTTAAAGATTGGTAATAGGTGTCTTCTGATTCGCCTTCAGATGAGTCTATGTCATCTGATTGTGAAAAAATAGGTGAATGGAAAATAGTAGCATAGGAATTTACCTCATTTTCACCAATGGCCATCATAGCTAGGTCGTCTGAATCATCTGAGAAGATTTGATAGTCTGGTGATGTAGGGAGTTCATCACTTTGATATTCAGATTCTTCAGTCACCATAGCTTTCTTGTCTGAAGTTCTTCTTGGCCTTCTTTCTTCTTTGTCATCCAACTCTAGCTCAGGACATTCATAGACATAGTGTCCTGGTTTGCGACAGTTGAAGCATGATCCAGGTTTCTGATTTGAGTTGCTTTTCCTTGGAGGAGTGGCATCTCTTCTTCTGGATCCTCGGCTGTCAGATGACTCCACATCCTTTCTAGGATGTCTTTCTGGTGTTCTATCTCTGGAGCCTCTAGAGGGTGAACTTGCTCTTTTATCTTTGAAATTTCTATAGAATCTTCTATATTTGCTGTTTTGAGTGTTCAACCTTTCAAATCTCTTGATCATAAGAGCCATTTGCTCCTTCAGACTCATGTCTGATCCTTCAAAATCTTCTGTTTTCAGAGAGGTCTTGCCAGATGAGGTGCTTGCAGCTTTTGTATTGGCTGCCTTGAAGGCTACAGTCTTGGAGGTAGATGGGGTTGCAGTTGGCTCATCACTTCCTGAGTTCTCTTCTCTTTCCAGATCATATTCATGGGCTTTTAGGTTCTGAAATAGAGTTTGAGCAGACCACTTCTTGATATCTTGAGTATCCTTGATGATGGTCTTCTTGAGTCTCCATTTCTTGGTTAGAGAATCTAAGATCTTTAGATTTTTCTCTCTATTTGTGTACTTCTTGCCCAGAGATTCTATCTCATTGATGATCTTGGTAAATCTATTATCTAGTTGATCAATAGACTCTTCTGGTTGCATCTTGAAGTGTTCGAACTTCTTGACTGCTGTAGACAACTTGGATTCTTTGATCAGCTCAGTTCCTTCACAAAGAAGTGCCAATGCCTCCCACATCTCTCTGGCTGACTCACAATGGATTACCTTTGCAATGTACTCATTTGGAAGAGTTTGCATTATGTAATCTTGAGCAATGCTATCAAGGTTTGATTGCTTCATCTCTTCTGGTGTGAGATCCTTCATGGGCTTGGGAACCAGTTCTCCAACTGGGACTTCTGGATCACCATTTGCAGTGTTGACTGTCATGATGGTGATTGGGCCTTCAGTGATTACAGACCACATCTTGTAGTGGACAGATGTGAGATTCTTCCTCATCCTGATCTTCCAGTAGTCATAATCCTCAACTGAAAACTTAGGCAACTTTCGCATGTTAGCACTCATGCTGTATGAGTTTTCAAAAACAAGTTTTTTTTTTTTCAAAAGATCTGTTCAAGAGGACTACAGAAAGACTCCCTCAAGTCTTCTGATAATCTAGAGACAGTAGTCCGTTAGAACCACTGCTCTGATACCACTTGTTGGTCCCTGAACGAGTAGTGAATGGGATTAAAGTCTAGAGGGGAGGGGTGAATAGACTTTAAAACTTTTTCAAACAGAGTTGAGAACCTCTTCTGATTGCTATGTCAACTGGACTGCAAGTCTGCTGGTCCAGATGACTATAGTGATCTGACTGAAGAGGTTATATGCGGAATTATGGTGGCCCTGGTTTAGACTCGTTCTTTTAACTTGTTTTACTTATTGAAACTACTCAGCTGATGCTGGTTTGAAAGTTATGGCCTTGTTTTGAAGAGTGTTGAAATCACAGTATGCACTATATAATAATGAATGTACAAGCAGAAATGTAAAGTGCAGAAAGTAAATAACACCGGATTTATAGTGGTTCGGATATACGATCCTACGTCCACTCTCACGTCCTAACGTGATGTTTAATCCCTTTAATTTCCACAAATTACAAGGGTCTTGACCTTTATAGTCCCAAGGTTAGGACTTTGAGATCTGAGCCGTCCTAACAGCTACGGTCTCCACAAGTGATTGTAAGCACTTGGACTTTTGGGGGTTTCAAAAACTTTAACCTTTCGGTGAGGGTTTGGGGTTTTTGAGATGTATCCAACTAATGGTTCAAGCTTATAATTTGCTTAACCACTATGCCTAAAACAATTGATATACAATATGAACAGGTTTCAGGTTCTTAGGGGTTGGATAGGAAGCACTTAAGAGCTATGGATAATCTAATGAATTTCTGGCTCTTGGAGAACTCTTAGAACAATGTGGCTTTTTGCTTGATTGCTTGCTTAGCTTGTGAATTCTCTCTTGTTGCTTCTTTTTAGTGATTCCTCATCCTCTTGTATTTATAATGGAGATTGGGTGCAACTAGCCGTTGGAGTTGACTAGCCGTTTGAGCAATCTTCCCATAATAGCTTGATTCCTTGATTCCAGCTGCTTGATTGCTTCAATCCTGGGATCATGTCAATCTTCTAAATAAGGTATGTCTTCGTTTGAATTGCAAGATGACTTGGGAATCAGCCGAGTCCTTATCAGAACACATAGTCTTCTGATCTGTACTTCTAGTCTTCTGACTACTCTTCTGGCCTTAGGTCTTCTGTCTTCTGATATCAGACGAGTGCTACTCTTCTGATCTGGAAATTCTTTGTACTGCTTTAGGCCATCTTCAATCGGGGACTCCATCAGATAAGTAGGTATACAAGCACCTTAACATATCTGGTCTTCAAGGATCTTCTAGTCTTCATGTCTTCTACTCTTCTCATCTTGAGGATAGGCATGTAAGCCAGGACTGTGCTGATCAGCTGCTATCAATACAGTTGATCACACAAGACTAGTCTAAGCTGTTCTATACAAGTCAGCTGATCCTATTACATTTATAAACTCTAAGTGTTTTGGCCATCAAAACTATTCTAACATCAAGTGGGGCTTAGGGTGAATTTATATCCCAACATAATAGAATAATATATTATAGGAATAGTACTATAATATATTATAGGTAGCAATCTTTTATTTATGGTTTATATTTATTTCCTTATTTATCTATTTTCTTGTATATCTCACATGTAATTTCTCCCTATATATATAGATATAGTGGACCGTTCTTATCATCTCATTAACTGTTATTGAATATAATTCCCACAATAGAGGATAAGGCTTGAATTTCTGATATTGATTAGAATATAATTAATCCTTTCATGTGTCCCTCTCTTCCTCTCAACAAATTAAAGAGCTAGAAGCTCTGCTGATTGGACAAGTTGCCTTATCCTCCGATTCATAGTGATGGTTACTAACTACGTTTCCACCGGCATAATTAGAAAAAATAATTAAAAGCTTATAATAATTAAGAATATGACTAAGAATTGAAATTAGTAAGAAGATATGATTACTTTAGTGGATAGAAAAAGAAGTTGTCGCGCGTTGTAGAACGTAAACATGGTGGGATCGATGGGAGTAAGAAAAGATTATAGTATAGATAAAGTAGTACGGAGGATGTGGAAAATTGACGCGCCTACTGTGGGCGATTACACCATGAATAGGTGTGATTCACAAAATGCCAAATTAACTCGCCTCTCTCACATCTTAATTAGGGTTCACCACGCCTAAACAGTAATCATGACGATGCGCCAAAATTCTTCCCATTCTGAGATGATCCTGCTTCAGGACGGATACCGAAAACACTCGAGTACAATCCGCCTTGTAAGTCCAACTACACCAGCATTAGTGGTCATGCCGCCGCGATGGCTATATTAACTGGGTTTGAGATCGGGGTCCATACACTCACTCAAGCCTCTCTCCCTCTTTCCATACTTGTGTATCTGGCTTTGCTTGCAATCTCCAAAACTATAAGTATGGCTTCAGATTTGAATGAGCAACTCTCCCTTTTTACCATTTCTGAGAATGAAGATTCGGAATACGTGGTCCCAAAAAAGACTTCTCTGGCACCAAAATTCCTCTTGGCGGGTCGCTTCACAATTAAAAAGCCCTTTGGTGCAGTAGATCTGGGACAGACCTTGAGGAAGATCTGGAAAATGGAAGGAGCCCTCAAAGTCTCCCAAATAGGCGAAGGGTTGTTTGTTCTTGACTTTGAGAAGAAGGGAGAAATGAACAAGGCGCATTACAGGCAGCCATGGTCTTTCAAAGAATCCTCCTTCATTCTTAAAAAACTGAAAGGGAACGAACGAGCAATGGATCTCAACTTTACGGAAGTGCCCTTGTGGATCCAGATGCACGGCCTACCACTCGACACCATGTCGGTAGAGCTGGGAGAAAGCCTGGGAGGGAAGATTGGAGAAGTCTTGGAGGTGGAAGGCCCATCTGAGGAGGGAACCTGGGGAAGATGCATCCGAGCTAGAGTGCAAGTTGATATTACCAAACCATTGGAACGAGGGACGGTGATCAGAACAGAGGAAGCTCGATTGACCATTGCCTTCAGGTATGAGAAGATTACGGACTTCTGTTTTGTTTGTGGCAGGCTCACACATACAGCCAAAGATTGCTCTGAGGATTTCCTTGAAGGGGAAACTAGGGGGAAAAAGGAGGTTCAATTTTTCCCATGGCTCAAAGCTGACGGACAAAAGGGCTTAACAGAGAAAGAGTTTGAAGACTTCTGTAAAATGAGGGAAGCTGCGGCTTTGAGGAATGCACAGATTCAAAAAGGGAAAGGCCCACAGACAACGCCGACAAACATTAATTGCTAAAAAGCACACCAATCCACCATCTAAAGAGAGTACGAGAACGAGCGGGAGCTGGAAGGAAACCCAACTAGCCAGACTTTATCAAAAAACAATTATCCCGGAGGCGGCCACTACGGAGAAAGATTATGCAAAAGCATTGGGTAACAACCTTCAGTACACTACCTATATGAATTCGCTGCCGAACCTGGGGGTGAAAATGCCATATCTTAATACGGAAGATGGGAGCTCAAAAATGCCCTTTAGCCCTATGCCGCAGTCACAGTACTACGCCCAAATTTTTGGCTCATTCGATTTGGGTATGGATAAAAAGAAGCAAATGGTTGCAGCAACTACCGAAAATGTAGCAAGTAAAGTGGGTGGGACCAGCACCAAGGGACAAAAGGGGACCCCGCAACCAACCAAAAAGAGAATCCGGGCAGCAAAGGGTTCGGATGACATAAAAAATGGAGGCGGTGGCTCATCGGAAGGGAAGAAGGCAAAGAGTGATGAGGACAAGGAGGAGAACGACCCTAAGGCGGGAGCTGGCTATACCCAACCCTGACGTAACCCATGATAATTATTGTTTGGAATGCCAGGGGGCTCCGGGGCCGTCGGGCATTCCAGAAATTGCAGCTCCTTGTTAAGGAGCAAAAACCCGATGTTTTGTTTGTCACTGAAACTAAGAATAGTGTTGCTGTGGGTAGGAGATGGAATTGTTGTTTTAATTTTAATGTCTGTTTAGGAGTTGATGAAGTAGGTAATAGTGGAGGATTTGGCTTTTTGCAAATGATGTGGTTGATGTCAACTTGTACTCTTTTTCAATGGGACATGTGGATTGTTTAATGAAGAATGCTTCTTTTAGCTGGTGGTTTACTGGATTTTATGGGCACCATGTTACTTCTCTTAGGAAATTCTCTTGGGACCTTTTGAGGAAAATCCATAAATCACATGAAGGAGGGGCAAAACCATGGTTGATTGGGGGGGATTTCAATGAGGTTGTGGGTTTACATGAGGTGAAGGGAGGAAACCCTGACAGAACCAGACCTTTCACTCAAATTGATAACTTCCTGAGGGTGTTAGGGGACCTGGAACTGGAAGATCTGGAAGCAAAAGGACCCTACTACACTTGGTGTAATAAAAGGGGAGGGCCAGAATGCACCTTTGAAAGACTAGATCGTTTTGTAGCGAACAATGAGTGGATGCAACTTTTCCCTAAGGCGGAATCTATGAATCTGAATTTCTATGCCTCTGATCACAGGCACGTACTTTTGAACACAGAACCAACTGGTTCCCCTGGAGAGAGGAATGGAAGTAGAATTGTGCACTTCGAGAGGGCTTGGACAATGGAGTCGGATTTTTCTGATAACGTCAAACAGCTTTGGAACAAATCAAAAGGAGAAACTGACTTGCCATTGAGAATGAAGAGTATCGTACAGGAGTTAAATTCTTGGGCAAGTGGGAGAATGGGCAGCTTGTCAAAAAACATAAAAGCCTACAGAAGAAAGCTGGAAGGCCTACAAAATGATGAATCGAAGGGGTGGAAGAAAGATCAAATCACTAGTGTCACATCCCAAATTTAGGGGCCTAGAAGAAATCACCCGTAATTTTACTATTTAACTATCAACTAGATTAATTAAAATAAAATCTAACGGAAGCGAATAAATCAAATACATTTTCCTCGATAAAATACTGCTTAGACCATTTACTTTAAAATAAAAGAGAATATTTGCTACGGATAAAGAATAAATTATTTTAAAAGGACCAAATTCAACCATAACGTAAAACAATTTCATGAAACCACTTAAACAAATACAAAATTTAAATAGTTTTCCTAATTCAAAATTTAAATAAACATTTAATATGACTATGTTGAGTTCATTAAATTGCATATTAAGCTACTAGTCTCCACCGCCTTGCCACCACGTCCAAGCTTCCTTTCTAAATCTGAAAATGTTAAATAAGGGGTGAGCAAACCACAGCTCAGTGGGGACAAGTTTGTCAAAACTAAATACAATAAGCAATTAAATCATCAATTCACATTAACATGTATAATATCAAAATAATTCAATAACATTACCTCATTTATAAATGTCAGATGGTATATCCTCGTTTATAAAGGTCAGAAGACCTATCCTCGTTTATAAAGGTCAGATGACCTATCCTCGTTTATAAAGGTCAGATGACCTATCCTCGTTTATAAAGGTCAGATGACCTATCCTCGTTTATCTTTCATGAACATCAAAATAATTTCACATAAATATCGAAATAATCACATATCACATTTAATTGAAGTTACAAATCATATTTAACATGAATATCAAAATAATCACATATCACATTTAATAATGACAAACAAATCAAGATAGAAATCCCCACCTCAATCTTATGTCGTTGATGCAATGAATGTAATTGATGTAATAGCTTTAGTCCTCTTGGAGCCGACTTCCATGAATCGAGTGTAGAATAAATCTATAATTTTTTATGTGTAATATATTTGTATGTGCATTTTTGCATTGTAAATAGGATCCTCTATTTATAGGAGAGGAAATAGATTTTCTTGTGGAATAAGTTACAAATTTAAAAATTCTCAAGATTTGATTTACTTATAAGATGGGTGGAAGATTTCAATAAATATATCTTACGAAATTTTATTGCCTAAATAATTAAATAACCAAAATTTATAATAAGAAAACCCACGGCTAAGATTTGAATTTAAGTTTGGTGATTTTGAAATTAATTCATTAGGTTTTATTTTATTTTTAAAAGACGGAGAATTTAGATAAGATTAGAGAACTAATTTATTTGCAAAAATTATGGAATTACGAGATCTAAACCAAATCTGTAATTTCTAGGAAAGATATTATTGTATACCTTATATATCTAATCCCCATATATATATATATACATATATATATATATATAGAAATGATATGGAGCCCATAATGGGCTCCTTATGGAGCCAAATTGATGTGGTGGCATTATCCACCTCATTCTATTTAATTAATTAATACTTATTTAAAAAATATATGATAGATCTCCTAAAATATAGAAAAGTCACGCATGTTTCCTAATATTTATGATGAAAAAATTTATGTGGATAATAATTAGTTTATAATTAATATTTATTATATTAATATAACATTAAACTCACGTCACATATATTATTATTATTATTTAGGCATAATTATATTTAGATGAAAAATATATTATCAAATCTTAATTGAATCTTAGGGTTTTAGGGTTTTAGGGTTTTAGGGTTTAGGGTTTTAGGGGTTTAGGGGTTTTAGGGTTTAGGGTTTAGGGTTTTAGGGGTTTAGGGTTTAGGGGTTTTAGGGTTTAGGGTTATGTAAATTAATGTAGTCATGTATATTTTAATAAATATACTTAGTGTAAAAAATTGCTACATAATTAATAAATATTTATTGTACTTTATTTAAAAAAAATCATTCATTTATATATTTTATTTTTTTAATAACAAAAATGTAAAGTTAAAGTTATAAAAAATAATGACTACATTAATTTACATAACTCTAAACCTCTAAACTCATAAACCCTAAACCCTAAAACCCTAAACCCTAAAACCCCTAAACCCTAAACCCCTAAACCCTAAGATTCAATTAAGATTTGATAATATATTTTTCATCTAAATATAATTATGCCTAAATAATAATAATAATAATATATGTGGCGTGAGTTTAATTAATGTAATATTAATATAATAAATATTAATTATAAACTAATTATTATCCACATAAATTTTTTCATCCTAAATATTAGGAAACATGCGTGACTTTTCTATATTTCTGGAGATATATCATATATTTTTTAAATAAGTATTAATTAATTAAATAGAATGTGGTGGATAATGCCACATCAACAATTTTGCTCCATAAGGAGCCCATTATGGGCTCCATATCATTTCTGATATATATGGAGCCCATAATGGGCTCCTTATGGAGCCAAATTGTTGATGTGGCATTATCCACCACATTCTATTTAATTAATTAATACTTATTTAAAAAATATATGATATATCTCCAGAAATATAGAAAAGTCACGCATGTTTCCTAATATTTAGGATGAAAAAATTTATGTGTATAATAATTAGTTTATAATTAATATTTATTATATTAATATTACATTAATTAAACTCACGCCACATATATTATTATTGTTATTATTTAGGCATAATTATATTTAGATGAAAAATATATTATCAAATCTTAATTGAATCTTAGGGTTTAGGGGTTTTGGGTTTAGGGGTTTTAGGGTTTAGGGGTTTTAGGGTTTAGGGTTTAGGGTTTATGAGTTTAGAGGTTTAGAGTTATGTAAATTAATGTAGTCATTATTTTTTATAACTTTAACTTTACATTTTTGTTATTAAAAAAATAAAATATATAAATGAATGATTTTTTTTAAATAAAGTACAATAAATATTTATTAATTATGTAGCAATTTTTTACACTAAGTATATTTATTAAAATATACATGACTACATTAATTTACATAACCCTAAACCCTAAAACCCTAAACCCCTAAAACCCTAAACCCCTAAACCCCTAAAACCCTAAACCCTAAAACCCCTAAACCCTAAACCCCTAAAACCCTAAAACCCTACACCCTAAGATTCAATTAAGATTTGATAATATATTTTTCATCTAAATATAATTATGCCTAAATAATAATAATAATATATGTGGCGTGAGTTTAATGTTATATTAATATAATAAATATTAATTATAAACTAATTATTATCCACATAAATTTTTTCATCCTAAATATTAGTAAACATGCGTGACTTTTCTATATTTTAGGAGATCTATCATATATTTTTTAAATAAGTATTAATTAATTAAATAGAATGAGGTGGATAATGCCACATCATCAATTTGGCTCCATAAGGAGCCCATTATGGGCTCCATATCATTTCTGATATATATATTATATAGTTTTTAAAAATCACATAAAATCTCTTATTTAAAAGAATTGAATATTTAAATATATTTTTGAAATAACCAACTTGAGAATTTTTACGGGTGTTACATACTTCATCCCTTAAAATATTTTCGTCCTCGAAAATTAGAATTTACTCGATAAGATATGCATGCACATGGAACATAATCATACCGTAAATTTGGTGTCGTAACATGAAATGATAAGTATAATGTACATACCTCGTAGAGCTGAAGCGGGATGCGGTGATATGAATGACCTTTATTTTTAAAATACTCTTGTTAAACAAAATTCTTTAAATAATTTTGACTCAAAGATTTTCATTTTTATAAATAAATAGTCTTATATTATAAATAAATATGTTTATTATTAATTATTAATCTAAATAAAATATAAATGTCTTTCAAATTTTATGGGTGTTACATCCTATCCCCCTAAATAAAAATTCATCCTCGAAATTAGTAATTAACGTCCATTGCCTCAGCGTCAAAGCAAATTACCTCGTATATCTAATCATGCATGTACAATCGTATATATGCAAATAATCTCTACTATGGTTTGTATGCTATCTCATGGTTTCTCTCTGTATACTATTTCATGAGTACATGCATGTCTAATATTTAAGAAAAAATGACCTTTGAATATATAGAAAAACCACATGAATTGTGAATATATCATACTATTAGGTTATCATACTATTGAATTGTAACATACATACCTTTGGGTGAAGCCGACGTAGTAGCACAGAGGTGGATGTAATAGTCAATATTTATGTTTTATAAATATTTTGACTCCAATATTAATAAATACAATTTCAATGATATTCAATTGAAAACTTTACTTTGGCAAGTCTACAGAAACGCAGACCTGCTCTGATACCACTCTGTCACATCCCAAATTTAGGGGCCTATAAGAAATCACCCGTAATTTTACTATTTAACTATCAACTAGATTAATTAAAATAAAATCTAATGGAAGCGAATAAATCAAATACATTTTCCTCGATAAAATACTGCTTAGACCATTTACTTTAAAATAAAAGAGAATATTTGCTACGGATAAAGAATAAATTATTTTAAAAGGACCAAATTCAACCATAACGTAAAACAATTTCATGAAACCACTTAAACAAATACAAAATTTAAATAGTTTTCCTAATTCAAAATTTAAATAAACATTTAATATGACTATGTTGAGTTCATTAAATTGCATATTAAGCTACTAGTCTCCACCGCCTTGCCACCACGTCCAAGCTTCCTTTCTAAATCTGAAAATGTTAAATAAGGGGTGAGCAAACCACAGCTCAGTGGGGACAAGTTTGTCAAAACTAAATACAATAAGCAATTAAATCATCAATTCACATTAACATGTATAATATCATAATAATTCAATAACATTACCTCATTTATAAATGTCAGATGGTATATCCTCGTTTATAAAGGTCAGAAGACCTATCCTCGTTTATAAATGTCAGATGACCTATCCTCGTTTATAAAGGTCAGAAGACCTATCCTCGTTTATAAAGGTCAGATGACCTATCCTCGTTTATAAAGGTCAGATGACCTATCCTCGTTTATCTTTCATGAACATCAAAATAATTTCACATAAATATCGAAATAATCACATATCACATTTAATTGAAGTTACAAATCATATTTAACATGAATATCAAAATAATCACATATCACATTTAATAATGACAAACAAATCAAGATAGAAATCCCCACCTCAATCTTATGTCGTTGATGCAATGAATGTAATTGATGTAATAGCTTTAGTCCTCTTGGAGCCGACTTCCATGAATCGAGTGTAGAATAAATCTATAATTTTTTTATGTGTAATATATTTGTATGTGCGTTTTTGCATTGTAAATAGGATCCTCTATTTATAGGAGAGGAAATAGATTTTCTTGTGGAATCTATATATATAAAAGGAGGATGAGGGCTCTCCTGCTTTCGCCACGTCTGCATTTGAGACCCCTCCTCCTTCTGCCATGTGTATGTCTTGTCATAGGTATATATTGCTGATGTGGCACAACATTTGGTTCTTTGTCTTCCATGTTAAGCTACTTGGCATTTTTAGACAATGCAGAAGGTCTGTTACGATATATGCCAAGTAGTATTGTCTCAAAATTAATGAGAATGCAGAAGGTCTGTTACGATATTTTCGGTTTCTCTATTCAATGCAAAAACAGCTCATCCATAACACAGTGTCTCTACATCTTCCAAGCTATAAACACGCCTTGCTAATATCTGAAATCTTTTCTTGAATATCAGACAAAATTATCTTGGAAGCATCCGGATTGCTCATGCCATTACTAACTTTTTTGGCACTTTTGACTCTCCTAAAGTCGAACCTGATGGAATTCCAAGTCTCCAACCATGCAAGATTTCATCTTTACCTCCTCAGAAATTTTGGTACTTTTTCTTCTCTATATTTTGTCTGTGTTTTAATCCAACTCTATGATGTGAGAGATTGCAATACGTCATAAATCTATATGGATTATGGGTGATTAATCACGCGATAACATGATTTCAAAAATGACAATCAACAGGACGAGAATCAGAATTTCAAGTTACCATCGAAGGCACTGTAAGTTCTAGGTTCTGTTTTTTTTTTTCCTTTTTGAAACATAATGGATAAAACAACCAGAAAGAGGTGATAAACCTTCGTCATTTGACAAATGAATTGTGCAAATTTTAGTCATTTTTTCCTAAAATGCAGATTGCTGAGAGTGACAAGTTTGTGAAAGTAATCGATTTTCTTCACAGAGAGACATTGGTAAGTTGTACTGTGCGTTTAAATTTGACTTTGGAAATATTGCGAGTTTATTTTCTGTTGTTGTTGCTGAAAATTTTCTATATATATATATATTTTTTCAGTTTTATATGTTAACCTTGCCTTCTCGCCAAATCCAGTGAATTGGTCTTAGACCTCTACAATGTATTTTTCTTATGTGACAATTTCATCTTAGGGAGATGCATTAGCCTTACACTTTACAATAAGAAGTTTGGGGCTCCTGGTAGCATACTGTGGCAGAATCATTCTATGATAATCCGACAGAACAAAATGGTGAGTTTTTCATGCGCTCAATTAAGTATTTGAACTACCTTTGCCTTATTATTGATTGGTTTCATGGTATTGTCCTTAAATGATATTTGACAGATAGATTTATTGAGTAAATTTTTTTCAGTAGTGCTGATTGTTTGTTGTTATAGTTGTGATTGTTTGTGTGAGGCTCTCCTACCTTGCGACACGTGTCCATTTAGGCCTTTTCTAATTGCGCCACTTGTCAATAAGCTCTTCTGTCATTTGTCATGACAATTACAGTGAGATATCAAGAGTCTCTTAATCAATTCAATTCCAATTATATGAAGAGACACTCTGAATTGATTCAATTCTTCAATCAATAAAAATAGTTTGGGAGAGATAAATTGTTCACCTCCCTCCTCCAGCCACCACTGTGGTTGCAGGCAACCAGGGAGGCCGTGCAAAAGGTTTCATTAAATATTTTTTCGTTTTTTTATTTTTTTTAAATTCTTTGATCGATTCCAATTTTCTATATGAAAATTTCTTTTGGAGAATCAAGAAGTGCAATAATCCTTAGAGATATGTGTTGTTGTACGTCTTTTGGAGTCAAAGCAATTTGAACTTCAATTTCAATGTTTTTACCAATTTTCTAGGTTTTAATTTTAAGTATTGAGTTGAGTGCACGGTATAATGGAATGACTCAACCAAACCCACTTAATCTTCCTCAATGTAGTTGCATTTTTTTTTTTTTCATTATATTTTCATTTGTCCAGCGCCCAGAGGTTGTTATCATGAGTTTTGCTTCTTTATACAGTACTTTTTTTTTTTTAATGTTGATTTAAATGGATACAAAATTGCTATTCCGCCATTTGGGTTCTTTATTTTATCTCATTCTAGGAAACAACTGAACTGAGTTCAAAAAAGGCGTCAGAACGGAAAAAACCAGCCGATTCACTTCAACGGAAATAAAGGATTGGCAGCAACGGAAGAAAATGTCATAAAAATGTGAAGCGTGGAAAAGGTTTGCCGCTTGCATATTTCATTTTCTTTCTATTGTATTTTGCATTAAGTTATGTGTTCCTATATTTGGGGTGGAGTATTTTAGTTGAATTGTTTTTTGATTGAATACTTCAGATGTCTTTTGTACTCCATCTTCAGACGACATCTTTTATGTTTTAACAGCTTGCCCTTTCCAGAGCTATTTGATGACAAATGAAAGCTTTGTGCATGTATCATAATGAATATACCACCAGATTTAATTAAGAGATGCACTAATTAGTAACTTCTTTGATTTACTTGGTGCAACTTTGTTCTACTTAATTTTTTTCCCTTACTTTTTCTATGATATATTTAGGATATTTTATTGGTTGCATAATTATATACATTCTCAAATCTAAATTAATGCTGGAAAGTTAGATTTTCTTCACAATAGTTACCCATAAAACCTTTTTTGACTTACAGGAGGCAATTCTTCTAGAAGAGGACGCGATGGCTTTGAAAGAGATGTATCCCCAAGGTGAAAATGTGATGAACTATTACAATTATGTTATTCTTTGGCTTTCAATATCTGGTTGTGCCCAATCAAATGTGGTAGTAAATGCAGATTACATAAGTTTCCATGCAATGCAACAAGTAAATGGAGTTTCCCCCACTCTTATATTCGAGTGCCATTCTCTCTCGGTTATAGTCTTGTGCAATAAAGTTGATATTATTTTTTAGGTATGTATAATATGCGTTTAATGCAGGGGTAATATATGGCTGAAAGGTAAAGTTGATGAACTAAATACTTGAATTGCATTAGATGTTTATCACTCCATAAATATGACTTTTTGTTCTGCCTCCAACTATATCAAGTTGATTGTCATGTCTGTAGGCTGGTACTGTTGTTAAAAAAAAGGCTACTGGTCTTAGAGTAACTGTTGTAAAGGCATTTTTCATCAAGTCGGCGAGGAAACGATCGAAGTGGTTTACTTACCGATTGGAACAATCGAAGTGGTTTACTTACCGGTTGACGGTTATGTCATAGCTTATGGATTACGTCTATGATCATATTAGTTGTTAATTACACATTTTATTAACAAACGGAGGTAAATGGATTTCTCTTCCTTAGTTCATTTTGTGGTGATGATTTTTAATTCCAGTTTGGTTACTTCTACATTGAAGGGTATTGAGTGTTATTTATGTCAATGTGCTACTTTATTAAAATTCAGTATCAGGGGAAGCCCTCCTATTCGTATTCATAAATGTGTTGAGATTGATATGTTATGAATTAGAGATAAAGATGGATTGAAATGCTTTTTTTAAAAAAAATAAAAAATCTCTACAGAGTAGTTTGTGCGAATTTTACTGTGCACAAGCTCCTTTTATTTCTATTTGAGGCTTGCTACAATTTTCTAGCTATAGGCTGGATCTGAATCAGTAACTGGAGAATGTTGCTATGTTAAACCAGTGTGCAATTACTGATATTTTCATTCAATTTTTGGTGGATATTTAAGAAAAAAGAATCGAATTTTATGGAGTGAATGTGATTGTCCCAACTTTTGTGCTGATCTATTTGGTTGCTAAGAAATTGAAGAATTGCCAGAAAAATTGTCCAAGCCCTTGCTGTTGGGGTGAAGAATTTGACAAAGGAAAGCAAAGGTCCCCACATTTACCAGTCATATGTTAAGTTTCTCTGAATTGAATTGTCTAAAATGAAAACAAATGATTTTGGCAAGGAAAGTAAGACTCCATCAGTTACTTCAATTGTAACTCAATATTTGTATATTTCATATCTCACTTTGTACATTAGTTCTGAAATAAATTTATATACTTCATGTAATGTTATAAAATCAAAGGTCTATTTCAAGATTAATATTGTTTAGATGGATTTTAGTTTAATCAAATAAATTATGACTTAACCTATACAAAACAATAAAAAAATATTATTACAAAAAAAGATTAACGATATTTAAACAAACTATATACAAAACAAAATTAAATAAGACCCGTGCATTGCACGGGCAAAATACTAGTAAGTTACAAATTTAAAAAGTCTCAAGATTTGATTTACTTATAAGATGGATGGAAGATTTCAATAAATATAACTTACGAAATTTTATTGCCTAAATAATTAAATAACCAAAATTTATAATAAGAAAACCCACGGCTAAGATCTGAATTTAAGTTTGGTGATTTTGAAATTAATTCATTAGGTTTTATTTAATTTTTAAAAGACGGAGAATTTAGATAAGATTAGAGAACTAATTTATTTGCAAAAATTATGGAATTACGAGATCTAAACCAAATCTGTAATTTCTAGGAAAGATATTATTGTGTACCTTTAGGAACAACGAGAAGTGCAAAATTATATATCTAATCCACACACATATATATATATATATTATATAGTTTTCAAAAATCACATAAAATCTCTTATTTAAAAGAATTGAATATTTAAATATATTTTTGAAATAACCAACTTGAGAATTTTTACGGGTGTTACATACTTCACCCCTTAAAATATTTTCGTCCTCGAAAATTAGAATTTACTCGATAAGATATGCATGCACATGGAACATAATCATAGCGTAAATTTGGTGTCGTAACATGAAATGATAAGTATAATGTACATACCAGCTGAAGTGGGAGGCGGTGATATGAATGACCTTTATTTTTAAAATACTCTTGTTAAACAAAATTCTTTAAATAATTTTGACTCAAAGATTTTCATTTTTATAAATAAATAGTCTTATATTATAAATAAATATGTTTATTATTAATTATTAATCTAAATAAAATATAAATGTCTTTCAAATTTTATGGGTGTTACAACTGGAGTAGAACGGGAGCTTGAGAAGCTGTTTTCTCAACAGGAGATGTGGTGGCAACAACGAGCAAAGAATTCATGGTTGCTTGATGGAGACCGAAACACCAATTTTTTCCACAGACAAGCCACGAGGAGAAGGAAGCAGAATATGAACACGGGTCTTACTGATGAGGAGGGACAATGGTGCGAAAGTTCGGAGGGAATTGTGGAAGTAATTACACGCTTCCCAACAACGCTTTCTAGACGCAGATTTCACAGCAGGGGAAGTCAAAAGAGCTGTATTCGAGCTAAGCCCCATGAAGGCACCCGGCCCGGATGGCATGTCAACGGATTTCTATCAAACCTCTTGGGAGGTTATTGGAGTGGAGGTAACAACGAATATCTTAAATATCCTGAACGAAGGGGACTGCTTGAAGAAATGGAACCAGACCTTGGTCACCCTCATACCAAAGACGAGTACACCCCAGGGGATGAAAGATTACATACCAATAAGTCTTACAAATGTGTGCTACCGTATCCTTGCAAAAACAGTTAGTAACAGGCTGAAGGTTGTTTTGGGTAATATGGTGGATGAGTTCCAGAGTGCGTTCACTCCGGGGAGGCTTATATCGGACAATGTTATTGTGGGGTTTGAAGTTTTACATTGGCCGGCAGAATAAAAGCAAGAGAGGTTATGCAGCTCTCAAATTTGACATGTCGAAGGCGTATGACAGGATAGAATGGCCATATCTTGAGGCGATTCTTCAGAAAACAGGTTTTAGTCGAAGATGGGTTGATATGATACTAAATTGTGTATGCACAGTTTCATACTCATTTAAGATTAACGGGGAGGTGAAAGGGAATGTACAACCGACGAGGGGGATAAGACAAGGGGATCCTCTATCCCCTTTCCTCTTCGTGCTTTGTACTCAAGGTTTGTCGAGCATGCTGGGACAACTGACGGACCAACGCCTTATCTCTGGGGTTAAGGTCGCAAGGGAGGTCACACATTTACTTTTTGCCGACGACAGCCTTTTATTCTTCCAAGCTGAAGCCAGAAGTGGAGAGGTCATTAAAAGAGGACTACAAAAATATGAGAGAGCGTCCGGGCAGATGGTAAACTATGATAAGTCGTCTATCACCTTCAGCCCTAATACAGACTAGGCGGCGAAGCTGAGTATTAGAGATCAACTGGGCTTAAGGATGAGCCAAGGACAAGAAATCTACCTAGGCCTTCCCACTTTCTCTTTAAGATCAAAGAGGATCCAGTTTGAATACATAAAGGACAGGGTGGCTAATAAGTTACTGAGCTGGAAGGTACGCGATTTTTCGGAGGGAGGAAAGGAGGTACTTATAAAAGCTGTCATCCAAACTATCCCAACGTATGCAATGACATGCTTTCGACTTCCCCATGCGCTTTGCAAAGATATTGAGCAGATGTGTGCTCAATTTTGGTGGGGTAAGAATGAGAAAGGAAACTCAATGGCCTGGAAAAAATGGGCGACTCTGTGTACACCAAAGAAGGAGGGCGGAATGGGGTTTCGTCAGATGGAAATCTTCAACAAGGCCATGCTTGCAAAGCAGTTATGGAGGCTGATCGAGCAGCCTGACTCTTTAGCAGCTAGAGTTCTCCGTGCAAGATACTTTAAGCATGAACATGTAATGGAGGCTAGCTTGGGCACTAATCCTTCCTATGTGTGGAGGTCGATCTTATGGAGTAGAGACCTAGTGGAGACAGGTATGCAATGGAGGATAGGAGATGGGCGAATAGTGCGCATCTTTAGAGATAGATGGGTTAATGGACTTCACGAAGGCAGAATATGTTCTAGAATTGCTAGCGCATCAAGAGTGAGTCGCTTCATAACTGCAGAAAATGAGTGGAATGAGGAGCTTATACGTGCGGCCTTCCTGCCTTTTGAAGCGGATGCAATTTTGCGAACACCGATGGGAGGAGATAGGTATGAAGATAAGCTTTTTTGGAAGGAGGAAAAGAAGGGCCAATACTCTGTGAAAACAGGGTATAAGATAGCAGTGGCGGAAAGGACAAGAGCAGCAAGTGAAAGGATAGGCTCAACCTCAGAAGCATCAGATGGCTGGTGGAAAAAAATCTGGATCCTTTATGTTCCTCCAAAAATACGTATATTTGTTTGGAAAGTAGCTTGGTACATACTAGCGACTGAAGGTAACTTAGCGCGACACCATGTACCGGTGTCACCCTGCTGTTTTTTGTGTGGGCGACATGACGCGACAACGATACACACGCTGTTCTTATGCCCTTTTGCTAAGAAGGTGTGGAAATCTATTGGACTATGGGATACGCTTAAGGGATGGGGGGATCTCCCCACATCCGATTTCTTTTCACGACTGTGGAATGAAGTGGGGAACACGCAGATGGAGGAGATAGTGGCCATGTTATGGGGTTTCTGGCGTGAGAGGTGCAGCATAAAAGCAAAAAGGGATACACCAACGACACACACGCAGGAAGGAGCTTTCACTGACGTCATGTGGGCCAAGGTTTTTCTGCAGAATTATCAGCATACCAGAGGAAGAGCGGGCCTCAATAGACCAGTGACAAATCAAACCCAAGAGGAGGAAGCGAGCCCGACGAACACAGAATGGACACGGGTTTATACGGACGCGGCCACTGATGAGGTACGGGGAATCTTTGGGGTTGGTTATGTTATAATGGATGGGAATGGAAGACCGGCAGCGGCGGGCCACTCACAGACCAAGAGACCAGGCTCGGTGATGGCGGACGAAGTGATGGCTATAGTGGAAGGGCTCAAGAAGTGCAAGGAAAGAGGAAGCATGAAGGTTAAACTGTACTCGGACTGCCTTAATGCAGTCACACTGCCCAGAAGTGGGGAACCTTGTATATCCCCGGTTGGTTTTGCTATTGATGAGGCGAGAGAAATGATGGACAACTTTGTAGTGTGCGAGGTTGTATTCATCCCGAGAACACAGAACACAAAGGCTCATCGATTAGCAAGGGAAGCTATAGACTCTCCTACCCCTCGCGATTGGGACGGAGCAGACAATCTGATTTGGTTACAACATTGTTAGGGCTTGTACGTGCATTAATTTAATATGTATCTTGATCCATGTTATCTACAGGCACTGTAACCTTGTCAAAAAAAAAAAAAAAGATAAAGTAGTAGGGAGCGTGGTGAGTGAAATAATGGTACGTACGTACGAGTTGATTATATATATATATATATATATATATATATGTAAATTAACCAGAGTAACAAACCGTACCATAGCTAGCTAACTCTAGTTACGTCCATCAATCATATCCTAGCTTGCCTATCCGTCGGTGGAGTTGTATTCATCCAAGAAATGGGACATTTCTAACCCTTAGCTTCATTCTTTCTACACTTTTAAGTGTCAACATTATTTACATACTTCTAATACAAAAGAATTAATGCCCTCATAAGATTATTTTATTTTAAAATTATCACTTATACATTTCACCAAACTCGATCCTTTTTACATTTCATTAAATTACTTGAATATACCTTTTTTATTTTACTCCACACAACACAATTTTTTTGAAATTGTGTCTGTAATACAAACACCTTATCCTTGCCTGGGGAGACAATGCATCGAAACGTTTCCTTCTTTCATTACATATCCATAAGATAGCATGTTATATCTCTCTCTCTATATATAAACCCTACCCTAGGCTAGCTAGCTAACTCTAGTTATACTCTAGGAGTTTTAGATGATGATAACTTTTGTATTATCCATTTTGACTCACAAAACTCAGTAAAAGAAGTATTTTCAAATTATCTTCCATGGTCAGACCTAATTATGCACATTTTGGATTTAAAAACATTTTTGAATCTTTTGTACAGAACCTTGAAAATAGAGAAGGTTTCAGATTTGTCCTTTAAGAATTAATCAATGTGAATCTAGAATAATCATCAACCACTACTAAACAATACTCCCTCCGTCCCACAAAGATAGCCACATTTGACTTTACACACACAGATTAAGAAAAATCAATAAATGCAGTTAAGTTTAGCTAATGTGTCAATTTTGCCCTTAGAATCTCATACTCCAAAATCTGCTAGGCATTAATTACTCTTATTAATTAGGGGTAAAATTGACAATAAAGCATTTAATACTAAAGTAAAAGAGGAAATGTGGCTATAATTTGGGACATCCAAAAAAAGGAATACGTGGCTATCTTTGTGGGACGGAGGGAGTATCTTTTACCTACAATATTTTCTGTTTCCATAGGACTCATAAGATCCATGTGAAGTAATTCGAAGCAGTGTTTAGTTGAGCAGTGTCTCAACATTTTTTGAGACACTTTTACCTGTTTGTCTTTTTGATAAGGCCCACACACCTTTTTATCTGTTAATTTCAGATTTGGTAGACCTGTAACAGCTTTCAATCTGATCAGTTTCTTAATCTGTCTGTAATTGACATGTCCAAGTTTGTGATGCCATAGAGTGCTCTCATCAAGTTTAGCATTATTACATGTATGTTTAGATTCAATGAGCTAAATAGCAATTATCAGCAGATCTGTTTCCCATCATGATACATTCAGAATCTTTATCTAACACACAACATGAGTTTTTGTCAAATTTAACATGCAAATCATCATCACATAATTGACTAATACTTATAAGGTTGGCAAGTAATCCATCAACATGCAGAATATTGGATGACTTAGGAAAACCAGGAACATTTAATCAGATAAATAATCAAATTGACCTGTCATGTGTTTAGAGAAACCACTGTCAAAGTGTCATAATCCATGAATACATGCTTTTAGAGACATATATGAACAACATTACAAGTAGTATTTTCTTTGGAAACCCATACAGATTTATGACTATGTTGTCTTGAATGTTGAGTCATATTAGGCAATACAGAAGTTTTCAGAAGATTTTTTCTCTTCAAACATTGAGGGCTAACTTGTGTGACCTTTCTTAAAGCAGTAATGGCAAATCACATCTTTTACACTAATCTGAGTTTTAGTAGAAACATTAGGATTGTAATTTACTTCAACTTTTACAAACACAGTAGGTTTCTTTCAGAAAATCTGGAATATTTACCTTGATAGCTAATACCTGTTTTCTTTGAGTTGTTAGTCATTAGAGACTCTTCTAGTTTCATCTTTCCTTTAAAAAATCTTTTAAAGCTCAGTGAGATTTCTTTCAACCTGTCTTCAAGTTTAGAAATTTCAACATCCTTCCTTGTTAGAATGCCTTCAAGTTTGGTAATAGATTCTCTTAAGTCAGAGTTTTCAAAATTCAGAGACTTAATTATGTGATTAAGTTTCTCAGTTTCAGAAGATATATTAAAAACCTTTTCATTTGTTAAAGGGTTTTCATAAGAATGTTTTTTTAAAATCAAGAACAGACACTTCTAGTCTTTTTTTGAGTTTATAAATTTTTTATCCCTTTTTGTTAAAAGACTTTCTAGTTTAGAAACAATGTTAGATAAGTCTTGAATGTCAGCATCACTTCTAGATAAACCTACTTTACTTGATGTACCGGTTTCTGAGACAAAACTTGTGAAACAATTAAATTTTGGAGTACTATTACTCACTGATTCTCCAAATGATGGCTCATTTGACTTCACATCGTAATAATCATCCTGATCATCATCAAAAGTATCATCATATTCAATTCTTGTAGAGAAAGATTTTTCAATATCTTTTTCAGGATCATTCTCAACATCAGACTCATCACTTAAAGTAGCACTGAAATTAAGCTTCTTTTTTAGTAAGGTGTTGGCACATTCATTAGCATAAAGACCACATCCAGAACATGCATCGCATTAACATTCTTCCTATATTCTTGATCAGATCTAAACTTGTTACCTCTTTCCAATTGTCTAGAAGGATTGAAAGTATTTTTCCTAACAGACAATTGTTGAGTGTTATTAATCTGAACCTTAGATTGAATATTATCCTTAAACTTGTTGTTCTTGTTCCTTAAGAAAGTTTTACACTGTTTATTAATGAAAGCCATGTAATTAGGATTGTTGAAACATTACTCAATTTCATCTTCATCAGATTCGATTTCAGTAACATACGGAGACTTTCCAGAACCTGATGATGTAGATGATGAGGCATCACCTTTGAAAACAAAGACTTTCTTATCATTATCAGTTTTTTCAAAAATATTCATTTCATAAGTTTTCAAAATATCAATCAACTCATTTTGAATCAAGACATCAGTATCCTTCGCTTCTTGTATATCACATATCTTAGCATCAAAACGTTTAGGAACATATCTAAGAATTTTATGTACTAACCTTGTATTGGATATTGGATCTCCAAGAGAGTGAGCTTAATTTGAGATTTCAGTCAACCGTTTATTGTAAGATGAGATGGTTTCATCTTCGTTCATCCTCAAGTTCTCAAATTTAGTTCCAAGCATACGAAGTCTGGTTCTTCGTACACTATCTGATCCTTCGCAATGCTCTTGTATCCGATCCCACACATTCTTAGAAGATATGCAGTTTGAGATGATTTTGAACATTGAGGCATCAATTGATGTGAAGATAGCATTCAACGCCTTTGAATTGTAACTGGCAACAGTGATTTCATCATTTGTCCAGTCAAGCTCTCTCTTGATCCGAGCTTCATTATCTTCATCCGCCGTGGTTCTTGGTTGAGTCCAACCAGCAAGAACACTCCTCCACGCTCGTTCATAAATGGATTTGATGTACATTCTCAACTTTGGTTTCCAGAAGGCATAATTCGTACCATCTAGAATAAGAGGCTTTAGTACGGGTGAAAGTGGATACTCCATTTTAAAATCACACACTCTAAGTTGAATCTCTACTTAGTGAATCAAGTATTTGGCTATGATACCAACTGAAAGTGTGTGTGTGTGTGTGCGAAATCAGATATGTTTTCAGTCGTGTTGGCACAGTCCTGACAACATTAAGCAGCGGAAATTAAAATGCACTTTGAAAAATGGAAGTATTCAAAATTTACGTAGATTATAAAATAATCTACGTTGTTCACTATATGAAATATGTGAGTAAGTGAGTTAGATTACAACCTCTTAGAGGTGTACAATAACACTTTGAATAAGTGTATAGAATTTACTAGATCCTATGAAACTATCTTCCACTACAGGAAATTACACTTTACATGACAATTTTTTTTGTGACGACATCAAATTCGTCACAATTTGTTAATTAAAGGTGACAAATTTATTTTTCGTCACTTAATAACTAGAATTCGTGACAAAATTTTATTTTGTCATCAATAATATTTGTATTCATGACGAAATTATATTTTGTCACCAATAATATCTTTTTTCGTCACCAATTTGAAAATATCATGACGACAATAAGAAATTCGTCACAAAAATGTTTGGTGACAAAATTTATAATAATATGTGACGATATTCATCGTCATGAAAAATAATATTTTCATGACGATGCTATATTTTGTCATTATTTATTCAAAATAAGTAGTGACATAATTATTTTGTCACAATATTCTTTGGTGACGACATTTATAGTAATTTGTGACTATCATATTCGTCATATAATACAATATTTTCATGACGATTTTATGTTTCATCATTAATTGTTTTGAATAATTACTGACATATCCTTTCGTCATCAATATTTATATATAGTGACGATTAATATTATTTCGTCACAATATTATTTGGCGACGATATTCATTGTAATTAGTGACGATAATCATCGTCATATAATATTATATTTTCATGACAATTTTATGTTTCGTCATTAATTGTTCAGAATAATTAGTGACACATTATTTCGTCACCAATATTTATATATGGTGACAATTAATAACCATTTGTCATTTTTCACAAAGAAGGATCATAAATTTCATAACGATCTTTTGGTGACGCATGAATTTCGTCATCATTTGTTACACAAACATTAAATTTTTATCTTTGTGACATTCTATTGTTGTCATTATTAATAATTTTATTTGTCACTAATTAGCGCTTCCTTCGTTTCGTAATTACAGATTACTTACACACTTTTTTTTATTGGGACAACATCTTAAAATTAATTGCACACCCAAATATAGAAATAATATACAAAATTAATTTATAACAACTATTAATAAGGACAAAGAAAATGTTTAAAAAACGTCTTCTTCCCAATTCTGAAAAAACATATCACGACAAGAAAATGTGTTTTTCATAACAAAAATAAAAACAATTGTTGCAATTCATTTTTTAGTTATAAAAACCTTGTGTAATGAAATAATGCTTGACTTCTAGAGCTTGTTGTAAAAACTCTTTGTAATGGAAAAAAAACAATTTTATTATCAAATACAATTGTAAAAGACACTTTTTTTTTGTTACAAAAATGTTAATAGTGTTAAGATGTTGTAAGTTTGATCCAAAAGATCAATATTTTATTTAATAGTACAAAAATTTTATTACAATTACTACCTCGTTTCGTTTCATGAATAAATAATGGTTACAAATAACTTGTTTTATTTAAATATTATACAGTCCAATAAACATATGAGAAACCATAAAAATTATAAGAAAATAAAATAAAAATAAAGCAATAAATTATGAAAGCATATTGATTTAAGTGTTAATTCTCTACTGAATTAAACTCAAATTATTAAAGAAAAATAAAGGAAGTAAATTATATAATTTGTTAAATCAACTTACTCCTAGTCTCAAAACACAAAATTCGGCTCCTTACATGATCATATTTATAAAATACGTGAAGAACTACTTGTCATTCTTTTTAGCTTTAGCCAGATTCAGAGTAAATGCTCAAACTCATAATTATACCCGACAGAAGACAGAAAGTGTAGTTAAAGGCAGAAAATACATTCGGTAAAAATTACAAACTTTATCACTTTACTGTAAATATTGATACCTTCTAAAGAAACTCCCATATTTTTTAAAAACCTCACCATTGCAGAGGAGCTCCTCCACGTTGCGAAAGAGAAACTTGCATATAAAACTTTGATTTCTCTCCTGAAAACCGAGAAATTAGAACTACAAATAGGAAAGCAATACAAACATAAAAAAGAATAATTCATTGTGCAATCTCTATAGTCCAATTAAAGTCTCAAACTTCTCAAATAAAAACTGAAATTCACAACAAACGAGTTCGGATTAAGGATTAGAAATGAAGGAGATTAAGATGAGTGGATTACAAGTTCGCCTAAATGCAGAAAAATTAATCAAATGAACCTGAAATGAAGGTGTTTAAAATGAAAATGATTGATTCTAAATCCATGTCAATCTAAAAACCAACATCAATGAATTTACTGTAACATATTTAAAACCCTTCACTCGAAACATAACCTCCAATTTCCACCATGGCCATGTATTTATGCAGGTAAAGTTCATAATGACAAAGGTTGTGAAATAACTTATTTCACCTGAATTTCAAATAGTCAACGTAAGTCTAAAAGAAGGTAAATTTCAAATTATTGTGAATTATTACAATTAACATAGTCGATGGATTATCCTGAAACACTTGGGAGATTATAATTACTGTAGGCAAAACACCACTCAAGCAATGATTTAGATAAACAACAAGATCCAATATTTTACAACACTCCACAAAATACAAGAAATGTTTTAGCCTCTTAATTTAATGATTAAGATACAAGAGGTGATTTTTTAGCCTATTACTTTAATGATTAAGATACAAGAGAAGACCCATATCTATTGAGGAGTAAGAGCAAAAACTCAAGTAAACTATTGTCATTTGCTTACATCCATACAAAGATGAATTAATATTAAAGATCGAGCCATGGGAAAATTAATAAGAAATATAATGCATGTTCAGGCAGAAATAGCAACTAAAGAATCTGGTATTTAGTTAATTAAACTCAATTGTTCTTTCTGTATTCCATTGTTTTAAAGCAGGAGGCAACTTTAGTTGAAATCTTTTTCTAGCTAAAGCAAGTATTAAGATTGCAATTCCATTCTGACTTATATAATAGACATGTGAGTAATGTGCAACAAAATCGAGGCATTGTCTTTTATATAAACATCAAACCGAGATACTGATAAAATTCCCTAAAATCATAATAACTGCACCTAAAAATGTGATGTACTTACAAATTTCTTCCAAGACCGTGGTTAAATAACTGCATAATAACCGCAGCTAAACTGATATGTAGGAGAAAATAAATATAGCATAAAAAATTATGCATACATTTATTGGAAACTAATTATAAAGGCATAATAATTGCTGCTTCAATCATCACATTTTCACAAATTGTAATCTAATCTGAACTTTTGAGTTTGACAAATATAACCTTAATTTAAAAAATGCAATTCGAACATCCAGGTAGATTGAATCTTGCTCATTTGGGTAGTTTTTGGGTTGAAGGCATCGCTTGAGTAGTAATTAGGGTGAACATCATTAGGGATTTAAATGTTGCATACTTGGATGACACTTCAGAAATGAGCAAGAGTCAATCTGTCTATAAGTTCAAATTGAAATTCTTTTATTTCAAAATTGATGTTTTATTTGCCAAAATTCAAAAGTTTAGATTACATTGCAATATGAGAAAAGGTGGTGATATTTTAACAACAATTATAAATTATAAACATGTAGGATTAGAACAGTAATATCAAGAATCCCATATATACAAGGCAGTGTCTGAAGCAAGAAAGTAATTTACTCTCATTAAATATTCCAATCAGCACAAAAGCAAATGCAAAGCCTAAAGTCGATTCATATCATGTTGTGAACACACAGACTGGTTCAAGATAAGAATTATCACCTTGTGTCTTAGGTCCGTCAAACATCTTAAGAGTCAATCTGGGTCAAATGTCCAAGGAGCTGAAAAATCATCAGAAAAATCATTATATTTGTCATTCATATAAGATTCAAAATAAGTTACTAGACAAAAGGCCTCACATCCTCTTCTTACATAGGCTTCATCTGGATCCTAATAAGCAAATGACAAAAGTCAAAGTGCAGAATTTCCAACCGATTGTAATAACATAAATCATAAAAGATTTAAGGATGTGAGCCTGAACATATGCGTGCATATACATACTTACATATACACAAAAATGGTTACTAACTCGCTGTGGCCGGTCGAAGGACTGAAAAGTTGATTTTTAAAAGTTAGGAGAATGAAATTCATTTCCTAAAAGTGGATTGTCCTAAACGCAAAAATGAGCAAACTTACCGGACTAAATAAATCATTTCCCTACAAACTATATTAACTAATAAGAAGTTTTAGGTGGGGATACCCTTGAGAATGTTTCTTATGCTTTTAAATAATAAATAGTACAATCCCAGAAACTCACTAAGACATCAGAGAATCACATAGTCAAAAGCCAGAAGCATATAAATGCAGATTACTTTAGCTAGAAAAATACAGATTGTATACCCCATAAGTTCCTCTAATTATGTTTTTCACTTTTACACAATATAAAAGAACTTCTACGCCAAATCATTTAAAGATTTAGCATGATTTAACCTCCGTTGCATCTAGCCGAAGACGATAAAGATGCAAGCCATCCATTGGAAGCACGATTGCAACTTCTGGGGACTCCACATGATCATCAAAGCAAGAAGACCGTTGGGTCCATAACTCATTAACAAGCCTAGCTACCTGAGATGAAAGTGTGCTCTTTCCAACACCAGGTGTCCCACACACACCAATAATATGCCTGCAAGTTGAGTTTATAAGTAGTTTGTAATTGTAATTACTGCAACTCTTGCAGAACTGTTGTATATAATTAGCTGACTACTAATCCTTGATACTTGAGAAATATTGTAAGACAACTGAGTAATTTAGATGAATTGGGGAATCAGCTGTGGAAGACAATTGGAATTTTGTCAACTGATTTCTTCAGGCGAGTTGGCCAAAGTTCAGTGGAGTTTTGTTCATTTATTTGAAGGATTTAGCACCAACAGTTATTTATATTAGAAGCGGTTACTTAATTAACCGTTAAAGTTAATTTGTTATTCTCTTGACATTTATGGATTGTTCTCAGCCCTATGTAAGGGAGTGTATCTACATCCCAAGTGAAACAATTGGTTTTAGATTGATAGATAGTTATTGATTCATTATCACTTGAGAGAGAAAAACAGAGTGCACCAATAATTGTAATCTTGCAAACTAGTTTGATTCTGAGAGAAGGTTCTTTGATCCTCCGATTACAAACCAAGTAAATCTTAAATCTTATGTTCATTTGTTGATTTTGATATCATTGTTTATCTTCTTCAAGATATTGTGATTAACTTCATAACAACTAACACCTGTTTTAGACGAAAACATTGCAAAAAAATTACAAATGGAATGTTAGCACTTGTTTTCAATCAAACCCAAGTAATGTGGTTAACTTAAACGAAATTATATATGCAATTAAGATCTCAACAAAGATTCAATTATGAATCCAGGCTCTAAAATATAATATAAGTTTAAACACATCATTGTGTTTATTAACAAAACAAGCAACAAATTTAGACAAATTTTAATAAATTTATTAGTAAAATTAGATACCTGAGAGGGATCGGAGACCTAAACGAGGGGTTAGACTCTAACTCAAAGAGAACGACGGTCGTCGAGATCTCAACGGCTTAGAACGGAGCATCCCTTGCGTCTGTGAGAACAAGGCCAGGGCGAGCAGTGTGACTGCTAGTAGGCGGCGCGACAGTAAGGGGCACCAACTTGAAGGATTTCAATTTTTTTTGTTTTTCGAAGGCTGAAGGATTCAGATTCAAAGGATTTCAGATTTCGGGAAAAAAAGTAGCGCTTAATTGTGACCGCCATTTCTTCCCGCTAATCTCCCAAAAATTTCACTTAGTATTTGATACACTTCTTTTCCTAAATTATTTCCCCCATCATATATAAATTATTAATAATATGTATTTATAATACATAAATATATGATTTTATTAAATAAAATAAAATAAAAATATTATTTTATTTAATATGAACCGAATCTTTTTTCTAACTACATGGAACAAATATGTTATTTAATGATAAAAAGACACTTATCTTTTTAATAAAATTTTTTCATTTTGTGGATATGTTTTAGTTAAAATATTAATTTGTCTATTTTTAATAAATTAAAGATGTATAGATTTTCTATATTAAAAAGAATTATAAAAGAAAATGTCACATTCAAAGTTAAGAAGAAAGGAAGAGTATTTGACATCAAAGCATAAACAAATTTGTTAAATATATTAATATTTTTATATATTTCACATACACGTGTGTGAATAAATAAATAATTATGGCCCCATAATTAATAATCATGATAGCTTGGGTATCGGAGACTAGGAGTGTAAGTGAGTTGAGGCAACTCGTGAGCAACTTGTGCTCAAATTGAAAAAAAATTGAAATCGACTCGAAGTTAATTGAGTTGAGTCGAGTTTTGAGTCGAGACTTGCGAACCTAATTGAACTTGGACAATGTTTACTATATGATGACATTAATATATAATTTACATTTATGTACAAGTAATCGAGACGAGTATAACAATCGAGTCGAGTTTCGAGCTCAGCAATACTCGACTCTACTCATTTACACCCCTATCTGAGATGATGCCTCATTCAATAGAGTATTTGATAGGGAAAAAATTAGTAGCTAATTTACTTGAAAAATGTTTATATATAATACCTTCTTCAGAATCCATATTACACTGTACATAGACCACTAGAAACTATATTACAGTGAATTGATACTTAATAGGTGAATTGACATTAACATACTTCGTTTTGTTAGTCTCATATTGTACATTTACCTATATCACCAGAAATCGTGTGACAATGAAATTGATCAATGAACAACACTAACATAATTTGTTTCATTTGTCTCGTATCACTGTACAACAATCTAAATCACTAGAAACCATATTATATTGAAACTGATCAGTGAACCAACACTAATGTATTTTGTTTTGTTGGTCTCATATCATCGTAGGCGTAGTGTAACCTAGATAACTAGAAACTATATTATAGGAAAACTGATTAGCGAATTAACACTCAATCGGTGAACCGACCCTAATGTAATTTGTTTCGTTGTTCTCGTATCACCATAGGATGTAGAGTGATACTTCATATAGTAAAAATATTATACTTCGTATTCTTAATAGGGATACTTCGTACTTGTAATTTTCTACCTTAATTTATATATAGTAACAATTATACTTGGTATATATTTATATATATATATATATATATATATATATATTTTAAATTTAATTTAATTTTTTATTTTTCATTTTATCTCACAATACTCACCATATCTTTTAAAATATTCTTCTTCTTCTTTTTTTACAATTTTTTTTCTTTTTAAATTTATCATACAATATTCATAATTTTTTAATCTTCTAAATTTTACGAGTGAAATAATGGCTCAATTCTTCCCCCCACTGTCAAATCAAAAAAATTAAAAAATATCAACAAAATCGATTCTTCCCATAAAATGAAAATCAAATGAAAATTTGTCTCTAAATTTCCCCCCAAAATTGAGGGTTAAAACCCTAACTTATTCCAATTTGCTCAGCAAATGAAGTAGACCCCTTTCAAGCGCTCTCGATGGTGTTTGGTCGGTCTCGAGCTGGGTTTCGCCGTCGCCCGCCTTCCACCACCATAGTCGCGCACCGCCTAAAGTTGCAGCCCTCCCCATGTCATAAGAAATAGATCGCAACATGTATGTGTGGGCGCCAGTACAGAGAGTGCGATGCCGTCTTCGTGCACGGCCAGATCTCGCCGCCGCCACGTAGTCCACCGCGTTTGGGACTTATCTGCGCCACCACCTTCGATCGTCGCCGTCTCTGTGATCAAAGCGTCGCCGCCTCTGCCTTGTGTAGTGTCGCTGCCGCTGTGGCTTGGTCGCCGCCGGTCGGCACCGCACACCCTGCACTCTTCTCCCGCATCTATTTCGAACGCAGCCATGTAGCCAACACAGCCTCACTTCCCTTCGCCCGCCGGCCTCTCGTCAGTAAGAGCCAAAAGGTAAGCCTGTTGTCGTGAATCGTGAGTCGTGCGTGTTGCCTACAGCGCTAGGAATTGGAATTGAGATTGGAGAAATTTTGATTCAATATGAAGTTTAGGGTTTGTTGCATTGGTTGGGATTGCAGATTGTGATTTTATTTTGGGTTTTTTTATTTTGTGGAGTCTGAAGTGAAAATTCTTTTTCAACAAATTCTCATTTTAATTGGAGATGTAAAAATTACTACAGTTAGGTTATGGAGTTTTCAATATTTAAATCAATACTAAACTTAAAAAAAAAAAAAAAATCTCTAACGTAATAGAATTAGATTTTTTTGGGATAAAATTTCATGGGAAACGAAGGTGTGCTCTTTGATTTATGTTAATTGGAGTTGTTAATAAACCACTTTGATTTCAGTAAATTGGATGCATACATGATTTGTTTGCTCATTGATTTCAATCCCTGGTATATGTATTTGTTGGGATTTGCTTTCTACATTAAAAAAAAAATAAAAATTGCTCAGCGAAATTTCTGTTTTCGGTTAAGTTATTTTAGAGTTGATCTGTGACTCTTATTGGTTAAATCATTTCCCTACAAACTTGTGGGTATGTATATGTAGTAATTTGTAATATTGGAGCCATGCGTTGCTTATGTGAAATTAGACTATATATGTATTCTTGTTAAATTCAAATGAATATGAATTTATGGAATTTGTATTGACACCAACTTAAATTGATGTAATTGTCATTATATTTGTCTTTGTGTATGAACTTTGACAAGTGAAAAGAGTTATGATGAGGATAATTGTGGATATATATGCCTAAGTATTTTGATTATATTGATTAGTTCTATTACAGTTTGTAAATTGGTATACTAATTATTGTCTATTATGATCAAGTATTAACTTATTTTGTTATGTACGTAGTCTGAACGTGAGTTAGCTGGAGAATCATGTGATCGGATTGACTTGTATGAACGTACACACAGATCAGAGAAAAAAAGTTGAAAATTCAGTGAGGCAAAAGAAAATTGGGTAAGTAATGTAGACATATGTAACATATATAATATCTAATAACAAGTTGTCAATCTTATCCCCTTAGTATATATACGTTGTTAATAATTAAAGGGTGCTTTTGTGGCGATATTGAAACTTATTTTTTCTCCTTATTAAAATTACAATGCAAGCGAGTCTTCAATTCTACTTGCTTAAATATTACAGTTTAATTCTTCTTTGCTGTTTATTGGTAGTAATAATATTTATGGATTTTTGCGGATAAAAATGTACTCTGTATTACTTAATAAATTGTGATAAATATTTATGAGATTTACTTTTATTACTAAAATTGATGGTAATTTACTTCTCTTTATGCTAAATTGTTAGGAGATGATGAAAAAAAAACGAGAAGAATATATTGAACTCGTAATCGAAAAGAGTGCAAATGAGATAGTATTGGAGGTGTTGGGTCATGGAACTGGATATGTAAAAGGTCTTGGTTATGGTCCAAAACCTCCAAGCAGACGCAACACAAGACGCGAAAGAAAAGTTGCAAGAGTCAGAAGCTCGGGTGCAAGAACTCAAATATTTATTTTTTGGTTTCATTAAGTAATAAACAAATATTTCTTGTTATAGTTGTTAAGTTTTCTAAAAAGGATTTTTTATTAATGCAATTTTTTTTATCCTTAAATTATTTATTGTTGTGAATATTTTTTTCTTTTTTTTACAAAATTACTATAAAATAATATTGTCACTATATGCATGTTAATTTATAATGACGATATATGTTGTTACTATAGTTTAAAAAAATTAGGACAATTATCATTTTCGTCATTGAAAAATGTTTTATTATGAAAAAAAAAAATTTGTCACCATTCTTACATCTTTTAACAACATTGAGCATTTTGTCACTAAAGTCTTATTTTGGGTGACGAATTGTATTGTCGTTATATCTAAATATATATTGACAATCAAAGCTTTGTCACTATAGTGTAATTCTTTCATGACGAAAGATTTGAAATACGACAAAAAATATGTTGTCATCGTTACTAAACTTTTTTTGACAATCACCGTTTTCGTCACTAAATAGTACATTATAATGACATAAATAACTTGTCACAATTTCCACAACATCTAGTGACAGTAAAAAAATTGTCACTAAATCATATACTTTTTAGTGACAAATTTTGTCGTCATTATATATACACACATATAACAACGAACAACAGTTTGTCACGAAAGAACAACTCTATTGTGACGAAATATACAAAATATGACAAAATAGTTAGTCTAATTGTAACAAAAAATAATGTCACCAAAATTTGATAAGGTTAGTAATAGATGGACAATCGTCACAAAAAAATAATTTTTTGTGACAATTAATCAAATCGTTGTGAAAATTTTACCCTTTAGTGACGAAATATCATATTAAGCGACGAAATTTTAACGTCAAATGTGACGATTTATATGTCACCATAGATGAATGATACAGTGACGATGGCCTTTATCGTCATCATATGATAACTTTTAGTGACGAATCAAAATAACGTCGCATTTTACCTACCGTGACACACTAAAGGTGACATTCTTTGTGACGAAAAATTTCGTCGTCGAACAACTTTCGTGACGAAAAGTGGAGTTTTTATGACGATTTTTTTCGTCGTGATTTCTCAAATTTCTTGTAGTGTTCCTCATAGATCTATGCATATAACCTAGTAAATAAAACCATGATCAATACACTATTATTCGGGTTTACAATATTATGTAGATCTACAAGAAGAAACAATAATTTTCCTAACTAGAAGTGTATACGCATTCAATAGACTAGTAATTAAGATTCAACTTTTCTTCTTGTGTATCTTGTGTTGAGGCAGCTACGGTATTTATAGGCATCATGGACGAACTGGCTTCAATTCCTATGATCATCACAACCGTGAGATCAAGCGGTTTATGGAACTCCTCTTCACATCTCCTTGAATGTAAGAACTTGTTATCTTATGCCTAATAACTTCTCACTCCTATGCAACTGCATGACCTGGTGTTGTCCACGTCTTCTAACTGCATTAGGGAAATTACTAAGCAACAAGTGTATGATCGGAGTTAGTGAGAGAAGGAAGGGCAAATTCTGATGTTGTCATAAGTGTTGGGAACATTAATTACAACACTCGGCTATAAGTGTTGGATCATTATACAAAACCCTTATTTCAACATCAACAAGGACATAATTAATTCTTTAATGGCACGTACCCTCTCCTCTCGGCAAAGAGCTAGGTACCTCTTTTGAATGGACAAGATGCCCTAGCTCCTTATCCTCCATACTCCATAGTGATGGTTATTTACTAGGTACGTTTCCACCTGCATAATTAGATAAAAAAATTAATAGATAATATACTCCATAAGAACAAACACAATAATGCAAAGTGCAATCATATAAAAAAAATCATATGTTGAATCAACGATCAAATAGTATTTGAAATATCGTTAATTGTAAGACTAGGGTGCAACCTTTTTTATCGTAGAAAAATCCATAAAACTCTTTTGAGTAACAATGACGTGGTGTAATTTTGAAATGTTTTAAAAGTATAGTTTGAAAGTGAAAAAATTGTTTTATTATTGAATTAGAAAATTGTGAATTTAATTTGAGATGTCAATTTTTAGCAAATGATGAATAAAAAGTATGCATTTATAAAATTTTAATAAAAAGTATACGCTTTTTAAAAAAAATCTGGTATACGCTTTTAAAAAAAATATATGTTAAATTTAATTTTAAATCAGCAAAAAATATATGGTTTTTTAAAATGTTTGTATATGTATATATAATACTTATAATAATATATAGAATATATATTTATTTTTGTGTGTTTTTTTATATTAAATGTAGATTTCAGGTGTGATATATAACAACCTAAAAATTAATGTGATAACAGATAACATGTGATTATAGATATTTTAATATACTTAGATTTTTTTTATATTAATTAGCTATTTTTACACTTAAATACATTGATTATTTAAGAATTAGTGTTAATTGTTTAATTAATGATTGTTGATTAGTAAATATTAAGGTATTGTTTGGATTTTGATTGATTAGGATAGGGTAGGATATTAAGTTCTAATTATTTGGATGAATAATTTGTTAATTAGAAAATTGTTGATTAAATTATAATTTAGTTAATTAGTAAATTATTTAATTAAAAAAGTTGATAGAATAACATTATGTAATTTCTTCCATGTGCTGTAGAGTTACAATGTGAAAAAAGTTGATGATTAATCAATTGTGTATTGCTTGATGAACATGACATCTAAAATTCACTCAAATTCTCTAAATATGTCTAAAATAGGGTGTTGGAAGTGTTATATAATGGTCGTACAACAAATACAACATTGTTACTGCCCATAACAATTAACAATCTGCGTTTCGCTATAATGTCACACATGTCATTATTTGATTTTCTTGAGATTTCAAACCTTGTTTTATATCCATATTCAAGTTTTACGCATATATTATTCATAATTACAAGCACGTGAAGGTAAACGAATGGTGAGTATAAGTTGTTGGTGCCCATACGATATGCGTTTTGTTATACTTAGTTGTTTGGGATATGTGAGGTGCATTTACCTCAGGTACTCGATCTACTGTGGCTGCAATCAAGGTGCGTTAATATACGAGTAACCATTTGTATTAGATATAATGCATAAAACTATATATTTGCTTGTCCATGGATGTTCTTACTAATCAGTTTGTAGCCACATTTTGCATATATAGGCATGTTGTATATATATTCTTGAAATAAAAATTACGTATTTAGGTTGATTGTACATAGACACACAAAAAATGGAGGCAAAAACTTTTATATATATAAAGGAGAAAAAGAAATGTGCATGCCTTTGAACAGAAATCTGAGTTTATATATATAAATAAAGCAAGAAACAGAAATGATCGAAGCTAATTGTTTATGTTCGTGCCCATCACATATATATCATACCTTTCAACAACACACCATAATTTCAAATTAAAACGCATATAATTTTTAACAAGATATTATAAAAATCTTCCCTATATTCACAAATTAAATATAAAGAGGAAAACATACCTTGAAGCGGCCTCAACGGCGACTACTATGGAAATAAAGCAGCGACCGACAAGAGTCCTTCGTGCACATAGGTGGCCGGTTGATGTCGACCGGACTGAGGGGAGAAGAGGAATTAATGGACCGAGATACTTCATTTGCCTGCCCTATTCTATTCTATTTTTTTTTTTAATTATTTTATTCAATTTTGTTTATAATTTAATTTGTTTTTTAAATTTCTCTTATATAAATGTAATTTATATTTTTTTATTAGAAATAAAACGTAATTTGTATTAAAAAATGAGTTAATTAACTTAAACCTATAGAACAGACGCAATTCAACATACTAGCTAAGATAGTCGGTTTGTATAATTTGACTACCGTAAGAAAAACCCTCGTTGGTTAGTGTTATTGTTTAATTAATGATTGTTGATTAGTAAGTATTATGGTATTATTTGGAATTTGATTGATTAGAGTAGGGTAGGATATTAAGTTCTTGTTAATTAGAAAATTGTTGATTAAATTATAATTGAGTTAATTAGTAAATTATTTAATTAGAAAATGATGGATTAATTTAGGAAATTGTTTAAGTTTAATTTGAAAATATATGTTTGATTAAATTAGGAAATTAATGATTAAAAATTTTAATTAAAAAATTATTATTTATTAAATTAAGAAATTGTTTGTGTTGGGATATGAATCCTATAAACAATATTATAGTTGATGATTATATGTTTTGATGGCCAAAAGCAACTTGAAGTTAATGATATATGTGGTTAGAAGTCATCCTAACTAAGTCACCTTGAGAAGTTATGAAAAACTAAGTTTACTAATCTTATGTGTTTACTGATCTGATATATGAACTGTTAGGAACTAAGCTGATAATGTAGTGTATAGACAACTTATAGAATAGGACTTAGATATACTCTTTTGTATGTAGTTCAGATGATGTATAGATAGGTTTTATATTTGTAAGTTTGTATTTAGTTGTAATCAGCATTGTAAAAGTTCAGAACATTAGAATAGAACCTGATCAGAAGACTAAAGAAGACTCAGAAGACTACGTCAGAATGAGAAGACTATCAAGAGGAGTAAAGATGAAGCTCAAAAATACAAAAGAAGTATTCTGAAGAAGCGCAGAACAAAAGTTGAGAACTGTGTTGACTGGCTCAGAACAGTAAAAGTCGGAACAGTAGTTTACTGTGCTGAGTTGGTGTGATTAAAGAATAAGTTAGGAAAACTTATTTAAGTAGTAACTGAAGATATTTGAAGATATGCTAACTTGGAAATATAAGTTTAAAGAAGTTAAGTCGGTTACAAAAAGGAAGTTACTAAAGAAACGGTTAAGAGTTAGTTGAGAGTTAGTTTTCACAAGCTGCTAACTGTCATACTAAAGTGTATAAATACCGTGTGATCTTCTACTTGAAAAGACTACTGCTATTACTACTATTCGGAGCAATCAGAGCATTCAAGTATTCAAGAACTCATAGAGTTAAAGAGATCAAAGAAGAGAACAAGCCATCGTAATGAATTAAAGAATCAAAGGCTACTACTTAAGATAAGTTTTACTTTACGTTTTAGTTTGTGATTTGTTGTAAAACAAGTGTGCTAGTTACTTGTGAAATTACTAGTAGATCGAAGATATATCTGGAGATATAATCGATAAGATCAAAGTCTTAATCTTGGGACTTTAAGCCACAAGAAACTCAAGAAGGAAGAGTTAATAAAATATCACGACTGGAGTTGTGAGAGTGGATGTAGACATTTGTCGAACCACTATAAATCTTTGTGTTGATTTACTTACTGTTGATATTTGTTTAACATACATATTAAAGATCTAAATCTAAGTTGAGTATAAAACTGAAACTGGAAGTACTGATCTGACTCAGTAAGAACAGTATTGTTCAGAACACTATTCCGCATATAAACTTTGATATTTTGAAAGATTTTAAAAGTCTATTCACCCCTCCCCCCTAGACTTTTCTAGCTTACTCAATCTTAACTCAACTTTGGGACCAACAAGTGGTATCAGAGTAGTAGTTCTTTGGACTGCTGTTTCTTGATAACCTTGTAGACTTTGAGGGAAGTCTTACTGTTCTTGTCACTGATTCTTGATCTAAATCAATACTTGATTAGCTGAATCTACTTGCTATATTACTTATCTTATCTGTCTGATCAACTATGGATGAAACTAATGTGAACAAACTTCCTAAGTTCAAGATTTCAGATTATGACTACTGGAAACTCAGAATGGAGGCCATCTTCAGCTCGACTCATGATCTGATGGTGTCTGTCGTCAAAGAGGGTCCTATAGTCACCATGACTCCAAATACTGCTTCACTCGAACCTGCTAAAGCTGTTGGTGTGCTCATACCAAAACCAAGGTTAGATCTCACTGCCGAAGAAATGAGGCAAAATAATCTGGACAGTTTAGCAAAGAATTATATTTTACATACCTTGCCCAATGAGTATCTGGGTAAAGTATTAAAATGTAAGACTACTAAAGAAATGTGGGATCGACTTGCTGTCCTTTGTGAAGGTACAACCCTGATCAAGGAAAGCAAATTGTCCACAGCTGTACTGAAATTTGAATCATTCAAGATGAAAGCTGGTGAAAATATAGACCAGTTAGATACTTGTTTTACACGTATTATGAATGATCTTGAAGTGCTAGGAAAGACCTATACCAATAGTGAGATCAACCTGCATATTCTTAAGTCACTAGATGATAGGTGGAAGATGGTCAAGATGATCATCAAGACCACTCAGGACATAGATACCTGGTCTGCTGAAACCACTTTTCAAACACTAAAAGCACATGAATTCGAGTTGGATGAAGAAGATCCTGTAGTTAGCAGTGATAAGGAGAAGGAAATCTCTATGAGTGTTGCTTTTAAGGCATCTACCTCTAAGAAGTCTAGATCATCTATGTCTAAGTCCTCAAGCATAAAAGATGAATTAGATAGTACTGATCTTACTCTTAAGGATCAGTTGAACTTAATGATAAAGAGGTTTGACAAGCTGAACAAACGATATGGTAGATATAAGAGATTTTATAAGGACACTAAGGGTTCTAGTAACAGGGACTCTTCTAAGACCAGAAGGGATCACAAATATTCTGAAAGGAGAGATGAGGTCTCTAATGAGAAAAGAAGAGATAGGAACTCTGTTGATAGGAAGGATAAGAACACTATTGATAGGAAGGATAGGAACCGATAATGTTCTCCTATTAAACGATCTACTAATGAACCTATGTGCTATAATTGTGAAAAGCCAGGTCATTACATCCATGAATGTCCTGATCTAAGTACAGAAGACAGAGAAGAGAGGCAAGCAAGGAGAGATCGCAGATTTGCCAAGGGTAAGAAGGCTATGATGGCATACAATGATTCTGATACGGATTTAGATGAGTTGCCCTCATCTTCATCTGAATACCCATCTAGCAATGAGAAAGAAGCCTTCATCGAAGATGATGGACTGGTCATGATGGCTAAAATCGAACAAGAGGTATCATCTGTCACTTCTTTCCAATCATGTGATGATTCTGATTCTGATTTATGTCACACTGCTGATAGTGGTGTAGGGAGTAGTCTTCATCATTCCAATGGAGTGACTGAAGAAGACCTCCTACAAGCTAACAAAGCATTCATAGAAATTAGTGATGAGAACATTTCTTTAAAGCAAGAAATCATTAGTCTACGTGAAGCTTAGTTAAAAGTAGATCCTAATATAGTTATCCTGAATGAACGCTTATTATAAGAGTTGTCTCAACTCAAAGATAAGTATGCATCCATTGACAAACTATATCAGGGTATGCTTAAAACTCAAGCCATAGAGACCAATGAGTTCAATAATTTAAAGATTAAATGTGAAAAACTTGAAGAGCGCAATAGATTCTTAGAATCTGAAGTACTGAGCTTAGATCTGAAGCTATCTGATATGATTAACTCTTCTAAGATTAATCAAACACTATCAGACAGATATAGAGCTCTGAATGATAAAAGTGGAATAGGTGCTGATGTGCCTAGTTCTTCTACTTCAGGCACTAAGAACACTAATGGAGCTAGTTCAAGTTCTTTGCAATTAGATAAAGGAAAAGAACCTATGACTTATGATAATGATCTAAAACCTAAAGTACAGTCTAAATACATTCCTCCTACTACCAAGAATGGTAAAAAGAAAAATGTATCAAGACCAGTACAGTCAAGACCATACCAGTAGAGTCATACTCATCTGACCAGAGCAGAACAGTCCTGGAATCAGAAGAGGTATACTCAGCACAGTAGGTCAAGACAAGCATAGTTAAGTTGGAAACAACCTATACCTCCTTTTATAAGGCAGTCTCAGTTGTACTGAACTAAACCTAGGAAATTTGTGCCTCATTATCATAACAAACTTGTTCTTTATCCTCCACCTTTATCTGATGATATCATTGGAGAGGAAAGACCAAAACGCATCTATAAGCCGTATGGTCCACAGGCTTTTAGACCATATTCAAAATATTACAGACATACTGGTCTTACTAAAAAAGGGATAGAACCAAGGAAAGGATATCTTAGAAAAATAGATTCTAAGTCTGTTGATAGATCTGATAAGGTCAACAAAGTATTGTTCTGTGATAAGCATGGTAGAAAATTGAAGAGGTCTCAATTATTCAAAACTTCTATGTTTATTTGGGTACCTCTCACTAACCCCCAAGGACCCCAATAAAGAAAGGGTACCTAAATTATTAAGATCACTACTTGCAGGGTCGACTGGATCTATACAAGAAAGGTGGTTCAGTTGGAGAAACTTGGTACATAGATAGTGGGTGTTCTCACCACATGACTGGTACCAAGGCTCTTCTCTCTAACTACCATAAGAAAGAAGGACCCAAGGTGATCTTTGGAGATAGTTCCATGGCAGTCACAAAAGGATTTGGGTATATAAGGAATGGAGATGTGGAGATTCAAGATGTCTCCTATGTCGAAGGTTTGAAATACAATTTGTTATCTGTCTCTCAATTTTGTGACAGGGGTTATAAAGTCTACTTCAAAATCACAAAATGTGAGATCTGGGATAAAAGAACATATTCAATTCTACTAGTTGGAGTAAGACAAGGCAATGTCTACATTGTGAATTGGAATAGCTGCCCTAGGGATGCTTGCCTTCTTAGTAAGAGTCCTAAAGAAATCAGCTGGCTATGGCACAGACGCCTATGCCACATGAACTTTAAGGTAATTAATAAGATAGCAAGAGATTACCTTGTTGAAGGTATCCCTAATGAAATCTATTTCAAGTCACAAGTGTGTGATGCTTGCCAGAAAGGTAAATATGTAAAACTTTCCTTTAAGTCAATTCTCATTCTTTCTACTTGTAGAGTCTTAGAACTCTTGCACATGGATCTACATGGTCCTATAAAACCCTCTACACTGAATGGTAGAAGGTACACTTTAGTTGTGGTAGATGATTATTCAAAATTTACTTGGGTAATCTTCTTACACAAAAAAAGTGATACACAAACCCAACTACCAGATCTGTTAAAGAGGTTGCAAGTAGAAAAAGGTCAGCCCATTGTCAAGATCAGAAGTGACAAGAGGACTGAATTTATTAACTCCTACATTAAAGAATATTGTTCTAAATCTGGAATTCAGCATCTAACTAGTGCAGCAAGAACCCCACAGCAAAATGGTGTAGCTGAGAGAAGAAACAGAACACTCAAAGAAGCATGCAGAACAATGCTGTCAGAATACAACACTCCACAGAAGTTCTGGGCTGAGGCAATCAACAATGTTTGTCATACTCAGAACAGAAGTGCTCTTAACAAGGTACATGGTAAAACACCATATGATGTATGGAAAGGTAGAAAGCCTAGAGTTTCATATTTTCATATCTTTGAAGGTAAGTGATTTATTCATAACAATGGAAAGAGCAAATTAAATGCTTTTGATGCTAAAGCAGATGAGGGGATATTTTTAGGATACTCCTCAACTAGCAAAGCATTTAGAGTATTTAATTACTCTACTCTATGTGTGGAAGAAACACCCCATGTTGTCTTTGATGAAGTTGTACAGGACTCTGCTGACCATCAGCTCAGTAAGAAAGTTGATGATCTGAAAATTCAAACCAATGATGATGATGAAGAGACTGAAGTTTATGAATCTGTTCAAGCCTACAACCCATTTCTAAACATCCTAAGAAAAGATGATGATGTAGAAAAGGTAAAAGACAATGGTAAGTCTTCTAGACCTATTGATATGCCTAATCTGGTTGAATGTTCTCCTGTAAATAAAACTGCTGATATCAATGATAATGATATGCATGATGATGATATTGATTAGAGTGTTCTTGTTAAGACTAGAAAGACATGGAAATCTGCTCATTCTACTGATCTGATTATTGGTGAGTCTGGTAAAGGTGTCAAAACCAGAAGACAACAATTTGATTCTAAGGCAGAACCTAGTAATTCTTTGTTTTGCTGGTGTTGCTTTTTATCTTCTATTGAGCCCAAGACTGTAAAAGAGGCTTTGGTTGATAGTAACTGGATTATTGCTATGCAAGATGAATTAAATCAGTTTACTAGAAATGATGTATGAGAACTTGTAGAGAGACCTGATGATCACAATGTGGTAGGTACTAAGTGAATTTTCAAGAATAAGAAAGATGAGAATGGTCTTGTAGTTAGAAATAAGGCTAGATTAGTGGCACAGGGCTACTCTCAAGCTGAGGGTATTGATTATGATGAAACATTTTCCCATGTAGCTAGACTAGAAGCTATAAGATTGTTTCTTGATTATGCTGCTTATATGAAATTCACTGTGTATCAAATGGATGTTAAAAGTGCATTTTTAAATGGTATACTTGCTGAAAAAGTTTATGTAGAACAACCTCCTGGATTTGAGGTAAATGGCAATCAAGTATACAGATTGAAGAAAGCACTATATGGTCTAAAGCAAGCCCCAAGAGCCTGGTATGACACTTTCTCACTATTCTTACTTAAAAATGGTTTTACTAAGGGAAAAGTAGACCGTACTTTGTTCAGAAGACAAGAAGGTGAAGATATTTTACTTGTTCAAATTTATGTGGATGATATCATTTTTGGTTCACCCAACAAAAGCATGAGTGAAAGCTTTTCAAAACTCATGCAAAGTAAATTTGAGATGTCAATGATGGGTGAAATGACTTACTTACTTGGTCTTCAAGTAAAACAATCATCTGAAGGTATCTTTATCAATCAAGCAAAATATATAAGAAATCTATTAGATTAATTTGGTATCAAGACCTGTAAAACAGTTGGAGTACCAATGCTACCTACATACAGAATGGATTCAGATGATAGAGATAAGTGTGCTGATCAATCCTATTATCATGCTCTAATTGGTTCATTACTCTATTTAACTCCTAGTAGGCCGGATATTGCATTTGCAGTAAGTTTATGTGCTAGATTTCAGGCCAATCCCAAAGAAAGTCATGTGGAAATTGCTAAAAGGATATTGAAATATCTAAAGGGTACCATTAATCGAGGTTTGTGGTATTATGCAGATGATGATTTATCCCTAAGTGGTTATTCAGATTCTGACTTTGGTGGTTGCAGGATAGATAGAAAATCAACTTTTGGTCCAAGCCAATTCTTAGGTTCTAAGCTCATTTCATGGTTTTCTAAGAAACAAACAAGTGTGGCAACATCTACAATATTGTGGAATCTAATGTACCTAGATTCTGTGACAGCAATAATGCAATTGCCATCACTCAAAATCCCGTTCTACACACGAGATGCAAGCATGTATATGTTAGGTATCATTTTATTAGGGATCATGTTGAAAAGAAAAACATTAGGATGGAAAAGATCAATACTCATATTCAGAGAGCTGACATTTTCACGAAACCTTTGGCTGAAACTAGATTTAGAGAGCTTTGCATAAGTTTAGGATTGATAGACATGGATCCTGCATGTATATAGAGAATTGTACTAACATTTCAGGTACTGAGCTGATACCAAGAACAGTATATCAAAATGGGTAATCCAGAAAGATAGACCATTTCAAGACCACTACATTCATCACAATCAGGTAAAAAGGTTACTAAGGTGCCTAATCCCGATGAGGAAGCTGGTAAAGCTGAGGGAATTGAGAATATACATTTAAGGAGGAATCTATGATTTCTTAAATAGCATTTCTGTTGACTCAGAGCACTAGTCACCTTAGAACAAAACTTACAAAGACCTTAATTTTAATTATTCTTTACTGTTCTGTACTGTATTTCACCAATTTTGCATGAACTGACACTTCTACCAAGGTGAAACAGGCACAGAAGAGGAGTTCTCCACTAAAGGGGGAACTGATCTGATTACAGAATTAATCTGTCTACATAACTGATCTGATTACAGAATTAATCTGTCTACAGATCTGATCTAACTACATAATTAATATGTCAACAGATCTGATCTGACTACAGAATTAATCTGTCTACAAAACTGATCTGATTACAGAATTAGTCTGTCTACAGAACTTATCTGAGTCACAGTACTGATCTGAGAGTACTGTGCTGATACCAAAAGGTGCTCAAAATATCGAGAAAATAATAATCAGAAAAGTTGAGGAACTGATCTGAGGATTATTGTGCTGACCCGACTACTGATCCGATCCTCGAAAAGTGTACTCAGCTGATCACAGTACTCAGCTGAACCCAGATAAGTAAATTTCAGTTTTATAAAAGCAAGAAAATGAAGTGAAGTGTGCTTGGAAACAACTATGCTGATATACATCAGAACAGTATTTTGCCTTGTAATTTTCTAAGTCAAGATCTGTTCAAAATTAGATTATTAATAGAGAAGATTAATACACTCCTCTATTTTTTACCTAATTTTAAACGGTGTATATATCAACACAGGTTAGCTCCAAAAGTGGAAAAGGTTTCTTGAATCTGGAACGTTTTTTTAAAATTACGGATCTCGACACTCAATCCAAACTACACATCGTGCGAAATTAATCCAATCCAAGCCCTAGATTTCCTTTGAATTCAATATCCACGATCTCAACACTTCATCTTCTTCACTTTACATTTCTGGAAATTACGAGCTTGAAAACTTTCTCAAACTCTTCTATTCTATCTTCTACATTTCTACACTTCTTTCAAATGGCTATCATTGATATTGTGAACGAGTCTAACGAAGTTGTAGGTACTTTCAATTCGACAAAGTGGATTAAGGAGAAAGGCATATTCGTTGAAAACGCTGTTTATTTCATCGGAAGGCAGAATGCAGAGAATCAAACCATTCTCACCATGTGCGAAGAATGCGGCTTAAGGAAATTTCTAGAATCCGCCTTCCCCAAGATGGTTTTTAAACCTGAGGCAATGGAATTCTATCTGCAGCTCCATGGAGACAACAACGTTGTTCGATCGATGCTTTCAGGGAACAGAGTGTCCTTGACAAGAGAGATTCTTGCCGTAGCTTTCGACCTACCCGACGGTTCGATTCATATCATGAGTTACAAGGAAGGGCAAGAGAAGGCGTGAGTTGGTAGATGGACTGAGAAGAACCCAAGACGTTGAACAATCTTAAGAAAGTAAATCTTCCAGCACCCATTCGATATTTAATGGACCTTGCCGGAAAATGTTTATTAGGGCAACATCACAGCCAAGATGCTCTTATGAATTTAAAGATTCGTGTTATGGCTGCAATTATTGATCGTGTTGATAGTGATTGGCAAGGATTCTTCTTTGAAAGATTGATGAGTGAGAAGGACAAAGTGTTGTTTGATGAGGAGTCCAAGGAGTTTTCCATAGAAGATATGCTCAGTTTTGGAAACAAGTTGAGCATCCTACTGCCAACTCTTGCGAGCAGTAAAGTTGACTGGAGTCCACACAAAAGATTCCATTAAGGGAAGTTCTTGTTCAAGAAAGAATTTGTGGAATTTGAACAACAACAACAACAACAAGAATCTGGTGGATCTATGTTTAGATCGGATGATGAAGAGGCTGAAATTAGATCAAAGGCAAGGCATGATCCCAGCAGAGTAAGGATCAAGAAGGATAGGACTAAAGAGCTGACCCTAGAGCAGTCAGTTGCTATAGTGGAGAAGGAAGCTATCTCAGAGAAAGAGGTAAGTACTTCTAGCCTTGTTGTTATCCATAAAAGAACAAAAGGTAGAGGTTTGATTGGACCTAGGAGAAGGCTAAAGAACACTTCTTCCCTCCCTCAAATTCTGACCCCATCCCAGCCCAACCAGTTGATCAACATCCTACTCGTTCTGATGAGTCAGTCCACTACTCACTTATTCATCAGAACAATCCTCATTCATCTCCCCATAACACTTCTTTTCAACCCACTCCCCAAGCTAGTCCACAAAATCAATCCACTCCCCATTTTTCTCCTGAACCAATTCATGATCAATCTACTGAACATGAATTTGAACCTTTTTCTGAACCCATTCATATATCTTCATCACCCGAACCAGAATTCATTGAACCCAGACCTGCTTGTTTGATGGATTATCCTATCTGTGATAAAGAAGAGTAGATTAGAATGAATCTGAGAAATGTCATTCTCAAAGAATTTCATGGTATAGAAGAGAATTCTACTGTTTTTGAACAACTTCTTAGGATTGGCACATGGGTGTATCCAAGAAGAGTTGATTTGGATGATTTACTGGTGGTGATGGAAGGCATGGGTGGTCCTGCCGTTTTTAAGAAATGGGAACAGGAACAGAAGGATGCAGCTGGTGTTAACTCTTTCACTGAGTTGTTAACTCCGGAATCTATTGTTAGGATGGTGGAGAGAGTTTCTAGATTTTCGTATTATGTAGAAAATGTTGAAACTGCTGAAGAGAATGTTGATGCTGATGTCAACATGGATGAGCAAATTGATGAAGAAATTGCAGTTACTGATGACAATGCTACTGAGGTGTTTGAGAACGCAGTAGTTATTGAAGATACTGAGGTTTTAGAGAAACTACATGTATTGGTTGCTGATGAAGTGGAGAGCACACCAATCATTGCTGAAAATCTTAATGTTCCTGAGGCTGTTCAAGAAGAAGTAAGAACAGTTCCTGCTCAAGATAACTCAAGCTTTGAATTGTTGAAGAAGCATAATGAAGAGTTGCAAGCTAAGTTGGAGGCAACTTTGAAACAGTTTCAAGAGGCTACTGAAAAGCTTACAAAGATGACAGCAGAAAGTGCTTATGAGCAAGTGATAGAGCACACTATGTCGAAGATCTATGATCTTCATAGGTTGCACGAGAAGAAAATTTATGATGAGTTGCACAAGAAGCTGGAGCAACACATGACACCCTTGAAGGAATGGCATAATGAAGCCAAAAAAGGGGAATTAAGAGTCATTAAAGTTATGGAGCCAACTCAAACACAACAAGCTCAGTTGGTTGTGAGTCAAGATGAGTTGAGACAAGAAATTATCAATCTGAACCAAAAGATCAAACTCAGAAAACAACAAACTGCTGTTGGTATTCAAAATGTTGCTGAGAGAAGTACTGAGAAGAACATTGTTGAATCTTCTTCTGGAAAGAGAAAGAGAAGGGTCATCTTAAGTGATGATGAAGCTGAAAAGGAATCTGAAGAAGCTGGTAGAATTACCAGATCTAGAAGCAAGTTGAAACATGTGGTTTCAAGTGATCAACCTAGTGAAGAACAGATGGTTGAAGCTCAAAAGAAACTTGAATTGATGAAAAAGAAGATGAAAGTCAAGAAGACTGGAAATTTCAAAGATGAAAATTTTATCGATTTTATAGTTCTTCCAGAGAATATGGATTACTGGAATGATCTGAAGATAAAATGGCAAATTGCTAATCATATTGTGAGGAAATTTGGATTTCATGATAGCAGAGAAGCAGAGTTCGATGATTTTCAAGATTTCATGAACAACATAACAAGAGAATTCTGGGAAGATATCTTGTTAACTGCTGGTGCTGCTGATATTACTATTCTGTGTCCAGAAGAGCCTATTTGGGATCCTCCAAGACTAGAGAATGGAGAACCAAACTACAAGGAGATTGGTAACATCATTGAGGAGATCATTAAGGATGAAGGCATCACTGATCACCAACACATGATGGATATCAAGACAAGGCTATATGTGGCATTCAGAATTGGATCTCAAGAATGAAGATGAAGGACTAAGCTCACAAGATAAATTTTCTTATCTTATCTTTATTTCTATATATTTATGTATTTCATATTCTGTGTATATGTAAATATTTTATCTTATTTGAATATGAATCTGGAATTTGACTTGATGAACTGTTATGATTGACTACATACTTAACTAATGATTTATTAACATTTAAATAGTTTTGGCTTCATCAAAAAGGGGGAAATTGTTGGGATATGAATCCTATAAACAATATTATAGTTGATGATTATATGTTTTGATTGCCAAAAGTAACTTGAAGTTAATTATATATGTGGTTAGAAGTCATCCTAACTAAGTCATCATGAGAAGTTATGAAAAACTAAGTTTACTGATCTTATATATGAACTGTTAGGAACTAAGCTGATAATGTAGTGTATAGACAGCTTATAGAATAGGACTTAGATATACTCTTCTGTATGTAGTTCAGATGATGTATAGATAAGTTTTATATTTGTAAGTTTGTATTGAGTTGTAATTAGCATTGTAAAAGTTTAGAACACTAGAATAGAACCTGATCAGAAGACTAAAGAAGACTCAAAAGAATACGTCAGAATGAGAAGACTATCAAGAGGAGTAAAGATGAATCTCAGAAATACAAGAGAACTATTCTGAAGAAGCACAGAACAAAAGTTGAGAACAGTGCTGACTGGCTCAGAACAGTAAAAGTCAGAACAGTAGTTTACTGTGCTGAGTTGGTGTGATTAAAGAATAAGTTAGGAAAACTTATTTAAGGAGTAACTGAAGATATTTGAAGATATGCTGACTTGGAAAGATAAGTTTAAAGAAGTTAAGTCGGTTACAAAAAGAATGTTACTAAAGAAACGGTTAAGAGTTAGTTGAGAGTTAGTTTTCACAAGCTGCTAATTGTCATACTAAAGTCTATAAATACCGTGTGATCTTCTACTTGAAAAGACTACTGATATTACTACTATTCGGAGCAATCAGAGCATTCAAGTATTCAAAAACTCACAGAGTTAAAGAGATCAAAGAAGAGAATAAGCCATCGTACTGAATTGAAGAATCAAAGGCTACTACTCAAGAGAAGTTTTACTTTACATTTTAGTTTGTGATTTGTTGTAAAACAATTGTGCTAGTTACTTGTGAAATTACTAGTAGATCGAAGATATATCTGGAGATATAATCGATAAGATCAAAGTCTTAATCTTGGGACTTTAAGCCACAAGAAACTCAAGAAGGAAGAGTTAATAAAATGTCACGACTGGAGTTGTGAGAGTGGATGTAGACATTTGTCGAACCACTATAAATCTTTGTGTTGATTTACTTACTGTTGATATTTGTTTAACATACATATTGAAGATCTAAATCTAAGTTGAGTATAAAACTGAAACTGGAAGTACTGATCTGACTCAGTAAGAACAGTACTGTTCAGAACACTATTCCGCATATAAACTCTGATATTTTGAAAGATTTTAAAAGTCTATTCACCCCTCTCCTCTAGACTTTTCTAGCTTACTCAATTTTAACTCAACTTTGGGACCAACAGATTGATTAAGTTAGGAAATTATTGATTATTTGTTTAATTAAGATATTGTTGATTAAATTAAAAAATTATTAATTAAATTAGGAAATTGTTCACGCGGGGTCACGTGGTCGGAGGAGGAGGGGTTCACTCAGACCTCAGCCTTCGATTCGATGGTGACTCCTTCGGTGTTGCTGTCGTCCATTCCACAGTCGTTGCTGTCCACTCCACATACATCGTCCTCTTAATGTCGGTAGGTGCAGAATTCGGCCTCTCGCCAAAATCCTTTTGCTTAGTTGTATCATGAAGGTGTTAATAAATTTGTTTTAATTATCAGTCTTTTCTTATTGCTCATGTGTTTGTTTGATGACAAACTAGTACTTACTAAAATTTAACAATGGAAATAATAAAAATAATAATAATAATAATAATAGGACTAGCTAATAAAGCTTGAAAAAACAAACAATGAAATAAAAAGAATGAACACAAATATTAAGATCGAAGTTTAATAGAATTTGCGTGGTGGTGGAACCCGACCCGCAAATGTTATTATCCACACAACACGACACAAACAATAATGAGAAAAGAAGAAAGACATTAAAATAGATGACTAAACGACATGACGATAACATAAAACAAATAAACGCGCCATGACGGAGATAGAGAACAAGACTTGAATTTCTCGTATTGATTAGGACATAATTAATTCTTCCATGATACCCTCTTCTCCCAACAAAGAGCCATGGACCTCTGCTGATTGGACAAGATGTCCTAGCTCCTTATCCTCCATGCTCTATAATGATGGTTACTAGGTACGTTTCCACCTGCATAATTAGAGAAAATAATTAAAAAGACAGTATACTTATTATTTTTGTTATTTTCAAAATTTAGAAAAGTATTTAGTGTTAGTTTTTGATAAGGTGGATACATTTTAAACACTAAGGTTATGTTTGCTTCGGGATTTAAAAAACGGTTTTCAAAATCCACTCAAAACCACTCATATCAAACATATTTATTTGACATAAAGTTATATTTATATAATATCACTCCAATCATTATAATTTTTCTCAACAATAATATAATACATTCAATCATTACACAATCAACTAATCATTATAATCTCACCCAACAATAATATAATAATACAATTTCATTAAATCATACACATTGATTTAACATAAATTTAAAATCTTCTACTCTTTTAAAACTCAAAAGAAACACACATATTACTATTCATCAGGGTTTCAAAAACTCAGTGAAAGAATTTCGTCTCATCTAAAAGTCCGAACTTGTAGAGAGGTGGGGAATTAATTCTTGTATATTAATTCCTAACACTCCCCCTCACTCGTGGGCCGGATTAACACCTCTTACCCTTTTTGGGGAGGAGGCCCATCGAGTGGACAATTTAAATGGGTGGAGTGCTTTCAACAGGAATCGAACCCAGGTCGTTTTGCCCGGTTTGCTCTGATACCATGTAAGGATAATTGAATTATCACCGTGAGTTTGGTGATTGAGATTTCCACTATAATATACACGTTACAGATTACAACAAATTAACCGAATAATTAGGAAATAAATAAAGAATATATCTATTCTATATATACAAAGTCAAACTTTAATACTATCCCTTATTACTCCCCCGCAAGCGTTGCGTGGGGTGAAGACAGACGCAAAGCTTGGACCGAAGAAACTCAAAGGCAGGTCGAGGAAGACTCTTTGTGAAGATATCTGCTAATTGAAGATGAGAAGGGACGAATCTTGTGGAAATCTTTCCCGAGGACACCAACTCTCGAACAAAATGATAGTCCAAATCAATATGTTTAGCTCGTTTGTGAGCCACCGGATTTTAGCTGAGAAATATGGCACTTTTATTGTCACAAAGCAAAGTGGGGCGAGCAGACTTCGTAACTCGGAGCTCGCCAAGGAGATTTGTGAGCTAAACTAGCTCAGCTGCTGCATTTGCCATAGCCCGATACTCGGATTCACAACTGGAACGAGCCACTATGGGTTGCTTCTTAGCACTCCAAGAAACAAGGTTCCCACCAAGAAAGACGGAATAACCATAAGTAGAATGACGGGTCTCAATACAACGAGCCCAATCAGCATCTGAGTATCCGATGATAGAAGAATCAGAGCGCTTGATAAATGATATGCCAAAGTGCACCGTGCCTTTAACGTAACGCAAAATTCTCTTGACAGCATTAAAGTGGTCAACAGTAGGTGAATGAAGAAACTGGCTAACCACGTTAACAGCATAAGACAAGTCTGGACGAGTTATGGTTAAGTATTGAAGGGCCCCAACCAAAGAGCGATATAAGGTAGGATCCTGAAAAGGAGTACCATTACTGACCAATATCTCTCCAGCCGCCAATGGAGTAACAATCGGCTTAGACTCCACCAAATTTGCCCGATCAAGAATATCAAGTGCATATTTAGCCTGTCCAACAAACAGACCATCGGACGTGTAGGAGACCTCAAGACCAAGGAAGTAATTAAGGCGGCCCAGATCCTTAATTTTAAACTTCTTGTGCGTGCGAGTGATGAATTTCTTCAATAAGGCATCGTCATTCCCTGTAACAATAATATCATCAACGTACAGTAGAAGATAGATGACGGAAGTACCTTGGATCAGAAAGAAAAGGGACGAATCTGAGCGGCTTTGACCGCATCCCAAACTCAGCAGAAAAGTGTTGAATCGCTGAAACCAGGCAAGAGGAGCCTGCTTGAGGACATAAAGCGCCTTCTTGAGGCGACATACATGATCAGGAAAAAGAGAATCAACAAATCCAGGAGGCTGAGCTATAAAAACCGGTTTGTCAATAATGTCATTCAGAAAGGCATTTTTGACATCAAGATGATGTAGAGACCATTGAAACTGAACGGCAAGCGCCAAAATGACCCGAACTGTGGCGGCTTTGACAACCGGACTGAAAGTATGATGAAAATCAGTTCCAGGAACCTGAGTGAATCCCTGAGCAACAAGACGGGCCTTGTGACGTTCAATCGAACCATCAACATGATATTTGGTGCGAAAGACCCATTTCGAACCAACAACGTTAGTACCCGAGGGGCGAGGTACCAAATCCCATGTCTGATTATCACGAAGAGCATCTATCTCTTCTTGCATTGCAGACAACCATTCCGGAGACTTAACTGCAGATTTGAAACCTCTAGGCTCATGATTAGCAACAAGGGCTGACAATAATGCAGAAGTGGAGAGATCTACCGGATAACGGGGCTTAAATACCCCAGCCCGTGCACGAGTGACCATGGGGTGTAGCGGAGCTGGGGGATGATGAGTTGCCTCGGCTGGCAATGGCGGGGCTGCATCGGCAGCAGGCATAACAGGAGGGTCCGGGGCAGGGGCTGGCTCGAGCACAGGCCCTGGCGCGATGGCTGGTACGAGCTGAAGCTCGGTCTCGTCCGAGAGAAGCCGAGACACGGGTGAGGGATGGGCTGCAGGGGCAGGCTGCATAGCGGGCAAGACGGGGGCTACACGAGGCAACGGCTGGACGGCCACACCGTCCAAGAAGCTCGAAATTTCCAAGTCTGAGGCAGATGACGAAGACGGAGCCCGAGAAAATGGGAAGCAAGACTCGTCAAATTGAGCATGACGAGTTGTGAATACCCGGGAAGAATCCGGATCAAGACAGCGAAAACCTTTATAGGAGCTGCTGTACCCAATACAGATGTAAGGCCGACTACGTGGGGCAAGTTTGTGCTCAGCATAATCTCGTAAGTAAGGATAAACACGACAGCCGAACGGCTTGAAATTGGAGTAATTAGCAACCGAACCAAAGAGCAGCTCAAATGGCGATTTATCATGAAAAACAGATGATGGTAGATGATTTATAACAAACACAGCAGTAGCAAAGGCATCAAACCACAACGAGGCTGGAGCATGAGCATGGAATATCATGGAAAGTCCCATTTCAGAAATATGACGATGCTTACGTTCGGCACGACCATTCTGCTGAGGAGTATGCGGACAAGATAGTCGATGAAAAATTCCATGCAAAGACATAAACTGTCGAACTCGAGAATTAACAAACTCAGTACCACCATCACTCTGGAAGACTTTAATTGAACTAGAGAACTGATTACTGACAAAGGCATGAAAGCGCACCAATATATCATAAAATTCGGACTTTGCACGCATAGGATAAATCCACGAAAATCTAGAGAAATCATCCACAAAAGCAACGTAATACTTAAAACCATCAGAAGTAGTAATAGGTGCTGAACCCCATAAATCACAATGAATTAAGTCAAGCACAGCAGAAGCACGTTTTTCATTCAAATCAAAAGGCAATCTCTTACTCTTAGCCAACTGGCAAGAGGAACAAAGACTAGGATTCGGTAATAAGGACGTAACAGATAGATGTCCTAATTTATTCAATAAAGAAATAATGGTAAATGGGACATGCCCCAGGCGTAAATGCCACAAATCAAAACTGGCCTTCGTAGCTTTATTTCGAATCGCAGCAACTAAAGCTGGAACACCCCGATCAAGCAAATAAAGCCCTTTATCACACCTTCCCTGAGCCAGGATTGTCTTTGTGACCCGATTCTGAATCGCAAAGAACTTATCAGAAAATACCACGTTAACAGGATAATCTGCAGTTAATTTACTGATAGATAGCAGGTTCTTAGTAATGTGAGGCACAACTAATACATCCAACAAATTTACACCAGGAGACAGTTTAGAAGTACCAATATGCGAGATATTAAGAGAATTTCCATTACCAACTATGACAGAACCGTTACCAGTATATGGCTCAAAAGAGTCAAGTGCAGATGTCTGATTCGTCATGTGAGCAGACGCGCCAGAGTCCAAAACCGATTTTCATAACCACTCAAAGCCTACATTAAACATCACCTAAAAGAATGTGCAGTTAAATTATAGAGCTAAACTAAAAGAAAAAGAATTGAGATATGATTACTTTAATGGAGCTACTTTAACAATGCCGATGCCGTAAAACGTAAACATGGTGAGATAGAATAATGGAGTAAGAGAAGATGAAAGTAGTAGTGTACAGTAGTGAGTGAAATAATGATACGAGGTTGGATATATATATATAGTAATTAAAACCCTATCTAGCTAATATCAGTATGTGGAGGACTATGCATCGAAATGTGTGCCTTCCATTTCTTTTACATTATTTTTACACTTTTAATATGAAAATTACTCATTTAATTAATATTCTCATAATATTATTTTATTTTAAAATTATCACTCATTTGAAATTCAAAATTTTCTATTCTTTTTAAAATGTGAATCAACAAGTTCAAGTCATTAAAGAATGAAGGGAGTATTATTTTTAGACACGAAATTTAAGAAATTAAAAAGTATAATGATGAAAGTGTTGAGTATTATTTTTGTAAATTTGTATATATCAAACTATTGAGTAATTGTTACTATTATATTAAGCATGTGTCTTGCTTAGTTGTATGTTGAAGGTGTTAATAAATTTGTTTTAATTATCAGATATGGCTCATTTGATTGTTTACTAACTAAAATTTAACAATGAAAATAACAAAAGCAACAATAGTACTAGCTAACTAAAAAAAAAAAAAACAATGAAATAGGAAGAATGAACCCAAATAAGATTAAGTTTAAATGAATTTGCGTGGCGGTGCATGAAATCGATCCACAAATATTATTATTCACATAAAACGACATAAACAATAATAAAAAAAGAAAATCGAAAGACATTAAAATAGATGATTCAACGACATGACGATAACAAAAAATAGATAAACGTGACATCACAGAGATGGAGGACAAGGCTTGAATTTTTCGTATTGCTTAGGATATAATTAATTCTTCCATAACACCCTCTTTTCCCAACAAAGAGCTAGAGATCTATGCTGGTTGGACAAGATACTCTGGCTCCTTTTCCTCCATACTCCATAGTGATAGTTACTATGTACGTTTACACCTGCATAATTATTAGAGAAAATAATTAAAACATAATATACGTATTATTTTTTATTATTATTAAAATTAGGAAAGTATTTAGTGTTAGTTTTAAAAAAGGGAATATGAATAAGAATTGAAAGTAAGAATATACGATTACTTTAGTGGAAAGACTATCCCGCCGGTGGAGTAAAACGTAAACATGGTGAGATTAGATGGATGGAGTAAGAAAAGATTATATATAGATGGAATTGCAATATGAAAGTCTAGTAGTAGTGAGTGTGGTGAGTGAAATAATTGTAAGAGGTTGGATTGATTGATGGAAACTCATCCCTTCTCTATGATTAATAATTCCACATATGCATGATAAATAATAAAAAATTGTCGGACATTGCATTAATCTCAGGCCACAATCAATTAAACTAAACGTTTGATTCGTTGAAAATAAAAAGTCAATCAAACATAATCCAACATAATCAAGCAAACCAAAGAAGACCATATATGTATTTAAAACCCTATCTACCTAATATCCGTATGTCCGTATGTGGAGGACAATGCATCGAAATGTGTGCCTTCCATTTCTTTTACATTATTTTTACATTTTTAATATGAAAATTACTCATTCAATTAATGTTCTGTTAATATCCGTTAAATTTTACAGATTCGTGTAACTTGTAGAGGAGCCTACATTTTCCCCTTGGTTAAGATTTTATTCCTAAGGAGGATTTTCCGAAGCAAGGTTTTTAACGGGGCTCCGATCTTTTGAACGACTTGTGTTCATTTTGACTTTAAGTTTCTTCCGATCAATAAAAGAACTGATTTTATATATTCTTTTAAAGTGTATTAATCATTAATTTTAATATTATTTTTAGACACAAAATTTAAAAAATATATATATATATTAAGTGTTCAAAATTATTTTTATAAATTTGTATATATATAAAAATAAATAAAATAGTTAAATTAAGCGTTTGATGTACCTCAAAAGTAATGATAAGAGGGGTTAATATGTGTAGAACGTGAGAAATACAAATATTTTAAGAGTAAGCAGGAGACAAACTGAAAAAAAAAAAAAAGTACTGTATAAAAACTTGGAGGGTGTAATAATCAGGGACGGATGCACACTGGGCCAGGGGGTCACTGGGCCTCCACTCATTTTGTAATTTTTTTGAGGGTATTTTTGTAATTTTACACATACATATATATATATATTTAAATAATAATATTATACCCTCTCAGTCCAATTTTATAATTTTTATTTTTCTTTTTTGTCTGTTTAATTTTAAAATACTCACCATGTCCACTAAAAGTATGCTCAAACCTTAAAATTAAAGTGATTGTTTTCATAAAAATGAACATACTTTTGATGCACAGACAAATAAAGAAAGTGAACATATTTTTGGTGGACGGAGAAAGTATATAAGATCATGAATTACTACTTAATTTGAGTTAGAAGTAGGAATCCACATGAGACTTCTACCTCCCATTGTGGATGCTCTTGTTTTCATTTTTACCTTTTTAATTTTTAAAAAAAAATATAGAATAACCCATTGCAAAACAAAAAAAAAAAAAATTATTAATTATTTCTTAATTTTTCATATTGCTACTATTAACAATTTTGAAACTATTTCATCACTTTTGAGTTGAAACAATCAAATCTTCCTCTGGAACATAACAAAATTGTGTTTATTTCTTTTTTACACATATTTTAAAAAATATTGTTTGTTTATGAATAAAGTTGATTATGTGGTTGAATGAGATATATTGTTACGTCAAGTTACATTTATTTTTATAATAGTGTTAATCGGACCCCTCGACACACAAAGTCTGGCTCCGTCACTGGTAATAATATTTTAATTATTCTTGCTTGTGGAGATGCATTTAAACGTGTGCCTTCCTTCTTTCATTATTTATCCAAACGATAGCATAGAAACATGCATCTTCCATTAATTTCTTTTAAATTTCGACCCTTCCGTTTCATTTTACATTCATAATTCATAATTGACTGGGTGTAAAATTTAGTGTAAATTTTTTTTATTAGTATTAAAAAAATTAAAAAATAAGGTATTAAACTCAAATTTTTCTACCGTGTAATGTAATAGAGAGTTCGTGACAAAGTGGAATAGCTCAAGTGGTTAGCACCACTACCTAGGCCTTAGATTCTGGATTCGAGTCATGGGGAGGGGAAAAGGGATGGGTATTTAATTTGTAAACAAAAAAAAAAAAAAAGAGTTCGTTAGGTTTTTATAATATGGAGTAAATGTTCAATTAAAAGTTTACTCGGCTACATTAAAAAATATAAAATTATCGAAATGTTCTTATAGTATTTTTAAAAAAAAATTAAAAATATTTCAAGAATAATTTTCCGAGTCAGGATGGGTTGCAAATTTCAAGGCTCGATAGCAATCGACTTGGCCCGAGAGAAAGCTCAATTGATCCAGTCCAGCCCAATCCGAGAAACACGTTCCCACGGGCTGGGTCGACGTGGCCGATCCGACCTATTATTGATGTATATGTTATTTTATAATTAAATATTTTTATTTGTTTTAAATTAAAAGGATATATATTCGTAAATTTTAATTTATTAATAGGCCAGGAAATGTATTGCGATTATATTTTTTATAGAAACAATAATGCAAAATGCAATCATATACAAAATTAATCAAATGTTAAATCAATTATTAAATAGTACTTGAAATATTGTTTGTTATAAGACATGAAACTTTTCTTATCATAGAAAGACCCATGAAACTCGTTTGAGTAACAATGACAGTGGTGCAATCTTTGAAATGTTTGAAAGCATGTAGTTGAAAATATAAAAAATGTTTTATTATTAAATTAGAAAAATATGAATTTAATTTGAGATGTCAATTTTTAGCAAATGATGAATAAAAATTAAATAGAACGAACTCAACGAATGGAGTATTATATTCTTTCCCTTTATAAAATGTAGTCTCAGTTGTCTTATATTATCCGTCTATAAAATGTAGTCTCATACACTTTTTGAAGACATCACCCTTCAACCATCACTTATAATTACTCAAATTGTCATTAACTTTATTCACAAACAATTACTTTATTCAAAATGGACCCCACAATACTCTATAATATTCTTACTTTATCTACATTTTTCTTAAAACATGTGTCCAACTCCAATGGGACTACATTTGGTGGATGGAGGGAGTACTATTATGAGGAAATTTTTTTTTAGTCCTATAAGTTTGAGATATTTCAAAATAAATCATTTAAGTTTCAACTTTACAAAATACGTCATTTGCCATTCAATTTTAATCCGTTTTTACATCGATTTTAATCTTTTATGTTTTGAAGGATTTACAATTTGCTACATATATTAATAAATGCCACATCACTCTGTCCTCTTTATATATATTTTTTTTAAAAAAAAAGTAGAGCTAATAACACTCAAAATATTCTATACACACCTCATAATTTTAAATACAAAAATAGATATATATAAAATGACTAAGTAACTCATATATAAATAAAGAGTAAAAAAATTCACATAATTAATATCGATAATTCATAATTGCAACACTCTTTAGTTTCGTTTGTGAAATTTATTTTGTTTCATATTTTTTCAGATTTTTTCAAGTTATTTTTTTTTAAATTATTTTACTTTTTATTTATGTAAGGTTACTTAGTCATTTTATATATACATCTATTTTTATATTTAAAATTTTCAGATTTTTTCAAGTTATTTTTTTAAAAATTATTTTACTCTTTATTTATGTAAGGTTACTTAGTCATTTTATATACATCTATTTTTATATTTAAAATTATGGGGTGTATATAAAATATTTTGGGGTGTTATTAGTTTTTTTTTTTTTTTTTTAAATACATATAGAGGAGAGATTGATATGACATGATGTGGCATTATTTAATATATGTGGCAAATTATAATTCCTTCAAAATATAAAGGATTTAAAATTGATGTAAAATGATTAAAATTGAAAGGTAAATGACGTTTACATAATTTATTTTGGAATGTCTCAAACTTATAAAACTAAAAAGAAAAAAAAAATCTCGTACTATTATTTATCACAATAACTTTTGAGTGAAAACAACATTAAGTGCAAATAATGCAACAATCGAGAAGGTCATCCACATCATTCGAAGACTCGACCCAACAATGAGGGCTCCCGACGTACCCTACAAAGAGTATGTGCTAATACATTGCACTCCGACGGACCCAATTTATATTAAAATTTCTATTTTCGCAAGCAATCTGCAACCAATCTTCACAAAATCGTCCAACGCCGAATCAGAGTCTTCTTAGGATCAGTGGCGGATCCAGTAATTTAAAATTGGGGGTACCATCAATAGATAATTTCATAAAGTATATAAATAAAATCTCTAGAAGAAGGAAACTCACTAACATTAGAATGAGGCTCATTATCTCCCGGTAAAGAGCAAGAAGTTTCTTGAGATTTCAATTTTTTAAGAATAAATTGTCGAAAGTTGAATTGTTTTCTCATGGCCTTTAATTTTTTTTCTAATTAAACTATACAAAACGAGAATACAATCACATATTACACTAAACTTCTACAAATCTATAAAAAAGAACACACAACAAATACACAATTGTAAAATATAAACAATTAAACAAATCCTAATTTTTTTTAGTATCAATATCAATTAAATAACTTAGAAATTTAATAAAACAATATTATAATTTAAAATTGATAAAATAAATAAGTATTTTTTTTTACCTCAGTAAATTCACTATCAATGGAGCCACGAGGCGCTCAAGCCAGAAAGAGTATTTGTGGAGGAGGGGTAACAATTCTGCTGAAATAATTTGAAAACTAAAGCTTTTTTTTTTAAATTTAATTAAAAGTGTACTGGTGGGATTATTTATTGGGAATCAGCCCAAACTTCACAACTTCAATCGGCTTTGGGCTAATAACTAATTATTTTGGGCCTTTTAATTTCTATCAACTGTTATGCACATATTACGGATACACGATACATATACAGTTTATATATATATATATATATATATATATATATATAATATTTTCATATATAAATATATAGTAAAAAAAAAAAGGTTTGGGGTACAATTGTACCCCATGTCACTTCATAGGTCCGCCTCTACTTAGGGCTGCAATGCATCAAAAAACTTTAAAAGTGTATTATTTGACTCTTAAAAAACGTTTCTTATTTTTTTTCAGTAATTTTTTTGAAAATTTAAAAAATGGTATTTTAAAAAAAGTGATATAATATGTGACTTAATGATAACTCAGCAGTGACTAGTTGGTAGATTTACAATTAAAATTTTAGTAAATTGTATTTTAATTTAATTGATAAAAGGGTAATGTAATTTTTTTTTTAAATGAGATGAACTCATAAAAAAAAAAGGAAAAAAAATAACCGTGACTTAACTGAAAATTAAGCCCATAGTCCATGATTATTATCCAACCCTTTTAAAAAATTTGATCAAGTATTTGTTGAAAAAAAAGGCAAATAAAGACAAAAAAATTATTGAGTGTATAGCCAGCAATTTTATATATACTCCATCCGTCATACAAAGATAGCTACGTATTCCTTTTATGGATGTCCTAAAATTATAGCTCCATTTCCTTTTTTACTTTAGTATTAAATGCTTTATTGTCAATTTTACCCCTAATTAATAAGAGTAATTAAGGCTTAATAGATTTTGGAGAATGTGATTTCAAGGGCAAAATTGACTCATTGGTTAAATTTGACTACATTTATTGATTTTTCTTAATTTATGTGTAAAGTCAAATGTAGCTATTTTTGTGGAACGGATGAAATATATATATATATATATATAATTAATGCACCCACCAACATTCAATAAATAATTAATGCACCCACCCAAGGGACCATTTTGGGGAGGGACCATCCAATTAAGTGTAGGCATATATAATTGAGATACAAATTAACTCGTCAGGCACATTTCACTGGACAGTAGCAAAGGAAGCAGCATGTACTATAATCTCATCATGTATGTAACTTTTATACACAAGTATCTATACAATTGGATCAAATGTTAAATTGGATCAAATGTTAAATTGGATAAATGATATGTCAAATTTTATTTTCTTAGAAGCATCATTAGCTACAAATGTACATATATCAGCAAAATACAATCTCTGTGTTTTTCAAAAGAAAAGCATGGACTAAATTGTAAACGAATGAAAGTCTTAACACTATAGATTTATTTTATTCTATGGTATTCACTATTCGACTATCAATAAAAAGAACTCTAACAAGTTACACCAAGTTGATACGTGTTTAGAATCTACTCTTCTTCTTCATCATGTAGTTGATATTTTTGTGACTTTTCTAGTTCTTGCTTGATCCACAATCTCCTGAAATGATGAGCTTATCTCATATGTAAAAGGCAAAAAATTATTTGATTCTAAAATTGCTAATGTTTCAATGTAGTGCCCCACTTGAACCATTCACCAAACTTCATGAAAATAGTCCATCAGCTCATGAATTTGTCAAAGTTTTTTCTTGTTTTTTATCTTTTAAATAAGATTGTTGAATTTGTGAAGCTAGCATTAATCACAGTAAACAAATAAATCAGAATTTTATAGCTTAAACATCAGTAGGATATCTCATGATGGTGCGCGAGGCCTCTGAAATTGCAGATGCATAGATCCCGCCCGCCCGCCCTATCACCTCATTTGGTGATGTCTTCCGCTTGACGCTTGTGTATGTGTATAGTTCCTCTGCAACATGTACGACAATGAATTTTAAGGATAAATATAGGCAATTTCAAATAAACTCACATAAAGCAATACATAACTCTTCTATTAAAAGCTTCTCAACTTTTTATTTTTGTTGTCCAATAAAAATCTTGTAAACTACCCTCCCACATTTCATTATATTATTTTCAATAGCTCTCAATCACATCACCTCTAATATATCTACTTATTCTATCAAATTTTTTAATTTCCGTGCTCAAGAGCTATGGAAACTTTTATTTGGACAGATGGAGTATATTACATTAACAGCCCCTAATTAAGGACAAGTAAAACCAAAAACATGTATAATCATTCATGATATGCTTTAGAAAATAATATATTCTTGTTTCAGTTACTAAATTATGTAATACATGCAAGATCATTGCATATACAATTCTACGTTCATTCAGCATGTTAGGACAGACCTGTTCAGTGAAGTTTATGGACGTGCCTATCCAAGAAAGCCTGGGCAAGATTAGCGAAGCCTGTCTCTGAACCAGCGACAACAAATCTTTCAATGCCTTCCACTATCTCCGGTCTCAAAATTTCATCCTTAGTAGTTGCATTACAGAGATAATACAGCGATCCAAGAGCATAATTCACCTACATATTGAAGATTGAGGGTTTTTTTTAAATGTTGAGATAAACATAACTCATAATTTTACTTGTCTTATTGGCTTTTCCAACAAAAACTCTTAATCTTTGAGAAAAATCCAACCAGCTTATATAATTGGGACAAACAAATTAATTTATCCAAGTGCTGGTAAATAGACATACAGAACCTGATGAAACAGGATGCCCTTTTTTTAATTGGAAAAATAAATATTAGTCCATTAACGAATAGAGAAAGGTTAAGGGATGAGAGATCCCTTAACCAGAATACAATCAGTGAAACTTAAATCCATATTTTTTATAGGTTAATCTAGACCTATCCCAAATATCATCTAATGTCTCTTTAGAAACAGGGTGCTTTTTTTTTTTTATGCCACGGTATCCGGTTCAAGGACCGACTAACCAATCCCACCGCCCACTTGTGGGGGCCCCGTTTAAAGCCAGAGCTTTGCGCTCTGTATGGACATGGCCCCATAGGAATTGTTTGCACCTTAGGGGAAACAGTGTGCTTTTTAATCCATAAAATTTATTATATAGGCTAATAAAACACAATAAATAAGAGCAAGTATGAGTACTTTTACTCAATAATATGTTGGTCAAACAAAAAACAATCCCTCTTTTAAGGCAAATCGAAATTTTTAAAGAAGTTGAGTTAACGAACTGAGTTTCCTTTTCCTCATATTGCTTCAGAGCATATGATGAATCTACAAATGCAGTTAAGATGCCGTGTACTCCCTCCCTCTCATACTAATTGTCGTTTTAGAGAATTAGTATCCAATTATGGAACATAATTTTTTTTGTCACCTCTCAATCTTTCTCTCCAATTAAAGGTGCGAGGAAAAACGAAATGTGGAGAAATAGCTAAAACGACAATTACTTTGAACAAAATTTAACCTATAAAACGACAATAAATATGAAACGCAGGTAGCAATTGGTATTACCGTGTTCCTAACAGGACTTGATAAGCATTGGATGACAAGAGGAATGCCATCACACTGAATGATGACAGCAGCATTTGTTGGATCTACACATTGGGTATTAATTGATAAGCATGGAAAATTGAGAAAAAAACAAATACAGCGAAATACTGTAAACAAGTGAGATGCCGTTCAACTAAATAGATAGCATCTGAACATATACCAGGACAAGCATTGCAGATTCCTCCAACAGCAAACTCTACAAGCTTCTCATTTGGCTCTGTTAGGCAGTCAAGAAAAAGTTCCAAAACATTCAGCTGTTGATAAAATGTGTGATTATTCATGTCAATATGTCGTCAAAACAAAATTGTCTGTAATAAATAACTACAATAGTACAATGTATACGAGGAAACAACAAACCTGACGAAGGAAGGTGTAATTGTAAGGATCATAGGCAAAGTTCCCCAAATTAGCAACAATTTTCTCTTTTGTTTCTGCAAAATCATTATGTCATCATACATTTAATGTCTCTATACCAAAAGGAAATGTAGTACAAAAGATAAGAAAGATAGGACTACATGAATTGAAGTTAAGCACCATACGGGCAGCAAGTTTTGGATCTCACTCGGATGTTGTCTATGAGGGGAATATTTTTGGAAGAACAAAAACCAAATAAAGAAGTATAAGAACTCAACAAACCCAAAAATATCTAATAGTTAAGAGAGAAAACAAAGGAAAAAACCCAAACCTAAGTGCCTAAGCCCACCAAGTAAAAAAGACTCTGAGGTTGTGTTTGGATGGAGGGATTTAGGTATGGATTTTAAATCCATGATCTAAATCCACTCCACCTGTTTGGATTAAATGAATGGATTTCAAATATTTAACATCTTTTTTAGTTAAAATTGAGAGGATTTCAAATCCTCACTAAAACCATGTCATTTGAAATCCATCTAATTTTAAATCATTTCATTTGAAATCCCCCCATCCAAACACAACCTGAGTGATTTATTAAAGAACTTAAGGCTCCATTTGGATGGAGGGATTTGATCTATGGATTTTAAATTCACCATCCAAATTCACTCCACTTGTTTGGATTATGAATGGATTTCAAATACTTAGATTTTTGCTCACACACTTTTTAGTTAAAAATGAGAGAATTTTAAATCCTCACTAAAACTATCTCATTTGAAATCCATCTATTTTTATGTCTTTTCATTTGAAATACCTCCTCAAATCAAATCCCTTCATCCAAACACAGCCTAAAATTAAAAAATTCAGGACGAATCCTGCCCAGCAAAACTATCAACGACCCAGAATACTTTTCTGATACTTAAACAAGCACTAACCAAAGTATATAATAAAACTCTCTAACCTAACCCTATAGGCACACCGCACACCAAGTGGGGAAAGCCCCTACTGGTAACTTATTATAATAATAGAATTACCCAACTTTAATAATAATTATAATATTATTATTATTATGACACCAACAAAAATTGACATGCTCACCTGCAATTCATGGGCATACTAAATACTACGGAAACTAATGAAGTATCCTATAAAGCAGCCTCATATTTTTACCAGCATTAAACTATAGACCTCAAAAACAAAAAATTACAAATATAAATCACAACAGAAGAAATCTGTTCACTAAATCCATGGTATGTCAAGGGTCAAGAACATTTGGAACAATCAAGTCCATCAATTTAAGAAGATCACTAGTATCCAGCTAACCCCAACAATGTTAAGTTACTCTTTGGAAACTTCAAGACAGTTTAAGATATTTTGACTTGACAAGTAAACAAACTCTAGGTGATATATCATATATTCCAATCCAAGAAACTATTGTGTATTTGCCAAATCATCAATTATCGATTATTTGTGGGTGTGCAGATCAAAAAATCTTGAGCTCTTGATAATTCTCTTCCCCTTTATAATTTCCAATTCTTGGTGCAACAATAAATTAAGATTTTAATTCTTCCACAGGCTAAAAGAAAGAAAAGGAGGCAATATTGTCTTTTAAAATGTATTAATTCTCCATGCTAGCATTTTCCAATGTTATATGACATACAATGATGGAATCATCTCTGGTGAAGTGCTGAAAGTGAGTTTGCCAACACAATCTTTTACATGCTGATTCCTAAGTATAAATGTAAATGGAAAATCTCATATTGAATTCCAACCAAGTAGTCAATGATTATTTTCAGTAAGCCATACCTTCACTAGACGAATTTTGAAATTGCGCTACCAGTTCCTGTGATACAAAATTATCAGAAATGGTAATGAATGACAAGAACAACAGGCAAATACTTATCCAATCATTGAGTAACAATACCATCCAATGTCAACAGAAAATCATGAACAAATTTTGAGTGTGAATGGTAATTAAGCAGTAGCACCTGGAGGTATTGCAATCTCTGACTACCAGATTTTCCAGTGCGCTCCTTTTGTCTCTCATCATTCGTAAACATAGTGAGCTGTAACAATTCTTAAAATCTCTTCTACAACAGTTGAACGGTTTCCCAATCCAAAATATATATTTGGTCAATACAACAGACCTGATGTAATAAAAGCAGAGCCCTAACTAAATGCACAGATGGAGAATAAATATCTCAAAACCAACAATTTCCAAACAAAATATCGATATGAACAAAATTAAAACAACCCAACAACAATACCAACTCATTTCGCTTCTCTTCTAATCGAAATCTGCTCACAAAATAAATTCGAAAAAATACAATTTAAAAAAAAAAAACCAAAATCTCAGCAAATAATGTAAAAATTTCAGTATATTTTTTTTTTCGAAATAATGTAAAAACTTTAAAATATATATTTGAGACAAATTAAATTCCGGGTCTTCTTCCCTTTTTTTTCCAACTCAAAGGCTATGAAGGTTGATTTTAATACCTGAAACCAAAAATCACAAAATCGAAGGCGAGGTGGGTCGGCGGTCTGTGACTCAGGCGGGGAGGGCGGCGCACGCACGTTGATGGAATGGAAGGCGGCGACGGTGGTGGGAGAAAGAAGGCGGCGATGTGGAAGGGAAAAAGGAAGAAAATGAGTGAGTGTAAACCATACAGAATGAAGGAGGGAGGGAGGGAGAAGGAAATTTTAAGGCGGGTGTTTTTATTAAGCGGATGGATGTCCTCAATAATCACGTGTGTGCATACGGTGGCCAAAAAAATTGTTAGGAGTACATCAAAATTGTGAACTTATGTTGGGTTTGGACTAGTTGATTTGATGAGGTATTTCAAATGAAATAATTTAAAAAAGGATGCGGCTAAAGGCACCCAGGATTCCTATGAGTACACCTAGGTAAGTTTTTTTTTGTGAAAAGGGTGCAGCGAAATGACGTTTTTACCCCTCCTGTATATTTTTAAAAAAATCCCCGGATGAGTACACCCACCTCCTTTCTAAATCGCGGGAATGCAGAGAGTCATCACAACTCTCAATTCCAAAATTTCCATTTCTGCAATTTCGATTTTTAGAGCTAAGATGGGGTCGAAAATGGTCGATTATGATGCAATAACTACGAGTGGTGGTGCCAAAGACTCATTTGTAAGTTATGTATCATGTTTTGAAAGCTTTTTTTTCGAGAGTGAAAGAGTTTTTATGTTTAGGGGTTTTTAGTGTTTGTGTTGGTGTTTATGCTTGTTTTTTTTTGCATCTTATGACTTTATAGTAGTATGTAGTTGAAATAATATGCATTTAGGACATACATTTTGACATTATGTATTGCATTTTTTCGTTTTTCAAAAAAGCCCCTTTACGCGACTGGTTCTGCGAAGAAGACGACAATGTTCGTGTTTTTTTTTCGGACATGGTCGTGTTGTCCGAAAAAAAGTTCAAAACAAATATCTTTTATTTTGAACATTTTTTTCGAACATAGGTCTTTTGTTTTGAATAAATTTTCGAACATGAAGCTGTTGTTTTGAACTTTTTTTCGAACATTTAGCTTTTGTTTTGAACAAAGTTTCGAACATTACTTAATTTTTGTTTTTTTTAATTTCAGAATTTGGGTGATGAGAAGGACGATGTTTGGGTGGACGAATATTGTCTCGAAGAGGAGTATGAGGAGTACAATTATGATGATGAGTGGGTGAATGACTCTGTTGTTGAAAGGGAGAATGATGATGTCCAGGGTCATGAAATTGTTATGGACTACACGGACGTCTTCACGAATATGGCTTTGTTCGAGTCTCGTGACGCACTCTTGTCTTGGGTGCGTAGTACGGGGAAACAACACAACATAATTATTGTTGTGAAGCGGTCGGATAACGGCCAAGGTACTAAAAAAGGTCGTATATTCTTGACGTGTGAGCGTGGCGGTGTGTACCGTAAAAAGAAGAAGCCTACAACTCCTATGAAGAAGAAGGCTAAGAAGAACGAGGTGGTAGAAGAAAAGAGTGGAAAGGTTACGGGCACCAAGAAATGTGGGTGTCCGTTTATGTTGAAGGGTACAGAAGAAGGTGAAATGCAGTGGAGATTAGAGGTGAAATGCGGTACACATAACCATCCAATATCCCGTTACCTTGAGGGACATTCTTATGTCGGCCGCCTAACTACCGAGGAAGAGGACTTCGTTGTCGAAATGTCCAAATTACACGCTCCTCCTAAATCTGTATTGATGAAGTTGAAGAAGAACAATGAGAACAATCACTCGACTCTTCGAACGATCTACAATGTAAGGTTGAAGCATAAAATCCATCAATACAGTGGACGTAGTCAGTTGCAATATTTGATGAGTCAACTTGTCGAGCAAAATTACTTTCACGCCACACGAAGATGTGAGAAGACAAACACTCTTAACGAGTTGTTTTTTGCACATCCCGTCTCACTCCAACTGGTGCGTGCTTTTCCGAAGGTACTCATGATAGATTGCACATACAAGACGAATAGGTACCGGCTACCTTATTTGGAGATTGTGGGGGTTACATCGACTGGGATCACATTTTGTGTTGCGTCGGTGTACCTAATGGATGAGAAAGAAGAAAATTATCAATGGGCATTGGAGGTGCTTCGAGACGTATTGGGCTCATCTTCTCTTCCCGATGTTATTATCACGGACCATGAGCTTGCATTGATGAATGCTGTGGCCAAGAAATTTCCTGAAACCCGTCATTTTCTTTGTACATTCCACATTGACCGGAATGTACTAGCCAACTGCAAGGGTGCATTTAAAGATGTCAAAAAATGGGATGTATTCAACTCTCATTTCAACTATTTGTGGAGGTCCGATACCCAGTCCGACTTTGTAACACCCGCAAATTTTCGATCCCCATAAATTATTAAAAACGCACAAAATATTTTTTTTATATAAATACATTATGAAAAATATATGTTTATATATTTTATTAATTTAATTAGAGTATATATTGTTGGGAATAAAATGAGATATGTTTTGATTCAATACCAAAACCCCCTGAGACATGCCTAAGTCAAAGATGATTATGTTCTAAGAATCTTAGAACATATAGAATAAGGCTAGATGAGGAGCTAATATGTTAGGCAGCTTTTAGATAGTCAGATGCACAGTTTGAGGGGGAACACATGCTTTGAAGTCCATTTAGACAAGTCCCCTCAAGGCTCAAATTCTGGAATTATGATCAAGTCCACTGAAGGACAAGTATGCTGATCAGAAGAGTTGTCCAGACAAGTTGTCTCAGCACAATCAATTCAGAAGAAGTGTACTGAAAGCTTGAGGTCAACCCTGCTGAAGAGACATCTACACCCTAAAGATCATTAATGAATCATGCTAAGATCACTTTGAAGTGAAGCATGGGTAAGAGCCAAGTCATCTGAAGAAGAGCTAGCCAACCTTGCTGATAAGCAAGACTGCTGATAGTGATAAGGAGAGTTGTCCAGTTGATAAGAAATGTTGTCCTATCATTGGAACAACCTTCAGAAGCCATGTCCATGTCCTAACAAGAGAATCTGAAAGTCAGACATTGGGAAGAGAGCTGCAGAATGAAGACAAAGCTCATACAGCCGTTTATTTCCCAAATGAGGACATGTCACTATCAAAATTCTGTCTTCAAAGTTGAAGAACTAAAAGAAGACATTTATGGACATTGAAGACTGCCTCTCCAACGGGCAAATCCTTCAACTGTCTATAAATACAGAAGTGTGAAGACCATTTGAGTGCACCTCAACATTTGACAAGAATATCCAACTATCTTACAAGCAAGAGTGCTTTCTAGTTTTCAAAGACTATCTTAGTCTTCAAACACTTCTTCTAAGCTGAACCTATTGTATATCCATACACAAGCTTAGAGACATATCCTATCCTTATACACTGATCTTCAATGTAAAGGATATCTCACCAGTTGGAACCTTACTTCAATCCTTACCCCTTTCAAGTGAGAAAGTGAGAAGGTTGTTGTAGTAGTAGTAGAAGTGGTAGGAGCTGACTGTTGAGAGAAGAACAGTTCAGTTCTGAGTTGAGAAGAGGGTACTAGGACTCTAGACATCCTAGGGATCAATTCACCAAGGAGTGGTGTTATTGATCAAGTGCACCTTGGCACTATAAAACAAGTTAATTCCAAGAGTAAAGGAATTATCCTGTTCAATCAGGGAAAGTGGATGTAGGAGCTTGAGTCTCTGAACCACTATAAACTCTTGTGTTGATTGGCTTTTCAAGTACTTTCATACATTCAACACTGCACACAAAACTGATCTTTCAAAGAATACATATTCAAAGACTGTGCAAAACCTATTTGGACAAGTTCCCTGAAAACTGGACTGTATTGAATTGACTAAGTGATTTCAGAAACTTTAAAGGAGTCTAAACTAAAAGGGCCAACCACTATTCCGCACATATAACTCCCCTAGATAGTTATTCAACTAAGTACTCAATAGTACTTAGTAGTCTGATTATCTTAGAAGAGTTAATCATATTCAGCAGAGTTGTCCAAGACAACCTTGCTGATATCTGGTTTGATCAAAGTTAAAAAGAATTTGCATACAAGTGTATTCCCCCCCCCCATACACTTGTTATATACTCCTTTCAGGACCAACAAGTGGTATCAGAGCAGGGGTTCAAGGACCACTGCTTCTGAAAAGCCATCTTGGTTTTCAAAATCATATATTTAGTGTGGTCACTGAACTGATCTATCTGAAATCCTATCAATTATTGACTAACTGTTTACTCTTGAGATATGGCCAACAACAATGCTGCAGTTCCACCTCCTGCTGTCCAAGGATTGGACAACATGGCCACAAATCCAGTCAACCACATCTCTCATCACAAATTGCCCATGTTCTCAATAGACAACTATGATTTCTAGAAAATCAGAATGAGGGCCCATCTTGCATCTCTACATACTGATATGTTGAGAGTAATCACAAGAGGTCCTTTTGTATTCACCTTTGTCAATCCCAGAGTCACAGAGGCTCAAAGAGCAGATATAAGGGAATTGATTCCCAAAGATGAAGATGACTTCACTACTGATGAAAAGAGGAAGGATAATTTGAATTATCTTGCAATGAATACCCTCTATCAAACAATTCCAGATGCAATCATGGGAAGGGTCTACCACTGCACAACTGCCAAGGAGATATGGGATACTCTTGCAGAAATGTGTGAGGGCACTAAGAAAATCAAGGAGAATAAGCTCCAAGTGGCAGTGCAGAAGTTTGAACAATTCACAATGGAGTCTGAGGAGTCCATTGATAAATTTGCTGGTAGATTCACTGATGTGATGAATGAAATCAACTCCTTGGGCAAGGTCTACACCAAGAGAGAAGTTGGATTGAAGATCTTGAGAAGTCTCACTCAAAAGTGGGATGTCTATGCTGTAATGATGCAAAATACCAAAGATCTCTCCACCATGCCCATGCAACAAATCTTCTCTGAACTCAAAGCTTATGAGTTCGACCTCAATAGAAGAAAGCCTGTTGAGGAGCCTTCAAATCCTACTAAGGGAGTGGCATTCAAAGCCAAAACTGCTGAACCAGAAATGCAGTCCACTCCAAGATCATCAAAGTCAGTCTCCAAGACTGAAATGAAGGAGGAACTAGCCTTGATGGCTAGGAGATTTGAAAAGCTAAACTCAAGGTTTGGTAGATACAAGAAATTCTACCAAGACAACAAATTCAGGAGAAGGTACAACTCTCCTGAAGCTCAGGCTGAGGTCAAAAAGCCTGATGAGAAAAGATCAGAGGACAAGTACTCTAATAGGAGAAGGTCCAGTAGAGCTGAACCTTCATCATCAAAAAGAAGAGAAGAACCAAAGAAAGATGATGATGAAGACTTATGCTATAATTGCAAGAAGAAAGGGCACTTCCAGTATGACTGCCCTGAACTGAGCTCTAAAGAAAGGAGAGAGAGACAAGCCAAAAGAGACGGAAAGTTCACCAATAGAAAGGCCATGATGGCTGGTGAAGAATCTGAAAGTGATGAAAGCTTCAACTCTTCTGACGGACTGTTCTCCAATAGTGAAGATGATGTCTGCAACATGGCTCTTGAGGATGATGAGGTATCATCTACTTCTAGTTCACCATCATTCATCTCACAAAACAATAGTGAGGTCAACCTGAAGCTTTCCCTTGGAAAGTTGATGGAAGATTTCACTATGTTACAAGAATTTCATGATAACTATGTGAGAGAAAATGAAAGATTGGCTATTGAGCTTGCCAAAACTTCTGAGGTAGTTGTTGATGTCAAATCTACTGAGTTGTATCAACAAGTCTTGAGAGAGCTTGAGGAAGCAAATCTCAGGATAGTTGACCAACAAAAGGAGATTGATGATCAACTACTCTCTCAGAAGAGAAAAGATTTCGAATTGAAAATTCTAAATGCCAAGTTTGAAAACCTCTCACATGAATATGATATTCTTAAATCAAGTGAAGAGAGCCTGAAATTCTAAATGCACTAGTTAAAGGACTACCTAATGAGGTTTTCATTAAGGAGCATGTTTTCAAATCATGCCAAGAGGGAAAACAGATTAAAGCCTCATTCAAAGGAAACCCAGTCATTTCTACTGAAAGGGTACTTGAACCTTTACATATGGACTTATTTGGACCAATTACCCCTGCAAGCATAAATGGTAGAAAATACACATTGGTTGTAGTAGATGACTTCTCTAGGTTCACATGGGTAGTATTTCTCCTTAATAAGAAGGAAACTCAAGTCAAGCTGCCTGAACTTCTAAAGAGATTGTCAAATGAGAAAAGCCTTAGCATTATCAAGATTAGATCTGATAAAGGCACTGAGTTCATAAATTCATACATCAATGAGTATTGCACATCTAATGGAATAGCTCATGAAACCTCAGCAGCTAGAATTCCCCAATAAAATGGAGTTGCAGAAAGAAGAAATAGAACTTTAAAAGAAGCTGCTAGAACCTTAATTGTTGATTCAAATTTACCTAAGAGGTTTTTGGCTGAAGCTATAAACACTGCATGCCATACTCAGAATAGATGTTTGATTACTAAGGGGCAAGGCAAAACCCCCTATGAACTCTGGAAAGGAAGATTGCCTAAAGTGTCATACTTTCACATTTTTGGTTACAAGTGTTTTATTCACAATAATGGGAAAGAACAGCTGAAAGCCTTTGATAGCAAAGCTGATGAGGGAGTATTCCTTAGATACTCTCAAATCAGTAAAGCTTTCAGGGTCTACAACAAGAAAACCCTTATTGTGGAGGAAACACCTCATGTTGTGTTTGATGAATCTATTCATGAGTTCAGGAATGAGAACTTAGAACCAGAGAAAATCACACAGAGGACAACCAGACTGAGCCTAAAGGACAAAGATACTGAATTAATAAATGTTGTCCAAGCCAACCTTCCTGAAAACTTCACTTTGGACAATAATCCTGAAGGCAATCCTCTTGAGGCAGATCCCACTGAAGGAAATGGTGAACTGAATGACCCAATCCCAGTTCACATCCAGGTAACAACTACCAATGAAGAAGCAGTTCCTGCTGAGGTAGTTAATGGGTCAAATAATCAAGGGGGAACTCAAAATGTTGAAAATACCAATGTCCCTGACATTGAGGACAACACCCCTGATTATGATCCTGAATTAGATCCTGCATTCAATTACCCTGAATTTTATGATCAAAATGACTCAACCTCAGTAGAGGACAACTCTACTGAAGAGATCAGAAAAAGAAGGACTTGGCTGTCTGACCATCCTACTGATCTAATACTTGGTGACCCAAGTATTGGAGTCAAAACAAGAAGATTTCATGGTGAAAGTGCTCTTTTCTGTTGTTTCTTGTTAGAACAAGAACCAAGTGATATTGAAGAAGCACTTCAAGATGCCAATTGGATCACAACAATGCAGGAAAAACTGAATCAATTCACCAGAAATGAAGTATGGGAGCTGGTGGACAGACCTTCACATCAAGATGTTATTGGAATAAAGTGGGTGTTCAAGAACAAGAAGAATGAAAATGATGTGATTGTCAGAAACAAAGCAAGACTAGTGGCAAAGGGTTATTGACAACATGAAGGCATTGACTATGATGAGACCTTTACACCTGTGGCAAGGCTAGAAGCAATAAGGCTCTTTCTAGCCTATGCAGCCCACAAGAGGTTCAAAGTGTACCAAATGGATGTCAAAAGTGCATTTCTGAATGGAGTCTTGAAAGAAGAAGTCTATGTGGAGCAACCACCAGGTTTTGAGGTTGGAAACCAAGTTTACAGACTGAAGAAGGCTCTATATGGACTCAAGCAAGCCCCTAGGGCTTGGTATGACACACTGTCACAATTCCTCTTGGATCATGGATTCACCAAGGGAACTGTGGACAGAACTCTCTTCAGAATCTCTGAAGGAGAGGACATCTTGCTTGTCCAAATTTATGTGGATGATATAATATTTGGATCCCCCAATGAAAAGCTGTGTGAGAAGTTCTCAAAGCTAATGCAAAGCAAGTTTGAGATGTCCATGATGGGGTTGATGAACTTCTTTTTGGGACTTCAAGTCAAGCAATCAAAAGAAGGGATCTTCATCAACCAAGCTAAGTACACCAGAGAAATGATCAAGAAGTTTGGGTGTGCTACTAGCAAGCCAGTAAGGATCCCAATGAACACAAATTGGAAGATGGATCCTGATGAAAGTGGTGTTTCAACCAACTCCACTGAGTATAGAGGAATCATTGGATCACTCCTCTATCTCACTGCCAGTAGACTTGACATCACCTTTGCAGTAGGTGTTTGTGCAAGGTTCCAAGCAAATCCTAAGAAAAGCCATCTTGAGGCTGCAAAGAGGATTTTAAGGTATCTCAAAGGCACTGAGAATCTAGGCCTTTGGTACCCTGCTGATGACAATATTGAGTTAACTGGCTACTCAGATGCTGACTATGGAGGTTGCAGAATTGATAGAAAGTCCACTTCAGGGACTTGTCAATTCTTAGGCAACAAGCTTATATCTTGGTTTTCCAAGAAGCAGAACACAGTGGCTACTTCCACCACTGAAGCTGAATATGTTGCAGCTGGAAGTTGTTGTGCTCAAATCCTTTGGTTGAGACAATAACTCAGAGACTACAAAGTCAACTTTACTGAAGTGCCCATATTTTGTGATAACAACAGTGCAATTGCAATATCACAAAATCCTGTTTTGCATACAAGATGCAAACATGTGGACATCAAGCATCACTTCATTAGAGATCATGTGGAGAAGAAAGACATAAAGTTGGTCAGTATCCACACAGATCATCAAAAAGCTGATATTCTAACAAAGCCACTTGCAGAAGCAAGGTTTCTGGAGCTATCAGCAGAATTGGGATTACTTGATCCAGGGAAGTTGGACAAGTAAAACACATTGAAGTTAATGGGGTAAGGTAACTGAATTGGTCTTCAGCAGACTTGGACAAGTCTACTGAAGTTCAGAAGAGATGATCACATTTACTCAGGACACTTGTCCACTGAATCTCAGGACACTTGTCCACATCTTTTCAGGACATTTGTCCCAGTGGGGTCAGATAAGTTGTCCTGGCTATCAAACTATTTCCTTGGTTTGATAAGCACCTATTTTGGGTAATCATTGTCTACTTTGATATCTGTCCCAATTACAGATATCGTCACTGTGGGATTTAATTTGTCCCCCACCCAAAAGGTCACTATCCATGCATTAAATGCCAAGATTTAACTCTTGTTTGCATTACACTTTTCAAGCCATGATCTATCTCGAAAACTCCCCATCCATTAACTAATATTAAATAAATTCCACGTTTTGAATAAAACCAATAACTCACTGTTACATTGGTTTTTGACCATTGGATCAAAACTGGCCAACTCCCCTGAAATCAATCCTGACCGTCCAAGTGTGTTTTCCATTTTTTACAACAGTTGAAAACTCACAAAACTCACCAACTCATTGACAAACATTCTTTTTAGAATATTCTCAAGCCTTAAGATCCCCCACAAACACTTCTTCCCCAAGCATTCGAAACCCTAGCTCTTATTTCTCATCAAACACTCTCAAACTCTATCAATTTCATTTCTGTAAACCTTCAATGGCTCCCAAAGTTAGACCAGAAATGATCATTGATTTCTCCAACAAGGCTCTAGACCGTGATTTTGGATACTTAAGCAACAAAAACAGCCTTCACTTTGAGCCCATAGTATCATTTGAAAGTGAAGATCCTGAGATTACACCAACCTTGAGATGGTTGAGAAGAGCTGGATTGTAGAAGTTTATGGAGGGAAGACCAAGTTCCTGCTTGGATAGCTACATGGCTGAGTTCTTTGCCTTTCTCAAGTGGAGAGGTAAGCCTGAAGATGGTGAAGTTTCCACCAGACTTTCATATGTAGTAGAGGGAGAGGAGGAAGAGAGATTTCATAGAGTGAAATTCTCTTCAGAAGATCTTGAAGGAGCCTTTGGATTGCCTTCAGAGGGAAGGAATCCAGAAATTTATGGTGCTGATCATGAAGAAGAGATAGCACAAGAATGGCTTTTAGTTCCAGGTCCCATCTCTTCAACACAAAACAAGAAGACTCTCAAGCCAAAATTTCTCAACCTCTTTGAAGTAGTTGCTAAGAGTCTCTTGAGCAATACTGGAAGCTTGGAGCAAGTCAACCATCCAAGAATCAGAATCATGGCTGCAGTAATTGATGCTAGTGACAAAGGCATCAAATTTGATTGGAGGACCTTCATCATGTCTGAGATGATGAAGGAAAAGGCCAAATTCAAGGTGAAAGCCCACAACAAGGTTGTGCTAGAAGGGAAACTCAAGTATTGCACCAGGGCAAGCTTGTTGATTGAGAGATTTTCCCACTATTCTCAAATGCAAACCTTTGCAAAGCCTCTCCCAGCCCAAAAGATTCTGTTTAGAAAGCTCAGCAAGAAAACTGAGCAAAGGAGGATGCTTATGGCCAAACCTGGTGAAGAGAAGGTGGAGGAAAAGCCAAAATTGAAAAAGAGGACAAAGGCCAGAGTGGTGAAGACAAGGAAAATGTCTCAAATCCCCTCAGAGGAGAATTCAGGAGCTTCAACTGAGATTGAAGAAGTTGCTGAAGAGGGAGTAAGTGTGCCTTCTGGTCATTCAGAAGAGTTGAGACAGAAGTATAATGAGACTAGACAGAAGTCTAGAGGTGATAAGAGGATCAGGGAAGTTGTCTCTGAGAAGGATGGAGAAGGTAGTGGGAGCAGTAGGGCCAGCAAGAGAAGGGCCAAGCCTACTGATAAAGTGTTGGAGCTTCAGGAAGAAAGGTCTCTCCAACTTGCTCTAAGAGAGAGCAGAGCTGAAAGCAGGACCAAATCCAAGTCAAGGACCAACTCATCTGGTTCTGGAACTCCAGAATCCAAGGTCCCTGAAGGTCAACCAATAGAGGCCAACATCCCTGAAATTCAGAACCCTGAGCCCAACTCCCCTAAACCCACATAACCCCAACCAATCAACCTATCACCCCCATCAATCTTACAAAGAGATATTCTCTAGAAGGGAGTGTGCAAAGGAGTGGGATAGATGTGCTAGCAGATATAGCAGTAGATGAGACAAGATTGCAATCTCCCCTTGACTCATCTATGCTCAATTACTCAAAGCTTTTAGAAGCTGCACTCTTTGAACCAACCCCCCTGAGTAAAGCCCCTTCAGATCCATTGCTCTCTAAAGCAACTGAAGTACCTTCAATTGCAACCAATCTTTCTGAAGCCAATATCTCTGAACTCAACCTTCCTGAAGCCACTTTAGGAGAACCCAGAGCCAACTCCCCTATAACCCAAAGTCCCCATTCCAGTGGAGATGAGGAGGAGTATATTTATGAGAGTATGCTCAGAAGAGGAGCCAAGGCTACTGTGGACAGTTTGTATCCACAACTTGCTGAATTTCCAAGAATTCAGAAGACATTCCATGATTTGAGGATGCTTGTTGATGTGAAGGACAAGACTATAATGGAAATCTCACAAGTCATCCAAGATAAGGGTGCAAACTGGTGGCAAGTGGAGGAGAGCAGATTGCTACACTTTGCTGGTGTGATGAAAACAAGATTCCTTATTGATGAGGAAATTTTTGCAAAGTTGGTAGATGATAAGATCATTGAGGAGAAGGAAAGGAAAGCTAAGGGCATCAAACACCCTAACAGTAGCTCCAATGACGATGATTCCCCTGATGATCCCTCAAACCCTTCAAAACCCAACCCTCCTGAAACCCCTCAAGCCAACCTCCCTAAGCCTTCTGTATCAGAGAGACTCTCAAACCCTCCTAAAACCTATCATAGAAAAGGCTCTGTATCTTCAGAGGTGTTGACCAAGGGTGGTAACACAACCAAAGACACATCTGCCAATGAAGGTTCTTCTGAACCCAAGGCACAGCCTAAAGATGTTGAGGTTCCTGTATTAGAGACTGGTTTAATTAAGGCCTATTCAGTGTCAGGAGAGTTGGACACTGATCAGCCCTTAATCATTCAGGATGACTCAGTGGCTGTTGATATAAGCACTGTGATCTCCCCACAACTGCCATCTTTGAACCTTGTTGAAGGTGGAGATGCTGCAGGTTTAGGTGATGGAGTTGAAAAGGAAAATCTAGTGGAAAAACCAGAGGGAGTAGAGGATGATAAAGAGATGGTGATTACTAGAATAGTGAATGTACCACCAAATGAGGGTGATATAAGTGAGGAAGGGCAGGCTATTCTTGAAGTCAAATCTGAACTTCAGGAATCCCTTGATGAGAGGAGGCCTGTTTCTTTAAGTGAGGAAATTACTAATGAAGGGAGAAAAGAAATAGTTGAAAATGAGAAGAAGACTGCTGATGTATCAGAGTCTTATGAAAAAGAAATTGAGGGTGATGAGTGTATTTTCACTAACCCTTTTGATTTGTCTGACATTGCAGGTATAAGTCTTGATCAAATCTTTGCAGATGATTTCTTGACAGATGCTCCCATCCATGTTGATTCTGGATCAGCACAAGCCCTTCTTGGCTTGCAATCAACAAAGTTGGATTCCTTGGCTCAACAAGTTCAAACAGCTCATGCAGAAACTTCTGGAGCATTAGATGAGCATGGGAGAACTTTGGCATCTGTGGAAATTAGGCTGACAGGCTCTGAGGATGTGGTGTTACCCACATTAGAAGCAAGAATTGAAGGAGTGGAATCTGGTCTTCAAACCATTTCCACTGAAGTTCACAAAGCCAAAGTCAGTATGGAGAACATCTCAAAGGAGGTCAAGAAAGATCAAAAGCTGCTTAGAGATAACCACAATGCAAATGTTCAAGCTATCAGACTGACCATTAAGCAAGCTCTTGGCAAGAAGACAACATTGCAAAAGAAAAGAGCAGAGGCACAAAGGCTAGCTATGGTGAAAGCAGCCTCAGAAAAGTTTTCCCAAGAAGTATTGGCCAACATTGCTGAAGGTGCAGTGGCCAACCTCACTGAGCTCCTTAAAGCCCAATTGGATGCATCTCTGAAAGCAACCATGGAGGAGGTTGTCCAACAAAAAATGAAGCCTGTCCTAGCCTTTCTAAGCTTGAGCAGTGACAGAATGCAGAACATACATGATGAAAATGTATACTTGTTGGAGGAGATGAAATCTCTAACCCAAGCCCAGTCCTTGATGGCATCAACTATGAGTGAACTGAAGCCTGAATGTTTTGATGCTGCCAAAAAGGGGGAAAGGGAAAGAGCAAGGGCAAAAGGTGCCTTAGTGATTGGAAGCCCAGTGAAAGGGAAAGACAAAATTGCTGAAGAAAAATGAAAGGAACCAGCAGTGCTGAACTTGGAAGAATTGGATGAAGAGGAGCAGTTAGCACTTGCTTTGAAGAATTCAATGGCCTCAGCTCAAGAGGAAAGAGTGAGGTTACAGCAGAGGCCAGGTGGTGAAGTGTCTGGTTTGGACAAAGATGCTGAAGGTGTCCAAACTAGAGGAAAGATCAAGAGGGCAAAAGGAAAGAAAAGACAAGCTGAGACATTCACTGATTTTCCCAACAGCCTTGATCTACCACATGAATTCAGAATTGATGATGATGAGCCTATCTCAAAGAAGGCCAAAGCTGCTGAAGAAGACAAGACTGCTGAGATGTCCAAAATTGCTGAAAAGGACAAGTCTTCTGAGAAGAAAAGTCCACTGAGACTAAGTCCACTGAAGGTGTCAAAGCTTCTGATGATGTAGAGGAGCTGTATGAAGAAGGCCTTGGACCTGGACCTAAGAAGAAGAAAGTTGTGGTGTTAAATGATCCATCAAAGCTGTTTCATGAAGGGTATGGCAAAGACCCTGAAACACAACAGAAGCTGGCCATGATGAGGGCCCAAGAAAAGATGGATCTGATGGATGAAGCACAAAGAGCAAGAGATAAAAGAAGAGCAGACTTCCAGAAGCCAAGAAGAAAGAGAGCAACTTACAACAAGATGAAGCCACAACTACTGATCCCAATGGACACCAAATATCCTCACTTGGATAAATGGGTGCCAATTCAGCTGAATGACTCATGGGAGGAAGCAAAAAGGGAGTTTGTCTATGACTACTATGTCATTGACAGATGGAATGGAAAAGATGCCAACTCCACTTTTGCTGAGTTCATCATAGAGTATTACAGAGAGCTTTATCAACAACTACTTACAGCTGCTGACATTGCAAGAATTGAACTCACAGCTCCCAAGCCAATCATATACATGCCTCCAAAGCTTGAAGGATGGATTGACCAGGCAAGGATCCTGAAAGAATTTACTGAGATCCTCAAGCTGAACAAGATGGTTCTTGGACCCAAGAGAACAAACCAAGAAGCCATGGCCTTGAAAAGAAGAGTGTGGGCACAATATGGGATGGTGCCACCTCCTGAGGATGATCTCTGAAAATGGCTAAGTCTTCTGACCTTTTTGGATAAAAACTTATCTTATCTGAAGATATTTTTAATTGGTCAAATATGCTGAAATTTGGACAAGCCTGCTGATGTGGTGTGCCTTGACATGCTGTTTGCTCTGATATGCATTGGTTGCTCTGATACAAGCATTTGTCTTGATATCCAGTATTCTGCTCTGATACTTGAAGTATTTTGGTTTTTGCTCTGATACTAGAAGATGCTTTGAAACTTGAAGATCTAGATACTCTTAAGTGTTTAATTTGTTTTGCTCTGATACTCTAGATCTTATGATTAGTATATGCTCTGAATGATTGTAATGAAATGATCAATTGTAATGGTATCTTGAATTCATGCTCTGATAAGTTATCTTCAACTATCAACATGCTTGTAATGCTTTTTATATGAATGATAGTTGAACTACCTTTGAATCAAGATACATTATTGCAGAAATCTCTCTATGCCTATATTTGAAACCTATGTGCAACATGAACAGTGAGTACACTAACACATTGCTTTTCAGGATAATTGACCTTAGTCATGTCTTCTGAAGATAAATGTAATAGGTGTAGCTAAGTCACTTTTGCATAAGTTGTATAGGTTTTGGCATCATCAAAAAGAGGGAAATTGTTGGGAATAAAATGAGATATGTTTTGATTCAATACCAAAACCCCCTGAGACATGCCTAAGTCAAAGATGATTATGTTCTAAAGAATGTTAGAACATATAGAATAAGGATAGATGAGGAGCTAATATGTTAGGCAACTCTTAGATAGTCAGATGCACAGTTTGAGGGGGAACACATGCTTTGAAGTCCATTTAGACAAGTCCCCTCAAGGCTCAAATTCTGGAATTATGATCAAGTCCACTGAAGGACAAGTATGCTGATCAGAAGAGTTGTCCAGACAAGTTGTCTCAGCACAATCAATTCAGAAGAAGTGTACTGAAAGCTTGAGGTCAACCCTGCTGAAGAGACATCTACACCCTAAAGATCATTAATGAATCATGCTAAGATCACTTTGAAGTGAAGCATGGGTAAGAGTCAAGTCATCTGAAGAAGAGCTAGCCAACCTTGCTGATAAGCAAGACTGCTGATAGTGATAAGGAGAGTTGTCCAGTTGATAAGGAATGTTGTCCTATCATTGGAACAACCTTCAGAAGCCATGTCCATGTCCTAACAAGAGAATCTGAAAGTCAGACATTGGGAAGAGAGCTGCAGAATGAAGACAAAGCTCATACAGCCGTTTATTTCCCAAATGAGGACATGTCACTATCAAAATTCTGTCTTCAAAGTTGAAGAACTAAAAGAAGACATTTATGGACATTGAAGATTGCCTCTCCAACGGGCAAATCCTTCAACTGTCTATAAATACAGAAGTGTGAAGACCATTTGAGTGCACCTCAACATTTGACAAGAATATCCAACTATCTTACAAGCAAGAGTGCTTTCTAGTTTTCAAAGACTATCTTAGTCTTCAAACACTTCTTCTAAGCTGAACCTATTGTATATCCATACACAAGCTTAGAGACATATCCTATCCTTATACACTGATCTTCATTGTAAAGGATATCTCACCAGTTGGAACCTTACTTCAATCCTTACCCCTTTCAAGTGAGAAAGTGAGAAGGTTGTTGTAGTAGTAGTAGAAGTGGTAGGAGCTGACTGTTGAGAGAAGAACAGTTCAGTTCTGAGTTGAGAAGAGGGTACTAGGACTCTAGACATCCTAGGGATCAATTCACCAAGGAGTGGTGTTATTGATCAAGTGCACCTTGGCACTATAAAACAAGTTAATTCCAAGAGTAAAGGAATTATCCTGTTCAATTAGGGAAAGTGGATGTAGGAGCTTGAGTCTCTGAACCACTATAAACTCTTGTGTTGATTTGCTTTTCAAGTACTTTCATACATTCAACACTGCACACAAAACTGATCTTTCAAAGAATACATATTCAAAGACTGTGCAAAACCTATTTGGACAAGTTCCCTGAAAACTAGACTGTATTGAATTGACTAAGTGATTTCAGAAACTTTAAAGGAGTCTAAACTAAAAGGGCCAACCACTATTACGCACATATAACTCCCCTAGATAGTTATTCAACTAAGTACTCAATAGTACTTAGTAGTCTGATTATCTTAGAAGAGTTAATCATATTCAGCAGAGTTGTCCAAGACAACCTTGCTGATCTCTGGTTTGATCAAAGTTAAAAAGAATTTGCATACAAGTGTATTCCCCCATACACTTATTATATACTCCTTTCAGGACCAACATATATATAACTATATATATGGCCGTGCACTACATATATAAGATATATGAATAGTTGGATTTGATTATATATATATAAATAGGAGGAAATCAGATAAGATTTACACCTATAATCATATTATTATTTTAAATAGTTTACCTAGATAATTCATCAACACGATCAAATTTATTCCCCCAAGTTTCTCACTTTAGTTACATCCGAATTTAAAACTGAAGTCAGATTTCAACGTGGGATTGATTAGATTTTGATTTTCCCCATATTCTTCCCAACTAACTCTATCTTATTTCCTCTCCCTTATTTCACCCACGCTAATTCATTCAGCTTACAATTACAGAAAATAATATCTTCCTTCAACAAAACACACCCCACATATATTCGAAAGGATCTTTACCGATAGAACATAATTTCTGGATTGGTCTAAAAGGTTGTTGTACGACGTCTCCCTCCTCTCTTGGCTTGAAGCAGTAGCAAATTCCTTCTTTTAAGCACTGTATAAATCTCTTTTTTTTTCTAGATTTATTATTCTTTCACGCTTTCTATCTCTGGATATTCTTAGGATAATGAATTATATGTCTTTGCGTCTTAGGCTGAAATTAAAGATCACTAAACCCTAGACTGTATAAATACTGGCATGATAAACCTTGTTGATATGATATTAAAACTCAGATGCTTGTTTTTCATAAATGGTGTTCTTTACAGTATCATTGGTTTGAAGCTTCTTAGAATTTCTCTCGTCAAGAATTGTATATAACCCAAAAAGGTCATATTTTAAGGGTTGGTTAATTAGCATTGGATTACTACTTGTTTCGAAAATTTCTTAATTCACTCAAATCTCTTGACCAATTTTAATAAGGCAAATTTCTTGGTTTTTGTAATGATTTTCGGATTTGGACAGTTGCCTATATACATACTATATCATGTATTATGTTAATTGGCATGCGATACATACATATATATATATATATAAAATGGGTATATGGTTAGTTCATGGGTTTTGATATAATATGTAGTTATCTGTATTCCCTTTAAGATCGGATATATAATGTTAGCATGAATTATAACTTTACTAGTTGTGATCTTAAGACGCGTTATTATTATTATTTTAGGTGTCGAGAGACGCCCGTGATAAATCAGGTTATATATACTTACGAGATTAACCAAGACTTAAAGGTGGGGTTTTCTTACTTACGTATTCACTTTGTCACCTTTAAATGTTATTTGTGAATTTAATTGTTGCTTAGCTACATGATCCTATGTTTATGATTATTATGGGTTATTTCGATGGAAAGGTCGTTATAGCTAGCGGGGACGACGGTCCGGGATGGTAAGATCCTTGGGGGCAACTCCACCGTATACAGATTGGCCAAATTAATTGGTCAATATATGGAAGAATATTTATTATGGGTTATTTCGACGGAAAGGTCGTTATAGCTAGCGGGAACTACGGTCCGGGATGGTAAGATCCTTGGGGGCAACTCCACCGTATACAGATTGGCCAATTTACTTGGTCAATATATGGAAGACTTATGTACGCATGTTTGTGAGTTTATGATTTTATTTGCATTGATATTTAACTGTGACAAAGAGGATCCCACTGAACTAGTTGTTTGCTCACCCCAATTAATTTAATATTTTACAGATTGACGGAATTGCGGTGGAGGGACGGTGGAAGTGGATGTCTAGTCATGCAATGTTTTTCCTTATATTATTTTTTCTTTTAATTAGTTAGTTGCATCTCGAGTTAGACTTAATTGTTCACTAATGCACTGTTTGATTTCTTTGAAACCAGCTTTTGAGCCTTACTTGAAAAATTAAAGTTTGGTAATAATTTTCTTTAAGAAATTTGAGGTTTACTTAATCTTCCGCTGCAAAATCTTTTATAAATTCATAAATTCGAATTTCATTAGCACTCAAAGTATGTTTTCATCTAGGCCCTAAAATCGGGATGTGACAGACTTTGAAGAAGCTCTTGCTAAGTTCAAGTCCAAATTTCCGAAGAAGCCAGTGAATTACGTGTTGAATAGTTGGATTAACCCTTATAAAGAGAGGTTTGTAAGGGCTTGGACGAATGAATTTATGCACTTTGGCAACACCACAACCAACAGGTATGTTTATACTTTTGTCTTTATTTAAATTATTACTTTAATTTATAAGTTGCCTAACGTTTTAAATTTTCTCTGATCAGGGTCGAAAGCCATCATGCGGCGTTGAAAAGAATGCTCGGCAATTCATTAGGAAATTTTGAGACATGTTGGGAGAAATGTCACACTCTATTCGAGGCATGCCATGTTTCAATCAAAGCCTCCTTCGAAAAGAGTTTGAACGTTGCTCAATATAGGTTCTCCTCAAACGTTTTCAATTATTTACGAGGGGTGGTGTCGTTTGTGGCTCTAGAAAAGATCTTTGATGAAATCAAGGTGATCAAACGACCCGGATTCGATCCTAAAGAGTGCCAACACATCTTGAGGAAGGTATACGGTTTGCCATGTGGTCATGAGATCGAGGAGTATGTTTACTGTGACAAATCGATACCCGTGAATGCCATTGATCCCTTTTGGAGGAAGTTGGATATGGAGCCTGCCCCAACCACCACATCGGTTGACCCCGTTCCCACCCACAACAAAAATCGGTTTGAAGATGCCGTAGACGACATGGCTGAGGTTTATAAGAGCTTCTCTCCGGAGGAGCAACTCATCTTCTTAAAGCGTATGAGGGAGCTTGCAAACCCCGAGACTACGACTCTTATTGAGCCACCTCCTAAGGAAGACACTCGTGGTCGACCCAAAAAAGGAAAGAAGAAGAAGAAGTCTGATGCGTCCACCAAACGTGAGCCTAGCCTATTTGAGCTTGTAGAGAGTCAAGTTGCAAGTTGCTCGGTACAAAAGGAGCAGACGGTCATCACTGTAGATAACTCGCTCTCATCCCCGTCCTTCCAAAAGAAAGGGATTCCAAAAAAACAACCGGTAATTCTCAGCCCTTGCATGTTTATTTTGGTGTTTTGGTGATGTGTAATATTTTTGGTGATTTTTTGTTGTAGATGTGTAATATTTTTGGTGATTTTGTTGTAGATGTGTAATATTTTTGGTGATTTGGTTGTAGATGTGTAATATTTTTGGTGTTTTGGTTGTAGATGGGTAATATTTTGGTGATTTGGTTGTCGATGGGTAATATTTTGGTGATTTGGTTGTAGATGGGTAATATTTTGGTGATTTTGGTTGTAGATGGGTAATATTTTGGTGATTTTGGTTGTAATATGCGTAGGTATCCCGTCGGCGTACCCGAAAATCCCATGAAATGGACTTCATCGGAAATTTACCGATCGAGCATCAACCGTACATTATCGATATCAAGAACGTTAAGGGTGACGGACACTGCGGTTTTCGAGCAGTGGCTGGGCTTATGGGATGGGGTGAGGATGAGTGGGCGAGGGTTCGGATGGACTTGATGAGCGAACTGTCCCGCAATCTAACGTTGTACAACAACGTGTTCTTGTTGAATGATTACGTCCATGTTGTGCTTGACAAATTGAATTGCTTTACGGAGTTTGCACATAAAAAACATTGGTTCGGGTTGCCGTACATGGGATATCTAGTGGCGTCACACTATAATGTGGCGGTGGTGGTTCTTGATACCCGTCTATCCCTTACGTATCTGCCGTTCAACAAAGAACCTCCTCAAGAACCGAGGAGTATTTGGTTGGGATTAATTAATGAGAACCATTTCATCCAGGTATTTGATTGCATTGATTTAATGAATTTATTTACACGTATATGTTGCATATTTTATATATAACACATAAATCTCGAATGCGTGTAGGTTATGATGGGTGTTGGGCGCACTTTGCCCCCGGTCATTACACGTGGAAGCATGAGGGTCAACACATTTCAGACGGATGGAAAAATGCATATGCGTCCGGAGGAATTAATTAGATGATAGTGTATTGTAACACCCGATAATTTAATTACCATTAGTTATAAAATGTATAAGATACTATTTAAAAAAATAGAATAAAATAAATATACGGCACACACATATATATATATATATATATAATGATGATATATAAGAAAGGTTAATATATATTAAGGAGTAGTATATATATATATATCATATTAATAGATTTTATGGATATTTATTTTAGATAAATTATGATCATATACGTTTCAAATAAACTATTAATTACATATATTTTTAGGATGCCTAAATTTAAGGGGTTTACTTGACTTTAGGTTAGAATTTTATTATATTGATAATAACTAATGGATTAGGTCATTGATTTATAATTGCACGCCCCACTAATTTCGAACACATTCCTCAATTACCTCAATTCAGTTGTCACTTAGAATTTAAATTAGGAGACTAATTGTCTCTCCTAATCGCATATTATTCTTCCCAAATTAGTCTCAATTAATTCTATCATATTCTAGTTTTCTCTAGAAATTCACGGTAAGAACTCTCCCTCTACTAAAACTTTCTAGCCTAAACAATTTTAAGCCTACCACAAATTGATATCGATCGAGTCACTAGCAGCAGCAGTAGCGTTGGATAGAGAAGTTTCTGCATCTCCTCTTCTCTGCGAGTACTGTAAAGTTTCTATTTTTAGCATATTCGTTATTAGAATTTCCATCTTCTGATTTCTGAGTTTGTGCGGCTATGATCTTTAGAGTTAAGTAATTGTTTTAAAAATTTTTCAAACTTTGTTCTGATCATATTTGAGACCTACTTTTATACTGATACTGTCCACGAGTTAGTTCCATATAGCAGACCATTTCCTGTTTGGTTTTAGAAGCCTAAACCAATTGCTCTAGTTATTTTATGATCTATCTATCTATATATAGTTATATAGTTATACTTACATGTTCGCATAGTTTTTAATTATCTGGGCCACTTTTAAATCAAGGCCTAAACATGTTGCCAAGCCAATGATTTTTCTGTCATGTTAATCTGTCCACGAAAATATTTATATATATATATTATAGCTCAATATGTGTTATATTTCCCAATTCTTAAAAAATTAATTTATTGGATTTCCGTAAAGTTTGGAGTAGTGTTGTAGTCAAAATTATTTCACAAAGCTTCATAAACTACCTTCAATATTTTTAGCGTCAGAAATGTATCCTTATTGATTTTTTTCTTATTTTTCTAAAACTTAACCAAGCTAAATTTTATTTGGTAAAAAATATTCTTAGTTAGTTTCCGTGTAGTGACCCAACTAAGTATTCCCTATTTTTATTAGTTATAAAATGAACTTATTTAATTATTAATAATCTCTCCAGTAGGGTATATATTGGTAATCATTAATTTACTAATAATATATTAGATTTTCATTCATTTATTCATAGTGATTATTTTAAGATAAAATTTATTATTATAGGTGACGAGGAACTCTTGCATTAAATTCAGATTACGCATTTACGAGACTACTCAAGAATTAAGGTGGGATTTTCTTGATTGGATACTTTGTCATTTTTAAATATTTCGTGTGAGTGATTTTGTTACTTACTGCATCTTACAGCCTATGTTATTATGGTTGGTTTATCCAACAAGCTTATGTTATTATGGTTGGTTTATCCAACAAGCTTATGTTATTATGGTTGGTTTATCCAACAAACTTATGGTTGGTTTATCCAACAAACTTATGGTTGGTTTATCCAACAAACCTATGTTATTATGGTTGGCCTTGCCAACAAACTTATGAAATTGTATGCATGTTTGTGAGTGAATAATTTTATTTGCATGTTATATTTAACTATGACAAAGGAATCCCACTGAGCTAGTTGTTTTGCTCACCCCAATCTATTTAACATTTTACAGATTGAAGGAGTTGAGGTGGAGGGACGGTGGATGCAATACACACCATGCATTATGTTATGTTATTTCACTATTTGCATTAACATTTTAAACTATTTTTATTCCAGTACTATTCATATATTTTGGACAAAGTTTTGATACTCTTTAGTTGAAATTAAATTTCAATATTATTTATTAAATGTTTTTGAGTATTTACTTACCAAATTAATTCCGCTGCTAAATTTTATAAAATATGCATGTTTTTAGTTAAATTGCTAGAATATATAGTGTTTTCATCTAGGCCCTATAATTGGGATGTGATAGTGTATGGATGTAGTTACCATCTTTTTGTTAGTTTTTGTGGTTAGAAACTTTGGAATACTTTTGTCTTTTTGGTGTAATTTGTGTACAAATTGTCAACAAACAACATTTATAGATAATTTGTGTACAAATTCTTGATGTGTAATATTTTTGGAACATGTATACGGTTTCAACGTTACAATGGATGACTTGTGTAATTTAATTGCTCTATTTTTTGAATGGTTTATCGTGCTTGAATAAGCCACTACAATTGTGTTAAAAGTATAATATGGTGTATAAAATCTATAGTTGGGATCATTTTTTTCAAAAAATTGACTTTTGTTCAAAAATAAGTTCCCAACAATTGGTCCATGTTCGAAAATATGTTCCCAACAATAAGGCCATGTCCGAAAATTTGTTCCGCGCGTTTTACTTTGTCGAATTTTAACCCCAAAAGTTTCTGTAACGAACTTTTTTTCGAACATTTGGGCCATGTTCGAAAAAAGGTTCCCAACAATTGGTCCATGTTCGAAAATAAGGTCACAACAATTGTTCCATGTTCGAAAATTACTTCCGCGAGTTTTACTTGATCGATTTTTTAACCCCAAAGTTTCTGTTATGGACTTTTTTTCGAACATTGGAGCTCTGTTCGAAAAAAAGGTCCCAACATTTGCCAAATGTTTGAAAATTACTTCCGCAAGTTGTACTTGGTCGATTTTTTAACCCTAAAGTTTCTGTTATGGACTTTTTTTCGAACATTTGAGCTATGTTCGAAAAAAAGGTCCCAACATTTGCCAAATGTTCGAAAATTACTTCCGCGAGTTTTACTTGGTCGATTTTTTAACCCCAAAGTTTCTATTATGGACTTTTTTTCGAACATTGGAGCTATGTTCGAAAAAAAGGTCCTAACATTTGCCAAATGTTTGAAAATTACTTCCGCGAGTTTTACTTGGTCGATTTTTTAACCCCAAAGTTTCTGTTATGGACTTTTTTTCGAACATTGGAGCTATGTTCGAAAAAAAGGTCCCAACATTTGCCAAATGTTCGAAAATTACTTCCGCGAGTTTTACTGGGTCGATTTTTTAACCCCAAAGTTTCTGGTATGGACTTTTTTTCGAAGATTGGAGCTATGTTCGAAAAAAAGGTCCCAGCATTTGCCAAATGTTCGAAAATTACTTCCACGCAAATAATATTTGTTCGAAAAAGTGTTCGTGTTCGGCAATAAATATCGGGCATATATCATTTGTTCGAAAAAAGGTCTCATACAAAGGTGGGTGTCCTCATCCATGCAACATTATAAAAACCATATAAAAACCATATAAAAAACCATATAAAAACCATACATTCATAAAGCATTTAAGTTAACATACATGTTACAATACATGTTAAAACACTAAAGTATCATTCTGATCGACCAAACTACGATTAATAAAAAACAACATTTGTCAAGTTTTTGTTGAAAATGATATAAAACAAGTTTTTGTCAAGAACGCCTAGCCCTTCCACGTCCCCGACCTCTTCCACGTCCACGACGTGCACTTGATGATGACGGTGCATCTTCTCCTACGTCATCGGAAGTTTATCCGCCAATCTGCCTCACAACTTCTTCAATTTTTTGCATTACCCCATCGATTGTTAATGGCTCGTCGTTCCTCCACTTTTGCAACAACAAGGTCAACTCAACCTTTGCAAAATCTACCAAGTGCCCTAACTCAGCCCTACGTGGAGGCTCACGAGGAGGAAGTCTCCTATTTTCTGGATTTGAAACGTAAGGACGGCCGTTGGCGAGGTACCAATCAATATAACCATCGCTGCAATCCGAATCTTGGATACAACGCTCACCAAGTCTATCATCCGTAAGCATGTGTGCGTCCCACGTAGAAAAGTACTCCGCCATAGCACCCCACACTAGCTTTGTTTTCTTGGATGTGGAACCGGTCCTCTTAACACGGGCAGCAAGCGGCTTCTCAGGAACGGTTTGCACGTACCCGAACTGTCTGAGCACTCTATCCGGCATGTACGGCTCAACAATATCTCCGCACACAATGCACCCATGAAAGTAAGATACCTCATCAAATGGATGTTTTTCTCGTTCGGGACGATATGGATTCCAGTTAACCTACAACACCCCATTAAATTAAAAAAATGCTTACTTATCTTAAAAATAAATAAACGATAGACAAATATATTAATTTGGTTAGTAACGTACCTCGCTTGCTAGGAGGGTATCTAATCGCTCTCTAAAGCCTCTTACTCGGTCGACACAGGGGCCTGTATGAGCTTCGGGTGCATAACGCATCGACAGTGAATCCGAATGGCCCAAGTCTGGATTATGAGGCGGCAAGATCAAAGTAGGGAAGTGCTCATAAATCAAAGCCTACAAGTACAATATTATTAGGTCAATATCAAATGAAAAACATGAAATATTAACAAACTTATTTAAAATACTTAATACCTCCAATAACGTAAGGTAACCACCAATCTGCCTACACTTGAACTTTGACGCCATCCCCAATTGTCTATACAAATAGGCAAGCGTTGCGGTACCCCAAGCATAGTGAGAAAATTCTGCCATGTCGTCCATATACTGCAACCACTGTACGTGAACACGAGTACCACTTTTGTCCGGAAACAAGGTGGTCCCAAACATGTACAACAAAAACGCTCGTGCTGAATACAACACCTCGTCCTCGTTGTCCGAGGACATCATGGGCATAAAAGTCTCCCTTAGCCACGATAGCTTCACGTAACCCCCTCGTTTCCCACTTAATCCTTCCTTGGCTTGTACTAATGATAAACCCAAATATTTCATCAAATAATCTGAAACCCAAAATATGTTCTTCGGACGTAGACTGCACCGGGAGACCATTAACTTTCAGATTCGTGATACAACGGACATCATCGAGGGTGATTGTCATTTCCCCGAAGGGCAAGTGGAATGAGTTGGTCTCTTCGTGCCATCTCTCAACGAAGGCTGTGATAAGATTTTTGTTTGAATACTTGTAAGCCCCACGTCTAACATGAATCAATCTAGATCCTCTCAAAAACCTCCGCCAATAACGCCAATCTTCATCATCATCGAACTCCCGATGCAATAGTTTCGTCACATGACAGTGACACTTCAACACATCTCGCTCCTCACCCAACCATATGTATTTGGCTACATGCTCTTGGAAGCTTTTGAGAAGGGGAGGTGCGGTTACCAATGGTCGATCAACAGTCACAACTCTTCTTTCTTCCTCTCCCTCTTCCTCTTCCTCGTCCTGTCCATCTCCGTCATCGTTTCCCTCATCTACTTCCGGTTCTTGTAGAGTGGACACCGGTTCTTGTGGAGTGGGCTCTTGAGGGTTGGCTTCTTGTGGAATGGCCTCTAGAGGGTTGGCGGCCTCTTGAGGGTTGGCGGCCTCTTGAGGGTTGGCCTCTTGTGAATTGGGCTCTTGAGGAGCGGCCTCATCGCTAATATGTTGCTTCTTTTTCCTGTTGGAAGCAGTCGGTCGAGCCCTACTAACACCCTCTACAAAAACCAACACAAACAAGCCATGTTCGGAATTAAAACCAAAACAAACAAGCCATGTTCGAAACCTAAACCAAAACAAACAACCCATGTTCGAAACTAAAACCAAAACAAACAAGCAATGTTCGAAAATTATACCAAAACCAACAAGCCATGTTCGAAACCTAAACCACAACAAAGCAGCCATGTTCGAAACTAAAACCAAAACAACCAAGACATGTTCGAAACTAAACCCCAAACAAATAACTAATGTTCGAAAATTATACCAAAACAAATAAGCAATGTTCGAAACCTAAACCAAAACAATATACCCATGTCCGAAAATTACTTCCGGACAACCATCTCATGTTCGAAAAACCAGTCACCGACATTTGATTCGTGCTAAACCATGCCAATTAGATGCCCATTTGTTTATTTTCATCCTAACACATTAAAAATTTATACATTCTACACATAAACATGAATATAACACAAAAAATCAACCTTAATCAACACATGCATGAATTAACCCCAAATTCAAAAAACAAAACCTAAACCCTACAAAAATAAAATCAATGTTTCAACCAACAAAAATCGAAATTAAACATGCGTCCTACTCTTCTTCTCAAATATAAGCAAGAAAAACTAACATTTACCCATTTTTGCAAAATGAAAAAAAAAAACGCTTGTAGAGATATTCTTCGAAAAAACAATGGAGTGGGGGAGAACGGTGCTCACTCTTTTCTTTCTCTTCTTCGTCGCAGGTAGAGAGGGAGTGAGAGAGTGAGAGAGTGGTGCGAAAATGGAGTGGGAGTGGGAGAGGTGGGAGTGAGTGCTGCGAAATGTTGGGGAGAGGAAAGGTTTGGGGAAGATGGAGAGTGGGTGTACCCAATCGAGAGAAGAGAGGGAGAGAAGGGAGGGAGTGCGAAAATGCTTAAGGGCATTTTTGGGTTTTCCAGGTGGGTGCCCTCATATGTTTTGTGGGTGTGCTCATCTCCTGGGTGTACTCATAGGAATCCTAGGTGCCTTTAGCCGCGCCCTTTAAAAAATGACGAATTTCAAATCTTTTCAATTTTAACTAAAAAGTGTGTGAGTAAAAATCTAAGGGTGTGTTTGGTTTCGGATTGGCCCATCCGGATTTGGATGGGCCATCCCCCATCCCTCTCCATCTCTTTCCATCCAAATACCCATTCAAATACACATCCACCCCTATAATACATCTACATACCTATTTTTATACAATCACATCACTCTTTTTTTCTTTTAATCATTTATTCTCTCTCCTACTTTCTTCCACACATTTATTCTCTCTCATACTTGATTTGACATAAAGTTCTCCATCCACACCTATTTTTCAATTTCAATCCAAACACAATTTTTATTCAATTACTATTCATGGATTACCCTCATCCATATTTTTCCAATCTCCATCTCCATCCCCATCCCATCCACCACCATCCCTAACCAAACAACACCTAAGTATTTAAAATCCATTCATAATCCAAACAAGTGGAGTGGATTTGGATGATGGATTTAAAATTCATATATCAAATCCCTCCATCCAAATGGAGTCAATCTATTTATGTCATTTTTTCATTTAAATCCATAATTCATTTAGGTTGTGTTTGGATGAAGGGATTTGATTTGAGGAGGTATTTCAAATGAAAGGTTTTAAAAATAGATGGATTTCAAATGACATGGTTTTAGTGAGGAAAAAATCCTCTCAATTTTAACTAAAAAAAGATGCTAAGGATTTTAAATCCATTCATTTACTTTTTAATCCAAATAAGTGGAGTGAATTTGGATGGTGGATTTGAAATCCATAAATCAAATCCCTCCATTCAAATGGAGCCATAAATTCGAATTCAATTTATCCTTCAAATTTACTATACCATATTTTTCGATAATCAACCCTTTTGTTACTTGACTTTCCATACTCAAAATTTAATTCCACAGTAACCTTTTTGTGAATTAAATTTTAAAACAGGAAAAAACAATTTTTTTCTTTAAGGGTTAATTGCAAAAAAAATCACGACCTTTACGGTGTTTATCAATTACAACATATCCTTTTTTTTCTTTGCAATTTGATACACCACCTTTTTAAGTTTTGCAATTCGATGCATGTGTTTATTTTTCGGCAACACAATTCATGTGTATACACTGAAGCCGCATTAAAGTTCTACACAAATATCCACGTAAATGTCATGACTGATCAATAAAATGTATTTTTTTTTATTTTAAAAACTTTTTTAAATAAAAATAATATACAAAATTTTACATTATTTTTTTTGGACTGTGGTTTGGAGGATGCGGTCTTATTCTTTTGAGTTTTTGGAGAAATGATACTAATAATTAAATTGGTTTATTGTTTTTTTTAAAACAATTTTTTTAGTATTGTTTTTAGTTTAAAATATTTTTTTTAGTATTCTTTTTAGTTTAAAATTACTTTTTTAGTATTCTTTTTAATTAAAAACGTTTAAAAAAAAATTATGCATCATTCGTGACATTTATGTGGCACATCGACAACTCTGACAATCACATCATAATTTTAATTGTTGCCAGAAAATTGACAGATGTATTGAATTGCAAAACTTAAAAAAGTGGTATATCAAATTGCAAAAAAAAAAAAGATATGTTGTAATTGATAAAAACTGTAAAGCTCGTAATTTTTTTTGCAATTAACCCTTTCTTTAATACAACATACACCTTATACAAGTAAAAGACATGTGCATAACAACATAAAGATCCAATACAAATTTTGTATTTCTACAAACAACATTAAATATTAATCTTTTGTAGGAAAACATATTTTTGTTATTTTGTTAGGATAGGTCGCTTTAAACCTGGTTTTTTTAGTTTGCAAAACTTATGTAAATTGTTTTTATTAGGGAAAATTTTATGAATTTAATCGTACGTGGACTTCATTGTGGGATTTATGCAATTATAAGTTATTCGAATTTTGTTATGATTTTTTCTGAGATTATTCGAATTGTGTTATGATTTTTCTGGATTTGATTTTGTATTTGTTTTTGTACAATCATATTTATGTGTTATGCAAAAAATTTGTTGATTTATGCAGTTATAAGTTCTTCGAATTTTGTTATAATTTTTTTTGGGTTTATTCAAATATTGTTATGAATTTTTTGGGTTTAATTTTGAATCTGTTCTTTATTGCAAGCATATTTAAGTGTTATGCAAATTTCTTGTTGATTTATGCAATTACAAATTTCTTCGAATTTTGTTAGGCCTAGTCTTATGTGAAATATTTCATACATGCATTTCATACTAATTTGACCAAGTTAAAACCCTAAGTCCATTTAGCTCAAAAGTCAAATTAAGATAATTTTAAAAAATTCGCGGATCATAAGCCCATCTACGGGTTGCCCAAAAAATCTGCGGGTCGCAAACATGTGGTTTACTACATGATCAAAATATTGCTACTATAAGGTCAAAAAATTACCACTATAAGACCAAAAATTTAATTCTACTTGTCAAAACATTCTGCAAATTCACCCAAAAATTTAACTGTCCAAAATATTTTTGGACATGTAGTAATACACTTTTAACCTTGTAGTGATAAAATTTTGGTCTTGTAGTAACATTGTTTTAGTCATGTAGCAGTCGAATAAGTCAGAATTATTTTAGTAATTTTGCACAAAAAAAATAAGTGTCCAAAATATTTTTGGACTTGCAGTAATACACTTTTGGTCTTGTAGTGACAAAATTTATATCATGTAGTAACATACTTTTGGTCATGTAGTAAGATAATATTTTAGAGCGAAAATAAATATTATAATTAAAATTGACCCGCGTTGACCCACGAATTCTGACTTAATTGGTCAATATTGCATATAAGTTTTTGTCATTTTGTTAATAATTTTTGGGTTTGATTTTGAATTCGTCCGTTTATGCAAGCATATCTAAGGCTCCATTTGGATGGAGGGATTTGATCTATGGATTTTAAATCCACCATCCAAATCCACTTCACTTGTTTGGATTATGAATGGATTTCAAATACTTAGATTTTTGCTCACACATTTTTTTAGTTAAAATTGAGAGGATTCTAAATTCTCACTAAAATCATGTCATTTGAAATCAATCTATTTTTAAATCTTTTCATTTGAAACACCTTCTCAAATCAAATCCCCCATCTAAATTCTAAACACAACCTAAGTGTTATGTAAATTTTTTGTTGATTTATGCAATTACAAATTTCTTCGAATTTTATTATTAGTTTTTTGGGTTTAATTTTGAATTCGTCCATTTATGCAAGCATATTTAAGTATTATGCAAGCATAAAAGTTGACTAAACTAATACTCTGATTTTTAGAAAATTATTTGAATTTTGGAAACTAAATGAATAGGCGCGATTCTTGATATTAAACAATATAAAATTTGGAGTTGATCTCCTGTGCTGTGCATAGTGTGCACCGTGCACACTAATACACATTTTAGAGACCAATCGAAGTTTATGTTATCCAAATATTTATTATATAGTTTTATATAGGGCTGACAAATCGTGCTATCGTGTCGTATTTTGTGTCGACACGATAAGGCTAAACACGAACACGATACGATAAGGATATGTGTCGACACGACACGAACACGATAATTTTTGTATCGACACGACACGATAATTTTTGTGTCGATGTGACACGATAACGACACGTAACACGATAAGAAAATAAATCAATTTAAAATTGTATTAAATATATAAAAAAATAATATATTTATATAAATATAAAAAATTATCGTGTCATTATCGTGTTATTATCAGATACGTGTCATTATCGTGTCGTGTCATATCAGGTAAATAACAGGTTAATGGGTTACCTATTAATTTTATCGTGTTTAACGGGTTGACACGAACCCGACACGAAATTTTCGTGTCATTATCAGATCGACCCGATAACGACACGTACCCGATAAGACCAAACACTAACCCGTAATTTTCGTGTCGAATTCATATCGTGTTATCGTGTTGTGTCAAAAATTGTCACCCCTAATTTTATATGTGGGAGTTCATGGGTTCGAAACTTGTTTACTTTTCATTAAACAAATTATTATTTTAATAATAATTATTAATAATTTTAACATTACAATTTTAATTTTTTTAATAATTTTAAAAGTAGTCTTTTTAATAATAATTTTATCCACTTTGTCATTCACTTTATTTATAAACAATTATCCTCAACTTATCTATTTTATTAATAAACTAAATATTCATTAAAACGTATGTCCGGAGAAGTGGACATTTTAAAATTGAACGGAGGGAGTAGTATATTTGGAAACAATGATTCTGAGTTTGTTAAAGAGTACTACAAAACATGAAAATGTCATAAGACAGATAATTAAATGCTTTGATGTGGAATCTGAAAGTTTTTTTATTGGAGGCGATGTTCTACAGTTGGAGGAGAGGGATGCCCAACTTATATTTTTGGTATAAGTTTATGGAACGAAACCTATACCTCTGAAAGAAACAGATTACAATATGCCGGGATGGATTCAGAGATGTTTCTTAAAGGAGCTTAAAAACATGTCGGATTCTAATTTAGTTTTATACAAGAAACTCATACTTTCGAAGTTAACTTCTGTTTTAAAAAGGAATGATGAGTATAGCAGTAAGAATGTTGCTCGTTTGTTGAGCTGTTACATGATGATTATTCTATTTTGTACAAATCAAAATTGGTATATCTCGATTCATATTAATTGCAATTTAAAGAATTTCAATGAAATTTACCTCTATGATTGGTCAACATTAATTGTTGAGATACTGAAGAAACAGTTGGTATCAAACAAGAATCTTAAAGTCAGGGTTCACAATTATGCTACTTGTAAGAGCAACCACAATGGTTGTCCATGGAAGTGTCCATGGAGTGGACAAACATGAGGGAGCCATTGTGAGACGTCCATGGAGGAGAGAGGAGAGAGAAAAATCTAAAGTTTTGGACGTCCATGGACACTGGAAAAGAGAAAAAATGATGCAATCCACTTACCTTGCGTGAGGAAAATAGACGTTGATTGATTGGCGCGTGACGCGGAGAAAAAGTTATTTTGGCAGACAGTTCTGCATTTACAGACTGCAGTTCTGCTTCCCCCTTTTCTCCCTTTTATGTTTGACTCGGTTAATAACTTAAATTTTAAATTAATTGTATTTTTAAAAAATTACTGTTTGGACTCATTAATCTAAATGTACAATTAATTATGTTAAATTTAATGTAAATTAAAATCAAAAATATTCTAAGCAGTAGCAAAATATAATTGTTTGAAATAGAAATCTATCAATAAAAATAAAAATGAGTCTAACGTCTATTTTAATTAATAAAATATTATTATATTTTACCTATAAATACATGTTTGTGTGGAGCATGTTTACTTCTCAAATTTATTTCATTTTTACTTCTCAAATTTACTTCATACTCACTTCCTAATTTCATTTCATTTCATTTTCAATCCCTCTTCACACTTTAATTTTTATCCAAAAATAGATAAAAATTATAGTAATTTACTTCATTCTCAAAATATAGATGAAGATGAATCTTCTCCAAATTCTCAACTTCCTCCAAAATTTTCATACTCTCAATTCAATCATCCTACACCAATTCATTCACAAATTTCTCCAAATTTTCCTTTTGGAAACCAATATTCCCAAAATTTAAGTTTTGGGAATATGACAAATTATCCAAATTTCACTTCCAATATGATGAATATTCCAAATATCGTTACCGGAGCTCAATTTCAAAATGCAAACGATCAATTTGGAAAGCAACCACAAATGTTTATGGGATTTTCTACTCCACAATCAACAAGCAAACAATGCAAGTCTTCTAAGGGAAAAGAACCGGTCACCCCAATATCAATCTCAAAAGCTCAACTTTCTGATCGTGAATCACCAATTTCTAGCAAGGGAGCCACGAAGAAGCGGACTATTTGGTCAACTGAAGAGGCGGTTCGTCTAATAAAAGCCCACTGCAATATTTCCGATGATCCAATCATCGGTAATGACCAGAAGGATCAGACCTTTTGGAATCATATTGCTTGGTACTACAACGAACATAAACCTAATTATCTCGTAGCACGTACGTCGGCTAACTTGAGATCGCACTGGCATTACATGAGGTCACTTATGTGCAAATTCAACGCATGCCACATTATTGTAAACGGTACGTATAGAAGTCGGCATAGTGATGAAGACATGTATAAAATGGCATTGAAAAAATACCAAGATGAGAACGGAGTTGCATTTAATCTTCCACACGTGTGGGAGATTGTCAAAAATCATATATTGTTCCAACCACAATCCAATGATGCATATTTTGGCACGAAGAAAGCGAGGACCTCTGAATCGGAAGCGAGCAACACATCGTCCACCCAAGAAAAGAACAGAGTTGATTTTGACATAAATGAAGAAACACGATCGATTGGACAAAAGGCTGCAAAAAGAAAGGCATAGGCAAAAGCTACATTTAGTGATGATGTTCAAGACGTCAACAATGATTTAAGACAAAGGTACAACAACATACTCCAAGGTTTGACTGGTTTTTCATGTTTGAAAAAGGCTGAAGTTGAAGTAAGAAAAGCACAAGTCGATGTAGAGAGGGAAAAAACGCGTATGAAGCAATAAAAGGTTCTCCAAAAGGACACAAGCAAAATGACACCTGAGCAACGCTTCTTCCATAACCAACAATGTGAAGAAATTAAGGCAAAATTGAAATCATCTTCTTAAGTAAATTTCATGTAGTGTTTACTTTTATAATTTTCAATTATTGTTATGAACTTTTAAATTATTGTACTAGTTAATGAATCTTGTAATCTCTTTTAGTTTTCTTTAATTCAAGTTTGAATGTCACTTCATTTCTTCTACATACTACATCATGTGTCAACTATATCAAAAAAATTCTATTAAGTAGTCGTTACAAACTAGTCGTTGCAATACTAGACGTTGTAAACTAGTCGTTGCAATACAAAAAGCTTTTATATAGGAGCATGGTATAACTTCTTCATTTCATATTCAAACATTGCTTCTTCACACACACACACATATATATACACAAATATCTTGTCTCTATACAAAATGTCTCAATATTCAAGAAGTTCTAGCTATAATGGAGGAATATGAACGACGGTGTCTCTCCCAAACAATCACTCAAAGTAGAAGGTACATCGATAGAGAACGTGAAGTCGGACACGTAAGGCTTGTGAATGATTATTTTGCTGATGTCCCAGTATATCCCGATCACATATTCTGATGACGATTTCGAATGCGAAGAAGACTTGTTCCTTCGTATAGTGAGCACACTTGAGAATCGCTCACCATATTTTCAACAAAGGATTGATGCAGCTTATCGAAAATGTTTATCACCACTTCAAAAATGCACAGCGGCTATTCATCAATTGGCGTATGGAGTCCCAACTGATCATCTTGATGAATACCTACGAATGGGGGAAACAACTACAATCGTCTTTTCAATTTTTGTCATAATGTTGTTGAAATATGGGGCAATTATTTAAGAATGCCAAATGATGTAGACGTCCAACTACTACTTCATATGGATGAGGTAAGACATGGATTCTCGGGAATGTTAGGAAGTCTGGATTGTATGCACTGGAAATGGAAAAATTGGCTGGTTGCTTGGAAAGGCCAATTCACGAGAGGACATGGTTCTCCTACAACCGTGTTGGAAGTTGTTGCATCTCAAGACTTATGGATATGGCATGCTTTTTTTTTTTTGGGTCGCTGGATCACGTAATGATCTCAATGTGTTGTATGAATCACCATTATTCAACAACGTGCTGCAAGGAAATGCACCAAAGGTCAATTTCACGGTGAACGACACACATTATACAAAGGGGTACTATCTAACTGATGGAATCTATCCAACATGGGCCACTTCCGTGAAGTCTTTCCCTTGTCCTGACGATCCGAAAAGAAAGTTTTTTAAATAAAGGCAAGAGGCTGCAAGAAAAGATGTTGAACGAGCTTTTGGGGTGCTCCAAGCTCGATGGGAAATTTTTAGAGGACCAACTCGTCAATGGTATAAGAAAAAACTAAAATATATTATGTTAACATGCATTATTTTACACAACATGATTGTTGAGGATGAAGGGAAATAGTTGAAAATTTTCCAAAAGATGAAGGTGATGAGCCCGCACAACCTGTCCAAGGCCTCAATGGAGAATTTCGAGATTTTTTACGGAGGAATTCCGAACTACATAATAGCGACGTGCATCACCAACAGCGGGCCGACTTGGTTGAGCATATTTGGACGAAAAAATTATTTTTTCAGGACCGCAACTTAGGGGTGTTTGCAAAAAGAGGACCGTAACTTTGCCCAATCAACCCAATTTCGCAATTTCAGGCCAAATTAGCCCAATCAACCCAATTTCAGGCTGATTGAGGCCCATTGTTCGGGCCAAACTTATTTATGGCAAATAGAGGACCGCGACTTTTTTTAATGCAATTTTAGGATCAATTAATATCCCAATTATAATAATTTGGAATCTTTTTTTTCCTATGTGCCTCAACACAAATTCAATATTCATATTTTTTAATTTTCTCATAATTTTACTTTTTTTCCCTTTGAAAACAGTTTTTTTAAGAGGTTTAAAATTGTCTCTAACCACTTCTTCTACCACTCATCTTCCCCAATTTTTAACAATTTAAATTCTAAAAATTGTGTTTGTATTTTAATGCATTTTTTATAATCTTAAAAAAAATAAAAAAATAAACTCTTTTTCATTCTTTTGGAGCTAAACTGGGTCTCTGGTCTCACGAGGAATTTTTTTTAAAGTAAAATCAATTATAACTTTTATAATAAAATAAACTTTAAAATTTTAATTTTTAATGTTACTTTAAAACAATGAATATCTTGTGTGAAATTGACTTTCATGAATGTGATTGAACTTTACTCTAGAGTTTGTATTTTACTTTATATATAGTCTTTATTTTATAATACGATTTAAATAAGGTTATAATACTTTATAAAATTTATAAGTGTTAAAAATATGTATGAGTCCGTCTTATAATTTTTTTGTCAAAATATTAATATAATAAATTATCTTCAATCCCGCGTGTTAGACGCGGGTCTTCCACTAGTAAATACTCCCTCCGTTTTATAATAAGTGTTGTTTTAGCCCATTTTTTTTGTACATAAATAAGTGTTGTTTTAGAATTTTTACACTGTTTGTTCACATTATGTCCTTCAATTTGAAAATTATTTGAATCATAAACTTGGAAATAATTGAAAAATATTGGGTAAAGAATTTGAAAAAATTTAAAAAGAATTAATGTGATCAAAATCTTCCTTTATTATTTAAGGGTATACTTGTCAGTACATACCCTTTCTTAATTCCAACAAATTTCATGAAAACAACACTTATTGTAAAACGGAGGGAGTATATAATTTTTAAAATATACTCTAGTTTATATTTCCTTCATCAATTAAATCCATTCTCATGTCTTATATTATTTTAAAATATTATACAAATTTCTTCCATAAAATTTCGAATCGAATAGTTTAAATAAAAATACTGGAAAATGTTTGATCGAAATTTTGTAATTAATGTTTACTATAATCCTCTCAATAATAAATCTATGAAATTTTTTCCTTCAATAAAATTTATAAGCATTATTTATGTAAATAAAATCTAAAATGTACTAATTAAACATTTAAAAATTATATTTATATTTAAAAATTGTGACAATCTTTCTAATTAACAATTAAAAATTTATCATCCCAAATTATAATATTTTGTTCTTTTCAATTCACTATAATTTATATGTAGTATATATTTGTTTCTTTAAACATAAAAAATGTTGTCTAATTCATAAAAAAATATTACATCTACAACTTTCAAATTTAATTTTTAAAAGTTTACGATTATTTTTTATTTATTTTGTCATGTTTCTTAAAATTGCATTAAAAAAGTTACAGTTCTCTTTTTGCCATAAATAAGTTTTACCCGAAAAATGGGCTTCAATTAGCCCGAAATTGGGTTGATTGGGCTAATTTGTCCTGAAATTGAGAAAAAAATAAGTTACGGGCCTAATTTTGCCAGCCCGTAAAGTTACGGTCCTCTTTTTGCAAACACCCCTAAGTTGCAGGTCCTGAAAAAATAATTTTCCCTATTTGGACAATTAACAATTTATCGTTTTAATTTGAATGTTGTACTCTATAATTTGCTTTAATTTCTTGTAAGATTTTAATATTGTACTCTTTAATTTTTAAAATTGTTTGTATTGTTTTAATTTGAATGTTTGCATTATTTAACAAACAAATTTTCAATATTTACAAATAATTTATTCCAATATTTTGTTAGTTGTCAATTAATTTATAATCAATTACTAGTATATTTTATTTAATACAATTGATAAATAATATTATAACTAAAAAATATTTGATTATTAAAAATGTAAAATATGAATAAAGTAGAAAGATTTGATGGTGGAACCCATAAAAAATAGTTATGGATGGATGAACCATTGTGAATGTAAATTTATAAAATTGAGTGTTTAATAAAATGGTGATGCAAAGATGATGTGGAGGAGACAAGTTGGATGGATGGATAAGCCATTGGAGATGCCCTAACTCCTAAGTATGAATTTCCCATTTTCACCCCTTTAAATTGCGGTATAATAATTGATTTCCATAAAGTTGGATTATGACATGTATCTCTATTAAACTCTCATTATGATTTTTATTCGTAAACCCTCACAATGTACACATATTTATCCTTCATGTCATTACTTTTAAGATTTATCATACACTCAATTCAATAATTTTATTTACTTTATATATAAACGTTTATAAAATTATCCTTAAACACTCTAATTATTACACTTTTTACTTAAATTTTGTACTCAAGATTCCCCGCAAACTTTTGTGAGACGGAGAGAGTAAAAAATTACACTCTCACCGTCCAATTTCATTATTCTCACCTTTTTTATCTACAACCTTCAAGCATCACTTACTTACTCAAACAATCATTCACTTTATTTATAAATGGAACTCATAATAGTATAATACTCTATCATTCCTTCAATTTATTTATTTTATATATAAACTAATCAATATTCATTAAAACTCTTACTCAGAGTATTGAACATTTAATTTATTTTATACATAAACTAATCAATATTCATTAAAACTCTTACCCAAAGTATCGAGCATAATGAATTTGGACGGAGGAAATAATAAATTTGCAAAATGTTAAAAGGTTGTTAATTACTCCTTATTTTACCCCGTGAGTATCTTTTGATAGCAAGTGCAGGTTCTCTTGTCAAATTTTTTTTTTCCTAGTAATCCATTAAATTTTGACAAACTGGTCTTGTATACAGAAGTTGAAATGTAATGGGTAATAATCACTTGTAAAATTACAAGAATATTCTTGAATCTCACCAGTTGAGATACAGAAACAATGCATTGTACCAGTATCGCTATTGCAAACTATTTTCACCATTGTATAATGGATTCCTGAATGAGAGAAAGAAAATGATAGACTGATACCTCGTAATGTTACATTGTGTAACAGGAAGGACTACAATTGAGAGGTCGAGAGACTCAACGCGTCTTCGTTGGATTTCACTGTAATAAGTTTGTGCAGGATTCCAGCGAGATCTTCGCCATTGCTCCACTCGTAAACTTTTGCTTTGACAAGTTGAGGATTCTTCAAAATGTGGGCCAGTAAAGGAAAGTCCTTCCTTGGCATAACAGAGTCTCCTTCGACAAGCTTCAGAGTAGGGCAGAAATCGTTCATGCCATCTCCAATGTATATCACTATTTTTCTTTCACTTTCACTTTCAGATACAGAAGCCTGAATCTTTTCAATTGCACGGCCCTACAATACCGAACAAGAGAATTTTTTTAAATATGGTCAACAAAGTATAAATCAATGGGTAATGTAAGGATGGGAATTTGACCCGCCCCTGACTCACAGCGGGCCGGGTGGATCTGGGTACCTCTTTTGGCCCTGCCTCGCCCTGTACTGACCCATTTTGCATTTAGTAGCATGTAAGTTTCTATGCTTCAGCCCCTACTAAACCTCTCCGATAGAATGCAATAATACCCCCAATTGGATGTGCCAAAAGGATTGCAAAGGCTTTATCTTGGTCAAGTAATGGCTATATAATTAAGGTTGTGTTTGAATCTGATAAATGATTAGGAAGAAATGGAATTAATCAACATATTTGTGATTTTAACAGTTCAAAGATGGGATAAACACACAAGGCATTTTACAGGAGATGGTGTGATTGTGTTTCCTTATGCATAAAGCAGAATATGAATTGAGGCACAATGACCAACGTAAGTTCAAACAAGGTAGTACGGTACAAAACCTATTTGGTAATGCTCCTCACTACATAAGAAATTTTGAAGTACTGCATCAATAACGAACCTTCACAATGAAACCTAGGGGGCACTAACGAGTAAAGGGTAATGAACCTTCACAATGATCAATTCATCTTCATCATACTTGATATGAGGTACTCCATAATAAGACTCAAACTAATTTAATAATTATCCCATTTCGATTTCACTATTCCTCATCGTAATTTACTATTCCATTTGAACCCCTTAAACAATCTACAATCAGGAATTGAAGCGACAAGCTAATGTACCTTGCACAAGTTGGGAGGACACAGATGACAAGCATGAGATTTATCATAAGGAAAGATTCTAAGCCTTCCTTCATCTACTAGAGCAGGATTCGTGATGATCTCCGAGAAGCAGTCGAATATTTTATGATGTTGCAATATGGTTTTGATGTAAAACAGATTTGAGTCGCTGACCACCTTCAAATCACAACTAAAACCACCACAAACAAGTACATAGCCTTCAATAAACACAACTAACAGAACAAAAAAGAAGGTAAGGTAAGGTAATATACCCAAGAGCATGAGCAGATTGTATAACTTCAATGACACGGGGATGCAACGGCACCCCTTTTAAACACTCAGCAATATCATCCACTGTCTTTCCTTGTTTGTGCACCTCCTCCAACAGCCTATCCTGTAAAAACACCCAAATCTAACCTAAAATTGACCCACATTTTTCAGTAATTTTAAAATCCAATTTCATCACAAACAAGCATAAGAAATACTAGTAGATTAAGAAAGAGGGAGGGGAGGGGAGGGACCATGAGAGAGTTCCATTGAAGTGTGGGTCGGAGCTGATGGAACAATTGGGTGAGCCCCATATTTGTCAAGACCCGTCTGTCGCTGTCGTCTTCGATCAGCGTCCTATCGAAGTCGAATACTATCACCACTTTTTCCCCCATTTTTGATTAAGATTAGAGAGACGATAAAAGAAGAAACTGACGATTCCGGCGTCGGTTTCCACTCAAATCTCCGGTGAACTCAATTGACTAAATAACAAGTGAAAGGGAAAGGTAATATTTCAAAATTCAATTTTCGGACTAAGTTATTGCAATTTGAAACTCAATTTATCTTTTTTTTTTTTTTTTTAAATGAATCTAGTGGAGGATATGGTGATAAATATTAAATAAAGAAGACAACATTATTTTATAAATGAAATATATTTAATTAAAATATTTTTAAAAAATTCGCAGGTATACATGACTAATATATTGTTACTACAAGACCAAAGTATTACACCTGTTTGTACTACTATATGTCAAAAAAATTCGCAGGCATTATTTCCCTGACTGCTTATCATGATGCTTTCACATTGATCCGTAATTATTGCAGTAGGGTGAACATTATTCATTGCTTCCAGCCAATTAAAAAAGAACTCATCGTAACAATCTTGCATTTCCGTGACTCACCAATGCACAGCCGAACAAGCTTGAATGCCTGTGGTGATTGACGCCCACAATGGATGCAAATGCCATTTTGTACCTGCATGTTAAATCAGTCGGGAGTAATTAATTAATTGAACAAAAGAAAACGAGCAATTATGTAACATTTTCTAGATATTTTCTCGTACATGTTGACGAGGTATGTAGTATCAAAACTAGTAACATCGTGAAATTCCTGGTAGGCAGCTCTGCTTCTAGGATGAATCCACAAAACGTTACATAACCTATTTTCTGAATCAATATCCATAGAATAAAAGAAGTTCTCATCTTTTAATTGTAGCATGTGAGATCACATGTTGGATCAATTTCATGACTATGCTCTATATGAATCTTCGAAACTATCCAACTCCCATCCTCGCACTTTTTTGTATTCAAACGAACTTTGCAATCGAGTTTTTTAGAAGTCTTTTCAGTCTTATCACAAAGATACAACCACCTAAAAGTAATAATATTAGATAAAAGTGATCTTTAAAATGTCTCTCTTTAAACATTAAAATCCCACATTCTTTCTCTCTCATTGACTCAAAAGTCTTTGATTGTCAAATCAATTATTTTATCAACTCATTCAGATTTTTTATTCAAATTTTATTCAGTTTTTTAATTTATATTTTGTTGTAATGGCGCTATTTTTTATTTTATTAAAACTTTAAAAAACATTAATATTATTTTATATTATTTTTAAAATATTACTCCCTCCGCCTCATAGGAACTTGCACACTTGGATGACACACAATTTAAGAAATGTGTAAGGAAAGGTGTAATGAGTGATGTTTTGAGGGGTAGTTTTGTAAAGTTTTATGAATAAAGTAAAGTAAAAAGTAGATTGAGTGTGAAAAAGTAATGGCATATGGGTAAATAAGAGTATATTTTGAGGGTGGGAGTTATGAAGATATTTCCTTTTATGGGGTGTGCAAATTGGTATGAGACATCCATTTATAGAAAGTGTGCAAATTCATGTGGGACGGAGGGAGTAATATTTTATTAAAGATTAAATATTTAAATATGCACGTTTTTAGTATTAATATGTAATTGAATTTGATGTTTTAATTTGTTTCATTGCAATCATTTTTTTTATTAAATATATCACTTCTTTTCTTTTTAATTATTTAATTTAATTGAAAATACAAAATTATATATTTTATTATAAATAAATATTTGATTATATGGAACATAAAAAAGATAAAATTAAGATTTCAATAAAATTATGTATATTTGATTATAAATAAATATTTATTAAAATTTTATTTTAAATATATCAATCTTATTTTGTGAGAATTAGGGTTTGATCACCGTGACTTTGATGAGTGAGAGTAATTGTATATATATAGTTGTTTTACAAAGGTAACAGATATACATGAATTTAGGAAAGAATAGATACAATTAAATGTAAATCCCTATATAAAAGGAAGGTTGAAGTAATCATGAAATTATTCCTTAATATCCCCCGTCAAGCGTTGTGTGGGATGTGGAGAAACGCAAAGCTTGGAACGCAGGAACTCGAAAGTCGGGCGAGGAAGGCTCTTCGTGAACATGTCCGCAAGTTGTAGGTGAGACGGCACAAAATCGGTGAGAAGTCTTCCAGAAGTTACCATTTCCCGAACAAAATGGAAGTCGATGCCAATGTGCTTCGCCCGCTTATGGGCGACCGGATTTTAGTGGAGGAAAAGAGCACTTTTATTATCAGTCAGAAGAACCGGTCGAACAGGGGGCGGCTGACGAAGCTCCCGCAGTAGGTTCGTCAAACAGATTATGTCAGCAGCTGTGTTCGCCATCGCCCTATATTCAGACTCGCAACTCGAGCGAGCAACAATTGGTTGTTTTTTGAACTCCAAGAAATAAGATTACCACCTAAGAAGATTGAGTAGCCGTGAGTGGAACGGCGAGTCTCAAGACACCGAGCCCAATCAGCATCAGAATAGCCCACAATTGATCGATCAGGTCGGCGAGCAAAGGAGAGGTCATAGTGAAAAGTACCTTTGACATAGCGTATGATAAGCTTGACCGCAGAAAAGTGATCGACAGAGGGTACCTGAAGAAACTGACTAACATGATTTACTGCAAAGGAAAGGTCCGGTCGTGTGATCGTCAGATATTGGAGAGCACCAATAAGCGAGTGAAAGAGAGTAGGATCTGAGAACGGGGCACCCGTGCTCGTCAGAGATTCACCGGCGACCAAGGGGGTAGAAATCGGTCGAGAGTCAGCCAGGGATGCTCGGTCGAGGATATCGCGAGCATACCTGGACTAGCTAATAAAGAGACCATCCGGAGTATAAGAGATCTCTAAACCTAAAAAATAGTTTGGGCGACCTAAATCCTTCAGTGCAAATTCCTTGTGCGTCTACGAGATGAAGCGAGCAAGGAGGGATGGATCATTGTCTATTACAATGATATCGTCCACATAGAGGAGCAAGAAGACAACAGACTTGCCCCTGTGGAGGTAGAACAGCGAGGAATCGGACTTGCAAGAAGAAAAACCGAGGCCAAACAGAAAGGTACTAAACCTTTGAAACCAGGCAAGGGGGGCTTGTCGCAGACCATACAACGCCTTTTTGAGGCGAAAAACGTGATCCGGGAAGCGAGCATCAACATAGCCAGGGGGTTGGGCCATTAAAACGGGCTTGTCCAAGACACCATTGAGAAAAACATTTTTGACGTCAAGCTGATGGAGGGGTCAGTTTGACTGAACAACAATGGTAAGGACAACCCGAACAGTCGCAGCCTTGACCACCAGACTGAAAGTATGGGAAAAGTCGTCGCCAGGAATTTGGGTGAAACCCTGAGCGACTGGACGAGCTTTATGACGCTCAACAGAGCCGTTGGAGTGATACTTCGTCTAAAAGACCCATTTGGACCCGACGATATTTACACCAGACAGACGAGGAACCAGATCCCAGGTTTAGAAGAGAGGGTCAGGGCAGAGATAAGGGATCAAAGATGTAGGCTGAGGCAAAGGGTGAGCAGGAGGTGGTGGCTGGGCGACCACCGAAGCAATGACCGGATCGGGTTCAGAGGAGCACATCGAACAAGGGGCAGGTGTGTAACTTGAACGAATTTTAGACAATATATTTGACTAACTACTTCCCCTCAAGCATAAGGGATCGTAGTAGTATGCACGTAAGTATTTCGACCAAGTAGTATCGAACCACGGGAGGTGGGCTAGTGCAATGGATCCCTAGAGTTTTGTATCGTCATAACTAATGTAGCTATGGTTTCGGGAGCATTCAAGCTAAAGCTAAGAGACAATCAAAGGAAATAAACTAAACTTAACACAATCTAAAAGCTAACAAGCAATCAAACTACTAAATCACAAAACAAGAAATTGATAAGCAAGACAAAGAACAACTACGAATTAGATTCGGAGAAGTGCAAGGGTGAGAGAATGCTTCGGGTGTTCTCTACCTAGTGAAATCGAGAGGAATTGCTTTTAATTTGTTAATGCTTCAATAAAGGTTTGCTAAGAGCACCTAAATGCTAGGATGACAACCATTTCCCTCCGGGTAATATAACCTTAATTCTAAGGTGTTCCCAAACCCGGTAATAAGGTTTTCTTCCTAATCCTCACCAATTACTCAAACAACCATTCAAGTAATTAATGTCTTTTAATGGGATTCTAATACGATTAACTCTCTCTCGACGAATTAAAAGTATAACTAACACATTTGCATACCAACGACTCACACCATAAATATAAACATGTCCATGTAACTCTCATCTACGCTAAACATGCATCTAAATATGGATTAAAAGAAGTTAACATACAGAGTACCAATAATACCCAATAAAAGAAGCAATAATCATAACATCAACAATAACAAAGCTCAAACAATTCCAAACTTAATATTCACATGGTTTTAGAACACCCAAAGCATAAATAAAATTAGCCCATGGTGTTTTGAGAAACACCCATGGCCAAAACAACACAAGAGGATGAAATAAACATGAAACTTGTAATTAAATACCAAAAGAGAGTATGGTTTGAAGTCACCTTATTGTTTCTTCCAAAAATCTAGCTATTACAAAAGAGTAGAACCTTGTTCTTCACTAACTTATGCGAAGGAGTCTATCTTCAAGCTAATCTAGGAATTAAAGTAGCAAAATATGTGTAAAATGGGCTAAGTAAGAACTAGGGTTTATGGGTTTTTTTCAATAGATGAGGCCAAGGATCCCCACTACAAACTGTTTTGGGAAGTATTTAAGGTTTCCAAAAGTGTGTGAGACGAAATTTACAAATTGGTCCTTGGAGGTCTTCAAAATTCGCGAAATTCCCCGAAAAACGTAAGCTGACTCAGTCAACCGAGTGAGTTTAGATCCCAAACGGGCGCCAGTGTGGGGGTCACTCGGCCGCCAGTGTGGGGTGAATTCCCTCGATACTTTCTGTAACTCGACCCCACTCGGGCGCTAGTGTGGGCTCACTCGGGCGCCAGTGTGGTTTCTGCATGTTAGACTTTTTCTTCTCTTTTTCTTGGCTTTCCTTGCTCGTCCTCCAACCGAACTTTAATTCCATGTGTCAATGCTCGTTTTCCTCTAAAATGGACCATTTCACTTTGTTTCCTACACTTTGAACACATTTCTTGACAACAAGGTTAGTGGCACAATTTTTATCAATTACGCTCAAAATCACATCAAAATGCTACAATAATATAGCAAAAATGAGCACAAATACGAGCAATCTCACACCCAATTAGTGTGCTCGGAAGAGACTGGTCGGCAGATGAAGGCGAGCAGACAGGCTCTAAAAACACTAAGACATCCAACATAGGCATGGGAAAGGAGCGATCAGAGGCCGAGAGGGGGAAGCATTGCTCGTCAAATTTGGCATGACGGGTGATGAACACCTTGTTCGAGTCTGGATCAAGACAGCGAAACCCCTTGTGAGTGCTGTTGTAGCCCAAGAAAATACAAGGGCGACTACGAGGGGCCAGTTTGTGCGGAGCATAATCTCGGAGAAAGGGATAAACTCGGTAACTAAGAGGCTTGAAATTCCCATAGTTCAGAAACGAGGAGAAGAGAGCCTGAAATGGAGAGGTGTCCTTTATGATGGTGGAGGGTAGACGGTTGATGACATAGACAGCTGCCGCAAAGGCATCAAACCAAAAACGAGCAGAGAGGTTGGCATGAAACATCATAGAGAGCCCTGTTTCAGTGATGTGTCGATGTTTGCGCTCGGTCCTGCCATTTTTCTCGGGAGTGTATGGACAGGATAATCTATGGAGAACTCCATGTGCTCGTAGAAAGCTGGATACCCTATTATTGACGAACTCCGTCCCTCTATCACTCTGAAACACCTTCATAGATGTGGAGTACGGGTTGCAAAGAAAGGAGTGAAATGTTTCCAAAATGGCAGGAAATTCACTTTTAGCTCGCATAGGATAAATCCAAGAGAAGCGAGAAAAGTCATCAAGAAACACAGCATAATACCGATAACCGTCTGTGGACATAACAGGTGAGGACCCCATAAATCACATTGCACTAAATTAAGGACAGATAAAGCTCATTTCTCATTGACATTAAAAGATAAACGTTTGCTCTTGGCTAACTAACAAGAAGAGCAAACTCTAGGAGTGGGTAATAAAGATGTAACTGAAATAGCACCTATTTTATGCAAAAGTTTCAAAACATCAAATGGGACATGCCCCAATCTTAAATGCCATAAATTAAAGGAGGCCTTTGACACAGTGGATCGAACATCTGCAACAAAGGCTGTAAGAGAGGAATCCAACACATACAGTCCATGCTCACATCTGCCCCGAGTGACCACCTCCTTGGTGTACCGCTTCTGAATTGTAAATGACTTGTCAGAGAAAATAACATCAACAAACAAATCAGAGGTTAATTTGCTGATATATAAGAGGTTCTTCGTAATATCGGGCACAACAAGCACATCACAAAGCTGAAAAATACTAGAAATAGAGCGAGTGCCAACATGCGAGATAGGTAAAGCACAACCATTACCGACTATCACTGAACCATTACCAGAGTATGGCGAGCAGAAGTCCAGGTCGGTGGGGTGAGATGTCATGTGCGTAGAAGCCCCAAAGTCAATATACCAGTCAGAGGTAGGGGGCAGATCAAGCGAGCAGGCAGAGTGAAAAGCCTGAGCCACATGGGCGGTAGAGTGATCGAGCTAACGAGCATACGATGGACCGATAGAGTGCTCGAGTGGGCGAGCATAGAGACTAGGGCATTTATCAGCATAATGATCGCCCCGACAGATCTGACAGCGAGGAACATAGGGCCGACGATCACCGCGACCAGAACCATGGCGACCACCCCAAAACGACGAGAAACTGCCACCGCGATGGGTGGCCTGGCCGCGAGAGTGCGAAGAAGAGTTAGAGGTAGGGCGAGGACGAGCATGAGCAACAAAGGCAGCCTGAGGTGCAGCAGTATCAGGGGGCTTGTTCATGATCTTGAAGGTTGTGGCCTGATGAAGGAGATCCCAAAAGGTTGGAACTAGAGTCATGAAAATGCGAGTGTCGGAGAATCCCCCAAAGTGCGGCCCCAAACCTCGTAGGAACCAATGAGATTTGTTAGAGTCATCGACGGGCTTACCAATAGCGGCCAATTGATCGAAAATGAGTTTGAATTTGCGACCGTAATCGGCAATAGGCATGTCATTTCGCTTAAGGAGAAGAAGTTCTTCGCGGAGTTGAGTGGTGTGAGACTGGGAGGAGTGACTGAAGACAGACTCAAGGGCGACCCATGCGTCCCGAGAGGTGTCACAATTGATTACTTTGGACAGTGATTCTTCGGTGAGAGAGGAGAGGAGAAGGCCAAGGACTTTCTGATCCTCAGCGCGCCAAACGGTGTAGGCCGGATTGGCGGCGTTGTTGACGGTGGTGGTGGGGGGTGATGGTAGATCCGTCAACGAAACCGAACAAATCGGCAGAGAGAAGCATCGGGAGAACATGCTTCTTCCACAAAAGGAAGTTCGTGGAGGTCAATTTCACCATAACCATATGTATCAATACATTCATGGAGATTGAAGAATCGACCATTGTAATGTAGATCGAGGGGGACAAGCTCGATATGAGAAGAGAAAGACGAGGGGGACTAGCTCGTCGAAGGACAATGAGATGTCGTGAGGGCGGAGGAAGAAGTGTTTTTAGGATCGAGAGAATGCTGATACCATATGAGAATTAGGGTTTGATCACCGTGACTTTGGTGAGTGAGAGTAATTGTATATACTGTATGAAAGTGTGCTGTATATGAAGTGTTTAAGTTTAAGTAGAATAATGTTGTACTAAATGTTGTGACAAATTGTACAACACTGACTTTAACTAAAAACAAACGTGACACAATGGAAATAATTTTTCACATAGATTTTATAAATAAAAATCTATGCGAGCCTTACGGCGAAATTCAATACTTATCTTCAAGTACAAATGTTGTGTGAAATGTTATAGCAATAACATTCACAACTGAAACTACAAACGAGGCAGGTGCCTTGTTCTAAAAACGAACTAAGTGTATAAGAGATTACACACTGTCGAAATGCTAGTCTATCTATGATTACACTCTCGATAGATAAGAGAAGCACACAGTCATACGGGTGGGATACGAACGTATGAACTAAAAGGTAAAACTACTGGCCACAATTCCTAACAGGGATGAACGCTCGGTCTAGGAGATTGATCGAATAGAGTACACTGAATTATGAAGCCTTCAATCGGTATTTATAGAAGTGGGGTGCTGATTCTAGAGGCTTCCATAATAAGATCCTATTTTTTAGGAACTCAACTTCCATGATCCTTCTAGATCCTTCTTGCACGTTCCAGGTCATTCTAAGATGCTTCCAGCCTCTTCTAGCTCTTCTAGGACGTTCTCCAATATTCTGGAATCTTCCAGGTTCCAGATCCTTGTAGAAGCTTCTAGACTCTGCCAGAAATGTTGTGACATTTAGATCAACATTTAATGTAACATTTCAGAAAGGACTTAGAAAAAATCTCGGAAGGTCAAATTAAGATATTGTTGATAATGTTAAGGCATTTAAGGATTAACAAAAATCAGAGCAACAAACTAAGAAACAAACAAAACATAAACTAACACTATACACAACCTGTTGGTCCTAGGTGGAGTATAACACAAGTGTATGGGGGGGGGGGGGGGAAATGCACTTGTGTATGCAAATTCTTTTCTTTTTGACAAATCTGGTCTTATCAGGCAGGTTGTCTCACAACTGGCCTGAGTGAACTTTGATAGATACTTGTCCTACTGATTACTATAGAGTGATCAGTTGGCTAAATATCTACAAGAGTTGCTAAGTGCGGAATGTGGTTGGCCTTTGACTTAAAGAAATACTCCAAGTTAATTTCTGAAAAGATACAGTTATCAGGGACTTTGTCCAAAACAGTTTTTCCTTAAACTTACAAGTTTTACTCTATGAAATATGTTTGAATATGAATGCAATAAAGAGTGCAGTAAGTAAAAGACACACAAGTTTATAGTGGTTCAGAGACTCAAGCTCCTACATCCACTTTGCCTGATTGAACAGGATAATTCCTTCTCAATGGAATTAGCTTGTTTTATAGTGCCAAGGTGCACTGATCAACAACACTCTCTTAGTGTTTTGATCCCTAGGATAATCTGAGTCCTAGTGCTCAATCTCTCTGAGTTAAGACTGTGTTTCACTCTAACAGTCCTTAACTCCTCACTTCTACAACAAACACTCTCTTCACTAAATGAGATAAGGTTTGAGGTTTGGTTCCAACTAATAGAGATATCCTTTACAATGAGAACAGATGTAAAGGCTTTGGATATCTCAATGCTAAGCTAGGATGTTTACAAAGATTGGCTTAGCTGACTTGAAGTGATTCAGGAAACTTGGAATACTTGAGAATAGCTTGGTTTCCTTTGATAGCTTAATATGAGTTTGATAGCTTGTAGTTGGATACTGAATCCCTTTGATCACTTCTGTTTATATAGTCATGTTTGAACAACTATCCGTTGGAGAGATAACATTTCAAACATGTCTATTTGCAGCTCCATTGAAACGGCTAAGTAGCTTGACTTCCTTTTATCCACTGTGTAAAAGGGCTCTTCAATGGTTGCTTGAATGAATGTGTTGACTTCTGAAAAATGCGGCTGAGATGACTTGTGACAGTTTCCAAATAAGCACACTTTCCAAGGTTGATTTGTGGCAGAATCTACACTCAACCAACGGTCAGATGGGACAAGCTCCCTGAACATTCTTGCTGCAGTTTTAGAATGTTCCAACATTCATTCAATGCTTCACTCTTTAATGTTCTAAGTCTTCAATGCTTGGTTCAGGCATGATTGGCAATAAATGCTTCATTGAATGTGTCTTCTGTAAGCTTTTGACAGTTAATTCTCTTGATCATTTGCACTTCAACTGTCTAGATCTTTTGCATTTAAGAGCATAGCTTCAGTGTTCTTGATCTCTTCAGCCTGGTTGTCCACTTGTTCAGTTGTCCTGATGCTTCAGCAACTTTGGCCTTAAGACTTAATACCTATCAAGCTTTCTAACATGTAGCTTTGGACAACTATCCTGAACTCTAAAATCTCACAACATTTCTGAGATTTTTAACTTAAGCATTCTACATACTCAAGTGTTCTGGGACAACTTGCCTGAACAATAACTTGAGCATATCTCAACTAATTTGTACATCATCATTCAGGGGTTTTGGTATCTAGATCAAAATCATTTTATTCCCAACAATTTCCCCCTTTTTGATGATGCCAAAACCTATTACAAAGGGACCTTGACTTATACTATACCTTACCTTCAGGATCAATGAACTGGTCAACTTTCCTGAAAGACACTGTTAGCACAATAAATCAAGTATATGTAATATCAAGTTAGTTGAGATAATGAGTTGTTATCTCTTGATAGAAAATCAGTGGTCCTTTTATATATCATTAAGCATTACAAGTCAGAAAATTCAAAGGACATACTAACTGATACAAGAAAACAGAATAACAACAATTAACATCAATAAAAAACAAGGATAGGGAAGAGATAAACTTATCCATCAGAGAGTTCCATCATCTTGGGGAGCAATGCCATATTGAGCCCAGACCCTTTTCTTCAGCTCCCAAACATCCTTGTTGGAGCCTCTAGGGCCTATCTTCATCTTCTCCATCTTCATGATGTTGATGAACTCCTCCAGAATCTTTCCCTCATCAATCAAGTTCCCATTGAACTTAGGAGGTATGTACAGAATTGGACCAGGGGCCTTGAACTCAACTCTTGCCATATCAGCTGCTGCAAACAGCTTCTGGTAGAGGTCCCTGTGGTTCTCAAACATGAATTGAACAAAGACTTCATCTACACTCTCTCCAAGCCACTTCCCAATGACATAGAAGTCATATACAAAACTTCTCTTGGCCTCCTCCCATGCATCATTCAGTGAGATTGGAACCCACTTATCATGGTGAGGGTACTGGGTGTCCCATCTTTGCAGCATTTGAGGTTTGAGCCTTCTGTATGAAGCTCTCCTTCTTGGGGCTCTGAAATTTGCCCTTCTTTCATCCCTTGCCTTGTTGGCCTCAACCAATTGCTCCATCCTCTCTTTAGCTCTCTGAAGAGCTAGCTTCTCTTGGGTTTCTGGATCTTTTCCAAAACCTTCTTCAAATAATTTAGAGGGATCATCAGCAAGTTTGGGCACACCAACTTCAGGCATTCTGTCCTGGACTTCTTCTTCAGCTTCTTCTTCTTCAATTGCAGGCATCCTGGCTGTTTTCTTTAATCTCTTTGATTGCCTTGCTGGAGTAGATTCATCAGATTGAAATTCTGAAGGCAAAGTCAGGCTGGTTGGGAAATCATTGAAGGCTTGCAGCTCCTTCCTCTTTCTTTCAGATGACATTGTCACCTTCCCCCTTACTTCAGCAGCCTTCTCCTTAGGTTCAAGTCCTGTAGACTCACCACCTGGCCTTTGAAGTTTTCTTGCCTGACTTTCCATAGCTGATACCATGGACTCCTTGACAGCTATTTGAATCTGCTCTTCCTCAGTCAAATTTTCAATATTCATTGGGCCTTTGCCTTTCCCAATGTCTTCTACTGCTTCCTCCTCAATCTCAGGGACTTTCTCCTTTCCCTTGGATTCACCAATCACCAAGGTTCCCTTTGCCCTTGCTCTCTCTCTTTCCCCCTTTTTGGCATTATCAAAACACTGGGGCTTCAGTTCACTCATTGAGACTGAGAGGTGTGAGTGGGCCTGAGTGAGGGACTTCAATTCTTGCAGTAGATAAACATTCTCATCATGAATGTTCTGCATTTTATCATCTGCCATGCTCAAGAAGGTGTGAACAGGCTTCATCTTTTGGGAAACTATGGCATCCAATGTGGTTTTCAGTGATTGATCAAGTTTGGCCTGAAGTTGATCAGTGAGGTTGGCCACAACTTGATCAGACACCTTGGCCATGAGTTCAACAGTGAACTTCTCAGCAGCTTCCTTCACCAATGCAGCTTTCAACTCTTCTGCCCTCTTTCTCTGGGCTGCTGTCCTCTGCCTCAAAGCATCCTTGATTGTCTTTCTCAATGCTTTCACATTATGCTTGTACAAGGATTTGAGATCCTGCTGCTCTTTCTTCACAGATCTTGTGAATTTACCCATAGCATCTTTGGCCTTTGTCACTTCAGTTGAAACTGTTTGCAGTCCAGTTTCAACTCCACTTAACCTTGCATCAAGAGTAGGCAAGATCACTTCTTCTGACCCTGTGAGCCTCATCTCCACAGAGGCTAGAGTCTTGCCTTGGCCATCTAAGGTATCAGCAGTTGTTGCATGGGCCTTCCCAACTTCCCTGACCAGTGTGTCCAACTTCTCTGAGTGCTCTTCAATGATGGATGCAGTCTGAGTAGCAATCTGAAAGTGAGCCTCAGAGGTGTTGGCTTGTTCAAAGAAGATTTGGTTCAGTGTGGACACATTTGCTGAAACTGCCTCAAGATCAGTGTCAGCATCAATTGGTATATCTGTCAAGGAAGCATCTGCAAAAATTTGCTCAAGAGTGACAGCAACTGAATCTGCAAAACTAGTAGTGTTAGTAAAAATTCCCTCATCACCCTCAATTTCTTTTTCTCCCATAAGGTCTGATACATCAGCACCTTCTCTCTCATTTTCAACTCTATTCTTTTCTTCTTCATTTTCAAAAGATGTACTCACATTTACTGGAGAATCAGGCCTCCTTTCACCAAGGGATTCATCAAGTTCATATTTGACTTGAAGAATAGCCTGACTCTCATATTGGGCTGCACCCAATATTTCTACTTCCTCACCCTCTATTTGTGGTGCACTCAAGGAACCAGTGATCACACAATCCTCACCATCATCTCCCTCTGATTTTTCAGCACTAATAGCCTTTTCAACTCCTTCAATTCCTGACACCTCTATATCCTCAACCGGATCCACAGAGAGCAGTTGTTGGGAGATCACAGTACTTGGGCATCCCAAGGTCACTGAGTCATCCTGAATGACTAAAGGCTGGTCAATGTCCAACTTGCCTGACATTGATGAGGCTTTAGCCAAACCAGCTTCTCCTATGGAAGTCTCAGCATTGTCAAGCTGTGCCTCAGGCTCAGAAGAACCATCCTTGGCCAATGCATCTTGGACTGAGTTACCATCTTTGGTCAACTCCTCTGAAAGATCAGAGTCCTTCTCAGAATGAAAAGTCAAGTAATGTACCTGAGCTGAGTTGGTACCAGGGGGATTGGGATTGGTGTGATCATCATCATCATCATCATCATCATCATCAGATGGGCTGTCAGGATGCTTGATTCCTTGTGCTATCCTCTCTCTCTCAGCAAGCACCTTCTCATGAACAATGGTGCAAAATAGGGCCTCAGTGGTTAAAACACTGGTCTTCTTTACATTTGCAAAATGTAGCAGCCTATTTTCCTCAACCTGCCACCAGTTGGCACCCTTATCCTGAATAGCCTGAGCTATTTCCACAATAGTTCTATCTTTGATCTCAACAAGTGCTCTGAGATCATAGAACTGTTGTTGCAGCCTGGGATAATCCTTCAGTCCTGGATATAATTCATCCACATTGGCTCTAGAAATTTGCCTCAACATTCTCTCATAAGTGAACTCTTCACCACTATCATCTCCAGATGAGTTAGCTTGGGATTCAGGAGGATTGGAATGGGAGTCAAGTAGGCTTGGCTGGGATTCACGTAGGTTGGATTCAGAAGGAATGGGTTCAGGAGAGGTCAAAACAAGTTGGGATTCAGGTGCTTTTGAGAGCATTGTGCCTGAATAGGTAATTGGGATGGCTGGAATGGGTGGAAAAACAACTTGATCACCTTCTTGAATAGCATTTTCAAGAAGTTTGGTATATGAGAGAAGTCTTGGATCAAGGGGGGAAAAGGGTCTATCTTCAAGATTGACCAAATCTGCCAGCACATCAATACCTGCTCTATCAGGTGCACCTTCAGGGGAGTAAACTTTCTTGGCAATGATTGGGGCATCTTCAGGAGTCTTGCACTCCTCTTCTTCTTGCCTTGGAGATATTCTTCTAGATTGAATATCAGGGGAGTTGGCTTCAGGGCTGTTGGTTCTTGACTTTGACTTGGAGTTAGACTTGCTTGCCTGTCTAATCTCCTTGAAGAATTCTTTCTTCTTCTTTTCCTCTTCCATCAATCTCTGCTTCTCAGAAGTCTTGATGATTCTCCTTCTCTTTTCATTCCTTGTAGGCTGGTCAAGATCTCTGAATTCTGTGATTGTCTCAGGTTGCAGTGGGACAATCTCTCTGACTACTTCACCCTCTTCAGGAGGGTTGACTCCTTCCTCAGCTACTTTCTCAATTTCTTCAGAAGTGGCTCCTCCACTTCTTGACTGGCTTTCAGGGGAAGATTCACTTAGAATCTCCTTCATCTTCTTCATCTTTGGCTGGATTTTGGGTGGTTGTGCTTTCCTTTTCCTTGGAGAGGCTCTTGTTGCTGGAACAGTTGCAACAGCTTTCTTGGAGGCAGCCTCCTTCTTTCTCTTTTCTGTCCTTGAAGACAGTTTTCTGAACAGCACCTTCTGTGCTGGAAAAGGCTTTGGCTTGGCTTGAAGGTGGGTATAATGAGCAAATCTTTCCAAGAGCAGGCTGGCTCTTGTGCAGAACTGGAGTCTTCCATCAACCACCACCTTGTGGTGTTTCACCTCTTTAAACTTGAATTTCTCATTCATCATTTTGTCCAAAATGAAGCTTTTCCAATCAAATTTGACTCTCTTCTCAGCAGAGTCAATCACAGCAGCCATTACTCTCAACTTAGGCATACTAAGTTGTTCAACACTCCCAGAGTGACTTAACAAACTCTTCACCACACAGTCAAACAAGTGTCTAAACAAAGGTTTTAGAGTATTCTTGTTTTGAGCACTTACAAGCTTTTTGGGTGTAAGCAGCCATGGAAAGTAGAACTCCTGATCTTCTCCTTCCTTGTAAGTATCTGGATTCTAGCCTTCAGAAGGTAGCCCAAAGCTAGCATCTATATCCTCTGCAGTGAAGATGATGGAGTGTTGGCTTTCTGCATCTTCATCTTCCTCAGCATATGTGAGCTTGGTGCACACATCTCCTTTCTTGCCCTTCCATCTTAGATGGGCAAAGAATTCTGCCATAAATGGATTTAGGCATGAATCAGGCTTGGTCCCAAGAAACTTTTCCAAGCCTGCTTCCCTAAGCCAATGGAGTACTGGTTCAACCTCCTTGTCCGGACTGTCAAAGGCAACCAGTTTTTCAAACCATAAGGAGTTTGGGTTGCTAAGATAGGAGAAATCAATGTCCAAAGAGGAATCATTGAAATTGAAGTCTACAAGCTCTTCTCTCTTAATCTTAGGTGCCATGGATAATATGAGAGATTTGGTAGGTGTTTGGGGAGGAATTGCAGGTTTGAGAGTATGAAGAAAGACTTAAGGGTTTTTGAAATTTTGAGTGCGTAAAGATGGTAGTGAAAATTGAGGAGTTTATATATGTGGGGAGTTTATTAACCGTTGGTTAATATAATCTAACCGTGGGTAATAAGTCTGACCAATTGGATAATATGTGGTAGTGGGATTGAGGCGGTTTGATGGAGGTTTAATGCAAATTAATGGTTTTGATGAAGGCTCAAGAATTCATGAAATCCCAATTAAGATTTCTGCATTAAATGCTGATTTGCCTTTTTGGTGGTAAAAATCTATATAGCACACTCCATCCTAAAATGGTCTACTCTTAGACCAAGAAACCTCTTAAATGTCTAATCAATGCTAAAAATAGCAATGATTATCTAATTAACTCGGACAAACATCCTGAGATGTGCTTTGGTTTCTGTGAAGGTCAAACTGCCTGATGAGCTTGCCTGAGTGGGTCCCAAGGTTGCTGACTGGGTCCCACTTGGACAGATCCCCTGACCAACATTGCTGATCATCATAGGGACAACCTTGCTGAGTTTCCCCCTTTGGCTTACAACTTCAGTGAGGTTGGTCAATTTTGCTGAAGTTCAACTTTGATGAACTTCCCCCTTCATATGAGTTTTCTTTCCTCATTTTTCCATCTTGCCCGGATCAAGTAACCCCAATTCAGCTGACAACTCTAAGAACCTTGCTTCAGCTAGAGGCTTTGTCAAAATATCAGCTTTTTGCTTATCAGTGTGGATTTTGACAAGCTTGATATCTTTCTTCTCCACATGATCCCTTATGAAATGATGCTTGATGTCCACATGCTTGCATCTGGTGTGGAGCACTGGATTCTGTGAGATGGCAATTGCACTATTGTTGTCACAGAATATTGGCACTTCATTTGTGAGGACTTTGTAGTCTCTGAGTTGTTGCCTGAGCCAAAGTATCTGAGCACAACAACTTCCAGCTGCAACATATTCTGCTTCAGTTGTTGAAGTTGCAACTGTATTCTGTTTCTTGGAGAACCATGAGATAAGCTTGCTGCCCAAGAATTGACATGTTCCAGAGGTGGACTTTCTGTCAATTCTGCATCCTCCATAATCAGCATCTGAATATCCAGTGAGCTCAATGTTGTCATCAGCTGGATACCACAATCCAAGATTCTCAGATCCCTTGAGATATCTTAGGATTCTCTTGGCAGCATCAAGATGGCTCTTCTTTGGATTTGCCTGAAATCTTGCACACACTCCAATTGCAAATGTGATATCAGGCCTACTTGCAGTGAGATAAAGCAATGATCCTATGATTCCTCTGTAATTTGTGGAGTTTGTTGACTCTCCACTTTCATCAGGATCCATCTTCCAGTTAGTATTCATAGGAATTCTGACTGGCTTGCTTGTTGCACATCCAAACTTTTTGATCATGTTCCTTGTGTACTTGGCCTGATTGATGAATATCCCCTTCTTTGATTGAGTGACCTGAAGTCCTAAGAAGAAATTCATCAATCCCATCATGGACATTTCAAATTTGCTCTGCATGAGTTTGGAGAACTTTTCACACATCTTCTCATTTGGAGATCCAAATATAATGTCATCCACATAGATTTGGACTAACAAGATATCATCTCCTTCACAAATTCTGAACAGAGTTCTGTCAACAGTGCCTTTGACAAAACCATGATCTAGAAGAAACTGTGATAAGGTGTCATACCAAGCTCTTGGAGCTTGTTTTAAGCCATAGAGGGCTTTCTTCAATCTGTACACCTTGTCCCCTTCCTCAAAGCCTGGGGGCTGTTCAACATACACTTCTTCCTTGAGCACCCCATTTAGAAATGCACTCTTCACATCCATTTGATACACCTTGAATCTCATGTGAGCTGCATATGCTAAGAAGAGTCTGATTGCCTCAAGTCTGGCCACTGGAGCAAATGTCTCATCATAATCAATCCCTTCAGATTGACAATATCCCTTGGCCACCAGTCTTGCTTTGTTCCTCACAATGATGTCATTTTCATTTTTCTTATTTTTGAACACCCATTTGGTTCCAATGACATCTTGATGAGTTGGCCTATCCACCAGCTCCCATACTTCATTTCTGGTGAACTGGTTCAGCTCTTCTTGCATGGCTATGATCCAGTTGGTGTCTTGTAATGCTTCTTCAATATCTCCTGGTTCTATTTCTGAAAGAAAACAACAAAACAAGGCACTTTCTCCATGAAACCTTCTAGTTTTGATCCCTTCACTTGGATTACCAAGTATCAGGCTAGTTGGGTGGTCTTGCAACCAAGTCCTTCTAGACCTGATCCCTTCAGGAGGATTGTCCTCATCTGAGGTTGGATCACTAGACTCATTAAATTCAGGAAAATTAATTGAAGGATCAAGCTCAGGATCATATTCAGGGGTATTGTCCTCATTGTCAGATGAGTTGACATTTTCATTGGTTCCCCCTTGAATATTGGATCCATTAACTACCTCAGCATTGCCTGCTTCTTCATTGGTAGTTGTTACCTGGTTTTGAACTGGGATTGGGTCAATCAGTTCAATATCACCTTCAGGTTGGTTGGCTCCTGGTTGATTGCCATCAGGTAGGTTGTCCAGTTTTTGACAATCATAAAATTCAGGCTGGGCAACATCTACAAACACTGTCTCCTTGCTTTGAAGCCTTAATCTGGTTGTTCTTTGTGTTATCTTATCAATATTCAGGTTTCTATCCCTGAACTCATTAATAGATTCATCAAACACAACATGAGGTGTTTCTTCCACAATAAGGGTTTTGCAATTGTAAACTCTGTAAGCTTTGCTGATTTGTGAATATCCAACAAATATTCCTTCATCAGCTTTGCTGTCAAAAGCTTTCAATTGCTCTTTCCCATTATTATGAATGAAACACTTACAACCAAATATGTGAAAATAAGCAACAGTGGGCAATCTACCTTTCCATATTTGATATGGGGTTTTACCTTGTCCTTTGGTGATTAAGGACCTGTTTTGTGTGTGGCATGCAGTGCTAATGGCTTCAGCCCAGAACCTTTTAGGCAGTTTGGATTCAGCAATCAAGGTTCTTGCTGCCTCTTTCAAGGTCCTGTTCCTTCTCTCAGCTACCCCATTTTGTTGAGGTGTTCTTGCTGCTGAGGTTTCATGAGTGATGCCATTCTTGCTGCAGTACTCTTTGATGTATGAGTTTATGAATTCAGTGCCTTTGTCTGATCTGATCTTGACAATATTAAGGCCCTTTTCATTGCTTAGTCTCATCATCAATTCAGGTAACTTGACTTGAGTCTCCTTCTTGTTGAGTAAGAATACTACCCAAGTGTACCTTGAAAAATCATCAACAACAACTAAAGCATATTTTCTTCCATTTATACTTACTGGGATAATTGGCCCAAATAAATCCATATGCAGTAGTTGAAGAACTCTCTCAGTTGAGATGACAGGCTTTCCTTTGAATGAAGCTTTGATCTGCTTTCCTTCCTGACATGGCTGGCATATGTGTTCTTTGGTGAACACTTGATTTGGCAGCCCTTTAACTAGAGAGTTTCTTGCAATCTTGTTGATGGTTTTGAAGTTCAGGTGATTCAGCCTCTTGTGCCACAGCCAGCTTTGCTCTCTTGTGCTTTTGGCAACAAGACAAACTGGTTCAGGGGTTTTGCTCCAATCTGCAAAATAGACATTTCCCTTTCTCACCCCTGTTAGTAGCACCTGTTGTGTTGATTTGTTCTTGATAGTACATTCATTAGGAGCAAATTCAACACAAAAACCTTTATCACAGATTTGACTTATAGACAGCAAGTTATATTTTAGGCCTAGGACATATGAGACATCAGTAATTTTAACACTACCAATGTTTAATGTACCATAACCTCTTGTGATCCCTTGTGAGCTGTCTCCAAAGGTTACTGAAGGACCCTCCTTTTCTATGAACTCTGAGAGAAGCTCTTTATTTCCAGTCATGTGTCTTGAACATCCACTATCCAAGTACCATGTTGTTTTCTTGTTGATGCTTCTCTTTTTCTTGTGGTCCTTGCAGCCCTGCAAAGTCAAAATTTAGGTACCCTTTGAGTGTTGGGTCCTAGAGGGTTAGCTGTACCTTTTGGAACCCAAATCTGCCTGATTACTCTGATTGATTCAAAGTGACTGACTTGGTTTCCATTTACATCTACATACGCAGTTTGACCCTTAAATGCCTTGGGTGATCTCTGTGTATAAGTGTTAGCTTTGTAAGGTTCAGGAGAGTTGGTAAATTTTTTTGGGACATTTCTCCTGAAGTTACTAAGCTTAGGTGCAGCTGGATAAGACTTTTGAGGATAGATTTTTGGATGGCCTTTTCCATTTGGCAAGTAAGGTCCAGGCTTCCTGAATGTTTTATACCTATCAGAGGGGATTGGCCTTAATCCATTCAGTTGAGGTTTCCTCATTTGAGTTGGCCTTTTCTGAATAGGTTTTGGACAACTCCTCTGATGATGATTCAGATAGGTTGGCCTTCCATTGGTTCTACCTTTCTGAACCTCATTCCTCCTGTAAGCAATGCCTTTAACCTTTTCCAAAGGTGTGGGTTTAGGTGCATTGATTACCTGAGTTGGTATAAAAATTCCTTTACCCTTATCCTTGATCAGTGGTTGATTTACTTCAATTTCATTTTGCTGTGCCACTGATCTTACAAAAGTCATCTTAGAATTGCTTGATGAAACAATGCTAAGACCAGGTGAGGGTTCACATGGATTATAGCCTAATCCACCCTTTTGAGCAAATTGTCTTTGAAACCCTTGAATCTCCTCTATTGCCTTAGCAGATTTGTTCAAGGCAGACATTTTCATTTTTAAGCTCCCCTCACTCAATTTTAGAGTATCAAATTCACTTGAGAGATTGTCAAATTTTGCTTGAAGAATTCTGAGATCAAAATCCTTTTTCCTCAAGGCCAGTTCTTGATCATCAATCAACTCTTGTTGTTCAGAGACTTTGAGAGACACTTCCTCAAGTTCTCTCACAATCTGCTGATACAACTCAGTTGATTTAATGTCAAGCTCAGGTTCAGGAAGGTTGGGAGTTTGAGCTTTTGAATTCAGTAGCTCATTTTCTCTAAGTGCTATATTGCATACTTCTCTTAGTCTGGTGAAATCCTCAAATAACTTTACAAAGTTGAGTTTTAAGGGGATTTCACTGGACTCATGTGTGTTATTTGAAGAACTGGAAGAGCTAGAAGATGAACATACCTCATCATTTTCAAATGCCATTTGACAGTCATCATCACTGTCACTGTTGGAAAATAGTCCATCATCAGAAGAATATACACTTTCTTCACTAGCTGAATCTCCAGCCACCATAGCCTTCCTGCTGTTCAGCCTCTTGTCTCTTTTGGTCTGCCTTTCTTTCCTTTCTTTTGCACTGAGGTCAGGACAGTCATACTGAAAGTGACCCTTTTTCTGGCAGTTGTAACACACATCTTCATCATCATTCTTCTTGTTTGAGGACTCCTTCCTCCTTGATGATGATGGTTCACCTTTGCTGTATCTCTTTCTATCAGCATACTTGTCCTCTTTCTTTTCATCAGAGACTTTGTCCTCTGATTTGGTGTCAGGAGAGTTGAATCTCCTTCTGGTTCTGTTGTCTTGGTAGAACTTCTTGTATCTACCAAATCTGGAGTTGAGCTTCTCAAATCTTCTAGCCATGAGTGCCAGCTCCTCCTTTATTTCAGATTTTGAAACAGATTGAGAGGACCTTTGAGTATTCTTCTTTTCTGTTTCAGCAGCTTTGAAGGCAACACCTTTGTTTGAGGAGGATGGCTCTTCATGCACCTTCTTTCTGTTGAGATCAAACTCATATGCCTTGAGTTCAGAAAATACTTGCTGCATAGGCATGTTGTCAAGATTGCTAGTGTTTTGCATCATGACAGAATATATATCCCACTTGGATGTGAGACTTCTCAAGATCTTCAAGGCAACTTCTCTTTTGGCATAGAACTTGCCAAGAGAGTTTATTTCATTCATGATGTCAGTGAACCTGCCATCAAGATGATCAATGGTTTCATTGGCTTCCATAGAGAATTGTTCATATTTTTGGATAGCCACTTGAAGCTTGTTCTCCTTGATCTTTTGGGTACCTTCACACATAAGTGCTAGGGTGTCCCAAATCTCTTTAGTTGATGTGCAGTGGTACACTCTTCCCATCACTGCATCTGGAATTGTCTGGTACAATGTGTTCATTGCAATGTAGTTCAGGTTGTGCCTTTTTCTTTCTTCAGCTGTAAAGTCATCTTCATCCTTTGGCAGCAACTCCCTTGGATCAGCTTTTTGAGCATCAGTGAGTTTGGGATTTGTTTTAGTAAATGTGAATGGCCCTCTAGTGATGACTTTAAGCATCTCATCATGCTGGCATGCAAGATGTGCTCTCATCCTGATTTTCCAGAAATCATAGTTCTCAATTGAGAACATTGGCAGTTTGTGATGAGAAATATGGTTGACTTGGTTTGGACCCATATTGTTGATGTTGTTGACAGCATCTCCTGGAACTGCATTGTTAGCCATTTCAACAGATGTAATATAGGATGAACACAAAAAGGTTTTTCAGAAATTTGGATCAGTTCAATGACCACAGAAAATGTGATTTTTGAAAATCAGTTGGATTTTCAGAAGCAGTGGTCTTTGAACCCCTGCTCTGATACCACTTGTTGGTCCTAGGTGGAGTATAACACAAGTGTATGGGGGGGGGAATGCACTTGTGTATGCAAATTCTTTTCTTTTTGACAAATCTGGTCTTATCAGGCAGGTTGTCTCACAACTGGCCTGAGTGAACTTTGATAGATACTTGTCCTACTGATTACTATAGAGTGATCAGTTGGCTAAATATCTACAAGAGTTGCTAAGTGCGGAATGTGGTTGGCCTTTGACTTAAAGAAATACTCCAAGTTAATTTCTGAAAAGATACAGTTATCAGGGACTTTGTCCAAAACAGTTTTTCCTTAAACTTACAAGTTTTACTCTATGAAATATGTTTGAATATGAATGCAATAAAGAGTGCAGTAAGTAAAAGACACACAAGTTTATAGTGGTTCAGAGACTCAAGCTCCTACATCCACTTTGCCTGATTGAACAGGATAATTCCTTCTCAATGGAATTAGCTTGTTTTATAGTGCCAAGGTGCACTGATCAACAACACTCTCTTAGTGTTTTGATCCCTAGGATAATCTGAGTCCTAGTGCTCAATCTCTCTGAGTTAAGACTGTGTTTCACTCTAACAGTCCTTAACTCCTCACTTCTACAACAAACACTCTCTTCACTAAATGAGATAAGGTTTGAGGTTTGGTTCCAACTAATAGAGATATCCTTTACAATGAGAACAGATGTAAAGGCTTTGGATATCTCAATGCTAAGCTAGGATGTTTACAAAGATTGGCTTAGCTGACTTGAAGTGATTCAGGAAACTTGGAATACTTGAGAATAGCTTGGTTTCCTTTGATAGCTTAATATGAGTTTGATAGCTTGTAGTTGGATACTGAATCCCTTTGATCACTTCTGTTTATATAGTCATGTTTGAACAACTATCCGTTGGAGAGATAGCATTTCAAACATGTCTATTTGCAGCTCCATTGAAACGGCTAAGTAGCTTGACTTCCTTTTATCCACTGTGTAAAAGGGCTCTTCAATGGTTGCTTGAATGAATGTGTTGACTTCTGAAAAATGCGGCTGAGATGACTTGTGACAGTTTCCAAATAAGCACACTTTCCAAGGTTGATTTGTGGCAGAATCTACACTCAACCAACGGTCAGATGGGACAAGCTCCCTGAACATTCTTGCTGCAGTTTTAGAATGTTCCAACATTCATTCAATGCTTCACTCTTTAATGTTCTAAGTCTTCAATGGTTGGTTCAGGCATGATTGGCAATAAATGCTTCATTGAATGTGTCTTCTGTAAGCTTTTGACAGTTAATTCTCTTGATCATTTGCACTTCAACTGTCTAGATCTTTTGCATTTAAGAGCATAGCTTCAGTGTTCTTGATCTCTTCAGCCTGGTTGTCCACTTGTTCAGTTGTCCTGATGCTTCAGCAACTTTGGCCTTAAGACTTAATACCTATCAAGCTTTCTAACATGTAGCTTTGGACAACTATCCTGAACTCTAAAATCTCACAACATTTCTGAGATTTTTAACTTAAGCATTCTACATACTCAAGTGTTCTGGGACAACTTGCCTGAACAATAACTTGAGCATATCTCAACTAATTTGTACATCATCATTCAGGGGTTTTGGTATCTAGATCAAAATCATTTTATTCCCAACACAACCTGCAATAGTAGAACACATGATAACCTGTAAACAAATTAAGCCAGGACAGTAAACAAATATCAAGTGGAACCATAATTAAGCAAGTTGCAAACAAAAAACATCCTATCATCTAGAAAATAAATAACAAGTGTATTAGAATTTCAGAATTCAAACTTAAACATTAATACAAAGGTTGAACTGAATAAATGGCTTATATTGCTGTGGTAACAGCTGCAGCATCATCTTCCTGCACCATAGCCATTATGGAATTCAGATCTCCCCCTGTCTAGCAGCTTTCTCTATGGAGATCACCATACAAGGTGTCCATCTCAGCAGCATCATCATCATCTCCTTCATCAACAAAGTAAGTAGATGCAAGGTGTGCAACTACATTACTTACTGCAGCATCTCCAGCATCAGGTCCATCACCAGCATCAGCAGCAGCAGCAGCTGGAACTCCTTCATCATTTATCTCTTCAATGACCACATTGGAGTTGGATGGTGGTGGTACTCCCCCTGTTGTAGGTGAAAGCAGTTTGGTCCACCTGTCCTTCAGGAACTGGAGCTCATCAATTGTTTCCTGCAAGTGTTGGAGTTGGAGTTTGATGAATTCCTGTAAAAGATACACATTACCAGAAATGTTGATACGGATGTTCTCAACATTTGGGGTTGCATTTCTCTGTCTTGATCTGGATGATTCAGGATGACCAGTAGTAGAGGGTCTGGAAGTTCTCTGTGGACTAGCAGTACCAGGGGCAACTAAGGGCAGATCAATTACTCTGTCCCCAATCAATAAGGCAGGAGCAACAGCAAGCAGTGGCACTCTCCCCCTCAAGACATCAGTCTTCTTAGCATTGAAGCCGTGGTGCTTCAAATAGTTTGAAATCAAGACTGGATAGGGCAGATTTCCTTTCCCAGTATTTTTCCCAGTAAACTTCCTCATATGGTGAAAAATGGTTTGGCCTAGATTGAACTTCTTAAGTATGGAAATCCTATACATAAGAATGGCTTGATCTCTGGTAATCTTAGTGGTGTTGGTAGTGGGGATCCAATTGTAAATAATCAGCTTATACAAAACAGAATGCAATGAGGTTAAGTGTCTAGCTAACATTTTCCTAGCCCACTTAGTCTTTCTACCCCCTGTGATTGCAGTAATCACAACATCCATATCTGGATCCTCATCCTCATCAACATTAGGGGTGTGCAAGAACTCATTAATAAGTTCAGGAGTGAATGGCACATCCCTCCCCCTAAAATTAACAGTACCATATGATCTAGAACTTCTCCTACCAGTGCTTTTCTTCATACAAGCATAGAATTCATATGACCAATTAGTTAGAAAAGCTTCACCAAATGTAACAGCATTCAACAGATTTCTATCCTCTAAGAACTTAATCATTCCCTTACTATCAAAATCAGGCACATTAATTCTTTTCTCAATCAATAGCTTCCTCTTAGAGTAAATTTCTAACCTTTTCTCAACATAATTAGAGTGATCAGAGATACCTTCACTTTCTGCCTCAGAAGGTAGTTCCTCATTAGGATCAGAGTCTCCAGCATGTTCAAAGGAGCTTTTGGATGAGCTCTGTGCCTCAGCAGATGAGCTCTTTGCCTCAGAAGATGAGTCTCCACTTCCACCATCATCAGGTTCTGGTGTGGACTCCTTTGCAGCAGCAAGGGACTCAACATTCTTCTTAAGAGATTCTTGCATATCTCTTAGATAAACATTGAAATCAGAATCAGAGTCTGATTCAGCAGGTTCTTCTTCAGGGATCATCTTGGCTTTCCCTTTTCCTTTAGGATCAGCAGCAATCTTCTTCTCAATTGGTTTCTCAACAACAACTTTCTTTGGTTTCTTTGCAGCAACAGGAGCAGCTTCAACCTCTTCTTCAGAATCAGTAAACACCTGAATAGGTTCACTAGCATCAGCTCCGGCTTTCTTCTTTTTCCTCATAGATTCAGAGTAATCTATTCGGGTAAAGACATGGTTTGACCTCCTCCTTTGAACAGGGCTTCTCTGTCGTTTCCCTTTCTGCACCATTTTCTTAAGAGGAACAGGGGCAGACTCATCAGAGGGTGAGAGAGAGGAGTTTGTACCATCATCAGAAGCTTCAGCATCCTCCATTTCGACATCCTCAGAATTGGATGCATCAGCACTAGCTTCTCCTTCAGCAACGGTTTCCACATTCCGTTCTGGTTCAGTAGGCTCAGTAGGGTTCGAAGAATTGAGGGTTTTTGCAGCAGCAGCCATTTGGGCAGTTTGTTCTGCCAAATAGCTTGAGATATCCACAGTGATATCTCCGAACGTTATCACAGGTAGATGACCAGTAGCCCGAAGAGTGTTGGATACCTCTTCAACAGCCCTAGTGAATTCTTCAACAGTTGAGTCTTGTGGGATGTGGGTAGTTGGTGGAGTAGTTTGTGGAACAGGAGTGGTTGTTGATGGAGTTGTAGAGACATTGGTGTCGGCATTTGAGGAATTTGAATGTTGTGAGGCCATTGAAGCAAGAAGATCGAGAGAATTTTGGGCGTTTTGATCGGAAGTTTCAGGAGCAGAGTGTGAGTGAGAGTGTGATTGAGGGTGGTTTCCAGCCATTAAGAAGAATCGGTTGGATTTTCAAGGTAGGTTTTTGAGAGTGTATGCAGTAAATTTGGGAAATACACGGCCAAAGAACAATTTCTGCAAATAAGGTACTTAACAAAACTCGAAAAAGACAATTAGCAACATAAATCACAATTAATTGAGTTTTATAGAGAGAATGAGTGTAGTTGGAGGTTAACACGATTAATTCCAGAAATAATTTGATAGTGCTCCACATTTTTAGCCACAACCTAGATCATGGTTTAATTAGTGGGAAAAATCAATTTTATTAATTAATTAAGTAATTAAGAAGATTCTAGAATTTTTACTTAGTCCAAGCATAATCTGAAAAATAAAAACGTGGATTAGTATATAATTAAATAAATAAAATAAATCTCAATAAATAATTAAATAATTACAACAGATAAAAATAAATTCGAATCAGGCAATGTTGTGCTCAAAACTGTTACAAACACCTCAACACGGTTTTTACATGAATTTGCTTCATTTGTGTTGCACCATATTTTTTCTTTTTGTGTTATAGCATCTAATTTGTATTGATCCATTGTTCTTGTAGAGTACATCGTAGTAGCGAACTCCGTGCCCCACACTTACTTAATGGATTACAAATATGTTGATGTTTTTACCAAATACCACCTTTTGAAAAGAAGGCATCGTAGTAGCGAACTCCGTGCTCCATAGTTACTCAGTGATTTGGTACATCTTTTAGTATGCTAATAACATTCTCATTTTTATGCATTTGAGAGGTGTAAGACGTTTATTTTTGCACTCCAAGGTTCTTAGATTCGTAGATATTTTACAAAGGAATTATTTAACTAAGTAAGAAATAAATTCAACTTATAAAATTTATACAACCCATGATGTTGTCCCAAATGCTACCGCATTTGTGACAACATCCATCCGAAATTTTCAGATAGTGCTCATACCAAGAGATTTCCTCAAGATTGAGAATCTCTCATGGTCCAATGCTTTAGTAAAGATGTCAGCATTTTGTTTTTCAGTAGGTATATACTCCAACTTTACAATATTCTTCTCTACTAAATCTCTCATAAAGTGATGTCTTATGCTAATGTGCTTAGTGAGTGAGTGTTGTACAGGATTCTTAGAAATGTTAATAGCACTAGTATTATCACAAAAGATTGTAAGTATACCATTCTCAATACCATAGTCATGGAACATCTTGCTCAGCCACAAAAGTTGTGTGCAGCAGCTTCCAGCAGCAATATACTCAGATTCTGCAGTGGATTGTGAAACACAATTCTGTTTCTTGCTATGCCATGATACAAGATTGTTACCCATGTAAAAACATCCTTCACTCGTACTCTTTCTATCATCTATATCTCCAGCCCAATCAGCATCACTATAACCAATCAAAATGTTGTTGGTGTCCTTAGTATACCAGATTCCAAGGTCACTTGTACCTGAAACATATTTGATGATTCTCTTCACAGCATTCAGGTGTGATTCCTTTGGATTGGCTTGGTACCTAGCACAAACACACACACTATACATAATATCTGGTCTACTAGAGGTTAAATATAGTAAACTACCTATCATGGATCTGTAAAGTGTTGGATCAACATCTGTTCCAGCACTATCTTTGCAAAGTTTCAAAGAAGATCCCATAGGAGTTTTCATTGGTTTTGAATTTTCAAGACCAAATATTTTAACCAAGTTCTAGGCATACTTACTATGGGAGAAGAAAATACCATCACTGCATTGTTTGATTTGAAGACCTAGAAAATAATTCAAATCTCCAACCATAATCATTTCAAATATTGCAGTCATTGCCTCAACAAAGTTACTCAACATTTTATCACAAGTAGAACCAAACACAATGTCATCAACATATATTTGAGCAATAAGTAAATCTCCTTCAGTGTGCTTAATGAACAAAGTTCTATCAGCTTCTCCTCTAATAAATCCATATTCCAAAAGAAAGTCAGTAAGCCTACCATACCATGCTCTAGGAGCTTGTTTAAGACCATACAATGCTTTCTTAAGTTTATATACATGATCAGGATATTGTGGATCTTCAAATCCTATAGGTTGTTCAACATATGCTTCTTCATTCAATATGCCATTTAGAAATGCAGCCTTTACATCCATTTGATGAAGTTTAATATCAATAAAACATGAAATAGCTAGCAGTAATCTAATAGATTCTATCCTAGCAACAGGTGCAAAAGTCTCATCAAAATCAACTCCTTCAACTTGGGTGTAACCCTGTGCTACTAACCTAGCCTTGTTTCTAACAATATTACTAGATTCATCAGTTTTATTCTTGAATATCCACTTTGTTCCAATGACATTAGTATGACTAGGTCTTGGAACAAGTGTCCACACTTCATTTCTTTCAAACTGACCAAGTTCTTCATGCATAGCATTAATCCAGTTTTCATCAGTTAAGGCTTCTTTAGCACTCTTAGGTTCAATTTCAGATAAATAGCATTCAGCATTTACAATGTTACACATAGAAGACATGCATATTGTTCTTACCACATCTACCTTGTTTGATCTTACTCTTCCTCTTGTTTGCACTCCAACTGTAGCATCGCCTATGATCTGGTCAGAAGGATGACTTTTACCTATTCTTGAAGAAGGATTCGTTTTGGGGATGTACTGGTCATTCTGTGAAGTTACAACTGAATGTTCTGTAGATGTTGACCCAAATGTGTTAACATTTGGTGCAACATTTGCAGACTTCAGTGTATTCTCAGAAGTGTCAGTAACCTGTGATACATCTTCTTCATCTTTGTCATCTGTAAGACCTTTATCATCATCAAACACAACATTAACAGATTCTTGAACAGTGTTAGTTCTAAGGTTATATATTCTATAAGCTTTACTATTTCTAGAATAGCCTAAAAAGAAACCTTTATCACTTTTAGAATCAAACTTATGAAGTTGATCCCTATCATTCAAAATATAACACACACAACCAAATACATGAAAATATTTCACACTTGGTTTTCTGTTGTTCAAAATCTCATAAGGTGTTTGACTTGTGCCAGAACGAATAAAAACCCTATTAATAACATGACATGCAGTATTCAATGCTTCTCCCCAAAATTTCTTAGCAAGACATTTGGATGTAAGCATAACTCTAGCCATTTCTTGTAAAGTTCTATTCTTTCTTTCAACAATTCCATTTTGTTGTGGAGTTTTAGGAGATGAATATTCTTGCAAGATACCCTTTTTTATCACAAAAATCATTAAACATGCTGTTTTCAAATTCCCTACCATGATCAGTTCTAATACGGCCAACTTTTAAGTTAAACACATTTTTGAACCTCTTATAAAGAATTTTAAATGCAGCAAATGCTTCAGATTTGTCTCTTAAAGATTCTACCCAGGTATATCTAGAAAAATCATCTACCACAACTAAGGAATACCTCTTTCCTCCAATGCTTTCAGTTTCCATATGACCCATCAAGTCCATGTGCAGTAATTCAAAACATCGATGTGTAGTACAATGTGACAGCATTTTGTGCGACATTCTTACCTGCTTACCTTTTTGGCATGGTCCACATACAGTGTTATTGTGAAACCTCAGTTTTGGAATTCCTTTTACTGCATCTGCTTTGATTAGTTTCTTCATTGCTCTGTAATTTGCATGACCCAATCTTTGATGCCATAAGACATTTTCATCATATTTTGACAAGTTACACATATTTGTTCCAATAAGATAGCAATTATCAGCTGACCTAGTACCAGTCATGACACAAACTTCATCTTTATTAAGAACATAACATGAATTTTTATCAAATTTCACATGCAAATTATCATCACAAAGTTGACTAATGCTAATCAGATTTGCAAGTAAGCCATCAACATGTAAGACATTTTTAAGCTTAGGAAATCCTTCAACATTCAAAGTCCCTTTACCAACAATCTTTCCTTTAGAACCTCCACCATATGTAACACTACCACTATTCAAGGTCACATAATCAGATAAGAAATCAGTACGACCTGTCATATGTCTAGAACAACCACTATCAAAGTACCACAAATCAGGTAGACATGCTTTTAAGGAGGTGTGAACAACATTACAGGTAGTTTTTGGTTTCCATGCAGATCTTATAAACTGTTTACCAGAATGTGACAGTTTATTATGCAGCATTTTCAAAGTTTTCTGTTCTTCAAACAATTTTATACAGTAAGGACGAATATGACCAACTTTGAAACAGTAATGACAGATATACTTCCTCTTAACCTTGTGAGGATCTGATTGTGCAGATGTTGCACCAGATGTGTCAACATTTGCCTTCACAAATTTCACAGGTTTTCTAAAATTTTCAGAAATAGAAGCAGTTACACCATCATAACCTAAACCATGATTATTAGACTTACCAGTAGCTATAGCATTATTTACCTCAAAAGCACTCTTGGAATATTTCTTGAAACATAAGGTGGAATTTATCAATTTCTCCTTTAAGTTACAGATTTCCAGATCTCGTTTGGTAAGTATAACTTCTAGCTTGGTGATTGTGTCTTTCAGATCCTCATTCTCTTTATTCAAGGAATTAAGAGTGAGTTTCTGTTTGTTCCAATCATCTAACAACTTTTGGTGTTCATTGTCATCAGTCCTTTTTCCTGCATCATCAACCAAACCATTAAAACACTTCAAATCTGGGTGACTCTGTTCTGATGTTGTTGTAGATGTTGAAGCATCAGGTACAACATCAGAATCTGTTTCATCCAGATCATCATCTGAGGAATCATTATAATCAATTCTGATAAAATTAGAATATTCATTATGATTTAACTCATCAAAATCATCATCATCAGATTCATCACTCAAGGTAGCACTAAAATTCAGTTTTTGCTTAAGTCTAGTGTTGGCACATTCATTTGCATAATGGTCATAACCAGAACAAGCATTGCATTGAACTGATTTTCGAAATTCAGGATCATACCTTGGTTTACCTTCACTCTTTGATGGTCTTGGTGTGAATTGACCTTTCCTCCTTTCTGGTTGAGGTGTTGATGTATTGATTTGAATCTTAGGCTGAATGTTTCTAGATTTGTTCACAAATTTCTTAAGAAACTTATTAAAGTGCTTAGTGAGCAAGGCAATGTTGTTAGGATTTTTGAGGCATTCATCAAGCAATTCTTCATCAGAATCAACTTCAGTAATGATTGGTTGAATTTCAGAAGTGGTTGATGTTTCCCCTTTAAAAACCACAATTTTCTTATCAACATTAGCTTCATCATCTTTATTACTGTTTATTTCATATGTTCTAAGAATACTCACTAACTCATTTTGACTTAACTTATCTGTATCTTTTGCCTCTTCAATAGCACAAATTTTAGCATCAAATCTTTTAGGAACAGATCTTAATATCTTATGAACTACTCTAACATTAGAAATAGGGTCACCAAGAGAATGTGATTCATTGATAATCTCACTTAACCTTTCATTGTAGGCTGTAATTGTTTCATCTTCCTTCATTCGGAGATTCTCAAATTTTGTCCCCAACATTCGAAGCTTAGTCCTTCGAACACTTTCTGAACCCTCACAATGCTCTTGCAACCTGTCTCATGCATCTTTAGAAGTAGAACAGTTAGATATAATTTTAAACATTGAAACATCAACAGAAGTAAAAATAACATTTAAAGCTTTAGAATTGTAGCTTGCTGTTGTTATTTCATCAGCCGTCCAGTCAACTTCTCTCTTGAGTTGTATTTCACCATCTGCGTCTGCTGGTCTTTTTGGAGCTTCCGAACCTGTAAGTACAGTTCTCCAAGCACGTTCATCAACTGACTTGATGTACATACGCATCTTAGGCTTCCAATAAGCGTAATTCGAACCATCTAAAACGGGTGGCCTAAGTGCCGTGGATATGTGATGTGTTTCCATTGCTAACCTACACTAAAAACACACTTGACCAAAGATCTAACCTAGTGTCGTCAGGTATCAGCTCTGATACCAACTAAAAGTGTGTTGTATATGAAGTGTTTAAGTTTAAGTAGAATAATGTTGTACTAAATGTGTGACAAATTGTACAATACTGACTTTAACAGAATATCAGAAATTAAGATTCACAGCGGAAGACTTGAAACACTAAAAACAAATGTGACACAATGGAAATAATTTTTCACATAGATTTTATAAATAAAAATCTATGCGAGCCTTACGGCGAAATTCAATACTTATCTTCAAGTACAAATGTTGTGTGAAATGTTATAGCAATAACATTTACAACTGAAACTACAAACGAGGCAGGTGCCTTGTTCTAAAAACGAACTAAGTGTATAAGAGATTACACACTGTCGAAATGCTAGTCTATCTATGATTACACTCTCGATATGTGATGTGTTTCCATTGCTAACCTACACTAAAAGCACACTTGACCAAAGATCTAACCTAGTGTCGTCAGGTATCGGCTCTGATACCAACTGAAAGTGTGTTGTATATGAAGTGTTTAAGTTTAAGTAGAATAATGTTGTACTAAATGTTGAGACAAATTGTACAACACTGACTCTAACAGAATATGAGAAATTAAGATTGACAGCGGAAGACTTGAAACACTAAAAACAAACGTGACACAATGGAAATAATTTTTCACATAGATTTTATAAATAAAAATCTATGCGAGCCTTACGGCGAAATTCAATACTTATCTTCAAGTACAAATGTTGTGTGAAATGTTACAGCAATAACATTCACAACTGAAACTACAAACGAGGCAGGTGCCTTGTTCTAAAAATGAACTAAGTGCATAAGAGATTACACACTGTCGAAATGCTAGTCTATCTATGATTACACTCTCGATAGATAAGAGAAGCACACAGTCATACGGGTGGGATACGAACGTATGAACTAAAAGGTAAAACTACTGGCCACAATTCCTAACAGGGATGAACGCTCGGTCTAGGAGATTGATCGAATAGAGTACACTGAATTATGAAGCCTTCAATCGGTATTTATAGAAGTGGGGTGCTGATTCTAGAGGCTTCCATAATGAGATCCTATTTTTTAGGAACTCAACTTCCATGATCCTTCTAGATCCTTCTTGCACGTTCCAGGTCATTCTAAGATGCTTCCAGCCTCTTCTAGCTCTTCTAGGACGTTCTCCAATATTCTGGAATCTTCCAGGTTCCAGATCCTTGTAGAAGCTTCTAGACTCTGCCAGAAATGCTGTGACATTTAGATCAACATTTAATGTAACATTTCAGAAAGGACTTAGAAAAAATCTCGGAAGGTCAAATTAAGATGTTGTTGATAATGTTAAAGCATTTAAGGATTAACAACATCTACACTGTATATAGTTGTTTTACAAAGGTAACATATATACATGAATTTAGAAAAGAATATATACAATTAAATGTAAATCCCAATATATAAGGAAGGTTGAAATAATCATGGAATTATTCCTTAATGATGCGTAAAAAAAAGAACGCACAAGATTAATAATCTCGCACTTGGGATTCGTCGATCACAGGCTTGATTATGGCTGAGCTCTTCGTCTCCAAAATGCCTCGACACGTGCAAAAAACCCGCCGGAGAAATCTCCTGCGCGGTTCCTCCGACGCTCAAGTCAGAATCGGCGATCTCAAGGAAAATAATAAAGGGCAATCTGTCGGGAGAAAGCCCCTCGATAATATCAGTTTAATATTCCTGTTTCTCATGAGTGATTCAGGTGTGTTTCAGCTTATATCAGCGTGCCAGAAAGTATGTCAGGGACCTTTCGGTGGATAAGTGTATCAGAATATTAGGATTCTGTTGGTGTGATTGGATATCTCAGATAACCCGCGAAGGGGCATATAAATAGTACCTTTGGGGAAGGGTTGTCCACTTCCCCTCTTTCTCTCAACTGCCACAGTAGTGGGCTTAGTGGGTTTGTCCAAGGCCAAGTCTGCCTCCATTAGCTCGTCCGAGCTCCGAGAAAAGCGGGGTACATGGGTTCATGCTTGATGCGCAAGTTCCGCGATTTGGCTCTCAAAGACCTGGAGGTCATCGAGAACCTCCAGGTTTTGGACTCCGAAAATATGGGTCCAAGCCCAATAATTCCCCTGAAAAGGTGGAAGGCTTATGACCTGTTCATCTTAGGACCGATTCTCATCTTTATCTGGCCCAGTGGTCTCAATCTTTGTGGGTTTGGGCCTGAACTAGGCCCAATCCATTATCTCAAGTGTCCAATATCAATATGCCAATTATAGTCATCATAATAATCGATATAAGTAAATGAATAATTGCGTAATCATATCCAAACCTCAGCGGATATAACTCATCCGGACGCCACGTGTCATTTTCTCATAGGACGACACATTTTGTCCACATCAACCACTCCCCCATACTCTCGTAAAGTGGGTCACACTTATGAGAGTAGGTCCGGTGTCTAATTGATCTTCATATCTCCAGTACCTGTAGGGCCTCGGGGTCCTAGGCATGGTTTCAAATTCGAATCCAAGCAAATCCTGCTTCAAATATCAAGACACATATTCTGTGAGTGTAACATTTAAAATCAGACCCTTATCAAGGGCGTCCCTTATCAAGGGCGTCATTCAGCATTTCTGCGTTTTTAGGACCTCAAGGTCCTCGAGAATACTTAGGCTCGAGCCTGTATTGAGTAATTCTCGACTATCGTATCAAGTCTTTTCATAGGCGTCACATTCCGGAACGTATTCTGTGTAATTATTTTACTACGTGAGACAACTTTTTTATTTGAAGGTTTTTTTAATCTTTCATTTAGTTTTTTTGCTGCCTATTGCAAATTGTCATATTTACATATAATCTCAAAAGTTTTGTTTCAATATTGGAAATTTTAGTTTCACATATAATCTCAAAAGTTTTGTTTCAATATTGGAAATTTTAGTTTCATTTGGTCTCAAATTCTCAAAATTGCATTCTTCCTTATTTTTCTAGGGTTGGTCTGCTATGGACTCGAGTGCATGTTGTGCACCCTAGTCCATGTTGCACTTTTCAGTTATTGACTTACACTTTTTGGTAAATGGTGTTGCACTTTTCAATTATTAAACTGTATAAGTAATAATTGAAAAGTGCAACACCATTACCAAAAAGTGTAAGTCAGTAAACTGAAAAGTGCACATGGACTAGGGTGCACAGCATGCACTCGAGTGCATACTAAACTTTACCATTTTTCTATAGTACTCCTTATTTCTCCACGCATTTTATTTATTTGAGGAATTGCTCCAATAATTTGAAGAGTTTTTACATTACATTTATTCAAAATACGTGGTTTTTTCTGTATAATTCAAAACTGTGTTAGTGTCATAATTTTTTTGTACAATTAATATTTTCCTCAATAATAACCACTTTTCAAACCTTCATCACACCGCATTATCACATCATACGTTTTGTTGATCCTTCTATTAATTTTCCTCAATAATAACCACTTTTCAAACCTCCATCACACCGCATTATCACATTATACATTTTGTTGATCAATCCAATAGAAGAAATATTAATGTTGAAAAGAAGGAATATTAATGTTGAAAAAATTATGTATTTCTTTTTTTACTAACATGTTATTCCATTTATTGGAGTTTTTGCTTCTTTGTGCTGCTGTAATATTTTTTATTATATGTTTTTATTTATTTAAACGATTAAATATATTTCGGTTAATATGTATCTTCTTTATCAATACTTATTCCCTTTACAATTTTTTTTAGATTGGTTAGTTGAATGGTGTAGGAATATAATAGGTATAAAAGGTTTGAAATTGTAAAAAGAATGTACTATTATGTTTTTTTTAAGAGAAATAACACAATCTTTTAAATTCAACTGACTTTACTACTTAATATAAGGTGTCTGTTTACAAATTTATTTTGTTTACTCATGATTACGGCATACTTTTATAAAGTTCTACAATTTTTTTTTCATAGTAATTTCTAAACCTCAATTGTCATATTAATTCGACCGTCAATAATCATATCATCAATTGCTATTTTTCTCTGATTGATTATGGTGATTGATTTTTTTATAACGAATGCTTCAGTAATGGTGTAGTAACTAAATAAAAGTATTGAAAAAAATTTGTACATAATAATTATTTTTAATTACCGCGTAGTACGCGGGTAGTGCACTAATGTATGTATATATATATATATATATGTGGAGATGGAATTCCCATATATAACCAGGGCAGTTTTAAAGAATAAATTTTTATTTTATTTTTCCTACTACTTTATGAAAATAGAAAAATCAATTATATTTTCTTCTTTTCTCGTGCTATTATTTTTCTAGTTGTTTTTCCCAAGTGCATCAAATTTATTTGATAAACCAAACGAAATTTACCATATAAATAATAACCAACTTAGTTGAAAATTTCTGATCTGGAACAAAGGGAAAGGGAGTATATAGATGGCATTTGGCCTTTTTTAAATTAGGGTAGGAATAATTAACTCATTAAATAACTTACATTTTTCAGTTATAATAATTTACACTTTTAATTAAATATTATGTTGCACTTTTCAATTACACTGACTTGCACTTTTTAATAATATTGTGTTACAATTTTCAATAATATTGTGTTGCCTTTTTTTTAGTTATAATGACTTGCACTTTTTATTAAAAACTAGGGGAAGTTACTCTAAAGTCCATTTCACCTATAGTTTTTACAAATAAGTTCAATGTTTTTTTAGTTACTATTAATTTAAAAATTGGACCTAAATGTACCATTGTGCCCCTTTTAATTAAATAGATGTATAAATATATTGAATAAGTCAATTATTATTATTATTATATCAGATTTTATAATCCCTAATATCGAGAATCGCGCCTATTAATTAACTTTCCAAAATTCAAATCATTTTCTAAAACCAGAGGATCCTGAGTAATTAGAAATATAAAACTATATTTTTCAATACTCTAATATGAAAGCAACATATATGTGAATTTATGATTTTAGGTATTTTTTCTTTTAATAAAATATTTATTCGCAAATATTAATAGATAATTTTTTTGCATATCAAAGTTATGTTTATGCATACTAGTTATTTACAATTTGCATTTATACAATGAGGTTTGGGTAACCAACTAATATGGTTACAACTTAATAACCACTATTTAACTAATTAACTAATTGTTTGCTTAGTCTAACATTCCCCCTGAAGCGAAGCGTTGTGAGCTAGAGTTGGCGAGTAGAGAGCAGTAGAAGGCGAGGAGTGATCAGTGTTAAGCGAGCAGACGCGAAGCTTGTGACAAAAATATTCAAATAGTGAACGAGGAAGACTTTTCGTAAAAATATTCTCGGGCTATAAGTTTGATGGGACGTATTGAGTAATTAGTCGACCAGCGGAGATAAGCTTGTTTATGAGCAACCGGATTTTGAGACAGAAACAAAGCACTTTTATTGTTGCAGAGGAGAGTCTGAACAATTGACGGAAGAGAACGAACTTCGTGTAGGAGCGGGCATAACCAGATTATTTCGGAGGCAGTGTTTGCCATAGCCCTGTTCTCAGATTCACAGCTTGAGCGAGAGACAGTGGGTTATTTCTTAGCTCCCCAAGAGACAAGATTGGGGCCGACGAATATAGAGTACCTATAAGTCGAGTGTCTAGACAACATTCCCAATCGACATCAGTGTAGCCGACCAGCGAGGAGGAACCGGCAGAGAACTGAAGGCCGAGGTTGATCGTACTTTTCACGTAGCGAAGGATTTGTTTAACCGCCTGAAAGTGGTATGTGGTTGGGCGATCTTGGAACTGACTGGTGGTATTGACCGCAAATGATAAATCCGGTCGAGTGATGATAAGGTATTGGAGAGCACCGACCACATAGCGGAAGAGTGTTGGATCAAATAAAGTTTGTCCATCCAGCCGAAGGAGATCAGTCATGAAGAGCGCGAGTAAGGATTTCGGTGGCATATTTTGTTTGACCAAGAAAAAGACCATTGTTGATGCAGGTAACTTCGAGTCCGAGAAAGTAATTCAGGCGACCAAGATCCTTGATTGCGAATTCCCTTCTAATAAAGAGGAGCAACAAAAGATTTATCGTTACAAGTGATAATAATATCATCAACATATACAATAAGGTAAAGAAGAATACGACCTGAGGTGAGGACGAACAGAGGGGTGTCGGACTTGCTTTCCTTGAAGCCGAGGACGAGCAAGAAGTTGCAGAAGCATTGAAACCAGGCCAGAGGAGCCTGTTTCAGACTATAAATTGCCTTATTTAAGCGACATACATAGTTTGGCTGAAGGGGATCTACAAAATCAGGTGGTTGACTTATGTAATTTTGTTTATCAAGAAGACCATGGAGAAAGGCGTTGTTAACATCTACTTAATGCAACGACCAGCCGTTCATGACAGTAAGACAGAGGATCACACGAACAGTGGTAGCTTTTAATCAGAAGTAATCAAATAATTAAAAGTAAGTGTGAATATATGTATAGTTGAGTTAAATTTGTTAATGAAAACAACTAGAATATTTCAAAATTTAAAGAAAATTAAGCAAGTGTTGATGTATCCATAGTATATATACATAGTAAAGTGGGCACCTTGCGATTTGAAGATTAAAAAGCAAAGGCATAAGGAATACCTATGTTTATACAACAAGTTCCAGTTTAAACGTTTCAGAAAATATAAGTGGTCGATCACCATATAACCTGATGAGACATGGTCGTGTTCAGAAGTGAGACACAACACGAATGAATAAGAACAGGGCAATACTTCTTGAGAAATTCTTTCAAATGAACAATGAGGGGTAGACGACTCCAAAACTGGATGACCAACAACAAAACCGGGCCGGAGGGGGCTCCGGCGACGGTCCTCCGACGCTCAAGTCAGTTGGGATCAAGAAGGTGATGATGAACAATGATAATCTGAGAGAGAGAGAGAGAGAGAGAGAGAGAGAGAGAGAGAGAGAGAGAGAGAGAGAGAGAGAGAGAGAGAGAGAGAGAGAGAGAGAGAGAGAGAGAGAGAGAGAGAGAGAGAGAGAGAGAGAGAGAGAGAGAGAGAGAGAGAGAGGCCATAATAACTTAAACCTTTCAGATGGAAATAGTGGGGTTTTTATACCTTGGTGGTTTGGGGGTAACATCGTCATTTCAGAGCCTGGGGTTTACTATCGGGGCCACACCACGTCGTTTTACTATACTGACATTTTGTTAGTAATCAGATAGTGTGGCCATTAATTTCAGGAAATATTATGCTATTTGCAAAGATTGTACGTTTGTACTATCATGGTCATTGTTTAATCAAGCAAGCAAAGACATGAGGCGCTAAATTATTAGATCTTGTATTGTTCGCGTATTTTACAATACTAAAATAAATGACCGCAAGTATACAATGTAAACCGTAGTGAGGTAAGTACGAGTCGATCCCACAGAGAGGGGGAGTGTAAAAGTGACGTTTGTTGATCGAGTTCTAAATAGACAATGATCGAAATTTTGAATGTTGAATTACCCTAAATTGCCTACCAAATTGTCACAAATAAACAATAAAAGAGCAATAAGTAAATTAGATCAAACAACTCATGCAAATCACAAAAATAAGAGAAAATATAAATGAAACTCGATTAAGAGAAAGTAGGTTCCAAGGCATTTGCAATATTGAGATATTCATCAATGGTTAAAGACTCATTCAAATGGTAATTAAGTTTGTTCTTATAGGGATTGACCACTAAAGAAGAATTAATTAATCTTTCGATCTAATTAATCCAAAGGAAAACACAATATAAGTTTGTATCTCTACCTCACAAATATTGTATCACCTAAATTAGCTCAAATGATCATTCAATTCCCTCCCAATAATCAATCCTCTCTCGAGCTCATAATAAATTGGGTTGCATGCTTATTTTTAATTAATGGGATAAATATATCTGAATTTTTTTATAAAAATGATCATTCATAGAGACACTTTTTTAATAAAGAACAACAATTACTCATAATTTCAAATAAGAGCAAAATTGAATGTAAATAACCCATTACGCCCTTAGATTTAAATATGAAGACTAATTTAATATGTAATTAATCAATTCGTAATATCCCCTATTTTTCGCCCCGTCTTCAACAACATTCCCATCAATCAAGTTTTTTTCCGTTTCAAGATCACTGTGTTTCAATTAATTATTTGACCTTCCTTATTCGTGATCAATTAATATTCAGCATTACAGAATAATCTTTAACTATTGATTCATACTTTTCTAAATAAAACCCTACCGCAAAAAAACTTCGACATTGTGTATTGTTAATTCAATACAATTAATCGATCTTGAAGTTTAAGGTTGTGTTCTCAATTCATTGATGCCCTGAAAATTCTCTTATTATATCTGCATATATTTGCGCAACTCACGGATGCAGTCTAATTTTTAATCAGTCTTATTTAATTAATGAATTTTTCATATTAATTCCTTATATCTAGCATTTTCTTCAAACATCAATCCTTATATCTCGCCTTTTCTTCAACCATCTTCCATTGATTCAATATTTATTCATATTTCAAATCACGCATCAATATCGTGGCCATTATATTGAATTTTTTGACTTTCTTTAATTCTACCCACAAACGTCGATCTATCTTCCCCACGAACATAGGCGCGGAATACGATAAAACCCCCTGAATGGAAGACAAAAGCATTGTCGATGGCAGATCTTCCTTGTCGTCTTCGTCCACGATCGAACCCCCTACCCTATCTCATCCACGGTGACGTGTGATTAGTGTGAAAATTGCTTGAAATTCATGTGTTTAAATTGCATAATTTTATAGGATTTTGTGCATTATTTACTCTAAATTGACTAATTGCACTTGATTTGGAGAAGTGGTGTGGTTTGCTATTTTTATAGAAAAATTAGCATTTTTAGAGCAAAACACGTCTCAATTATATTGTGAAGCCAATTGAAGGGATAAATCGAAAAGAGAAGAAAATAATTAAGCTAGAAGAAAAATATTTTAAAGCCCAATGTCTGGCCATTTCTACATTATTTCAGCGGCCCAAAATGAAAGAAGTTGGCCCATCCCCAGGAATTACATTTCAGATGTGTGTATTAAATGGAGAAGCAAGCAACTGAGTTTATTTTTATTTTTTGGGGCCCATCTTATTATGGGAAAAAGAGGGCAGAAACCCACATCATTTTCATCAATTATGAGGCCCATACACAGTAAGCCAAAAAGCAATTCGTGGGGGGCCGCATACAAATTGAACACGCACGAAACAGAGGAACTCTCATGGGGGAGAAACCATCTCCTCCAATACTCAACTCCACTCATTAGTTTAATTTACATTTAATGTTTTAGATAAATTTTAATGTAGTATTTTATTTTATTGCAAGCATTTGGAGGATTTGAAGACATTTGAGGTGATACCTTTCTTTAATTTAATGCTTTGTTATTTATGTTTTATGAGTTTGATTTCATTTGTTAATTTAGTTATTGGTTAGATTTGTTGGTGTTTGGTTGTTTGGATTTATGATGGAATTAGATTTTTAGTTTGATTTGAATTGTTTAATTATATTGGTGGTGTATTGATTAGATTAATGGATTTTGATAGATCATTTGTTTGAATTCAATTATTAGATTATATTTTGACGCATGATTAGTGCAACGAGAGTTGGTTAGTCTTGACAATAGTATAATCTAGGGTTGGGAGTCGAGTGAATTGAGTTTATATTGGATTATCGCAACGAGAGTTGGGTAATTTTCATTAGAACCCCATTAATTTACACGAATTATTTGAATGTGAGTTTGGGTAATTGGTGAGGAGACCATAGGAGCTTGGTTTCTAGTATTCAGGTGGAAAAGCATGATTAGGGCTTAGATTAAATTAATTTAGATAGAGTAGAACCCCCTAATTGTGTGATTACCCGGGTAAGAACGACTCTATTCTCCTCCCAGTCTTAGGTGCTTTATTAGATACATTTTTAGTGATTGCTCTTATCATACACCAACCAATGAATTAAACGTCCAAGGTAGACTTTAATCGATTTCCACATAATGAAGAACACCCGAACACTACTTCTCACATTTGATCTTGATCATCACTTTACTTGCTTTTCTTAGATAGTAATTTAGCTTGTTATTTTTGCATTTAGTTTTAATAGCTCACCCCATGCTCTTTCACTATAATTACGCGACGACACACAACACTAAGACTACACAAGCTAACTAGTCACGTGGTTCGATAATTTAACCGGGCACTTACTTTTACTACGAGGACCCTCTATTATTCTTGAGAGGTGAGCAACACAGACGCGGTGCAAGTGACTGATTTTACGATTTTAATTACTATGTTAAATCATTGATTCCAGTTTCAAAAGTATTCTATGTTCATATATTGGGCCAAACACAGAGATGCAGATTGATTGTTAGTCGTTTGTACATGTTATTTTGTTATTATTCTAGGGTTTTCTGATAAATAACAGATTATCAATCAATGAATTATTTCGTGATACTCAAGATCGAATTCGATGGGAAACCCAAGTTTGTTCGTGTTAATCAGTCTTCAACGTTTCTAGAAGTCTTGAATCAAGTCACTAGTATGTGACCCACATTAATAGACTGATTTTATTAATGCAGATCTAATTTTCATTAAAGTCTTTTTTCTGCATAATGATATTTACATATGCACATAATTTTCTGCACACTTCTGCATTATTAATATGTTGATGCAACTTTAGTATTTTTTTTTCCTGCGTTATAGTCAGAGATTATTCTGCAGATCTTTCTGCATAATCAAGTCAGACATTTTTCGGAAGAAAAGATCTAATTTGATTTGACGATTTTTTTGCAGATCTACAAGTCTGAAAATGAAATTGAATATGAGAGATTTGGGGAAGACTTGAATATAAAAGATTTTGGGAAGACTTGAATATAAGAGATTTTGGAAAGACTTGAATATCAGATATTTCGGGAAGACTTGAATATCAGAGATACTTGAATATCCGAGATTTGGAGAAAACTTGAATATATTATAGATTTGGGGAAAGTCCTAAAATTGAGGATGTCGAATAATCAGCTGGGTTTGAGAAAGAGAGAAATATTTGCATTCAAATTTTAAAATTAATTAACTTAATATTATATTAAAACACAATTTTAAATATTAAGGGTAAGATGGTACATTTAAGTTGAATTTTGACCTTAATTTGAAATTAATTTGAATCTTGTTCTTATTTGAAATAACTCTTTGTGAAAAGACCTTATTGGTGAAATCACCTAAATATCTCAATCTCACCCCAATTAACAATATATAAAACACATTATCATGGCCAATAATAACATGCTTCCATATAAGAATTAAGCATACAAATAAGAGACAAACACCATTTAAAATAAAACATTAATCCATAAACTTGAATCTAAATATTTACAAGCCTTAGAACCTAAAGTGTTTAGCCAAATACCAACATTATCTAAACTATTACAAAATAAGAAGACAAGCTAAATAAAAAGATAAAGGAAAGAAGTGCTTAGTCTAGTAGATGATGAAGACTATGATTTTTCAAGCTAATGATCCAACTTTTGCTCCAAAAAAATGAAGAACATCTTCAAGTGTATGTTTTTGTGTGAGGGTTTTGGTGGCTTGGGGTGGAATCCTCTTCAAAAATCTGATAGGAGTACTACTTAAATTGTAGGGAGAAAGTTTGGTTGGAATTTGCAAATTAGTCCCTCGAAAATAATAGATTTGTGAATTTTTCTGCGCAGATGATGTTGTTGACTCGGTCAACCAAGTGAGAAGGACTTACAAGAGGTTTTCTGGAAGAGGCAGCCACTCGATTTCTCGGTTGGAAGCAATCGGCTATCCGATTGAATCTATTTAATTAATTTGAATCCCAATTGAAAGACAAAAAACAATTTGATTGACGCACACGCGGCGTCTCGAGGTGCAGGGCCGCGACTTTTTCTCCTTTCTTGCATTAATGATCAGCCCCTCTATTAATACTAAAAATATGCATATTTTAATATTTAATCTTTCATAATTGGATTGTTTTTAAGTTGATCTTATGTATTTTTTTACTCTAATTAATTATTTGAGAGCTTGTACTTGAGACAACTCGCAGTGTCGTATGCTTGTGTATTGATGGTAAAGTTTAGACCTCAAATATAAAAAATATTCTCAATATTAAATTAACAAATAATTATAATTATTTTACTACGTACTCAAGGTTATAAAATGAATAAAAAAAAATCATACTAACATAAATGTCACTTTTATTTTCCTCCAAACTTCACATGTGTTAAAAATGTGGAAAAAAATTGTCACCTAAAATACATATGTTCTACACCGGCGAGTAGGACTGAAATTGAAATAAAATGACTGAAATTTGACCCAAAAGACTGAAATTGAACTCAGAGAACTGAAATTGGACTCTGAGAATCAAAATTGAGAGTAAAAGGCCTAATATTGAGACCATAAGGACCGAAATTGAGACTAAAATGACTAAATTTGATAAAATAAAAAGGTACATATATGATCTTTTATGAATTCAGACAAAGTTACAGGACCATTTATAAATTTATCTGGAGGGGAGGGAGTATATATTTCCAAATTTTCTTAAAAGAGTATAATATCTCGACCCCTCTAAATAATTAAAAAAAAATTAAAAAAATTAGTTCAAGTATAAGAGCTAGGCCGGGAAATAAAATATAAAAATCAGTTCAAATATAATAAGAGTCCCTCAATTTATTAACCGTCCCCGCGCGTGTCTCATATATAAGGCCTGAAGTTCAATTTTGATCCTTTCCATCCATTTACATATTCTTCTAAAATGGAAACAATGATTTTGTTGGAAACTGCTTACGCCGTGTAAACTGCAATATCGAAGATTCAGATAATAACAAATAAGTCGAGTCAAGGGAAACCCTTTTCCCGCAGAACAGAATACGCCCAGGATAGTGCTCGACTGGTATGGCGTTCCGTTCCCAAAGGTAAAACGACTTTTACTTCTTACACAGTAGCACCACTGTATAAGAAGCCTCGGCGAACGTACGTAGTACGAACTGAACACTCTCGGATATAAATCCGGCACAAGAAAGAACAGTGTAAGGCTTTCGGGAGCTCAACACACTGCGTAGGGACGAGAGGAGAGTAGTAGGAGAGAGGGGCGAATTTCAGCGTAAGGATTTATGAGGGAAGAGACTGATATTTATAGGCAGAAGAAACCCTAGGAGGGAGTTGGAAAAACGCGTGGGCCAGGCCCGATTCTTGGGAATATATCGCGAAAATATCGCGCACGTGGATAAGTCTTGAAGACGGAATCTTGAAGACCAAGTTTGAGACTTCCAGATAATTCTGGAACATTCTTGAAGTAGTTCGAATGGGCCGAGCCCATTCCTGAGTTGGGCTTTCGGAGTTTTTGGGTCTGCTTGAAGACCGAATCTTGAAGACCAAGTTTGAGACTTCCAGATAATTCTGGAACATTCTTGAAGTAGTTCGAATGGGCCGAGCCCATTCCTGAGTTGGGCTTTCAGAGTTTTTGGGTCTGCAAAAAGATAGGCGGGCCCCAAAGACCAATTGCCGAAGCCGGAGCTGAGCCGGCCGGACGGGCGCGCACGCGCGCGTGTGGCTCTTAGAGGGGTGTACCTCTTTTACATAGTTGAACTTCCAAGCTACTTCAATACCTTTAAACATCATAAATGTTTTGTAGGTTTCCTATGTGGGACAATTTCCCACATTCCTCAAACTTCAAAGTTGAAACTCTTCAACTTCAACAATTAATTTCTCACTCACCTTAACTCGGTTTTGAGATATTAAATATACCACGTTCATCTACTCCGCGAGTAGATCGACTATGTCACGTTCAATTATTTCTTAATTAAAGTTTAGTCCGTCTAATTAATTAAATTAGATAAGGGTGTCAAAACCTAATTAATCCCATTAATTCCAACAATCCCCCACATGAGTGAAAATCGTATCTATACAACATCAGACTCAGTGTTCAGTTCGATTGAGATCTCCGTGCGTCCGGAAAAGTAGTTTTTGGCTTTGAACTTTTCGTAGCCAAACACTATCGGGTACACCGACGGCTTAGTGGACGCAATGCCTTGAACTACTCCTCCATAGTGTATACCTAGTCAACAGTGTCAGCACACTTCAATCTCGTCTTTGTAACGTTCTCACGTTTTTGTCCGTTTTGGCCATGGACGTCCTTTGTCTTCATAAATGTTTGGTCGAAGCGGCCCTCACTTCTCATTTATATAGGTAACCTCCTTTCGAGTATCCCGTTATACTCTAGGACTTATTAAGAGTCGAAGACTCAACATTTACCACATCTTACGGGTCGTTAACACTTGAGATAGTGCTGTCCGGAATAGTCATATTTTTTAAGTGTTTTATCACTAACTTCCACAGTTTCGTTTTCCCATTGAACCAAGTTCTTGGGATCTCCAGTCATCATGGTTGGGTTTCCACTGCTTTAGTTTTTCTTGTGGGTTTTAGACCCATTCCTTCTACCAGCTTGTTCAATTGATCTCGGTTTATGTTCTTCGTGAGCGGATCCGCTATATTGTCCTTTGTATTGACATAATCAATGGACATTACTCCAGTGGAGATCAATTCTCTAACGGAGTTGTGTCGACGACGTATGTGTCTCGACTTTCCGTTGTACATGACATTCGTAGCTCTCCCAATGGCAGCTTGACTGTCACAGTGTACCGTCACCGAAGGTACCGGTTTCTTCCAACATGGAATGTCTTCCAGAAAATTACGCAACCATTCAGCCTCTGCAGCGGCTAGGTCTAAAGCGATAAATTCTGATTCCATTGTGGAACAGGCAATACACGTTTGTTTCTTGGACCTCCACGACACTGCTGCTCCTCCAATAATGAATACATATCCACTAGTGGATAGCGAGTCTTTCGTGTCTAATATCCAATTTGCATCACTGTATCCTTCGACTACAACTGGATGTCTTGTGTAGTGAAGCCCATAATCAAGGGTGTACTTCAAGTATCTTAATACCCTTTTCAATGCTTTCCAGTGCTCATGACTTGGATTGTTCGTGTATTGACTCAACTTGTTTACTGAACATGCAAGATCAGGGCGTGTGCAGTTCGTGATGTACATCACACTTCCAATGATCCTTGCGTATTCCAGTTGAGCCACTAGTTCTCCTTTGTTCTTTTTCAAGTGAACATTGAGTTCCAAATGCGTCTTAGCAGGTGGATCGTCAAAGGCATTAAATTGCTTTAGTACCTTCTCCACATAGTGAGATTGTGTCAAGGAAATTCCATTGGACGTTTTCTCTACCTTGGTTCCAAGAATCACATCTGCTAATCCCATGTCTTTCATGTCAAAGTTTCTACTTAACATGTTCTTCGTATTAACTATGATATCGTGATTGTTACTCATGATTAACATGTCATCGATATATAAGCACACAATAACATATCCATTTGGTGTATCCTTCACATATACACACTTATCACATTCGTTAATTCGAAACCCATTTGACAACATTGTATTGTCAAATTTCAATGCCACTGTTTTGGAGCTTGCTTAAGTCCATACAATGATCGAACGAGTTTGCACACCTTTTTCTCGTTTCCAGGAGTAACATATCCTTCAGGTTGATCCATGTATATTTCAGCATCCATCTCACCATTAAGAAACGCCATCTTAACGTCCATTTGGTGTATTTCGAGATTGTGCAAAGCAGCAATGGCGACTAACACCCGAATGGAGGTGATCCTTGTCACTGGTGAGTATGTATCGAAGAAATCATACCCTTCCTTTTGTTTAAAACCCTTTGCAACTAGACGAGCTTTGTACTTATCAACAGATCCATCTGCTTTGTACTTTCTTCTAAGGATCCACTTGCATCCTAAGGGCTTACAACCTTTCGGGAGGTCGACCAACTCCCATGTGTGATTCAATAGAATAGACTCGTATTCACTTTTTATGGCTTCCTTCCAGAGGTGTGCATCTGGTCTTGCCATAGCTTCTTTGATAGTTTTAGGTTCATCTTCCTCCAAAACATAAGTAATGAAGTCTGAACCAAAATCTTTATCAATTCTAGCTCTCTTACTGCGTCTCGGTTCTTCACTCTCTTGAGTGGAAGGACTAACAGTGTCGTTTGTTGCTTCGAGAGTTCTCTTACTCGAACTCACTTCCTCTTTCTCCTTAAGAGGAAAGATACTTTCAAAGAACACTGCGTTCCTTGACTCTATTTTAGTGCCTTCTGTCATATCCGGTACTTCGGATTTGTGAATCAGAAATCGATAGGCACTACTGTTTGAAGCATATCCTATAAAGATGCAATCGACGGTTTTAGGGCCGATTTTAACTTGTTTAGGAAGCGGTACTTCAACCTTAGCCAAACACCCCCACACTTTGAGGTATTGGTATGAAGGTTTTTGTTTCCTCCATATTTCTTAAGGAGTTTGATCCTTAGTTTTATTAGGAATCTTATTCAGAATGTGGTTAGCCGACAGAATGGCTTCCCCCCACAAGTTCTGAGGTAGACCAGAGTTGATTAACATTTCGTTCATCATCTCTTTTAGTGTTCGGTTTTTCCTTTCCGCAACACCATTAGACTGAGGTGAGTAAGGGGCTGTCGTTTGATGTATAATCCCTGATTCAATACATAATTGTTCAAACGGAGCTACGTACTCTCCACCTCTATCACTACGAATTGATTTAATTCGAGTGTCCAATTGATTCTCTACTTCAGTTTTATAACGTTTAAAAGCTTCTATATCTCCGTCTTTACTCTTTAAAAGGTAAACGTAGTAGAATATTGTACAATCGTCTATAAAAGTAATAAAATACTTTTTCCCTCCTCTAGTTTGTACAAACTTCAGATCACATACATCCGTGTGAATTAAGTCTAGAGGAGGAGTAGTGTTCTTTTCAACAGTTTTAAACGGCAGTTTGGTCATTTTTGCTTCCGTGCATATTTCACATCGTTTGGATGCATCAACGTTGTCAATTTTAAGTAAATCGAGATTTACTAATCGTTTTATGGATTTTAGATTCACATATCCTAATCTAGAATGCCATAAAGAGGAACACTCAACGATATAAGCAGAAGTGGAAGCAATTTCATTAATAACTTGTTTGCCTTTGGGGCTTACAACCATTGTGCTTAATTTAAACAAACCATTCTCGAGATAACCCTTCCCGAGAAAGTGACCAAACTTACTTAGAACTATCTTATCAGATTCAAAGACTAGTCTAAATTGATTGCTAACTGGAAGAGACCCCGAAATCAGATTCTTCCGGATGTCTGGGACATGCAGCACGTTCTTCAATGTTAGGTCTTTTCCAGATGTCAGTTTAAGCTCCACTGACCCAATTCCAGCCACTTCAGAGGAGGCTTGATTGCCCATGAATAACTTTCTTCCATCAGATGGAGAATAGTTTGAGAATGCAGATCTCTCCGAGCAGACGTGGCAAGTGGCACCAGTGTCCACGAACCACTCTTTCTTGTTGTCCACCATGTTGACCTCCGTCACCACTGCAGACATGTCCAAATCCGTAAGGTTCACATAATCTTGCACTTTCTGTTTGCCTTTTCCCTTATCGTCACGACGGGGTTGACGACACTCACTGGACATGTGGTTCGGTTTCCCATAGTTATAGCAATTTCCAGTGAATTTCTGCTTTGTGGCTGGACCCTTCCCCTTCACAATCTTCGTTGTGTTGGCAGCAGACTCATTTGGACTTTTTCTTTTCCTTGACGGACCCTCTTGTTCCATCAAGTTAGCTTTGGTTTCAATCTGGAGGGCAGATCCCTTGCCTTCTCTCTTTCGATTGTTCTCCTCAATCCTGAGACGGATAATCAGATCCTCCAAGCTCATAAGCTTTCGTTTGTGCTTTAGATATGATTTGAAATCCTTCCACGATGAAGGCAGTTTCTCGACCACGGTCGCTACTTGAAATGCATCAGGTAACACCATATCCTCAACAGCAATCTTATGGAAAATAATCTGCAGTTTCTGGACTTGATCCACTACAGACTTGTTATCGTCCATCTTAAAATCGTACAGTTGTGAAACGACGAATTTCTTTAATCCGGCGCCTTCAGTTCTGTACTTCTTCTCCAAGGATTCCCACAACTCCTTGGCAGATTTTATGTCACAGTAGACACTGTAGAGGGTATCAGAAAGCCCTCCAATAATGTGATTTCTGCACAGATAATCACCACTAAGCCACTGATCATAATAGATTCTTTCTTGTTGGCTAGCACTTGCCTCAGGCTGTGTAGGTTTCATTTCGGTTAGAAACCTATCCATTCCAAGCATGGTTAGGTAAAATCGCATCTTACTTTGTCATCTCTTGAATTCAGTTCCGGAAAATTTTCCGGCTTTTCTCCTTGTACGACCATTGGCGTCGGCCCAGGTGCGGAGAAGGTAAACATCGGATCCCTTATGGGATTGTGGAAAGCAGGAAACGGTTCAAGCGGATTGCTTCTGTTCCTAACCCTTTCCGTATGGTCATTCTGTTTTCCTTGTGATTTCACATCGGAACTGTGCGACTCTGATTGAACAGGAGACGCTTCCTTATTGGCATCGTTGCCAATATTCTCGACCTCCGTATCGATGGGGTCAACATCCATGTTATCGTTTGTCTTCGACATTGCAGTAATTAATTCAATTAATTAAGTCCGAAAATATTAATTATATATTCTGTTCTGCGATTGTTGGAAAGTGCTTACGCCGTGTAAACTGCAATATCGAAGATTCAGATAATAACAAATAAGTCGAGTCAAGGGAAACCCTTTTCCCGCAGAACAGAATACGCCCAGGATAGTGCTCGACTGGTATGGCGTTCTGTTCCCAAAGGTAAAACGACTTTTACTTCTTACACAGTAGCACCACTATATAAGAAGCCTCGGCGAACGTACGTAGTACGAACTGAACACTCTCGGATATAAATCCGGCACAAGAAAGAACAGTGTAAGGCTTTCGGGAGCTCAACACACTGCGTAGGGACGAGAGGAGAGTAGTAGGAGAGAGGGGCGAATTTCAGCGTAAATGAGACTTCCAGATAATTCTGGAACATTCTTGAAGTAGTTCGAATGGGCCGAGCCCATTCCTGAGTTGGGCTTTCGGAGTTTTTGGGTCTGCAAAAAGATAGGCGGGCCCCAAAGACCAATTGCCAAATCCGAAGCCGAAGCCGGCCGGCCGGCCGGGCGGGCGCGCGCGCGCGTGTGGCTCTTAGAGGGGTGTACCTCTTTTACATAGTTGAACTTCCAAACTACTTCAATACCTTTAAACATCATAAATGTTTTGTAGGTTTCATATGTGGGACAATTTCCCACATTCCTCAAACTTCAAAGTTGAAACTCTTCAACTTCAACAATTAATTTCTCACTCACCTTAACTCGGTTTTGAGATATTAAATATACCACGTTCATCTACTCCGCGAGTAGATCGACTATGTCATGTTCAATTATTTCTTAATTAACGTTTAGTCCGTCTAATTAATTAAATTAGATAAGGGTGTCAAAACCCAATTAATCCTATTAATTCCAACAGATTTTACCAGCATGGAGCGATCCCTGAAGAAGAAGGCGCAGTCGAGCATGTCTACGACGTTACGATCAGCTGCATTACAATCTTGACCACCGTCACACGTACAGCACCCTGACCCTGTCACACGGTGGATCAATGCCATCAACGACGACGGACATAGTGGTGTTGAAATCGGGACCTGCATACAGTTGTTGGTGAGAGGGTGCTGCCTCGTATTATATTCCAGCTGCTCCCCGATACACCTCTCCCCTTCGCCATTGAAGAATTGCTCTTTAACAACAACTGTTTCGTCGGCATCCATGTGGAAACCAAACTGGATATCTTTCTCCGGGGCATCGTGTTCCATCTGAGTTTGTGGAAATCCAAGACTGGTTTTACCCTAAGCTCTCTCTTCGATATCCAAGTCCTCTTTGCTAGCTTGTGTAGATGATGCTTTCTCAGTTATTCAAATCGCCGCAAACATGGTTTAATCTCAGTTTCTTTTCATGTATGCTATGGATCTCAACAGCGCGTTAATGCTTACTTTTCAACTTTAATTATTTAATTGCCTAATTAGAATGTTAGGAGAATTAAATCGAAATACTTCCTACACAAAAATTAAGATACGAGTACCATCTATTAAATGTGTAGTGAGTAGTTGAAATGTTAGGTTAAAATTGAAGAAAAAAGATTGTAAGGAAAGTGAACTTTTGGTTGAAATTGACTAAAAAAGAAAGTGTAAACCTTATATGGATCCAACTATTTCACTTTCTGTTTATTTAGTGATATGTATCATCCTTAATTACTTTTTCTCTTGTATCTAACTAATCAATTGCTCACTTCCTTATTGATCATGTGTTTTTGTATCTTTACATTAATCCAAAGGAGTTGGCCTAGTAGTAACTACTACAAAATACCCCTTGTAGTGACGCTTTATTAGTGACCCTTATAAATAAGCGTCACCATATTTAATATATAAAGACAATTTCATTTTTTAGATAGGTATAGTGATGCTCATGTTGTTAAAGGGTAATGATGTGAGCCTGAGGTCCCGAGTTTTATTCCTGAGAGTAGTGGTTTTCAATTTATTTTTTTAACTACTGTTCCTAATTTATTCTCATTTATCCTTCCTTTAGATTAATCTTTGTTTCTTTTTCGTCACCAATTTTCATTTTTAATGCCGTCAATTTTCCCAAACGTAGAAGAGAGTTATCCTTAGAATCTCTGCTCAGGTTTGTCTATTCTCCCTAATATTTAGCGAATCGTTGCTATTGTTTCAATTTGTATCAACTTAGATTTAGTTTAATTTCTTGATTTTTTGATTCCACATGTTTAGCGCAGAACAATGGGTTATTGTTTTGTACTTTGCTCTGATTTAGGTGCCCTTCTTGTCTATTGGGGTCCTGGGGGGTTAGTAGCATTAGGAGGAATCCAAATGTACATAGGAGTTTTGAACAGATTAGACCTCTTTAATTTTCTACCATGCTTGTTACAAAATAGTACCCTGTTATCCTTATCTGATCTATCTTCAGACTTTGGGTCTACTCGTCTGAGGTATCCTTTGGATTTAACCTCTACTTGAGCAGGCACAACAGGTCTTTGATAGTTCGAATAAGACTTATATGCATTAGGGCCATACGGTTTATAGACACGTTTAGGTCTTTCCTCACTTATGATATCGTATGATAAAGGTGGAGGATACAAGACGGGTTGATTACGATATTTGGGAGCAACCTTCCTCGGTCTTGTTGAGTAGAGCTGAGACTGCCTTATGAAAGGTGGTCTAGGCTCATTCCAACGAGTTTGTACTTGTTTAGAACTTGTCTCCTGAGGATACCAATCTTCGTATCTGACTTGGTTTGGTCGTCCACGATTAGTAGACCTCTTTTGACTTGTTCTAAACGGAACAGGTCTGTTGTTTCCATTCTTTCTACCACCTTTGGTAGCAGGAGTGTTAACTCTAGTCTGTTGTTGTACAGTACCTTTGGATGGTGCTTTAATATCATAATTCATCGGTCTTTTCCCTTTATCTTTAGTCAAAGAACTCGAATTAGAAGCAGTAGGGTTCTTTAAGACTTGTGTAGACGAGCTAGGTGAGTCTGCACCTAACCCTGTCTTGTCATCTGGAGCCCTATACCTATCTGACAGTTGTTGATTAATCCTTGAGGAATTAACCAAGTCAGTTAGCTTAAGGTCGAGATTCAAGACTTCTGTCTCTAGGAACTTATTGCGCTCTTCTAGTTTTTTGCATTTGTTCTTTAAGACATTGAACTCATTAGTCTGAGTGGCTTGGGTCTTTAATAAGTCTTGATACAACTTGTCTGTTGACGCACACTTGACTTTAAGTTGTTTCAACTCTTCTGTCAAACGTTCGTTTAGGACAGTTATATTAGGATCTTGTTTAGACTGAGCTTCTTTTAGATTAATGATTTCTTGCTTTAATTGGATATTCTCATCGCTGACTTCAATGAATGCTTGGTTAGCAAGTAGAAGGTCTTCTTCAGTCACTCTATTAGAATGCCATCGTCCACAAAGAATGCTTCATCATCGTTGCAAGAAGGGTAGTCAGAGGAAGACGAAGGCAACTAGTTTGATTCCGATTCAGAGTCATCATTAGCCATCATTGCCTTCTTACCCTTTGCGTATCTTCGATCCCTTCTGACCTTTCTTTCCTCTCGATCGCCTGAGCTAAGGTCAGGACACTCGTAGATATAGTGACCTGGCTTTTCACAATTATAGCACAGAGGTTCATTAGAAGACCTTTTTATAGGAGAGCGATTACGATTCCTGTCCTTTCTATCTGAAGAGTTATTGTCCTTCCTATCAGACATATTCCTATCTCTTCTATCGGACGAGTTCCTATCTCTTCTATTCTCATTAGAGACCTCATCTCTCCTTTCAGAAGATTTGTGATCTCTTCTGGTCCTAAAAGAGTCCCTGTTACTAGAACCCTTAGTCTCCTTATAAAATCTCTTATATCTACCATATCTTTTGTTCAGCTTGTCAAACCTCTTTATCATTAAGATCAACTGACCCTTAAGAGTAAGATCAGTACTATCTAGTTCATCTTTTATGCTTGTCGACTTAGTCTTAGATGATCTAGACTTACTAGAAGAGGCCTTGAAAGCTACATTCTTAGTAATGGTTTTCTCCTTATCACTACTGGCTATAGGGTCATCCTCATCTAACTCAAACTCATGGGCTTTAAGCGTTTGGAACATCGTTTCAACAGACCATGAATCAATGTCTTGAGTGGTCTTGATGATCATCTTGACCATCTTCCACCTCTCGTCTAACGACTTAAGAAATTCTCAGATTGATCTCTCTATTAGTATAAGACTTACCCAAAACCTCAAGATCATTCATTATACGGGTAAAGCGAGTATCTAGCTGGTCGATAGATTCGCCAATCTTCATTATAAATGATTCAAATCTCTGTACAACAGTAGACAACTTGCTTTCCTTGATCAGGGTAGTCCCTTCACAAAGGACAGCAAACCTATCCCACATATCTTTAACAGTCTTACATTTCAATACTTTGCCTAGATACTCGTTACGCAGAGTATGTAAAATGTAATTTTTTGCTAAGCTGCCCAGATTATTTTGTCTCATTTCTTCAGAGGTAAGATCAGACCTGGGTTTAGGCACGAGTACGCCTACAACTTTGGATGGCTCGATAGAAGCAGTGTTGAGCGTCATCATTGTGATTGGTCCCTCCTTGATGACGGACACCATCAAATCATGCTTAGAACTGAATATGGCTTCCATTCGGAGTTTCCAGTAATCATAATCTTGCACAGAAAACTTGGGCAATTTGTTAGCATTGATTTCCATTGCCATAGTTATAAGAAATCAGTAGATATATGACAGAGTGTTCAAAGATAATGCAACGATTGAAAGAACAAGTAAGATGTAACGATCAATTCAAAATAGACACCTAGACTTCCCTCAAAATCTTTTTAGGTAATCAAGAAACAACAGTCCGATTGAACCACTGCTCTGATACCACTTGTTGGTCCCTAGTTGAGTTTAAGATTGAGTAAGCTAGAAAAGTCTAGAGGGGAGGGGTGAATAGACTTTTAAAATCTTTCAAAATATCAGAGATTGTATATGGGGAATAACAGATTTATGAGCCCTTTGATTATACTCAACTATACGATGAACACCTTACTAGTCTAGTATTCAGATTATCAATTAACAATTCAAGTAATCAATATATCAAACACAGATAAAACAGTAAGTAAACAACACAAGATTTGTAGTGGTTCGACAACTTGTCTATATCCACTCTCACAACTCCAGTTGTGAAATTTTATTAACTTGTCTTGTGGCTTTAAGTCCCAAGAACTAAGACTACGATCTTTTCGAATATACTACCAAATATGTAACGCCCCAAATCCGGAATGCAGCCTTTGAGGCTCAAACACTCTAAATTCGAGTCGCCACATAAGTGAATTGACAAGAGTTTTGCAGCAGAAATAATTTAAAGATAGTCATAAGTTGCAATAGAAGCAGTGTGGGCCCATTTTTTTTAAAAAAAAAATCTAGAACGTGATAAGCAGTATTTGGTTTGAAGATACCTTACATAATGTTCATCGAGTTAGTTTAGAAATGTTTGTCACTCGACATAAAAATAAATATCGTCTTTCATAACACATTTCAATTTATTATCATAAGTCTCAAATAGATATATTATAACATCTTAATATGGGGGAACTCTGTGTCATCCCTGCTACAACGCCGGCCCCTCTCGATAATAACCTGAAAAATATTAGTTTTGGGGTGTGAGATAAAAATCTCAGTGGATATCCTGTACGCTGTTATACAGATTGGCAGTACGCCGAAGTAATTAATATTAATATTTTATCGTAAATAATTCTTATTCTTTTGGATAGTGAATTCGTTATTCACTGAGGATTCATTGTATATTCTTGTTTAATCATCATATATCATACTTATCATAAATCATATGTCATACTTATCATATATCATGTGGGACACTGGTAGCGACTCTACCACATGCTACCCCTAAACGCTTCCCACCTACTCCGTTGTATGATTTAATCATACGGGACACTGATAGCGACTCTTTCACATGCAATCCCCATAAAAACTTCCCACCTCCACCGTAAAATTCATGTGGGACACTGGTAGCGACTCTGCCACGTGCAATCCCCATACACATTTCCCACCCCCACCGTAAAATCGTAATTCATGTATCCTATATCATAAAATTATAATATCATATATTAACTATTATTGTATTCTTGTGTTCTTCATTTTATGTTCATGTTTGTATAGTTTAGTTCGGAATACACCAACAATCCATATAACATTTACATCGGCAATACAGTAGTGACACCCACCTGGTTAACTTTTAAGAAAAGTTATAAACTTCTTGAATAGTTTTTAGCAAGCGTAACACAAAAGAGGCCGTCCGAGCTCCGATTAGGCCACACTTCGCCTAGCACGTTTTCTTGAATATTTAATTATTATTAGAACTCTTGTCTCTTAATTTACTTAACATAAGGGTAACTCATAAAATAATACAATTAAAGTAGAATGTGACTTAATTATATTTAAAGCATCATTCTTATTTTTATTAGCACAAATAAAGATAGTGATAGTAAATTAATTATTATATTATCGATGTATTAACACTTGCACACACAAAATTCTCAAATGAAATAACACCCATATATTTAGCATATAATAATAAACATAAATGGATTGTTTGTAGAAAAATGGTTTAACTATAAAGTGGGCATTTAGATCCTTTAGAAATATTTCAAGATCTGTTTAAAAAAGTTTTAACACATGCCGAATATTTTTATGGATTTGGGTAAGATTATGCCTGTTTCAATATTGGTCCTCTTAGCTCGGAAAATTATAATAAAATAGCTATAGCTATTTGATTCTTACGAAAATTATTGGCATAGCATTTCAAAACATCTCTATCAACATAAATATTTTTGCAGAATTTAATTGTGGTTCAAAAGATAATATTTTGTAATTTTGCAAAATTGGACATTCTTAAAATAGTGAATTTTTGCATATATTCGTCAATCATTTCTCGTCAAACGGTTAATTCAATTAACATGAAATATTGGGGTAATTACACTACGATATATCAAGTTTACTGGCAATAAAAGCTTTTGTGAAAAAACGCGTCTCGAAGTCGAGTAAAAATCACCCCGAAGTACTGAACATAAAACGAATGCTCTGTTTTTCCCACTTTTCCCAGCTTACTGCTAGATTTTCAAAAATGAATATCTCCCGATCTATCACACCAATTTATGTAATATTTCACATTCAGACTCTATACCATATGGAGAATATACTCGAGTTGGTTTCGTGTCAAAATCAATTTTCGTTTAAAAGATATAAGCCTCCAAAATCAGTGCTTTAGTAGTTTCGAAACATTATCTTTAAAAATTCATATCTCTTAAACCGTTGGCTCAATTCGTACAAGATTTATACAGTAAGGTTATAACTAGACATAGTTCATTTCCATATTTCTAGTTTTAGCAAAAACTCCTCGTAAGAAAAGTCGAAGTACAGGGCAGTAGCTTTGTCCTTCAATTTCAGTTTTTCGGTTTTCTGACTTACCATGTTTGTTCATAAAAATGGGCAGCATAACGTTACTGTAATCGAAAACTAAAATCATGGATATAAAGTACAACTATCAAGAAACACACCAGAGGTTCAAACTAACAAATATCATCAAATATAAAGAAGTTAAGAGCAGATATAAAAACAACACCGGGCAATTTTAGTTTACGGGTTTGCGGAACAACCTTGTTGATTTAGGCTGGATAGAGCTTGATCATTTCGTGCTTAGGCCTGAGGAATGATAGAAGAACAACAAGGGCATGGTTCTTGAAGGATTTAGCAAGAAAATTGAAGAACAAGTTAGCAATGTAATCTGTGAAAATGAACACGAAAAAAAAGAAGAAGAAGAGTGGATTTCTTCACTTTGCTTAGATGGAGATGGCTGATCCTCCAACTCAAACACCAGCTGGGAGACGTTTCTGATGGATAGAAAAGCTTCAAGACGAGCTGGAATTGTAGACATTTGGTTCTTCCTACGGATTAGGAAGACCGATCAAAGGGGCAAAAAGGAAAAGAAGTGGTGTGTTCTCCTCCTTAATCTTGATCGATTCTTCAGATGGAATGGAGAATGATTTTGGCAGAGCTTGGGGGTGTTTGTGAAAGGGAATAATGAAGAAGAAGTTACTGTGATGGGGGTATATATAGAAGAGAAGATGGTCGGTTATGAATAGTAATTGGTGAGGTGGACCAAAAGTGACCACATGAGTTATGTGGTTAAAAGTTAAAGTTTTTGATATTTATTTATCACGGTATTCGTTAGTACTCGGTACGTATTTACTACAAAGTCGTTACTTATTTTCGTGTTAGTTTTTCGTGAAAAATTACGTAAGGGCTAGAAATATTTATTTAAGATTTATGGTAATAAAATCGGCGCGTTTTGAGATGGAAATATTTAGTTATAAAATTCGGCACAAGACTGCCTATGTTATTTTTGTTTTAAATTCTAATATTAATTTAATAGCGTATTATCAAAATGGTTCACAATAAAATCAGATAAGACAAACATTATATCACAAAGACACGAAAAAGCATGATGGCTAAAGAAATGAAATCTTTCATTCATTTTATATCAATTATGATCAAATAATTAGTAATTAAATAAACCAGGCCTCTATATTTCGTATTTTAAGACTAAGATGGTAACTCAATACTATTTATTAAAATGAATTTATGTTTTGTCAAGTTGTTTATTATGAGCTTGATAAAATCATTCATTTGTAAAGTTATTAATTAATTAGGCTTCTTTCACTTTTTTGACACTTATTAAATGTTTATCAAACCTTATACTTTTATTTATTTCTTTATTATGTGCTAGGAGTGTTCCCCGATCAGAATGCTCGTCCGCCTTCCTGAAAATCAAGGTCTTTTAAAAAGAAATAGCGACGTTAATATAATTGAAAACTCTTAAATTATTTATTAATTTATTTCATATTAATTTTGGGACGGGGTGTTACAAAATATATCTTCGATCTAAGAACTAGTGATTTAATAAGCAACTAGCAAGCTTAATCAAAAACTAAAACAATAAAGAAACTTCTCTATTTCTTCAATTCGCCTTTCTGAATATGAAAGGATCTTTTCTGGGCTTTCTTCAAACTTTTCTTCTTGAACTATGAGAGTTTCCTTGTTTTTTGAATTCTTCAGTACGCGCTTAGTATTTGCAGTTTCAGTAGTCTCTAACGTTTGAATGTCTCCAACTATTTATAGACTTCACTTGATCAAGATAAGTTTGTTATCCAACAACCTTTTCTTGATAACTAACTTCATAGTCGTTTCTTCTTGATCTTTATCTTCTAATATGTCGGTTATTCTGTTATGATACGTAATAAATTCATATCTTCTTTATACGAACATATCTTCACTTTCTCCGCATGAACTTAAATTGTCTTCTTTCTTTTGACACTTAGAATATTTCAGCTTTCTCAGCACTTGTTTTGTCTTGTACAAGTCTTCTCTTCATAGTCTTCTTCTCTAGTCTTGTAGAACTCTGCTTGTTCTAACAACTAATCTGTCTAGACTATTACATTACTTTAAACTTTATAAAACAGCTTAGTCAACTTATAATTATTACATCAATAAACATAAACATAAGCTTCTATACAATGATTCAAGCTTATCATACAATCCTATATGAAACTTTTCTTTTCATACTTAGTTTATTTTCAACATTACTTAGTACTCATCTGATCTTGTGTCATAAGACGACTTTCATAACTAGATCAATCAACACTTAGAAATATATTCAAGTTCTCTTTTTGGCTTATCAAAACTCATTTTATCATCAAATAGAACTTGTCTTAGAATTCATATCCCAACACATACTACAAACGTCATAATTTTATTAATGCATATGTTATTAATATATTAAAAAAACATTATAATATATAAAAATACAAGAATATACATATATTCAAATTTGTAAAAATGAATATGTTATAAATATATTAGAATAAAAAAAAAATTAACATTGAAAAAGATATAAAAATTAATATAATGTTTAAAAATATAATATTTAAAGTTATTATTTTAATAAATCGACCCCGCGTAAAACGCGAGTATAGAACTAGTATATATATATGCCAAAGTCTTGTATGGAATTGAGTACATACAAGAACTCTAGTCCTACCCATTATTAAAACTCCCGACCCATGTTAATTACTCCTAATTTGAATTTTATTTTTAATAATTAAACTTAACCGGTTGCATCAATTAGTTTTCATTTTTTTAAGGGATCTTTATTTAAAGGGCCTAGTCAACATAAAACCTCGTTTAAAAGACTTCTTTCTTAATTTTTTATTTAAATGACCCTATTTTTAAATTGATTGCTTTTTGCGTTGTCTTGTGAGGGAAATTTAGGGGGTTTCTGATTAATATTAGTCAAAGGCTATTTAAACAAAATTTAATGTGGAAGGGGTTACTGAAAATAATTTCCTTTTTTTTTTAATTAAACTCAACGCCCAATCAATTAGTTTCTTTTTTTTAATTAAACTTAATTATTTTTTTTTGTTAATAAAAAAATTGTTTGAAACCATTTACCTCAAAAATTAAAAGTTTTTACACTCACCATTTAAGCTACTATCATACTCATTAAAATATTGAATTTCTTTTATATATATTACAATAAAATGAAAAAAAAAATTACGGAGGAAATAAGATGTGAAACATATAACTCATATTTAAATACACATTCTCCACCATTTAGGTTGTTGTCATACTTGTTAAATTCATAATTTTATTAATTATATATAATAAAATAATAAATAATTCACAAAAAAATACTCTGTATTAAGTTCCACTATCCAATTTTTAAGTAAAAATGTTTTACACTTTTAAGTTATAGTGATTAAAACTTTTAAGTGAAATTTTTTATTCAATAAAAAGTGCAACAAATATTACTAAAAAATGTAAGTCGATATAACAGAAAAGTGCAATACAATATTTACTAAAGTATAAGTTAGTATAACTAAAAGGGATTGAAAGTTCTTTGAAAGGTAGTAAGTTACCATGGATGCATAAAGTTACAAGGATGATTTATAACCTTGCTTTGAGTGGTGAAGATGAGGAAACTATTGGTATTATAGAAGAATGTTTGAAGACTTACTCTCGTCTTATTGATGCATTGAAGTCTAAGAGGATTGAAGAGTTAAATACATCAACAATGATATTGGACCCTAAACATTCTAAAACAAAAAGGGAGAGGGAAAAGTGTAAAAGGTTACCTTGAGAAGGGCAAGAAGAACATTATATATCATTGAAAAGTGCATCTTCATATAACTAAAAAGTGCAATATAACATTATTAAAAAGTGTAAGTCACTATAACTGAAAATATTGTTGGAGATTGTAAGTCACTACAATTGAAAAGTGCAACAAAGTACGACTAAAAGGTGTAGCATAACATTACTAAAAAGTGTAAGTCACTATAACTGAAAATATTGTTGGAAATTGTAAGTCACTACAACTGAAAAGTGCAACAAAGTATGATTAAAAGGTGTAGCATAACATTACTAAAAAGTGTAAGTCACTATAACTAAAAAAATTGTTGAAAATTGTAAGCCACTACAATTGAATAGTGCAACAAAATACGACTAAAAGGTGTAGCATAACATTATTAAAAAGTGTAAGTCACTATAACTTAAAAAATTGTTGAAAATTGTAAGCCACTACAACTAAAAAGTGCAACAAAACATGTCTAAAAGGTGTAACATAACATTACTAAAAAGTGTGTGTCATTATAGCTGAAATTATTATTACAACACTAGTACGACTAAAAGGTGTAGCATAACATTACTAAAAAGTGTAAGTCACTATAACTGAAAATATTGTTGGAAATTGTAAGACACTACAGCTGAAAAGTGCAACAAAGTATGATTTAAAGGTGTAGCATAACATTACTAAAAAGTGTAAGTCACTATAACTGAAAAAATTGTTGGAAATTGTAAGCCACTACAATTGAAAAGTGCAACAAAATACGACTAAAAGGTGTAGCATAACATTATTAAAAAGTGTAAGTCACTATAACTTAAAAAATTGTTGAAAATTGTAAGTCACTACAACTAAAAAGTGCAACAAAACATGTCTAAAAGGTGTAACATAACATTACTAAAAAGTGTGTGTCATTATAGTTGAAATTATTATTACAACACCATATAACCTAACAGTGCAAAATAACATGTTAAAAATTTGTAAAATGCATGTTATGTTTTTTACGTATTTTATGTTTATTAGTAACCCTACCCATGTTTTAAAATGGATATGTACATGAATTACAAGTGAGATAAATAAGGAAATAAATATAAACTATACATATTCAAAGATAATGATTAACATAAATAAAAGATTACTACTTAAGAGTGGCTTTGAAAATATATTCAAAGATAATGATTAAATAATTAAAAGATTACTACCAATAATATATTATACTATTCCTATTTAAACCATATCTTTGAAAATATATTCAAATATAATTATTAACATAAATAAAAGATTACTACCTATAATATATTATACCATCCCTATAATATTCTCTAATAATTTTTCACAAAATAGTAGCTAGGCAATTAAATAAAAAATATATTACTATAAAAAAATTAATTTACATTAAAAAAAAATATAAAAATTAATATAATATTTAAAGTTATTATTTTAATAAATCGATCCTGCGTTTTACGCGGGTATAGAACTATTATATATATAGAATTACAAGTGACATAAATAAGGAAATAAATATAAATCATATCTTTGAGAATATATTCAAAATAATGATTAAAATAAATAAAATATTACTTGACAATATATTTAAAATAGTGATTAACATAAATAAAAGATTACTACCACTAATATATTATACTATTCCCGGAGGAACTTGCACCCTTTGACCGGCACACATTTTAAGAAATGTGTAAGAAAAGGTGTAATGATTGATGTTTTGAAGGGTAGTTTTGTAAACTTTTATGAATAAAGTAAAGTAAAAAGTAGATTGAGTGTGGAAAAGTAATGGCATATGGGTAAATATGAGTATATTTCAAGGGTGAGGGTTGTGAAGATATTTCCTTTTGTGGAGTGTGCAAATTGGTATGGGACATCCATATATGGAAAGTGTGCAAATTTCTATGGGACGGAGGGAGTATTATTCTATAACTAGTATTTCACCCGTGCGATGCACGGTTATGAATATTACTATCGAGTAATTAATAATTAATAGTATTATGCTACTATTAATATTGTTACAGAAAATACGTAAATTATGTTGTTGTTAAAACTAATTTTTATAATATAAATTAAAGAAATTGAATCAATTAAATATATTTGTGGGTTCACATTTGTTTAAAATTTGAATACATTAAGAATAAATTTTATTTCGAAATTACTATTTTAAAGTGTATAAATTATTAAAAGACATCGAAATAAGACATGTGAAAATAACCACATTATGTAAGGAATATGAATAAATTTTACTATTATAACTTTGAGTATTATTACGCAAAATATATTCATTTTCTTTTAATTATTAAAGATGAATCAGAGATCTTTTTCAACTCACAAATAATTGAAATATGAATAGTAATCAATACACAATAAAATTAATTTATAAAATTAATACTCATTATTTTAAAATTATTATCCTAATATGTACTCCATTATTAAGGTGTTTAAGTATTTATTTTATGTTATATTATTTTTATCGTATACAGATTCTAAAAAAATACTCAAATGTTTCACAGTGTATTATCCTACTCCAATTTTTATCAAAGTCAACACACTTCTGAATGGAGTGGTTAAATTAATTGATAAATCAATTCCTATTTTGAATGGAGTAAGCTATTGACCGAAGAAAATTCAGAAAAGAAAAAAATTATATGTAGGAGACTGTTCTTTGTTATTATCAATACATAGTTGCACAGTAACAACCATTATCATTTCTTAAGTTTTAATATCTACACTCATTGTTGTAAAATTCTTTTTTTGCAAGTGTAGGTATATTATTGTCTTCGATCACATATCATAATAGTGAACCCAAATTCGATTTTGCTTTTCCTTTTATGCAGCCAAAATTTTTTTTTTATATATTTGAAGTTTAATTGTTGGAAAAAAAAATTAATATAGCGAGAAGTCTAAAAAAGTATTAAAACAAAAGTGATAGCCCATTTTGACAAAAAATGAAGATATAGTAAACAGTAAAACTAAACCATTGAAAACGTAGTATCCTAACATCGCTAGTAACCCCGAATCTGATGAGAAAGATAGAAAACACTGTATCAACAAATGCTCATAAGAACAAAGAAAGAAAGTGATCGAAACTAATGATAAAAATGTACTGTAGCGAATAACCAACAAAGCGTAAATCTTCTGAAATTGCATTTAAAATCTTAATTTAAAAATCTTGAAAAGAATAAATGTAAACTTGAAAGCGGATCCAATAACTGACTGAAACAAACCACATTCTTGTACCATAATGTAGTAAACTGGAGCTTTTACTCAAACGATAGAATTCAACTGCAGAAGACTCTTACTGTTGCAAATACCACAAGCCTACAATCAAAAATGAGGAGTATTGGAGTAACTTTATTAGCAAACTGAGAAATTAATTCCCAACAATACCAATATAATCGTCGAGATTGAATGCATAGACAAATTCCATCTATTAACAACAATCAAATCCAAAGATAATGAATATCTAATCCACACGCCCAGGTTCTTTAATCGTAACAGCTGAATAAAATATGAAAGCCCAACTTCTTATTGAACAACAACGTATGTGTTGTCTAAAAAAAAACGTAGAAGTATGCCGTATAAAAACGATTTAAAACGATTCAAAATAAAAAATTCATCTATCAAGAATCTTGAGCCTACCATACACCATTGGAGTATGAATTTTGACCGTGAAACCTGCTTGACCAAGATAAACACATATCTTAGGACATAGAAGATCCACATATTAAGAAACAAAAACTCGAAAAACCGAAAAAGTATTTGAAACAAATTAAGAGGGTAGAAGAAAATTTTGATTACCTTCATTGGGAAGTACAGTTTGAATTTTTCAAAGAGCCTTCACAAATTCTAGAAAATATTCATTGACTCGTCGAGTAGAAGATTTTTCTTTTAAGTTCAAAATTTAAATAACATAACCTTAAAATAAAAAAAATGGCATGGCTATTAATGTTTCAATTGACTCACATATGTGTACACAAACCATTATTCAACGTATTCTTCTTCTTTTTCCTGTTTCTGTTTCTTATGATATAATGCAATCCATCACTTGATCAGCTTGAACAAAATCTCAGTCCATTTACCAAATAATGCAAGCACCAACTTGAGTTGACATCATACAAATTTTAGGTATGATGAAAGGGTGTGATTTGTTTAATTTTATTATAGGGGTAAAACAAAAGTTCAAGAACTTAGTTGATCTCACATATAAGATTATGACTTATATGACTCTTTTTCCTTTCTAAATTTGACATACGATAATAATTCTACATTAATTTATAAAAAAATATATTCTTGTTGAAAAAGAAATTGCGTATGAACTACAACTGATCAAAGTTTTCGATAGAAGAAACTAATAGAGAAGACATCGTAAAGACATTAAATGGCATTGAAAAAAAAAAACAAACCAATAGGGAGAACTACTAATCCTCGCCAAGACGCCAACTGTCAATTCAAAAATTTTTTGCCGAATTTTGGTGAAGATGTTTAAAAAGAACCACCATTAAGGGCAGAGAACCAACATTAAATTTGATGGGAATCAAGAACAATTGTACACCCAAATCTAACAAATTCAAATTTGTGAAAAATAAAGCTAAATCAAATTAAAATATCAATCAACATTGAAAATTAAAATCGAAAAATAATCAGAGATTAGAACTATTCCTACCAAGTAATGATGAAATAACCACATATATATATTTTTTCGTTTATTCTAAGTCATCCAAAATCTACCGATCAAATCTAGCTACTAAAGTCTCTGCAAAAGACTAATGAAAAAGAATGCATAGTTTAATACTGTAATATTTAAAACAGTAATATTTAAAACAATGTATGAACAAATTAAAATTCATTCAATTTATTACATATTTATTAAACTTTTCTTTTGAAAAAATTCAGCATGTCTAAATTGAGTAAATTAAATCTTATACCTTTACTATAGAGGATATTCATTATAAACTGTAGTAAATAATTTATTTCTAGCTACTCCTCCGTACTTCTTAAGTTCTCTCATAGAGATAGTATATAATGATACAAAAGCAGAATTGAAGAAATTATTGCAAGCAACCTACTGATTTTATACTTTGTCATATTAAAAGATAAGCTATTATATAGACTTTACAATGTGTATCCTAAATTCGTTATCTAAAAATTCGATATATTTACATAGAGATATACCTGTCCAAACTCTATCTACACTTTTGTTTTGAATGTCCGGAAGCCCACTCCATTTTAAATGGCCAACAAACTTCCTGGACTAATTTGACGGGGGCCATATCAGTACTGCTACAGAGTGAGAAAACATAAAAGGGCATGTAAATGAAATAATTAAATAGAAAATGTTGAAAGATGAAATCGATTAAATAGAAATTGTTATTACAAATGTAGAAAATATTAATTAAAAAGCGAGTGTTTGCAATTGGAGAGGACATAATCACTTTTTTTTAAAACAATTGGAGAGGACACAATCACTTTTTTTTAAGCTGCCCTCTCACACTTTTTTTTAAGCTGCCCTCTCACGGCTTTAACTTTAGCTTCTAATAAATACTTCTAAACTGTTAATAGAGTTTGTTGTTAATAGATTTTGGAAACACCCCTTAAAAAGAAAATAGAAAATGCTCAAAGATGAACCATAGAGTTTGACGGAGAATTTATAATTCCTACTTCTCCGGCGGCGACACTTCACGTTTTTCTTCAACCACTACCCCAACCACCGTCGGAACTCTAATGGTGCTGCAAGGGTGTGTTTTTGGGAGAGTGTGGGAGTCTTTTCAGAGAGAGAGAGGAATGTGGAGAGATGCATTTATCAAAAATAAGAAAAGTAGTAAAACTCATCTAGATTCCGCAGATTTGAATTTGAATAGTGGTGGTAGAGTGTGCTATCTTTTTATTTTTTCTAGGCGAAGTAATCATGGTAGGGTTTGAGTTGTGATTTAAAATAAATAATAAAATTTGGTATTATAATCTGAGAGTTACTTTCCAAATGGAGTAAGAGAAAAAATGAGCGGGAAAATATGAATAACTATTTTTGGCCGACTATCCTGTTATTATATATATATAGATATTCTCTAATAATTTTTCACAAAATAGTAGCTAGGCAATTAAATAAAAAATATTTTCATTCTTTAAATTAAATCGGGAAATAATTTTTTTACGTCCCATAATTTTACAACTTTTCCAAAAACGTCCCAAAAAAGTTAAAATTTTCAATTACGTCCCAAATTTTAGCTAACTTTTTCAATTACGTCCCAAAGTCGCCGGAAACATCAAAACAACGTCGTATTATGTTATGGTTACGACGTCGTTTTGATTTTCCGGCGACTTTGGGACGTAATTGAAAAAGTTAGCTAAAATTTGGGACGTAATTGAAAAACTCAATTTTTTTGGGATGTTTTTGAAAAAAATAGAATAGTTATGGACCTAAAAATATACTTTATTGAAATTGTTTGATTAATTGATTGTATATGTTTATATACTTTTTTTTAAAAATTTATATACTTGATATTTAAATACTTTTTTTTAAATTTTCTTTGTAATGTAAATCTAAACAAATAAATTTAGTTATATTTTATTATCGGTATATCCTCGTCGCCATAAAGGTATATAATCGAGATATATATATATATATATATATATATATATATATATATATATATATATATTATTTATATAAATAAATTAGTAATTATAGTTTTTGGATAATATTAAATAGTATGTTATCACATTTATTTATTTTATAATAATTTTAGCCTTTATTTCATTCAATTTTAGAACATAAAATTATACTGAATAGAATTACATGATATTTTGTTAACATATTATATTTATGGTCATTAATATTAGCATAATTCCTTATGGTAATTATTAATTATTAATATTTTTATTTTTTAAATTTAAATTTAAATCAATTCACAATTCTTAATTAATATGGATATATGAAATTTTATTATCTATTTATTATTACTCATTATTTTTAAAGTAAATAATTTTAATATTAATTTATCTTATACAATTAAAAAAATTTAGCCTTTATTTCGTTCAATTTTAGAATATAAAATTATACTGAACAGAATTACATGATATTTTGTTAAATATTATATTTATGGTCATTAATATTAGCATAATTCCTTATGGTAATTATTAATTTTTATATTTAAATTTTAAATTTTTTTAAAGTTAAATCGATTCATAATTTTAAAGTTCAATCGATTCATAATTTTTAATTAATACGGAGTATATGAAATTTTATTATCAATATATTTATTTATTTATTATTATTAATTATTTTTAAAGTAGATGATTATAATTTTAATATTAATTTATCTTATACAATTCAAAATTTTAATATTAGTGTACATTTTAATATATTATATGTGTATATAATAATTCAATGAAATATTATACGGAGTATATAATATTGTCATGTTTATTAGTGTTAAAATTTTATTTTTTTCAAAAATGTCTAAAAAAAGTTAAGTTTTTCAATTACGTCCCAAATTTTAGCTAACTTTTTCAATTACGTCCCAAAGTCGCCGGAAAATCAAAACGACGTCGTAACCATGACGTAATACTACGTCGTTTTGATGTTTCCGGCGACTTTGGGACGTAATTGAAAAAGTTAGCTAAAATTTGGGACGTAATTGAAAAACTTAACTTTTTTGGGACATTTTTGGAAAAGTTGTAAAGTTATGGGACGTAAAAAAATTATTTCCCAATTAAACCGCCGCCGCTCAATTTAGATCCTTGGTACAAAATTGTAGAAACCTTTTTGTGGTCTGATCATCAATGGTGCAACTAACCTACATCACACCGCGCAACGTGGCAGAGGAGGATATCCGGCAAGTGTACGACGTTGATATATTGGGGGAAATAGTGGTGACGACGGTGGCAAAGCACCCGGTTATCGCGGCACAGTGGATGGCCCCCCTGTTAAATGGTTACATCCACCGCCTCATCGGCTTAGAACTGCAGTTGGACAACACGTTGAGTCGTATCGGGACGGTGCAGTTGTGCGACGGGGAACGGTGCCTGGTGATCCAGATCCTGCATTGGACTTACTTGCATCCCTACATTGAGTTATTAATGAACGACCATCACAACGTGTTCGTGGGCACCCAAGTACGATTCAATATGAGCCGGTTGATACGAGAGTTTAACTTGAATGTCACCCGTTTAACGTACAGGGAGTTGCCTTACCGTTTCACGGGATCAATAGTATTTTGTGTGGCAGAGACTATGGTGGGACTATTGAATTTGCTTGAGTTGAAGGAGGCGGAAACTGATTGGGATCGCCCTAACAGTCTCTCAACTCAGCAAGTGCACTATGCTTGTGCACGTGCTTTCCTCAATATTCATTTATACCAGTACCTTTAACTACTCTCTTCGTCTTTTAATGACTTTGACACGGATTTTTTATATGATAGGTAAAATAACTTTTTGTCGATCTAGGGTTGTTAATTATTTACATACATGTAAATGAATTCAAACTTTTAAATGAGTTAATTGATACTCATAGATTATGGATTGAATTTTTAGATAAATTACATTATTTGCCTCCTCTTTTTTAATGTGTTCACCCACAATTTTTTTAAAGAAGTATATGTAAAAATATTATATTACTCTTTTATCAATTAAATTAAATTATATATAACTCATTAAAATTTTAATTGTACATTCACCACCGAATCAAAAAGGAATCGCAGTTGAGTTACCATTGAGTCACAAATTACTAATTTTTAATTTTTCAAAAAAAACTCCAAACTTTGTGGACGGGCTTTCAATTTTTTCGTGCCAGTGCATCAATAATAACTAACTCGCCTTGGTGTCGAAAAAAAAAAAATTCAAGAAAAACTATGAATATCGAAAAAAATATGAATCTTAAACGAGTCACAAATTACTATTTTTTAATTTTTTTTAAAAAAACTATGAATATCGGAAAAAATATGAATCTTAAAAATAAAATTTTCAGTTTTTATTTTTTAAATTACAAAAATTTCGGAAAAACACTCTCGAAAAAATCCGAAAAAAAAAAATCCAATTAAATCAGTTTTTTTTTTCTAGAGGACGTTGATAAAACTTAAATGTATGACAAATTGTTATAATGTATTGATCTGATTGTGAGGAGCTCCCTAGTACAATGGTTGCAATTAGGCATCTTGCAATTGAATTTCAATCATTGTTTGTTGAAAACTCAACCAATATTGTGAAGAATATGCTCAACTTGGTGGTGAACTTTCTATTATTTAATTTTTTATATATAATACATGTTTGTTATCATTAAATACGTACACATTAATGTTACTTCAAGTAATTTATGATAATTTATTGAATATTATTGACTTTGTTTTATCAAATCAAGTACTTCATATGACTATAGGAGTGAGCAAGCTTGAGTTTCTCATACATCTCCTCATGTTGGGGTATTGTGGGGTCCATTTGTAAATAAATTATTGTTTATGAATAAAGTGAATGACAAAGTAGGTAAATAAGTGATGGTAGGAGGGTGGAGATAAAGTAGTATGAATAGTATTGTTTCCAAAAAGGGTATGAGTATAATAAAATTGGACAACCAAAAAAGGAAAGTGAAAATAATGAAATTGGACGGAGGGAGTATTAGTTTAAATATTTTATAGTATTAGTTCATATATACTGTATAGTTTTATTTAACTGCAAAATTTTGCTGAAATGACGATGGAAAATGGCTAGGGGGAATAAACCCTACTGTATTTTGAGGGATATACAAAGGGGCACAAATTTCAACGAATTTGACGAGGGTAGGCAAAACACTCGCGTATTGGCTAGTGGAAAACAGATCACTCGACATTTTGCAAGAGATTTATCTTTAATGAGGTAAGGAAACAATAAAAAATACTCCCTCCGTTCCTTTGAACTTGTTGATCGACACACTTTAAAAAAAAATAGTGTTGTATGGACTAAAATAAAAGAGGTGTATTCAGGTAATTTAATGAAGTGTAAAAAGTATTTGGTGAGAAAATTTAAAGCCCGAATGAATGATAAATAATGTTGTGAGGGCATTAATTCGATGAGTAATTTTCGTATTAGAAGTGTGTAAATAATGGTGTGATTGAAGTAATAAAAGTGTAGAAAGAATGAGGGGTTAGAAATGTAAAAGAAATGCATTTCTTGGATGCATATATACTCCACTGACTGATAGGCAAGGATATTGATTGATGGTTGTAACTAGAGTTAGCTAGCTAGGGTAGGGTTTGTTACTCTGGTTAACTTATATACATTGCCCACTTTGGGTTCTACATGGGTCCGTCATTGATGGTTCTTAGCTTGGGTGGGGTGTATTAATTATATATAATTGATGGTCACATCCACTCAATAATTTTATATCTTCTGTTGGCGTATTCTTTTGATAAATACTTGTATGTATCAGTTTACATACGTGAAACTGGATCAAATTTTTTAAATGGGACTATGGGCTGAATTTTCAAATAAGTTGCAATTATTTGTCATTTTTTTTATGAGTTCACCCTCACTTTTTTTTTAAGTTATATACATTACCCTTTTATCAATTAAATTAAATTACAACTCACTAAAATTCTAACGATAAACACACCACTGGGTCATACAAAGGAAGTATGTTTATAAGATCTTAAAATTTTAAAATTATTATTTGGGCATAAAACAAAAAAATAATAAAAATTATTATTTAGACATAAAACCAAAAAAGGACAAAAATATATGTTTTGGGCCATAAAATTTCATACAAAGAAATAGTTTTAATTGTTGTTGAAAGGAATATATTCAATTTCCACCATTTGAACAAATTAAACCATGCAAGACTGATCATCAACAAGCTACACTCAATACATGTAATGTATTTCGCAATAAATATATTAATCCCCTCCCTATAAGATCAAACATTTTAAATGGATGCATGCTAGTACAAAAGAGTGCAACTCATACTCGATATATTTAATTTACGCGATCATCGACCTCAATATTAGAAAGAATAATATTTACGCATTATTTATAAAACAATTAAAAATATCGAAATACAATATAAATATCAAGCCTAATATCGATAAAGTGTCTAAAGAATATCTTAAATTAATGTCGAAAAAAATTGAAAAAGTGTGGATAAATTTTGAAAAATATCGATAAGTATCATACTCCCTTCGTCTACCAAAAGTATGCTACTCCCTCCGTTTCATAAAACTTGTCGCATTTGATCTTAAATTTTGTTCACTACAAAAAAACGTCAATGTAAAGAGGGTATTGGCGAGCGAGAGCACCGTCGAGGGGCAGCCACTGTCGCCAAAGTGCTCAGCTCCCCGCTAGTTTATTGGCGAGAGCATCGTCGCCTATTAAAGAGGGAAGAATCACACTCGCCTATTAAAGAGCTAGCGCCCCCACTCGCGAATTAAAGAGGGCGCGTGTCGTCGCCTATTTGCGAGAGTGGGTCCCGTCGCCCAGTCGCGAGAGTGGGACCCATCGCCAATTAAAGAGGGTCTTAACCCTCGCTTATTCCCGAGAGCTTACACCGTCGCTTTTTGCCGAGAGCGAGGCCGCTCGCCAACCCTGTGGGATTTAAAAAAATACAGACCTAGGTTTCGTACCTAGGTCTCCAAGGCCACATATCATACCCCTCACCACCAGGCCACCATTAATGGCCATTTTATTCAACCCCATCGCGCATGAGGGGTCGAACTCGCGACCTCCTGGTCGTGAAAAGTTTAGGCACCCCTTGTGTGCCAATTGGGTTAGGAGCTTTATGATTAGTTTGATAATTGCTTGAAATTCACATACTTATTGAGTATAATTTTATAGGATTTCATGCATTATTTACATTAAATTGACTAATTGCACTTGATTTGAAAGAAAGAGGGTTGTTTGCTATTTTTATAGAAAAAGAGCACAATTGGAGCAAAACACGTCTCGATTATTTTGTGATGTCAATTGAAGGAGTGAGACGAAAATAAAGTTGAAACGAGCAAGGATAGAAGTTGGAAATTAATTGGGCCAATAATTTAATTGATGACCCATTTAATTAATTGAGGTGGCACATCAAAATAATTTGAGGCATGGGCAAATTAAAAGAAGCAATGGGCTGGAATTAATGTAGCCCATTTCCTTGTTCCATGCTTGCCGTCCAGGTTGATGGAGGATAGAGGAGGGTCTGACTATTTACACCTCCATTTCCGTTTAGAACACTCCCCCGATTGATGCACACCCCCTAAAATATGTTAGGATGGATGCACCCTCCCTTAAATTGTCCTAAATACCCTTTTGTCTATAAAATACTTCTACTAAACACACAACCCCTAAACTAAACCCTAGATACCCAACTCATCTATCATTTCTTCCTCCCTATAAGAATCGCCGCCGTCGACCACGACTGCCGTCGCCCTTGTCGTCGCCCTCGCCGCTTCCCTCGCCGCCGCTCTCGCAGCTTCCCTCGCCGTCGCCCACGGCCGCCAGCCTCCCTCCCTCTTTCCCTTTCTCCCGATTCTTCTCTCTCTCTCTTTTTTTTTTGGCCGTTGTTTCTTTCTCCACTGCAGATGCCCCACCCCACCCGCCGCCCACGGCCGCTGCATCAGCCTCGCCGCCCTCTCCCCCCCTTCCCTTCTCCCGTTTTTTTTTCTTATTTCCCATCGCCTCTTTCCCTTCTCCAAGCCCGTCGCCCCTCTCACAATCGTCACCGCCGCTCCCGATCAATCGACATCGCCGCCGCGCTGCCGCCTGGTCCAAATCTGACCCCAAGTTTTTTTTATTTACTGTAAACCAACCCCTTTTTTTTGTTTTTTTTTTTAAATTTTTGACCATTTTAAATCGACCATATCCACTCTCGTCGACAATTGTCGACGAGAGTGGATATGGTCGATCTAAAATGGTCGAATTTTTTTTTTATATTTTTTATATTTTTTTCGATCTACCAGTGTCAACCGTATACATTTTCGTCGACGAAGGTGTGTACGGTCGACACTGGTTTATCGAAAAAATATAAAAAAAATTTTGAATTTTTTCTAAGGTTTTTTTGAATTTCTGAGTATTTCTGTATTTGTTACTGATTTCTTTGTTCAAATCTTTAGATTATGTGGTAGGACGGTGTTTAAATCTTTATTATCTTTTTGGTTTGGATGATGTTGGATGACGAAAGTGGTGGCGACGTGGTCGGAAGTAGTGTTGATGGTTGAATTTTTTTTTCCGATAAGTCTGCAAAAATTGGGGAGAGGGGTAGTGCATTAAGTAGAGGGGGTGTATGTAGTATGATAAATTTAATGGAAGGGTATTTTTTATTTTTTACATGATTATTATATTATTAAATTGAATGGGGGAGTGTTCTAAACCGAAATGGAAGTATAAATAGTCAGACCCATAGAGAATGCAAGATAGCAGCGACATCAATTTGTCTAGGGCCCAGCGCCAACCCCATCACCTTTGTTAACTAAGGAAGCCCATTTTCAAAAGGGCGCGGCTAAAGGCACCCGACTTTCCTATGAGTACACCCACTTGAATTTTTTTTTGTCCCAAAGGGTACATGAAATGTCGTTTATACCCCTTCTGCACATTTTTTAAAAAAGGACGGATGAGTACACCCACCGTTTCGATTTCACGGCAGAACCATCCCCTCCACCACCACCAAAACAAACAACATTCTTCAACAACAAAAAAAACTCAAAAAAAACAACAAATCAACAAAAATAATATTAAAAAAAAAATCTTAAAATGTTCGAAAATATTAACCTAACAAAGTTTAGATGTACGAAAATTTTTACCCAACAAACTTATTATGTTCGAAAAAATATTCAAAACAAATTACATTTGTTCGAAAAAAAAATCTAACAAGATGTTCGAAATTTTTTCCAAAACAAAAACAGATTGTTCGAATTTGTTTCCAAAACAAACATAGATTGTTCGAATTTGTTTCCAAAACAAACATAGATTGTTCGAAAATAATCCCAAAACATCCAAAAACCCTAATTTTTTTCACAAATCTAAATTTCCTAATTTTCAGAAATCTAAACTTACTTGGAACGGCGGACGAGGAAGGAGGCGACGAACTGGCGGCGTTGATGGTGGGGGACGGCGTCGATGCGAACGGGGCGGCGTGGCGAGCGGCGTCGGTGCGAACAGGCTTGGCGGGCGGCGTCGCTGCGGACGACATGGCAGACGGGCGTCGCGGCGTGGTGAAGAGGCTGCGACGGGCGTCGCGGCGTGAGTGGGGAGGGAGAAGGTGCGGCCGCGAACGACCGCGAAGGGAAGGGGGAGGGGCTGCGGCCGCGAACGACCGCGAAGGGGAGAGGGAGGGCTTGCGGCGTGGGCCGTGTTGGGAATAAAATGATTTTGATCTAGATACCAAAACCCCTGAATGATGATGTACAAATTAGTTGAGATATGCTCAAGTTAGTGTTCAGGCAAGTTGTCCCAGAACACTTGAGTATGTAGAATGCTTAAGTTAAAAATCTCAGAAATGTTGTGAGATTTTAGAGTTCAGGATAGTTGTCCAAAGCTACATGTTAGAAAGCTTGATAGGTATTAAGTCTTAAGGCCAAAGTTGCTGAAGCATCAGGACAACTGAACAAGTGGACAACCAGGCTGAAGAGATCAAGAACACTGAAGCTGTGCTCTTAAATGCAAAAGATCTAGACAGTTGAAGTGCAAATGATCAAGAGAATTAACTGTCAAAAGCTTACAGAAGACACATTCAATGAAGCATTTATTGCCAATCATGCCTGAACCAAGCATTGAAGACTTAGAGCATTAAAGAGTGAAGCATTGAATGAATGTTGGAACATTCTAAAACTGCAGCAAGAATGTTCAGGGAGCTTGTCCCATCTGACCGTTGGTTGAGTGTAGATTCTGCCACAAATCAACCTTGGAAAGTGTGCTTATTTGGAAACTGTCACAAGTCATCTCAGCCGCATTTTTCAGAAGTCAACACATTCATTCAAGCAACCATTGAAGAGCCCTTTTACACAGTGGATAAAAGGAAGTCAAGCTACTTAGCCGTTTCAATGTAGCTGCAAATAGAAATGTTTGAAATGCTATCTCTCCAACGGATAGTTGCTCAAACATGACTATATAAACAGAAGTGATCAAAGGGATTCAGTATCCAACAATAAGCTATCAAACTCATATAAAGCTTTCAAAGGAAACCAAGCTATTCTCAAGTATTCCAAGTTTCCTGAATCACTTCAAGTCAGCTAAGCCAATCTTTGTAAACATCCTAGCTTAGCATTGAGATATCCTAAGCCTTTACATCTGTTCTCATTGTAAAGGATATCTCTATTAGTTGGAACCAAACCTCAAACCTTATCTCATTTAGTGAAGAGAGTGTTTGTTGTAGAAGTGAGGAGTTAAGGACTGTTAGAGTGAAACACAGTCTTAACTTAGAGAGATTGAGCACTAGGACTCAGATTATCCTAGGGATCAAAACACAAAGAGAGTGTTGTTGATCAGTGCACCTTGGCACTATAAAACAAGCTAATTCCATTGTGAAGGAATTATCCTGTTCAATCAGGCAAAGTGGATGTAGGAGCTTGAGTCTCTGAACCACTATAAACTTGTGTGTCTTTTACTTACTGCACTCTTTATTGCATTCATATTCAAACATATTTCAAAGAGTAAAACTTGTAAGTTTAAGGAAAAATTGTTTTGGACAAAGTCCCTGATAACTGTATCTTTTCAGAAATTTACTTGGAGTATTTCCTTAAGTCAAAGGCCAACCACATTCCGCACTTAGCAACTCTTTTAGATATTTAGCCAACTGATCACTCTATAGTAATCAGTAGGACAAGTTTCTATCAAAGTTCACTCAGGCCTGTTGTGAGACAACCTGCCTGACAAGACCAGATTTGTCAAATAGAAAAGAATTTGCATACACAAGTGCATTCCCCCCCCATACACTTGTGTTATACTCCACCTAGGACCAACAAGTGGTATCAGAGCAGGGGTTCAAAGACCACTGCTTCTGAAAATCCAACTGATTTTCAAAAAATCACATTGTCTGTGGTCACTGAACTGATCCAAATTTCTGAAAAACCTTTTTGTGTTCATCCTATATTACATCTGTTGAAATGGCTAACAATGCAGTTCCAGGAGATGCTGTCAACAACATCAACAATATGGGTCCAAACCAAGTCAACCATATTTCTCATCACAAACTGCCAATGTTCTCAATTGAGAACTATGATTTCTGGAAAATCAGGATGAGAGCACATCTTGCATGCCAGCATGATGAGATGCTTAAAGTCATCACTAGAGGGCCATTCACATTTACTAAAGCAAATCCCAAGCTCACTGATGCTCAAATAGCTGATCCAAGGGAGTTGCTGCCAAAGGATGAAGATGACTTTACAGCTGAAGAAAGAAAAAGGCACAACCTGAACTACATTGCAATGAACACATTGTACCAGACAATTCCAGATGCAGTGATGGGAAGAGTGTACCACTGCACATCAGCTAAAGAGATTTGGGACACCCTAGCACTTATGTGTGAAGGTACCCAAAAGATCAAGGAGAACAAGCTTCAAGTGGCTATCCAAAAATATGAACAATTCTCTATGGAAGCCAATGAAACCATTGATCATCTTGATGGCAGGTTCACTAACATCATGAATGAAATAAACTCTCTTGGGAAGTTCTATGCCAAAAGAGAAGTTGCCTTGAAGATCTTGAGAAGTATCACATCCAAGTGGGATATATATTCTGTCATGATGCAAAACACTAGCAATCTTGACAACATGCCAATGCAGCAAGTATTTTCTGAACTCAAGGCATATGAGTTTGATCTCAACAGAAAGAAGGTGCATGAAGAGCCATCCTCCTCAACCAAAGGTGTTGCCTTCAAAGCTGCTGAAACAGAAAAGAAGAATACTCAAAGGTCCTCTCAATCTGTTTCAAAATCTGAAATAAAGGAGGAGCTGGCACTCATGGCTAGAAGATTTGAGAAGCTCAACTCCAGATTTGGTAGATACAAGAAGTTCTACCAAGACAACAGAACCAGAAGGAGATTCAACTCTCCTGACACCAAATCAGAGGACAAAGTCTCTGATGAAAAGAAAGAGGACAAGTATGCTGATAGAAAGAGATACAGCAAAGGTGAACCATCATCATCAAGGAGGAAGGAGTCCTCAAACAAGAAGAATGATGATGAAGATGTGTGTTACAACTGCCAGAAAAAGGGTCACTTTCAGTATGACTGTCCTGACCTCAGTGCAAAAGAAAGGAAAGAAAGGCAGACCAAAAGAGACAAGAGGCTGAACAGCAGGAAGGCTATGGTGGCTGGAGATTCAGCTAGCGAAGAAAGTGTCTACTCTTCTGATGATGGACTATTCTCCAACAGTGACAGTGATGATGACTGTCAAATGGCATTTGAAAATGATGAGGTATGTTCATCTTCTAGCTCTTCCAGTTCTTCAAATAACACACATGAGTCTAGTGAAATCCCCTTAAAACTCAACTTTGTAAAGTTATTTGAGGATTTCACCAGACTAAGAGAAGTATGCAATATAGCACTTAGAGAAAATGAGCTACTGAATTCAAAAGCTCAAACTCCCAACCTTCCTGAACCTGAGCTTGACATTAAATCAACTGAGTTGTATCAGCAGATTGTGAAAGAACTTGAGGAAGTGTCTCTCAAAGTCTCTAAACAACAAAAGTTGATTGATGATCAAGAACTGGCCTTGAGGAAAAAGGATTTTGATCTCAGAATTCTTCAAGCAAAATTTGACAATCTCTCAAGTGAATTTGATACTCTAAAATTGAATGAGGGGAGCTTAAAAATGAAAATGTCTGCCTTGAACAAATCTGCTAAGGCAATATAGGAGATTCAAGGGTTTCAAAGACAATTTGCTCAAAAGGGTGGATTAGGCTATAATCCATGTGAACCCTCACCTGGTCTTAGCATTGCTTCATCAAGCAATTCTAAGATGACTTTTGTAAGATCAGTGGCACAACAAAATGAAATTGAAGTAAATCAACCACTGATCAAGGATAAGGGTAAAAGAATTTTTATACCAACTCAGGTAATCAATGCACCTAAACCCACACCTTTGGAAAAGGTTAAAGGCATTGCTTACAGGAGGAATGAGGTTCAGAAAGGTAGAACCAATGGAAGGCCAACCTATCTGAATCATCATCAGAGGAGTTGTCCAAAACCTATTCAAAAAAGGCCAACTCAAATGAGGAAACCTCAACTGAATGGATTAAGGCCAATCCCCTCTGATAGGTATAAAACATTCAGGAAGCCTGGACCTTACTTGCCAAATGGAAAAGGCCATCCAAAAACCTATCCTCAAAAGTCTTATCCAGCTGCACCTAAGCTTAGTAACTTCAGGAGAAATGTCCCAAAGAAATTTACCAACTCTCCTGAACCTTACAAAGCTAACACTTATACATAGAGATCACCCAAGGCATTTAAGGGTCAAACTGTGTATGTAGATGTAAATGGAAACCAAGTCAGTCACTTTGAATCAATCAGAGTAATCAGGCAGATTTGGGTTCCAAAAGGTACAGCTAACCCTATAGGACCCAACACTCAAAGGGTACCTAAATTTTGACTTTGCAGGGCTGCAAGGACCACAAGAAGAAGAGAAGCATCAACAAGAAAACAGCATGGTACTTGGATAGTGGATGTTCAAGACACATGACTGGAAATAAAGAGCTTCTCTCAGAGTTCATAGAAAAGGAGGGTCCTTCAGTAACCTTTGGAGACAGCTCACAAGGGATCACAAGAGGTTATGGTACATTAAACATTGGTAGTGTTAAAATTACTGATGTCTCATATGTCCTAGGCCTAAAATATAACTTGCTGTCTATAAGTCAAATCTGTGATAAAGGTTTTTGTGTTGAATTTGCTCCTAATGAATGTACTATCAAGAACAAATCAACACAACAGGTGCTACTAACAGGGGTGAGAAAGGGAAATGTCTATTTTGCAGATTGGAGCAAAACCCCTGAACCAGTTTGTCTTGTTGCCAAAAGCACAAAAGAGCAAAGCTGGCTGTGGCACAAGAGGCTGAATCACCTGAACTTCAAAACCATCAACAAGATTGCAAGAAACTCTCTAGTTAAAGGGCTGCCAAATCAAGTGTTCACCAAAGAACACATATGCCAGCCATGTCAGGAAGGAAAGCAGATCAAAGCTTCATTCAAAGGAAAGCCTGTCATCTCAACTGAGAGAGTTCTTCAACTACTGCATATGGATTTATTTGGGCCAATTATCCCAGTAAGTATAAATGGAAGAAAATATGCTTTAGTTGTTGTTGATGATTTTTCCAGGTACACTTGGGTAGTATTCTTACTCAACAAAAAGGAGACTCAAGTCAAGTTACCTGAATTGATGATGAGACTAAGCAATGAAAAAGGCCTTAATATTGTCAAGATCAGATCAGACAAAGGCACTGAATTCATAAACTCATACATCAGAGAGTACTGCAGCAAGAATGGCATCACTCATGAAACCTTAGCAGCAAGAACACCTCAACAAAATGGGGTAGCTGAGAGAAGGAACAGGACCTTGAAAGAGGCAGCAAGAACCTTGATTGCTGAATCCAAACTGCCTAAAAGGTTCTGGGCTGAAGCCATTAGCACTGCATGCCACACACAAAACAGGTCCTTAATCACCAAAGGACAAGGTAAAACCCCATATCAAATATGGAAAGGTAGATTGCCCACTGTTGCTTATTTTCACATATTTGGTTGTAAGTGTTTCATTCATAATAATGGGAAAGAGCAATTGAAAGCTTTTGACAGCAAAGCTGATGAAGGAATATTTGTTGGATATTCACAAATCAGCAAAGCTTACAGAGTTTACAATTGCAAAACCCTTATTGTGGAAGAAACACCTCATGTTGTGTTTGATGAATCTATTAATGAATTCAGGGATAGAAACCTGAATATTGATGAGATAACACAAAGAACAACCAGATTAAGGCTTCAAAGCAAGGAGACAGTGTTTGTAGATGTTGCCCAGCCTGAATTTTATGATTGTCAAAAACTGGACAACCTACCTGATGGCAATCAACCAGGAGTCAACCAACCTGAAGGTGATATTGAACTGATTGATCCAATCCCAGTTCAAAACCAGGTAACAACTACCAATGAAGAAGCAGGCAATGCTGAGGTAGTTAATGGATCCAATATTCAAGGGGGAACCAATGAAAATGTCAACTCATCTGACAATGAGGACAACACCCCTGAATATGATCCTGAGCTTGATCCTTCAATTAATTTTCCTGAATTTAACGAGTCTAGTGATCCAACCTCAGATGAGGACAATCCTCCTGAAGAGATCAGGTTTAGAAGGACTTGGTTGCAAGACCACCCAACTAGCCTGATACTTGGTAATCCAAGTGAAGGGATCAAAACTAGAAGGTTTCATGGAGAAAGTGCCTTGTTTTGTTGTTTTCTTTCAGAAATAGAACCAGGAGATATTGAAGAAGCATTACAAGACACCAACTGGATCATAGCCATGCAAGAAGAGCTGAACCAGTTCACCAGAAATGAAGTATGGGAGCTGGTGGATAGGCCAACTCATCAAGATGTCATTGGAACCAAATGGGTGTTCAAAAATAAGAAAAATGAAAATGACATCATTGTGAGGAACAAAGCAAGACTGGTGGCCAAGGGATATTGTCAATCTGAAGGGATTGATTATGATGAGACATTTGCTCCAGTGGCCAGACTTGAGGCAATCAGACTTTTCTTAGCATATGCAGCTCACATGAGATTCAAGGTGTATCAAATGGATGTGAAGAGTGCTTTTCTAAATGGGGTGCTCAAGGAAGAAGTGTATGTTGAACAGCCCCCAGGCTTTGAAGAAGGAGACAAGGTGTACAGATTGAAGAAAGCCCTCTATGGCTTAAAACAAGCTCCAAGAGCTTGGTATGACACCTTATCACAGTTTCTTCTAGATCATGGTTTTGTCAAAGGCACTGTTGACAGAACTCTGTTCAGAATCTGTGAAGGAGATGATATCTTGTTAGTCCAAATCTATGTGGATGACATTATATTTGGATCTCCAAATGAGAAGATGTGTGAAAAGTTCTCCAAACTCATGCAAAGCAAATTTGAGATGTCCATGATGGGATTGATGAATTTCTTCTTAGGACTTCAGGTCACTCAATCAAAGAAGGGGATATTCATCAATCAGGCCAAGTACACAAGGGACATGATCAAAAAATTCGGATGTGCAACAAGCAAGCCAGTCAGAATTCCTATGAATACTAACTGGAAGATGGATCCTGATGAAGGTGGAGAGTCAACCAACTCCACTAACTACAGAGGAATCATAGGATCATTGCTATATCTCACTGCAAGTAGGCCTGATATCACATTTGCAGTTGGAGTATGTGCAAGATTTCAGGCAAATCCAAAGAAGAGCCATCTTGATGCTGCCAAGAGAATCCTAAGATATCTCAAGGGATCTGAGAATCTTGGATTGTGGTATCCAGCTGATGACAACATTGAGCTCACTGGATATTCAGATGCTGATTATGGAGGATGCAGAATTGACAGAAAGTCCACCTCTGGAACATGTCAATTCTTGGGCAGCAAGCTTATCTCATGGTTCTCCAAGAAACAGAATACAGTTGCAACTTCAACAACTAAAGCAAAATATGTTGCAGCTGGAAGTTGTTGTGCTCAGATACTTTGGCTCAGGCAACAACTCAGAGACTACAAAGTCCTCACAAATGAAGTGCCAATATTCTGTGACAACAATAGTGCAATTGCCATCTCACAGAATCCAGTGCTCCACACCAGATGCAAGCATGTGGACATCAAGCATCATTTCATAAGGGATCATGTGGAGAAGAAAGATATCAAGCTTGTCAAAATCCACACTGATAAGCAAAAAGCTGATATTTTGACAAAGCCTCTAGCTGAAGCAAGGTTCTTAGAGTTGTCAGCTGAATTGGGGTTACTTGATCCAGGCAAGATGGAAAAATGAGGAAAGAAAACTCATATGAAGGGGGAAGTTCATCAAAGTTGAACTTCAGCAAAATTGACCAACCTCACTGAAGTTGTAAGCCAAAGGGGGAAACTCAGCAAGGTTGTCCCTATGATGCTCAGCAATGTTGGTCAGGGGATCTGTCCAAGTGGGACCCAGTCAGCAACCTTAGGACCCACTCAGGCAAGCTCATCAGGCAGTTTGACCTTCACAGAAACCAAAGCACATCTCAGGATGTTTGTCCGAGTTAATTAGATAATCATTGCTATTTTTAGCATTGATTAGACATTTAAGAGGTTTCTTGGTCTAAGAGTAGGCCATTTTAGGATGGAGTGTGCTATAAAGATTTTTACCACCAAAAAGGCAAATCAGCATTTAATGCAGAAATCTTAATTGGGATTTCATGAATTCTTGAGCCTTCATCAAAACCATTAATTTGCATTAAACCTCCATCAAACCGCCTCAATCCCACTACCACATATTATCCAATTGGTCAGACTTATTACCCACGGTTAGATTCCATTAACCAACGGTTAATAAACTCCCCACATATATAAACTCCTCAATTTTCACTACCATCTTTACGCACTCAAAATTTCAAAAACCCTTAAGTCTTTCTTCATACTCTCAAACCTGCAATTCCTCCCCAAACACCTACCAAATCTCTCATATTATCCATGGCACCTAAGATTAAGAGAGAAGAGCTTGTAGACTTCAATGATTCCTCTTTGGACATTGATTTCTCCTATCTTAGCAACCCAAACTCCTTATGGTTTGAAAAACTGGTTGCCTTTGACAGTCCGGACAAGGAGGTTGAACCAGTACTCCATTGGCTTAGGGAAGCAGGCTTGGAAAAGTTTCTTGGGACCAAGCCTGATTCATGCCTAAATCCATTTATGGCAGAATTCTTTGCCCATCTAAGATGGAAGGGCAAGAAAGGAGATGTGTGCACAAAGCTCACATATGCTGAGGAAGATGAAGAAGCAGAAAGCCAACACTCCATCACCTTCACTGCAGAGGATATAGATGCTAGCTTTGGGCTACCTTCTGAAGGCCAGAATCCAGAGACTTACAAGGAAGGAGAAGATCAGGAGTTCTACTTTCCATGGCTGCTTACACCCAAAAAGCTTGTAAGTGCTCAAAACAAGAATACTCTAAAACCTTTGTTTAGACACTTGTTTGACTGTGTGGTGAAGAGTTTGTTAAGTCACTCTGGGAGTGTTGAACAACTTAGTATGCCTAAGTTGAGAGTAATGGCTGCTGTGATTGACTCTGCTGAGAAGAGAGTCAAATTTGATTGGAAAAACTTCATTTTGGACAAAATGATGAATGAGAAATTCAAGTTTAAAGAGGTGAAACACCACAAGGTGGTGGTTGATGGAAGACTCCAGTTCTGCACAAGAGCCAGCCTGCTCTTGGAAAGATTTGCTCATTATACCCACCTTCAAGCCAAGCCAAAGCCTTTTCCAGCACAGAAGGTGCTGTTCAGAAAACTGTCTTCAAGGACAGAAAAGAGAAAGCAGGAGGCTGCCTCCAAGAAAACTGCTGCAACTGTTCCAGCAACAAGAGTCTCTCCAAGGAAAAGGAAAGCACAACCACCCAAAATCCAGCCAAAAATGAAGAAGATGAAGGAGATTCTAAGTGAATCTTCCCCTGAAAGCCAGTCAAGAAGTGGAGGAGCCACTTCTGAAGAAATTGAGAAAGTAGCTGAGGAAGGAGTCAACCCTCCTGAAGAAGGTGAAGTAGTCAGAGAGATTGTCCCACTGCACCCTGAGGCAATCACAGAATTCAGAGACCTTGACCAGCCTACAAGGTATGAAAGGAGAAGGAGAATCATCAAGACCTCTGAGAAGCAGAGATTGATGGAAGAGAAAAAGAAGAAGAAAGAGTTCTTCAAGGAGATTAGACAGGCAAGCAAGTCTAACTCCAAGTCAAAGTCAAGGACCAACAGCCCTGAAGCCAACTCCCCTGATATTCAGTCTAGAAGAATATCTCCAAGGCAAGAAGAAGAGGAGTGCAAGACTCCTGAAGATGCCCCAATCTTGACCAAGAAAGTTTACTCCCCTGAAGGTGCACCTGAGAGAGCAGGTATTGATGTGTTGGCAGATTTGGTCAATCTTGAAGATAGACCCTTTTCTCCCCTTGATCCAAGACTTCTCTCTTATACCAAACTTCTTGAAAATGTTATTCAAGAAGGTGATCAAGTTGATTTCCCACCCATTCCAGCCATCCCAATTACCTATTCAGGCACAATGCTCTCAAAAGCACCTGAATCCCAACTTGTTTTGACCTCTCCTGAACCCATTCCTTCTGAATCCAATCCACCTGAATCCCAGCCAAGCCTACTTGAATCCCACTCCAATCCTCCTGAATCCCAAGCTAACTCATCTGGAGATGATAGTGGTGAAGAGTTCACCTATGAGGGAATGTTGAGGCAGATTGCTAGAGCCAATGTGGATGAATTATATCCAGGTTTGAAAGCTTATCCCAGGCTGCAACAACAGTTCTATGATCTCAGAGCACTTGTTGAGATCAAAGATAGAACTATTGTGGAAATAGCTCAGGCTATTCAGGATAAGGGTGCCAACTGGTGGCAGGTTGAGGAAAATAGGCTGCTACATTTTGCAAATGTAAAGAAGACCAGTATTCTAACCACTGAGGCCCTATTTTGCACCATTGTTCATGAGAAGGTGCTTGCTGAAAGAGAGAGGATAGCACAAGGAATCAAGCATCCTGACAGCCCATCTGATGATGATGATGATGATGATGATGATCACACCAATCCCAATCCCCCTGGTACCAACTCAGCTCACGTACATTACTTGACTTTTCATTCTGAGAAGGACTCTGATCTTTCAGAGGAGTTGACCAAAGATGGTAACTCAGTCCAAGATGCATTGGCCAAGGATGGTTCTTCTGAGCCTGAGGCACAGCTTGACAATGCTGAGACTTCCATAGGAGAAGCTGGTTTGGCTAAAGCCTCATCAATGTCAGGCAAGTTGGACATTGACCAGCCTTTAGTCATTCAGGATGACTCAGTGGCCTTGGGATGCCCAAGTACTGTGATCTCCCAACAACTGCCCTCTGTGGATCCTGTTGAGGACATAGAGGTGTCAGGAATTGAAGGAGTTGAAAAGGCTATTAGTGCTGAAAAATCAGAGGGAGATGATGGTGAGGATTGTGTGATCACTGGTTCCTTGAGTGCACCACAAATAGAGGGTGAGGAAGTAGAAATATTGGGTGCAGCCCAATATGAGAGTCAGGCTATTCTTCAAGTCAAATATGAACTTGATGAATCCCTTGGTGAAAGGAGGCCTGATTCTCCAGTAAATGTGAGTACATCTTTGGAAAATAAAGAAGAAAAGAATAGAGTTGAAAATGAGAGAGAAGGTGCTGATGTATCAGACCTTATGAGAGAAAAAGAAATTGAGGGTGATGAGGGAATTTTTACTAACACTACTAGTTTTGCAGATTCAGTTGCTGTCACTCTTGAGCAAATTTTTGCAGATGCTTCCTTGACAGATATACCAATTGATGCTGACACTGATCTTGAGGCAGTTTCAGGAAATGTGTCCACACTTAACCAAATCTTCTTTGAGCAAGCCAACACCTCTGAGGCTCACTTTCAGATTGCTACTCAGACTGCATCCATCATTGAAGAGCAATCAGAGAAGTTGGACACACTGGTCAGGGAAGTTGGGAAGGCCCATGCAACAACTGCTGACACCTTAGATGGCCAAGGCAAGACTCTAGCCTCTGTGGAGATGAGGCTCACAGGGTCAGAAGAAGTAATCTTGCCTACTCTTGATGCAAGGATAAGTGGAGTTGAAACTGGACTGCAAACAGTTTCAACTGAAGTGACAAAGGCCAAAGATGCGATGGGTAAATTCACAAGATCTGTGAAGAAAGAGCAGCAGGGTCTCAAATCCTTGTACAAGCATAATGTGAAAGCATTAAGAAAGACAATCAAGGATGTTTTGAGGCAGAGGACAGCAGCCCAGAGAAAGAAGGCAGAAGAGTTGAAAGCTGCAATGGTGAAGGAAGCAGCTGAGAAGTTCACTGTTGAACTCATGGCCAAGGTGTCTGATCAAGTTGTGGCCAACCTCACTGATCAACTTGAGGCCAAACTTGATCAATCACTGAAAGCCACATTGGATGCCATAGTTTCCCAAAAGATGAAGCCTGTTCACACCTTCTTGAGCATGGCAGATGATAAAATGCAAAACATTCATGATGAGAATGTTTATCTACTGCAAGAATTGAAGTCCCTCACTCAGGCCCACTCACACCTCTCAGTCTCAATGAGTGAACTGAAGCCCCAGTGTTTTGATAATGCCAAAAGAGAGCAAGGGCAAAGGGAACCTTGGTGATTGGTGAATCCAAGGGAAAGGAGAAAGTCCCTGAGATTGAGGAGGAAGCAGTAGAAGACATTGGGAAAGGCAAAGGCCCAATGAATATTGAAAATTTGACTGAGGAAGAGCAGATTCAAATAGCTGTCAAGGAGTCCATGGTGTCAGCTATGGAAAGTCAGGCAAGGAAGCTTCAAAGGCCAGGTGGTGAGTCTACAGGACTTGAACCTAAGGAGAAGGCTGCTGAAGTAAGGGGGAAGGTGACAAGGTCATCTGAAAGAAAGAGGAAGGAGCTGCAAGCCTTCAATGATTTCCCAACCAGCTTGACCTTGCCTTCAGAATTTCAATCTGATGAATCTACTCCAGCAAGGCAATCAAAGAGATTAAAGAAAACAGCCAGGATGCCTGCAATTGAAGAAGAAGAAGCTGAAGAAGAAGTCCAGGAAAGAATGCCTGAAGTTGGTGTGCCCAAACTTGCTGATGATCCCTCTAAATTATTTGAAGAAGGTTTTGGAAAAGATCCAGAAACCCAAGAGAAGCTAGCTCTTCAGAGAGCTAAAGAGAGGATGGAGCAATTGGTTGAGGCCAACAAGGCAAGGGATGAAAGAAGGGCAAATTTCAGAGCCCCAAGAAGGAGAGCTTCATACAGAAGGCTCAAACCTCAAATGCTGCAAAGATGGGACACTCAGTACCCTCACCATGATAAGTGGGTTCCAATCTCACTGAATGATGAATGGGAGGAGGCCAAGAGAAGTTTTGTATATGACTTCTATGTCATTGGGAAGTGGCTTGGAGAGAGTGTAGATGAAGTCTTTGTTCAATTCATGTTTGAGAACCACAGGGACCTCTACCAGAAGCTGTTTGCAACAGCTGATATGGCAAGAGTTGAGTTCAAGGCCCCTGGTCCAATTCTGTACATGCCTCCTAAGTTCAATGGGAACTTGATTGATGAGGGAAAGATTCTGGAGGAGTTCATCAACATCATGAAGATGGAGAAGATGAAAATAGGCCCTAGAGGCTCCAACAAGGATGTTTGGGAGCTGAAGAAAAGGGTCTGGGCTCAATATGGCATTGCTCCCCAAGATGATGGAACTCTCTGATGGATAAGTTTATCTCTTCCCTATCCTTGTTTTTGTTTGATGTTAATTGTTGTTATTCTGTTTACTTGTATCAGTTAGTGTGTCCTTCTGAATCTTTTGATCTGTAATGCTCCATGATATATAAAAGGACCAATGATTTTCTATCAAGAGATAACAACTCATTATCTCAACTAACTTGATATTACATATACTTGATTTATTGTGCTAACAGTGTCTTTCAGGAAAGTTGACCAGTTCATTGATCCTGAAGGTAAAGTATAGTATAAGTCAAGGTCCCTTTGTAATAGGTTTTGGCATCATCAAAAAGGGGGAAATTGTTGGGAATAAAATGATTTTGATCTAGATACCAAAACCCCTGAATGATGATGTACAAATTAGTTGAGATATGCTCAAGTTAGTGTTCAGGCAAGTTGTCCCAGAACACTTGAGTATGTAGAATGCTTAAGTTAAAAATCTCAGAAATGTTGTGAGATTTTAGAGTTCAGGATAGTTGTCCAAAGCTACATGTTAGAAAGCTTGATAGGTATTAAGTCTTAAGGCCAAAGTTGCTGAAGCATCAGGACAACTGAACAAGTGGACAACCAGGCTGAAGAGATCAAGAACACTGAAGCTGTGCTCTTAAATGCAAAAGATCTAGACAGTTGAAGTGCAAATGATCAAGAGAATTAACTGTCAAAAGCTTACAGAAGACACATTCAATGAAGCATTTATTGTCAATCATGTCTGAACCAAGCATTGAAGACTTAGAGCATTAAAGAGTGAAGCATTGAATGAATGTTGGAACATTCTAAAACTGCAGCAAGAATGTTCAGGGAGCTTGTCCCATCTGACCGTTGGTTGAGTGTAGATTCTGCCACAAATAAACCTTGGAAAGTGTGCTTATTTGGAAACTGTCACAAGTCATCTCAGCCGCATTTTTCAGAAGTCAACACATTCATTCAAGCAACCATTGAAGAGCCCTTTTACACAGTGGATAAAAGGAAGTCAAGCTACTTAGCCGTTTCAATGTAGCTGCAAATAGAAATGTTTGAAATGCTATCTCTCCAACGGATAGTTGCTCAAACATGACTATATAAACAGAAGTGATCAAAGGGATTCAGTATCCAACAATAAGCTATCAAACTCATATAAAGCTTTCAAAGGAAACCAAGCTATTCTCAAGTATTCCAAGTTTCCTGAATCACTTCAAGTCAGCTAAGCCAATCTTTGTAAACATCCTAGCTTAGCATTGAGATATCCTAAGCCTTTACATCTGTTCTCATTGTAAAGGATATCTCTATTAGTTGGAACCAAACCTCAAACCTTATCTCATTTAGTGAAGAGAGTGTTTGTTGTAGAAGTGAGGAGTTAATGACTGTTAGAGTGAAACACAGTCTTAACTTAGAGAGATTGAGCACTAGGACTCAGATTATCCTAGGGATCAAAACACAAAGAGAGTGTTGTTGATCAGTGCACCTTGGCACTATAAAACAAGCTAATTCCATTGTGAAGGAATTATCCTGTTCAATCAGGCAAAGTGGATGTAGGAGCTTGAGTCTCTGAACCACTATAAACTTGTGTGTCTTTTACTTACTGCACTCTTTATTGCATTCATATTCAAACATATTTCAAAGAGTAAAACTTGTAAGTTTAAGGAAAAATTGTTTTGGACAAAGTCCCTGATAACTGTATCTTTTCAGAAATTTACTTGGAGTATTTCCTTAAGTCAAAGGCCAACCACATTCCGCACTTAGCAACTCTTTTAGATATTTAGCCAACTGATCACTCTATAGTAATCAGTAGGACAAGTTTCTATCAAAGTTCACTCAGGCCTGTTGTGAGACAACCTGCCTGACAAGACCAGATTTGTCAAATAGAAAAGAATTTGCATACACAAGTGCATTCCCCCCCCCCATACACTTGTGTTATACTCCACCTAGGACCAACAGGCCGCCGCGACGATGTGGAAGAGTAGGCGGCGCTGCTGGCTGCGCCGCGACGAAGATGGCAAAAATGGAGTTGGGTGTCCTGGGCTGAATGTGAGAAGAGAAAGAAAGAATTATGGTTTTAATGGAAGAAGGGTAATTTTGAAATTTCCATGTGGGTGTCCTCATCCGTTTTGTGTGTGTACTCATCGCATGGGTGTACTCATAGGAAAGCCGGGTGCCTTTAGCCGCGCCCTTTTCAAAACTGCCCAATTATGAAAAGAAGGGATGCAGCTGGCCCACGGGAATTAATGCATCAGCAACAATTCGGATAAAAAAGAAAACTCACGCAACAGAGCGGCGGGGGTAGGGCATCGGCGAAAACACAACAATTTCATTGGGGAGAGCCCCTCCTCCCCACACTTCACTCAATAGATAGTTAAATTTAATTTGTTCTTCTATTTCATAGACATATTTCAATTGAGTATTTCATTTTATTGTTAATCTTGAAGGATTTGAAGACATGATCGAGGTGATATTTTTCCATTATTGCAAATTTAATTTAGTAATTTCAATTTCATTCATGTTTTGTAGTTTATTTTATATGAGTTTTATTCTAGTTGTTAATTTAGATATGGGGTAATCTCTTATTTTTTTTGGGTATGTGGGTAATTAGTGAGTTTATGAATTAATTGCTAAAATTACCTATGTCTTGGTTTAATTGTTTCTATTGTTGTGATTTGTTTGATTCAATTGTTTAATACACTCTATTAGCTAGCATTGTTGGTTGTGTCGACTACAACGACCGTATTGGATTGCATGATTAAGTGTGTGTGTGTGTGAACTTGGATTAATTGACTAGAATTCTCATAGTGATTGACTACACCGACCGGGGGTTGATTGCTTAGATCAACAACATTAGACACTAATCGATTAGAGGTCGTCTATTAGATTAGTGAAAGGGCGTCTCATAAACATTAGTAACCGTGTTGAACGTGTTTATGAGACACTATCTTATGAGCTTATGGTATTAATTAGACTATATACTCCCTCCGTCCGCCTATAAGTTTCCCATTTTACCATTTTGGTCCGTCCGCCTATAAGTTTCTCATACCTTTTTTGATAAGTACTTTTTCTTACACTTCACTTTATATATTACTTTTTCTCTCTATCTCTCTCCTCTCACAATCACATCACTTGTACTATATCTATTATTTAATCACTTTTCTTAATCTTTGTGCCAAAAAGTAACGTGAAGCTTATAGGCGGACGGAGGGAGTAATTGATAATTAATGCACGTGGACGGAGGGAGTAATTGATAATTAATGCACGTGTTCACCTAGTAATTGATAATTAATGCACGTGTTCACCTAAGCCTCACGAGGGATTGGTCTACACATATATGTGATAGCCTTTAGCATAATTCAAGACATTAGGTTTAATTATTGTGATTAGTTCGTTAATTCATTAGTGATCCCACATAAGGAAGACATCCGAAACAATTCTTCCACTTGCATTTTCACCTTTGAGGGTTAGTTTAGTTGTTTACTTATTGTTTATTTTTCGTATTGGTATTTGTGTTATCCCCACTTTTAGCTTTTATAACACCATTTTGACTTATAATTTTGGGGCTCCACGCTCTCCTAGCTAGGTCTTTGGAACGAAAAATACTAGGTCGTATACTTATCATACTACAATCGAACCCATACGCTTATGAGGATCGTAATTGTTGTACGAAAAAGTGTGCAAAATACGAACCAAGTCACTTTAGTCGTAATGTTTTAAATGCAATATATATTTATCTCTTTTAATTTTAATTTTTATTCTTTAAATCAATTAATTTAATAAATTACCTACTTATGTATTAACTCAATTAATATACTATATATTAACTCAATACTTAATTAATTTAAGGAAGCCTTTAATTACTTAATTTAATAACTTATAAGACTTATGTATTAACTCAATTAATTTATATATTAACTTAATACTTAATTAATTTAAGAAAGTCCTTAATTACTTAATTTAATAATTTATAAGACTTATGTATTAAATCAATTAATTTATATATTAACTCAATACTTAATTAATTTAAGGAAGTCCTTTTAATTTAATAACTTATAAGACTTATGTATTAAATCAATTAATTTATATATATATATTAACTTCCTCGACTATGTTTAATAAATTAATAACTTATACTTAGGTAGTAAATCAATTAATTGTTAAGTTTACATTGATTTCTTTTTTTTAATAAATTACTCAATTAATCATTCTCATCTTCACAATTCAATATTAATTAATCACACACAAGCAATATGAATTAAAACCATTAAAATAAATCATTCTCACGCTCACTTCAATTCAAGTACACAACATAAAAAAAAATCTCAAGCAACTTCAATTTAAAATAAACAAGACAACATAACTTAAAATGTATCAATCATCATGCATCACCATTACCATCAACATCATCATCATGATAATCACCCCTATCACCCAGAACGTTACCCGACCCCCCCCCCCTTAAACTGCCTCATAATTGATGTCATCTGTAGCGCAAACTCTTAACGTAAGCGCTCCTCAACTCCGTCTGAGTGACTGATTGCTGCAGTTCTAGGCGTAAGAGACGTTCTCTCTCTTGATTAGGCATCCGCTCTTCCAAAAGAGCATTGTCGATGTCGGCCTGGCCGAATCGTCCAAACACCGTACTAAAAGATGTCTCACCAGGACCAGATGTAACACGTCTGTTCTTGCCTAGTTGCCCAAGACCGTTGATGCGACCGTGACATCTTCCAACTTTCTTCACGAACAACTCAGACATGTCCGATATGGGTGGGGTATGGCTTGAACCATCATCTGAAGGAACAGCTGATGACGACTGGGTGAGATGTGACAATTCCTCTTGCACCTGATCCTATACGTGCATATTTAAAATTTGGTTAATATACATGTCAATACAATTAAATATTATATTTAATGTAATATATGTATACACTTACCAGAATATCACCCATATGTCTAGCAAAATCGGTACACGGGCCTCCAGGCTCTGATAGTCGGTTCTTCCGACACTGCTCGCTCTTATTAATTGTGTCCGGATGATTCCAGTGGCGAACCAAGTGCTCCCAAACATCGTTGTCCCACCTCAACTTCTTCTTCTTCAACTCCCACTTATTCTTGTAGTGGTTCAGCATATCACTATATCGAACAACTGCTCTTTCAAGAAAGAGGTTGTACACTAATGCAGTGTCAACAGTGTCTGGGTCCCACGTAACCTCAATCTGCCAAAAAAATTGATTAATTATAACAAAATGTGAATGCAAAGATATGTTACACATCATTAAATTATACCTGGAATGTCTTCCACCACCGTAGAAGCCTAGCTGGGGATACCTTGGCGAAAGTGTGTGAGCCAACCTCCATATTCCTGTACATGATATGTCTGATGGTGCTCGAGATTAGATGCGAAGGCATCATCCTGTTACAAACAATTAATAAAGAAAATTAATAATTATGTACTTCATTATAATGAAAATCATTAAATATGTAATACATACAATCTACGATAGATCGTAAGAACAATACGACTCTCGGGTGCGTCTGTCGCCTGGCTGGCCCCTGTCTCTATAGACGAACGTCTGACTGTGTCCGGTATCGGTGGATCCTGCTGCGGTGGATACATATGCGGCATCTGGGGAACCTGTGTGTATAGGTATAGCCGGTGTCTCACCCACTAGTGTACCTCTACCTCTACATCTACCTTTACCAGCAGAACCTTGACCACCAGAACCATGTCCATGACCCCCATATCCACTTATCTGTAAAAATTCACATTAAAGTGTTGTTAAACTTAACATTCTTGATATAATAACGTATATGAACACTCAAACAATTAATAAATTAGCATTCTTGATATAATAACATATATGAACACTCAAACTAAATCATTAACATTACGAACACTGAAACCGAGTCATTAACATTCTTGATATAATAACATATATATATGAACACTCCAGTCTTCTTCTTCATCATCATCTTCTTCTTCTTCGTCTTCTTCTTCTTCTGGTTCTTCATCTTCTGCCACGTCCATCAATGTACCGGTGTTATCAGTTAATATGACAGGATCATCAACTACATGCACACTCATTTGATGTTCTATGCTTTCCTCTTGGAACGCGGGAACTTCTTCTTCATCATCATTAGTGGATGACTGTTGTGCGTCCAAGAAGGATCTCGGCTTGATTTTGCAGACAGTTATCCAATTAGTACGGGGTCCAGGGTACGAACAATAGTAGACTTGGGTGGCTTAACTTGCTAGTACGAATGGATCGTACCGACCGTATCGTCGCCTCTGATGAATCTCCACAAGCTTGTAGTTAGGATTAATTTTTGTCCTACTGACTGAGTTATCAAACCACTGACACTTGAACAAAACCGATTTCTTCTCGTGGTACCCCTGGTAGTCCAATTCGACTACTTCCTTGAGATTCCCGTAGAAATCCTCCTCATCTACATCATAGTTTTTTCCTTCGATACAAACCCCACTATTTGATGTTTCTCTAGATGCACCATAAGCCATAGTGTGAAATTTGTACCCGTTCACGTAATACCCTGAGTACGTAAGAACTTGACCAGATGGACCGACAAAAAGATCGCAAATAAACCTATTCTCGACGCGATTTATCTTCACCTATATAAGTCGAATTTATGTGAGAATTACGTTATTGCTATTAAATATATATTTGTACAAAATATGACTTACAGTTTCTTCAAACCACGAAACAAATTGATTTTGTAGCCTAGTGTCCGATGCAGCGGCCGAGAGATTTGGTTCAACAACTTGAAGTTGATGCATGAATAGTCTACATACGTATTTTAATTAATAAGACATCTCAAAACTAACCAAGTATTGGATTTAAATATATATAGTTTGGCCAGATTCACTTACTGAACATACGGCTGCACCTCATCACAATTCAGCAACACGTACGTATGAGCAACTTTTTTCTCCTGATCCAAAATCCATCTCTTCTTTGGTTTCCCAAATCATTTGCCAGACGCGTTAAATATGGAAAATGTACCATCCACATACTGTTGTACATCTCCACTACTATCGTAATTACGAGGTAAATTGTGTATCCTCGTCATAACATGATCCTCAAAATAATGAGAACAAAACATTGACGCCTCTCTGGTTAAATATGCATTTGCAATCGAAGCTTCAACACGTGCTTTGTTACCCACACTTAGTTTGAAGGTGCGAAGATATCTATAATTAGAATTTAAGGATCGTGAATTAAGAAAATAAAACAATTGAATATGTTCATAATATAATTAAAATTCCTTAAAATACCTCTCGTATGGATACATCCATCTGTATTGTACTGGACCAGCAACTTTTGCTTCATATGCAAGGTGCACAGGTAGATGTTCCATGGAGTTGAAGAAGTTGGGTGGAAAGATACGTTCCAACTTGCACAATATTACTAGGATATCTGTTTCCAACCGAGTCATGTTGTCAACTGTTATGGTCTTAGAAGTTAAGTCCTTAAAAATAGACTAAGCTTAGTGATTGCTTTCCACACATCATTCGGCAGAATATTACGAAAAGCAATCGGTAGTAGTCTCTGCATAAACACGTGACAATCATGACTCTTCATCCCATACAATTTCAACTTTGTCCAGTCAATACATTGAGACATGTTAGACACATAGTCATCGGAAAACTTCAACCCACTAATCCACTTACAGATACCATCTTTTTCATTCTTATCAAGCGCATAACTAGCCTTGAGATACTTTCCTATACGTGGACATTTCTTGAGAGAGGGACGACGACAATAATTATTCAACTCATCTCTTGATTTTGATGTGTCCTTTGTTTTCCCCTCCACATTCATCATTGTGTTGAATACGTTATCAAACACATTTTTCTCAATGTGCATCACGTCCAAATTGTGTCGGACCAACAAAGTACTCCAGTACGAAAAATCCCAAAAAATGCTTTTTTTCTTCCACCCCCCGTCAATTTTTTTGTTGTGGGCCTCAACAACTTCTTCTGTAACTTTTCTAAGTGCCAATTGATCAATTTTGTATAGGAGACTCGCACTTGTTTAGATAGGTGGTGGATCATCTGTGACTGCTACTCCAGCCCTGAATGTCGTCTTGTTCTTTCGCTATGTATGATTAGGTGGTAAGAACTTTTGGTGGTTGTCGAACTACGATTGCTTTCGACTGAGCCTCAAAGAGAATGCATCAGTGTACTCCCCATACTATGGACAAGCAAGCCTTCCGGCTGTACTCCAAGAAAACAACATTGAGTACGCTAGAAAGTCGTTAATGGTCCATATCAGTGCAGCTCTCATCAAAAAGTTTTGCTTTCTAGAGACGTCGTACGTTTGCACCCCATTTTCCCATAAAAATTTCAAATCAGCTATCAGAGGTTGTAAAAACACATCAAGTTTGTCCTTCGGACTTTTTGGCCCGGGCACAAGAATAGAAAGGAACATGAACTGATCCTTCATGCACAACCACGGGGGTAAATTGTACGGAGTAAGTATAACCGGCCATGACGAATATTATTTCCCCGTCATTCCAAATGGCTGAAAACCGTCAGTGCTCAAGCCCAACCTAACATTCCTAATTTCAGATGCAAAATCAGGGTACGAACGATCCAAATGTTTCCAAGCCAACGAGTCTGCATGGTGACGCATAACACCAGAATCGTTAGAAGCGCACGAGGCATGTCATGTCATCTCTTTCGTAGTGGCCTTGGACATATACAACCTTTGCAAGCGAGGAATTATTGGAAAGTAGAACATCTCTTTAAGTGGACCTTTTTTTTTCAATCGACCATCCGCATCAACCCTACTCGACTTATATCGTGGTCCACCACAAACCTTACAAAACTCTAGTTCGCTGTCTGCACCCCAAAATAACATGCAGTTCTGTGCACAATTATCAATCCTTTCTACCGGAAGACCCATCTCACTCATCAAATGTTTGGTGTCGTTAAATTTCTTGGTAACCTTATTTTCTGAAGGACAAATCTCACGAATCAACTCAACGATTTGATTGTATCCCCTTTCAGACAATCTGTTTTCAGTTTTAATATTCAACAATCTGGAATTGAACGACAACTGCGAATGAGATTTACAACCAGGATACAAGTCTTGGTCCACTGCACGAAGCATGTCGTAGAACTGTGACGCATTCTCGTTAGGGGGTTCTTCATTATGTGCCTCCTCTTTCGCGTTGATTCCAAAATCAATGTTTGGGTCACCCATTAATTCCTCTACCATATGATTCACGTGTTATACAACACTAGAATAAACGACCGCAAGTATACGGTGTCTATCGTAGCGTGATAAGCACGAGGTCGATCCCACAGGGAGGTATAGCGTAAAAGTGTATTTTGTTAACGGAATTCTATTTAGACGAGATCGATTAAATGAAAGTGGTGAATTACCCTAAATTATCTACCGACTTGTCACTAGTAAACAATTAAAAGAGTAATTATAAAATCGATCAAATAGCATGCGAATCAAGAAAACGAGATGGAAACGATTTAAACTCAAGTATGAGAAAGTGTGTTCTAAAGCACATGCAATACAAATGAATCCATTTATGATTAACTATCTACTTAAGTGGTGTTCATACTTTGTCTATAAGATTGATCACATAATAATGAATTAAAAGTTCTTTCAATTCAAGTAATTCAAAGGAAATATCACACAACTTAGTATCTCTACCTAAATTGCACAATATAACCCAATCAAGCTCCTAGGATCATCACACATCTTCCTAATCATTGTTCATTTTTCAATCTCACAATAAAATTAGGTTAAATGCTTGCAATCAATTAATCAAAGTAGATTTCTCAACCTAATTCAATTAACTAAAATTAACATATCATCATTGTACACTAATGACATGCTTTGCAATAAAAATCAAGCATCCAAATAGAATTAAGCCACACAAACACCAAATAAGCAAAACATTAATTCATAAACTTCAACAAGAGTATTTACAAGGCTTTAGAACCATAAATGTTTAGCCAATAACTAGCATGATCCAATTACAAATTACAAATGAAATAACTAAATAAAAAGAAAGAGAACAAGAAAGCTTAGTCTAGAATGTGGTAGGGAATGGAATTTCTAAGCTATTGCATCCTCTCTTGCTTGAATTGATGGAGAAATGAGAGAGATATGGCCAAATCACCTTCAATTGTGTGCTACTATGTGTGGGAATTGAAGAATTGGGGGAGAATGTCTTGGATTTCAAGAAAGAGGTTTTATATAGTGTTTGGGTAGGGTTTGAATGGACAATTTGCAAGTTGGTCCCTAAAAAATGGCCAAAATGTGAAAAATGCACCGAAAATGGATTTTTGCTTGGGTGGAGCTCGGCCGAGCTGGTGGCTCGGTCGTGCTAGGTGGACAGGGGATCGGGAGGTGCTCGGCCGTGGCTCGGTCTCGGCCGTGGCTTGCGGATGCAGGGGAGGCCAGGTGCTCGGCCGTGGCGTGTGCTCGGCCGAGATGCTCGAGGCGTGTGATGGCCAAAATGCATCGGTTTCGAGGTGGCCTTCTTCGAGAGAGGTGCTCGGCCGTGCCCCTTGATTTTCGTCTAGGCTTGAGCTCGGCCGAGAAGGGTGCTCGGCTGTGCCCTTCGGATTGTGTCTTGGCTCGAAAATCTCTTCGTTTCGATGTGTATTTGCTCGAGCAAGGTGCTCGGCCGTGGCCTCTCATGGCTTGGCTCGAGCTCGGCCGAGAAGGCTGCTCGGCCGTGCCCTCTCTCGGCTTAAAATGTCTCAGTCTCTTGGTGTAAGTCCTCGAGCACGATGCATGGCCGTGGCCTTGGTTTGGCCTGAAAGTGGCTCGGCCGAGCCATGAGCTCGGCCGTGCTCCTTCGCGATTTCTACCCCTTTCTCGTTTCGTGCATATCTTTCGCCTCGGGTGTCGGATTGACTCGATTCTTTTGGCTAATCCACTCCGTTTTTCGAGACGAATCCAACCGTGCACTCGTATTCTTGATCCCGTGAAGTATGGTTGGTGTTTTGCTCCAAATTCCATCGTATTTCCTACAAAATCGACAAAACACAACCTTTCTCTCATTTCGGCTTAAACAATCATATTCAATGCATAATTCAATGAAATCCACATCAAAACATGCTTCACATGTGCCCCTAAAACGTGTAAATTCCACCCGAATCAAACCCCCCAAACTTAAAATGTTGTTTGTCCTCAAACAACTAAGCACTTAAAGCAATGAGGGTGGAATGATCACAATGAAATATTCAATGTAAATCACACATGCAAAGTAAGATGTAATGATATCTCTTTCTCAAAGTGCATTTCTCAATGAAGGTCACAGGCTCATTATTGCAATTCACACTCATGAATCAAAGAATGCACAAACACACAACACATTGTGAATGGGAAACATAATCCAAATGCTCAAGTCCTCTACTCACATGACAAAGTGTTTCTCTCAAATACACAAACAAATTGAGGATATTAATGCACTCATCAACCAAGTTATGTTATGCAATCACCATATGCTTGCCCAACTTCTACTTTTCACAACACTCAAATGCTCAACAATGTGATCAATAGGACTTTATCAAGGATGTAACATTGGCTCTTTGGACAAGGTATGATGAATTTGGGAATTGTGACTCTTCTAGTGGAGGACAAAGCTTATTTTTTTACAATTTGTGCTTTCACTTTCAAATTTTACAAACTCCATCCTCACTTTTCATTTTCTTTTCTTTTTCAAGCATTCATCACCTCATCTTTTGAACAATTTTTCTTTTCAAGCTTTTGGGGCTCTTTGTCCCTCTTTTCTTTTCCCTTGATTTTCTTTTCATCTTTCTCTTTTTCTTTCAACTTTTCCAATTTCTCCTTTCACCAAAGATATTCATTCAAGCACATGTTTTTCCACTTTGTCTTTTATCCTCCACTAGATGTAGGTATCAAAGGCTGAAAAAGGCTAAGTGGTTAAAATTGTAGTTTGCCAAGAAAATGAGGAATTAAGCTCAAGGGGCTAACTACGGAAGATTACCTCGGTTTTGGGAAATTTTGGCTAAGTGACTCTTTTAGAACAAGATGGCCTATATCATATCACATCATCTCACACAATCATGCTTTCAAACAAGAACTTAGGCAAGTTCTAGGATCACTAACAATAACCTAGTCCACTCTCAAATGAACTAAATCGGATTACATGTTCGATTTAAGGCTCAATTCTCACCGGTTTATTCAATAGAACTCTCACATTCATCAAATGTTCCCAAACAACAACACATCATGCATCCATGCTATCAAAGATCACAAATATGAACACAACATGATACTATACTTCCAACACCAATCATGCATACATTCAAAGCAAATAGACATCACCACAACTACTCAACAATGGATTCCAATGATTATTCATGTTCACATTTCACCAAAGATCCACTACCCAACATGTGATCAAAACCAACTTAAACAATATAATCATGTGAAAGCCAAATGTGCGCCGGTGCAAAATGTGACACAAGTAGAATGACGAACCGGTGCAAGGGTAACAACTAGTAGAAAAATAACTCCCCCAAACTTAGAATTTTACTATGTATAAATTCTAAGTTTGGGGCTACAAGTTGTTACCTCCCTCCTTGCACATCCAATGCTTCTTCAAAGATCACCATTGCAACACTTGCTTTCCCTCTCCAAAGTTGGTTTTGCTTCCTTCTTCATTCTCCAAGATATGATGTCCATAGTGCTCTTCATCCATACCTACAAAATAAACCAAGCTATCAAAACTACTAAAGCAATAAAAACATGAAAGCAATAAAACCTTGGGTTGCCTCCCAAGAAGCGTTATTTTTAACGTCCTATGCTGGACAGTTGCTTTCTAATTTCAAGCCTCATCCAAGCGAAGCGACTCCACCATTCAAAGTTGCTCGTTTCCAAAGTAGTGCTTCACTCTTTGACCGTTCACCACAAAGGTTGTTCTATCTTTACCAATAAGTTCCACATTTCCCATGGGCGTCACATTCTTAATCACAAAGGGTCCCGACCACTTTGACTTCAACTTGCCCGGAAATAGCCTCAACCTTGAGTTGAACAATAAAACTTGTTCTCCAACTTGGAATTCCCTCCTCTCAATCATTTTGTCATGAAATCTCTTGGCTCTTTCTTTGTGAATCTTGGAGTTCTCAAAGGCTCCATTCCTAAACTTATCAAGCTCATTAAGCATCATCTTCCTTCTTTCTCCGGATGCCTTAAGATCAAGATTCAACTCGTTAATAGCCCAACGAGCTCTCAACTCCACTTCCACGGGTAGATGACAAGACTTGCCATACACAAGTTGATAAGGAGATGTGCCCAAAGGTGTCTTGTAGGCGGTTCGATATGCCCAAAGAGCATCATATAACTTGATGGCCCAATCCTTCCTCTTTAACCCAACAGTCTTCTCCAAGATTTGCTTCAATTCTCGATTAGCAAGCTCCGTTTGTCCATTAGCTTGAGGGTGATAAGGTGTGGTCACCCTATGCTTCACTCCATACTTTGTCAAGAGTTGATCTAGCCATCGGTTGCAAAAGTGTGAACCACCATCACTCACTAGTGCTCTTGGAGTGCCAAAACGAGTGAAAATGTTCTTCCTCAAAAAGTTGAGGACCAACTTGGCATCATTTGTAGTGGTTGGAATGGCCTCAATCCATCTAGAGACATAATCAATGGCCAAAAGGATGTAAGAAAATCCATGAGAAGTTGGGAATGGCCCCATGAAGTCTATCCCCCACACATCAAAAAGCTCCACTTCAATTACATTCTTCATAGGCATCTTATGCCTTTTTGAGATATTTCCCATCCTTTGACACTTGTCACACTTCTTCACAAACACTTCACAATCTCTAAAAATGGATGGCCAATAGAAACCACTTTGAAGAACTTTGTGGGCCGTCCGGTTTGCTCCAAAGTGCCCTCCATAAGGGGATGAATGACACTCCTCAATCACTTTCTCCCACTCATCTTCCGCTAGGCACCTCCTCATGATCATATCCGAACACCATCTATAGAGGAATGGGTCCTCCCAAACATAGAACTTGACATCATGGTAAAACTTCTTCTTTTGATGGAAGGAGAGATTTGGTGGATGTGTTCCGGTAGCTATGTAGTTCACAAAGTCGGCAAACCATGGACATGCCTCTTGGATGGCAAGGATTTGCTCATCGGGAAACCACTCCTTGATAGGGACTTGGATGTCTTTTTCCTCCACATTCTCAAGTCTTGAGAGATGATCCGCCACCACATTCTCACACCCTTTTCTATCTCTAATCTCCACATCAAACTCTTGCAAAAGGAGCACCCATCGTATCAACCTCGGTTTAGCCTCTTTCTTCTCAATCAAGTACTTGAGAGCCGTGTGATCCGTGTACACTATGGTCTTAGCTCCCACCAAATATGCTATAAACTTGTCAAAGCTATAGATCACGGCTAGCATCTCCTTCTCCGTTGTGGTGTAATTCTTTTGAGCCGGATTCAAGGTTTTGCTTGCATAGTAGATCACACGAAAGAGCTTGTCTCTCTTTTGGCCCAAAGCTACTCCAATGACATAATCACTGGCATCACACATGATCTCAAACGGTTGACTCCAATCGGGTGTCACCAACACGGGAGCTTTGATCAAGGCCTCCTTCAATATCTCAAATGACTTCACACACTCCTCACTAAAGATGAAAGTGGCCCCTTTCTCCAACAATGAACACATGGGCTTGGCTATCTTTGAAAAATCCTTGATAAATTTTCTATAAAACCCGGCGTGCCCAAGGAAACTTCTAACCGCCTTCTCATTGATTGGTGGAGGTAACTTCTCGATTGCCACAATTTTTGCTCTATCCACCTCAAGTCCCTTAGCTGAAACCTTGTGCCCAAGCACAATTCCTTCCTTCACCATGAAGTGACATTTCTTCCAATTGAGCACCAAGTTAGTCTCTATGCATCTTTGCAAAATACAAGAGAGGTTACGTAGACATGTATCAAAACAATAACCAAATACGGAAAAATCATCCATAAACACCTCCATTATGTTTTCAATCATACCATGAAAAATAGCCATCACACATCGTTGGAAGGTGGCGGGGGCATTACACAATCCAAGTGGCATTCTCCTAAAAGCAAAAGTACCATAAGGGCAAGTAAAAGTTTATTTATCTTGGTCCTTAGGATCAATCAAAATTTGATTGTATCCCGAGTAGCCATCAAGAAAGCAATAATACTCGTATCCCGCCATCCTATCCAACATTTGATCAATAAAAGGTAAAGGGAAATGATCTTTCCTAGTGGCATTATTCAACACACGATAATCAATGCATACTCTCCACCCCACAATGGTCCTAGTGGCAATTGCCTCTAAGGCGTCGGTTGTAACAATAGTCATGCCCCCTTTCTTAGGTACCACTTGTGTTGGACTCACCCACTCACTATCACTTATGGGAAATATTATATCATTATCTAACCAATTCAACACCTCTTTTCTTTCTACCTCTTGCATTATGGGGTTCAATCTTCTTTGACCTTGGGCTTTAGGCTTAATAGACTCATCTAGTCTAATTTTATGCATGCAAATATGAGCCGGTATACCCTTCAAATCCGAAATATCCCAACCAATAGCCGATTTATAAGTTCTAAGCACCCTAAGCAATTTTTCTAACTCAAGCTCATGCAAGTGTGAAGAAACAATAACCGGAAAGAGGTCACCTTGTTCGAGATATGCATATCTCAAGTGATCCGGAAGTGGTTTCAAGTCTAGCTTCCTCCCTTTCTCTTGAACTTTCGGTTCCTCCTTAGCTTCCTCCTTTTGTGCTTCCAATGAGTAACATGAGGGCCAAGTGTCAAGATTTTTGTTAGGAACTCTTTGACACTCTTCAAGTGAAACCCCCCCAAACTTGGCTTCTTGTCGTATCTCCATGAATTTATCCTCCTTCTTGATTGGAAGCTCCTTCAAAACATCAAGAGAAGACATGTATTCAAACAATTCTATATCATTAAGCTCATCAAAATTAAAATCAAAAGGAATAAGAGAAGGTGAAGTGAGAGAGTTTCTTATGCAAAAGTCGAGTGGATCCTTTGAGTTGCTCTTCTCTATGTGCATATCCACACAAGCTTGCACACTATTGATCATGTTGCACTCGAAAACCTCATCCTCATCATCTCTAAACTTGATGGCCTTGTAGATGTTGAACAACACTTTCTCATTGTTCACTTGAAGCTCTAACTCTCCTTTCCTCACATTTATGATAGCCCCTCCGGTTGCTAAGAATAGCCTTCCCAAGATTAGTGGAATGTACTTATCCTCCTACATATCCAATACCACAAAGTCCACCGGGAAAATGAATTTATCGACTTTAACCAACACATCCTCTACTATACCCAAAGGGTACGTCATGGATCGATCCGCCAATTGAAGGCTCATTGTGGTTGGTGTAAGCTTCCCCAAACCAAGAGATTTGAATATAGACAAAGGCATACGATTAATGCTTGCTCCCAAATCACACAAAGCTCTAAATGTACCTCCATCTCCAATGACACATGGCAAGGTGAAGGATCCGGGGTCTCTAAGCTTTTGAGGTAGCTTGGCTTGGATTATAGAGCTACACTCCTCGGTTAAGTGTACCGTTTTAAACTCCACCATATTCCTCTTGTTTGACATGATTTCCTTCAAGAACTTGGAATAATGGGGCATTTGTTCTAGAGCCTCAGCAAAGGGGATATTGATGTGGATCTTCTTGAACATTTCCACAAACTTGGCAAATTTGTTGTCCAAAACCTTCTTCTTCAACCTTTGAGGGAATGGGAGAGGTACCACATTCTTGCCTTTGTCTTGAGGAGGGATTGCCCCCTCACTCTTCTTCTCCTCTACTTTCTCTTCTTCCCTCACTATCTCTTCTTGCCTTTCTTTCTCAAGCCCTTCTTCTTTGTCAACATCCTTGGGTACACTCACCATTTCCTCCTCTTGTGGCATACTTGGCCCCTCATAGCTTGTCCCACTCCTTAGCTTGATAGCCTTACAATGCTCCTTGGGTTTAAGCTCCGTGTTTGAAGGAAATTTCCCCGGTGTATGTTGACTTCCAATAACATTAGAGAGTTGGCTCATTTGTTTCTCCATGGCCTTCATGTGGGTGGTCACATCTTTGATCATCTCTCCTTGTTCATCGAGCCTTTGCCAAGTCTTGGCCATGTAACTCTTTGTTTCACCCATGAAAGCACCGAACATGTCTTCCAATGACGGTTTTGATGAGGATTCTACAATTGCTCCATCTCTCACATTGAAATTTGGAGGTGGTATGATGGCATTCCTTATATTTGCATAAGAGAAGTTCTCATGTTGCCTCAACCCGGGATGGTAATGATTCGAATTAGGAGGGTTTTGCCTCTCATTCCAACCTCTTTCTCGAAAATGTCGGTCCCTTTGATTATTCATGTAGTGGGCCTCTTCATATTGATCATCACTCGGTCCCACTAATGACTTGGCCACCATCATCGAAGTCAATTTATCCATCTTGTTGGATAGAGTAGAAAAATCTTCTGATTCTCTAGTGGAAGCCACTTTCCGAGTTTGCCTTCTCTCGGATGGCCATTGGTTCCATTCTTTACCATCTCCTCTAAGAGCACATATCCCTCTTCCGTTGTCTTGCCCAACAAAGAACCTCCACCGACCGAGGCATCCACCATCCCTCTCGTACGGTGATCCATCCCGTTATAGAAGTAATAAATAATTTGATCCCTTGAAAACCCGTGTTGAGGACAATTTCTTATGAGATCCTTGAAGCGCTCCCAAGCCTCGGCCAATGACTCATCGTCGTCTTGCCTAAATGAGGATATCTCCCCTCGGATTTGGATAGTCTTACTTGGAGGGAAGTACTTCATTAGGAATGCATCGACAAGGTCGGCCCAATTCTCAATGGTCCTCAAGTCAAGAGAGAGGTACCATTGCTTTGCTCGGTCCCGGAGTGAGAAGGGGAAGAGTTGCAAGTGGATGTATTCTTGGGGGACACGGTTGATCTTAACCGTTCCACTTATCTCGAGGAATTGAGACAAGTGGAGGTTAGGATCCTCCTTGGAGAGCCCACCAAATTGGTTATTTTGAACCATGACTATTAGGGCCGGCTTGAGTTCAAAGTTGTGTGCATCGACGGGTTCCCGACCCGCTCCTCCATAGGGCCTTGGAATAGGACGGAAGTGGTCTCTCAAGACTCTTTGTGGTTCCTCATCCTCCCTTCGCCTATCATCTCTTTCCACACCAACATTTTCTCTAACTCTCCGGCGAAAGTTGTCCCTTAACACTCCTTGAGGTCGGTTACCTTCCTTCCACCCCTTGATTCTCAAATTCCTCCTCAACTTCTTCTACAATCGGATTTTCCCTTCGATTCATTCTTTTCAACTCTATTCTTCTCCTTTCGGCGTTCCTTCTTCGACAATTGGCTTCGATCTCCGGATCTAAGGGTAACACTTCTTGTTGGTTTCTCCTAGATCGGGTGATCATAAACCATGTCTATCAAAAGATCAAACGAAAGTGAGAAATACAAGTAAGCTCAAAGTAACAAACACAAATATTTTTGGATTTTTGCAAATAAAGAAAGCAAGTAAAATGTCTAAACTAAAACTCTATTAACCTACACTCTAGAGCTATAAAACCTCCCCGGCAACGGCGCCATAAACTTGATTCACGAGTTATACAACACTAGAATAAACGACCGCAAGTATACGATGTCTACCGTAGCGTGATAAGCACGAGGTCGATCCCACAAGGAGGTATAGCGTAAAAGTGTATTTTGTTAACGGAATTCTATTTAGACGCGATCGATTAAATGAAAGTGGTGAATTACCCTAAATTATCTACCGAATTGTCACTAGTAAACAATTAAAAGAGTAATTATAAAATCGATCAAATAGCATGCGAATCAAGAAAACGAGATGGAAACGATTTAAACTCAAGTATGAGAAAGTGGGTTCTAAAGCACATGCAATACAAATGAATCCATTTATGATTAACTATCTACTTAAGTGGTGTTCATGCTTTGTCTATAAGATTGATCACATAATAATGAATTAAAAGTTCTTTCAATTCAAGTAATTCAAAGGAAATATCACACAACTTAGTATCTCTACCTAAATTGCACAATATAACCCAATCAAGCTCCTAGGATCATCACACATCTTCCTAATCATTGTTCATTTTTCAATCTCACAATAAAATTAGGTTAAATGCTTGCAATCAATTAATCAAAGTAGATTTCTCAACCTAATTCAATTAACTAAAATTAACATATCATCATTGTACACTAATGACATGCTTTGCAATGAAAATCAAGCATCCAAATAGAATTAAGCCACACAAACACCAAATAAGCAAAACATTAATTCATAAACTTCAACAAGAGTATTTACAAGGCTTTAGAACCACAAATGTTTAGCCAATAACTAGCATGATCCAATTACAAATTACAAATGAAATAACTAAATAAAAAGAAAGAGAATAAGAAAGCTTAGTCTAGAATGTGGTAGGGAATGGAATTTCCAAGCTATTTCATCCTCTCTTGCTTGAATTGATGGAGAAATGAGAGAGATATGGCCAAATCACCTTCAATTGTGTGCTACTATGTGTGGGAATTGAAGAATTGGGGGAGAATGTCTTGGATTTCAAGAAAGAGGGTTTATATAGTGTTTGGGTAGGGTTTGGATGGACAATTTGCAAGTTGGTCCCTAAAAAATGGCCAAAATGTGAAAAATGCACCGAAAATGGATTTTTGCTTGGGTTCCCTCGGCCGAGTAGGTGGCTCGGCCGTGCTAGGCAGACAGGGGATCGGGAGGTGCTCGGCCGTGGCTCAGTCTCAGCCGTGGCTTGCGGATGCAGGGGAGGCCAGGTGCTCGGCCGAGATGCTCGAGGCGTGTGATGGCCAAAATGCATCGGTTTCGAGGTGGCCTTCTTCGAGAGAGGTGCTCGGCCGTGCCCCTTGATTTTCATCTAGGCTTGAGCTCGGTCGAGAAGGGTGCTCGGCCGTGCCCTTCGGATTGTGTCTTGGCTCGAAAATCTCTCTGTTTCGATGTGTATTTGCTCGAGCAAGGTGCTCGGCCGTGGCCTCTCATGGCTTGGCTCGAGCTCGGCCGAGAAGGGTGCTCGGCCGTGCCCTCTCTCGGCCCAAAATGTCCCAGTCTCTTGTTGTAAGTCCTCGAGCACGATGCACGGCCGTGGCCTTGGTTTGGCCTGAAAGTGGATCGGCCGAGCCATGAGCTCGGCCGTGCTCCTTCGCGATTTTTCTACCCCTTTCTCGTTTCGTGCATATCTTTCGCCTCGGGTGTCGGATTGACTCGATTCTTTTGGCTAATCCACTCCGTTTTTCGAGACGAATCCAACCGTGCACTCGTATTCTTGATCCCGTGAAGTATTGTTGGTGTTTTGCTCCAAATTCCATCGTATTTCCTACAAAATCGACAAAACACAACCTTTCTCTCATTTCGGCTTAAACAATCATATTCAATGCATAATTCAATGAAATCCACATCAAAACACGCTTCACATGTGCCCCTAAAACGTGTAAATTCCACCCGAATCACCATAGTGTGGTACGAACTAGGTCCCACTGGGTCAACTTCGTTTGAAGATAACGCAAATTCACTAGTGTTTTGAAATGGACGTGGATCCCAACTCTCTTCTCCGTGATAAATCCAATTATAATAATTTCGTGTAAACCCATTTCGATATAAATGAGATTTCACTTCATTAGGATCTCTATAAGTCTCATTTCGACATCTAGCTTTCGGATTACTAGTGGCGGCTTCAATAAATTCATTTACTCCACTAATAAATTCGGTGTTCATAATCCCTGCATGTATCAATCTTGGAGCATACATCTAACTACGACTTAAATAATTCATGTCAATCACCTCGATCTGTTTCATATTGATTGTTAATATTTAAACATTGATTAATTAATTTTCTAAGTTTAAATAATAAATACATATATTTTTTTTAAACAATCGGTAGAGTTTCGCCTAAATCTATCGTATTCCCAAATATTAAAATTCCTAGTACATCCATTTCCAACTCGAGTAAAATTACTCAAGTCGGAACGCACAATCTACAATACACAAACAACTCATCCTGGCCTCCAACTCCAACAATTAATTTCGCTTAAATTCTAACAACTATGTACGTACGTACAACACATGCAACATTGTAATATCCGTAAGCCCATTTAAATTCAGGCTTTTGAGATTTTAAATCCTAGTCTTCATCTCAAGCCCAAGCCCGATTCTAATATATATATATATAACAGAATTTACCCTAGTTTTACACAATCTCAAGTTCGGTTTCTCCTCCAGAAGGTCACGGTATTTCCTTACCTCAGTTTTCATTATTTCATCTTTTATATTCACCGTCAATGATTTATATACACCTTTAAAAAAATCTAAAATCGTATTTTCATATGAAGTATTTATAATACAAAAGCTATCCATCTTTGTCGTATGTATATATATATATTTACGTATATATTAGTATGCAAGTTATGAATATGAAGTATTTAGGAGATTGGCTTCATCACGTGTTTAGATTTACTAAGTTAGGGAGTCATTTATTTAAATGTAATACTGATTAAACCAATTCTAAGAATACTAATTAGGATTTATATAGATCTTATTTGAGATTTTATTTTTTAAATATATTTAATTCATTGTTAGGCGATGATTATCCTGAGGAGTAGGCTTTAGCACTATTACATTCATTCATCCACGACATACATTGTAAGGTGGGGTTTTATAACTCATTATTTATCTCTACAGTGGTTAGTAAAGCAAGTTGTTCATTGTTAAATGTTTTACGTGATATATTGAATGTGTCTGCTACGTGTTATGTTCCATGTTATCCATGTTATGAAATCAGATAGCCAGGGACTAGTTCACGGGTCCGGGACCATATAAGTTGTCCTCGAGAATCACCAGGGTCATTAAAACGACTTTGGTAAGGCTCGCAGTGCTCAGTCAATTCAGAATGTGGCAATGTTCTCATGTTTGCATTGATGTGTTTAACTGTCTGTTTAATATTTAACTGTGAACAGCTGGGCCCCACTGAGTGTGCTTGCATTACTCACCCCTTTATTTAAACATTATAGGTTAAGGAGCTAATGGCGAGGAGGAGCGGTGGATGACAAATCTATGTTGGGAATAAAATGAGAAGTGTTTTGATTTAATACCAAAACCTCCTGAGACATGCCTAAGTCAAAGATGATCATGTTCTAAGAATATTAGAACATATAGCATAAGGCTAGATGAGAAGCTGAAATGTTAGGCAGCTCTTAGTTAATTAGATGCACAATTTGAGGGGGAACATATGCTTTGAAGTCTATCAAGAACAAGTCCCCTCAAGGCTCAAATTCTGGAATGATTGCCAAGTCTACTGAAAGACAAGTATGCTGATCAGAAGAGTTGTCCAGCAGAGTTGTCTCAGCAAAGTTAAACCAGAACAAGTCTTCTGAAGCTCAAGGATCAACTATGCTGAAGAGATCAAGACAACTATACCCTAAAGATCTTCAAAGAATCATGCTAAGAATACATGCAAAGGAAGCAAAGGGAAATAGTCAAGTCATCTGAAAAGAGCAAGCCAACTATGCTGATAAGCATCTCCACTGATAGTGATAAGCAGAGTTGTCCACTGGTAAGGAATGTTGTCCTTATCATAGGACTAACCATCAGAAGCCATGTCCATGCTTAAACAAGTGGATCTTGAAGTCAGACATTGGGAAGAGTGCTGCAGAATGAAGACAAAGTCCCAAATGAGGACATGTCACTATCAAGAATCTGTCTTCTAAATTGAAGAACTCAAAAGAAGACATTTATGGACATTTGGGGCTGCCTCTCCAACGGGCAAATCCTTCATTTGTCTATAAATACAGAAGTGTGAAGACCATTTGAATGAATCCAACTACATCAACTATTCTGAAGCTCAAAGCTCATAGAACATTCAAGCTTTCAAAAGACTATCTTAGTCTTCATACACTTCTTCTAAGCTGAACCTTATTGTAAAACCATACAAAGTTTAGAGAGATATCCTAATCCTTATACACTGATCTTCATTGTAAAGGATATCTCATTAGTTGGAACCTTACTTCAACCCTTACATCTTTCAAGAGAGAAAGTGAGAAGGTTGTAGTAGTAGAAGTGGTAGGAGCTGACTATTGAGAGAAGAACAGTTCAGTTCTGAGTTGAGAAGAGGGTACTAGGACTCTAGACATCCTAGGGATCAATTCACCAAGGAGTGGTGTTATTGATCAAGTGCACCTTGGCACTATAAAACAAGTTAATTCCAAGAGTGAAGGAATTATCCTGTTAAATCAGGGAAAGTGGATGTAGGAGCTTGAGTCTCTGAACCACTATAAACTCTTGTGTTGATTTACTTTCAAGTACTTTCATACATTCAACACTGCACACAAAACTGATCTTTCAAAGGACAAATATTCAAAGACTGTGCAAAACAAATTTGGACAAGTTCCCTGAAAACTGGATTGATTGACTAAGTGATTTCAGAACATAAAAGGAGTTTAAACTAAAGGGCCAACCACTAATTCCGCACTTATAACTAACTTAGATAGTCATTCAACTAAGTACTATATAGTACTTAGTAGTTTGGTTATCTTCAAGAAGTTATTCTCATCAACAGAGTTGTCCAAGACAAACTTGCTGAACTCTGGTTTGATCAAAGTTTGAAAAAGAAATTGCATACAAGTGTATTCCCCCCCCCCCCATACACTTGTTATATACTCCTTTCAGGACCAACAAGTGGTATCAGAGCAGGGGTTCAAAGACCACTGCTTCTGAAAATCCATCTTGGTTTTCAAAATCACATATTTGGTGTGGTCACTGAACTGATCTATCTGAAATCTTATATATCTATTGTCTAACTCCTTTCTTGAAGAAATGGCAAGAGGAAACAACAACAACAACCAGAACCAGCAACAGAATCAAGATCAAAACATAAATGTTGTTGTTCCACCTCCTACTGTTCAAGGATTGGACAATATGGCCACAAATCCAGTCAACCACATCTCACATCATAAATTGCCTATGTTCTCAATAGACAATTATGACTTCTAGAAATCAGAATGAGGGCTCATCTTGCATCTCTACACACTGACATGTTGAGAGTGATCACAGGAGGTCCGTTTGTGTTCACTCAAGTCAATCCCAGGGTCACTGAAGCTCAAAGAGCATACACAAGAGATGTGATCCCCAAAGATGAAGATGACTTCACCTCAGAAGAAAAGAGGAAAGATAATTTGAATTATCTTGCCATGAACACCCTCTACCAAACAATTCCAGATGCAATCATGGGAAGAGTCTACCACTGCACAACTGCCAAAGAAATTAGGGATACTCTTGCAGAAATGTGTGAGGGTACTGAAAAGATCAAGGAGAACAAGCTCCAAGTAGCAGTGCAGAAGTTTGAACAATTCACAATGGAGTCTGAGGAGTCCATTGACAAATTTGTTGGTAGATTCACTGATGTGATGAATGAGATCAACTCATTGGGCAAGGTGTACTCCAAGAGAGAGGTTGGATTAAAGATCTTGAGAAGTCTCACTAAAAAGTGGGATGTCTATGCTGTTATGATGCAGAACACCAAGGATCTCTCCACCATGCCCATGCAACAAATCTTCTCTGAACTCAAAGCTTATGAGTCCGATCTCAACAGAAGAAAGCCTGTTGAGGAACCTTCAATTCCCACAAAGGGAGTGGCATTCAAAGCCAAAACTGCTGAACCAGAAATGCAGTCCACTCCTAGATCATCAAAGTCAGTCTCCAAGACTGAAATGAAGGAGGAACTAGCCTTGATGGCTAGAAGGTTTGAAAAGTTAAACTCAAGGTTTGGTAGATACAAGAAATTCTACCAAGACAACAAATTCTGGAGAAGGTACAACTCTCCTGAAGCTCAGGCTGAGGTCAAGAAGCCTGAAGAGAAAAGATCAGAGGACAAGTACTCTGATAGGAGAAGGTCCAGTAGAGCTGAACCTTCATCATCTAGAAGAAGAGATGAATCCAAGAAGGATGATGATGAAGACCTGTGCTATAATTGTAAAAAGAAAGGGCACTTCCAGTATGACTGCCCTGAATTGAGCTCTAAAGAAAGAAGAGAAAGGCAAGCAAAAAGAGACAGAAAGTTCACCAACAGAAAAGCCATGATGGCTGGTGAAGAATCTGAAAGTGCTGAAAGCTTCAACTCTTCTGATGGACAGTTCTCAAACAGTGAAGATGATGATGATATATGCAAAATGGATGAATTGCCAATTCAAATGCTTCAGGAGACTAGGCCCAAACCTAAGGAAAAGGCCAAAGTCCCTGAACACAAGAGGAATGTTGGTCAGAAGAGTAGACCCAATGGAAGGGCAACTCTCCTGAACAATGTTCAGAGGGGTTATCTAAGGTATAATCAGCCTAGGCCAACTCTACTGAGAAAGCCTCAGCTGAATAGACCTAAGGACAACCATCCTCAAAGGCAGAATAAAATAAGACAACCAAAACCCTTCATGCCAAAGGGTAATGGTCACAAGAATGCCTTTCCTCAAAGATTTCCTCAAGTAACACAAAGAACTCATAAGTTCATGAGATTTGACAACTCTCCTGAAACTTACAGAGTTAACACTTTCACACATACTTTCCCAAAGGCATTTAAGGGAAAGACAGTGTATGTTGATGCTAGAGGAAAACAACTTAGCCACCTTGAATCAATCAGGGTCATTAGGCAAGTTTGGGTTCCTAAAGGTAGAGTTAACCTCTCAGGACCCAAAACTCAAAGGGTACCTAAACCTATCTGTTGGCCCTTGGTGGAGTATAACACAAGTGTATGGGGGGGGAATGCACTTGTGTATGCAAACTCTTCTTCTTTCTAACAAAACTGGACTTATCAGGCAGGTTGTCTCACAACTGGCCTGAGTGTGAACTTTGATAGATACTTGTCCTACTGATTACTATTGAGTGATCAGTTGGCTAGATATCTAAAAGAGTTGCTAAGTGCGGAATGTGGTTGGCCTTTGATTTAAAGAAATACTCCAAGTTAATTTCTGAAAAGACAGTTATCAGGGACTTTGTCCAAAACAAATTTTCTCACTTACTAGAGTTTGTTCTTTGAAAATTGTTTGAATATGAATGCAATAAAGAATGCAGTAAGTAAGATACACACAAGTTTATAGTGGTTCAGAGACTCAAGCTCCTACATCCACTTTCCCTGATTGAACAGGATAATTCCTTCACAATGGAATTAGCTTGTTTTATAGTGCCAAGGTGCACTGATCAGCAACACTCTTTTAGTGTTTTGATCCCTAGGATAATCTGAGTCCTAGTACTCAATCTCACTGAGTTAAGACTGTGTTTCACTCTAACAGTCCTTAACTCCTCACTTCTACAACAAACACTCTTTTCACTAAATGAGATAAGGTTTGAGGTTTGGTTCCAACTAGAAGAGATATCCTTTACAATAAGAACAGTGTAAAGGCTTAGGATATCTCAATGCTAAGCTAGGATGTTTACAAAGAATGGCTTAGCTAGTTTGAAGTGATTCAGGAAACTTGGGATTCTTGAAAATAGCTTGGTTTCCTTTGAAAGCTTGATAATAGTTTGATAGCTTGTAGTTGGATTATGAATCCCTTTGATCACTTCTGTATATATAGGCATATTTGAACAACTATCCGTTGGAGAGATAGCAATTCAAACATGTCTATTTGCAGCACCATTGAAACGGCTAAGAAGCTTGACTTCCTTTTATCCACTGTGTAAAAGGGCTCTTCAATGGTTGCTTGAATGAATGTGTTGACTTCTGAAAAATGCGGCTGAGATGACTTGTGACAGTTTCAAAATAAGCACACTTCCCAAGGTTGATTTGTGGCAGAATCTACACTCAACCAACGGTTAGATGGGACAAGCTCCCTGAACATTCTTGCTGCTGTTTTAGAATGTTTCAACATTCATTCAATGCTTCACTCTTTAATGCTCTAAGTCTTCAATGTTTGGTTCAGGCATGATTGGCAATAAATGCTTCATTGAATGTGTCTTCTGTAAGCTTTTGTCATTCAATTCTCTTGATCATTTGTACTTCAACTGTCTTGATCTTTTGCATTTATGAGCACAGCTTTAGTGTTCTTGATCTCTTCAGCTCAGTTGTCCACTTGGTCAGCTGTCCTGATGCTTCAGCAACTTTGGCCTCAAGACTTAATACCTATCAAGCTGTCTAACATTCAGCATTGGACAACTATCCTGAACTCTAAAATCTCACAACATTTCTGAGATTTTTAACTTAAGCATTCTACATACTCAAGTGTTCTGGGACAACTTGCCTGAACAATAACTTGAGCATATCTCAACTAATCTGTACATCATCAGTCAGGGGTTTTGGTATCTAGATCAAAATCATTTTATTCCCAACAATTTCCCCCTTTTTGATGATGCCAAAACCTATTACAAAGGGACCTTGACTTATACTAAATATTACCTTCAGGATGAATGAACTTGTCAACTTTCCTGAAAGAAACTGTTAGCACAATAAATCAAGTATATGTGTTATGTCAGGTTAGTTGAGATAATGAGTTGTTATCTCTTGATAGAAAATCATTGGTCCTTTTATATATCATGGAGCATTACAGATCAGAAAATTTAAAAGGACACACTAACTGATACAGGATAACAGAATAACAACAATTAACAACAATCATAAAACAAAGATAGGGAAGAGATAAACTTATCCATCAGAGAGTTCCATCATCTTGGGGAGCAATGCCATATTGAGCCCAGACCCTTTTCTTCAGCTCCCAAACATCCTTGTTGGAGCCTCTAGGGCCTATCTTCATCTTCTCCATCTTCATGATGTTGATGAACTCCTCCAGAATCTTTCCCTCATCAATCAAGTTCCCATTGAACTTAGGAGGTATGTACAGAATTGGACCAGGGGCCTTGAACTCCACTCTTGCCATATCAGCTGCTGCAAACAGCTTTTGGTAGAGGTCCCTGTGGTTCTCAAACATAAACTGGACAAAGACTTCATCCACACTCTCTCCAAGCCACTTCCCAATGACATAAAAGTCATATACAAAACTTCTCTTGGCCTCCTCCCATGCATCATTCAGTGAGATTGGAACCCACTTATCATGGTGAGGGTACTGAGTGTCCCATCTTTGCAGCATTTGAGGTTTGAGTCTTCTGTATGAAGCTCTCCTTCTTGGGGCTTTGAAATTTGCCCTTCTTTCATCCCTTGCCTTGTTGGCCTCAACCAATTGCTCCATCCTCTCTTTAGCTCTCTGAAGAGCTAGCTTCTCCTGAGTTTCTGGATCTTTTCCAAAACCTTCTTCAAACAATTTAGAGGGATCATCAGCAAGTTTGGGCACACCAACTTCAGGCATTCTGTTCTGTACTTCTTCTTCAACTTCTTCTTCTTCAATGGCAGGCAGCTTGGCTGCTTTCTTCAATCTCTTTGATTGCCTTACTGGAGTAGATTCATCAGACTGAAATTCTGATGGCAAAGTCAGGCTGGTTGGGAAATCATTGAAGGCTTGCAGCTCCTTCCTCTTTCTTTCAGATGACCTTGTCACCTTCCCCCTTACTTCAGTAGCCTTCTCTTTAGGTTCAAGTCCTGCTGACTCACCACCTGGCCTCTGTAGCTTTCTTGCCTGACTTTCCATAGCTGACATCATGGACTCCTTGACAGCTATTTGAATCTGCTCTTCCTCAGTCAAATTGTCAATATTCATTGGGCCTTTGCCTTTCCCAATGTCTTCTACTGCCTCCTCCTCAATCTCAGGGACTTTCTCCTTTCCCTTAGGTTCACCAATCACCAAGGTTCCCTTTGCCCTTGCTCTCTCTCTTTCCCCCTTTTTGGCATTATCAAAACACTGGGGCTTTAGTTCACTCATAGAGACCGAGAGTTGTGAGTGGGCCTGAGTGAGGGACTTCAATTCCTGCAGTAGATAAACATTCTCATCATGAATGTTTTGCATTTTATCATCTGCCATGCTCAAGAAAGTGTGAACAGGCTTCATCTTTTGGGAAACAATGGCATCCAATGTGGCTTTCAGTGATTGATCAAGTTTGGCCTGAAGTTGATCAGTGAGGTTGGCCACAACTTGATCAGACACTTTGGCCATGAGTTCAACAGTGAATTTCTCAGCAGCCTCCTTCACCATTGCAACTTTCAACTCTTCTGCCTTCTTTCTCTGGGCTGCTGTCCTCTGCCTTAAAGCATCCTTGATTGTCTTTCTCAAGGCTTTCACATTATGCTTGTACAATTCTTTGAGACCCTGCTGTTCTTTCTTCACAGATTTTGTGAATTTTCCCATAGCATCCTTGGCTTTTGTCACTTCAGTTGAAACTGTTTGCAGTCCAGTTTCAACTCCACATATTCTTGCATCAAGAGTGGGCAATATCACTTCTTCTGACCCTGTTAGCCTCATCTCCACAGAGGCTAGAGTCTTCCTTGGCCATCTAAGGTATCAACAGTTGTTGCATGAGCCTTCTCAACTTCCCTGACCAGTGTGTCCAACTTCTCTGACTGCTCTTCAATGATGGATGCAGTCTGAGTAGCAATCTGAAAGTGAGCCTCAGAGGTATTGGCTTGTTCAAAGTAGATTTGGTTAAGTGTGGACACATTTGCTGATACTGCTTCAAGATCAGTGTCAGCAGCAACTGGTATATCTGTCAGGGAGGCATCTGCAAAAATTTGCTCAAGAGTGACAGCAACAGAATCTGCAAAACTAACAGTGTTAAAAACTCCCTCAACACCCTCTATTTCTTTTTCTCCCATAAGGTCTGATACATCAGCACCTTCTCTCTCATTTTCAACTATATTCTTTTCTTCTTCATTCTCAAAAGATAGACTCACATTCACTGGAGAATCAGGCCTCCTTTCACCAAGGGATTCATCAAGTTCAGATTTGACTTGAAGAATAGCCTGACTCTCATATTGGGTTGCACCCAATATTTCTACTTCCTCACCCTCTATTTGTGGTGCACTCAAGGAACCTGTGATAACACAATCCTCACCATCATCTCCCTCTGAATTTTCTGCACTATCAGCCTTTTCAACTCCTTCAACTCCTAAACCTGACACCTCCATATCCTCAATAGGATCCACAGAGGGCAGTTGTTGGGAGATCACAGTGCTTGGGCATCCCAAGGCCACTGAGTCATCCTGAATGACTAAAGGCTGGTTAATGTCCAACAGGCCTGACATTGATGAGGCTTTAGTCAAACTAGCTTCTCCCATGGAAGTCTCAGCATTGTCAAGCTGTGCCTCAGGTTCAGAAGAACCATCCTTGGCCAATGCATCTTGGACTGAGTCACCATCTTTGGTCAACTCCTCTGAATGATCAGAGTCCTTCACAGAATGAAAAGTCAAGTAATGTACCTGAGCTGAGTTGAGGCCAGGGGGATTGGGATTGGTGTGATCATCATCAGATGGGCTGTCAGGATGTTTGATTCCTTGTGCTATTCTTTCTCTTTCAGCAAGCACCTTCTCATGAACAATGGTGCAAAATAGGGCCTCAGTGGTTAATACACTGGTCTTCTTTACATTTGCAAAATATAACAGCCTATTTTCCTCAACCTGCCACCAGTTGGCACCCTTATCCTGAATAGCCTGAGCTATTTCCACAATTGTTCTATCCTTGATCTCAACAAGTGCTCTGAGATCATAGAACTGTTGTTGCAGCCTGGGATATGCCTTCAATCCTGGATATAATTCATCCACATTGGCTCTTGCAATCTGCCTCAACATCCCCTCATATGTGTATTCTTCACCACTATCATCTCCAGATGAGTTGGCTTGGGATTCAGGAGGGTTGGATTGGGATTCAGGTAGGTTGGATTGGAGTTCAGGTAGGTTGGGCTCAGAAGGGTTGGGTTCAGGAGAGATCAAAGCAAGTTGGGATTCAGGTGCTTTTGAGAGCAATGTGCCTGAAGAGATAATTGGAATGGCTGGAATGGGTGGGAAAACAACTTGATCACCTTCTTGAATAGCAGCTTCAAGAAGTTTGGTATAAGAAAGAAGTCTTGGATCAAGGGGGGAAAAAGGTCTATCCTCTAGATTGACCAAATCTCCCAGCACATCAATACCTGCTCTATCAGGTGCACCTTCAGGGGAGTAAACCTTCTTGGCAATGATTGGGGCATCTTCAGGAGTCTTGCACTCCTCTTCTTCTTGCCTTGGAGATATTCTTCTAGATTGAATATCAGGGGAGATGGCTTCAGGGTTGTTGGGTTTTGACTTGGACTTGGAGTTAGACCTACTAGCCTGTCTAATCTCCTTGAGGAACTCTTTCTTTTTCTTTTCCTCTTCCATCAACCTCTGCTTCTCAGAAGTCTTGATGATTCTTCTTCTCCTTTCATACCTTGTTGGCTGGTCAAGGTCTCTGAATTCTGTGATTGTCTCAGGTTGCACTGGGACAATCTCTCTGAATACTTCACCCTCTTCAGGAGGGTTGACTCCTTCATCAGCCACCTTCTCAATCTCCTCTGAAGTGGCTCCTCCACTTCTTGACTGGCTTTCTGGGGAAGATTCACTTAGAATCTGCTTCATCTTCTTCATCTTTGGCTGGATTTTGGGTGATTGTGCTTTCCTTTTCCTTGGAGAGGCTCTGGTTGTTGGAACAGTTGCAACAGCTTTCTTGGAGGCAGCCTCCTGCTTTCTCTTTTCTGTCTTTGAAGACAGCTTCTGAACATCACCTTTTGTGCAGGAAAAAGGCTTTGGCTTTGCTTGAAGATGAGAGTAGTGAGCAAATCTTTCCAAGAGCAGGCTGGCTCTTGTGCAAAATTGAAGTCTTCCTTCAACCACCACCTTGTGGTGCTTCATCTCCTTAAACTTAAATTTTTCATTCATCATCTTATCAAGAATGAAATTTTTCCAGTTGAACTTGACTCTCTTCTCAGCAGAGTCAATCACAGCAGCCATCACTCTCAACTTAGGCATACTGATTTGTTCAACACTTCCTGAGTGGCTCAACAAGCTTTTTACAACACAATCAAACAAGTGTCTGTAAGAAGGCTTTAAAGTGTTCTTGTTCTGAGCACTTACAAGTTTCTTTGGTTCTATCATCCAAGAGTAGTAGAACTCCTGATCATCTCCTTCCTTGTACATTTCTGGATTCAGGCCTTCTGATGGTAGCCCAAAGCTAGCATCTAAATCCTCTGCAGTGAAGATGATGGTGTGTTGGCTTTCTTCATCTTCTTCTTCTTCAGCATATGTGAGCTTAGTGCACACATCTCCCTTTTTCCCTTTCCATCTGAGATGGGCAAAGAATTCTGCCATGAATGGATTCAGGCAGGAATCAGGCTTGGTACCAAGGAACTTCTCTAGCCCTGCCTCCCTCAGCCATTGGAGAACTTGTTGAACTTCTGAGTCTGGGCTATCAAAAGCTACCAGCTTTTCAAACCAAAGGGAATTTTGGTTGCTAAGATAAGAGAAATCAATGTCCAAGGAGGAATCATTGAAGTCTACAAGCTCTTCTTTATTGATCTTAGGAGCCATGGATAATTTTGAAGGATAGAGGAGTTTGTAGATAAGTTGCAGGTTTTGAGGGTTTTCAAAAGCTCGAGAGTATGGAATTATGAGTGCGTAAGAATGGAAGTAAAAAACTGAGGAGTTTTATATATGTGGGGAGTTTGTTAACCGTTGGTTAATAGATAATGGCAGTGGGTAATTGAAAGAACCAATTGAGTAAAGTAGGTTAGTGAGATTGAGACGGTTTGATGGAAGTTTAATGCAAATCAATGGACTTGATGATGGCTCAAGAATTCATGAAATCCCAATTAAGATTTTTGCATTAAATGCTGATTTGCCTTTTTAGGGGAAAAAATCTTTATAGCACACTCCATCCTAAAATGGCCTACTCTTAGACCAAGAAACCTCTTAAATGTCTAATCAACGCTAAAAATAGCAATGATTATCCAATTAACTCGGACAAACATCCTGAGATGTGCTTTGGTTTCTGTGAGAGTCAAACTGCCTGATGAACTTGCCTGAGTGGGTCCCAAAGTTGCTGACTGGGTCCCACTTGGACAAATCCCCTGACCAACATTGCTGAACATCATAGGGACAACTTTGCTGAGTTTCCCTCTTTGGCTGACAGCTTCAGTGAGGTTGGTCAACTTTGCTGAAGTTCAACTTGATGAACTTCCCCCTTCATATGAGCTTTCTTTCCTCATTTTTCCATTTGGCCTGGATCAAGTAACCCTAATTCAGCTGACAATTCCAAGAACCTTACTTCAGCTAGAGGCTTGGTCAAAATATCAGCTTTTTGCTTATCAGTTCTCCACATGATCCCTTATGAAATGATGCTTGATGTCCACATGCTTGCATCTGGTGTGGAGCACTGGATTCTGTGAGATGGCAATTGCACTATTGTTGTCACAGAATATTGGCACTTCATTTGTGATGACTTTGTAGTCTCTAAGTTGTTGCCTGAGCCAAAGTATCTGAGCACAACAACTTCCAGCTGCAACATATTCTGCTTCAGTTGTCGAAGTTGCAACTGTATTCTGCTTCTTGGAGAACCATGAGATAAGCTTGCTGCCCAAGAATTGACATGTTCCAGAGGTGGATTTTCTGTCAATTCTACATCCTCCATAATCAGCATCTGAATATCCAGTGAGCTCAATGTTGTCATCAGCTGGATACCACAATCCAAGATTCTCAGATCCCTTGAGATATCTTAGGATTCTCTTGGCAGCATCAAGATGGCTCTTCTTTGGATTGGCTTGGAATCTTGCACACACTCCAACTGCAAATGTGATGTCAGGCCTGCTAGCAGTGAGATATAGCAAGGATCCTATGATTCCCCTGTAGTTGGTGGAGTTTGTTGACTCTCCACCTTCATCAAGATCCATCTTCCAGTTAGTATTCATAGGAATTCTGACTGGCTTGCTTGTAGCACATCCAAATTTTTTGATCATGTCCCTTGTGTACTTGGCCTGATTGATGAATATTCCCTTCTTTGATTGAGTGACCTGAAGTCCTAAGAAGAAATTCATCAATCCCATCATGGACATCTCAAATTTGCTTTGCATGAGTTTGGAGAACTTTTCACACATCTTCTCATTTGGAGATCCAAATATAATGTCATCCACATAGATTTGGACTAACAAGATATCATCTCCTTCACAGATTCTGAACAGAGTTCTGTCAACAGTGCCTTTGACAAAACCATGATCTAGAAGAAACTGTGATAAGGTGTCATACCAAGCTCTTGGAGCTTGCTTTAAGCCATAGAGGGCTTTCTTTAATCTGTACACCTTGTCTCCTTCCTCAAAGCCTGGGGGCTGTTCAACATACACTTCTTCTTTGAGCACCCCATTTAGAAATGCACTCTTCACATCCATTTGATACACCTTGAATCTCATGTGAGCTGCATATGCTAAGAAGAGTCTGATTGCCTCAAGTCTGGCCACTGGAGCAAATGTCTCATCATAATCAATCCCTTCAGATTGACAATATCCCTTGGCCACCAGTCTTGCTTTGTTCCTCACAATGATGTCATTTTCATTTTTCTTGTTTTTGAACACCCATTTGGTTCCAATGACATCTTGATGAGTTGGCCTATCCACCAGCTCCCATACTTCATTTCTAGTGAACTGGTTCAGCTCTTCTTGCATGGCTATGATCCAGTTGGTGTCTTGTAGTGCTTCTTCAATATCTCCTGGTTCTTTTTCTGAAAGAAAACAACAAAACAAAGCACTTTCTCCATGAAATCTTCTAGTTTTGATCCCTTCACTTGGATTACCAAGTATCAGGCTAGTTGGGTGGTCTTGCAACCAAGTCCTTCTAGATCTGATCCCTTCAGGAGGATTGTCCTCATCTAAGGTTGGATCACTAGACTCATTAAATTCAGGAAAATTAATTGAAGGATCAAGCTCAGGATCATATTCAGGAGTATTGTCCTCATTGTCAGATGAGTTGACATTTTCATTGGTTCCCCCTTGAATATTGGATCCATTTACTACCTCAGCATTGCCTGCTTCTTCATTGGTAGTTGTTACCTGGTTTTGAACTGGGATTGGGTCAATCAGTTCAACATCACCTTCAGGTTGGTTGGCTCCTGGTTGATTGCCATCAGGTAGGTTGTCCAGTTTTTGATTATCATGTAATTCAGGCTGGGCAACATCTACAAATACTGTCTCCTTGCTTTGAAGCCTTAGTCTGGTTGTTCTTTGTGTTATTTCATCAAGATTCAAGTTTCTATCCCTGAACTCATTAATAGACTCATCAAACACAACATGAGGTGTTTCTTCCACAATAAGGGTTTTGCAATTGTAGACTCTGTAAGCTTTGCTGATTTGTGAATATCCAACAAATATTCCTTCATCAGCTTTGCTGTCAAAAGCTTTCAATTGCTCCTTCCCATTATTATGAATGAAACACTTACAACCAAATATATGAAAGTAAGCAATAGTTGGCAATCTACCTTTCCATAATTGATATGGGGTTTTACCTTATCCTTTGGTGATTAAGGACCTGTTTTGGGTGTGACATGCAGTGCTAATGGCTTCAGCCCAGAACCTTTTAGGCAGTTTGGATTCAGCAATCAATGTTCTTGCTGCCTCTTTCAAGGTCCTGTTCCTTCTTTCAGCAACCCCATTTTGTTGAGGTGTTCTTGCTGCTGAAGTTTCATGTGTGATGCCATTCTTGCTGCAGTACTCATTGATGTATGAGTTTATGAACTCAGTGCCTTTGTCTGATCTGATCTTGACAATACTTAGGCCATTTTCATTGCTCAATCTCATCATCAATTCAGGTAGTTTGACTTGGGTCTCCTTTTTGTTTAGCAAGAATACTACCCAAGTGTACCTGGAAAAATCATCATCAACAACTAAAGCATATTTTCTTCCATTTATACTTACTGGGATTATTGGCCCAAATAAATCCATATGTAGTAGTTGAAGAACTCTCTCAGTTGAGATGACAGGCTTTCCTTTGAATGAAGCTTTGATCTGCTTTCCTTCCTGACATGGCTGGCATATGTGTTCTTTGGTGAACACTTGATTTGGCAGCCCTTTAACTAGAGAGTTTCTTGCAATCTTGTTGATGGTTTTGAAGTTCAGGCGATTCAGTCTCTTGTGCCACAGCCAGCTTTGCTCATTTGTGCTTTTGGCAACAAGACAAACTGGTTCAGGGGTTTTGCTCCAATCTGCAAAATAGACATTTCCCTTTCTCACCCCTGTTAGTAGCACCTGTTGTGTTGATTTGTTTTTGATAGTACATTCATTTGGTGCAAATTCAACACAAAATCCTTTATCACAAATTTGACTTATAGACAGCAAGTTATATTTTAGGCCTAGGACATATGAGACATCAGTAATTTTGACACTACCAATGTTTAATGTACCATAACCTCTTGTGATGCCTTGAGAGCTGTCTCCAAAGGTTACTGAAGGACCCTCCTTTTCTATGAAATCTGAGAGAAGCTCTTTATTCCCAGTCATGTGTCTTGAACATCCACTGTCCAAGTACCATGTTGTTTTCTTGTTGATGCTTCTCTTCTTCTTGTGGTCCTTGCAGCCCTGCAAAGTCAAAATTTAGGTACCCTTTGAGTGTTGGGTCCTAGAGGGTTAGCTGTACCTTTTGGAACCCAAATCTGCCTGATTACTCTAATTGACTCAAAGTGACTGACTTGGTTTCCATTTACATCTACATACACAGTTTGACCCTTAAATGCCTTGGGTGATCTCTGTGTATAAGTGTTAGCTTTGTAGGGTTCAGGAGAGTTGGTAAATTTCTTTGGCACATTTCTCCTGAAGTTACTAAGCTTAGGTGCAGCTTGGTAGGACTTTTGAGGATAGGTTTTTGGATGGCCTTTTCCATTTGGCAAGTAAGGTCCAGGCTTCCTGAATGTTTTATACCTGTCAGAGGGGATTGGCCTTAATCCATTCAGTTGAGATTGCCTCATTTGAGTTGGCCTCTTCTGAACAGGTTTTGGACAACTCCTCTGATGAGGATTCAGATAGGTTGACCTTCCATTGGTTCTACCTTTCTGACCCTCAATTTTCCTGTAAGCAATGCCTTTAACCTTTTCAAGAGGTGTGGGTTTAGGTACATTGTTTACCTGAGTTGGTATAAAAATTCCTTTACCCTTATCCTTGATCAGTGGTTGATTTACTTCAATTTCGTTTTGTTGTGCCACTGATCTCACAAAAGTCATCTTAGAATTGCTTGATGAAGCAATACTAAGACCAGGTGAGGGTTCAAATGGATTATAGCCTAATCCACCCTTTTGAGAAAATGGTCTTTGAAATCCTTGAATTTCCTCTATTGCCTTAGCAGATTTGTTCAAGGCAGACATTTTCATTTTTAAGCTCCCCTCACTCAATTTTAGAGTATCAAATTCACTTGAGAGATTGTCAAATTTTGCTTGAAGAATTCTAAGATCAAAATCCTTTTTCCTCAAGGCCAGTTCTTGATCATCAATCAACTTTTGTTGTTCAGAGACTTTGAGAGACACTTCCTCAAGTTCTCTCACAATCTGCTGATACAACTCAGTTGATTTAATGTCAAACTCAGGTTCAGGAAGGTTGGGAGTTTGAGCTTTCGAATTCAGTAGCTCATTTTCTCTAAGTGCTATATTGCATACTTCTCTTAGCCTGGTGAAATCCTCAAATAACTTTACAAAGTTGAGTTTTAAGGGGATTTCACTGGACTCATGTGTGTTATTTGAAGAACTGGAAGAACTAGAAGATGAACATACCTCATCACTTTCAAATGCCATTTGACAGTCATCATCACTGTCACTGTTGGAGAATAGTCCATCATCAGAAGAGTAGACACTCTCTTCACTTGCTGAATCTCCAGCTACCATAGCCTTCCTGTTGTTCAGCCTTTTGTCTCTTTTGTTCTGCCTTTCCTTCCTTTCTTTTGCACTGAGGTCAGGACAGTCATACTGAAAATGACCCTTTTTCTGGCAGTTGTAACACACATCTTCATCATCATTCTTCTTGCTTGAGGACTCCTTCCTCCTTGATGATGATGGTTCACCTTTGCTGAATTTCTTCCTATCAGCATATCTGTCTTCTTTCTTTTCATCAGAGACTTTGTCCTCTGATTTGTTGTCAGGAGAACTGAATCTCCTTCTTGTTCTGTTCTCTTGGTAGAACTTCTTGTATCTACCAAATCTGGAGTTGAGCTTCTCAAATCTCCTAGCCATGAGTGCCAGCTCCTCCTTTATTTCAGATTTTGAAACAGATTGAGAGGATCTTTGAGTATTCTTCTTTTCTGTTTCAGCAGCTTTGAAGGCAACACCTTTGTTTGAGGAGGATGGCTCTTCATGCACCTTCTTTCTGTTGAGATCAAACTCATATGCTTTGAGTTCAGAGAATACTTGCTGCATTGGCATGTTGTCAAGATTGCTGGTATTTTGCATCATGACAGAATATATGTCCCACTTGGAGGTGAGACTTCTCAGAATTTTCAAGGCAACCTCTCTTTTGGCATAGAACTTGCCAAGAGAGTTTATCTCATTCATGATGTCAGTGAACCTGCCATCAAGATGATCAATAGTTTCATTGGCTTCCATAGAGAATTGTTCATATTTTTGGATAGCCACTTGAAGCTTATTCTCCTTGATCTTTTGGGTACCTTCACACATAAGTGCTAAGGTGTCCCAAATCTCTTTAGCTGATGTGCAGTGGTATACTCTACCCATCACTGCATCTGGAATTGTCTGGTATAATGTGTTCATGGCAATGTAGTTCAGGTTGTGCCTTTTTCTTTCTTCAGCTGTAAGGTCATCTTCATCCTTTGGCAGCAACTCCCTAGGATCTGCTTTCTGAGCATCAGTGAGCTTGGGATTTGCTTTGGTGAATGTGAAGGGTCCTCTGGTGATGACTTTAAGCATCTCATCATGCTGACAAGCAAGATGTGCTCTCATCCTGATCTTCCAGAAATCATAGTTCTCAATTGAGAACATTGGCAGTTTGTGATGAGAAATATGATTGACCTGGTTTGGACCCATGTTGTTGATGGTGTTTACAGCATCTCCTGGAACTGCATTGTTAGCCAAATCAACAGAAATAATATAGGATGAACACAGATAGGTTTTTCAGAAATTTTGGATCAGTTCAGTGACCACAGAAAGTAGTGTGATTTTTTGAAAATCAGTTGGATTTTCAGAAGCAGTGGTCTATGAACCCCTGCTCTGATACCACTTGTTGGCCCTTGGTGGAGTATAACACAAGTGTATGGGGGGGGGGAATGCACTTGTGTATGCAAACTCTTCTTCTTTCTAACAAAATTGGACTTATCAGGCAGGTTGTCTCACAACTGGCCTGAGTGTGAACTTTGATAGATACTTGTCCTACTGATTACTATTGAGTGATTAGTTGGCTAGATATCTAAAAGAGTTGCTAAGTGCGGAATGTGGTTGGCCTTTGATTTAAAGAAATACTCCAAGTTAATTTCTGAAAAGACAGTTATCAGGGACTTTGTCCAAAACAAATTTTCTCACTTACTAGAGTTTGTTCTTTGAAAATTGTTTGAATATGAATGCAATAAAGAATGCAGTAAGTAAGATACACACAAGTGTATAGTGGTTCAGAGACTCAAGCTCCTACATCCACTTTCCCTGATTGAACAGGATAATTCCTTCACAATGGAATTCGCTTGTTTTATAGTGCCAAGGTGCACTGATCAACAACACTCTCTTAGTGTTTTGATCCCTAGGATAATCTGAGTCCTAGTGCTCAATCTCACTGAGTTAAGACTGTGTTTCACTCTAACAGTCCTTAGCTCCTCACTTCTACAACAAACACTCTTTTCACTAAATGAGATAAGGTTTGAGGTTTGGTTCCAACTAGAAGAGATATCCTTTACAATAAGAACAGTGTAAAGGCTTAGGATATCTCAATGCTAAGCTAGGATGTTTACAAAGAATGGCTTAGCTAGTTTGAAGTGATTCAGGAAACTTGGGATTCTTGAAAATAGCTTGGTTTCCTTTGAAAGCTTGATAATAGTTTGATAGCTTGTAGTTGGATTATGAATCCCTTTGATCACTTCTGTATATATAGGCATATTTGAACAACTATCCGTTGGAGAGATAGCAATTCAAACATGTCTATTTGCAGCACCATTGAAACGGCTAAGAAGTTTGACTTCCTTTTATCCACTGTGTAAAAGGGCTCTTCAATGGTTGCTTGAATGAATGTGTTGACTTCTGAAAAATGCGGCTGAGATGACTTGTGACAGTTTCAAAATAAGAACACTTCCCAAGGTTGATTTGTGGTAGAATCTACACTCAACCAACGGTTAGATGGGACAAGCTCCCTGAACATTCTTGCTGCTGTTTTAGAATGTTTCAACATTCATTCAATGCTTCACTCTTTAATGCTCTTAAGTCTTCAATGTTTGGTTCAGGCATGATTGGCAATAAATGCTTCATTGAATGTGTCTTCTGTAAGCTTTTGTCATTCAATTCTCTTGATCATTTGTACTTCAACTGTCTTGATCTTTTGCATTTATGAGCACAGCTTTAGTATTCTTGATCTCTTCAGCTCAGTTGTCCACTTGGTCAGCTGTCCTGATGCTTCAGCAACTTTGGCCTCAAGACTTAATACCTATCAAGCTGTCTAACATTCAGCATTGGACAACTATCCTGAACTCTAAAATCTCACAACATTTCTGAGATTTTTAACTTAAGCATTCTACATACTCAAGTGTTCTGGGACAACTTGCCTGAACAATAACTTGAGCATATCTCAACTAATCTGTACATCATCAGTCAGGGGTTTTGGTATCTAGATCAAAATCATTTTATTCCCAACACTATCTAATTCCAGGTACCTAAGGGCCACAAGAAGAGGAGTATGAGCAAAAAGTCAGCATGGTACCTTGACAGTGGATGTTCAAGGCACATGACTGGAAATAAAGACCTCCTCATTGACTTCATTGAAAAAGAAGGCTCAAATGTCACATTTGGAGACAGCTCACAAGCAACAACAAAAGGTTATGGTACCTTGATGATTGGTAACATCAAGGTATCCAATGTGTCTAATGTGGCCGGTCTCAAATATAATCTCCTAAGTATCAGTCAATTCTGTGATAAAAATTTCAATGTTGAGTTCTCAAGTGGAAAATGCTTAATCAAAGATAAAACTCAACAAACTCTATTTACTGGAACTAGGAAAGGAAATGTGTATTTTGCAGACTGGGACAAGTCTACTGATGCTGCATGCTTCATTGCTAAGAGTTCTAGTGAACAAAGCTGGTTATGGCATAAAAGACTAAACCACCTGAACTTCAAAACAATGAACAAACTTGCTAGAAATGCACTAGTTAAAGGACTACCTAATGAGGTTTTCATTAAAGAGCATGTATGTAAACCATGCCAAGAAGGAAAACAGATCAAAGCCTCATTCAAAGGGAAACCAGTCATTTCTACTGAAAGGGTACTTGAACTTCTACATATGGATTTATTTGGACCAATTACCCCTGCAAGTATAAATGGTAGAAAGTACACATTAGTAGTAGTTGATGACTTCTCCAGGTTCACATGGGTAGTATTTCTCCTTAATAAGAAGGAAACTCAAGTCAAACTCCCTGAACTTTTAAAGAGACTGTCAAATGAGAAAAGCCTTAGCATTATCAAGATAACATCTGATAAAGGCACTGAGTTCATAAATTCATACATCAATGAGTATTGCACATCAAATGGAATAGCTCATGAAACCTCAGCAGCTAGAACTCCACAACAAAATGGAGTTGCAGAAAGAAGAAATAGAACCTTAAAAGAGGCTGCTAGAACCTTAATTGCTGATTCAAATCTACCTAAGAGGTTCTGGGCTGAAGCTATAAACACTGCATGCCATACTCAAAATAGATGTTTGATTACTAAGGGGCAAGGCAAAACCCCCTATGAACTCTGGAAAGGAAGAATGCCTAAAGTGTCATACTTTCACATATTTGGTTGTTAGTGTTTCATTCACAACAATGGGAAAGAACAGTTGAAAGCCTTTGATAGCAAAGCTGATGAGGGAGTATTCCTTGGATATTCTCAAATCAGTAGAGCTTTCAGAGTCTACAACAAGAAAACCCTTATTGTGGAGGAAACACCTCATGTTGTGTTTGATGAATCTACTCATGAGTTCAGGAACAAGGACTTAGAAACAGAAGAAATCACACAAAGGACAACCAGACTGAGCCTAAAAGACAAAGGCACTGAATTCTTAGATGTTGTCCAAGCCAACCTACCTGAAATCATAAGAATGGACAACAATCCTGAAGGCAATCTTCCTGAGGCAAACCCCACTGAAGGAAATAGTGAACTGAATGATCCAATCCCAGTTCACATTCAGGTAACAACTACCAATGAAGAAGTAGTTCCTGCTGAGGTAGTTAATGGATCAAATGATCAAGGGGGAACCAATAATGTTGAAAATGCCAATATCCCTGATATTGAGGACAACACCCCTGATTATGATCCTGAATTAGATCCTGCATTAAACTTTCCTGAATTTTATGATCAAAATGACTCAACTTCAGTAGAGGACAACTCTACTGAAGAGATCAGAAAAAGAAGGACTTGGTTGTCTGACCATCCTACTGATCTAATACTTGGTGACCCAAGTATAGGAGTCAAAACTAGAAGGTTTCATGGTGAAAGTGCTCTCTTTTGTTGTTTCTTGTCAGAACAAGAACCAAGTGACATTGAGGAAGCACTTCAAGATGCCAATTGGATCACTACAATGCAGGAAGAGCTGAACCAATTCACCAGAAATGATGTATGGGAGCTGGTGGATAGACCTTCACATCAAGATGTCATTGGAACCAAGTGGGTGTTCAAGAACAAGAAAAATGAGAATGATGTGATTTTCAGAAACAAAGCAAGACTAGTGGCAAAGGGCTATTGCCAATCTGAAGGCATTGACTATGATGAGACAGTTGCACTTGTGGCAAGGCTAGAAGCAATAAGGCTCTTCCTAGCCTATGCAGCCCACAAGAGGTTCAAAGTGTACCAAATGGATGTCAAGAGTGCCTTTCTGAATGGAGTCTTGAAAGAAGAAGTCTATGTGGAGCAACCACCTGGTTTTGAGGTTGGAAACCAAGTCTACAGATTGAAGGCTTTGTATGGACTCAAGCAAGCCCCTAGGGCTTGGTATGATACACTGTCACAATTCCTCTTGGATCATGGATTCATCAAGGGAACTGTGGACAGAACACTCTTCAGAATCTCCGAAGGAGAGGACATCTTGCTTGTCCAAATTTATATGGATGACATAATTTTTGGATCCCCCAATGAGAAGCTGTGTGAGAAGTTCTCAAAGCTCATGCAAAGCAAGTTTGAGATGTCCATGATGGGGTTGATGAACTTCTTTTTGGGACTTCAAGTCAAGCAATCTAAAGAAGGGATCTTCATCAACCAAGCCAAGTGCACCAGAGAAATGATCAAAAAGTTTGGGTGTACAACTAGCAAGCCAGTAAGGATCCCAATGAACACAAATTGGAAGATGGATCCTGATGAGAGTGGTGTCTCAACCAACTCTACTGAGTATAGAGGAATCATTGGTTCACTCCTCTATCTCACTGCCAGCAGACCTGACATCACCTTTGCAGTAGGTGTTTGTGCAAGGTTCCAAGCCAATCCTAAGAAAAGCCATCTTGAGGCTGCAAAAAGGATCTTGAGGTATCTCAAAGGCACTAAAAATCTAGGCCTCTGGTACCCTGCTGATGACAACATTGAGTTAACTGGCTACTCAGATGCTGACTATGGAGGATGTAGAATTGACAGAAAGTCCACTTCAGGGACTTGTCAATTCTTAGGCAACAAACTCATATCTTGGTTCTCCAAGAAGCAGAACACAGTGGCTACTTCCACCACTGAAGCTGAATATGTTGCAGCTGGAAGTTGTTGTGCTCAAATCCTTTGGTTGAGACAACAACTAAGAGACTACAATGTCAACTCTGTTGAAGTGCCTATATTTTGTGACAACAATAGTGCCATTGCAATATCACAGAATCCAGTTTTGCACACAAGATGCAAACATGTGGACATCAAGCATCACTTCATCAGAGATTATGTGGAGAAGAAAGACATCAAGTTGGTTAAAATCCACACAGATCACCAAAAAGCTGATATATTGACAAAGCCACTTGCAGAAGCAAGATTTCTAGAGCTATCAGCAAAATTGGGATTACTTGATCCAGGGAAGTTGGACAAGTAAATCAATTGGGGTAAATGAGAGGAATTGAAACTAAAAGAAGTGTTCAGCAGACTTGGTCAAGTCTACTGAAACTCAGAAGAGATGACCTCAAAGGTTCAGGACACTTGTCCATGTGGGGTCAGATAAGTTGTCTTGGCTATCAAACCAATTCTTGGTATGATAAGCACCTATTTTGGGCAATCATTGCCTATTTTGATATCTGTCTCATTCCTTTTACAGATATCACCTTTATAGGTTTTTAATTTGTCTCCCACCCAAAAGGTCGCTTTCCATAAATTAAATGCCAAGATTTAACTCTTGTTTTCATTAAACATTTCAAGCCATGATCTATCTCGAAAACTCCCCAAGCATTAACCAATATTAAATACTTCCCACATTTGAATAGAAAACAGTTTTTCACTGTTACATTGGTTATTGACCATTGGATCAAGATTGGCCAACTCCCCTGAAGACAATCCTGGCCGTTCAATCTTGTTTCCATTTTTAACAACCGTTGAAATCTCTTAAGACTCACCTACTCATTGACATACATTCCTTTTAGAATATTCACAAGTCTTAAGAACCCCACAAGCTCACTTCTTCCCCAAGTATACGAAATTTCCTTGAAACCCTAGCTTTCATTTCTTCAAACACTCTCAAACTCTCTCAATATTCTTTTTGTATTCTTCAATGGCTCCCAAAGCAAGACCTGAGATGGTTGTTGATTTCACAAACAAGGAACTAGACCTTGATTTTGGCTATCATAGCCACAAAAACAACCTCACATTCGAGCCAATCCTTTCTTTTGAGAGTGAGGAACCTGAAGTTATTCCAACCTTGAGATGGTTGAGAAGGGCAGGTCTACAAAAGTTCATGCAAGAAAAGCCAGATTCTTGTCTTGAATCATACATGGCTGAGTTCTGTGCATTTCTTAAATGGAGAGGCAAGTCTGAAGATGGTGAGGTTGCCACAAGACTGTCCTATGTTGCAGATGGTGAAGAAGAGGAAAGATTTCACAGGGTGAAATTTTCTGAGGAAGATGTTGATGCTGCTTTTGGATTGCCTTCAGAGGGAAGGAATCCAGAATTTTACGGTAGTGGGCTTGAGCAAGAAATTGCTCAAGAATGGCTTATTACTCCAGGGCCACTATCCTCTACTCAACATAAGAGGACCCTCAAGCCACAGTTCCTTACCTTGTTTGAAGTGGTTGCCAAGAGTTTGCTAAGCAACACTGGCAGTTTGGAGCAGGTCAGCCATCCAAGGATAAGGATTATGGCAGCTGTGATTGATGCTAGTGATAAGGGCATAAAGTTCAACTAGAGAACCTTCATCTTGTCTGAGATAATGAAGGAGAAGGCCAAGTTTAAGGTCAAAACTCACAACAAGGTTGTGTTGGAGGGAAAACTGAGATATTGCACAAGGGCAAGTCTCCTAATTGAAAATTTTGATCACTACTCTGAGATGCAAACCTTTGCCAAGCCTCTACCAGCCCAGAAAATCATGTTCAGGAAGTTGAGCAAGAAGACTGGACAAAGGAGAATGATTTTGGCCAAACCTGCTGAAGAGAAGGTTGAGGAGAAGCCAAAGTTGAAAAAGAGGACAAATACCAGAGTTGTGAAGACAAGGAAAGTCTCTCAAATTCCTTCAGAAGACATTTCAGGAGCATCTACTGAGGTAGAAGAAGTTGCCAAAGAAGGAGTGCAAGTGCCTTCTGATCACTCAGAGGAATTGAGGCAAAAGTACAATGAGACAAGGGAGAAGAAGAAGGGTGATAAGAGGCCCAGGGAAGTTGTCCCTGAGAAGGAAAAGGAGGGAAGTGGAAGCAGTAGGGCAAGCAAGAGAAGGGCCAAACCCACTGAGAAAATTTTGGAGCTTCAGGAGGATAGAACTCTCCAACTTGCTTTGAAGGAGAGTAGGGCTGAAAGTAGGACTAAATCTAAGTCCAGGACCAACTCTTCTGGTTCTGGAAATCCTGAGTCCAAAGTCCCTGAAGGTCAACCAAAAGAGGCCAACCTTCCTGAAACCCAAAATCCTGAGCCCAACTCCCCTGAAACTCATGTTACCCCCACAAACCAACCAATCACCCCTCTCAATCTTACCAAGAGATATTCTCCAGAAGGGAGTGTTCAAAGAAGTGGGATTGATGTGCTAGCTGACCTTGCAGTAGATGAGACAAGACTGCAATCTCCACTTGACTCATCTATGCTCAATTATTCAAAGTTCTTAGAAGCTGCACTTCATGAGCCAACCCCCCTGAGTAAAGCCCCTTCAGATCCATTGCTCTCAAAAGCAACTGAAGAACCTTTAATTGCATCCAACCCTTCTGAAGCCAACCCCCCTGAATTCAAACTTCCTGAAGCCACAATTCCTGAAACCAGTGCCAACTCCCCTATAACCCAAAGTCCCCATTCAAGTTGAGATGAGGAGGAGTATACTTATGAAAGTATGCTCAGAGGTGGAGCTAGTGCTACTGTAGATAATTTGTATCCACAACTTGCTGAATTTCTAAGAATTCAGAAGATGTTTCATGACTTGAGGATGCTGGTGGATGTCAAAGACAAAACAATCATGGAGATCTCTCAAGTCATCCAAGATAAGGGTGCAAATTGGTGGCAAGTGGAGGAGAGTAGGCTACTACACTTTGCTGGAGTTTTAAAGACAAGATTCCTCATTGATGAGGATTTTTTTGCAAAGTTGGTAGATGATAAGATTGTTGAAGAAAGGGAGAGAATAGGTAAGGGCTTCAGACACCCTGAAAGTAGCTTAAATGATGATGATTCTCCTGATGATCCTTCAAACCCCTCAAATCCCAACCCTCCTGAAACCAATCCCAACCCTCCTGAATCCAAATTTCCTTCAACCCCTCTCTTAACCTATCATAGGAAAGGCTCTGTTTCTTCAGAGGTGTTAACCAAGGCTGGTGACACAACCAAAGATACATCTGCCAATGAAGGTTCTTCTGAACCCAAGGCACAGCCTAAAGATGTTGAGGTTCCTATTTTAGAGGCTGGTTTGATTAAGGCATATTCGGTGTCAGGAGAGTTGGACACTGATCAGCCCTTAATCATTCAGGATGACTCAGTGGATGCTGATAAAAGCACTGTAATCTCCCAACAACTGCCATCTTTGAACCCTGTTGAAGGTGAAGATGCTGCAGGTTTAGGTGAAGGATTTGAAAAGGAGAATGTAGAGGGAAAACAAGAGGGAGTTGTGGATGATAGAGAGGTAGTGATCACTAAGATAGTGAGTGTACCACTAAATGAGGGTGGTATAAGTGAGGAAGGACAGGTTATTCTTGAAGTCAAATCTGAACTTTAAGAATCCCTTGATGAAAGGAGGCCTGATTCCTTGAGTGAGGAAATTATTGATGAAGGGAGAAAAGAAAAAGTTGAAAATGAGAAGAAGACTGCTGATGTATCAGAGTCTTATGCAAAAGAAACTGAGGGTGATGAGTGTTTATTCTCTAACCCATTTGACTTTTCTGATATTGCAGGTATTTCTTTTGATCAAATATTTGCAAATGAACTCTTGACTGATGAACCAATCCATGTAGATTCCAGCTCTGCTCAAGCCATCCTTGGAGAGCAATCAGCTAAGTTGGATTCTATTGCTCATCAAGTCCAATCTGCTCATGCTGAAACTTTAGGAGCTTTGGATGAGCAAGGTATAACCTTAGCAGCTGTGGAAATGAGACTGACTGGCTCTGAAGAAATTGTTCTTCCCACAATTGAGGCAAGAATCAGTGGAGTTGAGACTGGTTTGCAAACCATCTCCACTGAAGTGATGAAGGCCAAAGCCAGCATGGATTCAGTATCTAAGGAAGTCAAGAAAGAGCAAACCTTGCTGAGGAGTAACCACAACAGGAATGTTAAGGCATTAAAGCTGGTGGTTAAGCAAGCACTTGGGAAGAAAACTGCCTTGCAGAAGAAGAGAGCAGAGGCAATGAGGCTTGCAATGGTGAAGGCAGCCTCAGAGAAGTTCTCCCAAGATGTCATGGCCAAGATTGCTGAAAGTGCAGTGGCCAACCTTTCTGAGCTCCTTAAGACACAACTTGATGCATCCCTCAAGACAACCATGGAGGAGGTTGTTGAGCAAAAGATGAAGCCTGTCTTAGCTTTCTTAAGCCTAAGCAGTGACAGAATGCAGAATATACATGATGAAAATGTATATTTGCTTGAGGAGATGAAGTCCCTGAACCAAGCCCAATCCTTGATGGCATCCACAATGAGTGAGCTCAAACCTCAATGTTTTGATGCTGCCAAAAAGGGGGAAAGGGAAAGAGCAAGGGCAAAAGGTGTCTTGATCATTGGAGGTTCAGATAAGGGCAAAGACAAGGTTGCTGAAGGAAAAGGAAAAGAGCAAGCAGTGCCAAACTTGGATGATCTGGATGAAGAAGAGCAGTTAGCCATTGCCTTGAAGAACTCTATGGCTTCAGCTCAAGAAGAGAGAGTTAGGCTACAGCAAAGACCAGGAGGAGAAGTTTCTGGTTTGGACAAGGATGCTGAAGGTGTCCAAACTAGAGGAAAGATCAAGAAGGCCAAGGGAAACAAAAGAAAGGATGAAACATTCACTGACTTTCCCAACAGCCTTGATCTACCCCTTGAGTTCAGAATTGAAGAAGATGAGCCTACTTCCAAGAAGGCCAAGAGTGCTGAAAAGGACAAATCTGCTGAAATGTCCAAGACTGCTGAAAAGGACAAGTCTTCTGAAAGTGTCAAAGTGGCTGAAGGTCCCAAATCTACTGAAGAAGTTGAAGAGCTATTTGCTGAAGGATTTGGATCTGAACCCAAAAAGAAGACAACTGTCTTAGCTCTTGATCCATCTAAGATGTTTCAAGAAGGATATGGCAAACATCCTGAAACACATCAGAAACTGGCAATGATGAAGGCCAAGGAGAATATGGATCTCATTGAAGAAGCCAACAGAGTAAGAGACAAGAGAAGGGCTGATTTTCAAAAGCCAGGAAGAAGGAGAGCTACATACAGCAAGATGAAGCCACAGCCATTGATTCCCATGGACACCAAATATCCTCACTTGGATAAATGGGTTCCAATTCAACTGAATGACTCATGGGAAGAGGCCAAAAGGGAGTTTGTCTATGACTTTTATGTCATTGATAGATGGAATGGAAAAGATGCTAACTCCACTTTTTCTGAGTTTATGATTGAGTATTATAGGGAGCTATATCAGCAACTTCTTGCAGCTGCTGTGAACAAGCAGCACGTGAAAATTCATTGGGTTGTAGCATTTTTCGATTTTTCAATGGATGCCCACATGAATTTTCTACAATTTTTTCGCATCATTATGGAACCAGGATGGCCCAACCGGTCATGCCAAACATTAATTTCGGTAGTAACCTTTTGGTTTACTACGACATAAATTTCAATTGTTCTTATCCTCGTGCAATACAAATCCGAGGACAAAGCGGGTAACTTTTCCAACATACATTTCTTTTCTGCAACAATTGTAGTAATATTAAGATACTCAATATTGTCTTCATTCGTAGTCTCAAGATGATATCCATTCAAACGAATATCTTTAAAACTCAATAAATTTCTTTGAGACTTTCCAGAGGATAAGGCATCATTGATAATGAATTTTGTCACTCCGGATAATAGAATATTGACTCTTCCAAAGCCTTCAATTATTTTTTTATAACCAGATATTGTATTTACATTAGCTTCTCTCCATTTTAAATGTGAGAATAATTTCGTCTTGTTGAATATAGTGTGCGCAGTAACACTATCCACGAGACATAGATCTTCATCTTCTTCCTATGTTGATGTTGTCATATCATTTTTCATTTCTTTTATTAAAAAAAATATATATATAAAAGTAATATATTTACAATCTAATTATTTTTATTTTATAAAAATGCAATAGCCATTTATATTATAAAGAAGAGAAATATTAAGATAATGCATAATGTAAGAAAACAAACATTAATAATAGATTATCGAAGAAAATTGTGATTGAGTATTATAACACTCTTTTTTTTTTAGACAGGAAAGTATTATAACACTCTAATTACCACCTTTAGAGCGGGTAAGATCATCAACAACATCAAATTGTGTTATGTCAACCATTTCATTATCGAATTCACTATTCACATAATTTGTTTCAACTATTTTCTCTTTTTCTTTAATGTTCAAAAATTTACTTTCCCTTTTGTAGACCTTTAAAATTCAGATGAGTATTATAATCATTTTGTGATATGTCTCGGTCAAAACCACGTCCTCGTTCGAGGCCTGATTTTTTCATCAAAAATTCATTAATTTTATCGGCCACCAAGAGATATGAAATTAGTTCGGAATATTTAGTAAAACCCTTCTCACGATATTGTTGTTGCAAAATCACATTAGAAGCATGAAATGTGGAGAATGTCTTTTCATGCATATCATCATCACTAATATTTTCTCCACATAAATTTAATTGAGAAGTGATATTGAACATAGTTGAGCTGTACTGACTCACGAATTTATAATCATATCTTTCTTTAAGATTTGTCCACAATTAAAGTGGATCTTTCACCTTGAGGTATTCATCTTTTAATCTTTCATCAAGATGGTGGCAAAGGAAAATCATGGCTTTGGGCCTTTGGCCTTATTTTTTATTATATATATGTTTGATTTGCCACTTTTATGGAATCCCCAAAACCCATGGCATCCAAATGAATTTCAACATCAAGAATTCATTATAAATTTTTTTCCAATAATATCAAGAGCCACAAAATTAAAGTTTGTCAAGTATGACATGTTGGAAACTATCAAATAAACAAGATATTGATTAATTGTAAAATAACATAATCATCAAAATAGTAATGAAATAAGAGATGACAAATAAATATTGTAAGATAATATATTCTAAACATTTCAAACATACCTCCGTACAATAGCTGGAGTGTATCATTATTTGAATTTCGCCGGTATAAATATTTTACGAGCTTCGTGCTGATAACGTGTTGTAAAACAACATAAAAGTATAACTTCATATGTGAAATAAGTAAACAAGATATAGATAACATAGAAATACTTTATTCCACATTCAAGTGTTTACTACAACATTTGCACCCCTATTTAGAGGTTTCAATACAAGTTTGAGAAGATGAAATGAAAGGTCCACTATTAATGTAAATACATGAACAACCTATGAATATCAAAGGGCACATGATGGATATTATGAAGGAAATAAATAGACATTCATATAATATAAATATTATTCATAACAAATTGATATTTTTAAATGGATAAGTGAAAGTAATTATATTTAATGTTGTATGTCATTATATTGTTGTGAATTGAAAATTAGATTAATGAATTTAAATGTTAAAAATTGAAGATTAGAATAAATTTAAATAGTGTGAATTGGTATTTTTTAATCACCTAGTGTTATTTTAGACTAAAAATTAACTTGAGAACGGTTTTAATTAAGATGAAAATAGTTTTAAATGGATAAATGAATTGATATTTTTAAATGTATAAGTGAAAATAATTATACTCAATGTTGTGTGTAATAATATTGTTGTGAATTGAATATTAGAATAAATTTAAATGGTGTGAATTGATAATATTTTTAATCACCGTAATTAAATTATTTAATTTGAAACACATAATTTAATAAATTCTCATTTAGAAATAAATATGATATGCTTTGACAATTTAATAAACAACAATTAAAGTTAAAATGGATTGAATTAAAGAATTGAAACTAAAATTAAATTGAATATATATTAATCGCATTCACAACATGTCGACTAAAGCCCCTGTTGGGATATGAATCCTGATACAAGTCCTAATTGATGATTGAAGTAGTTTTGATAAGCCAAAAAGAAGACCTGAATATATTTCTAAGTATTGACTGATCTAGTTATGGAAGTCGTCTTATGAAGATCAGTAGAGTATAAAAGTATGAAAGAAAAGTTTTAAGTATAAAGAAAAGACAAGTACATTTTATAAGTACTATGTTATATATGTTAGGATTTATGATGAGCGAAATAGATGATGTATAGAAGCTCATATTTCGTATTTCATGTTCATATTGATGTATAGATCTTAAGTTGACTAAGCTGATTTATAAAGCTTAATGTAATGTAATAGTCTTGTAAGGTTAGATGATAGGACTAGTATAGATTAGTTCTTTATAGAAGTCTACTGAAGATTGAAGACAGGAAGACTTGCAACCAGACCAGACAAGATGAGTGAAGAAGAAGACTGAAGATTTGTCTAAGTATGGAGACTAGACAAGTGCACAAGTGAAAGAAGAAATGTTTAAGTCAGAAACGCGTATTAGATATATATTGAAGAGTTAGTTATGGAATAACTAATTAACTGAAAAAACGCGTGGAAAGATAAGGATTAACAGTTAGAAGTCAGTTATCAAGAAAAGTTAGTTGGATAACAGAAAGTTCTTGATTCCTGAAGGCTTATAAATAAGTGAAGATCATTGACGGTTATGGTTAATCGTTACTACTGAATAACTGAAACTGCTGAGAATTGAAGCGAATCATTGAAGTATTCAAAGGAAGGAAAACTCACAGAGTTCAAGCAAGTTCGAAGTTGAAGTCGAAAGAAGACAAGTTCACATTCAAGAAGGCTATTGTTGATAGAGAAGTTTTATTTTATTGTTTTTGTTCAAGTTGCTAGTTACTTGTAAAACTACTAGTTGTTAGATCGAAGATATATCTGGAGATATAATCGAGAAGATCGAAGTCTTATTTCTTGGGACTTAAAGCCACAAGAACACACTACTCGAAGAGAAGAGTAATAAGAATTTCGCAACTGGGTTTGTGAGAGTGGATGTAGACAAGTTGTCGAACCACTATAAATCTCGTGTTGTTTACTTTACTGTTTTATTTGTTGTTTGATTGATTACTTGTTTAATTGATTAATCTGCATATAGAATAGACAAGTTAAGTGTTCATACAGAAGTTCATATTCGAGATTAGTTGAGTATAAATTTGTTGGGCTCATTGTTAAATCTGATAATTCCGCATTGTGTATTCTGATATATTGAAAGATTTTGAAAAGTCTATTCACCCCCCTCTAGACATTTTCTTAGCTTACTCAATATTATCTTACTCAATTAGGGACCTACAAGTGGTATCAGAGCAGTAGTTTACGAACTGCTGTTTCTTGATAACCTCTATAAGACTTGGGTGAAGTCTTGGTTCTTGACTATACGTGTTCTTATCGTTGTTCGTGAAATTATCTGTATCTTTGATCTACATTACATCCTACTAATATTCTTGAAATCATGTCTTTGGAAATTAGTGCTAATAAACTTCCTAAGTTTTCTATCTAGGATTATGACTACTGGAAGCTGAGAATGGAGGTGATTTTCAGCTCTACTCATGATCTTATGATCTATGTTGTTCAAGAAGGACCAATCAAAACAATGGTGCCTAATACCGCCAATCTGGACAAAACGAAAGTTGTTGGCGTACTCGTCGCCAAACCCAGGTCAGAACTAACAACTGAAGAAATGAGGCAGAATAACCTGGACAGCTTGGCCAAAAACTACATTTTACATACCCTTCCTAATGAGTATCTTGGGAAAGTATTAAAATGTAAGACAGCCAAAGATATGTGGGACTATCTTGCTATTATTTGTGAAGGGACTACTCTGATCAAAGAAAGCAAGCTTTCTACTGCTGTTCAGAGATTCGAATCATTCAAGATGCAAACTGGTGAAAACATTGACCAGTTGGATACTCGCTTTACAAGAATTATGAATGACTTGGAAGTTCTTGGCAAAACTTATACTCCTTGTGAAATAAATTTGAGAATTCTTAAGAGTCTTGATGCTAGATGGAAAATGGTGAAAATGCTCATTAAGAATACCCAGGATATAGACGAGTGGTCAGCAGAGACGATGTTTCAAACTCTGAAAGCTCACGAGTTTGATCTAGATGAGGATGATCCCATTGCCAGTAGTGATAGAGAGAAAGCCGTGTCGAAGAATGTTGCCTTTAAGTCTAGTTCATCTAAGATCTCTAGAGTAGGCAAGTCGAAGTCTAAGAATAAGTCTACTAGTGTACGAATGTTCGGACCTGAGCACTGATGATCGTGAAGAACGGAAAGTAAAGCGTGAACGAAGATACAACAAGGGTAAGAAGGCTATGATGGCTAATGATGACTCTGAGACGGATTCAGACGAGTTACCATCGTCTTCATCTAGCTACCCATCTGATCGTGAAGACGAAGAAGCGTTCATAGTAGATGATGGACTCTGCTGCATGGAAAAAATTGAACAAGAGGTATCATCTGCAACTTCGTTTCAATCATGTGATGAATCGGATTCTGATGAAAGTGATACTGCCGACAGTGGAGTAGGGAGTAGTCTTCATCACTCTGCTAGTGTGACTGAAGAAGACCTCCTACTTGCTAACAAGGCATTCATTGAAGTCAGCGACGAGAACATCGCTTTAAAACAAGAAATCATTGATCTTAAAGAAGCTCAGTATAAAGTAGAACCTAATATAATTGTCCTAAACAAACGCTTGACAGAAGAGTTGGACCAACTTAAAGTCAAGTGCGCGTCAACAGACAAGTTGTATCAAAATTTACTAAAAAGACATGCTACTGGGACTAATGAATTCAATGTTTTAAAGAACAAATGCAAAAAACTTGAAGAACGCAATAAGTTCTTAGAGACTGAGGTTGTCAATCTAGACCTTAAACTTACTGACTTGGTTAATTCTTCAAAGATTAATCAACAAATGTCAGATAGGTATAGGGCTCCAGATGACAAGACAGGGTTGGGAGCTGAAACACCTAACTCGTCTACTCAAGTCATTAAGAACCCTACTGCTGCTAGTTCAAGTTCTTTGACAAATGATAAAGGGAAAAGACCAATGGAATACGATATTGGAATAACTCCCAAAGGTGTTGTACATAAGCAGACTAAAGTTAACACTCCGATTACCAGAGGTGGTAAAAAAAATATTAACAACAGACCTGTTCCGTTTAGAACGAATCAAAAGAGGACTAATACTCGTGGACGACCAAACCAGGTCAGATACGAGGATTGGTATCCTCAGGAGACGAGCTCTAGACAAGTACAGACTAGTTGGAAAGAGCCTAGACCTCCTTTCATAAGGCAGTCTCAGCTCTACTCGACTAGACCTAGGAAGGTTGCTCCGAAATATCGTACTCAACCCGTCTTATATCCTCCACCTTTGTCATATGATATCATAAGTGAGGAAAGACCTAAACGAGTCTATAAATCGTATGAACCCAATGCATACAAGCCCTATTCTGACTATCAAAGGCCCATGCCTACTCAAGTAGAGGTCAAGTCGAAAGGCTACCTCAGACGAGTAGACACGACTAATGATAGGTCGGAAAAGGACGACAGGGTCTTATTTTGCAACAAGCATGGTAGAAAGTTTAAGAGATCAAATTTGTTCAGGACTCCTATGTATATTTGGATTCCACTGAACTCTACTAACCCCCCAAGACCCCAATAAACAAGGAGGGTACCTAAATTATTAAACATCATCAATGCAGGGTCGACTCGACTTGTATAAGAAGGGTGGCTCAGTAGGAGAAACTTGGTACATTGATAGTGGATGTTCGCACCACAGGACAGGTACTAAGGCTTTTCTATCGAGTTACCATGAGCAAGAAGGACCCAAGGTGATCTTCGGTGATAGCTCAACTGCTGTTACGAAAGGCTTTGGTTACATCAGAAATGGAGATGTAGAGATACATGACGTATCCTACGTAGAAGGTTTGAAGTACAATTTATTATCCGTTTCTCAATTTTGTGATCGTGGTTACAAGGTACAATTCAAAAGCCGAAAATGCGAGATCATAGACAAGAGGATTCACACTGTACTACTCGTCGGCATAAGACAAGGCAGCGTATACATTGTGAATTGGAATAGTTGTCCAAGGGATACTTGTCTTCTTAGTAAGAACCCTAAAGAGATCAGTTGGCTTTGGCATAGACGCCTTTGTCATATGAACTTTAAGGTGATTAATAAGATTGCAAGAGATTACCTAGTGGAAGGTTTACCCAACGAAATCTATTACAAATCACATATATGCAATGTTTGTCAGAAAGGTAAACAGGTAAAAGGTTCATTTAAGTCAATACCTACTCTCTCAACAAGTAGAGTCTTAGAACTACTACATATGGATGGTAGAAGGTACACAAATAGAGTCTTCATGGTCCAATAACTCCTCCAACCTTGAATTGTAGAAGGTACACACTTGTTGTGGTAGACGACTAATCTAAGTTCACTTGGGTAGTCTTCTTACACAAGAAGAGTGATAGACAGACTCTTCTACCTGATCTGTTGAAGAAGTTACAGGTTGAGAAGAATCAGTCCATTGTCAAGATCCGTAGTGAAAAGGGTACTGAGTTCATTAATAGCTATATCAAAGATTTCTGTTCTAAACGTGGTATCTAGCACCTTACTAGTGCAGCTAGGACCCCACAACAAAATGGTGTAGCTGAGAGAAGGAATAGAGCACTCAAAGAAGCATGTAGAACCATGCTGGCCGAGTACAATACTCCTCAAAAGTTTTGGGCAAAGGCAATCAACACTGCATGCCACTCCCAGAACAGAAGCGCGATCAATAAGGTACTAGGTAAGACACCCTACGAGATTTGGAAAGGTAGAAAACCTAGAGTTTCATATTTCCATATATTTGGTTGTAAGTGCTTCATCCATAACAATGGGAAAAGTAAATTAAATGCTTTCGATGCTGAAGCAGACGAGGGGATATTCTTAGGATACTCCTCAACAAGCAAAGCATTTAGAGAGTTTAACTACTCAACCCTTTGTGTGGAAGAAACACCACATATTATTTTCGATGAATCTCGACAGGACTCGTCTGCCGACCAGATCAGTAAGGAAGTAACTGATCAAACGATCTGATCTGATGAAGAAACAGAAGTGTACGAATCTGTTCAAGCCTACAATCCACTTATGAAATCTCTCGAGTCTGATGACAAGGAGAAGGTAAGTGCTCAAGGTAAGTCTTCTAGACAAGTTGACATGCCTGCTCTAGTTGACTCGTCTACTCCTATTAAATCTGCTGATACAAATGATGTTGAAATGTATGATGCTATAACTGAGTTGGATGATGATAGTATGCCTGTTAAGTCTAGAAAAACATGGAAATCTGCGCATGATACTGAAAATATTATTGGTGACACTACTATTGGTGTGAAGACTAGACGACAACTCTTTGAGTCATAAGAACAGCCTAGTCCAACTATGTTTTGCTGGTGTTGTTTCCTCTCTTCTATCGAGCCTACGACCATTAAAGAGGCACTGGCTGATAGTAATTGGATCATCGTTGTGCAAGACGAGTTGAACCAGTTTGTTCGAAACGACGTCTGGGAACTTGTTGATAGGCCGGAACACCATAATGTAGTTGGCACTCGATGGATTTTCAAAAACAAGAAATATGAAAATGATGTGGTCGTTAGGAATAAGGCTAGACTAGTAGCCCAAGGCTATTCACAAGCTGAAGGCATAGACTATGATGAAACTTATGCTCCTGTTGCTAGACTAGAAGCCATTCGATTGTTTCTTGCATATGCTGCTTACATGAAGTTTACTGTATATCAAATGGATGTTAAAAGTGCATTTCTTAACGGTATTCTTGCGGAAGAAGTGTATGTTGAACAACCTCCAGGTTTCGAAGTCAAAGGCAATTAAGTATACAGATTGAAGAAAGTCTTATATGGATTAAAGCAAGCTCCAAGAGCATGGTACGACACTCTATCCCTCTTTCTATTAGAAAATGGTTTTACTAAGGGCAAAGTAGATCGTACTTTATTTAGAAGACAAGAAGGGAATGACATTTTACTCGTCCAAATTTACGTGGATGATATTATTTTTGGTTCACCCAACAAAAAGCTGAGTGAAAGTTTTTCAACACTCATGCAAAGTAAGTTTGAAATGTCAATGATGGGTAAATTGAATTACTTTCTTGGTCTTCAAGTAAAACAAACTCCCGATGGTATTTTCATAAATCAAGCAAAGTATACTAGAAATCTGCTAGACAAGTATGGTATTAAAACATGTAAGTCTACTTGAGTACCTATGCTACCCACCTACGGGATGGATCCAGACGAACATGGTAAGTGTGCTGATCAATCATATTATCGTGGTCTTATTGGCTCATTACTGTACTTGACTGCTAGTAGACCTGATATTGCATTCTCTATTGGCGTATGTGCTCGATTTCAAGCTAATCCAAAAGAGAGTCATATGGAAACCATTAAACGGATACTGAAATATTTGAAAGGAACCATCAATCGTGGTATATGGTATCCTTCAAATGATGATTTATCTTTAAGTGGCTACTCAGATTCTGATTTTGGTGGCTGTAGAATAGATAGGAAATCTACTTCTGGTTCTTGTCACTCTCTAGGCACAAAACTCATTTCATGGTTTTCGAAAAAGCAGACTAGTGTGGCTACCTCCACTACTGAAGCCGAGTACATGGCTGCTGGTAGCTGTTGTAGTCAACTACTTTGGCTCACTCAACAGCTTAGAGATTATAATATCTATGAATCAAATGTTCCTATATTATGTGATAGTAACAGTGTTATTGCCATTACACAAAATCCTGTTTTGCACACACGTTGTAGGCATGTTGATGTGAAACATCATTTTATACGTGATCATGTAGAAAAGAAGGATATTCGCATGGAAAAGATTCATACTGATATTCAAAGAGCTGATATTTTCACAAAACCATTACCTGAGGCTCGTTTTAGAGAGTTATGCATTAGTCTAGGACTAATTGATCTAGATCCTACTTGCATATAGCTATGTACTAACAAGACAGGTACATTATAAAGAAGCAAGGAGAACAGACAAGTTACCACAAAAAAAAAAAAAAAAAACGGAGCACTCGTCTACTCGCCAAACAGACAGGTATACAAGGTCAGAAAAGATGACCAAACAACCCGATGAGGAAGCTAGTAACGCTGAGGGTAATACTAAGGAAATAAACAATTAATGGGAAATCTATGATTTCTTAAAGATCCTTATGTTGACTCTTTAGTTTGTTAAAAGTCATCTTGATCGAAACATTGATTACTGCATTTGATTGATACTCAATTTATTTATTCTACTCTACTACTTGTACCTACTCTCATGCGTCGCACAAGATGAGACAGGTACATGATGGTGTTCGACAAATCAGACAGACAAGCACAGTCGAAGGGGGAACTCGTCTAGTGCACATGAAGTCTACTGATTTGTTCTGATGAACTCGAACAGACCAGATAAGCTCTCTCGTAATTTCAAATTCTCTAAGTGTTTAAAACGTATATTAAGGGTATTATTTTAATTTGCTACTGCGAATTAATGGAAAACCTAGAATTGGATATATACACTCCATTTAATGAGGTGTATACACCAGTTCGCGCCTAAACTCTACTAGATTAGGTCAGATGTGTACACCCCTCTGTCCTAACCAATAGAAAAGGCGGATTCCAAAATTTCCAATACCAAATCACATAATATTCTCGATTACGCAACTGAATATCAAGAGTCTCTACCGTTGGATCAATCGCATTAATCATGGCCGTTCATTCAAAATTAGTGTTTCATCAAAACTGAACTGTTCCTACCATCACTCCTCACGTTTTCACTTTACTCTCCTACTCTCAAGCACTCAGATTCCTTGAGATTCTCATAACTGCAAATTGAATTCCACACATCATTGTTATTATGTCGATCGTTTCTATGTTCGATGTTCGTACTAACATGCAGGCAAGATTCGATTTAGGGAAGTATACCTCCGAGGGAAAGGTGCATGTTGAAGGATCGGTGTTCTTCAATGGAAGACACAAAGACGACAACAAGGAGATCCTGATTAAGTGCTTTCGATGTGGTTTGAGACCGTATTTGGAAGCATTTCCAGAGGTTGTGTTTGAGGAAGGAGTTTTGGAGTTCTATGCCACTGCTACTCGTCGAGGCGACTCCATCGAAGCCTTCGTTCGTGGAAGTTATGATTCTGTAACTCTCCAAAAGGCAAGAGTGATGGCCACAATTTATGACGGCATCACGGATGGAAATTGGTTCAGATTATTCTTAGACCGATTGATGTATTTCTAGAAAAATGTTCGAGTGGACATCGATGCTGCTGAATGGGTGGTGTATGCTGCTGTTAGCTTTGGCAATAAGCTAAGTATCTTGCTGCCCGCCTTACTCCAGAACAAGACGAATTGGAGCAAGGGCAAGTCGTTTCATGTCTTGAAGCACTATCTGAAGAAGGATGCTCTTGAAAGACAGGAAGAGCAAAGGGCTATTGAACGTGGTCAAATTCAGATCAATCCACGAGATGCGATGATTGAAGCCAACTTGTCTAGTGCTGAGGAAGACGAGTCTTAGGCTAAAGCTGAGGCTGGAACTAGTGGTGCACTAGTGGAGTATGTGTCGAATGAGGCCTTGATCGAACCAATTGAAGATTCTGAGGCAACTCAATCGGATGGTGAATCGGAAAAGGAAGCTAAGGATGCGGAAACATATCGACTGGTGAGAGTCGAGTCGAGTCCATCACCAGACAAGTCGACTGAAATGGTTAGTGCTTCTACTCGTACTATTTCCATTCCGCTTGATATTCCTGTGAAAACCAAGGCAAGATCACTTCGATCTCATGCCAGACCTATTCCCAAAACCTCTCTGTTGGACATTCAACCGTTAAGGTCGAACATTACCCGAGACACTACCATATTTACTTCAACTGATACTCCTACAGTTGACATACCAAACCTAGCCGCATCACAGCCCCAAGAAACCACAATCCAAATTATTCCCTCTCCCACAACAGAAAATGTTGACCCCTCTAACCCATCTGTTTTGGGAACTCGTCTTGTTGACACTTCAACAACTGAGATAAGGACCTCACTTACTCAGACCCCTCCCAAAAACAGATTTGAATCCCTAGTCGACTATCCAATGTGTCTACGCGAGAAGAGATTGCGTGCACAAATGACTAGAAACTTGAAGAAAATGCTGCCATCAGTCGAGATCGATACGACTTCAGAGTTATATGAAAAGCTGCTCAGGATATGCACATGGGTTGCATTAAATAAGGGTCCGACTGAAGACATGTTCGAGGTTATTCTTGGTATGGGTGGAATTTCTAATTTCCAAGATTGGGAGATGGAGCAACAAGAGAATAGTGGTGTTAAAGACCATTTAGAATTACTTTCGTCACAAGCCTTGACTGCTCTTGTCAAGAGGATGTTGAACATTTCAGATGACATGCTGTCTTCGGAAGCAAAGTCAAGTGTTGGAGTTCAAGTCCAGGAAGTTGATCTTGCAGAGGACGAATTAATGCAAGATGCTGAAACAATAGAAGAGTTGGTATCTACTGATCCGATTACTGATCTTGAGAATGTTTCTGATCAAATACGAGGTCTTGTGTTCGAATTTCAAGTAGAACATGCTCATGGTCCAAGATGCAATGTTGGACAAATCACAAGACAGTTAGAGAAATATTTTCCATCGAAAACGTGTGCTTACACCGCAAGGTTAGTTGAGTTGGTGAAGAGAGATTCTGATGCTGCTGAAAGAAGGGATGAGGAAGAAAGGTTAGTTGTCATTTCATATTCTCCTCCACTCAATCTAAAAGCCATAGATGGAAGCGTCATTCCAGAAGATGAGGTAGTAGAAGACTTGGTCTTGACTACTGTACTGGAAGACAAGTTGGTTGAAGCTCAAGTACTGAATGAAGATGAGCTAATGGAAGAAGCTATTCCTGAGGATGATATTCCTGAAGCTGCTCAAATCTTTCCAACTGGATTCTTAGACGAGTTGAAGATGGACTTGAGGAAAGTAGTCCAGTCGTCTATTGATGAATTTTTTAAATCGGATGTGAAGCAAGTTCTTGAAGCCCAGAACAAGTCTCTTGTTGATAGTTTTAAGGAACTGCTTGTTGGTGAAGTGAATCGGATGGATGCTACCTTTAGACAAGAGATGTACACTCAATTAGAAGATTTCTTGCAAAGGCAGATCAACTATTATGAGAAGTGTTATGTTGATTTCGCAAGAACATTGGCTGAAGAGTCAAAGAAAATGGAAAGGTTGTATCGTGTGAAGATTGAGATAGCGGATGAGCAGAGAAGAGAAGCACATGATCAGTTGGTGCAAGCTAGAGCTCTTCTAAGAGACATGACTGAAGAAAATAGACTACTCAAGCTGACTGCTACTCACTTCAAGGATGAGTTTAACTTTTGTTCGAAGAAATTGGAATACACAGTTGATCGTCTTGAGAAGTTGAGTCAAGACAAGTCGCATCAGAAGCAGATTGATAGGGCTGTTGAACTGATGAAGGAAGTTGTTAAGGAAGAGATGACTCGTTTTATCTCTCTGTTCACTCTTAAGGTTAGTGATGAAGCCAAAAAGGGGAAAGAGATGTAAGGGGTAAGATTTGCTGAACCTGAGATTGAAACTGCTGCTGCGACAGAAGAGACTAGTAGACCAAAGAGAAGAAGACTAGTCAAGAAAGGTGAATTAGAGCAAGCAAGTGCAGTACAACAGAAAAGAAAAGGCAAGTCCATTGCGACTGAAGAGGTTCAGACGAGACGAGTTGTGAAGAGGAAATTGGTTATGCGTGAACCAAGTGTGAAAGAGTCGATAGGTCAGATCATTGCTGATCTAGATGAGACTGAGATTATGAAGAAGCAAAAAGTTGAAGATGATCGTTATGCTAACAAGAAGTTGTTAGGTAAACACATTCACAGATTGCAAAAGATGAAAGCTGATCCAGATGTGACTGAAGATTCTCATATTGACAAGTTCATAGACAACGAGCATAGAGATGCTTGGTTGAGTGTCAAGATGAAATGGGAACTAGATCACTGGATAATTAGAAAGTTTGGTGACGCAGACAGCAAAGAAGAGTTGTATGCTGTGTTTGACAAGTTCATGGAAGCTGAAGATAAGAACTTATGGAACTTGGTCATGCGCATTGCAACTGCTGTAGGTTACAACATTTTGGTTCCTGATTTTCCTAAGTGGGAAACTCCACTTCTTGGTTCTGGAAAGCGGATTGACTTCAACAAGATGAAGAAGTTCGAAGAAGAGCTGCTCGAGAAAGAAAAGATTTACAATGAAGATCATATTTCTGACATTCATAGAAGAATCTTCGACGCGTTCTGTATTCAGAATCCAGACGTAGGAAACATCAGTGAGTAATTGTAAGTACTTTACTTAGTTTCATTTTTATTTTGCCTAAGTAATTGTAATCTATCTTATCTACTGATTGTGAATGAAAAAGATAACATATTTTGAGAAGATAACTACTTAACTGATCTACTAACTTAAAAATAATTCAAGTAGTTTTGGCTTCATCAAAAAGGGGGAAATTGTTGGGATATGAATCCTGATACAAGTCCTAATTGATGATTGAAGTAGTTTTGATAAACCAAAAAGAAGACTTGAATATATTTCTAAGTATTGATTGATCTAGTTATGGAAGTCGTCTTATGAAGATCAGTAGAGTATAAAAGTATGAAAGAAAAGTTTTAAGTATAAAGAAAAGACAAGTACGTTTTATAAGTGCTATGTTATATATGTTAGGATTTATGATGAGCGAAATAGATGATCAAATGATCAAATGATTGATTCCATGAATATTGGTTATATCCGTCCATCTTGCAATATAGCTCACCTACACAAATGATCAAAGATCAAAAGCACAAGATAATGTAGAACAAATAAAAATAAAAATCACTAGTACTCAAGACCAACTAACACTAAGTTACTTAAAAACAAAACTAGTCCCCGGCAGCGGCGCCAAAAACTTGACACGTGTTTTTACCAACACGTTCCCCTCAAGTATAAGAGGTTCGCGTGTAATAAAAGCAAGGCCCGGTTAAATTATCGATCCGTGGGACTAGATTGATCAAGTAGCCTTAGTGTGTATGTTGTTCTTTGAATATAATGAAAATTCATGTTTTGTGCAAGGAAATGTAAATGAAACTCACAAATAGCAACTAATGATAAGCAATAACTAAAGATATGATGATAAAAATCAAGTGAAAGAGGTAGTGTTCGGGTGTTCGTCCTTGTGTGGAATCGATGTTAAAATTCGAAGTCTATGTGTAATTCATTGGATGGAATTTGGTAGGAGCAATCGCTAAGGCATATATCGAGCAAGCACCTAGGATCGAGAGGATGAATAGAAGTTTTCTTACCCGGGTAATCACACGACTAGGGGGTTCGACTCTACCTAATTTATACTAAACTAATCCCTAGTTATGTTTTTCCACTTGAATACTAACAACCAAGCTCCTATGGCCTTCTCATTAACCACTCAAATGTTAATTCAAGCTATTAATGTAGATAAATGGGGTTCTAATGAAAATTACCCAACTCTCGTTGCGATAACCCAATATTTACTTATTCACTCGATTCCCAACCCTCGATTATACTATCTACCCCAATTAACCAACTCTCGTTGCATTAATTGAGTTTCCAATACAACCTAATAATTGAGTTCTTGCAAATAATCTAACAAAACCCATAAACCTAACCAATAATCCTACCAATGAATTCCACAATTGAAATCAAGCTAAAACATTAATTCCATCACAATTCTACAACACCCAAACACCAATATGCTTAGCCCATGGCTAATTTAGGGAAATTAAGGAAGAAAAGTGAGAAAACAAACATACCCATGCTTAATAATAACAAAATACTCAAATTAAATTAAGATATCACCTCTTGTCTTAAAAATATGAAATAAACCTTCAAAACATCAACACAATCTTCAATCTCTACCTTGGAAATGAAATTACAACTTCAAAGATAACCTAGCTATGGAAATTCACTAAGTTCTATGGCTAAAACTAAGAAAAACAAGCAAATGATGGTGAAATTTGGATTTGGGGAGCTTGAGAACTCTTCCAATGGCTGCCTTCTTTGCAAAAACGAAAATGGGAGCTTAAATACCCTTCCCCTTGAGCTTGGCACGTGTCCCTAGGTCAAAAACGAAGTGGGGCCAATTTTCTCTGTGACTCGGCCGAGTTAGGGTCACTCGGCCGAGTGGAGTACTTTAAAAAGCGTGCCACGCTTTTGTCTAGCCGAGACTCGGCCGAGTTGGCTCACTCGGCCGAGTGTGCAGTATTGCTGAAACTCTCAGATTCGGCCGAGTTGGCTCACTCGACCGAGTGTTCAAAAAATCGAAATTTGCAGTTTTGGCCCGACTCGGCCGAGTTGGGCTCACTCGGCCGAGTGGCACTCTGTCCTTGCTTTTGCTTTGGGCATAAGTTTTGATCCGGAGGTCCGATCGTCTTGATTCTTGTCTTGTTACGATCCTCTCTTCGATTCCTTTCATGTGGTTGCATCTTTGACACGATCCAACGGCTGGATTCTTCGTGATTTGATTCAAAACACCCCATTTACCTAGAAAAAAATAGCAAACCACACCACTTCTCCAAATCAAGTGCAATTAGTCAATTTAGTGTAAATAATGCACAAAATCCTATACAATTATGCAAATTAAATACATGAATTTCGAGCAATTTTCACACTAATCAGTATAGAAGCTCATATTTCGTATTTCATGTTCATATTGATGTATAGATCTTAAGTTGACTAAGCTGATTTATAAAGCTTAATGTAATGTAATAGTCTTGTAAGGTTATATGATAGGACTAGTATAGACCAGACAAGATGAGTGAAGAAGAAGACTGAAGATTTGTCTAAGTATGGAGACTAGACAAGTGCGTAAGTGAAAGAAGAAATGTTTATGTCAGAAACGCGTATTGGATATTTATTGAAGAGTTAGTTATGGAATAACTAATTAACTGAAGAAACGTGTGGAAAGATAAGGATTAACAGTTAGAAGTTAGTTATCAAGAAAAGTTAGTTGGATAACAGAAAGTTCTTGATTCCTGAAGGCTTATAAATAAGTGAAGATCATTGACGGTTATGGTTCATCGTTACTACTGAATAACTGAAACTGCTGAGAATTGAAGCGAATCATTGAAGTATTCAAAGGAATGAAAACTCACAGAGTTCAAGCAAGTTCGAAGTTGAAGTCGAAAAAAGACAAGTTCACATTCAAGAAGGCTATTGTTGATAGAGAAGTTTTCTTTTATTGTTTTTGTTCAAGTTGCTAGTTACTTGTAAAACTAGTAGTTGTTAGATCTGGAGATATAATCGAGAAGATCGAAGGCTTATTTCTTGGGACTTAAAGCCACAAGAACACACTACTCGAAGAGAAGAGTAATAAGAATTTCGCAACTGGGTTTGTGAGAGTGGATGTAGACAAGTTGTCGAACCACTATAAATCTCGTGTTGTTTACTTTACTGTTTTATTTGTTGTTTGATTGATTACTTGTTTAATTGATTAATTTGCATATAGAATAGACAAGTTAAGTGTTCATACAGAAGTTCATATTCGAGATTAGTTGAGTATAAATTTGTTGGGCTCATTGTTAAATCTGATAATTCCGCATTGTGTATTCTGATATATTGAAAGATTTTGAAAAGTCTATTCACCCCCCTCTAGACATTTTCTTAGCTTACTCAATATTATCTTACTCAACTAGGGACCTACAGCTCCTACCCTAAACGGCACACAGAGGGTGCTCAAAACTCTTCGTGACCGAGAGGTCCCTTGTTCGAAACCTGCCTGGAGCAAAAATCGCGAATATTGCGTGGCCCAGCGGTTGGGGGGTTGGTGGTTACCTTCGATACCTGGGTTCGAAACCCAGGTTCTCATTTTTTTTTAAATGAGAAAAAGGCGACGGCCAAAATGGCAACAGATGTGGGCCCGTTGCGAAAAGGCAACGGCCTTCACGTGCTTGCAAAAAGGCAACGGATTCCCCAAATCCGTTACCTTTAAAATGGCAACGAGCATATTGGCAACGACAGAAATCCGTTGCCTTTGCCATTACCTTGATGATTAGTGAGGGGGAATCGAAAGACACTATATACACCAATTCAGTTGAACCTGAACATAGACATCTTCAACATATAAAAGAAAAAGGGGAAAACATAATTTAGCAACAAGAGTGTGCATTATTAATAACCCGTCGTCATCATAAATGTACAGATGATACATTCTGCCTACAAATGAATGAATAAAATCTAAAATGTTGTTCCAGTACCCTATTGTATGTATGTCCAATAAAGAATTTCCTGTCTCTTATCTACACCCATCTCCTACCCTACTATGCTTAAAACACAACAACAATAACACAACAAACTATCGAAAAATGATGAAGAATATTCTTAAGAATACTACTATATCAGCTGCTGCTGCTGCTGCTGCTGCTTCCAATTTTTACAAAGTGACAACAAACCAAACCTCCTAATGGTGTCTCTGAGACGAGATACGCGTCTTGATCGGTTTTAGTTTCAACCCCATGCTTTCAGGAGACAGAAGCTCTGGTGCAATGCAAGTAGGGCTAAGTGGACTCCTTGGACTGCCCGTAAACTGACTTGGCCTATGTAGACCGTAACCCATCAGGAAATACTCCATTGACGTTAACATTGCTTGAGGCTGCTCCTCCGTCACAATTGATCCACAACTTTGTACCTGTACAAAATCACCATTTTCATTCTTTTACTGGAATATCTCCGAATTTTGTAATATAATGTATAAGCTATAAAATACCTCTAAAAAAATACAGAAATCATTTTTTTAAAACATCAGTCATTCAATTCATTAAATATCGGGCATATGTCTTTTATTTAGCCTTGTAAGTTTGCTCATTTTTTGTTTCAAGAAACTCCATTTTCTCGAATTGAAATTCATCCCATTACCTTATTGGTCAACCCTATAAATACCTACAAAAGTCAACCCTACACCTATAAATCGTATAAGTGTATAACATAAAGTTAAATTTTAACCTACTTAAATCTCAAACACACACACACCATTATTAGTATTAGGATTTAAAATCCATTAGATTTCAAAATTCTCAAAATCTCAATACAAACATACCCGAAGTAAAAATAAGCAAACTTATAGGACTAAAAAAATCTGTTAAATATCTAAATGCTCTTAACTTTTGAACTTTGGAGTTTGGATGGAATAATTAGGTTTTTATTAGAGAACAAACTGAGAAATAAATTGACTTTACTTTTCCTTTATTTATTTCCAACTACCCAATCTCTGTTATTCGGTCATTTTGACACCATTTCACCCCTTTTGAGGTGGAACTCTAGATTTTGACTGAAACAGGACGCGGACACCATTTTGCCCGATTTTTGGTTGAAAAATCTAGATTCTGACCGAAACAAAATGAGGCCAGTATGTTCCTCTTTCTTAATAATGGAACAAGATATTTTCATCATACCGGACTGAACAGAATGGAATTGATGACTATGATTTCCAAAAGCAATGCAACACTGCCTTCTTTTCAGTTAGCATTTGCTTCTTTATCCTGAACTTTAGCAAGTTCATTCCATAAATGTTTCTTGCGTACCTCAACTAAGGCGGCATATCTTCTGTCCAGTTTTGCAATCATGTGCAGTGCCTCTAAATGGAAAGGAGAGCTGTCTCCTACAAATATCAGGGTTCGACACTTCAATTTCCTCAAACCAGAAGTTATGTCGGGTCTCCTATTCATTGGAAACAAACAGAAATGAGTAAAAATCTCAACCAATAACAATTGAGATTATGAAAAAAAGTTCTGTCATATTTACCTGTCTATCGCTTGAAGAAAACGCAACACGTTTGTGCTCTGCCTCTCTTCCAGCAGCTGGATCAGATAAATTTAAAAAGTTGTTTTATGAGAAAACCACATATAGAAGTGGGCTTGGGTAAAAAATAACAGAAAATATATTCTTTTAAAAACTAACTCTTCTACATGCTTGAACGATGTCTGATTCTGGAACTTCGGCACCACCACGAATTTCCTGATATAATGACAAGAAAATCTGTAACAATATATTCAGAGAATAACTGAATAAGGTATATTTGATTTGGGATTTTGAGGATTTTGAAATCTGGATTTCAAAGTATATTCGATTTGATATTTTGAAATTTGGTTTTCAAAATCTAGTGGATTCCAAAATCATGATAAATAGTAATGGTATGTGTTTGTTTAAGATTCAAATAGGACAAGATTTAACTTTGTGTCAATCGATGTGTATGAGTGTGTGATATTGTATTAATATATTATTGTTGATTGTAATTGTAATAGTTGTATAATAATTAATGCGTTATATTGGAAATTGCAAAAGTGAGAATAAAAGTTGTAAAAAGTGAGAAATAACAAAAAAAAACATATTTACATTAATGAGTCATAGGAGAGAGTGTGGTGTAGGAAAAATGGTATTTATAGGGGTGGATGTATTGGGTTTAAAATAAAGGAATCTGATAAAATCCCAAATTAGAACAAGATATAGATTTCGAAATCCCAAATCCAGTTTTCTAATCCCAAATCAAACATACCAAGGGATTCCCAAGATGAAAGGTTGTAATGATATTTCACAATGATGGAAGAGACATGTGTTAAGTACCTTGCTAAAATAACGGTAAAGTAAGCATTCCTTCAACAGACCACACATGCCATAATAATACAGCAAATTTGACATCACCTGCACAGGTAAGTCTAGGTTTTATACATCTAATTCCTGTTGAGGGAAAAATTCAATAGCAACGGGAAAGTAATAATACGGAACCTTATTACAGAGCCATTCCGTCCACGATGGTGCTTTGCATAAAGGAGAAACAAGTATCAAACCAACCACCCTCTCCCTATATTTCATCTGTCAACATAAACCCTCTTAGTTTAATGTAACAGAAAGAACTAAAGGAACATAGTAAAATCAACTGAAAACGTACAGCGAATAAGGTAAGTATGTAAGCACCAGCCATTACACCCATGCACATGACAGCACCAAGCCTGAACAGAATAAATTCCCTGTATTAGGAACATATATAATCCAAGTATCCAACAATTATAATACTGCTTTCGTTCCACAGTAAGTGACTTTTTAGAATCCAATTTTGTTCATAATTATTTAACTATTTTTCCCTTATTCTTTCCAATTTACCCCCACCCACCTAAAAGATCTCTAGGGTATGTTTGATTCGGGATTTGAAAACCGAATTTGAGATTCTGAAATTAAATCCAGTTCTTAAAACCTAATAGATTCATCCTACAAATATCTACAAACCCTACAAATAACATTTTTTTCAACACCACACCCTCTGCAATGTCTCATACTCTCATATGGTTTTTTTTGTTCCCATTCTTATTTTATTTATTACTTTTCACACCTTTTATTCTCACTTTTGCAACTTCCAATAAAACACACTAATTATTACACAATCATTAAATCGTTACAATTATAGTCAACCATTATAAAATAATAAATATCACACACTCTTACCCAACAATTTGACATAAATTTAAATCCTACCCAACTTAAAATCTCAAAACAAACACACACTACTACTATTTATATAGATTTTGAAATCTCTAAATTTTGAAATCCAGGTTTCAAAATCCTCTAATAAATCCCAAATCAAAAATAACGCTAAGTATTTTTGAATTAAGGATATATTTTATTCTTCATCTCATACTTTTAATTTTTAATGATCTCTAATATTTTACCATAAACTATTCTTTCCTTTAATTGATTGAGGATTAAAATGTCTAAATTTATGATCCTTAATTTTATTGTAAATCTTTAAAAAAAACACTTATTGCGAAACGGATGTAGTAGCAATCAGATGAAATTAGAGAAATCTATAGATAATAATGCATTAGTCAGTGAAGCCGATGCAGTATTAAGGTTACCTAAAATAGTTGAGCACCTCAAGAATTTGATCTGCTAAATCATCGACAGAAGGCACAGGATCATCATCACAAATTGCAGCAGCTCCCAACTGCAAGAACTCTTACCAGAGTCCCGTTTACATTTGTTATGAGTAATATTCTTACATATCTAAGTGAACTAGAATGAACAATTAGAAAATATCGAGTTAACTCAATAAAAAAGACATTTCTACAGTCCAATCATCCACAAGCCAGGTAATTACAAACCTCATGCCCAGGAGGACTGATATGGTAAACACAGAAATTGTGAAGGAGCAATGCTGCTGCTTCAGGACAAAAGAATAAGCCTTGATAACAAGACATATCTGCCAAAAAAACAGCAGGAGATTGTTAGAAAAATGACAAATTATTCATATTTTAAAAGAAAAAGGAACTCATTACTCACGATTTAAAGCTAAATCAGGGTAAGTGATGAGAGCTGGCTTTTCTGGGTCTCCGTAGATTATAACAGATACAGAGCCACTGCCAGTTCGTACAACATGCTCCTGAGTGAAGATATACATCATTGATAATTAGAGCAAGTCCTAGCAAAAGTATTAAAAAGATATAATAATGCAACAAAGGGAAAGCAGCCATTTGCCATTAATATATACATCTTTGTTTTTCCTCACCAAACGGGAAAGCCTAGTCAAAGAGAGATAACCATTCATTTTGTTTGATCATTCTTCAAGAAAAGGAAAACATCAAAATTTATTCTAACTTTTTCATTCTTAAGAGAAAAGCTAACCATGTACACCCACCCAACTTTTTGGCCAGATTCCTGACTATAAATTATTAATTAAAAAGTCAAAGTAGCTAAAAGGTTCTCCAGTTTTCAATCATTTGACATCAAAAGAATTAACTTCAGATCCAAATGAACATCGTAGAAGAAGGAACTATTATTAGGCTGACAGATATTGAAAATCATAATAATGTCATGATTGCCACTTCTAACCACTGGCAAAAGAAACAGAATAGACAGAGCAACAGCAAAGCTGTAGTAAGGTTTAATTTGAAAAAAAAAAAGCTACAGGTGTCACAAGGATACTTTAGAGTTTAGATAACAAACGAAATTCAACATAAGACATTAATGAATCAGAAGGTATAATGCACACAAACAACGGAACAAACGAATTCTTTCGAATTAAGCCAATATACTTCAACACCTGGAAATGACCCTTATTTTTCTCCCAACAATCAAGAAAATGAAACTGGACAAAACAGAAATCACGAACGCATATATTCGAGGAGGAAACCCAACCAAGACATTCTGACAATTACCAAAAATGAAAATTGAAATTGAAATGCAATAATACCAGAATAAAAGTTGGAATTTGGTCAGAAAATGGAGAATTAAATAGATACAAGCTAAAAACAGATCTAAATTAAACGATGAATTTCAAAGTTATCAATAATTGGCTCAAGAAAACCACTGGGCTCATAAAAATGTAATTAGAATACGATAAAAGAAAACAGCTCATAGCAATTCAAATTCAAATAAAAAATTGAAGCAATGGCAGAAGCGAAAACAGAAAATTAAAAGAAGGGGGAAATGGAAAAATTAGAACCTTCCCTCCGAGATAAATCGTCTCCATATCGAGGCAAACGGAATCGACGCCGAAATCAGCCATGTCGTCGCCTCTTCCGCACACAAATTGGCTGAATTTCTCTCTCTAGAGAAACATGAAATTGACGGGTATTGAGCTTTTTGGTGGCTTATTTACGAAGCGATTCTTGATGAATATGATTTTATATACTTTCGCTTTCTAAATCAGTAAAACCAATTTCCACCGACGTTGCAAACACATAAATTGAGGGGGCATTTATGTCATTTTACGGTAATTGACTCTGGTCAATAATCTAACCGTAGTTAACGCCCGACAGCGTTTGACTGTTTTTCAATACAGAGTGCTGGGCCGTTCCGTCCGTCGTCTCGTCATTTATCCGTAAAGTTTAATAATATGAAAGTTATTTATTAATATTAAAAAAGTTAAAATAGAGGATATAAAAATCTTTTTAATTTGGAAAAATAATTTAATTTCACTTCTATTTTTTATTTTTTATAGAGAATTTTTATAAAAATGGTCATTACTAGACACTTATTCAATTAAGAACAAAAATTATAATCATTTAAAATAATGTCAAAATTGAATATAAATAACTCATTATTATGCCCTTATCTTTCAATATCAAGACTAATTTAAAATATAATTATTCAATTAATGAATTCTTTATATAATTCCTTATATCTTGCCTTTTAATATAATTATTTAATTAATTTAAAATATAATACATTACTTAACACACGCCTATTTAATATATCGTCCGTTTTAAATTTATGCAAAAATTGTGGGAATTGGTTTGATTCGCTTGACTTTCCTTTTTCAATTCACAATTCGAATAATACAGAATCAATGTTAATTTTGGTCAATTCGAGAAGACGGGTGTTAATGGTGAAAATGATGATTCAAGAAAAGATCTAATTTGCATTATTGATAGGTGGATTTGAAGAAATCAGAATCAACTATGGCGCCTCAAGCTCAATCTCACCGATCCCCTTCTCCTTCGCAGCCCTCCGGGTAATTCCTTAATTCGAAGTATATGCAAACCAGAAGCACAACTGCGCGCGCATGCATTGTAAATTGGCCTTGTATAATTATGTATTACGTCCTTTACTCGTGCCTTTTCTCTTCTTTACTCGTACACTCATCATTTGTTCGATCAATGCAATTCAGAGATGGACTTATTCCAGCCTATGTCTTCACAACACGGGATTTTGCCCGTGGGCCTTCCTTGGTGGGAACACTTTCCTCAGTGTCACAATCGAGAAGACTGATGTTAATGGTGAAGCGGATGATTCAAGAAAAGATCTAATTTGCATTAAATTCATTTTTCTGCATAATGATATTTACATATGCACATAATTTACTGCATACTTCTGCATTATTTATATGATTATGCAACTTTAGTATTTTTTTTTTCTGTATTATAGTCAGAGATTTTTCTGCAGATCTTTCTGCATAATCAAGTCAGAGATTTTTTTGAAGAAAATATCTAATTTGATTTGACTATTTTTCTAAAGATCTTCAAGTCTGAAAATGAAATTGAATATCAGAGTTTTGGGAAAATGCAATTGAATATTAGAGATTTGTGTAAGAATTGAATATCAGAGATTTGGGGAAAGTCCTAAAATTGGGGATGTAGAATAATAAGCGGGTTTGAGAAAGAGAGAAAGATTTGCATTTCAAATTTTAAAATCGTTGACTAATTAATATATTAAAACTTAGTTTTATGTATTAAGGGTAAGATAATACATTTAAGTAGGATTTTGACCTTATTTGTAACTAAATTTAAAACTTGCTCTTATATGAAAAAAAAACTATAAATGAAAAGACTTTATTGGTGAAATCATTTTTTTATAAATAGAGTCAAGCTTATTTTTTTGTTTCTAATAAGTTCAAATTGGACATAAATAGACCAATCTGCCCTTTTTAATTTAATTTTTATAATTACATTATTTTAGTCAAAAATTTGCAATTAATCATTTAAAAAATGGAATCTCGAAAATTGATTCACCTAAAATCACGCTAATTAATATTATTTCATAATCATTATATTATAATTCACAATATTATTTCATAATTTGAAACTTTTTTAATTAATTTGATTTTAAATTTTATTTAACAGGTCAATTATTATTATATAATAAAATTTATTTGCATTTAATTAATTTTTCAAAATTCTTCTTACAATTTGATTAAAATATGATGATTATATTGCATATAACGTTTTGCATAATTCAAATCATTTCCTAAAATTAGATTGAAATATGATGATTATGTTACATATCACGTTATACATAATTCAAATCATTTTCTAAAATTAGATTGAAATATGATGACTATTTTGCATATCACGTTATGCATAATTCAAATATGATGATTATTTTGCATTATGCTTATGCATAAGCATATTCACAATTCTCATGTATTTTTTGCATGCTTATGCATTATAAAACAACAAATCTGCTCTACAAAACTATTAAAAGGAAACTTAATCGTTGCGAATCTAAATCTAAAAATAAAAAAAGGACTCGAAGCCAAAGATTACGATTTTCAATTTAACTTGAATATTTTTTCTTAATCCCTTGGCATATTAAATTACAGAACAAGATAAAAACAGTCATAAACTCATTAAGGAACAAACAAAATCTCCACGAAAAGAAACCACGGTATCAAAATGAAGGCATCATGCCAAATGCTTTAATACAGACTAAGTAATGCTTTAATACCAACTGTTTCTTAATCCCTTGGTTGTTGTTACCAATGCATCAAAATGTAGCTAAATAATCATTACCACTACTCTACTTCACTATTGTCCACTTCGTAACTGAAACGACATCTGCTAAAGTCTAAAACAATGAAGATCTCACAGAAAAAAAAAAAAAGTAAAATAGAATACGAGATAGAGCAAATATGCCAACATTTAGAGTGAACAATATAAATAGTAGTAAAAAATAAGAAAAAAAAGTTTTAGAAGTATGAAAATCACTGAAAATCTGCAATTCCAACCAATCTTGGATAGCTTGCTCTCCAATTCTACAAAATCTTGATACTAAAACAGAAGAGACAAATAGACAACACAGTTGAACGCCAAGGAAAATGTCTCCTCAGATTTCTCGAATAACACACCAAAAAAAACAAATTATCAATATAAAAAGAGGACTAAGAGAAATGTAATTGAAATATGCATTCAGAATTAAATTGATCAGTAATCTGAATGCAGTGAGTATTCCACCGGATAAGAGATAGATATGATCGTTGGTTGAGCGCGGCGAAGAGATAAAGATTTACGTTAATAGATGATCCAATTTGAAAGAGTCCCAAAAATTTTTGGTCATATGGGCAACCAGACCATCGCAAACGACGGTGAACCGTTACTTCTTTGGCGGAGGGAGATGCAGAAGGCAAAACAACTAAACAAGGCGACGGGGGCGGCGATCAGGTGGGCGAAAGGAGTTGAGGGCTGGGAGAAACGCGGTGGCGGACAACAAGGCAGCGGACGAGCAGTGAGAGGGTGGAGCAGGTGGCCGTGGAGAAAGATCGTCGTTCCACAGGCGGCGCCTCACTGTGTGTAAATCGCACATAGTGAGGGTGTGGGATTAGGGCTAAGGGTTTGGCTAGGTTTTATTAGAGAATATGGGAAGGAGATGATTTTCAACGTGCAAAAATTATGTGATTTTAAATTTGGAATAATATTTATTATTTGAAATATTAGAGCCTTTGTATATTAAGGGTATTTTAGGCTTTTTAACTCTATTTTGAACCTAATAGAAAATATTTAAACTTGTTATTCCTATTTGTAGCATGTAGTATAGGAATGACTCTAATAGGGAAAATTCTCTTTTAATTTTCTATTATTTTAATTATTAATTGAACATTTACGGTTTGCACGAGTTTAATATTCCCTCCGTCTACAAAAAGTAGTCTCATTTGCCTTATATTTCTTGTCCACAAAATGTAGTCACATACCCTTTATGGAAACTATCACCCTTCAACCATCACTTAATTACTCAAATTGTCATCAACTTTATTCACACACAATCACTTTATTCACAATGATCCCACAATACCCTTACTTTATCTACTTTTTTCTTAAAACATGTGCCACACTCCAATGGGACAACATTTCATGGACGGATGGAGTATAATACTTCCCCCGTTCCACTATAAGTTTTCCACTTTCCTTTTTTGGATATCCCACAATAAGTTCCACATTCCATATTTGGTAAATTATTTTATCTCTTTCAATCACAACACTTATACTTTTATCAATTATTTTATTATATTTCTCTTATACTTATCTATTATTTTCTCTCTCACCATGACATCACTTGTACTACATCTATTATTTTATCATATTCTTTAATCAAAACACCCAAAAGAAATGGGAAACTTATATCGAGACGGAAGGAGTAATTGTTTATTAGTATTAAATGTGATAAATTGACTTTTTATGAGGGATATAATGAGCTATTCAACTTTATTAAAAAAGGAATTTGATGTAAATAAGAGATGTTTGAGGGAGTTTTTTAATGTAGTGAAAAGTTATTTTTTTCAAATAAAATGTTTAATTAATAATGGAACGGAGAATAATAAAATAGAGTAATAAAGTAGTAGTGTGATTTTGAGATTTTTTAAGTGTGTAGTTTAATGCGAAAATGTTGTTTTATTACTAAATTAGAAAATGATTAATCTAATTTGAGATATCCATTCTTTTACAAATGATGAATAAGAAATGGAATGGATGGAGTATTAATTAAAGGTGTAAAAGTCGAAAAGTGTTAGTTGGACAAATTAGGATAGCCTAGCACCTAAGCGTCAACCGACGTCATGGATGAGTTTTCTTACACCTGACATGAACAACACATGGTCTCACTACTCGTTCAGGGACCTACACCAATATTGAGACGTATATTATAGTTTTGAGCACAACATTAGATGATTAATTTTTTTTTAATACTTGTGCAATTGTGCTTATCAGTTTTAATTGACCTACCTTCATACCAATCACACTTAAACAACACAACTTCATGACTTCCCAAATAATCCAACTTAACAATATCTTGCAATATACCATAATAATTTTGAAAGCCCGACGAATCATCAACCTTTACAACTACGCCTGAATTTTGAGTTTTTTTATGTATCTCACGTCGTCTAGTATGGAAACGAAACCCATTCACAATACAAACCTCATAATGAGTCACTCGTTTATCAGGACCATAAGACAAGTGCAGAAGATCTTCACTAGTAGGACGATTTTCTCTTATATCCAATTTGACCTATTAAAAAGTATTTAATTTAAGAAATATTGTATGTCAATATATAAACATCACTGACTAATTAGACATAGGTTTAAGTAATTACTCGCTCTTCAAACCAATTTGCAAAAGACTCCTTATGCTTCTTTTCCACATCCACATAGCCCTTTTGCTTAAGTTCTTCTTTGTGTTCACTAAATATCAAAACAACAACTTCTCTTAAAATTTAAACAACGTGAATTTAAGAAACAAAATAACTAAAGATATATAATTATTGATATACCTTATGAATGGCACCACTTCATCACAATTGTCCAAAACATACGCATGTACCTGCTTAAATGATTTCTCATCTAGGAAACTATATGTACCATTTCCTGAAACGTTTGAGGTTCCAGAAAACACTGACAACTTATTTTCTGAAATATCTCGGCATACTTCGAAGTTTCGTTCTATTTTGTTGAATTGTGTCTCGATATCATCCATGTACATTGAACAAAAAGTTAAGCATTCTTCAATAAGATAGCCCTCCGCTATTGATCCTTCTGGAGCAGCTTTATTTTTGACATATTGCTTTAATTTGTACAAGTATCTAAAATAAACATTTAACTGATTAGAAAAATAATTAACAATTTAAATTAGATGCTGTAAAAAAAAAAAAAAAAAAAAAAATTTGTAATGTATAATAAATATTACCTTTCAATGGGATACATCCATCTATATTGTACCGGTCCACCTAAAATCGCCTCCCGTGCAAGATGAATAGGCAGGTGTACCATTATGTCGAAAAATGCTGGAGGGAAGATTCTTTCCAATTTGCACAAGGTCAAAGCAATTTGACATTCAAGATATTCCAAATCCGCTATTGTCAAAGTTTTTTAGCATAATTATTTGAAGAAATGGCTGAATTCATGCAATGCTTCATTCACATTATTATTCAAAATGTCGCGCACTGAAATTGGCAACAAATGTTGCAAGATAATGTGACAATCGTGAGTCTTTAGGCCTGTAATTCGACAATCATTAATGTTAACACGTTTAGGCAAACTTGCAGCAAAAGCATTTGGATACTTCACTGAGGCCAAGAATGCACACAACTTTCTCTTTTCAGCCTTAGACAAAGTATAACACGCTGGAGGAACCAAATAAGTATTCCCAACTTTTTTTGGATGCAATTGATGTCTTATTTGTAAATGTTGCAAATCCAATCTAGCCTTAACGTTATCCTTACTTTTGCCGTCAATATCTAATAACGTCCCCAAGATATTATCACAAACATTCTTCTCTATATGCATAACATCTAAGTTATGTCTCAATTTTAGAGTCCTCCAATACGGCAAACTAAAGAAAATGTTGATTTTGTTCCATCTCATTTCTTCATCACGTTTTCGTTTTCGATTCTTTGGTTGGGCCTTTGCAAATATTACTAGAGGCAAAGAATTTAAATGTTCAACCACGTCATCCCCTGTTAGAAGAACTGGTTATCTCGATATTCTTTTTTACCGTCAAAACCACTTTTCATGTCACGCCATTTATGATCACATGGTAAGAAACGACGATGACACATATAGACCTGTCAAGACGGGCCGGCGGGGCGGGACGGGCCAAAACCGCAAAAGCCCGCCATTTGGCGGGGCGGGGCGGGCCAGACCGTTTGTTAAGCGGGCTGCAAAAACCTCAACCCAACCCAAAAATGGGCGGGCCGCGGGTTTAGGCGGGCCAACTTTTTTTTTTTACAAAAGTATTTATTAAATTTATTAAGAAACACAAAAATTACAGTATATATCAAGAATTATAGTGTTAATAATTAACAACAAAAAAACTAATTAGAAACATTGTCATTATTAATTGTACAATACACTATAAATTACAATAATATTATTTATATATATCAAAAAATGAAGAAAAAAGAAAAAAAAAATGGAGCTGCTTCTATAATCTGTCATTTACTAGAGTTTTTTCTTTTAGTTAGATTTATTGTATATTTTTTTAAAACAAAGTTGGATAGTTCAAATGGTTAGAGTATCATTACCTAGATAGGTCTTGAGTTCAACCCTTACAAAAGGCATAAAATACATTTTTTTAATATTTTTTAAGTAAATATAATATTTTAAAAAAAAAGGCGGGCCAGCCCGCCAAAGCCCGCACCAACCCGCCAAAGACCGCGAACCAAACGGTCCGGCCCGCCTGGGCCCGCTTCCTGGCGGGCTTGGAAAAGCTTAGCCCAACCCACTATTTTAAGTGGCGGGGCGGGCTGACCCAACGGGCCCAGCCCGTTTTGACGGCTCTAGACACATATAACATTTTTTTTTTTCCATTTGGTAACCAAAGGCTAGCTGTTTCTTTATTGCATACAGGACAAGCAAAATATCATTTTGTGCTCCAACCTGATACTAATTCATAAGCTGGGAAGTCATTTATCGTCCACAATATTGCTGCACGTAAGTTAAAACTAGTACCAGTTGAGGCATCATAAGTTTCTATTCCATTATCCCATAACTCCTTCAATTCATCAACCAACGGTTCAAGGAAGACATCTATGTCATTTCCAGGAGATTTTGGACCTGGAATAAGCATTGATAGAATGAAAAAATGAGCTTTCAAGCATTTCCATGGTGGCAGGTTATACGGTAAAAGAATTACTGGCCACGTACTATGAGACAAGTTCATATTTGAGAATGGGTTAAATCCATCAGTTGCTAATCCAAGCCTAATATTGCGAGGATCTTGAGCAAATGATTCATGTAACTTGTCGAATTCTTTCCACTCTTGAGCATCTGCAGGATGTCTTAATACTCCATCATCTACGCGTTTTTCTTTGTGCCATCTCATATCTTGCGCTGTCTTTTTAGATATAAATAACCTTTGTACTCTTGGCTTTAATGGAAAATAGCATAGAATTTTTTGTGGAATCTTCTTTTGCTTTTTTTCACCATTTTCATCATTACCGATCTCCTTGAATTTATATCGAGGGGCTGAACATTTTGGACACTCTTCTTCTTTTGCATATTCCTTTCTGTATAACACACAATCATTTACACAAGCATCGATCTTCTCATAATTCAAACCAAGGTCTTTAATCTTTTTTTTTTTTTTGCCTCATAAAATGTGTCGGGGGATGATTGTGCCATCCGGAAATGCCTTTTGCAACACCTTAAGCAACATTGAAAATGATGTATTGCTCCATTTGTTGACAACTTTTACATGCATTAGTGTAACAACAAATGATAGTTTGCTGAAACTTTTACATCCTGGATATAATTCTTTGTCAGCATCTTTCAATAATCTCATAAATCTATCGGATTCCCACTCAGGTACTGCATTCTCATTTCTCTCGTTTCTCATAGAATCGGCTTCTCCCCCGTTTCTCATAGAATCGATTTCTCCCCCGTTTCTCATAGAATCGGCGAATCGGCTTCTCCCCCGTTTCTCATAGAATCGATTTCTCCCCGTTTCTCATAGAATCGGCTTCTCCCCAAGCATTTGTTGCTGCTGCGGCAAAAGAATCTTCAAGCATGTTTTGCATGTTCACATAATCATTTTGGTTCCCATGAATATAATATCACTTCCCGTAGATTCGTCTAAGTCAACATAATCACTTTTGTCTTGTTTATCTAAATCAAACTCTTCAACAATAGAGTCATCAAATTCCTCTCCATGAAATATCCATGCAGTATAACTCTTAAGTATTCCATTCTCGTACAAATCACCTTCAACATCATCTCGAGTTTTAAAATAAACATTGTTGCATTTTCTACAAGGACATCAAATCTCTTTGGATGATTCAATTGATGAATATGCAAAGTCTAAGAATGTATTAACTCTGTTCTCATATTGAGGTAATCTTCTATCCTCAAGTAAAATCCAGCTTTTGTCCATTCTGAATCATACAAATCTATACTTAGAACTTTTTTATACATAAATAAAAATTAAAAGAAACATCTTGTTATCAATCTAAAATGGGTCGATTAAACTGATATAATTTAAGAACACCCTGATATAATTTAAGAACACCCTGCTAACCTACAACTCCATCAACAACTCCATGTACTATCTAAATAAAAGAAAACATAAGCATAACTCCTAGTTCTTTCATAATTTCATAATCCTTACTTTGATTTAATATGAGTCTCAAAAGAATTGTTTCCTAATTAATCTAAATAAAAGAAAAAGAAAACACACCTTATTTACTCAACATAATCTTTCATAATCTTCTAAGTCATTTTTTTAAAGTCATTATTTTTAATTACTATCTAAATAAAAGAAAACATAAGCATAACTCCTGGTTCTTTCATAATTTCATAATCCTTACTTTGATTTAATATGAGTCTCAAAAAGAATTGTTTTCTAATTAATCTAAATAAAAGAAAAAGAAAACACACCTTATTTACCCAACATAATCTTTCATAAACTTCTAAGTCATTTTTTTTACAAGTCATTATTTTTAATTCTATGCTGTTTAATAAAACAAAACTATCTAAATAAAATAAAAGAAAATGAACACATTAAAGTCTCATTATTTCTCCACTTACCATTTTTTCATAATCCTCTCACTGCTCTCTTCTCACAACAAGCTCCTCTAATAGGTCCTCTAATAGGATGGAGGCTCCTCTAGGAGGAGGCCCCGTCTCTCACTGACTAAAACTAGCTCTCTTCTCACAACAAAAACAGAACAACTATTCTAAAAAAAAAATGATTGGGAGTGGATCATATTTATTTATGTTGTATGATAATTACTCTAGATGGCTAGAATGTTCTACATTTCTACTCATCTACATAAGTTTGTAATATTACTAAAACTCTTTAGAAACTAATTTTATGATATTACTAGAATTCTTTAGTAACTAATTTTGTACCACAATTCTGTGATATCAAGTATTTTCTCCTCAAATATATGCTGAAACTAATAAAATAATCTACAATCTAACAATTAACCTATTAAAAAATCAGTAGAAACAACCTAATTAACAAGATTTCAAGAATTAGCAGCAGCCAAACATTATTTTTCTAGAAATTAACAATTCGAAACTTACCGTGGAGGTGGGCGTTGTCGGAGGGTCGTGCGCCTGGTGGTGGAAAGTGAACGATGGTCGACGCTGGATAGAGTAGAGTGATGGTGGCGGCGATAGGCGCTGTGAATAGAGTAGGGAGATGGTGGCTACAAATAGATTGTGACTGTGTAGGGTTCTTCCTTTTTTTTAGCAGATTAGATTTAGGATTAAAAAAAAAAAAAAAAAAAGCCATGGATATTATTTATATATATTAACTTTTATATATGATTTGAGAATTAATTTGAAAAATTCTGAAAATTTAAGATAATTTATTTACGTATTTTTAATTAATTATTTTATAACTAACTAATTTTTTTTTCTAATTTTCAATTTTATTTTAAAGACATTTTTCATATTTTTTTTGCTATTTTCTATATTATTTAAGAATTTACGTAATTTACAAATCATCTTCAAGAAAAATAATTAACACCCAAAAATACTATAAATATATTTTAATTTTTTGTAATGACAATAAATTATTTGTCACTATATATGTGGTTTTAGTAGTAATTAATTTTTTGTCGCTATATGTGTAGTTTTAGTGACGATTTTTTAATGAAACATTGACAGCATACATAGTTGTCACTAATAATCACACCTTACGATATTTTGTAATATAATGAAAATTTTATCACTACATGTGTGTAATTTTAGTGACAAATATTAAATGAAACATTGACAACATAAAAAGTTGTTACTGTTTATCACACCGTACGTTATTTTGTAACATAATTGATTATTTGTCACTTTATGTATGGTTTAGTGACGAATTTTAAAATGAAACATTGACAACATATAGAGTTGTCACTAATGATCACACCTTACGGTATTTTGTAACATAATGAACAATTTGTCACTATATGTCTGTGATTTTAGTAACAAATATTAAATGAATCATTGACAACATAAAAAGTTGTCACTGTTTATCACACCGTATGTTATTTTGTAACATAATAAATTATTTGTCGCTATATTTGTGGTTTTTAGTGACGAAATTTAAATGAAACATTGACAACATACATAGTTGTCACTAATGATCACACCTTACAGTATTTTGTAATATAATGAAATTTTTGTCACTATATGTGTGTGATTTTAGTGACAAATATTAAATGAAATATTAACAACATAAAAAGTTGTCACTGTTTATCACACCGTATGTTATTTTGTAACGTACTGAATTATTTGTCACTATATGTGTGATTTTAGTGACGAATTATAAATGAAATATTGATAACATATAAAATTGTCACTAATGAGCAGACCTTACGTTATTTTGTAATGGTGGAAAATTTTTGTCACTACATGTGTGTTTTTAATGACAAAAATTTAAATGTCACTAAATTTTTTGTCACTAAACATGATTTTTTTTGTAGTGTCACAAAATGCAATTGGGTTGCTAATAATTTGTGTTCTATATACTTGAAATTTTTGCTCGATAAACATTCATAAGATTTCTTATTTATACAAAGCATGCAACAAACATCTATGAACATAACATTTATGGCATATGATAAACATTTATGAGCTTGATACCTAAGAGCATATCGTGAACATATTTGCAAATATATGTGTGCAAGCATGAAGATATATGCATGAGCAGGAAATATGCAGGTACGAAGAAAAATAGATATGAAACTATGAGGCCTAGAGCCTCAACTATTCATAAAATAAAACGGAGGATGTGAAAATCCCCCACTATCCAAAGAGGCGCAAAGGCCTCACCAAAATGAGGGCACGAGGGCCCCCAAACCAAAAAGAGGCTATAAAAACCTAATAAAATATTCAGGTGTGGTCGCAAAATATAAATTGTTTGGTGCACGAAAGTAAATTGTTCAGTAAAAAGAGAGGAACATAATAGAGCCTTCAATCCTGAGGAGTGTGCTCACCCGTAGCCGCCTACAACTCATCCTGGTCACTTGACCCGCCTCCTTCCTCCTCCTCGTCCTCGTAGCCCTGAGCTTCCTGAGTTGCATCCACTGGGTATTCTGGGGCCTCCACTGCCTTTAGGTCCTCTAGCTTCAACTCCTGGTCCTGCAGCTCCTAAACAACCTTCTGCATGGCCGGCAACCACCAAGGGTTGGTAATCAATGCCTTTGGGTCACCTGGGAATGTAGGAGGAGGAGTCAGACCATCCAGCAGCGTGTCTTTATTGTATACCCCATCGAATCCCTCGGCTTGGTGCTGTGCTACAGCTTTATCGAAGTCGTGATCAATAAAATGGGGGATATATCGCCCCATAGCCCCTAAGAAACTTGAGTTGCACAGGTAAGCTCCCAAACAGCCTCTATGGAGAGTCTTTAGGAACTGCTGCCCTACAGAAGACTTGAACAAGGAGGCTAGGCAGAGCTTCATTCCAGACGCGAGGAGTTCCGATTCCTGTTGTTGGACCTTTGACTGGAGAAGGCGAACCTCTTTAGTGAGCGCGCGAACCTGGCCCCTCAACTTCTCCTTCTCTTGCTTGGCCACCTCCAGCTGGGCTAGGAGATCATCAGCCCGAGTGCATTCCTGGACCGCTTGAGCTTTGTATACTTCACAATGCTGAACGGATGAGAGGTTGTGCTCGAAGAGGCCATAGACCAAACTGAAAAAAACATGACGGATGTCAGAAAGAAACATAGGAAATTAAAGAGCAGCAATGAAAGTAACAAAATTATACCTGTGCGAAGGAGTGGGCGGTTTGAATCATCTTGTCCTGGAGGGGTAAGCTCATCAACGACCAAATAGTGTCGGGAAGAAGGTGACGGTATACAAAGCAAGAGACTACATCGGAGTTGACGTCTTCTTTAGGATCCAAGTCGATCGGGGCTGGCAAAGAGGCAATCTGCTTTCCCTTACTCCTTTTCCTAGGAATGCCTGCTTCCGAAGGAGCAGGACCACCGGCGCTAGCAGCCTTGCTTGAAGAGGACCTGGTCCTCTTGGATATTGAACTGAGAGCAGGGGGTATCGGCGCCTCGGGAGCCGGAGCCCTAGAAGAACTCTCCTGCACTTGAACTGGGCAGGTCTGGGTGGAGCTGGTCGGAGCTGGAGCGGGATCTCGCGTCACCTGGGATAACCAGTCCATCTCTGAAATAAGAAGACATCAGAAGCCAGCGGATACAGACTATTATATGCACAAGTAAGAAAAGCCTGAGAGAGCTTAAATTACCATCAGAAGGCTCGAGAGAAAGTTCCTGAGTGCTGAATCCAAAATGGGAGAGGGCACGGGGATTATTACAGATTAAAGAAACATCAAAGGAGTTATAAAGTTGGGCGTGGGTGTTAAGATTGTCTATGATGGGCATATTAAGAAATAAGCTTCGGGGAGTGAGAGAGCCTCGAGCCCAGGAGTTTTCATAGGCCCAACGTTGGTGAGGAAATCCCCAAGCCGAGGGAGGAGTTACAAAGAACCAGTATGCTCTCCAATCAGAGTCCCCATCGGGAAGTTTTCCTAAAAAAGCGCATGCACGCCCCACTCTACCACAGGTGTAAAAAAACCCATCTAATAACTTACAACTGAACTGGCTTAAGAAAAGTTCGGCCGAAGGTTCCCCCCGTTTCCTTTGACCAGAGCATAAAACCCGATCATCGTACTAAGTGGTTGGGGGTAAATTGATTTAGAGGAACTCAGATTAAAGCCCCCGTACTGAGGATCTCAGGGCCCAGCTTGTAGCTATGAGGCAAGAAAGGGATAAGGTAAAGGATCAGGCTCGTGCCCTTAACCAAGAAGTTCACCTCCTTCGTTTGAAGACTCAAAAGCAAGAGCAAGAACTCCCCTCCTCCGGGGTAAAAATCTGCATCGATTCCCTCTTTTTATTTCCTGCAGGGCAGTAGTTCTTAAAGACCCTTCATACGGGCTGGCTGGAAGCTTACCTGCGAAGTTCCAGATTTTTGGGCGCCATGGGACGTTACATTCCTCATTTTGTGGATCATGGCTTTGACAAAACCATTTTTCAGCACCAGGCGGAGGGCTTCGATGGAGTGTATAACAGGGACACCCTTTTGGATGGCCTAACTCCTCCTCCAACATTCCCGGGAGATCCTAAGGCGCTAATTACCGTTCCCTAGTGGCTGCCTATTATGAGGAAGGTTGTTTAGGACCTGAAAGCCATGGAATTTCCAGACTATCCGCTGGTGGTGCCTTCTTCCAGCCCCTTATCCGTGGCTGCCCCGAATCACGAGGAGAACAGGGAGGAAGGAGGTGGATCGAGCGATCAAGCTGAGGTAGATGAGGTTGTTGTTTATCATGTATTTTATTTTCTGCAATATCAAAAACAATATCTTTTTTTTTGCTTGTAACATTGAACAATTTCCAAGGTTTTTCGTAACTTTGTGGTGGTTTTCGGGGCTGTTTGTGCTCCCGTTTTGATGAGGTCGTGCCTTTTTGGATGGTGGGACATCCCGCCTTTTGACTATGGATGTTTGAGGTCTTCGAGCCTCGTAATCTCATATCTGCTTGTCTGCTTTATATGCATTCTCTGCTCATATACATGCCTGCAATTACAGTTGCATATGTAGACAAACAAAATTTAATTAATTTGGGCCTCCAAAGCCCAACAAATCAAGTCGGACCTCTAAAGTCCAACAAATTCAAATCGGGCCTCTAAAGTCCGATAAATGAAGACGGACCTCTAAAGTCCGGTAAATCAAGACGGGCCTCTAAAGTCCGGTAAATCAAGACGGGCCTCTAAAGTCCGGTAAATCAAGACGGGCCTCTAAAGTCCGGTAAATCAAGACGGGTCTTTAAAGTCCAGTAAATCAAGACGGGCCTCTAAAGTCCAGTAATGAAGATGGGCCTCTAAAGTCCAACAAATCAAATTGAGCCCAAATAGAGTATTCTTAGCCCAAGTAATTCAAAATTTGAATTAAACCCTAACCACTTGCACAAATATCTCCCTAGCCCATAAGAAACCCTAGGTTCTACACCTATAAATAGAGACCTCATTTCATTCATTTCATCATCAACAAATCAGAAGCATTCAAGGCTCTAAAATTCTCTGCAGAGATTTTAGAGTGTTCTTCAGCAAGCGGAGGATCTTCAAAGGCGTTCTTCGTGTAAAGCGGCGAGAAGCAGTGTTCGAGTGGAGATCAAGGTGCTAAGCCTCTTCGATTCAGCGTTTCTTCAAGACGTTCTTCGTGCAAAGCAGCAAGAAGCAGTGTTCGAGTGGAGATCAAGGTGCTAAGCCTCTTCGATTCAGCGTTTCTTCAAGACGTTCTTCGTGCAAAGCAGCAAGAAGCAGTGTTCGAGTGGAGATCAAGGTGCTAAGCCTCTTCGATTCGGCGTTTCTTCAAGGCGTTCTTCGTGGATCTTCAACGGTAAAGTCCCGATAAGTCCCGAAAAAGTCCCGAAAAGTCTCGAAAATCAACGTTTAATCCAAAATACGGCGTCAAGCCCTTGGATTAACGTTAAAAAGTCCCAAATTCAAGAACGATCTTCAAAGACGTTCATCCAAAAAGTCCCTAAATTCGGCGTTTAATCCAAAATACGGTGCTAAGCCTTTGGATTAACGTTATAAAAGCCCCAAATACAAGATCGGAAAGGATTCGGCTGCGGATCCAGCTCCAAAAGCTCAAGAAGTCCAAGTAAAGTTCAAGAAGAGAGAATCAGAGGAGAAATTAGAGATTGTAACCCGCAAATACTCGGTTTTAATCCGAAATTAAATAAAATTGTTCGCATTTTCGCGTTTTATTATTTAATTCACGAATTTGTGTTTACAAATTGGCACGCCCGGTGGGACAATCTCTACCTCTCATCTCTACTCTTCAAGCAAATCAAGTCTCGACGATGACACCAATCAAGATTAAGATCAAGAGAGGTGTTGCATCCGGATCAGCTGGTCTTGACTTTGAAGACGTGAACGTAGTCACGAGGAGTATGTCAAGAAGCTCGAAGTCATCGTCTTCTTCAGAGAAGGCTACTGCAGAGGGTCCACCACCCAACACTGTGAATGAGGAGAACAATCCAGCATGTTCCCCTACTCGTTCCACAGCAAGCTCATCAGATTCAAGCATAGCCTCAGCAATGGTGACAGGCACTACGACTGTTGAGGAGCAATTGTCAAGCTTAACTCGAGCCATAGAAGGACTCACGAAATATGTCCACGAACAAGATGCCCGGATTGCTAAACTGATAAGCAATGCAGACAAAGGAAAGCAAGTCGAAGGACATGATGCTGAAACGTCTGGTGAACGCCAGCCAATGGAAATTGACCCAAACTCTTAAGGAGTTACAAGTTTCTCCCGATGGTTTGGTGCCCGTTGACCGATTGAAAGAAATCATACTTGGGGCAATCAAAGATAAGTTGGAGGAAAATCCCAAGTCTTCATTCACCTACAGCAAGCCTTACACGAAGAGGATTGACAGTTTGAAGATGCCAGCTGGTTATCAACCTCCAAAGTTGCAGCAGTTCGATGGCAAGGGTAATCCAAAGCAACATATTGCTCACTTCGTGGAGACCTGCAACAATGCCGGCACGTATGGAGATCATTTGGTGAAGCAATTCGTGTGCTCTTTAAAGGGCAATATATTCGATTGGTACATCAATTTGGAGGCCAGTTCGATAGATAGTTGGGAGCAAATGGAACAAGAATTTCTCAATCGATTTTACAGCACTCGTAGAACGGTTAACATGCTTGAATTGACGAACACTCGTCAATCAAAGGAAGAGTCGGTGATCGATTACATAAATCGATAGAGAAATCTAAGTCTAAATTGCAAGGATAGATTGACTGAAGCTTCAGCTATCGAGATGTGCATCCAAGGAATGCAGTGGGGTCTTCGATATATCCTTCAAGCAATTCAACCAAGATCATTCGAGGATTTGGCTAATAAGGCTCATGACATGGAGTTAAGCATGTCTACAAGTGGATTTGAAGGGCCACTATCTCAAGAGTGGGGGCAAAGGAAAACGAGTTTGAAAGAGTTGCAACGAAAGCAATATCCATTTCTAGACTCGGACATCCCCGGAATTTTCGATGACTTGATCAAGAATAATCTCATTGAACAACCACAAATGAAACGACTTGATGAGGCTGGGCGAACGGATGACCCCAAATATTGCAAGTACCATCGATTGGTAGGACATCCAACCCAAGACTGTTTTATACTAAAAGAGAAAATTATGCAGCTAGTCAAAGAAGGGAAGATCTTGCTAGAAGAAAGTGAAACAACGACGAATCTCGTCACAGTTGAAGACAATCAAGTTAAGGAAGTTTACGCAAATGGCGGCTTGATTTATGAAGACGGCGTATACATTGGTCCCATGAATGGAATGTTTTTTAAACGCTACTACGCGTAAAGAAAACAAGTATGCTCCATAAACGCACGAGCCTAAACTGTTTGTTGCTCCATAAACGCATGAGTCTAAACTGCTTGTTGCTCCATAAACGCATGAGTCTAAACTGCTTGTTGCTCCATAAACGCACGAGCCTAAACTGTTTGTTGCTCCATAAACGCATGAGTCTAAACTGCTTGTTGCTCCATAAACGCACGAGCCTAAACTGTTTGTTGCTCCATAAACGCATGAGTCTAAACTGCTTGGTGCTCCATAAATGCATGAGTCTAAACTGCTTGTTGCTCCATAAACGCACGAGCCTAAACTGTTTGTTGCTCCATAAACGCATGAGTCTAAACTGTTTGTTGCTCCATAAACGCACGAGCCTAAACTGTTTGTTGCTCCATAAACGCATAAGTCTAAACTGTTTGTCGCTCCATAAACGCATGAGCCTAAACTGCTTGTCGCTCCATAAACGCACGAGCCTAAACTGCTTGTTGCTCCATAAACGCATGAGTCTAAACTGGTTGTTGCTCCATAGATGCATGAGCCTAAACTGCTTGTTGCTCCATAAACGCATGAGCCTAAAATGCTTGTTGCTTCATAAACGCATGAGTCTAAACTGCTTGTTGCTCCAAGAACGCATGAGCCTAAACTGCTTGTTGCTCAATGATACACGAGACTAAACTGCTTATTACTCCTGGTCCGCACGAGTCTAAACTGTGTACGACAACCACCAAAGGTAAATACATGTGGTTAAACTGTTAACTTACTCCACTAAAGGCATTTTAAGTGGTTAAATAATTAAATCCCTACGTTGTCAAAAGTAGTTAAAAAATAGTCACTCCTGGCTCGCATGTGGAAAATCATTTGAAAGTAATTCGCAATTCGTCCACATCAAAGACAAACGTTCTCGTGAACGAAATGCGAGGGGGCAATTTGTAGACAAACAAAATTTAATTAATTTGGGCCTCCAAAGCCCAACAAATCAAGTCGGACCTCTAAAGTCCAACAAATTCAAATCGGGCCTCTAAAGTCCGATAAATGAAGACGGGCCTCTAAAGTCCGGTAAATCAAGACGGGCCTCTAAAGTCCGGTAAATCAAGACGGGTCTTTAAAGTCCAGTAAATCAAGACGGGCCTCTAAAGTCCAGTAATGAAGATGGGCCTCTAAAGTCCAACAAATCAAATTGAGCCCAAATAAAGTATTCTTAGCCCAAGTAATTCAAAATTTGAATTAAACCTTAACCACTTGCACAAATATCTCCCTGGCCCATAAGAAACCCTAGGTTCTACACCTATAAATAGAGGCCTCATTTCATTCATTTCATCATCAACAAATTAAAAGCATTCAAGGCTCTAAAATTCTCTGCAGAGATTTTAGAGTGTTCTTCAGCAAGCGGAGGGTCTTCAAAGGCGTTCTTCGTGTAAAGCGGCGAGAAGCAGTGTTCGAGTGGAGATCAAGGTGCTAAGCCTCTTCGATTCAGCGTTTCTTCAAGACGTTCTTCGTGCAAAGCAGCAAGAAGCAGTGTTCGAGTGGAGATCAAGGTGCTAAGCCTCTTCGATTCAGCGTTTCTTCAAGACGTTCTTCGTGCAAAGCAGCAAGAAGCAGTGTTCGAGTGGAGATCAAGGTGCTAAGCCTCTTCGATTCGGCATTTCTTCAAGGCGTTCTTCGTGGATCTTCAACGGAAAAGTCCCGATAAGTCCCGAAAAAGTCCCAAAAAAGTCCCGAAAATCAACGTTTAATCCAAAATACGGCGTCAAGCCCTTGGATTAACGTTAAAAAGTCCCAAATTCAAGAACGATCTTCAACGACGTTCATCCAAAAAGTCCCTAAAGTCGGCGTTTAATCCAAAATACGGTGCTAAGCCTTTGGATTAACGTTATAAAAGCCCCAAATACAAGTTCGGAAAGGATTCGGCTGCGGATCCAGCTCCAAAAGCTCAAGAAGTCCAAGTAAAGTTCAAGAAGAGAGAATCGGAGGAGAAATTAGAGATTGTAACCCGCAAATACTCGGTTTTAATCCGAAATTAAATAAAATTGTTCGCATTTTCGCGTTTTATTATTTAATTCACGAATTTGTGTTTACAGCATATACATATCTTGTTTGCCAAATAGTTGTTAATTTGACCAACTCTATTATATTATTTCAATATCTCAACAAAATGTTTTAAGTAAGCCAACTATATCTAATACTCCCTCCGTCCCGGAGGAACTTGCACCCTTTGACCGGCACACATTTTAAGAAATGTGTAAGAAAAGATGTAATGATTGATGTTTTGAGGGGTAGTTTTGTAAACTTTTATGAATAAAGTAAAGTAAAAAGTAGATTGAGTGTGGAAAAGAAATGGCATATGGGTAAATATGAGTATATTTCAAGGGTGAGGGTTGTGAAGATATTTCCTTTTATGGAGTGTGCAAATTGGTATGGGACATCCATATATGGAAAGTGTGCAAATTCCTGTGGGACGGAGGGAGTAGCTTTTCTTAAAACATCTCAGTAGTGCTAGCATATGTAGGCTTCGAGGTTTTAAACAATGATTCGAAATATATCATTATTCAAAGATGTAAGTAGAAGTAAAAAGTAGCACTTTTCACTTACTTGGTTGGTTTTATGGCTTGTTGTCTTCGGAGGGTTAGGTATAGTGCCTGTTCACCCCCCTCAAGCCTCGAAGTCTATCATCAAATATTCAAATCCGAAGTATTTCTTACTTCGATCCAGCTGCTCAAGCTGTAATTCAATCTGAAGTGTCTCTCACTTCATTCTTTGTTCTAGTTGCTCAAGTTGTGATTCAATGTGAAGTGTCTCTCACTTCATTCTTGGTTCCAGCTGCTCAAGCTGTGATTCAATATAAAGTGTCTCTCACTTCATTCTTTGTTCCAGCTGCTCAAGCTGTGATTCAATCTGAAGTGTCTCTCACTTCATTCTTTGTTCCAGCTGCTCAAGCTGTGATTCAATTTGAAGTGTCTCTCACTTCATTCTTGGTTCCAACTGCTCAAACTGTGATTCAATCTGAAGTGTCTCTCACTTCATTCTTTGTTCCAGCTGCTCAAGCTGTGATTCAATCTGAAGTGTCTCTCACTTCATTCTTTGTTCCAGTTGCTCAAGCCGGATGTGTTTGCTAATTAACATCATGCCTTTCGTTGGAGATTATCATATGTTTCTCATGCATCTGGAGGTCCTCGATTAGCTCGAGGTCTAGACCAGGCCTTTCGGGGGCGTCAGCCTCCCACTGCATCCTGTAAAGATGTTTAAGTCATACCCTTTAAGGGTGTCAAGTCATACCTTTTCGAGGTGTTGAGTATCACACCTTTTCGAGGTGTCGATTATCACATCCGTAAAGGATGTCAGTTCTCGTATCCTTGAAGGATGTCAATTCTCGTATCCTTGAAGCATGTCAGTTTCAGATCCGGTAAGGATGTTAATTCAAAATCCATTCAAGGATGTTAAAGTTAGATCTGTTTAAGGACGTCAAAGTCAGATCCATTTAAGGACGTCAAAGCCAGATCCATTTAAGGACGTCAAAGTCAGATCCATTTAAGGACATCAAAGTCAGATCCATTTAAGGACGTCAAATTCAGACCCGCAAGGTGTGTCAAGTTCAGACCTGCGAGGGGCGTCAAAGTCAGATCCATTTAAGGGCGTCAAAGTCAGATCAATTTAAGGACGTCAAATTCAGACCCGCAAGGGGCATCAAGTTCAGACCCTCGAGGGGCGTCAAGTTCAGACCCGCGAGGGGCGTCAAGTTCAGACCCGCAGGGGGCGTCAAATTCAGCGTAGCCTTGATTCCGATTGAATAATCGATGGATTTGGCTTCGTTTTAGCTGTAGGTCCTCGAGGTCCTGCAGGGACTCGAGGAGTTTTACCCAGATTTACGTGTGTTTGAGTTTCAAATGGTCGTATCGACCTTAGCTTATCAATCAGAAAGCTCATAATAATCCATATTCCGAAGATATAGTCTTTTAAAAAAGAAAGCTTCATTGATTATTAACGTGTGTCAACATAGGCCATAGACAACCTATGTCGGTCTCATTAAAAACCTCCTTATAGTAAAACCCAAGGGGAAACCCATAAGGAGGGAAAAAGAGCTCCGTTGAAGCACCTTAGATACAATGTTCATAAGGAAATCAAATTATATTCTAAGAATTGAAATAAAGCGAGTCGTGCTCTCTTAAATAAAGAATTTCTTCAGGTGGCAGACATTCCAAGGACGGACTATCTCATTCCCTTGCATGTCCTGGAGTCGGTATGCTCCCCCTCTCAATACCTGGATAACTCGGTATGGCCCCTCCCAGTTGGGTTCGAGCTTTTGAGTGTGTTTGAGTGCATCAACCCTTCGAAGGACTAAGTCTCGAGCCTCGAATGATCTCGGGGTCACTCTCTTGTTGTATGCAGCTCATATTCTGCTTTTATATTTCTCGGCCTGCAATCGGGCCATCTCTCTTTTTTCTTTAAGTAAATCCATAGCTTCTCGCATTAGCTCTTCATTTTGGTTCTCATTAAACTGAGCAATCCTGTGAGATTCTATCACAATCTCTGGTGGTATTACTACTGTAGTACCATAAACAAGCTGGAAAGGCATTTCTCCGGTAGCTGCTCTTGGACTCGTTCTATATGACAATAGGACCGAGTCGAGCTCATCTATCCAATTTTCTCCTGCTCTCGTGAGCTGAGTTCGGATTCCATCTACAATTGTTCGATTTGTCACCTCCACTTAGCTATTCGCTTAGGGATGGGCCACTGAGGTAAATCTTTGCGTAATCTTCTGGTCTAGACACCAAGACCGGATCAGCGCTCCATTGAATTGTGTCCCGTTGTCGGACACTAGAATTCGAGGAATTCCAAATCTGCAGCAAATGTATTTTCCGAGGAAACAAATCATATTTTCCTCCTCGATCTTAGCAAGGGGTGCTGCCTCTACCCACTTACTAAAGTAATCAACAGCTACGATCAAGAATCTTCGTCCGCCTTGTGCCGGTGGAAAGGGTCCCACGAGGTCTACCCCCCACTTTGCAAAGGGACAAGGTGAATAAATGGCTCCCATTTCCTCAGTAGGGACCCGTATCAGGGGGCCATTTCTTTGGCATTTCTCACATCTTTTTACAAAACATCGAGCATCTCGAGTCATAGTGGGCCAGTAGAACCCAACTCTCAATGCTTTTATCACAGTGGCCTTGTAGCCTTCGTGGCTAGCTGCACATCCTTCATGGATTTCTCGTATCACATAGTCTCCCAGCTATTAAACAACTTATTAGGCCTGAGATGCAATCAATCTAGCCCAAATCAGGGCTATCAAACATCCTCCACATTCCAGCTCCTTTTGACACCAATACAGCATTGGAGAGCCATTCAGGAAACTGAACTCGGCGAACATGTCCAGCTCCTAGCAGTTTCTCGATTTCTGCTTTTATGATCGCATTCTTCTTAGAGCCAAAGTTTCTAAGCTTCTGCTTAACTGGCTTAGCTTTAGGATCCACGTTGAGGTGGTGCATGGCCACCTCCGGGGGTATTCCTGTCATATCAGAGAAAGAAAAGGCAAATATGTCCGCATTTTTTTCAATGTACGGATTACATCTTCAGCTACTCCGGGTTCCATTTGAACCCCTATCTTTGTTGTGAATCCTGTCCTCCCAGGGTACAGTTCCACGTTCATCAGCTCTTCATCAACTTGGATCTTGGGTAGCTCTCCAGCTTCCCCAGCAACTTTCTGCTTTTTCAGTTCGGGGTCGTCCCCTTTAACTCTTTCCAAATCTCGGGTTACGGCTTTATCAACCATCTTGACAGACTCCACGTAGAATTTGCGGGCCTGGTATTGATCACTTCGAACTTCTCCAGTGCCTCTAGGTGCTGGGAACTTCATCTTCATATGGAAGGTTGGCACGATAGCCTAGAATAAGTTCAAGATAGGCCTTCCCATTATCACATTGTACGAAGACGGGAAGTCTACAATGAGGAAGTCGACCATCATTACTCGTCTAGCTAGGGCATCTCCCAGTCCCACCTGCAATGTCACTAATCCCAGAGGTCGGATAGCCCCTCCAGTAAATCCATAGATAGATGTCTCGACGGGCTTCAGTTTCGCGTTCAGGTCCATCTTTCTAAAACACTCGAGAAACATTATGTCCGTCGAGCTTCAAGTATCCACAAGTACTCGAGCTACATCATAACCCGTGATATCTGCCGTTATCATCAAGGTATCGTTGTGATGTACCTGAGTTTCTCCTGCATCTTCAGGACCAAATTTAATGTCAGGGGTAGTCTTCACATGCCCCACCTCCTTATCCTTTTTCGGATGTTCGGCCCTCAGGGTTCGAACACTCTGTTTCCTTTATCTAAAGGAGTCTCCGTCAGTAGGACCCCCATGATCATCTGGATCAAACCTCGCTTCTGGGGTTGAGGAGGTTGATCCTATACATTGGCTTGAGGTTCATTTTCTTTATCGTCCTACCTACGTTCAAACTCTTTCCTCTTCTGTCCTCGGGGGCCTTGTCTATCTTGGTAGACAAATTCTTTCAAATGACCCGCCTGGATCAATCTTTAGATTTCATCTCTCAGATGAAAGCAGTTATTCGTGTCGTGTCCATAGTCATTATGGAAACGACAGAATTTATCAGATCTGGCCTTCCGAGGCCCTCTATCTCGTGAAGGAGGATATTTCATCTCGGGATGATCTCCCGCTACTTCAAGCACTTCGGCAGGTTCAAGCTTTAGGGGTGTATATCTCTCGAACCTGGGTTTGGACCTCGATCCTCCAGTAGTTCCAGAAACTCCAATTTTCTTGGACGATTCTGGGTTGCCTCTCTTTGCTATTGGGTCTCTGGTTTTCTCACTCCCAGATAACTTCGTTTCTAACCTTTTAGCGGTCCTTACTTCCTCTAGGGGTGAGGTATTTCTCAGCTCGGTGCAGCAACTCGTTAAAATTCTCCACTGGTTTCTTTGCCAACGAAGAAAATAGGTCTCCGTCTATCAGCCCGTTGATCAAGGCGTTAATCTTGACCTCCTGTGAGGCCGCTAGCACCTCTAAGGCAGCCTGGTTGAACCTTTTCAGAAAGACTCTTAGGCTTTCACTCTCTCCTTGCCTGAGGTTGAACAGGGTCAAAGTAGCTCGGGGCAGTCTTCTTGCACTGGCGAACTTGTGCAAAAGAGTTCACTGAATCCAGCCCACGAATTGATTGCGCCTGGTTCTAGCTGGGTGAACCATTGTTGAGCTGCTTTCGCTAGAGTTGTCAAGAAAACTCTGCATTTCACACCCTCCTCATACCAGTGTAAGAGGGCCGTGTTCTCGAACCTCACGAGGCGTTCGTAAGGTTCCGTCGTCCCATCGTATTCGAAATTCAAAGATTTGAAATTAGATGGCAGTTCATCATGTAATATCTCATCGGAAAACTGACAGCCAGTAGTAGGGGTAGGTTTACTTACGTGGCTTGTCATATGTTTCCTCATTGCTTTCATCTCTCTCTATAAGGCCTACAGCTGGTCACTTACAGCACCTGGGTAGGTGTCGTCAGTACTTTCTTCAATCTCTGGGATTTTAGCTCGTCCCACGCTGGGATCTTGCTCCCTTCTCTCGTTTCGGGCAGGAATACTTCGTTTTGCCTGGGATGGTACTTTTTCTTCCCTCTCTCTCTGGCCTCCAATATCTCTTGAAGGAACTTGAGAGACTCCAGGTCCTCGAAGACCTCCAGCATCTACATCTCGCGGGAGTACAGGTGGAGTCGGTATCCCTTGAGCGGCCATCATCCTCTCCACGGCCCGTGCGACCAAGGCATTTAGTTGCTCAGTGGTCACGATCATCATCTCAGCACCTACAACAACAGGGGGTGCTCGGTCTCTGGGCTCGTCTCTGGATGCGCCCGACGTGCCAGCAGCATCTCCAGGCAGAATGGGGGTAGTGTCTCCAGCCCCTTCTGGTAAAGTTCGCGACCCTACAAGTGTAGGAGATGGGGCCAGCTCCGAAGGTGTACTCCCACCGGTAGTAAGACCTGTAACAACGGTAGGCAGAAAAGGCGTGGAAGTAGGACCTTTTCCTCGATTTGCGGATGAACCCACTAACGATGCTGGTGAGGGGATTCCTCCTCCCGCTGAGGTTCCAGTTTCAGTCGGGGCAGGGGGCGGTGACACCCCTCTCCTATCTTTCTTTTGTTGGGAAGTTTCTCGTTCGCCTCCCATGATCAATAATCGAATCTCTCACGCCTTAGCTCAAGATTCCCACAGACGGCGCCAGTTGATGCGTCAAAAAGGAACGCACAACGATTAGTAATCACGCACCTGGGATTCGTCGATCACATGCTGTATTATGGCTGAGCTCTTCGTCTCCAAAAAGCCTCGACACCTGCAAAAAACCCACCGGAGAGATCTCCGGCGCGGGTCCTCCTACGCTCAAGTCAGAACCGGCGATCTCAAGGAAAAAGTAAAGGGCAATCTGTATCGGAGAAAGCCCCTCAATAATATCAATATAAGGTTCCTGTTTTTTAGGAGTATTTCAGGTGTGTTTCAACTTATATCAGTGCGCCGGAAAGTATGTCAGGGAACTTTCCGGTGGATAAGTGTATCAAAATATTAGGATTCTGTTGATGTAGTTAGATATCTCAAATAGCCCGCGAAAGGGGCGTATAAATAGTACCTTTGGGGAAGGGTTGTCCACTTCCCCTCTTTCTCTCAACTGCCATAGTAGCGGGCTTGTCAAAGGCCAAGTCCGCCTCCACTAGCTCGTCCGAGCTCCGAGAAAAGCGGGGTACGTGTGATGTCTCCACACGCCCCTTACCCACGAAGTGGGGTTCATGCTTGATGCGCAAGTTACGCGATTTGGATCTCCAGGACTTGGAGGTCCTCGAGAACCTCCAGGTTTGAACTCTGAAAATATGGGTCAAAGCCAACCAATTCCCCTAAAAAGGTGGAAGACTTATGACCTGTTCATCTTAGGACCGATTCTCATCTGTATCTAGCCCAGTGGTCTCAATCTCTGTGAGTTTGGGCCTGAACTAGACCCAATCCATCATCTCAAGTGTCCATTATCAATATACCAATGATAGTCATCATAATAATCGACATAAGTAAATAAATAATTTTGTAATCATATTCAAACCTCCTCGAATATAACTCATCCGGACGCCACGTGTCATTTTCCCATAGGACGATACATTTTGTCCCCATCAACACCCATACAATATTATACACATTTTAAATGTTAAACACAACACACTAAAATTTAAAAATCAATTTTTACTACTAAATACATCCCATTTTTTTCTTATTTGCCCTTCAACACTTCAAATAAAACACAAATTGAATAAAAACTAAAACAAAATTATAAAAATCAACTAAATCTTAAAAAATACTTATATAAATTTTAACAATAAATTAATAAAAAAATATATTCAATAATATGAAAAAAATAATTAAAAGTTGAAAAATATTTAAAAAATAAAATAAATATTAAAAAAATCTAAAACAAAATTAATATCAACTAAATTTTCAAAATATTTAAATTGATTTTTTAATCAAATCTAAAAAAAATAATTAAATTAAAAACATCAATTTAAGAATTAAGAATTAAAAAAAAATCAACCCAATCATAAGAAATTACTAAATTAAAAAAATCAAATATAAAATAAAAATCTTCAAAATAAATTAAGCTAAATAAAATTTTAAAATATTAAAAAAATCAACTAAATCTTCAAAACTGGTTTAATTAATTAAATATTTAAAATTTTAGGTGATTTTTTTAAAGAATGTTTTTGATTTATTTATTAATTTTAATTCTTACTTTTAATTTAAATATTTTTTACAATTTATTAAATATTTTGAAAATATTATTATCTTTGATTGATTTTTGAATTTTTTATTTGATTATTTTAATTTATTTATTTATTTTTAATTTTTTTAGTATTTTATTAAATATTTTCAGTTTTCTTTCTCAAAAAATTTAATTGATTTATTTTTTAAAATATTGAGTTGAATTTTTAAAATATTTTTCAAATTTTAATTATATTTTTCAGATTTTTTTAAATTACTTTACTCTCTATTTTATATAAGGATTATTTTGTTATATTATACTTATCTATTTTTGTCTTTAAAATTATGGAGAACATTGTATATAGTGTTAATAGTCCTACCCATTCTAGAATTTTTTTAATTTAAGAAAATATGTGATCATAAAGGAAAGAAGATTCCAAAGGAGTTGGATTAATCAAACTCTAATGATTGCCGTAGGGTGCTAAGCGAAGTCAAAAGAATTCTAAAGAAAGAGGCTACACTTGATGTTGGCATCTAATACAGATGACAGTGAAAATGGTTCCGAGAGGAAAGTTGTAAACATAGCTTCTACACTAAAGATCATTCTGATGATAATGTCCTTGAAACTAGAATTTCTAGTTTGTCTAAATAAAATACTATTGGAATGAAATGTCGGTTAACCTTGATGAAAAAAGTGGTGCTGAGGGTAGAAACTTATCTCAAATTGATCGAAAAGGGAAAAATTTATGAGTTTGTATATGTTTTCATGGAGTTTATTTTGATTATAACAATTTTTCATTGGATGTTTGTTGTTTAATTATGAAATATTGTTGAAATGATTGGCGTTTATTTTTTATAGTTATCTTTAATTCTCTTATTTTATTTGTTTATTTATATTTTGAAAAAATATTGAAATTCAAATTTTACTCTAGGATTCCAAATTCGATTGCCCCCTTTAACATGACACGAGATTTAATGTGAAGTTGCTTATTTATTAATTCGAATTCTTACTTTTAGTTTAAATATTTTTTTACTAATTTATAATACTTAAAATCACTCCTATAAAACATATTATATAAATTCAGAACTTTTATTGCCGGAAAAAATTTAAAATCAAAAGAACACATGTTGTTCAGATGATCGAAGCCCGTTAAAAACCTTGTTACAATTAAACCCTCCTTAGAAAAAAGCCTTAATCAAGGAAAAAATGTAGACTCCTCTATAAATTGAGGGGGGTGTATTCAATTCAGATTCTGTTGGATTTTTTTGGACTTTAAAAAGTCAGTGGATTTAGAAAATTCATAGACTCTATGCAGAGTTTGCCTGACTTTTTTATTGATTTATATGGATTTTTATAGATTTGACAGGATTCTGAAATACACATTTTTTTATTGATTTACATGAATTTCCATAAACTACGCCCCTAAAACCTAGTTCAAAAAAATTTTTATTATTTATCATTATTATTCTCATCTTCATTTCATCACAGTTATACCTCGGCCTCATTTTCACATAGTTAGCAATACTATTTGTCTTTGAGAGAGAAAGCAATTCCAAATTTTCCTCTTTCATGTCGAGATGTGGTGAATCTTGATCTTCTTTATATTCGACTGGAAATTCATCAGAGCGACATTTTTTCCAAAGAAAGTTATGTAATATGTAATCCAGCGAACTTGTGAATTGCAATTTGAAAATACCAAAAATTCGATTGAATACTTGCATTTCTGGGGTGACGACCTTGACCACCAAAATCTTTTAGATGATATCGAACACCACGTAATGGGGAATTGACGTCGATTATATATTATTGACGGTGTATACTATAATTTTTAAAGAAAGAACATAATTTTAAAATATAGAGATGTAATTTTTTTCACGATAATAATGGTGGTGAAGAATCTGTGATGCTTATCAAAGAACATAGTTAACGCAGTTTTTTTTTCTTCTCTTTCAGAGTCTTCTAAGAGAATCCGTTGAAATCTCTACTTTTTAGAAGAGATTTTGATTAGTGAAATTTATTTATATTTTTGAAAGAGAATCCAACGAAATCCATAGAGTATTAAAATCCATAGATTGTTGAATACCTAAAGATTTCTAAAGACTTTTTAAAATCCGTATTGAATACCTCAAAATTTTGAAAGACTTTTAAAAATCCGGATTGAATACCCCCAAATTTTAAAAGTCCAAAAAAATCCAACAGAATCTCAATTGAATACACCCCCCTGAATCTATAATAATCTGTATTTAAATCTTTAAGCAAAAACGACGTTCTAATCTGATCCAGAGGCTCTTCGAACTCCTATAAAATATATTGATTAGACATAAAATTAAATTTATATAATTTTTTTTCAATCATTATAATCTTTCTCAACAATAATATAATAATACAATAATAATATAATACTCCAATATTATAATACATCCAATCATTTTACAATAAACTAATCATTATAATCTCACTCAACAATAATATAATAATATAATTTCATTTAATCTTACACATTAATTTAACATAAAGTTACATCTCCTACTATTTAAAACTCAAAAGAAATCCACGGGTATGTTTGTTTTGGGATTATGTAGGATGGGGAAATCCTGGATGGGGAAATCCTGATGAATAATAATTGTGTGTGTTTGTTTTGGGATTTTGAGTAGGATGAGATGTAACTTTATGTCAAATCAAATTGTGTAAGAGTGGTTGGATGGAATGTAATAGTAGTATGTAATAGTAGGATGTATAGGTATTTTTAAGGATAAGTGTAGTTGGATGGGGAAATCCGGATGTGAAATCCCGAAGTAACGTCCCACGTCCGGACGGGTGAGTCTCAAAACAAACATTACCATAAATTTGAAGTTTTAGCCCTTGGTACCATAAACCCCATTGTAAGAGCATCTCCAAACGGTAAGGGGTAAATGAAGTTTATAAGTAGAGTTTCATTCCCACCAACTTCACTCTATTTTAAATTTTTTTTTTTTTTTTGATGGAGGGTTTACAAGATCATAAAATAGAGTTACAAATCACGAGTCAAAGATCTTGATCTTCAAACCAAACGGATATCGCCGTCCACTCCAATTGCGTGAAGAGGAAAGACGAGTTTCCCTTTGTCTTAAAGGGCGTTCAAGTCTCCAATCTTTAAATGAGACAACCTCACACTAAGGTGTTCTCATATCTAGAATATGAAACAGAATAAACAGACAAAGTTCCACGAGTACCCGATTCAAAAGTACCAGAACACCAGGGCTCTCGAGACCATCTCAAGGAGCCCAACCATAAAAAAAGTCTCACAAACACAACAAAGTCCGCGCAACAGAGACATCCAACAGAAACAAAAACAAAAACTAAGCAAGCATCAAAACTACCTAATAAAGCAATAAAATAGGATCAACGAAGAAATACCCGAACGGTCACCGTGGCTCCGTTACGAACAAGATCTACGTTGATCCCTAACAAGAACTGAAAAAAACTACACCAGATCTAAAGATCTACAACTCAAATCTAGCAAAAACTAAAAAAACAGAAGAGATCGGAGAGAAGCGGAAAACCAACAGATTTGAGGCGACAACAAAGACAAAGAAGCAACAGAGACAAGAACGATGATGGCAACGTGATCGACGGATCTGCGACGGAGGGCGGTCAAGAAAGGGAGAAGCAACTCTCTAGAGAGAGAAGCTCTCCCTTCTCTCTCACTCTATTTTAAATCTTTAAAATAGAGTTTTAAATACTAGTAAATTTTATAGGCAAAAACTTGTGTGAGACCGTCTCACTGATCTCATTTCGTGTGACGGATCTTTTCAGGCCCATTTTTTAAATGTAATGCGGTCCAAAACAACTACCTCATTTCCACTGCAAGTGCTGCGGCCCAAACTACTTATTCTTTTTTCCTTAGCCCATTTGTCCATAATTAACTGTATATCCAAATCAATTTGTTTAACGCCCCCATAATCAATCCGTCTTCGTGAACATAACTTTTTTTATTTTTCTCTATCAAGAAAAGGAGATTTGTTGTAGGAAAAAAATATTGCTCTACCAAAGAAAGTACATTAAATAATCTATAAATTTGATAAGTATATTGTCACCTTTTACTAATTATTTTTATTGTTTGGAAAATTCCATAAAAATAATTATTTTTATTAAGTGCATCAATTTTACGACTATATGGTCACTTTTTACTTAAAAAAATATTATTATTAAAAAGTGATAAAGTTTAGTAAAAAAGTGATAGTACTTTTATTAAAAGTAACTACTCTCCGTCCAATTTTATTATGTCCACTTCTCCGGGCACGGGTTTTAATGAATATTGATTAGTTTATTCATAAAGTAGATAGGTTAAGGGTATGATAGGGTATTGTGGGGTTCATTTGTAAATAAATGATTGTTTATGAGTAAAGTGAATGACAAAGTGGATAAATAAGTGAGGGTAGGAGGGTGGAGATAAAGTAGTATGAATAGTATTGTTTCCAAAAAGGGTATGAGCATAATAAAATTGGACAACCAAAAAAGGAAAATGGGAATAATGAAATTGGACGGAGGGAGTATTACTTTTTACTTAAAATTTGTCACTTTTTACATCGAGGTTAATGAATGAAATTATATGTTACTTTACATGATTATTAATTAGTTTTTAGAGTTAATTGCTATCTTTTTTTATTTGATATAATTATTCATATTAAAAAAGTGATTAACATTTATAATAAAAGTGATGATGGTTTTACAAAAAGTGACTATCACTTTTTGAATAAATAATATCACTTTTTAGTTATGAGTTAATCAATAAAATTATAGGGTAGTGGACATAGGTATCTTTACTAATTGGTTTAATTTTTAGAGTTAATTATTGTCACTTTTTACCTAGATAAAATTATTAATATTTTTAAAAGTAATAATGTACAAAGTTAAAAGTGATAAATATAAAGTAAAATGTGATATTTAATTGATAATTAGATGTCATTTCTATTTTTCATTAGTTCAATTAATAAGTGCATAAAATATTATTTCTATTTTGTTTTTAATAAAATATCCACTAATTGAATTTATTTTTCTAGAAAAATTGACAAAATATTGTGTGAGATCGTCTCACGAATTTTTTTCAATGAGACGGGTCCCTTTTGATCCATATATCAAATTTTTAGGTTGGAAAACTTTTTTTTTTTTTTTCAAATTTTATGTTTTTAATAAAAGTGACAATGTTTAAGAAAAAAGTGATAATATTTTTAATAAAAGTGATAGTCATTTTTTACTTAAACATTATCACTTTTTATATCGGGTTAAGTAATACCCGTGATAGTCATTTTTTCTTAAACATTATCACTTTTTATATCGGGTTAAGGAACACCCATTTTACGGATTGAGATATATGAGACGATCTCACCTAAGACCATCTCCATTCTCTAATAACTACTCCTATATTTTATATTTTATTTTATTTGAATTCATATATTTTTTAATTTATTAAAAAAATAAGAATAACTTTTTTTATTTTTTAAATATTGAATGGGGCTGTACGTGGGCTTAACACCAAGTATTGGTGTGGGCTTTAGCTGCTTGGGCGCTGAACAGGAGTCCGAATGTCACCGTATGAAATGCGGTTGCAGTGTATGGATTGATGGGTTAAAATAAGGATCCGTCTCACGAAATGAGATCCGTGAGACGGATCTCACACAAGACCACTAGAGCCGTCAAAACGGGCTGGGCCCGTTGGGTCAGCCCGCCCCGCCACTTAAAATAGTGGGTTGGGCTAAGCTTTTCCAAGCCCGCCAGGAAGCGGGCCCAGGCGGGCCGGACCGTTTGGTTCGCGGTCTTTGGCGGGTTGGTGCGGGCTTTGGCGGGCTGGCCCGCCTTTTTTTTTAAAATATTATATTTACTTAAAAAATATTAAAAAAATGTATTTTATGCCTTTTGTAAGGGTTGAACTCAAGACCTATCTAGGTAATGATACTCTAACCATTTGAACTATCCAACTTTGTTTTAAAAAAATATACAATAAATCTAACTAAAAGAAAAAACTCTAGTAAATGACAGATTATAGAAGCAGCTCCATTTTTTTTTTCTTTTTTCTTCATTTTTTGATATATATAAATAATATTATTGTAATTTATAGTGTATTGTACAATTAATAATGACAATGTTTCTAATTAGTTTTTTTGTTGTTAATTATTAACACTATAATTCTTGATATATACTGTAATTTTTGTGTTTCTTAATAAATTTAATAAATACTTTTGTAAAAAAAAAAAGTTGGCCCGCCTAAACCCGCGGCCCGCCCATTTTTGGGTTGGGTTGAGGTTTTTGCAGCCCGCTTAACAAACGGTCTGGCCCGCCCCGCCCCGCCAAATGGCGGGCTTTTGCGGTTTTGGCCCGTCCCGCCCCGCCGGCCCGTCTTGACAGGTCTAAAGACCACCCTAATTTCATATATATATATATATATATATATAGTTTACGTACTGTTCAAACTCTATATTTTACAATTCTATATTAATAATTTGTTAAATATAATTACATATTATACTAATTTATAATATAATTTTAATTGTGTATTATTATTACCAACAAAAAAATAACGTAAAATATAATAAAACATACATTATATACATATATGAAAATACATTCTATATTAAAACGGACTACCTAGCTACATATAACACTGACATATTAAAATAAGTGAACACAAACTGAAAAAAAAATATAAATACAAATAAAAACGATACACTAGTAGGCGGAATGTTGGATCCAGATGGAGAAGTTCCACTAAAAAACGGGTCAAATTAATTTAGTCTATTTTAAACATAATTGTATTGTATTAGATTATACTCACATGTATCGTTTTACGTCATTATGCATGTGTTTCATAATTTTATATTTAAATTAAAGTAATATTTAAAAATTACAAATTTATTTATATTTTATGATTTTGATAAAATCAATAATATTTAATTTATAATTTAATTTACTAATTGAATATTTTTAATTGTATAAATTAATTTAAATATGAAGATAAATATATAATTTAATGATGTTGAAAATGAATAAAATAATAGTGATTTTTATTTGAAAGTTTGTAGCAGTAGATGGTCTAAATGTGAGTTTATTCAGAAAAATTCTAAATTTCAAGAGACGCACCGCACCCATTACAAAATTAATTTTTTAAGTTTTTCATCAACTAAGGAATTAAATTATTTCAGTTATAACTTTAGTAATACTCATTCATGAATATGACTAGATGAACGCCGAATATTATGCGGAGTATCAATAAAATAAATATTTGTAATATATTATATATTTAAATAATTTTATAAAATAATATTCAAATAAAAAAGTTTAAGAAATAGAAGAAATGAAGCAAAAAATATTCTTCATACAACCTTAAGTAAATAAGAAAACAATTTTAAAGAAAAATTTATGTCATTGATATTCTTTAAACTAAATTCCAACCAATATAATTATCACATGTCACTATTTTAAATGTTTTAATTCTTTAAATTATGACATATATATTATAGGGGAATTCACCTTGATAGACTTAATTTTATATATAATGTAAATTCTATATTATAATATAATTAATCAATATTAATATCATAAGAATTGGAGTACACTATTTTATACCAACCACAATACCTTAAATAAATAATAAAAAAAATTAAAAGAAATATATTAATTAGATAATTATTTTAAAATATCAGTTCAAAGAAATGTTAAAAAAAAATTGGTATTCGAAATATTAAAAGATTTATAAATTGATTTAGTTGGTAAACTAACTTACTTATTGATTAAATAATAACTATAGTACAAGTGATGTAAGAATAAAAAATTAAAAGTTACTTCTTTCGTCCCACAATTACTTTCACACTTTTCTTTTTGGGACGTTGCACAATAACTTTCACACCCTTAAAATGAAAATCTCTTTATAAACTCCACCTTCACAATATTCTCAATTTTACACAAATGTCATTACTTTTTCTTCACACTTACACAAAAATCAACTAATTTCTTTACTTTATACATAAAAGTTTATAAAATTATCCCTCAAAATTTTCACTAAGTTTACTTTTCTTATTTTGTGTGCCACTTCACATGGGAAAGTAATTAGTATTTGCTAAAATAGATATGAAAAGCGGGGAATGGAAAGGGAGTATTTTTTAAAATCTTTAGTAAAAGCGATTTTTAGCAACCTATAAATTCTAAAATAAGATGTTTACAACTCATAAGCTCAAAAAAAAAAACCCCAACTTATGTACTTAAATAATCGGAGTAGTATATATATTTTTTAAATATATAAATATTTTTTAAAAACAGAATTGTGGCCCTCTCCAAATTAAAGTATACTGCTGACAATGGTCGTTGAGGTCCAGCAACTAGCGGCGGTTAGTGGCTCCTCCACATAAAAAATTAAACTATATTTTTTTCAAAGGGAATTTTTTATTTTTTTTTGTATATATGTAATTGGATTTTAAGTGTTCAAAAATACTTTCAATTGTTCAATTGAATTTTTATATTCAAGATTGTGGCTTACAGGTGTGACTCTTTTCTCAAATGATCAAAATCTTATAATTTCAATATAAACTCTTATTAGGACTAAACTTAGTCAAGAAGGCTCTAAGGGTGTGTGCAAATAATAGTGGTTGATTCAAAGTGATTAAAATTGTTTTTTTGTAGTAAAATTGAAAGTGGGTAGTGTTTTAAAATTAATCAGTTCTAATCAATTTTTCATATGTTGGGGTGTATGTAAAACAAATCACTTTTTTTTTTATAATTTTACAAAAAACACCCTTATTACATTTGAATAAATAATGGGTAAACATAAAATATTATTTAATTGTGAGGATAAAATTGTAAAATTAGTTAGTGTAATGATGAGAAGCACTTAGAAACTTTTAGAAGCATGGAAAAAGGTGTTTCACCAAAACAACTTTTAAGTAATTAAGTTAATCACTTAGTTGTGTTTGCAAACACTTCAAAAGTGATTCTATTTAAAAAAAGAAGTGCTTTTAAGCACATGGTAGTGTTTGCAAACACCCCCTAACTCTGGTACTCGAAAAAAGAAGTACTCCCTCCGTCCACGAAAAGTAGTCCCATTTGACACATATTTTTTGTCCACCAAATGTAGTCCCATACACTTTATGGAAACTATCACCCTTCAACTATCACTTAATTACTCAATTTGTCATCAACTTTATTCTTAAACAATCACTTTATTCACAATGGACCCCACAATACCCTATAATACCCTTACTTTATCTACTTTATCTACCATTTTCTTAAAACTTGTGCCCCATCCCCATGTCCCTACTTTTCATGGATGGAGGGAGTATTATAGTTCAAATATTTATGTCATGGAAAACAAATTATGAGGTTGGTAGGTGAGTCACAATATACGGCACTAGTAGGATAGGAAGATAGGTGTGTCACAATTCTATCACCAAAACCCTTCCACTTCTTGGCATATAAATCACCAACCCTCTTCATTTTTCTTCATTGTGTGTAAAATTTCATGCAACTTTTTACTTCATTTTAGAGTTATGAATTTCTTGGTAATTTGTTAGTGTTGTTATGGAGTGCTCGGAGATATATATGAGTATTCCTAGCTATCCATATATCAATCCATTTGTTGATTCTAGTCTTTAGACTACACGAATGACCTAAAAACATAAGTTTTTTTTTTTTTTTTTCTCTCTATATGATATAAATTCTATTGCAACTAGCAATGTCTCCACTCTTAAACAACTATCACTCGATAAAAACTTAAATAAAGCGACAGTGAATCTAAATACCTTCAGTTGGTTGCTACTGCACTAAACTAGAAATTTACGAAAAAGCAAAAGAGATTGCACCTTCTCAAATTGAATAAGTCATCAGAGCCTCAAGTACCACCGGAATTCATATTTCAAGAAATGACAGATGCAAGAAACTTGTCGAAAGTGAAGGTGAGAATGGTGATGGGAATCGGAAAAGATGGAATGTACAATTCTCTGATGTCTTATCCACAGACAACTCTGAATATTTCAATGTAAAAAAAAAGTGATGAAGATTTTCGTCTGAAAAATAAATAATATTTTAATGTAAAAAAAAATGATGAAGATCTTCAATTAAAGGAAAATAAAGAATATAAAATAAAGTTGATAAAATGGCTCTTGAACAGTAGGTTTATTGCTAATAATCCCTTCCACTGCCATGCATTACCAAATTATTGAATAAATTTTCGTGTAATTTTATTTTACTTTTTCTATTTTAGAAGTCAAAAATATATATTTATTAAAAAAAGCCTTCCATGAAATGGTGTGAGATTTATGTCAAATTTTACGGAATTAGTGATATACTATATGATGTGGGTAATGTCAAAAGAGCCTATTATAGGCTATATATCAAAACTATATGCATATGATCGATCTCAAATAAACTCGAGTTCAATCTTTGAACTCTTTTTTTTTTTTTTTTTGTTAATTAAAAAAAAACTTCATTTAGCTAATTTAAACTTTTAAGAGTAAAAATTTTATTCAGTAAAAAATGTAACACAATATTACTAACAAATGTAAATCTATATAACAGAAAATGCAATACAATATTTACTAAAAATATAAGTTAATATAACTAAAAAGTAAAACATATTTTTTTAGGAACGTATAAGTCACAATAATTGAAAAGTGCAATATAATATTAATGAAAAGTGTAAGTCAATATAACTAAAAAATGCAACACAATATTAACGAAAAGTGTAACCCATTTAAAACTGAAAAGTGCAACACAATATAACTGAAAAGTGTAAGTCATTATAACTAAAAAGTGTAAGTGTCTATAACTGAAAAGTGCAACACAATTTTAATTAAAAAGTGCAAGTGGAGTATAACTGAAAAATGCAACATAATTTTAATTAAAAAGTGCGAGTATATATAACTAAAAAATGCAACACAATATTAGTGAAGAATGTAAATCATTATAACTGAAAAGTGCAACACAATATTATAAAAAGTACAAGTCAGTATAACTAAAAAATGCAACGCAATATTAATGAAAAGTGTAAGTCATTTATAACTGAAAAGTGCAACACAATATTACTAAAAAGTGTATGTGTCATTATAACTGAAAAGTGTACGTAAGTCACTATAATTGAAAAGTATAAGTATGTAACTCAAAAGTGCAACACAGTTTTTATTAAAAATTGCAAGTAAGTATAAATGAAAAATACAATACAATATTAGTGAAAAGTGTAAGTAATTATAACTGAAAAGTACAACACAATATTTTCTAAAAATCGCAGGTCACTATAACTGAAAAGTGTAAAAAAACTATTTGTTATTGAGTATGTCAACAACTTAGATAGTAAATTAATATTTTTATAAGGTCAAATTACACGGTTTGAATATGTCCCACATTTTATTTTATTTATGCCTTTTTTTATTTTTAATCGAAAAATTTGATAAAAATGATCTCATAATATTAATGAAAATTACTATGAATTGTAGCTGAAAAATATTTTCACATATTTTTATTGATTATTAATGTTACATTTTTTATTAGTTACTACTTACACTTTTATTTATTATTAATTCTACACTTTTTAATAATTACTATTTACACTTTTATAATCGAAAAAAATATTTGCAAAATAAAAATAAATGCAAAAATGAAATATTAATAAAAAAAAATGCCTATATAACACTCGAATGTATACCTACACTCGAGTCCACTAGAGGCCGAATCATATATATATACTGTATAGGGTCTTTCTATTGTAAGACAGACTTCGCCATGTCTTACAAAAGGCAATACTTTAAATACCGTTAGATCGTTGATCTAACGTATGCAATTTAATTCATATAATTGCACTTCGCATTAGGGCGTTTGCTCTATGCAGTATGCAATCGCACTGCATCGCCCTACTAATAAATTAAATTAATATATATAAAATGACAAAAATATTCTTTTAATTTAAAATACATAAAAATATTTATTAATAAAATTACATAAATATCTTTTTTATTAAAATAATCACCATTAAATATTACATCATCTAAATCAATTACAAAACTAATTAATCAAATTAAAATATTTTAAATCAACTCTTCGCATCCAGAACATAACGTCGCCCTCACCCCTACCACTTTCCTGTAAATCATCTACTCCTATTTCATTTCTATCTTAAGTGGAAGGGTTTGAAGCGTGGGCAAACTTTATCGATTGGGTTCCAGCGTGGGCAAGCTTTATCGATTGGGTTCCAGAGTGGGCAAGCTTTATCGATTGGGTTCCTGCAACTTGAAGATATTTTATGAAATTGACTAAGTCTAGGAGATCAAGAATCGATTATATAAGTGTAAGGGTTTGAAGATATCGATTGGGTTCCAAATCCTGTAAGTTGTTTCTCATTTCTGGTTCAAGATACATATCCATTTACCAATCTTCTAATCTTGAATTCATAAACCATGTTTTTTTTTAAACACAACTTTTTCACTGCCTAGGTGTACTGTATAATGCTAGAATTTTACATTACTTGCAAGGTACTTTCTTATTTGTTGCTGGAAGAGAATTTCTTTTTCATTATTATTGTCATTTCGATTTTGATTCATAAATTGCAACTGAGAGAACGAAATTGTGAATATTCTGTATTTAGAGTACATCGGAAATTGTGAAATTGTGAATATTTTTTAGAGATGTTACACTGCATTTATTTCCAGATTTTTTTCTGATGATATACCTGGTTTTTGAAGTATTTTTTACAGAATTTATTATTCCATAGTAGTATTTGAGCTGCAACTGTAAGTTTTGATTTTTCAGTGTTTAAAGACATTTTCCAAGATGGAGAACGATGAAGGGCAGAACATCGACCTGTACATTCCGCGAAAATGGTATATACATATGTCTTCGAGATAGATTCTGTTTCAAAAGATGGATGAGTAATCCTTTCTTATGCATAGAATGAGTTTAGGTAATGCTCTGTTTTTAGTATTTTGCTGCAAAAATGTGATGGGATGATGTACTGTTCTATGTTAGGATATTTCTTGTATCCTAAATTTTGAATGGAAGACTATTTTTACTGATAAAAAAAACTTATAATGACAATTGACAAATTATATTCCTTATGATGTGAATGCATTTTTGTTGCATTCATATATATGCGGTGACGTTGACGAAGACTCGGCACATCTCTTTTTCCTTTGCCCGAGAACAAAGGACGTATGGAGCATAATCTACAATTGGTTTGGACTCGTGTATAACACCTGGGGTACGGGGGTGTCTCATTTTCGGAAGCATCGTGAGACAGTTGATTCGAAAAGGAGAACAGCTTAGGCGAAGCAATCTGGCATTGCACCGTGTGGAACGTATGGATTGGCAGGAACAACGCTGCATTCAAAGGCTAGCTTTTTACTCCAGACGAAGTGGTCGACAGAGTGTGCGCTGCCTCATACAGATGGTTCAAAGTGAAATGCATGTTAATTAAAGGAATATCCTACTGTGAATGGATTAGGGAACCAACCTTGTGCATTGGTTAGAGTTTTGATTTCAGATTTTTCTCTTGTAATAGCTTATCTTGCTATTATCTCTTTTTCTGATATATCTGTAATCTGAGAGGGTACTTCTTATACCCTGATTAATAAAACTTTGCTGCTCCCAAAAACTTACATTTGATGGTTCAGTTTTATTAGACAATTTGTTGAGTAATCTTTGAATCATGAATCATTTTAATCGGTTTTTTGTCCGCCTTAATTTTGTTTAATGGTATTTATATTCTTATGTGGTCTGAAAAACTTAGAAAATACTACAATTTGGTTTGATTTGGTTTATTGTTATAAATTTTAATTAATTCAATCTGAATTGGTGGATGTGGATTTGAGTGTGGAAGCAAACCAATAGTGGCATATTCTGATGTTTCAATTAGGAATTATAACTCAAGTTGAGTCCCATTTATTTGTCTTGGAAATACGGGAATCAGATGCCCGCTCCTTCAACAGTCCCTCAAAGTCGTTTATATTCGCCATCTCGATCAGATCTAGCACACTCTCAACTCAAGAAAATAAGTTGTAGAGTGGAACATATACAATGTCTAGACAGAGACAGAAACCATGAAGATTACCAAATGGTTTTCTTAAGTTTATAGCTTGTTCTGCTCTCCTTTTCTGTCGAAAAGCATATATCCCTAAGACAGCTAGGATCAAGATAAAAACAGCACTTCCTGTTGCTATTCCAGCTATCACACCTACACTGATAGTTCTCCGACGACCACCTGATTATCAACTCATAAAAACCTACCTCCAAAATTGTATGGAGAACCTATGAAAAAGTAGGTTCCAAAAGCTGGTGGAAGCTTAAAAGTTTGTCTACTTAGTGCAAATCCAATCCTCTGAACATCTGATCTATTGAAGTACTCTGAATTGGTTGGAAAAAGTCCAAGTTGCATTTGAATATAGTCATTATCAGTGAAGATAGGATTTTGTATCGAAACTGATCCTTGAGCAAGGCCAAGATTCCTCCAAAGGCTCGTTTCTAGAGATTGGAATAGATCATCATCTGATAAGTCACTAAAAGAGGGTGCTCTGAAACACCAAATTTAAACATCAAATTGCTTGCTTGATTGATTAATGTGCAATATTCTAAGAGAAGGCAATACACAAATACTAAAAAAAAAAAAAAAAAAAACTCTCCCTGCTTTTTAAAAATCACAAATAAAACACTCAAATTAAGCATCACATTGGTTTCTTGATTACTGTGTAATATTCCAAGAAAAAACAGTACAAATATACTCTAAAAACACCCTCTACAAAATCACAAACAAAACACCTCAAATTAAGCATAAAATAACTTGCTTCATTGATTTGCAATATTCCAAGAAAAAGCAATATAAAAACACTCTATATTTCTAAAATCACAAACAAAACACCTAACCCTTTGAATGAAGAAACAGTTTTAAGCATGAAGAAATTGCTGCTTCATTATGTTATTAGATGGAATTGCTGCCCTTCTTGATGCACTTCTTTGTACTTTTTTTTTTTTTGATCAGGCAAAAAAACATTTATTCCATAAAAGGTTTTTTTAAAACAGTGATGTTTGGTACAAGCAGTACCAGTAAGTAGACCAAAATAAAATCTCAGAAAGGAGTTAAAACAGAGTACTCCCAGCTCCTGCCTCTAATTCTATTCCTCAAGGTACTGTCTTGGGCTTATAATCCACTCCGCGAATGTGGCTTGCTTGATGTTTCGGTCGAGGCAAAAGAACCAGCTCCACATCCTTCCTCTTGTCTCGTCGATGATTTTCTGCTCGTCCCAGCTCTCCCCTTCGAACACTATTTTATTTCTCCATCTCCATATGAATGCACTTCTTTGTACTGAAGTAGCTTTCCAAAAGTGATTCCAAAAGAAAAAAAATATAAGCAAACATAGCAGCATAAAAGCCACTAAGCTTATTATCAGAACCCCGACTATCATTCCAGGTGACGTCCCTCCTGTTGAAATTTTTGAGCACCCAACAATGACATTACAAAATTGACAGAAATAAATAACAGAATTATAAATACAATTAAATTAATATTTACACAAAGTCTTCGATTTTCCTCTTTTAGCAGCTTTTCTCCTTTAGCAGCTTTCCAAAATATGCAAGTTCTCGAAATCAGCAGCAACGACCCCATCTCACGAACAATAGGAACAAAATTAAAGTCGAGTCAAGGAAACCCTTTTCCCGCAAAACGAATACGTCCCGGCTAGTGCTTACGGTTTGACGTAACATTTTAAAAGGTAAAACGACTTTCGCCTCTATACGAGCAGCACCACAAAGTATAAAGTTCCAACGAACTGAATCGACACGAAAACTGGACTGCACTCTATATGCTTGATGCAAAATGTGTGATGCTATGATTTTTCTAGAAAATCTCAAGTGTTGTGTGTAAGAGTGTTTTGCAACATAAAACATGCACTCTATTTATATGCATGTTCCAACATGTGAGGGGTCTCCACATTTATTATGGCATTTATGCTATTTGTAACGTCTTGCAGTTACAAGATTTAATTATGACATTCATGGTTTTGTAACTTCTTGCGGTTACAAATTCATTACTGAAACGTCTATGAACCTGGACACCCGAACGTCCAAGTTCATCACAATTTGTAACGTCAATGTACCTAGACATGCTCAACGTCCAAATTCGTCATAGTTCAAATTCAACTTTTAAATTTATTTGGGTTAACCCAATTTCAATGGGTCTGAAAGCCCAAATTTAAAACCCACGAGTCACGAGCCCAAGACTAGGCCCAAGCTCAACCGGACGAGCACACACGTGCATCCGTATAGACTATTGGATTGCTCCTTAGTCATTATTATTTGAACCATTGTAACATCCTCCTATTTATAAGGAGTAATTAGCCCCCATTAAACTTTCAAAGTTTCAATGTGGGACAATTATCATGTTGTAACACTTTATCCCATAAAGTGTATTATTTGACGTTTCAACTTCGTGAATTAATTTCTCACTCAGCGAAATTCGGTTTTGAGATTTTAAATACACTACGAACATCTACTCCGAGAGTAGAACGATTTTATGTCATTTAATTTCCTTGAAATTACATTTATATCCCTCAATAAATTGGTCAAAGACGAGTGTTCTCCACTCTCATTTTAAAATCAATTAATTAATTAAAATTAATCAATTTCTAACCAATTTCTCCAAGGAAACCCTTTTCCCGTAAAACGAATACGTCCCGGCTAGTGCTTACGGTTGACGTAACGTTTTAAAAGGTAAAACGACTTTCGTCTCTATACGAGCAGCACCACAACGTATAGAGTTCCAACGAACTGAATCGACACGAAAACTGGACTACACTCTATATGCTTGATGCAAAATGTGTGATGCTATGATTTTTCTAGAAAATCTCAAGTGTTGTGCGTAAGAGTGTTTTACAACATGAAACATGCACCCTATTTATAGGCATGTTCCAACATGTGAGGGGTCTCCACATTTATTATGGCATTCATGCTATTTGTAACGCCTTGCGGTTACAAAATTTAAGTATGACATTCATGGTTTTGTAACTCCTTTGCGGTTACAAATTCATTACTGAAACGTCTATGAACTTGGACACCCGAACGTCCAAGTTCATCACAATTTATAACGTCAATGTACCTAGACATCCTCAACGTCCAAATTCGTCATAGTTCAAATTCAACTTTTAAATTTATTTGGGTTAACCCAATTTCGATGGGTCTGAAAGCCTAAATTTAAAACCCACGAGTCACGAGCCCAAGACTAGACCCAAGCTCAACCGAACGAGCACACACGTGCATCCGTATAGACTATTGGATTGCTCCTTAGTCATCATTATTTGAACTATTGTAACATCCTCATATTTATAAGGAGTAATTAGCCCCATTAAACTTTCAAAGTTTCAATGTGGGACAATTATCATGTGTAACCCTTTATCACATAAAGTGTATTATTTGACGTTTCAACTTCGTGTATTAATTTCTCACTCACCGAAATTCGGTTTTGAGATTTTAAATACATTACGATCATTTTCTCCGAGAGTAGAACGATTTTATGTTATTTAATTTCCTTGAAATTACATCTATATCCCTCAATAAATTGGTCAAAGACGAGTGTTCTCCACTCTCATTTTAAAATCAATTAATTAATTAAAATTAATCAATTTCTAACCAATTTCTCCAACAATCCCACACATGAGTGAAAATTACACCTATAATTATGCAGACTCGCAATCCAGTTCTCAAGAGACACTATTGCATCCGGATAGGTAGCTTGTGGCTTTGAACCTTCCGTAGTCAAACACTATCGAGTACACCGGCGGCTTAGTGGACACAATGCCTTGAACTATTCCTCCTTGGTGTGTACCGAGATAACAGTGTAGACACAATAAAGCCTCAATGCCTTTTCGTTCTCACGTTTTTGTCCGTTTCGGCCATGGACATCCTTTAATTTAATAAGTGTTAGTCGAAGCGGCCCTCACTTCTCACTTATATAGGTGATCTCCTTTAGAGTATCCCGTCATACTCAACCTCCTCGAGGCGTTAGGAATCATTAAAAGTCAAAGACTTAACCTTTACCACAATCTTACGGGTTTCGACACTTGGTGTTGTGCTCTCCAAGGAATAGTCGGAAATACCAAGTGTTTCCAACAAACATTCACAGCTTAGTTTTCCCATTGAACCAAGATCTTGGGATCTCCAGTCAACATGGTTGGGTTACCAGTGTTTACGTTTTTATTTGTGGATTTTTGGACTCATTCCTTCTAGCACATTTATTTGATCTCGATTTTAAGCCTTTTGTAGCAGATCTGCTTGAGACCAAACATTTTTAAATACCCCCACATTTTGAGATATTTAAAAACCCACCTCTAATTGCACAAACTTCAAATCACATACGTCTATGTGACTTAAGTGTAGAGGTCTAATGTTCCTTTCAAAATTAAATGACAATTTTTGTCAATTTTAAAACTTCCACATATATCATACACCCTTTAGGTTTATTGATATTTGGAATATTAATAAATTATAATTTATTAATCTTTTTATAGCTTTAGATTTACAAAAATCTCAAACGCTATAAAGAGGAACATTTAATTACATAAATAATCGTAAATGTAATTTTATTCATATGCTATTATTATTATAGCATTTGACTATTCTCCAATTGTATTCTTCAATCCGGAGTTTCACAAACAAGTCGTAGAGACTCATACCACGAACTTCTTAGTTCCGGCATCCTCGGTTTTGTACTTTCGTTCCAAAAACTCCCACAGTTCTTTGGCAGTACTAACCGACTGGTACACGTTATACAACGCGTCAACTAGTCCTCCAAGGACGTAGTTACGACTCATAAAGTCACAACGACCCATTGGTCGTAGACAACATGTTTAGCATTCTCCGTGTCGTTTTCATCGACCACGAGTGGATCCTCCCAGAGGAACCTTGCTAATTATAACGTTGTTATCGTTATCTCCGTCATTAGCCATTGCTACGAGTACACTATTCGTTTTGCGATTGTTGGAATTTTTGAGCACCCAACAATGACTTTACAAAATTGACAGAAATAAATAACAGAATTATAAATACAATTGAATTAATATTTACACAAAGTCTTCGATTTTCCTCTTTTAGCAGCTTTTCTCCTTTAGCAGCTTTCCAAAATATGCAAGTTCTCGAAATCAGCAGCAACGACCCCATCTCACGAACAATAGGAACAAAGTTAAAGTCGAGTCAAGGAAACCCTTTTCCCGCAAAACGAATACGTCCCGGCTAGTGCTCACGGTTTGACGTAACATTTTAAAAGGTAAAACGACTTTCGCCTCTATACGAGCAGCATCACAATGTATAGAGTTCCAACGAACTGAATCGACACGAAAACTGGACTGCACTCTATATGCTTGATGCAAAATGTGTGATGCTATGATTTTTCTAGAAAATCTCAAGTGTTGTGTGTAAGAGTGTTTTACAACATAAAACATGCACCCTATTTATAGGCATGTTCCAACATGTGAGGGGTCTCTACATTTATTATGGCATTTATGCTATTTGTAACGTCTTGCAGTTACAAGATTTAATTATGACATTCATGGTTTTGTAACTCCTTGCGGTTACAAATTTATTACTGAAACGTCTATGAACCTGGACGATATTTTACTACCAACAATGACTTACAAATTAGACGGGAAATAAAAGGATAGAAAGTAAAGAAATACAATGTCTTCAATATCTTCTAATTTCCAAAAGGGACAGCTTTCTTCCTTTGTCTTTTTTGAAATTGCAGGTACGAACTATAGGTCCAAAATCCTTGAAAAGCAACACTGCAAAATAGAAAATTGTTAGGGAAAAGCCGAGTCAAGGTTATACCTTTTCCCGTAAAACAAACACGTCCCGGCTGGTGTTCACGGTTTGACGAGATGTTTCGAAAGGTAAAACGGCTTCGTCTTTGCACGAGCAACACCGCAACGTACAAAGCTCCGACGAACTGAATACACGCCTGAACTGGACTGCACTCTAAAATGCTATGCAAAATGCTGGAAAATAGTATGCAATTTTGGTGGAAAACGCAAGTGATTTTTGTTGCATGCAAAAGTGTAACTTTTCCAAAAATAATGCGCTCCTATTTATAGGCAGTGCCACTCAGGTAGGGAGCGTGGGTATTTATGGCAGTAACGGCTGGGTATTTATTCCCGGAATGGTAACTCCCATTCTTAATAACCTCCGGCACATTAATATGGCAGTTTCAGGAATGGTAACTTCCATTCTTAAACCTCCACGCAATTAAGACGACATTCAAATTTTGAATTCAAATTCCAGAAGTCAACTAATCCACTTGACTTCCACATACTTGGGCTGCCCTAAATCCGTGTGGGTCAAGGCCCACATTTTTAGAGCCTCAAAAGATAGATGGGCCCCAGGCCCAAGCCCAAAGTCCAATTGCCAAGATCCAAGGCCAAGGCCCACGGACCCGGCTCGGCTCGGCACGGCCGGCCGGGCGGGCGGCGCGCGCGCGTGTGGCAAATTGAATGGTTCAATTGTCACTACAATTTGAATCTTCTTAACTAACTCCTATTAATAAGGAGGTAGTTAATTCTTACATTTATCAATGTGGGATAGTTATTAACACTAATCCCAATGCATCACTTGTCTTAATCTTCTTACATTAATTTCTCACTCACCGAAATTCGGTTTTGAGATTTTAAATATACTACGATCATCTACTCCTCGAGTTGATCGATCCTGTAATATTTAATTTTTCGAAAATTAAATATTCATACCCTCAAATAATTGATTAGTTAAAATCAATTAAATATTAAGAAATTGAATAAAAACCAAATTTCTCCAACAATCCCCCACATGAGTGGAAATTACTACCCATAATCATGCAGACTCGCAATCCATTTCAATTGAGACACTATTGCATCCGGAAAGGTGGCTTATGACCTTGAACCTTCCGTAGTCAAACACTGTCGAGTACACTGGCGGCTTAGTGGACGCGATGCCTTGAACTACTCCTCCTTAGTGTGCACTGAAACAACGGTGCTGACACAACAGCATCTCAAACGTGTTTCGTTCTCACGTTTTTGTCCATTTCGGCCATGGACACCCTTTGAGTTCGTAAGTGCTATTTGTGAAGCGGCCCCACTTCTCACTTATATAGGTGGTATCCCATATTGAGTATCCCGCTATACTCTACCTCCCGGAGGTTTTTAGGAACCATTAAAAGTCATAGACTTAACCTTACCACAAATCTTACGGGACAACACTTGGTGTTGTGCTTTTCTAAGGAATGGTTTGGATAACCAAGTGTTACAATTCAACATTCACAGCTTAGTTTTCCCATTGAACCAAGTTCTTGGGATCTCCAGTCAACATGGTTGAGTTGCCACTGTTTCAGCTGTTACTTTGTGGATTTTAAACCCATTCCTTTTAGCACGTTTATTTGATCTCGATTTCTAAGCCTTTTGTAGCAGATCTGCTTAAGATCAAATATTTTAAATACCCCCACATTTTGAGGTATTTAAAAATTCACCTCTAATAACACAGTCTTCAAATCACATACGTCTATGTGACTTAAGTGTGGAGGTCTAATGTTCCTTTTCAAAATTAATTGACAACTCTTGTCAAGTTTTCCATTTCAACGTATCTTAGACCTTTCAGGTAGACCTGTCAAGACGGGCCGGCGGGGCGGGACGGGCCAAAACCGCAAAAGCCCGCCATTTGGCGGGGCGGGGCGGGCCAGACCGTTTGTTAAGCGGGCTGCAAAAACCTCAACCCAACCCAAAAATGGGCGGGCCGCGGGTTTAGGCGGGCCAACTTTTTTTTTTACAAAAGTATTTATTAAATTTATTAAGAAACACAAAAATTACAGTATATATCAAGAATTATAGTGTTAATAATTAACAACAAAAAAACTAATTAGAAACATTGTCATTATTAATTGTACAATACACTATAAATTACAATAATATTATTTATATATATCAAAAAATGAAGAAAAAAGAAAAAAAAAATGGAGCTGCTTCTATAATCTGTCATTTACTAGAGTTTTTTCTTTTAGTTAGATTTATTGTATATTTTTTTAAAACAAAGTTGGATAGTTCAAATGGTTAGAGTATCATTACCTAGATAGGTCTTGAGTTCAACCCTTACAAAAGGCATAAAATACATTTTTTTAATATTTTTTAAGTAAATATAATATTTTAAAAAAAAAGGCGGGCCAGCCCGCCAAAGCCCGCACCAACCCGCCAAAGACCGCGAACCAAACGGTCCGGCCCGCCTGGGCCCGCTTCCTGGCGGGCTTGGAAAAGCTTAGCCCAACCCACTATTTTAAGTGGCGGGGCGGGCTGACCCAACGGGCCCAGCCCGTTTTGACGGCTCTACTTTCAGGTTTATTGATATTGGAATATTAATAAATTAACATTTATTAATCGAGTTTTAGATTTACATGTCAAAAAATCTCACACTCTATAAAAGGAACATCAATTACATAAACAAATGCAATTTTATTCAAAATATCACTTTATTACAATATTTTATTTGAATCAATCAAATAATACCTATTGCAACTTTATTCTTGAATACTACTAGCTCATGCTGACATGTCTTCTTCGGTGAACTCGTGTTCTGCCATGTTTGCATTTGCACTAGACTGTTTGCCTTTTCCTTTGTCTTTCTCATCTCGACGAGGAGCCCGACAGTTGCGTGCCATGTGGTTTGGCTTACCACAATTATGGCAGTCGCCGTTAAACTTTGTCCTTTCCAAGACGAGTTTCTTGCCTTTATTTTCGTTAGGGCGTTTCCTTTTCTTTGACGGTTCTCCACGTTCCGCCAAGTTGGCTCTTGCCTCTATTTTCACTTTATTGGACACTTCGTCCATTTTTCGATCGTCTTCCTCAATTCGAAGTTTTACAATCAAGTCTTCGAGACTCATTTCCTTTCGTTTGTGTTTGAGATAGCTTTTGAAATCCTTCCAAGAAGGTGGTAGTTTCTCAATCACTGCGGCTACTTGGAAAGCGTCCGGAAGGACCATACCCTCCGCGAGGATATCATGTAGGATTAACTGAAATTTTTGAACTTGTTCAACGACAGATTTACCATCTATCATTTTGAAGTCCAAAAATCTCGCCACCACGAACTTCTTAGTTCCGGCATCCTCGGTTTTGTACTTTCGTTCCAAAGACTCCCACAGTTCTTTGGCAGTACGAACCGGTTAGTACACGTTATACAACAAGCCAACTAGTCCTCCAAGGACGTAGTTCCGACACAAGAAATCGCCATGAGACTCAATTGCTAGAAATATTTATTTAATTATTTGCAAGACTCAATTGCTAGAAATATTTATTTAGTTATTTCTAATGCAGATTCCATATAACTTACTTTCAAATCTAGTAAACTCAATTAGTGCAATTTAAAAAAATAATGAAGAAAGACAGCATAAAGTGGTACCAAAAATGGAGCAAGAAATATTTGGTGTATTCTGGGGGATATCTTCGCGAGTGTGGTGTACGGTAATTCATTCATTTAATAGTGGTGTACGGTAATTCATTCATTTAATACCTGACACATTAGAAATAGTGGTGTATGGTAATTCATTCATTTAATACCTGAACAAAAAAATGTACTTTTCCCAAAATGAGAAGGAAACAACAGTTTACATATCTTCATTTGAAAATTTATAGTAATACCATACCAAATAAAACAAAGTCAGGGATGAAATGGTCCTAAAAAGTCATTTTCACCACAAAACTAATGCAATTATGTTTTCCATAACCCAAATTCTTACCATCAAACCAAAACAATAATAAAGTGCATCAATGATTGTTTAATTTAATATGACACAAATTGCAGTACACCCAAAATCTTGTAACTAAAGCACACAATTCACAATTACACATTCCATTAAGAATTTTGAAGTGCATGTCATCTTTGGTCGAGCGTACATTAATGAAGACCAAATATATTTAAAACTTTAGATTGTTTATGAAGGAACTTCTCCAACATAATCTCTGAATCACAAAGCTCACAAAGCAGTTATTCATAGAGGAATATACAACTCGAAATGAATTATTAAATAAAGGCAAACTAACTATACATGAATCACTTTCCCCGTAAAAAAAAAAAAAAAAACTATACATGAATCACTTGTCGATTGCCAGAATGCCAGATCCCAGTAGTTGTAAGTGATTTGAAGAGGCTTTTTTTTTTTTTTTATATAAATGATTTGAAGAGGGCTAATACAGCATAAATAAAACATTTAGATCAGAAAATTGTATTGCATAAAAATCAATACACTTCAATACTAACGTTTGATACTTTCTTGCTAGCGAAGCCTCTGTTCCTCATCCACTCTCTCATTGTATACAATAATAAATAACAACTCTATATATTGTACACAATATAGTTTCGCAACAAACAGAAAACATCATTTACTCACTCATGTATCTATCTGAACCTGTACATAAGAATAATAAAAGTTTTATTCTGATCAATATAATTATTAATTACTGTAATAAGCAGCCGCAATTTAAATTAAATCGGAAGTCGGTAATTGTAATTGGTTGACCTACCGAAAACACTCATTTTCCGGCTGCGCCGCTCCGCTTTGAATGAAGCTTCTCTCCATTTCTTCTAAACTGAAATGGTGCACTTATTTTTTTTATCAGAAAATCCAGACGCAGCCTGAACCCGTTTCCCAGTAAACGATTTGGTCTCGGAGCCTCTATTCTGTAGAATCTGACATCTGGGTGACCCAAATAAGTCAATTATGCACAAACTTGACAAGCTAGGATCGAAGAAGGAAACTTACGTGAGGTATGTGCGTAGGTGTTCATCCACTATCTTGTTGCTTTGTCATACTCAACTGAGAACCAACATTCAAGAAATACTTAACAAAACTAAAAATTATTCACACAAGTATGATGTATGCAAGAAAATAATTTGAATACAAAGGTCTAACTTGCAGATTATACTTCTACACATTGTACGAAGCAACAACAACGACAATAGGGACAACCAAATTCACAATAATCTCATTTATCAAAATCCCTTCTTCAACACTCAATATTAAATTCCTCCAATGCTCACATCCCACTATATAATGAAACAACCTTCTTTCCTCAATGATTTCTATATCATAACAGGAGAATGAAATAATAAGCAAAAAAATAGATGGTAAGGAATAAAACCTTTACGCTGAATGCTGCATCGCCTCAACCTATCGCGACTCTACCGTCGTCGCTGCCGTGAAACGTTTCGCTGGGCTCTACATCGCTCGTAGCCCAGAACCGCCAGTGTCGAGTCGTCAATCTTCCTCAGACTCACCGCCGGCCACAACCCTATGACTCAGGAGGATTCACATTTTTTGCCCCCTTTTCGAAATTGTGTAGGTATCACCTCGAAAACAACCATCACAACATTGAACAACTCGAAAATTAATATTCAAAAGCAAAATAATTGAACAAAAAGAGAACAAACCACGTTCGAGTACTTCTCCATCGGGGCATCAGCCTGACAAAACAAAATCACGAAGTAGAGTCAATATAATAGAAATTTACGCTTGTCTACATATTCCACAAATACTATATAAACATGCATTTCCACATATACTATATAAACATGCATTTCCCAATCAAAACCTGGATCGAAACAATGTAGAGAACGAAATGGAAATGTAAAAGAGGTGGCGATGAACTGCCCAATTGAGAGGTCGTCTGTATAAGATCTGAACCCTCTCCTTCTGCGCTGCTCAACAATAGGCTCATTTTCTCTCCTCTCTCGTATTGGGTCTCTGCTAAATTTCATTTTCTAGTGTTTTCCACAACAATTCAGTCATAAAAAAAATAGGGGCATGAAGAGAATACGTAATTTCAAAAATACTTTCTTTTTTGGATAATGGAAGGTAACTTTAGGCTCGCCATTCAAACTGACATCCATTATTGTACCTAATTTCCTCAACCTTTTAAAAGAAAATCATAAGGCGTTTCTTTGCCCCTTTCTTCTTCTTTATGATTCTTTAATACCCCTTTATTCTTCTTTATGATTCTTTAATGTAGATTAGCTAAAACAAATCCCCATGTGCCCGTTTCAAATTGAGATCCCAAGAACTTGGTTCAATGGGAAAACTAAGCTGTGAATGTTGAATTGTAACACTTGGTTATCCAAACCATTCCTTAGAAAAGCACAACACCAAGTGTTGTCCCGTAAGATTTGTGGTAAGGTTAAGTCTATGACTTTTAATGGTTCCTAAAAACCTCCGGGAGGTAGAGTATAGCGGGATACTCAATATGGGATACCACCTATATAAGTGAGAAGTGGGGCCGCTTCACAAATAGCACTTACGAACTCAAAGGGTGTCCATGGCCGAAATGGACAAAAACGTGAGAACGAAACACGTTTGAGATGATGTTGTGTCAGCACCGTTGTTTCAGTGCACACTAAGGAGGAGTAGTTCAAGGCATCGCGTCCACTAAGCCGCCAGTGTACTCGACAGTGTTTGACTACGGAAGGTTCAAGGTCACAAGCCACCTTTCCGGATGCAATAGTGTCTCAATTGAACTGGATTGCGAGTCTGCATGATTATGGGTAGTAATTTCCACTCATGTGGGGGATTGTTGGACAAATTGGGTTTTTATTCAATTTCTTAATATTTAATTGATTTTAACAAATTAATTATTTGAGGGTATGAATATTTAATTTTCGAAGAATTAAATAGTACAGGATCGATCGACTCGAGGAGTAGATGATCGTAGTATATTTAAAATCTCAAAACCGAATTTCGGTGAGTGAGAAATTAATGTACGAAGATTAAGACAAGTGATGCATTGAGATTAGTGTTAATAACTATCTCACATTGATAAATGTAAGAATTAACTACCTCCTTATTAATAGGAGTTAGTTAAGAAGATTCAAATTGTAGTGACAATTGAACCATTCAATTTGCCACACGCGCGCGTGCGCGCCGCTCGTCCAGCCGTGCCGCGCCGGGTCCGGGTTCAGGTCCGTGGGCCTAGGGGCCTGGGCCTTGGCCTTGGATCTTGGCAATTGGACTTTGGGCTTGGGCCTGGGGCCCATCTATCTTTTGAGGCTCTAAAAATGTGGGCCTTGACCCACACGGATTTAGGGCAGCCCAAGTATGTGGAAGTCAAGCGAATTAGTTGACTTCTGGAATTTGAATGTCGTCTTAATTGCGTGGAGTTTTAAGAATGGAAGTTACCATTCCTGAAACTGCCATATTAATGTGCTAGAGGTTATTAAGAATGGGAGTTACCATTCCGGGAATAAATACCCAGCCGTTACTGCCATAAATACCCACGCTCCCTACCTGAGTGGCACTGCCTATAAATAGGAGTGCATTATTTTTGGAAAAGTTGCACTTTTCCATGCAACAAAAATCACTTGCGTTTTCCACCAAAATTGCATCCTATTTTCCAGCATTTTGCATAGCATTTTAGAGTGCAGTCCAGTTCAGGCGTGTATTCAGTTCGTCGGAGCTTTATCCCATAAAGTGTATTATTTGACGTTTCAACTTCGTGAATTAATTTCTCACTCACCGAAATATGGTTTTGAGATTTTAAATACACTACGAACATCTACTCCGAGAGTAGAACGATTTTATGCCATGGGGACTTCACATAAAAGGTCTTTCCACCTAGTGTTTTTTTAAATAAGGACCTGGTTTAAAATAGTTTCAAATTAAGGACAAAATGTAACATAAATGTACCATCATGCCCTTACTATCTAATTTTCGGAATTAATACAGAGAAAGTCAATAAATTTTTGATATTTAAATCAATGTCTATCAACTCCGTGAATTACGCTAATGAATTAACACCTTCCAAAATTAAAACCTCTCAACAGCTCCAGTCAATCAATTAAATGATTTGCAGAATTTTGGGGAAGAAATCTTTGTATGATTATTCTACATCCCCAATCTTGGTATTCAATTCTTCCCTACATCTCTAATATTCAAGTCTTTTACAAATATCTCATTTTCCCAAAGCTCTGATATTCAATTTCATTGTCAGACTTGAAGATCTGCACAAAAATCGTCAAATCAAATTAGATATTTTCTCCAGAAAAATCTCTGACTTGATTATGCAGAAAGATCTGCAGGAAAATCGCTGAATGCAGAAAAAAAAAACTAAAATTGCATGAGCATATAAATAATGCAGAATTAAAGTTGCATCAACATATAAATAATGCAGAAGTGTGTAGTACATTATGTGCATATACAATTATCATTATGCAGAAAAATGACTTTAATGCAAATTTGATCTGCAATAATAAAATTCGTCTATTAATGTAGGCCACATACCAGTCACTTGATTCAAGACTTCTAGAAATGTTGAAGATTGATTAGCACGAACCAACTTGATTTTCCCATCGAATTCGATCTTGAGTATCACGAAATAATCCATTGATTCGCAAATATATGCAGATATAATTAGAGAATTTTTAGGGCAAAACTCTTCATCTCACCGGATTAATGGTTCCCATGTGGACCATACGCCGCGTCGCCCCACTCCTAGGCGACAAAACCGTCGTCAAAGGCCCACCCCCGCCTCCTCCACCACCTCCGGCGTCCTCTTCGTCTACACACACCGAACACTCACGGATCCAATCATCCTCTCCGCCATCCTTCGCCGTCACATCCCCCGCCGCTACCTACTCTCTCTCCCGCCTCTCAGAAATCACCCCCTCGTCCCCAGCGTCTGATTAACCCGGATCCGAGGTTATTAATACTACCAACTGAATACGACATTGATATACTATTGGAAAAAAATGTAGGCCACATACCGATGATTTGATTCACAACATCTGCATATAGTGAAGATCGACTAACACGAACCAACTTAGTCTTCCCATTGAATTTGATTTTCAGAATCACCACAAAGTCCATCGATTCAAATTCTGCAGCTTAAATGAGAAAAAACATGCAGAACACGATTAAAAACGACAGGGACGAAGAATTCTAAATTAGGGTTATTTTTGGGAAATTACGATTGGTTTAATTGAAAATTCCTATCAATCGTGCAGATTGCATACGAATAAGAAAGGTGAGATTCTTATTTCCATATGAGTGATATTAAACGGGATGAGTCTTTGTGAAATGGTATGTTGTTGACTATATTGCGAAAAATAAGGAAGGTACGACTTGTTCCTTTATTAAATAAATTAATAAGTTAATCTTCATATTTAAATGTAAGGGCATAAATGGTTATTAACATATGTTTTTGTCCTTTTTTAAAAAGATTATATTAGTTGTCCTTTATTAAGAAGGTAGGTGTATGAATGACTTTTTTTATAAAAATTCTCTTATGCCATTTAATTTCCTTGAAATTACATTTATAGCCCTCAATAAATTGGTCAACGACGAGTGTTCTCCACTCTCATTTTAAAATCAATTAATTAATTAAAATTAATCAATTTCTAACCAATTTCTCCAACAATCCCCCACATGAGTGGAAATTACACCTATAATTATGCAAACTCGCAATCCAGTTCTCAAGAGACACTATTGCATCCGGATAGGTAGCTCGTGACTTTGAACCTTCCGTAGTCAAACACTATCGAGTACACCGGCGGCTTAGTGGACACAATGCCTTGAACTATTCCTCCTTGGTGTGTACCGAGACAACAGTGTAGACACAATAAAGCCTCAATGCCTTTTCGTTCTCACGTTTTTGTCCGTTTCGGCCATGGACATCCTTTAATTTAATAAGTGTTAGTCGAAGCGGCCCTCACTTCTCACTTATATAGGTGATCTCCTTTAGAGTATCCCGTCATACTCAACCTCCTCGAGGCGTTAGGAATCATTAAAAGTCAAAGACTTAACCTTTACCACAATCTTACGGGTTTCGACACTTGGTGTTGTGCTCTCCAAGGAATAGTAAAAAATACCAAGTGTTTCCAACAAACATTCACAGCTTAGTTTTTCCATTGAACCAAGATCTTGGGATCTCCAGTCAACATGGTTGGGTTACCACTGTTTACGTTTTTATTTGTGGATTTTTGGACTCATTCCTTCTAGCACATTTATTTGATCTCGATTTTAAGCCTTTTGTAGCAGATCTGCTTGAGACCAAACATTTTTAAATACCCCCACATTTTGAGATATTTAAAAACCCACCTCTAATTGCACAAACTTCAAATCACATACGTCTATGTGACTTAAGTGTAGAGGTCTAATGTTCCTTTCAAAATTAAATGACAATTTTTGTCAATTTTAAAACTTCCACATATATCATACACCCTTTAGGTTTAATGATATTTGGAATATTAATAAATTATAATTTATTAATCTTTTTATAGCTTTAGATTTACAAAAATCTCAAACGCTATAAAGAGGAATATTTAATTACATAAATAATCGTAAATGTAAATACAAAATTGACTATTGACATTTAGGATAACGAAACACATTTCCAGTTCCCATTGTTCATATTGACAGAAGAAATGTTGTATAAATTCCTTGCTAATTATAACGTTGTTATCGTTATCTCCATCGTTAGCCATTGCTACGAGTACATTATTCGTTTTGCGATTGTTGGAATTTTGGAGCACCCAACAATGGCTTTACAAAATTGACAGAAATAAATAACAGAATTATAAATACAATTAAATTAATATTTACACAAAGTCTTCGATTTTCCTCTTTTAGCAGCTTTTCAAAATATGCAAGTTCTCGAAATCAGCAGCAACGACCCCATCTCACGAACAATAGGAACAAAGTTAAAGTCGAGTCAAGGAAACCATTTTCCCGTAAAATAAATACGTCCCGGCTAGTGCTCACGGTTTGACGTAACGTTTTAAAAGGTAAAACGACTTTCGCCTCTATACGAGCAGCACCACAATGTATAGAGTTCTAACGAACTGAATCGACCCGAAAACTGGACTGCACTCTATATGCCGGATGCAAATATGTATGATGTTATGATTTTTTCTATAAAATCAAGTGTCGTGTCTCTTTGTGTGAGTATGCAAGTGTGTTTTGCAGCATGAAACATGCACCCTATTTATAGCCATGTTCCAACATGTGAGGGGTCTCCACATTTATTATGGCATTCATGCTATTTGTAACGCCTTTGCGGTTACAAGATTTAATTATGACATTCATGGTTTTGTAACTCCTTTTCGATTACAAATTCATTATTGAAACGTCTATGAACCTGGACACCCGAACGTCCAAGTTCATCACAATTTATAACGTCAATGTACCTAGACATCCTCGACGTCCAAATTCGTCATAGTTCAAATTCAACTTTTAAATTTATTTGGGTTAACCTAATTTCGAATTGGGTTTCAACAAATTTAAAGTCCACAAGTCACGAGCCCATGACTAGGCCCAAACTCAACCGGACGAGCACACACGTGCATCCGTATAGACTATTGGATTGCTCCTTAGTCATTATTATTTGAACCATTGTAACATCCTCCTATTTATAAGGAGTAATTAGCCACATTAAACTTTCAAAGTTTCAATGTGGGACAATTAGCATGATGTAACACTTTATCCCATAAAGTGTATTTTTTTACGTTTCAACTTCGTGAATTAATTTCTCACTCACCGAAATTCGATTTTGAGATTTTAAATACACTACGATCATCTACTCCGAGAGTAGAACGATTTTATGCCATTTAATTTCCTTGAAATTACATTTATAGCCCTCAATAAATTGGTCAAAGACGAGTGTTCTTCACTCTCATTTTAAAATCAATTAATTAATTAAAATTAATCAATTTCTAACCAATTTCTCCAACAATCCCCCACATGAGTGGAAATTACACCTATAATTATGCAGACTCGCAATCCATAATTATGCAGACTCGCAATCCAGTTCTCAAGAGACATTATTGCATCCGGATAGGTAGCTTGTGGCTTTGAACCTTCCGTAGTCAAACACTATCGAGTACACTGGTGGCTTAGTGGACACAATGCCTTGAACTATTCCTCTTTGGTGTGTACCGAGACAAAAGTCTAGACACAATAAAGCCTCAATGCCTTTTCGTTTTCACGTTTTTGTCCGTTTTGGACATGGACATCCTTTAATTTAATAAGTGTTAGTCGAAGCGACCCTCACTTCTCACTTATATAGGTGATCTCCTTTAGAGTATCCCGTCATACTCAACCTCCTCGAGGCGTTAGGAATCATTAAAAGTCAAAGACTTAACCTTTACCACAATCTTACGGGTTTCGACACTTGGTGTTGTGCTCTCCAAGGAATAGTAAAAAATACCAAGTGTTTCCAACAAACATTCACAGCTTAGTTTTTCCATTGAACCAAGATCTTGGGATCTCCAGTCAACATGGTTAGGTTACCAGTGTTTACGTTTTTATTTGTGGATTTTTGGACTCATTCCTTCTAGCACATTTATTTGATCTCGATTTTAAGCCTTTTGTAGCAGATCTGCTTGAGACCAAACATTTTTAAATACCCCCACATTTTGAGATATTTAAAAACCCACCTCTAATTGCACAAACTTCAAATCACATACGTCTATGTGACTTAAGTGTAGAGGTCTAATGTTCCTTTCAAAATTAAATGACAATTTTTGTCAATTTTAAAACTTCCACATATATCATACACCCTTTAGGTTTATTGATATTTGAAATATTAATAAATTATAATTTATTAATTTTTTTTATAGTTTTAGATTTACAAAAATCTCAAACGCTATAAAGAGGAACATTTAATTACATAAATAATCGTAAATGTAATTGTATTCACATGCTATTATTATTATAGCATTTGATTATTCTCCGATTGTATTCTTCAATCCGGAGTTTCACAAATAAGTCGTAGATACTCATACCACGAACTTTTTATTTCCGGCATCCTCGGTTTTGTACTTTCGTTCCAAAGACTCTCACAGTTCTTTGGCAGTACGAACCGACTGGTACACGTTATACAACGCGTCAACTAGTCCTCCAAGGACGTAGTTACGACTCATAAAGTCACAATGACCCATTGGTCGTAGATAACATGTTTAACATTATCCGTGTCGTTTTCATCGACCACGGGTGGATCCTCCCAGAGGAACCTTGCTAATTACAACGTTGTTATCGTTATCTCCGTCGATAGCCATTGCTACGAGTATCATATTCGTTTTGCGATTGTTGGAATTTTTGAGCACCCAACAATGGCTTTACAAAATTGACAGAAATAAATAACAGAATTATAAATACAATTAAATTAATATTTACACAAAGTCTTCGATTTTATTCTTTTAGCAGCTTTTCTCCTTTAGCAACTTCCCAAACCAGGCAGGTTCTTGAAATCAGCAGCAACGACAACCCCATCTCACGAACAATAGGAATAAAGTTAAAGTCGAGTCAAGGAAACCCTTTTCCCGCAAAACGAATACGTCCCGGCTAGTGCTCACGGTTTGACGTAACATTTTAAAAGGTAAAACGACTTTCGCCTCTATACGAGTAGCACCACAACGTATAGAGTTCCAACGAACTGAATCGACACGAAACTGGACTACACTCTATATGCTTGATACAAAATGTGTGATGCTATGATTTTTCTAGAAAATCTCAAGTGTTGTGTGTAAGAGTTTTTTGCAACATAAAACATGCACCCTATTTATAGGCATGTTCCAACATGTGAGGGGTCTCCACATTTATTATGGCATTCATGCTATTTGTAACGCCTTGCGGTTACAAGATTTAATCATGACATTCATGGTTTTATAACTCCTTTGCGGTTACAAATTCATTACTGAAACGTCTATGAACCTGGACACCCAAACGTCCAAGTTCATCACAATTTGTAACGTCAATGTACCTAGACATCCTCAACGTCCAAATTCGTCATAGTTCAAATTCAACTTTTAAATTTATTTGGGTTAACCCAATTTCGATGGGTCTGAAAGCCCAAATTTAAAACCCACGAGTCATGAGCCCAAGACTAGGCTCAAGCTCAACCGGACGAGCACACACGTGCATCCGTATAGACTATTGGATTGCTCCTTTAGTCATTATTATTTGAACCATTGTAACATCCTCCTATTTATAAGGAGTAATTAGCCCCCATTAAACTTTCAAAGTTTCAATGTGGGACAATTATCATGTTGTAACACTTTATCCCATAAAGTGTATTATTTGACGTTTCAACTTCGTGAATTAATTTCTCACTCACCGAAATTCGATTTTGAGATTTTAAATACACTACGAACATCTACTCCGAGAGTAGAACAATTTTATGCCATTTAATTTCCTTGAAATTACAGTTATAGCCCTCAATAAATTGATCAAAGACGAGTGTTCTCCACTCTCATTTTAAAATCAATTAATTAATCAATTTCTAACCAATTTCTCGAACACACTTGTCACTTGAGCCTTGAGAGAAAAAAAAAATCCCCTTCTTGAAAAGAAAGATTTGCACCTAAATCATTCAAAGTTTTAAAATTGAATCCCTTTTCGGCGACTTCAGGTACTCTATATTTGATTCGGTGTTTATACGCTTTGGATCCTTCTAAATGTTTTTGTTGTGCAACTTCATAATAGGTGTTAATTTACTTGGTTGATATTTTTCAGAATTCATTTTTTTGGGGTAAAAATTAAAATTGAGTAATTGTTTAATACACAGTTCTCGTCCCCCCTCTCTTCCTTTTCAAGTTTATAAATGTGACATTTTTTGTGTGTTTGTTCTCAGATGAAGTTTTGGAATATGCATATGATGATTCAAAGGTGACAGATGTCGGAGGTTTCTGGTGACTTTGGTAAAGAATCATTGCAACGTTTCTTTGGTGCTAGACGTGCCCCTGTGATATCTACAGGCTCTTGGTGTTGGAGGATTACCAAAGGTTTGCTTCTGATAATTAAGATATGTTCATTTCTTCCAGTTTGCTGCATTTCAATATTTTTCAACTCTAGTGGCCATCAATTACTAAACCAATTTTTTATATTTTGCTGCCATCAGGGTCGAGATTTATGGGCAAGAAGCATCGCATTGCATGTTGTTGCAGAGGCTCAAAGTCCCGTGTATTAATTCTTTATCTGAATTTCCGCCCTGAGTACGTTATTGTTGAGAATACCCTTCGTTTTAGTTGTAGTATTTTAAATTTCTTAGAATCTTAGTTACCTTTTAATCTGTGAAAAAAGAGGCAAACTTTTTATTTCGTTTATCTTCTAGTAATGTCTTGGTACAATGATGTAATTTTAATATGCCTCATGTTGCAAGAGTGACAATTTCACATGTATCTGGTATTATTCATTTGATAAGGTTACTGTGCCTATCTTGATGTGTCCTTTACTTGCTGAATCAATAGGTGTAAACACAGACGACCTCCTTGTTTCACAGCCAGATTCTGCTAAGTATGGTAGATACATTGACAGACAGTGTATGCATCTGCAGCCTTCCCTACTTGTGCACTAATATCTTTCTCTTCTAATTTATCTTGAAAATGATCATGTATGTCTGTTGAGTTGTCATTCTTATGTGCTGATGGCCTCTAATTTAGCCTACAATTGATTGATATAATCTTTCCCTGCACGACATGAAATTATGAGTAAATAACGATTGTCCTTTCTGGTTGTTCATTCCCTCTTCACTTGATTCACCAATTCCTGCATTGTTTTCTTGTCACATATCAAACTGTATCAGTGCTTGCTTCCAGATTGTTTGTTTGCAAATAAAGTTTGAGCATATCTAATATAGGAATAGCAGAGATGCTTGCTATAGTTGTCATGAAGGCAAGCAAACCTTTTGAATGTGGAATCTGTGAAAATGGTGAATTGGGTCAATCATTGATGATGAAATTTGAAAGTTGAAACTAGAGTAATGTGTTGGGGACTCCTTTTTTTAGTTACTTGTATCAGCTCTTCTAGTTGATGTTACCTTGAACTTATTGATAGTCAAAATGGATGTCACCTTTCACTTTTTCCAGATCTATTTTTATCACCGGTTTTGATTGTGGTTCTCTGATTCATTTATTATTTTTACTTCTAAATATAGTTAATTTTGGGTCCACTATGTTACAAGTTTTTCAATATTCCCACCATCATGTTCCATAAACCTTGATACATTTAATCATCGCTATATATTTCAGGTAGCTGCTCTTATTCCTCAATATGAAGTTGATGGGGTACTGTGTGGCCCCTATAGAGATCTTCAATCTAAAATTATGATGCAAGCACTAAGAAAAATACATTATTCTCAGTGCAATTCCAGTACTCTTATTATTTTTATCAACCAGGTTAGCATCTAGTAGCTAGCAAATTCAAGCTACAATGCATTGTACACTTGTGACCAAATTTCTCTGGTGCTTGTAGATAAGAAAAAAACTGAAATCAGTTGAAGGTTCTGTTCGTGCGGAGGAAGTAACCAGTGGTGGAAATGCCTTGAAATTTTATGCTGCCATACGGTTACGAATTAGCAGAAGAGAATTGCTGAAGACAGAGGATGAGGTAACATATATTTTGCTCTCCTATTTCTTACCCCTTTTTTTGTGGGTGTTGCCAGGCTACGGGTCTTGGGATTTGTGTGCAAGTAGTTAAAAATAAGCTAGCTCCATCATTGAGTATAAAATTCGGGAAAGGAATCAGAGGCCTTGGATTTGGCTTGTGAACACGGTGTTATTGTGGAAGATCGAGGGCGCTACTATATAGGAGGGAAAATTTGGCACGGTAGAGTCGAAGTTTTAAAGTATCTAGCATCAAATGACGAGGCTTTAGATAATATAATCAGCACCTTGAGGGGTCATTTGTTTGACAGACAAATGGCCTGAGGATATCAGTAATTCACTATTCCCTCCTTCTGCCAAAAGGTCTCTGTAAATACATTCTGTACTCATATCTCCAAACTCAGTTTTAGAGTGTTATATGGTATTGACCAACTATGGACACAAGTTAACTATTTGATAATCTGTTTAACATGATATTGTATTAGGGCAGCTATTCTACGTGTACTCTGTTTTAATCTTAAAATCCAGCCATTTCTTCTGGTTCTGACTTGTATATTCTGATGTGCTTCCTTTTCTAGTTTAATCGGCATTTAGTAGATAGTAAAAAGTAGTTTGATTGGAAAAAAAGCTAATCCTGATACCAGAAAGAGGCAAAGATCTATTTGAAAAGCCAAACTTTGTCCCCAGAACAATATAGAAGCAGGTATAGCTGCAAAACCCAAAAACTGTGCCAGAAAGAAAGGAGAAAATTTGGGCATATATACAAGACCAAATCATTCTTGATTTCAGTTAAGTTTCCCAAAGTAGAAGATATATGGTGAGAGATGCTTTTCCTTTTGGTTATTTCACCATTAAATGTATAAGTCTGAGTTTGTATGGAGAATGTTTCAGCTGAGTACGTCTCATATAACCTCATTCTTTGCTTAGGTGACCTCAACTTGGCCTTAGCAGATTCTGTAGCAGCCATGTAAGTTGGGATTGATCTCTGTTTTATGTTGCATAAGGATCGTCTTGGTTGTGAAAACGGTGAGTTTACTTCTTCCATCCTTTCCTGTTTGCATGTGGTTTTCAGCTTCAGTTGAGATAGTCGACTTGCATCAATTGCTATGGAATTTGAATGTAAGTATGGCTTCATCTTCTCTTTTTCTGCATGTCGATTTACCTCTTGTTCAAAGTATTGATCATATCGATTGCTCTTTCTGCTTTCTTTCTCGCTCATCGATTCCAACAGGCTTTGGTCACTTCTCCTTTCCTAAAAACAGAGAGAAGAGAAGAAGGTAGTGTCATTTGATCACAAATAAATTTCATCTCATTTAATGTTTAGGGTTTAGGGTATTTTAGTAAATTTGCTCAGTCAGTTAAGTTAGAACTTAGAAATGCGTATTACACGCGTCTAACATTTTTTTTTTATCAATTTCTTTTTCCTTTTTTTTATTCCAATTAATGTATGCATATTTATTTCGTGTATGCAATTCGTTTTAAATGGTTTTTTTTTAGATGGTGAACTAATTAAATTTGAGGTACAAATAACCTTGGCCTTAATTATGACTAGTGCTGTTATTCGAATCGAACCTTAACGAGACTCGACTCCGTGTAGAATAATGAGCCGAGCTCGATTGCTTAACGAGTCGAGCTCGGCTCGACTCGAGCTCAAATGGGGTATTTTAGTAAATTCCTTAGATTAGGTCAATTACCCAAGGTCCCAAACCCTTCCCTTCCAAATTCCAATTCACACACGCAGACCGCAGCCACACAGGCACACACAATCCCTCAACCGTCATCCGCCGCGCCGCGTCGCAAGCTCAGCTGGCCAGCCGCTGCACCACAGGTCCACAACCCTCGGCAGTGACGGACCCAGGATTTAAAAACTGGGGGTACAATTATTGAATAATTTAAAAATAATTATGAATAAATATTACTATTTTCGTCCTATGATAACTTGTATACAAGAAAGCTGAACTTAATGGAGTGTGTAGGAAAAAATATGAGTTTAAAATGAGTGACAACTGATACGTTTGAAAATAATTTTAAAATGTATAAGCGGGACGTCCCAACAAATCATGTGCAAGTAATTACATGACGGAGTATTTGATCGTGGCTAGAAGTTTAACGTGAGGAGTTGTGAAAGAGTCAAATGAGAACTTTCAAATTGATTATAGGGTAGGAACTAAGATGATAAAAAATGGTTCAATAACAATTTTATAATTTTAATTGGACAAATTTTTAGACCTCGGTTATTTTTGCTCATGTGACATTCTATCATTAAATTTGCTCCATGTAAATTCTTTATTTTAATTTACATTATATTATTTCTGCCTAATCAATTTATTAGATGTTTTTTTTTTATTAATTGGACGTTAGGATCTAATATAGTAATATGAATTCATGCGGAGCATTTAGCTCCTCGGCCCATTCTTAATTTTAGAAGCATTTTTAGCCCATTCTTAAAGCCCATTTGAGGTGTTTTACTATGAAGCCCTAAATTTAGTTATTACGGAGTATTTCTTTCTGATACGCCTCTCTCTCTTTCTGGTACGCCATTGCGCAGGTCTGCACTACCCCTCGCCCTCTCCTCCCGTCGACGACTATTTTTACAAAAGAACCAGAAAATACTACTCGTACTATTTTTTTTTTTTAAAAATTGGGGGTACAGTTGTACCCCCCATGTCCCTTAGTTGTTGGGTCCGCCTCTGACCCTCGGCCTCGAGTCTCAACCCAGCCGCTGCACCACTTTAAACTCGCTAGTTGCCCGCTACCGTAGCTTTGAATCCCGTCTATCAGAAACCTCCAAGCTCCAGTTGAAGGAATCTCTCTTTCCATACTTCAATTTCTTGAAGTTTAGGGACACACCAACTCATTCATTTAAATATTGGTAAGTTTTTTTCTCGTCGACCTCTCTCTCCATTTCTCCCTGTTTCTTTTGCCATTGTTAATTTGTTACCTCAGAAGGGGGTTTGACATTTAATATGTTCATCTTCTGCCATTGTTACCTCAGAAGGGGGTTTGACATTGTTACATTCATTTTTTTTTAAGATTAGCAAATAAATTGTTGGCTCATTATTTCCGAGCAATACTTTTTCTTTAGGATATTATGATTTAAAATTTCACTCTGATATGTTAAAGAAATCATCTATCCATATTAATTCAGACTTATTCTTTTTGAGATATTAATCTTGATGCAATTTTATGAGTATATATTTTCATTACACGAATCAAGTTATTACTTTTAATAGAAAATACAGTACTAGGGGTGAGCATTATTCGGTTAAAAACCGAACAGAATTCGGTTCGGTTACCAAATATTTCGGTTCGATTTTCGGTTTTATATTTTATAAATTCCGGTTTTCGGTTTCGATTCCGGTTATAACCGAATTTATTTCGGTTATCCGAAACCGACCGAATAAGGCCCATATATATATAAACTAAAGTTACTAAATACTAACCCTAATTCATTCTCCACTCTCCAGCGCCGTAAATGAAGTCTCCACTCTCCACTCTCCAGCCCCCAAACTTCCGCCGCTGACCCCAAGCCCACCGGCCACCTCCGCGACTCCGCCCCTCCTCTCCGGCCGCCCTCATCTCCATCTTCCCCAGTCCTCAAGGCCACACGACGCTTGCGACTGCGACTGCGACTCGCCAACTCCACTACGCTTGCGACTGCGACCCCGCGGCGCCTTCGACCCCACGGCGCCGGCGAGTCGGCGACCCCACGACAACCAGCGTCCAGCGACTCTCAGCCCACTTTTCTATTTTTTCACGGTGAGTTCTGAGTTCTAATTTTTCGTTAAATTTGTTGAATTTTGGGGCTTTGAATTTTCTCAGCCCACCGGCACCGGCCACCTAATTTTTTCTTCCTAACTTTTCATTAGATTTGTTGAATTTTGGGGCTTTGAATTTGGTAGTTAAAGGTATTTGAGTATTTGAGCATAATTTTTTTAGCAGTGTATTTGAGTATTTCCAGCAGTGTATTTGAGTATTTGCATGAAAATTTGTTGATTCATAGGAGTAATTTGCACATTTTTTGCAGCAGGGTATTTTTTCCCAGTTTTTCGGTTAACATTTCGGTTTTTCGGTTATAGCCGAAACCGTTCGGTTCGGTTAATTTCGGTTTTGTGTTAGATCGGTCCGGTTTCGGTTAATTTTAATGCAAATTCGATTTTGGTTCGGTTACCCTAATTCGGTTCGTTTACCGAACCGAATGCACACCCCATTTTCCCGTGTTTCGTTTTGAGGCTCGCAGGATAGAGAGAGAGTAGGGGGGGGTACGGAAGATTGGTCCGCTCCGAAAAGCCCCGGTGAACGGCGGCCGTAACTATAACGGTCCTAAGGTAGCGAAATTCCTTGTCGGGATACACTTTGTTATATTAGTACTTTTTTTCTGAATGTATAGCGTTTATTTAAATTTATAGAAAATACGTGAATTTTAAATGCTACTCCAGTATTAATTGGAAAATGCATAGTGATTAGTGAGCAAGCCCATTCTTTTATGTAAAGCCCATTTGTCAGATCCAATTAATACATAAAATTAGGGCACAAATATACTAATTAGGGGCAAGAATCGAACTCTGCGCGAACTTGTTGAAGGTAATCCATCTCTCTTTCTTATCCTGATCTATCTTGTTCTTGATTTTCAATTTCCGTCTTCCAGAAGCTATTCCTAGCAGAATGCGCCTGAAAACCAATTATATGGTATAAATCTGTAAATCTGTAAATCTGTAGTGTGCTGTACATTTTTTACTAACTTTATTAAAATGTATTAGTCATTTCCTCTTTTGAATAATAGTTTTGAAAATTGAATGCCAGTGTAGTAGAACTACTAAGAGCTTTTTTCGTGAAATAATTGTTAGGAATCATGGACATCGATGAGGAAATTACTGCCTCTACCACACCCGATGTTTCTGGGAATGAATCTGTGGCTTCCGCCATTGATGCATTGCCACTTCAACCTGCTGTACCAGTAATTGCACCCGTGGTTCCGACCCCATTGATACCTCCTATAGCTCCAATTCCCTCTGTTCCAAGACCATTAGCTCCGTTACCCTTGCGTCCTCCTGCCAGCAGACCTCTAGCTCCCAATGGAGACTCAAGAAGTAGTGAATCTGATTCCGATGAGGAAGAACCAGGATCGAGTCGTGTTGCCACTGGCCCCACTCAGGAATACGAGATTTCAGAAGAAAGCAAATTAGTTAGGGAGAGGCATGAGAAAGCAGTGCAAGAGCTTTTGATGAAGCGTCGTGCAGCTGCATTGGCGGTCCCCACTAATGATAATGCTGTCCGAGCTAGGCTTCGTAGGCTTGGTGAACCTATAACATTCTTTGGAGAGAAGGAGATGGAAAGGCGTGATCGGCTGCGGGCTCTTATGGCAAAGCTTGATTCTGAAGGTCAGTTGGAAAAGCTGATGAAAGCTCACGAGGATGAAGAAGCTGCAGCCTCAGTGGGACCTTCAGAATTTGAAGAAGATATTCAGTATCCCTTTTACACTGAAGGTTCACAAGCACTACTAGAAGCCCGTAGAGAGATTGCAAAGTATTCTATTGTGAAGTCTGCATTGCGCCTCCATCGTGCAAGGAGAAAAAGGGATGATCCGGATGAGGATTTGGATGCAGAGATTGATTGGTCTCTGAAGCAGGCAGCGAGCCTGGAGCTAGAGTGCAGTGAGATTGGTGATGACCGGCCTCTCTCAGGATGCTCAGTTTCACATGATGGAAAGATGCTCGCCACCTGGTAAAACTTTTTGAGCCATGCATTTTATGGCATGTTTTATTCATGCATTGTGCTCTGTGAATGTGGCCATACAGTTACATGGGAGCTTTATAGCCTGTTGACAATTGCTGGAATAGTTATTTTTTATGATATCTTTGTTATATTTCACATCTGATTATCAGAAAAAATGTAAAAAAGCTTTGCATATCCCATCTTTTTACTCATCTGCCTAAGTACCTTTTAACTGTTATATCTGCCAAGGGATTGACAAAGTCAAGAAAAGGAACAATGTTATTATGATTATCACTTTCCTCATTTAACCTAAAATTGGTACAGTCTGCCATCCTTTTGCCATAATTTTGCAATTATATCTTTATATACTTCTGGTTTTGCGTTAGTGAAGATGGTTATCATGGGATTGCTTATGCTGTCCCTTGGTTCTTGCTTGATGATGTTTCCAATTATCTGGTTTCACGATTTATGCATGCTATAGTATTTTTCTCTACTGTTATTCAAGTTTGAGAAGATCATTTACTTATTCTCGTCTTCTCTTTCCTTTCATAGTTCCTTGAGTGGAGTTGCAAAGGTTTGGAGCTTGCCAGAAGTAAAGAAGGTTTCAGCTCTAAAAGGGCATACTGAACGAGCTACTGACGTTGTATTCTCTCCTGTCAGCCATCTATTGGCTACTGCCTCTGCTGACAGAACTGCAAGACTGTGGAATCAGGAGGGGTCTGTGCTGAGAACATTTGAAGGCCATTTGGACCGTCTTGCTCGAATAGCGTTCCACCCATCAGGGAGATATTTGGGTACAGCTAGCTTTGATAAGACCTGGAGATTATGGGACGTAGAAACTGGCGAGGAGTTACTTCTCCAAGAAGGTCATTGTAGGAGTGTTTATGGAATATCTTTCCATCGTGATGGCTCCTTAGCAGCTTCTTGTGGACTGGATTCACTTGCTCGTGTGTGGGACCTACGATCTGGGCGGAGTATTCTTGCTTTGCAAGGCCATGTGAAGCCTGTAGGTTTCTGTATTTTGACATTAGTTATTATTTCTCTTTTAGTAAACGAGTTTGAATATGTTCTTTAGCCGTCGAGTGATCCATTTTATTATTTCTCATTTCAGGTTCTTGGCGTCAGTTTCTCTCCCAACGGGTACCATTTAGCTACTGGTGGCGAAGATAATAGTTGCTGGATCTGGGATTTGAGGAAGAGAAAATCTCTGTACATAATTCCTGCTCACTCTAATCTTATTTCTCAAGTCAAATTTGAACAACAGGACGGATACTTCTTGGTTACTGCTTCATATGATATGACTGCCAAGGTACGCTGAAATATGTTTAATCTGTTGACTGCATTTTTGTTGTGGTATTCTCATCTTCATTTTTCATTTCAGGTTTGGTCTTCGAAAGATTTCAAGCCTGTAAAGACATTATCTGGCCATGAATCAAAGGTTACTTCACTTGATATAGTTGGAGGTCTGTTCTATCTTAACTTTCAAAAGCATGTCATTAGTTTTCTAAATATTGTTGACCCTTTTGTCATCTTTTATCTCTTCTATATGAGGCAATAACGTCTTCAAACTTGATATATAACTGAATTATTAAGAATGCTCCTTGTGTTATTCAATTTTATTTGCAGATGGGCAAAACATTGCTACCGTTTCACACGATCGAACAATCAAGCTATGGTCGAGTAAAGAAGTTGAGAAAGAGAATGCAATGGAGGTCGACTAAACCAGTGGTGTATCATGTATGCAATCTTGCCCAAGTACGAATGCTTCTGAGGCTCTTACATGAAAAAAAGAAAGAATAGATTTCTCTAATGTGAAATATCATAGGATATAGAGTTACTACTGTGTTCCTGATGATAGTTTGGTCTTGTAAGTTCTCATCGGATTAAGCAGGGACGTAGTTGCGCATCTCTTCGTGTGCCTCCATTTAGAGTTAAGTTTTCAATCGTTTATTGATTTATAAATAAAGGCTTGCAGATTATTTCCGCTTCTGGATAAAATCTTGTTGAAATTCTTGTGGTTCTAAAGAGAGTGGTTTGGCAACCTGTGTGTTATTGGTGTGTGTTGTTCAGAAATAGATGGAGAGGTAGGCTAGAAAATATAATATTTTAATAACATATTATATACAGTATATAACAAAAAAATGAAATTATAAAGGTAATTAATTAAGAATTTCAGTAAGAAGATATGATTACTTTAGTGGATTCCAAACCCACCCTGTGTAGTAGAACGTAAACATGGTGAGATCGATGGATGGAGTTAGAGAAAAGATTATAGATGGAATTGTATGAAGGAATGTAGTAGTGAGTGAAATTAATAATGGTTGGAGGCTGCTTATATATAGAGATACAACTTAACTAGAGTACGCTACCGTATCTCAAGATTACAATATGAGATATTCTTTTACAGTTACTTTCTGAGACTAAAGGAACTATAGATGAACTAGAAGAAAAGTTACATAGAAGATTATTTGGTAGAAGATATTTGATCGTATTAGATGACGTGTGGAGTATAGAAGTTTTGGAAAGGATACAGCTTTTCTTTCCGGATAATAATAATGGAAGTCAGATCACAAGATGTCCCCTGTAAGCACTTTGAATCTTAATAGCAGCAACGCGCTCGTACGGGATGTTAGTGAGCCGAACAACCTCAGCTGCAGCGGTTGCAGCTGCCGTTGCAATGGCCATCACTATTGCCCGCTTTCTTTGCTCTTGTGTTGCCTCATTTAGTGATATCTCATTCTCAGGTGCTTCAATTGCAGTATACTGTTTGAACTTGAACACTTGAAAGAACCATCTCCACCTGTTTGATTTCTGAGTCAAAAAACATGCAGAAGTGTTTGTTAAGACACAACAGTGAGAAACTTATACCCGAATTTGAATTCGAATTCTTACCTCGTCGGATTTCGGTTTCGGGTCGGGAATAAAGAGTCTTTTCACATAAGTGAGCCAGCACTTCTTCTTTCCCATATGGAAATGATATATGTATGCTAGTTTTGGTGATAAGTTTGTGCAAATTATGTGTCCATTTCAAGAAAATGAAAAGTGTGTGTGTTATGAAGCATATGAAGCATGCAAGAAGGAAGAATGAGTCATAAATTTATAGAGCCATGCGTGTAGATAAAATATCCAACATTTTATTGAATGATGATAGTACTAATGGCTTCTGCCTTTTTCTTTTTTCTTTTCTTTGCTGCTGAAGGCTTACACCAATTTGTTTACTTAGCATTCAAAAGCATATCATGTGCTGATTGAGAGTGAGTGATTGTGAAAGCAACTTTAGAAAAATAAGGTGGGGGGTGGGTAGGGGTGGGGTGGGGTGGGGGGGACTTAACAGTTATCAAGAATTTGTGAGTCCTTTTCTTCTATATGTGTCATTTTCACAATTCTTGCCTATTCACTTTAACATATACAGTATACTATAATTTATTGCATTAACACTATATATTAGTGATTTTTCTTTCAGGTCTCCATTGATATTTTATCCATATTTTGAGGCGGTGATTATATAAAATAATGTGTACTTTTTGCACCCATCAACTTTCAATTTCTCTCCAAATACTTGAAAGTAGGTGGTGACAATTGACAAAATGACAATACATTCACTATCAGCCATATGTGGGCATATTGTCTAAAAATAACATTCTTTAAACTTATAAAACTTTCTTTTCATTCATGGCTTTTATTACCTATACAGCTTCTTACCTTTTCCCAGAATTATCACCTGCAAAATTTCATATCAATCCTACCGCTTAAGTAGAGAATTCTTATTTCCCTTCTTTTACATCTGTTCCATTGCTAACTTCCATTTTCATGCCAGGTTTCAGAGTTTGTAGCAAGTTGAGTAATTGAATGGGTTACTTAAATTTTCTTTCGGCGCTTACCTCTTGTCCATTTTAATTGACGTTTACAGATGTTTTATTAATAACAATAAATATATGTATAATGTGTTTTGATTTCTATTTTATTAGTTAATATACACTATTTTTTTAGTATTGGGTCAATATTGAAATTAGATCGTTTAGGTTATGCTTATTTTGAGATTATGTAGGAGGATGGAAATTTAGATGAGAAAATTCAGATGAATAGTGATTGTGTGTATTTGTTTTGAGATTTTTGATAAGATAGAATCAAATGTTATGTCAAATCAATTGTATAATAGTGAGTGATGTAATTAATAGTAGAATTTATATATTTTTTAAGAATGAATGTAAAATTTTAAATCTCAAACAAAATCAAGATGAAAGTTAGTAATATACTATTCCCTTTATTTGTCTATAAACTTTTCATTTTACTATTTTGATCCATTCATTTATAAGATTTTCATGCCTTTTTTTATAATTACTTTTAATTTTTTATTTTTATACTTTACTTTATATTTTATATTTTTTTCTCTATCTCTTCTTCTATTAATTACATTTGTACTATATCTATTATTTAATTACTTTTCTTAATTCATACGTAAAAAAGTAAATAAATGGACGGAGAGAGTATGTATGAATTTCAAAACAAACAAAGACGATAAGAATGTTGGGCAGTGGAAAATGATATTGGATAGGATAGTTCTCAAATAATACATATATGTACGATTCACTCCCCCCAAAAAAAGTAATTAAATTAAAAAGGACCCCCTTGATTAGATTGGACAATGGTGAACTTTCATCTTTTACCTATGACCATACTAGGTTGATGTAATGTATCCATTGGATAACTTGGAGCCCCTTTTATTCTAGTACACCCCAAAACATTGGACTCTAATGTCTCCACGTAATGCACCATGCATGTACATTAATTCCTACTCATCCATCCGTCTCATGATTTTATGCACACTTTGACCGATACGGAGATTAAAAAAATGAAACAGAGTGATGTGTAAGATAAAATAAAGGAGGGGTATTAATGTATTATTGGTAAAAATTATGTGAGTTGTTTCCTTTTTTGGAGTGTGCAAAAAATGTTGGAACGTCCCGTTAAGAAAAGTGTGCATAAAATCCTGGAACGGAGGGAGTACCTTTTTTTTTTTTTTTCAGTATTATTAAATTAATTTGTAGATATGGAGTACTCCCTCCGTTCCGTGATTATTTGCACATTTTTCTTAACGGGACGTCCCAACATTATTTACACACTCCAAAAAAAGAAATAACTCAAATAATTTTTACCAATAATACCCCTTCTTTATTTTACTTGGGCTAACAACTTAACTCAATTTATAACTTTAGTCAAATTTTTACCCACTTTAGTCAATAAATTACCAATAATACTCCTCCTTTATTTTATTTTACACATGACTATATTCTATTTTTTTAAATTTCGTGATGGTCAAATCATGAAGAAAAAAAAATTGATGGGGGCGGAGGGAGTCTTAAATAAACCCAAATGTGGTTTGCATTTTGTACAACATTTAAAGAGAATATTATCATCATATATATTTGTGTTTGCTGATTTTTTAGAAAAAACTCAACCACCATTTTTATACACATTTCTTGGTTTCCCGCTCCTTGTCATGACCCCATCCACACATATATATAAATAAATAAATAAATATCCTTTTTAGCTGTTCAAATGGTCCATTAAGATTAAAGAGTAATCAAGATCGATTAGCTTTGATTATGATGAAGTAGGCATGATTTTTGAAACTACGCTTGTATCTTAATCCAAAGTGCTTTTTTTTTATTATTATATTGTTTTCGGGGCCAATCAAGTCAAAAACAATCAAAAGAAGCATATTTACAAATATTTTGGTGAGAATCATGCATGTATGCCTGTGCCCATTTGACAACAGAATGCTTTGAACCTTTATTAGTGATTAAATAAATTACTTATATTTATATGATAACTTTGACAATGTCATCTTAAAATTAGTATCTTTATCTGACTTTTAAAACTCTCATTAAAAGTGTGCTACAAAGTCTGTAGAAATTTCCAAACAATAAAGTTTTTGACTTGAAAATGGATTAATCGATTGGAAAATTAGTAGTGAGTCAGTAGTCTTTTGGACAAAAAAAGTTGACCAAAAAAGGAAAAGGAAAATAAAAAAAGACTATGAAAATTAGTGGTATTGAACGGCAGATAAAGTGCAATTAGTGTTAATGGGTTAATTAATTTGAGGATTAGCTCATGATTAGGGAATGCAATGATGGCGTGAGTCAAGAAAATGATGTAACCCAGTGCAGTATATTCTTGTTTACAATATTGAATCTTTGCTTTCTCTGCTTTGGCAGCAACGCTATCATTATTATTATATTTCGATTTTTAAATTTTTTTTATCATAATGAATTATTGGGATTAAATAATAGCTCCTTAGATTGAGTTAAGATTTGAATCATATAATGTAAAAATGTGGTATGCGTGAGATTGAGTAAACATGCTTATGGTACCAACTTAAAGTTGATGAGTGTGATAGTATAATTCAACAGGTAAATAATTTTTCTTTTATTCTAACAACTTTGATTTTTTATCTTTCTAAATTTTTAGTTTTTGAAATTAATTCTTTATTTTTGTAAAACTCGGTATTTTAGTTCATTTACAGGTACATAAAGGTAACACATTCAGTTTGGAGATAATAATATGTTAGTGATGCAGCGTGCGTGAAAAAGAACGAACAATATAAAATTATTTGATTCAAATAATACCTGAATTTTGATAGAATGAAGAACACTTCTTCGATTTTATTAAATGTGAAATAGTTGACTTCCACAATGTTTGAAAAGACTTAAATACGAAACCCTAATACGACAAAAAACATAAAATTACAAAAAGTTCATAAACAATGAAAAGTGCAAAAATAACACTAAAAAAATGCAAATTTAACCCCAAACGAAGAAATTTGATCTAAAATAGTGTCACAAAGAAAAAAAATCAAAATTTACCCTAACTTTAGCATGAAGAAAGAAAACATCATGAACCATAACTTAGCATGAAGATTTCAGTTCACAAAGTTGACAGAGCAATTATTGTAGAATGTGGGTATTTTATTTACTATTATCCAACTAAAAAGTCTCTTTCTCACCCCCCACGGCCCCACCTCCAAATGTTGAAACATTTTTCGAAAAATTATAAAAGTTTGAACCAAATCTTGTTAAAGATTTTCTCTCATGTATTCATTGTAATTGGCATTAGTCATGTGGGTGTTTGCAAATATTTTTACTAAAGATTATTATCACTTTTCTAAGACGAAAAATAGTTGTGATTGGATTCAAAAAAAAAAATACATATATATAGTAGTGATTATGTGTAGCTTTAATTAAATGGTTACAAAATTAGCTAGCTTATGTTGTATCTGAAAAACAGCCCTATATCAATTTAAATTTATTTATTTGTTCGTAAAAATAAAATTCTACTCTATTTTTACAATTTTAATCTCATTTTCTTGATCTACCTTTTATGGTCAATTTGAAGGTTTTTTTTTAGAACTTGGTTAAACTGATTATTTAGTGAATATTTTAATTTTTTTAGATTTTGGCCAAAAGCATGTAATCTTCAACTACTGAATATTTTGATTTTATTTGGATGGGCTTATCTGGGCCTATTTAATGAATTGGGCCGAAAATTTCGTGGACAACTTGGATGGCCACGGATAAATAACCCCCCACATATTATGTGTTCACCCCCACCTCCAATTTATATTTTGAACAAATAGGTAAAAGGACTATATTACCCCTATGTGTTGAGTTCACCCCACCCACAAAAAAACAGTTTTTTTCATTTCTCTTCCACCCAAAATACAGTATTCTTTTGTAATTGATTATATTTCATGTTATTATTATTTTATTTGACCGTATTGTTGCATGATTGTGTAGTTGTAACGAATATATGTATAGTGTATTTTGTTTTCGATTTTTTTTTACAAAAATCGCGTTTTGCAAAAACTTAGCACTGGTTCGCCGAGTTTTGTGAGATTTTTCGGAAAAAAGTTCCACGTTATGAATCAAAACTCGGTTTACTTTTCCACGTTTTGATTCAAAACTCGGCCAATATTTCCACGTTATGAATCAAAACTCGGTCGCCGAGTTTTGAATCAAAACGTGGAAAAGTTGACCGAGTTTTGATTCATAACGTGGAACTTTTTTTCGAAAAATCTCATCAAACTCGGCGAACCAGTGCTGAGTTTTTGCAAAACGCGATTTTTATAAAAAAAACTCGGAAACGAAATACATTACACATATATTGAATAATGAGTAGTGAGTAGTGAGTGCGAAATCGAACCATGGTGAAGAGAAATCCAAAAAAAGGATGAAGTGAAAGGAAAAATAGGGTTTACGAGTAAGAAGGGTAATTTTGGAAAATAAGTGGTGGGTGAACTCATGTGTGAGGGGTGAAGTCATCCCAGGGGTGAAGACATAACAATTGGGGGGGCATTTATCCGTGGCCAACTTGGATTCAGTCACAGCACAAAACTCAAATAATTGCCTCAATAGGATTATGATGGAATTTGGCTACTTTATATAGGACCATCAAATTACTTGTGTCATTATTTTGTATTTCATTGTCTTGATGAACATTGAACGGTACATGCATCATTAAAACCATTCAATGATACAGGATGAAATATGAAAAATGAAACAGATAAATCGAACTGATTTTTCATTTTATCGAGAAATGACGAGATGAGAAACATCAAGAACTCAAGAGGACTTCACTGTGAGTTGTTCCATCTTCCATTCTAATCCATGACTTGAGAGAGAAGGGTTGCTCCTTAATTTCAAGAATTCTTGCACATCTACTCCAATTTCCATACCCACCATAGCCACTATGCCTTGCAAAGCATAGCTAAAGCTTCTTATATGGGCAGCACCAATCCAATCCATGGTTGTGCCCTACAAATTATAGCCTGACCACAACACATACAAACGATCGATACGAATCAAGACGACCCGATTTTCATAATAACGCCATACAAAGTAGGATAAAGACTTAGTTCCAACACTTGTAGTAACACAAGTAGCTAGACCTTATCTTAACCGAATGTCTTTGTTCAAGAACTTCCATTATCCCCATCTCAGCCTCTTGAGCAGCCACCTCCTCCAAGAAAATCGAGCCCACACAGCGCGTTTTTTTATCAAACTTCGGACCCACCTTTTTGTACGCTTCACTTGGAATGTGCCAAAATATAATCTCAAGAATCCTAAAAAGTTTTACATTGATTAAATATAAGAGGGTCATAAGATATACTATTAGAATACAATAGACATGTATCTATGTTACCTTGAGTGAGGATTATCCTCTTCGGATTTCTTCTCAAACCACTTCATTTGAGCGTTCGATATAACCTCAGGGTACGACCCACCACCAGAGTCGAAAAAATACATATAAGCTACGACTTCTTGGCTACTACTCGAGGACGAAAGTTTAACAACATAATTCGAAACACTAGGCCATAGACCCCGTGGACCATCCTCCGAGTAACACAAACTATTTTGCTCAATCTCACTTCGTATAAGCTCCAAACGCGTCGTACCTCTGAAGCTACACTCTAATTCAGAAGCTCCAGAGGCCATATTTTCTACTATACAATGGTGTAACATCTTCTGTCAGACGAATGACATGTAGGGAACCTAAAATCGAGATTTCAAAGCTCGATACTCACCAGCAAACAAGACATTTGTGGATGAACAACGACATTTAGGAATTCCATTATCAGAAAGCCACTCCAAAGGCCACTCAAATGATGCATCATCATGGTTACCAAACACAGAGGCCCATGGTACTCCTCTGGCTCTTGTGGGTGAAACTGTTTCATCCCAATACAAACTTGTGTTTTTAGTCATTATATTGTTAGCAGTGATGACATCTCCAAGATATATTACAAAATCTGTCATTCAATTCCACTTCATTAGCTAAAGTGATTAGTAAGGCGTCTCGAGTAAAATGTGGTAAAAAATGAGCGACACACGAACATGACATAGATATGGGAAGAAAAAACAAAGACTGAAAAACGTTAAAGAAACAGACAAGCAGCAAAGTGGTTGTTAATCAGGAAGCAATATTCATACAAATGAATACTTTTGAAACATGAAATCATATATAATGTAATCTCTGTCATATAGCTTTCATCTCTCTTTCCTATAAATTGGATTTTTTGTCACATTGTTCCAAGAATTTGACATTTCAATTATGTATTACAAGTGGATGTGACATAAACTCTTTGTCATATTTTCTTGTTGATTGTTAAACGTTGACAAGTCCATCTAATTTTTATTTATTTTTTTGAATTATTAGAATCATCAAAATAGATCAACACAACACAATGCGTGTTTACCACTAACAATGAATTGAAATCTAGAAGGAGTCCAAGTCTAAATAGACAAAGCCATTGGTCCCAAACACTTGATAATCACGTGATCATGAAATAGTACCGATTTTGAGAAGATTGTGCCATAAAAACTCGTTTGAACCCGGTTCAACACATATATAATACTCCATATATCAAATGAAATTTTAGGTTTAGTAAAATTTAAAGACCGGCTAAATAAATATTTATGTTATTAAAGACTTTTAGTTAGAAAATCTCTAATTACACTCCAGGATGAAAAGATTATCGTCCCAAAAATCTTTTTTTTTTTTTTGTCCCAAAATATAATTCACTTTCTTTTAAATAGTAGTAGTATAAAAATTTGCATTTGCACAATAAATTACTACTCCTATAAATTTTGTAGTTTCTCATTCTTTTTTTGTTAAACGGGAAAATAGGAGTATCTTTTAATTTTTCATTTTTACACTTTACTTTATATCTTACATTTTTTTTCTATACCCATCAATCACATTACTTGTACTATATTTTAATCATTTTTCTTAATTTATATAACAAAAAAAAAGGAAAATTTATAGACGGACGAAGAAAGTACGAAATATATTTTATTGGTCATTGTAAAAAAAAAAAAAAAAGGGACTATATTTTAGACATGATTTATATCATTAAATGTGAAATTACACTTGTGTTCAATTTCAAATAAGTTAAAAATCAAAATTTGAAACAAAAGTGGACTGAATTAGTGAATTTCATTTATACATGATTTATATTACTGAAAATGAAGCTTACTAAGTAACTAACCTGGTAGTTCTTTATCTAGTACGAGAGACATAACTGCGATAGAATTGGCGTCCTGGCGTGGTTCCCATTCCGTCCACGCGTTCTCACCAAAGTGCAGATCAGCAAAGAGTGCAATCTTGAACGGTGCGCCTTCCCGCATCTGAATATTATCCTCCGCTGCTCCGGCGGCCACCATGAGAGAGAGGCAGATCACACTCCAACTTTTAGACATTGGATAAGAGAGAGAGAGAGAGAAGCTTTGTGGTTTACGTTCGTTGATCAACGTCCTTGTCCTTTTCTCTCCATATGGATTTTCGATTTTTTTTTTTTTAAATTAATTTGGAGAAATATTCTACCGTATATGCTATTGCCTCCCTTCTCCATCTCTCACCCAATATGACATTTTTTGTATGCATAAATTGTTTTTTTTTTTTTTTTAAGAAAATGGAGTATCAAATTAAGTAAGAAGCCAACTATTTTCACAAATGTCAAATTGAGTGAGAAATGGGATGAATACTAGTAATTTTTATTAAAACATGGAAAAAAAAATTTATAATTTATTTTTAATTTAAGATTTAAAGAGAAGTACACTCCTAAGTTTTGAAGGTACAATTAGAGGTGGATAAATATATCGAAATTTTGGTATATCGAGCTTTTCGTACCGAAAAAATATTGAAATTATCGAAATTTTCGGTACGGTACGATAACGGTATGGAAAATGATCATACCGCGGTATTTCGGTATATCGAAAAAATTTCGGAATTCGGTATGAAACGGTATAAATTAAAATAATAATTTTATATTATTTTTAAATTAAAATAACTTTAATTATAAAAATTTAAATAAAATAAACCTTAAATAATTAATTTCAGTATAAAATAATGCTTCAATATTTTCGGTATGAATTGGTATATCGATATTTCAATATGAAATGATGGTTCAATATTTTCGATATGAATCGGTATACTGATATACCGTACCGAAAATTTGGTATATCGAAATTATGGTACGGTATCGATATGAATTTTTACATATCGAAAATTTCGGTATACCGAAATTTCGGTATGATAACGGTATAAATTTTTTTAATATTAATTTTTTTAATATCAATTTTTTTAATATGATAACGATATGATTAAGTATGATCGGTATACCGTACCGAACGACCCCTAACAACTAGTAGTTAAGTTTTCTTTAATACTCATTTCAACCTCAAATAATTTTGGACGGTTGAGATATAAATACTCTTATTCGAGTATTTCAATAGTGTATAATGGATTAGCCTAATAAATGACACAACCCTCAATTCATATAATGAATAAGGACGTACGTGTGTAATAAAATATTAACCTAATTTTTTACATACACATCAATTTGGAGGTGTAATGAGAGGAGAGAGGATTTTATTTTTTTTTGATTGAGGGGGTTGGATATGATACATGATTGGTATGATGAAATAAAATAAAGGTAGAAAATAAATGAAATTATTATTATTGATATGGATAAAAAATAAAATTTAAATATTGTGTAAAATTAATTAAATTATGATGTAGATAAATATGTCGCTCTCTGAGAAGTCGACACGTGGAAACGGGATAAATTATGATAGTTGTGATTAGGTTAATATATTGAAGAAACAGGATTAATACACCCCCAGGCTTAAGCAGGGAAATTAGAGAGATCAGGGTGATTGGGCCTTTGGCCCGTATTTGAAGAAACTACTGGCCCTTGGGCCTGAAAGGATCAGGCCTAAGTAGGGGAAGACTAGTCAATCTTTCCTAGCCAAGTCAAATAAGTGGATTAGCCCACGAAGATAGGGGCGGATATGCTGAAGAACCAAGTCTCCAGGGAGAGTGAGACCGATTCTTTAGGGAATTGAGGCCAGATTTACGGGAAGGAGCCGAGAATATAGGAAGAAGAAGTCTTTCCCTCTCCGGATAGGGAGGCCAGGTATTTAAACAGGTTATTTCCATATTCTCACTCACTTTTTACATAATATACACATTTTCAAGAACTACACACTGAATTGAGAAGAAATATTACTGTATTCGTCGGGATTTCCCTAAATATACAGGGGAATTCCTCTTTGATTTCGCCTACGATCGATTCTGACTTGAGCGTCGGAGCTTCTACGCCGGAGCCCCCCTCCGGCGTACTTTTGCAGGTTATTCTTGGATTCTTGGGAGATTTACGAGGAGATTGCCAAGGATAAATAGACGATTAAAACTCGTGATTAATAGTGCTCGCAAAGGAACGATCGATATCCGAAGGCGTTCTTTTTCGACTCATCAACTGGCGCCGTCTGTGGGAACATTTCAAGCTAAGGCGTGAGAAAAGTTCCGTACTTAAATGGGTGGAGGACACGATCTATCGAAGCAGACGAAGGAGAAAGGAGATTCCACTCCTCCTCCTCTTCCTCCGCCTCCTCCAGGGTTTCCCTTAAATCGAAATTTAGGGAAACGACCCGTGGATCATACACGAGAAGATGTTCCCCCTCCAAATTTTCCCTCAAATCGAAATCTAGGGAAGCAACCTATAGATCACACACCAGAGGATATCCCTCCCGTTCCAGAGGGAGATGTACCAGGCATCTCAGGAGCTTCGGGGAGTGGGATCAATAGGGATAACCCTAACGCTCAACCGGAACTCTTGACTGTCTCTAGAGATCAGTTAGATGAGATGATCGCACAATCAGTGGAAAGAATAATTGCTACTCGAGGACTTCGCCCTCCCGAACCTATTCATAAGGGCACACGACCAAATCCACCAGAGCATGTCATTGATTCGGTTCCAGTCCCCTCCAGGAACGAGGATCCCCCTCGAAACCCAGAAGAAAAAGTACCTTCCCAGGCTGAACGAAGCATCCTGGAAAGACCCCCTCGGAGGGATGTGGAAAGGGTCCTTGGGGATACCACCCTGGATACAGGGATGGGAGAAAGCACGGACGACACGTATCAAGGAGCCGTCAGTGATCAGATACAGGCCTTGCGGAAGGAGATGAGGGATATGCCGAAACATATTACTGACAATGTAAGTAAACCCTCTTATACCACTGGATATCAATTCTCATCTAGTATTTTGCAAGATGAACTGCCCTCTAATTTTAAATCTTTAAACTTTGAATATGATGGCACCACGGACCCATACGAGCATCTGATGAGGTTTGAGAATGCTGCTCTATTACATCGGTATGGAGAGGGCGTTAAGTGCAGGGTATTCCTGACCACACTATCTAAGGCTGCACAACAATGGTTCACACAACTGGGACCGAATACTGTCCACTCATGGCCCGAATTCAGCGAATTGTTCCTGCATCAATTCGCCAGTGCTAGGAGACAGCCTAGAGCCACCCTTACTTTATTTAACATGCGCCAGGGAGAGAACGAGAGCTTACGGGCTTTCTTAAAAAGATTCAACCAAGCAGCTCTCGAAGTACCTACAGCCTCCTCAGAGGTCAAAATCAACGCCCTCACCAACGGGTTAAGAGATGGGGATCTATTCACATCTCTAGCCAAGAAGCCAGTTCGAACCTTTGATGAGTTATTGAGGAGAGCAGAGAAATACCTTACCCTGGAAGAGGTAAGGAAAGCTAAGCGATCAGAGACCAGGGCCATAGTGGGTAATGGAGAAAGGAGGAAAGAAATTCCACTTAGGAGGCCAAGTCCGGAGAGACATAGAAGTTCCAGGAGGTTGGAAAATGTAAGAAGAGAGGAAGCCGCACCCTGGAACCCCAGGAGAGGGGCGAAGAGATATACCCCTTTGAGGATAGAGCCAGCCGAAGTCCTAGAGGTGGCAGGGGACCATCCGGATATGAAATTCCCCTACTCAAGAAGTAGAGGTCCCCAAAATCCTAAGTCAAACAAATTCTGCAGGTTCCATAACGACTATGGCCACGATACCAACCAATGTTGGCATCTGAAGGATGAGATAGAGAGGATGATTCAGGCAGGTCACCTGAAAGAGTTTATTTTCAGAGATCGACAAGGCCCCAGGGGTCAAAAGAGAAAGGACCCCGAGGGGAAGCAGGAAGATGATAGAAGAGATCAGAGGAAGGGCAATGAGGAGCCACCACCCCCTCCCCAGAAGAGGGGAACTAACCACATGATTATGGGAGGCCCCGCTGATGGGGACTCCTTCAGGCAGAGAAAGCAGAGCGTTCGGTCGCTGAAAAATGAGAGGAAAGTAGAGCACCATGAGGTGGGAAAGATGACAAAAGGTCCAGACATTCATTTCGGGCCAGAAGACGCAGGGGAACCTAGAGAAATTCATAATGACGCATTAGTCATTACCACGGATATAGCAGGATACGATGTAGCAAGAATTTTTGTAGATACTGGAAGCTCTGCCGACATCATGTTTTTGGAGTGCTTTAAGAAGATGGACCTGAATATAAAGCTCAGACCGGTGGAAACCGCTCGTTACGGATTCTCAGGGGGAGCCATTCAACCCCTTGGTTCAGCGTTATTGCAAGTAGGGTTAGGAGTCGCCCCTAACCGTCGAGTACAAGTCATAGAATTCCTGATTGTAGATGTCCCATCTTCCTACAACGTAGTAATGGGAAGGCCAAGCTTGAATATTTTTCAGGCAGTGATCTCCACCTTCCACATGAAGATGAAGTTCCCTGCCTCGGGGGGTGTGGGAGAGATATGTGGCGACCAATATCAGGCAAGGAAGTGTTACGTGGAATCGGTCAAGATAGCAGACAGGGCCGTGTTCCGGGGAATGGAGAGATTTAAAGGCGAAGACCCTGAGTTGAAGAGACAGAAAGTGGGTGAGCTAATACAAGAGCAGCCCAAAGCTAAAGCAGACGAAGAGTTAATGAGCATCGAGCTCTACCCAGGAAAGGAGGGATTTACAACCAGGATAGGTACGAACATGAACCCTGAGCTCCAGGGAAAGATGATACTCACCCTCCAGGAGAATGCAGATATCTTTGCATTCACAGCGACGGATATGACGGGTATCCCTCCAGAAATAGCTGTGCACCATCTGAATGTGGATCCCAAAGCTAGGCCCGTGAAACAGAAGTTGAGGAACTTCGGTAAAGAGAAGAACCTCATTGTAAAGGAGGAGATCGATAAATTGTTGAGTGCAGGGCACGTGAAGAGAGTGCAGTTCCCTGAGTGGTTCTCGAATGCAGTACTGGTGTCCAAGGGAGCCGGCAAATGGAGGATGTGCATTGACTTCAGGGACTTGAACAAGGCGTGCCCTAAAGATCACTATCCCCTGCCTAGGATTGATCATCTGGTGGATGCCACGTCCGGGTTTGAATTACTCAGCATGATGGATGCTTATCAAGGGTACCATCAAATCCAGTTGAACCCCCTCGATATACCAAAGGTATGCTTTATTGCAACGTATGGTACTTTTGGTTATGTACGTATGCCGTTCGGACTAATAAATGCAGGAGCCACCTATCAAAGGATGGTAGACTCGGTTTTCCGAGGACATATAGGGAGAAATATGGAGGTTTATGTAGACGACATGCTAGCTAAAAGCATCAAGGCAGAGGAACACATTGATGACCTGAAGGAGATATTTCAGGTAATTAGAGAGAACGATATCAAACTTAACCCAGCTAAATGTTCCTTTGGAGTAGGGTCAGGGAAATTCCTCGGATATATGGTGACGCAAAGAGGAATAGAGGTTAACCCTGCCAAGGTGAAAGCGGTCCTTGACATGCAACCCCCTCGGAACTTGAAGGAGTTGCAGACCTTGAACGGCAGAATCGCAGCCCTTAGCAGATTTATAGCAAAATCAGCGGAGAAGAGCCACCACTTCTTCAGAACACTAAGGAAGGGATCAAAATTCGAATGGGATGAACAGTGTCAAAAGGCTTTTGAAGAACTGAAGCTCCATCTGGAACAACTCCCGAAGTTAACCAAGCCTACTCTGGGAGATGTCTTACTCCTATACCTCTCAGTAGGGGAACATTCTCTGAGTACTGCCCTGATGAAAGAGGAAGGCCCCACACAATAGCCCATATATTATGTGAGCAAGGTCATCCAAGGAGCGGAGACGAGGTATTCAGAGGTAGAAAAGGCAGCGCTGGCAGTGGTAGTAACGGCTAGGCGACTACGCCCTTACTTCCTATCTTATAAAGTGATGGTGCAGACTAACTTCCCATTGAAGCAGACACTGGGGAGAGCAGATTTATCAGGAAGAATGGTCAGGTGGGCCGTGGAGTTGCAGGAGTATGATATTGACTATGAACCAAGGAGAGCCATCAAAGCTCAAGCTCTAGCAGATTTTATTCAAGAGTCTACCAGAGTGGAAGAGGAACAGGGATGGAAGGTATACGTGGACGGCTCAGCATCCGCCTTGGGATGCGGAGCAGGGATAGTATTGGTTGACCCTGATGGCCAAGAAGTACAGGTTGCTGTCAAATTCCGGTTTTCAACCTCAAACAATGGCGCAGAGTATGAGGCCCTGATTAGAGGGGCTAGCATGGCAGCAGAGTTAGGGGCACAGAAAGTCACCCTATACTCCGATTCGCAGTTGGTAGTACAACAGGTCATGGGGGAGTACCTCGCCAAAGATGAGAGAATGATCGCGTACCTAGAGGAGGTAAAGAAATTAAAAAATAAATTCCATACTTTTGAAGTGGTACAGGTACCAAGAGAAGAGAATGTGAAGGCAGACGGACTGTCTAAACTAGCTAGTTCCACTGAATTCGAGGGAGACGGAAAGGTGACCCTGCTGGTGGCGGATCAAATAGCTACGAAAACCCTGATTGGAGAGATAACAGCAGGGGATGATTGGAGGAAAGAAATATGGGAAGAATTGAACAGGGGTCCAGTAACCCCAATGTCCAGAGAGGCCAAAGCTTGGAGAAGGAAGTATTGCATCCTAGGAGGTCAATTGTACAAGAGGTCCTTCACTCAACCTTATCTAAAATGTCTTTCAAGAAGAGAAGCAGAGCTAGTGATCAAGGACATCCATGAAGGTTGCGCATCCAGCCATGAAGGTTACCAGACCATGGTGAAAAAGGTATTTAGGGCCGGTTTCTACTGGCCTAATATAATTAGAGACGCTAGAGAATATGTGAAGAAATGTGAGAAGTGTCAGAAGAATGGACCTTTGATACGAATACCCGCAGCGGAAATGGGGGCTATGTACTCGCCTTGTCCCTTCGCCAAATGGGGAATAGATCTGGTGGGACCCTTCCCCTTGGCACCTGGAGGGAGAAAATTTCTGATCGTGGTTGTGGACTATTTCAGTAAATGGGTAGAGGCCGTGCCCTTGGCCAAAATCGAAGAAGATAATGTAATTCTTTTTCTTGCTAGACATATTTGTTGCAGGTTTGGAGTACCCAGAATCTTGGTTTCCGACAACGGAACACAATTCAACGGAGAGAAGGTAAGGAGATGGTGCGAGAGATGGAACATTACACAGAGGTTTACTTCAGTAGCCCATCCACAAGCTAATGGGCAGGTGGAAGTTACAAATAGAATCCTAGTGGATGGAATTCGAACACGAGTGGAAGAGGTAGGAGGAAAATGGGTGAAGGAGTTAGACAACGTCCTCTGGTCCTACAGGACCAGCCCTAAAACAGCTACGGGCGAATCTCCCTTTTACTTGGTATATGGGGCAGCGGCAGTGATACCTCCTGAGGCCAGACTCAAATCACATCGGATCACCTACTTTGAAGAAAAAAGAAATGAAGAATTGATGAGGGAAGCGCTGGATCAAATAGATGAAGAAAGGGAGATGGTGAGATTAAAAGCAGAAAGGTACAAGAGTCGGATCAAGGCAGCGTATGATCGCAGGGTCATCCCTCGTTCCTTTAAAGTGGGAGATTTAGTCCTTCAGAGAGCAGATGCTTTGAAGAACACGGGGAAGCTGGAACCCAACTGGGAAGGTCCGTACAGAGTAATACAGGTACTGAAAGGTGGAGCATACAAGCTCCAAGACATGACCGGGAAAGAGATACTAAGGCCATGAAACGTGTGCCACTTGAAGAGATTTTATGTTTGAGGAAGGTGTTATTCCCCTACTTCCTTTCTCTTTATGAACAATTCTGAATGTTTATTTCTTATTCGAATAATTGCTTCACCGGCACTCTTTTTCCCTCTACGTGGGTTTCCCTTTGGGGTTTTACCACGGAGAGGTTTTTAATGAGGCCGGCATAGGTTCCCCTTATTTGCCTATGTTGATGAACACTTTTGATCAATGGAGCACCGGTTTTGATAAAATTTCAGCAATTTCCCTAAATGCATGTTAATACTGTGATGAAATGACTCTTGTATGCTGATTTTATGATGAAATGACTCTTGTATGCTGATTTTATGATGAAATGTTTCTCGTATGTTAATATCATGTCAAGACCACTATTAAGGGCCTGCATAATGAGTACTGAAATAACGAACATGTTTTGAAAAATTAAAACATAACGTTATAGAGATACTGCGAAATAGAGAGATTTACACCAACTCATGAAGACTCGAATAGAAAATACCTAGGAAGAATTCCTAAAGTTTCTATCCACGACAGCCTCTAAAGCTAGGGGGAGTAGGGGGTATAGCAGCAGAAGATATAATTAACTTGTCAATAAACCCTATCCCCAGCGACTTTCGCAAACTCTTACGAGTATAAACAAACTCTTACGAGTATAAACAACTTAAGGGAGAGTATAATCCCTACGAATTCTAACTTTTGGGAAAGTATAATCCCTAAACATTCTAAACTTCAGGGAGAGTATAATCCCTAAGAACTCTTACGAGTATAAACTAACTCTTACGAGTATAAACTAACTCTTACGAGTATAAACTAACTCTTACGAGTATAAACAACTCTTACGAGTATAAACTAACTCTTACGAGTATAAACTAACTCTTACGAGTATAAACAACTCTTACGAGTATAAACTAACTCTTACGAGTATAAACAACTCTTACGAGTATAAACTAACTCTTACGAGTATAAACTAACTCTTACGAGTATAAACAACTCTTACGAGTATAAACTAACTCTTACGAGTATAAACAACTCTTACGAGTATAAACAACTTAAGGGAGAGTATAATCCCTACGAATTCTGACCTAAGGGAGAGGATAATCCCTAAAAACTCTAGTGTCAAGAGAAGGACTAGAAACGTTAGCAAATCACCAAGTAAGTACAGGGATATAAACCCCATCTCCTCATTAAGGTTCCTCTAGGAGCTTTAGAGCCTTTACGTGTCCAGAAAATGTCGAAAACATGCTAACAGATACCACACCTTATAGCAGAGATAGAGATATATATGTATATATGCATGCCAAGTAATAAATGTGCATGTACGATATTAAACGAAAGAGAAGCAGGAATATTCAAGACTTAAGGCACCATGCCTAAGCCCTCCACAGAAAAACCCCGGAGTGTGGAGTCTCCGGAAAATACCAAAAGGGCCTTAGAGGCCTGAACAAAATAAAAAGTGTTTTAAAAAGTACCAAAGTGTTATCAGGGAAATAAAGTCATGAAGAGAGGGGAACATCATTCTTCCCCTCGGAACCTTCTCCTGCCTCCTCAGCTCGCCCACTCGAATCACCTCCTTCTGCCTTCTCCATTAGAACACTTGCTGTCACAGTGGCCACCGGAGTTGGGTTGTCCACATGGATAGGGAAAGCCATATCCTTCGCCGGTGCAAGATCATCCAATTTCAGGGCAGCATCCTTCAACTCCAAGATCGCCTTCCTCATCCCAGGTAAACTTAGGGGGAGTGTCCAGTTCATCTAACCGGAGGGCACGAGTGTACTGACCATTAAATCCGGGAGCAGAATGTTCAGCTACGGCGTTGGAAAATCCATGATCAATAAAATGGGGGATATATGCACCCATCGCCCCCAAAAAGCTGCTACTCTGAAGAAGGGCCTCCAGCCACTCCCGATGCAGGGTACCTAGAAATTTCTGACCTGCGGCAGAGGTAAACAGGGAATCTATGCACAATTTCATACCAGCCTGAGGAAGAGTAACCTCCAGCTGTTCCACCCGTTTACCAAACTCTTTCTTCAGCGAAGAAATCTCCCCCGAAAGCGTTGTTTGGAGTACTTTACACCTCTGATTAGCGTCCTGTAACTCTGCTTCGAGAATATCCTTCTTCACCTTCTCCAACTCTACTTGGCTGTAGAGATCATCCACCAGTTGAAGGGACTGAAGAGCTCGTTCAGACACATTGGAGAATAGGAGACCAAACTACATAATGAATTATCTAAAGAAGTAAGACAAATATACTTTTTCCTATTAAAATTACCTAGAAATGTATCTACACGAAGAGACTACCTGGGTAAAGCTATGAGCGACATGCACAACCCGCTCTTCGAAGGACAGAGCATTAAGGGCTTCAGTGGCAGGGGTCGGAGTGTAACGCTCTATAAAAGCCAGGAGATGGTCGACATTAATCTCATCCGGAGCATCGGAAGCGACATTAGGAAGAGAGGATTTTGTCTTGGATTTCTTCTTCTTGGAAGCATCAGAGACAGGAGGCAACGTGGAAACCAGGGCTTTCTCAGTGGAAGAACGGGTACGCTTAGCAACTGACCCAGTAGAAGGTTTCACTGGGGAAGGAGGAATGGGAGCCTTGGAGGAGCCTTCAGGGGCCGGAGACTTAGCAACCATCGAGAGAGGAGTGGCATCACGAGAGATTTGAGTTAACCAACTCATAGCTGCACAAAGAAACATGAAACGACATTAAATAAACAAGGCAGCCCCAGTTGTGAAGACAATACTAAGGAAAAGAAATGGTATTACCATCGTCGGGACCTAAGGGATAATCAGGGCGACCAAAACCGAAATGAGAGAGGGCTCTAGGATTTTTACAAATACTCATTACATCAAAAAAGCCGTGAGCAGAAACATTGTCATTTAGGTGGTTCATCACATCCAAATTCAGAGAAGAACAAACAGAAAGAGGAGGACGGGGTACCCCAGGATTCTCATAAATCCACCCTTCGTGAGGGAAATCCCAAGGAGCGGGGTTTGTAACAAAGAAATAGTAGTCCTTCCAGTCCTGGACTCCTTCATGGAGCTTTTCCATGAATTTCCCAGCCCTGGAAGGACGGCCAGAGGTATAGAAGAACCCATCTGCGAACTTACATATGTATTGAGTCAGAAAAAGCTGGGCTGAGGGTTCGCCACCGTTCCCCTTCATCAAAATGTAAAAACCTAGCATTGCTCGAATAGCATTGGGGGTGAATTGGTTGAGGGGTATGCGAAGATAAGTAGAAATTTCGGAAAAGTAAGGATGGATCGGAAAGCGGAGGCCTGCTTTTAGTTGAGCTTCCCAGAAGGCCAAGGTGTTAGGACCTGGAAAATTTGGGCGTTCCTTCCTATGGGCTGCCCTAACGATGTAATCTGTGGGGAAAATTCCCGACCGGAGAAAGGCGGCAACACGCTCAGGAGGAAGTAGGGAAGAACCAGAGATTGTATTTTCCAAAGTGGGGTCGGTTATGGGAAAGATAGAAAGGGAGTTGGAAGTTGAACTTTCCATGGATATCGAGTCCGACGAGGTTTGAAGGGAAGATGACATGAGGTTGCAGTAAAAGAAAAAACGAGGAAGGAGAAGAGATACCTGAAGTGAGGTCGGTTTTCGAAGGTGATGAACTGACCGATAGTCGTGCGTGAAGAAGTTAGTTGCAGAAGTAAAACTGAGAGTAAAGAAGTGGGGATAAGTTTGAGAAGAAAAGGGAAGAGGGTTTTCTTTTAGTGGAGCGAATTCAAGTTTTGAAATAATTACTCTGGAGAGAGAAGGGTAAAAATCAAGAAGAATTAAATACCCCCCAATAGAAAAGCGCGTGCCTGAAAAGAGGCGGCCTCATGTTCCCCTCGCGCAGACGTTTGGCTACAGATTTCGAAGAGTAGGTTTGCGTGTGGAAGCGGAAAGGGCATGATGACTGTAAATAATTATTAGGAGCCAGATATTTCGCATTTTAAGATATGAAGAAGGAGTGATGAAGGAAACGAATTATTTCTCTTGTGATTTATTTAATTATTTTTTCATACTCTCTTAAAAATTATCTTTTTTACGAGAGTAGGGGGGAGTGGTTGATGTAGATAAATATGTCGCTCTCTGAGAAGTCGACACGTGGAAACGGGATAAATTATGATAGTTGTTATTAGGTTAATATATTGAAGAAACAGGATTAATACACCCCCAGGCTTAAGCAGGGAAATTAGAGAGATCAGGGTGATTGGGCCTTTGGCCCGTATTTGAAGAAACTACTGGCCCTTGGGCCTGAAAGGATCAGGCCCAAGTAGGGGAAGACTAGTCAATCTTTCCTAGCCAAGTCAAATAAGTGGATTAGCCCACGAAGATAGGGGCGGATATGCTGAAGAACCAAGTCTCCAGGGAGAGTGAGACCGATTCTTTAGGGAATTGAGGCCAGATTTACGGGAAGGAGCCGAGAATATAGGAAGAAGAAGTCTTTCCCTCTCCGGATAGGGAGGCCAGGTATTTAAACAGGTTATTTCCATATTCTCACTCACTTTTTACATAATATACACATTTTCAAGAACTACACACTGAATTGAGAAGAAATATTACTGTATTCGCCGAAATTTCCCTAAATATACAGGGGAATTCCTCTTTGATTTCGCCTACGATCGATTCTGACTTGAGCGTCGGAGCTTCTACGCCGGAGCCCCCCTCCGGCGTACTTTTGCAGGTTATTCTTGGATTCTTGGGAGATTTACGAGGAGATTGCCAAGGATAAATAGACGATTAAAACTCGTGATTAATAGTGCTCGCAAAGGAACGATCGATATCCGAAGGCGTTCTTTTTCGACTCATCAAATTATTATTGCTATTTATTTTTTTAAAATTAGAAGTATTATTAAATATTACTCCGGTACAATATTATATATAAATATATATTATTATTGAGTGTTTAATTATTATCATCATTAATAAATATTTGAATAATTATTAATTTTTTACTATAAGTATTATTAATATTTTATAATCAAATTTTTATTATATATTATTACTATATATATTTTTTTAATTGTTTTAAATATTGATGATATATTATTATTTATTCATTAATTATAATATTAAATCTTAAATTTATTAAGTTTTTAAATTACTAATATTATTATTGTTGGAAGTGAGAAATAATATTGTGAAAATACAAATAAGCAATGACACTTTGTATAGTAATTATTAATAAAAAAATCATTTCTACTAGGATTAAATACATAAAATTATAGTGTATAGAATGAATGACCATTCCTTATAAAATAGCATACCAATCATGAATTTGAAATGGATTAAGGAATGATAATTCAATTTTCAACTCATTTTAATATTAAAATCCTCATTTTCACAAGTTTGAAATTTATTTTATCCATTATAAATGTAGAAAAACTCTACTTATTTTATTTTAGCATTTTTTTTATGATATAAATTTGTAAGACCACGTACATGAATTGTGAACTTACAACTTTATGATGAGTCTTTATCTAATATATTTTTTTATGATATATATTACGGAGTACATGTTATGTGAATATACAATTTTATCCATTTTTTTTTAACAACACTCAATAATATTTTAAAACACTTAAAATGTAAATATTAAAGTGAAGATGTAAATATTAAAGTGAAGACTTTCATAATCGAGGAGAAAAAAAGAAAAAAAAGAGGAATTAGGTCAATGGTAATTGAAATTTTATCTCCATCTATTCATATTAGCTTTAGCTAATTTCCCAAAATAGGATGAAAAGACAAAAAAAAAAAAATGTTGATGTATATTCCGTCATAGTTTTCCTTAAATAAAATTGTGTAAAAATAAAGAAGACATATTTAGATATTAAAAAAAAAAGTGCGTAAATTAGGTATACGCGCTACTTAGCGCGTAAGCTCTCAACGGTTTCTAGATAGTCCTTATCAATTTACTAGTACCATGATTAATGAAAGACTCAACTACCAACTCCATAATTTTGTGCCAAAACCAGGACTTGCACAAAATGACTTACAAGTACCAATTTGGTCCCAATCAACATTATTACTTACTCCGTCCCATTGTTAATGAAATATTTGTCAAAAATCATTGTCCCATTATAATTGGAACATTTGTCACCTACTTCGATCTCCTTTAAAAATTTCCCTTAACATTTACTTATTTACACTCCATGACATTACTTTTTACACACAAACAAAAGATTCTATCATTATTAAAGTTGAAATACCCATAATATCCCTCATAAAAGTCAACTTTATCACCTTTAATACTAATAAACAATTCTACATTAAAACCCGTGCAAACAGTAAATGTTCCATTAATAATGGGGCGGAGGGAGTACTACTATTGGGCCGTGTAAAGATAGGATTAAAATAAGAATAAGATTTTTTTTTTTTTTAAATTTGTGTATCCGATTCAATGATGGACTAATTTGAGGACCATTTCTACCGTCTACGGACCAACGACCACTAGACGGACTCTAATTGAAATCAGAGTAAAATTATATATGAACTGATATCTCAATTATAGAATTTTGAACTTGAAATAGATGACAAATTTCTAAATTTCAAGTTTACATTAAAGTGGACCTTGGTTAACCAACAACAATTAAATTAAATTTGAAACATGGAGAATTTAAGTCACGTGTCAATTAAAAAATCCACATTAGTTGGAAATTTGCCTGAATGAATTAGCCAAGCACTGAGCATGAGCATGAAAATTAAGTTTATTAGGTGAATTATAGGTTAAATTTTGTTGTATCTAAATTGAAAATAGAGTAGGGTTTTTATTTTTAGCTCAGTTCTTTTATTAAACACGAATAAATACTTTTGGCTCAAGTATCATATTGGGAAACTCCAAAAAAAAGGAAAAAGGTGAGAATAAAGCTAACCGTAGTATATTAGGAAAAAAAACATTTTCTCATAATACTATTACCAAAATGGGTTTTTTTATTTAGAGAATTCATTAATATAGCCTTTATCTGAAAGACATCGTAATGATATATAAATTCAGTTTTTTTATAAATGAAAAGCCTAGAGTCATATGAGCACCGACCACTCAAAAGACCGAAGCCCCGTTAAAAACCTTCCTACACGTTTTAAAAATTTACACGCAATTTTTTATTTTAAAACATAATTCTCACGAAAATATAAAGAATCTAAATCCAATTAAATATCACTTTTTTTTTTAGGCAAAAATTACATTTATTTGTATCATTTAAAGTGTGGGGTCACCCAATGACAATTAGAACTCCTCCTCGAGAAAATAAATCTCCCGTTCTTCGATCTCCTGCGCACAAAAAACTACCCAAATTAACATATATATATACCCTTCGCGATCACACCGTTTTGGCTTCCCCCTATTTCTGATTACTATTATTTTTCCTTCTCTGGAAAAAGAAAACCGTCTATTTTATTTACTAGTGTTTTTTTTTTGGTCAGTGAAGTAAGAATTTTATTGCCCAGATGCTTTGACTATGAAACATAGCCAAAAGTATTAGTATTTATTTTATATATAGAAGTTTACAAAATTACCTTCAAAACTCTAATTATTATACTTTTTCATTAAACTTCGTTCCATCAAATGAAAGCTTTTCAGGGACGGAGGTAGTAGTACATATCATGCGTATATCTTTCAGGAGCATTAATAGCTCTATGTTGTTCTATGCTAGCTCCTAAAACAGTTACAGGATCCTGTAACTTTGTTTTTGTTTTTGTTTTCTTGCTGTACTTTATATATTTGTTTAATCCATGAAAGTATCAGAGTAATTGTGAATGATTCTTCTTTTGGGTACTGGCTGTAAGCAGCAGAGTTTTTTGCCTATTTTCTCTCTTGTATGCACATCACTTTTCTTTTAATTCCTGAATTTTATTGTTTCTTTCCTTTCTTATGATTCAATTAATATTGCATATGTCGGTATAAGATATATGTACAAATTTAAAAGTAATCTTATGTTTCAGAATGTGTTAAAATGAGTTGGTTGATGAATTGCATTCCAAAATATTGTAGTTGAATATGGATATGCAAGATGCCTGAGCATTCTGTTCATTTTGCATTATTCTGAGCAGTCTTTTGGTCATTCTGTGTACGATTATTGCTTGTTATTATATCTTCATCTAGGTTTGCATAGAGTTATTTGTGTATCCAAATGTTTCCATTCGTGATTACAATTCGCTTTGCTTCATTATTTTCAGCAAGCAATTGGCAGCCTACTGTCCCTTTTGGGGAGAAAGAATTTACGCACCTCTACGATAATGGGACGACTCTGCAGGTGAAGAGGCATTTTCCAATGCCAAGAAGCGTTTCTGGGCTGAAATAAATGGATTTCCCTGTGACCCCGATCTTTATATTGACAAAATCGATTGGGATTCAGAAACCGAGTCTCATAGCCCCTAATGTGGAAGCAGACCATGATCCCGTTGTTATTTTTGGCGATTCTCTCCTTCCAAACGAAGCATACACAGTCACAGGTTGGGGTGATGAAGCCTGCTAATGCCTGTTCCCCGTGGGTGGGGCAATTCGTTTGATAATGGGACGGCAAATGGATGGACCGAGTATTCTAACAACGCATGGAACTTTGGGGATGGAAGTGGGGCTGCTGGTGGATATATGGGGTGGGGAGACGGTTGGAATATTAACGAGTTATGGAGTACAGCCTCGTGTCGAACATGGGATTGTTGACACCAATATCTCTATGGTAAACAATGGTGGAAACGTGTCAGCTGACAACAATGGAGGGTATAAAGCGACGTATTGGGGACAGCAATCTTGTGGGCCGTCCAATCACCATTCTGCTATTACGGTTGGACAAACGTGGAATCAGTAGAATTCTGAGGACGGACAGAGAGGTGGTATTTATTCATTCTATTTGATTTTTATTGCATTTAGAAATGCTTAAAAACGTGAATGTGGAGTTGTTGTGCTGTATTATATTTCCTAGAGTTTGCTCCAAAGTTTTGAGTATGGTTTTGTGGGGAAGTTGTATTATAAGGCGTAGTTTTGTTTTTCGCCCCTTCATAGAGATGCTCGTTTCTGTAGAGGCGGGCGCGTTTATCGTCTTCCCTGTTGTTATGACCATAAAATGTCCCATGATTGAAGTGGGATTTGGTAAGTACCAATCACCAAGGTATTTTGTGCTTACTTATCTTGGTTTTTCAATGTTAGACTTGGTACATGGAAATTGTTGTTGGATCATATGTTTCACTTTTAAATAAAAGCAAAGTAATACCTCTCTGCCCAATATTATGAAATATTGTGAGGTGTATATATATATAAATAAAGTGGGATGGATGTAATAGTATTGTTTCCTTTTAAATGTGCAAAAAATGAAAGGTTACATGCTTATTTTGGATGGAGGGAGTACGGTTTAATATACAAAGTTTTACATTTAAAGACATTTGGTTTATTGTGCTCTTTTTCTCCAAATTTTTAAAATTTGATACTTTATATGCTCAACCGTATTACTTCTTATATATCTAAATAATATTATCGACTTCATAAATTAATATATATGATTCTATTAAATATTAGTATGTCTTAATCAAATTGATAATAATTAATAAGTAAAAATTGGATACAAATCTTATTCCATGAAACCAAATTATATTTGATTCACATAAGAATCAAATCAATCTAGTCAATTGATTTCCTTAATAATACTGTATTGGTTAAATGAAAATCCTTATGGACTTGCACAAACATTTGTTATTACAAATATATTCGATTTACTCTCTAAAGAAAAAAAATATATTCGATTTTATTTTTGGACGAGAGAGTATTGTTTGAAATGATTTCATGAGACTATTGTCTTATTTTAATATTTCAGTCATTTTTCATTTAAAATATTATTGTGTTGAAATTCAACAATCTCATAAATCATACTCCCTCCATCTACAAGTATGCTCATATTGGCATATGTTTTAAGAAAAAACAAATAAAGTAAGTAGATAAAATAAATGTATTGTAAAATATTGTGGGTCTATTTATGATAAAATAATTTTTGTGTGTAAAGTTGAGTGATAATTTGAGTAATTAAGTATTTAAGTGGTGGTTGAAGCGTAGAGATAAAATAGAGATAAAATGATGTTTCCATAAAAGGAATGATTATAGTTTTTTTGGACGAACAAATAAGATAAGTGAGTTGTGAACATACTTTTGGTGGACGTAGGAAGTATATTAGACTATGTTTACTTTTAATTTTAAAAACCAGGTATTTGATTTTAAAATCCTACACCCGTTTTACTTCGGGATTTAAATATAATACATTCAATAATTACACAATTAACTAATCATTATAATCTCACCAACAATAATATAATTTCATTAAATCTTACACAATGATTTGACATAAAGTTAAAATCTTCTACTATTCCAAAACTCAAAATAAACACACATACAATATTACTATTCATAGAGTTTCAAAAACTCAGGATTTCAAAATTCGATTTTCAAAACTACTCAAAGCCCAAAGTAAACATCGCCTTAGAGTAAAGTGGGTCTTATACAAATTTATGGCCTCTGGAGAATAAAGTTAGAAGGAGTGACAATTTCAAACACGATACGATAGCACAAAACAAATTTAACACAAAAGTTATGGGTTAGTATTTGATTTTATTGTGTTCGTGTTGTTATCGTGTCGACACGAAAAAGACATATAAATTTCATGTTGTGTTCGTGTCAAATTCATGTCAACATGTTAAACACGATAAAATTAATAGATAACGTATTAACCCGATAAAAATATGTTACTGTACTTTTTACTGACATAATGTAACACGCTATGATAATGACACACATTCGATCATAAGTAACATGATAATGATCACAATAATTTTTTATATCTAAATAATTTTTTCATTTTCTTTTCGAATACTTACCGTGTCTTGTCACGTCAATATAAAAAATATTGTATTATTATCCTATTATGTTGATACAAAAATGATCATGTTCATATTCTATTGAGACACATTTTTATCTGTTTCATGTTTGTGTTTAATTTCGTGTCATATCATGTCGAAAGGATAACACAATTTATCACACATGCGACAAAGTGGGATAGTTCAAGTGGTTAGAGCACCACTACCTAGCCTTAGGTCCTGGGTTCGAGTCATGGAGAGGGGAAAAAAAGGGATGAGTATTTAACTTTCATAAAAAAAAAAAAAAAAAAATTATCACACATGCATGAGAAATTGAATGGGAGGATTTTTTTTTCTTTTCCTGCAACCCCTTTTATAATTTAAAGCCCATCCGCCAGTCCAATTAATACATACAAATTAGGGCACGAATATCCTAATTAGGCCGAGAATCGAGCGCGAACTTGAAGGTGATTCATCTCTCTTTCTTTACCCGTTTTATCTTGTGATTGTTCTTTAATCTCCCGCAAATTTGAGGAATTAGGCGGTAAAAAAAGAAAGAAAGAAAAATCTTATCTCCCGCTCTTCATATCTCAAGCAGAAAGAAGAAAAACCCTAGAGTTCTCAATTCCCTAATATGAAATTCTCCTTCCAGATCATAAAAATCCATATTTTATGCCGATTCAATCGCTCCCAACGTCAAGCCTTAGTAAAAAAAAAAACTACCTAACACTTCGCCGCCTGCCGGCGCCGCACGGCCGCACCTAGCGGTGAGCGCACTGAGCGGCCAGCCTCCCTTCCCATTCGCGGCACACAGTTGCCTACCTGTCTTCCCCAGCGGCCAGTCGCCCACCTCCATTCTTCGGCCTAAAGGTAACCATAGGCTACAATGTTAAAAAATATCACAACATTATTATTTCTTACAAATATATGCACACATTTATCCTAAATATCAAGAAGCTTTCGACAGCAGAGGCCCTCATCCTTAAGGCTCACAATATATGTTGTTTAGATCTCTGTTTTTAGTTAGAAAATAATATATGTAGATTTATTTCCCATTATTCAGTTTCTGGAGTCTTTTAGATAAGAATATAGTTACTGGGTACTTTACTCAATAACTGGGATTGAATCTTGTTTTGTGGTTAAGATTTTATCAATAATCTAACTTAAGAGTTGTGTATTAAAGCAGAGAAGTGCCATCTTAGTAGAGAATCTTTAGAGTTTTTTGCAGAGAAGTGCCATCTTAGTAGAGAATCTTTAGAGTTTTTCTCCTTATGGCATAATCTTATTTACTACAACTCTAATTAGTTGTTTCTGTTAATAGGCATTACAATCAGTACAGAGAAAATAATAGGTAGTTTAGTATCACCAATTATTGGTCCACGTGGATTTTCACTCTCATTTTCTCCCTTTTGATTGCAGCTCTCTTCGAAGTTTGTTGATCACATAGAACAGTTTCAGAGGTAGTATTTTGTTATTTTGTAATTTTTTTATTGTTCAGAACAAAGTGTATTGCTTCATAATTTATATTCATTTATCTTTTAATCCGAATGTAATTCTTGACTACATTTCTGAAGTGTATTGCATTCTTCGTGAGTTGAAGCAGCTAGGCGAGTGTTTGTAAAAAAAAGTTTGTGTGAAGTTGCTATTCAGGTATGGTTTTGCCAATATAGAATCTAGGATATAATGGTGAAGTTAGGTAGAGTTGAGTTGTGTTCTTTCTGTGGTTAGGTTATCATTCATCTTGCTGATTTTTTAAAATCTGAATCGTGAGTATTTCTAGGATTTTGGAATAACTGATCCCTGGACCCTAATTTTAGGTATTGATTAAATTATTGTATCCAGGTAGGTTGTCTTATATCAATTCTGATTAGCATGATAAACATAGAATTACCTTGCACGTCACACCTCTCTGATGAACGGGAGCACCTGAGGAAGTTGCTCTTCAATCGCCAAAAACGTAAGAAGGTTTAAAACTCACATTTGTAAACAAATGCAGCACAGCAAATTAAGGAAAGCCAAAAGATATAATTGAACAGCTGATGAAAGTTATCGATTTATTGGAATTGCTCCAACGGTCATGACACTTGGTTGATGCAATGCCACTTCAACCTGCTCTACCAGTAATTGCACCTGTTGTTCTGACCCCATTGATACCTCCTATTGCCCCAATACCTTCTGTTCCATGACCATTAGCTTCGATACTTGTGCGTCCTCTTGCCAGTTGACCTCCTCTAGCTCCCCATGGAAACTGAAGAAGTAGTGATTCTGATGAGGAAGAGACAGGATCGAATCGCGTTGCAGCTGCCACTCAGGAATATGAGATTTCAGAAGAAAGCAAACTGGTTTAGGGAGTGGCATGAGAAAGCAGTGCAAGAGCTTTTGATGAAGCGTCGTGCTGCTGCCTTGGCGGTCCCCACCATTGAGAATGCTGCCCGAGCTAGGCTTCATATGCTTGGTGAGCCTATAACACTCTTCGGAGAGATAGAAAGACATGATTGGTTGTGGGCTCTCCACTCTTATGGTAAAACTTGATTCTGAAGGTCAGTTGGAGAAGCTGATGAAAGCTTACGAGGATGAAGAAGCTGCAGCCTCAGTGGGACCTTCAGAATTTGAAGAAGATATTCACTATTCAGTATCCCTTTTACATTGATGGTTCACAAGCACTATTAGAAGCCCATAGAGAGATTGCAAAGTATTCTATTTTGAAGCCTGTCTTGTGCCTCCATCGTGCAAGAAGAAAAAGATATGATCCGGACGAGGATATGGATGCAGATATTGGTGATGATCGGCCTCTTTCAGGATGCTCAGTTTAACATGATGGAAATATGCTCACCACCTGGTAAACTCTTTCTGCCATTCCTTGTACTTTTTATGCCATGATATGTAAATGTGGCTGTACAGTTACATGGGAGCATTATAGGTTGTTGACAATCACTGAAATAGTTAATTTATTTGTATCTATCTTTATTATATTTCACATCAGGCGATAAAAGAAAATGTAAAAAATCTTTGCCTGTCCTATCTTTTGTGTCATCTGCATAACTACCTCTTAACTCTTATATCTGTCAAGGGTAATGACAAAGTAAAAGAAAGGGACCAAGGTGATTATGATTATCACTTTCCTCTGTTTACCCTGCAATTGGTTCAGTCTGCTGTCCTTTTGCCATCATCTTGCAATTATATCATTATATACTCTGATTTTGCGTTAGTGAAGTATCTCGATGCTCATAATGGATTGCTTTTCCTCGTTTTTTCTTGATGTTTCCAATTACCTGGTTTCATGATTTACACATGTTATTGTGTTTTCCTCTATAGTTATTCATGTTTGAGAAGATCATTAAATTATTTCCTCTCTTAGTTTCTTAGGTGGAGTTGCAAAGTTGTGGAGCATGCCAGAAGTAAAGAAGGTTTCAGCTCTAAAGGGGCATACTGAACGAGCTACCAACGCTGCATTCTCTCCCGTCAGCTATCCATTGGGAATTTTCTATAATGAAATAGCCAAGTACCTGAGCACGAGGCAACTAACGAATTCTTCGATCTGGCCTATTGTATAGGAATTCTCTCATTTATTTATTAATCATTATTCATGAAAATTATGTTTAATCGGCGAATTATGAGTTACTTTGAAGCTAAATTTTATTGTAACTAATTTGAAAAATATAATAAGGTTATGAACAAATACTTTTTGTTGATGTATAACGTTGGGAAACTCCAAAAATAGAAGAAAAATGTGAGAATAAAGTAACAATAATATATGAGGAGAAAATAATATTATTACTAAAATGGGGTTTTATTGAGAGAATTCACTAATATAAACTTTATCTAAAAGACCTCGTAATGATAAGAGCATGAATAAATATATCCTCTACACGATTAATAATATGGCACACTATTTTGTTATTTATAACATCATTCTCACAATATATAAAGAATCTAATCCAATAATCATTCTCTTTTTTATTTGAATTATCTCATAAAAGAATTTTCCCTAAACTTTCTTGAAAAAGATTCTCAAAAACTACGTTTGAAGCGTATATAACCCCAACCCACCTTCCCCCTCAATTAACATATATACCCTTCACGGATAGCATCGTTTGACCACTTTCACTTTGCCTTTCCCCAATTTCCGATTATTTTTTGCCTTTCCGGGGAAAAGGAAAACCGTCTATTTTATTAACTTCTAATTGATGTGGTTTCTTGAAACAGTAGTTGTGGTGATATTCTTGACTGAGGCCAGTTGTGCATTCAAGAATTCTTGACACGAATTCAGAGGTGACCATCTTGTTTTTGTAATGCTGAATTTTGCCTCTTGATTAATATGTTTCTTATTTTGTTAATTGAATTTATTTTTGTTTGATTTTTTTCCGTGTTCTTCGGCTAACTTGAATTTTCTTGATTGTCATTTTTAGAAGTTTTGCAGTTGTGATCATGGAAAATCAGAGGAGGAATAATAATAGAAGATCACAGAACAGAAGGCCAGCCCGTGGAACCCGTGAGTCCTTGATCTTGAGTTCTATTGCTCTGCCCTTTCCCTTTTTTTTTAGTTAGCAATTTTTCAATCGTTTATTGATTTATAAATAAAGGCTTGCAGATTATTTCCGCTTCTGGATAAAATCTTGTTGAAATTCTTGTGGTTCTAAAGAGAGTGGTTTGGCAACCTGTGTGTTATTGGTGTGTGTTGTTCAGAAATAGATGGAGAGGTAGGCTAGAAAATATAATATTTTAATAACATATTATATACAGTATATAACAAAAAAATGCATAATTTACACTTAATTAATAGGAAAGATAAATTTAATAGTGGCCAAAAGAAAGTTGAAAGATTAATTTACGTGTGAAACTAATACAATATTTATTTTTCTACAAACCAAGTCAGGTGCTATATCTTAACTCAGAAGTTGCAAATATAATATTAAAGTAGTAAATTTGATTGTCAAAGCAAAAAAAAACAAAACACGACATACAAATTGATCTATGAGTGAGTTTAGATTAAATAACATTTTGTGTTTTACGTTAATTAGTTAAATATGTGGACTGTGTATAATTCAAAACAAAAATAAAAAAGATTTAGATTTGTGTTAAATAAGTGTGTTGATTTTGAGTTTTTTGGTTTAATTGTAAATAAACTTAATTGAATTAAAAAAAAATTGAGCTTAAATACACTGGGCTAAAAGCTTAATAATCCAAATTAATTATAAATAATACACGACAAAGAACTTGTAGAAGAGTTGCACTGGGCTCGAGCCCAGGGCAGCCACCCCCTAAATTCGCCCTGGTGTTGTTAATGTGTTCATTACAAGTTGCAAGGTCCACTGAAGGTTGAATGATCAGCTTTTGTCAAAAGAGGGTTGCAGAAATTAATTGTTTTTTTTATTTTCGTTTTTTGTTTTCTTGCTGTACTCTATATATTTGTTCATGAAAGTATCTAATTGTGAATGATTCTTCTTTTGGGTACTGGCTGACTGTAAGTAGCAGAGGTTTTTTTCAATTTTCTTTTTTTATATGCATATTAGTTTTATTGTTGTTCTGCCGTCATTTTTCCTTTTAATTCCTCAATGTTTGCGTTTCTTTTCTTTCTAATTTCTGTGCATTTTCTTTTGGGAAAGTCAGTAAATGTTTCAGCTTTCCTTTTCTTTCCCTTGGCCTTCTTGATCTTTCCTCTAGTTTGGACACCTTCAGCATCCTTGTCCAAACCAGACACTTCACCTACTGGTCTTTGCTGCAGCCTAACTCTCTCTTCCTGTGCTGAAGCCATTGAGTTCTTCAAGGCTAGTGCTAACTGCTCCTCTTCATCCAAATCTTCCAAGTTAAGCACTGCTGGCTCTTTTCCTTTTGTTTCAGCAACTTTGTCCTTCCCTTTAACTGGGCTTCCAATGACCAAGGCACCTTTTGCCCTTGCTCTTTCCCTTTCCCCCCTTTTGGCAGCATCAAAACATTCAACATGAATATTTTGCATTCTGTCACTGCTCAAGATAAGGAAGGCTAGAACATGCTTCATCTTTTGTTGGACAACCTCCTCCATGGTTGCTTTCAGAGATGCATCAAGTTGGGCCTTCAGAAGCTCAGTGAGGTTGCCCACTGCACCTTCAGCAATGTTGGCCATCACCTCTTAGGAAAATTTCTCTGAAGCTGCTTTCACCATAGCAAGCCTTTGTGCCTCTGCTCTCTTCTTCTGCAATGCAGTCTTCTTTCCAAGAGCTTGCTTAATGGCCAGTCTGATAGCTTGAACATTTGCATTATGATTATCTCTAAGCAGCTTCTGATCCTTCTTGACCTCTTTTGAGATTGACTTCATGGTGGCTTTGGCTTTTTGGACTTCAGTGGAAATGGTTTGAAGACCAGATTCCACTCCTCCTATCCTTGCTTCCAATGTGGGGAGCACCACATCCTCAGAGCCTGTTAGCCTCATTTCCATAGATGCTAAAGTTCTTCCATGCTCATCCAAAGCTCCAGTGGTTTCTGCATGAGCTGATTGGACTTGATGAGTCAGGGAGTCCAATTTTGCTGATTGCATCCCAAGCAAAGCTTGTGCTGATCCAGTATCAACTTGGATGGGAGCATCTGTCAAGAAGTCATCTGCAAAGATTTGATCAAATGTTATACCTGCAAGATCAGACAAATAAAAAGGGTTAGTAAAAACACACTCATCACCCTCAGTTTCTTTTTCATAAGACTCTGATACATCAGCAGTCTTCTTCTCATTTTCAACTACTTCTTTTCTTCCTTCAGTAGTAATGTCCTCACACAAGGAATCAGGCCTCCTCTCATCAAGGGATTCTTGAAGTTCAAATTTGACTTCAAGAATAACCTGTCCTTCCTCACTTATATCACCCTCATTTGGTGGTACACTCACTATCTTAGTGATCACAACCTCTCTTTCATCCTCTACACCCTCTGATTTTTCAACTAAGTTTTCCTTTTCAACACCATCACCTAAACCTGCAACATCTCCACCTTCAACAAGGTTCAAAGATGGCAGTTGTGGGGAGATCACAGTGCTTATTTCAGCAGCCACTGAGTCATCCTGAATGATTAAGGGCTGATCAGTGTCCAACTCTCCTGACACTGAATAGGCCTTAACCAAACCAGCCTCTATAATAGGAACCTCAACATCTTTAGACTGTGCCTTGGGTTCAGAAGAACCTTCATTGGCAGATGTATCTTTGGTTGTGTTACCACCCTTGGTCAACACCTCTGATGACACAGAGCCTTTCCTATGATAGGTTTTAGGAGGGTTTGAAAGTCTGCCTGATACAGAAGGCTTAGGTTTAGAAAGATCAGGGAGGTTGGCTTGAGGGGTTTCAGGAGGGTTGGGATTTGAAGGGTTAGAGGGATCATCAGGGGAATCATCATCATTTGAGCTACTATCAGGGTGTCTGATGCCCTTAGCTTTTCTCTCCTTCTCCTAAATGATCTTATCCTCCACTAACTTTGCAAAAACTTCCTCATCAATGAGGAATCTAGTCTTTAATACACCAGCAAAGTGTAGCAATCTGCTTTCCTCCACTTGCCACCAGTTTGCACCCTTATCTTGGATGACTTGTGATATCTCCATTATGGTTTTGTCTTTCACATCCACAAGCATCCTCAAATCATGGAACATCTTCTGAATTCTTGGAAATTCAGCAAGTTGTGGATACAAACTGTCCACAGTAGCCTTGGCTCCACCTCTGAGCATACTTTCATAAGTATACTCCTCCTCATCTCCACTTGAATGGGGACTTTGGGTTATAGGGGAGTTGGCTCTATCTTCTCCTAGTGTGGCTTCAGGAAGGTTAAGTTCAGGGATGTTGGCTTCAGAAGGGTTGGGTGCAATTGAAGGTACTTCAGTTGCTTTTGAGAGCAATGGATCTGAAGGGGCTTTACTAAGGAGAGTTGGCTCATGAAGTGCAGCTTCTAAGAACTTTGAATAATTGAGCATGGATGAGTCAAGGGGAGATTGCAATCTTGTCTCATCTACTGCTAAATCTGCTAGCACATCTATCCCACTTCTTTGCACACTCCCTTCTGGAGAATATCTCTTGGTAAGATTGATAGGGGTGATTGGTTGGTTTGTGGGAGTAACATGAGTTTCAGGGGAGTTGGGTTCAGGATTCTGAGCTTCAGGGATGTTGGCCTCTAAAGGTTGATCTTAGGGACCTTGGACTCTGGAGTTCCAGAACTAGAAGAATTTGTTCTAGACTTGGACTTTGTCCTGCTTTTCCTTAGAGTAAGTTGGAGAGACTTTTCTTCCTGAAATTCCAACACCTTCTCAGTAGGCTTGGCCCTTCCTGAAATTCAAGTTAGCCGAGGAACACCACTCTCATCAGGATCCATCTTCCAATTTGTGTTCATTGGGATCCTTACTGGCTTGCTAGTTGTACACCCAAATTTCTTGATCATTTCTCTGGTGTACTTAGCTTGGTTGATGAAAATCCCTTCTTTAGATTGCTTGACTTTAAGTCCTAAAAAGAAGTTCATCAACCCCATCATGGACATCTCAAACTTGCTTTGCATAAGCTTTGAGAACTTCTCACACAACTTCTCATTGGGGGATCCAAAAATTATGTCATCCACATAAATTTGGACAAGCGAGATGTCCTCTCCTTCAGTGATTCTGAAGAGTATTCTGTCCACAGTTCCCTTGATGAATCCATGATCCAAGAGGAATTGTGACAGTGTATCATACCAAGCCCTAGGGGCTTGCTTGAGTCCATATAGAGCCTTCTTTAGTCTGTAGACTTGATTTCCAACTTCAAAACCAAGTGGTTGCTCCACATAAACTTCTTCTTTCAAGACTCCATTCAAAAAGGCACTCTTGACATCCATTTGGTACACTTTGAACCTCTTGTGGGCTGCATAGGCTAGAAAGAGCCTTATTGCTTCTAGCCTTGCCACAGGTGCAAATGTCTCATCATAGTCAATGCCTTCATGTTGACAGTAACCCTTTGCCACTAGTCTTGCCTTGTTTCTGACAATCACATCATTTTCATTCTTCTTGTTCTTGAACACCCACTTTGTTCCAATAACATCTTGATGTGAAGGTCTATCCACCAGCTCCCATACTTCATTTCTGGTGAATTGGTTCAGCTCTTCCTGCATGGCAGTGATCCAATTGGCATCTTGAAGTGCTTCCTCAATGTCACTTGGTTCTTGTTCTGACAAGAAACAACAGAATAAAGCACTTTCACCATGAAATCTCCTTGTTTTGACTCCTATACTTGGGTCACCAAGTATTAGATCAGTAGGGTGGTCAGACAACCAAGTCCTTCATTTTCTGATCTCTTCAGTAGAGTTGTCCTCTACTGAAGTTGAGTCATTTTGATCATAGAATTCAGGATAATTGAATGCAGGATCTAATTCAGGATCATAATCACGGGTGTTGTCTTCAATGTCAGGGACATTGGTATTTTCAACATTTTGAGTTCCCCCTTGATTATTTGACCCATTAACTACCTCAGCAGGAACTGCTTATTCATTGGTAGTTGTTACCTGGATGTGAACTGGAATTGGATCATTCAGTTCACCATTTCCTTCAGTAGGGTTTGTCTCAGGAGGATTGCCTTCAGGATTGTTGTCCAATGTAAAGTTTTCAGGGAGATTGGCTTGGACAACATCTCTGAATTCAGTGTCTTTGTCCTTTAGGCTCAGTCTGGTTGTCCTCTGTGTGATTTCTTCTGGTTCTAAGTTCTTATTCCTGAACTCATGAATAGATTAATCAAACACAACATGAGGTGTTTCCTCCACAATAAGGGTTTTCTTGTTGTAGACTCTGAAAGCTCTACTGAATAGAGAATATCCAAGGAATACTCCCTCATCAGCTTTGCTATCAAAGGCTTTCAACTGTTCTTTCCCATTATTGTGAATGAAGCACTTACAACCAAAGATGTGAAAGTATGACACTTTAGGCAATCTTCATTTCCAGAGTTCATAGGGGGTTTTGCCTTGCCCCTTAGTAATCAAACATCTATTTTGAGAATGGCATGCAGTGTTTATAGCTTCAGCCCAAAACCTCTTAGGTAGGTTTGAATCAGCAATTAGGGTTCTAGCAGCTTCTTTTAAAGTTCTATTTCTCCTCTCTGCAACTCCATTTTGTTGAGGAGTTCTAGCTGCTGAGGTTTCATGAGCTATTCCATTAGATGTGCAATACTCATTGATGTAAGAGTTTATGAACTCAGTCCCTTTATCAGATCTTATCTTGATAATGCTAAGGCTTTTCTCATTTGACAATCTCTTTAAGAGTTCAGGCAGTTTGACTTGAGTTTCCTTCTTATTAAGGAGAAATACTACCCATGTGAACCTAGAGAAGTCATCTACTGAGATGACTGGTTTTCCTTTGAATGAGGCTTTAATCTGTTTTCCTTCTTGGCATGGTTTGCAAACATGCTCTTTAATGAAAACCTCATTAGGTAGTCCTTTAACTAATGCATTTCTAGCAATTTTGTTCATTGTTTTGAAGTTCAAGTGGTTTAATCTCTTATGCCATAACCAACTTTGTTCACTAGGACTCTTAGCAATGAAACATGCAGCATCAGTAGTCTTGTCCCAGTCTGCAAAATACACATTTCCTTTCCTAGTTCCAGTTAATAGAGTTTGTTGAGTTTTATCTTTGATTAAGCATTTTCCACTTGAGAACTCAATATTGAAGTCTTTATCATAGAATTGACTGATACTTAGGAGATTATATTTGAGACCAGCCACATAAGACACATTGGATACTTTGATGTTACCAATCATCAAAGTACCATAACCTTTTGTTGTTGCCTGTGAGCTGTCTCCAAATGTGACATTTCGGCCTTCTTTTTCGATAAAATCAGTGAAGAGTTCCTTGTTTCCAGTCATGTGCCTTGAACATCCACTGTCAAGGTACCATGCTGACTTTTTACTCATGCTCCTCTTCTTGTGGCCCAATGGTACCTGCAATTAAATAGGTTTAGGTACCCTTTGAGTTTTGGGTCCTGAGAGGTTAGCTGTACCTTTAGGAACCCAAACTTGCCTAATGACCCTGATAGATTCAAGGTGGCTAAGTTGTCTTCCTCTAGAATCTACATACACTGTCTTTCCCTTAAATGCCTTTGGGAAAGTATGTGCGAAAGTGTTGTCTCTGTAGGTTTCAGGAGAGTTGTCAAATCTCCTGAACTTATGAGTTCTTTGTGCTACTTGAGGGAATCTTTGAGGAAAGGCATTTTTATGACCATTACCCTTTGGCATGAAGGGTTTTGGTTGTCTCATTTTATTTTACCTTTGAGGATTGTTGTCCTTAGGTCTATTCAGCTGAGGCTTTCTCAGTAGAGTTGGCCTAGGCTGATTATACCTTGGATAACTCCTCTGAACATTGTTCAGGAGAGTTGCCCTTCCATTGGGTCTACTCTGCTGACCAACATTCCTCTTGTGTTCAGGGACTTTGGCCATTTCCTTAGGTTTGGGCCTAGTCTCCTGAAGCACTTGAGTTGGCAAATCATCTATTTTTCCCTTTCCTTTGTTCAGTGGGTGAAGATTCAAATGGATCAAATCCTAATCCACTTTTTTGAGACATAGGTCTTTGATAACTCTGAATTTCCTCTATTGCCCTAGAGGATTACTTCAGAGCAGACATCTTTAGTTTCAGGCTCTCTTCACTTGATTTCAGAATATCATACTCATGTGAGAGGTTTTCAAACTTGGCATTTAGAATTTTTAGTTCAAAATCTTTTCTCTTCTGAGAGAGAAGTTGATCATCAATCTCCTTTTGTTGGTCAGTTATCCTGAGATTTGCTTCCTCAAGCTCTCTCAAGACTTGTTGATGCAACTCAGTAGACTTGACATCAACAACTGACTCAGAGTTTTTAGCAAGTTCAATTGCCAATCTTTCATTCTCTTTCACACAGTTGTCATGAAATTCTTGTAACATAGTGAAATCTTCCATCAACTTTCCAAGGGAAAGCTTCAGGTTGACCTCACTAGCGTTTTGTGAGATGAATGATGGTGAACTGGAAGTGGAGGATACCTCATCATCCTCAATAGCCATGTTGCATATGTCATCATCATCTTCACTGTTGGAGAACAGTCCATCAGAAGAGTTGAAGCTTTCAGCACTTTCAGATTCTTCACCAGCCATCATGGCTTTTCTATTGGTGAATTTTCTGTCTCTTTTTGCTTGCCTTTCTCTTCTCTCCTTAGAGCTCAATTCAGGGCAGTCATACTGGAAATGCCCTTTCTTCTTGCAGTTATAGCACAAGTCTTCATCATCATCCTTCTTGGGTTCATCTCTTCTTTTAGATGATGAAGGGTCAGCTCTACTGGACCTTCTCCTATCAGAGTACTTGTCCTCTGATCTTTTCTCTTCAGGCTTCTTGACCTCAGCCTGAGCTTCAGGAGAGTTGTACCTTCTCCTGAATTTGTTGTCTTGGTAGAATTTCTTGTATCTACCAAACCTTGAGTTTAGCTTTTCAAATCTCCTAGCCATCAAGGCTAGTTCCTCCTTCATTTCAGTCTTGGAGACTGACTTTGATGATCTAGGAGTGGACTGCATTTCTGGTTCAGCAGTTTTGGCTTTGAATGCCACTCCTTTGGTAGGATTTGAAGGTTCCTCAACAGGCTTTCTTCTGTTGAGATCGAACTCATAGGCTTTGAGTTCAGAGAAGATTTGTTGCATGGGCATGGTGGAGAGATCTTTGGTGTTTTGCATCATGACAGCATAGACATCCCACTTTTGAGTGAGACTTCTCAAGATCTTCAGTCCAACTTCTCTTTTGGAGTACACCTTACCCAATGAGTTGATCTCATTCATCACATCAGTGAATCTACTAGCAAATTTGTCAATGGATTCCTCAGACTCCATTGTGAATTGTTCAAATTTCTACACAGCTACTTGGAGCTTATTCTCCTTGATCTTTTCAGTACCCTCACACATTTCAGCAAGGGTATCCCAAATTTCTTTGGCAGTTGTGCAGTGGTAGACTCTACCCATGATTGCATCTGGAATTGTTTGGTAGAGGGTGTTCATGGCAAGATAATTCAGATTATCTTTCCTCTTTTCATCAGCAGTGAAGTCATCTTCATCTTTGAGAATCAATTCCCTTGCATCTGCTCTTTGAGCTTCAGTGACCCTGGGATTTACTTGAGTGAACACAAAAGGACCTCTTGTGATCACCCTCAACATGTCAGTGTGTAGAGATGCAAGATGAGCCCTCATTCTGATTTTCCAGAAATCATAATTGTCTATTGAGAACATATGCAATTTATGATGTGAGATGTGGTTGACTGGATTTGTGGATATATTGTCCAATCCTTGAACAGCAGGAGGTGGAACAACAACATTGTTGTTGGCCATATCTCAAGAACAAACAGTTAGTTAACAGTAGATAGGATTTCAAATAGACCAGTTCAGTGACCACACCAAATATGTGATTTTGAAAACCAAGATGGCTTTTCAGAAGCAGTGGTCTTTGAACCCCTGCTCTGATACCACTTATTGGTCCTGAAAGGAGTATATAACAAGTGTATGGGGGGGGGGGGGAATACACTTGTATGCAATTTATTTTCAAACTTGATCAAACCAGAGATCAGCAATGTTGTCTTGGACAACTCTGCTGAAGATGATTAACTCTTTAAAGATAATCAAACTACTAAGTACTATTGAGTGCTTAGTTGAATAACTATCTAAGGGAGTTATATGTGCGGAATTAGTGGTTGGCCCTTTAGTTTAGACTCCTTTAAAGTTCTGAAATCACTTAGTCAATCAAATAGCCCAGTTTCAGGGAACTTGTCCAAATTGGTTTTGCACAGTCTTTGAATGTTTATCCTTTGAAAGATCAGTTTTGTGTGCAGTGTTGAATGTATGAAAGTACTTGAAAGCAAATCAACACAAGAGTTTATAGTGGTTCAGAGACTCAAGCTCCTACATCCACTTTCCCTGATTTAACAGGATAATTCCTTCACTCTTGGAATTAACTTGTTTTATAGTGCCAAGGTGCACTTAATCAAGAACACCACTCCTTGGTGAATTGATCCCTAGGATGTCTAGAGTCCTAGTACCCTCTTCTCAACTCAGAACTGAACTGTTCTTCTCTCAACAGTCAGCTCCTACTACTTCTACTACTACAACCTTCTCACTTTCTCACTTGAAAGGGGTAAGGGTTGAAGTAAGGTTCCAACTAATGAGATATCCTTTACAATGAAGATCAGTGTATAAGGATTAGGATATCTCTCTAAGCTTTGTATGGATATACAATAAGTTCATCTTAGAAGAAGTGTATGAAGACTAAGATAGTCTCTTTGAAAGCTTTGAGAGCACTCTTGCTTGTAGGATAGTTCTCAAGGTTGAGATCAGTAGGATGTTAGTTGGATGCTTTCAAATGGTCTTCACACTTCTGTATTTATAGACAATTGAGAATTTGCCCGTTGGAGAGGCAGCCTCAAGTGTCCATAAATGTCTTCTTCTTCTTAGAAGACAGATTCTTGATAGTGACATGTCCTCATTTGGGAAATAAATGGCTGTATGAACTTTGTCTTCATTCTGCAGCACTCTTCCCAATGTCTGACTTCAAGATTCTTTTGTTAAGACTTGGACATGGCTTCTGAAGGTTGTTCCAATGATAGGACGACATTCCTTATCAATAGACAACTCTCCTTATCACTTTCAGCAGACTTGCTTATCAGCATGGTTGGCTTGCTCTTTTCAGATGACTTGGCTCTTTCCCTTTGCTTCTCTTGGAAGTGATCTTAGCATGATTTTTTGAAGATCTTTAGGGTATAGTTGTCTTTGAACTCTTCAGCATGGTTGACCTCAAGCTTTCAGAACACTTGATCTTATTGAATTGTGCTGAGACAACTCTTCTGGACAACTCTCCTGATCAGCATACTTGGCCTTCAATAGACTTAGTGATTGTTCCAGAATTTGAGCCTTGAGGGGACTTGTTCTTGATAGACTTCAAAGCATATGTTCCCCCTCAAATTGTGCATCTAAACAACTAAGAGCTGCCTCACATATCAGCTCCTCATCTAGCCTTATTCTATATGTTCTAACATTCTTAGAACATAATCATCTTGACTTAGGCATGTCTCAGGGGGTTTTGGTATTGAATCAAAACATATCTCATTTTATTCCCAACACACTTCCATCACTTTTGCGTTTTGTGTGAATATTTGGAATTCAAGGCAGTCATCTCCCTATGAAATCATAAATTCTAATTTTATATTTTATATTGTATTTTACTCTTTAAATTATTGACGGGTAGATCTTGTGCAGATTCAAGTCTATATAAGAACTTGAGTTGACCAAGTCAACGATCAACTATTGACAGTTGACTTTCTCGATTTTTTTTTGGTGTTACATTTTTCAAATATTGTTAGTGATTTACACTTTTTAAAATAATATTTTCAATTATATTGACATACACTTTTTGGTAATGTTATATTGCACATTTTAGGTATATAAACGTGCACTTTAGAATAATATTGTGTTGCACTTTTCAGTCATAGTAACTTACACTTTTCATTAAATATTATGTTGCACTTTTCAGTTATACTGACTTACACTTTTCAGTAATATTGTGTTGCACTTTTCAGTTATAATAATTGTTGGTCCTTGAAGGAGTTTGACACAAGTGTATGGGGGGAGGGGGGAATGCACTTGTGTATGCAAATTTTTTTTTCAAACAATTTTTTTTACCTTTCAGGAGAGTTGTCTGACAACTTATCTGAGTGATAACTTTAGTAGATAATCAACCTACTGAAACTATAAAGAAATCAGTTGGACAACTATCTAAATAAGTTATTTAATGCGGAATGTAGTTGACACTTTGACTTAGAAAAACTCCTTGATTATTTCTGAAAACAGTCTTTATCAGGGACTTTGTCCAAAACAGTTTTACTCAACTTTTGAGACAAAAATCTTTTCAATAAAGCTTTGAGTGCAATGTGTGAATATATGATCAAGTAAGAGCAATGCAATAAGTAAATAACACAACAATTTATAGTGGTTCAGAGACTCAAACTCCTACATCAACTTTTCCTGATTTAAAAAGGTAATTCCTTAACTCCTGAAATTAACTTGTTTTAGAGTGCCAAGGTGCACTGATCAACAACACTATCCTTAGTGCTTTGATCCCTAGGATTTTTGAGTTCTAGTGCTCAACTTCTCTGAGTTAAAGTTGTGTTTATCTCTTAACAACTTTTAACTCCTCACTTCCACAACAAACTCTACTTCTCTAAAGAGGTAAGGGTTTGAGGTTTGGTTCCAACTAGGTGAGATATTCTTTACAATAAGAACAATGTAAAGGGATAGGATATCTCTTTGCTAAGCTTGGGTAATACAATTTAGGCTTAGCTTGAAGTGATCAGGAAACTTGGGATATTGCTAGAAAGATTGATAGATTATGTTTCCTTGTGATTGCTTGATTGTAGTTTGATAGTAGATAGTTGGATGTGGTTTCCTTGAATCACTTCTGTATTTATAGAGCAATTTGAACATTTATCCGTTGGAGAGATAAGTATTCAAATTGTCTATGTTCAGCTCCATTGAAACGACTACTTGAGCACTCTTCTATTATCGTTTTTCCATCTTCATGATGGATATGAATTCCTCCAGTATCTTCTGCTCATTAATCAAGTGTTGGGAATTATCCCAATACCCAATAATAAGGACCTCCCCCAACTATTGTGGTCCCCCAACAATGTGGTCTCCAACTCGTTTGTGGAGAATTATTATGGGACCACCTTCCCCATCTCCTTTGTGGGAAATTATTGGGACTTATGGGTTATGAGACCGTCACGCTAGGGATCTTTTGTGATCCTCTAAGGATCTTTTGAGACAACTTCAACCAAATTGCCTTCTTAAGTATTTCCTAAGTCCTAGCACGTTGATCCGATGGGAGATCTCACGAACTATTAACTTTTAAGGAAGAATTAATTTTCTCTTGTTGCACACATTGTAATTTCAAAAATTACAGATCTCTCTTTTCTCTCTAGAGATGACCAATTTTTTCCTACTCACTCTTAAGAGTGGTGGTTTTCCTATTATTTATAGGAGATAGAATAGCCAATTTATTTATTAGAAAATATTGGAGATCTAGAAATATTTTATTCTCCAAAAGATATTATATTATTTCCATATCTTTCTCCATCATATTCTCTCCCCAAAATAAGCATATATACTTTCCTCTTTCTTACAACAAGATTAATTCTTATCTTTTTAATTACCTTAGTTAATGGACTTTTATTGGGCTACTTGAGGGGCCTTTAGGAGAATTAGGATTGGACCTCCCAATGGGCCCCAAAATCAATAATGAGCCACAATATTTTTCCAGCCTATTAATATTAATTCATTCCACTATAGAATTAATATTGCACTATCTATCCTAACCCATATTACGAAATATGGCTCCCTGTTATTATTTCCCGTGTTTAAGATTCAATGTCAATTAATTAATTTAAGCTACTGAATGCTAATTAATTAATATATTTTATTTCTCGGAGTAAGGACAACTCAACATTATTATCATACCGGAAATAAATTCCACTGATCAGATTTGATATGATAAACCTTCTGAGCCCACCAAGGGGACATAATCAACTTGACACTCCAAGACACGATTCTCTGTATTAATTTTGGCAATCTGTCCTATAATTAATAATATTGCCCAAAATACAAAGTATTGAATCACATTGATTCTTTACCCATAATAAATCAAAGCAATACTTCTCAACTACAGACAATTCCATTTAAGTGAAAGAGATTAAGAAATCAACAACCACTGAGGTCTAATTCTCCAATCCTTAAGTCAGTTTAGAAGAATTACCTCTCTATAGGTCCTATTCAGCACATCATAATGCACTAGTGTAATCTTGTGGTCAAGACAAACCAATCCGAGCCTTACACCTCAACTTATACCAATGGATTGTTCAATTCCATCTAAGTTTTGAATCAATTGTACTTATATACAAGAAACTGACAATGCGATCTTCTGTGATCTTCTACACACCACATTGTCTACAATGTAAAGTACATCTGAACGTTTATGCAATAAATAATTAACATTCATTATATTTAAAGCAACCAGTGAAAATTTTTTATTCTCATTAATAAGTGCAAAAATCTGTATGTATACATAAGTAGCACTAAAAGCATACTTGCAAGTATAACCCTAACATCAAGTTCCCACTAAACTTGGGAGGAATATACAAAATTGGACCAGGTGCCTTGAATTCCACCCTTGCAATGTCACCTGCTGCAAACAACTTTTGATACAACTCCCTGTAGTTGTCAAACATGAACTGGGCAATGATCTCTTCAACATTCTCATCAAACTATTTGCTTATGACATATAAATCACAGACAAATCTCCTCTTGGCCTCTTCCCATTGGTCATTCAGCTGAATTGGTATCCACTTATCATGGTGAGGATACTGAGTATCCTATCTCTGCAACAGTTGGGGTTTAAGCTTTCTGTAAGAATCCCTTCTTCTAGGAGGAGCGTTGAACTGTGCTCTCCTTAGATCCCTTATCTTATTGGCCTCAACCAATTGCTCCGTATTCTCCTTAGCTCTCTAAAGAGCTAGCTTCTTCTTCTTCTTCTTCCTCCTCCTCCTCCTCCTTCCTATGCTTCTCCTCCTCCTCCAATCATCTTGTCCCTTCCTTTGTCTGAAACTCCAATCTTCAAGTCACCTCTATCTCTAGCTCTCTGTCTTTACCCATTTTTGGTATAATCAAATCACTGGGGCTTAAGATCACTTATTGTAATTGAAAGATGGGATTGTGTTTGGTTGAGGGACTAGATCTCCTCAAGAAGATACACATTTTCATTATGGATATTCTGCATCTTATCATCACTCATGCTTAAGAAAGCATGAACTGGCTTCATCTTCTGGGCAACTAAGGCATCTAAAGTGCTTTTTAAGGACTGATCCAATCTAGCTTGTAACATTTTAGTCAGGTTGCTCACAACACTCTCCGAGACTTTGGTCATTAGTTCAATGGTGAACTTTTCTGCTGCTTCTTTGACCATTGCAACTCTTAACTCCTCTGCTTTTTTCCTTTGTGTCGTAGTGCTTTGCATTAAAGCATCCTTGATTGTTCTTTTCAGAGCCAGGACATTATGATTGTAGCTTTTCACTAAGCTTTTCTGCTCCTTCTTGATTACCTTGGTGAACTTGGACATTTCCTCCTTAACTTTGATGACTTCAGTGGAAACTATTTGCAGTCCAGTTTCAACTCAACTGATTCTGGCATCCAAAGTTGGAAAAATAACTTCTTCTGACCCTGTCAGCCTCATCTCTACTGAGGCAAGAGTCCTGCCCTGACCATCCAAAGCTTCAGAAGTTTCAGCATAAACTTTCCCAACTTCTCTGACCAAAGTGTCCAACTTGCCTGACTGTGCTTCAATGGTTGTAGTAGTTTCTGAAGCAATTTTCGGTCCTTCTTTAGTGCCATTGGCTTGTTCAAAGTATATTTTGGACAAGGTGGTTATGTTTGCTGAAATGGCCTCTAGATCAACATCATTGTGAACTGAAATATCAGTCAATGTGTTTGATTCAAAGATTTGATCAAGAGTTACTGCCTCAACATTTGCAAACAAAAAGGGCTAGGTAAAATGCCCTCATCACCATCTTTCTTTTCATCTCCCAAAGGTTCTGATACATCAGCAACCTTACTCTCATTTTCAACTTTATTCTTTTCTTCTTTTTTAATTAAAAAATAAACTTTCAATCTCAGAAAATTCAGGCCTTCTTTCACCAAGGGATTCATCAAGTTCGGATTTGACTTGAAGAATAACTTGACTCTCATGTTGGGCTTCACCCAACATTTCATACTCAACTCCCTCTTTTGGTGGTGCACTCATAATATCTATTATCTCACACTCACCATCTACTCCCTCAAATATTTTATGAATATCATCATTTTCAACTCCAACTGAACCTAAACCTGACACCTCTATATCCTCAACAGGATCCACCGAGGGCAGTTGTTGGGAGGTCACAGTGCTTGGGAATCCCAAGTCCACTGAGTCATCCTGAATGACTGAAAGTTGTTCAGTGTTCAACTTAGTTGACACTTCAGAGGTTTCAGCCAAACTAGCCTCTCCCATAGAAGCCTCAGCATTGTTCAGCTGTGCCTCAGGCTCAGAAGAATCATCCTTGGCCAATACATCTTTGACTGTGATTAATACCCTTAGCAATTCTTTCTTCTTCTTCCCTCACATTTTCCATGACAATGGTGCAGAACAAAGGTTCATGAGTCAAGACACTTGTCTTTTTAACCTTGGCAAAATGCAACAACCTGTTCTCCTCAATTTTCCACAAACTAGCTCCTCTGTCCTTAATGGCTTGAGCTATCTCCAGAATTGTCCTATCCTTGATCTTAACAAGAGCTCTGAGATCATAAAACTGCTTCTACAACCTTGGGAAGTCCTTCAACCCAGGGTACAATTGATCAATATTAGCTTTAGCTATTTGCCTCATCATCCCTTCATATGTATACTCTTTTTCATCATCATCATTTTCATCAAAAGAGTTGGCTTGAGATTCAGGTGGGTTGGGAAGAAATGGGAACAATTTGGGACTCAGGTGTTGTAGAGAGCATTTTTCCTGAGGGGGTTGTTGGAATGTTTATTGGAATATGCTGGAAGGAAGGTTAGTCATATTGATCTCCTTCAAGAATAACATTCTCAAGAAATTTGTTGTAAGAGATCAATCTAGGGTCAATGGGAGAAAACTGTCTAACTTCTTCCTCAGCACAGTCAGCCAACACATCTATTGCTCCTCTGTCACGAGCACCTTCTGGAGAATAAAATTTCTTGGGAAGAATAGGGGCATCCTCATGAGTCTTGCACTCCTCCTCTTCAGGCTTTGGGGAACTATGGGTTGGAGAAATTTTCTGGGATTGAATGTCAGGGGAGTTGGCTTCAGGGCTTTTGGACTTTGATTTTGACTTGGAGTTATACCTACTAGCTTTTCTAATCTCCTTAAAGAATTCTTTCTTTTTCTTTTTCTTCTCTTCCTCCATCCTCTTCATCTTCTCAGAGGTTTTGATCACCCTTCTTCTCCTTTCACTTCTTGTTGGCTGGTCAACATCTCTGAACTCAGTAAATGGTTCAGGCTGAAGTGGGACAACTTCCCTAATCTCTTCATCTGCTTCAGGAGGGTTGACCCCTTCTCTTTCAACTTTTTCAGCTGAAGTGTTCCCACCACTTTGGGAACCGCTTTCTAGGGAAGATTCACTAAGAATCTGCTTCATCCTCTCCATCTTTTGGGGGGCTTTTGCTTGAGTTTTTCTTTTCCTCAGAGAAGACATTGGGGCATGTGCAACAACTATGGCTTTCTTTGCTGCAACGACTTGCTTCCTCTTCTCAGTTTTATCTGAGAGTTTCCTGAACATTATCTTCTGGGCTGGAAGTGGCTTGGGCTTGATCTGCAAGTGAGTATAATGGAAATTTTTTTCCAAGAGCAAGCTTGCTCCTGTGTAGTATGGAATCCTTCCATCAACCAACACCTTGTTGGTTTTTTTTTTAAAGGAAAAGGGTGTTGTATTAATAGAGTACAAGATGTACTCAGAGGAGCATCAAGCTCAATATTTACATGTTACAATGAGGTGCCAGAGTCTACTCATGCTCCAAAACAAAATTTAAGTAAAAATCCGCTCCTAGTCGAAATATAGTACCCTGATTACAAGATGGCCAAACTAGAGGTGGTACACCAGTCATTTAGGGACATGGATGGAGGGCACTCCTTTTGCTGGGAGAAGATGTTCCAGAGAGTTACTCGGATGCTGTCGAAGATCTTTTCAGGCTTGGGGTCCTCGTTTATGAAAATCTTGTCATTCCGAGCTTTTCAGATGAACCAAACTGTCATGCATCACATGCTTTCTAAAATTGGGGATTTTTTCTTAGTACCAATCAGGCCACAAAAGTGGTGGAAATGTGTTGCAGGCATGGAATGTAAGGCTGTGTCAATGTTGAGCCATGAGCAGCAGATGCGCCAAAGCTTTCCCGAGAACGTGCAGCTGAAGAAGAGGTGTTGGATATATTCTTCATTGCAGTCGTAGAAGGGGCAGGTGTCACGCCCCAAATTTGAAAATAATGACCTTTCGAAAAGTAGTTAAAATAACTAATTTTAAACGCACAAAAAATTGAGTCTTAAATTATAACGTTAAAATAAAAAGACGTAACGATTAATATATTTTAAATTGTTTTAGTTATTGCAGTGGAAACGATTAAAATAAAATCAAGAAATTCATAACTAACTCATCAACCAAAAATCCATAAGAATAACCATAATTCAATTTAATAAACATAAGTGTAAATAATATTTTATTCTTAAATAAATAGGTATCGTCTCCCATCACCACTCCTCGCCATCCAACTTTTCAACCTGAAATTGTAAGTTTGATGGGGGTGAGCATGCAAGCACACTCAGTGGAATTAAATCATTCAATAGTTAATGATAAAAATAAATAATCAAGTAATTGCAACGTAGTAAATAACATTCACATTGCCACATATACTTTGCCAACTTTGCCAATGAAACTTTGCCAATAGAGTTTTGTGGACCTTCCGAAAGCCAATCTAATGACTAAGGTATTCCGACACGTAGTGAGCACGGCGGGTCGCACCCGAAGACCCATCGGTCCCGGACCCCATTTGGAGCCCCTGGCTATAACTTTGCCAATAGAATAACAATAGAAATGAATTCACATAGTAAACAATTAACTCAAACATTTATCTAAAATATTAAATAATGAATAACAAATGCAATAGAGCTCTACAAACCACCGTAGAGAATAAAGCAATTAAAAAACCCACCTCGATATATGAACGTGGAAACGATATGTATAAGCCTCGTATGAATTAGTCCTCGTAACTTATGTCGCCTTGCATTATCGTGTATGGTTAATTAGTATAATATTCAAGAAATAAATAATTGAAACACTTGCGTAGCGATGAATTGCAAATTATAAACCTAGGGTCGAAATGTCAAGGGTTAAAATAATGAAGGACTAAATAGAAAATAGTGATAGTCAATTTGAGATAATCAAGAAATAATAGAAGCCAGCTACTGCATGAACACCCTAATTTAATGAATCAGTATCTAATAATAGATATACAAAGCATGGTAGCATGATAATACCTTGCTTGGCATCGACGATCAAAATAGATACACTAACTCTTAAATATTAAGAATAATATTTTAGTTATATTAATATATATTTATATTAACACCGTAAGAGGAAGGCTGGAATCAGAGATGCAAAAGACATATATACAAACTTAAAATAATAACGAATCAATTCGATTGGGGTACATGTGTGTGAAGATAGATGAATAAACTGCCAAAATCAGTGAAAAGAAACTATAAAAGAGAGAAGAGAAGGAAGCTGAAATTGGTTTCGAAGACTGATTTTTTTTCTATCTGAGGAAGAAAATGAATAAAGGGAACAACCATTTATTGGAGTATTGGAAACGGAAGATTCATTCTCCCTCACTTAAGAGTGTGTAAATGTGGGTTATTGTAGTATAGTTACAAACTGTTATAGTCTACTACTTAAATTATAAAAATAACGGTCATAGAAGATTGAGGGCCAAGATATATGAATAAATGAAAAGTTTTAGATATGAAAAGTGTAAATAATATTTTAATTATTTTATTATTATAGTAATAAAATTCTTGGGTATTACAGCAGGATACCTCGTTTGTGTCCCCGAGGATCTTTCTTTTCTTTAGCTCCGTCCGGGTTGCTAATATTTCTCTAATGACTTTCCAGGCCAACCCCGAGTGTTTAGGTAGGGTGATTTTATTCCAGATACGCCGAAGGGCCTCGAGGGTTCTCGAGGGGAGGATTTGAGTTGGCGTAGGCAGCTCTTGTCCTTCGTATGCTGTTTTAGAGGAGTAGATTCCGTCCTTGGACATCCTCCATTTCCACAGATCGGGAGTGTGTTCATGCAAAGTGAAAGTTCCTAGAAAATTGAGGAGATTAGTAACGAGGGTTTCTTCCCACGAGAAGAGGTCCCTCTTCCAGGTAAGGTTCCATTCCCAGGTGCCATGTATCCATTCTCCATAGTCACTGATTTTAGCTTCCCTGTTAGAGCATATGGAAAATAGTCTAGGGAAGAGCTCACGTAAGTTTGACTCGTTTATCCACCTATTGTTCCAGAAGGAACTGAGGCTTCCGTCCCCCAAAGATCAGGTCAGGTGGGCTCCGAACCAGTGACTAGGGGACACTGGGTAGAGTACCTTTTTCAAGTATTTCCACCATGCCAACTCGTTGCTCCTGTTCACCGTAGGGGCTGTTGTCGCCAACGAGTTTAGGTCGTATTTGGGATCCAGGAACCTTACCCATAGCGAGTTGGGTACGACTCTAATTCTCCATGCCCACCTGCCAAGAAAAGAGTTTTTAAATAATTCAATATTTTTCACTCCTAGACCCCTATCTTTTTTTGCTCTGCTGATTTTGGGATGTGGTAGAAGGAAAGGTAATAGATAGGTAGCGAGGTGAGCACCGCGTTGAGAAGGGTGATCCTTTATCCAAGCGAAATATGTTTATCTTCCCAGGAGCTGATTCTATTTTTAATTTTTTGAATAACATTCTTCCAGGAAGCAGCGTTCCGATGATTAATGCCTACTTGGATCCCGAGGAAGCTCATAGGTAGTGAGCCGACACCGCAACGTAGGAAGGCAGCCACTTCATTCTGAATATCACGATCCATATTGATGCTAAGCACACTACATTTGGAATAATTAATTTTGACACCCGAGAGGCGTTCAAAATTAATTAGCAGATTCTTTAGGGCCCTAATGTTCTTTGTAGTCGCTTCGCCGACTAAAATGGTATCGTCGGCGTACTGGAGGTGGGAAATCGGGATGCGATTACGGCCGACAGGGACGGGATCATAAAGACCAGTTGTTGATGCCCTATTAATCAAAATACTAAGGCCCTCTACGGCAATGATAAAAAGTATTGGGGAGAGTAGATCCCCCTGTCTAAGGCCCCTTTCAAGATTAAATTATTTGGAGGGGCTGCCGTTTACAAGTATTGAGGCTGTGGCCGTTGGGCATGGAGAATTAGAGCCGTACCCAACTCGCTATGGGTAAGGGTCCTAGATTTCAAATACGACCTAAACTCGTTGTTAAACAATTCAATATTTTTCACTCCCAGACCCCTATCTTTTTTTGCTCTACAAATATCATTCCATGAGACCCATGGCATTTTTGTAGAGTTCACCCCCCCCCTCCCCAAAGAAAGTTTATTTGTAGTTTTATGATTTCACACAAGGCTGATTTTGGGATGTGGTAGAAGGAAAGGTAATAGATAGGTAGCAAGGTGAGCACCGCGTTGAGAAGGGTGATCCTTTCTCCAAGCGAAATATGTTTGTCTTCCCAGGAGCTGATTCTATTTTTTATTTTCTGAATAACATTCTTCCAGGAAGCAGTGTTGATTAATGCCTACTTGGATCCCGAGGAAGCTCATAGGCAGTGAACTGACACCGCAGCGTAGGAAGACAACCACTTCATTCTGAATATCGCGATCCATATTGATGCCAAGCACACTACATATGGAATAATTAATTTTGACACCCGAGAGGCGTTCAAAATTAATTAGCAGATTCTTTAGGGCCCTAATGTTCTTTGTAGTCGCTTCGCCAACTAAAATGGTATTGTCGGCATACCGGAGGTGGGAAATCGGGATGTGATTACGGCCGACAGGGACGGGATCATAAAGACCAGCTGTTGATGCCCTATTAATCAGAATACTAAGGCCCTCTGTGACAATGATAAAAAGTATTGGGGAGAGTGGACCCCCCTATCTAAGTCCCCTTTCAAGATTAAATTCTTTGGAGATACACTCCCAAATCCATTTACACCATGTAGGGTCGAAGCCCATGCTTCTCAACATGTCGATAAGGAATGTCCAATCAATCGAGTCGAAGGCCTTGGCGAAATTAATCTTGAAAATGAGCCTCTCTAGATTTTTCTTTTTGCCTCGTAAATAATTTCATTGAGAATTAGGACTCCGTCAAGGATTTGCCGGCCTTGGTTGAAAGAAGTTTGAGACTCCGAGATGACGCTACACAACACTTTGGAGAGTCTCTTAGCTAAAACTTTTACCACGATTTTGTTGTGGCAGTTGATCATGGAAATAGGTCTGAAATCGCCAATGCCAGTCATGTTCTGTTTCTTTGGAATAAGAGTGATGAAGGATGGGTTAAACCCTTTAACGAATTTCCCATTTGAGTGGAATTCGTCGAAGAGTTTTTGGAATTCCATTTTCATGAATTCCTAGCATTCCTTGATGAGGGTGAAGGTAAATCCGTCCGGGCCTGGATTTTTGTTTGACTCGTAGCTCCAAACTGCTGCCCTGATTTCTACTTCGGAGTAAGGTTTCGTAAGCATGATATTATCTGCGCTGCTCACTTTGTGGGGGGCGAAGTTTTCTGGGATTCTAGGTCGGGTGATGGCAGGTGCTTGGAAGTGCAATTTGAAGTGGTTGTGGACAACGTTCTTAATTTCAGCAGGGGTAGTGAGCCAAGCCCCATCGAACTTAAGGTGGGACAAATCGTTTGCTTTCCTCTGGGCGTTGATGCACTTGTGAAAGAATTTGTTGTTCACATCACTTTCTTTGGTCAATTTCGTTCTCGTCTAGGCCTAAAACATCATCCGTGATATCCAATTCCAATAAGCTATGTTTGTTGGCTTCGATCTTTTGTTCTAGATCCCCGAAAGCGGCATACTCCACTCACGAAAATAGTTTTTTTCCCTCTTAAATTTCTCCTTAATTACAAAGCTGCTGCGGCCCTCAATATGTGGGTTGGTCCAATTTTGCTCAACGACGTCCTTAATGGAGGGATGCCAAATCCATGTGTTGAAAAACCGAAAAGGTTTGGGGTCCCAATTAATTTTTTGATCCTCTAAGATGATGGGGCCAATAAAAAGGTATGGAATATAAAAGAAAAAAAAAAAAGAAAACCTAAAACCATAAGCTCACAAGTCGAGCCAGAGGCCGGAGTGCCGTTAAAACCTTGCCCCGGAAAACCCTCCTTAGGGACAAAACCCAGGCGAAGGAAAAAGGTAAACTCCTCTAACAATCAATGTCTGTAAAAGACGGTATACAAATCTTTATGCAAGAAAGTAAGTAAGAAATCTGGAGGATAGCCCCTCCAAATGCAGTTGATCTTCGTCTTGGCCACTGCGTCAGCCGCCTGGTTGGCCTCTCTAAAAGTGTGAGAATACCGAATGTGCATGTCTGTGGTAAGAGGATGAACCTGACTCCAGAGGCCCTGCAGTCGCCAAGGGATAGAAGGAGTAGAGCTCATCAAAGTGCTAACTGTCAGACTGGAGTCCGACTCAATCCATAAGAACCGCCACCCTTGGGCATGGGCATACTGAATAGCAATGAGTGCCGCTGCTAACTTCGCCTCAAAAGGAATACCCCAACCAACCTCTTGGGCAATAGCCGCAACAAAGAACCCCCTGAAGTTCCTAAACACCGCCCCTGCATGCATACTACTTGGAGAGGATGTTGCACTGCCGTCTGTGTTGATCTTGTACCAATCCGGATCCGGGGGGATCCATCTAATAGACGAACCATGTCGAGTCGGCTTGTGCCTGCCCAGAACACCAATAGATCTGGCAATCAAGAGATCCCGAACTGAACCGTCAGCATAACCCCGAGAGATGCTACTGGCTTCCCTAATACAAGCAACGATCTGCGCCATACAACGTCTGACTGAGGGGGAGACCCCATCAAAGACCACCCTGTTCCGTAGAGCCTAAATAGCCCAAACTGTAGTGACAAATGCCGCTCTCCATAACTCCAAAGACTGCGGACCCAATCGAACTCTAGTAGCCTGGAGGAAGATATCTAGAAAGCTGATCTCCGTGTGGATCGTGACTCCAAAAAGCCGGGTCAGATGCTGAAGAACCTCCAGAGTGAATGGACATTGAGCTAATAAGTGGTCTAAAGACTCAGAGTCTCTACGACAGAGCATACACATCGAAGGACTGTGAATTCCTCTAAGATGATGGGGCAATGGTCGGAGATAGACCTTGGGAGACCAAGGAGACAGGCAAGAGGGTCGACCAAGATCCATTCATCATTTAGTAGGACGCGATTAAGCTTACTTTTGCAGGTGCCGTCCGCTCGATACCATGTATAACTTCGACCAGTGAGTGAGATTTCAGACATGTTTGCGCTTTTAATGAATTGGTCGAAGTCCTCCATTTCTTTCTTATTTCTAAGAACAGTTCGCCCGACCCTTTCGTTCTACTCACGGACAGCGTTGAAATCACCTGCAATACATAGTTGCTTTCCCCTATTTGTTGGACTACTAGGCTGAGGGTGTCCCAAAGATCCCGTTTCTCCCGTGGGTGGCCAGGAGCGTAGATGTTTATGAGATAAGTGCTAGCCAAATCTGATTTTCAGATAACATTTACCGCAAGGAGACCGTTTGTATGCCAGGCGCTAACACATGTAAGGTAGTCATCGCCCCAGAGAGTTGTAATTCCACCTGATTTGCCTTCCGAGGGCCTGAATATGAAGCCACATTTTCCACTACCCCAAATGCCTCTACTTACCGATGTGTCCATGATTTCATGTTTGGTTTCTTAGATAAAGCAAACATTTATCTTGTGTTTCATCACCAATTCTCTGATTTCTTTCCGTTTAACTCCACTTCCGGTCCTCTCACATTGTAACTTAATAAACGAATTAAAGAAATATGTCGCTCCTGTTGCTCTAGGGAATTTTGGATGTGGCGATGCATCAGGCCAGTGGACTCTCTCTTTGGGGTTCCTCTGGGCATTTGATTCCCAGTTGAAGGCCAAAGTTCCTAATTTTTGTCGCTGAGGCTTCCTCATTTTCCTCACTCGTATCTTTAGCAATAGCATTCCATTCCGCTTTGGCCAGTTTTTTCTTAATGCTTGGGGGGATCTTGGGTTTCTTTTGTGGTCTAGGGGCTCTGAGGGGTGGGGCAGCGATATCGGGGTCGGGGATGGGGTTGGAGGCTGTATTTGAGGGGGAGGAGGGGCCGAAGGGGACTTGGACGGCTCTGCCCGAGTGGGAGGGGCAGCGCATGGGGCAGAGTGAGGGAGAGTAGGGGGCTGGACAGATGGGTGGGGGGTCGAGGAAGGAGCGACATCAGGGTAATTGGGGTTAGGTTTAGGTAGAGGGAGATGGGTCGGGCAAAAGGGGGCCAGATCAGTCATATGGGCTTGGGTCGGATACGGGTACGTGCGGGTGGGAAGAAGGGTGGGGCCCACAAAATTTGAATCAGAAGATGGAATGGTTTTCATGTAGTTAAGATCGACACAAATATTGATACCTGGGGAGTTATCCTCTGCCACATCCAATGGGACATAAGGAGTTATGTTTGTCTTGGAAGGTTCGCTAATAGATGCCAATGTGTAATCTTCCAATGAATATATAACTGCTGACGAGGACTCATTGAATGAGGAAGTGGGGTGGGCCCTCCTTGGAGTCAGTTGCGACTCTTCGCCTGTCGTAACGCCGCCAGCCTGAGAGGTCGTGGGGAATTCAACTCCACCGGAAAATGAACGCTCTGTTTCAAACATGTTAAATATTTCCTCCAAAAAAACTGATTGGTCTGAATCTGAGGAGTAATCCTCTATTGGAGTGGTTAATTCTTTTGGTTCCTCGCATACTCTAATGGGAAAATGGCGCCATCAATATGAGGTGTGACGAGTTCGTTGGTGAGGTTCGGGTTTGAAGTAAGTATTCAGATTCTTACGAAAGCAAGGCTCAACCGGAACACAGTGGTATGGTCGATCTCCACAAGGATCCAGAACAGTAGGGCAAATCGTTTGAATAATTTCTCATTCCAGGTATGAATCGGGTCTCCATAGAGCCTAATCCAAACAGTCTATTGGTTGCAGATGTCAGTCGGCTTCCATGGTGAGAGGAAGTCGAACCAGTGATCCTTCCAACCCCTCAAATCACTGAGAATGGATTCGATGACCTCATTCTCTTGTGGCTTGAGAAGAACTAGATTACCCCCCATGTGTATAATCTGAATCTTTTGGCAGCATTCACTTCTTAAATCATCCATGTGTGTGTCCCATGTGTGGGATTTCTTCAGGTGCCCAGTGTGGCACCCTTCCGTCCACTTCAAGTCCCCTTCACTGGAATGATAGAGGAACCGAGGCGGGGCACGTCTACCGTCCATTGCTAGCGTAGGTGGTTCAGGCTTTTTGGTGGCTGGAGGCTCATAAGAGAGTGGGGGACGGTGGGACCTGGGCCTGTGCCGAACACGATCTACGAAAGAGACACCCAGTTGGATTTTGTTCGGGAAGGATATCGCGAACCTCAAAGGGGCTTGAATGGATTCCTTCTCATTTCTGGAGAATTTTGTGAGATTGGCTCGAAGTTTATAGGAGCCAAACCAAATCCGGTTGAGTCTTTCTTATAGTTGGTGGGGGTTTACACCATTGGAGAAACAAATGAACCCGAAGTGCTCCCCTCGTTTATTCTTCTTTTTTGATATAAAGATGTCCTTCACCATACCAATGGGGTCGAATTTCTTCAGCAGCCCCGGGATGAAAACCTGGGCGGGGAAGTTTCTGAAGAAGAAGGTGAAGGTTGGTTTTTCCAATCTTCTGATCCATTCGAGTGTCCTACCTTTGTTCCTGAATATCTCTCCTTTTCTCTGCGGTGTTTTACGCGTCGCTGCCCTTCTGTTACTTGTCCTATGGTGGGTTGATGAAGGGGAAGGGTTGGGATTTTTCTGCCTCACCGAAGTGCTCTCGGAGTGGAGGCACCACCTTGTTGGTTGATCTTACTTTAAATTTATATTTTTCATTCATCATCTTTCCCAAGATGAATGTCTTCCAATCAAAAGTGATGCCCTTCTCTGCTGAATCTATGATAGCAACCATCACTCTGAGCTTTGGCAAGCTCATCTGTTCAACACTTCCAGTGTGGCTAAGCAAGCTTTAAACCACAATATCAAAGAGGTTTTCATACCTCACTTTTAGAGTCTTCTTGTTCTAAGCACTTGATAACTTTTGAGGGACTATCATCCATTCGTTTACAAACTCCTACTCCTCACCTTCTCTATATAACTCTGGATTCCTTCCTTCTAAAGGTAATCCAAAACAAGAATTCAAATCTTCTGAGGTGAATACAACAGTATGTTGAGATTCTTCCTCCTCATCTTCTTCTATATATGTTAGCTTTGTGCACACATCACCCTTCTTGCCTTTCCATCTAAAAAAGGCAAAGAATTCGGCCATGTAGGGTTTCAAGCAAGAATCTGGCCTGGTCCCTAAGAACTACTCAAGGCCTGCATCCCTTAGCCATTTCAAGATTGGATGCATTGATGTATCAGGGCTGTTGAATGTTACTAATTTTCCAAACCATAATAATCTTGAGTTGCTGAGATAGTTGAAATCAATGTCCAAAGATGTATCTTTGAAATCAACTAACTCCTCTCTTTTGATTTTGGGTGCCATTGATGGTTGTGGGAGGATTGGAAAATGTTTGGAAATAAAGGTTGGATATGGGTAGAAGGTTGGAAGGTTTACAAAAAAATTCTAAAGGTTTAGAAAAAATTTGTGCGTAAGAAATGAGGGTTAACGCAAATCATTTAGAGTCGAAGTTTTCAAAGTCGTCTTGTTAGAACTAATTCACCATAAATTGAAAATATGATCATATAAGAATTCTAAAGTCCCCGTTGCTCTCACCCAAAAAGAACGAGAAATATGGAGAAATAGCAGGTCCGATTACGCCTTTTCCTATTCCTAAATGGAACGGCGTAGGAATTCATATGTAAACATAGTATCTATTTATATAGATACACTCGAATGACACCTTGAGATTATATATAACCTTATTTCGGCCCAATCCGGTACGGAACGAACTTATAATTATGAAATCGACTCGATCATCAGATTATAAGTTCATAACCCCAGCCCATTTCCATATCGATCGGAACAGATCTACTAATTCTTTGATTCCAATTGCCGCCACCAAAAGAAAGCAACAACAAAAAGTCATCCTAACAATAAATTAGCGATTTTACAAGCTTAGTCATACAGACTCTTAACTCTTGTCTTTGATTGTACTCAATGATAAAAAAGATAGCGTTACATCTCACATAGAAGAAAACTAGTCAGACACTAAACATTGAATAGGAAGACTCGAAAGGCGAAAAAAGAAAGAATCATACTTCCTCCGTCCCGGAATGATTTACACAATTTAACCGACACACTTTTTAACATAATTGAATTCAATGGTTGTTGATGTAAAATAAATAAGAGGTATTTTAAGTTATTTGATGATGTGTAAAGTAAAATGATATGAGTTACCTTTTGAATACTGGACGGAATCGTTAATCACCAGCATGGCACATGCCCTAGGCACCCCGATCAAAATTGATGAACGATCCCTGGACAATACGATGGGTCACTTTATAAGGGTTCTTGTAGAAGTTGACTTCTCTAAGGAAAAGCTGGAGAAAATCCTGATTGAGCGAAAGGGCCACAGATCCTTTGCCTATTTTAAATATGAAAACCCTCCGGCTTATTGTCGCCATTGCTCGATTGTTGGTCACACTTGGGATAATTGCAACAAACGAGTGAATCAAGCCCCTCCGCTAGCGGTGGACGTGCCTAAACCGGACGCAAAATCGGCCCCACAACGGGAGCCCGAAAAGCGTCGACCCCGGTGTAAATGATAATCTAAACAACGGTGTAAAAACAGTGTGGATAGTATGGACACATCGGCAACTACGGGTGGAGATGTTCAGGAGCATCGACTAAAGTCGGTAATCTATGGGAAGCAACTAGACCCAAGGAATTCAGAGGAGAGAGCTCTTATAGAAAAGGAAATTAGGGAGCGAGCAAACGCTGAAAGCTGTCGTAGATCGCCGTTGACTTCGGTTGCGAACTCGAACTCGCCAAAATATAGGCATATGGCCAAGGCGGCGATAGGTCGATGGGGAGACGTGGACACATCAGATTTTGAAGGAGTAGACACAGATGACGAGCTGCCTAAGCACGGCTATGACAGTGGTGAGCAATGATTGTTGTTTTTTGGAATATTCAGGGAGTAAGGAATGTGGACTCGCAGAACTTACTCCGCAGTCACTGTACTGCGCACCGTCCGGATTTTCTAGTTATTGTAGAGCCCAAGGCCAGTTTCAGTAATGTTGATCTGGGTTTTTGGAATTCACTTGGTCTTAGTTTCTATTTTGAGAATCAGCGTCAAAATATGCGGCCAAACATTTGGATATTCTGCAGGAGTTTTTTAAGTAATGCTACCACTGTATGTTACTCGTCAGATCAGCTGGTAGTCGTCCGCACTACTATTCACAATGTTACGTTTCATTTGGGTTTAGTCCATGCCGCCTCAGATTATATTCGCCGACGACTGTTATGGCAATCTATTATCAGCCTACGCCTTAACCCCCTTTGCCTTATTGGAGATTTTAATGCGGTGACGGGTGCTCATGAGCACGTGGGTTTGGCTAATCCAAGTCCAGTTGCATGTCGGGAATTTCGGGAATTCATATCGGACTCGGGACTACTGGAGATGAATATTGTGGGCCCAAACTTCACATGGGCCATCCGGCGCAGAGATGGATCAGTAGCAGCCTCACGATTGGACAGAATCATGGCCTCGACGTCATTCATGGAGTTTTGGTCATCAGTTATAGCCTCTGCACTCCCACGAGCCTCTTCGGATCATCACCCGATACTATTCAAATGTACAGTGGGCCCTCAACTGGGACGCTCCTCCTTTCGCTTCCAGAAGATGTGGTTAAGTGATCCGCGTTGTTTAGATGAGATCCGAGGCTCTTGGCAAATTTATATTCCAGCTCCGGATCCTATATCACTTGTCAAGTTGAAATTAAAAAGACTTAAGGGTGTCCTGAGGGAATGGAACTCAACAGTCTTCCGTAACGTGCACACCCGTATAGCAGAAAGCAAGGAGCGATTGCTGCTTATCCAATGCAAAATCGGAACAGCAGGATACACTCCAACAGTGGCGCAAATGGAGATTGATGAAAGAATTATCTTGCAATCGGCCTTACAGCAGCAACAAACTCTGTTTGCTCAAAAAAACAGGATACTTTGGCTAAAGAACGGCGATAGAAATACCAAGTTTTTCCATAAAATGAACCAGCTTCGCAAAGTAAGAAAGCCGATGGAGGCTTTGAACATTAATGGTGCGAAGTGCACGGACCAGAATTTGATTGCAGCGCATATTCTGGACTTTTACGAGGGACTGTTTTCGGCATCCCCCACTCATACTCAGGCTATGGACTTCTCGGCTTTTCATGGCCTGCTTGAGGAACGGGTGACACAAACACAGAATATAAATTTGACAAAAGCTCCCAGCTCTGAAGAAATTCGAGCAGCAATATTTGAACTATCGGCGGATAGTGCCCCGGGACCGGATGGATTTGATGGATCATTTTTTCAGGGAGCATGGACTATTATTGAGAGAGACATGGTGCGCGCTGCACAATATTTCTTTCGATGTGCTTTTCTGCCGCATGGACTAAATTCGAATTGGGTTGCATTAATCCCCAGAGCGGATAAAATTGAAGATTTCAGGCCAATTGTACTGGGGAATTTTTTATTCAAGGCGATCTCCAAGATTCTTGCAGCAAGATTAGGGCCTGTCCTTGCTGTAATCCTCTCGGATTTCCAATTTGGATTCATTCCAGGCCGCAGCATCCATCATGGAATTTCTTTAGCTTCTGAGGGTATAAATTGTTTAGACATGACCAAAGTGAATGGCAACATGGCGCTCAAGATTGATATTCGAAAGGTGTTTGACACTGTGAGATGGGATTTTTTGCAAAAGGTGATGAGGACTCTGGGCTTCTGCGAAGAATTTTGCAGTTTAGTAGATTGTATTCTGAAATCAGCGAGACTTTCAATTCTAGTGAACGGACAGCCGCATGGGTATTTTAAATGTTCCCAGGGGGTACGTCAAGGAGACCCACTGTCTCCGCTCCTTTTTTGTCTAGCGGGAGAGGTGTTATCGACCATGTTAGATGCGGCTGTAGAATATGGAGCGCTGCAGCCATCCTTTATCCGACGAGATTTATCATGCCCCGTCTCGCTGCTATACGCGGATGACATTCTCATTTTCTGTCGAGCCACAAGAGCCACTACTCGGGCCATTCGCGCAACTTTGGAGTCGTATGGAGCAATGTCGGGTCAAATGTTTAATCCTCGAAAATCCTCAGTATATTTTGGTAAACATGTTAGCTATAACAATAGAAGATACGTTCGCGATACTCTGGGCATGAGAGTTGGCACACTCCCCTTCACTTATTTGGGCGTCCCCATCTTTAAAGGAACACCAAAAGCGACTAAAATGAAGGGAATTTCAGATAAAATCTTGAACAAATTTTCGGCATGGAAAGGGACTGCTCTCTCCTCTTCTGGCAGGGTATGTTTGGTAAACCATGTGATAACATCTTCACTAGTGCACACAATGATGATATACAGGTGGCCACAGAGCCAGCTGCGTCAAATTGAAAGAGCTATGAGAAACTTTATTTGGACAGGCTCTGTGGATCGAAAGGGTTTCTGTACGGTTCCTTGGAATAGAATGATTACCCCAAAGAAGGAGGGAGGACTCGGTATCAGGTCAATTATTTGCGCCAATGCAACATATCTTCGGAAGCTGTCATGGGCTGTTTTAACGGATGAAAGCAGGCCGATGTGTTTTCTAAGAGAGAGATATATCCCAAATGGCAAGATAAGAAGCACAGCGATGGACTCCTCGATTTGGAGGGGTCTGCGTCCCCATCTGATACATGTTACAGCCCAAGCAAGATGGATTGTTAGCGATGGTCGCTTGGTAAATTTTTGGTTGGATAATTGGTTGGGATACGTAATTGCGGATCGCGTAGAAATACCAAACTCCGCCCGACACTTGTACACGTTCATGGTTTCAGATTATCGAGTGGATGGTGTGTGGCAATTGGATGAGAATTTTGTGAGGCTGCACCCTAAAATTGTTGAGGACATCACGTCTTATGTTTGCTCTATAGACGGAGACGAGCGAATCTGGCCAGTCTCAACACATGGAAACATGACTGCTAAGAAGGCTTATGAACAGCTGAGGCCGCATTATCCAGAAACAAAGTGGGGTGATTGGATCTGGGCTAACTACATCCCACCAAGGCGATCTATGGTAATGTGGAGGGCGATACACGGGAAGCTTTCCACCTGGGATGTACTTAATATGAGAGGTTTTTCGGGACCAGGGATATGCAGCCTTTGTCATGCATCGGAGGAGACTATTGACCATATTTTCAGTAAATGTGTGTTCTTCACGCACACTTTTGGAAAGATCATGGACCCGTTTCATGCAAGAATACGTTTGTAGGATGGATTCCAGTGCTGGACGTTGGATGCAATGCGCTGCAACTTCAGTCCACAATTGACAGCTATTTGGAGATTGTCGCTCGTCACGCTAGTGTGGCAAATTTGGCATTCCAGAAACGCAGCTTTATTTGATGGAGCCTGTGTTAGCCCGGAGACCATTCGCGTGGGAGTATGGGCACTGGTGGGAGAAGCTAAGCATGAAAATATGGGCAGCATGCACAACACTTGCTTTGATCTGGGAATTATTCATGCCTTTCGATTAAAAGGAATTCCAAGAGCAGCGCCGAAGGTAGTAACAGTCACATGGTCCCCTCCGCCTGAAGGGACGATCAAAGTGAATGTGGATGGCGCTGCAACGGGCTCGCCGGGTGCAATCAAAGGAGCAGCTATCTATCGCGACTATGAGGGTAAATTTCTGGGGGCTTTCGTCATGAATCACGACAGGGGATTCGCCTACGAAGCAGAAGCTTTGACTGCACTACATGCGCTACACCATGCTTCCAGTCGTGGATGGAGAAGCCTATGGCTTGAGTCGGACTCCACCTACGTAGTCTATATGTTGACAGAAACAGCCCCAAGGATCCCGTGGCGACTACGCTCTTTGTGGCAGCAAACGAGGAAAAGCCTTGAAGGCTCAAACATGAAAATAACACACATTTATCGCGAAGGGAATGCGGCTGCGGACAATTTGGCGTCAACAGAGGTTCAGAGTTTCATATGGTTAGACATACCGCCGGAACAATTAAAAGTGCACCTATGTCGGGACCTAAACACTGATTTTTACAGATTTGTGTAATTTGTAGAGGAGTCTACCTTTTCCCCTTGGCTAAGGTTTTATCCCTAAGGAGGGTTTTCCGAAGCAAGGTTTTTAACGGGGCTCCGGTCATTTGAACGGCTTGTGTTCACTTTGACTCTTAGGTTTTTCGATCAATAAAAGAACTGAATTTATTATATTGAAATAGTATTAATTTTGTGGGAAATTTTCATAAAAAAAGTGTGCAAGTAAATTGTAATCACAAGATGGAGAGAGTGTTCAAATATTTGTTTATGTGAGTCACAATATATGCAACTAGTAGGATAGGAAGGTAGGTGTGTCACAATTCTATCACCCTTCCACTTCTTGCCATATAAATCACCAAACCCCCTTCATTTTTCTTCATTATGTGTAAAATTTCATGCAATATATATATGAGTGGGTAATCTGTCCTGGCTAGATCAAATGCGTTTCTACCTAATCATGGCCTAAAATATCACAGGTTTTTTTCTTTTTCTCTACCTCTGTATGTATACAGTATATATGATAAATCTCACGTACAACTCTTTTACTCCCGTTGTCTCACAAAAGTTTTCATACTTTCTTTTTTTTGTAGTTTGTCCCACAAAAGTTTGCATGTGCCTAAATAAAAACATTCATCACAATTTCCATCCTCATATATATAATTTTAGATCTTTTATTGCAAAAAACACCTAGAGCCATATGAACACAATCCGTTTAAGAGGCCGGAGCCCACAGAAAACCCTCCTTAGAGATAAAACTAAGGAAAAGGGAATGGTACCCCTCATATATAATATACACATATTTACCCTTCATGCCATTATTTTGAGATCCACCATATATTCAATTCAACTATTTTATTTATTTATATATAAAAGTTTGAAAAATTATCCTTCAACACTCGAATCATTGAACTTTTTTCTTAAGCTATATGCCTAAAATTCCCTGCAAACTTTTGTTGAATTTTTAGTATTATAGAGTATTATTTTAGGTATTTATATGATTGTATTTTATTGCCACTAGCAATGTGTCCATGACTAAAATCATGGCACAGCTGTATATAGAAACAACCTAATACTGAATATATACCCGGTCAATCTGAAAACCTAATAGACAGCTTCAGAAAAAATTGATTCGGGAAGGCATTGAGGTTGAAAGTAACAATCCAATGGATTATTTGATTGCTACAACACGAAAAGCACTTGAAATCTACGATAAAAGCAAAAGAGATTACACCTTCTCAAGTGAATAAATCATCAAGAATTCATGAAAACAATTCAAGAAGTTGACAACGGGTCCGAAGTGAGAATGGTGATGGCCAAAATCAACGTATAATTGGTTACTAACAGAGTAATAGTCACCATCTCTTTTCCTTTGGCATGTTGATGATTGACATTAGCGTTTTCGAGTCATAGGGTTGCATAATATTTTAACTGTTGTCCCTCTATCACTCTGTTGTCCACCCTGTCTTTTGACGATTTTCATGTTTTTTTTTTCATGTTATAGTGAAGAGATATGAGAGATTCAATTTCACAAGGAAAATAAAGAATATTTTAATGTAAAAAAAAAGGTTTTGAGGAGAAGAATTTATGCAGTGTTTCGTGATATTTTTAGGTATGCGTGATTTAATAATAATTTAATATTTAAGTTTCACAATTATATTTCATTAAACTATTGTTGATATTAAATTATTATATTAATTTATACCATTGCAATTTATCTCTTTTTTTTTTGGGAGGGGGGGGGGTACATCATGGTGATTCGGCAGCAGGATAGTATTGATAACAAATTAGGTGAGATTCCTCTCCAGCCCAAAGACTACTCACTACAAAATTCATCCCAAATTGCAAGAGAAATTAGCAACAGTATATATTCCCTCACCAATTGGCAAGGGAATTTTCAAGGGGCACAATTGTTGAGGGTTCTGTCAAGGGCACTTAAAACCCTTGCAAAATGGCAAGGGAAATTTAAATCCCTCAAGCATTATGAGGGAAATGCCGAGAAAATGAGTGGTTGAGAATTGCCAAGGGATGGACCCTTGCTAAATGGACATGTCATTAATATTTACTAAGGGCAAGTGGGCCCTCTTTAAATCCCTCGGCTACATCAATATAAATATATTACAGTACCCTTCTTTCCCAATTCTCCAATCCATCGGCTGATGTAATGATATATATATATATATTATATGTATATATGTGTGTTAAAGCTTGTATTTATATATTCATGTATTTTTTTTTAATTAGATTAATTGTTGATATAATTTTAGCAACTATATGATTAGAAAAGTGAGAGTGTGAATCTATATAATTTCCTGATAATTAATGTCATCGATTTACTGATAAAGAAATAAATTGTTTGATATTATTTTAATTATTGTTAGAATTTATATAATTTTATTGTTCAATCAAATTTATTGTTAGGATGAAATTATAATTTTTTTGTTAGAATTATTGATATAATTTTATTGTTAGATCAAATTTATTGTTAGGATGAAATTATAATGTTATTGTTAGAATCACATTTATTGTTAGAATTTTGATTATTTGGGATTACAATTGAATTAGACGAAACTCTGCCGAATTGTTTAAAAAATTTATATTAAAGTAATTAAAATATGCTTAATTAATCTTTGTAGGTCCCTATATAGTTGAGTTAGATAATATTGAGGTTGAGTTAGATAATATTGAGTAAGTTTGGAAAACGTTTAGGGGGGGGGGGGGGTGAATAGACTTTTCAAAATCTTTCAATATATCAAAGTACACTATGCGGAATTATCAGATTAACAATGAGCCCAATCAAATTTATACTCAACTAATATTAACGAACTTCTGTATGAACACTCTACTAGTCTTGTTCTTATATTCAATTCAATCAATTAAGCAGTTTGTTGGTCCTGAAAGGAGTATATAACAAGTGTATGGGGGGGGGGGGGGAATACACTTGTATGCAAATTCTTTTTAACTTTGATCAAACCAGAGCTCAGCAAGGTTGTCTTGGACAACTCTGCTGAAGATGATTAACTCTTATAAGATAATCAAACTACTAAGTACTATTGAGTACTTAGTTGAATAACTATCTAGGGGAGTTATATGTGCGGAATAGTGGTTGGCCCTTTTAGTTTAGACTCCTTTAAAGTTTCTGAAATCACTTTGTCAATTCAATTCAGTCTAGTTTTCAGGGAACTTGTCCAAATAGGTTTTGCACAGTCTTTGAGTATGTATCCTTTGAAAGATCAGTTTTGTGTGCAGTGTTGAATGTATGAAAGTATTTGAAATGTAAATCAACACAAGAGTTTATAGTGGTTCAGAGACTCAAGCTCCTACATCCACTTTCCCTGATTGAACAGGATAATTCCTTCACTCTTGGAATTAACTTGTTTTATAGTGCCAAGGTGCACTTGATCAAGAACACCACTCTTGGTGAATTGATCCCTAGGATGTCTAGAGTCCTAGTACCCTCTTCTCAACTCAGAACTGAACTGTTCTTCTCTCAACAGTCAGCTCCTACCACTTCTACTACTACAACCTTCTCACTTTCACTCTTGAAAGGTATAAGGGTTGAAGTAAGGTTCCAACTAATGAGATATCCTTTACAATGAAGATCAGTGTATAAGGATTATGATATCTCTCTAAGCTTTGTATGGCTATACAATTGAATTCAGCTTAGAAGAAGTGTTTGAAGACTAAGATAGTCTTTGAAAGTTTTGAAAGCACTCTAGCTTGTAAGAACTTGAGATTAGTTGGATTGTGTTGAGGTACTTTCAAATGGTCTTCACACTTCTGTATTTATAGACAATTGAAGGATTTGCCCGTTGGAGAGGCAGCCTCAAAGGTCCATAAATGTCTTCTTTTGGTTCTTCAACCTTGAAGACAGATTCTTGATAGTGACATGTCCTCATTTGAGAAATAAACGGCTGTATGAGCTTTGTCTTCATTCTGCAGCTCTCTTCCCAATGTCTGACTTTAAGATTCTCTTGTTAGGACTTGGACATGGCTTCTGAAGGTTGTTCCAATGATAGTACAACATTCCTTATCAACTGGACAACTCTCCTTATCACTATCAGCAGTCTTGCTTATCAGCAAGGTTAGCTTGCTCATTTCAGATGACTTGGCTCTTGCCCTTTGCTTCACTTGAAAGTGATCTTAGCATGATTCTTTGAAGATCTTTTAGGGCCTTGTTGTCTTTAACTTTTAGCATGGTTGACCTCAAGCATTCAGAAGATTTCATCTTGCTTAACTCAGCTGAGACAACACTCCTGGACAACTCTCCTGATCAGCATTCTTGGCCTTCATTAGGCTTAGTGGTTGTTCCAGAATTTGAGCCTTGAGGGGACTTGTTCTTGATACACTTCAAAGCATAGGTTCCCCCTCAAATTATGCATCTATTAAACTAAGAGCTGCCTAACATACCAGTTTCTCATCAAGCCTTAATTCTATATGTTCTAACATTTCTAGAACATACTCAACTTGACTTAGGCATGTCTCAGGGGGTTTTGGTATTGAATCAAAACATATCTCATTTTATTCCCAACAATTTCCCCCTTTTAGATGATGCCAAAACCTATACAACTTATGCAAAAGTGACTTAGCTACACCTATTACATTTATCTTCAGAAGACATGACTAAGGTCAATTATCCTGAAAAGCAATGTGTTAGTGTATTCACTGTTCAGGTTGTAATTAGGTTTCAATGATAGGCATAGAGAAATTTCTGCAGTAATATATCTTGATTCAAAAGTAGTTCAACTATCATTCATATAAAAGTCATTACAAGCATGTTGATAGTTGAATGATAACTTATTAGAGCATGAAATCAAGACATCATTGCAAGAGTTTCAGAGTATGCATTAAACATAAGATCTAGAGTATCAGAGCATGATATCACTTAAAAGTACTTAGATCTTCAAGTTTCAGAGCATCTTCTGGTATCAGAGCAAAACCAAAATACTTTAAGTTTAAGAGCAGAATACTGGATATCAATACAAATGCTTGTATTAGAGTAACCAGGGCATATCAGAGCAAACAATATGTCAAGGCACACATCAGCAGGCTTGTCCAAATTTCAGCATATATGACCAATTAAGAATATCTTCAGATAAGATATGCTTTTATTCAAAAAAGGTCAGAGGACTTAGCCAATTTTTAGAGATCATCCTCAGGAGGTGGCACCATCCCATATTGTGCCCACACTTTTCTTTTCAAGGCCAATGCTTCTTGGTTTGTTCCCTTGGGTCCAAGAACCATCTTGTTCAGCTTGAGGATCTCAGTAAATTCCTTCAGGATTCTTGCCTGGTCAATCCATCCTTCAAGCTTTAGAGGCATGTATATGATTGGCTTGGGAGCTGTGAGTTCAAATCTTGCAATATCAGCAGCTGCAAGTAGTTGTTGATAAAGCTCTCTGTAGTACTCTATCATGAACTCAGCAAAAGTGGAGTTGGCATCCTTTCCATTCCATCTGTCAATGACATAGTAATCATAGACAAACTCCCTTTTATCTTCCTCCCATGAGTCATTCAGCTGAATTGGCACCCATTTATCCAAGTGAGGATATTTGGTGTCCATTGGGATCAATAGTTGTGGCTTCATCTTGTTGTAAGTTGCTCTCTTCCTTCTTGGTTTCTGAAAGTCTGCTCTTCTTTTATCTCTTGCTCTTTGTGCTTCATCAGTCAAATCCATCTTTTCTTGGGCCCTCATCATGGCCAGTTTCTGTTGAGTTTCAGGGTCTTTGCCATACCCTTCATGAAACAGCTTTGATGGATCATTTAGCACCACCACTTTCTTCTTCTTAGGTCCTGGTCCAAAGCCTTCTTCATACAGCTCCTCTACATCTTCAGAAGCTTTGGCACCTTCAGTGGACTTAGTCTCAGTAGACATTTCCTTCTCAGAAGACTTGTCTTTTTCAGCAGTCTTGGACACTTCAGCATTCTTGTCCTTTTCAGCAACTTTGGTTTTCTTGGAGATAGGTTCATCATCATCAATTCTGAATTCAGGTGGTAGATCAAGGTTGTTGGGAAAGTCAGTGAATGTCTCAGCTTGTCTTTTCTTTCCTTTTGCCCTCTTGATCTTTCCTCTAGTTTGGACACCTTCAGTATCTTTGTCCAAACCAGACACCTCACCACCTGGCCTTTGCTGTAACCTCACTCTTTCCTCTTGAGCTGAGGCCATTGAGTTTTTCTAAGCAAGTGCTAACTGCTCTTCTTCATCCAATTCTTCTAAGTTTAGCACTGCTGGCTCTTTCCCTTTTCCCTCAGGAGCTTTGTCCTTACCTTTGACTGGGCTTCCAATCACTAAGGCACCTTTTGCTCTTGCTCTTTCCCTTTCCCCCTTTTTGGCAGCATCAAAACATTCAGGTTTGAGCTCACTCATAGTTGATGCCATCAAGGACTGAGCTTGGGTTAGAGACTTCATCTCCTCCAACAAATATACATTTTCATCATGTATGTTCTGCATTCTGTCACTGCTCAAGCTTAGAAAAGCTAGAACAGACTTCATCTTTTGTTGGACAACCTCCTCCATGGTTGCTTTCAGAGATGCATCCAGTTGGGCCTTAAGGAGCTCAGTGAGGTTGGCCACTGCACCTTCAGCAATGTTGGCCATCACCTCTTGGGAAAACTTTTCTGAGGTTGCTTTCACCATAGCTAGCCTTTGCTCTTCAGCTCTTTTCCTTTGCAGAGCTGTCTTTCTTCCAAGAGCTTGTTTAACCACTGATCTCAAGGTTTTCACATTCCTGTTGTGGTTGTTTCTTAGCAAGATTTGCTCTTTCTTGACATCCTTTGATACTGTCTTCATGGTATTCTTGGCTTTGATGACTTTAGTGGAGATGGTTTGCAACCCAGTTTCAACTCCACTGATCCTAGCTTCCAAGGTGGGTAGAACCACATCTTCTGAGCCAGTTAGCCTTATCTCAACAGATGCTAAAGTTCTTCCATGCTCATCTAAAGCTCCAGAAGTTTCTTCATGAGCTGTTTGGACTTGATGAGCTAAGAAGTCCAACTTCTCTGATTGCATCCCAAGCAAAGCTTGTGCTGATCCACTATCAACTTGGATGGGAGCATCTGTCAAGAGGTCATCTGCAAAGATTTTTTCAAAACTTATACCTGCAATATCAGACAAATCAAATGAGTCAGTAAAAACACACTTATCTCCCTCAATTTCTTTTTCATAAGACTCTGATACATCAGCAGTCTTCTTCTCATTTTCAACTGAAAGTGTGTGGGGGGATGGTATCTAGTGTTTAAGTAAAAAACAGAACAATGTTACACTGAATGTTGTGACAATTAGTGTAGCATTAACTCTAACAGAATGTGAATAAGTAAACACAGTACACAGCGGAAGTCTAAAACACTAAAACACAATACGAACACAATGGAATAATTTTTAACATAGATTTTATTAATAACAAAACCTATGCTAAGCCTTACGTCGAAAAGTAACTTAGTTCCTAAGTTATACAAAAAAGTGTCGTGTGAAATGTCTCAGCAATTACTTCAACATTCCACAAACAGAAAATACAATCGAGGCAGGTGCCTGAATCCGCAAACAGACTTAAGTGTAAAACACTGTCTAAAGAACTAATCTAATCTGTGATTCACTCTCACTCGATTCAAGACTAGAACTAAGTACACTGGAAGGTGTGGTATCCCTCGGCGTACGTTAAAAGATACAACTACTGACCATAACTCCTAACTAGGGTTGAACGCTCAAGGAGGTGTTACTCGAGTAGTGCATGCTTTGAAATGAGAGGCTCTTGCGGTATTTATAGAGAAATACACAGCTTCTAGATCCTTCCATTATGAGATCCTATTTTTTAGGACCTCAACCTCCATGATCTTTCTAGAACATTCTGCCATCTTCCAGGTCGTTCTACAATGCTCCAAGGCCTTCTAGCACCTTCTCCAACATTCTGGAATCTTTCAGGTTCCAGACTCTTGTAGAAGCTTCTAGAATCGTTCCTGAATGTGAGAGCATTTAGTACAACATTTAATGTAACATTTCAGAAAAGACTTAGAATAAATCAAGGAAGGTCAAATTAAGATGTTGTTGATAATGTTAAAGCATTTAAGAGTTAACAACATCTACAATCTCCCCTAATTTGACCTTTCGACTACAACACACCTGATGCACATATATTTCTATACATACTCAGTATTATGTATTTAGGTGAGTTGAACTCCAAAGCTAAATACTAGTCAAGACAATACCTGTTGTAACCGTTGGATCAAATCAAAAGAAGATCAAGAATAATTTTACTAAGATCTGTGCCATAAGATCAAAGTAATCTTATTCAAAACCAAAACAAGTATATACAGTACACTTGTTTACAAAACATATAACTTTACAAAATTCAAAGATTAAATCAGAGCATATAAGGGTATATACCAGATTAGTTCTAAGACTTATGTAAGACTAAAAAACAAACAAACAAAAACAAATAGGGACTAAACAATATAATCAGAGCAAAAACTATGAAAAATAACTAAACTAAACAAGGCATATTCATCATGCAGTAAGCAATTAATGATAAGAAAACAAATTAAGCAATAAGCAGTAATCAAATATCATCAGTGCAAACTAATTTAAGCAAGATAAATATAGACAACCTATCAACTAGAAATAATAAATATTGTATCAGAATAAACAGAATTTTAACTTAAACATAACAGAATTAACAAAAACAAAAGTAGGACTGAAAATGGCATGAATTGCTATAACAATAGCAGCAGCATCAAGGTCCTGCACATGTGCCATCTGTACTTCAGTACTCCCCCTGTCTTGCATCATCTGTTCTAGATATCAGCATAGAGGATTTCCATATCCTCATCATCTTCAGCAGCATCTGCAAACTTGTCTTCATCAGCCTCCTCTGGTTCCTCAATGAAACAAGTTGATGCAAAGAGTGCAACAACATTGTTAGCAGCAGCAATTCCTCCATTCTCTGTAGCAGCAGCAGCATCAGGTACACCTCCAACATCTTCAGGATTCAGCTCTTCAATAACAACTCCAGAAGCTCTAGCTGAAGTGGAAGGTGGTACTCCCCCTGTTGTAGTGGAAAGTAGCCTGGTCCACTTGTCTTTGATGAACTGGAGCTCATCAATCTGGTCCTGTAAGTGCTGTAACTGCAATAATATAAAAGATATGGGAACTGAAAAAGTGGTGTCAGTGTTACCACCAATGTTCTCAGCATCTGGTGCAGCATTAGGTGCAGCTGTGTTCTGTTCAGGTCTCTGTGCTGGTTGAGGTTGGGGTTGAGGTTGAGCAGGAGCTGGTCTTTGAGAAGAACTTCCAGGATTGTGCAAGGGCAGATCTTTCACTCTTTCACCAATGAGCAAAGCAGGTGAAATGGTGTATAAAGGAACCTTACCTCTAAGAACTTCAGTCTTCTTAGGGCTAAAACCATGCATCTTCAAGTATGAACAAATAAGACAGGGTATGGAAGGTTTCCTTTATCAGAAATGTCACCACTAAACTTCATCATGTGGTGGAAAATAGTCAATCCCAAGTTAAACTTCCTCAAAACCACTATCCTATAAAGCAAGATTGCTTGATCCTTTGTCACTTTGGTAGAGTTGGTGGAGGGTATCCAATTATAAACAATCAATTTGTGCAACACAGAATAAAGAGAAGTAAGGTCCTTGGCCAACATTCCATTCCTCCATCTAGTCAATAAACCACCAGTCATAGAAGCAGTAACAACATCCAAATCAGGTTCATCATCATCAAGTACTGGTTCTATGCCTAAGAAATCATTGATCAATTCTGGTGTAAATGGAACTATACTCCCCCTAAACTGTACATTCCCATACCAACGGGAACTCCTCCTACCATTACTCTTTCTCAGACATGCATAAAATTCATACACCCAATCAGAAACAAAAGAATCACACAAGTTCAGAGCTTTCATCAACTTTCTATCCTCTAAGAATTGAATCAAATCCTTACTCTCAAAATCAGAAATATGAATTCTCCTTTCCATCAACAGTTTCCTCCTAGACAACCTAGTTATCTTATCAACCAATCCATCAATATCAGATTCTACTTCAGTTTCAGAATTACCTTCCTCAGAAGTAGTGTCCTTTGAGCTTGGTTCTTTCACCTCTTCAGAGCTTGATTCCCCTTCCTTTTCAGAGCTTTTGTCTGAGGCTGCACTGCTTGAATCACCTCCATCATCAGGTTCTGGTGCTGGAGCACTTGATTCAGCATGTGAGGCAACATTCTTCTTCAGGGCTTGCTGCATATCCCTGAGACAAACCTCCATTTCAGAATCAGAATCAGGTTCTGGTTCTTCAGGGATTGTTCGAACTGCATCCACCTTTGCCTTTCCCTTCCCCTTTGGATCAGCCTTCTTCTTGGTTGGCTTCTCAATCACCACTTCTTCATCAGATTCAGAGAATACCTGAATTGGTTCAGCAACATCACCTCCTAGCTTCTTCTTCTTCTTCCTCAAAGAGTCAGAATAATCAACTCGAGTGAAAACTCGATTTGATCGTCTCCTTGGCACTGGGCTCCTCTTTCTCTTCCCTTTCTCAACATTCCTCTTGAAAGGAATTGGTTCAGAGTCCGACTTTGAGAGGTCAGAGTCAGTTTTGCCGGAATTTTCACTTTCTTCAGCATCCTCCATGTGAGCGTCGTCATTGTCGGATGTCTCCGCATTCGACGGCTCCTTTGACTCAGCAACGGGGGATTCTTCAATCTCCTTCTCAGTCTCCCCCATAGAGGCAGCAGTCGGGGCCTCTGTTTCAGCGTTAGGGCTCGGAATTTGGGGCTTTTTGGCTGTGGATGAAGAAGGTGCAGTAGTGATCACTTCTTGGGTGCGCAAGTAGTGAGAGATGTCAATAGACATATCACCGATCGTGAGGATGGGTGGATTAGACGATCTCATCGATTGAGAGAAATTCTCAACCGCCTGGTTAAGCTCGGAGAGTGTAGCTTGGTTTGGTATGTGGATGGTTGTCGGAGTAGCTGGAATGGGTGTGACGGTTGCGGCAGTTGGGGGTGAGTTCTCGTGTGAAGCAGCCATGGAAGCTAGAGTATGCAGATTAGAGAGGGATGAAGATGACGGTTGTGAGTTGGGAGAGTTTGGTTTCTGTGAGTTTAATTTCTTGTTTCCTGCCATTTAAACCAAGAATTCGAACAGCACTACACAAGAATCGAGATAAGCACCAAATAACTTATAACAAAATCTGCAAAATTAATACTCAACTTACTCAAATAATTACAAAGCTTAGAACAAACATGAAATGGGAGTATTTATATAGAGAGAGCTTAGTAGTTGGAATAATGTACGTGTGATTAAGGCTTGACTTAGAAAAAAATCTAGATTGAATGGATAATGCTCCACAAATTCAGCCACAAGTAAATCATGGGTGAGTTAGTGGGGTAAAATCTTAATTAATAAATTAATTAAATTAAGAATATTCTAGAATTAATTAAGAAATTAAAAAATGTGTATAATCTGAAATAATAAAAGAACGTGGTTAGTATAATTATAAATAAATAAAATAAATTCCCACAATTAATTAAATAATTACAACTTATAAAAATATAATTAAATCATGTAATGTTGTGCTCAAGGATTTGACATACACCTCAACATTGGTTTTTCACAGGTTTTACCTATCCAATGTAGTCAATTTTTCAGCATTTTTCTTTTCATTGCATTTCTTCTTTTTGTGCTACAGCATCTAATTCGTATTGATCCATTGTTCCTGTAGAGTACATCGTAGTAGCGAACTCCGTGCCCCATACTTACTTAATGGATTACGAACCTCTTGATGTTTTTACCAAATTCACCTTTTGAAAAGAAGGCATCGTAGTAGCGAACTCCGTGCTCCATAGTTACTCAGTGAATTGGTACATCTTTTAGTATGCTGTAACATTCTCAATTTTTCAAGCTTTTGAGAGGTGTAGTACATGCCTATTTTTGCACAAACAAATTTCAGATTCAAGAATATTTTACAAAGGAATTATTCAACGAAAATAAGAAATAAATCAAATCTATAATAACTATACCACCTTAGGCTGTTGTCCCAAATGCTACCGCATTTGTGACAACATTCTCTCAAGAATTATTCAGATATTACACATACCAAGAGATTTCCTCAAAAATGAGAATCTCTCATGGTCAAGAGCCTTAGTAAATATATCAGCATTTTGATTTTCAGTAGGCACATATTCCAACTTAACTATGTTCTTCTCCACTAAAAATCTCATAAAATGATGTCTAATGCTAATGTGCTTAGTGAGTGAGTGTTGTACCGAATTTTTAGATATGTTAATAGCACTTGTGTTATCACAGAAAATTGTGAGGATATTGTTTTCAATTCCATAGTCATGAAACATCTTACTTAACCACAATAGCTGTGTGCAACAACTTCCTGCGGCTATGTATTCAGATTCGGCAGTGGATTGAGAAACACAATTTTGTTTCTTGCTATGCCAAGACACAAGATTGTTCCCCATGTAGAAACATCCTCCACTCGTACTCTTTCTGTCATCAATATCTCCAGCCCAATCCGCATCACTGTATCCAATCAATGTGTTGTTGGTGTCCTTAGTGTACCATATCCCTAGTTCACTTGTACCTGAAACATATCTGATAATCCTTTTCACTGCATTCAGGGGAGATTCCTTTGGATTAGCTTGGTACCTAGCACAAACACACACACTATACATAATGTCAGGTCTACTAGAGGTTAGATAAAGTAAACTACCTATCATGGATCTATACAATGTTGGATTAACATCCTTTCCACCATTGTATTTGCAATGTTTCAAAGTAGAACCCATAGGTGTTTTCATTACTTTTGAGTTTTCAAGACCAAACCGTTTGACTAAGTTTTTAGCATACTTACCTTGAGAGAAGAAAATACCATCCTTACATTGCTTGATTTGAAGACCTAAAAAATAATTCAAGTCTCCAACCATACTCATCTCAAATGTGGCTGTCATTGCTTCAACAAATCTGTTCAACATTTTATCACAAGTTGAACCAAACACAATGTCATCAACATATATTTGAGCAATAAGTAAATTTTCTCCAGTGTTCTTAATAAACAAAGTCCTATCGGCTTCTCCTCTAATAAATCCATACTCTAAAAGAAAGTCCGTAAGCTTACCATACCATGCTCTAGGAGCTTGTTTTAGACCATACAATGCTTTCTTTAGTTTGTACACATGATCCGGGTATTGTGGATCTTCAAAACCTTTAGGCTGTTCAACATATGCTTCTTCATTCAATATGCCATTTAAAAATGCAGCTTTTACATCCATTTGATGTAGTTTAATATCAATAAAACATGCAATTGCTAGTAATAATCTTATAGATTCTATCCTAGCAACGGGTGCAAAAGTTTCATCAAAATCAACACCTTCAACTTGGGTGTAACCTTGTGCAACTAACCTAGCTTTGTTCCTAACAATGTTTCCAGACTCATCAGTTTTATTCTTATAAATCCACTTTGTTCCAATGACATTAGTATGACTAGGTCTTGGAACAAGTGTCCAAACTTCATTTCTTTCAAACTGATTAAGTTCCTCATGCATAACATTTATCCAATTTTCATCAGTTAATGCTTCATTTACATTTTTAGGTTCAATTTCAGAATAGTAACACTCAGCATTCACAACATTGCAAATAGAAGACATGCATATTGTTCTTACCACATCTACCTTATTCGATCTTATTCTTCCTCTTGTTTGCACTCCAACTGTAGCATCGCCTATGATCTGGTCAGTAGGATGACTTTTCCCCATTCTTGAAGAAGGATTCGTTTTGGGAACATACTGATCATTCTGTGGAATTACAACTGACTGTTCTGTAGATGTTGCTCTAGATGTGTTAGCATTTGGTGCAACATTATCAGATTTCAGTGTATTCTCAGAATTGTCAGTGACTTGTGATATATCTTCTTCATCTTTATCATCTGTAAGACCTTTATCATCATCAAACACAACATTAACAGATTCTTGAACAGTGTTAGTCCTAAGGTTATAAACTCTATAAGCTTTACTATTTCTAGAATAGCCTAAAAAGAAACCTTTATCACTTTTAGAATCAAACTTGTGAAGTTGATCCCTATCATTCAGAATATAACACACACAACCAAATACATGAAAATATTTCACACTTGGTTTTCTAACATTCAGAATCTCATAAGGTGTTTGATTAGTACCAGATCGAATATAAACTCTATTAATAATATGACAAGCTGTATTCAATGCTTCAGCCCAAAATCTTTTAGAAAGACTTTTAGATAAAAGCATGACTCTTGCCATTTCTTGTAAAGTTTTATTCTTTCTTTCAACAATTCCATTTTGTTGTGGAGTTTTAGGAGATGAATATTCTTGCAAGATACCTTTCTTATCACAGAAATCATTAAACATGCTATTCTCAAATTCCCTACCATGATCAGTTCTAATACGGCTAACTTTCAAGTTAAACACATTTTTGAACCTTTTATAGAGAACTTTAAAAACAGCAAATGTTTCAGATTTATCTCTTAAAAACTCAATCCAAGTATATCTAGAAAAATCATCTACCACAACTAAGGAATATTTCTTACCTCCAATGCTTTCAGTTTCCATAGGACCCATCAAATCCATGTGCAACAATTCAAAACATCGATGTGTAGAACAATGTGACAGCATTCTATGCGGCACTCTTACCTGTTTACCTTTCTGGCATGATCCACATACAGTGGTATTCAGGAAGCTCAGTTTGGGTATTCCTTTGATTGCATCTGATATGATTAGTTTCTTCATTGCCCTGTAATTTACATGTCCTAATCTTTGGTGCCATAAGACATTCTCATCATGTTTTGACAAATTGCATACATTAGTTCCAATAAGATAACAGTTATCTGCAGACCTAGTACCAGTCATTACACAATCATCATCTTCATTAAGAACATAACAAGACTCTTTGTCAAATTTTACATGCAAATTATCATCACAAAGTTGACTAATACTAATCAGATTAGCAAGTAAGCCATCAACATGTAAAACATTTTTAAGCTTAGGAAAACCTTTAACATTCAAAGTTCCTTTTCCTATTATCTTTCCTTTTGATCCACCACCATATGTAACATTACCACCATTCAAGGTCACATAATCAGATAAGTAGTCTATATGTCCTGTCATATGTCTAGAACAACCACTATCAAAATACCATAGACCAGGTAAACATGCTTTCAAGGATGTGTGAACAACATTACAGGTAACTTTTGGTTTCCATGCAGATTTCACAGAATGTTTCCTAGGATGTGAAGACATTCTGGATGGCATAAACTCAGTTCTCAAATCCTTAAACATTTTCAAGCAGAAGGGACGAATATGACCATATTTAAAGCAATAATGACAAATATACTTCCTTTCAACCTTGTGAGAATCTGTTTGTGCAGATGTTACACCAGATGTGCTAGCATTTGCCTTCACAAATTTCACAGGTTTTCTAAAATTTTCAAAAATAGAAGCAGTTTCACCATCATAACCTAAACCATAATTATTAGATTTACCAGTAGCTATAGCATCATTCACTTTAGAAGCACTCTTGGAAAACTTTTTGAAACTTAAAGTAGAGGTGATCAATTTCTCCTTCAGTTTACAAACTTCAAGATCTCTTCTGGTAAGTAAGACTTCTAGCTTAGTGATTGTGTCTTTCAGATCCTCATTCTCTTTATTCAAAGAATTCAGAGAGAGTTTCTGAGAGTTCCAATCATCTAACAATTTCTGATATGTCTCATCATCAATCCTTTTTCCTGCATCATCAACAAAACCATTAAAACAGTTCAAATCTGGGTGACTCTGTTTTGATGTTACTGTAGATGTGAAGACATCAGGTGCAACATCAGAATCTGTATCATCCAGATCATCATCTGAGGAATCATTATAATCAATTCTGGTAAAATGAGCATGTTCATTTTCATTAAACTCATCAAGATCATCATTATCAGATTCATCACTCAAGGTAGCACTAAAATTCAGTTTTTGCTTCAGTCTGGTATTGGCACACTCATTTGCATAGTGTCCATAACCAGAACATGCATTGCATTGAACTGATTTTCTAAATTCAGGATCATACCTTGGTTTACCTTCACTCTTTGATGGTCTTGGTGTGAATTGACTCCTCCTCCTTTCTGGTTGTGGTGTTGATGTGTTGATTTGGATCTTAGGCTGAATGTTTCCTTTAGATTTATGCATAGACTTCTTAAGAAATTTATTAAAATGCTTTGTAAGAAGGGCAATGTTGTCAGGATTGCTAAGGCATTCATCAATCAATTCTTCATCCGAATCAACCTCAGTAATGATAGGCCGAATCTCAGATTTGTTTGATGTCTCTCCTTTAAAAACAACAACTTTCTTATCATCTTTAGCTTCATCAGTTTGATTAGTGTTTATTTCATAGGTTCTAAGAATACTCACTAATTCATTTTGACTCAACTTATCAGTATCTTTTGCCTCTTCAATAGCACAAATTTTAGCATCAAATCTTTTAGGAACAGACCTTAATATCTTATGTACTACTCTAACATTAGAAATAGGGTCACCAAGAGAATGTGATTCATTAATAATCTCACTTAACCTTTCATTGTAGGATGAAATTGTTTCATCTTCCCTCATTCGGAGATTTTCAAACTTTGTCCCCAACATTCGAAGCTTTGTCCTTCGAACACTATCGGAACCTTCACAATGCTCTTGTAACCTGTCCCATGCATCCTTAGAAGTAGAACAGTTAGATATAATTTTAAACATAGAGGTATCAACAGAAGTAAAAATAGCATTTAAGGCTTTAGAATTATATCCTGCTGTTGTTATCTCATCGGCTGTCCAATCAACTTCTCTCTTAAGTTGGATTTCACCATCGACATCTGCTGGATTCTTTGGTATGTCCCAACCTGTAAGAACAGTCCTCCAAGCACGTTCATCAATTGACTTGATGTACATACGCATCTTAGGCTTCCAATAAGCATAATTTGAACCATCTAAAACGGGTGGCCTAAGTGCTGTGGATATGTGATGTGTTTCCATTGCTAACATAAACTAAAACACACTTTAAGCAAGGATCTAGACCTAGTGTCGTCAGGTATCGGCTCTGATACCAACTGAGAGTGTGTGGGGGGATGGTATCTAGTGTTTAAGTAAAAAACAGAACAATGTTACACTGAATGTTGTGACAATTAGTGTAGCATTAACAGAATGTGAATAAGTAAACACAGTACACAGCGGAAGTCTAAAACACTAAAACACAATACGAACACAATGGAATAATTTTTAACATAGATTTTATTAATAACAAAACCTATGCTAAGCCTTACGGCGAAAAGTAACTTAGTTCCTAAGTTATACAAAAAAGTGTCGTGTGAAATGTCTCAGCAATTACTTCAACATTCCACAAACAGAAACTACAATCGAGGCAGGTGCCTGAATCCGCAAACAGACTTAAGTGTAAAACACTGTCTAAAGAACTAATCTAATCTGTGATTCACTCTCACTCGATTCAAGACTAGAACTAAGTACACTGGAAGGTGTGGTATCCCTCGGCGTACGTTAAAAGATACAACTACTGACCATAACTCCTAACTAGGGTTGAACGCTCAAGGAGGTGTTACTCGAGTAGTGCATGCTTTGAAATGAGAGGCTCTTGCGGTATTTATAGAGAAATACACAGCTTCTAGATCCTTCCATTATGAGATCCTATTTTTTAGGACCTCAACCTCCATGATCTTTCTAGAACATTCTGCCATCTTCCAGGTCGTTCTACAATGCTCCAAGGCCTTCTAGCACCTTCTCCAACATTCTGGAATCTTCCAGGTTCCAGACTCTTGTAGAAGCTTCTAGAATCGTTCCTGAATGTGAGAGCATTTAGTACAACATTTAATGTAACATTTCAGAAAAGACTTAAAATAAATCAAGGAAGGTCAAATTAAGATGTTGTTGATAATGTTAAAGCATTTAAGAGTTAACAACATCTACATCAACTATTTCTTTTCTCCCTTCATTGATAATGTCCTCACTTAAAGGTACATGCCTCCTCTCCTCAAGGGATTCCTGAAGTTCAGATTTGACTTCAAGAATAGCCTGCCCTTCCTCACTTATATCACCCTCATTTGGTGGTACACTCACTATCCTAGTGATCACCACATCTCTCTCATCTACTACTCAACATCTCCTTTTCAACTCCATCACCTAATCCTGCAGCATCTCCACCTTCAACAAGGTTCAAAGATGGCAGTTGTGGGGAGATCACAATGCTTATATCAACAGCCACTGAGTCATCCTGAATGATTAAGGGCTGATCAATGTCCAACTCTCCTGACACTGAATAGGCCTTAACCAAATCAGCCTCTAAAACATGAACCTCAACATCTTTAGGTTGTGCCTTGGGTTCAGAAGAACCTTCATTGGCAGATGTGTCCTTGGTTGTGTTACCACCCATGGTCAACACCTCTGAAGATACAGAGCCTTTCCTATGATAGGTTTTAGAAGGGTTGGAAAGTCTGGCTGATACAGAAGGCTTGGGTTGAAAAGATTCAGGGAGATTGGCTTGAGGGGTTTCAGGAGGGTTGGGTTTTGAGGGGTTTGAGGGATCATCAGGGGAATCATCATCATTGGAGCTACTATCAGGGTGTTTGATGCCCTTAGCTTTTCTCTCTTTCTCCTCAATGATCTTGTCATCTACTAACTTTGCAAAAACTTCCTCATCAATAAGGAATCTTGTTTTCATCACACCAGCAAAGTGTAGCAATCTGCTCTCCTCCACTTGCCACCAGTTTGCACCCTTATCCTGGATGACTTGTGAGATTTCCATTATAGTCTTGTCCTTCACATCAACAAGCATCCTTAAATCATGGAATGTCTTCTGAATTCTTGGAAATTCAGCAAGTTGTGGATACAAACTGTCCACAGTAGCCTTGGCTCCTCCTCTGAGCATACTTTCATTAGTATACTCCTCCTCATCTCCACTAGAATGGGGACTTTGGGTTATAGGGGAATTAGCTCTGGGTTCTCCTAAGGTGGCTTCAGGAAGGTTGAGTTCAGGGATATTGGCTTCAGAAGGGTTGGTTGTAATTGAAGGCACTTCAGTTGCTTTAGAGAGCAATGTATTTGAAGGGGCTTTGCTTAGTGGGGTTGGCTCAAAGAGTGCAGCTTCTAAAAGCTTTGAATAATTGAGCATAGATGAGTCAAGGGGAGAATGTAATCTTGTCTCATCTACTGCTATATCTGCTAGTACATCTATCCCACTTCTTTGCACACGCCCTTCTGGAGAATATCTCTTTGTAAGATTGATGGGGGTGATAGGTTGATTGGTTGGGGTTATGTGGGTTTCAGGGGAGTTGGGCTCAGGATTCTGTATTTCAGGGATATTGGCCTCTATTGGTTGATCTTCAGGGACCCTGGATTCTGGAGTTCCAGAACCAGATGAGTTGGTCCTTGACTTTGATTTGGTCCTGCTTTCAGCTCTGCTCTCTCTAAGAGCAAGTTGGAGAGACCTTTCCTCCTGAAGCTCCAACACCTTATCAGTAGGCTTGGCCCTTCTCTTGCTGGCCCTACTGCTTCCACTACCTTCTCCATCCTTCTCAGGGACAACTTCCCTGATCCTCTTATCACCTCTAGACTTCTGTCTAGTTTCATTATACTTCTGTCTCAACTCTTCTGAGTGATCAGAAGGCACACTCACTCCCTCTTCAGCAACTTCTTCAATCTCTCCTGAAGCTCCTGACTTCTCTTCTGAGGGGATTTGAGACATTTTCCTTGTCTTTACCATTCTGGCCTTTGTCCTCTTTTTCAACTTTGGCTTCTCCTCCACCTTCTCTTCAGCAGGTTTGGCCATTAGCATCCTCCTTTGCTCAGTTTTCTTGCTAAGCTTTCTAAACATGATCTTCTGAGCAGGGAGAGGCTTTGCAAAGGTTTGCATCTCAGAATAATGAGCAAACTTTTCAATCATGAGACTTGCCCTTGTGCAATATCTCAGTTTGCCTTCCATCACAACCTTGTTGTGAACGTTGACTTTGAACTTGGCCTTTTCCTTCATCATCTCAGACAAGATGAAGGTCCTCCAATCGAATTTGATGCCCTTGTCACTAGCATCAATCACAGCAGCCATGATTCTAATTCTGGGTTGGCTGACCTGCTCCAAGCTCCCAGTGTTGCTAAGCAAACTTTTAGCAACAACCTCAAACAGATTAAGGAATTGTGGTTTGAGAGTTTTCTTGTGCTGTGTAGAGGATAATGGCCCTGGAGTAATTATCCATTCTTGAGCAATTTCTTGTTCAAGTCCATTTCCATAGAATTCAGGATTCCTTCCCTCTGAAGGCAATCCAAAGGCAACATCAACCTCTTCCACTGAAAATTTCACTCTATGGAATCTTTCCTCCTCTTCTCCCTCTGCAACAAAAGATAATCTTGTTGACACTTCACCATCTTCAGGTTTGCCTCTCCATTTTGGAAAGGCAAAGAATTCAGCCATGTAAGATTCAAGGCAAGAATCTGGCTTCTCTTGCATGAACTTTTGAAGACCTACTCTCCTTAGCCATCTTAGAGTTGGAGTAACTACAGGATCTTCACTCTCAAAAGAGAGGATTGGCTCAAAGGTAAGGTTGTTTTTGTGACTTAGATACCCAAAATCAAGGTCTAAGTCTCTATTGGTGAAATCAACAACCATTTCAGGCTTAGCTTTGGGAGCCATTGAAGGTTACAGAAGTTAATTTGAGAGAGTTTTGAGAGAGTTTGAAGAAGATGAAGGCTAGGGTTTCGAATACTTGGGGAAGAAGAGTTTGTGGGGGTGGTCTTGAGGCTTGAGAATATTCTAAAAAGAATGTTTGTCAATGAGTTGGTGAGTTTTTTGTATTTTCAACGGTTGTAAAAAATGGAAAATACACTTGGGCGGCCAGGATGAATTTCAGGGGAGTTGGCCAGTTTTGATCCAATGGTTAAAAACCAATGTAACAGTGAGTTATTGGTTTTATTCAAAACGTGGAAGTTATTTAATATTAGTTAATGGTTGGGGAGTTTTCGAGATAGATCATGGCTTGAAAAGTGTAATGCAAACAAGAGTTAAATCTTGGCATTTAATGCATGGTAAGTGACCTTTTGGGTGGGGGACAAATTAAATCCCACAGTGATGATATCTGTAATTTGGATAGATATCAAGGTAGACAATGATTACCCAAAATAGGTGCTTATCAAACCAATGAAATAGTTTGATAGCCAAGACAACTTATCTGACCCCACTAGGACAAGTGTCCTGAAAAAATTTGGACAAGTGTCCTGAGATTCAATGGACAAGTGTCCTGAGTAATTGTGATCATCTCTTCTGAACTTCAGTAGACTTGACCAAGTCTGCTGAAGACTAATTCAGTTACTTTACTCCCATTAACTTCAATGTGTTTTACTTGTCCAACTTCCCTGGATCAAGTAATCCCAACTCTGCTGATAGCTCTAGAAACCTTGCCTCTGCAAGTGGCTTTGTTAGAATATCAACTTTTTGATGATCTGTGTGGATCTTGACCAACTTTATGTCCTTCTTCTCCACATGATCTCTAATGAAGTGATGCTTGATGTCCACATGTTTGCACCTTGTGTGCAATACAGGATTTTGTGATATTGCAATTGCACTGTTGTTATCACAAAATATTGGCACTTCAGTAGAGTTGACTTTGTAATCTCTGAGTTGTTGTCTCAACCAAAGGATTTGAGCACAACTTCCAGCTGCAACATATTCAGCTTCAGTGGTGGAAGTAGCCACTGTGTTCTGCTTCTTGGAAAACCAAGATATAAGCTTGTTGCCTAAGAATTGACAAGTCCCTGAAGTGGACTTTCTATCAATTCTGCAACCTCCATAATCAGCATTTGAGTAGCCAGTTAACTCAATGTTGTCATCAGCAGGGTACCAAAGGCCTAGATTCTCAGTGCCTTTGAGATACCTTAAAATCCTCTTTGCAGCCTCAAGATGGCTTTTCTTAGGATTTGCTTGAAACCTTGCACAAACACCTACTGCAAAGGTGATGTCAGGCCTGCTGGCAGTGAGACAGAGAAGTGATCCAATGATTCCTCTATACTCAGTAGAGTTGGTTGGAACACCATTCTCATCAGGATCCATCTTCCAATTAGTGTTCATTGGGATCCTTACTGGCTTGCTAGTAGCACACCCAAATTTCTTGATCATTTCTCTGGTGTACTTAGCTTGGTTGATGAAGATTCCTTCTTTTGATTGCTTAACTTGAAGACCCAAAAAGAAGTTCATCAACCCCATCATGGACATTTCAAACTTGCTTTGCATAAGCTTGGAGAACTTCTCACACAGCTTTTCATTGGGGGATCCAAATATTATGTCATCCACATAAATTTGGACAAGCAAGATGTCCTCTCCTTCAGAGATTCTGAAGAGAGTTGTGTCCACAGTTCCCTTGGTGAATCCATGATCCAAGAGAAATTGTGACAATGTATCATACCAAGCCCTAGGGGCTTGCATGAGTCCATATAGAGCTTTCTTCAGTCTGTAAACTTGGTTTACAACCTCAAAACCAGGGGGTTGCTCCACATAGACTTCTTCCTTCAAGACTCCATTCAGAAAGGCACTCTTAACATCCATTTGGTATACTTTGAACCTCTTGTGGGCTGCATAGGCTAGAAAGAGCCTTATTGCTTCTAGCCTTGCCACAGGTGCAAATGTCTCATCATAGTCAATGCCTTCATGCTGGCAGTAACCTTTTACCACTAGTCTTGCTTTGTTTCTGACAATCACATCATTCTCATTCTTTTTGTTCTTGAACACCCACTTTGTTCCAATAACATCTTGATGTGAAGGTCTATCCACCAGCTCCCATACTTCATTTCTGGTGAATTGATTCAGTTCTTCCTGCATGGCTGTGATCCAATTGGCATCTTGAAGTGCTTCTTCAATGTCACTTGGCTCTTGTTCTGACAAGAAACAACAGAAAAGAGCACTTTCACCATGAAATCTCCTTGTTTTGACTCCTATACTTGGATCACCAAGTATTAGATCAGTAGGATGGTCAGACAACCAAGTCCTTCTTTTACTGATCTCTTCAATAGAGTTGTCCTCTACTGAAGTTGAGTCATTTTGATCATAAAATTCAGGATAATTGAATGCAGGATCTAATTCAGGATCATAATCAGGGGCGTTGTCCTCAATGTTAGGGACATTGGCATTTTCAACATTTTGAGTTCCCCCTTGATTATTTGATCCATTAACTACCTCAGCAGAGACTGCTTCTTCATTGGTAGTTGTTACCTGGATGTGAACTGGGATTGGATCAATCAGTTCACTATTTCCTTCAGTGGGATTTGCCTCAGGAAGGTTGCCTTCAGGATTGTTGTCCAATGAGAGATTTTCAGGTAGGTTGGCTTGGACAACTTCTATGAATTCAGTGTCTTTGTCCTTTAGACTCAGTCTGGTTGTCCTTTGTGTGATTTCTTCTGATTCCAAGTTCTCATTCCTGAACTCATGAATAGATTCATCAAACACAACATGAGGTGTTTCCTCCACAATAAGGGTTTTCTTGTTGTAGACTCTGAAAGCTCTACTGATTTGAGAATATCCAAGGAATATCCCTTCATCAGCTTTGCTATCAAAGGCTTTCAACTGTTCTTTCCCATTATTGTGTATGAAACATTTACAACCAAAGATATGAAAGTATGACACTTTAGGCATTCTTCCTTTCCAGAGTTCATAGGGGGTTTTGCCTTGCCCCTTAGTAATCAAACATCTATTCTGAGTATGGCATGCAGTGTTTATATCTTCAGCCCAAAACCTCTTAGGTAAGTTTGAATCAGCAATTAAGGTTCTAGCAGCTTCTTTTAAGGTTCTATTTCTTCTCTCTGCAACTCCATTTTGTTGAGGAGTTCTAGCTGCTGAGGTTTCATGAGCTATTCCATTAGATGTGCAATACTCATTGATGTATGAATTTATGAACTCAGTGCCTTTATCAGATCTTATCTTAATAATGCTAAGGCTTTTCTCATTTGACAATCTCTTTAGAAGTTCAGGCAGTTTGACTTGAGTTTCCTTCTTATTAAGGAGGAATACTACCCATGTGAACCTAGAGAAGTCATCTACTACCACCAATGTGTATTTTCTACCATTTATGCTTGCAGGGGTGATTGGTCCAAATAGGTCCATATGTAAAAGTTCAAGTACCCTTTCAGTAGAGATGACTGGTTTTCCTGTGAATGAGGCTTTAATCTGTTTTCCTTCTTGACATGGTTTGCAAACATGCTCCTTAATGAAAACCTCATTAGGTAGTCCTTTAAATAATGCATTTCTAGCAATTTTGTTCATTGTTTTGAAGTTCAAGTGGTTTAGTCTTTTATGCCATAACCAGCTTTGTTCACTAGAACTCTTAGCAATGAAGCATGCAGCATCAGTAGACTTGTCCCAGTCTGCAAAATACACATTTCCTTTCCTAGTTCCAGTCAATAGAATTTGTTGAGTCTTATCTTTGATTAAGCATTTTCCACTAGAAAACTCAACATTGAAATCTTTATCACAGAATTGACTGATACTTAGGAGATTATACTTGAGACCAGCCACATAAGATACATTGGATACTTTGATGTCACCAATCATCAAAGTACCATAACCTTTTGTTGTTGCTTGTGAGCTGTCTCCAAATGTGACATTTGGGCCTTCTTTTTCAATAAAATCAGTGAGGAGTTCCTTGTTTCCAGTCATGTGCCTTGAGCAACCACTGTCAAGGTACCATGCTGACTTTTTGCTCATGCTCCTCTTCTTGTGGCCCATTGGTACCTGCAATTAGATAGGTTTAGGTACCCTTTGAGTTTTGGGTCCTAAGAGGTTAGCTGTACCTTTAGGAACCCAAACTTGCCTAATAACCCTGATTGATTCAAGGTGGCTTAGTTGTTTTCCTCTAGCATCTACATACACTGTCTTTCCTTTAAATGCCTTGGGGAAAGTATGTGTGAATGTGTTAACTCTGTAAGTTTCAGGAGAGTTGTCAAATCTCCTGAACTTATGAGTTCTTTGTGCTACGTGAGGGAATCTTTGAGGAAAGGCTTTCTTATGACCATTACCCTTTGGCATGAAGGGTTTTGGTTGTCTCATTTTATTTTGCCTTTGAGGATAGTTGTCCTTAGGTCTAATCAGCTGAGGCTTTCTCAGAAGAGTTGGCCTAGGCTGATTATACCTTGGATAACTCCTCTGAACATTGTTCAGGATAGTTGTCCTTCCACTTGAGTAGGCAAGTCATCCATTTTGCCCTTTCCTTTGTTCAGTGGCTGTTTGTTTTCATTTTCAGTTGGTGCCACTGACTTAACAAAGATTCTCTTAGTGTTACTTACAGAAGCAACACTAAGACAAGGTGAAGATTCAAATGGATCAAAACCTAATCCACTTCTTTGAGCCATAGGTCTTTGATAACTCTGAATTTCCTCTATTACTCTAGAGGATTTCTTCAGAGCAGACATCTTTAATTTCAGGCTCTCTTCACTTGATTTAAGAATATCATATTCATGTGAGAGGTTTTCAAACTTGGCATTTAGAATTTTCAGTTCAAAATCTTTTCTCTTCTGAGAGAGTAGTTGATCATCAATCTCCTTTTGTTGGTCAACTATCCTGAGATTTGCTTCCTCAAGCTCTCTCAAGACTTGTTGATACAACTCAGTAGATTTGACATCAACAACTACCTCAGAGGTTTTGGCAAGCTCAATAGCCAATCTTTCATTTTCTCTCACACAGTTATCATGAAATTCTTATAACATAGTGAAATCTTCCATCAACTTTCCAAGGGAAAGTTTCAGGTTGACCTCACTATTGTTTTGTGAGATGAATGATGGTGAACTAGAAGTAGAGGATACCTCATCATCCTCAAGAGCCATGTTGCAGACATCATCATCATCATCACTGTTGGAGAACAGTCCATCAGAAGAGTTGAAGCTTTCAGCACTATCAGATTCTTCACCAGCCATCATGGCCTTTCTATTGGTGAACTTTCTGTCTCTTTTAGCTTGCCTTTCTCTTCTCTCCTTAGAGCTCAATTCAGGGCAGTCATACTGGAAGTGCCCTTTCTTCTTGCAATTATAGCACAAGTCTTCATCATCATCTTTCTTTGGTTCTTCTCTTCTTTTTGATGATGATGGTTCAGCTCTACTGGACCTTCTCCTATCAGAGTACTTGTCCTCTGATCTTTTCTCTTCAGGCTTTTTGACCTCAGCCTGAGCTTCAGGAGAGTTGTACCTTCTCCTGAATTTGTTGTCCTGGTAGAATTTCTCGTATCTACCAAACCTTGAGTTTAGCTTATCAAACCTTCTAGCCATCAAGGCTAGTTCCTCCTTCATTTCAGTCTTGGAGACTGACTTTGATGATCTTGGAGTGGACTGCATTTCGGGCTCAGCAGTTTTGGCTTTGAATGCCACTCCCTTAGTAGGATTTGAAGGTTCCTCAACAGGCTTTCTTCTATTGAGGTCGAACTCATAAGCTTTGAGTTCAGAGAAGATTTGTTGCATGGGCATGGTGGAGAGATCTTTGGTATTTTGCATCATTACAGCATAGACATCCCACTTTTGAGTGAGACTTCTCAAGATCTTCAATCCGACTTCTCTTTTGGAGTACACTTTGCCTAATGAGTTGATCTCATTCATCACATCAGTGAATCTACCAGCAAATTTGTCAATGGATTCCTCAGACTCCATTGTAAATTGTTCAAACTTTTGCACTGCCACTTGGAGCTTGTTCTCCTTGATCTTGTCAGTGCCCTCACACATTTCTGCAAGAGTATCCTATATCTCCTTGGCAGTTGTGCAGTGGTAGACCCTTCCCATGATTGCATCTGGAATTGTTTGATAGAGGGTATTCATAGCTAGATAATTCAAATTATCTTTCCTCTTCTCATCAGCAGTGAAGTCATCCTCATCTTTGGGAATCAGTTCCCTTATATCTGCTCTTTGAGCCTCTGTGACTCTGGGATTGACACAGGTGAACACAAAAGGACCTCTTGTGATCACTCTCAACATATCAGTATGTAGAGATGCAAGATGAGCCCTCATTCTGATTTTCCAGAAATCATAATTGTCTATTGAGAACATGGGCAATTTGTGATGAGAGATGTGATTGACTGGATTTGTGGCCATGTTGTCCAATCCTTGAACAGCAGGAGGTGGAACAGCAGCATTGTTGTTGGCCATATCTCAAGAACACACAGTTAGTCAACAATTGATAGGATTTCAGATAGATCAGTTCAGTGACCACACCAAATATGTGATTTTGAAAACCAAGATGGCTTTTCAGAAGCAGTGGTCTTTGAACCCCTGCTCTGATACCACTTGTTGGTCCTGAAAGGAGTATATAACAAGTGTATGGGGGGGGGGGAGAATACACTTGAATGCAAATTCTTTTTAACTTTGATCAAACCAGAGCTCAGCAAGGTTGTCTTGGACAACTCTGCTGAAGATGATTAACTCTTCTAAGATAATCAAACTACTAAGTACTATTGAGTACTTAGTTGAATTACTATCTAGGGGAGTTATATGTGCGGAATAGTGGTTGGCCCTTTTAGTTTAGACTCCTTTAAAGTTTCTGAAATCACTTTGTCAATTCAATTCAGTCTAGTTTTCAGGGAACTTGTCCAAATAGGTTTTGCACAGTCTTTGAGTATGTATCCTTTGAAAGATCAGTTTTGTGTGCAGTGTTGAATGTATGAAAGTACTTGAAATGTAAATCAACACAAGAGTTTATAGTGGTTCAGAGACTCAAGCTCCTACATCCACTTTCCCTGATTGAACAGGATAATTCCTTCACTCTTGGAATTAACTTGTTTTATAGTGCCAAGGTGCACTTGATCAAGAACACCACTCTTGGTGAATTGATCCCTAGGATGTCTAGAGTCCTAGTACCCTCTTCTCAACTCAGAACTGAACTGTTCTTCTCTCAACAGTCAGCTCCTACCACTTCTACTACTACAACCTTCTCACTTTCACTCTTGAAAGGTATAAGGGTTGAAGTAAGGTTCCAACTAATGAGATATCCTTTACAATGAAGATTAGTGTATAAGGATTAGTGTTGGGATATAAATTCACCCTAAGCCCCACTTGATGTTAGAATAGTTTTGATGGCCAAAACACTTAGAGTTTATAAATGTAATAGGATCAGCTGACTTGTATAGAACAGCTTAGACTAGTCTTGTGTGATCAACTGTATTGATAGCAGCTGATCAGCACAGTCCTGGCTTACATGCCTATCCTCAAGATGAGAAGAGTAGAAGACATGAAGACTAGAAGATCCTTGAAGACCAGATATGTTAAGGTGCTTGTATACCTACTTATCTGATGGAGTCCCCGATTGAAGATGGCCTAAAGCAGTACAAAGAATTTCCAGATCAGAAGAGTAGCACTCGTCTGATATCAGAAGACAGAAGACCTAAGGCCAGAAGAGTAGTCAGAAGACTAGGAGTACAGATCAGAAGACTATGTGTTCTGATAAGGACTCGGCTGATTCCCAAGTCATCTTGCAATTCAAACGAAGACATACCTTATTTAGAAGATTGACATGATCCCAGGATTGAAGCAATCAAGCAGCTGGAATCAAGGAATCAAGCTATTATGGGAAGATTGCTCAAACGGCTAGTCAACTCCAACGGCTAGTTGCACCCAATCTCCATTATAAATACAAGAGGATGAGGAATCACTAAAAAGAAGCAACAAGAGAGAATTCACAAGCTAAGCAAGCAATCAAGCAAAAAGCCACATTGTTCTAAGAGTTCTCCAAGAGCCAGAAATTCATTAGATTATCCATAGCTCTTAAGTGCTTCCTATCCAACCCCTAAGAACCTGAAACCTGTTCATATTGTATATCAATTGTTTTAGGCATAGTGGTTAAGCAAATTATAAGCTTGAACCATTAGTTGGATACATCACAAAAACCCCAAACCCTCACCGAAAGGTTAAAGTTTTTGAAACCCCCAAAAGTCCAAGTGCTTACAATCACTTGTGGAGACCGTAGCTGTTAGGACGGCTCAGATCTCAAAGTCCTAACCTTGGGACTATAAAGGTCAAGACCCTTGTAATTTGTGGAAATTAAAGGGATTAAACATCACGTTAGGACGTGAGAGTGGACGTAGGATCGTATATCCGAACCACTATAAATCCGGTGTTATTTACTTTCTGCACTTTACATTTCTGCTTGTACATTCATTATTATATAGTGCATACTGTGATTTCAACACTCTTCAAAACAAGGCCATAACTTTCAAACCAGTATCAGCTGAGTAGTTTCAATAAGTAAAACAAGTTAAAAGAACGAGTCTAAACCAGGGCCACCATAATTCCGCATATAACCTCTTCAGTCAGATCACTATAGTCATCTGGACCAGCAGACTTGCAGTCCAGTTGACATAGCAATCAGAAGAGGTTCTCAACTCTGTTTGAAAAAGTTTTAAAGTCTATTCACCCCTCCCCTCTAGACTTTAATCCCATTCACTACTCGTTCAGGGACCAACAAGTGGTATCAGAGCAGTGGTTCTAACGGACTACTGTCTCTAGATTATCAGAACACTTGAGGGAGTCTTTCTGTAGTCCTCTTGAACAGATCTTTTGAAAAAAAAAAAAAAAACTTGTTTTTGAAAACTCATACAGCATGAGTGCTAACATGCGAAAGTTGCCTAAGTTTTCAGTTGAGGATTATGACTACTGGAAGATCAGGATGAGGAAGAATCTCACATCTGTCCACTACAAGATGTGGTCTGTAATCACTGAAGGCCCAATCACCATCATGACAGTCAACACTGCAAATGGTGATCCAGAAGTCCCAGTTGGAGAACTGGTTCCCAAGCCCATGAAGGATCTCACACCAGAAGAGATGAAGCAATCAAACCTTGATAGCATTGCTCAAGATTACATAATGCAAACTCTTCCAAATGAGTACATTGCAAAGGTAATCCATTGTGAGTCAGCCAGAGAGATGTGGGAGGCATTGGCACTTCTTTGTGAAGGAACTGAGCTGATCAAAGAATCCAAGTTGTCTACAGCAGTCAAGAAGTTCGAACACTTCAAGATGCAACCAGAAGAGTCTATTGATCAACTAGATAATAGATTTACCAAGATCATCAATGAGATAGAATCTCTGGGCAAGAAGTACACAAATAGAGAGAAAAATCTAAAGATCTTAGATTCTCTAACCAAGAAATGGAGACTCAAGAAGACCATCATCAAGGATACTCAAGATATCAAGAAGTGGTCTGCTCAAACTCTATTTCAGAACCTAAAAGCCCATGAATATGATCTGGAAAGAGAAGAGAACTCAGGAAGTGATGAGCCAACTGCAACCCCATCTACCTCCAAGACTGTAGCCTTCAAGGCAGCCAATACAAAAGCTGCAAGCACCTCATCTGGCAAGACCTCTCTGAAAACAGAAGATTTTGAAGGATCAGACATGAGTCTGAAGGAGCAAATGGCTCTTATGATCAAGAGATTTGAAAGGTTGAACACTCAAAACAGCAAATATAGAAGATTCTATAGAAATTTCAAAGATAAAAGAGCAAGTTCACCCTCTAGAGGCTCCAGAGATAGAACACCAGAAAGACATCCTAGAAAGGATGTGGAGTCATCTGACAGCCGAGGATCCAGAAGAAGAGATGCCACTCCTCCAAGGAAAAGCAACTCAAATCAGAAACCTGGATCATGCTTCAACTGTCGCAAACCAGGACACTATGTCTATGAATGTCCTGAGCTAAAGTTGGATGACAAAGAAGAAAGAAGGCCAAGAAGAACTTCAGACAAGAAAGCTATGGTGACTGAAGAATCTGAATATCAAAGTGATGAACTCCCTACATCACCAGACTATCAAATCTTCTCAGATGATTCAGACGACCTAGCTATGATGGCCATTGGTGAAAATGAGGTAAATTCCTATGCTACTATTTTCCATTCACCTATTTTTTCACAATCAGATGACATAGACTCATCTGAAGGCGAATCAGAAGACACCTATTACCAATCTTTAAGAAAGGTAAAAGGTGATCTAGATATTGCCACTAGAGCTTTCATAGAAGTGGAAGAGGAGAACAAGGGTCTAAGGAAAGAAATTGCAAAGTTGACAAAGACTAAGTTTGACAACACCCCTGAGTTGGTCACGATGAATGAAAGACTGACCAGAGAAGTGGAACTCCTTAGGGAAGAAAATGCCACAATAACTCAGTTGTATGAGGGGATGTTAGAAACTCAGGCTTTGGAAACTAAGGAATTTCATTCACGACAATCCAAGTTTGATGATCTCTTCCAGGCACACAAGCTCTTAGAAAAGGAGAAGGAATGCCTAAATCAAAAGATATCCGAGTTCAATAAAGCTTCGACTACTATTGAAAGTATCTCTGAATATTATAGATCAAATGGCAATAAGATGGGTTTTGGATATGAACTCAACCCATCTACATCCTCTCCAGCTGGGGGTAGTACACCTAACAAGTGCACTACTCAGACACATGAAAAGGGTGAGTGTTCTAAACACAATGAACCTAATATGAACCAAAAGACACCTGTACCAGCTAAGGCAAAAAATGGTAAAGGGAAAGCTAACCCCAAGCCTGTACAGAGGAACAGCAAACAGCCTAGACCATCTCGACTGAGACAGTCTCAGCTGTATGCTGCTCCAGCCAAGAAGAAGAAGACTTCTTCAAACAAATCTGTTCTCTTTGCACCCCCTATCTCTTATGATATTGTGAGAACAGAAGAGTATGGTCCATATAATCGTGTGCATCGACCAGCTAATGCACCCAGGCCGAATGTAACTAGTCAAAAGATCTTATATGTACACTCCTATAAAGGGAAACCATTTGACTATTACTTAGCTGACACAAAGAACAAATCAGATCAGTCCAAGGTGCTGACTGGTAAGATTTGGTTCTGTGATGCCCGAGGGAAACAACTCAAGTGTTCAAGGTTATTCAAAAGACCAATGTATACATGGGTTCCCAAGGGTAGTACTAACACCCAAGGACCCAAGAAAAAATGGGTACCTAAGACTTAACTTCCTTGCAGGAAAGGAGGGACCTATACAGAAGAGAAGGTCTAGCAGGAGAAACATGGTACATAGATAGTGGATGCTCAACTCACATGACAGGAACCAAAGCCCTGCTGACCAACTACATAGAGAAGAAAGGTCCAAAAGTCTTCTTTGGTGATAACGCGCACGGTAGCACAAAAGGATATGGCACCCTTAAAAATGGTGACATTGAGGTACATGATGTATCATATGTAGAAGGTCTTAAGTTTAATTTATTATCTGTTTCTCACTTTTGTGACACTGGTTACTCAGTCAAATTCTCTAAAGATGAGTGTCTCATAAGTGATAAGAGAACAAAACAAAACCTTCTAACAGGATCTAGAAAGGGAAGTATGTATCTTGCAAATTGGAACAGCTGTCCTAAGGATACATGCCTGCTTGTGAAGAGCCCTAAAGATGTCAGCTGGCTATGGCACAAACGTCTTAGCCATCTGAACTTTAAGACTATGAACAAGTTAGCAAGGGAATCCTTAGTTGATGGTCTGCCTAATGAACTCTACTGTAAAGATCAGGTTTGTGATGCATGTCAACAAGGAAAGCAAACAAAGGTCTCCTTCAAGACCAAGAAGACAGCATCAACCAGCAGAGTTCTTGAATTGCTTCACATGGATCTCTTTGGACCAATCACTCCAACCACTTTAACAGGGAGGAAGTACACTCTTATTGTTGTAGATGATTATTCCAAGTTTACTTGGGTTATCTTCCTATACAAGAAGAGTGAAACACAGCAGAAGCTCCCTGAACTATTAAAGAGGATCCAAGTAGAGAAAGGAGAACCAATCGTGAAAATTAGAAGTGACAAAGGCACTGAATTCATTAACTCTTATATAATTGCCTATTGTACTTCTAATGGTATTCAGCATGAGACAAGTGCAGCAAGAACACCACAACAGAATGGTGTAGCTGAAAGAAGAGTCAGAACACTCAAAGAAGCTGCCAGAACACTCCTTGCTGAATTCTCCACTCCCAAGAAGCTGTGGGCAGAAGCCATCAACACAGCTTGTCACACTCAAAACAGGTCAGGTATTCATAAAATACATGAGAAAACCCCATATGAACTGTGGAAAGGAAGAAAACCTAGAGTATCTTACTTTCATATATTTGGTTGTAAGTGTTTCATTCACAACAATGGGAAGAGTAAGTTGAATGCTTTTGATGCCAAAGCAGATGAGGGGATATTTTTAGGATACTCCTCAACTAGCAAAGCATTTAGAGTACTCAACAAACGAACCCTTCTTGTGGAAGAAACACCTCATGTTGTTTTTGATGAATCTTGTGAAAAGAATGCAGTAGAAACAAACTCAGCTGCAGATCAGATGAGACATCTAGTGATCAAGTCCAAACCAGATGAGTTCATTGAAGTCAATGAACCTTTCCCTGAAGAACCAGAGGAAGACAAGCCTCATAGACCTGTCACTAGATCTCAAACTCAAGCAGGACAAGCTGACCAGAATCAAGATGCACCAATCCCAAATGCCAGGGGGAATGATCTCTTTGACACTCAAGATACAGATGATGATCGACCTAATCAAGTCAACTCTCCTGATGGCACTAGATCAGATGAGGATCCAAACTCATCCAATGCAGATACTCCAGTGAGGCGTACATGGAGGAACAACCATCCATCAAACCTCATCTTAGGAGGAGCAGAATCAGGTGTCAAGACCAGAAGACAACTGATTCAGAATTCCCAATCATCTATGTTCTGCTGGTGTGCTTTCCTGTCCAACATTGAACCAGCTGACATAGAAGAAGCAATGACAGATAGCAATTGGATCACTGCTATGCAAGAAGAACTAAACCAATTCGAAAGAAATGAAGTCTGGGAATTGGTAGATCGTCCTGAAAACCACAATGTAGTAGGAACAAAGTGGGTATTCAAGAACAAGAAGGACGAAAATGATGTGATAACTAGAAATAAGGCAAGGCTAGTTGCAAAAGGATATTCACAATCTGAAGGGATTGACTATGATGAAACTTTTGCTCCAGTAGCCAGATTAGAAGCCATTCGACTGTTTCTAGCTTATGCATCATATATGGGCTTCAAGGTATATCAAATGGACGTCAAGAGTGCTTTCCTAAATGGTATTCTGGTAGAAGAAGTATATGTAGAGCAGCCTTCAGGATTTGAAAAAGGTGATCAAGTATATCGACTGAAGAAGGCTCTCTATGGTCTAAAACAAGCCCCTAGAGCTTGGTATGACACATTGTCACAATTCCTACTTGACAATGGATATACAAAAGGCAAAGTTGATAGAACTCTTTTCAGAATACAAGAAGGAGAAGACATTCTAATGGTACAAATATATGTAGATGACATTATATTTGGATCACCCAATCAAGAGATGTGCAAAAAGTTCTCTGAACTTATGCAAGGAAAGTTTGAAATGAGCATGATGGGTGAGATGAATTACTTCCTAGGACTTCAAGTCAAGCAGAGTCCAGAAGGTATCTTCATCAACCAGTCCAAGTATACCAAGAATCTACTAGAAAGATTCAAAGCTCTACAAAGCAAGACTGCAAGGATTCCAATGATGACATCTTTCAAAATGGAACCAGATGAGTCTGGAAAGGCAGTTGATCAAGCTGAATATAGAGCACTGATTGGATCTCTACTATATCTTACAGCTAGCAGACCAGACATAACATTTGCTGTAGGAGTATGTGCTAGGTTTCAAGCAAACCCAAAGCAAAGTCATCTAGAAGCAGCAAGGAAGATTCTCAAGTACCTAAAAGGAACAGTCAACCTAGGACTATGGTACCCTGCTGATGACAATCTAGAATTGAGTGGCTATTCTGACTCAGACTATGGAGGATGCAGAATTGATAGGAAATCCACATCTGGAACCTGTCAATTTCTAGGCAACAAGCTGATATCATGGTTCTCTAAGAAGCAAACCTCAGTTGCAACCTCCACCACTGAAGCAGAATACATGGCAGCTGGTAGTTGTTGTAGTCAGCTGCTCTGGCTAGTTCAACAACTCAAGGATTACAATGTAGAGGCAAGAGAAGTCCCTATTTATTGTGATAGCAGCAGCGCCATTGCCATCACCCAAAACCCAGTCCTCCACACAAGGTGCAAGCATGTCGACATTCGACACCACTTCATAAGAGATCACCTTGAAAAGAAGGACATCAAGATGGAGAAAATTCACACAGATATCCAAAGAGCAGACATCTTGACTAAGCCCCTAGCTGAAGAAAGGTTCAAGACCCTATGTTACAGCTTAGGACTCCTGGACCCAAGCACATGAAGAAGGAAAGATCAGCTGAAAACCTCAGCTGATCCAAGTGCAGCAGACTAGGAGGATCAGATGAGGTGAATAGACACCCTCATCCTCAGGTAAGTTCTTTCCCAATGAAGACAAATAAAGCTGAGGGAAAACTTAGAGTCATCTAATCAAGGGGGAATCAATGATACCTTAAGAATCCTTGATGAAATACTCTAAAATCTGCACTGCATACCATATATATATATATACAGCAGACTTGAACAAAGTTATCTGATTTCTTTACTTTAAGCAATGTATACTATGTATAATAATAAACTATTCTTCATAAAATACTTTATTTATATACATACATACAGTATACGATTGAGTTATACTTGGTTGGATTAATACACCATCCTCACCGACTCAACAGTATGCATGCACTGTACGGATTTCAAATAACTCTTGTTCAAAAATTTATAATTTCTGCATTCCATAAGATAAAGTCTGAATATCTTTAAATGTGAACCCTTAGATCAAGAATCTCATTGTTGATCTTAAGAAGTAACTTTTCAGAAATTCAGACCTATCAACTCTATAGTTTTGTCATCTTTCACTCCACTACCTCATTTCTACCCCTATAAAAGGAGGAAGTTATGAGAACACCTAAGAACATAAATCACTAACTATTATCTTTGTTTCAGGTATGGAGATATTCGAAAGAAGAGATGGAATGGAGATCATCCTTCAACCAAGGTCTTGGGTGAAGGAGATGAAGATTTGTCCAGAAGATGAAGATGATGCAGATCAACATATTTGGCCTACTCAACATGAGTATGCCTGTGAAAGCTAAAGGAAGAAGAGACGTCCTTGTTGAAAGCTAAAGGAGAAAGAGATGCAGAGGACAAGGCTACTGTGTCTAAACAGAACATGAAGGCTGAGTCCACGGCCCCCTCTTCGACTCCATTGAAGCCTCTTCCAATCTTCCTTCTCCTACCAGAGAAGCGAAGAAACTCAAAAAGGACACATTAGATGCTTCAACCCATCTGATGATGAGGAACATCAGATGAGATGGACGATAGAGCTGGAAGATCATAGAGCTGAAAGATCCATCATACAGGTTGGATCATCACAGCAAGGATCCATCAAACCAGGTTGGATCACCACTCACAATAAAGCTGGAAGATTCATCATCCAGGCTGTATCATCACAGCAACGACGAAGGATCCACCAAGACAGGTTGAACCTTCAAAATCCAGAAGATTTACTCAGCAAATCTCAATCCTCTACTCAGCTGATCAGAAGACCTACTCAGCTGACCAGAAGACTTCAAAGAGAAATCAGCAGACCTTTTCAGGAAAACAGAAGACTTCACTCTGCTGATCAAATCACCTCAAATTAGAGTATAATGACTAGCTTTGATCATGTAATTCATTCTAGATTACTCCTGAATGTAATTAAACAAATTGGCCTATATAAGGAATGCAATTCTCTTATAAAAAACGGCCTTGATGATCAATTCTTGCCACAAAATTAGTCACAACGGCTATTTTTGGTAATGATGTCATTAATACTCAAATACCAAATTGCCAGCAAATCAACTGTTGCCACATGGCAAATTCAGCCGGCAAATTTAAAGAAAAGGCCCAAAATCAGAGAAGGAAAATCTTGGGCTCTACTCCACAATTAAATCCAAATCTGACCGTTAGATCAAGATTTGTTGGAGTATATATACACACCCTTAAACCTCTCCCTAACCCTTTCGCTCACAATACATTTTTTTTACTCTCAATACTCTCTCTCTCGTCTTGCAAATTTCTTTCAAGCTCTCAAAACCTAACACTCAGACATTACTATGGCAATCATTGAGATTTACGACGAGAAGACCAAGAGCACTGGCACCTTGGATGCTGCAAAGTGGTCCAAGGAAGGGAAGATGTTCACTGAGAATGCTCTGTTTTTCAAAGGCAAACACACAGCTGCAAACAAGGAAATCCTTCTCCGTTGCATCAACCTCAACCTTCAAGATTTTCTGGAAGCAGCACCCACCAATGTTTATGAACAAGATGTGCTGGCTTTCTATGCAAACGCTGTGATGAAGGGATCTTATGTGGAAAGTGTCATGGGTGGACACAGGGTCAAGGTATCAAGAGAAATCCTTCAGGAACTTTTCGGTTTACCAAGGGGGAAGATCAATATCTCCAACTATATTATGGGTAAGGAGAAAGAGTACATGGAGATGTTCACTGATGGGAGAGTCAAGGCTGCTAATGCCTCTGGACTCAAGAAATCCCAACTAGAACCTAAGTTCCAAACCCTAATGGATATAGCAGGCAAGATGTTGCTAGGTAACACATTCAGTCATGATGCTGTTACTACTCTAAAGGTTAGAGTTATGGCTGCAATCTGGGATCAGATTGATGGGGACTGGCAAGGGCTTTTCCTGGACAGAATTGCTCTTGAAGCTAAGAAGGTGGCTTTGGACCTTCAATCAAAAGAATGGAAGGTGACCTCTACTGTCAGCTTTGTCAATAAGCTGAGTATCATCCTTCCAGAAGTACTCCCAAGAAAATACAAGATGGGACCTCACAAGCCCTTCCACATCTCCAAGTATTATTTAAGGAAGGAAGCTCTTGCTGAGGCAGCAAGGTTGAAAGAAGAGAGGAAGAAGCTGTTAGCTGAAGCATCATCCAAAGATGCAGTTGAAGAGGCAGAAGAGTCTACTCATGACTCTGCTGCAGAAGAAGAAGAGGAGCCATCCAAAGAAGAGGCTCAAAAGAAGGCTGCTGAGGATGATGATGATAATCAGACCTTAGCACAACGAAGATATCTGATCAGATCAGGGCTCATCTCTCCATCTGATTCAGATGTCACCCCCACTGCCTCTCCCTTGAAAAAGGCAGGTACTTCTAATCCTTCTCTCTCTTTCACACCTTCTAAGCTATCAAAGGGTCAGAAGAGAAAGAAGAACAATTCTTCTTTCACAAAGAAAGGCAAGAAATCCAGGCTTCCTACTCCAATGAGCTTAGCCCCTATTTCTTCCTTCAACCCTTCTGATGAGTCCAACCCATCTGAGCCCCTAAACACTGATAGCCAAATCCCTGCTGATACTCACACAGCAGAGGAACAAGCCCAGCCTAACCCTGCTGATGTTCAAACAGCAGACAGCCAACCTCAAACCACTCCCACACACCCTGCAGATGATCAAACTCAGATGATATACTCAATTCTTGCTGATATTCAAACAGCAGATGCCCAAGATCATCAAGCTCAACCATCTACCAATCTTCAAGTAGAAACTGAACCAGACCAGCAGACTCAAAACCCTGCTGATGAACAAACCACTGAAGAACATATCACTTCCCATATCCCTGCTGATACTCACACAGCAGAGGAAACTACCCAATCTCCTATCCTCTCTGCTCCATCTGCTCCAGAAGACTTAGCAACAGCAGCCATGGATGAAGCTGGCCCCTCTCAACCTCAATTCAGAATGGTGCACTACCCCATGTGTACAACAGAGAAGATAATGAGGATGAAGATAGCCAACCTGCTCAAGTCCACTGTCCCTGGAGTTGATGAGAATTCAATCCAGTTTGAACAAGTGCTTAGGATATGCACTTGGATTGAGCTCAGAAGAGATGATGTGGATGACCTTCTTGAGGTCATGGAAGGAATGGGAGGAAAGGAAAACTTCCTCGACTGGGAGATGGAGCAAAAGGAAGTTGCTCAAGTTCGATCCTTTGCTCCACTGCTATCAGATGAGGCACTAACTGCAGTATGCAACCGGATTCTAGGAGTCTCCACTGCTGATGTCCCTATCCCAGTAGGCTCATCGGATCAGCAGACAACTGAATAAGCAAAGATGAAGGAATCAGCTGCACCAGCCTTAGTGGAAGACTCAGCTGCTCCAGCTGACAAAGAAGAGATTGCAAGAGAAGTAGTCAGAATACCAGCTCATTTCAGGGACCAACATGTGGTATCAGACGAACTGACTCACTTCATTGCCAATCAAGAGGATCCAGACAGATGTATACTGACTCATCTGAAGAAGGCCACTACCTGTTTCCTCAATGAGGAGTATCTATCCGCCGAAGAAAGAGGCAAAGCCATAATTGTTCATACACAGCCTCAAGGTACACCCTCCTCTTCTATCCCTTCTGTTGACCATACAGCAGACATCTGCTCCCAGGTCAAAGCTGCAATAGACTTGCACTTCGAGAAAGGTTTAGGCATGCAGCTAGGAAGATATGTTGAGAAAGTTGCAAGGGAACAGAAGACTCGCCTTCATGACCAAATTATTGACATTGAAGACAAGTTTGGTGAAGCACTTCATCAGTAGATAGGAGAATACTTAAGCACCTATCATAAGATGTCAGCTGACACCTCCAAAAAGTTTGCTGATCTTTACACTGATGAGATGCACCGCATGGAGACCACTTACAAGACGAGAATTGAGGATGCTGAAGCAAGAGCCACTGAAGGACAAGCTCTTCTTAAGACAGCTGCAGAGGAGAATGAGAAACTGCAGACTCAGCTGAAGGAGACAGCAGCCAAGATGGAAGCACTTGCAGAAAAACTCGAAGCTGCCTCCTCCACCAATTCTCTTTCTCATATCATGGAACACAGTATATCTCATATTACTGCTGTCAACAAGGTCAATGCCATGGCACTGAAACAGACTCTGAATGTGGAAATCTTGAATGCCATGAAGCCTTTTGCGGCTGCACTTGCTGAAGCCAAAAAGGGGGAAGATATGTTGATAAGAGCTCTTGAGAAATCTACTGCACAACAAGCTGTAATGGTAGTATCTCAAGATGAGCTGAATGAGACCTTGAGTAGTTTAAAGAGCAAAATCAAGAACAGGCAAGAAAAAGGCAAAGGCAAAGAAATTGCTCAAGAAGACTCTCAAGAAGACACTTAAGCAACCACTCAAGCTCCTGCCAAGACTCTTCAGATCACTGCTCCTGAAGAACAAGCCCCTGAAAAGAGAATGACAAGGAAAAGAAAGGCAGAGGAGCAAGCTCAGACTGCTCAGACCAGCAAGAAATCAACTCCAGCAGAGCCTACTACAGAAGAGAAAAAGGCTCTAGAGGTGAAGAAAAAGAAGTTGCTTGAAGCTCAAGAGCTTAAGCAAAAGAAGCTGAATGATGCGAAGGCAGTCAAAGCCAAATTTGAAAGAAGAATTGCCAAACTCAGGAAAACAATGAAGGAAAGAGCAAAAGAAGACAGTGTCCTGGTGTTTAATAGCAATTATGTGGATTACTTAGCCCTTCCAGATGAGCTACCAAGATGGTATCCCCTAAAGAAGAAGTGGCAAATTCAACACCACATAGTAAGAAAATTTGGCCCTCTTCCAACTTATGAAGAAGAATTCTTCCAGTTCGATCAGTTCATGAACATTGAAGATACAGTGTTCTGGGAAGAAATTGTCAAGACAGCCAAAGGACTTGACAACTGCAGAATCTTATCTCCTGAAGAACCCAAATGGGATGCACCCCTTCTGGATTCAGGAAGAGTAAACATGATAGAAATCAAAAGGATTCTGTACAAGATCTATGAAGAAGAGAATGTTACAGACGTACAACACATGGAAGAAGTTAGAGCTCGTCTGTACCTTGCCTACCGCATTTGAAGATCAGAAGACCTGATGAAGACTACCTTTAGAAGTTTAAAGAAACTATTACTTGTAATCTGTAAAAGCTTTATATATATTCAAGTTATAGTCCTTTATGCTCACAAGACAAACTCTCATTGTCTTCATCAGATACTTCATTTTAACATGTTATAAACTCTTATCTTATTTCATTAAGAGCACTTATCAAGTATAGTTTTGGCTTCATCAAAAAGGGGGAAATTGTTGGGATATAAATTCACCCTAAGCCCCACTTGATGTTAGAATAGTTTTGATGGCCAAAACACTTAGAGTTTATAAATGTAATAGGATCAGCTGACTTGTATAGAACAGCTTAGACTAGTCTTGTGTGATCAACTGTATTGATAGCAGCTGATCAGCACAGTCCTGGCTTACATGCCTATCCTCAAGATGAGAAGAGTAGAAGACATGAAGACTAGAAGATCCTTGAAGACCAGATATGTTAAGGTGCTTGTATACCTACTTATCTGATGGAGTCCCCGATTGAAGATGGCCTAAAGCAGTACAAAGAATTTCCAGATCAGAAGAGTAGCACTCGTCTGATATCAGAAGACAGAAGACCTAAGGCCAGAAGAGTAGTCAGAAGACTAGGAGTACAGATCAGAAGACTATGTGTTCTGATAAGGACTCGGCTGATTCCCAAGTCATCTTGCAATTCAAACGAAGACATACCTTATTTAGAAGATTGACATGATCCCAGGATTGAAGCAATCAAGCAGCTGGAATCAAGGAATCAAGCTATTATGGGAAGATTGCTCAAACGGCTAGTCAACTCCAACGGCTAGTTGCACCCAATCTCCATTATAAATACAAGAGGATGAGGAATCACTAAAAAGAAGCAACAAGAGAGAATTCACAAGCTAAGCAAGCAATCAAGCAAAAAGCCACATTGTTCTAAGAGTTCTCCAAGAGCCATAAATTCATTAGATTATCCATAGCTCTTAAGTGCTTCCTATCCAACCCCTAAGAACCTGAAACCTGTTCATATTGTATATCAATTGTTTTAGGCATAGTGGTTAAGCAAATTATAAGCTTGAACCATTAGTTGGATACATCTCAAAAACCCCAAACCCTCACCGAAAGGTTAAAGTTTTTGAAACCCCCAAAAGTCCAAGTGCTTACAATCACTTGTGGAGACCGTAGCTGTTAGGACGGCTCAGATCTCAAAGTCCTAACCTTGGGACTATAAAGGTCAAGACCCTTGTAATTTGTGGAAATTAAAGGGATTAAACATCACGTTAGGACGTGAGAGTGGACGTAGGATCGTATATCCGAACCACTATAAATCCGGTGTTATTTACTTTCTGCACTTTACATTTCTGCTTGTACATTCATTATTATATAGTGCATACTGTGATTTCAACACTCTTCAAAACAAGGCCATAACTTTCAAACCAGCATCAGCTGAGTAGTTTCAATAAGTAAAACAAGTTAAAAGAACGAGTCTAAACCAGGGCCACCATAATTCCGCATATAACCTCTTCAGTCAGATCACTATAGTCATCTGGACCAGCAGACTTGCAGTCCAGTTGACATAGCAATCAGAAGAGGTTCTCAACTCTGTTTGAAAAAGTTTTAAAGTCTATTCACCCCTCCCCTCTAGACTTTAATCCCATTCACTACTCGTTCAGGGACCAACAATTAGGATATCTCTCTAAGCTTTGTATGGATATACAATTGAATTCAGCTTAGAAGAAGTGTTTGAAGACTAAGATAGTCTTTGAAAGTTTTGAAAGCACTCTAGCTTGTAAGAACTTGAGATTAGTTGGATTGTGTTGAGGTACTTTCAAATGGTCTTCACACTTCTGTATTTATAGACAATTAAAGGATTTGCCCGTTGGAGAGGCAGCCTCAAAGGTCCATAAATGTCTTCTTTTGGTTCTTCAACTTTGAAGACAGATTCTTGATTGTGACATGTCCTCATTTGAGAAATAAACGGCTGTATGAGCTTTGTCTTCATTCTGCAGCTCTCTTCCCAATGTCTGACTTTAAGATTCTCTTGTTAGGACTTGGACATGGCTTCTGAAGGTTATTCCAATGATAGTACAACATTCCTTATCAACTGGACAACTCTCCTTATCACTATCAGCAGTCTTGCTTATCAGCAATGTTAGCTTGCTCATTTCAGATGACTTGGCTCTTGCACTTTGCTTCACTTGAAAGTGATCTTAGCATGATTCTTTGAAGATCTTTTAGGGCCTTGTTGTCTTTAACTTTCAGCATGGTTGACCTCAAGCATTCAGAAGATTTCATCTTGCTTAACTCAGTTGAGACAACACTCCTGGACAACTCTCCTGATCAACATTCTTGGCCTTCATTAGGCTTAGTGGTTGTTCCAGAATTTGAGCCTTGAGGGGACTTGTTCTTGATACACTTCAAAGCATAGGTTCCCCCTCAAATTATGCATCTATTAAACTAAGAGCTGACTAACATACCAGCTTCTCATCAAGCCTTAATTCTATATGTTCTAACATTTCTAGAACATACTCAACTTGACTTAGGCATGTCTCAGGGGGTTTTGGTATTGAATCAAAACATATCTCATTTTATTCCCAACATAGTTAATCAATCAAACACAAATAAAACAGTAAAGTAAATCAAACACGAGATTTATAGTGGTTCGACAACTTGTCTACATCCACTCTCACAACACCAGTCGTGAAATTCGTATTACTCTTCCAATTGAGTAGTGTGTTCTTCTGGCTTAGAGTCCCAAGAAATAAGACTTTGATCTTCTCGAAAATACTACAAAGTGCTTCTTCGATCTAACTAGCTATTTTACAAGTAACTAGCAACTTGAAACAAAACAATAAAACTTCTCTTCGTTCAGTAGTGGCCTTCTTCGAATTCTTCACTTGTCTTCTGGCTTGAACTTTCTGAACTTGAACTCTGCGAGTTTCTTCTCTTTGAATATCTCTTAGTAATTGCTTAGTAAAATCTCAATGCTTCAGTAGTCATAACCGTCAAATACCTTGGGGTATTTATAGACTTCATTCTTCAAGAACATTCTGTTATGTAACTAACTTTTCTTGAAAATTGACTTCTAATTTCTTCTTCTTATCCTTCCACGCGATTATGCAGTTAATTAGTTATTTCCGTAACTAACTCTTCAATCTTTATCTTCAATACGCGTTTCTGACTTTAAACTTTTCATCCTTGCTTACGCACCTGTCTTGTCTCCATACTTAGACAAAATTTTAGTCTTCTTCTTACTTGACTTGTCTTGCACAGGTCTTCAACATTAGACTTCAATACAGAACTAAACTAGTCCTATCATCTAATTTTAACAAGACTATTACATTACATTAAGCTTTATAAATCAGTTTAGTCACCTTAAGATCTATACAATGAATATACGAATACAGTATGAACTATGAGCTTCTATACATCATTTAATAGCTTAGTAACATCCTAACAAATATAACATAATACTTATAAAACGTACTTGTCTTTCAAACTCTTATCTTTTCTTTTCATAGTTATCTTTTGAACTTTACTTGTGAACTCTACTGATCTGTTCAAGATGACTTCACAACTAGACTAGATCAGTCAACACTTAGAAATTATTCAAGTCTTCTTTTGGCTTATCAAAACTTATCTTATCATCATTTAGGACTTGTCTCAGGATTCATATCCCAACAATTTTCCCCTTTTTGATGAAGCACAAACTACTTGAATTATTTCACAAAAGTAGACTAGTTAAGTAGTTATCTCATTATCACCAAAATATGTTATCTTTTCATTCATTCAAAATAAGATCAGTAGATTACACATACTTAATCAAAAAAAAAATTAATAATAAGTAAAGCACTTACAATTACTCACTGATGTTTCCTAGCCTCCATCTAGATAGGAACGAGAATGTTGTATCCAACAACAGTAGCAATGCGCATGACCAAGTTCCATAGCTTCTGATCTTGAGTTTCCATGAACTTGTCAAACACAGCATACAACTCTTCTTTGCTGTCGGCATCTCCAAACTTCCTTATAATCCAATGATCTAGTTCCCACTTCATCTTGACATTTAACCATGCATCTCTATGCTCATTGTCTATGAAGTTTTCTATCAGGGAATCTTCAATCACAGCCGGATCAGCCTTCATCTTCCACTTTTTGCTTCTTCAAGATCTCTGTCTCATCCACATCAGCAATGATCTGTCCTATTGACTCTTTGACCTTTGGTTCTTCAATCACCAGCTTTCTCTTAACAACTTGTCTCGTCTGAACCTCAGCAGGAGCAATGCCCTTCCCTTAACCTGTCTCTTCTGCTCTGCCTCAGCTTGCTCTAAGTCAACTTTCTTGACTAGCCTTCTTCTCTTAGGCCTTTTCAACTCTTCTATTGCAGTAGCAACAGCTTCAATCTCAGGTTCAGCACTAGACTTAACTTGTCTCGCCTCTTCTTGACTTGTCTCTTCCCCCTTTTTTGCTTCATCACTTGCCTTAAGAGTGAAAAGAGAAGTGAAACTAGTCATCTCTGCTAGCATAGCTTGCTTCATCAGATTTGTTGCTTTCTGAATCTGCCTTTGATGAGAACCATCTTAACTCAACTTGTCTAGCTTAGAAGCAACCAGCTCCAACTTCTGAGTAGACAGATTCAACTTATTCTTGAAATGTGTTGCAGTCAAGCGTAGCTTCTTGTTCTCTGCAGTTATAGCATTGATTATCTCTCTAGCTTGAGTCAATTGATCATAAGCTTCTTTCCTCTGCACATCAGCAATATCGATCTTGACTCGATCGATACACCCTTTCCATCTTCTTGGATTCTCTAGCCAAGACTCTAGCAGAGTCAACTGAACTCTTCTCTGAGTATTCGACTTGATTTTGCAGAAAAGCTTCCAACTGGTTGAACATTTGTTGTCTGAAATCAGTATCCAACTGATTAACCTCATTCATCATCATCTCTTTTGAACTAGTCACAAGACTACTATTCTGTTCAACAAGAGTCTTCTTAACTTCAGATTTCAAAAACTCATCAATGGACGACTTGATTACGTCCTTCAGCTCATTCTTCGTCTATCGAAGCAGTCGGGATTGCTTGAGTAGTCTGAACACCTTCCTCATGAACATCAACTTCCTCCATGATTTCATCTTGAACTGGTCCTTCAACAGACTTAACTTCCAACTCAGTAGTTAAGACCTCGTCTTCTACTACTTCATCACCTGAAACAACACTTCCAGCTATGGCTCTTAAGTTCAATGAAGGACAATACGGAACAATAGCCAACTTTTCTTCCTTAAACCTTCTCTCCGCTTCATCTGATTCTCTTCTTACCAACTCGACTAGTCTGGCAGTGTAAGCACATGTTTCTGAAGGAAAATACTTCTCGATCTGTCTTGTGATCTGCCCAACGTTGCATCGTGGACCATGAGCATGTTCTACTTAAAATTCGAACACAAGACCTCTTAATTGATCAGAAACATTCTCCAAGTCGAGAATTGGATCAGTAGACTTCACTTCCTCTACTGGTTCAGCTTCAACCATCAACTCATCTTCCACGAGTTCAGACTCGGAAACTTGAATTCCAACGTCGAACTTGTCTTCAGAAGACAACACATCATTAGAAATGTTCAGCATCCTCTTCACAAGAATGGTCAAGGCATGCGATGGGAGGAGTTCTGAGTGGTCTTTCACTCCACTGTTCTCTTGTTGCTCCATCTCCCAATCTTGAAAGTTCGAGATTCTGCCCATTCCTTGGATAACTTCAAACAAGTCTTCAGTTGGGCCTTTCTTCAGAGAAACCCATGCGCATATCCTTATGAGTTTTTCATAGACCTCTGTAGATGTGTCGATCTCGACTGATGGTAGCATCGTCTTCAGATTCTTAGTCATTTTTGCATGCAACCTCTTCTCGCGTAGACGCATAGGATAGTTGACTAAGGATTCAAATCTGTTTGTGGGAGGGGTCTGAGTAAGTGGGGTCCTTAACTCAGTTGTTGCAGTGGCAACTAATGGAGTTCCCAAAATAGATGGTTGAGAGGGTTCAACATATTCTGTTGAGGTAGAGGGAATTTGGATGGTGGTTTCTTGGGGCTTTGATGTGGCTTGGTCAGGTATGACAACTGTCGGAGTATCAGTTGTATCATATATAGTAGTGTATGGGGTTACGTTGGATCTCAGTGGTTGCACTGCCAACGGAGAGGCTTTGGGGGCAGGTTTGGCACGAGATCGGAGTGACCTTGCCTTGGTTTTGACAGGGAGGTTGAGAGGAATTGAAATAGTACGATATGAAGTACTAACCTTCTCAGTCGTCTTGTCTGGTGAGGGACTCGACTCGACTCTCACTAGTCGATAGGTTTCAGCACCTTCAACTTCCTTCTCCAACTCTTTGTCTGATTGAGTCTCCTCAGAATCATCAGCAGGCTCAATCAACGCCTCATCCGATACATACTGAACTAGTGCACCACTAATACCAGCCTCAACCATTTCTTCAGATTCTTCTGCATCCGACTCGCCTTCTTCAACACTAGACGAGACAGCTTCCAACATAGCATCTTGACGATTGATTTGAACTTGACCATGCTCAATCGTTCTTTCCTCAGTTTGTCAAGCGAGGGCATCCTTCTTCAAATAATGCTTTAAGACATGGAATGACTTCCCCTTACTCCAATTCGTCTTGTTCGACAATAAGACTGGTAGTAAAATACTTAGCTTATTTCCAAAGCTAACAGCCGCGAACACAATCCATTCAGCGGAATCGGTGTCAACTCGCACATTCTTCTCAAAATACATCAGCCTATCCAAGAAGAGTCCATACCAATTTCCGTCTGTGATGCCGTCATAGATTGCGGCCATCACTCTTGCCTTTTGAAGCGTCACTGAATCGAAGCTTCCAGTTACACCAAGCAACATTTTGCTTGCGATGTCGAGTAGGGTTCTGTATTTGGGCAGCAACTCCTTCTTCTTTACTGCCGGGATTTTGCCATCTCGACCCAATTTTAACTTCTTTCCACAAAAGATGCTTAGGTACCTTAACTCTTGCCCCTGGCCATAATTTTCCACATCGATAGTACCCGAAGGTAATTTCAATGTTTCGAACATTACTTCTCGAGTAATTTCCACTCGACTTCTACCCACATATGCTTCAATGGAGTCGCCTCTTTTGGTGGCAGTGGCGTAGAACTCTAACACCTCTTCCTCGAACACATTATCCGGATAAGCCTCTAAATAGGGTCTCAATTCACACCTAAAGCACTTGATTAATATCTCCTTGTTGTCGTCTGAGTGCCTTCCACTGAAGAACACCGATCCTTCAACATGCACCTTGCCTTCAGACGCATACTTGCCTAGGTCAAACCTAGTCTGCATGTTAGTCCTTACATCGATACAATATACATAGTGGTTGATTTGAGGTAATCAAGCAGTAAAGAGTTTGCAAAAAAATCTTGAGTGCTTGAGAGTAGGAGAGTTGTGAAAAACGTGAAGAGTGTTATGAGGAGAGTGGAGTGGTTTTGTTAAAACTTGAAATTTGAATCGACGGCCAAGATTAAAAGTGTTTGATCCAATGGTTTAAAACTTTTGAAATTCAGTTGTGTAATCGAGAATATTACGTGATTTGGTATTGTAAAATTTGGAATCCGCCCTTTCTATTGGTTAAGGCAGAGGAGTGTACTCATCTGACCTAGCGTAGTAGAGTTTAGGCGCGAACTGGGTGTATACACCTCATTAAATGGAGTGTATAAATCCAATTCTAGGTTATTCCAATTTTTGCATTATCAAATTACATTAATGTCCTTAATTCGCACTTGTTAAACACTTAGAGTATTTCTGAATCATGAGAGAACTTATCTTGTCTGTTCGAGTCTATTCAGAACAGACGAGTAGACTAATGCGCACCAGACGAGTTCCCCCTTCGCCTGTGCTTGTCTGTCTAAATGTCGAACGACTTAATGTACCTATCTCATCTTGTGCGACGCATGAGAGTAGATACGAGTAGTAGAGAAGAATCATTAAATCGAATATCAATCTAGTGCAATGGTCAAGGTTTCGAACAAGATGACTTTTAACACACTTAAGAGTCAACATAAGGATATTTAAGAAATCATAGATTCCCCCTTAAATGTTTTATTCCCTTAGTATTACCCTCAGCTTTACCAGCTTCCTCATCGGGTTGTTTGGTCATCTAGTCTGACCTTGTATACCTGTCTGTTGAGCGAGTAGACGAGTGCTCTGTTTTAGTGATCTTGTCTTCTTATATCTTTTGATGTACCTGTCTGGTTAGTACATAGCTATAGGCAAGTAGGGTCTAGATCAATTAGTCCTAGACTAATGCATAATTCACGAAAACGAGCTTCAGGTAATGGTTTTGTGAAAATATCAGCTCTTTGAAAATCAGTATGAATCTTTTCCATGCGAATATCCTTCTTTTCTACATGATCACGTATGAAATGATGTTTCACATCAACATGCTTACAACGTGTGTGCAAAACAGGATTTTGTGTAATGGCAATAACACTATTACTATCACAGAAAATAGGAACATTAGATTCATATATGTTGTAGTCTCTAAGCTGTTGCATGAGCCAAAGTAGTTGACTACAGCAGCTACCAGCAGCTATGTACTCGGCTTCAGTAGTAGAGGTAGCCACACTAGTCTGCTTTTTCGAAAACCATGAAATGAGTTTTGTGCCTAAGAATTGACAAGAACCAGATGTAGATTTCCTATCTATTCTACAGCCACCAAAATCAGAATCTGAGTAGCCACTTAGAGATAAATCATCATTTGAAGGATACCATATACCACGATTGATGATTCCTTTCAAATATTTCAGTATCCGTTTAGTGGTTTCCATGTGACTCTCTTTTGGATTAGCTTGAAATCGAGCACATACGCCAACAGAAAATGCAATATCAGGTCTACTAGCAGTCAAGTACAGTAATGAACCAATAAGACCACGATAATATGTTTGATCAACACACTTACCATGTTCGTCTGGATCCATCCTGTATGTAGGTAGCATAGGTACTCCAGTAGCTTTGCATGTTTTAATACCATACTTGTCTAGCAGGTTTCTAGTATACTTTGCTTGATTTATGAAAATCCCTTCTGGGGTCTGTTTTACTTGAAGACCAAGAAAGTAGTTCATTTCACCCATCATGGACATCTCAAACTTACTTTGCATGAGTGTTGAAAAACTTTCACTCAGATTTTTGTTAGGTGAACCAAAAATGATATCATCTACGTAAATTTGGACGAGTAAAATGTCTTTCCCTTCTTGTCTTCTGAACAAGGTTCTATCGACCTTGCCCTTAGTAAAACCATTTTCTAATAGAAAGAGAGAGAGAGAGTATCATACCATGCTCTTGGAGCTTGTTTTAGTCCATATAAGGTTTTCTTCAATCTGTACACCTGGTTGCTTTTCACTTCGAAACTTGGGGGTTGTTCAACATACACTTCTTCCGCAAGAATACCGTTAAGAAATGCACTTTTAACATCCATTTGATATACAGTAAACTTTATGTAAGCAGCATATACAAGGAACAATCGAATGGCTTCTAGTCTAGCAACAGGAGCATAAGTTTCATCATAGTCTATGCCTTCAACTTGTGAATAGCCTTGGGCTACTAATCTAGCCTTATTCCTAACGAATACATCATTCTCATCTTTCTTATTTTTGAAAATCCATCGAGTGCCAACTACATTATGATGTTCCGGCCTATCGACAAGTTCCCAGACGTCGTTTCGAACAAACTGGTTCAACTCGTCTTGCATAGCGATGATCCAATTACTATCAGCCAATGCCTCTTTAACGGTAGTAGACTCGATAGAAGAGAGGAAACAACACCAGCAAAACATAGATGGACTAGGCTGTTCTTGCGACTCTAAGAGTTGTCGTCTAGTCTTCACACCAATAGTAGAGTCACCAATGATATTCTCAGTATCATGCGCGAATTTCCATGTTTTTCTATTTTTAACAGGCATACTTTCATCATCTACCTCAGGTATAGCATCATGTATTTCAGCATCATTTGTATCAGTAGATTTAATAGGAGTAGATGAATCAACTAGAGCAGGCATGTCAGCTGGTCTAGTAGACTTACCTTGAGCACTTACCTTCCCGTCGTCATCAGACTCGAGAGATTTTATAAATGGATTGTAGGCTTGAACAGATTCGTAAACTTCTGATTCTTTATCAGATTCGATCGATAGATCAGTCACCTTCTCACTGATCTTGTCGGCAGACGAGTCCTTTCGAGATTCATCGAAAACCACATGTGGTGTTTCTTCCACACAAAGAGTAGAGTAGTTGAATACTCTAAATGCTTTGCTAGTCGAGGAGTATCCTAAGAATATCCCCTCGTCTGCTTTAGCATTGAAAGCATTCAACTTGCTCTTTCCATTGTTATGGATGAAACACTTACCTTTCCAAACCTCGTAAGGTGTCTTACCTAATACCTTGTTGACCGCGCTTCTGTTTTGGGAGTGGCATGCAGTATTGATCGCTTCAGCCCAAAACTTTTGAGGTGTTTTGTACTCGGCTAACATGGTTCTACATGCTTCTTTGAATGTCCTATTCCTTCTCTCAGCTACACCGTTCTGTTGTGGTGTCCTTGCTGCACTAGTAAGGTGCTGGATACCACATTTAGCACAAAAATCTTTGATATAACAATTAATGAACTCAGTGCCCTTGTCACTACGAATTTTGACAATAGACTGGTTCTTCTCAACTTGTAACTTCTTCAACAGATCAGGTAGAAGAGTCTGTGTATCACTCTTCTTGTGTAGAAAGACTACCCAAGTGAACTTAGAATAGTCGTCTGCAACAACAAGTGTGTACCTTCTATCATTCAAGGTTAGAGGAGTTATCGGACCATGAAGATCCATATGTAGTAGTTCTAAGACTCTACTTGTTGAGAGAGTAGGAATTGATTTAAAGGAACATTTTACCTGTTTACCTTTCTGACAAGCATTGCATACATGTGATTTGTAATAAACTTCGTTGGGTAAACCTTCCACTAGGTAATCTCTTGCAATCATATTAATTACCTTAAAGTTCATGTGGCAGAGGCGTCTATGCCAAAGCCAACCGAGCTCTTTAGGGTTCTTACTAAGAAGACAAGTATCCCTTGGACAGCTATTCCAATTCACAATGTATACACGGCCTTGTCTTATGCCGACGAGTAGTACAGTGTGAGTCCTCTTGTCTATGATTTCACACTTTCGGCTTTTAAACTGCACTTTATAACCACGGTCACAAAATTTAGAAACAGATAGTAAATTATATTTCAAACCTTCTACGTAGGATATGTCCTGTATCTCTACATCTCCATTTCTGATGTAACCAAAGCCTTTCGTAACAGCAGTGGAGCTATCACCGAATATCACCTTGGGTCCTTCTTGCTCGTGGTAACTCGATAGAAGAGCCTTAGTACCTGTCATGTGGTGCGAACAACCACTATCAATGTACCAAGTTTCTCCTACTGAGCCACCCTTCTTATACAAGTCGAGTCGACCCTGCAATGAAGATATTCAATAATTTAGGTACCCTCTTTGTTTATTGGGGTCCTTGGGGGTTAGTCGAGTTCAGTGGAATCCAATTATACATCGGAGTCCTGAATAAGTTTGATCTCTTGAGCTTCCTGCCATACTTGTTACAAAATAAGACCCTGTTGTCCTTATCTGGCATATCATTTGATTTCGGGTCTACTCGTCTGAGATAGCCTTTCGACTTAATCTCTACTCGAGTAGGCACTGGTCTATGATAGTCAGAATAGGGCTTGTATGCATTGGGGCCATACGGTTTATAGACTTTTTTAGGTCTTTCCTCTCTTAAAATATCATATGATAAAGGTGGAGGATATATGACAGGTTGTGTACGGTATTTTAGAGCAACCTTCCTAGGCCTAGACGAGTAGAGCTGAGACTGCCTTATGAAAGGAGGTCTAGGCTCTTTTTGTCTAGTCTGTACTTGTCTCCTCAGGATACCAATCCTCGTATCTGACCTGGTTGGGTCGTCCACGACTAGTGGTCCTGTTTTGACAAGTTCTAAATGGAACAGGCTTGTTGTTAACATTCTTTTTACCTCCCTTGGTAATTGGAGTGTTAACTCGAGTCTGCTTGAGTACAGTGCGTTTAGATGGCGTCCCAATATCGTATACCATTGGTCCTTTTCCTTTATCATTAGCCAAAGAACTTGAGATGAAAGTAGTAGGGTTCTTAAGGACTTGAGTAGACGAGCTAGGTGAATTAGCACCCAACCTTGTCTTGTCAGCTGGAGCCCTATACCTATCTGACAGTTGAATGTTAACTTTTGAAGAGTTAACTAAGTCAGTAAGTTTGAGGTCTAGATTGACAACCTCAGTCTCTAAGAACTTATTACGTTCTTCAAGCTTTTTGCATTTGCTCTTTAAAACATTGAACTCATTAGTCTCAGTAGCATGTGTCTTAAGTAGGTCTTGATATAACCTGTCTGTCAATGTACACTTGACTTTGAGTTGTCTCAACTCTTCTGTCAAGCGTTCATTTAGGAATGTTACATTAGGATCTACTTTAGACTGAGCTTCCTTAAGATCAATGATTTTTTGTTTTAAGGCGATGTTCTCGTCGCTGACTTCAATGAACGCCTTGTTAGCAAGTAGGAGGTCTTCTTCAGTCACACTAGTAGAGTGATGAAGACTACTCCCTACTTCACTATCGGCAGAATCACTTTCATCAGAATCCGATTCATCACATGATTGAAATGAAGTTGTAGATGATACCTCTTAATCAATTTTAGCCATGCAGCATAGGCCATCATCTAATATGAAAGCTTCATCGTGATCTCGATTAGACGGGTAGCTAGACGAAGACGATGGTAACTCGTCTGAATCCGTTTCAGAGTCATCATTAGCCATCATAGCCTTCTTACCCCGGTTGTATCTTCGTTCCCTTCGTGCTTTGCGCTCTTCACGATCATCAGTGCTCAGGTCCGGACATTCGTAAATGTAGTGACCTGGTTTCTCACAGTTATAGCATAGAAGATCGTTAGTAGACTTTTTAAAAGGAGAATTATCCCTTCGCTTATCTCGTCTATCAGAACGCTTAATCTTCCTATCATCAGACTCTCTATCTCGTCTGTTACTTTTCGAGACTTCGTCTCTCCTTTCGGACGAATTTCGGTCTCATCTGGTCTCAGACGAGTCCTTAGAAGCGGACCCTCTATAATCTTTATAGAACTTCTTATATCTACCGTAGCGCTTGTTCAACCTGTCGAATTTTCTAACCATGAGATTCACCTGATCTTTCAGACTTAGATCATTCCTATCTAACTCATCTTTAACAGAAGCAGACTTAGTCTTAGACTTAGACTTGCCTACTCTAGAGCACTTAGACGAACTAGACTTAAAGGCAACATTCTTCGACACGGCATTCTCTCTATCACTACTGGCAATGGGATCTTCTTCATCTAGATCAAACTCATGGGCCTTTAGAGTTTGGAACATCGTCTCTTCTGTCCATATGTCTATATCCTGAGTATTCTTAACAAGCATTTTCACCATTTTCCATCTAGCATCAAGACTCTTAAGAATTCTCAAATTAATTTCACGAGCAGTATAAGATTTGCCAAGAACTTCCAAGTCATTCATAATTTTTGTAAAGCGAGTATCCATCTGGTCAATTGTTTCACCAGTTTTCATCTTGAATGATTCGAATCTCTGAACAGCAGTAGAGAACTTGCTTTCTTTGATCATAGAAGTCCCTTCACAAATAATAGCAAGACGGTCCCACATTTCCTTGGTTGTCTTACATTTTAATACTTTCCCAAGATACTCATTAGGAAGGGTGTAGGTCCCGAAGATGAGTTAATATCGAGGGAAGCTAAAGAAAATGTCTAGAGGGGGGTGAATAGACTTTTCTAAAATCTTTCGATATATCAGAATTACAATATGCGGAATACGAAATTAATAATGAGCCCAACTAAAGTTTATACTCAATCTTCAAAATTCGAGAACTCTGTTCTATACTCAACTTGTCTTGTTCAGTTATGTGTGTAAACAATTAAGCAATTAAACAAAACAGTAAAGTAAACAACACAAACAATTTATAATGGTTCGACAACTTGTCTACGTCCACTCTCACAACCCAGTTGTGATGTTTCCACTAACTCTTCCAATCGAGTACAAAGTGTGAGTTCTTGTGATTTTAAGTCCCAAGAAAAAGACTTAGATCTTCTAAGACTATACCACAAGATACGTCTACGATCTTACTAGAAATTTAACAAGTATCTAGCAACTTGAAAACAGTAAACAAAAACTAAAACTTATTCAGTAGCAGTCTTCTGGTTTCTTCATTTCACTAGCGGACTTGCTTTCTGAACTTCAATGAACTCTGTGAGTAAGCTTCGAATGCTTCAGTATGCTTCAGTATATGGATTTGCAGTAGTCAGTATCAGTAGTCTTGAATCGATAAATACCATGAAGTATTTATAGACTTCTGAATTCAAGAACTTAGTTAGTTGTAACCAACTCTTCTTGAAAACTAACTTTTGTAACTGCATCTTCTTATCCATCCACGCGTTTCTTGTTAATTAGTTATTCCATAACTAACTCTGATCCTTATCTTTCCACGCGCTTCTCTTTACTTCAAATTACTTCAAGTTGACTTGTCTTGTTGAGTCTTGTAGACCACCTGTCTTCAGTAGTAGACTTCATCCTTCTTGTCTAGTCTGGTCTTCTTGTGCGATCTTCAACAGTAGACTATTCTAATCCTAACAAGACTATTACATTACTTTAAGCTTATAGCTTAGTCAACTTATAAACTATACAATCAATCTATCTATTACATACGAAAATCATGAGCTCTATACAATGATTATTATAGCTCAACAACAATCTAACATGTATTCAAATAGCAAATATGAAGTACTTATAAATCGTACTTATCTTTCAATATAATAACAACACTTTTCTTTTAAACGTAAACTCATGTGAACTTATGTGAACTCTACTGGTCTGTTCAAGATGACTCCTCTTAACTAGACTAGATCAGTCAACACTTAGAAAAATTCAAACCACTTTTGGCTTATCAAAACTTCATCTTATCTTTTAATATCATGTAGGACTTGTTTCAGGATTCATATCCCAACAATTTCCCCCTTTTTGATGAAGCCAAAACTACTTGAATATTTTCTCAATAGTAGACTAGTTAAGTAGTTATCTTGTCTTAACATCAAATAGTACTTATATTTTCATTCATTCACAAAATGATACCAGTAGATATTACACATACTTATCAAAAATCAAAAATCAATCAGAGCAAATAAAACAACAAAAACTAATCAGTTATGTTACCTCCTTCAAGATTAGGAACACAAAAAGCATCTAGGAGTCTTCTGTGTATAACTGAAGTATGCTCATCATCATCAATCTTCTCTTTATCCAGTAGCTCTTCTTCAAACTTCTTGATTTGATTAAAATCAACTCTTTTTCCAGAGCTAGTCATAGGACATTTCCATCTTGGAAATACAGGAACTAGAATATTGAAGTTTGCTCCAGCAGATATCCTCAAGATCAAATTCCATAGCATCTTGTTCTGACCTTCCATAAACTTGTCGAACATAGAATACAACTCATCTGGACTATCAGAATCACCATACTTACGAATAATCCAATGATCAAGTTCCCATTGCTTCTTCACTTTCATCCATTCAGATCGATGTTCTCTATCAATGAAGTAGTCAATGAACTGATCTTCCATCTGATCTTCATCTGCCTTCAGCTTCTGTAAACCTTCAATGTGTCTACCAATCTTCTTCTTGTTTGCATAACGACTCTCATCATTTGGATCAACAACCTTCTGCTTCTTCTCAACTATCGCAGTAGGTTCTTCAGCTTCAATAGATAATTTTCTCTTGACTCGTCTGGTCTGAACCTCAGCTTCTGAAGATGCAACACCTTTGCCTTTCTCCAGTTTCTTCTGCTCATCAGCTTTAGCTTGCTCAAGCTCTGCAGTCTTGACTAGCTTGCCTCTCTTAGGCCTTCTTAGCTCTTGAATCGCAGTAGCAGCTTCCTTCTCTTCCGGTTCAGCAGACTTGTCTTTCTCAACTCTACTAGTCTCTTCCCCCTTTTTGGCTTCATCAGTCGCCTTAAGAGTGAAAAGACTTGTAAATCGAGTCATCTCTTCCTTCACAGCTTCCTTCATCGCTTCAGTAGCCATCTCAATCTGCTTTTGATGCGTCTTGTCGTGACTCATCTTGTCAAGACGATCAGTAGCCAACTCCAGCTTCCTTGAACTCGAAACTAGTTCATCCTTGAAATACGTAGCTGTTTGACGAAGGAGTGTGTTCTACTCTGTTAGCTCTGTGAGAACAGCTCGAGAACGCACCAACTGATCTTGTGCTTCCCGTCTCTGTTCATCAGCAATCTCAATTTTGACCCTGTAGAGTCTTTCCATTTTACTTGACTCTTCAGCTAACGAACGAGCAAATGAGATAGATCTCTTTTCATAGAAATCAACCTGCTTCTTCAGGAAATTTTCAACTTCAGCATACATCGCTGCTCGGAAAGATGAGTCCATCTTATTGACCTCTCCAACAATCAGTTCTCTTGAGCTGTCAACCAGTGATTGGTTCTGCTCAACTAGCATATCTTTCACCTTTGAGTGCAAGAACTCATCTATAGCAGAGTGTACAACTTCTTTCAAATCCGTCTTCAACTCTTCAAGATAGCCTTCAGGAAAGACTTGAGTAGACGACTGAGCTTCAACTATGACTTCTTCTTGAACTTTCTCCACAAGTTCATCTTCTCTGAACATAACAGCGTCCATGAATTCATCGTCTTCTTTTCCAAACTTGAAAGAGTTAACTTCTCCAGAACTGTCAGCCTCCTCTTCAGCTTGTTCAGGAGCATTTTCTAACTCCAATAAGGGTTCCGAGGTCTGAACAGCAACATCAGCAACTTCTGGCTTTTCCTCATCTTCTACCAGATCAGTTTGAGTTCCAACATCGAACGAGAACTCTTCTACCAGAACACCATCAGGAATGCTCAACATCCTTTTTACAAGATCAACTAAGGCCTTGCGAGGGAATAGTTCTGAATGGTCTTGAACACCACTGTTCTCTTTTTGTTCCATCTCCCAATCCATAAAATTGGAGATTCCACCCATGCCTTGAATGACCTCAAAAAGATCATCTGTAGAAGATTTCTTCAATGAAAACCAGGTGCATATCCTTACGAGTTTCTCAAACTGCTCTGAGGAAGTATCGATGTCGAGAGTTGAGAGCTGCTTCTTCAAATTCTTGGATACTCGAGCACGAACTCTCTTCTCTCTTAGACACATAGGATAGTATACCAAGGATTCAAATCTAACATCAGACGGGTTCTGAGCAGGTGGGGTCCCTGTCTCAGCTGTTGCAGTGGCAACTGGCGTCTTGTCTGAAGTAGATGGGTTGGAGGGTTCAACATATTCTGTTGAGGGTAAGGAGAGATTTTGGACTGTGGTTTCTGGGGGCTGAGTTGTGGCTTGGTCTGGTGTGACAACTGTCGAAGTATCAGTTGTATCCTTTATGGGAGTGATTTCGGGATGACTGGCTCTAAGCGGTAATGCTGCTAGTACTTGAGAGGTTGATGGTTGAGGTCTAGGCCTAGATCGATGTGATCTAGCCTTGGTTCGAACAGAAGAGAGAGAGAGTGGAATTGACAAAGATTGTGTAGAAGTACCAACCTGAGAACTCGACTCGTCTGGTTGAGTAGGCGAACCAACTCTCACGAGTGTGTACAATTCTGGAACTTGAGCACTAGGCTCCTTCTCTTGTTCCGACTCCTCTTCCGACTGAGTCTTCTCTGAGTCAGCTGCACTGGACTCAGCTATCGCAACGTCCTCGGATTCTTCATCATCGGACCCGTCTTCTGAAGAACTAGACGAGTCAGCATACGGCAAAGCTACTGAATCATCAACCTGAACTTGCCTTGGGGCAGATGGCCATGCAGCAACTTGCTTCTTTAACGCCTCTTTCTTCAGATAGAACTTTAGTGGGTGAAAGGCTTTTCCTTTGCTCCAATCAGATTTGTTTGGCAATAATAAGGGGAGTAAGATACTCAGCTTGTTGCCAAAACCAACAACGTTCGACACCACCCAACTGCAAGAGTCGGTGTCAACCCTAACACTTCGCTCAAAATACATAATCCGGTCAGTTATCAACTTGAACCAATTGCACTCTGTGATTCCGTCATATATCGCCGCCATCACTCTCGCCTTGCCTAGAGTGACTGAATCATGAGAGCCAGTGGCACATAGCAACATTTTGCTTGCTATGACCAGAAGAGTGCGATATTTCTCAAGGAGTTCCCCCTTCTTGACGGCTGGAATTTTGCCATCAGGTTTGAGCCTCGATTTCCTACCACAAAATATGCTCAAATATCTCATCTCCTGCCCGATAGCATAGTTTTCCACATCAATCGTTCCAACGGGTAACTTCAAATGCTTGAACAAAACCTCGCGAGTGAGTTCAACTCGACTCATTCCAATGAATGATTCGATCACATCACCTCGCCTGGTGGCGTTGGCATAGAATAGCAACACCTCTTCTTCCAATACTACTTGAGGAAATGCCTCCAGATATGGCTTCAACCCACATCGAATACACTTACTGATAATTTCTTGGTTTCCTTCAGTGTGTAACCCTTTGAAGAACATCGATGGCTCCACATGCACTTTACCTTCAGAGATGAACTGGCCAAGGTCGAATTTAGCCTGCATGTTCGTCCTTACATCAAATAGAGAGACAATCGACATTTTCAGTAGATAGAGTAAGAACAGGGGAGTTTGATTTTGCAAGAAATTCGAGAGCTAGAATAGGAGAGTTATGAAAACGTGAGGCAAGTTGTGTGTGGAAGATGGGTTTTGTTAAAACTGAAATTCTGATCCAACGGCCAAGATCGAAGGATAAGATCCAACGGTTGGGGCTTTTGGAATTCAGTTACGGAATCGAGAATATTATGTGATTTGATATTGTAAAATTTGGAATCCACCTCTTCTATTAGTTAGGTCAGGGGAGTGTACTCATCCGACCTTGTATAGTAGAGTGGTGTGCGAACTGGGTGTATACACCTCATTAAAATGGGAGTGTATAAATCCAATTCTAGGGTTTTCCAACTTTAGCATTATCAAATTACTATAATACCCTTAATTCGTTTTGATTAAACACTTAACATATTTAAATCAAAAGAACACTTATCTTGTCTGTTCGAGTCCATCCAGAACCGACGAGTAGACTTATGAACACAAGACGAGTTCCCCCTTCGCCTGTGCTTGTCTATTCTGAACGTCGAACGACTTCATGTACCTATCTCATCATTTACAACATGTAATCGAAGGTACAAGTAGAGTAAAATAAATAAGATGAATATCAATCTAAAGCAATGATCAAGGTTTAGAACAAGATGACTTCTAACAAACATAAGAGTCAACATAAGGATATTTAAGAAATCATGGATTCCCCCTTAAATATTTATTCCCTTAGTATTACCCTCAGCTTTACCAGCTTCCTCATCGGGTTGTTTGGTCATCTAGTCTAGCCTTGTATACCTGTCTGTTGCGTGAGTAGTCGAGTGCTCTGTTCTGGTCTCCTTTTGATATACCTGGTTGGTTAGTACATGTCTATAGGCAAGTAGGGTCTAGATCAATTAGCCCTAAACTAATGCATAACTCACGAAATCGAGCTTCAGCTAATGGTTTTGTGAAAATATCAGCTCTTTGAAAATCAGTATGAATCTTTTCCATGCGAATATCCTTCTTTTCTACATGATCACGTATGAAATGATGCTTCACATCAACATGCTTACAACGTGTGTGCAAAATAGGATTTTGTGTAATGGCAATGGCACTATTACTATCACAGAAAATAGGAACATTTGATTCATATATATTGTAATCTCTAAGCTGTTGCATGAGCCATAGTAGTTGACTACAACAGCTACCAGCAGCCATGTACTCGGCTTCGGTAGTTGAGGTAGCAACACTAGTCTGCTTTTTCAAAAACCATGAAATGAGTTTTGTGCCTAAGAATTGACAAGAACCAGATGTAGATTTCCTATCTATTCTACAGCCTCCAAAGTCTGAGTCTGAGTAGCCACTTAAGGATAGATCATCATTTCAGGGATACCATATACCACGATTGATGGTCCCTTTCAAATATTTCAAAATCCGTTTCGTGGTTTCCATGTGACTTTCCTTTGGATTGGCTTGGAAACGAGCACAAACACCAACAGAGAATGCAATGTCTGGTCTACTAGCAATTAGATACAGTAAGGAACCAATTAATCCACGATAATAAGATTGGTCAGCACATTTACCGCGTTCATCAGGATCCATTCTGTAAGTTGGTTGCATCGATACGCCAGTAGACTTACAAGTCTTAATCCCGTACTTGTCTAGAAGATTTCTAGTGTACTTTGTCTGATTTATGAAAATCCCTTCTGGGGTCTGTTTTACTTGAAGACCAAGAAAGTAATTCATTTCACCCATCATGGACATATCAAATTTACTTTGCATGAGTGTTGAAAAACTTTCACTCAGCTTTTTGTTAGGTGAACCAAAAATGATATCATCTACGTAAATTTGGACGAGTAAAATGTCTTTCCCTTCTTGTCTTCTGAACAAGGTTCTATCTACCTTGCCCTTAGTAAAACCATTTTCCAATATAAAGAGAGAGAGAGTATCATACCATGCTCTTGGAGCTTGTTTTAGTCCGTATAAGGCTTTCTTCAATCTGTACACCTGGTCGCCTTTGACTTCGAAACCTGGGGGTTTTTCAACATACACTTCTTCCGCCAGAATACCATTAAGAAATGCACTTTTAACATCCATTTGATATACAGTAAACTTCATGTGAGCAGCATATGCAAGGAACAATCGAATGGCTTCTAGTATAGCAACAGGAGCATATGTTTCATCATAGTCTATGCCTTCAGCTTGGGAATAGCCTTGGGCAACTAGTCTAGCCTTATTCCTAACGACTACATCATTCTCATCTTTCTTATTTTTGAAAATCCATCGAGTGCCAACTACATTATGATGTTTAGGCCTATCGACAAGTTCCCAGACGTCGTTTCGAACAAACTGGTTCAACTCGTCTTGCATAGCGATGATCCAATTACTATCAGCCAATGCGTCTTTAACAGTGGTAGGCTCGATAGATGAGAGGAAACAACACCAGCAAAACATAGTTGGACTAGGCTGTTCTTGCGACTCAAAGAGTTGTCGTCTAGTCTTCACACCAACAGTAGAGTCACCAATAATATTTTTAGTATCATGCGCAGATTTCCATGTTTTTCTATTCTTAATAGTAGCACTATCATCATCTATATCATGTACAGCATCATGCATGTCAACATCATTTGTATCATCAACAGATTTACCAGGAGTTGTGGAGTCAACTAGAGCAGGCATGTCAGTTGGTCTAGAAGACTTACCTTGAGCACTTACTTTCTCTTTGTCATCAGACTCGAGAGCTTTCATGAATGGATTGTAGGCTTGAACGGATTCATATACCTCTGAGTCTTTGTCAGATTCGATCGTTAGCTCAGTAATTTTCTCACTGATCTTGTTGGCAGACGAGTCCTGTCGAGATTCATCGAAAACCAAATGTGGTGTTTCTTCCACACAAAGAGTTGAGTAGTTGAATACCCTAAATGTCTTGCTAGTCGAGGAGTATCCTAAGAATATCCCCTCGTTTGCTTTGGCATTGAAAGCATTCAACTTGCTCTTTCCATTGTTATGGATGAAACACTTACAACCAAATATATGGAAATATGAAATGCGGGATTTTCTACCTTTCCAAACCTCATAAGGTGTCTTGCCTAGAGCTTTGTTGATCGCGCTTCTGTTCTGTGAGTGGCATGCAGTATTGATAGCTTCTGCCCAAAACTTTTGAGGCGTATTGTACTCGGCTATCATGGTTCTACAGGCTTCTTTGAGAGTTCGATTCCTTCTTTCTGCTACACCGTTTTGTTGTGGTGTCCTAGCTGCACTAGTAAGATGCTGGATACCACGTTTAGCACAGAAATCTTTGATATAGCAATTAATGAACTCAGTTCCCTTGTCACTACGAATCTTGACAATGGACTGGTTCTTCTCAACTTGTAACTTCTTCAACAGTTCAGGCAGAAGTGTTTGTGTATCACTCTTCTTGTGTAGGAAGACTACCCAAGTAAACTTAGAATAGTCGTCTACAACAACAAGAGTGTACCTTCTACCATTCAAGGTTGGATGAGTTATTGGACCATGAAGATCCATATGTAGGAGTTCTAGGACTCTACTAGTTGAGAGAGTAGGAATTGACTTAAAAGAACCTTTCACCTGTTTACCCTGTTGACAAGCCGTGCATACATGTGACTTGTAGTAAACTTCATTGGGAATACCTTCTACAAGGTAATCTCTGGCTATCTAATTAAGAACCTTAAAGTTTAGATGACAGAGGCGTCTATGCCAGAGCCAACCAAGTTCTTTAGGATTCTTAGTAAGTAGACAGGTGTCCCTCGGACAACTGTTCCAATTCACTATGTACACACTTCCTTGTCTTACGCCGACTAGTAGGACTGTGTGTGTCCTTTTGTCAATGATCTGACATTTGCGGCTTTTGAACTGCACCTTGTATCCACGATCACAAAATTGTGAAACAGAGAGTAAATTATATTTCAAACCTTCAACATATGAGACATCTTGTATCTCTACGTCTCCATTCTGGATGTAACCAAATCCTTTAGTGACAGCAGTGGAGCTATCACCAAATATCACTTTTGGTCCTTCTTGCTCATGGTAACTTGATAAGAGAGCCTTGGTACCAGTCATGTGGTGCGAACAACCACTGTCTATGTACCAGGTTTCTCCTAAGCCCCACTTGATGTTAGAATAGTTTTGATGGCCAAAACACTTAGAGTTTATAAATGTAATAGGATCAACTGACTTGTATAGAACAGCTTAGACTAGTCTTGTGTGATCAACTGTATTGATATCAGCTGATCAGCACAGTCCTGGCTTACATGCCTATCCTCAAGATGAGAAGAGTAGAAGACATGAAGACTAGAAGATCCTAGAACACTAGATAAGTTAAGGTGCTTGTATACCTACCTATCTGATGGAGTCCCAGATTGAAGATGGCCTAAAAGCAGTACAAAGAATTTCCAGATCAGAAGAGTGAAGACAGAAGACCTAAGGCCAGAAGAGTAGTCAGAAGACTAGAAGTACAGATCAGAAGACTATGTGCTCTTCCAGGACTCGGCTGATTCCCAAGTCATCTTGCAATTCAAACGAAGACCTACCTTATTTAGAAGATTGACATGATCCCAGGATTGAAGCAATCAAGCGGCTGGAATCAAGGAATCAAGCTATTATGGAAAGATTGCTCAAACGGCTAGTCAACTCCAACGGCTAGTTGCAACCAATCTCCATTATAAATACAAGAGGATGAGAAATCACAAAGAGAGAAGTCACAAGAGAGAATTCAACAAGCCAAGCAAGCAATCAAAGCTAAAGCCATACAGTTCTAAGAATTCTCAAAAGAGCCAGAAACCATTAGATTATCTATAGCTCTTAAGTGATTTCTATCCAACCCTTAAGAACCTGAAACCTGTTCATATTGTATATCAATTGTTTTAGGCATAGTGGTTAAGCAAATTATAAGCTTGAACCATTAGTTGGATACACCTCAAAAACCCCAAACCCTCACCGAAAGGTTAAAGTTTTTGAAACCCCTTAAAGTGCAAGTGCTTACAATCACTTGTGGAGACCGTAGCTGTTAGGACGGCTCAGATCTCAAAGTCCTAACCTTGGGACTATAAAGGTCAAGACCCTTTTAATTTGTGGAAATTAAAGGGATTAAACATCACGTTAGGACGTGAGAGTGGACGTAGGAACGTATATCCGAACCACTATAAATCCGGTGTTATTTACTTTCTGCACTTTACATTTCTGCCTTTACATTCATTATTATATAGTGCATACTGTGATTTCAACACTCTTCAAAACAAGGCCATAACTTTCAAACCAGCATCAGCTGAGTATTTTCATTAAGTAAAACAAGTTACAAGAACGAGTCTAAACCAGGGCCACCATAATTCCGCATATAACCTCCTCAGTCAGATCACTATAGTCATCTGGACCAGCAGACTTGCAGTCCAGTTGACATAGCAATCAGAAGAGGTTCCCAACTCTGTTTGAAAAAGTTTTAAAGTCTATTCACCCCTCCCCTCTAGACTTTAAACCCATTCACTACTCGTTCAGGGACCAACAAGTGGTATCAGAGCAGTGGTTCTAACGGACTACTGTCTCTAGATTATCAGAAGACTTGAGGGAGTCTTTCTGTAGTCCTCTTGAACAGATCTTTTTGGAAAACTTGTTTTTGAAAACTCATACAGCATGAGTGCTAACATGCGTAAGTTGCCTAAGTTTTCAGTTGAGGATTATGATTACTGGAAGATCAGGATGAGGAAGAATCTCACATCAGTCCACTACAAGATGTGTTCAGTAATCACTGAAGGCCCAATCACCATCATGACAGTCAACACTGCAAATGGTGATCCAGAAGTCCCAGTTGGAGAACTGGTTCCCAAGCCCATGAGGGATCTCACACCAGAAGAGATGAAGCAATCAAACCTTGATAGCATTGCTCAAGATTACATAATGCAAACTCTTCCAAATGAGTACATTGCAAAGGTCATCCACTGTGAGTCAGCCAGAGAGATGTGGGAGGCATTGGCACTCCTCTGTGAAGGAACTGAGCTGATCAAGGAAAGCAAATTGTCGACAGCAGTCAAGAAGTTTGAACACCTCAAGATGCATCCAGGAGAAACTATTGATCAGCTGGACAATAGATGTACAAAGATCATAAATGAGATTGAATCTCTAGGCAAGAAGTATACAAATAGAGAGAAAAACTTGAAGATCTTGGACTCTTTACCCAAGAGATGGAAACTCAAGAAGACCATCATCAAAGATACTCAAGATATCAAGAAGTGGTCTACTCAAACTCTATTTCAGAACCTAAAAGCTCATGAATATGACCTTGACAGAGAAGAAAACTCAGGAAGTGATGAGTCAACTGCAGCCCCATCTACCTCCAAGACTGTAGCCTTCAAGGCAGCCAATACAAAAGCTGCAAGTACCTCATCTGGCAAGGCCTCTCTGAAAACAGAAGACTGTGAAGGATCAGACATGAGTCTGAAGGAACAAATGGCTCTTATGATCAAGAGATTCGAAAGGATGAACACTCTCAACAGCAAATATAGAAAATTCTATAGAAACTACAAAGATAGAAGAGCAAGTTCACCCTCCAGAGGTTCCAGAGAAAGAACACCAGAAAGACATCCTAGAAAGGATGTGGAGTCATCTGACAGCCGAGGATCTAGAAGAAGAGATGCCACTCCTCCAAGGAAAGGCAACTCAAATCAGAAACCTGGATCATGCTTCAACTGTCGCAAACCAGGACACTATGTCTATGAATGTCCTGAGCTGGATTTGGATGACAAAGAAGAAAGAAGGCCAAGAAGAACTTCAGACAAGAAAGCTATGGTGACTGAAGAATTTGAATATCAAAGTGATGAACTCCCTACATCACCAGACTGCCAAATCTTCTCAGATGATTCAGATGACCTAGCTATGATGGCCATAGGTGAAAATGAGGTAAACTCCTATACTACTACTTTCCATTCACCTATTTTTTCACAATCAGATGAGATAAACTCATCTGAAGGCGAATCAGAAGACACCTATTATCAATCTTTAAGAAAAGTAAAAGGTGATCTGGATATTGCCACTAGAGCTTTTATAGAAGTGGAAGAGGAGAATAAGGATCTAAGGAAAGAAATTGCTAAGTTGAAAAAGGTTAAGTTTGATAACACCCCTGAGCTGGCCACAATGAATGAAAGATTGACCAGAGAAGTGGAGCTTCTTAAGGAAGAAAATACCACAATAACTCAGTTGTATGAGGGGATGTTACAAACTCAAGCTTTAGAAACTAAGGAACTTCGTTCACTACAATCCAAATTCGATGACCTCTTCCAAGCACACAAGCTCTTAGAAAAGGAGAAGGAATGCCTAAATCAAAAGATATCAGAGTTCAATAAAGCCTCTACTACTATTGAAAGTATCTCTGAGTATTATAGATCAAATGGCAATAAGATGGGTTTTGGCTATGAACTCAACCCATCTACATCCTCTCCAGCTGGGGGTAGTACACCTAACAAGTGCACTACTCAGACACATGAAAAGGGTGAGTGTTCTAAACACAATGAACCTAATATGAACCAAAAAGCATCTGTACCAGCTAAGGCTAACTATCCCAAAACCAAAAATGGTAAAGGACAAACTAACCCCAAGCCTGTACAGAGGAACAGCAAACAGCCTAGACCATCTCGGCTGAGACAGTCTCAGCTGTATGCTGCTCCAGCCAAGAAGAAGAAGTCTTCTTCAAACAAATCTGTTCTCTTTGCACCCCCTATCTCTTATGATATTGTGAGAACAGAAGAGTATGGTCCATATAATTGTGTGCATCGACCAGCTAATGCACCCAGGCCGAATGTAACTAGTCAAAAGATCATGTATGTACACTCCTATAAAGGGAAACCATTTGACTATTACTTAGCTGACACTAAGGACAAATCAGATCAGTCCAAGGTGCTGACTGGTAAGATTTGGTTCTGTGATGCCCGAGGGAAACAACTCAAGTGCTCAAGGTTGTTCAAACGACCAATGTATATGTGGGTTCCCAAGGGTAGTACTAACACCCAAGGACCCAAAACAAAATGGGTACCTAAGACTTAACTTTTCTTGCAGGAAAGGAGGGACCTATATAGAAGAGGAGGTCTAGCAGGAGAAACTTGGTACATAGATAGTGGATGCTCAACTCACATGATAGGAACCAAAGCCCTGCTGACCAACTACATAGAAAAGAAAGGTCCAAAAGTCTTCTTTGGTGATAACGCGCATGGTAACACAAAAGGATATGGCACCCTTAAAAATGGTGACATTGAGGTACATGATGTATCATATGTAGAAGGTCTTAAGTTTAATTTATTATCTGTTTCTCACTTTTGTGACACTGGTTACTCAGTCAAATTCTCTAAAGATGAGTGTCTCATAAGTGATAAGAGAACAAAACAAAACCTTCTAACAGGATCTAGAAACGGAAGTATGTATCTTGCAAATTGGAACAGCTGTCCTAAGGATACATGTCTGCTTGTGAAGAGCCCTAAAGATGTCAGCTGGCTATGGCACAAACGTCTTAGTCATCTGAACTATGAACAAGTTAGCAAGGGAATCCTTAGTTGATGGTCTGCCTAATGAACTCTACTGTAAAGATCAGGTGTGTGATGCATGTCAACAAGGAAAGCAAACAAAGGTCTCCTTCAAGACCAAGAAGACAGCATCAACCAGCAGAGTTCTTGAACTGCTTCACATGGATCTCTTTGGACCAATCACTCCAACCACTCTAACAGGGAGGAAGTACACTCTTATTGTTGTAGATGATTATTCCAAGTTTACTTGGGTTATCTTCTTATACAAGAAGAGTGAAACACAGCAGAAGCTCCCTGAACTATTGAAGAGGATCCAAGTAGAGAAAGGAGAACCAATTGTGAAAATTAGAAATGACAAAGGCACTGAATTCATTAACTCTTATATTATTGCCTATTGTACTTCTAATGGTATTCAGCATGAGACAAGTGCAGCAAGAACACCACAACAGAATGGTGTAGCTGAAAGAAGAGTCAGAACACTCAAAGAAGCTGCCAGAACACTCCTTGCTGAATTCTCCACTCCCAAGAAGCTATGGGCAGAAGCCATCAACACAGCTTGTCACACTCAAAACAGGTCAGGTATTCATAAAATACATGAGAAAACCCCATATGAACTATGGAAAGGAAGAAAACCTAGAGTATCTTACTTTCATATATTTGGTTGTAAGTGTTTCATTCACAACAATGGGAAGAGTAAGTTGAATGCTTTTGATGCCAAAGCAGATGAGGGGATATTTTTAGGATACTCCTCAACTAGCAAAGCATTTAGAGTACTCAACAAACGAACCCTTCTTGTGGAAGAAACACCTCATGTTGTTTTTTATGAATCTTGTGAAAAGAATGCAGTAGAAACAAACTCAGCTGCAGATCAGATGAGACATCTAGTGATCAAGTCCAAACCAGATGAGTTCATTGAAGTCAATGAACCTTTCCCTGAAGAACCAGAGGAGGATAAGCCTCATAGACCTGTCACTAGATCTCAAACTCAGGCAGGACAAGCTGACCAGAATCAAGATGCACCAATCCCAAATGCCAGGGGGAATGATCTCTTTGACACTCAAGATACAGATGATGATCGACCTAATCAAGTCAACCCTCCTGATGGCACTAGATCAGATGAGAATCCAAGCTCATCCAATGCAGATACTCCTGTGAGGCATACATGGAGAAACAACCATCCATCAAACCTCATCTTAGGAGGAGCTGACTCAGGTGTCAAGACAAGAAGACAACTGAATCAGAACTCACAATCATCTATGTTCTGCTGGTGTGCTTTCCTATCCAACATTGAACTAGCTGATATAGAAGAAGCAATGACAGATAGCAATTGGATCACTGCTATGCAAGAAGAACTAAACCAATTCGAAAGAAATGAAGTCTGGGAATTGGTAGATCGTCCTGAAAACCACAATGTAGTAGGAACAAAGTGGGTATTCAAGAACAAGAAGGACGAAAATGATGTGATAACTAGAAATAAGGCTAGGCTAGTTGCAAAAGGATACTCTCAATCTGAAGGGATTGACTATGATGAAACCTTTGCTCCAGTAGCCAGATTAGAAGCCATACGACTGTTTCTAGCTTATGCATCATATATGGGCTTCAAGGTATATCAAATGGATGTCAAGAGTGCTTTTCTAAATGGTATTCTGGTAGAAGAAGTATATGTAGAGCAGCCTCCAGGTTTTGAAAAAGGTGATCAAGTATATCGACTGAAGAAGGCTCTCTATGGTCTAAAACAAGCCCCTAGAGCTTGGTATGACACATTGTCACAATTCCTACTTGACAATGGATATACAAAAGGCAAAGTGGATAGAACTCTTTTCAGAATACAAGAAGGAGAAGACATCCTAATGGTGCAAATATATGTAGATGATATTATATTTGGATCACCCAATCAAGAGATGTGCAAGAAGTTCTCTGAACTTATGCAAGGAAAGTTTGAAATGAGCATGATGGGTGAGATGAATTATTTTCTAGGACTTCAAGTCAAGCAGAGTTCAGAAGGGATCTTCATCAACCAGTCCAAGTATACCAAGAGCCTATTAGAAAGATTCAAAGCCCTACAAAGCAAGACTGCAAGGATTCCAATGATGACATCTTTCAAAATGGAACCAGATGAGTCTGGAAAGGCAGTTGATCAAGCTGAATATAGAGCACTGATTGGATCTCTACTATATCTTACAGCTAGCAGACCAGACATAACATTTGTTGTAGGAGTATGTGCTAGGTTTCAAGCAAACCCAAAGCAAAGTCATCTAGAAGCAGCAAGGAAGATTCTCAAGTACCTAAAAGGAACAGTCAACCTAGGACTATGGTACCCTGCTGATGACAATCTAGAATTGAGTGGCTATTCTGACTCAGACTATGGAGGATGTAGAATTGATAGGAAATCCACATCTGGAACCTGTCAATTTCTAGGCAACAAGTTGATATCATGGTTCTCTAAGAAGCAAACCTCAGTTGCAACCTCCACCACTGAAGCAGAATACATGGCAGCTGGTAGTTGTTGTAGTCAGCTGCTCTGGCTAGTTCAACAACTCAAGGATTACAATGTAGAGGCAAGAGAAGTCCCTATTTATTGTGATAGCAGCAGTGCCATTGCCATCACTCAAAATCCAGTCCTCCACACAAGGTGCAAGCATGTCGACATTCGACACCACTTCATAAGAGACCACCTTGAAAAGAAGGACATCAAGATGGAGAAAATTCACACAGATATCCAAAGAGCAGACATCTTGACTAAGCCCCTAGCTGAAGAAAGGTTCAAAACCCTATGTTACAGCTTAGGACTCCTGGACCCAAGCACATGAAGAGGGAAAGATCAGCTGAAAACCTCAGCTGACCCAAGTGCAGCAGACTAGGAGGATCAGATGAGGTGAATAGACACCCTCATCTTCAGGTAAGTTCTTTCCCAATGAAGACAAATAAAGCTGAGGGAAAACTTAGAGTCATCTAATCAAGGGGGAATCAATGATACCTTAAGAATCCTTGATGAAATACTCTAAAATCTGCATTGCATATCATATATATATATATATACAGCAGACTTGAACAAAGTTATTTGAGTTCTCTACTATAAGCAATGTATACTATGTATAATAATAAACTATTCTTCATAAAATACTTTATTTATATACATACATACAGTATACTACTGAGTTATACTTGGTTGGATTAATACACCATCCTCACCGACTCAACAGTATGCATGCACTGTACGGATTTCAAATAACTCTTGCTCAAAAATTTATAATTTCTGCATTCCATAAGATAAAGTCTGAATATCTTTAAATGTGAACCCTTAGATCAAGAATCTCATTGTTGATCTTAAGAAGTAACTTTTCAGAAATTCAGACCTATCAACTCTATAGTTTTGTCATCTTTCACTCCACTACCTCATTTCTACCCCTATAAAAGGAGGAAGTTATGAGAACACCTAAGAACACAAATCACTAACTATCATTTTTTTGTTTCAGGGATGGAGACAATCGAAAGAAGAGATGGAATGGAGATCATCCTTCAACCAAGGTCTTGGGTGAAGGAGATGAAGATTTGTCCAGAAGATAAAGATGATGCAGATCAGCACACTTGGCTTACTCAACACAAGTATGCCTATGAAAACTAGAGGAAAGAGAGACGTCCTTATTGAAAACTAGAGGAAAGAGAGATGCAGAGGACAGAGTAGCAAACAAGCAGAGCTTCTTCTCCAGGGGGAAGTTCTACATGGAGAGCTTGTTATCAAAAGCTATTGTGTCTAAACAGAACATGAAGGCTGAGTCCATGGCCCTCTCTTCGACTCCATTGAAGCCTCTTCCAATCTTCCTTCTCTTTCAAGAGTAGCGAAGAGATTCAATTAGGACACATTTGATGCTACAACCCATCTGATGATGAGGAACATCAGATGGTAAGGGCAACCTGAACCAGTGGGATATCATCCAGGCTGATCATCATATTGATTTGATGGTCCTACATGGTTCAGAGATCGAGCTGGAAGATCCATCAAACCAGGGTGGATCACCACTCACAATAAAGCTGGAAGATTCATCATCCAGGTTGGATCATCACAGCAACAACGAAGAATCCACCAAGACAGGTTGGACCTTCAAGATTTACTCAGCAAATCTCAATCCTCCACTCAGCTGATCAGAAGACCAACTCAGCTGACCAGAAGACTTTCAAGGAAAATCAGCAGACCTCTTGAAGAAATCAGAAGACCATACTCTGCTGACCAGATCATTTGATTTTAGAGTTCAATGACTATCTTTGATCATGTAATTCATTCTAGATTATTCCTGAATGTAATTAAGCAAATTGGCCTATATAAGGAATGCAATTCACTTATAAAAAACGGCCTTGATGATCAATTCTTGCCACAAAATTAGTCACAACGGCTATTTTTGGTAATGATGTCATTAATACTCAATTACCAAATTGCCAGCAAATCAATTGTTGCCACATGGCAAATTCAGCCGGCAAATTTAAAGGAAGGCCCGAAATCAAAGAAGGAAAATCTTGGGCTCTACTCCACAATTAAACCCAAATCTGACCGTTAGATCAAGAATTATTGGAGTATATATACACACCCTTAAAACTCTTCCAAACCCTTTCGCTCACATTACTCAATTGCTCTCGATACTCTCTCGTTCTGCAAATTTCTTTCAAGCTCTCAAAACCTAACACTCAAAATATACTATGGCAATCATTGAAATTTACGACGAGAAGACCAAGAGCACTGGCACCTTGGATGCTGCAAAGTGGTCCAAGGAAGGGAAGATGTTCACAGAGAATGCTCTGTTTTTCAAGGGCAAACACAAAGAAGAAAACAAGGAGATCCTTCTTCGTTGCATCAACCTCAACCTTCGAGATTTTCTGGAAGCAACACCCACCAACGTTTATGAACAAGATGTGCTGGTTTTCTATGCAAACGCTGTGATGAAGGGATCGTATGTTGAAAGTGTCATGGGTGGACACAAGGTCAAGGTAACAAGGGAAATCCTTCAGGAACTGTTTGGTTTGTCAAGGGGGAAGATCAATATCTCCAACTATATTATGGGTAAGGAGAAAGAATACATGGAGATGTTCACTGATGGGAGAATCAAGGCTGCTGATGCCTCTGGACTCAAGAAATCCCAATTAGAACCTAAGTTTCAAACCCTGATGGATATAGCAGGCAAGATGCTGCTAGGTAACACTTTCAGCCATGATGCTGTTACCACCTTGAAGGTTAGAGTTATGGCTGCAATCTGGGATCAGATTGATGGAGACTGGCAAGGGCTTTTCTTGGACAGAATTGCTCTTGAAGCCAAGAAGGTGACTTTGGACCTTCAATCAAGAGAATGGAAGGTAACCTCAACTGTCAGCTTTGTCAACAGGCTGAGTATCATCCTTCCAGAAGTACTCCCAAGAAAGTACAAGATGGGACCTCACAAGACCTTCCACATCTCCAAATATTATTTAAGGAAGGACGCTCTTGCTGAGGCAGCAAGGTTGAAAGAAGAGAGGAAGAAGCTGTTAGCTGAAGCATCTTCCAAAGATGTTATTGAAAAGGCAGAAGAGTCCACTCATAACTCTGCTGCTGAAGAAGAAGAGGAGCCATCGAAAGAAGAGGCTCAAAAGAAGGTTGCTGAAGAGGATGATGATGACAATCAGACCTTAGCACAAAGAAGATATCTGATCAGTTCAGGGCTCATCTCCCCATCTGATTCAGATGTCACTCCCACTGCCTCTCCCTTGAAAAAGGCAGGTACTTCTAACCCCTCTCTCACTTTCACACCTTCTAAACTATCAAAGGGTCAGAAGAGAAAGAAGAACACTTCTTCTTTCACAAAGAAAGCCAAGAAATCCAGGCTCCCTACTCCAATGAGCATAGCCCCTATTTCATCCTTCAACCCTTCTGATGATACCAACCCATCTGAACCCTCACACACTGATGCCCAAATCCCTGCTGATACTCACACAGCAGAGGAACAAGCCCAGCCTAACCCTGCTGATGTTCAAACAGCAGACAACCAACCTCAGACCACCTCCACACAACCTGCTGATGATGAAACTCAGATTATATCCACAATCCTTGCTGATATTCAAACAGCAAATGTCCAAGATCATCAAGCTCAAACACCTACTGATCTTCAAGAAGAAACTGAACCAGACCAGCAGACCCATAACCCTGCTGATGAACAAATTACTAAAGATCAATCCCAACCTCCTACCCAACAAGAAGAAATCACTTCCCAAATCCCTGCTGATACTCACACAGCAGAGGAAAATGCCCCAACTACCCAAACCCCTACCATCATTGTCCCTTCTGCTCCAGAAGACTTGGCACCAGAAGACCTGGTTCAACCTGGTCCTTCTCAACCTCAGTTCAGAATGGTGCACTACCCCATGTGCCAAACAGAAAAGATAATGAGGATGAAGATAGCCAACCTTCTCAAGACCACCATCCCTGGAGTTGATGATACTTCAATCCAGTTTGAACAAGTGATTAGGGTATGCACTTGGATTGAGCTCAGAAGAGATGATGTAGATGACCTTCTTGAGGTCATGGAAGGAATGGGAGGAAAGGAAAACTTCCTCGACTGGGAGATGGAGCAAAAGGAAGTTGCTCAAGTTCAATCCTTTGCTCAGCTGCTATCAGATGAGGCACTAACTGCAGTCTGCAACCGGATCCTAGGAGTCTCCACTGCTGATGTCCCTATCCCAGTAGGTTCATCGGATCAGCAGACAGCTGAACAAGCAAAGATGAAGGAATCAGCTGCACCAGCCTTGGTGGAAGACTCAGCTGCCCCTGCTGAAGACTCAGCTGCACCAGCTGACAAAGAAGAGATTGAAAGAGAAGTAGTCAGAATACCAGCTCACTTCAGACCTTCAGACGAACTGACTCACTTCATTGCCAATCAAGAGGATCCAGGCAGACGAATGATGACCCATCTGACCAAGGCCACTACCTGCTTCCTCAATGAGGAGTACATATCAGCCGAAGAAAGAGGCAAAGCAGTAATTGTTCATCCAAAGCCTCAAGGTACACCCTCTACTTCTACCCCATCTGTTGACCATACAGCAGACATCTGCTCCCAGGTCAAAGCTGCAATAGACTTGCACTTTGAGAAAGGTTTAGGCATGCAGCTAGGAAGATATGTTGAGAAAGCTGCAAGGGATCAGAAGACTCGTCTTCATGACCAAATTATTGAAATTGAAGACAAGTTTGGTGAAGCACTTCATCAGCAGATAGGAGAATACTTGAGTACCTATCAGAAGTTGTCAGCCGACACCTCCAAAAGGTTTGCTGATCTTTACATTGATGAGATGCACCGCATGGAGACCACCTACAAGACAAGAATTGAGGATGCTGAAGCAAGAGCCACTGAAGGACAAGCTCTTCTTAAAACAGCTGCAGAGGAGAATGAGAAACTGCAGACTCAGCTGAAGGAAACAGCAGCCAAGTTGGAAGCACTTGCAGAAAAGCTCGAAGCTGCTTCCTCCACCAATTCTCTTTCTCATGTCATGGAACACAGTATATCCCACATTACTGCTGTCAACAAGGTCAATGCCATGGCATTGAAACAAACTCTGAAAGTGGAAATCATGAATGCCATGAAGCCTTTTTCGGCTGCACTTGCTGAAGCCAAAATGGGGGAAGATATGTTGATAAGAGCTCTTGAGAAATCTACTGCACAACATGCTGTAATGGTAGTATCTCAAGATGAGCTGAATGAAACCTTGAGTAGTTTAAAGAGCAAAATCAAGAACAAGCAAGAAAAAGGCAAAGGCAAAGAAATTGCTCAAGAAGACACTCAAGCACCCACTCAAGCTCCTACCAAGACTCTTCAGATCACTGCTCCTGAAGAACAAGTCCCTGAAAAGAGAATGACAAGGAAAAGAAAGGCAGATGAGCAAGCCCAGACAGCTCAGACCAACAAGAAATCAACTCCAGCAGAGCCTACTGCAGAACAGAAAGAGGCTCTAGAGTTGAAGAAAAAGAAGTTGTTTGAAGCTCAAGAGCTTAAGCAAAAGAAGCTGAATGATGCGAAGGCAGGAAAATGATGAAGGACAGAGCAAAAGAAGACAGTGTCCTGGTGTTTGATTGCAATTATGTGGATTACTTAGCCCTTCAAGATGAGCTACCAAGATGGTATCCCCTAAAGAAGAAGTGGCAAATTCAACACCACATAGTAAGGAAATTTGGCCCTCTCCCAACTTATGAAGATGAATTCTTCCAGTTCAATCAGTTCATGAACATTGAAGATCCAGTGTTCTGGGAAGAAATTGTCAAGACAGCCAAAGGACTTGAAAACTGCAGAATCTTAACTCCTGAAGAACCCAAATGGGATGCACCCCTTCTGGATTCAGGAAGAGTCAACATGATAGAAATCAAGAAGATTTTGTACAAGATCTATGAAGAGGAGAATGTTACAGATGTACAGCACATGGAAGAAGTTCGAGCTCGTCTGTACCTTGCCTACCGCATTTGAAGATCAGAAGACCTGATGAAGACTAGCTTAGAAGTTTAAAGAAACTATTACTTGTAATCTGTAAAAGTTCTATCTATATTCAAGTTCTAGTTCTTTTTTCTTACAAGACAAACTCTCATTGTCTTCATCAGATACTTCAAGTCCTAGCATGATATAAACTCTTATCTTAATTCATTAAGAGTACTTATCATGTATAGTTTTGGCTTCATCAAAAAGGGGGAAATTGTTGGGATATAAATTCATCCTAAGCCCCACTTGATGTTAGAATAGTTTTGATGGCCAAAACACTTAGAGTTTATAAATGTAATAGGATCAACTGACTTGTATAGAACAGCTTAGACTAGTCTTGTGTGATCAACTGTATTGATATCAGCTGATCAGCACAGTCCTGGCTTACATGCCTATCCTCAAGATGAGAAGAGTAGAAGACATGAAGACTAGAAGATCCTAGAAGACCAGATAAGTTAAGGTGCTTGTATACCTACCTATCTGATGGAGTCCCAGATTGAAGATGGCCTAAAAGCAGTACAAAGAATTTCCAGATCAGAAGAGTGAAGACAGAAGACCTAAGGCCAGAAGAGTAGTCAGAAGACTAGAAGTACAGATCAGAAGACTATGTGCTCTTCCAGGACTCGGCTGATTCCCAAGTCATCTTGCAATTCAAACGAAGACCTACCTTATTTAGAAGATTGACATGATCCCAGGATTGAAGCAATCAAGCGGCTGGAATCAAGGAATCAAGCTATTATGGAAAGATTGCTCAAACGGCTAGTCAACTCCAACGGCTAGTTGCAACCAATCTCCATTATAAATACAAGAGGATGAGAAATCACAAAGAGAGAAGTCACAAGAGAGAATTCAACAAGCCAAGCAAGCAATCAAAGCTAAAGCCATACAGTTCTAAGAATTCTCAAAAGAGCCAGAAACCATTAGATTATCTATAGCTCTTAAGTGATTTCTATCCAACCCTTAAGAACCTGAAACCTGTTCATATTGTATATCAATTGTTTTAGGCATAGTGGTTAAGCAAATTATAAGCTTGAACCATTAGTTGGATACACCTCAAAAACCCCAAACCCTCACCGAAAGGTTAAAGTTTTTGAAACCCCTTAAAGTGCAAGTGCTTACAATCACTTGTGGAGACCGTAGCTGTTAGGACGGCTCAGATCTCAAAGTCCTAACCTTGGGACTATAAAGGTCAAGACCCTTGTAATTTATGGAAATTAAAGGGATTAAACATCACGTTAGGACGTGAGAGTGGACGTAGGAACGTATATCCGAACCACTATAAATCCGGTGTTATTTACTTTCTGCACTTTACATTTCTGCCTTTACATTCATTATTATATAGTGCATACTGTGATTTCAACACTCTTCAAAACAAGGCCATAACTTTCAAACCAGCATCAGCTGAGTATTTTCATTAAGTAAAACAAGTTACAAGAACGAGTCTAAACCAGGGCCACCATAATTCCGCATATAACCTCCTCAGTCAGATCACTATAGTCATCTGGACCAGCAGACTTGCAGTCCAGTTGACATAGCAATCAGAAGAGGTTCCCAACTCTGTTTGAAAAAGTTTTAAAGTCTATTCACCCCTCCCCTCTAGACTTTAAACCCATTCACTACTCGTTCAGGGACCAACAACTATGTACACACTTCCTTGTCTTACGCCGACTAGTAGGACTGTGTGTGTCCTTTTGTCAATGATCTGACATTTGCGGCTTTTGAACTGCACCTTGTATCCACGATCACAAAACTGTGAAACAGAGAGTAAATTATATTTCAAACCTTCAACATATGAGACATCTTGTATCTCTACGTCTCCATTCCGGATGTAACCAAATCCTTTAGTGACAGCAGTGGAGCTATCACCAAATATCACTTTTGGTCCTTCTTGCTCATGGTAACTTGATAAGAGAGCCTTGGTACCAGTCATGTGGTGCGAACAACCACTGTCTATGTACCAGGTTTCTCCTACTGAGCCACCCTTCTTATACAAGTCAAGTTGACCCTGCAATGAAGATATTCAATAATTTAGGTACCCATTTGTTTATTGGGGTCCTTGGGGGTTAGTCGTGTTCAGAGGAATCCAAATATACATTGGAGTCTTGAACAAGTTCGATCTTTTAAGCTTTCGCCCATACTTGTTACAAAATAAGACCTTGTTATCCTTCTCTATTCTATCAGTCGAGTTCGGGTCTACTCGTTGGAGATAGCCTTTCGACTTGATCTCTACTTGAGCAGGCACTGGTCTATGATAGTCAGAGTAGGGCTTGTAAGCATTAGGTCCATACGGTTTATAGACGCGTTTGGGTCTTTCCTCACTAATAATATCATATGACAAAGGTGGAGGATATAGGACAGCTTGTGTACGATATTTTGGAGCTACCTGTCTAGGTCTAGATGAGTAGAGCTGAGACTGCCTTATGAAAGGAGGTCTAGGCTTTTGTCGTCTAGTCTGTACCTGTCTAGTACTCGTCTCCTCAGGATACCAGTCCTCGTATCTGACCTGGTTGGGTCGTCCACGATTAGTGGTCCTTTGAAGATTAGTTCTAGGTGAAACAGGCTTGTTGTTACCATTCTTTTTACCTCCCTTGGTAATCGGAATGTTAACTCGAGCTTGTTTAGATACAGTACCTTGAGATGGAGTACCAATATCGTATATCATAGGTCTTTTTCCTTTATCATTTGGCAAAAGTCTTGCGTTAGTAGTAGAAGGGTTCTTAATGACTCGAGTAGACGAGCTAGATGACTCAGCACCTATACCAGTCTTGTCAGCTGGATCTCTATACCTATCTGACAATTCAAGGTTAATCTTTGAGGAGTTAACCAGGTCAGTAAGTTTGAGATCTAATGTGACAACCTCGGTCTCTAAGAACTTATTACGTTCTTCAAGTCTATTGCACTTGCTCTTTAAAACATTGAATTCATTTCTCTCGGTTGCATGTGTCTTAAGTAGGTCTTGATATAACCTGTCTGTCAATGCACACTTTTCTTTGAGTTGTCTCAACTCTTCAGTCAAGCGTTCATTTAGGACTGTTATATTAGGATCTACTTTGGACTGAGCTTCCTTAAGATCAATGATTTCTTGTTTTAATGCAATGTTCTCATCACTGACTTCGATGAATGCTTGGTTAGCAAGTAGAAGGTCGTCTTCAACAGCACTAGTAGAGTGCTGCAGACTACTTCCTACTTCACTACTAGCAGTGTCACTTTCATTAGTATCAGAATCATCACAAGATTGAAAAGAAGTAGCAGATGATACCTCTTGGTCGATTTTAGCCATGCAGCATAGGCCATCATCTACTATGAATGCTTCGTCGTGGTCTTGATCAGATGGGTAGCTAGATAAGGACGATGGCAATTCGTCTGAATCCGAATCAGAGTCATCATTGGCCATCATTGCCTTCTTGCCACGGTTGTATCTTCTTTCCTTTCGAGCTTTTCGTTCTTCTCGATCGTCAGTGCTCAGGTCTGGACATTCATAAATGTAGTGACCTGGTTTTTCACAGTTGTAGCACAAGAGATCATTAGTAGCCTTTTTAATAGGAGATTTATCCCTATGCTTATCACGTCTATCCGAACGCTGAATCTTCCTATCGTCAGACTCTCTATCTCGCCTATTACCTTTCGAGACTTCGTCTCTCCTTTCGGACGAGTTTCGGTCTCGTCTGGTCTCAGACGAGTTCTTAGAAGTAGACGCTCTATGATCCCTATAGAACTTCTTGTATCTTCCGAAACGTTTATTCAGCCTATCAAACTTTCTAACCATGAGGCTCACCTGATCCTTCAGACTAAGATCAGTATCTAACTCGTCTTTTACAGAGGCAGACTTAGTTTTAGACTTAGACCTGTCTACCTTAGTGGACTTAGAAGAGCTAGACTTAAAGGCAACGTTCTTAGATACAGCATGTTCTCTGTCACTACTGGCTACAGGTTCATCTTCGTCTAAATCAAACTCATGGGCTTTAAGAGTTTGAAACATGGTCTCTGCACTCCACTTGTCTATGTCTTGGGTATTCTTAACTAGCATCTTTACCATTTTCCATCGAGGATCTAAGCTCTTAAGAATCCTAAGATTGATTTCACGAGGAGTATAAGTTTTACCAAGAACTTCAAGGTCATTCATAATTTTAGTAAAACGAGTATCCAGATGGTCGATAGTTTCGCCAGCTTTCATCCGAAATGATTCAAATCTTTGGACAGCAGTGGATAATTTGCTCTCTTTGATCAGGGATGTCCCTTCACAAATGATAGCTAATCTGTCCCACATCTCTTTGGCAGTTTTACATTTTAACAATTTTCCTAGATACTCGTTAGGAAGAGTGTGTAAGATGTAATTCTTTGCCAAACTATCCAAATTATTTTGACGCATTTCTTCTGAGGTTAGATCAGACCTTGGTTTCTTGACGAGGGTGCCAATTGGTTTGTCTTTGTCAAGATTTACAATATTTGGGACCATTGTCACGATCGGACCCTCGGTCACAACAGAGATCATTAGATCGTGCGTGGAGCTGAAAATCGCTTCCATTCGTAGTTTCCAGTAGTCGTAGTCCTGAACCTGGAACTTGGGCAACTTATTAGCACTTATTTCAAGAGACATGTTTACGCAAGTAGATTAGTGCTAACCAGTTATATGATCAAGAAGCAGATAGATCAAGAACAGGGAACACGAAAACAGATATAACAGGAATGTTGATCAAGAGCACGTAAGCAAATACAATCACGGACCAAGACTTCACCCTAAGTCTTAAGTCGGTTATCAAGAAACAACAGTTCGTAAACTACTGCTCTGATACCACTTGTAGGTCCCGAAGATGAGTTAATATCGAGGGAAGCTAAAGAAAATGTCTAGAGGGGGGTGAATAGACTTTTCTAAAATCTTTCGATATATCAGAATTACAATATGCGGAATACGAAATTAATAATGAGCCCAACTAAAGTTTATACTCAATCTTCAAAATTCGAGAACTCTGTTCTATACTCAACTTGTCTTGTTCAGTTATGTGTGTAAACAATTAAGCAATTAAACAAAACAGTAAAGTAAAACAACACAAACAATTTATAGTGGTTCGACAACTTGTCTACGTCCACTCTCACAACCCAGTTGTGATGTTTCCACTAACTCTTCCAATCGAGTACAAAGTGTGAGTTCTTGTGATTTTAAGTCCCAAGAAAAAGACTTAGATCTTCTAAGACTATACCACCAGATACGTCTACGATCTTACTAGAAATTTAACAAGTATCTAGCAACTTGAAAACAGTAAACAAAAACTAAAACTTATTCAGTAGCAGTCTTCTGGCTTCTTCACTTCACTAGCGGACTTGCTTTCTGAACTTCAATGAACTCTGTGAGTAAGCTTCGAGTGCTTCAGTATGCTTCAGTATATGGATTTGCAGTAGTCAGTATCAGTAGTCTTGAATCGATAAATACCATGAAGTATTTATAGACTTCTGAATTCAAGAACTTAGTTAGTTGTAACCAACTCTTTTGAAAACTAACTTTTGTAACTGCATCTTCTTATCCATCCACGCGTTTCTTGTTAATTAGTTATTCCATAACTAACTCTGATCCTTATCTTTCCACGCGCTTCTCTTTACTTCAAATTACTTCAAGTTGACTTGTCTTGTTGAGTCTTGTAGACCACCTGTCTTCAGTAGTAGACTTCATCCTTCTTGTCTAGTCTGGTCTTCTTGTGCGATCTTCAACAGTAGACTATTCTAATCCTAACAAGACTATTACATTACTTTAAGCTTATAGCTTAGTCAACTTATAAACTATACAATCAATCTATCTATTACATACGAAAATCATGAGCTCTATACAATGATTATTATAGCTCAACAACAATCTAACATGTATTCAAATAGCAAATATGAAGTACTTATAAATCGTACTTATCTTTCAATATAATAACAACACTTTTCTTTTAAACGTAAACTCATGTGAACTTATGTGAACTCTACTGGTCTGTTCAAGATGACTCCTCTTAACTAGATTAGATCAGTCAACACTTAGAAAAATTCAAACTACTTTTGGCTTATCAAAACTTCATCTTATCTTTTAATATCATGTAGGACTTGTTTCAGGATTCATATCCCAACAAAGGGTACGTAAAATGTAATTTTTGGCCAAGATGTCCAGGTTATTCTGCCTCATCTCTTCAAATGTTAGTTCTGACCTGGGTTTGCGAACAAGAACTCCAACAGGTTTGTCCTTGTCCAAAGCAGCAGTTTTAGGGATCATCGTCACGATTGGTCCTTCGGTGACGATTGAAATCATCAAGTCGTGAGTGGAGCTGAATATCGCCTCCATTCTCAACTTCCAGTAGTCGTAATCTTGTACCTGGAACTTCGGTAGTTTATTAGCACTTATTTCGAGAGACATGATTTCAAGAAGATTAGTAATGAGCAGTTTAGGATCAAAGAAACAGATATATCCAGAATAGTGATCAAGAATAGCAATCAAGAACATGTAAGAGCAAATACGATCAAGAACCAAGACTTCACCCAAGTCTTTAGTGGGTTAACAAGAAACAGCAGTTCGTAAACTACTTCTCTGATACCACTTGTAGGTCCCTAGTTGAGTTAGATAATATTGAGTAAGCTAGGAAAACGTCTAGAGGGGGGTGAATAGACTTTTCAAAATCTTTCAATATATCAAAGTACACTATGCGGAATTGTCAGATTAACAATGAGCCCAATAAAATTTATACTCAACTAATATTAACGAACTTCTGTATGAACACTCTACTAGTCTTGTTCTTATATGCAATTCAATCAATTAAGCAGTTAATCAATCAAACACAAATAAAATAGTAAAGTAAATCAAACACGAGATTTATAGTGGTTCGACAACTTGTCTACATCCACTCTCACAACACCAGTTGTGAAATTCTTATTACTCTTCCAATCGAGTAGTGTGTTCTTGTGGCTTAGAGTCCCAAGAAATAAGACTTTGATCTTCTCGAAAACACTATCAAGTGCTTCTTCGATCTAACTAGCTATTTTACAAGTAACTAGCAACTTGAAATAAAACAATAAAACTTCTCTTCGTTCAGTAGTGGCCTTCTTCGAATTCTTCACTTGTCTTCTGGCTTGAACTTTCTGAACTTGAACTCTGCGAGTTTCTTCTCTTTGAATATCTCTTAGTAATTGCTTAGTAAAATCTCAATGCTTCAGTAGTCATAACCGTCAAATACCTTGGGGTATTTATAGACTTCATTCTTCAAGAACATTCTCTTATGTAACTAACTTTTCTTGAAAACTAACTTCTAATTTCTTCTTCTTATCCTTCCATGCGATTATGTAGTTAATTAGTTATTTCCATAACTAACTCTTCAATCTTTATCTTCAATATGCGTTTCTGACTTTAAACTTTTCATCCTTGCTTGCGCACCTGTCTTGTCTCCATACTTAGACAAAATTTTAGTCTTCTTCTTACTTGACTTGTCCTGCGCAGGTCTTCAACAGTAGACTTCAATACAGAACTAAACTAGTCATATCATCTAATTTTAACAAGACTATTACATTACATTCAACTTTAGAAATCAGCTTAGTCACCTTAAGATCTATACAATGAATATACGAATACAGTATGAACTATGAGCTTCTATACATCATTTAATAGCTCAGTAACATCCTAACAAATATAACATAATACTTATAAAACGTACTTGTCTTTCAAACTCTTATCTTGTCTTTTCATACTTATTTTTTGAACTTTACTTGTGAACTCTACTGATCTGTTCAAGATGACTTCATAACTAGACTAGATCAGTCAACACTTAGAAATTATTCAAGTCTTCTTTTGGCTTATCAAAACTTATTTTATCATCATTTAGGACTTGTCTCAGGATTCATATCCCAACAATCTTAAATATTTATCGATATTAAACACCCTAAATTTCTTACTGGACTAGATGAGTTTATTGAAAAAGCCACTAGTAATTTGGATTCGATGTGGGAGGAAAGATGATGATGATGATTTTAATTATGTTTAATTAATGTTGAAGTTTTAATTTTCGATTTCCGTATTCAAATGATTTTGATTGTTAAGTTTCAATTATAATGTTGAGTGTGTATATATATATATATATAATATACAATGAAAAGCTCCAAATTTAATACATTAAAAGGTTAATTAATCTATATATACGTGGAGGAGAAAAAATTAAACATAATTATTGATAATAAAATATTTTATAATATTTGTATTGAAAAAATATAAAATGTATGTGTTACCAATGATCAAATAAGCAATCAAGTTTAAATTAAATAAATTAAAGAAGAAAAAATTGGAAATATAACATATATATTAATTGCATTCAAAATATAACGAAAATAGCTCTTAGCCCAATGGTAAAGGCCTAAAGGGGCACCCATAAACATCATCAGATCGAGAGGTCCTCCTGAGTTCAACTCCTCGCGCATGCGGTTAGGGTAATTATTAAATGGCCATATATTGTGGCCCAGTTGGTGAGGGGGGTGGTTGTTGAAAGTGTTGGCAGCCTGGGTTAGAAACCCAATTAATTCGTTGTTCGTTTTTATATATACTATATTTTCGATGGATATATCCCTTGCTATTGCCTAGGGATATAATTAAATGGCCATATATTGTGGCCTAGTTGGTGAGGGGGGTGGTTGTTGAAAGTGTTGGCAGCCTGGGTTAGAAACCCAATTAATTCGTTGTTCGTTTTTATTTATACTATATTTTCGATGGATAAATCCCTTGCTATTGCCTAGGGATATTTTTTCTTGCTATTGCCTAGGGAAATATTCCCTTGCTATTTTCGATGGATATTTTCCCTTGCTATTTCCAAGGGATTTTCGAATTCCCTTGGGAAACAATTGCCGAGGAACATTTTGTCTAGGGAAGTGGGCCCTTGTGAATTCCCTCAATAAATGTATTGGCAAGCATTTTTCCCTTCCTAAATCCCTTGTTGTTGGGAGTGAATTTTGTTCGGCCATTTCAATCATGAGAAACGGTAGAGTCAGCTCCAATTCGAGTCAGATTATGCGCTTCCATTAGGTTACTTCTCGGGAGATATTTGAATTTGCACAATACAAACTCTTTTGTTAGCGAGAGGATCTCCCTAACAGTACAATCTTCCGGTCCCGAGGTATTCTGTTTTTGTCGGCACAGAGAAACCGTTTGTTGGGAATCCGTCCTTATTTCCAAATGCCTTACCTGCCGACTAGTTGCAAGTTTTATGCCTTCTAGAATTGCCATCAATTCTCCTCCAAGAGCATCCCTCTGGGGCCTTATTCTTTTTCCAAATTCAGAAACAAGAGTTCCATTTGCCCGTCGGAGGGTTCCCCCTATTCCATACCGTCTATCTTCACTTTTATGTGCTCCATCGACTTCTAGGATAAATCCCTCAAAGGGAGCTGATTCTACATTGCCCTCTTCGCCTTGGATATTGTGCGGTTTACCGTTTATCTTCTCCAATTGTTGTTGGTACGCCTCCAGATAGTATAATACTTTTCCCCCTATATCTGGATCCATTACTTTTGGCCATGGGGTATTTGAATGGAGAATTGTGCATCTTTCTTTCCAGATCCCCCTTGATACCATCACAATTATCTCGAAATCTAGTTTTTGCAAATTGGATCTCAGGAACTCCAGAAAGTCAATAGTATTATTTCCTTCTCCTTTTTTTATAAGCCTACGCATTCCGATTCTGCTCCAGATTTTCTTGACTTTGTGACAGTGGAAAAGGACATGGGTTGCGTTTGGTGAGAAATTTCCACATAAGCCACAAATAGGACGGATTGGAATATGTCTTTTGGCTAAGTTACCTTCCGATTGAATGAAGTCCTTGCACATTTTCCATCCAAAGATTCGGACCTTAGGTGGTATCTTCATTTTCCATAATTGGTTCCACCATCGGCTATTCCAATCCCCAGATGATGAGGATGCACAAAGCGGGTTGAAGTAGGACTCCTTCATAATTAATCTATAACCCGAGCTGACAGAATAATTCCCCATTACATCATCATTCCAGAATCTCTTATCCTCGTCCTCCTTTCTTCCGACCTGTGTTCGAAGTATCCCTTCAGCCTCGTAATGGTTAAGAGCAATCCTAATCATATGTTCTCTCCATTTGTGTCCCTCGTTAATAAACCAATTAATGTTAGGGGCAGCCGTTATTCCAGATGTGATTCTTCCACTTTTTATTCCGTGCATCCATGCGTGTTTATGGATCTGAATAGAGTTACCATTGCCAATCACCCATCGCATACCGAGGTCCAAAGTATACCTACTCTTACATAGAGATCGCCATGTAAAGGACGGGTTGTTCCCGGCATCTGCTTCCATGATGTCCAGATGTTTATAATATCTTGCCTTAAGAACTCTATTAAGAAGGGAGGTTGGCACTTTTATGCATCTCCAGACTTGCCTGGCAAGAAGCGCATCATTGAATAGATGCATTCTTTTAAAACTCATCCCACCTTCCTCCTTAGGTCTACATAGATCTTCCCACTTCTGCCAATGCATTTTGCTACCGCCCTCTTTCCTGCCCCACCAGAAATCAGCCATAAGTATTTCCATCTGATCACAAATTTGTATAGGAATTTTGAAGCACATCATCGTGTAGGTAGGGATTGCTTGGAGGACCGAACGCATGAGGACTTCCCTTCCCCCTTTGGAAAATTCCTTGTTCTTCCAATTGTCAATTCGATCTTTCATTTTGTCAACCGGATAGGAAAATTGAACGTGTTTTGCTCTAACCGAGAAGGTAGGCAGCCCAAGGTAAACCTGGTGGCCCTGGGTGGCCCGAATTCCCAAAGCTTGATTTACCAGATGCCTAGAGTTGTCCGACGTGTTCGAGCTAAATAAAATAGTGGATTTATCATAGTTAACCATCTGACCAGACGCGAATTCGTAACTGTTTAATACCTCCTTGAGCTCGGACCCACTATTATCTTTTGTCTTAAAAAAATGACATTGTCGTCTGCAAAAAAGAGATGAGAAATTACCGGCGTTTTTCTAGCGACCCTAACTCCTTCAATGCGGCCCCTGGCCACCCTATCTTTTACGAACGATGAAAGCCCTTGCGCACATATCACAAATAGAAAAGGTGAAAGAGGGTCACCTTGACGCAGACCACGAGAAGGGGTAACCCTCCCAACCACCGAATTATTTATTTTAAAAGAGTAGCTTACAGTTTGTACACATCTCATCAAAAGTTTAATAGTTCCCCTTGGAAATCCCAGTTTCTCAAGCTGTGTTCTGATGAACAGCCACTCAATGCGGTCATAAGCCTTACTCATGTCAAGCTTCAAAGCTGCATACCCGGTTTTACTCTTGTTGTGTTTCAGCCAATGCATACATTCATACCCCAGCAGTACATTATCGACAATTTGTCAGTTTTGGATAAAAGCACTTTGATGATCATCGATGATTCCTTGCATAACAAGCCTAAGTCTGTTTGCCATCACTTTAGCAAAAATTCTGTAGATGACATTGCATAAACTAATTGGCCTAAAATCCTTCAAGTGCTTGGGGTTTTTTACTTTCGGGATTAAAGTGATCCACGTCACATTCCAACTTTGAACATCACCGTCATGGTTTAGAATGTCCAGCGCCCCTTTTAAAAGATCATTTCCAACAATGTGCCACTTGTCTTGAAAGAATTTGGCATTGAAGCCATCCGGCCCCGGGGCTTTATTCGGATTTAGGTTAAAAACCGCATCTTTGACCTCTTCCTTAATATAGGACCTAGATAAGAATGATACCATACTATCAGAGACCAGCTGTTCTGTGTGGGTTATGATCCTCTCAATTTGCAATTTATCTCTTATTTTATCACTTTAACATTTTATAATGATTTGATCCTATCATAAACATACCTACAATAACTAATAATATATTTATATATATATATATATTTAAAATAATTTAATGATATTATAAAATGAATACGTTTATATACAATAACTAAAATTTAAAATACTGTGACGTTTTTCAACATATCTGATCGTGCGTTAGCACGGATACCCTACTAGTTTTGATTAACAGAGTACAATTATATAAAAGAGGAATATTGATAAAAATAATTTTAAATGAAAATAAAGATTATATAGTTTATGGATAAAGTTGTCAAAATGGGTCTAGTTTGTCCCATCATTAGTAATTGTGGATTAGACCCAATTTTTCTTAGCCCATAAGAGGTGGGCCTACATGGGCCACCCGTTCGGGCTGCTTTTACTTGGTAGGTTTCGGGATGTGGCTCTTTTTTTTTATTCTTAAATAAGAATATTATTATGGGCGCGGCTAAATGCACCCGGATTTACTATGAGTACACCCACGCGATGAGAACACACACAAAACGGATGAGGACACCCACGTGGAAAACCCCAAATTACCCTCTTCTCAATTAAAACCCTAAAATCATAATTCCTTCCCTCATTTCTCAATTTCAGGTCACCCACCTCCATTCCTTCCACTTCCCTCCGTCAACGCGGCGCGGCCACCCACCTTACGTCAGCGCGGTGCCGCCCAACTCTCCACCTCGTCGCGGCGACCCACGCCGCCCACTGCGCACCCTCTTCCCTCCGTCACCAAGGCGCAGCAGCGCCGCCCACCTCTCCGACTCGTCGCGGCGGCCTGCGCCGCCCACTGCGCATCCCTCCCCTCCGCTTCACCGCCCGGCTTCCCCTCACCCGCGTCGCCGGTGTCGCTGCCTTTCCCTCCCCTCACACCTGCGTCGCGTGAAGTCGATTTAAAAAAAAACACGTCGCCCTCTCATCGTCCGTCGCCAACCCTGCCCTCGTCCGCCACCTCCCCTCCCCTTCGCGGCCGCAGCCCTTCCCTCTCCCCTTCGCGGTCGTTCGCGGCCGCATTTCCTCCCCCCCCCCTCCCCGCAGCCGTTCGCGGCCGGCCTCCCTCCGTTCTTGCCTCTCGCCGCCGCCGCTTCAGGTAAGTTGAAAATTAGGTTTCTCAAAATTAGGGTTTTTGTATGTTGTTCGGGAATTTCTTTCGAACAATTTCTGTTTGTTTTGTACAAATTTTCGAACAACCTAAGTTTGTTCATGTAAAATTTTCGAACATATTGACTTTGTTTTGAAATATTTTCGAACAATCTGTGTTTGTTGGATTTGAAATTTTTTTCGAACATATTTACTTTGTTTTGAATTTTTTTCGAACAATCTGTGTTTGTTTTGGAAAAAATTTCGAACAAGTTTAATTTGTTTTGAAAAAAATTTCGAACATATTGAGTTTGTTCGTTAAAAAATTTCGTACATCTCAACATTGTTTGGGTAAAATTTTCGAACATCTCAGATCTGTGTTTTAATTTTGAATTTCGAACATCACTTTTGAATTTTTAGGATTTTTGATGTTCGGGTGTGACATGATGAATCTGGTGTGAAATGGAATAGATGGGTGTATTCATCCGGCGTTTTTTTTAAAAAGTGCAGGAGGGGTAAAAACGTCTTTTCGCACCACCCTTGGGACAAAAAAAATTTCCCGTGGGTGTACTCATAGTAAATCCGGGTGCATTTAGCCATGCCCTATTATTATTATTATTAATTCAATGTTATAAAAAAAACTAAAACCCTAGCCGCATGAGTCTCATCTTCGAGACTATGGCCCGCATCACAAATTAAAATTCATTCAATTTAGATTGGTTTCCCAAAATAGTCTGTCTTTAAATACTATAAAAATAGGCGTTTTATCGATGGAAATAGAGATGAAAATTCGGTCGAAAACTGTGTTTTCCGATGGAAAAATTCAGTCGATTGTAACCTCGTCAGTAATTTTTACCGACGGAATTTTATTTTATTTTTTAAAAAAAATTTAATTACCGACGGATTTTTTTTTTATTTTTTAATTCAAAAAAAAAAAATTGACCTCAGGCCAAGAACACGCAAGGCCCACTTACCAGCCCATGAGGACCCACACATAATTTGCTGAATATTCAGCCTTCATGGGGTTCGAACACGGGTGTGGGGGCGCCTAGTGAGGAATGTCTACCACTCGAACAAGTCTATTTTTCAATTATAATTTTAATATTAATTGTATATGTACTCATTTTCGACCCATTTTGTAAAAAAAAAAAATCACAAAATTAATTTCTTTCTATATTAATATAACTAAATTTGTGATACATAACTATTGTAAATTTAATTTTTTTAATTTATATATTGTAAATCTAATTTATTTATTTTTTGTGTGTTGATTAAAATTCTAAAAAGTTCATATCATGTATACATGTTTTTTTTTTTAAACAAATCTATTTAATAATTGAACATTCTTTTACTTATATTAATCACTAAATTTGTGACTTATAACTATTGTATTTGTGTGAATCTTATTTTCAAATAGTATATGAATAATATATTAGTAATTTAATATATATATGCATGCATCATATTTTTATTCAAAAATTTTTAAAAAACAAATTCATTTAATAATTGATATTCTTCCACTTATATTAATTACTAAATTTGTGACTTATAATGATTTTGTAAAATTAACTTTTTAATTTATAAATTATAAATGTAATTTTTTTTGTTTTAATTAAAATTCTAAAATCCACATGTATAATTTTTTTTTTGATTAAACATTATTTCACTTATATTAATCACTAAATTCGTAGCTTATAATTATTGTAATTTTTTTTAATTTATAAATTGTAAATGTAGTTTTAATTTTAATTAGTTTGTTTATTAATAATTATTTTATTTATTAATTCACACCGCAAAGGCTTAATTATCACATAAATTAAATGGATATAAAAACTAAAGAAATTATGTCCAAATGAAAGACATAATTATCTCTCACCATCACATCACTTGTACTTAGGAGTGGGTAAATATATCGAATTTTCGGTATACCGAACTTTTCATACCGAAAAAATATCGAAATTATCGAAATTTTGGTACGGTAACGGTATGGAAAATGATCATACCGCGGTATTTCGGTATACCGAAAAAATTTCGGTATTCGGTATCGAAATACTGAAACCTTAATAAAATAATAATTTTATATTATTTTTAAATTAAAACAATGCCTCAGTATTTTCGATATGAATTGGTATACCGGTATTTCGATATGAAACGATGGTTCAATATTTTCGATATGAATCGATATACCGATATGATACAGTATACCGATATACCGTACTGAAAAAATCTGTAATTACGGTACGGTATCGGTATGCATTTTTACATACAAAAAATTTTGGTATACCGAAATTTCGGCACGGTAACAGTATGAATTTTTTCAATATCGAAATTTTCTATATGATAACGGTATGGTTCGGTATACCATACCGAACCACCCCTACTGAGTTGTACTACATCTATTATTTTAACATATTTCTTAATCAAAACACTCAAAAGAAAGGGAAAACTTATACTAGAATGGAGGGAGTATAAAATTTTCTAATTTAATCAATAATTTCCTAATTTAATATAAATTTTTCTAATTTAATATAAAAAAATTTAATTTAATCAATAATTTCCTAGCTAACTTAATCAACAATTTTCTAATTTAATCTAACACATTTTCTATTTTATTCAATTATAATTTCCTAACTAACAATTTTTCTTCTTTAATTAATAATTTAATTTTTGCATAAATTTTTTATTATTTTTAATTTTATGATTAGCGACGGAAATTTCCGTCGGTAATCACAAATTTTTAATTTTTTTTTAATTTTGTGGTTAGAGACAAAAATTTCCGTCGGTAATCACACACATATATTTTTTTTTAATCCGTCGGTAAATCGGTTGACTTTGTTAATCCGTCGGTAATTCCGTCGGTATTTCGCAGTTTTATTGTAGTGAGATCGGATATCGAGCATAAAAAAAGTGGGACACTTATGTGAAATATTTCGCAAGAAATATTAGTATATGTAAGAAAGGGTCAAAAATTCGCGAATCTTTTTCGGGTTATACCAGGCCAAACGGATCTTTCAACAAATACCGCATAGAAGACTAACAGAAAAACGAGTTTTAGATCTGTGTTACTATAAAAGTAATTATTTGTTCTCGTAAGTGTAAATATGTGCTACAGTAAGTTCAAATAACACATGAAATAGTATTAGTATAATTAATTTAAGGGAGGGGCAAAAACTCGCACATTTTTTGTGAGGCATACCAAATCAAACAAATCTTTAAAAGAAAATCACACAAAAGACAAATAAAAAAGAGAAAATTTCATTTTATGTCCTGTAAACTAGGCCTAATCCAGTTTATATCCTTTAAATTTTCACTTTTTCAATTTACGTTCTAGGGTGTCCAATTTATGTCTTTTTCACCGCAAAATTAGAATTCCGATCAAATAGTCTAATTTACGTCCTTTAAGTTTGAAATTGGAAATTAATAATTAAAAAATTCGGAAAAAATTAAAAATGTCATTAAAATTTATAAATTGTGTAAAATAAAAATAAAAAATTCTAAAAATATTAAAAATATTTTTTTCTAAAAATCTAATAAAAACATAAAATTCTAAAAATAAAAAATCTATAAATTAAAATTTAAAAAATGTTTAAAATAAAAAAAAAATTATACAATTCTAAAAACTTCATTAAAATGAATTTGACATGGTTCTACAATCAATAAAGGCGTGGAATACAAACAAAATTAGGAATCCGAGAAAAACTTTAATGGCGGATGAGTGCAAATCGAGTCTGATTTTTAATGAAATATTAATAATTTTTATTATTCTTATTGGGTTTTTAGAATTTGTAATATTTAATCTACACAATTCAAAAAAAAAAATTAATGAGATTTTTGGATTTCTTATTTTTTTTATTTATACATTTTCAATTTTTTGAATTGTAGAATTTTTTTATTTTTATTTTACACATTTTATAATTTTTAATGAGATATTTTGAATTTTATTTTACACATTTTATAGTTTTTAATTTTAATGATATTTTCTGATTCTTAAAAATATTTTAGAATTTTTAATGATATTTTTAGAATTTTTTTTTTATTAAATTTTAATTTTGGACTATTTGGCCGGAATCCCAATTTATTCCTCACATTTCAGTAAGTTTGAAAATTTTCCTGTAAAAAGGACGTAAATTGAACCAAAAAGGACGTAAATCGAAAAAGTGAAAACTTAAAGGATATAAATTGAATTAGGTCTAAGTTACATGACGTAAAATGAATTTTTCTCATAAAAAAACTTGTTCTTGATTTGTGTTACTACAAATACAATTATTTGTTACTGTACGAACAAATTTGTGTTATTGACTTATTGTAAGGACAATGAACACATAAATGACTTTTGAGTAACACATATTTGTCTTTAAAGTAACGTAAAGTATTGAAAATTGTGTTACTATATTAACAAAAGTGTATTACATTATTGGGATAGTCTTGGATGAGACCGTCTCACATAATGAGATATGTGATACGGCCTTTATATATAAAAAGTGATAATGTTTGAGCAAAAAGTGATAGTGTTTAAGTAATTAAAAAGTGATAGTCACTTTTGTTAAAAATATTATCACATTTTACTTAAACATTATCACTTTTTTTACAAACTAAAATCTGGAAAAAAAATATGGATTATCCTACCCAAAATTTTAAAATATGGGTTAAAAAGATCCGTCTCACAGAAAAAGATCCTTGAGACGGTCTCACACAAGTTTTTGCCTACATTATTGATAAAGATGTGTTATTGCATGAATAAAATGTCTTAACAAAATTGGCTGTCGAGGAAGGTGTGTGCATGGTTAATTAATTAACTATTTTTTATTCATTTAATTATTTGTCGTTCCAACGTAATTTGCACGCTGATATATATTCAACATAAGATAAAGTCTAGTATGCACTCGAGTGCATGTTATGCATCCTAGTCCATGTTGCACTTTTCAATTTTACTGACTTACACTTTTTGGTAAATGGTGTTGCACTTTTCAATTATTACTAAAAATATTATTATACAGTTTAATAATTGAAAAGTGCAACACCATTTACCAAAAAGTGTAAGTCAGTAAAACTGAAAAGTGCAACATGGACTAGGGTGCATAGCAGACCAACCCTCAACATAATAATTATATTTAACCGTCGATACATATTTAACTTTTGTTGTACTTGTGGTAACATGAAGTGATCGATTACTTGAATTAATTTTTCAATATATCTGATACTCGTTAATATATTACCATTCTTGCTGTTCAAAAAAATTAAAAATGTCAATATTAATTAATTACTCCCTCCGTATCTATGTTAAAGCTATTGAATGGGTTATGAGATATACTTGAGCTAGTGGGTCAGATAATTTTCAAAATCATCCGTATGAGACGTCATGACCATTGGTTTGATATGTGGATTTTGACACAAGGAAGTCAGTCAGTGTGCATATCTAGACTAGCTATATGGGCTTTCTATACTCAGTTCAACAATATATATATATACACATATGTAGCTGCATTTTCCCCAACCGAGTTTGAGTATGTACATTTAACGAAAGCGTTTAAATAAGTAATTTGGCTGAGAAGCATCGTAGCTAAAATAGTTTGGAGTAAATCGAAAGCAAGTAACTATTTTGTTTGATAGTCCAAGGAGTACTGTAGACTTGTCAAAGCACCAAGGTTCATGAGAAAACAAATTACACAGATATTTGATCAGGGAATTAAATATATTACTTGGACATAAATTCCAAACGGCAAATTTAATTTGAAACGTGTCTTGGCCTTACTGGAGTTCATACTAGCTGCTAGTGAATAGGAGCTTTTCTAATTAGTTAGGACAGAGTTTATTAGATTTTTTGAGCTATATATGGTGAATTATTGGGATGATGTTAGCTAGAGATCCTGGAATTAAGATATGAAGCATGGAAATAATTAAGACGGTTAAGTGTGTTCGTGGAAGAGATCGAGCTAGAGTAATTAGTTATTTACCAAACAGTTTCTTTTGATGCCTATTTGGAGATATAAATTTTGCACCATATCATAGTGGATATGGTAGTTGAAACACTCGAAGAACGGTGAGATGCATTGCAGCAAATTACAGTTGAGAAAAATTAATTATATTATTTTAATTATACGGTGCAAAGTGGGTGGATTGAAGATCAATGAATATTGTCATAGCTGATTGAACCCCAGCTGGTAAATAATTAATCTAGCTAGCTTTAATTAGTTCAATTTGATTGTTTACTTAATTTCTTGGTTGAACATTATATGAGAAAGTTGAATTATATTTAATGACTAAGAAGGAAGAAATGTATATATATAAAAAAAAATTAAAGAATATATTCATATGATGAGAATTAATTAGCTAGCTAGGTTGAAAGGTTGGTAGACCTATTGTACTTCATATGGCTCTTGACTAGTTAGCCTGCAGCTATTGTTGAGAGCAGGGAGAGCTCTCCAGCCAGAACAGAGCCTGCAACGATGGTGGGCTAGTAGCCTGGAATTGGCCCCCGGAAGGTCCTTACTGGCTCCCTTAACTCCAAGCAAGTTGAGGCATGCAGATTGGGAGGGGAGCTAAGTTCCACCGCCTACGGTACCAACCTCGATGGAAGGCATGGTGACTGAGATGTGAAGGTCCTTTCCTTGGATAACGGCTTCGAGCATGGTGATACAGTGGGAACTCTCAACGTTTTGTGTAGGATCTTGACCTGTTGCGAGGTAATAGGAATAATGATTTAGTCCATAATTGATTTAGTCAAAGATCTTTAGAGATTTGTATATATTTTCCATATCTGTAATTACTTGTAGGTTACTCTGTAAACCCTAATTGTAATCTTTATATATATTGAATAGACTAAATCAAAATCCTCAATTGAGGTAAAATATATTTTCTCTTATTCTTTCATGGTATCAGCCTAACAAGGGTGAGAAACCCTAGTCTTTTTTTACCGAAATTCTCTTCATCATGGCCGGTGATACACCTTCTTCTTCCACCTCCGTTTTTTATTCGACTCTTACTCTACATGCTATGACTCACCTAGTCACCATTAAACTCAAACCCACAAACTATCTCATGTGGTATGGTCAAATCTATCCTCTTCTTGCCACTCGGAAATTTCTTCCCTACGTTGATGGCTCGCTGCCCGCTCCATCTACCAAGATCCCCACTGATTCTGGTGATTCCTCTAATCCTGCCTACGATGAGTGGCTTGGCAAAGATCAAATAGTTAGAGTTTTTCTCTCGTCAACCCTAACTGAAGATGCCATGGCTGTTGTTGTTGGATGCTCAACGTCCGCTGCTATGTGGTCTACCTTGGCTACTGCTTTCAATCGGCCATCCAAGGCTAGAGAGCTACGTCTCAAGGACGAATTGCAACTTATCCAGAAAGGCTCCCGTTCTGTCACGGAGTATGGTGCCACGTTCAAGAATCTATGTGATCAACTTCTTGCCATGGGTTGTTCGATCGACGATACTGATAAATCCCATTGGTTCCTTCGCGGATTAGGTACGGATTTTCATGGCTTTTCTACTTCTCAAATTAATCTCACGCCTCTGCCCTCCTTCCCTGAGTTATTGTCCAAAGCCGAGTCGCACGATCTGTTTACAAAATCGCTCGACTCCGCTTCTGCCTCCTCTCAGTCACCGGCTTTCCTTGCTCAGCAGCGATCAAATAAGAAAACTGGTAATGTTTACCAGTCTGGTTCGTTCCATCAATCTGGCCGTGGGGGATATAATTTTAATTCTAATCGTGGCGGTAATCCTGGCCGTGGTGGTCGTTTCGGTGGCCGTGGTGGTCGTTCCGGTGGTCGCTATCCCCCTAATTGCCAAATCTGTCGTGGTGAACATATGCTCGAGTGTGCCCAGAACGTTACTCTTCTCCTCCGCAACAAGCCAATCTTGCTCATGCCTTTCAAAACACTTGTTCGATAAATCAGAACTCTCCTGATTGGTATGTCGACACGGGTGCCTCATCACACATGGCTAATTCTACTGATGGTTTGGACTCCACATCGAACTACTCTGGTTCTGATAGGGTTGTTGTGGGAAATGGTAACACTCTTTCTATTTCTCATACTGGCTCTCATACTTTATCTCGTGATTTATCTCTACTGAATGTCCTCGTGGTTCCTCATATAACGAAGAACCTTCTTTCTGTTAGCAAACTTACGAGTGATAATCCGGTGAATGTTGTTTTTTCTAACGATTGTTTTAAAATTCAGAATCGGGTAACATGAATTCCTTTGGCACGAGACAGACGTGAAAATGGATTATATATTTTGGAACGTGGTCATGCGGCTTTGGTGGCAGCTTTATGGAATCGTCGTACATGTGCCTCTTTTGAATTTTGGCATAGTCGTTTAGGCCATGTTAATTTTGATACTATTAAGTTGTTGAACAAACTTGGTTTTTTGTTAGTTACTTCTGTTTTACCTAGGCCTCTTGCTTGTTCTTCTTGTCAGTTGGCTAAAAGTAAAAGACTTCCTTTTATCAATAATGAAAAACTCGTTTTGCGTTTGTTGGATGTTATTCATTGTGATTTGTGGGGTCCGTCTCCTGTGAAATCTTGTGATGGTTTTCTCTACTATGTGGTCTTCGTTGATGACTTCTCTCGTTTTACGTGGTTTTATCCGCTTCGTTTGAAATCAGACTTTTATGATACGTTTGTTAAGTTCAAAACTTTGGTCGAAAATCAATTTTCCACAACTATCAAACGTTTTCAATCTGATGGGGGTACCGAGTTCACAAATAACAAATTGCAAGACCTTTTCAGAAATTGTGGCATTCTACATACCATGTCTTGTCCATACACCCCTGCTCAAAATGGCCGTGCAGAAAGAAAACATAGACATATTACAGAAACATGGTTATCTATGTTGTTTCATTCATCTGTCCCTATGGAATATTGGGTTGAAGCTTTTGGTGCTGCGGTTTATGTGATTAATCGTTTACCCTCTTTTGTGTTATCCGATAAATCACCGTTTCAATTGGTATTTTCCTCTCCTCCAAATTATGATAATCTTCATGCGTTTGGATGTAGAGTTTATCCATGCTTACGAGATTATGCTGCTAACAAATTTTCTCCTCGTAGCATTCCTTGTGTTTTCTTGGGTTACAGTTCCAGGCATAAGGGTTTTTGCTGTCTCGATACAACATCGTCTTGTTTGTACATTAGCAGGCATGCTCGGTTTGATGAGGAATATTTTCCCTTTGCACTTTCCACACGGTCTTCTTCAGCTGACTCGTTGGATTTTTCGGCTTATAGGGATCTTGGTTCGGCTCCCATTTTTCTTTCGCCTTCGAGTCCAGCAGTGGTTCCGATGGATTTGGCTGCTTCGACTCCTTGTTCAGCATGTCCGGATCTCACGTCTACGGCATCTCCGGCGCGCCTGGCCTCTCCGCCACCTTCACCACCGGCCTCGCCTCTGCCTTCGCCATTGGCCCCTTTGCCGCCACCTGCTTCGGTATCAACTCATCCTATGCGAACACGTGCCAAGGATGGCATTTTCAAGCCAAAGTATCCTCCTTCAACTTCTTACCTGGCTCATAGTGGTTTTCTTTCCACTCTACGCTCTTCTAAGGAGCCCAAGGGTTTCAAATCAGCTGCAAAATCACCTCACTGGATTTCTGCAATGGACGACGAGCTTAAGGCTCTTCATACCAACAACACTTGGACTTTGGTCCCTCGTCCTGCTACTGAAAATGTTATTGGTTCTAAATGGGTCTTTCGTACCAAGTATTTGGCGAATGGTTCTATTGATCGCTATAAAGCTCGCTTAGTTGCTCAAGGGTTTTCTCAGCTTCCTGGTTTCGACTACGATCATACTTTCAGTCCTGTAGTCAAAGCTTCCACTGTTCGTATCATACTCTCTTTGGCGGTTATTAATAATTGGCCATTACGTCAATTGGATGTAAACAATGCTTTTTTGCATGGTGGCCATGGCCGAACTTGTGAGGTTCTTTAGCATGTTGAGTTCGACCAAGGTAGCTACGTCAGTTTTGAGAACCCTCTTCACTATCTCTTCCTTGATTACGGCCTCACATACAACTGACTTGCCCCTGCCCTCAATTCAATTGATGGCAGCTGCTTTCTTATCCGAACAGTAATTTCCAGAGATGCCGATGACATCCATGTCCGGAAAGAGCTCTTTGTTGAGGAAATCCATTACATTCTGGACACCCTTGGATACCATGTTCATCCCCATGGCATCCCCTGTGCTGCAGGTGAATCTCATGTAGAGATTCTTTCCGGCGATGGAACATTTGATGGTCTGAAGCCTCCCAAATCGGCTGGAACTGTTGAATACAAGCGACAAGGCCTCAAAATTGAGAGGATCTTCCAGCTGAAGAACTTCAACTCAGTTGCACGTCTCCCGGTTGCGAATCTCACCACCGGGGCTCAAGTCATGCCGTCTCTCAGGATGGTGCTGGTGGCTCCGCCGGAGACATGGATGGCATAAACTTAATTCATGTATTATCTAACACCAAAATACACAACCGCAAGTGTACGACATATATTGTAGCGTGATAAGTACAAGGTCGATCCCACAAGGAGGTGTAGTGTAAAAGTGTATTTTGTTGATTGAATTCTAAATAAACGTGATCGATAAGATTGAATGATGTAATTACCCATAATTATATACCAATTTGTCACAAGTAAACAATTAAAAGAGTAATAAGAGAATCGATCAAATGTGCTCATGCAAATCACAAAAAAAAAAAAACGAAGAAAATACGAGTGAAACTCAAATAAGAGAAGGTAGGTCCCAAGGCACATGCAATACTAATGAATTCATCTATGATTAACAATCTACTCAAGTGGTGTTGTGCTTTTTCTATAAGATTGATCATAAAATAATGAGTTAAAAGTTCTCTCGATCCAAATAACCCAAGAGAAATATAATCCAATCTCGTATCTCTACCTCAATTGCATCATAAAACCCAATTAAGCCCCTAAGATCACCATACATCCTCCTAATCATTGATCATCTCTCGATCTCTCAATAAAATTAGGTCGAACACTTGCAATCAATTAATCAAAAGAGATTTCTCAATCCAATTTCAATTAACTAAGATCAACATATCACTATTGTACACCAATGACATGTTTTGCAATGGAAATCCAGCATTCAAATAGAATTAAGTCACACAAACACCAATTAAGCAAAATTATAAAGTTCATCAAGAGTATTTACAAGGCCCTAGAACCAAAAGTGTTCTAGCGAACAATACACATAATCCAACTAACACAAACTAATCAAATAAGCAAACAAAAAGAGATAGAATGAGAAAGCTTAGTCTAATGGATGATGGATGATGAAATTCTAAAGCTATTGATGCCTTCCTTGCTTGATTTGGTGGAGAATTGAAGAAATGGATGATGATTACCTCCAAGTATGTGTTTATAGGTGAAGAATTATTGTGGAAGGGGGTAATTTAGTTTAAATTCAAGAATGTGGGTATTTATAGTGTTGAGGTAGGGTGTGGGTGTAAGAATTCCAACTAAGTCCCTCAAAAATGGAGAAATTTCACAAAAACCACCGAGAATAGGAGAAGATCGGCCGAGTTGGGTGACTCGGCCGAGTCGGGGCAGAGTGTTATGGTTGAACATTCTGTGCAACTCGGCCGAAAAACAAAATTTTCTTCCGCTCGGCCGAGTTGCTGGTTGTCCTAGTTGCAGGTCTGCACTTGTGCTCGGCCGAATCTGTGCAACTCGGCCGAAAAACAAATTTTTTCTTCCGCTCAGCCGAGTTGGCTAACTCAGCCGAGTTGCTGGATGTCTAAGTTTGCACCTCGAACTTGTTTTGTGTGTAAATTTTGCTTCCGACCTCCAATCGACTCGATTCTTTTTGTTATTCCACTCCATTTTTCGAGATGGATCCAATGGTGCACTCCTCTTTTTGGTCCAGTGAATTGTGGTAGGTGTTTTGCTCCCAAAATCCTTCGTTTTTCCTACAAAATCGACAAAACACCACCTTTCTCTTATTTCGACCACAATGGAATATTCAATGCAAATCACACATGCAAAGTAAAGTTTGGTGAGGTCTCTTTCTCAAAGTTCTTTCTCAATGATGGTAATAGGCTCATTATTGCAATTCACACTCATACATCAAAGAATGCACGAGTACACAACACATTGTGAAGGGAAAACAAAATCCAAATGCTCAAGATCTCTACTCACATGATAGAGTGTTTCTCTCAAACACACAAACAAATTGAGGATATGAATGCACTCAACAACCAAGTTATGCTATGCAATCACCATAAGCTTGCCCACATTCTACTTTCTACACCACTCAAGTGTTCAACAATGTGATTAATAAGACTTAATCAAGGATGTAACATTGGCTCTTTGGACAAGGTGGGATGAATTTGGAATTGTGACTCTTCTAGTGGAGGACAAAACTTGTTGTATTACAATTTGTACTTTTACTTTCAAAGCTTACAACCTCTATCCTCACTTTTCATTTTCTTTCTTTTTCATGTATTCATCACTTCATCTTTTGAGCCAAGTTTTCTTTATTTTCAAGCCCTTGAGGATCCCTTGTCCCTCTTGTCTTTTTCATGATTTTTCTTTTCATCTCTTTTCATCTCTTTTCATCTTTTCTCTTTCTCAACTCATCCAATTTTTCTTAAACCAAAGATATTCAAGCACGTGTTTTCCACTCAATATTTTGTCCCCCACTAGATATAGGTATTAAAGGCTTTAAAAGGATAAGTGGTTAACATTGTAGTTTACCAAGAAAATGAGGAATTAGGCTCAAAAGGGCTAACTACGGAAGATTACTTCGGTTTTCAGAAATTTTGGCTAAGTGACTCTTCAAAACGAAGGATGGCCTATATCATATCACAAAGTCTTACACAATCATGATTTCAAACAAGAACTTGGGCAAGTTCTAGGATCACTAGCAATAACCTAATTCACTCTCAAAAGAACTAAACCTGATTAAAGTTCGATTTAGGGCTCAATTCTCACCGATTTATTCAATAGAACTTTCACATTCATCAAATGTACCCAAACAACAACACATCATGCACTCAATACATCAAAGATCAACAATTACGAACACAACATGAACACTACTATCCATCACCAATCATGCATACATTCAAAGCAAATAAAAATCACTATACTACTCAACTATGGATTTCAATGATTACCCATGCTCACATTTCACCATAAGTCCACTACCCAACACATGATCAAAACTTACTCAAACAATATAAGCATATGAAAGCTAAGTGTGCGCCGGTGCAAAATGTAACACAAACGAAATGACAAAGCGGTGCAAGGGGTAACAAATATAGTGAAATAATAAAAGGCAAAATAACTCCCCGACACTATGTAAAAATTCTAAGTTTGGGGCTACAACTTCTTACCCTCCTTGCACATCTCAAGCTCTTCAAAGATCACCATTGCATCACTTGCTCCCTCTTTCCAAAGTTGGCTTTGCTTTCTTCTTCATTCTCCAAGAAAATGCATGTATCCATGATGTTCCTCATCCATATCTACAAAAGAGACTAAGCTATCAAAACTACTAAAAATAAGAAAAACATGAAAGAAATAAAACCTTGGGTTGCCTCCCAAGAAGCGTTATTTTTAACGTCCTATGCCAGACGGTTTTCTTGAGACGATTTGTCAAGTCACCCCATCATCATCCTTATTCTTGACCTTCCTTGCCCATCCGACTTTCTTAAATCCATTGAAACATCCACAAGCTAGCCCATTCGACTCTTCAATCATATCATCGGAAGTTGATGCCTCATTCAACTCCAAACTTGGTCTTCTTGCCTATCTTCAAATCTTTACCTTCCACCTTGGGGTTCTCTTTCACAAGATTGATTGTGGGATCTTCTTCCGTCTTCTCTTTCACGGGAATTGGATAATGATCTCTCTTGGGGTAACCATATTCTCCATCCTCATCATCATGAAATTTGACGGCTCTATAAATGTTGAACAAGACTTTTGTCATTGTTCACTTGAAGCTCTAACTCTCCTTTCCTCACATCAATTATGGCCCCTCCGGTTGCCAAAAATGGCCTTCCCAATATCAACGGGATGTACTTGTCCTCCTCCATATCTAAAACCACAAAGTCTATGACTTGTCTCATTTTTCAACACTTTTTAAAGCACTTTACAATACGATCCCCACAAGCGTATGGGTTCGATTGTAGTACACAAGTACGACCAAGTAGATTTTCGTTCCAAGGACCTAATTGAGTGAAAGTGAATCCCTAAAGTTATAAGTTTTCATGCTATTAGAGTAACTAAACGTGTTTGTTGGATTTTCGGGAATTAAAACACAAGTATTAAACTAAATTAACTAAGATAAACAAGAAATAGACAAAAGTAATAATAAGCTATCTAACTTTCGAGAGAAAGTGCAAGAGAAGGGTATTGCCTCGGGTGTTTCCGTTTTGTGGGTAATTCAATGAGTTAACGAACCAATTGCATGAATTAAACTATGGTTTTGGATTAAGCTAAAGGCTATCACTCGTGTGTGTAGACCAATCCCTTGTGAGGCTTAGGTGAACACGTGCATCGATTAGCAATTATATAGTCTAATCAATACCATAAGCTCCTAAGATAGTGTCTCATAAACACGTTCAACACGGTTACTAATGTTTATGAGACGCCCTCTCACTAATCTAATAGACGACCTCTAATCGACTAGTGTCTAGTGTCGTCGATCTAAGCAATTAACCCCCGGTCGGTGTAGCTAATTACTATGTTAATTCTAATCGATCAATTCAAGCTCACACACACATTCTTAATCATGCAACCCAATACGGTCGTTTAAGTCGACAAAACTAACAATGCTAGCTAATAGGGTGAATTAATCAATTGAATCATGAATATCACAACACTAGAAACATATACACCTAAATCCTAAGCTAATCATGCAATTAATCCATAATTACACTAAACACCCATCAAAACATTCACACCCAAGGCCATAAGAGCTTAGCCCATGGTTCTATGATAGGAATCCATGGCTAAAACAACAAATAACATCAAATTCATAACAAAATAGCAATAGAATGGAGAAATTAAGAAAATACCAAATTGAATTGCAAAATAGAGTAATATCACCTTGATCATGAAAATGTAGCTACAAAACGATGTAATAGACGATGCCCGATGATAATCGTAGCTTGATTCTAAGCAATAACCACTATTCTATCTAATTTAATGAAGAATCTAAACTAAAAATGAAGAACACCTACAACTATGTCAATGTGTGTGAGAAATTGCTTGTAAAAGGAGAAAAGACTATCCTTTCTAAAACTCAAATTGGAGCTATTTATAGTTGGGGTAGAAGTCTTGGATGAAATTTTCACTTAGGTCCCTCGAAAATGGAGAAAATGGGCCAAAACCCCCGAGAATCATGTCACCCGGGCATCCCACCCGGCCTAAATACGAACCTTGGAGCAAATTGGCCTTGTCCGGGTAGAATCCACCCGGGCAAAATCTTCGGTGGGTGAACTAAACAAAAACGTGGGTGTACAGTACTGTGGCCGGGTGGAAGTTACCCGGCCGGGTAGAAATGTGGTCCGGCCTCGTCATTTTTCGTTCAGTTGTATCTCGAGCTTCCGACCTCCGATTGACTCGATTCCTTTTTTCATTCCACTCCGTTTTTCGAGACGAATCTAATGGTCAGCTTCTCTTCTTGATCCAGTGAAGTATGGTTGGTGTTTTGCTTCCAAAATACATTGTTTTTCCTACAAAATCGACAAAACACTACCTTTCTCTTATTTTGACCAAAACAATGATAATTGACAAATAATTCAATGAAATCAACATCAAATGAGCTTCAAATATGCATCTAAATCGTGTAAATTCCACCCGAATCAACTCCCCCAAACTTAAAGTGTTGCTCGTCCTCGAGCAACGAAAGAATTACAACATGAGGGTGAAATTTACAACTAGATGATCAATGAAAGATCCCACGTATCAAATGACATGAAATGAATTCTTCTTCCTCAAGATACATTCTTAAAATGATCACAAGTTCAATATTGAAGATCCAACTCAATACTCACACATGCTCGACACACAACAACAAGTGATGGTGATGACAATATCAAGATGTTCAAGTTTAACTCACAAGAAATAGTGTTTCACTAAAACACTCAAACAAATTAAGGACAATAAGCACTCATCAATCAAATCATGCATTGCAATTGCCATAAGCTTGCCCAAGCTCTACCATCTTTCCACCACAAACATGTTTAACATTGAGATCAATAGGGCTTAACCAAGGACGTAACATTGGCTCTTTGGACGGGGTAAGATGAATATAGAAAAAGTGACTCGTCTAGTGGAGAACAAAATTTGTTTTTCAACAATTCAAGCTCATGCTCTTAAGGTTTACAACCTTCATTTTCGCTTTTCATTTAATTTCCTCAAATGCATTCATCTCCTCATCTTTTTCTAGCAAATTTCTTTTCTTTTTAAGCTCTTGGGTCTCATTGTCCCTCTTTTCTTTCTCAATTATTTTCTTTTCACTCCCATCTTTTTTATCTCTTTTCACAACTTTGCCAATTTTCTCTTCAAACCAAAGGCACTAAAGCACATGTTTTACCACTTTCTTTTTATTCTCCACTAGATTTGGATATCAAAGGATCAAAAGGCTAAGTGGTTAAACATTGTAGGTTTCCAATAGAATGGGAAATCAAGCTCAAACGGGCTAACTACGGAAGATTACTTTGGTTATTGGGAAAATTTTGGCTAAGTGACGTGTAGTACGAAAGATGGCCTACATCATATCTCAAAGTATCACACAAGCATGATTTCAAGCAAGAACTTGGGCAAGTTCTAGAAAAGCAAGCAATGAATTGATTCACTCACAAATGAAATAAACCGGATTAATGCTCGGTTCAAAGCTCAACTCTCACCTGTTCATTCAAGACTCAAACATTCATCAATCACCACCACACATAACTCATTGTGCATGCAAAACATCCATAGGCAACAAGATGACAACAACACAAACAAGATGATTCATTCCAATCATGTATGTTGGTCCTGAAAGGAGTATATAACAAGTGTATGGGGGGGGGGGGAATACACTTGTATGCAATTTCTTTTCAAATTTTGATCAAAACAGCGATCAGCAAGGTTGTCTTGGACAACTCTGCTGAAGATGAATAACTCTTTATAGATAATCAAACTACTAAGTACTATTGAGTACTTAGTTGGATAACTATCTAAGGGAGTTATATGTGCGGAATTAGTGGTTGGCCCTTTAGTTTAAACTCCTTTTAAGTTCTGAAATCACTTAGTCAATCAATCCAGTTTTCAGGGAACTTGTCCAAATTGGTTTTGCACAGTCTTTGAATGTTTGTCCTTTGAAAGGTCAGTTTTGTGTGCAGTGTTGAATGTATGAAAGTACTTTAAAGATAAATCAACACAAGAGTTTATAGTGGTTCAGAGACTCAAGCTCCTACATCCACTTTCCCTGATTTAACAGGATAATTCCTTCACTCTTGGAATTAACTTGTTTTATAGTGCCAAGGTGCACTTGATCAAGAACACCACTCCTTGGTGAATTGATCCCTAGGATGTCTAGAGTCCTAGTACCCTCTTCTCAACTCAGAACTGAACTGTTCTTCTCTCAACAGTCAGCTCCTACCACTTCTACTACTACAACAACCTTCTCACTTTCTCACTTGAAAGATGTAAGGGTTGAAGTAAGGTTCCAACTAATGAGATATCATTTACAATGAAGATCAGTGTATAAGGATAGGATATCTCTCTAAGCTTTGTATGGATATACAATGTAGTTCAACTTAGATGAAGTGTTTGAAGACTAAGGTAGTCTTTGAAAGCTTGAATTCTATGAGCTTTGAATACTTGTGTAGTTGGATTCTGTTGAGGTGCTTTCAAATAGTCTTCACACTTCTGTATTTATAGACAAATGAAGGATTTGCCCGTTGGAGAGGCAGCCCCAAATGTCCATAAATGTCTTCTTTGAGTTCTTCAACATAGAGGACATATTCTTGATAGTGACATGTCCTCATTTGGGAAATAAACGGCTGTATAGACTTTGTCTTCATTCTGCAGCTCTCTTCCCAATGTCTGACTTTAAGATTCACTTGTTAAGACTTGGACATGGCTTCTGAAGGTTGGTTCTATGATAGGACAACATTCCTTATCAGTAGAAAACTCTCCTTATCACTATCAGCAGACTTGCTTATCAGCAAAGTTGGCTTGCTCTTTTCAGACGACTTGGCTCTTTCCCTTTGCTTCTTTTGGAAGTGATCTTAGCATGTTTCTTTGAAGCTCTTTAGGGCATAGTTGTCTTGATCTCTTTAGCATAGTTGATCTTTAAGCTTCAGAACTCTTGTTCTTGTTTAATTGTGCTGAGACAACTCTTCTGGACAACTCTCCTGATCAGTATACTTGGTCTTCAAATGACTTAGTGATTGTTCCAGAATTTGAGCCTTGAGGGGACTTGTTCTTGATAGACTTCAAAGCATATGTTCCCCCTCAACTTGTGCATCTATTCAACTAAGAGCTGCCTAACATATCAGCTCCTCATCTAGCCTTATTTTATATGTTCTAAAATTCTTAGAACATAATCATCTTGACTTAGGCATGTCTCAGGGGGTTTTGGTATTGAATCAAAACATATCTCATTTTATTCCCAACAATTTCCCCCTTTTTGATGATGCCAAAACCTATATATTTTATGCAAAAGTGACTTGACTACACCTATTACATTTATCTTCAGAAGACATGACTAGGGTCAATTTTCCTGAAAAGCAATGTGTTAGTGTACTCACCATTCATATTGCAAACAGGTTTCAAAGATAGGCATATAGAGATTTATGTATAAGTGTTTCTTGATTCAAAATAGGTTCAACTATTATTCATTTGAAAATCATTACAAGCATGTTGATAGTTGAAATTATCATATCAGAGCATGAATCCAAAACACTATTACATCAGAGCATTTCATTGCATTAGAGCATTAACTAAACACTTAACAATTTTTGAGCTGGATCTTGAGTATCAGAGTACAAAAGCATATCAGAGCAAACAGATTATCAGAGCACACCACATCAGCATTCTTGAATAACTTCAGTATAGATGACCAATTAAAAACAAATCTTCAGCCAAGATAAGTTTTTCATCCATATTAACACAGAAAGGTAAGAAGACTTAGCCATTTCAGAGATCATCCTCCTTTGGTGGCACCATCCCATATTGTGCCCACACTCTTCTTTTCAGTTCCATGGCTTCTTGGTTACTTCCCTTAGGTCCAAGAACCATCTTGTTCAGCTTGAGGATCTCTAGAAATTCCTTCAGGATTTTTGATTGGTCAATCCATCCATCAAGCTTTGGAGGCATGTATATGATTATCTTGGGGGCAGTGAGTTCAAATCTTGCAATGTCTGCAGCTGCAAGCAATTGTTGATATAGCTCTCTGTGATACTCTATCATGAACTCAGCAAAAGTGGAGTTGGCATCTCTTCCATTCCATCTGTCAATGACATAGAAGTCATAGACAAACTCCCTTTTGGCCTCTTCCCATGAGTCATTTAGCTGAATGGGCACCCATTTATCCAAGTGAGGATATTTGGTGTCCATGGGAATCAACAGTTGTGGCTTTAGCTTGTTGTAAGTTGCTCTTTTCCTTCTAGGCTTTTGAAAATCTGCTCTTCTTTTGTCTCTTGCTCTATTTGCCTCATCCATCAAGTCCATTTTCTCTTGGGCCCTCATCATAGCCAGTTTCTGTTGGGTTTCAGGGTCTTTGTCATACCCTTCATGAAACAACTTTGATGGATCAAGAGCTAGGACAGTTGTCTTCTTCTTGGGCTCAGGTCCAAATCCTTCAGCAAATAACTCTTCAACATCTTCAGTGGACTTGGCACCTTCAGCACTTTTGGCAGTTTCAGAAGACTTGTCAACAATTTCAGCAGTCTTGGCCTTTTTGGAAGTAGGCTCATCATCATCAATTCTGAACTCAGGAGGAAGATCAAGGCTGTTGGAAAAGTCAGTGAATGTTTCAGCCTTTCTTTTGTTTCCCTTGGCTTTTTTTATCTTTCCTCTAGTTTGGACACCTTCAGCACTTTTGTCCAAACCAGACACCTCTCCTCCTGGTCTTTGCTGTAACCTAACTCTTTCCTCTTGAGCTGAGGCCATTGAATTCTTCAAGGCAATAGCTAGTTGCCCTTCTTCATCCAAATCATCCAAGTTTAGCATTGCTGGCTCTTTTCCTTTGTCTTCAGCAATCTTGTCATTTCCCTTTACTGGGCTTCCAATAACCAAGGCACCTTTTTCCCTTGCTCTTTCCCTTTTCCCCTTTTTGGCAGTATCAAAACACTGAGGTTTGAGCTCACTCATTGTGGATGCCATTAAGGACTGGTCTTGGGTTAGGGACTTCATCTCCTCCAACAAATATACATTCTCATCATGTATATTCTGCATTCTGTCACTGCTCAAGCTAAGGAAAGCTAGAACAGACTTCATCTTTTGTTGGACAACCTCCTCCATGGTTGCTTTCAGAGATGCATCAAGTTGGGCTTTAAGAAGTTCAGTGAGGTTGGCTACTGCACCTTCAGCAATGTTGGCCAGCACCTCTTGGGAAAATTTCTCTGAAGCTGCTTTAACCATTGTGCCTTTGTGCCTGCTGCTCTTTTCTTCTGCAATGCAGTCTTCTTTCCAAGTGCTTTCTTGATGGTTAGCCTAATAGCTTGGACATTTGCATTGTGATTATCTCTTAGCAGCTTTTGATCCTTCTTGACCTCTTTTGAGATTTTCTCCATACTGGCTTTGGCTTTTTGGACTTCTGTGGAAATGGTTTGAAGACCAGATTCCACTCCTCCTATTCTTGCTTCCAATGTAGGTAGCACCACATCTTCAGAGCCAGTTAACCTCATTTCCACAGATGCTAAAGTTCTTCCATGCTCATCCAAAGCTCCAGAAGTTTCTGCATGAGCTGATTGAACTTGATGAGCCAAGGAGTCCAACTTTGCTGATTGCATCCCAAGCAAGGCTTGTGCTGATCCAGAATCCACTTGGATGGGTGCATCTGTTAAGAAATCATCCTAAAAAATTTGGTCAAGTGAAATACCTGCAAGTTCAGAGAAATCAAATGGGTCAGTGAAAACACACTTATCACCCTTAGTTTCTTTTGCATGAGACTCTGATACATCAGCAGTCTCCTTCTCATTTTCAACTAATTCTTTTCTCCCTTCATTAATAATTTCCTTACTTAAAGGAACAGGCCTCCTCTCATCAAGGGATTCTTGAAGTTCAGATTTGACTTCAAGAATAACCTGTCCTTCCTCACTTATACCACCCTCATTTTGTGGTACACTCACTATCTTAGTGATGACTACCTCTCTATCATCCATAACTCCCTATGGTTTTTCAACTAGATTCTCCTTTTCAACACCTTCACCTGCAACATCTCCACCTTCAACAAGGTTCAAAGATGGCAGTTGCGGGGAGATCACAGTGCTTATCTCAACAGTCACTGAGTCATCCTGAATGATTAAGGGTTGATCAGTGTCCAACTCTTCTGACACTGAATAGGCCTTAACCAAACCAACCTCTAAGCTAGGAACCTCAACATCTTTAGGTTGTGCCTTGGGTTCAGAAGAACCTTCATTGGCAGATGTATCTTTGGTTGTGTTATCACCCTTGGTCAACACCTCTGATGACACAGAGCCTTTCCTATGATAGGTTAAAAGGGGAGTTGAAGGTAATTTGGTTTCAGGAGGGTTGGGATTGGTTTCAGGAGGGTTGGGATTTGAGGAGTTTGAGGGATCATCAGGGGAATCATCATCATTAGAGCTACTTTCAGGGTGTTTGATTCCCTTAGGTATTCTTTCCTTCTCCTCAATGTTCTTCTCATCCACTAACTTTGCAAAAACATCCTCATCAATGAGGAATCTTGTCTTTGACACTCCAGCAAAGTGTAGCAATCTACTTTCCTCCACTTGCCACCAGTTTGCACCCTTATCTTGGATGACTTGTGATATCTCCATGATTGTTTTATCTTTTACATCCACAAGCATCCTCAAATCATGAAACACCTTCTGAATTCTTGGAAATTCAGCAAGTTGTGGGTACAAACTGTCCACAGTAGCCTTTGCTCCACCTCTGAGCATACTTTCATAAGTATACTCCTCCTCATCTCCACTTGAATGGGGACTTTGGGTTATAGGGGAGTTGGCTCTGGCTTCTCCTAAAGTGGCTTCAGGAAGGGTAAGTTCAGGGATGTTGGCTTCAGAAGGGTTGGGCTCAGTTAAAGGTACTTCAGTTGCTTTTGAGAGCAATGGATCTGAAGGAGGTTTACTAAGGGGGGTTGGCTCATGAAGTGCAGCTTCTAAGAACTTTGAATAATTGAGCATAGATGAGTCAAGGGGAGATTGCAATCTTGTCTCATCTACTGCTAAGTCTGCTAGCACATCTATCCCACTTCTTTGCACACTCCCTTCTGGAGAATATCTCTTTGTCAGATTGAGAGGGGTGATGGGTTGGTTTGTTGGGGTTACATGGGTCTCAGGGGAGTTGGGCTCAGGATTCTGGGTTTCAGGAAGGTTGGCCTTAATTGGTTCACCTTCAGGGATTTTGGATTCAGGAGTTCCAGAACCAGAAGAATTGGTCCTAGACTTGGATTTGGTTCTGCTTTCAGCCCTGCTCTCCCTTAGAGCTAGTTGGAGAGACTTTTGCTCTTGAAGCTCCAACACCTTTTCAGTAGGCTTTGCCCTTCTCTTGCTAGCCCTACTGCTCCCACTACCTTCATCTTCAGGGACAACTTCCCTGACCCTCTTTTCACCCTTAGACTTTTGTCTAGTCTCATTGTATCTTTGTCTCAACTCTTCTGAGTGATCAGAAGACACATTCACTCCCTCTTCAGCAACTTCTTCAATTTCAGTTGAAGCTCCTGAAGTCTCTTCTGATTGAATTTGAGACATTTTCCTAGTCTTGACAACTCTGGCCTTTGTCCTTTTCTTCAATTTTAGCTTCTCCTCATTCTTTACTTAAGCAGGTTTGGCCATTTGCATCCTCCTTTGCTCAGTTTTCTTGCTGAGCTTTCTGAACATGATTTTCTGGGCAGGGAGGGGCTTTGCAAAGGTTTGCATCTCAGAATAGTGAGCAAACTTCTCAATCAAGAGACTTGCCCTTGTGCAGTATCTCAGTTTGCCCTCCATCACAACCTTGTTGTGAGCTTTAACTTTGAAATTAGCCTTCTCCTTCATCATCTCAGACAGGATGAAGGTCCTCCAATTGAACTTGATGCCTTTGTCACTAGCATCAATAATTGCAGCCATAATTCCGATTCTTGGATGGCTGACCTGCTCCAAACTTCCAGTGTTGCTTAGCAAACTTTTTGCAACAACCTCAAACAAAGTAAGGAAATTTGGCTTGAGGGTCCTCTTTTGTTGAGTGGAGGATAGTGGCCCTGGAGTAATAAGCCAGTCTTGAGCAATTTCTTGCTCAAGTCCATTTCCATAAAATTCTGGATTCCTTCCCTCTGAAGGCAATCCAAAAGCAGCATTAACTTCCTCTTCAGAAAATTTTACTCTATGGAATCTTTCCTCTTCTTCTCCCTCTGCAACAAAGGACAATCTTGTGGCAACCTCTCCATCCTCAAGTTTGCCTCTCCATTTGAGAAAAGCAAAGAACTCTGCCATGTATGACTCAAGGCAAGAGTCTGGCTTCTCCTGCATGAACTTCTGGAGACCTGCCCTCCTCAACCATCTCAAGGTTGGTGCAACTTCAGGTTCCTCACTCTCAAAAGAGAGGATTGGCTCAAAGGTAATGTTGTTTTTGTGGCTTAGATAGCCAAAATCAAGGTCTAAATCCTTGTTGGTGAAGTCAACAACCATTTCAGACTTAGCTTTGGGAGCCATTAGAATGATACAGAAGAAATTTTGAGAGAGTTTGAGAGTGTTTGAAGAAGATGAAGTCTAGGGTTTCGAATACTTGGGGAAGAAGTGTTTGTGGGGTTTCTTAAGACTTGTGAATATTCTAAAAAGAATGTTTGTCAATGAGTTGGTGAGTCTTAAGAGTTTTCAACGATGGATAAAAATGGAAATTTCAATTGGACGGCCAGGATTGATTTCAGAGGAGTTGGCCAATTTTGATCCAATGGTCAATAACCAATGAAACAGTGAAAAACTGTTTTCTATTCAAATGTGGAAGTTATTAAATATTGGTTAATGCTTGGGAAGTTTTCGAGATAGATCATGACTTGAAATGTTTAATGCAAACAAGAGTTAAATCTTGGCATTTAATGCATGGAAAGCGACCTTTTGGGTGGGAGACAAATTAAGTCCAAAAAGGTGATATCTGTAAATGGAATGGGACATATATCAAAATAGGTAATGATTGCCCAAAATAGGTGCTTATCAAACCAAGAAAATAGTTTGATAGCCAAGCCAACTTATCTGACCCCACATGGACAAGTGTCATGAAAAGATGTGGACAAGTGTCCTGAGATTCAATGGACAATAGTCCTGAGCATTTGAGGTCATCTCTTCTGAGTTTGAGTAGACCTGTCCAAGTCTCCTGAAAACCATTTTAGTTTCTCTTATTCCCTGGATCAAGTAATCCCAATTCTGTTGATAGCTCTAGAAATTTTGCCTCTGCAAGTGGCTTTGTCAATATATCAGCTTTTTGATGATCTGTGTGGATCTTGACCAACTTTATGTCTTTCTTCTCCACATGATCTCTAATGAAGTGATGCTTGATGTCCACCTGTTTGCATCTAGTGTGCAAAACTGGATTCTGTGATATTGCTATAGCACTATTGTTGTCACAGAATATAGGCACTTCAGTAGAGTTGACATTGTAGTCTCTTAGTTGTTGTCTCAACCAAAGAATTTGAGCACAACAACTTCCAGCTACAACATATTCAGCTTCAGTGGTGGAAGTAGCCACTGTGTTCTGCTTCTTGGAGAACAATGATATGAGTTTGTTGCCCAAGAATTGACAAGTCCCTGAAGTGGACTTTCTGTCAATTCTGCATCCTCCATAATCAGCATCTGAGTAGCCAGTTAGCTCAATGTTGTCATCAGCAGGGTACCAAAGGCCTAGATTCTCAGTGCCTTTGAGATACCTCAAGATCCTCTTTGCAGCCTCAAGATGGATTTTCTTAGGATTTGCTTGAAACCTTGCACAAACACCTACTGCAAAGGTGATGTCAGGTCTGCTGGCAGTGAGATAGAGGAGTGAACCAATGATTCCTCTATACTCTGTAGAGTTGGTTGGGATACCACTCTCATCAAGATCCATCTTCCAATTTGTGTTCATAGGGATCCTTACTGGCTTGCTAGTTGTACACCCAAACTTTTTGATCATTTCTCTGGTGTACTTAGCTTGGTTGATGAAGATCCCTTCTTTTGATTGCTTGACTTGAAGACCCAAAAAAAAGTTCATCAACCCCATCATGGACATCTCAAACTTGCTCTGCATAAGTTTTGAGAACTTCTCACACAGCTTCTCATTGGGGGATCCAAAAATTATGTCATCCACATAAATTTGGACAAGCAAGATGTCCTCTCCTTCAGTGATTCTGAAGAGAGTTCTGTCCACAGTTCCCTTTATGAATCCATGATCCAAGAGAAATTGTGACAGTGTATCATACCAAGCCCTAGGGGCTTGCTTGAGTCCATATAGAGCCTTCTTCAATCTGTAGACTTGATTTCCAACCTCAAAACCAGGTGGTTGCTCCACATAAACTTCTTCTTTCAAGACTCCATTCAGAAAGGCACTTTTGACATCCATTTGATACACTTTGAACCTCTTGTGGGCTGCATAGGCTAGAAAGAGCCTTATTGCTTCTAGCCTTGCCACAGGTGCAAATGTCTCATCATAGTCAATGCCTTCATGTTGGCAATAGCCCTTTGCTACTAGTCTTGCTTTGTTTCTGACAATCACATCATTCTCATTCTTCTTGTTCTTGAACACCCACTTGGTTCCAATAACATCTTGATGTGAAGGTCTATCCACCAGCTCCCATACTTCATTTCTGGTGAATTGGTTCGGTTCTTCCTGCATGGCTGTGATCCAATTGGCATCTTGAAGTGCTTCTTCAATGTCACTTGGTTCTTGTTCTGATAAGAAATAACAAAATATAGCACTTTCACCATGAAATCTTCTAGTCTTGACTCCTATACTTGGGTCACCAAGTATTAGATCAGTAGGATGGTCAGACAACCAAGTCCTTCTTTTTCTGATCTCTTTAGTAGAGTTGTCCTCTACTGAAGTTGAGTCATTTTGATCATAAAATTCAGGAAAGTTAAGTGCAGGATCTAATTCAGGATCGTAATCAGGGGTGTTGTCCTCAATGTCAGGAACATTGGCATTTTCAACATTTTGAGTTCCCCCTTGATTATTTGACCCATTAACTACCTCAGCAGGAACTGCTTCTTCATTGGTAGTTGTTACCTGGAGGTGAACTGGGATTGGATCATTCAGTTCACCATTTCCTTCAGTGGGGTTTTCCTCAGGAAGGTTGCCTTCAGGATTGTTGTCCAGTGTAAAGTTTTCAGGGAGTTTGGCTTGGACAACATCTAGAAATTCAGTGTCTTTGCCCTTTAGGCTTAGTCTGGTTGTTCTTTGTGTGATTTCTTCTGTCTCTAAGTCCTTGTTCCTGAACTCATGAGTAGATTCATTAAACACAACATGAGGTGTTTCCTCCACAATAAGGGTTTTCTTGTTGTAGACTCTGAAGGCTCTACTGATTTGAGAATATCCAAGGAATACTCCCTCATCAGCTTTGCTATCAAAGGCTTTCAACTGTTCTTTCCCATTATTGTGAATGAAACACTTACAACCAAATATGTGAAAGTATGATACTTTAGGCATTCTTCCTTTCCAGAGTTCATAGGGGGTTTTGCCTTGCCCCTTAGTAATCAAACATCTATTTTGAGTATGGCATGCAGTGTTTATAGCTTCAGCCCAAAACCTCTTAGGTAGATTTAAATCAGCTATTAAGGTTCTAGCAGCTTCTTTTAAAGTTCTATTCCTTCTTTCTGCAACTCCATTTTGTTGAGGAGTTCTAGCTGCTGAGATTTCATGAGATATTCCATTAGATGTGCAATACTCATTGATGTATGAATTTATGAACTCAGTGCCTTTATCAGATCTTATCTTGATGATGCTAAGGCTTTTCTCATTTGACAGTCTCTTTAAAAGTTCAGGCAGTTTGACTTGTGTTTCCTTCTTATTAAGGAGAAATACTACCCATGTGAACCTAGAGAAGTCATCTACTACCACCAATGTGTATTTTCTACCATTTATGCTTGCAGGGGTAATTGGTCCAAATAAGTCCATATGTAATAGTTCAAGTACCCTTTCAGTAGAGATGACTGGTTTTCCTTTGAATGAGGCTTTGATCTGTTTTCCTTCTTGGCATGGTTTACAGACATGCTCTTTAATGAAAACCTCGTTAGGTAGTCCTTTAACTAATGCATTTCTAGCAAGCTTGTTCATTGTTTTGAAGTTCAGGTGGTTCAATCTCTTATGCCATAACCAACTTTGTTCACTAGAGCTTTTAGCAATGAAGCATGCAGCATCAGTAGACTTGTCCCATTCTGCAAAATACACATTTCCTATCCTAGTTCCAGTCAATAAAATTTGTTGAGTTTTATCTTTGATTAAGCATTTTCCACTTGAGAACTCAACATTGAAATTTTTATCACAGAATTGACTAATACTTAGGAGATTATATTTGAGACCAGCTACATATGATACATTGGATACTTTGATGTTACCAATCATCAAAGTACCATAACCTTTTGTTGTTGCTTGTGAGCTGTCTCCAAATGTGACATTTGGGCCTTCTTTTTCAATAAAATCAGTGAGGAGTTCCTTATTTCCAGTCATGTGCCTTGAACATCCACTGTCAAGGTACCATGCTGACTTTTTGCTCATGCTCCTCTTTTTGTGGCCCATTGGTACCTGCAATTAGATAGGTTTAGGTACCCTTTGAGTTTTGGGTCCTGAGAGGTTAGCTGTACCTTTAGGAACCCAAACTTGCCTAATAACCCTAATTGACTCAAGGTGGCTAAGTTGTTTTCCTCTAGCATCAACATACACTGTCTTTCCCTTAAATGCCTTTGGGAAAGCATGTGTGAAAGTGTTAACTCTGTAAGTATCAGGAGAGTTGTCAAATCTCCTGAACTTATGAGTTCTTTGTCCTACTTGAGGGAATCTTTGAGGAAAGGCATTTTTATGACCATTACCCTTTGGCATGTAGGGTTTTGGTTGTCTCATTTTATGTTGCCTTTGAGGATAGTTGTCCTTAGGTCTATTCAGCTGAGGCTTTCTCAGTAGAGTTGGCCTAGGCTGATTATACCTTGGATAACTCCTCTGAACATTGTTCAGGAGAGTTGCCCTTTTCCTTAGGTTTGGGCCTAGTCTCCTGAAACACTTGAGTTGGCAAGTCATCCATTTTGCCCTTTCCTTTGTTCAGTGGCTGAATTATTTCATTTTCATCTTGTTGTGCCACTGATTTGACAAAGATTCTCTTAGTGTTACTTGTAGAAGCAACACTAAGACAAGGTGAAGATTCAAATGGATCAAAACCTAATCCACTTCTTTGAGCCATAGGTCTTTGGTAACTCTGAATTTCCTCTATTGCTTTAGTGGATCTTCTCAGAGCAGACATCTTTAATTTCAGGCTCTCTTCACTTGATTTTAGAATATCATACTCATGTGAGAGGTTTTCAAACTTGGCTTGCAGATTTTTTAGTTCAAAATATTTTCTCTTATGAGAGAGAAGTTGATCATCAATCTCCTTTTGTTGGTCAACTATCCTGAGATTTGCTTCCTCAAGCTCTCTCAAGACTTGTTGATACAACTCAGTAGACTTGACATCAACAACTAACTCAGAGTTTTTAGCAAGCTCAATTGCCAATCTTTCATTCTCTCTCACACAATTGTCATGAAATTCTTGTAACATAGTGAAATCTTCCATCAACTTCCCAAGAGAAAGTTTCAAATTGACTTCACTAGTGTTTTGTGAAATGAATGATGGTGAGCTAGAAGTAGAGGATACCTCATCATCCTCAATTGCCATGTTGCAAATATCATCATCATCTTCACTGTTGGAGAACAGTCCATCAGAAGAGTTGAAGCTTTCAGCACTATCAGATTCTTCACCAGCCATCATAGCTTTCCTGTTGGTGAACTTTCTGTCTCTTTTAGCTTGCCTTTCTCTTCTTTCCTTAGAGCTCAATTCAGGGCAATCATACTGAAAATGCCCTTTCTTTTTGCAATTATAGCACAAGTCTTCATCATCATCCTTCTTTGGTTCTTCTCTTTTTATTGATGATGAAGGTTCAGCTCTACTGGACCTTCTTCTATCAGAGTACTTGTCCTCTGATCTTTTCTCTTCGGGCTTTTTGACCTCAGCCTGGGCTTCAGGAAAGTTGTACCTTCTCCTGAATTTGTTGTCCTGGTAGAATTTCTTGTATCTACCAAACCTTGAATTTAGCTTTTCAAACCTCCTAGCCATTAAGGCTGGTTCCTCCTTCATTTCAGTCTTGGAGACTGACTTTGATGATCTAGGAGTGGACTGCATTGCTGGTTCAGCAGTTTTGGCTTTGAATGCCACTCCCTTTGTAGGATTTGAAGGTTCCTCAACAGGCTTTCTTCTGTTGAGGTCGAAGTCATAAGCTTTGAGTTCAGAGAAGATTTGTTGCATGGGCATGCTGGAGAGATCCTTGGTGTTTTGCATCATGACAGCATAGACATCCCACTTTTGAGTGAGTCTTCTCAAGATCTTCAATCCAACTTCTCTCTTGGAGTACACCTTGCCCAATGAATTGATCTCATTCATTACATCAGTGAATCTTCCAGCAAATTTATCAATGGATTCCTCAGACTCCATTGTGAATTGTTCAAACTTCTGCACAGCTACTTGGAGCTTGTTCTCCTTTATCTTTTCAGTACCCTCACACATTTCTGCAAGAGTATCCCAAATTTCTTTGGCAGTTGTGCAGTGGTCGACCCTTCCCATGATTGCATCTGGAATTGTTTGATAGAGGGTATTCATAGCAAGATAATTCAGATTATCCTTCCTCTTTTCATCAGCAGTGAAGTCATCTTCATCTTTGGGGAGCACATCTCTTGTGTCTGCCCTTTGAGCTTCTGTGATTCTGGGATTGACTAGGGTGAACACAAAAGGACCTCTTGTGATCACTCTCAACATATCAGTGTGTAGAGATGCAAGATGAGCCCTCATTCTGATTTTCCAGAAATCATAGTTGTCTATTGAGAACATGGGCAATTTGTGATGTGAGATGTGATTGACTGGATTTGTGGCCATATTGTCCAATCCTTGAACAGCAGGAGGTGGAACAACAGCATTGATGTTCTGATCAGGATTTTGCTGCTGATTCTGGTTGTTGTTGTTTCCTCTTGCCATTTCTTCAAGAAAAAGGGTTAGACAATGGATATCACAGATTTCAGATAAAGCAGTTCAGTGACCACACCAAATATGTGATTTTGAAAATCAAGATGGATTTTCAGAAGCAGTGGTCTTTGAACCCCTGCTCTGATACCACTTGTTGGTCCTGAAGGGAGTATATAACAAGTGTATGGTGGGGGGATTACACTTGTATGCAATTTCTTTTCAAATTTTGATCAAACCAGAGATCGGCAAGGTTGTCTTGGACAACTCTGCTGAAGATGAATAACTCTTTATAGATAATCAAACTACTAAGTACTATTGAGTACTTAGTTGGATAACTATCTAAGGGAGTTATATGTGCGGAATTAGTGGTTGGCCCTTTAGTTTAAACTCCTTTTAAGTTCTGAAATCACTTAGTCAATCAATCCAGTTTTCAGGGAATTTGTCCAAATTGGTTTTGCACAGTCTTTGAATGTTTGTCCTTTGAAAGGTCAGTTTTGTGTGCAGTGTTGAATGTATGAAAGTACTTTAAAGATAAATCAACACAAGAGTTTATAGTGGTTCAGAGACTCAAGCTCCTACATCCACTTTCCCTGATTTAACAGGATAATTCCTTCACTCTTGGAATTAACTTGTTTTATAGTGCCAAGGTGCACTTGATCAAGAACACCACTCCTTGGTGAATTGATCCCTAGGATGTCTAGAGTCCTAGTACCCTCTTCTCAACTCAGAACTGAACTGTTCTTCTCTCAACAGTCAGCTCCTACCACTTCTACTACTACAACAACCTTCTCACTTTCTCACTTGAAAGATGTAAGGGTTGAAGTAAGGTTCCAACTAATGAGATATCATTTACAATGAAGATCAGTGTATAAGGATAGGATATCTCTCTAAGCTTTGTATGGATATACAATGTAGTTCAGCTTAGATGAAGTGTTTGAAGACTAAGGTAGTCTTTGAAAGCTTGAATTCTATGAGCTTTGAATACTTGTGTAGTTGGATTCTGTTGAGGTGCTTTCAAATAGTCTTCACACTTCTGTATTTATAGACAAATGAAGGATTTTCCCGTTGGAGAGGCAGCCCCAAATGTCCATAAATGTCTTCTTTGAGTTCTTCAACATAGAAGACAGATTCTTGATAGTGACATGTCCTCATTTGGGAAATAAACGGTTGTATAGACTTTGTCTTCATTCTGCAGCTCTCTTCCCAATGTCTGACTTTAAGATTCACTTGTTAAGACTTGGACATGGCTTCTGAAGGTTGGTTCTATGATAGGACAACATTCCTTATCAGTAGACAACTCTCCTTATCACTATCAGCAGACTTGCTTATCAGCAAAGTTGGCTTGCTCTTTTCAGACGACTTAGCTCTTTCTCTTTGCTTCTTTTGGAAGTGATCTTAGCATGTTTCTTTGAAGCTCTTTAGGGCATAGTTGTCTTGATCTCTTTAGCATAGTTGATCTTTAAGCTTCAGAACTCTTGTTCTTGTTTAATTGTGCTGAGACAACTCTTCTGGACAACTCTCCTGATCAGTATACTTGGTCTTCAAATGACTTAGTGATTGTTCCAGAATTTGAGCCTTGAGGGGACTTGTTCTTGATAGACTTCAAAGCATATGTTCCCCCTCAACTTGTGCATCTATTCAACTAAGAGCTGCCTAACATATCAGCTCCTCATCTAGCCTTATTCTATATGTTCTAACATTCTTAGAACATAATCATCTTGACTTAGGCATGTCTCAGGGGGTTTTGGTATTGAATCAAAACATATCTCATTTTATTCCCAACAATGTACACATTAAAGGAATCAAATTCACAACAAATCACCATCAAATGTGTCTCAATGATCATTAAAGTTCAAATTACACACATACACAAGAGTACACATTGGTGTCAATAGAAAATGTAAAAACGAACATACCCCCCCCCCCCCCAAAAAAAAAAAAAATTTCATTGCAAAGCAATTAAAAGTTTGGAAAAATAGTGTTGCATTGATATTGACACCAACTGCTAACCATACAAATCTACACACATGGGCCACTGTCCCAACAACTAACACTAAGAGTAGCTAAGTAATCAATATTATGAACAAGCATATAAATTCCACTACCCCCCAAAATTAGTAATTGTTATGCAATTCCTAAGAATTGGGGTGGGCGTACCTCTTACGATTGCTATAGCTACACCTTCTTCTAAGCACAAAGTTCCACTTTCAATCCACTTGTCCATTCGATCCAAGCTTCTCCAACTACATCAAAACTCACAAACACATCAAACTAAACTAACAAAGCAAAAAAATGAAAAGAATTGAAATAAAGCAAGTAAAAATGGGTTGCCTCTCATTTAGCGCTAGGTTTAACGTCCTATGCCGGACGGAACTTAACAAGTTCAAACTTCCCTTTCTTTGAAAGGAGGGTGATAGTGCTTCACATTGTGCTCATCGGTGATGAACACTTCGTCCTCCTCACCTTGCAACGTAATGCCTCCTTCATAGGCCAATTTCTTCATGACCAACATTTTGCGTTCCTTGAGCTTCATCTTTCCAAGGACTTCCATCACTCCCAAGGTGCACCATGCCACCTTATCTCCAATTTCAAAACTTTTTCGATCTTTCTCTCCTTTAAACTCTTCCTTTTCCCTTCTTCATCTTCACTATCCTCAAGGAACTTACCAAAACTCTTCTCCTTATAAAACTCCCCCAAACTTGAGTTTTGCTCAAATTTGGGAGTTTGCTTCAATTGTTTATCATCTCCCGGATCTTTCAATGGGACTTTTGGTAATGACTCTTTCACATAAATGTCACATTCTTGGATGGAGGGAGATTCCTTCTTTCTTGGGGAACTCTCAATTGAGCCATACTTGGAGAAAATCACTTTCTCTCCATTCACCTCCAATGTTACCTCCCCCTTTCTCAAATTGATATTTGCTCCCCCCGTGGCAAGAAACGGCCTCCCAAGAATTAATGGGATATTTGCATCCTCTTTCATATCAAGCACTACGAAGTCGGCCGGAATGATGAATTTATCAATCTTCACCAATACATCTTCAATGATCCCTTTAGGATGTGTGATTGAACAATCCGCTAATTGGAGAGTAATTGATGTGGGCATTACTTCTCCAAGTCCCAAACGCTTGAAGATTGAGAGTGGCATCAAATTGATGCTAGCTCCCAAATCACAAAGAGCTTTCATCATGGGACCATCACCAATCTCACATGGGAGAGTGAAACTACCCGGAACCTTGAGCTTTTCGGGAGGATTTCGTTGAAGAATGGCACTACACTCCTCGGTCGAATTGATCTTCTCATCATCCCCTAGCTTCTTCTTGTTTGCTATTGCATCCTTTAAGAACTTCATGTAATGAGGCATTTGCTCTAAAGCATCCGAAAGTGGAAGATCAATGTGGATTTTCTTGAAAATCTCCAAAAACTTCCCAAAATTCTCATCAATTTTCTCCATATATCTTCCCGGATATGGAAGCGGCTCATATGTAATGGGAACCCCCCATATATCGCAAGGTACCTACTGCTTCTTCTTCTTCAAATCTTTTGCAATTCTCCACTTTGGAATTCTTGGAGCAACCTCTCCACTTCCAACTTTTTCTACCTCCTTTTTTTTCTCTTCCTCCCTTTCTTTTCCCTTTACCACTTCATTTTCTTCCACTTCACTTGACATTGAAGAAACTCCATATTGTTCACCACTTGAAATTATAATAGCATTACAATGTTCACGTGGGTTTACCTCGGTATTTGAGGGCAATTTACCTTTTGTATGTTGAGATCCGATTGAAGTTGCCAATTGTCCCATTTGGAATTCCATTGCTTTTTGATTACTCATAAGTTGAGCAAGGATGGAGTTGGTTGACTTTTGATTACTTACAAGTTGAGCAATGATGGAGTCGCTTGATTTTTTATTACTCATAAGTTGAGCAATGATGGAGTCGCTTGATTTTTTATTACTCATAAGTTGAGCAAGGATGGAGTCGCTTGCTTCGGATTTCTTCTCACTTGTCTCCATCTTCTTCATGAGGAGTGCAAGAAGCTCATCCGTGGAGGATTTCCCTTCTCCACTTGGGAGTTTTGATCCGGGATCAAATCCGGGAGGATATTAAATAGCACCTTTAGGATTGGAATATGACAAATTCTCATTCCTCCGAAAATTCGGGTTTTGAGGAGCTTGGTATTGAAGAAATGGACCCCCTTGTCCTTGAGATGATGAAGATTCCCCTTGGAATCGGTTTTGAGGAGGAGCTTGATATCCTTGAGCACGATTTTGATATGGTGGTTGCCCTTGATATTGTCGATTTCCTTGAGAATTTTGTGGGTATCCTTGTTGACCCATGTATTGCACCTCTTCAATAGGACCCATTTGAGACTCATCTTGACCAAAGGGTAAATGATTATCTCTCGATTGAGATAAAACATTTACCTTTTCTATGAGTGTGGCCATCATTGCCTTCATGCTATCATTGCCATCCACTTGAGCTACCCGATTTCGTGCTCCACGGTCTACTCTCATCTTGAAATTATTTCTTGATATCCCTTCTATTATGTCATTGATCTCCTCCACCGATTTCATCCAAATTGAACCCCCCGCACAAGCATCAATGTGGTGTTGATCTTCCACTCGTAACCCACCAACGAACCAACATGTTGTTTGTTCTATTGGGAAACCATGATGGGGGCATGTGATGAGAAGATTCGTAAACCTTTCCCATGCTTCTTTGATTCCCTCATTTGGACCTTGTTGGAACGTAGAGATCTTTTGTTTAGCTTCCATAGTCTTTGAAGGAGGGTAGTACTTTAATATAAATCTCTTCTTCAACTCTTCCCACGTCCTCACTTCTCCGGCGGGAATGCTTGATTGTAGCCAAGCTTTAGCTTTTCCCGACAATGTGAATGGAAATAGCCTCATCTTTTTAGCATCTTCCGACACTCCGTTTTACTTGAGAGTGTCGGCCATCTCCAAGAATTAAGCTAGATGTTCATTCGGGTCTTCCTCAAATCCTTCCTCCGTCCTTCCTTCAAATTGTCTCTCCCTCAACATCCTTAATAAAGAGGCACTAATCTCAAAATTGTTTGCCTCCACCCTTGGTCTTGCCAACCCATCGTAATGATCCCTAGGTTGAGGCTCAAAATATTCCCTCATTGGCCTTCCATGGTACACACGTTGAGGCTCATCTATATGTGGAGGAGGAGGGACGTATTCCTCTTGAATTTGTTGAGGTGGAGGATATTGGTAAGGTGGAGGGTATGTGTGTTGAGGTGGTGGGTATTGATGTGGTGGAGGTGGTGGATAGTAGGCTTGTTGTGGAGGTGGATAAAGGTAAGGATAGTATCCTTGATATGGAAGGTGGTTTTGAGGTGGATATTGTGGATTGGGATTTTGGAGATTTGGTGGAGGGTTTTGAGGTGGATTACCTCCTTGTTGATTCCCAACTTGGGGATTATCTCTTTGAAGCTCATCATCTTCAATTGGTGGAGGATTCAACTCTTCGTTGTTCTCCATCTCAAGATGCTCTACGACTCTTTGATGGTTTCTACCTCGATTTCTTCTCCTTGCGTGTGCCTCGATCTCAAGATCCAATGGTTCCAAATTTCCTCCACGAGATCTTGTGATCATACACCTACAAAAGACAAGTATCAAAGCCCACAAAGAGAAACGAAAAATAAGATAACAAAAAAGAAATGCTACTATCAATAACACTCAACAAACTCTAAGTTTCACTAATAACACTCGCTTAAATCCCTGGCAGCGGCGCCATTGACTTGTCTCGTTTTTCAACACTTTTTAAAGCACTTTACAATACGATCCCCACAAGCGTATGGGTTCGATTGTAGTACGCAAGTACGACCAAGTAGATTTTCGTTCCAAGGACCTAATTGAGTGAAAGTGAATCCCTAAAGTTATAAGTTTTCATGCTATTGTAGTAACTAAACGTGTTTGTTGGATTTTCGGGAATTAAAACACAAGTATTAAACTAAATTAATTAAGATAAACAAGAAATAGACAAAAGTAATAATAAGTTATCTAACTTTCGAGAGAAAGTGCAAGAGAAGGGTATTGCCTCGGGTGTTTCCGTTTTGTGGGTAATTCAATGAGTTAACGAACCAATTGCATGAATTAAACTATGGTTTTGGATTAAGCTAAAGGCTATCACTCGTGTGTGTAGACCAATCCCTTGTGAGGCTTAGGTGAACACGTGCATCGATAAGCAATTATATAGTCTAATCAATACCATAAGCTCCTAAGATAGTGTCTCATAAACACGTTCAACACGGTTACTAATGTTTATGAGACGCCCTCTCACTAATCTAATAGACGACCTCTAATCGACTAGTGTCTAGTGTCGTCGATCTAAGCAATTAACCCCCGGTCGGTGTAGCTAATTACTATGTTAATTCTAATCGATCAATTCAAGCTCACACACACATTCTTAATCATGCAACCCAATACGGTCGTTGAAGTCGACAAAACTAACAATGCTAGCTAAAATAGGGTGAATTAATCAATTGAATCATGGATATCACAACACTAGAAACATATACACCCAAATCATAAGCTAATCATGCAATTAATCCATAATTACACTAAACACCCATCAAAACATTCACACTCAAGGCAATAAGAGCTTAGCCCATGGTTCTATGATAGGAATCCATGGCTAAAACAACAAATAACATCAAATTCATAACAAAATAGCAATAGAATGGAGAAATTAAGAAAATACCAAATTGAATTGCAAAATAGAGTAATATCACCTTGATCATGAAAATGTAGCTACAAAACGATGTAATAGACGATGTCCGATGATAATCGTAGCTTGATTCTAAGTAATAACCACTATTCTATCTAATTTAATGAAGAATCTAAACTAAAAATGAAGAACACCTACAAATATGTGAATGTGTGTGAGAAATTGCTTGTAAAAGGAGAAAAGACTCTCCTTTATAAAACTCAAATTGGAGCTATTTATAGTTGGGGTAGAAGTCTTGGATGAAATTTGCACTTAGGTCCCTCGAAAATGGAGAAAATGGGCCAAAACCCCCGAGAATCATGTCACCCGGCCGGGTGGATTCCACCCGGGCATCCCACCCGGCCTAAATACGAACCTTGGAGCAAATTGGCCTTGCCCGGGTAGAATCCACCCGGGGAAAATCTTCGGTGGCTGAACTAAACAAAAACGTGGGTGTACAGTACTGTGGCCGGGTGGAAGTAACCCGGCCGGGTAGAAATGTGGTCCGGCCTCGTCATTTTTCGTTCCGTTGTATCTTGAGCTTCCGACCTCCGATTGACTCGATTCTTTTTACAATTCCACTCCGTTTTTCGAGACGAATCCAATGGTCAGCTTCTCTTCTTGATCCAGTGAAGTATGGTTGGTGTTTTGCTTCCAAAATACATTGTTTTTCCTACAAAATCGACAAAACACTACCTTTCTCTTATTTTGACCAAAACAATGATAATTGACCAATAATTCAATGAAATCAACATCAAATGAGCTTCAAATATGCATCTAAATCGTGTAAATTCCACCTGAATCAGTCTACCAGAAAGATAAACTTGTCGACTTTTACCAATACATCCTCTACTATACCCAAGGGGTACGTCATAGACCGATCCGCCAATTGGAGGCTCATTGTAGTTGGTATGAGCTCTCATAAACCAAGAGTCTTGAATATGGATAAAGGCATGAGGTTTATACTAGCTCCCAAATCACATAAAGCACGAAATGTACCTCTTGAAAGTGTGGTGTGTATGAAGTGTTTAAGTAAAGTAGAATAATGATGTACTAAATGTTGTGACAAATTGTACAACACTGACTCTAACAGAATATCAGAAATTAAGATACATAGCGGAAGACTTGAAACACTAAAAATAAATGTGACACAATGGAAATAATTTTTCACATAGATTTTATAAATAAAAATCTATGCGAGCCTTACGGCGAAATTCAATACTTATCTTCAAGTACAAATGTTGTGTGAAATGTTACAGCAATAACCTTCACAACTGAAACTACAAACGAGGCAGGTGCCTTGTTTTGAAAACGAACTAAGTGTATAAAGTATACACTGTCGAAATGCCTAGTTTATCTATGATTACACTCTCAATAGATAAGAAGACACACAGCCATACGGGTGGGATACTTCGTATGATCTAAAAGGTAAAACTATTGGCCACAATTCCTAACAGGGATCAACGCTCGGTCTAGGAAATTGATCGAATAGAATACACTGAATTGAGAAGCCTTCAATCGGTATTTATAGAAGTGAGGTGTTGATTCTAGAGGCTTCCATATTGAGATCCTATTTTTTAGGAGCTCAACTTCCATGATCTTTCTAGATCTTTCTTGAACGCTCCAGGTCGTTCTAAATGGTTCCAGGCTGTTCTAGCATGTTCTTCAATGTTCTGGAATCTTCCAGGTTCCAGATCCTTGTAGAAGCTTCTAGATCCTGCCAGAAATGCGACAACATTTAATGTAGCATTTCAGAAAAGACTTAGAAAAAATCTCGGAAGGTCAAATTAAGATGTTGTTGATAATGTTAAGGCATTTAAGGATTAACAACATCTACAATCTCCCCCTATTTGACCTTTCGACTACAACACACCTGATGCACATATATTTCTATACATACTCAGTATTATGTACTTAGTTGAGGTCGACATCATTGCTAAGCACTAGTCAAGACAATACCTGTTGTAACTGTTGGATCAAATCAAATCAAATGAAGATCAAGGATAATTTTACAATGATCCGTGCCATAAGATCAAGATAAATTTTATCCAAAATAGAACAAGTATAAACATCATACTTATTCACAACATAAGTATTTATACTAAGATCATAAGTTAAACTGGAAGAATTAACTTACAATCTAGGTAAGACACTAACAAAAACAAACATCAGAGCAAAACAAAACAAACAAAATAGCTTAAGCATCAGAGCAAAAGCACAACAACTCTGGACAAAAACAAAGACTATACAACCTGCAGTATAACACATGATAATCTGTAAACAAATTAAGCAAGGGCAGTAAACAAATATCACCAAATGTAACCATAATTAAGCAAGTTGTAAACAATAAACATCCTATCATCTAGAAAATAAATAACAAGTGTATCAGAATTTCAGAATTCAAACTTAAACATTAATTACAGAGATTGAACTGAATAACTGGCATATATTGCTGTGGTAACAGCTGCAGCATCAACTTCCTGCACCATAGCCATTATGAAATTCAGATCTCCCCCTGTCTAGCAGCTTCCTCTATGGAGATCACCACACAAGGTCTCCATGTCAGCATCATCATCATCTCCTTCATCAACAAAGTAGGTGGATGCAAGGTGTGCAACTACATCAGTCACTGCAGCATCTCCAGCATCAGGTCCATCACCAGCATCAGCAGCAGCTGGAACTCCATCATCATTCATTTCTTCAATCACCACATTGGAGTTCGATGGTGGTGGTACTCCCCCTGTTGTAGGTGAAAGCAGATTGGTCCACCTGTCCTTCAGGAACTGGAGCTCATCAATTGTTTCCTGCAAGTGTTGGAGTTGGAGTTTGATGAATTCCTGTGAAAGATACACATTACCAGAAATGTTGATACGGATGTTCTCAACATTTGGGGTTGCATTTCTCTGTCTTGATCTGGATGATTCAGGATGATCAATAGTTGAGGGTCTGGAAGGTTCTGGTTGAGCAGAAGTAGAGGGTCTGTGCTGATGTTCAGTACCAGGAGCAAGCAAAGGCAGATCAATTACTCTATCCCTAGTGAGTAAGGCAGGAGCTATGGCCAATAATGGAACTCTCCCCCTCAACACATCAGTGTTCTTGGCAACAAATCCATGATGCCTCAAGTAATTGAAAATCAGAACAGGATAGGGTAAATTGCCTTTTTCAGAAACTTTCCCAGTGAATCTCATCATATGTTGGAAAATTGTAAGGCCTAAATTGAATCTCTTAAGCACAGATATCCTATACATAAGAACAGTTTGATCCTTTGTGATCTTGGTAGTGTCTGTGGTGGGAATCCAGTTGTAGATAATGAGTTTGTATAACACAGAATGTAGGGAAGTGAGGTATTTGGCTAGCATTTGTCTAGTCCACTTAACTACCCTACCAGCAGTTATTGCAGAAATTACCACATCCATGTCAGGTTCTTCATCCACCTCAACATTGGGAATTTCCAGAAACTCATTTATCAACTCAGGAGTAAAAGGTACATTCCTCCCCCTAAAATTAACAGTCCCATACCACCTAGATGATCTCCTACCAGTGCTCTTTTTCATACATGCATAAAATTCATAGGCCCAATTTGTCAAGAAAGATTCACCAAAGTTCACAGCATGCATCAAATTCCTTTCCTCTAAGAAACTAATCATGCCTTTACTTTCAAAGTCAGGTATATTAATCCTCTTCTCTATCAGCAGTTTTCTCTTAGAATAAATGGCCAACCTATTCTCTAAAGTTTCAAGAGAATCAGAAATACCTTCCTCCTCAGAAGCAAGGTCATCCGAGCTTGGTGTAGAGTTTTTAGCAGAGCTCTGATCAGGGCTGCTTTCTGCACTGGAAGAGCTATCACTAATGCCACCATCTTCAGGTTCTGGTGCAGCTTCCTTTGCAGCAGCATAATGCTCAGCATTTTTCTTTAGAGACTGCAATATGTCTCTCAAGCATCTCTCAGAATCAGTATTGGAATCTGATTTTACAGGTTCATCTTCAGCAATCATCTTGGCCTTCCCTTTTCCTTTAGGATCATCAACAGCTTTCTTCTTCTTCGGTTTCTCAGCAACAACTTTGTTGGTTTTCTCAGCAACAACAGGAGCTTCTTCCTCAGAATCTGTGAACACTTGGATGGGTTCACCAGCATCAGCTCCAGCTTTCTTCTTTTTCCTCATGGATTCAAAATAATCCACACGAGTGAATACACGGTTTGATCTCCTTCTTCATACAGGGCTTCTCTGTCTTTTGCCTTTCTGTGCATTCTTCTTGAGAGGAATGGGGGCAAATTCATCTGAAACAGAGAGTGAAGAGTTTGTACCTTCAGAGATGTTTACTTCCTCCATTTCAACGTCTTCAGGGTCAGACGTAGCAGTAGCTTCTTCTTCAACAACAACTTCAACATTTTCAGTATGCGGGTCGTGAACAGTAGGTGATTTGGGCTTTTTGAAGCAGAAGCCATTTGGGCGGTTTGATCAGCCAAATATCTTGAGATATCCACAGTGATATCTCCAAAAGTCATTACTGGCAGATGACCAGTAGTTCGAAGAGTATCAGACACCTCTTCGATAGCCCTAGTGACCTGTTCGACAGTTGCATCTTGAGGAAAGTTTGTTTGAGGAGCGGTTTGAGGAGTGGTTTGAGGAGTGGGAGCGGTTGTTGATGGTGTTGCAGAAGCATTTGAGTCAGCATTTGACGAGGTTGATTGTTGTGAAGCCATGGAAGCAAGAATTTCGAGAGGGTTTGTGCGAGAGTGGGTTGAGTTTTTCGAATCAGAGTGGGATTGAGGTTGGTTTCCAGCCATTTAAGGGACGATTGGATTTTCAAGGTAGGTTTGAGGAGTGTATACACAAACTTTGAGAGATACACGGCCAAAAAACAATTTCTTCAAACTTAGTACTCAACAATATCAAAAATCACAATTAGCAAATGAATGGCATCTTATGGTCGATATTTATAGAGAGAATAATGTAGTTGGAGGTTAAGAATAAAACAGAAGAATTAATCTAGAAATTTCGATAATGCTCCACATAATTAGCCACAATCTAGATCATGGGTAATTAGTGGGAAAATTCATTTAATTAAATAATTAAGAAGCTTCCAGAATTTACCTAATTAAAATCGCATAATCTGAAAAAAATAGATGTGGGTTAGTAATTAATTAAATAAATAAAATGAATCTCAATAAATAATTAAATAATTACAACAGATAAAAATAAATTCGAATCAGGCAATGTTGTGCTCAAAACTGTTACAAACACCTCAACACGGTTTTTACATGAATTTGCTTCATTTGTGTTGCACCATATTTTTTTCTTTTTGTGTTATAGCATCTAATTTATATTGATCCATTGTTCATGTAGAGTACATCGTAGTAGCGAACTCCGTGCCCCATACTTACTTAATGGATTACAAATATGTTGATGTTTTTACCAAATATCACATTTTAAAAAGAAGGCATCGTAGTAGTGAACTCCGTGCACCATAGTTACTCAGTGATTTGGTACATCTTTTAGTATGCTAATAACATTCTCATTTTTATGCATTTGAGAGGTGTGAGACGTTTATTTTTGCACTCCAAGGTTCTCAGATTCGTAGATATTTTACAAAGGAATTATTTAACTAAGTAAGAAATAAATTCAACTTATAAAATTTATACAACCCATGATGTTGTCCCAAATGCTAACGCATTTGTGACAACATCCATCCGAATTCTTTTTAGATAGTGCTCATGCCAAGAGATTTCCTCAAAGTGGAGAATCTCTCATGGTCTAAGGTTTATGTAAAAATATCAGCATTCTGTTTTTCAGTAGATACATACTCCAACTTAACAATATTCTTCTCTACTAAATCTCTCATAAAATGGTGTCTTATGCTAATGTGCTTTGTGAGTGAGTGTTGTACAGGATTTTTAGAAATGTTAATGGCACTAGTATTATCACAAAAGATAGTAAGTATACCATTCTCAATACCATAGTCATGGAACATCTTGCTCAGCCACAAGAGTTGTGTGCAACAGCTTCCAGCAGCAATATACTCAGATTCTGCAGTGGATTGTGAAACACAATTCTGTTTCTTGTTGTGCCATGATACAAGATTGTTTCCCATGTAGAAACATCCTCCACTCGTACTCTTTCTATCATATATATCTCCAGCCCAATCAGCATCACTATAACCAATCAAAACGTTGTTGGTGTCCTTAGTATACCAGATTCCAAGGTCACTTGTACCTGAAACATACTTGATAATCCTCTTCACAGCATTCAAGTGTGATTCCTTTGGATTTTCTTGGTACCTAGCACAAACACACACATTGTACATAATATCTGGTCTACTAGAGGTTAAATATAGTAAACTGCCTATCATGGATCTGTAAAGTGTTGGATCAACATCTGTTCCAGCACTATCTTTGCAAAGTTTCAAAGAAGATCCCATAGGAGTTTTCATTGGTTTTGAATTTTCAAGACCAAATCTTTTAACCAAGTTCTTAGCATACTTACTCTGGGAGAAGAAAATACCATCACTGCATTGTTTGATTTGAAGACCTAGAAAATAGTTCAAGTCTCCAACCATACTCATTTCAAATGTTGCAGTCATTGCCTCAACAAAGTTACTCAACATTTTATCACAAGTAGAACCAAACACAATGTCATCAACATATATTTGAGCAATAAGTAAATCTCCTTCAGTGTGCTTAATGAACAAGGTTCTATCAGCTTCTCCTCTAATAAATCCATATTCCAAAAGAAAGTCAGTAAGCCGACCATACAATGCTCTAGGAGCTTGTTTAAGACCATACAAGGCTTTCTTAAGTTTATATACATGATCAGGATATTGTGGGTCTTCAAAGCCTATAGGTTGTTCAACATATGCTTCTTCATTCAATATGCCATTTAAAAATGCAGCCTTTACATCCATTTGATGAAGTTTAATGTCAATAAAACATGCAATAGCTAGCAGTAATCTAATAGATTATATTCTAGCAACAAGTGCAAAAGTCTCATCAAAATCAACTCCTTCAACTTGGGTGTAACCTTGTGCTACTAACCTAGCCTTGTTTCTAACAATATTACCAGATTCATCAGTTTTATTCTTGAAAATATCCACTTTGTTCCAATGACATTAGTATGACTAGGTCTTGGAACAAGTGTCCACACTTCATTTCTTTCAAACTGACCAAGTTCTTCATGCATAGCATTAATCCAATTTTCATCAGTTAAGGCTTCTTTAGCACTCTTAGGTTCAATTTCAGATAAATAGCATTCAGCATTTACAACATTACACATAGAAGACATGCATATTGTTCTTACCACATCTACCATGTTTGATCTTACTATTCCTCTTGTTTGCACTCCAACTGTAGCATCGCCTACGATCTGGTCAGAAGGATGGCTTTTACCTATTCTTGAAGAAGGATTCATTTTGGGAACGTACTGGTCATTCTGTGAAGTTTCAACTGACTGTTCTGTAGATGTTGACCCAGATGTGTTAACATTTGGTGCAACATTTTCAGACTTCAGTGTATTCTCAGAACTATCAGTAACCTGTGATACATCTTCTTCATCTTTGTCATCTGTAAGACCTTTATCATCATCAAACACAACATTAACAGATTCTTGAACAGTGTTAGTTCTAAGGTTATATACTCTATAAGCTTTACTATTTCTAGAATAGCCTAAAAAGAAACCTTTATCACTTTTAGAATCAAACTTATGAAGTTGATCCCTATCATTCAGAATATAACACACACAACCAAATACATGAAAATATTTCACACTTGGTTTTCTGTTGTTCAAAATCTCATAAGGTGTTTGACTTGTGCCAGAACGAATAAAAACCCTATTAATGATATGACATGCAGTATTCAATGTTTCTCCCCAAAATTTCTTAGCAAGACATTTGGATGTAAGCATGACTCTAGCCATTTCTTGTAAAGTTCTATTATTTCTTTCAACAATTCCATTTTTTTGTGGAGTTTTAGGAGATGAATATTCTTGCAAGATACCCTTTTTATCACAAAAATCATTAAACGTGTTGTTTTCAAATTCTCTACCATGATCAGTTCTAATACGGCCAACTTTCAAGTTAAACACATTTTTGAACATCTTATAAAGAATTTTAAATGTAGCAAATGCTTCAGATTTGTCTCTCAAAGACTCTACCCAGGTATATCTAGAAAAATCATCTACCACAGCTAAGGAATACCTTTTTCCTCCAATGCTTTCAGTTTCAATAGGACCCATCAAGTCCATGTGCAGTAATTCAAAATATCGATGTGTAGTACAATGTGACAACATTTTGTGCGACATTCTTACCTGCTTACCTTTTTGGCATGGTCCACATACAGTGATATTGTGAAACCTCAGTTTTGAAATTCCTTTTACTGCATCTGCTTTGATTAGTTTTTGCATTGCTCTGTAATTTGCATGACCCAACCTTTGATGCCATAAAACATTTTCATCATATTTTGACAAGTTACACATATTTGTTCCAATAAGATAGCAATTATCAGCTGACCTAGTACCAGTCATTACACAAACTTCATCTTTATTCAGAACATAACATAAATCTTTATCAAATTTCACATGCAAATTATCATCACAAAGTTGACTAATACTAATCAGATTTGCAAGTAAGCCATCAACATGTAAGACATTTTTAAGCTTAGGAAAACCTTCAACATTCAAAGTTCCTTTACCAACAATCTTTCCTTTAGAACCTCCACCATATGTAACACTACCACTATTCAAGGTCACATAATCAGATAAGAAATCAGTACGACCTGTCATATGTCTAGAACAACCACTATCAAAATACCATAAATCAGGTAGACATGCTTTTAAGGAGGTATGAACAACATTACAGGTAGTTTTTGGTTTTCATGCAGATTTCAGAAACTGTTTACCGGGATGTGACAGTTTTTTATGCAGCATTTTCAAAGTTTTCTGTTCTTCAAACAATTTTATAAAGTAAGGATGAATATGACCAACTTTGGAACAGTAATGACAGATATACTTCCTCTTAACCTTGTGAGGATCTGATTGTGCAGATGTTACACCAGATGTGTCAACATTTGCCTTCACAAATTTCACAGGTTTTCTAAATTTATCAGAAATAGAAGCAGTAGTACCATCATAACCTAAACCATAATTATTAGACTTACCAGTAGCTATAGCATTATTTACCTCAGAAGCACTCTTGGAATATTTCTTGAAACATAAGGTGGAATTTATCAATTTCTCCTTTAAGTTACAAATTTCCAGATCTCTTTTCAGCATCAGAATCGGTTTCATCCAGATAATCATCTGAGGAATCATTATAATCAATTCTGGTAAAATTAGAATATTCATTCTGATTTAACTCATCAAAATCATCAGATTCAGATTCATCAATCAAGGTAGCACTAAAATTCAGTTTTTGCTTAAGTCTAGTATTGGCACATTCATTTGCATAATGGCCATAACCAGAACAAGCATTGCATTGAACTGATTTTCGAAATTCAGGATCATACCTTGGTTTACCTTCACTCTTTGATGTTCTTGGTGTGAATTGACTTTTCCTCCTTTCTGGTTGAGGTGTTGATGTGTTGATTTGAATCTTAGGCTGAATGTTTCTAGATTTGTTCACAGATTTCTTAAGAAACTTATTAAAGTGCTTAGTGAGCAAGGCAATGTTGTTAGGATTGTTGAGGCATTCATCAAGCAATTCTTCATCCGAATCAACTTCAGTAATGATAGGTTGAACCTCAGAAATGTTTGATGTTTCTCCTTTAAAAACTACAACTTTCTTATCAGCATTAGTTTCATCAACTTGATTAGTGTTTATTTCATATGTTCTAAAAATACTCACTAACTCATTTTGACTTAACTTATCCGTATCTTTTGCCTCTTCAATAGCACAAATTTTAGCATCAAATCTTTTAGGAACAGATCTTAATATCTTATGAACTACTCTAACATTAGAAATAGGGTCACCAAGAGAATGTGATTCATTGATAATCTCACTTAACCTTTCATTGTAGGCTGTAAATGTTTCATCTTCCCTCATTCGGAGATTCTCAAATTTTGTCCCCAACATTCGAACCTTAGTCCTTCGAACACTGTCTGAACCCTCACAATGCTCTTGCAACCTGTCCCATGCATCTTTAGAAGTAGAACAGTTAGATATAATTTTAAACATTGAAACATCAACAAAAGTAAAAATAGCATTTAAAGCTTTAGAATTGTAGCTTGCTATTGTTATTTCATCAGTCGTACAGTCAACTTCTCTCTTGAGTTGAATTTCACCATCTACATTTGCTGGTCTCTTTGGAGCTTCCCAACTTGTAAGTACAGTCCTCCAAGCACGTTCATCAACTGACTTGATGTACATACGCATCTTAGGCTTCCAATAAGCATAATTCGAACCATCTAAAACGGGTGGCCTAAGTGTCGTGGATATGTGATGTGTTTTCATTGCTAACCTACACTAAAAACACACTTGACCAAAGATCTAACCTAGTGTCGTCAGGTATCAGCTCTGATACCAACTGAAAGTGTGGTGTGTATGAAGTGTTTAAGTAAAGTAGAATAATGTTGTACTAAATGTTGTGACAAATTGTACAACACTGACTCTAACAGAATATCAGAAATTAAGATACACAACGGAAGACTTGAAACACTAAAAACAAACGTGACACAATGGAAATAATTTTTCACATAGATTTTATAAATAAAAATCTATGCGAGCCTTACGGTGAAATTCAATACTTATCTTCAAGTACAAAATCTATGTGACAACATTTAGATCAACATTTAATGTAGCATTTCAGAAAAGACTTAGAAAAAATCTCGGAAGGTCAAATTAAGATGTTGTTGATAATGTTAAGGCATTTAAGGATTAACAACATCTACACCACTATCTCCAATTACGCTTGGCAAAGTGAACGATTCGGGGTCTCTAAGCTTTGGAGGTAGCTTAGCTTGAATTATGGAGCTACATTCTTCGGTAAAGTGCACCGTCTCATACTTCACCATTTTCCACTTGTTTGACATAATTTCTTTCAAGAACTTGGAGTAATGAGGCATTTGTTCAAGAGCTTCGGCAAAGGGGATATTGATGTGTATCTTCTTGAACATCTCCACAAACTTGGTGAATTTGTTGTCCAATCCCTTCTTCTTCAACCTTTGAGGATAAGGAAGAGGCACTACATTCTTGCCTTTGTCTTGTGGAGGAGTGATTTCTTCATTTTTCTGGTCCCCTTCTTTCTCTTCTTCCCCTCTTGCCTCTTTTTCTTCCCTCACTAGCTCTTCTTGTTTTTCTTTCTCTTGGCCATCACTTTTATCAACACTCTCGGGTTCCATTACCACTTCCTCCTCTTGTGGCATCTTGGGCCCTTCGTAGCTTGTCCCACTCCTTAGATTTATAGATTTGCATTGCTCCTTGGGGTTGAGCTCCGTGTTAGAGGGGAATTACCCCGGAGTGTGTTGATCAACTTCCAACGATATTGGCGAGTTGGCCCACTCGTTTCTCAATGGCTTTCACATTGTTAGCCACATTCTTGATCATTTCCCCTTGTTCATCAAGTCTTTGCCATGTAAATCTTAGTTTCCCCCATGAATGACCCAAACATATCTTCCAATGATGGCTTTGATGAAGGTTCAACGATCATCCCATCTCTCACGTTGAAATTCGATGGCGGTTGAATGGCATTCCTCGAGTTGGCATAGGAGAAGTTCTCATGATGCCTCAAACTGGGGTGATATTGGTTCGGATTAGGAGGATTCTCACGATTGTTCCTCTCATTCCAACCTCTCTCTCTAAAATTCCACTCACTTTGGTTGTTCATATAGTGGGCCTCTTCGTATTGATCATCACTTGGTCCCCACTAATTCTTTAGCCGTCATTAGAGAGATCAATTTATCCACTTTGTTGGATAAATTGGAATTTTCTTCCGACTCTTGAGTTGAAGCCACCCTTCGGTTTTGCCTTCGTTCGGATGGCCATTGATTTCCATTTTTTGTCATCTCTTTCAAGAGAACATACTCTTCCTCCGTCGTCTTTCCCAATGAGTTGGTCTCGTGAGAAACCATGTTGTGGGAAACTTCTAATCAAATCTTTGAACCGCTCCCATACTTCGGCTAGGGACTCATCATCATCTTGTTTAAACGAAGATATTTCCCCTCGAATTTGGATGGTCTTGCTCGGAGGGAAATACTTCATCAAGAATGCATCGACAAGATCATTCCAATTTTCAATGGTTCTCAAATCAAGGGAGAGGTACCATTGCTCAGCTCGATCTCGGAGTGAGAAGGGGAATAGTTGCAATCGGATGTAATCTTGAGAAACCCGATTGATCTTAATCGTTCCACTTATCTCGAGGAATTGAGACAAATGGAGGTTAGGATCCTCCTTGGAGAGTCCACCAAATTGGTTGTTTTGGACCATTACAATCAAGGCCGGCTTGAGCTCGAAATTGTGACCTTCCACGGGTTCCCGGCCCGCTCCTCCGTACGGCCTCGGTATCAGACGTAAATGATCTCTTAGTACCCTTTGTGGACCATTCCCCCCATTTCCATCCAGCTCCACAAATCCATCAACATCTTGGTTTCTTACATAATCCTCGACCTCTTCTACAATCGAATTTTCCCTTTGATTCATTTCTTCTAACTCCACTCTTCTTCTCTCGGCGTTTCTTCTTCGACAATTAGCTTCAATCTCCAAGTTTAGAGGCAACAATTCTTGATGGTTCCTCCTAGATCTCGTGATCATAAGCAATGTCTATCAAATGTTCAAAAGAGAGTGGGAATCAAAAGTAAAATAGAAATAACAAAATTAACACAAATATTTTTGGAATTTTTGAAGATAAAGAAAGCAAATAAAGTGTCTAGACTAAAACTCTGTCAACCTACACTCTAGAACTACAAAACCTCCCCGACAACGGCGCCATAAACTTGATTCATGTAATATCTAACACCAAAATACACAACCGCAAGTGTACGGTGTATATTGTAGCGTGATAAGTATAGGGTCGATCCCACAGTGAGGTGTAGTGTAAAAGCGTATTTTGTTGATTGAATTTTAAATAGACGTGATCGATAAGTTTGAATGATGTAATTACCCCTAATTATCTACCAATTTGTCACAAGTAAACAATTAAAAGAGTAATAAGAGAATCGATCAAACGTGCTCATGCAAATAAAAAAAAAAACGAAGAAAATACGAGTGAAACTCAAATAAGAGAAGGTAGGTCCCAAGGCACATGCAATACTAATAAATCCATCTATTATATATTAACAATCTACTCAAGTGGTGTTATGCTTTTTCTATATATTGATCACAAAATAATGAGTTAAAAGTTCTCTCGATCCAAATAACCCAAGAGAAATATAATTCAATCTCGTATCTTTACCTCAATTGCATCATAAAACCCAATTAAGCCCCTAAGATCATCACACATCCTCCTAATCATTGATCATCTCTCGATCTCTCAATAAAATTAGGCCGAACACTTGCAATCAATTAATCAAAAGAGATTTCTCAATCCAATTTCAATTAACTAAGATCAACACATCACTATTGTACACTAATGACATGTTTTGCAATGGAAATCAATCATTCAAATAGAATTAAGCCACACAAACACCAATTAAGCAAAATATTTACAAGGCCCTAAAACCAAAAGTGTTCTAGCCAACAATACACATAAACAAACTAACACAAACTAATGAAATAAGCAAATAAAAAGAGAGAGAATGAGAAAGTTTAGTCTAATGGATGATGGGTGATGAAATTCCAAAGTTATTGATGCCTTCCTTGCTTGATTTGGTGGAGAATTGAAGAAATGGATGATGATTACCTCCAAGTATGTGTTTATAAGTGAAGAATTCTTGTGGAAGGGGGTAATTTAGTTTAAATTCAAGAATGAGGGTATTTATAGTGTTGGGGTAGGGTTTGGGTGTAAGAATTGCAACTAAGTCCCTAAAAAATGGAGAAATTTCACAAAAACCACCGAGAATAGGAGTAGCTCAGTCGAGTTGCGTGTCTTGGCCGAGTCGGGGCAGAGTGTTATGGTTGAACTCGGTCGATTCTATGCAAATCGGCCGAAAAACAAAATTTTCTTCCGCTCGGCCGAGTTGTTGGCTGTCCTAGTTGCAGGTCTTCACTTGTGCTCGACCGAATTTGTGCAACTCGACCGAAAAAAACGAACTTGTTTTGTGTGTAACTTTTGCTTCCGACCTCCAATCGACTCGATTCTTTTTGCTATTCCACTCCATTTTTCGAGCTGGATCCAATGGTGCACTCCTCTCTTTTGTCCAGTGAATTGTGGTAGGTGTTTTGCTCCCAAAATCCTTCGTTTTTCCTACAAAATCGACAAAACACCACATTTTTCTTATTTCAACCAAAACAATCATAATCAACCAACCAATCAATGAAATCACAATCAAAATGAGCTTCACATGTGCATATAAAATGTGTAAATTCCCCCCGAACCACCTAGCATCCCCTGTTGGTGCTAGCGATGAGGCACCCCTTCGTAGTCACCATGTGGACCGAATACTCCACGCCATTTAGCAAGAGTGGACCAGCGATGCCCACCGGAATCTGGACGTAACCCACATGCATTTCGCAGCACTGGCCTAGTATAGCCTCGTAATTGAACCCTTCTAGGGGAAAACCCGCCAGGGATTTTCTTGTGATACGCTGCAAAGCTTCACGGCGGATGGTTGCGGCGCGCCCACAATCACCCAACTTCGATTCTAGGGCGTACGAAGGGATCTTCCCCTCCACGACCAACTTCACCATCTCCTCTTCGGATTCTTTAATTATTATTTTGTTTTTCAGTACTGCATGTGAATTGTTGGGCCTTTGTCTAGCCCCACTATTTTAGTGGAATGGTTTCTTGGCCCACAAGATATGGCTTTGGCCCATATGAGAAAAACCCTACTTTTCCTTTCTTACCAAATCTCACACTTTAGGCAGACTTTCTCTTAATCACGGTAATTTGTACCAATCCCACGATTTACTTTCCTTTCCCTTCATTGGGAATTATGGCTAATTGCCGGAAATCGTGGGTAGTCTTCACTATATAAAGGGCATTGGTCCTTTGGTGAAAAGTGTGGTTTACAATACAATTCTTGTATGAGTGAGAAAAGAGAAAGAGCTACCAAGAGTGAGAATTCGGTGAGATAGGAAGGCCTCGAGGCTGTTCCCTTGCATCGTTTGACGTTCCACTTGAGTCTAGGCGCTGAGCCCGGCGTTTTCGGTTTTCTCTTTATTTATTTTTTTCTCTATTGTTGTTTTCCTCCATTTGTTTTCTTTTGTATTACACTTGTTTTTTTAGTACAAGGAAAACTTACAGTAGCATCAAGAGCTGTCCGATCTGGGAGACGCCGGAAAATCTGCCACCGCCACAAACTGCTGCCGCTGCGAACCGCCGCCGATCTACTGTTGTCCGGTGGAGAAGGCTGTCCGCCTGGTGGAGTAATTGCCGACAATAGGTAAGGGTTGAAAGTTTGATTTTTTTCCCTTTTCTGTTTTCAAATTTCCGCTGCTACACTAGTTATATATATATTATATATCCACTGTCATATATATTATATATTATAATACTCTTCGGCTGCTTCAACTTCTGTTGTCATAAGTTCATATAGTATATATATATATATATATATATATATATTTCTGCAATCATACTGTTATATATATACATATATATTATATTATTATTTTAGATTTATTTTTTCTGCCGTGGTCTACTAACCTCTGTTTTGCAGAAAATAATATTTTTAAATTATAAAGCTCATCTGTTGATCTTTGATTGAGTGTTTTTTGTGGGAGAATTTTAATTTGTTGTTATTCTACCCAAGACAAATATTGGATCCATTATTCAATCGCTCAGGTATATTGGCTTATCCCTTCTTTTAATTTTTTCGTAAAATTAGACCGCTGGTCGCGGATAGGCTTGGGATTACGTGCTGTTAGAATATAGGATTCTTGCTCGATATTTGTGATTTATGTTTGCTTGATTACTTGTGTTAATGGCTACTACTACGACGAATATCACGTTGGTTCCTTTCAATGGTAAGTCTGATTTCGCTATTTGGCAGCATAAAATGAAATGTGTTTTAATTCAAAATAGAGTTGTAAAAGCCATTGATCATTCATATGCTACCACTGACACTGATGATAAGAAGACTGAAATGAACGAACTTGCTATGAGTGCCATTATATTGAACTTGTCTGATTGTGTGATTCGTAAAGTTAAACATCTCAAAAGTGCTCGTGAGTTATGGGATAAACTGTCTGAATTATACTATGAAACATCTTTACCCAGTAAATTGTTTTTGTTGGAAAAGTTTTTCCGTTATAAACTTGACATGAACAAGGATATAGATGAGAATCTTGACAATTTCACTAAACTTATACAAGATATAAAGCAAACGGGTGACAAACACATTGATGATTACACTGCTATTGTTCTTTTGAATGCTATACCTGATTCTTACAATGATTTGAAATCTGCTATTAAATATGGTAGAGATGATGTTACTTTGGATATTGTTGTGAATGGCTTAAAAAGCAAAGAACAGGATTTGAAACAACATGGTAGTGTGAAGGGTGAGGTCATGCATGTGAGGGGTAGAACTAAGACGAAAAATCAGCCTAAGAAACATGATAAAAATGATGGTGAGAGAGGTAGATCTAAGTCTCGGACTAAGGCTAGAAAATGTTTTCACTGTCATGAATCTGGTCATTTTATTAAAGGTTGCCCTAAGAAAATTCAAGAAAAACATGATAAGAATGAGCATGCTAATATGGCTGTTAGTCAAGAGAATTATGGTGATGTTTATATGGTTATTGAACCTAGTGTGAACTCTGTGCATTCTTTTGATATGAAAAAGCATGAATGGCTCATTGATTCTGGTTGTACTTATCACATGTCTCCTTTTAAGGAGTTGTTTACTACTTTTAATAAGGTTCAAAATGGTTTTGTTTCCATGGCGAATGACAAGAAATGTGATGTGATGGGTATTGGTAATGTGACTTTAAATTTTTCTTCTGGTGTTACTTATACTTTGAAAAATGTTAGATATGTGCCTGCTCTTTGCAATAACCTTATGTCTTGTGCTGCATTGGAAGATGATGGATTGGAAGGTAAATGGGGTAAGGGTTTTATGAAAATTGTTAAAGGAACTTTGGTGATTTTCAAAGCTGAGAAAAGAAATAATTTGTATGTTTGTTCTGCTCAATCTGAGTTTTTAAATGCTGTAAATGTGTCCAAGGGTGACAAAACTGATTTATGGCATAACAGGTTGGGACACATGAGTAATAAAGGTATGGAAATTTTGCAAAAAGATGGTTCTTTTGGTGATGATAAAATTTCTAGTATTCCTTTCTGTGATGCATGTGTACTTGGCAAACAACATAAAGTCAAATTTCCTGTTTCTCCCTCCCCCAATAATTCCACTTGCAAAGATGTGCTTGAATATTTACATGCTGATGTATGGGGGCCTGCTAGTGAGCCCACTCAAAGTGGTAACATGTATTTTTTGTCCATTATCGATGATTTCTCTAGAAAAGTTTGGGTGTTTTTGATGAAAAACAAATCTGATGTGTTTTCTAAATTCAGTGAATGGAAAACCCTTATTGAAAATCAAACCGGTAAGAAAATCAAAGTGCTTAGGACTGATAATGGCTTGAAATTTTGTAATGCTCAAATGAATGATTTTTGTACAAAATTCGGTATTAAAAGGCATAAGACGGTTCCTTATAATCCCCAACAAAATGGTGTGGTGGAAAGAATGAATCGTACCTTAATGGAGAGAGTTAGAAGCATGCTTGCTACTTCGGGTCTTTCTAAAAAGTTTTGGGGTGAAGCTGTTTGTACTGCTGCATATTTAATTAATAGATCTCCATCTGTGCCTTTAAATGGTAAATGTCCTGAGCATGTTTTCTATGGTAAGAAAATTGATTATTCTAACTTAAGAGTGTTTGGTTGTGCTGCTTTTGTTCACCAAAAACTTGATAAACTTGAACCTCGTGCAAAAAAGTGTGTTTTTCTTGGTTATCCTGATGGTGTGAAAGGTTATAGATTGTGGTCTATGGATGAGCATGGTTACAAGATTATTATAAGTCGAGATGTTACTTTTAATGAGCATGATTTTCCTTGTTTACCTGCTTCATTGCCTTTACATGAGTTTAATGACACTTCTAGCGAGGTGGAGCATGATATGCCTAAACTTGAAATTGATGATGTTCATGTTGATAATGAAAATGCTGAAAATGAGTTTGATGATATATCTGATAATCTTGAGAATGTGAATGATGATAATTTGCAAGGTGGAGCTAATGATAGGCCTAGAAGGACTGTTAAGAGACCCCTTAGATTTGATGATTATTATTTGGATACTCATGCTTTTCATGTTTTTGAGTTAAATGATAATGAACCTAAAACCTACAAGGAAGCTTTAAAATCTGATCATTCTAAAAAGTGGATTAATGCTATGAAAGAAGAAATGGAGTCTTTGCATGTTAATCACACTTGGATTCTTGTGCCTAAACCTGTTAATTGCTCTGTTGTTGATTGCAAATGGTTGTTTAAGGTTAAGAATGAACTTAATGATATTAGATACAAAGCTAGGCTTGTGGCTAAAGGATTTACTCAAAAAGAGGGGGTAGATTATACTGAAATATTTGCTCCTGTGGTGAAATTTACAACTGTGCGAATTATGCTTGCTTTGGTTGCCCATTTCAATTGGGAATTGAAACAAATGGATGTTAAAACTGCTTTTTTGCATGGTGATTTGGATAAACCGATTTATATGAAGCAACCTGAGGGTTTTGTTGATACTAAACATTCTAATCATGTTTGCTTGCTTAAAAAATCTTTGTATGGTTTGAAACAATCTCCTAGACAATGGAACAAAAAGTTTGATGCTTGCATGATCTCTTTGAAGTTTAAAAGAAGTGCGTATGATCATTGCCTATACTTTAAAGATGATGTTAATGTTCCATTTTACTTGCTCATTTATGTTGATGATATGCTTTTGATAAGTCCTAGTGTAAAAGCTATTGAGCATGTGCAAAAATGTCTTGGTGATAACTTTGATATGAAAGATCTTGGAGATGCAAGGAAAATTTTAGGCATGCATATTGATAGAGATAGAAAACAGCATACTTTATTGTTAAACCGGGCTTCATATGTGGAAAAGATTTTAGAAAAATTCTCTATGTCTACTGCTAAATCGGTTAATGTGCCCCAAGCTGCTCATTTTGTGCTAAGTAAGGATCAGTCCCCCAAGACTGATTCTGAAATCAATGCTATGGAAAATGTACCTTACTCTAATGCTGTTGGCTCTGTTATGTACTTAATGGTCTCTACTAGACCTGATATTGCTTATGTTATTAGTTGTTTGAGCCGATACATGTCCAATCCAGGTAAAACTCATTGGGAGGCCATGAAATGGCTTCTCAGGTATTTGAAAGGTACAGGTAACGTTGGTCTTAAATTTTCCAAAGCTGTTAATGATGTAAATTTAGTTGGTTATGTGGATTCAAATTATGCTAATGATAGAGATAATAGAAAATCAACTACTTCTTATGTTTTTACCTTGTGTGGTTCGTGTATAAGTTGGAAGTCTCAATTACAGCATGTCGTTGCTCAGTCCACAACTGAGTCTGAGTATGTTGCTATCACTGAAGCTGTAAAAGAGGCTATTTGGCTTAAAGGGCTTGTCACTGAAATTGGTGTACTTAAGGGAAAAGTAGTTGTTTACTCTGATAGTCAATCTGCCATTCAATTATGCAAAAATCCTGTGTTTCATGATAGGACTAAACATATTGATGTTAGATTTCATTTTATTCGAGATATCATTGAAAAAGGCATAATTGATTTAGTGAAGATTCCTACTGAAAAGAATCCTGCTGACATGGGAACTAAATGTTTAAACTTGGACAAATTTAAGACTTGCATGAAACTATTGAATTTTGATTCGATTGATTGATAGCATGAGTTTTGTGTTGCTTGGGGATCGAGATTGTATTTTCTTAGCACTTCTTATAATCTCGATTGTGTGTTTGAAAGTGCTTAACTTTAAATCTGTGCTAACTAGTGTGTTGTGTGTGCAGGTCTGACTGGACTCATACTACTAACATGTTTGTTGCTTGTGCAGGTTTAACGGGCGATGATGAATAAGTCCTAGATTCAATATAAGTGGATGATGATGCTTTAAAGGGGAATGGACCAAAGAGGTGGAGAAATGTTGGGCCTTTGTCTAGCCCCACTATTTTAGTGGAATGGTTTCTTGGCCCACAAGATATGGCTTTGGCCCATATGAGAAAAACCCTACTTTTCTTTTCTTACCAAATCTCACACTTTAGGCAGACTTTCTCTTAATCACGGTAATTTGTACCAATCCCACGATTTACTTTCCTTTCCCTTCATTGGGAATTATGGCTAATTGCCGGAAATCGTGGGTGGTCTTCACTATATAAAGGGCATTGGTCCTTTGGTGAAAAGTGTGGTTTACAATACAATTCTTGTATGAGTGAGAAAAGAGAAAGAGCTACCAAGAGTGAGAATTCGGTGAGATAGGAAGGCCTCGAGGCTGTTCCCTTGCATCGTGTGACGTTCCACTTGAGTCTAGGCGCTGAGCCCGGCGTTTTCGGTTTTCTCTTTATTTATTTTTTTCTCTATTGTTGTTTTCCTCCATTTGTTTTCTTTTGTATTACACTTGTTTTTTTAGTACAAGGAAAACTTACATGAATCCTCCGGTTGATGTTCAATTAATAATATTTCTTCTTCATCATCCAAAATCTCATCAGTAGTAGCAGCAGGAGTAACGATCAGAGACTGGACGAAACCTATACCCATGAAGCCAAGGATGTGGAGGGGGGTGGAGTTGCGAATCTTCTCCTGCCATTGGAGGAGCAGATAATAGACCGCCGAGAAGAAGAGAGGGAAGACAGCAGCGTAGACGGGGAGGGCCACCGAGTCCGGACTAATTTGCGACTTTTTCAGGTCCATCTTCGATCTATTACAAGCTAGGATATGTGAGTATGGATGAAGAATTGTTAATTTGTTAGAGAGAAGAAGTGGAGCGTATTGGTTGTAGAGGGAGTGGAGGGTTGTTAATTATTTATACTTGGTGAACTGAAGCCCCGGCCCCAGGAAAGAGCAAGGAAACACACTTGCAATTATATATATAGTATGTAACTAATAATGAATAATTGAACCTGACTGATCAGTCAACATATATATTTTATGAGTACTATATATTAAGCCTTGTTTTTTGCATGATTAACTTTGAATATAAAATTAAATATATAGTATTAATTAATTTCACAAATAGTATACCAATTTAATTCCGGGAAGTCCACACATTAATTTGTTGTTTTGTGCTTAATTAATAAAAAAAAAAATCATTCAACACATGCACAACATATATACTAGCTATACTATATATATATATATTAATTCAACCGATTCGACTACTCAAGTTGTTATGTACTTTTCGTAAGCTTTAGTTTGGATCGATACCTACGGTGGCAGACCGATTAGAAACAAAGTTATCCATTTACTGTGGTTTAATTTATGGAATATATATATATATATATATATATATAATATTTAATATGTAGTGAAATATTGAGGTAGAAATCGAGGGATAGATAAGAAAAAGGTAGAGAGAGAGAGAGATGAAATAGAAAAGCTGGGTAATTAACTTAACCAGGGACACCCAAAATCTAACCCATTCAACCGAGGGACGGACGCAGTATTATTTATTTATGATGTATTCAAAGTTTATAACATTTTCCGTACTACATACCAACACTTGAATATCTTCTTTTTAGTTGTGATGCACGGATTCTGATCCCAACTAAACACACCTTTTTGCATGTTATATCGAGTTGGCTCAGGCCACAGTAAGTTCGGGTGCGATTAATGTCGAATTCACACCTGATTCACCACCTGGCAAATCAGTATATAATAATTTAAATATTCAACAAGTCGCGAATGCGGTGCTTGAATGTTGCAACTTTAGTGCGCCAACACAATTTATTTTTAGACCTGTTCACGCTATTACACATTATATGTGCTATTTCAAGTCAACTTTATTGTGTGATGTGACTTAAATTGAATATGTAGCACTTTGTTTTGAGATAGTGTAGAATGGGGAAATTCGAATCTAAAAATCATGGATGGGAAAATAACGATGAATAGTGATTGTGTGTGTTTGTTTTAAAATTTTGAGCAGAGTATGATGTAACTTTATGTCAAATCAATTGTATAAGAGTGGATGATATGATGTTGTATTATATAATGTAACTTTATTTCAAATCAATTGTGTAAGAGTAAGTGATGTTGTATTATTATAAGGGTTGGTCTGCTATGGACTCGAGTGCATGTTATGCACCCGAGTCCATGTTGCACTTTTCAGTTTTACTGACTTACACTTTTTGATAAATGGTGTTGCACTTTTTAATTATTAAACTGTATAATAACATTTTTAGTAATAATTGAAAAGTGCAACACCATTTACCAAAAATGTAAGTCAGTAAAACTGAAAAGTGGAACATGGACTAGGGTGCATAACATGCACTCGAGTGCATACTAGACTTTACCTTATTATAATAGTAGGATATATAAGTATTTTTAGGGGTGGATGTAGTTGGATGATGAAATCCGGATGTTACATTCCGAACTAAAACAAGACGAGGGACGTTACGTCCGACGTACGGTTGTGTGAGTCTAATGCAGATCCACTGGCCATTTCATATTTGGAGACTTGGCTTTGACCGAGAAACACAATTAAAGGAGTCTATACCAATTCTTGGAGATTTATTTCCATTCAACTACGCAATAAATTTGTTCCAAGTTTATTGTTTTGTTCCTTTATTAGTTTTGCAAAGTCTAGCACGATTGAAGGTATTAAACATTTTAAATCCCACTATGTAGGGCTTTGTTACATTGTTTTTGAAAGATTATTAAAATCAATGAGATTTATTTCTCTTGGCAATTGAACGACATAATTTATTATTAACGTTCCTTTACTTGTTCGCGGATATTGTTTGATGGCTTTTGTTGTGCATCATCTGGTGTTAGATTCAAGACGATCGACATATATGCCTCAATGTAATCAACACAATCAACGTGAAGCACCCATGGAGGATATTCGACGCCGTTATGAAGTGGCTCAATTGTGTTACCAAGTAGAACAACTCACGACCCTGATTGCAGCGCTGAATGCACTGTTGGAATTAATGGGATTAATTGGGTTTTGACACCCTTATCTAATTTAATTAATTAGATGGACTAAACGTTAATTATAAAATAATTGAACGTGACATAGTCGATCTACTCGCGGAGTAGATGAACGTGGTATATTTAATGTCTCAAAACCGAGTTAAGGTGAGTGAGAAATTAATTGTTGAAGTTGAGTGTTTCAACTTGAAGTTATGGAAGTCTCGAAATTGGTCTTCAAGACTTATCCACGTGCGAGATATTTTCGCAATCTTTGCAATATTTTCGCGATATTTTCGCGATATTCGGGTCTGGGCCCACACGTGATTTCAGCAACCTCCTAGGGTTTCTTCTGCCTATAAATATCAGTCTCTTCCCTCATAATTTCCTACGCTGAAATTCGTCTCTCTCTCCTTCTACTCTCCTCTCGTCCCTACGCAGTGTGTTGAGCTCCCGAAAGCCTTACACTGTTCTTTCTTGTGCCGAATTTATATCCGAGAGTGTTCAGTTCGTACCGAGTACGTTCGTTGAGGCTTCGTCTACAGTGGTGCTACTGTTTACGAAGTAAAAGTCTTTTTACCTTTGGGAACGGAACGCCATACCAGTCGAGCACGGGCGTATTCTGTTCTGCGGGAAAAGGGTTTTCCCTTGACTCGACTTGTTTGTTATCAGATTCTTCGATATTGCAGTATATCCAGGCGTATAGTTTCCAACCATCGTAGAACATAATATATATTAATTAATTTATTTACTTTTCTGGATAATTAATTAAATTTTGGATAACTACTGCGCAATATCGAATAATATCTAATATTTGATCATTAATTATTGAATTTAATTAATTACTGGACAGTATATTGATTAATATCAAAGCACGCTCTTCTGGATATCTAGAAAGAGAGAGAAGACAGATCTAGAAAGAGAGAGAAAAAACAGATTTTAATTGGTTATATATCAAAGCAGCTCTTCTGGATATCTAGAAAGAGAGAGAAAACAGTGGATTAATTTCTGTTGAGACTTGATATCTAGAAAGAGAAAGAGTGAAAACAAATTTTAATTGGTGGATTAATTTCTGTTGAGATTGATTTCATGGAGAGCATCTGGGTGGCGACGGAGTTGGAGCATGGCTTCATTGATATGCTTTAATATGGAGCATTCATTGGAGCATGGCTTCATGAACAATTGATTTTTGTTAGGCTTGGGCCGAGTATTCCGAGAACAGAATTGATTTCTGTTAGACTTGGGCCGAGTATTCTGGGATCAAAATTGATTTCTGTTAATTAATTACAGAATAGAGATATTAATTAATTAGGCTTGAGCCGAGTATTCTGGGAACAGAATTTACTTCTTTTAATTAATTACAGAATAGAGATATTAATTAATTAATTTAACTATAATTAATTAATTAACTTTTGGATAATCATTACCCCATTATCCAGACCAGAAATAAGATAGCAAAACAAGAGGATCCGGGCTCCAGATTAAAGTTCTGGGAGTTGGCAAAACAAGAGGATCCGGGCTCCAGATTAAAGTTTTGGGAGTTGGTTTAAAGCTCCAGATTAAAGTTCTCCAGATTAAAGTTCTGGGAGTTGGCAAAACAAGAGGATCCGGGCTCCAGATTAAAGTTCTGGGAGTTGGTTTAAAGCTCCAGATTAAAGTTCTGGGAGTTGGTTTAAAGCTCCAAGATTAAAGTTCTGGGAGTTGGTTTAAAGCTCCAGATTAAAGTTCTGGGAGTTGATCTAAGGCTCCAGATTAAAGTTCTGGAAGTTGATCTAAGGCTCCAGATTAAAGTTCTGGGAGTTGGTCTAAAGCTCCAGATTAAAGTTCTGGGAGTTAGTTTAAAGCTCCATATTAAAGTTCTGGGAGTTGGTCTCCATCCATTGAGCTGTACGCGCTTACTCATGGATTTGAGAGATCTGGTGATTCTGAGAAGAGTTTCTGCACAACGCAGAATTCTGAGAGCACGCCTGGAAATCCAATTAAATTGGAATTATCCATTGAGCTGCAGGTGCTTACTCGCGGGGTGTGCCTGGAAATCCAATTAAATTAAATTGGAATTGCACATCAATTAATCTATAGGATTAAATTAGAGGATGTGTTGATAAATTGATTAATTACAGTAATCAATCAAAGAGGATTAAATTGAATTTAATCACGAGGATTAAATTGGAATTGCACCGGTGTTGACAAATTAAAGGAGACAATTGAAACATGATGTTATTTCTCCTATTTTCGAATAAGTCATATATTGGTCAAATACTGGGAAGTTATCACAACTGCAGTATACGGAAGTGCGAATTGAATTTTTTGTTGTAAGCCATCAATTCATAATTGGTTCAAGTTGACTGAATCTTAGGCTGTTAACAAAAATTAATTAATTAATTTTTGGGCTCAAAGAAGGAGTATCAAATGATATTTTGGTATGGAATTAAATGTTTGTGCTCGGGAGCATAAATTTTGAAAGTGTGCTGTGGTGTTAAGTGTATGTATATGAAGTGTTTAAGTTTAAGTTTAAGTAGAATAATGTTGTACTAAATGTTGTGACAATTGGTACAACACTGACTCTAGCAGAATATCAGAAATTAAGATTTACACAGCGGAAGACTTGAAACACTAAAAACAAACGTGACACAATGGAAATAATTTTTCACATAGATTTTATAAATAAAAATCTATGCTAGCCTTACGGCGAAAAACAATACTTATCTTCAAGTATAAATGTTGTGTGAAATGTTACAGCATTAACATTCACAACAGAAACTACAAACGAGGCAGGTGCCTTGTTCTAAAAACGAACTAAGTGTATAAGGTATACACTGTCGAAATGCCTAGTCTATCTAATGATTACACTCTCAATAGATAAGAAGACACACAGCCATACGGGTGGGATACGAACGTATGATCTAAAAGGTAGTTCTACTGGCCACAATTCCTAACAGGGATATACGCTCGGTCTAGGAAGTTGATCGAATAGAGTACACTGATTTGAGAAGCCTTCCATCGGTATTTATAGTAGTGGGGTGCTGATTCTAGAGGCTTCCACAATGAGGTCCTATTTTTTAGGAACTCAGCTTCCATGATCTTTCTAGATCTTTCTTGAATGCTCCAGGTCGTTCCAAATGGTTCCAGGCCGTTCTAGTATGTTCTCCAATGTTCTGGAATCTTCCAGGTTCCAGATCCTTGTAGAAGCTTCTAGATCCTGCCAGAAATGCGACAACATTTAGATCAACATTTAATGTAGCATTTCAGAAAAGACTTAGAAAAAATCTCGGAAGGTCAAATTAAGATGTTGTTGATAATGTTAAGGCATTTAAGGATTAACAACATCTACAATCTCCCCCAATTTGACCTTTCGACTACAACACACCTGATGCACATATATTTCTATACATACTCAGTATTATGTACTTAGTTGAGGTTAACATCATTGCTAAGCACTAGTCAAGACAATACCTGTTGTAACCGTTCGATCAAATCGAATGAAGATCAAGGATAATTTTACAATGATCTGTGCCATAAGATCAAGATAAATTTTATCCAAAATAGAACAAGTATAAACACTACACTTATTCACAACATAAGTAACTTTACTTAAGATCATAAGTTAAACTGGAAGAAATTCAACTTAGAATCTAAGTAAGACACTAACAAAAAAAAATCAGAGCAACAAAAATAAAAAAAAACAAACATCAGAGCAAAACATAATGTAACAAGGAACAAATCAAAACAGAAACTACACTATACACAACCTGCAATAGACACATGATAATCTGCAAACAAATTAAGCAAGGCAGTAAACAAATATCAAGTGGAACTAATAAACAAGTTGCAGTAAACATCCTACCATCTAAAAACAGTAAATAACAAATGTATCATAATTTCAGAATTTCAAACTTAAACATTAGTTACAAAGGTAGAACTGAACAAATGGCTTATATTGCTGTGGTAACAGCTGCAGCATCATCTTCCTGCACCATAGCCATTGTGGAATTCAGGTCTCCCCCTGTCTAACAGCTTTCTCCAGGTAGATCACCATACAAGGTGTCCATTTCAGCAGCATCATCATCATCTCCTTCATCAACAAAGTAAGTAGATGCAAGGTGTGCAACTACATCAGTAACAACAGCATCTCCAGCAGCATCAGGTCCATCACCAGCATCAGCAGCAGCTGGAACTCCATCATCATGTATCTCCTCAATGACTACACTGGAGTTGGATGGTGGTGGTACTCCCCCTGTTGTAGGTGAAAGGAGGTTGGTCCACCTGTCCTTCAGGAACTGAAGTTCATCTATAGTTTCCTGCAAGTGTTGGAGTTGGAGTTTGATGAATTCCTGTGAAAGATACACATTACCAGAAATGTTGATACGGATGTTCTCAACATTTGGGGTTGCATTTCTCTGTCTTGATCTGGATGATTCAGGATGATCAGTAGAGGGTCTGGTTTGTTCTGGTTGAGAAGAAGTAGAGGGTCTTTGCTGATGTTCAGTACCAGGAGCAAGCAAGGGCAGATCAATTACTCTATCCCTAGTGAGTAAGGCAGGAGCTATGGCCAACAGTGGAACTCTCCCCCTCAACACATCAGTGTTCTTGGCAAAAAATCCATGATGCCTCAAGTAATTAGAAATCAGAACAGGATAGGGTAAATTGCCTTTTTCAGAAACTCTCCCAGTGAATCTCATCATATGTTGAAATATTGTGAGACCCAAATTGAACTTCTTAAGCACAGAAATCCTATATATCAAAACAGCTTGGTCCTTAGTGATCTTGGTGGTATTTGTGGTGGGAATCCAATTGTAGATAATGAGTTTGTATAACACAGAGTGTAGGGAAGTGAGGTCTTTGGCTAGCATGTGTCTAGTCCATTTAACTACCCTACCAGCAGTTATAGTAGAAATGACCACATCCATGTCAGGTTCTTCATCAACCTCAACATTGGGAATTTCTAAAAACTCATTTATCAATTCAGGAGTAAAAGGTACATCCCTCCCCCTAAAATTAACAGTCCCATACCACTTAGAAGATCTCCTACCAGTGCTCTTTTTCAAACATGCATAGAATTCATATGCCCAATTTGTCAAGAAAGATTCACCAAAATTCACAGCATGCATCAAATTCCTTTCTTCTAAGAAACTAACCATGCCTTTACTATCAAAATCAGGTATATTGATCCTCTTCTCTATCAACAATTTTTTCTTAGAATAAATGGCCAATCTATTCTCTAGAGTATCAAGATCATCAGAAATACCTTCCTCTTCAGATGCCAGGTTATCTGAGCTTGGAGTAGAGCTTTTAACAGAGCTCTGTTCAGGGCTGCTTGCTGCACTGGAAGAGCTATCCCCACTGCCACCATCTTCAGGTTCTGGTGCAGCTCCCTTTGCAGCAGCATTGTGCTCAGCATTTTTCTTTAGAGACTCCAGAATGTCTCTCAAGCATCTTTCAGAATCAGAATTGGATTCTGACTCAGCTGGTTCATTTTCAGTGATCATCTTTTCTTTGCCTTTTGGTTCAGCAACAAACTTTCCTTTCCTTTGCTTTTCAGCATCAACCTTCTTTTTGGATTTTTCAGCAGCAGCAGTCTTAGCTTTCTTTGATTTCTTAGCAACAACAGGAGCTTCATCTTCAGAGTCTGTGAACACTTGGATAGGTTCACCAGCATCAGCTCCAGCTTTCTTCTTCTTCCTCATAGATTCAGAGTAATCTATTCGGGTAAACACACGGTTTGACCTCCTCCTTCTTTGTACAGGGCTTCTCTGTCTTTTCCCTTTTTGTGCATTCTTCTTTAGAGGAATGGGAGCAGACTCATCAGAGACAAAGAGTGAGGAATTTGTACCATCATCAGAAGCTTCAGCATCCTCCATTTCGACATCCTCAGAATTAGATGCATCAGCACTAGCTTCTTCTTCAGCAACGGTTTCCACATTCCGTTCCGGTGCAGCTGGTTCAGTAGGGTTTGAAGAATTGGGGGTTTTTGCAGCAGCAGCCATTTGGGCAGTTTGTTCGGCCAAATAGCTCGAGATATCCACAGTAATATCTCCAAACTTCATCACAGGTAGATGACCAGTAGTCCGAAGAGTGTTGGATACCTCTTCAACAGCCCTAGTGAATTCTTCAACTGTCGAATCTTGTGGGATGAGGGTAGTTGGAGGAGTGGTTTGAGGAGTGGGAATAGTTGTTGATGGTGTTGCAGAGACATTCGAGTCAGCATTTGAAGCAGTAGAGTTTTGTGAAGCCATGGAAGCAAGAAGATTGAGAGAATTTTGGGCGTTTTGATCGGAAGATTCAGGAGAAGAGTGTGAGTGAGAGTGTGATCGAGGGTGGTTTCCAGTCATTTAGAGGGATCAGTTGGGTTTTCAAGGTAGGTTTTTGAGAGTGTATGTAGTCAATTTGGGAAATACACGGCCAAAGAGCAGTTTCTGCAAATACAGTACTTAACAAACTCGAAAAACACAATTAACAAATAAGTGACCTCTTATGTTTGATATTTATAGAGAGAGTAATGTAGTTGGAGGTTAAGAAAATAAACAGAAGAATTAATCTAGCAATTTCGAAAGTGCTCCACATTTTTAGCCACAACCTAGATCATGGTTAATTAGTGAAAAAAAACAATTAATTAAATTAATTAGATTAAAGAAACTTCTAGAATTTGCCTAAATAAAATCGCATAATCTGAATAAGAAATAGATAAGGGTCAGTAATTAATTAAATAAATAAAATGAATCTCAATAAATAATTAAATAATTACACAGATAAAAATAAATTCGAATCAGGCAATGTTGTGCTCAAAACTGTTACAAACACCTCAACACGGTTTTTACATGAATTTGCTTCATTTGTGTTGCACCAAAATTTTTCCTTTTTGTGTTATAGCATCTAATTTGTATTGATCCATTGTTCCTGTAGAGTACATCGTAGTAGCGAACTCCGTGCCCCATACTTACTTAATGGATTACAAATATGTTGATGTTTTTACCAAATATCACCTTTTGAAAAGAAGACATCGTAGTAGCGAACTCCGTGCTCCATAGTTACTCAGTGATTTGGTACATCTTTTAGTATGCTAATAACATTCTCATTTTTTTTGCATTTGAGAGGTGTAAGACATGTTTATTTTTGCACTCCAGGGTTCTTAGATTCGTAGATATTTTACAAAGGAATTATTTAACTAAGTAAGAAATAAATTCAACTTATAAAATTTATACAACCCATGATGTTGTCCCAAATGCTGACGCATTTGTGACAACATCCATCCGAATTCTTTTCAGATAGTGCTCATGCCAAGAGATTTCCTCAAGATAGAGAATCTCTCATGGTCTAAGGCTTTAGTAAAGATATCAGCATTCTGTTTTTCAGTAGGTACATACTCCAACTTAACAATATTCTTCTCTACTAAATCTCTCATAAAATGGTGTCTTATGCTAATGTGCTTTGTGAGTGAGTGTTGTACAAGATTTTTAGAAATGTTAATGACACTAGTATTATCACAAAAGATAGTAAGTATACCATTCTCAATACCATAGTCATGGAACATCTTGCTCAGCCACAAGAGTTGTGTGCAGCAGCTTCCAGCAGCAATATACTCAGATTCTGCAGTGGATTGTGAAACACAATTCTGTTTCTTGCTGTGCCATGATACAAGATTGTTTCCCATGTAAAAACATCCTCCACTCGTACTCTTTCTATCATCTATGTCTCCAGCCCAATCAGCATCACTATAGCCAATCAAAATGTTGTTGGTGTCCTTAGTATACCAGATTCCAAGGTCACTTGTTCCTGAAACATACTTGATGATTCTCTTCACAGCATTCAGGTGTGATTCCTTTGGATTTGCTTGGTACCTAGCACAAACACACACACTGTACATAATATCTGGTCTACTAGAGGTTAAATACAGTAAACTTCCTATCATGGATCTGTAAAATGTTGGATCAACATCTGTTCCAGCACTATCTTTGCAAAGTTTCAAAGTAGATCCCATAGGAGTTTTCATTGGTTTTGAATTCTCAAGACCAAATCTTTTAACCAAGTTCTTAGCATACTTACTCTGGGAGAAGAAAATACCATCACTGCACTGTTTGATTTGAAGACCTAGAAAGTAATTCAAGTCTCCAACCATACTCATTTCAAATGTTGCAGTCATTGCCTCAACAAAATTACTCAACATTTTATCACAAGTAGAACCAAACACAATGTCATCAACATATATTTGTGCAATAAGTAAATCTCCTTCAGTGTGCTTAATGAACAAAGTTCTATCAGCTTCTCCTCTAATAAATCCATATTCCAAAAGAAAGTCAGTAAGCCTACCATACCATGCTCTAGGAGCTTGTTTAAGACCATACAATGCTTTCTTAAGTTTATATACATGATCAGGATACTGTGGATCTTCAAATCCTTTAGGTTGTTCAACATATGCTTCTTCATTCAATATGTCATTTAGAAATGCAGCCTTTACATCCATTTGATGAAGTTTAATATCAATAAAACATGCAATAGCTAGCAGTAATCTAATAGATTCTATCCTAGCAACAGGTGCAAAAGTCTCATCAAAATCAACTCCTTCAACTTGGGTGTAACCTTGTGCTACTAACCTAGCCTTGTTTCTAACAATATTACCAGATTCATCAGTTTTATTCTTGAATATCCACTTTGTTCCAATGACATTAGTATGACTAGGTCTTGGAACAAGTGTCCATACTTCATTTCTTTCAAACTGACCAAGTTCTTCATGCATAGCATTAATCCAGTTTTCATCAGTTAAGGCTTCTTTAGCACTCTTAGGTTCAATTTCAGATAAATAGCATTCAGCATTTACAATGTTACACATAGAAGACATGCATATTGTTCTTACCACATCTACCTTGTTTGATCTTACTCTTCCTCTTGTTTGCACTCCAACTGTAGCATCACCTATGATCTGGTCAGAAGGATGACTTTTACCTATTCTTGAAGAAGGATTCGTTTTGGGAATGTACTGGTCATTCTGTGAAGTTACAGCTGTCTGTTCTGTAGATGTTGACCCAGATGTGTTAACATTTGGTGCAACATTCTCAGACTTCAGTGTATTCTCAGAAGTGTCAGTAACCTGTGATACATCTTCTTCATCTTTGTCATCTGTAAGACCTTTATCATCATCAAACACAACATTAACAGATTTTTGAACAGTGTTAGTTCTAAGGTTATATACTCTATAAGCTTTACTATTTCTAGAATAGCCTAAAAAGAAACCTTTATCACTTTTAGAATCAAACTTATGAAGTTGATCCCTATCATTCAGAATATAACACACACAACCAAATACATGAAAGTATTTCACACTTGGTTTTCTGTTGTTCAAAATCTCATATGGTGTTTGACTTGTGCCAGAATGAATAAAAACCCTATTAATAACATGACATGCAGTATTCAATGCTTCTCCCCAAAATTTCTTAGCAAGACATTTGGATGTAAGCATAACTCTAGCCATTTCTTGTAAAGTTCTATTCTTTCTTTCAACAATTCCATTTTGTTGTGGAGTTTTAGGAGATGAATATTCTTGCAAGATACCCTTTTTATCACAAAAATCATTAAACATGCTGTTTTCAAATTCCCTACCATGATCTATTCTAATACGGCCAACTTTCAAGTTAAACACATTTTTGAACATCTTATAAAGAATTTTAAATGTAGCAAATGCTTCAGATTTGTCTCTCAAAGACTCTACCCAGGTATATCTAGAAAAATCATCTACCACAGCTAAGGAATACCTCTTTCCTCCAATGCTTTCAGTTTCCATAGGACCCATCAAGTCCATGTGCAGTAATTCAAAACATCGATGTGTAGTACAATGTGACAGCATTTTGTGCGACATTCTTACCTGCTTACCTTTTTGGCATGGTCCACATACAGTGTTGTTGTGAAGATTTAGTTTTGGAATCCTTTTACTGCATCTGCTTTGATTAGTCTATTCATTGCTCTGTAATTTGCATGACCCAATCTTTGATGCCATAAGACATTTTCATCATATTTTGACAAGTTACACATATTTGTTCCAATAAGATAGCAATTATCAGCTGACCTAGTACCAGTCATAACACAAACTTCATCTTTATTAAGAACATAACATGAATCTTTATCAAATTTCACATGCAAATTATCATCACAAAGTTGACTAATGCTAATCAGATTTGCAAGTAAGCCATCAACATGTAATACATTTTTAAGCTTAGGAAAACCTTTAACATTCAAAGTTCCTTTACCAAGAATCTTTCCTTTAGAACCTCCACCATATGTAACATTACCACTATTCAAGGTCACATAATCAGATAAGAAATCAGTCCGACCTGTCATATGTCTAGAACAACCACTATCAAAATACCAAGAATCAGGTAGACATGCTTTTAAGGAGGTATGAGCAACATTACAGGTAGTTTTTGGTTTCCATGCAGATTTCATAAACTGTTTACCAGAATGTGACAGTTTTTTATGCAGCATTTTCAAAGTTCTCTGTTCTTCAAACAATTTCATGCAGTAAGGACGAATATGACCAACTTTAGCACAGTAATGACATATATACTTCCTCTTAACCTTGTGAGGGTCTGATTGTGCAGATGTTGCATCAAATGTGACAACATTTGCATTCACAAATTTCACAGGTTTTCTAAATTTATCAGAAATAGAAGCAGTAGTACCATCATAACCTAAACCATGAGTATTAGACTTACCAGTAGCTATAGCATTATTTACCTCAGAAGCACTCTTGGAATATTTCTTGAAACATAAGGTGGAATTTATTAATTTCTCCTTTAAGTTACAGATTTCCAGATCCCTTTTGGTAAGAATAACCTCTAGCTTGGTGATTGTATCCTTCAGATCCTCATTCTCTTTATTCAAGGAATTAAGAGTGAGTTTCTGATTGTTCCAATCATCTAACAGCTTTTGGTGTTCATTGTCATCAGTCTTTTTTCCTGCATCATCAACCAAACCATTAAAACAGTTCAAATCTGGGTGACTCTGTTCTGATGTTGCTGTAGATGTTGAAGCATCAGGTACAGCATCAGAATCTGTTTCATCCAGATCATCATCAGAGGAATCATTATAATCAATTCTGGTAAAATTAGAATATTCATTCTGATTTAATTCATCAAGATCATCATCATCAGATTCATCACTCAAGGTAGCACTAAAGTTCAGCTTTTGCTTAAGTCTAGTATTGGCACATTCATTTGCATAATGGCCATAACCAGAACAAGCATTGCATTGAACTGATTTTCGAAATTCAGGATCATACCTTGGTTTACCTTCACTCTTTGATGGTCTTGGTGTGAATTGAGCTTTCCTCCTTTCTGGTTGAGGTGTTGATGTATGAATTTGAATCTTAGGCTGAATGTTTCTAGATTTGTTCACAGATTTCTTAAGAAACTTGTTAAAATGCTTAGTGAGCAAGGCAACATTGTTAGGATTTTTGAGACATACATCGAGCAGTTCTTCATCAGTGTCAACTTCAGTAATGATGGGTTGAACTTCAGAAGTGTTTGATGTTTCCCCTTTAAAAACCACAACTTTCTTATCAGCATTAGCTTCATCATCTTGATTAGTGTTTATCTCATATGTCCTAAGAATACTCACTAACTCATTTTGACTTAGCTTATCTGTATCTTTTGCCTCTTCAATAGCACAAATTTTAGCATCAAATCTTTTAGGAACAGATCTTAATATCTTATGAACTACTCTAACATTAGAAATAGGGTCACCAAGAGAATGTGATTCATTGATAATCTCACTTAACCTTTCATTGTAGGCTGTAATTGTTTCATCTTCCCTCATTCTGAGATTCTCAAATTTTGTCCCCAACATTCGAAGCTTAGTTCTTCGAACACTTTCTGAACCTTCACAATGCTCTTGCAACCTGTCCCATGCATCTTTAGAAGTAGAACAGTTAGATATAATTTTAAACATTGAAACATCAACAGAAGTAAAAATAGCATTTAAAGCTTTAGAATTGTAGCTTGCTGTTGTTATTTCATCAGCCGTCCAGTCAACTTCTCTCTTGAGTTGTATTTCACCATCTGCGTCTGCTGGTCTTTTTGGAGCTTCCCAACCTGTAAGAACAGTCCTCCAAGCACGTTCATCAACTGACTTGATGTACATACGCATCTTAGGCTTCCAATAGGCATAATTCGAACCATCTAAAACGGGTGGCCTAAGTGTCGTGGATATGTGATGTGTTTCCATTGCTAACCTACACTAAAAACACACTTGACCAAAGATCTAACCTAGTGTCGTCAGGTATCAGCTCTGATACCAACTGATAGTGTGCTGTGGTGTTAAGTGTATGTATATGAAGTGTTTAAGTTTAAGTAGAATAATGTTGTACTAAATGTTGTGACAATTGGTACAACACTGACTCTAGCAGAATATCAGAAATTAAGATTTACACAGCGGAAGACTTGAAACACTAAAAACAAACGTGACACAATGGAAATAATTTTTCACATAGATTTTATAAATAAAAATCTATGCTAGCCTTACGGCGAAAAACAATACTTATCTTCAAGTATAAATGTTGTGTGAAATGTTACAGCATTAACATTCACAACAGAAACTACAAACGAGGCAGGTGCCTTGTTCTAAAAACGAACTAAGTGTATAAGGTATACACTGTCGAAATGCCTAGTCTATCTAATGATTACACTCTCAATAGATAAGAAGACACACAGCCATACGGGTGGGATACGAACGTATGATCTAAAAGGTAGTTCTACTGGCCACAATTCCTAACAGGGATATACGCTCGGTCTAGGAAGTTGATCGAATAGAGTACACTGATTTGAGAAGCCTTCCATCGGTATTTATAGTAGTGGGGTGCTGATTCTAGAGGCTTCCACAATGAGGTCCTATTTTTTAGGAACTCAACTTCAATGATCTTTCTAGATCTTTCTTGAATGCTCCAGGTCGTTCCAAATGGTTCCAGGCCGTTCTAGTATGTTCTCCAATGTTCTGGAATCTTCCAGGTTCCAGATCCTTGTAGAAGCTTCTAGATCCTGCCAGAAATGCGACAACATTTAGATCAACATTTAATGTAGCATTTCAGAAAAGACTTAGAAAAAATCTCGGAAGGTCAAATTAAGATGTTGTTGATAATGTTAAGGCATTTAAGGATTAACAACATCTACAAATTTGTTTTGAATTTAGTTCAAAAGATTTTGACTAGTATAATTTGATCGAAAAATTATGCTCGAGTCACGGGTGACAATAAAAGTCACATTTGAAATTGAATTTAATTTTGGTATGTTGACCAAAGATTAAATTAATTTTGAAGTTGGAAATAATTCCAATAAAAGAAAAATCAAAGCTCGATTTTTTAAATGTATCGAGGCTGTGTCCAAATTTGGTGAATAAGAGAAATTTAAAAATAAAATGGCAAGCAACTCGAATGTGGGGATATGCATCTCCTCACATGGATACATTCAAATGTGAGGGAGAGAGGTCTCCGTCGACATGTTTGAATGAAAAGGGTAGCTAAGGTGTGACCTTAAAGCTAAATATGGAAAAACCTAAAATGGTTGAATTCAGTGGAATGTTTTCCACAAGTAATGTGGATTTGTTCATCTTGAAAAATCACATTCGAGTAAAAGCTCCACACGAGGAGGGAAAAAGTATTTTATTACTTTTATAGACGATTGTACAAGATTCTGCTACGTTTACCTTTTAAGAAGTAAAGACGAAGCTATAGAAGCTTTTAAACGTTACAAAACTGAAGTAGAGAATCAATTGAACACTCGAATTAAATCAATTCGTAGCGATAGAGGTGGAGAGTACGTAGCTCCGTTTGAAAAATTATGTATTGAATCAGGGATTATACATCAAACGACAGCCCCTTACTCACCTCAGTCTAATGGTGTTGCGGAAAGGAAAAACCGAACACTAAAGGAGATGATGAACGCAATGTTAATCAGCTCTGGTCTACCTCAAAACTTGTGGGGGGAAGCCATTATGTCGGCTAACCACATTCTGAATAAGATTCCTCATAAAACTAAGGATCAAACTCCTTATGAAATATGGAGGAAACGAAAAACCTTCATACAAATACCTCAAAGTGTGGGGGTGTTTGGCTAAGGTTGAAGTACCACTTCCTAAACAAGTTAAAATCGGCCCTAAAACCGCAGATTGCATCTTTATAGGATATGCTTCAAACAGTAGTGCCTATTGATTTCTAATTCACAAATCCGAAGTACCGGATATGACAGAAGGCACTACAATTGAGTCAAGGAACGCAGTGTTCTTTGAAAGTATCTTTCCTCTTAAGGAAAAAGAGGAAGTGAGTTCGAATAAGAGAAATCTCGAAGCAACAGACGACACTGTTAGTCATTTCACTCAAGAGAGTGAAGAACCGAGACGCAGTAAGAGAGCTAGAATTGATAAAGATTTTGGTTCAGACTTCATTACTTATGTTTTGGAGGAAGATGAACCTAAAACTATCAAAGAAGCTATGGCAAGACCAGATGCACACCTCTGGAAGGAAGCCATAAAAAGTGAATACGAGTCTATTATATTGAATCACACATGGGAGTTGGTCGACCTCCCGAAAGGTTGTAAGCCCTTAGGATGCAAGTGGATCCTTAGAAGAAAGTACAAAGCAGATGGATTTGTTGATAAGTACAAAGCTCGTCTAGTTGCAAAGGGTTTTAAACAAAAGGAAGGGTATGATTTCTTCGATACATACTCACCAGTGACAAGGATCACCTCCATTCGGGTGTTAGTCGCTATTGCTGCTTTGCACAATATAGAAATACACCAAATGGACGTTAAGACGGCGTTTCTTAATGGTGAGATGGATGCTGAAATATACATGGATCAACCTGAAGGATATGTTGCTCTTGGAAACGAGAAAAAGGTGTGCAAACTCGTTCGATCACTGTATGGACTTAAACAAGCTCCAAAACAGTGGCATTTGAAATTTGACAATACAATGTTGTCAAATGGGTTTCGAATTAACGAATGCGATAAGTGTGTATATGTGAAGGATACACCTAATGGATTTGTTATTGTGTGCGTATATGTCGATGACATGTTAATCATGAGTAAGAATCACAATATCATTGTTAATACGAAGAACATGTTAAGTAGAAACTTTGACATGAAAGACATGGGATTAGCAGATGTGATTCTTGGAATCAAGATAGAGAAAACGTCCATTGGAATTTCCTTGACACAATCTCACTTTGTGGAGAAGGTACTAAAGCAATTTAATGCCTTTGACGATCCACCTGCTAAGACACCTTTGGAACTCAATGTTCACTTGAAAAAGAATAGAGGAGAACCAGTGGCTCAACTGGAATACGCAAGGATCATTGAAAGTGTGATGTACATCACGAACTGTACACGCCCTGATCTTGCTTGTTCGGTAAACAAGTTGAGTCAATACACGAACAATCCAAGTCATGAGCACTAGAAAGCATTGAAAATGGTATTAAGATACTTGAAGTACACCCTTGATTATGGGCTTCACTACACAAGACATCCAGCTGTAGTCGAAGGATACAGTAATGCAAATTGGATATCAGACACTAAAGACTCGTTATCCACTAGTGGATATGTATTCACTATTGGAGGAGCAGCAGTGTCGTGGAGGTCCAAGAAACAAACGTGTATTGCCCGTTCCACAATGGAATCAGAATTTATCGCTTTAGATCTATCCGCTGCAGAGGCTGAATGGTTGCGTAATTTTCTGGAAGACATTCCATGTTGGAATAAACCGGTACCTTCGGTGACGGTACACTGTGACAGTCAAGCTGCTATTGGGAGAGCTACGTATGTCATGTACAACGGAAAGTCGAGACACATACGTCGTCGACACAACTCCGTTAGAGAATTGATCTCCACTGGAGTAATGTCCATTGATTATGTCAATACAAAGGACAATATAGCGGATCCGCTCACGAAGAGCATAAACCGAGATCAATTGAACAAGCTGGTAGAAGGAATGGGTCTAAAATCCACAAGAAAAACCAAAGCAGTGGAAACCCAACCATGATGACGGGAGATCCCAAGAACTTGGTTCAATGGGAAAACGAAACTGTGGAAGTTAGTGATAAAACACTTGAAAAATATGACTATTCCTGACAGCACTATCTCAAGTGTTAACGACCCGTAAGATGTGGTAAAGGTTGAGTCTTCGACTCTTAATAAGTCGTAGAGTATAATGGGATACTCGAAAGGAGGTTACCTATATAAATGAGAAGTGAGGGCCGCTTCGACCAAACATTTATGAAGACAAAGGACGTCCATGGCCAAAACGGATAAAAACGTGAGAACGTTACGAAGACGAGATTGAAGTGTGCTGACACTATTGATTAGGTATACACTATGGAGGAGTAGTTCAAGGCACTGCGTCCACTAAGCCGCCGGTGTACCCGATAGTGTTTGGCTACGGAAAGTTCAAAGTCAAAAACTACTTTTCCGGACGCACGGAGATCTCAATCGAACTAAACACTGAGTCTGATGTTGTATAGACACGATTTTCACTCATGTGGGGGATTGTTGGAATTAATGGGATTAATTGGGTTTTGACACCCTTATCTAATTTAATTAATTAGATGAACTAAACGTTAATTATAAAATAATTGAACGTGACATAGTCGATCTACTCGCGGAGTAGATGAACGTGGTATATTTAATGTCTCAAAACCGAGTTAAGGTGAGTGAGAAATTAATTGTTGAAGTTGAGTGTTTCAACTTGAAGTTATGGAAGTCTTAAAATTGGTCTTCAAGACTTATCCATGTGCACGATATTTTCGCAATCTTTGCGATATTTTCGCGATATCATCCCAAGATTCGGGCCTGGGCCCACGCGTGATTTCAGCAACCTCCTAGGGTTTCTTCTGCCTATAAATATCAGTCTCTTCCCTCATAATTTCCTACGCTGAAATTCGCCCCTCTCTCCTTCTACTCTCCTCTCGTCCCTACGTAGTGTGTTGAGCTCCCGAAAGCCTTACACTGTTCTTTCTTGTGTCGGATTTATATCCGAGAGTGTTTAGTTCGTACCGAGTACGTTCGTTGAGGCTTCGTCTACAGTGGTGCTACTGTTTACGAAGTAAAAGTCGTTTTACCTTTGGGAACGGAACGCCATACCAGTCGAGCACTATCCTGGGCGTATTCTGTTCTGCGGGAAAAGGGTTTTCCCTTGACTCGACTTGTTTGTTATCAGATTCTTCGATATTGCAGTATACCCAGGCGTATAGTTTCCAACATGCACTACCGCCAAAACCCTCCATTGATGCCAATGATTTTGCCGAGGACGCGGTCAAGCCCTTCGCCGTCTTCGATCCTCTTTTTCGCAATTCCAGGGGTCGCGGGGAATCGATCAGGTTTGCAATTGATTCTACCCGAATTTACTAGTGATTTACAATGAACGGACTTATTGATTGGATTCCCCCCATTGAGGTGATCGTGGATTTTAAGAGTGTATCCTCTGCTTCTCGTGGCTTCCTTTTCACAACTCACCTGAGGGGTCGCGCTCAGGCATGTTGGCTGCAGTTAAAGGGGTTGTACCTTCGCCATGAGAAATTAAATTTTAATTTGGGGGATAAGAATATTTCACACTCAATGGACCTACCCATCTTCTTTCTAACTCGTGCACCTTTCGAGCATGACCCTTCTTTCCACGACGACCCACTACATTCGAGGACGAATCTCTGTAACCCCGGGAGAGATGATGAAGATCCATTGGCCATTTCATATTTGGATAATTTGACCGGGAAACACAATTAATGGAGTTTATACCGCCGCACATCCCCTCCAAATTAAAGTAGATAGACAATGGTCGCTAAGGTCCAGCGACTTCTGGCGGACAACGATTCCTTAACATATAAAACTTAAAATTAAAATATATTTTTCTCAAATTATCAAAATTTTATAATTTCAATTAGTCAAACACTTTAAAAACTTATTACTTATCAGAATTATAATAAGCTTAGTCATAGAGGCTCTAACTCATGCCTTTGATTGTACTCAATGATAAAAAAAAAAAAAAAAAGAGAGAGAGAGTTACATGAGGTTTAGGTGAATCACAATATATGCAACTAGAAGAAAGGTAGGTGTGTCACAATTCTATCACCAAAACCTTTCCACTCCTTGCCATATAAATCACCAACCCTCTTCATTTTAATTTCTTCATTATGTGTAAAATTTAATGCAACTCTCTACTTCATTTTAGAGTTATAATTTGTTAGGGTTGCTATGGAGATATATGTGAGTGGTCCTAGCTATCCAAATATAAAATCCATTGGTTGATATATTCTACCTAATCATGGCCTAAAATCACAATTTTTTTTCTAGATCTCTTATTTTTTTTTATATTTTTAGTATTATATTTTCTTTAGTATTTAGGTACGAGCAATGTCTCCACCACTAAAATCATTGCAAAATTTCTAACTTCTCCTAATATACATAAATGCTCTCGTTAAAAGCTTAAATAAAAGTGTAAGCTAGTGATCCCAAATATATATATACTCATTTAGTATTTTGAGTATAGCTAGTATATCAGTTTTTATTCAAAATTTTTTATTTCTTCATTTTTTTCATGTGTTTTTTTTCATTAGTATTTTTTAAAATTTTAATACAAAATAATATTATATGTATAATTTTATTATACTCAATAATACAATAAGTAATAATCAGTAATACACTAATACCATTAAAAATAATTAGTACTCCAATATCTTATACAATAACAAATAATTACACATGTCTAATTATATTAAATAATACTAAAATCAATTATTAGTAATACCACGAATATTAATCGGTAATACCACGAATATTAATCGGTAATACCATTTTTCTCCATAATTGCACGTTGGGCGCTCAAAAAAAAATTATCGAGCAGCCATCTTCAACTCGTGGACAGACTTCCTCTAATATGCTACAAGGATCCAAAATGAAGGTAGTGCTGCTTCAGGCAACAGACGTGATCCAAAACACCATGGGTTCTGTGCGCGGTCTTGAATCGCACACCCTAGTTTAGGGCTGCGAATAGTTTTAATGGAATTTCAGATGATATTTCGAATCAGGCGTGGCCTTTACGATCTAGGAAAGTATGTTTGGAAGGTAAGAATTCAGATTTGTAAAACCCCTTTTGTGAAGAGCAAGATTCTAAATTGGGATTTGTTGAACTCATTTTTACATACTTGTCTCAAATTTCAATTATCTGAATTTACATAGAATGTTGAATGCATCCCTAATTCGAAAATGTCTTATTCGAACCCTAATTAAAAATATCATAATTGATGTGTATATATATATATATCAATGAAGAGATTATTACTCCTTCATCCTTATTTTTCTTCCATCTGCTGCATTCGAAAATATGTTTCTAGCTCGTGAAAGTGTCATCATCCTTATGGTTCAAATTTTAAATTTAAATCTTCCTTCTTGGGTCATAATGAATGTTATATTGAGATTTAAGAGAAGTAATAAGTGAAGAACTTATATGCGTCCAATATATTAGTTCAGACATTTTAGTTTTAAGGATTTATTTGTGAGGAATTTCATTCACCTTCAGGTAGTCCTTAAGTCTTTGCACTTTGCCTATCTACGTATTATTAGTTCATTGAAAAATTCTTTGAATCTGATGCATCTGCAATTTCTGAGGCCTCACGATCATGAGATATCGATGTAAGTCTTAAGCTATACAATTCTGATTTATTTGTTAAGTGTTATTAATGCCTCGCAAATTCAACAATTTTGTTTGAAAGCTAAAAAAACAAGAAAAGACTTTGACAAATTCATGAGCAGGTGGATTATTTTCATGAAGTTTGGTGAATGGTGATTCAAGTGGGGCACTAGCATGGCAGTTGTAGCTGCACTGGGTTAGCATTTGCATTCCAGTTCATAATCAAGTGAGGGATCATTTTCTATTGCATTCGGGCATACAAGAAAACAAAAAAGGGGGCAAGTTGGCGATTGGAATGTGGATCTGTATTGTATTCGCAAAAAAATTGCCCAAGAGAGGAAGAGCGAAAATTACCAGCACGCCTTCGCCTTCCGCCGACGTTCTGGGTTATTGGAATGGGGAAAATGAAGTTAGGGTTACCAGATTAATTTGATCTAATAGATTTTAATTTGATTAATTTTATATTATTGTAGTAATTGACTAGATGATGTATTTATCGATATTTATTTTAATAATAATATATAAAGATATTTATATAATTTTATAATTAAATATTTTTATTTATTTTAAATTATAAGGATATTTTCGTCATTTTATATATATTAATTTAATTTATTAGTAGAGCGATACAGTGCGATTGCATATTGCATAGAGCAAATGCACTAATGCGAAGTGCAATCATATAAAATAAATTTCATACGTCAGATCAATGATCTAACGGTATTTAAAGTATTGCCTTTTATAAGACAGGGTGAAGCTTGTCTTACCGTAGAAAGACTCATTTTTCTTCACCCTCCTTTTTTTCCTTTTTTCTTCCCATTTTCAATTTTTATTCCAAACTTTTTATTTTTTTCATTTTTTCCCTTTTTTATTTTAATTTCCTAATTCATATGTATTTTTTAAAATTTTAGTACAAAATAATATTATAGGTATGATTTTATTATAGTCGATAATATAATAAGTAATAACCAGTAATACCATAAATAGTAATCAGTAATACCATTAATAGTAATTAGTAATATCTTATACAATAACAAATAATTCCACACATCTAATTATATTCAGTAATACCAAAAACAATTATTAATAATACCACAAATAGTAATCAGTAAAATTTTATACAATAACAAATAATTACACACATTTAATTGTATTCAGTAATATCAAAAACAATTATCAGTAATGCCATGAACAATAATCAGTAATACCATGAACATTGATTAGTAATATCTTATACAATAACAAATAATTCCACAAATCTAATTATATTTAGTAATACCAAAATTAATTATCAATAAAATTTTATATAACAACAAATACTTCCACACATCTAATTATATTCAGTAATACCAAAAATAATTATTAGTAATACCGTGAATAGTAATTAGTAATACCATGAACATTGATGAGTAATATCTTATACAATAACAAATAATTCCACACATCTAATTATATTAAGTAATACCAAAAACAATTATAGTAATAACATGAACAATAATTTGTAATACCATGAATAGTAATCAGTAATACTATTAAAAATAATCAGTAAAATTTTAAACAATACTAACAAATAATTCCACACATCTAATTATATTCAGTAATACCAAAAATAATTATCAGTAATACCATGAACAGTAATCAGTAATACCATGAACGGTAATTAATAATCAGTAGTCAGTTATACGCACACCCCGTACGATTAGGACACACCCCACAAAAGATCGAAAATACCCTTCTCCTATATAACCATAATTCTCCCCTTATAGCGTGAAAAATAAAATACGCTGCTTAAGACACCCACTCCTCTTCCAGACTTATCGGTCGCCGCTCAAAGCCTCGCCGCCATAGCCTTTCTTCGTTGTCGCAAAAAGTCTCGTCTGTTGGGATATTCTATATCCTTATGTTTTGTATTGATAAATCAAATATACTTGTAATAGGATAAGTTGTATTGTATAGACAACTTCATTATTCATCTTGTAATAGATTAGAATAGAAGACCAAAATCAGAAGACAAAATCAGAAAACAAATTAGAAGACTAAAAAGACAGCAGCTAAGTAAAGACAGCAGTTGAGTAAAAGACAGCAGTTGAGTAGATCAGCTGAGTATGATCAGCTGAGGTCTTATCAGCTGAGTAAGCAAGATCAGCTGAGTAAAGTCAAACAAAGTTGAGACTTAGTTTGCTTGACTAACCAAACAAGTCTACACAGCTGAGGAAACAATCAGAGAAGTCAAGTGTCAAGATCAGTAGAGAAGAAGTCCAAAATATAAGATGAGTAAAGACAGTAGAGTATAATCTGTTGTGGAAAGTCAGCTGTGGTCTACAGCTGAGTAAAGACAGCAGAGTAGAATCTGTTGTGGAAAGTCAGTTGTGGTCGATCTACAGCAGAGTAGAATCTGTTGTGGAAAGTCAGTTGTGGTCTACAGCAAAGTATAGACAGCAGAAATCAGCTGATTTTTTGTTAGACAACAACCGTACAAGCTGATGTGGACCAATGGAAGTGCGACAATAGAAGTACGGATCTGACACAAAGGCTGCAGAATCTGTAAAGTCAAAGATACTCTAAATATTACATTGTGGAAAGTCAGTTGTGGTCTACAGCAAAGTAAAGACTGCAGAAATCAATTGTGGTATATCAGCTGATTTTTCGTTAGACAGCAACCATACAAGCTGATGTGGACCAATGGAAGTGCGACAACAGAAGTACGGATCTGACACAAAGGCTGCAGAATCTATAAAGTCAAAGATACTCTAAATATTACATGGAAATTCCATGCAATATTTAGAATATCAAGCAAAAGATTGTTTTCCTAAAATAGTGGGATTTGCTTGTTACTTTCTAACAGTAACATTCAAGCAAATCACACTATAAATACTGAGTTCAATTCATATCTCAAAAGTAGTGAGGGTGATGGTTAGGGTAGGGGTGATCACAGTGCGGTTTGGCGGTTTTTTTGATAAAATTCAAATTGCCTTGCTACTTGCGGTTCGGTTTAGTATACAATTCTAAATCGCGATTTATCACGTAAAAATGAACATGCGGTTTTGAACGGTTACGGTCGGTTTTGGGCGGTTTGACGATTTATATAATAGTATACCAAACGAAAAAAATTAAAATAATACAAAATTAATATTAATGTCAAATGTCCATTAAAATTCTCAAGATTCAACTAAAAATAAAAAAATGTCCAATGCATTACAAAATAAATTATACTACTAATGAGTTTAAGTCTTTAACCAACAAAAATAATGATCATCAATGTCCAATGTCCAATTCCACTGTAACCAACAAAAATAATGATCATCAATGTCCAATTCCACTCAATGTTCATCTCTTCCAATTTCCATCACAGCAGCTACTACGCCTACAACTCACCAACAATTGCATATCAAAACTTTGCGAATAAATACAAACTGCAAAGTGTAAACCAAAAATAACAAATAAAGAAAGAAAGGGGGTAATGAAATTACATACCTTTTAAGAATAGGGAAGTTTCAAGCTTTGAATGGAGCTGATCTTAACTAATCATCAACTCTGAAAAAAAAAAGAGTACATAAATGATAAATTGAATAAATTGCTGCTGGAATAAAATGATATCCAAAATAACAAAAAAATTAAGCAGATTTCCTGCTGGAATAAATTGCTATCCAGAATAAATTTTTATCCAAAATATATATTATAAACCCATACTATTAATATTGCTGGAATTTATAAATAAAGAAATATAAATGTGAAATATTTACCTTTCTCTATATCTTCAAATTGTTCCATGTCTTCCATTATTAAATGAAGACTAATTGGAGAAGGTGCCTCACGTAGCCAATCTTGTGTGCATATAAGGGCCGCAACCGTTTTAGGAGATAAAGAACTTCTAAATGGATCAATTATCCGACCACTTGTACTGAAAGCAGATTCAGAAGCAATAGTAGATACTGGAATAGCTAACACGTCCCTTGCAACTTTCAAAAGAACAGGATACTTGATTCTATTTACTTTCCACCAATTTAAGATGTCAAATTCATTATCCGATTTCTCACAATCATCAAGCAAGTATTTTGCAAGTTCATATGTACTCTCAACACACTTTTCTTCTTCCAAATGCTTAGCAAACTGAGTTTCTAACAACGTACTCAAATCATCATCTTCATCTATGTTCATGGCATTAGCTTCTTGTCTAGTTTGTCCAATCTTATCAATATGTGGAACATCACAATCAGCATATTGATTGTATAACAAAATCAATATTCCTTCCAATTTATCAATTGCTCTTTTAACCAAAGCATCATTCTCATACATTGTTGTTAAGCAGAATTTGACATACTTCAACTTGAATCTTGGGTCTAGAACAATGGCAACAAATAGCATCATATTAATGCTATCAATGTTTCCCCAATATTTATAGAACTTCTGTTGCATTTGAAATTTCATTGAAGACATTAAAAAATCCCCTTTGTTTTTCATACTTGACAAACCCATATGGATAGTAGCAAATTCACGAAAAAAGATATTTGAAGTGACGTATGATGAACCCGAGAACTTCACAGTAACATTGAAAAATATTTTCAAGAACTTGACAAAGTTTCTCGCACTACTCCAATCCACATCTTTAGGAGGCCCTATAATCTTATTTCTCTTTGTTTTTGTCAACTGCCCCTCACCTTCTCTATCTTGATTAATCTCATAGCAATCAAAGTAGTCCATGAATTTTTTATCTTCATCCCCTAACCTCTCAAATGCTTTTTCAAATTTTTCAGCAGCTTCAAGCATCATATAAGTTGAATTCCATCTTGTTTCAACATCTAAACAACCAAGACTTTTAGAAGCAATTTTTTCTTTTCCAACACACTTTTTAAAAGCCTTTAACCTAGCTGGAGAAGACCTCACATACTTAACAGCATTTCTAACCCTCAATATAACATCACTTTGCTCTTCTAATCCTTCTTTGACAATCAAATTGACTATATATATGAGCAGAGCATCTTACATGCAAGTAATCATTATTCAAGATGACATCTTTCCACTTGCATTTTTTTTCATATGATTGACTGCTTTATCGTTAGAGCTAGCATTGTCAACTGTAATTGTGAAAATTCTATCAATACCCCACTCAAGCAAACATTCTTCCAACTGTCTTGCTAAGGTTTTCCCTTTATGGTTCTCAACAATACAAAAGTTTATGATCCTTTTTTCCAATTTCCAATCACTAGATATCCAATGTGCAGTAAGACACATGTAATTCAAGTTTTGGACTGAAGTACATGTGTCAGTAGTAAGACACACTCTTTGGCTCTTTATAATTATTTTCAGTTTCCTCTTCTCTTCCATATAAATTTTCAAGCAATCTCTAGCAACAGTGTGTCTAGATGGCACTTGAAATCTTGGATCAAGACACATAACAAAAGCTTTAAATCCATCACCCTCCACAAATCTAAAAGGCAATTCATCAATTATGATCATTTGAGCAAGGAGTTTCCTAAGTTCTTCAATGCTAATGGACTTTCCTTTTAACTTTTCACTCAAATTTTCAAAATCATGCAAGGTCTTTTGTGACTTGTCCTTTTTGTATGGATATTTCTTACATGAAGTCTCTAAATGTGCCCACAAACTAGTGGTACCATTTATTTTAGGATGAGCAGCATAACTTGTACCACAATAATTACATGCAGCTCTAGGCGGATTAGAATCTACTATTCTACTAAAATGACCCCATATTTCAGAAATAACCCTACAACCTTCCTTCTTAATTATATCAACTAGGACGGTTGTTTTTTTTTTTTTTTTTTTTTGTGGTTTCGACAGTGGTGGTTTCCCTGATGCTTTGTTCACTTCTTTCTCAACATTTTCCCTACTAGAATTAATTTGTTCAACAGAAATTATAGCATCCCCTGTATTAACATTGAGTAGTTGTTCATCTTGATCATTAGTTGGAGCTGTGGGTTCTTTTGCAATACTTGCATCTGAAACATCCTTAGAAGATTCAATATCTTTCAGTTGAGACTCCATTAATAGATCGAACAGAAACAACCAATTTAAGACCTATAAACAATAATTTCATGTCAATATCAAATCTCACTGCTTCTCAATACCAACATATACTAAAATAAATGAGATAATTACCTGATATGTAAACCCAAAACAAAATAGAGATAACCACACTTCCCCGCCTTCTTTATCGCAATTAAAAATTGAATGGGATCGGAGTATGTCACAGAGTATGAGAAAGGAGGCGCCGTGTGAGAACAGAGAGTTTTAGGAGGAGGGGCTAGGGTTTGGTGATGAGCAAAATATATTATAATATTAAACATTTAAAGTCTAAAATGCTAGTATTAATAAGTGTGTGCGCCGTCCAATGTACAGTAGACATTAGTAGTGGAATTAGTTAATTAGAATAAATTTTACTAATATCAATTAAATTTTATATGTCTAAGAAAATGTTTTAATATATATAATAGTATAATCCTAATATTTTATATAAAAATATATATTATAAATTAGCGGTGCGGTTAATCATCTAAAATCTAAATTGCACCGTTATAGCGGTGCGGTTTCGTATAATTATTTTAACCGCGATTTAAAGCAGTTTTTTAAACTAACGGTGCGATGCGGTGCGGTCGGTTTTTACGGTTTTTTAAATTTTATGATCACCCCTAGCTTAGAGGCTGAGCAAATGTTCTAAGTCCAGAAAATCAGATTAGCTCAAGAACACCATAATAGAAGACATCAAGCAAGCATCCATATCCACACCTCTAGTGAGTGAACTCATGATATCTAAGCCTGCATAGTCTTATTCACATCCCAAGCTTAGAAGAGAAATTTTCAATCCTAGCTTTAAGCTAACTCAAATTGTAAGGGAATTTCTCATACTTAGTCATTCTCGAGTCCTCCCTTCTATACACCCATTTAGGAGATAGGTCGAGGTATACACACTAAGAATTATAGAAGAAGACCACTATAAAGGTTGATTGTTACCTAACCAACAAGTAGATTCGTATCCTTAGAGAGTAGTTGAGGATCTTAATCAAAAGTCTTCTCTTGTGAATATAAAGTAGCAAGACGTCCTCCTCTTGGGACGTTAAAGTGTTCAAGGAGATTAATATCACATAATGAGATGTGAGAGTTGATGTAGGATATTGAGATACGAACCACTATAAATACTTGTGTTCTTTACTGTTTTAGCATGCATATTTACATAGCATATGTTTAAAGGAAAATGTCTTATATCAGCTGACATCAAGTCAGCTGATATACTCATCTGTTTTGCTATTCGAAAGTTCATAAAATGTGTTTATGCATGAAATACAAGTTTTAAATTTCCATGAATATATAGACGAGTATAATATTTCTAAAATGGGCACACTACAAATTCCGCACACGCTTCTCTATCAGCTGATGTAATCAGCGGATCATCTAGTTCTAGACTCCTAGTTAGTCAGTTGACCAAGTCATCATTATAGAGAGCTAGTTTTGTTTTCTACACCTGAACTTATAAATCAGATGTCATCAATTCATCTGATTTTCCAGAAACTCGTCTGATGCATACCCCATATTAAGGGACCAACATCTTCGTCATAGCCTCGTTCGTCGTTGTCGCATCTGTTTCGTCGATTTCACGCGCGTCTGCTTCGTCGTTCGTCTAGGCCTCACCGTTTGTCCAAGGTTGCGTCTCAAACTGTCATCGTCCGTCCAAGCACCCCGGCGCTTTCTCCTCCTTCCGTTGCGTCCCAACTCCCAAGCCGACTGTCCATCTTTCGGTTGTAAGTTAGAAAAATAAATTTGTCGCCTCCACCTCATTTCTACTGGACCCCCCATCGTCAATTTTTTTCTAGATCTCTCAACCTTAAAATCTAGATATGTAAGTTTTTTTTTTTCAATTTTCTTCTAAACCTCTCAATCTCAAAATCATTAATTGATTTGTAAAAATAAATTGGTGTGTGTCCACATCAATCTTGTATGTGCGTATAATCGTGGCCTTTCATTAGATTTGTGCGACCCATTAATTGTATGCACCGAAAAAAATAAATTACACCCAAAATTTTAATAAAAGAGAAATTCTCAAATGCACATGGTGCAGGTGCACACGCTTTTAATTCTTTTTTTCCTATTTATTTACCGGCCTTTCAATCCAGAAACACATAACCCTAATCTCTGCAAACTATACATACACACTCAAAATATATCTACAACGGAGAATGATGAATATACGTCTTTCATCTTTAACACATATTCATCAAATAAATTGTTAATCGCCGTAAAAAGTAGCAACTGAAAAGAAAACAGAGGATGAAGATTTCGAGTTCTCTTTAGTACCTACGGGAGGATGAGGAATTCGCACACGACGGCCAAATCGACGGAGGCAGCTGCAACGGCGATAGCGATCGACTCTCCAACTCGTCGTCTTCTTCGCCGGAATAACGTTCAAGAAAATCGAGGAAAAAAAGTGATGTTTTGGGTGAGAGATTCTACCTGATTTTGGTAGAGAGAAATGGAAGGGCGTTCGAAGGTGAATCTGGTTCGACGAATCTGGAGATGATGTTTGGTTTGCAGCAGAGCTGCTGCTGCATAACATTATGATGCCATAAATCTCTTTCTCTCTCTCTCTAAAGTTGCAAAAAATATGTATGGTGTATGGAGGTTCTCTCTCTCTAAAGTTGCAGAAAATATGTATGGTGTATGGAGGTAAAGTGGTAGATATTTTAAAAAAGTGTAATTTTTATTATTGAAAAGTGGCAGATATTTTAACAAAAAAGTGTAATTTTTATTATTGAAAAGTGGTAGATATTTTAACAGAAAAGTGTAATTTTTATTATTGAAAAGTGGTAGATATTTTAATAGAAAAGTGTAATTTTTATTATTAAAAAGTGGTAGATATTTTAAAATTTTTATTATTAAAAAGTGGTAGATATTTTAATAGAAAAATGTAATTTTTATTATTGAAAAGTGGTAGATATTTTAATAGAAAAATGTAATTTTTATTATTGAAAAGTGGTAGATATTTTAACTGAAAAGTGTAATTTTTATTATTGAAAAGTGGTTGATATTTTAACTGAAAAGTGTAATTTTTATTATTGAAAAGTGGTTGATATTTTAACTGAAAAGTGTAATTTTTATTATTGAAAAGTGGTAGATATTTTAAGTGAAAAGTGTAATTTTTATTATTGAAAAGTGGTAGATATTTTAACTTAATTGTAGTGTTAAAATTATTTTAATTAAAAATAAAATAAAATTTTAGGTCACAAGGTTTCAAACCTGTGACTTCATACCTGTCTTGAATTGTTGTAACCACTGGACCAATAGTTACTTATTGTTAATTTTTATTTTTCTGAGTTCATAAGTGTTAGACCTGTGCATTAGTGTGCACGTGCACACTATGCACAGGAGACCAACTCTTAATAAAATTGAAGAGTGCATATACACGCGAGTGTATAAAAATTTGCCTATATAAATTAGAATGTATTGTATTATATTTTGTTTAAATTAATAGAAGAACAGTATAGTAATTTTAGGTGTAATTTTAAAAAATAATAATTTGGGGACGTGAAGCCAACAAAATCGGGGATATAAATAATTGTGTCTAATTGTTTATATATAAATTGGGATTGATTGTATTATATTTTTTCTAAATTAATTGAAGGACATTATATTAATTTTAGGTGTAATTTAAAAAAAAAAAAAAAAAAATTGGGGGGTGAAGTCAACAAAAACGGGGGTGTAAATAACCATGGTCAATTTTTTATATATAAATTAGGATTGATTGTATTATATTTTTTATAAACTAATAGAAGGGCACTATAGTAATTTTAAGTGTAATTTAAAAAAAAAATTAGACGGTGAACTCAACAAATGTGGGGTGTAAATAACCGTGGCCAATTGTTTATATAATTTGAAGTGTAAAGTCAACAAAAGTAGGGATATAACACTTTTCTTTAGACTGGGGTGCACAACATGCACTCGAATATAAAAATCTGAAATTTAATATAAAAAATTTAATAAATTAAAATCTGAAATTAAGGTGGGTAGGTGCACTAGGGTGTGTATGGAAGAATTTGACACAAGACAATCCCAATATTTTCGAATTCAAATTATCATTTTCTAGTTCAAATATTTCGAGGTACATTTTTTATTTATCTCATTTGCAAGAAAGTTATGATATTGGGAGGTGGGTCACAATATATGCAACTAGAAGAAAGGTAGGTGTGTCACAATTCTATCACCAAAACCCTTCCACTTCTTGCCATATAAATCACCAAACCCCCTTCATTTTTCTTCCCTGCTCTGATATTTCTTCATTATGGGAAATTTCATGCAACTTTTTAATTAAACCAACTTGATTTGCGACAAATTTAGTGTTTGTGACTGCAATTTACGTTGCAAATCATCAAATTTGTAAATCCGTCACAAATTTTGATATTATAAATACGGGGCAACTCAAGTTGGCACATATAATAAATATTAATAATATCAGTACATAGTTAATCCGACAACAATTTGGCTATCTCTTTTGTAACATTATCAACCAAACCCAAAATAACATTGTTTCAACATCCTAAATCCCTCGTAATTAAATCTTGACCAAGTATCTGTAATCGTCTAGCCCGTATTCGACAAACTTCAATGCAAAAGTGAAGTCATTAATGCTCGTATCCTTGTTCTTTACAAAATTAATAGCATGATCCTTGAAGAAATGGATGGCTTCTGGATCGTGGCGATAACCACAAAAATTGAATCGCCGTATTGGAATTTGGCACTAAAAGAAAGAAGAATTTTGCAGACATCGAAGAGAGTGATTCCAAGTTTTGAGGACATCCCATGAGTTTGGGTGAGTCCTGATTTTTCTTAGGGATAGTGTTGGTAGTTAAGATATATGGTTACTGGAAATGTAAGGATAGGAGATTGAGTTCGTATTCCAAAATGGCAGTCCAAACCTCGAGAAATGATATGAAGAAAATCGTAACAAATATATATTGTAATAAAAGATTTTGTATATGAGAAGAGTTTGATAAAAGGAAAGTTTGAGTTTCTATAGAAATCAACTTATTGAAGAATATGTAGTTGAGTTCTACATAAACTCGAGTAGAAAGAGATCGAGGATGCTTGAGGGTAAGGTGCATGTAGCGATCATTGAAATCTGTCCTTCAATAATGATCAAGGAAATCTTTCAATTTCCCAAGGGCAAGCTATTATTCCATGATTAGGCTGAATGAAGGAAGAGATAAGATTTGTCTACGAAAAATTTCGCACCATTGTGTCTCCACTCAAACCCAACAAAGCCAGTACTTAGGAGGAAGTATCGGTTGTTGTTGGACATTGTTGGCAAAATTATCATGGGTCAAACCTTCAGCCATGATGCTGTCTCTACTCCAAATGTCACATCCCAATCTTCAAAGACTCTACAGGCTAAATTTAAATCAATAATTTGACTAAAGGTCCTCTTTCACATTTCAAAATTTAACAATACATATGTGTATATTAAAATAAACTTAGTAGCGGAAATAATTTGGCAAATAAAAGTTATATATATAAAAAAAAAAACACATAAATTCACAAGTCGGGGTGTCATTAAAATCTTAACCGGGAAAACCCTCCTAATTAGGAACAAAATCCAGGTCATTGGAAAAGGTACACTTCTCTAAGAAACAGAATTACGAAAATGGAAGTAATTTATTCATCTCTCTACTCTATAAATAAAAGATAAAACGAAGTCCGGGCATTGACCCCTCTAGACAAAGGCAATACGTTACTTCACAATGGCATTAACCGCTTGGTTCGCCTACCTGAAAACGTAAGTGAAGCGAACTGTTATCTCTCCCATCAGATGGCGTGCAATACTCCGATCCAGAGCCCTTGAAGGGCTTCAAGGTACGGTCAGAATAGTCCCCTGCCATGACTTGACCGCTAGTTCTTAATTGGATTTAACCCACAAGTGGAACCAACCCTGAGTATGAGCAAATAAGAAGCGTAAAGGTCGTCTGCAATCTCCACATCCAAAGGGAAACCCCAACCAGCATCACGAGCAAAGGCAGCAACAAAGAAGCCGCTAGAATTCCGGAATTGCGCCCCAACAAAAAGAGATCTTGGGGAGACAGATCAACTACCATACACTTTCACCTTATATCAAACAGGATCAGGAGGAAACTGTGAGAATAGGTATGTGATCACCGTTAATGAGGTGATAGGAATTAATCACTATTTATAAGAGTATTTACAATGAGATAATTAAGGTAAATACAACAACCATATCAAAGAGATAAATACAAAAGATATGGACAAAATTAAAATATATTATTCCTATATTATTATTCCCTATTACCCCCCCCCCCCCCCGTCAAGCGATGATGTGGATGCAATCGAACACAGAGCTTGGAACGTAACAATTCAAAACTGGGGCGAGGAAGACTCTTGGTGAAGACGTCGGCAAGCTGAAGAGTGGACGGGACGAACTTGGTGATGATGCGACCAGAAGAGACCAATTCACGAACAAAATGGCAGTCAATGTCGATGTGTTTTGCTCGTTTATGAGCAACTGGGTTTTGACTCCAAAATAAGGCACTCTTGTTGTCGCAAAGTAGTGTCGGCGCCGAGGAAAGAAGCTGACCAAGATCCCGAAGGAGTTGAGTGACCCAAATCATTTCATAGGTTGTGTTTGCGAGTGCCCTATACTCGGATTCACAGCTCGAGCGAGCAACAGTGGGTTGTTTCTTAGCGCTCTAGGAGATTAAATTTCCACCCAGAAAAATAGAATAACCATAGGTGGAGCGACGATTCTCCGTGCAACGTGCCCAATCCGCATCCGAGTAACCAACGAGTGGGTAGTCACTAGTCCAGCCAAAGGAGAGCCTATGGTTGATAGTGCCCTTAACATATCTGAGGATCCTTTTGACCGCGAGGAAGTGGTCGGTGGTCGGCGAGTGTAGAAATTGGCTAACATGATTCACAGCATAAGAAAGATCAGGACGAATGATCATCAGATACTGTAGAGCACCGACTAGCGAGCGATATAGAGTGTGATCGACAAAAGATTCCCCTAAGCTAACCAAAGATTCCCCGGCTGCGAGGGGAGTGGAGACAGGCTTTGAATCGAGCAACTCCGCTCGAGAGAGGATATCGCGAGCATACTTCGCTTGGCTGAGAAAGAGACCAGTCGACGAGTAATTGACCTCGAGGCCGAGGAAGTAGCTGAGGCGACCAAGATCCTTGATCGCAAACTCCTTGTCGACACAACGAATAAAATGTCGAATAGCATCCTGGTCGCTCCCTGTAACAATAATGTCATCCACATAAAGCAAAAGGTATAGAGTGACTTTACCACGTTTGAAGTAGAAAAGTGAGGGATCTGCTCGACTGCACAGAAAATCCAAAGTCTTGAGGAAGTCACTGAAGCGAACAAACCAGGCGAGAGGGGCTTGCCGAAGACCATACAATACCTTCTTGAGGCGACAAACATGGTCGGAAAAGCGAGGATCAACAAAGCCAGGAGGTTGAGCCATGTAAACAATGTTCGTCAACTTTCCATGGAGAAAGGCATTGTTCACATCAGGGTGGTGCATGTGCCACTGATTCCGAACAGCCAGACACAGGATGATGCGAACAATAGCGGCCTTGACAACTGGACTGAAGGTATGCGTGAAGCGAGGAAGTGGTCGGTGGTCGGCGAGTGTTGAAATTGGCTAACATGATTCACAGCATAAGAAAGATCAGGACGAGTGATCGTCAGATACTGTAGAGCACCGACGAGCGAGCGATATAGAGTGTGATCGATAAAAGATTCCTCTAAGCTAACCAAAGATTCCCCGGCTGCGAGGGGAGTGGAGACAGGCTTTGAATCGAGCAACTCCGCTCGAGAGAGGATATCGCGAGCATACTTCGCTTGGCTGAGAAAGAGACCAGTCGACGAGTGAGTGACCTCGAGGCCGAGGAGTAGATGAGGCGACCAAGATCCACTACAAAAAACATCTCAATTAACAATCAATTAGAGACCGTAAAAATGGTCTCTAAACGCATTAGAGACCGTTTTGAGACCCTTTTTTGATGGTCACTATTAGGTTCGACTCAAATATTTTGAGACCATTTTCATGTATCAGACTCAAATTATAGACCGATTTTTTTAGGTCTCTAAATTGTAGACCGCATTGAGACCCTTTTTTGGTGGTCACTATTAGGTTCGACTCAAATATATATTTTGAGACCGTTTTCATGTATCGGTCTCAAATTATAGACCGGTCTCAAATTATAGACCGATTTTTTTAGGTCTCTAAATTGTAGACCGCATTCGCGGTCTATAAACGATCTCAAACGATTGGTCGGCCCGAACTTTTTTCGGGCCCTGAGACGGTCTCAAAACGGTCTTTAATTTAGAGACCGCCACATACGTACGGTCTCGAACCCACACCCGACCCGAACCCCTAGCCAAACTCATACCTGACCCGACCCACATCCGCCTCGCACCGAACCCATACCCTCCCCCGACCCACCCGTCACAAACCCATACCCGACCGACCCGACCCGACCGACCCACACCCACTTTATTTAAATGACCATTTATTTGGTATTGGTGGGAATTGATCCCGGGTGGATGGGTGCCCAGTAATTGTCTTGTGTAATTTTTAAAATTAATTATATATGTATTAATTAATTTCTTTATTATATACTCCCTCCATCCCTTTATAAATTCCACAATAAGTTTCTCAATCAATTTTTTTTTTTTTTTGCATATTATTTTTTCTCTTGTCTCTTTCTCAATCACATCACTTATACTTTATTATTTTATTATATTTAATTTCATACTCATCTAATATTTTTTTCTCATCAATTTATTTCTCTCTATCTTTTAATATTCTAGTATCAATTCTTTAAAACAGAATCTCAAAACAGAAAAACCCAAAAATTCTCTTGACTTAAATTCAGTGGAGACGATTGATAAACAACAGGCGACGACGAAGAGGCAGCATCGACGATATCGTCTTGAGAATAGGGACGGAGTCGGAGTCGTCGCGACTAGAGCCGACAATTTGAGCCCGACCCGATGGGCAGGCTCGGCCAACCCAAAACCTAGTATGGGTTGGGCTCTATAATTAGAGGCCCATATAGAACTAGGCCTATTTGGCCCGACCTGATGAGTCCGGTGGGCCTAATGGGCTAGGCTGAATTTGGCTCGTCAGCCCATGGACAACCTGTTTGGCCCGATCAATATTTTTTCTTTAGGCAAATAGATAATTAAAATAAGTAAAGTATTTTATATTTAAATATTAGTGTGTTTTTATTTTATTTTATTTTGACTTTGAAATTTGAACTTATGAATTATTTATAATTTTATTTGAAGTTGTTATATAGTGTAATGTTATACTGATTATGACCGTTATGAATTATGTATAGTTAATACATTAGTATTGCATATTTTTAATTATAATTATTTGTATAAATAACAATTATATGTGAGTATGTGACCAATAAAAGATTTATATATATAATTTTTGCTAAACATATTATTTTTTTAAATTATTTCATGGACTGAGCCGGCCCGCTAGCCCAGTGGGCTAGGATGGGCTAGGTTGGGCTCACATTTTATAGGCCTGACTAATTCATGGGCCGGCCCGACACAGTCCACGAACATCGCTTGGTCCGATGGGCTGGGTCGAGCGGCCCGATTTGCCAGCTCTAGTCGCGGCGGGAGAGCAAGAGAGAATCGCGAGTGAGGGCCGTGAGAAATTGCGTAGGGTGAAAGTGAAAGAGGCGATACAAATGAATTAGGGTTTATAGATGGGTTACATATGGGTTTATAAACGAGTTAGAGACCGTATTCACAAAAAGACCGCTAAATGAGAGCGCAAAAAATGGTGGTCAATATAAAATTTGGGAATTAGAATTCTTAATACCAATTAAAGACCGCTAATGTGGTCTCAAAACAAAATTTAAAATCAGAAATTTAATTTCGGGTTAGAGACCAGCAATACGGTCTCTAAATGGTCTGAGTACATAAAATTAAAGAGTGAAGTGAAATCGGTCTCAAAATTCGTAATTTTTTCAAAACGGTCTCAAATCAGTCTTTATTTGAGACCGTTTTATGACGGTCTCAAAACTTTGGTCTCTAATTTAGGCATTTTTTGTAGTGATCCTTGATCGCAAACTCCTTGTCGACATGGCGAATAAAATATCGAATAGCATCCTGGTCGCTCCCTGTAACAATAATGTCATCCACATAAAGCAAAAGGTATAGAGTGACTTTACCACGTTTGAAGTAGAAAAAGTGAGGGATCTGCTCGACTGCACAGAAAACCCAAAGTCTTGAGGAAGTCACTGAAGCGAACAAACCAGGCGAGAGGGGCTTGCCGAAGACCATACAATGCCTTCTTGAGGCGACAAACATGGTCGGGAAAGCGAGGATCAACAAATCCAGGAGGTTGAGCCATGTAAACAATGTTCGTCAACTTTCCATGGAGAAAGGCATTGTTCACATCAAGGTGGTGCATGTGCCACTGATTCCGAACAGCCAGACACAGGATGATGCGAACAGTAGCGGCCTTGACAACTGGACTTAAGGTATGCGAGAAGTCAAGGCCTGGAACCTGCGAGAAGCCCTGGGCGACCAGGCGAGCTTTGTAGCGATCAACTGTTCCATCCGCAAGAAATTTGGTGCGAAAAACCCATTTCGAACCAACAATGTTTGTGGAGGGAGGGCGAGGAACGAGCTCCCAAGTTTGATTAGCATGCAAGGCATCGAGCTCAGATTGCATTGCAACTAGCCAGTGTGAATGCTTAAGGGCCGATTTGAAACCCTTGGGCTCATCAGAGACCGAGAGGGCGAACAGGAGGCTTGTGGTCGCAATGTCGGCAATGTGTCGAGGCTTGAATATCCCAGATCTGGCACGAGTAACCATCGGGTGAGTCGGGACAGGAAGAGGGCGAGCAGTAGGTGGATTAGCAGCTGGGCGAGCAGGAGGCTGCTGAATAGTTGGTCGAGCAGGAGGCTGCTGAACTGCTGGGCGAGCAGGAGGCTGCTGAACTATTGGACGAGCAGGAGGCATGATCAGGTCTGGTGGGTCAGGGCAAAGACCACAAGGAGACTGTCAAGCAGCAGTTGATGGTTCCACGAATGAGCTGATCTCAAGGGAGTCAACAGGCGAGGAAGGAACATGAGCTACAGAGAACGGGAACATAGATTCATCAAACTGAGCATGACGAGTAGTGTAGAAGCGGGAAGCGATCGGATCGTAACACCAAAACCCCTTATGGGAGGAACTGTAACCCATAAAGATGCATGGAGCACTTCGAGGAGCAAGCTTGTGGAGAGCATAGTCACGAAGATACGGAAATACTCGACAACCAAAGGTCCTGAAGTTGGCAAAGTTTGGAGCAGAGCCGAACAAAACCTGAAAGGGTGACCTGTCCCCAAGAACAGGCGTGGGAAGACGATTGATAATGTAGACAGCCGTGGAGAAGGCATCAACCCAGAAGTGGGCAGGCATGCTCGCCTGAAACAATAAAGAAAGCCCAGTTTTAGTGACATGACGATGTTTGCGTTCGGCGCGACCATTCTGTTGGGGAGTGTAAGGACAGGAGATGCGATGATGAATGCCATGGTCGGCAAGGAAGCCACGAACAAGACCATTAACAAACTCAGTTCCACCGTCACTCTGGAACGCCTTAATGGAAGTGGAAAACTGATTGCAAACAAAGGTGTGAAACCGAACAAATACGTCATGGAAATCAGACTTGGCATGCAGAGGATAAAGCTAAGTAAATCTAGAGAAGTCATCCACAAAAATCACATAATACCGAAAACCGTCATTAGAAGCAGCAGGGGCAGGTCCCCAAAGGTCACAATGAACTAAATCCACAACAAGAGAAGCTCGTTTTTCATTTAATGCAAAAGATAAATGTTTACTCTTAGCCAACTGACATGGAGTACAAAGGCCCGGATTGGGCAAAATAGACTCAAAAGAAGCCTTCAACGACGAACTCCGCAAAGCAACGACCAAGGCTGGAGTGCCCTGCTCCAGAGCATAGAGCCCTCGACTATGCCGACCCCTCGCCAAGGGTTGCTTGGTCGCCCGATTCTGAATAACAAATGAGTCATTAGTAAACAAAGCATCAATAGGAAAGTCTGAAGTAAGCTTACTAATGGATAACAATTTCTTAGTGAGGTGTGGTACGACGAGCACATCTAACAAACGAACATCTTTATTAATCGAACACGGCCTAACATGAGTGATCGGAATAGTAGAGCCATTAGCAACAATAACATTGTCGTTACCAGAATACGGGTGAGGATTCTCCAGGTCAGCTGAGCGAGGATTCATGTGTGCAGAGGCACCACTGTCGAAGAACCAATCCGAAGCAGGAGGATGCGAGACATGACACTAAGAGTCAAGGTCATGAGCAAGGTTGGCCGCAGAAGGGACAGGGCGAGCATAACGGTCAGGGCATCGATTTGCATAATGACCCTGTTGGCGACAGATCTGGCAAGAGAGAGGGCGGCGAGCGGGGGATGAGCCACTAACCGAGGATCCAGAGGGCGCCTGGCGACCAGAATTCCGAGGAGAGAAGTTACGGGATTTGGTGCCAGGGCGAGTAGGCTTGCCAGAGCGAGTAGAGGCAGAGAATGTTGGAACGGGCGAGGATGAGGAGTCCATCGAGCGAGTAAACTGCTCATAGTTTAAGACCTGATGGATTATATCCCGAAAAGCAGGCATGGGTGACATAGCCATGCGGGTGTCAGAGAAACTAGCGAACTGGGAGCCAAGACCGGTAAGAAACCAATGACATTTGTCATCATCATCAACAAGCTTACCGATGGAGGCGAGTTGATCGCAGAGAGCACGAAACTTCTTGTTGAATTCGTCGACGGAGGTGGATCCTCGACGAAGGGAGAGGAGTTGATTCCGTATTTGAGTGATGTGGAAGACTGAGGTGTGACTGTAGGTTGCCTCGAGTGCGACCTAGATTGAGCGCGAGGTGTCACAGCCGATGACCTCAGCCATGGCGTCTTCAAAGAGGGAGGAAATAAGGAGACTAAGGATCTTCTGATCCTTCTCAAACCAAGCGGTGTAGGCTGGGTTTGGAGCTGATTCACCAGATGTGGTGATCGACTTCGCCGGAGCGGGTGTCGTGCCATGAATGTGAGAGATGAGATCATGGTTTGACAGGACCGGGACTACCTGATTTCTCCAGAGCAAATAGTTGGAGGATGACAACTTGATTGTCAAGAGATGAACCAAAACATTGAGGGGGATGTTAGGGGGAGGGGTAGCCGCCGCCATGAGGAGGGAAGAAATTTAGCGTGAGGCTTTAGAGAGAAAACTAGGGTTTCGATGAGTCAGGCTGATACCATGTGAGAATAGGTATGTGATCACCGTTAATGAGGTGATAGGAATGATTCACTATTTATAAGAGTATTTATAATGAGATAATTAAGGTAAATACAACAACCATATCAAAGAGATAAATACAAAAGATATGGACAAAATTAAAATATATTATTCCTATATTATTATTCCCTATTAGAAACCAACGAACTGAGATCAGGGTCTGAGAAGGGTGAGGGCGAACCGGGATGCCCAAGGAATGGCACACCCCTAGGTCCACAATAGTGCCATTCATTTAACCCTTAGCCAACAGAGAGGTCTCGCGCACCCCAGAAAGAATAATATTAAGACAACATTGGACTAACGATGTGAACCCCTCAAAAACTACCTTATTACGAACATGCCAAATGGATCAAACAGTAGTGACAAACACTACCCGAAGGCCTGAAGAAAACATCCAAAAAACCTAACTTAAAAGAAAATGTAACATGAAAGTAGGTACCAATAATAGAGAAAACATGGTGAGTAAAGTTGTAATCATATCATTTCAGGCATTAAGGAGGCCAACAACATAGCTAGGGGTTTTTCGGACGGCACAGTTCGGGATCTACTAATTGCTAGGGCTCTTGGTATTTCGAGCAGACACAGGCCAACGAGAAAAGGTGCATCTGTGATTTGGTTCCCGCCTGATCCGGGTTGGTACAAGGTTAACACGGACGGTAGTGCCTCTTCTTCCCCGGGTAATCTGCATGCGGGGGCGGTATTCAGGACCTTCAGGGGATTTTTCGTGGCTGTGGTCGCTACTAAGGTGGGTTGGGGTCTCCCTTTTGAGGCTGAGTTGGCAGCGGTACTTATGGCCATCAAGTATGCACATGGTCAGGGATGGCACTTCCTTTGGATTGAGTCGGATTCGACACTCATGATTGACACTTTTATGAGCACCAATCCCTCTATTCCTTGGCGTCTACAAGGCCTTTGGAGCCAGATCCACCCTCTTACCCAGGACATGCACATCAGATACTCACACGTCTTTAGAGAGGCCAACCAGGCGGCGGATGCTGTGGCCAAGACTTGCCTTGATTGTGTCTGGAAAGGCTACCCACCAGACTTTTTACTCTCATTTCTGCATAATGATTTATATACTGCTTTCTATAGACATTGATTTTTAGAAGAGTGTACCTTTTTCCTTGACCTGGGTTTTATCCCTAAGGAGGGTTTTCCCAGGCAAGGTTTTAATGGCACTCCGGCCTCTGGCTCGACATGTGAGCTTATGGTCCTAGATTTCTTTTCTTCTTTTATATGATCTACCTTTTATTGTCACAGAGGACGTGATCAAGAGACTCACCAGCCTCCTATAGAGTGGGCACATGGAGGGACCCAAGACGCCAAATCTCTATAACCAATCAGTAGTAAGTAGCTTGCCTCAGATGGCTCTCCAAATACTAATCAAACGACATAGAGGAATAAACCCTCCCTAGCTCCAAGAAGCCCAACTGGCCAGGGGAAGAAGTTGACGAAGGAAATCATAGGCCATACTTGAGGTCAACTCCCCAGAAATAAAAGTTGCTCAAACCATACGATCCGGACCCATGGATACATATATGGAAAGGATATCAGCCACTATCTCCGTGAATCTCAACATGGAGGAAAGATTAAAATGTCAATAAACATCGAAGAAGAAGTCGCTCACCGTGCCCAGTAAGGTAGAAGCAATTGGATCTGGGAGCCCAATCTTGTCTGATATGACATAGCCCAACCAGTTATCATGCCAAAAACTGACCCTAGAGTTGTGACCCACAACCCAGCGAGATCCCTCAAAGAGGCGAGGAAGGTGTTGGTGGACCTCAATCCCGATAGAAGAAACTCGACCAAAAGTACAAGGACGGTTCTTAGGCGTGACATATCGGCTATGAAGTAGAGCAATGTCCTCTAAGAGGTTCTTGAGAATATCCCATTCAAGCTTACAAAAAAAAAAGACTCATTGGCCAGACGAAGAAACCGAATCCCCAAACCTCCCTCGTCAAGAGGGGTGCAACAACGTTCCCAACTAAATGTGCAAGAATTATTCCTCATGTTCACATCCTCGATCCAAAGAAAGTTCTCCATTTGTAAACCATCATGGAATGAACCAAAGAAGTCGTGATGACAGAATTAATGAGACAACGCCGAGAGTAAATTGCCTTTCCATCAGCTAAACTTACTGATAATCGAATTTGACATTTTTTGTAAATGCGACTTCTGGGGAGCTCCACGGTAGATGGGTATCCCAAGATAGGTGAAGGGCATTGTGCCTACTATAATCCCTAACTCATGAGTCATACGCCTCCTAACCCGAGAAGAGACAGACGAGCCATAGAAGACCCTCGACGTGGGAGGACTGAACACCTGACTAGACATGGAGCCATAAGCTTGGAGAACATGTTTCAATACCAAGATATTAGAAATTGTCGCCTTAGCAAAGATCATGTTGTCGTCTGCATAAAGAAGGTATCAAGGAGCCCTCGGTATAAGAGCAATACGACCTTGTTGAACTTCCCAGTCTAGCCATCTTCCGAACAATAATTTGGTAAATGAACAATTAAAACACCATTAATAGATCATAGTAAAATTGAACTTTAGCAAGTAAGTACAAAAACTTGTTCTAAAGGGATGTGAAAATTCATAAGATAAAGTAGTCCAAACTTCAAACTTTAAATGCAAATAATGAAATAAAATAGCATACTGATTTTTCTTGTATGACATCCACCGCATCCACCACAACTTCTTTAATCTATAAAACGTTAAGTAAAATGAGGTGAGCAAAATAACTAGCTCAATGTGATTCCCTTTGTCATGCTTAAATATATAACGCCGTAAATAAAATCATCATCTCACACATGAGCATATTTAATGTTTTTTCTTCCATTGATTATATTAATGGTGTGTTGGCTATACCAACAATGCGCTAGCTAAACCAACGTTGCACGGTTTCCCCCGAATAAATATGTGTTAACGAATAACTTGTAAAGTCATAACATGCGTTAATGATTAACTTGTATGATGAAACATGAAAAAAAATATCAGTCACATAAACATTTAATTTTTTTAGGGGTGTACAAGATCAATACGAAGATTAATAAAAATTAAAGCTCAAGATCTTCAACCCAAGACAGGTCACTACGACATCGTTGCCCTCTCAAATCGTGTGGACGTGGGAAGACGAGTGTACCATTTACCCACAGAAAAGTCCAGATCTCCATTCTCAAAACGAGACACAGTCATACTAAGGCATTCTCATATCAAGATAAATAGAGACAAAAGAAAGGGTAAAGATCCACCAAGCACCAAGATCCTATAGACCATTATCAAGTCCAACCCAAACTAGTAAAATAAATCCCATAATGGGGATGACAGACCACACAAAGCATAGAGGCCGCCTAAATGGCGCAAGAGAAAAAAAATACATAAAAAATACATATAAAAAGCTGGGAAAAAAAAACTAAAACAAATAAAAGGGATCAACGAATAACTCACCTGATCGGTCACTGTGGCGCCGCCAGGAAAGATCTACCCGTTGATCCCACTAATATCATGAAAAACCTCCTAACCTCAGTGAAGGATTTGAGAAAAGACCCGACAAGGCGGCGGAGTGACTGTTTTTATCAAATCACTTGTAGATCTATAGATCTACTTTTTTTTTTTTTTCAGATCTGGCTATATAGAGAAGATAAATCACTTGTAAATCTACAATTCTATAAATCTGACTATAGTGAAAAGATCGAGGGAAAAGTTATTGAAATGGTGGAGGAGGAGGTGGAGTGGGATGGGGTGGGTGCATGGAAGGTTGTTGTTGTTTGTGTCGGAGCTTTTGGTCATAGAAGAGGAGTCCACTCACATGAACATTTAAAAATGACAAAGTATCCATTCAATATAGGGAAAATTGCACTTTTAGTCCTGTAGGATATTTTAAAAATCACTTTTGATCCTGAGGTTTGTAAATGGTCCTGTTTATTGCAGATTTGGTCCTGTAAGAATGGAAACTATTACTTTTTAGTTTGAAACTGTTAGTTGACCAAAAAATATTACTAAAAAAGTAATTATAATTAAGAAATACAAAAATATTTTTAAAACTAATAATAAATACTTATAGAATTAAAATATAAATAAAATCAATAGAATTTAGAATATTAATGAAGAAATCTCACTAAATTATATAATTTGAATTTTTTTATAGAATCTAAATAAATTTTTTTAATTCAAGAATTTGAATATAATTAAAAATTACTAAAAAAAATAATGTAATTTAAATTTAAATAACTTTTGAAGAAATTTCTTGTATTAAAATTGAAATATTTAAAAAATACAAATTTAAAAGTAAATTTTGAAAAATAATTTGAATATATACAAAAATATAAAATTGAAAAATATACTACAATTTAGGGTTGGTCTGCTATGACTCGAGTGCATGTTGTGCACCCTAGTCCATGTTGCACTTTTCAGTTTTACTGACTTACACTTTTTGGTAAATGGTGTTGCACTTTTCAATTATTAAACTGTATAATAATATTTTTAGTTATAGTGACTTACACTTTTTAGTAATATTGTGTTGTACTTTTCAGTTTAATAACTTACATTTTCTTTAGACTAGGGTGCACAACATGCACTCGAGTGCATACTAGACTTTACCTACAATTTATATTCAAATATAATCTCCAAATTTAAATTAATTTTTAACCTCATATAATTTGAAAATACAAAAAAAAAAAAAAAAATCAAGCCAAATACTTTTTTTTTTGCATTGATTTGAGATCAATTTCAGATTTAATTGAATAATTTAATTTTGATTTTATATATAATTGATTGAATTTTTAGATCATAAAATTATTTTAAGTAAATTTACCGATTTTAAATAAATTGTTAAAATATCGCAATTTTCTTCCGTTAAAACAAATATAAATTTATTATGAGACTAAAAGTTTATGAAAAAAAGATCCCGTCAAAAAAGTTTATGAAAAAAGATCGAAAGTGATTTAATCTCATTCTTACAGGACCAAAAGTGAAATTTTTAACGGTTTATGCAATTTTTATCCGTTAAAACTAACGAAAATAAACTATAGGACCAAAAGTGTATAAAAAAGGACCGAAAGTGATTTGAACTCATTCTTACAGGATTAAAAGTGTAATTTTCCCAATCAATATAAAGAAGAAAACTCACTTCGTAATAATACTGTTGATGCAATGGATGTAATGAATATAATGTTAATCCTCTATCGATGTTGGGGTAGATTTCCATGAACTGGGAGCATAATAAATAAATTTAGGTTGTTTGTGTTTTTATTTTACAAACCGCTCCTCTATTTATAAGAGAGAAAGTAGTTTAAATTAGACAGTTAAAAAATTTAAATTGTAACAATATTTAAAATTGATGATTTATTTGTAACTTTTTTTTTCAAAAGTTTAAATTAAATTGTACTCTCTTTGTCTGTCTATAAATTTTTCATTACTTTTGAGCACGTAGATTGAAAGAGAGAGAAATGTAAGAAATAAAGTAAAATGTAAAAATAAAAATTAGAAGATATTTGTCAAAAAAAAGTATAAAAAATTTATAGGTAAACAGACTAAAATGAAAAAATGAAAAACTTATAGACGGATGGAGTAGATAAGGACCTAGCTTGAAATAAAGGTACAACTGTACACAAAATGAATATATATATAGAAATGATATGGAGCCCATATTGGGCTCCTTATGAGCCAAATTGATGATGTGGCATTATCCACCTCATTCTATTTAATTAATTAATACTTATTTAAAAAATATATGATAGATCTCCTAAAATATAGAAAAGTCACGTATGTTTCCTAATATTTAGGATGAAAAATTTTATGTGGATAATAATTAGTTTATAATTAATCTTTATTATATTAATATTACATTAAACTCACGCCACATATATTATTATTATTATTATTTAGGCATAATTATATTTAGATGAAAAATATATTATGATCAAATCTTAATTGAATCTTAGGGTTTAGGGTTTAGGGTTTTAGGGGTTTAGGGGTTTTAGGGTTTTAGGGTTTATGAGTTTAGAGGTTTAGAGTTATGTAAATTAATGTAGTCATTATTTTTTATAACTTTAACTTTACATTTTTGTTATTAAAAAAATAAAATATATAAATGAATGATTTTTTTTAAATAAAGTACAATAAATAAATTAAACGTGTAATATTTATTAATTATGTAATACTAAAACTCGTTAAAAATAATAAATATTTATTAATTATGTAATACTAAAACTCGTTTCTCTATATAAAAAATAATGACTACATTAATTTACACAACTCTAAACCTCTAAACTCATAAACCCTAAAACCCCTAAACCCCTAAAACCCTAAACCCTAAAACCCCTAAACCCTAAAACTCTAAACCCTAAGATTCAATTAAGATTTGATAATATATTTTTCATCTAAATATAATTATGCCTAAATAATAATAATAATATATGTGGCGTGAGTTTAATGTAATATTAATATAATAAATATTAATTATAAACTAATTATTATCCACATAAAAATTTTCATCCTAAATATTAGGAAACATGCGTGACTTTTCTATATTTTAGGAGATCTATCATATATTTATTTGGCTCCATATATATATATATACAGAAATGATATGGAGCCCATAATGGGCTCCTTATGGAGCCAAATTGATGATGTGGCATTATCCACCTCATTCTATTTAATTAATTAATACTTATTTAAAAAATATATGATAGATCTCCTAAAATATAGAAAAGTCACGCATGTTTCCTAATATTTAGGATGAAAAAATTTATGTGGATAATAATTAGTTTATAATTAATATTTATTATATTAATATAACATTAAACTCACGCCACATATATTATTATTATTATTTAGGCATAATTATATTTAGATGAAAAATATATTATCAAATCTTAATTGAATCTTAGGGTTTTAGGGTTTAGGGTTTTAGGGGTTTAGGGGTTTTAGGGTTTAGGGTTTAGGGTTTTAGGGGTTTTAGGGTTTAGGGTTTAGGGTTTTAGGGGTTTAGGGTTTAGGGGTTTTAGGGTTTAGGGTTATGTAAATTAATGTAGTCATGTATATTTTAATAAATATACTTAGTGTAAAAAATTGCTACATAATTAATAAATATTTATTGTACTTTATTTAAAAAAAATCATTCATTTATATATTTTATTTTTTTAATAACAAAAATGTAAAGTTAAAGTTATAAAAAATAATGACTACACTAATTTACATAACTCTAAACCTCTAAACTCATAAACCCTAAAACCCCTAAACCCTAAACCCTAAAACCCCTAAACCCTAAACCCCTAAACCCTAAGATTCAATTAAGATTTGATAATATATTTTTCATCTAAATATAATTATGCCTAAATAATAATAATAATAATATATGTGGCGTGAGTTTAATTAATGTAATATTAATATAATAAATATTAATTATAAACTAATTATTATCCACATAAATTTTTTCATCCTAAATATTAGGAAACATGCGTGACTTTTCTATATTTCTGGAGATATATCATATATTTTTTAAATAAGTATTAATTAATTAAATAGAATGTGGTGGATAATGCCACGTCATCAATTTGGCTCCATAAGGAGCCCATTATGGGCTCCATGTCATTTCTGTATATATATATATATATATATATATATATATATATATATATATATATATATATAGAAGACTCTAGTTTGACTGAGTTCGGGAGTGTTGTCCAACACACCAGGCGTTGGTCAAGGAAGGGTACGCCTCAGCAGCCGCCGGACGGTTCAACCGACCCTAGCACTTCAGAGTTCATGCAGTTATCTCATCACAAGCGTTGGTCGGATATGTTAGATGACACAGATTGAGGATGTTTCACGGAACACATGTATTTGTCTTACTTTCACTATTCTACTTTAAACTTTGTTATTTAGAGGAGTGTACTTTTTCCCTTGACCTCGAGTTTTATCCCTAAGGAGGGTTTTCCCAGATAAAGTTTTAACGGCACTCCGACCTCTAACTCGACTTGTGAGCTTATGATTTTAGATTTTCTTTTCTTTTATATTCCATACATTTTTATTGGTGAAAATATATATATATATATATATATATATATATATATATATATATATATAAAAAAGACTATTCACATATTTGTGTTGTTTGAGAAATATCTCACTATTTCACCACTTTGAAAAATATCTTTCAATTGGGCTTGATTTTCAATTTGTATTTGGTGTTTAGTTGTCCAATTTTATATGACTTTCTTCTTTTTTTTTTTTGAAAACTATATGACTTTCTTCTTCTTTTCTTTCTTTTATATACTTACAGTACTAACTATTTATTATTCATAGTGAATATAAAATAAATTGTAATTGTAATTTATTTGATTTAAATATTGCTCCCTTCAATTTCATTATTCATATTTTTCTTTCAAAAATAATATTATTCACACTATTTTATTTCATTCTCCAACCATCACTTATTCAATTTATTTATAAGCAGATCACACAATATTCAATCATACCCTCGACATATTTATTTTATCCATAAATTAATTAATAATTATTAAAATTTGTATTCGAAAAATTGACGTAATGAATTTTGATGAAAAATGTATATATTTTTTATAAAACTTATTGTGTGAACCAAATATAATTTAAGTATTTTTTATACTACCTTGTCTATTTATCAACTATTTTTTACTCATATATATTTTTTTTTTTTGAACTATTATCTCAGATGAATTTCAACCTTTCACAATGTTTTATAATAATTTCATCAGAAAAGTGTATACCCATGAATAAAAGTTTAGATATTAAATAATATTTTAAAAATTATTCATCATACTCTTAAATTTAAATTTTTGGATCCATCACTAGAACGAAAGAAGTAATTTAATTTACAATTAACAAATGTTTTTTTAACATGTCACCGACTATGTATATCATATCATTGAATAGTCATCATGTTCATTCATGAATAATGGTATTATTGTCAAAGGGCTGATCATGATTATCCAGCCTAATAATATCAATTTCAGATTTCGCAAGTGTAATATGGTCTCACGAGATGAAATCAATTATAAATTAACACAAATTAATATTCATCTCTTTCAAAACAAATTAACACAAATTAACCCTAACCCTATAGGGTCAGTCGGTCAGTCTTACACGATCACGAGCTAAACAGTTTAGGACCTTGTCCGGTTCGTTCTTAACTGGTCCATCAATAGTTGAAACCTAATCCTGTATTTTTTAGGGTTAAACAGGCCGTTTTAGTTAGCCCGACCTTGATAAACATCTCTAATCATACCCCAAACATATTTACTTTATACGTAAACTAATCAATATTAATTAAAATTTGAAAACATTATCCTTTATAAATATATAGAAAACACAACCTCCTAACTTTGACTTGGATCCCAAAAACCAACAATAGGGTATTGAATACAAAATGTAAAAACAACAGTATACCAAAAGATTATTAATTTATCCGATCAAACACTAGGTTATATTCCGACACGAATTACCCCTGGAAGATAATGCCTCGCGTTCAAACATTTGTATCATGACCTACACAAGGCATACATACATATCACAGGCACAGCAGCAGAAGACTGCATTTACCAGATTAAGCTTCAATACTAAAGTGCTCATTCACCAACAGAAAGCCACATTCAACAATATCATTATCCAAATATGAGAAGCTACACTGGGAATGGAATCATAGAAAGATTCGTCCAAAATAGCTTTCATTCACATACCAAATACCCTCTCGATTTAACGTCTGCACATTTATTACTTAATCCCTGGTGCTGTTCTTAAGCCACTCCAGATACTGAATATTGCCACCGGTTATGGGCAGGGCAATCACCTCAGGCTCCCTATCAAACAACGACAAACAAATCATTAGTCAGAAAATCTGCTTGCAGTAATAGCGGTTTAGTCCTATCAGATCGCCCTTTTCATATAATTTTACGAGTTTAATTTCCATTTATCGTAGCATCAGAATGTATATAAACAAGGAACAAGTAAGAAACATATAATAAATCAATGCCTTTATATAAGAAAGAATGTTCCAACACCCAACATAAGGTTTTGGACAAAAACTTATATACAATACAGTACTCAACAACTCAGGAATTACATTCTTTCATAGTCGCAGCTTTATGTAATACTTACTCATATTCATGATTTGCCTTTACATGCTCTGTTAAAGCCTGTAGAAGAGATTCCCTGGTCTTGATTATAAGCAGCTCTTCAGAGTCAGTTTGTATCTGTTCATGAATGCAGTAGAAAAAGGGATAAATTATCTAATTAGGTATTCAAAAATCTTTGGTAAAAAAGATTTTACTAATCTATAAATCTTAAAATAAGCTCTTTACAACTTATAAGCCCAAAAAAAAAGTACCAACAGCCCAACATATTTTTCTAAAATCTTTTAAGCTAGTAGTATTTTATTTTTTTTAAGAATTAGTTTTTAAAAAACAAAAATTCCACCCACCCCCGCTCTCCAAATTAAAGTAGTCTGGCAATGGCTGCTGAGGTCCAGTGGGCCGCGGTCAGTGGTCCCTCGACATCAAAAATTAAAAAATATTTTTCTCGAATTATCAAAGAACTTATAAGTTCAATTAGTCAAACATTTTAACAACTTAGTTAACACTACGTCTTATAAGCTCTTGAAACAACTTAAAAGATGTTAGGACTTATCAAAATAAGCTTAGCCAAACAGGCTCTAACTCTGGCCTTTGATTGTACTCAATGACCTAGAACGATAGTTACCTCTCCCTTCCACTCATAAATTGATTCAATACCTGCACATAGAATAAAACTAGTCATTATACATTGAATGGGAAGATTGAAAGGCGAAAAAAGAAGAATCATAGTCAAATTTGGCACATATAAATACACTATAGATAATGATTGTCCAATTAAGACTTCAAAATTAACACACAAGTTCATTATTACAGGTTGCTTGATGCAGCTTCCAGAATTTAATTTAGAAATGCAATTATTTGCAGAGGCATGCTAGTAAATTTTAGAAAAGCAATTTTTTGTTTATTGTCAATAATACAAAAAGAAAAAACATGTGTGAATCTTTTAAATACTGCATTTTATTCCAAGACCGTGCAGCGAAAAGGTTTGAGGACTATTTGCCATAATGAAACAACTCTGCGAGAAAAAATTTAAATTCAGCTCCGAAAAACTTGAATTTACTTAAACTGTTGTAACATAGCACCTTAAAGTACAAAATATATATATATAAAAAAAAAAACACTGAAGGGGTGCAATTAATCAAGGCATACCAAAAGTTTCAATTCCATCTGAACTACATTATACAACTGCAATTTAACTCTAACTATATTTCACTTAAGTGTGATAATAGTTGAAAAAGAACTACCCGTCAGTTTAGGATAAAATTGCTTAAAAAATCACAGCCTTTTCATATTTTTTTCAATTATAAGTATGTTTTTAAAATTCGCAATTCAATACACAAGCTTTTTAACTTTTGCAATTATAGCATATGACTATTAAAGGGCAACTAATGCTGACGTGGCGCCGGAAAATCTTTCAAAAAATTGTAAATAATTTCACGACTTTTGTTATTGTTTCAATTTAATCACTACTTTTTTTTTTGCAATTCCATACAGTTTTACGTCAATAGAACTTGCCTGGAAATAGTCATGTGATAGAATTGCAACATTTTGAAAAGTCGTGTATCGAATTGTAAATTTTAATAACACATTTTGTAATTGAACAGATGTGAAAAGGTTGTGATTTATCTTGCAATTATACCGATGGCATACTTCCATCTTTACTAAGCATTTACTCGAGCACAAGCACTAACCTGGTACCCGATTAACACATGCTGCAAGTCGCTCTTTGACTATGCTCTCAGCCAATTTTTTCCCTGCACCAAATGCCAGTGCATAAAATCATATGAGAGGAAATTCAGTAAGTTCCATTTTAACATCTACAATAACATATAATAATGTCAGGTAGGCAAAACACCTAATTACATCACAGTTGTCAATATCATTGGTAGGTAAGTATTGTCTGAATATAAACAGATGGTTTTCTTTGTTTATTAAACTAAGGATAAGATAGTTTAACCAGTCTTTGATATATTTCATCATCATCAACACCAAACCCCATACCTGGTATTTGTTGGGTTGTCTAAACAGTTATTGGTTCTCCAGGTCCCACTATATCTACCTTAGAATATATGAACAAGGAAAAGAAACTAATAAAATGAAGAAAAACAAACCAAAAGCTAAAATTACCTTACTTCACCCCCCTGCACTCTCATGCTACTTCTATATCACTTCATTTTATTGTTTTATACTATCAAGAAATACCCAAATGATCCTTATCTGTAGAGTTTTAGTGAGATTACTTTAAATAATACTCCCTCCGTCCAATTTCAATATGCCCGCTTCTCTTGGCACATGATTTAAGGAATAATAGTAGTTTATGTATAAAGTAGATAAGTTGAGGGTATGATGGGATGTTGTGGGGTCCATTTATAGATAAAGTGATTGTTTATGAATAAAGTTAGTGGCAATTTAGGTAAATAAGTGATGGTTGAAGGGTGAATATAAAGTAGTGTGAATAGTAAATTTTCCAAAAAGGGAATGAGAATAATAAAATTGGACAACCCGAAAAGGAAAGTGGGAATAATAAAATTGGACGGAGGGAGTATGATACAGTTATACTTATATTTATATTTGAGTTTCTACTAGTTTTCTTTTTAACTTTAATTAGTTAACACCTACCACTTATTACAAAATTCATCCAAAATTTTATGGTACTTGAATATTTTAATGAAACTTAGTTTCTACTCCCTCCGTCCCATACTAGATTATCCACATCATAAATAATCATAAAACTACCACATCCCTTCTATCTCACACCCCTCAAACATCTTTTATTCACTACACATGCTATTACTTTATTATTCACAATATTTTATTACTCTACTTTATAACTTAAAAGACTTTCATACCCTCTACTCTATCTCCTATAATGTTAATAAACAACTCCCACATTAAAACCCGTGTCGAAAGTAAATGGGTAAACAAGTATGGGACGGAGGGAGTATAACATATTAAGATATTTTTATCATCTAATATTTGTAGGTTTTTTATTCATCATATATTAAGCTAATAATATATGATGTTGTCTTAAATAACATCAATAAAATAAAAATATCTATAAAGTATGTAATCATAGATAGGTTACTCATAAATGATGATACTATCACCAGCTCATTGAGATTTGAGACTATGTTAAGTAAAAGTGTCCATTATAACCAAACAAATGTAACAAAACAAAAAACCTAGCATAGTATTTATTAGTTCAAATGATTTGATTATTTATATTTACTGTAACTGTTAGATTAACCAAAAGTTTTGTTCTTTTTTGGTGTGTATGTGTTTGTGTAACATAGTTCCAATGTAGTCTATAAATTTGATTGGATGCAAGGAAATATATTAGTAATAGTCTATGTACTTAACGAGATTTAAAGTGATAATCAGCATAATCAAAAAAGTTGATTGGGTATGGTAAAATCAACAAAGATATAACAATGACAAAATTAAGATATTTATATGAACGCAAACATTTATAAAAGATAGATTTGATAGACAATAACTACTAATAGGAACTTGTTACTATCTGTTCCGCATAACCAATCAATCAATAGTTAGTTTCCTGGGAATACATGTATCTGCTGTCAACATACTTTTGATAAGTGGAAATGGCCCCTGCAGCATAATAAATTAAAGACGAATAATAAAGTATGAAACAAACCTGCCTCCTTGTTTGGAACTGTAACATAGACGACAATGCTGGGCACAGTTGTCTTACTTGCTTCCATTCTTATTGTATGAATGCTCTTCTGTGTCTCTGCAGTTGATCTGTATATATAGAGGAATGAACACCTTTTAGATGTCAATTCTCACTTTGAAACACGACTGTTATACAACTAACGCTATTATTTTTTGGAGTGTTCAGTTCAAAATTGTTCAATGAGTATAGGATAATTGTGGTGCTTAATGAGAAGAAAAGATGATCAATTCACCTTCATCATATTTCATGAGGTAATGAGACTCAAAATAAGTTAATCATTACCCCATTTTGATTAATCTACCTCCCCTCCCTAATCATTTCATTATTCCTCAGCCAACAATCATTTTTTATCCCCACTTATTCCTAGAGTAGAGCAAACCACTAACAACATAACCATCATTTGACTACTCAATGATTCTCATTACTATTCCCACGGAAGAATTTGAACCAAACGCCCCCTAGTTATTCAAGCATGCAATGTAAAAAGTTACCGTAAAAGAGGAGCAAAAGGGAGAGACTGAGCACACCCTGTTCTTGATATCAAGCAGATATTGGAGAGGCCCCAACTAAGCATACAAAAAGCACCCACCAGAGGGAGTCGTCTACGGGCCACTGTGGAGGAGACAATCGATGAAACTCTTAATGCCATGAGAATTTGCAATTTGTGTGGGTTAGTATTACCTGATGCCATAAGCATGCACTTCACATTTAGACACGATATACAAAAATTGACACTAGCAAGTACTGTGACTAGTTAATAGTTATAACACGAAACAGTCCAATCCCCCAAAGTTTCCATAACACTTTGTTCAACGTAGCTCCAGGAAATGATTAAGGGTCCGCTTGGTTCAAATTATTCAATGGGAATGACAATGAGAATCATCGAATAGTGAATTACAATGTGAATGATGAGGAGAATTGATTATAAAGAAAGTAGTTAATCATAATAGGGTAATGATTAACTTATTTTGAGTTTCATTACCTCTACAAAATATAGTGAAGATGAATTGATCATCTTTTATTCTAATTACAACCATAATTATCTATATTCATTTCCAATACCATTACGACCCAAACTCCTCCTTAGAAACTAGCACAATGCATAAAACTCAACTACCATTACCTTACTCAAAAATAAAACAGCAAACAAGCATTTTCTACTCCATATAAGGATTCTTTGAATTGGAGTAGATTAGGAAATACGGTTTTTTTTTTCTAAAAAAGACGGGGGCAATCAAAAAAAACAATGCAGAGCATAACTTCAAATAAAGAATTGTTGATTAATTCAACATTAGGAGGCCATAACACTTGAATAGATTCCAGGAACAAAAGAAGTTTGATGCAACGAAATAAAAAATTGGGAGCTTCTACCCAAAAAGGAGAAGGGCATCACCTTGTTGTTGCAGCAGAAATTCAGAAAGAGAAATAAAATCGGAAGAAAGATCGATGACGATGTACAGCCAAATATGGCTGCCAGGATGAAATTTGTTTAGGGTTATTTTGAAGCTTGTGAAAGTGTATTTCAGTATTCCTTTCAGCTGTATTTCTTGCTGATAATTCTAGAATTAGGGTGTTCAACCTACTATGAAAAAATATGAAAAATTAAGAAAAAGTGTAATGATTGATATGTTGAATAATAATTTTGTAAATTTTTATAAATAAAATAAAGTAAATTATTGGATTGAGTGTAAAATATTGATATTCTATGTAAACTAGTATTTCACCGATGCACCACTTATAATATTTAGTGAAGTATAAAATTGTTAAAAATAATAATTTTTTTTTATATATAAACAAATTTATTACCATAGAAAGTCCTATAATTTTAACATGATGATTGATCCCCAAAAAAAAAAAAAAAACATGATGATTGATGGAGTATTGTACGTGCCCACACCTCTTAGATGAAATTTCTTATTATTTTTTTTTTTTTAAGTATGATTGAATAGTTGTTCCTAAACTCATTAACATAGAAATCATTTTTATACAATACAATGAACATTTATATGTTGATATTTATATTTTAATTGATTTACAAATATATACCTAATACATATATATATGTTTAATTTTTTCATAATAATATTCATTTTTATAAGCATTCACAATTACTATTATTTTGTATAAATATTTTCATTTATTTGTAAATGTTAAATTCAAGTGATGTTAATAATATATAATAAATAGAATTCAAGTGATGTTAATAATATATAATAAATAGAAATATTGCACTCTTTGTGTACAACATAACTTATGGATATTTATCCACAAATATTTTAACATAACTTATTATGGATAACATTCATCCACAAATATTTTGACAAATATAAAGTGGTCTTGTATTAGAACAACTTATGAATATAATTTTGTGAGACGAATTAAACCAAAATCATTTTACTTATAAATAATTATTGATTAAATAAAACTTCATCTCCTAAATTCAGACTTGGTTGAATTGTGTAACCATAATCATAAAATAAAGCACGTGAATAAATTACTAATTAATTATTTTTTTTAAAATACTTATCACAAATTTATTTGGTAAAAAAAAAAGTAGAAAAAATAAAATTGTAATAAGCCTCAATGTTAGTCACAAAAATCATATCTTTAGAGATACAACTCAAATATTTGTCATATTCTTTTAAAGTCAATGACTCTCTTTTAGAAGGCTTTACTCCAACTCATGGCCTTCGGCAAGGGGATCCTTTGTCCCCTTTCCTTTTTGTTCTATGTGCTCAAGCTCTGTTAAATCACATCAATCTTCTAGCTGATCAGCACATTTTAGAAGGAATTAAGATTGCTCGCACGGCCCCCATGATCACTCATCTTCTTTTCGCAGATGATAGTATTGTTTTCTTTAAAGCCAAGTTGGATTATGCAGATCAATTGAAGCAAGTTTTGTGGAGGTATGAAAAGGCCTCAGGACAAATTATAAATTTCGACAAATCTTCGGTCTTGTTCAGTCCAAATACTAGCGACAATATTAAGATGCAGGTATCCAATCGGCTTCAGGTAAAACATACTCAGGGACATAGTATCTACTTAGGCCTTCCTACTTTTTCTCTCAGAGGTAAGAGACTACAGTTTGCATATTTGCTTGATAGATTGAAGAGTAAAGTGGATAATTGGAAGAACAAAAAAATTTCGGAGGGGGGCAAAGAAGTTTTAATCAAGGCGGTTCTTCAAGCAATCCCTACATATGCAATGTCTTGCTTCAAAATGCCCATGCAACTGTGTAGGGATATGGAAAAAATCATTGCAATTTTCTGGTGGGGGGGTGATCAGGGACACAACAAATTACACTGGGTCCGATGGGATAAATTGTGTAAGTCAAAAGAAGAGGGGGGAATGGGATTTAGGAAGATGCATCACTTCAACCAAGCTCTCTTGGCAAAACAAGTTTGGAGGTTGGTGACCAAACCAGAGTCTCTGATCGCAAGGGTCTTTAAAGCAAGATATTTCAAGCATAGTGACATTCTTGAGGCCCATACTGGGAGCAATCCTTCTTTTGTTTGGAGGTCATTGTGCTCCAGTTTCCCAATTATTCAAAGTGGGGTACGATGGACGATAGGCAATGGACAGAAGGTGTCCTTATTCAAGCACGCTTGGGTTCAAGGTCTTGATAAAGGAATGATTACATCAAGAATCGCAGCTGGACACAATATATCATACTTCTTGGATGCTGATAGATTTTGGAAAGAGGATATCCTAAATATTGCCTTCTGGCCATTTGAAATGGAAGGTATATTAAAAACTTCGATTGGAGGATGGGAGGATGAGGATGAAAGATACTGGAAACAAGATCCAAAAGGCAACTACTCTGTTAAATCAGGATATTGGGAGAGCATTAGCATGATGAAAGACAATATTGATAGTCCAGGTAATTCAAATCAAGAATCTACTAAATCATGGTGGAAATTTATGTGGAACATGAATTTGCCTCCGAAAGTTCGTATCTTTGGTTGGAAGATGTGCATGGATATTGTGGCTACGGAAGGAAACATCGCAAATCATCATGTTCCAATTCATCCAAATTGTGGATTGTGCGGAGCTTATTATCCATCCACTATCCACGCCATTTTCTTGTGTCAAGGAGTTAAGGATGCGTGGAAACAAACGCAATTCTGGAATTGGATCAAACAAGGTCAGTATATGATTACATTCGACCTCATCATGTATCTCAAGAAATCTGTGAATCTGAATGAGTTAGAGAAAATATTTATGATTACATGGGGGATTTGGAAGGAGAGATGCCAAATTGTTCATAGTTCAGACAAGCCTAGATTGAAGGTTAAAGATCACATTGGAAACCAAATGGTGGAATATCTGAAATCATTCCAGGACATCACCAAGAGCAGATTGAAAAGCGACAGAAATATGAGAATGGTGGATGTTATGGACAATTTCGTGGATCACTACAGGCCTTTTTTTTAAGAGGTGGATGGTGTTTTTAACGTTGAAAAACAAAAATTTGGCGTGGGAGGGGTTTTGTATGATAGGGAGGGTGCAAGAATTGCTTCGTTTTCGAAAAAGATCCCGCCTCAGCGAAGCCCTTTAGGCTCCGAACTCATGGCAATTGAATTGGTTATGAACTTGGCTTTTGAAAAAGGAGTGCAGAGTATTTTGATCAGGTCGGACTCAATGCAAGCAATGGCCTTTTGTGGTAAAGAGAACAATGATAATATTAGAGGCCCGGAAAGTTTGATTGCTCGGAGAATTAAAAAGTTTCAAGAAAAATTTGTAGTGTGCAAATTTTTACATATAAGCCGGGAAAGGAACAAGCAAGCTCACATATTGGCACAACAAGCGGTCGGTACTACCAATTCTCGTGACAGAGTTGGAGATACGATATTTTGAAACCTAGATTTCATCTTTTGAGCTTCATGTACTAGGTTTCTCCTTTTGTCCAAAAAAAAAACTATTGTGGCAAAGAAACTTGCATTCACAAAGACAAAAACTAAGAAACATTTATCCTCATTATAGAACACAAACACCATGGAGCCCATAAATACCATAATCCCCTACATAACAAACACAGACTACTTGACTATAGTTTGAGGCTATTTATCATTATACCAATTAACTAAGATCCAAACTATATAAGTCCACCACCATTAACCAAAACAGCAAGCCATCTTCAAGCACGCTCACCTTTGATACGGCTGGGAGTTGGGTTCCTCCTCTCCATCTATATTTGAATTATCCTAAACCTGTGATTTGCCTCTTTTGTCAACTAAACCCTTTCCAAACGCCATTCATCTCCTTGGGCAAAAAACAACTGCAAACTTCCAATTATCTTTAGAAACATATCAAATTAGCATATAAGTTTGCTGTAAAGAGAAATATGCATTATGTGAATAATATTTTAACACTCCTACTTATTATGAAACACTTACAGGAAAGAGACACTACTGCTCATTTATCTAAGTATTTTAATATATTCTCTACAATACACATTATATAATGTGTATACATTATATAATGTGTATACATTATATAATGTGTATACCAAGCTTGCTACAAATAAATTTCAAATTCAATAATTATAACTTAACCACAAAGGTAAAGTACAATTAATAGAGCAAGTGATGAAATAACAAAATTAAACATAATCAAATGAGTGTATTAATGAAGCACTTTCGCAGAGATGATTGCATATTGGAAAGCCATGGAAGAGGCTCTGACTCCAAAGAAACAGTAAAAACTGTAAAATAAAATGAACTAAATCTGAAATCAGAGAGGCTGAGAAGGGCTTCTGGAATAACGACAGACAATGCAACACCACTGCATCTATTCTAGTAACATCATGTTATTTGCTGATAAACTGACCATGTTGTGTGCTGCCATCATTTTTTTTTTAATGTTTGTGACCTCTATTGTTGTTCAAATTTATATCCATATTATTGTCTGCAAGATACATGAACGATTAGATAAGCATTCACTACAACAATCAATTTATGATACAATGTTAAAGCTAAGTTACTCTATCTCTATTAACAATAGCATAACATTCAACATTATATACACCCCACATTGTAAGAAAATTAAACACTCTATCTTGTAAGTGAAATCATATACTACACATTCCAAACTCTTTAACCAAATCTTCAATTTTCATATAAATGCAGGTTACTTGATATCACATCACCGGACACATCTACAAAGTTCATTCCGATTTGCAGCAGTCTAATCATTCATTGAATTTTCCAATTTAGACTAAATAAGATTGTATTTTGAGTTATACATAAAAAAATGAATGGAGTGGAGTGGACAAAAATGTAAACATACCTTGATCCGTAAAAGCTTCTGCAAATGGACAGATTCTGTGGACGAAAAATTGTGAGACGATGGTAAAAATAATACTCCCACATAAGTTGGTCCTAGAGTCGGACTCCCTCAATCTGATTAACGGAACCTGAAATTGAAAAACTGATATCTACACAATGGGGATGCTTGAGGATATTCAGGAGCTTGCTAATCATGCCAATAACTCTATTTTCTGCTTTACACGGAGGAATGCAAACAGAGTTGTTGCCCACTTCTTGGCTCACCTATGTGGGTTTCGAAAACTCTAGAGTAATGAGGTACCAGCCCAATGTAACAATCTTATTGTCGAACATGTATGTAAGGCTTTTTGCCTACCAACGATTGAAGCCTGAAGGGGCATACTATTTGTCGTATTCTCTAGGCGCTAGCTCCTGTTAAAATCCATTAATTTGTTTATCAAAATCTGTAACTCACAAATCTACCATAATAAAAAATTATAATTGAAGCCACAAATCTGCACTTGAAATTGGCTCACAAAATGTGCAAACTCACAAATGCGAAATTGAAGAACTGCAAACTCACAGAGGGGCCGGGATTGCGGAGAGTTAACAAACAATTTATCAAATGGATCTTATTTGCTCTCAAACATCTTTAAAAAAAAAATGAAATCCAATCCAAACAACCAAACAACAATTGTATCATGAAATCAAAATTAAATTCATATTTAAATTAGCAACTTTTTTGGCAAGGAACAACTATAGTGCATCAGAGTAACTACAGCCTCGTACAATCAAAACTTAAAATTAGCAGAGAGATTTGGCCATTCATCCCACGAATCAAAGTAACTACAGTCTGGTACAATGAAGCAAGGTACTCACATATGTAAAACAAAGTAAGGAAGTTGAACCACGTTCCCAGCACCGAAAGAATCCAAAGACCAGTTATCACCTACAAATCCAGAAAGCAAAACCATCAAGAAAACAGTACAAAAAGAGAGAAATCGCAGTATCACTGACCTCTCTGCTCCATTTTTACTCAGACTCGTGTGCGTGACTCAGCGACAAACGGTCGGACGACTGTGGAATTTTCGGCTCTGATATGGAGGTTTGACTATGGGATTTCCTTTGGGTGGCAGAAGGGAGACGACGACGGCCCGTAGTGCAGCGGTGGCGGTTTTGGGGCTCATGTACGGCGACGGTCAAAATAGCTTTAGGCGAGGTGGGCGACCAAACGGCCATGGCGGGCGGCTTCTTGTTGCAGTGGACCCACCGCCGTGGAGGCGTGATATTTTGCAGAAGGGAAGGCGCTAGTTTTAGGCGAGGCGTGAGCGGCGACCCAATGGAGAGGTGGTGTTGTGAGAGTGAGACTTCAAGCGCGCGGCGTTGGCCTCTTCCGTGTGATGTGCGCAACTTTTGAAGAAGAGTTGTAGCAGATTGTTTGTGTGTTTTCAGAAATTTGGTTTGAAGGGAGTGGGTGATAGACAGAACATGGAGTGTGAATCAAACCCACGTTTGAATTGAGATACTGATGCAAGTTCTTCCCTTCTGAATCAGATAGATTCATATCTGAAAGAGGTTGACAATAAGTTCTTTCAAAATGGACTATTTGTCCCTCTGTTAGAGGTGTTCCAAACATGTCTGCGATCGAGTAAATAGTTCTACAAACGAATGGATCGTGTTGACTTGGAAAATGGAAAGATTTGTACCTAGAATTTGAAGAGTTTGCTTTCTGAGAAAGTTAAAAGTCATCTCGAAAAATGTAAATAAGCAGTATTAGGTTAATGTAAAACGCGTAAAAGGGTAAAAAATAATTTTCTAAAAATAGTATCTGAAAAAATGGGCGGGAAATTAAAAATAGTATACTATGTTGTTATTATATATATAATATATATAGATAGATATAGATATGTTAATATTATAAAAGTAAAAGTGAGTTAAAGTTTGAAATGAGGATTTCTAACTGTATATATTTAATATTCAAATTTTTTTTTACGAATAAATGAGTAATTTAGTAGGTTTAATCTCCATTTTCTTTTTTTTAACCCAATTTCAATAGTTTTATCAAAATTTAGAATTTTAATTTTTAGGGTTTTATTTTGTGAATTTTTGTAATTTTGGTAAGAAATAGGGTTATATAATTGTCTAAAAATTGGGGGTGTAGATAATAATATAAAAATAAATTATATTTTATATTGAAGTTTGTACAATAGAATCGGATTGTTTAACTACGGCCACGTTGGATGCAAATTTGCATTGTGCGAACCATTCTCTAAATAGAATAATATTAAAATTTGTGGGTCAACTCATTTTTCGTTTATATTCTCTTGACATTATTACAAATTAACAGTATTCATTCAAGATATTGTTTATCTTGTAAAATAAAAATAATACTCCCTCCGTTCTCGTGAAAGTTATTCAACTTTCTTTTTTCGTCTGTCTCAATGAAAATGAAAGCTAGTCATTTCTTTTTTGATAACTATTTTCTCTCACATTTAATTATATTTTTCTATTTCTTAATCACATCACCGTAATACATCTATTTATTATATTAATATTTTTTAACTTCCATGGAGATCACCTCTAATACATCTATTTATTATATTAGTATTTTTTTTAATTTTCGTGTCCGAAGTTCATGGGGAGCTTTCCCGGGAGGGAGTACTAATTTTTAGCATATAGTACTATATAGTAAAGCGGTCAAAAAATGCTTCGTTTTTCTTTACAAAACAGTGGACGATTTCTTTTTCTAATTTTCACTTTGCAAAACAGTAAGAATAAAATATTTTATAAATAAATGTAATATTAGGATTTTAAATTTTCATTTTGAAAAACAATAAGGATAAAATGTTTTATAGATAAATGCAATATTATCACTTTTTTTATGTAATTCATATTTGGGTGGATTTCAGTCCCGATCTAAATAGGTTCCAATCCGGTCTAGTTTTGGACCGATGCACGACTCTACTACTATATAAGAGATGAGAGAGGTTGGTATAAAAAAATGAGTTGAAAAATTAAAGTATTGAATATTTAAAATAAAAAAGGGGCAAAACTGTCGGTTTTAGTTTTGAATTTTTGTAACCGAAATCAAACCTTAATTTTAAAATTACGGTTCGATTTTTAAACTAAAACCGACCAGTTCGTCCGGTTACGGTTTCAATTTTGTACATATCTACTCTATATTAGTATGAGATAAATTGTGATAAAATAGTAAATATAATATACTCCGTAATTGAAAGAGAGGAAAATAATATATCAAAAATAGAATGAAAAAGTAACTATAGAGTGTAAAAAAAAAAATTAAAAAATTTACGGTGAAACCGAGTGAGTTAGGGGGGTGTTCGAAAATTTTACAAATTGCTTCCAAAATCATTTTTTTTTTTAAAAGTTGTGAGAGAAAGCTTTGAAAATAAGTGATTCTAAAAGCAGTTAGTCGTGTTTCAAAATACGCCCTTAATCACTTTAGTTGGACGTACAATGATATTAAGTGAGTGCTTGCAAACACTACTATGTGTTTAAAAATAAATATAATCACTTTTTTAGTATTTACAAACACAACTAAGTGATTAAATTAATTATTTAAAAGTTGTTTTGGTAAAGCACCCCCACCCCTACTTCTAACTTCTAAGGCATGTTTGTTTTAGGATTATGTAGGATTTGGGAGATGGGGATGGAGAAATTTATGTCAAATTAATTATGTAAGAATGAGTGATATTATATTGTTATACTCTCTCCCCGTCCAATTTCATTATTCCCACTTTCCTTTTTTGGTTGTCCAATTTCATTATTCTCATTCCCTTTTTGAAAATAATACTATTCACACTACTTTATCTCCACCCTTCAACCATCACTTATTTACTCAAATTGTCGCTAACTTTATTCATAAACAATAATTTTACCTATAAATGGACCCCACAACATTCCATCATACCCCCAACTTATCTACTTTGTACATAAACTAATCAATATTCATTAAAATTCGTGACGGAGAAATGAGCATAATAAAATTGGACAGGGGAAATATTAATTATTTGAAAAGTATAGTAATGATTGGATAATTATTAGATGATGAAATTATTTTTTTATTGATTTAAAATTATATGAGGGTGAAAAAAAAAATATATATATATATATAATAACACAGTATAGAGTACTGATATAGAACCAACCTTCGGGTTTTTTATGGAACCAGAATACTGAGCTGTCACTCCGCGTCATCATCCACATAATTCTTATTGATATATTTTAAAAGATAATTTAAAACAAATATTATCCATTAAAATATATTTTAATTTTTTAATATGTAATCTCTCACTTAATCGTTAGTAAAAATAAAAAACCAGCAAATTTTCCATCTGCCCACCCACCAACGATTTATTTTTTCTGATTTACTATTTATTTTTCCTGGAAAAATCAAGCTTTTCCCACAAAGCAAATCAAGTTTTCTACAATTATTACTTTTTTTTTTTCCAATTTACTAACACAAACAAGTGGTGATGGATGACAAAATTTATAATTTAGCAATAAAATGATAAAAAAAATGATAATATTGAATCAAAACATAGTCATTTATTTAAGAGAAGATCGCTTATAAGATGAATATTATAATATGAAAACAGTGCAATGTGGAAAGTTATCACTCAAGCATTCCCACGTACATATTACAATATGAAAAATGTAGACACCTCATTAATAATATTATATTCAGAGGTCCTCATGGGTGGTTGCAAAACGTGTGTATGATTTGCGTAGTCGATAGGTTCTGGCATATGTGAAACACATTTTTAGTGTTGATAGAATATGGCCAATAAAAAGACAAATGATTTTGTGCTTATAGAAACAAGCCAATTTGTACACAAAGTGAAACTTTTTTGTGCTTCCAGAAATAAATTGATGATGCATTATAAATGAGATTTATGTTGTTCAAAGGCTCACACAGAAATAAGTTGATGATGCATTATATTAATCTTGAGTCCAGTTGCAAAGAGAATGGATTACATTTCATGCAGCTTGCTGATATATTTTCTTTGAATTAGCTAAGTACATCCTCCATTTTTAGGTTTAACATGTTACTGCTAAATTGTAAATTATGCTATTAAAGTTTTTTTTTAAAAATAAATTCTAAGAACTTGTCATTATATACCAGAGAATTTTCTAATCTATGATACATCAAATTTTTCTAAAATATTTTATGAAATAACGATTAGAAAATTATACATATACGACAAAATTAAGATATTAAATTAATTTATTTTTTGCTTAGAAAATAAGTAATAATTGCAAAAAACTTGGATTTGCTTTGTGGGAAAGCTTTCTGCTTTTCCTGATTTTTCAAATCAGAAAAAATAAATCGTTGGTGGCGTTTGTGGGTGGGCAGATGGAAGATTTGATTTGATTTGAAGATGTTTTCTGGTTTTTACTTATGGTTAAGTGAGAGATTACATATTAAAAAATTAAAATATATTTTATTGGATAAGATTTATTTTAAATTATCTTTTAAAATATATCAATAAGAATGATGTGGATGATGACGCGGAGTGACAGCTCAGTAATCTGGTTCCATAAAAAACCCGAAGGTTGGTTCTATATCAGTACTCACACAGTATATACGTATATATATATAAATTTATGTTTGAACATATAATTAATTTTGGACTTCTATGTACTTGTGAATTAAAAAAAAAATTGTCTACAGGTTCATGCTAAAAAGATATATATACTGAAGTGTATAATTGGACTATAAAAGTACTCCCTCCGTCCCGGAAGTGTTTGCACCACAAAGTGGGCACACTTATTAAGAAAAAAGTGTAATGAGTGGAGTGTTGAGGGGTAATTTTGTAAAGTTATATGATTAAAGTAAAAAGGTGATTGAAAAGAGGATAAAAGTAATGACATTTTGTGTAAATATGTGAATATTGTGAGGGTGAGGTTTATGAGATAGTTTCCTTTTATAGGTGTGCAATCAATTATGGGACGGACAAATAAGGTAAGTGTGCAAACAGTTGTGGGACGGAGGGAGTATGAATTATACAACTCGTTAACCTTATTCATCCAATCATAAGTGTGATATATTATCGAGAATATTGTACGATATTTACTGCATAAAATCTCTGCAAAAAAAAACAAAAAAAGAAGAAGAATAAGATGCCATGAAAGAGGATGACGGAGGATGACAGCTTGCGCCAGTTTAAAATTTATTCTCAACTGTTGAGGGCAGAGTTTGAAATTTATTATTTTTTGACAAAGTTTAAAATTTATTACTATGAGGTAATAGAAAAATAGAAAATTGTGTAATTTTCAAGAAAGTAATATATTGATAAGATATATAAATATTTTTAGGAGTGAATATGATTGGACGGTAAAATTCGAATGTTAAATAGCAAAATAGAACAAGGCGTGAGACGTTACGTCCAACGTCGAACTGATGAATCACAAAACAAACATGCCTTAAGTGATTCTCATTATTCCACTAACTAATTTTACAATTTTGTTCTCACAATAAATAATTGATTAAAAGTGATTAATTTAAAAACACTACTCACTTTTAATTTTACTACAAAAATCAATTTTAATCACTTTAAATCAATAGATTTTAGTTAAGCTAGTAAATGTAAATGTAGGGGTTAGCAATGACGTGGCATGGATCGACCAATGAGAAACGGCACAACACGCAAAACCTCCCCGTCAAAAAAAAAAAAAAAAAAACACGCAAAACCTAAGATCGAACCCGAACGACGTCGTAGAAATGGTGGTTGTCACTTAGTAGTATCACCCTCTGCAACTCACTCAACTCAACTCTTCTTCAATCATGACAAATTCCGATCAAAAACCGCTGCTTCTGCTGTTATGCGCCGCCGTGATCATCGTTTCTTCTTTGATGCCGGTGTCCCACTGCGCTAAGAAACCAGTAGGCGTTGCTAGAAGGGAAGATATCCCTTTCATAAAATGCCAAGTCTGTGAGAAGTTAGCCTCGCAATTGTACCACCAGGTACAAGCTAGACAAGCCGAGATCTCTCCTAAAAAGGTATAATTTGTTTTTCTGGCTTTTCTCTTCTTTAATTATTGGGGGTTTCCCCATCTTCATTGTTCCAATTATCCTTATAATTATGTTCTTAATGGAAGTTTGCTTTCTCGTTTGTTAAATTCTCGTCTTCAAGCTGTATGCTACTCATCTGCATTGTCTAATTGATGAATTTGTCGATTAATTGTGCAAATCTTCATTTGTTGTGCCTTATGTGTCTGTATCAATAACCAAACAGATTTCAGAGTATCAAATTATAGAGATCGCAGAGAATGTATGTAATTTGAAGAAGAAAGAAGCTGACTGGATCCTCAAAATTGATATTCAAGAGCAAGGAGATAGATTAGAGGTACAATTGAGATGTTAAATTTGTTTATCAACTTTCATGAAGCTTACATGTGGCTTCTTGTACTCAGCTTGTTGAGCAAGATTCTGAGGGACAGTGCGGTTCTGAATGCAAAACAATCGAACGAGCTTGTCAAGAGGTAAATTTCCACATACTTCTAGTGTTTTGCATGTGATACTCGAATGGAGCTTAAAGCATAAGAATTCAAACATCAAGCTGTAGTTGATGTTGGACTTAAGCACTGGATAAGAAGCTATATGAGAAAACAATCATTTTTCTTCTTGGGGTCTTCAATCTTTTTATGAGTAAAGATGCTCTTAGATAATAATTTTCCACACTTGTTTGCTGAAATTTTACGAAGATATCATATTCTGTAGCCATACTTCGTACCACCTGCTCAATAACTGCACTTTCTTCGCGTATAGGATTTTTCTGTTAGAGGCAGTTCTGTTTTTACATATTTGCCTCCATGGACTAGTGGGCGGCTGATTTAGTATTTAGAAAATCTTCTCATTTTTAATACTTCCAAGCTTCTTTGAGAGTCTCAAATTCTCATCATGCATTCAACAGTGCATGCAAGAGGGTATGCTTTATAAGTTTCTTTAAGTATGTTTGGAAGGCTAATAGTTTTGCAAATGTGACTCTATTAATGTGAGATTTAATTGTGATTAAAATCACGACTTTTGTGTTAATTGCAGATTAATCTAGACAATTGGGTAATAAAAAATCAAACAGCAATTTATTTATTTTTTGCAAGTGAAACTCCTGTGTAGCCCCCCTCTTGCCCGAGTCCGGCGTTATTAGGCCTAATAATGTCGGACTCGGGCTGTCGGGCAAGAGGGGGGCTGCCCTGAAGTTTCAGTTGCAATTTTTTTTTTTTTTTTTTAAATTTGGTGTTTCACTTATATCCAGTTGTTAAGATTAAACTGCAATTAACGCCAAATTTTAGTCGCAATTAATCCATAATGTGAAGTTTTGACTGTGTTGAAGAATAATTACATGTTCCTTGTTTTGATTTCTAATCACCTTCAACTCTTTATCGTGACCCTTTGCAGGTTTTAGGTTATTCTGATACCGATGTTGCAGAACACATATACAAAAACAAGCCCGAAATTAAATCTTTGACGAGTTTCATCTGTAAGGATCTCACAGGAGCATGCAAATCAAAGCCGCCACCAGTTCCAAAGGTACATTCAGATACTGACTTGTTGATATTTGTTTGATAATTGTCTGAAAAGGCCTTTTGGTTGTGATTTGAGGTTCACGGCACTTGTGAGAAGCAGAAAGATGTTTTTTTCTCTTCAAATACTTAAGTTTTAGTAGATTCTTGATGTTTTTAATAGGGAGAGGATGTGTTAGAATACAAGAACTCAGTTATGATCTTCTAAGAGTGTATCATGCACATCAAGCATGAAGCTGCAATTCATGTGCATGAAAGCACAAAGCTGGAAAATAGTGTGTTTTTTCTTTTTATGTCTCGGTATCCGGCCCAAGGACAGATTAATCCGAGGGACCAATCCCACGGTCCACTAGCAGGGGGCCCAATTGAACCCAGTTCAAATCTCTGTATGGACTGGCTCATCTCAGGAATTGTTTGCACCTTGGGATTTCGAACCTGAGACCTAGAGAGGAGCATAGACGTCTTTTATAATCCCACTACCTTCTTTTGCCCTTTCTCAGGTTAAATTTATTGGTAGTTATTTTTTTACATTCAAAACAGAAGCACTAGTAATAAGTAGATCAATCGTAGTCTTGGTAGGTCAATTGTACCTCCCCATAATCTCTAGTTCAGTATGAATTTTCTGTCCAATCTGTTGATGTAGGAGTATATTTATTTGAAATATACTGCCTTGGCCCTTTTTATTGGGCTTCTCAAAGTGTAAGATATGCAACTAAACCTCTATGGTTTCTTTTATCCCCTATGAATTACATTAAATACCCATCCCTTTTTCCCCTCCCCATGACTCGAACCCAGGATCTAAAGCCTAGGTAGTGGTGCTCTATGGTTTTCTTTTATCCCCTATGGCTATGCAGAATGTGTGCCAGAACCAGGAATGGATCATGATTTATAATTACATTTTTTATTATTATTTTATGTTTGTTCAAGCAATTCTGGATATGTTGGTAGCAAACAATAGTTTTACAATACTATTTAATAATTTTGAAGAATAAACCAGAAAAGTATGGACCTTCCCCTCCTAAAGTGTGTATGAAACCGGACGAAGATGGCACACAAGTTTGTACCTATTTGGTGCCTGGTACACCTGCTAACATTGTGTAAACTTTTATTATTAAGGACTTTGAGGATGTATTTGGTCATACGGTTTGTTAGTGAACCCAAGGTGGATATGTTTGTTTAGGCAATGTGAGGCTTAGTGCTTATGGGCCAGTCAGGGGTAAGCAGACTTCCAAAGGACACTAAGCTTGGCCTCTATGAAAACTTGTATATCAGGTAATTGACTTATTGCAGTATCAGTGAACCTTCTGAGTGATTTATAAACTAGAAATCTGAGGTGGGGGGTGGGGGAGAGGTAGGTAGATCAAAATTTTATCTGTGTGTGAAAAGTATGTCATTTTTTGTGTTTTTAGAAGGAATAATTGTACTTTTGGTGTTTTAACTTCTTAAATTTTGACAGTTCAGTGTTTTTTTTAATGAAAATTAAGTCGTGCTATTAGGCCATTAAGTGATTTTGACCAGTTAAACCCCATGATAATATATGGTGCATGGAGATTTTGCTCTATATTTTCATGTGGCCCTTGTGCACCAACTTTGATATCATACCAAGACAAAGGTTTGGTGATCTGTTGCAGTGGGGCTTAGTTGGGATTTTGTAATTAGACTTGTACAGCTTCCCACCCCACATTTGATGGTTATCCACAAGGCTACTTGGAGCCTTCTTTTAGTCGAGGTTTCTTATAATTTGTCACTTAAAAAACTTCACCTTATTATTTGGATTATTTATTTTCACTTACCAAAATTGAGCTACTTGCATGCTACGTCCCAATCTTGTATGTAGTTTCAGATTTTAGGATCAATAAGATTTTTGAGTTATTGCATAACTTTCTTATCACATTATTTTCCACAGTCAACCATTTTCAATACACAATCTTATCTAGGTTGCCTGCATGATCATGCAAAACCACAATCTATCAGGGCAGAGAGCCGTTAAGCATGACCTAGACTGTTGGTCTAATTAGGTACTTTGGGGGATAAATTGGACAAAAATATCCAAGTTTATTCCTCGTTTACTTTGTAGGTTAAAAAAGTATAATAAATCTGGGTATCCGACTATCCGTATTAAGCCCATGCCTTTTCTGGTTGAAAATAAGCCCATGCCCACCCATCGGATAAAAAAACGCATCAGCCTGATAAGGGATGTGAATTACTCAATTGTCTCCTTACTATGCATCAGTTTTTCTCAGTTGGGCTCAAACATTGCAAACCCTAGATAGCAGTGCTGTGTTCTGGTCCAAATTCCATTATTAAACCTAAAGTTATCATTACAAAAGATTTTTTCAGTCCTCCTGTATTCTTAAAATTTGAGCTCTAATTAACATTGTGCTGATAAGATTTGACTTATAGTTCTTAAACTCAGAAATATTCTCACTGACTATACAGAAGTAACGTAAGTTGCTATTGTTAGACAGAAAAGATTAATTTTAGGGAAAATTGAAAAAATGCACTTTAACTTTGATGATAATATGAAAATACACTGTAACATTTGAATTATACGAAAATATCTTGTAACTTTAAATTTCTTGATAAAGATTCATGCTCATGCTATCGTTTCCTTTTGTCCTTTCAGGATAGGACACCCGGAGAGCCTTTTGCTGCCAAATCAGAGAAAGAGGCTGAAATGGAGAGATTGATGAAATCGATGGAGGTATGTATTGACCAAAATAATACAATAGCAGTTCTTTTTGCCCAGTTCGTAAATAAGTTAATTTAACTTTGCTTCAGGGTATGCCAGGTGCCCCTGGCATGAAAATGTACTCAAGGGAAGACTTGATGAATCAAAATCTTGGTGATGAAGATGCAGAAGATGAGGATGAGGATGATGATAGTGCACATTTCCCCTCGAAATTGGTGAGTCGCCGTGCAATTAGTTTGTATTTTGTGTGCATTTTTAAACAGTATTAGTTGTTTCATTAAAACGTATTAGCTGTTAAACTGACCAACTCTATAAGTTAACCTTCAAAACTAGCAAATTGGTCAGTTAATGCTAAAAGTTAACTACTTTTGAACAGGGAAAAGTTTTGAGAGAGAAAGAAAGTAAGAAGTATGACTGGAAAGAAAGGATCAGAAAAGGAGCTGTCGATGCTAGTGAGAAGCTTAAAAGTCACGCAGACAGAGTTTCGTATAAGATAAGACAGTGGTGGAAAAGCAAAAAATCAAACTGGGAGAAGCGTTCGAAGTCTGGAAAGGCAGAGCTCTAGATTCACTCTTGAGTGTTGTAATTCTGGCCATAGGTTGATTATAGCAGGCAGCATCATAAAGTGGGATGTTTTGCGGACCATTTCTCCATCAATTTTGTACATTTTTGCAAACTCTGTTGATATATTTATATGCCAATTCATATGATGTTCTGGGGTTTTATATTTTATGCAACGTCTTTTTATCAGAACAGGAGAACACAACCAAATTGTAACATTTTGTGCATGGAAGTTGTTGTGAGGTAGCCAAAATGTATGAGATTTGACCACTTGGTGTAGAAAAAATACAAGGACGTTACTTAAAGCTTGAAACTTGGAAAAAATTAGAGGGTGTTTCAGAAAACATTGAGTTGTATATGTCTCTTCTGTTTTTTTCATAATATGATTCTATTATTGTATTAAAAGGAATTTTTTTTTGAATGGAGTGTAATTTACTAGCATTACTTTTAAACTCTACCAATACACACCAATCAACATGTTTCTTTATTTTATATATAAAGTTTACAAAATTAGATAACATTTAACCATTTTCAATGTATATTTATTGTATTTCTACCTAATTGCCCATATAGAAAAAAATTACTGTAATTAGTTTCTTATTATGTGCAAATCTAAAATAACATTTTATTTTAGGGTTAATTGTAAAATAAATCACCACCTTTCGCTTAATTGCAATTTAATCTAAATTTTTAAATAATTATAAATAAAATTACCACCTTTAAATATTGTTGCAATTTAGACTTCTAGACAATCTCTTTTGTGCCTGAATTTGACGTTTCGAGATTAGATTGCAATAAAAAATAATGTTGTTTTATCAAGGAGGTGTCGCATCAGCTAAACATGTTAGATTTTGGCACAAATGAGACTATCGAAAAGTTTAAATTGCAACAATATTCAAAGGTGGTGATTTTATTTGTAATTATTCAAAAGTTTAGATTAAACTGCAATTCAAAGAAAAGTAGTGATTTTATTTGCAATTAACCCTTTATTTTAAATAGAAGAAATTATATTTGATAGTTGACAAAAATTAAAACGTTAAGTGCACAACCACCTACACCTGTACTCAGTTAAAACTGAGTTTTGAGCTGAAAGATTTGCAACCTTTCTTAAAAATTCACCAATAGAATGTGTAAATTGAATAAATAAAACGACAAGACAATTCATCTCAAAGAATACCATCGATAGTAAAATCCTTGGATCCATTTGAGAGTTAAGTTAAACCATTAGTAATGGTTAATCAAGAAAAATAATCAACAAATTAAACCACAATAATTTCCATATAAATAAGATTGAGAGTTCTCATACAATTTCACGCATTGAATCCAAGCAATAGAATGCTAATCTTACACTGAGGTGACACTGGAAATAACAGTCCAGCCTCATTCATATAAATAACCAGTGATGAAGCTGTGGTTGAAATGGCAGCAGATGAAATAGGAGCCATTCTTTTAGAATTCTCCACCATAAAAAAACTGCACATTCAGCGCATTCTATAAAATTGAGTTCTTGTGACCTGGCAATGTTTCCCGTTTAGAGAATACTTGAGAGAGATATCGACATCACGAGGATTCTTCTTATTAGGTGTCACACTCAATGTCCCAGTCAATGTCTCCCCTTGACAGATACTAAGAACATCATCTAGGTATAAGACTGTCTGTTTCCAGTGAGTGGCGCGTGACTTGGGTCCTGCAATTTTGAAATATAGTCATGATCACAAGTACCAATGGTCCTACAGAAACTACCCTTGGGCAATGTTTGAAATATAGATGTGAATATAGTCATGATCACTAGCTTTGATGCATTTTCTAAAATGCTAGCAAGTACATGTTGCAAAAACAACAAAAAAAGTGGTAGAACAATAAATGTGAACCTATTACCTTCAAAGTACATCGAACTAGATATTATCTGGAATCATACAAGTGGCTAAAAAGGCCCCAGACCACAAATGAAATCTAGATTACCCAAGATCACTGGAGTTCATTTATACTTGGACAATGTGATTGGCAGCAGTATATAAGTATATTCAGAAAATCTATATTCAAAGAACCATGAAAAGCTCTATAACACAAAAATTAGATTAAGAATGCATATATATACCTGTAGAAAAGCCCATTAATTTATGGCACTTTGTAAAAGAAACATCAAAATAAGCGACAAGAGCATGGATGTAGTCATCGCGCTCTGCTACAAGCTTAAAAGGTGCAGCGAAGGAAGCATCAGACATATCCATCTTAGAAATGTCCATTGTCTGAAATTAAGAGACACGGATGATTAGAAAAAACTTTTTAAAAGATCTTATATGTATAGCATAACATAAAAGATTAACAACTAAATAACAATCAAGACTGAAGACGAATAAATAACTTCCCAACCTTGAGTAATTGGGAGTTGGTAACAATCTGCTTCTGCTCTACAGTGTCAACTAGAGGTTCCATTATAGATTGCTTCCTAATGCAGCTCATGTCAAACCCATAAACATTATTCCAAACTGTTACAGAATGAAAATTCAAAAGAACAGAGAGTTAAACACCCGAGTATAAGTGAGCAAATATGTTCAGATTCTTTAATCAAACAATTCATCCATGACAGAAGAAAATAAGCTCACATTCAATCTTGTCCTCCTTGTAATCAGCATCTTCAATTGCTGTCAAATGAAGAGAGGCTTTATCTGGCAATACAATTCCATCTTTGGCCTGCAAATAGGATGTAACAAACCATATAATATCAGAATTACAGAATATCTTGAGCAGCTTATTTGAAACTTAGGAACAATTCTATTTAACCACAACTATACTGCACAATGAAATTTGAACTTACCAGCCACTTGTCACGAGCGTAAAGCACAGTGTTTAACATGTTTTCATATACAAGAAAATACCCCATCCACTCAGAAATAATGACATCAACTTCAGCAACTGGAAGCTCAATCTCTTCAATCTTTCCTTTCAGGACAGTTATAACTGAAAAAAGATAGATAAGGACAACCCATAAGTCCATCAGAATAATGGAGAAACATCTCGGTGATGTTTGTTTTGGGTTTTAAGTAACTTTTAAAAACAAGTTTTTGAAATTTATTGGAAATATGAAATCCTGATAAATAGTAAGGTGTGTTTATTTGAGTTTTCAAGTAGAGTGAGATATAAAGAGTAGGTTTATAGGTGTTGTGGTAGAATTGTTTTTCAAAATCCCAAACTAGGAACGGGTTTTAAATTACAAAACCCAAATCCTGGTTTTTTAAAACCCAAAAGTAACATTACCAACATGATTTTATAACTTATGGCCAGAAAAGATCAAACTACCATCTGAAAATCCATTTTTCTTTACAATCTCCTGGGCCATATCAGCCATGCTGGAGCATTCCACCTGAAACTTGAACGCACTTATCAGACATTTGTCATTTGCATTCATATTTGAAGTCAGACCATAGATTATAATGGACTTATCTTATTTTTCGGGTCACTAATGAGGTCTGCTACAATTACATACTTGCAGCATTTTGAGAAAGCATTTATTTCGTAAATGTTATATAAAAATAGGAAGCATAAAACAATAAGGATATTTAGTACTAGATCCATCATCAAATTACATAACTTGTCATTGTTAATACAAACTGAATGAATTTACTCATAAGCTCTTAAATTAAGTGACGATGCCTACAACTTGAAAGCTTATTTCATGCTAGGACACTCTAGACATTACCCAGTATTGAACAACAGCAGGAAACCCAAAAATCAAAATAAAGAATGATGACCTGAATTGTCAACTGAAAGCGGGAACATAGCATGCAATAGAAAGGGTAAAAAGATCAAATTTGATGGCTTTATTACCGCATAAACATGTTTAGCCCCAACTTTGGCACAAAAGAGTGAGAGAATTCCTGTCCCAGCACCTACATCAAGGATTATTTTATCTTTGAAAAGGAATGAATTCCTATAAATCACATTTTGGTACGATTTAGTTCTAACTACATCCTTCAACATTTCCTGCAAAGAAAGCCATAGGATGAGATTAAAAACTTTAAACAAAGATATAACAAATGATATACATATAAACTGAATGCTTCCAAGGGAAACACTAAACCCAACAGCTTTGCTACCAACTTTTGATACTTACTTCATGGATACCTGCAAATAAACGGAAAAGCAATGGATGAGATTACTTGATTAGCATATATATATAAACACATAAAAAGAAGCTAAAAGTAAAAGAATTTCTTCAGTCCTTATGAAAATTTTTATCTGTAATTCCAACCAAGTTCAGTAATGTTTAGAACATAGACCAGGAACTATGACCAAGAAACAATCTTGAAACAGAGGTTATCCATTTAGAACATAATTTGTAAAAATTTACCAAATATAGTAAGAAAACAAACTTAACAAGCACGGGAGAATAAGAATATATATATTCAAAAAATACGAACTTGTGCCCTGCAAACAAACCATAATACCAACCCAAAAGAATCTAGAATACAAAATATTTGAAAAGATGAACTTCTGCAGCAAAATTAAACTTACCCTAATTTTCAAATATTATAACAACCACACATTGAGTAAAATTAGAAAGAAAAAGCCTAGAACAAAAAAAATGATTACCGAAATGCGAATAAGAATCAAAGTAATAATCGGCGCTGGTCTTATCATCCCCGGCAACCAATGAGTCCTCCATGGTGGAATCTTCCTCCAGATTAGAGCTCTCGGTGGCTACTTCTTCAATGGTTTCCGCTTGCTCGTCATCATTGTACAGAAAGGTGATTTTGGTGGGTTTTTGGGTGTCAAGGTTGTTTTCAATGTCCATGAGGGAGAGGAGATTTGGGGGTCTAGGGTTTGGAAGAGGGGAAAGGTGGCTGTGAGAGGTACAAGTAGGGTTTTACTTACATGGACGTCGTCTATTTATGGAGTAGTATAATTATCTGCTCTCGAATTGGGCTACCGAATACAGGGGTGGAACATTCCAAAATTAATTTTTTATTTAATATATAAATAAATAAATAAATAAAATCAAGTGTGGTTATAAATTTTTAAAATTTGCATATTAAAAAATATAACACTTTTTTTTAAATTAAATCATTTTATTATTGCAGTTACCCAACTTAATCCTAATCTAAAAAGGGTGTGAATATGTATTGTAGGTGGGGGTGAGGTAAATAGTGGGTCAATCAAATGCAAGCATAAAAATACTACTCCATTAATTTAGATATTGCGATATGAATATCAGTATCGCTGCATATCGATATCGTTCAATCGATTAGAATCGGAAAATATTGTGGATGTATCGCACAATATTGTAAATCTATTTAAATTTAAATTTTTTATTTATTTCTAATAGGGAAAATATGTCAAAATTCACTTAATATATTTAGTAATTTTTTAAACATAAGAATAACAGGTACTTCAATCTTTAAAAAATCTTACACTCACCGTTTAGACTACTAACATAATTATTAAAATATTGACTTTCTTTTATATATATATTATAATAAAATGAAAAAAAAATATGGGGAGATAATAGATTTGAACCATTTAACTTGTACTTAAAAAATATACACATTTTTCATTTAGATTTTAACTTTTAAGAAAAAACATTTATTCAGTAAAATGTATAATACAATATTACTAAAAAAAAAAAGTAAATCGATATAATATATACAACACAATATTTACTTAAAAAAAATAGCTTATCTAGGACTCGTTGGTAATTGAGATTGTATTCAAAACTTGTTAACATAACACCATCACAAACAATTTTAAGAGATTAAGCAAGCAATTGGATCATTAAACGACCTCAAAATAGAAACTTCAATATACATGATTGATAGATATGTTAATAAAATTTAATAAGATTGGACAATACAAATAGATTTCTCTTATAGACAATAAAAGTTCACATTTGAAACCAACAAAAAAAATATTCAAATTTTCCAATATACCAAGCACATAAAAATGAAAAACCATTCTCCAGCATCAATCATGCTTCAACAACTATCGACATTTTCTTGGTCATTTTGAGCGGTGGTAGAGTTGGAGAGGACAATCACGTGAGTCTTCCTTGTCCTCATAGCGGTCAAATAAGTATCCATACACTTTAAACAATGGTTCATCTTGGAAAATAACATTATTCAACCCATTTTCCCTCCAAAAATCTATCACGCGTTTCATCATTTCTTTCATTTTAGACTTCAGTTCCTATTAATGTATTAAAATTAAATGCATGTTATATATATATATATATATATATATATTATTTTAATGTATCATATTAAGTGTATATATGTATAATCTCTTGTAATTATAGTACTCCAAAAATACTTTGAATGTAATTCATAAATAAATTAAATCATGGTAAATTATTTTAAGATAAGTATAATACTCCACTTTATCATATAAATAAATATTCATTTTATTCTACTTGATTTTTTTACCAAAACTACTTAGTGCAGTTGAGTAACTCAACTTCAAAAGCTCAACTTCAAAAGACAAGAAAACTATTCATCAACTATTAACTTTCAATTCAAAACAATCATTAATTTAACTTCCAAAGCTTTTGTCCAAAAAAAACAAAAAAACTCAACTTCCACCATTGATATTGTTGCATGCACCGTCGGTGTGCAGTAGACGGGGGGTTTTTTTTTTTAAACTAAAAGAATTAGCTTTCGTTATTGCAAGTGCAAGGACAGGTTGGTAGCTTGACCACAAAGTTCGGGGGTCTATCCAACTATAAGAATTGTCGAATTAACGAGCTTCCCTAGCCAGAGTGTGTGCTAATATATTCGCACGCCTATGGACATAAGAGATCGTAACATTCGTGAAAGAAGCCTTTAAGGCCTTTATTGCAAAGATGTAGTCTCCGAAGGTGGTGTTTATGATGTCGTTGGTGTTGATCGCATCTACCACTAATTTGGCGTCGCCTTCTATGATGCAGTTGTCGACACCTTGCATTTTGAGCCAAGAGAGGGCTTCAAAGAAACCAATGGCTTCTCCCGTTGCGACGTCCAGTTGGCCCCTTTTGACGATCGATTTCCCTTGTATTATGTGACCCTCACTGTCACGAAGGATAAGCCCCCAGCCAGTTTGGTTTGTATCTTGGAAAAAAGCGATGTCCGTGTTTATCTTATAGGAGTCTGGTTCTGGAGCGTGCCATGCAATACATTGACTGGTCGGTCTTGGGACGTGGTCGCCTTGTCTTTGGCCTCGGCGGGCACCCTCACACTCCATCCATAGATTGGCTGAGCATTGAACCGTTTCCAAGTGGGAATTATGGGTGTTATTCCAAACCATTGAGTTGCGCTCTTTCAAGATTTAGTACATGACCATGCTAAAACAGGCGACCATAGCTTTGTTCGGAGCGGATGTGACTTTTAGGATGATTTCACCCAATTTTTTTGTTGGTGCTGGCCCATTGATCAATTTCTCTCAGCAAGTTCGCTTTGTGCCAACAGCCCCGTGCAAAAGCGCATGAAATGAACAGGGGCCAGCTATCTTCGGTGCTTGTGTCGCACATCACACATCCTATTTCTTCTATAGCATGTCAGGATCCCAGCATGGTTTTAGTGGGGAGACAGTCCCTGCTAGTTCTCCACACGAAATCTTTTACTTTCGGCGGGATCTCCATCCTCCATATTGTATTCCATGGTCCTTGAACTTGTAAAGAAGGATTTATAGTGTTAGACATGAGGAGTTTATAAGCAGATTTAACGGAGTACCTGCCATTTTTCTCGAGAGTCCAATGGATTGTAACCACTGAGGTCGGGGGAGGGAGTGCTATCGTGAGGATGCGCTCATGGTCGTACGGGAGCAGTTCATGTAGGAGCTTATTGTCCCATGTGCGGGAATCGGCATCGAAGAGGGCAGAAACATGTAAATCCTCTAGGCCGTTTATTTCCGCAGATATAGGCATGCGGTTCGGATTTCCTGGAATCCATGCCTCTTTCTAGATTTTTATTTGGTTACCATTCCCAATCTTCCATTGAAGGCCTTCGCGGATAAGGTTCTTGCTAGCATGAATACTACTCTAAGTAAAGCTCGGGTTCCATCCGATAGTCGAATTAATGAATCTATCTTGGGGGAAGTAGCGGGCTTTAAGGAGTTTGCAGACGAGAGCCTCAGTATCTGTTTCCAGTCTATAACCTATTTTGCCAAGCATGACATTATTGAAGTTATGTAAGTTCCTGAATCCTCTTCCTCCATCCTTTTTTGCCACACAAAGTTTTTCCCATCGCATCCAGATGATGCCTTTTTTGGGATCAGTAGAGTTTCCCCAGAAGAATTTATTTATCATGACCTCAAGTTCAGTTAAGAGAGTGATAGGGAGCAGGAAAGTCGTCATGCAGTAAGTGGGTATTGACTGGGCCACCGCTTTGATCAAAATTTCTTTGCCTGCCTTTGAGATTTTTTTCGTTCTCCAGCCTTGGAGTTTGGCCCACAGGCGATCTTTGATGTAGTTGAATATCTCCTTTTTTTTCTTGCCTATAAGAGAAGGCAGGCCTAGGTATCTACTTGTGTTGATTCCTGTGGTAACACCCATAATGTTCCTAATGGCTTCCCGTCTCTCCTCTATGACATTCTTTCTAAAGAACAATCCGGATTTGGCATAGTTGATTGCTTGCTTCGAGACGGATTCATAGGCGTCGGGTAGGTTTTTGAGATGGTGACATTCTTCGGTCGTAGTTCTACAAAATAAGAGGCCATCGTCTACAAACAAGAGATGGGTGATTTCGGGTGCTCGTCTACAGATGCAGTTACCATGGATGAGTCCTGTAGAGTTAGCTTGGTTCAAGGTTGCTGATAATCCTTCTGAACAAAGGATAAAGAGGTAAGGAGATAAGGGGTCTCCTTGGCGTAGCCCTCTACCTGGTTGTATGGGGTCGACCTCATCATTGTTCACTCGGATTGAGTACTTGACGCTTGTGACGCACATTAACATCCACTTAACCCACTTTTCTGAGAACCCGAGTTTGGAGAGGACAAATTCCAGGAAGTGCCAATCGACCTTGTCGTAGGCCTTGCTTATGTTGATTTTAAGGCTATGTCGCCTCGGGAGCCTTGCCTTTTGTTCTTTATGGAGTGGAGTGTCTCGAATATTATCAATATATTATCCTGGATGGTTCTCCCGGACACGAACGCGGACTGGGCTTTATCTACCAGATCAGGGAGGACAGTTCTTAGTCTATTGCATAGGATCTTGGATATGATCTTGTAGATGACATTGCAGAGGGATATGGGTCTGAGGTCTTTGATCGATTGGGGGGAGCCAACTTTGGATATGAGGGTGATTGTGGTATTGTTCAAATTCGGGGGTAGCTCTTCCCTCTCGAGCCAACCTTTTCCTGCCTGGTAGATGTCTTCCCTCATAATCTTCCAGTATTGCTTGTAGAAGGTCGGATTAAAACCGTCAGGTCCGGGCGACATGTCGCCTTTCATTTGCTCAATTGCAGTGTCGGAGATCATTGGTTGAATTGGATCTAGGAAGCCATCAGTGTTGAAAGTGTGCGTGGGGTGGTATCTAGTGTTTAAGTAAAAAACAGAACAATGTTACACTGAATGTTGTGACAATTAGTGTAGCATTAACTCTAACAGAATGTGAATAAGTAAACACAGTACACAGCGGAAGTCTAAAACACTAAAACACAATACGAACACAATGGAATAATTTTTAACATAGATTTTATTAATAACAAAACCTATGCTAAGCCTTACGGCGAAAAGTAACTTAGTTCCTAAGTTTTACAAAAAGTGTCGTGTGAAATGTCTCAGCAATTACTTCAACATTCCACAAACAGAAACTACAATCGAGGCAGGTGCCTGAATCCGCAAACAGACTTAAGTGTAAAACACTGTCTAAAGAACTAATCTGATCTGTGATTCACTCTCACTCGATTCAAGACTAGAACTAAGTACACTGGAAGGTGTGGTATCCCTCGGCGTACGTTAAAAGATACAACTACTGGCCATAACTCCAAACTAGGGTTGAACGCTCAAGGAGGTGTTACTCGAATAGTGCATACTTTGAAATGAGAGGCTCTGGCGGTATTTATAGAGAAATACACAGCTTCTAGATCCTTCCATTATGAGATCCTATTTTTTAGGACCTCAACCTCCATGATCTTTCTAGAACATTCTGCCATCTTCCAGGTCGTTCTACAATGCTCCAAGGCCTTCTAGCACCTTCTCCAACATTCTGGAATCTTCCAGGTTCCAGACTCTTGTAGAAGCTTCTAGAATCGTTCCTGAATGTGAGAGCATTTAGTACAACATTTAATGTAACATTTCAGAAAAGACTTAGAATAAATCAAGGAAGGTCAAATTAAGATGTTGTTGATAATGTTAAAGCATTTAAGAGTTAACAACATCTACAATCTCCCCCAATTTGACCTTTCGACTACAACACACCTGATGCACATATATTTCTATACATACTTAGTATTATGTATTTAGGTATGTTGAACATCAAAGCTAAATACTAGTCAAGACAATACCTGTTGTAACCGTTGGATCAAATCAAAAGAAGATCAAGAATAATTTTACTAAGATCCGTGCCATAAGATCAAAGTAATCTTATTCAAAACCAAAACAAGTATAAACAGTACACTTGTTTACAAAAACATATAACTTTTACAAAAATCAAAGATTAAATCAGAGCATATAAGGGTATATACCAGATTAGTTCTAAGACTTATGTAAGACTCAAAAACAAACAAACAAAAACAAACAAGGACTAAACAATATAATCAGAGCAAAAACTAAGAAAAACTAAATAACCTAAACAAGGCATATTCATCATGCAGTAAGCAATTAATGATAGGAAAACAAATTAAGCAATAAGCAATAATCAAATATCATTAGTACAAACTAATTTAAGCAAGATAAATATAGACATCCTATCAACTAGAAATAGTAAATATTGGGGAAAATATCACAAACAGTCCTGTAACTTTTGTCGAATCCGCGTTTGGTCCTTTATCTTTTTAAATTATCGTCTGTAGTCCTTTTATTATAGCAACAGGTCCTTTTCAACAAAAAATTAAAAAAATGACCTGAATTCACATGTGTCGGTCACGTGAGTGTCAAATTCCGGCGAATTTGCTTACGTGTCATTCCACATCACTAAATATTGAGAAAAAAAAATCACAAATGGTCCTGTAACTTTTATTTAATCCACATTTGGTCCTTTATCTTTTTAAATTCTCACATGTAGCCCTTTTATCTTTATTTTCAACAAAAAAAAAAAAAAAAAAGGCTTAAACCACATATTAATTAGACACCACATATAATTCTAAATTATATTTTTAATTGAAAAAATGGTTGTCCCCCACATTTTTTAAATGAACTACTACTAATTCTTTTTTTAAAATTTGTACTCAGAGAAAAGTAAATATTATGTGTGAATTGAAGAAGTAATTATTTTACTCTACAGTACCCACCCTCCTTAGCAATAGTATTAGAAATTGTCAAACTCATCATATCAATTTACTTGTATTTATAGGGAATACAAAATAATTAATTTTCATATTTCACTTTTCTAAGATAATTGATTAATTAACTAATTATTTCCACATATGTGGGTGTGACTTCAGGGAACTAAGTATATACTTAGGGGGCCATGGCCACCCCATCCCACCCTCTTTTATATATATATATATATATTTATATATTAAAATATAATATTTTAATGCTTTTTAGTATTTTTTAAATTAAATACAATTAATGTTAGATTAATTTAATAAATTATTATTGATAAAAAGATGGTCGTACTGTATTGATAAATGTATTTTAGAAACTTAATTATTAATACTCCCTTCATCTATGTATAGTGTGTATGAAAATTAAAATAGATATACAGAGGAGATAAAATAAGTATGGTTGGATATATATATATATATATATATATATATATATATATATATATATATAAAGAATTATGCACACTTTATTGCAGAAATATTATAATTATATATATATTAGTGTTTTGAATTATTAAAAAAATTTACCCTCCTTAACCACGAGTTCTGGGTCTGTGTCCCAGGCCCAATCAATGCTCATTTGTATCATGACAACAATTTAAAGATAATTGGTAGAGTGAGGATTATATGTGGTGTCTAATTAATATGTGGTTTAAGCCTTTTTTTTGTTGAAAATAAAGATAAAAGGACTACAAGTGAGAATTTAAAAAGATAAAGGACCAAATGTGGATTAAATAAAAGTTACAGGACTATTTGTGATTTTTTTTCTCAATAGTTAGTGATGTGGAATGACACGCAAGCAAATTCGCCGGAATTTGACACTCACGTGACCGTCACATGTGAATTCAGGTCATTTTTTTAATTTTTTGCTGAAAAGGACCTGTTGCGATAATAAAAGGACTACAGACGATAATTTAAAAAGATAAAGGACCAAACGCGGATTCGACAAAAGTTACAGGACTGTTTGTGATATTTTCCCTAAATATTGTATCAGAATAAACAGAATTTTAACTTAAACATAACAGAATTAACAAAAACAAAAGTAGGACTGAAAATGGCATGAATTGCTATAACAATAGCAGCAGCATCAAGGTCCTGCACATGTGCCATATGTACTTCAGTACTCCCCCTGTCTTGTATCATCTGTCCTAGATATCAGCATAGAGGATATCCATATCCTCATCATCTTCAGCAGCATCTGCAAACTTATCTTTGTCAGCCTCCTCTGGTTCCTCAATAAAACAAGTTGATGCAAAGAGTGCAACAACATTGTTAGCAGCAGCAGTTCCTCCATTCTCTGTAGCAGCAGCAGCATCAGGTACACCTCCAACATCTTCAGGATTCAGCTCTTCAATAACAACTCCAGAAGCTCTAGCTGAAGTGGAAGGTGGTACTCCCCCTGTTGTAGTGGAAAGTAGCCTGGTCCACTTGTCTTTGATGAACTGGAGCTCATCAATCTGGTCCTGTAAGTGCTGTAACTGCAATAATATAAAAGATCTGGGAACAGAAAAAGTGGTGTCAGTGTTACCACCAATGTTCTCAGCATCTGGTGCAGCATTAGGTGCAGCTGTGTTCTGTTCAGGTCTCTGTGCTGGTGAGGGTTGAGCAGGAGCTGGTCTTTGAGAAGAACTTCCAGGATTGTGCAAGGGCAGATCTTTCACTCTTTCACCAATGAGCAAAGCAGGTGAAATGGTGTATAAAGGAACCTTACCTCTAAGAACTTCAGTCTTCTTAGGGCTAAAACCATGCATCTTCAAGTATGAACATATAAGCACAGGGTATGGAAGGTTTCCTTTATCAGAAATGTCACCACTAAACTTCATCATGTGGTGGAAAATAGTCAATCCCAAATTAAACTTCCTCAAAACCACTATCCTATAAAGCAAGATTGCTTGATCTTTTGTCACTTTGGTAGAGTTGGTGGAAGGTATCCAGTTATAAACTATCAATTTATGCAACACGGAATAAAGAGAAGTAAGGTCCTTGGCCAACATTCCATTCCTCCATCTAGTCAACAAACCACCAGTCATAGAAGCAGTAACAACATCCAAATCAGGTTCATCATCATCAAGTATTGGTTCTATGCCTAAGAAATCATTGATCAATTCTGGTGTAAATGGAACTATACTCCCCCTAAACTGTACATTCCCATACCAACGGGAACTCCTCCTACCATTACTCTTCCTCAGACATGCATAAAATTCATACACCCAATCAGAAACAAAAGAATCACACAAGTTCAGAGCTTTCATCAACTTTCTATCCTCTAAGAATTTAATTAACTTCTTACTCTCAAAATCAGAAATATTAATTCTCCTTTCCATCAACAGTTTCCTCCTAGACAACCTAGTTATCTTATCAACCAATCCATCAATATCAGATTCTACTTCAGTTTCAGAATTACCTTCCTCAGAAGTAGTGTCCTTTGAGCTTGGTTCTTTCACCTCTTCAGAGCTTGATTCCCCTTCTTTTTCAGAGCTTTTGTCTGAGGCTGCACTGCTTGAATCACCTCCATCATCTGGTTCAGGTGCTGGAGCACTGGATTCAGCCTGTGATGCAGCATTCTTCTTCAGGGCTTGCTGCATGTCCCTGAGACAAACCTCCATTTCAGAATCAGAATCTGGTTCTGGTTCTTCAGTGATTGTTGGAGCAGCATCCACCTTTGCCTTTCCCTTCCCATTAGGCTCAGCTTTCTTCTTAGTTGGCTTCTCAATCACCACTTCTTCATCAGATTCAGAAAATACCTGAATTGGTTCAGCAACATCACCACCTAGCTTCTTCTTCTTCCTCAAAGAATCAGAATAATCAATTCGAGTGAAAACTCGGTTTGATCGTCTCCTTTGAACTGGGCTCCTCTTTCTCTTCCCTTTCTCAACATTCCTCTTGAAAGGAATTGGTTCAGAGTCCGACTTTGAGAGGTCAGAGTCAGTTTTGCCGGAATTTTCACTTTCTTCAACATCCTCCATGTGAGCGTCCTCATTGTCGGATGTCTCCGCATTCGACGGCTCCTTTGACTCAGCAACAGGGGATTCTTCAATCTCCTTCTCAGTCTCCCCCATAGAGGCAGCAGTCGGGGCCTCTGTTTCAGCGTTAGGGCTCGGAATTTGGGGCTTTTCGGCTGTGGATGAAGAAGGTGCAGTGGTGATCACTTCTTGGGTACGCAAGTAGTGAGAGATGTCAATAGACATATCACCGATCGTGAGGATGGGTGGAGTAGATGATCTCATCGATTGAGAAAAGTTCTCAATCGCCTGGTTAAGCTCGGAGAGTGTGGCTTGGTTTGATATGTGGATGGTTGTTGGAGTAGCTGGTGTGGGTGCGACGATTGCGGCAGTTGGGGGTGAGTTCTCGTGTGAAGCAGCCATGGAAGCTAAGGTTTGCAGATTAGAGAGGGATGGAGACGAAGGGTGTGAGTTGGGAGAGTTTGGTTTCTGTGAGTTTAATTTCTTGTTTCCTGCCATTTAAACCAAGAATTCGAACAGCACTACACAAGAATCGAGATAAGCACCAAATAACTTATAACAAAATCTGCAAAATTAATACTCAACTTACTCAAATAATTACAAAGCTTAGAACAAACATGAAATGGGAGTATTTATATAGAGAGAGCTTAGTAGTTGGAATAATGTACGTGTGATTAAGGCTTGACTTAAAGAAAATTCTAGATTGAATGGATAATGTTCCACAAATTCAGCCACAAGTAAATCATGGGTGAGTTAGTGGGGTAAAATCTTAATTAATAAATTAATTAAATTAAGAATATTCTAGAATTAATTAAAAATAAAAATGTGTATAATCTGAAATAATAAAAGGAACGTGGTTAGTATAATTATAAATAAATAAAATAAATTGCCACAATTAATTAAATAATTACAACTTATAAAAATACAATTAAATCATGTAATGTTGTGCTCAAGGATTTGACATACACCTCAACATTGGTTTTTCACAGGTTTTACCTATCCAATGTAGCCAATTTTTTTTCAGCATTTTTCTTTTCATTGCATTTTTTCTTTTTGTGCTACAGCATCTAGTTCGTATTGATCCATTGTTCCTGTAGAGTACATCGTAGTAGCGAACTCCGTGCCCCATACTTACTTAATGGATTACGAACCTCTTGATGTTTTTACCAAATTCACCTTTTGAAAAGAAGGCATCGTAGTAGCGAACTCCGTGCTCCATAGTTACTCAGTGAATTGGTACATCTTTTAGTATGCTGTAACATTCTCAATTTTTCAAGCTTTTGAGAGGTGTAGTACATGCCTATTTTTGCACAAACAAATTTCAGATTCAAGAATATTTTACAAAGGAATTATTTAACGAAAATAAGAAATAAATCAAATCTATAATAACTATACCACCTTAGGCTGTTGTCCCAAATGCTACCGCATTTGTGACAACATCCTCTCAAGAATTATTCAGATATTACACATACCAAGAGATTTCCTCAAAAATGAGAATCTCTCATGGTCAAGAGCCTTAGTAAATATATCAGCATTTTGATTTTCAGTAGGCACATATTCCAACTTAACTATGTTCTTCTCCACTAAATCTCTCATAAAATGATGTCTAATGCTAATGTGCTTAGTGAGTGAGTGTTGTACCGGATTTTTAGATATGTTAATAGCACTTGTGTTATCACAGAAAATTGTGAGGATATTGTTTTCAATTCCATAGTCATGAAACATCTTACTTAACCACAATAGCTGTGTGCAACAACTTCCTGCGGCTATGTATTCAGATTCGGCAGTGGATTGAGAAACACAATTTTGTTTCTTGCTATGCCAAGACACAAGATTGTTCCCCATGTAGAAACATCCTCCACTTGTACTCTTTCTGTCATCAATGTCTCCAGCCCAATCCGCATCACTGTATCCAATCAATGTGTTGTTGGTGTCCTTAGTGTACCATATCCCTAGTTCACTTGTACCTGAAACATATTTGATAATTCTTTTCACTGCATTCAGGTGAGATTCCTTTGGATTAGCTTGGTACCTAGCACAAACACACACACTATACATAATGTCAGGTCTACTAGAGGTTAAATAAAGTAAACTACCTATCATGGATCTATACAATGTTGGATCAACTTCCTTTCCACCATTGTCTTTGCAAAGTTTCAAAGTAGAACCCATAGGTGTTTTCATTACTTTTGAGCTTTCAAGACCAAACCGTTTGACTAAGTTTTTAGCATACTTACCTTGAGAGAAGAAAATACCATCCTTACATTGCTTGATTTGAAGACCTAAAAAATAATTCAAGTCTCCAACCATACTCATCTCAAATGTGGTTGTCATTGCTTCAACAAATCTGTTCAGCATTTTATCACAGGTTGAACCAAACACAATGTCATCAACATATATTTGAGCAATTAGTAAATCTTCTCCAGTGTGCTTAATAAACAAAGTCATATCGGCTTCTCCTCTAATAAATCCATACTCTAAAAGAAAGTCTGTAAGCCTACCATACCATGCTCTAGGAGCTTGTTTTAGACCATACAATGCTTTCTTTAGTTTGTACACATGATCCGGGTATTGTGGATCTTCAAAACCTTTAGGCTGTTCAACATATGCTTCTTCATTCAATATGCCATTTAAAAATGCAGCTTTTACATCCATTTGATGTAGTTTAATATCAATAAAACATGCAATTGCTAGTAATAACCTAATAGATTCTATCCTAGCAACGGGTGCAAAAGTTTCATCAAAATCAACACCTTCAACTTGGGTGTAACCTTGTGCAACTAACCTAGCTTTGTTCCTAACAATGTTTCCAGACTCATCAGTTTTATTCTTATAAATCCACTTTGTTCCAATGACATTAGTATGACTAGGTCTTGGAACAAGTGTCCAAACTTCATTTCTTTCAAACTGATTAAGTTCCTCATGCATAGCATTTATCCAATTTTCATCAGTTAATGCTTCATTCACACTTTTAGGTTCAATTTCAGAATAGTAACACTCTGCATTCACAACATTGCAAATAGAAGACATGCATATTGTTCTTACCACATCTACCTTATTTGATCTTATTCTTCCTCTTGTTTGCACTCCAACTATAGCATCGCCTATGATCTGGTCAGAAGGATGACTTTTCCCCATTCTTGAAGAAGGATTCGTTTTGGGAACATACTGATCATTCTGTGGAATTACAACTGTCTGTTCTGTAGATGTTGCTCCAGATGTGTTAGCATTTGGTGCAGCATTACCAGACTTCAGTGTATTCTCAGAATTGTCAGTGACTTGTGATACATCTTCTTCATCTTTATCATCTGTAAGACCTTTATCATCATCAAACACAACATTAACAGATTCTTGAACAGTGTTAGTCCTAAGGTTATAAACTCTATAAGCTTTACTATTTCTAGAATAGCCTAAAAAGAAACCTTTATCACTTTTAGAATCAAACTTGTGAAGTTGATCCCTATCATTCAGAATATAACACACACAAACAAATACATGAAAATATTTCACACTTGGTTTTCTAACATTCAGAATCTCATAAGGTGTTTGATTAGTACCAGATCGAATATAAACTCTATTAATAATATGGCATGCTGTATTCAATGCTTCAGCCCAAAATCTTTTAGAAAGACTTTTAGATAAAAACATGACTCTTGCCATTTCTTGTAAAGTTCTATTCTTTCTTTCAACAATTCCATTTTGTTGTGGAGTTTTAGGAGATGAATATTCTTGCAAGATACCTTTCTTATCACAGAAATCATTAAACATGCTATTCTCAAATTCCCTACCATGATCAGTTCTAATACGGCCAACTTTCAAGTTAAACACATTTTTGAACCTTTTATAAAGAACTTTAAAAGCAGCAAATGTTTCAGATTTATCTCTTAAAAACTCAATCCAAGTATATCTAGAAAAATCATCTACCACAACTAAGGAATATCTCTTACCTCCAATGCTTTCAGTTTCCATAGGACCCATCAAATCCATGTGCAACAATTCAAAACATCGATGTGTAGAACAATGTGACAGCATTCTATGCGGCACTCTTACCTGTTTACCTTTCTGGCATGATCCACATACAGTGGTATTCTGGAAACTCAGTTTAGGTAGTCCTTTGATTGCACCTGATGTGATTAGTTTCTTCATTGCCCTGTAATTTACATGTCCTAATCTTTGGTGCCATAAGACATTCTCATCATGTTTTGACAAATTGCATACATTAGTTCCAATAAGATAACAGTTATCTGCAGACCTAGTACCAGTCATTACACAATCATCATCTTCATTAAGAACATAGCAAGACTCTTTGTCAAATTTTACATGCAAATTATCATCACAAAGTTGACTAATACTAATCAGATTAGCAAGTAAGCCATCAACATGCAAAACATTTTTAAGCTTAGGAAAACCTTTAACATTCAAATTTCCTTTTCCTATTATCTTTCCTTTTGATCCACCACCATATGTAACATTACCACCATTCAAGGTCACATAATCAGATAAGTAGTCTATATGTCCTGTCATATGTCTAGAACAACCACTATCAAAATACCATAGACCAGGTAAACATGCTTTCAAGGATGTGTGAACAACATTACAGGTAACTTTTGGTTTCCATGCAGATTTCACAGAATGTTTCCTAGGATGTGAAGACATTCTGGATGGCATAAACTCAGTTTTCAAATTTTTAAACATTTTCAAGCAGAAGGGACGAATATGACCATATCTAAAGCAATAATGACAAATATACTTCCTTTCAAACTTGTGAGAATCTGTTTGTGCAGATGTTACACCAGATGTGCTAGCATTTGCCTTCACAAATTTCACAGGTTTTCTAAAATTTTCAGAAATAGAAGCAGTTTCACCATCATAACCTAAACCATAATTATTAGATTTACCAGTAGCTATAGCATCATTCACTTTAGAAGCACTCTTGGAAAACTTTTTGAAACTTAAAGTAGAGGTGATCAATTTCTCCTTCAATTTACAAACTTCAAGATCTCTTCTGGTAAGTAAGACTTCTAGCTTAGTGATTGTGTCTTTCAGATCCTCATTCTCTTTATTCAAAGAATTCAGAGAGAGTTTCTGAGAGTTCCAATCAACTAACAATTTCTGATATGTCTCATCATCAATCCTTTTTCCTGCATCATCAACAAAACCATTAAAACAGTTCAAATCTGGGTGACTCTGTTTTGATGTTACTGTAGATGTGAAGACATCAGGTGCAACATCAGAATCTGTATCATCCAGATCATCATCTGAGGAATCATTATAATCAATTCTGGTAAAATGAGCATGTTCATTTTCATTAAACTCATCAAGATCATCATTATCAGATTCATCACTCAAGGTAGCACTAAAATTCAGTTTTTGCTTCAGTCTGGTATTGGCACACTCATTTGCATAGTGTCCATAACCAGAACATGCATTGCATTGAACTGATTTTCTAAATTCAGGATCATACCTTGGTTTACCTTCACTCTTTGATGGTCTTGGTGTGAATTGACTCTTCCTCCTTTCTGGTTGTGGTGTTGATGTGTTGATTTGGATCTTAGGCTGAATGTTTCCTTTAGATTTATGCATAGACTTCTTAAGAAATTTATTAAAATGCTTTGTAAGAAGGGCAATGTTGTCAGGATTGCTAAGGCATTCATCAATCAATTCTTCATCCGAATCAACCTCAGTAATGATAGGCTGAATCTCAGATTTGTTTGATGTCTCTCCTTTAAAAACAACAACTTTCTTATCATCTTTAGCTTCATCAGTTTGATTAGTGTTTATTTCATAGGTTCTAAGAATACTCACTAATTCATTTTGACTCAACTTATCAGTATCTTTTGCCTCTTCAATAGCACAAATTTTAGCATCAAATCTTTTAGGAACAGACCTTAATATCTTATGTACTACTCTAACATTAGAAATAGGGTCACCAAGAGAATGTGATTCATTAATAATCTCACTTAACCTTTCGTTGTAAGATGAAATTGTTTCATCTTCCCTCATTCGGAGATTCTCAAACTTTGTCCCCAACATTCGAAGCTTTGTTCTTCGAACACTATCGGAACCTTCACAATGCTCTTGTAACCTGTCCCATGCATCTTTAGAAGTAGAACAGTTAGATATAATTTTAAACATAGAGGTATCAACAGATGTAAAAATAGCATTTAAGGCTTTAGAATTATATCCTGCTGTTGTTATCTCATCGGCCGTCCAATCAACTTCTTTCTTAAGTTGAATTTCACCATCGGCATCTGCTGGATTCTTTGGTATATCCCAACCTGTAAGAACAGTCCTCCAAGCACGTTCATCAATCGACTTGATGTACATACGCATCTTAGGCTTCCAATAAGCATAATTTGAACCATCTAAAACGGGTGGCCTAAGTGTTGTGGATATGTGATGTGTTTCCATTACTAACATAAACTAAAACACACTTTAAGCAAGGATCTAAACCTAGTGTCGTCAGGTATCGGCTCTGATACCAACTGAAAGTGTGCGTGGGGTGGTATCTAGTGTTTAAGTAAAAAACAGAACAATGTTACACTGAATGTTGTGACAATTAGTGTAGCATTAACTCTAACAGAATGTGAATAAGTAAACACAGTACACAGCGGAAGTCTAAAACACTAAAACACAATACGAACACAATGGAATAATTTTTAACATAGATTTTATTAATAACAAAACCTATGCTAAGCCTTACGGCGAAAAGTAACTTAGTTCCTAAGTTTTACAAAAAGTGTCGTGTGAAATGTCTCAGCAATTACTTCAACATTCCACAAACAGAAACTACAATCGAGGCAGGTGCCTGAATCCGCAAACAGACTTAAGTGTAAAACACTGTCTAAAGAACTAATCTGATCTGTGATTCACTCTCACTCGATTCAAGACTAGAACTAAGTACACTGGAAGGTGTGGCATCCCTCGGCGTACGTTAAAAGATACAACTACTGGCCATAACTCCTAACTAGGGTTGAACGCTCAAGGAGGTGTTACTCGAATAGTGCATACTTTGAAATGAGAGGCTCTGGCGGTATTTATAGAGAAATACACAGCTTCTAGATCCTTCCATTATGAGATCCTATTTTTTAGGACCTCAACCTCCATGATCTTTCTAGAACATTCTGCCATCTTCCAGGTCGTTCTACAATGCTCCAAGGCCTTCTAGCACCTTCTCCAACATTCTGGAATCTTCCAGGTTCCAGACTCTTGTAGAAGCTTCTAGAATCGTTCCTGAATGTGAGAGCATTTAGTACAACATTTAATGTAACATTTCAGAAAAGACTTAGAATAAATCAAGGAAGGTCAAATTAAGATGTTGTTGATAATGTTAAAGCATTTAAGAGTCAACAACATCTACAAGTGTCCTGGCGAATTGGGTTAGCAGCATAAATGTTATTGAAATAGGAACTGATTAGTGCACACATACCTTCCTAGGATTCCACCCATTCGCCCGATTCGTTAAGGAGACGCTTAATTTGGTTTTTTTTTCTTGCGGGTGGAGGCTGTAGCGTGGAAGAACTTCGTGTTAATGTCGTCATCCTTGAGCCAAGAGATTTTCGCCCTTTGACGCCAGTAGGTCTCCTCTTTGCGTAAGATCGCCCCATATTCGTTCTTGGTGATCTGAAAGTCGGCACGCCCAACAGTAGTTTATTCCATTTGAAGACGAAGCATTTTTTGTTCCAGACGTTGTTTGGCATTCCTGAATTTTGAGTCGACTGCTCTACCCCAATCGGCTAGGGTACAACTTGTTTCTTGAAGGCATTGGTTTATCTCAAGGTCACTAAATCCATGCCAACACTTTTTAATGATGGTGCTGAGGTCAGGTTCCTCTATCCATCTGTTTTCGAATTTGAAACTCTTGTGACGAGTAGTGTGGGGGGTCGGAGTGGTATCAAGAATAATGGGGGTGTGGTCTGAAATTGGGGCCACCAGGTTCGTAAGAGTTTCCGCCGAGAAGCACTCATGCCAGTTTGGGTTTGCCATTGCTCGGTCAAGGCGTTGCTCAATTGCTGTTTCCGGGAATATCGGTTAAGTGGCAATCATTGACCGCCTCTCAAAACCCATTGAAGAGGTGACGAGGAAAGGGAAGGCGACCTCTCTTATCGGCTGTCGTTAGTAAGTCGTTGTAGTCGCCAATGCAAACCCATGGGAGACCATTGGTGTTGGAAAGGGTTCAGAGAAGGTTCCAAGATAAGTGCCTCCTATTGTGTTCAGGGTATCCGTAGTACCCCGTCAAAATCCATGTTTCGTTTTCATCTGTGATATGCAGATTAATATGATTATTAGAGTAGTTCAAAATGGAGCATGTTTTATTATCATTCCAAAGGATGGCTAAGCCTCCATTTCGACTGATACAATCTACAGTAAACCAAGAGGAGAATTTAATTTTAGAGCGAACATAATCAAGTCTAATTCCAACTGAGAGAGTTTCACAAAGAAAAACGATATCCGGCCTATTAGCTCGGACGAGCTCGCAAAGTGCTGGAACTGCACTTGGTTGGCCTAATTCCCTACAATTCCAACTAAGGATTTTCATTTCTCCCGACTGGCCTCCGAGCCGGGACCAGCCGATAAAAAATAACCATTGTCCTCTTAGTTTGTCACAGGGGATTTGCCATTCTTGATGCTCTGTCTCTTTCTTTTTTTGGCCTCCATAATTTCTGCTTCATCACTTGTTTCTTCGCCATTAATGTTTTCGGAGTCATAGATGGGATTGGAAATTACTACCCCATTTGGGGCGAAATTAATTTCAGAGCAGTTGACTCTTGATTCACGGTTGCTGAATTGTTGGATAGTAACTTCCCTCTGGTTGCTCCCGAGATTAGTGCTGGTTGGCATACTTTCCTTTTGTGGTATGTCAGTTTTGTAACCGCCTTGGTCATGATTAGTTGTAACGTCTTCTCCCCCGTCTTCCGCCCCTTGACCAGCATCTCCGTTATCCGTCTTCAGCCATCTTTCTCCGGCCATGGGTGGTTTGCGTCGATCTGGGGCTACTAAGTCTGTGCTCCATTTGTATTGCTCCTTTTCCGCCTTGGCATCAAATCTATCCGCACAGAAGTGAACGGTGTGGTCCAGTATTCCGCAGTAGAAACAAAAGGTGTTTAGTCGTTCATACTTAAATTTGACTTAAGAGCTCATTCCTGATTCAAGTCGTATTTTCTTCTCACGCTTGAGGGGTTTCGAGACATCGATGGCTACCCGAATGCGCATGAATTGCATCCATGATGCCCCTTTGTTCGTGATATTGTACTCCATGAAACGTCCGACAAAGTTTCCAAGAGACTGCCCCACTTGTTCTGAGAAGTAGCCTATTGGTATCTCGTGGATTTGAACCCAGAATGGGATGAACACGAGTGGAACCTGGGTTGGGATCTCACCCCGCTGTAGTTGGTGGAGCACTAGTAAATGGTTTCCCACGTGCCAGGGGCCTCCATCAACCACCCTTTTGTAGTCCACCATGTGGTTAAATTGGAACAGGAGGCGTCCATCCCCAACGTCTTTAATCGCTATACCCTGGACTGGTTTCCAACGGTTGGCTATTCTATTTTTCGTGAGGTTGAATGATAAGTTTGGTTCAGTGAGGAAACGCCCCAATAGACTTAAGTGGGCACCCCTTCCTCCTGGTATTTCATTTTGGCCAGGTGTGAGAAGCATCTCCGTTTCTTCATCCTCATCGTTGATATTGAGGTTTTCCATTGTAGAGGATTGAGGTTATACCTTTGGGTTGGTTTGAGGTAGTTAAATATGGGGGGAGAGGCTGAGGTTTCGCAAATCAGATTAGGGATTGTATCGGGAGGGATCGTGCAATTGATTGATGAGTGTCGCAGAATGATTCATGTATTATCTAACACCAAAATACACAACCGCAAGTGTACGGCGTATATTGTAGCGTGAAAAGTACAATGTCGATCCCACAGGGAGGTGTAGTGTAAAAGCGTATTTTGTTGATTGAATTCTAAATAGACGTGATCGATAAGTTTGAATGATGTAATTAACCCTAATTATCTACCAATTTGTCACGAATAAACAATTAAAAGAGTAATAAGAGAATCGATCAAATGTGCTCATGCAAATAACAAAAACAAAGAAAATACGAGTGAAGTTCAATTAAGAGAAAATAGGTTCCAAGACACATGCAATACTAATGAATCCATCTATGATTAAAAATTTACTCAAGTGGTGTTGTGCTTAGGGATGACAATGGCCGGGCCGGGTACCTAGATACCCGTACAGGTCACGGGGCGGGGCAAATCGGAGCGACCCATTATAATTTTTTTTTAAATTGAAAAATAATAATAAAATTTTAAAACATATAACATAAAATTTAGATTTGTATTGAAAAATAAATAAAATAGTCTTAGAAGCATGTTTATAAATTTATTTTCACATTTATGAAGGTGAATTATTGTCACATTCTTGATCATTTCCCCTTATTCATGATCATTTCCCCTAGTTAGCCACATTCTTGATCATTTCCCCTTATTCATCAAGTCTTTTCCATGAAAATCTTAGTTTCCCCCATGAATGACCCAAACACATCTTCCAATGATGGCTTTGATGAAGGTTCAATGATCATCCCATCTCTCACGTTGAAATTCGATGGCGGTTGAATGGCATTCCTCGGGTTGGCATAGGAAAAGTTCTCATGATGCCTCAAACCGGGGTGATATTGGTTCGGATTAGGAGGATTCTCACGATTTTGCCTTTCATTCCAACCTCTCTCTTTAAAATTCCGGTCTCTTTGGTTGTTCATATAATGGGCCTCTTCGTATTGATCATCATTTGGCCCCACTAATGCTTTGGCCATCATTAGAGAGATCAATTTATCCACTTTGTTGGATAAATTGGCATTTTCATACGACTCTTGAGTTGAAGGCACCCTTCGGTTTTGCCTTCGTTCGGATGGCCATTGATTTCCATTTTTTACCATCTCTTCTAAGAGAACATACCCTTCCTCCATCGTCTTTCCCAATAACAATCCTCCCCCGCCGAAGCATCCACCATTCCTCTTGTCCGGTGGTCCATTCCATTGTAGAAGTAGCAGATGAGTTGGTCTCGTGAGAAACCATGTTGTGAGCAACTTCTAATCAAATCCTTGAAGCGCTCCCATGCTTCGGTCAAAGACTCATCATCATCTTGTGGAAATGAAGATATTTTCCCTCGGATTTAGATGGTCTTGCTCGGAGGGAAAAACTTCATTAAGAACGCATCAACCAAGTCGTTCCAATTTTCGATGGTCCTCAAATCAAGGGAGAGGTACCATTGCTTAACTCGATCTCGGAGAGAGAAGGGGAATAGTTGCAACCGGATGTAATCTTGAGGAACTCGGTTGATCTTAACCGTCTCACTTATCTCTAGGAATTGAGATAAGTGGAGGTTAGGATCCTCCTTGGATAGTCCACCAAATTGGTTGTTTTGGACCATTACAATCAAGACCGGCTTGAGCTCAAAATTGTAAGCATCCACGGGTTCCAGACCCGCTCCTCCGTACGGCCTCAGTATCGAACGAAAATGATCTCTTAGTACCCTTTGTGGACCATTCCCCCCATTTCCATCCGGCTCCACAAATCCGTCGACCCCTTAGTTTCCTACTTCCTCCTCGACCTCTTCTACAATCAGATTTTCCCTTTGATTCATTTCTTCTAACTCAATTCTTCTTCTCTCGGCGTTTTGTCTTCGACAAATGGCTTCAATCTCCGGATTAAGAGGTATCAACTCTTGATGGTTCCTCTTAGATCGCGTGATCATAAGCCATGTCTATCAAATGTTCAAAATAGAGTGAGAATCAAAAGTAAAATAGAAATGAAATAACAAACACAAATATTTTTGGAATTTTTGAAGATAAAGAAAGCAAATAAAGTGTCTAGACTAAAATTCTATCAACCTACACTCTAGAACTACAAAACCTCCCCGACAACGGCTCCATAAACTTGTTTCATGTATTATCTAACACCAAAATACACAACCGCAAGTTTACGACGTATATTGTAGCGTGATAAGTACAAGGTCGATCCCACGGGGAGGTGTAGTGTAAAAGCGTATTTTGTTGATTGAATTCTAAATAGACGTGATCGGTAAGTTTGAATGATGTAATTACCCCTAATTATCTACCAATTTGTCACGAATAAACAACTAAAAGGGTAATAAGAGAATCGATCAAATGTGCTCATGCAAATCACAAACACGAAGAAAATACGAGTGAAGTTCAAATAAGAAAAAATAGGTTCCAAGGCACATGCAATACTAATGAATCCATATATGATTAACAATCTACTCAAGTGGTGTTCTGCTATTTCTATAAGATTGATCACAAAATAATGAGTTAAAAGTTCTCTCGATCCAAATAACCCAAGAGAAATATAATTCAATCTCGTATCTCTACCTAAATTGCATCATAAAACCCAATTAAAGCCCTAAGATCATCACACGTCCTCCTAATCATTGATCATCACTCGATCTCTCAATAAAATTAGGTCGAATACTTGCAATCAATTAATCAAAAGAGATTTCTCAAGCCAATTTCAATTAACTAAGATTAACACATCACTATTGTACACTAATGACATGTTTTGCAATGGAAATCAAGCATTCAAATAGAATTAAGCCACACAAACACCAATTAAGCAAAATACTAATTCATAAACTTCATCAAAGGTATTTACAAGACCCTAGAACCAAAAGTGTTCTAGCCAACAATCAACATGTTCTAATTATAACAAATTAATGAAATAAACAAATAAAAACAGAGAGAATGAGAAAGTTTAGTCTAATGGATGATGAGTGATGAAATTCCAAAGCTATTGATGCCTTCCTTGCTTGATTTGGTGGAGAATTGAAGAAATAGATGATAATTACCTCCAAGTGTGTGTTTATAGGTGAAGAATTCTTGTGGAAGGGGGTAATGATGTTTAAATTCAAGAATGGGTGTATTTATAGTGTTGGGTAGGATTTGGGTGTAAGAATTGCAACTAAGTCCCTCAAAAATGGAGAAATTTCACAAAAACCAACGAGAATAGTAGTAGCTTGGCCGAGTTGGGTGACTCGGCCGAGTCGGGGCAGATTGTTATGATTGAACTCGGCCGAAAAACAAAATTTTCTTCTGCTCGGTCGAGTTGTTGGGTGTCCTAGTTGCAGGTCTTCACTTGTGCTCGGCCGAATCTATGCAACTCGGCCGAAAAACGAATATTTTCTTCCGCTCGGCCGAGTTGGCCAACTCAGCCGAGTTGCTGGCTGTCCTAGTTTGCACCTCGAACTTGATTTGTGTGTAACTTTTGCTTACGACCTCCAATATACTCGATTCGTTTTGCTATTCCACTCCATTTTTCGAGCCGGATCCAATGGTTCACTCATCTTTTTGGTCCAGTGAATTGTGGTAGGTGTTTTGCTCCCAAAATCCTTCATTTTTTCCTACAAAATCGACAAAATACCACATTTCTCTTATTTCGACCAAAACAATCATAATCAACCAACAAATCAATGAAATCACAATCAAAATGAGCTTCACATGTGCATCTAAATTGTGTAAATTCCACCCGAATCACATTATCCAGAATTGTAAAGAATCTGGATGCTCTCTGTCGGAGGAGCTGATCATGATTTCCCAAGGATTTGGGATGGGGATGAACCGATACGATCACGGGGAAATTCGCAGAAGATCTCTGAATTAAATTTCGACGGTGTGCATCTCGCTAAACTAGGCTGTCAACGAGGAAAGAAAAAAACAAATTCTTCTAATCCATCTGCAATTTTCATTGATTTGAATAGATCTTAAATTCGTATAAATTTGCAAAATTATTTGTATTTATAAGATAATTGTCTTTAACAATGTGTAATATTGGTAATATGCAACCTAAGAAGCATAAAAAAATGAATTCGTGTGCAGGAGACGGTTTAAATTTAAATTGTAATTTTTTTTTATAAAAAAATCGTAAATCAAACCGTATTTATAAAAATTATTCGGTTTGAAATTATAATATTTCGGACGGTTCGATTGGTTTTAACCGAACTAAAAGTTTGCTCATTTTTTTTCTACATAATAATTAATAAACATGTAAAACACATAATTAATAATTAATATATAGGTAGGGATTTAGATTTTCTGGTCTAGACTTTGGACTTAGAATTGGATTTGGCCGTTTGGGTTTAGGATTTATATAATATTTAATATTTATTTATAATAATATATAATATTATTTGGGCTTTGTTTTTTTAATTTTTTTTATTAGTGAAAATCGTAAACCAAATCATATTTAAAAAAAAATCAACGGTTTGATTCGATCGATTCAGTCGGTCTGAACCATATTTTACACACTCCTATTTGTTGTTTAAAATTTACATGTGAATGACAATAAGTCAATAACCACTAATATATTTACTTTGCAATTATTAAATTCAACCTACAAATTAATTTTTAAGAAATTAGTAATAGTGTATCCGGTATAAAACAATAAAATAATAATAATAAAATTTTGTATTAATTAAAAATTAATATTACATGCCTAAAAAACTTGGGAATAAACAAGATTTTCATATAATAAAACGATAAAAAAAAATATTTCTTGTGATGAGTTGTTATAAAAGAAAGGTGGACAAAAATAACTTGATCATAACAAAATTCGTCTGAGCCCGGTTGGCCCAGTCTCCCAAATCGCTCTGATTGTTTTCGAGTCACTAAAATTAAGGCCCAATCTAGCCTGTTAGTCGGGTGGGCTGGACCGACCCATCGGGGAGGGCCCATTTTGACAGCTCTAGTGAAGAGGGTGTGGATAAATATAGTCTAAGCAACTTCAGCCTCATCTAGTTCTCCCTTAACCTTATCAAACTCTCCAACATCTTCCTGTTCCATCTCTATAAACATTATCATTATGTCTATGGTTTTGTTTTCAAACATGATTTCAATCTTCTTCGTCTACAATTTCAACGGAAAAAAAAAATTCACTTTGGAATTATAATTGTAAACGAATCAAATAATTGTGATCGATTCTGTATTCATATTCGAATATTGTTATTCATATTCAAAATTTTATTATTAGAATTCGTATACATTTTTTTTAATTTGATTAGTAAATAAATACTAATACAATATTATAATATTTTGTTCTATTCTATTAGGAGTATTCACTTGTATATAGTTTATGTTGATGTCCCACATCATATTGTTCATACTCTTAGTCTAGGCAAACACTTGTATATCATTGTAATCTAATATTATAATAAACATCTTTTCCATTCACCCTTCTCAATATGGTATAAGAACACTAGCTTTTTAGGATAAATCATTTTTTTCAATCCTTTCCTTCTCTGTTTTTTGTAACACTTGGTCAACTACCCGACTCTCTCTCCAGATTTTGTGGGATCTCCTTCCTCCTGTAAATTCTCCATAATCGGTCGTTCCCAAAAACACAAAACCCTAACCGCCTCACGCTTATCCGTGTTCATAATGGCTACCCTAACGACGCCTACCACTTCTGCCTCGCCTCCGTTTGTGGCCTTCAACACCACACAACAGGCTCCTCTCAAACTTACCTCCACAAACTACACGGTATGGCAGTTCCAACTCCACGCGCTTCTGATCGGGTATGCTTTTTCGGGTTCGTTGACAGTTCCAATCGATGTCCTCCGGTCACTACCCCTCTTGATCCTAAGCGTGCTTATTGGATTCGTTAAGATCACTTAATCCTGAGCGCAATTATTGGATCAATCTCACTGGGGATTATTCCGTTCATAGCTACGATTGAATCGTCTCATCAAGCATGAGACATTCTCTCTAATGCGTATGTCAAGTCGTCTCGTGGGCGCATCATGGCCCTGAAAATCGTCTCCTCCATCCATTGAAGGGACCCTGATCGATCACGGAATTAATGCATGAAATTAAAGGTGTGGTTGATGAATTATCTCTCCTTAGGATCACTATAGACCCAGAAGACCTAATTCTTAAAGTGTTTGATGGTTTGGACGATGGGTACAAAGAATTGGGAAATGTTATCCAAGCATGTGAATCATCTATCTCCTTTAACGAGCTTCATGAGAAACTGCGAAGCATTGAAGCCTAAATCAGCTCTCGCATAGTTCCCGTTTCGTCGATATTCGTAAGGATTCAATTACTTACATTATGCATATTTCTTTAAATCTACTACATCCAACATTCTATTTTCCCGATTAGGCTCATATCTAAAATGTTTGGAGTTACCATTTGAAACCTATATCTAAAAAGTTCACTTAGAATCATACTCTCACCCACTGATGGAGATTAAGATGTATTGTAAGTTGAAGAATAATTGCATGAAAGATAGGAGGGTTATTTTTAGGTTCTAAGAAATTCATGATTTGACTTTCTTTGTGCAGTACTTGTTAGGTTGCTTTCTTATTAGTTGGTTATTTCTTTGTGCAACCAATTTAGTTTGAGGGGTGATTATTTATACTCTTCAAGTGTCATTGTTTGAAGGGCTAATTGATTGTTAATGAAATAGAGAGTTTAGTCCCGTCAGTTTGTCCATTTATTGTTCTTGATCTTTGAGAGTATAGTTTGCGCTGTGTCACCCACTCTCGTCTCATGTCCTATATTATTTTACATTTTTTCTCCATAAAATTTTAAATCGAATAGAATAAAAAACGAATCAATTTCGAGTTGAATACTAAAGAAATATTGTTTAGAATATGCTCCAAAACAATTTGAATCGAATACTCAAATAGAATAGTATAGAATAATTATATGAATTGAATATCAAATAAAATTTATTATTAAAAAATAAACGAATGCAATTACTTTCACGAATCAAATAATTATTTGAATTGAATGCCAAATTAAATTTATTATTAAAAAAAATAAACGAATACAAATATTTTCACGAATTGAATATAATATTGTGGTATTTGCTTCAATTCGTTTACAACCCTATCTGCAACAAATAATAAATACTCCCTTCGTCCCTTCAAAAGTTGCAAATTTATTAGAAAATATAGTATAATATGTATAGTGAGTTGTTGAGGTAGATAGAGATAAGAAAAAAAAGAAAAAAGTAGAGAGGTGTAGAAAAGAGTAAAAATAAAAAGACATATGAATGAGAAAAGGTAGAGAAAATGAGAGATAGTGGGTGTTTACATAAAAAAGAAATAGATAACTTTCAAAGAACAGAGGCGAATATACATAAACATCTTGTGTTGTATTTTATAATGAACATAAAAAAGGAAATAAATTCGATTTTTTAGCTTTTAGTAAAGTCCGTACGAAGGGGTGAAGCTTCGTTCAACTAGCCTTTGTCTAGGTTATTCTCTCTCTAGAAAATTGAGAATTCCTTGTATGCGATCCTTATTTTTTCGCCTCACCCCCTTTCTGCTGGAACCTTCTTCTACCGGCGTCGTTTCGATTTCCCGGCCATTCTCCACGAGTGTGTTTTTTAATTTGTATCGATTCCCACAAAAAAAATTCCCCTGATTTTTCTTGGATAAGCAAAATTCGTATAATCATTAGATTGGGGTTGATTTTTTTTGGTTTGCTTAGTCCGTGTATACCACTTGCGTTGGGGTTGGGGGTGCTCTCTAATCGCCTTCTCCAATCTTTTTTCTTCAAGAATGAGTTATTTGGTGATTGGGCAATATTTTATGAGAGTATTTTTTGTTTCTTTTTTTAGTCGGCAAAATCTCCATCCAAATTTCTCACGAATCAAGGTGTACGCTACCCACGGTTTTTCGTTGGTGGATTTTGGCCTATATAAACCCCCACTTGTGGCTGTTCGTTTTCACTCGAATAATTTCTCTCCACCCTACATCCTTTCATATACTCATTTCTTAGCAATGGCTGAAGTAATCCAAGAAAAAATGCAAGTTTGTTCCCTTACGGACAAAGAATCCTAAAAAATTGTGGTTGCGAAGAGTGAACTTGCTCTTCCTAAAAATGCTATGGCGATGAGATTTGTGGCAAAACGGGTCTTTGTTTGCAAGAACTCAAAGCCACTCTAAAGAATATGTAGAGTCTCTCTACAAATCTCAAGATTTTGCTGGTGGGTGAAGGCATGCATCTGCTTGATTTTTCGGAAGAAGCAGAGTTGAGGGTTGTCCTCCACAAACAACCTTGGAAACCTCAGGAAATATCTCTTAGCCTTGAAGTCGTTGCATGGTAGGGAAATACCCTCTCAAGTTAAGCTCCATCTTGTTCCCTTTTGGGTCCAGTTTCATGGATTGCAGATACATGTAATGTCAAAAGTGATCGGGTTTCATATCGGAGGCATTATTGGTGAAGTTATGGAGGTTGAAACTACTGATAATGAAGAGGTTTGGGGGGAGTGTCTTAGGGCGAGGGTGCATGTGGATGTTTCTCTTCCTTTATGTCGATGCACCTTTATCACCAGAGTTTCTAAACAGAATAAGATGTTCGAGCGTTTTTAATCATGAGTTAAAGTTGAAAGTTGAGACTTATTTAATGTTATTGAGAAATATTGATCATTCACTTGGCTTATGTAAATTTGTAATAGAACTCGATTGACTATTACAAACTTGGATCACATGTCTTGAAATCAAAGATTATATGTGGAAGCAACGTGGGTCATAAAGTATTGATCCCAAATAGAGTTGGTAAATCGGGCCGACCAACCAACCCGGCCCAGCCCATCGGACCAAGTGTTGTTTGTGGACTGGGTCGAGCCGACCCATGAATTAGTCGGTCCTATAAAATTTGAGCCCAACCTAGCCCACTCTAGTCCGTTGGGCTAGCGGGTAGGCCCAGCCCATGCAATAATTTTTTGAAAAAAATATTTAGCAAAAATTATATATATATAAACCTTGTTATGTATTGGTCACATACTCACGTACAGTATACTTTTTATTTATACAATAATTATAATTAAAAATATACATTATTAATGTGTTAAATATACATTACACTATATAAATAATTGGGCTAGTCTTATGTGAAATATTGCATATATGCATTTCAATTATTCACACTCACAATTTTTATAAATACACTCACTGACAGCTCAACCCACATTTTTTATAAATACACCCACTGATAGTTCAATTCACACCCATATTTTTTATAAATACACCCACTAGCAGAAATTGTACTTAGTCGTCTTCTCCGAACAGTTTTCGGCCACCCCAGGCCGCGGCCGAACGCTGCAATTTACGACGGCCTTAATCTTTAAATATTTTCTATTTCTTTATATATTCTTTAATAATTATTATGGATCAAGGTTATTTTATATTACTACATGCAATAATATATGTTATTACTCCCTCCGTCCCACAACTGTTTGCACACTTACCTTATTTGTCCGTCCCACAATTGTTTGCACACCCATAAAAGGAAAGTTCTTCATAAACCCCACCCTCACAATATTCACATATTTACACAAAATGCCATTACTTTTACTCTCTTTCCGATCACCTTTTTACTTTATTCATATAACTTTACAAAATTACCCCTCAACACTCCACTCATTACACTTTTTTCTTAAAAAATGTGCCCATTTTGTGGTGCAAACACTTCCGGGACGGAGGGAGTATATGTTATAATGTGAGTTACTTAATCAATAAAAATTCTAGAAAAAAATACTACATAAAAGAATCGGTATTACTATATAAAAAATTATATGTTACTACATACTCCCTCCGTCCATGAAATGTAGTCCCATTTGCCTTATATTCATTGTCCACCAAATGTAGTCTCATACACTTTATGGAAACTATTACCCTTCAACCATCACTTAATTACTCAATTTGCCATCAACTTTATTCACAAACAATTATTTTATTCACAATGGACCCCACAATACCCTATAATACCCTTACTTTATCTACATTTTTCTTAAAATTTGTGCCCCACCTCAATGAGACTACATTTGGTTGATGGAGGGAGTACTACAGTTTGAATTACTACATTGAATATGCGTTTGTTAATATATGTAACTTTATCAAATGATTTGCATTAAAACATGGTTATTGTGTTTACTACATGCGATAATATATGTTACTACGTATTATAATGTGAGTTACTACATTAACAAAAACACTAGAAAAAAACGTGTCACTAAATAAAAGAATTTGTATTATTATATAAAATAGTTTGTGTTATTACTACATAAAATAATGTGTGTTACTACATATTACAATTTGAATTACTACATTTAATATCTCGCGTTCGGCAATAAAAGAAAAGATAAAAAAAATCACAGAAACTGGTAAAATAAACGGGTTAAAATTTTTGGTCAAAATTAGAACACAAGCGGGCCAGTTGACAAATAAATTAAGAATTAACCCAAATGAATTAATAGTGACCCAATAATATATATTTTCAGCCCATTGACTTAATAAGTCAATATTTTCAGCTCAATTGACTTAATTGGTCAATATTGCATATAAGTTTTTGTGTAAATAATTCATAAGTTCAAATTTCAAAGTCAAAATAAAGTAAAAAACACAATAATATTTAAAAATAATGTACTTTACTTATTTTAATTATTTATTTGCCTAAAGAAAAAAAATTGATCGGGCAAAATGGACTGCCTATGGGCCGGCGGACCAAATAGGCCGAGTTCTATATGGACCTCTAATTTTAGAGCCCATTCCATACTAGGTTTCGGGTTGGTCGGGCCCAAATTGCCGGCTCTAATCCCAAAGAATGTCGTTAACTCTGTTCGATCTGAGATTACTATTCAAATTTCAAAGAAAACAATCTCTTTTGATTGTACCGTATGCTATGACGATAAATAAAAGTAAGGGACAATCACTTTCGCATATCGACTTAGGGTGTGTTTGCAAACAATAGTAGTTGATTCAAAGTGATTAAAGTTGATTTTTGTAGTAAAATTGAAAGTAGATAGTGTTTTAAAAATAAGCACTTCTAATCAATTTTTTAAATGTTGTGGTGTATGTCATTACAAATCACTTTTTTATAATTTTACAAAAAACACCCTTATTACATTTGAATAAATAATGGGTAAAAATAAAATATTGTTTAAATTGTGAGGGCAAAATTGTAAAATTAGTGAGTGTAATGATTAGAAGCACTTAGAAGTTGTTAGAAGCATGGGGAGGGGTGCTTGACCAAAATAGCTTTTAAGTAATTAATTTAATCACTTACTTGTGTTTACAAACACTTCAAAAATGATTCTATTTAAAAAAGAAGTGCTTTTAAGCACATATTTTTGTTTGCAAACACCCACTTATTGTTGAAGAAACTTGTCTTTAGTTATGGTCAATTATATGTTGCACTTTTAAGAGTGGTCAATCAGAAATGGCTTAAAATTTTAATTTAATTGTGATCAAGATGGTGAAAATAATAGGTGATGGTGAAAATAATAGGTGAACAATGTTGCAAAAAGTATTTCAAATTTTGAAATTAATGTTATTTTTATTTAGTTATTTTACATTTTTCATCTCTACTATATAAGCCAAATATTTTTTAAATAAATATTTTCTTATGTCAAATCTTAAGCCGACCCTCAAGAACTATGCACAACACCTATCCCTAATATGCTGCCCCACTCTATCATGAAGAAGCCTCGTTCGACCGGGGGTGGATGCATCACAAACGCTTACACATAACATTGTTATAGGCAAGTTGAAAGTTATCGCTTCGGAAGTCTTCACAATTGATTCTTCGACACTTTTGTCAATGAAATGCACTTTGTCGCCTCGTATAAGAGACGATGGGGTGATGCCTTTGATTTACCATGATATTATGTGCACTTAGGGAGACACAATTCACTATCTAGTTACGATTTTTTGTCAATTTAAGTTTTGTTAGTTATTTTGAGATGTACTTGTTTTAGTTTGATCTAGAGGGGTGTACTTTTTTTCCTTCATCTCGAATTTGATCCCAAAGTTTTTTTCAAAAAAGGTTTTAATGCAACGCATATAATTACGTGTATTGCACTTCGCAATAGTGCGTCTGCTCTATGCAATATGCAATCGTACAACTTCGCCTTACTAATAAATTAAATTAATAAATATAAAATGACAATAATATCCTTTAAATTTTCAATAAGTTAAAATATTTAATAATAAAATATTATACAATTATGGTTATATTCGGGCTAGGCTAACTCGACATGTCCATTTTCGGGCCGGGTCAACTCGACATGTCCCTTTTCGGGCCGGTCCGGGTTGTTTTCGGGCTGGATTGGGTTGTTTTCTGGGCTGGTCGGGCTATTTTAGGGTCGGGCCGGCCCATTGGACTTTGGACGGGTTGTCGGGTCATCGAGTCAAAATAACCCGATTTTTTTAATTAAAAATAAAATAAAATAAATGTTAATATTTATAATTATAAAATAAATAAACGTTAACTAAAGAAATGTTTAATTAAAAATATTATAAAGACATTTTAGCATTTATATATATATTTTTTAAATATTAATTATTTAATTATTTTATGAAGCTACACCTTTTTTTTCTTTATATATGGCCAACTTTATTTGCCAGTTCTGTGTAATAGGTGAAGCTCTCCAATGGCTTCTCCTTCTTCTCTGTCCCCGCCCGTGGTGCCCATGGAACTACACGTGGTGAATCGGAAGAAGCTGTTAGACTCGTTTCGCGATCATCTTTCTCTTACCTCTCGCCCTCTCCATGGCAGTATCTTTCTCCAAGTACCAAATTGCCTCAGTTATCACTTCACAACCCCCTTTTTAATCCTGATTATATCTGTTGATACTGAGTTTTCGTTTCAATTTGGTAGGGCGGAGAAGAGCAGACTCGACACTGCACCGATCATACAGAATTGTTTAGGTACTTTTTTTTTTTTTTTTTCCAAATTTGATGATGCAAATTAAATGTTCTGTTTTAACCTCTAAGAATTGAATGTGAGTGGATGGATTGCTGTACATAAGAATTAAGAATATGAATTCATTTTGATTGGGGTGAATTAGTTCTCAAAACAATTTTGACCTACATCGTCAGAATTTCAGTCGCTCATCTTGCAGTAAAGTAATCATGAGTAGCCTTGATATCTTTTTCTACCTTCTAAGGTTCAACACATTAGGTCAACTCATCACCTAGCCTAGCACTTACTGATATTTGATTGAGTCTTTACTCCCCAATTTGACAATTTTGTTGGAAAACAGAAGGATCCAAATGAGGCTACTGGAATGATGCACTTTGTTTGAACTTGTATTGGTGTGTTTGAACAAGTTTAGACTTCCTGACTCTTTTGGAGAGTGCAGCACATTCCACTCCAAACACCCAAGTCTTTTTCTGGCCTACTGCTCTCTATAGTGGAGAGATTGATGAGCCCTAGTTCAGTTGAAATTCCCTAACCACCCTTGACGTGATAGATCACCCCATTAAACTTCTGGATGAATTTATAAAAATGTATGTCTTGGCTGGTGTAGGTATTCATCAGACCCTAATTCTGGACACTAACAAAAATCAAGATATTATCTTTGCTTCCTCAATGGTAAAAATTCATAGAGAAAGCTATACCGGAATATATCAGATCTTCCAGTGGACAGAGAGTTGCGACTGTTATACTTTGACACCCCAAATATGTTGGTTTGCCCTAGTCCTGTAGGTTATCCAATTTATACTCAGGCTCTCTTCACATTTGATAAAAAAAGAAGAAAGGATGAAATGATAAATTCTGTAGGTACTTGTATTAACAAACTGCAGAATTTTGGAGTTCAGTTCATGTGTTGTCATAAAGGTCATAGTGTTTCAGTTCTCATGATTGACCTTTCTTTTTCTAGTTTAACCGAAAACATTCTAGCAATACCAGTTTGCTGAGATTTTATGATGAGTTATTACTAATTGGGCCTTGCTGGTGTCCAGACAGGAGAGCTACTTTGCTTACTTGTTTGGAGTGCAAGAGCCTGGGTTTTATGGAGCTATTGTAAGTTTGCTTTTTTCTTATCCTTTAATTTTGATCTATGCAAATCAGAAAAGAGTGGTTTTTGCGTGCGAACCAGAATATTTGAAGCAAACATAATTTGCTGATATTCCAAAGAAATTAACTTCAAAATCTCCACGCTGTTTTGTAATTTATAATATTGAGGTAAAGCTGTAGACATTTCATCTTGCTCATTTGTGCTCAGAGTCTCTAATTTTCCTCATCTCTTGGAAATCTAAAGTTTAGCAATTACCCAGGCAGAATAGTTGCGGGATTATTAAAACTCTGTAATTCAATTATATTTTGAAGCATTGGTAACACTAAGCTTATTTTACTGTTTTTCCTGAATGAAGGATATAGCAAGTGGGGACTCTATACTCTTTGCTCCAAGATTACCTGCTGAATATGCAGTTTGGTTGGGAGAAATTAAGCAATTGTCCCATTTCAAGGTGATTATCTCTCATGAGTACAAGTATCAAAGTAATTGAGAATGATTGTGTTCTTAGAGATTTTACATCTACCTTTTGCAGGAAGGATACATGGTTAGCTCTGTATACTATACTGATGAGATTACAAAAGTTCTGCATCAGAAATACCAAGGACCAGGAAAACCGTTGCTTTATCTCCTGCATGGGCTCAATACTGATAGTGATAAGTTCTCCAAACCAGCAGACTTTGAGGTTCTTATATGCTAATTTAATAATCTTTTAAGAGTCCATGCTGCTTCATTCTTTATGAACATGCTTCAGTCTAATGTTTATAACAATCTCAAATATGTACTGCTTCATGGAATGTGTCATCCCAAACCTATTGCTACATCTTTGCATACATAATTTATAGTATATCATAACTATATCGTCATAGACTCATTGGGAGACTGGTAAGATATTTAAACAAATGTACAACTACCCTGCACACATTTTTGGACATATGTATTATGTTCTGAAAATGCATGTGCATGTGAATCAAGTGTATGCTAAGGTCATACATAGAAAACATAAACATTTTGAATACTTACTAGTGTATGGTTGCTACAAATGTGAAAACTCAGTCCTTATAATGATTCTTGATTGTTAGTAATAATCATTATGCAGATCACTGCATGAGATGCAGACTGCAAAAACAAATTTCATCATATTTTGATGAATGATCATTGCCATCAGAATGGAAATGGTTGACTTTAGCTTATGTTTTCTCAGGGGATTGACAAATTTATGACTGATCTAAATGCTTTGCATCCCATTTTGACTGAATGCCGTGTCGTAAAGTCAGCATATGAGCTTGCTCTCATCCAGTTTGCTAATGATATCAGCTCTGAAGCTCATGTTGAGGTTAACATTCTTGAACTTGTCTCCTTTGATTTATTTCTTCTTATAATCTTCAGTCTCAAATGGGTTTTCTTGTTGTAAGCTGTTGTTTTATATCTTTAGTTTTGTATTGTTTTTAACAATTGTCAAGACAAGAGTCACCAGAGTCTGATTTTATGAAGTACCTCAGGTATAATTGTTTGTTTTTATTTCCTTCTGTTCTATAGATTATAGAGATGAAGTGGTTCGTTTGTCCACTGTAGTTGACTTGACTTAAAACAAAAACACCCGTCGTGCATGAATATCCTATCACCCTTTAGGCATGCATTCTATCTTTTTATTTTTATACGGATCCTCCTAAAAGGACATCATGGATGCAGATTTTATCGTGCTGGAAATTTCTTTGTCCATAATCCTCAATTTTAAAACTCAACTGGCCGAAATTTGTGAATTTAGATTTATTAATTGTGTTTATAGCTGAAGCAACTTTAGTATTGCTGATGCATTGTAAATTTTTTGACGTTTATATTGGACATGGTACTCTAGTTTGCATTACAAACATAATACTGAAGGAGAATATAATAAATTTTGATGCATCTCACATGCCATAATTTTAGGTCTAATTGCTTTTAGGACTTCATTCCTATATTCTTTTTTAAACCTTTTGTTTTACTTGGTGTATTCACTGTCAATTTTTCATGACTACATGACTTTTTGAGAATAGATTCATATAGACATATACGGAACGGAATCCATATCAAGCAAGACATTTCCTCTCTTGCTTCACTATATTGTTCTGTCTTGAAAAAGTACAATTGCTGGCCATCCATAAAGTTTTCAATGAAGCATTTTTACTCCTATCCTTTTGGCATTCCTTATCTTATAAGCCCAATTCTCATTCTGTTCTGAACTCCAGAGAAATAAACAAATTCTTTTCATCTTCATGTTATCTTCCAAATATGGGTATTATATTATCTATAAAAATATACTTTTTCTTATCCATCTTGACCATATTTGAGTAAATTGGATGTGCTAAATTAGTTTGGATGGACATGAGGTGGAGTTGTTATGTGAGCATACCAGAATAACTGTTTCCAATCTTCATATGAAAGTGCAGAAAATTTTACTCAATTTATTTTTTATTACTAAGTTCTCTTGCTTTATTATGTGTGAATGGTTATGTGATGGAGGAAGTTGTTTGACTTGCATTTATGTCTTATTTGAGTAGGTCATGAGGAAAACAAAAGTAGGAATGAAAGAGTATCAATTAGAAAGCTTGTTTCTTCATCACACGTACATGTATGGTGGCTGTAGACACTGTTCATACACATGTATATGCGCTACTGGTGACAACAGGTATGCCTTTTCCCTAATTTTGTCTATGATAGGTCTACTTATGGGGGTGTTTTAAATTGCTTCTGTTTTTAATTTTGACTTATGAAAGCTGAATGAGTGTATTCAAATAACTGCTTCTAACTACTTTTAACAAAAACAGCTTCAGGCTAAAAGCAGAAGCATCCACTCTTACTTTTACTTGCTTTTGGCAAAAACAATTTTACCGTCAAACACTATCTTCTTTTGATCACAAGTAATTTTGTCACCATCTCTAAATTTTAATCACTTCTCAAAAGTAAACGCAACCACAAACACCCCCATATACGCCCAGGATTGTTCAGTGACAAGACTATAACTTGAGTACCATTGCTTGAACTATAATCTAATAGTTCAGTTTCTGTTATTGTAGTTCGGTGCTACACTATGGTCATGCAGCAGCTCCTAATGACAAGGTATGTTAATCAGGATGTCGTCGCATTCCTAAAGTATCACTCATCTATTTTCCTTCTAATTTGTTGGTTTGAATTTAAAATTATATTAATTTTCTCTTAAACACGATAGCTATAATGAATTGATTAAATAAATTAGTTGCAAGACAAATAAGTTGCTGCCTAGGTTTTCTTTTCCATCAAGTGAATCCAGGCTACAAAGACATTAAGTAGTGCAACGAAATGAGCATCCTGCAATCTTGTCATGACAATCGCTTTTTCAATATGCAACGTGTATTCATTTCCTCACTTTCCTTCTTTCCCTTTTGCAAATCTGGTTGGAAGAGTTCTCTACCTAATAAGGTTCAATTGTTTTCTTGGTTTGAAGTGTGGGGTAAGTTGAACACTTGTGATTTATTACGACATTGCGTGTTGCTTTCTCTTTGTCCCCATGTTGGTGTGTTTTTGTTTAGGAAGCATTCTGAACATCTGGACCATGTCATTTTGCATTGTGCCTTTTCACTAACCTTGTGGCACTGGCATTGGGTGTTGAGACAAATGAGTTTACATTGGATTTGGGGGATTTATTAGAAGCAGGGGCAAGTGCTATGGGGTGTGGGGGGAGCTGTGTTTTGGTCTTTCTGGTTAGAAAGAAAAAGGGTGAGGACTGATAGGGAGCCTCAGAGAAGTTGTAGGTAAAAGGTTAAGTTTACGATTGTGTGCTAGATGTCAAGTCCGCAGGAGTTTAATATGTATATTTTAAAATCTGATTTGGTTAGAGGTTGGAGTTGTGTCTTTTAGTAGTTTCCTTGTATTCATCCCTTTTGTTTTTTATAAATTTATTTTCAAACCTTTTGCTTTCTTATCTAAGGAGGAATTCGGAGGGTTGGGAGTGGGGAACAAAAAATTTTTAATTTTGAGGAATTATTTTCAAAGAAGTGTTTAAAAATATTAGTTTGTTCAACGTAGTGTGTTGCACAGGGGTAGTCCAGTTGAATGCTTGAAACAGCTTTGTTTAAGAATTGAAACTCAAATCAAGAACTCCTTTTCTTTTTCTGTTACGTTGTAGAGGTATTATTTGAATAACCAGTAGATTATTTTGAAGGTTTCAAATTTCAAGTATGTAAATACCCAGAAATCTTGAATTAATGCTTAAGTCACCTCCATTCAAGGGCCAGTGGACAGTTGTATCATGGTTCAAGGGTATGTTAGTAAATACAGAATTCATGGAAAGTCCGTGTTTATCTATTCAAATTAATTATGGAGAGTTTAGTGTTTAGCTATTCAAATTAATTCATGGAAAGTCCGTGTTTAGCTATTCAAATTAAATATATATCAAGTTACTAGGGAACAGGAGAAATTGCATTATATGAATGGTAGACTAGTTTCATGATATCAATTGAAGAGAAGGAGCTTTATTTTCTAACACTATACTTCTGATATTTTTTTTTCTTCAAGACTCTGGAAGATGGAGATATGGCATTGCTTGATATGGGAGCTGAATACCATTTTTATGGTTCTGATATAACTTGTTCCTTCCCGGTAAGCATGGGTATGTGTATAGAATGTATATTCTATCAGTATTGTTCTTCCAATTTCTTTTTATCAACTTCTGCAAGTTCGCACAAACTCAGACTTAAATTTTTTCTCATACGTTTGTGAATCACTTGATATCATAGAAAGGTTACCCAGACTTGATGGCATTTAGGCAGCCACCGTAGCCTAAAAGCTGAGGCCAAGAAGAAAATGTCTTTAACCTGCTCTGTATTTTCTTTATGTTGATGCAAGATATTTTCATCGAAAATAGTAAAATATAGGAAGATGTCATATTCCATATATTTTTGGAGTTTAATCAATTCAGGGCCTGAAAGATATGTTTAGGACTCACATATTTTAGGAACATGTTTGACGTCTTATGATTTCTAGTTATCTAACAATATTTTTATAAATCACAACTCCAAAAATTAAACAAAAGATACATTAATTTCATAAGAGTGGAAAAAAGCAAAAAAAGAAAATAGTAACGAAAAAAAAATATAGTAATTTTTATATAAATAACCAAGGATATAAACTATAAGATGCCAGACATGATCTTAATATTTCTGAGTCTTTGATTGTTTTCATCTTTCAGGTCTTAGATTGATAGTTTTCTATCTTTCAGGTCCTAAATCGACAGGAAAAAATATTTTAGGCCCTAAATTGATGGTTTTACTATTTTTTAGGTCCTGAATTGACATTATTCCTTTCCGGAACTAGTCCATATTTTCTTGTCCTGTAAATACTATCTCCAAAAAAATTTGTACTTATAGGTTGAAGTTTATGCAACAGAAACAAGAAAAAACTACACACTGGTCTTCTTTGTAATTAAGTTTGGTGGAACTTCGTGTATCTCAATGGATTGCGGCAGTTTCCTGATATTTTTCTTCATGAATGTTTCTCTTTCCTGTATATAAGTTAGAATCTTGAAGATCTCTCGATACAATTTCGTTCACTTCCCATATAGATAAACTTGGATTGCATTTTGTGTTGAACCTCCATCTCCTTTTTGATTTTTCACTTATTTACTGTTTTGGATTGAAATTTGGGTCTACAATTATGAGTAGTCTTCACTGAGCCTATTCCAATCTAAAATTTGGTCGTTGCTGAGAAACTGTGTTTCACTTGTTTATAAAAGTTTACTGTAATATCCTTTTCAATTACGGTGACAAATTTGAATTGTTCATGCAGGTCAATGGGAAATTTACAGATGATCAGTCCCTTGTATATAATGTAAGTATTTTCCTTATTTTGATGCATATATATATATGTGTGTATATAACTTTGGTATGTTTATATAACTGAACTACGTAGGAAAATTTCAATTACAACATTATGTGTTGTATATCAAAGGCGGAATCAACTAAACATTAGTGATAAAGAAGGAAACATCATTCCTAATGATAAGAAGATAAATGAGGATAAGGGAAATACTAATGTAACTACCTGAGGGGTATTATGGGCCTTAACTAATCGAGGGCTACTTGGGGGATTAGAGTTGTTTTGGGATAGTTAGGAATTATTTCTTGGAATCTGGAATTGGGCAGCTTCGGCTGATTTTGTATCTCGTTCTCTTCTTGAATACCAATCTTGAACCCTTCTCTTTGTGAATCAGTAAACTACTTCTTTGTACTCCATATCAATTGGTCCGACCTGCTGGATTCGGGCGGGCTGCGGAAAAGGGGCCACCTTGGATGTGGGCCAAGGGGGTTTCCACCCGGGAAGTGGGCCTTGGCATGTGGGTTGCCACCCGGAGTGTGCCGTCCGTGGAGGTCCGGTTTGAAAGGGGGATGGATTGTTATGATATCCCACATCGGTTCCACATGAAAGTGTGGAAGGGTATATAAGTGGGAGTCAATCCTTCACCCTTGACCATGGTTTTGGGTAAAGTTAGGGCTCCCTAGCTTATATTCCTAACATTATGGAAGAAGTTTCTGGTTTTCAAATATTTGTTATGCAACATTTCATCTAGATTGATTTGGGGACTTAACTATTGCATAGGCTTGATTGCCACAACAGTGCAGAACAATATAGTATATTATGCAGATTTCATTAGTGATCCAAGTTTCAACTGTGATTTCTTTGTTTGCATTAGGCTGTTCACTTCTGGAAATTGAGTTATAGGGAAAAATATTTTTTGGTCCTGTAACATTGGGGGTGTTGCAAAAGGACATTATGTTTACGGGCCTGTAACTTAAGGACAATACCTTTGTATATGTGTAATTGTAGGCAAAATTGGGCTATTTGGGGCCAATTTGGCCTACATTTATATAAATTAAAAAGTGTTCTTAATTTAAAGGGATCAAAGCCTAATTTTTAGTCCTCGCGTGAGAATCATGTGCGATTTAGCCCGAATTGGCGGAATTTGGGCCAATTTGGCCTACAATTGCAAAAATTAAAATATATTTCCCTACATTTGCAGTCCCTCAAAATGATTTGTCCTTAATTTAACCCCCCCACCCCCCCCCCCACCCCCCCCAAGTTATGGGCCTAAAATAATACTCCCTCCGTCCAATTTTATTAAGCCCACTTCTCTGGGCACGAGTTTTAATGAATATTGATTAGTTTGTGTATAAAGTAGATAAGTTGGGGGTGTGATGGGATGTTGTGGGGTCCATTTATAGATAAAGTGACTGTTTATGAATAAAGTCAATGGCAATTTGAGTAAATAAGTGATGGTTGAAGGGTGAAGATAAAGTAGTGTGAATAGTAAATTTTCCAAATAAGGAATGGGAATAATAAAATTGGACAGCCCGAAAAGGAACGTGGAAATTATAAAATTGGACGGAGGGAGTATTGAGTAACCTAATGCATATGCTCAAGATTTCTTCTTGTAAAAAGAATCTAGGAATACATTCTCTCCTGGAAAAATCAATAGACAGATACTAATCGTAGCCTATTTCTTTATTTGCAGGCTGTACTTCGTGCACATAATGCTGTCATATCCAGTATGCGTCCAGGAGTAAGCTGGGTTGATATGCACAAGTAAGAAACACTAGTTACGATGACCTGTGAAATTTTAATGGCTATTGTTCTTGTTACAGATATCTAATATCTTCTGAGGAGGAAATTATTAATTAGATTACATCAGAATTGGCAATGCTTTACTTAAGTTAAACTTTATTGAGGAAAACACTGAAAATCTTTTTCCTTCAAATGCTTTTTCTTTTATAATTGTGTGACTAGTATACTTATTACTTATCCATTTCCTTTCTCTTTCCTTAAACCATAGATCCCTACATTACATTAGACTTTGCATTCTGGCTTGAAGTTTTCACATAATCTACATGTGTTGTCAGTTGTCACTGGCACTATATTAATAAGATCTGTTCTCTCAAGAAATCTTCTAAATCATGAACGATCATAAAAATCACAATGAGGATGTTCAACAGTCATCTCTTTTATTTTTCTTCAGATTGTTGATATTCTCACCAAAAGCACTTCCAATGACCAGCTTTTGATGAAATGAACTCAAGCATAGAAAGGAGTTGACTGTTGGGTGTATTATTAGGATTAGGAAGCAATTTTTTCTTTATTAATTTTTTTTTTTAATATCTATGTTTGGGATTCCTAATTTATAACGATTTTGTTTCCTTTTTCAATGGACTGATATCCTGATCACTCTAGGTTATATATTAGGGTATAATACCTAATTTTCAATAATGAGAAATTCCAGAATTCTTCTTATTGACTTCAAGTGACTTTTTCTTTGTTCCTTTTTTATGGCCTCCCTGACTGTTTTTTTAAGTGCAAAGTTGCCATTAATCTTTAAAAAAAAAAATATTATCCTCTTCTAATTCTTCTTTCACATCCCAACTGTTACATGTTTCTTTCTGTTGCACCACATGGAAAAATGAAATGATTAACGAATTGGGAAGTAAAATTAAAATCGTTTGCATTTTTATCACCAGGGTTTGTATTTTGTATGCCTAAAGCAGCATGTCAGTTTTAGAGATTCATGTACTTAATGATATAGGCATTACTATCAGAGATCGAATATGGAAAAATTCATTTACTTACAACTTTGCATCAATAGCTTAGTTGCCTGTTTTCCAGGTTGGCAGAAAGAACAATTCTTGAGTCATTGAAGGAAGGGCAACTCCTTTTTGGGTATCTATGTTTATCTTTTCCTTAATAATTTTCAAAATTCAACTTTTTAGTCATTTGACCGGCTAAAACAGGTTACCAGCTGGTTTTGAACTGACATGACATTTTTTTTACTAAATTTTTAAATTTCTTTTGAAGTGATGTGGATGCTATGGTTCATGAGCGGCTAGGTGCTGTTTTTATGCCCCATGGCCTGGGACACCTTCTGGGAATTGATACTCATGATCCTGGGGGTTATCTAAAGGTGATTGGGATATATTTACTATTTTTTTACTTGAAATTTTAATTTACTTTTGAAGTATGACGTTTTATTAGCAGATTTACTTTTAAACATTGTCCTGTTTTAGGGAGCAGAAAGGCCCAAAGAACCTGGATTGAAGTCTCTGCGTACCAGTAGAGAACTCTTAGAAGGAATGGTATGATATGGTTATACTCACTTTCTGTATACAATGATGAGTAGATCTATCTAGAATAATGATGGTCCCATTTATGAAACTATATTAACCAGTCAATTTGATATTTTCTATTTTAGTCCTGTAAGTTATTCCTAATTTGGTTCCGGCCCTGTCGACTTTCACGAAATAAAAATATTCCTTTCAACTTACAATATTTTACATTTTGATCCAGTACCGGCTGTAGGAAGTGAAGCATCCGGTCAGCGCTACCGTGGATTTGTCCATGTGGCAAAGTGTGATTGGTCAACTGGATGTTTCACCTCATAGAGCCTGTCACCTGACCAAAATTACAAAAAAATGAACGTTACAAGACTATTTTCAATTCGTGATAGTCCACCTGACCAAAATTAGAATAAGGGTAACTTGTAGGACTTAAAAATTATTTTCCCCCTATTTTAATAACCTGCAAGTGAATACTACCCACCTTCCAATTTGTACTTCAATACAATATAGACGTCTCTTTATTTTTTAACAGAGCCCTGCTTAGGACATCCATGTATATGTATTACTAGAATCTTTATTCGTATTTAGCCCAGTCCAAGTCCAATGATGAATATTATCTGATTTCATCTCAAGATTTAGTGATAATATAATTTCTTGGGTCCTAAAAGTTTACATTCTCTCAGTTTTGGGGTCCCCCTCTTTCGCTCACTTTCAAACTGTGTCCTTGAAGTACACTTTTACTCCCACATGGTGGATTTTAAGTCATGGCTTTCCATTTTATATTCATTTACTAGTGTTGGCTCTATTAGGATTAGGCGTCAAGTGAACACTTTTACTCCCACATTTGGTCCTACTCAATTGACCGTTTGTTGAAAGGTGGAATCAACTATTTTGGGGTGCTAATTGTACTTATAATTATTTGGTGGTTTAATTAATAATTTTCAAATAATTACATTTAGCACCCTCAAATAGGTGATTGTGTCAGTCAACTGATGTTCAACTAACTGTGAGACCAAATATGTGAGTAATAGTATACTTTCAGGACCAAGTTTGGTAGTGAGTGAAAGAGGGACCAAAACTGCAAAAAGGTAAAGTTTAGGGATAAAAAATGATATTATCCCACAGCCTTAACCACTTTATACTTACTGTATTGCAAAATTGATGGTGAATTAACTGCAGGTGATCACAGTAGAACCAGGATGCTATTTCATTGACGCCCTGTTACTTCCTGCAATGGAAAATACACAAACGTCAAAGTATTTCAATCATGAACAGATCAGTAGATTTAGAGGCTTCGGTGGGGTTCGAATTGAAAGTGATGTGGTAAACTTTCCTTGTCTTACTTTAAAACCAGAATTCATTTGCATGGTATTAGCTGAATGGATTTAATGAATAACATTGTCTATGGAAGAGGCACTGTTTTTGGTTGTCAAATGCAGTTAAGTCATGGCTTTCCATTTTATATTCATTGACTAGTGTTGGCTCTATTAGGATTATACATCATGGTAATTATTTACTTATTAGTGTCTTGTGAGTTACAGAGAGTTACGAGATTCTGTGCAGTCACCAGTGACCACCATATCCTTAAATAGCTAGTTCCTTTTTTCTCAAATTCTTGCAATGAAGTTGATTTTTTACTAAACTCGTTTTGTGTTTCCTTGTGTAATCTTTTTCAGTATGTTACTTGCGAAGGTTGTGTGAACATGACAAAGTGTCCACGCGAGATTAAAGAGATAGAGGGTGTAATGGCGGGTGCTCCTTGGCCGATTAACATCACAAGAGTTCTTCCTGTGATTTCGAAAACTTAATCTTGGTTCCTTTTCTAAATTAAGGTAGCTTCCTGCCTTTTTGTCATAATTTAAATCTCGATGAAGCCCAGAATTCATGTGAAATGGATATAACGTTAATTTTATGAGTTGACATTTGGAAGTGAGTTTCGGTTAGACATTACACAAGGATTAACCAATTTTTTTTTTGCTTGAAATTTTCGCTCAACCTCTACTATTAATCATGGCAATTGTAAAATTGTACTCCTCCCACAATAACTTTCATAGGTGGGTTGAAACACATATTAAGAAAGTGTAATGATGAGTATAGTTTTGGTGTAATTTTATAAACTTTTATGTGTAGCGTAAAGAAATGAGTTGACTTGTGTGTGGGGGTCAAAACTAATGATATTTTGTGTAAAATCGTGGATATTATGTGGGTGTAGTTTATAAATACTTTTTCATTTTAAGGGTGTGAAAGTTATTGTGAGACGTACCGAAAATAAAAGTGTGAAAGTTATTATGGGACGAAGGAAGTAATTGTCTTTTCTAGTCTGGCCTAGTTATAAAATCTTATGTGCATCAGTTATACGGATTGTAGGTCCTTGCAGTTGGAACCTGACACGTTCAATCTACAATGCCCATTTCATGTTTCGATTGTAACTTCTGTAATAGGTATCTTGAATATTCTTTTTTCTAATAAACTAAGCTTAATTACGGATAAAATCACCATTTTTAACCTAATTGTAATCGAATTTCAATTTTTGAATTTTGGTAAACAAAACTTCATTTTTACAATTCGAGCTCACAGACATAATACTTCTGGACTGTGAGTGGCATGACATCCTATCTAGTAAAAATTTATCATGTCATTATTTATCTACATTGCTGAAGCGATGATGTTACACAATTGTTTCAAAAGCTCTCATCCTTCCCAAATTGAAATTGAACACAACCCTCTAAAAGCCCATCTCATTCGCAATGTACAATCATTGCCAATTGAAATGGAACGTCGTTTTGATATTGATAGGCAAATCAACGTCATTTACTTTTTTTTAGGTGGGATATCACGACATTCACAATTATGAGGTATTTGCTCGTAAATTTGGATTGAAAAAAAAAAAAAAAGAAGAAGTTAAAGTGGAGTTTTATTTAGTAAAATCCAAAAGTTGAGATTAGATGGAATTTCGGAAAAGTGGTGATTTTGTATCTTCTAATAGAGCCAATAAACTAATACTACGAAACAATAATACTGTTTAAGTTGAACGGTGCAATTAGTTTATACAAGTATTTGTCATATACTATTTTCTATCAATTTTGATACTTGCCCTTTAATTCATAAGGGAGAAAAAGGTTTTGAGAGTTGTTTACAATTAATCTTCACCACAAATGTTAGTAGATGATCATGCCCGAATAATTATAAATGGGGAAATGAATTCTAATAATTAACTACTTTGAAATAAGTTTTTTTTTTTTTTTTTTGATTACAAGTTAAATACCCCATCCCTTTTTTCCCCTCCCCATGACTCGAACCCAGGACCTGTGGCCTAGGTAGTGGTGCTCTAACCACTTGAGCTATCCCACTTTGTCTTTGAAATAAGTTTCTATTCCTAATCATTATACAAATTCAATATAAAAACAAGTAATTGAAATATTATTAAAAAAAAAATCTGAAAAACAGAGTACAAAAGCAAGTCTGAATAATTTTCGACCACAGTGAATACAATAGTTATAAACCATCGAACTACACACCATAATTATAAAAACAGAGTACATAACTAGTACATGACCACCACAATTTGACTAATTTGGCTTGCCACCTTTATCACTCTCACTTGCTTTTCCTTTAGTATTTTCCTTGCAAGGTCCTTTTGATGAACCATGCTCTTTCCCAGCCTCACAGTAAGTAGTTAGATTTGACATAGTGATGTAATTCACTCCTCCTTTCACAATAATTGGACTGTGTACCCTTGATGATTGCACAACCTATAAAATAAAAAATTAGTCTCGTAACATTACAGTAATTGTAAAATGACATTGTAAATCAAGACACACTCACATTTGCTCCATTGTGATTTTTTCTTTTCCTACTACCTCCCGAGTTTTCCATTTCTTGGTTACCCTGTAAAATGAAAAGTAAACCAACAACAACAATGAGATGATAATAAATCAAATCATAATTGAGTTATATGATTATTAACAACTTACTGATAATTCTTGGTTACTCTGGAAAGAGTTGATTGATGAATCACCAAATGTAGAAGATACATGAGAATTCCTTCTGACCTATTACAACAGATAAATATAATAACATAATTTAGTGATACACAAAACTTAAGGGATTTCACATAAAAGTTCATTTCACCTAGTGTTTTTTTAAATAAAGACATGATTCAAAATAGTTTCAGAATAAGGACAAAATGGCACATAAATGTACCATCATGCCCTTAATACATAAAATTCGGAATTAATATGGAGAAATTCTTTAAATGTTTGAAATTTAAAGCTGACTCTATCAGCTCATTAATTCCAAGAATTACGCAATTAATTAAAACCTTATGTTTGAAATTTAAAGCTGACTCTATAAGCTCATTAATTTCAAGAATTACGCAATTAATTAAAACCTTCCTAAAATTAATTAACACCGGTCAGAAGAGCTTAATTTTGTGCAGAATTTTGGGGTTTTCCAATTTGTGAAGAAAGGAAACCGTGAAGTACGGAAGAAGACGAAGTGAGAAGTGAGAAGAACATTTTGCTCCCTAGACCATGGTTGGAAAAGTAATATAAAAGCTAAATCTGCATAATAAAATGAATAATGCAGAACAATGAAATCTAAAACTGCATAATAAAATGAATAATGCAGAACAATGAAATCTAAAACTGCATAATAAAATGAATAATGCAGAAAAAATAGTACGGTGTCTTCATATTAGAATGTGATTATGCAGAAATACGTATACATATGCAAAATAAGATCTGCATTATCCCTTGACCAAACCAATAACAAATAATCATGAACTACATTTCAGCAACGCGCACGTAAATCATCACAATTACACGAAAACGGAGCAAATTGAACCTAAATTAAAATCATCTCAAAAAATCCTAAATTCTTTGCAAATTATGTGTGTACGTGTGGAATTAAAAATCATACCCTTGGCAAAACTCTTCATCTGACCCTTGGAATTAAAAGTTTCTACTATATCTCCGGCGGCTTCGCGTCCGTCATCCATAATGAATAAATCGGTGAAGTTTGAATCCCGGCCCCTAGGAATATAAAGAAACGATCGCGTGGAAAGTCTCTTGATCATGTGCAGTCGGTGAACTTCGGGCCAGGAAGTGGGCCATGAATGCCACGACCAACGCAAACCCTCGATTGCTTCCAATTCGGTGAAATCCATCGGCGAGTTAGGAGACGAACGAGATGCGTTTCATCAATTGATGAAACCTAATCGAGATTTGCGATCATGGGGATTTATGATATTTCAAAGTTAGGGGTTTAATTTATGATATTTTCTGATAATGGCCGGCCCGACACCATGAAAGAAACCGGGAGTGGAAATAAGAGAAAAAGTCCAGTGTCTTGATCGCGTGATTAAAGACTATACTTTTTCTAAATTAGATTCGGGCTTTCGACAGTTTGAAATTTGATTTTTAAAATTTTGAGTTTTGAAATCCTGATAAAAATGTGTATGATTTAAACAGATTCTGAGGGACGATAAACTAGAAAAGAAGGCGATGCAATAAACTAGAAAAAATGCAGAACACGATAAACAGATTCTGAGGGACGAGGAATTCTGAATTAAGGCGGTTTTTGGGAAATTAGGATTGCTTTAATTGAAAATTCGTATGAATCGTGTAGATTGCAAACGAAATAAGGAAGGTGAGATTCTTATTTCCATATGCGTGATATTAAACAAAATGCTGGCGAAATATATGGAATGTATGACTTGTTCCATTATTATATAAATTAAATAGTTATTCTTCAAATTTAAATGTAAGGGCATAAATGGTTATTTACACATGTTTTTGTCCTTTTTTAAAAAGATTATAAAAGTTGTCTTTATTTAAGAAGCTAGGTGCCTAAATGGCCTTTTTTATAAATTTTCTCAAAACTTAAATATTAAATTGAAATAAGAAATACATGTAATTTTTGTTATAGAAACTTACCGGGGGTGCACAAGCATTTTTGTTCCTTTTAGACATCTCCAGTTCTTCGTACAAACTCAAAATAATATGACACAAGTGTATGGGGGAATGCACTTGTGTATAGAAATTTTTAACTTTTTCAACAGATTTATCTATCAGGATAGTTGTCTGACAACTTCTCTGAGTGTTTTAACTTTAATAGATAATCCACCTACTGAAAACTATGAAGTGATCAGTTGGAAAACTATCTAAAAGAGTTATTAGGTGCGAAATGTGGTTGGGTTTTCCTTTGAAAAATACTCCTTAGTTAGTTTCTGAAAAACCAGTTTATCAGGGACTTTGTCCAAAAACTGTTTTACTTAATTTTGCTGAAATGACTCTTTCAAGAAAGTCTTTGTGTGCAATGTGAGTTAATAAAAGAATGCAATAGGTAAATAACACAACACGTTATAGTGGTTCAGAGACTCAAGCTCCTACATCCACTTTCCCTGCTTGAACAGGATAATTCCTTAACTTCTGGAATTAACTTGTTTTATAGTGCCAAGGTGCACTGATCAACAACACTATCTTAGTGCTTTGATCCCTAGGATGATCTGAGTCCTAGTACTCAACTTCTCTGAGTTAAGACTGTATTTCTCTCTTAACAGTCCTTAATTCCTCACTTCTACAACAAACACTACTTCACTTATGAGGTAAGGGTTTGAGGTTTGGTTCCAACTAAGTGAAATATCCTTTATAGTAAGAACAGTGTAAGGGGGTTAGGACATCTCTATGCTAAGCTTGGATTTTACAAGGTTGGCTTAGCTAGAAGTGATTAGGAAACTTGGGATTCTAAGATATACACTTTAGTTTTCTGGAATGCTTGATAGTAGTTTGATAGCAGATAGTTGGATGCTTGAATTCTTGGATCACTGCTGTATTTATAGATCAATTTGATCATCTATCGGTTGGAGAGATAGACTTTCAAATTGTCTATTTGCAGCTCCATTGAAACGGCTATGAAGGCACCCTTCTTTTAACCACTGTGTAAGAAGGTTCTTCAATGCAGAGGCAGACTTACTTGGAGACATACCCCCAAAATGTAAAAATTCTATCTAATACTATACATAGCATACGTTTGAAAAAAAATCATTGTTAGGCCACTTTGAAAAATTTACCATTGGCCTTCATTTTCTATTTGTATTTGGTGTTTACTGCTTATTAAAATATTATGAATATAAAATATATTATAATTGTAATTTATTTTAGGTAAATTATTGTGTGCAATTGAATACATACGATGCAATTGATTTTAAAGTGATTTAGATATATTATCAATTGTTCAATTAAATTTTCACACATCAAATTATAATCAAGTTAAAATTGTGACTTAGTTGCATCAATTGTACTATGCAATTGAGTGTGACTTTTTATTTAGTTATTACTCACTTCAATTTGATTAGTTCTCATCCCACCTTCGAAAATAATATTATTCACACTATTTTGGTAATTTATTTTCACTCTCAAACTATCACTTATTTATTCAAATTGTCATTATTTTTATTCATAAACGCTCACTTTATTTATAAATAGATCCCATCATACTCAAGCATACCCCCAACATATCTATTTTATCCTAAATTAATCAATATTTATTAAAGTTCGTGGCCGAATAAATTGACATTGTCAATATTTAGACAAAAAGGGTATATTTTTCTTATAAAACTTCTTGTGTGAGCCAAATATAATTGAAGTATTTTTTGTACTCCATTGTCTATTAATCTATTAATTTTTACTCATATATTTTCTTTATAAAACTATTAGCTCGATAAATTTCGACCTCTTTACAATATTTTATCATAACATGTCTTATATTTTTATTTAATTTCACCTGTATGATTATATATTCCCTTAGGTGAGTCACTCTTTTTCGAATAGTCAAAATTTTAGTTATCATTAAATTATCGTACCCCCACATTTAAATTTCTGGGTCCGCCACTGCTTCAATGGTTACTTGAATGAATGTGTTGACTTCTGAAAAATGCGGCTGAGTAGACTTGTGTCAGTTTCCAAACTGCTGTATGTGGAATGATCTTCCATTCATTCAATTCTTCAGTCTTTAATGCTTCTAATGTCTTCAATGCATGCTCAGGCTTGATGGCTTTAATGCTTCATTAATGTTATCTTCTGAGACAGTAACATTCAATGCTCTTGATCTTCTAAGACTTCAACTCGATCTGTCATAGCCCTTATTAGTGCCTTTCTTTTGTTATAAGTTCAGGCTACTTGCTTGAGCTTAGGTCATTCAGCCATGTTGTCCTTTCAGTGATCTTGTCTTCATGAGTTCACCAAGCTTGAGCTAATAGACTAAGATTAATCAGCTGCCTAACATACAAACTTTGGACAACTAACCTGAACACTAAGTAACTCTAAGTATGTAGACTTAAGCAATTTTGATGTCTCAACTATCCTGAGACAACTAGACTGACATACTCTCTATCTATCTCAACTAAGCTGACCATCATCATTCAGGGGTTTTGGTATCTTAATTAAAATCAAATCATTTCCCAACAATTTCCCCCTTTTTGATGATGCCAAAACCTATTTACAAAGGAAACTTGACTTACACCATGCTTGTCTTCAGGTATGTTGATCTGATCAATTTTCCTAAAATAAACTGTTAGCACAATAATAGATCAAGTATATAGGTTAGGTCAGGCTAGTTGAGATAATGAGTTGTTATCTCTTGATAAAAAACAGTTGTCCTTTTCATATATATCATAGAGCATTACAGATCAGAAAATTGAAAGGACTAACTATGCTGAGATGAAAAAAAGATAGATAAACAACAAGATAAAGATAGATAAGGGAAGAATGAACTTATTCATTCAGAAGGAGCCATCATCTTGTGGGGCAATGCCATACTGAGCCCACACTCTCTTCTTCAGCTCCCAAATCTCCTGATTTGTTCCCTTATGCCCTAGCTTCATCTTCTCCATCTTCATTATGGAGATGAATTCCTCCAGAATCTTTTGCTCATCAATTAAGTTCCCACTGAACTTAGGAGGCATGTATAGAATGGGACATGATGCCTTGAAATCTACCCTAGCAATGTCAGCTGCTGCAAACAACTTTTGATACAACTCCCTATAGTTGTCAAACATGAACTGGGCAAAAATTTCTTCAACATTCTCACCAAGCCATTTGCCTATAACATAGAAGTCATAGACAAATCTCCTTTTGGCTTCTTCCCACTCATCATTCAGCTGAATAGGCACCCACTTATCATGATGAGGATATTGAGTATCCCATCTCTGCAACAACTGTGGTTTCAACTTTCTGTATGAAGCTCTTCTTCTTGGGGCTTTGAAGTTTTCCCTTCTTGCATCTCTTGCCTTGTTGGCTTCAACCAACTGCTCCATCCTCTCTTTAGCTCTCTGAAGAGCTAATTTCTCTTGTGTTTCAGGGTCTTTGCCAAAACCCTCCTCAAATAGCTTTGATGGATCATCAGCAAGTTTGGGCACTCTTGTTTCAGGCTCTTTGTCTTCAGCATCTTCTTCTATCTCTTCTTCTTGAATTTCAGGCAATTTGACTGCCTTTTTCAATCTCTTTGATTTTCTGACCTGAGTAGTTTCTTCTTCAGTTTGAAATTCTACAGGCAAGGTCAGGCTTGATGGAAATGAAGTGAAGGTTTGCTCTTTTCTTTTCCTTCCAGTAGCTTTCGAAACCTTCCCCCTTACTTGGATGTCCTTCTCCTTGGGGTCTATCCCTGCAGATTCTCCTCCAGGTCTTTGTTCCCATCTAGCCTATTCTTCCATAACAGAGGCCATGGACTTCTTCACTGCAATTTGAATTTGGTCCTCCTAAGTCAGGTCTTCAAAATTCATTGGCCCTTTGCCTTTTCCAATTTCTTCCTCTTCAACTTCAGGCATCTTGTCCTTCTCTTTGGGCTCACCAATCTTCAAGGTTCCTTTGGCCCTTGCTCTCTCTCTTTCCCCCTTTTTGGCATTATCAAAAAATTGGGGCTTTAAATCACTCAGAGTTACTGAGAGATGAGTCTGAGCATAGTTGAGAGATTTGATTTCTTGAAGAAGATATACATTTTCATCATGTATATTCTGCATCTTGTTATCAGTCATGCTTAAGAATGCATGAATTGGCTTCATCTTCTGAGCAACAATCTCATCCAAAGTGGCCTTCAAAGATTGATCAAGTTTGGCTTGCAGCAGATCAGTGAGGTTGGTCACAACTTGATCAGAGACTTTGGTCATGAGTTCAAGGGTGAACTTTTCAGCAGCTTCTTTGACCATTGCAGCTTTCAATTCCTCTGCCTTCTTTCTCTGGGCTACAGTCCTTTGTCTCAAGGCATCCTTGATTGTCCTCTTCAATGCCAACACATTGTGTTTGTAGCTATTAGCCAAACCCTTCTGCTCCTTCTTCACAACTTTTGTGAACTTGGCCATAGCTTCCTTTACTTTTGTGACTTCAGTGGAGACTGTTTGCAGTCCAGTCTCAACGCCACTGATCCTGGCATCAAGAGTTGGTAAGACAACCTCTTCAGAAATTGTGAGTCTCATCTCTACAGATGCAAGAGTCCTTCCTTGACCATCCAAAGCATCTGAGGTTTCAGCATGTGCTTTCCCAACTTCCCTGACCAAGTTGTCCAACTTGCCTGACTGTGCCTCAATGTTTGTAGCAGTCCGTGAAGAAAGTTGCAGTCCTGCTTCAGTGGCATTGGTTTGTTCAAAGTAGATTTTGGACAAGGTGGTCATGTTTGCTGATATGGCTTCAAGATCAACATCAGTGTTGACTGGAATATCTGTCAAGGTATCATCAGCAAAAATCTGTTCAAGGGTTACAACTTCTGAACCAGCAAAACTAAAAGGGTTAGGTAAAACACCCTCATCACCCTCTTTCTTTTCATCTCCCTTAGGATCTGATACATCAGCATCCTTGCACTCATTTTGAACTTGATTCTTTTCTTCATTTTCAATAGAAAAACTCTCATTCACTGGAAAGTCAGGCCTCCTTTCACCAAGGGATTCATCAAGTTCAGATTTGACTTGAAGAATAACCTGACTCTCATGTTGGGCTTCACCCAACATTTCAACTTCTTCTCCCTCTTTAAGTGGTGCACTCATACTACCTACAATCTCACACTCACCAACTCCTCCCTCTGATTTTTCAGCACTATCATCCTTTTCAACTCCTTCTTGCCCTAAACCTGACACCTCTATATCCTCAATAGGATGCACAGAGGGAAGTTGATGGGAGATCACTGTGCTTGGGCTTCCCAAGTCCACTGAGTCATCCTGAATGATTAAGGGCTGGTCAGTGTCCAACTCTCCTGACACTGATGAGGCCTTAATCAAACCAGCTTCTCCTAAGGAAGTCTCAACATTGTTCAACTGTGCCTCAAGCTCAAAAGAGCCATCCTTGGCCAATGCTTCTTGGACTGTGTCACCACTTTTGGTCAACACCCCAGATTGCTCAGAGTCCTAAATTGAAGGGTAAGTTAAATAATGTACCTTTGCAGGGTTGGGTCCAGGAGGTTTGGGGTTGGTGGTGTCATCATCATCATTATCATCTGCATCATCTGAAGTGCTATCAGGGTGCTTGATCCCTTTAGCAAGTCTCTCCCTTTCAGCAATCACCTTTCAGCTATCAGGGTGCCTGAGAACTGCTCGAGCCCTGCATCTCTTAGCCATTTAAGGACTGGATGAACTTTCTGGACTATTGAATGCCACTATCTTCTCAAACCATAAAGAGTTTGAGTTGCTAAGATAAGTGAAGTCAATATCTAATGATGGATCATTGAAGTTGACAAGTTCCTCTCTTTTTAATTTGGGAGCCATGGATGTTTGAAGGTTGGAAAGAATAAGGGTGGGTAAGGAAGCTGTGTGTTGGTTCGAAAGTTTGAATGATTTTCAGAAATTTTGCTTAAGGGTTTTGTGAATTTTGTGCGTAAAAGAGATGGTTAAAAACTGAGGGTTTATATATCATGGAGGTTTTTTTAACCGTTGGACAAAAGGAATGCTAAGAATGTTAATTCTTTAGGTATGATGGATAAAGTGGGGTAGTGGGCTTAAGAACGGTTAGATGTAGGTTTGATGATAATCAATGGCTTTGATGAGAGGCTCAGTAATTAATGCAATCTTTAAGGATTTTTGCATTAAATGCTGGAATGACAATTTGGAGGCTAAGATTTGAATTGTTCACGCCATCCTAAAAATAGGCTACTCTTCTCCCAATAATTCCTTTAAATGTCTAATCAATGCTAAAAATAACACTTATCACCTTATCAGTTTGGACAAATGTCCTGATAAGTGATCTGACCTTTATTTTAGTCAAATGATTCGACCAAAATGCCTGAGTGGGTCCCAAGGTTGCTGACTGGGTCCCACATGGTCAATCATCCTGACCAACAGTGCTGAAAGGCATGTGGACAACTCTACTGAGGTTAGTTGTCCGAATTCTTCTTTCAGTTAAGTTGTTCAGAGAGATTGGACAACTTTATTGAATTTCATTTGGATGAACTTCCCCCTTCATTTGTGCTTCCTTCTTCATTTTTCCATCTTCCCTGGATCAAGTAAGCCCAACTCTGCTGAAAGCTCCAGAAATCTTGCTTCAGCTAAAGGCTTGGTCAAGATATCAGCTTTTTGCTTGTCAGTGTGAATTTTAACAAGCTTGATATCCTTTTTCTCCACATGATCCCTTATGAAGTGATGCTTGATATCAACATGTTTGCATCTTGTGTGAAGCACTGGATTTTATGAAATAGCAATTGCACTATTGTTGTCACAAAAGATAGGCACCTCATTTGTGATGACTTTGTAATCTCTTAGTTTCCGTCTGAGCCAAAGTATCTGAGAACCATGAGATCAGCTTGCTTCCCAAGAATTGACATGTTCCAGAGGTGGATTTTTTGTCAATTCTATATCCTCCATAATCAGCATTTGAGTATCCAGTGAGCTCAATATTGTCATCAGCTGGGTACCATAATCCAAGATTCTCTGTTCCTTTGAGATATCTTAGGATTCTCTTTGCAACCTCTAGATGACTCTTCTTTGGATTTGCTTGAAATCTGGCACATACTCCGATTGCAAATGTGATATCAGGCCTACTTGCAGTGAGATATAGTAGGGATCCAATGATTCATCTATATTCAGTGGAGTTGGTAGATACTCCACTTTCATCAGGATCCATCTTCCAATTGGTGTTCATTGGAATTCTGACTGGCTTGCTTGTTGAACATCCAAATTTCTTGATCATGTCCCTTGTGTACTTAGCTTGGTTGATGAAAATTCCTTTCTTTGATTGAGTGACTTGAAGTCCCAAAAAGAAATTGATCAGTCCCATCACGGACATCTCAAATTTGCTTTGCATGAGTTTTGAGAATTTCTCACACAATTTCTCATTTGGAGATCCAAATATAATGTCATCCACATAGATTTGGACTAACAGAATATCATCTCTTCACAGATTCTGAACAAAGTTCTGTCAATAGTGCCTTTGATAAAACCATGATATAGAAGAAACTGTGATAATGTGTCATACCATGCTCTTGGAGCTTGCTTCAATCCATATAGAGCCTTCTTTAGTCTGTACACCTGGTTTCCTTCTTCAAATCCTGGGGGTTGCTCAACATAGACTTCTTCTTTTAGTACCCCATTGAGAAAAACACTCTTAACATCCATTTGATACACTTTGAATCTCATGTGAGCTGCATAGGCTAAAAACAACCTTATTGCTTCAAGTCTGGCCACTGGTGCAAATGTCTCATCATAATCAATCCCTTCAGATTGACAGTATCCTTTGGCCACCAGTCTTGCTTTGTTTCTCACAATGATGCCATTCTCATTTTTCTTATTTTTGAACACCCATTTGGTTCCAATAACATCTTGATGAGTTGGCCTATCCACCAGCTCCCATACTTCATTTCTGGTGAACTGGTTCAGCTCTTCTTGCATGGCAATGATCCAGTTTGTGTCTTGAAGTGCTTCCTCAATATCTCTTGGTTCCTGTTCTGAAAGGAAACAACAAAACAAAGCACTTTCTCCATGAAATCTTCTAGTTTTGATCCCTTCACTTGGATTTCCAAGTATCAGGCTAGTTGGATGGTCATGCAACCAAGTCCTTCTAGACCTGATTCCTTCAGGAGGATTGTCCTCTTCTGAAGTTGGATCACTAGGTTCATTAAATTCAAGAAGATTAATTGAAGGATCAAGTCCAGGATCATATTCAGGGTTGTTGTCCTCAATGTCAGGGTCATTGACATTTTCATTGGTTCCCCCTTGAATATTGGATCCATTTACTACCTCAGCAGAGCCTGCTTCTTCTTTGATAGTTGTTACGTGGTTTTGAACTGGGATGGGGTCATTCAGTTAAATTTCTCCTTCAGGCTGGTTGTCTCTTGGTTGATTGCCATCATGTAAGTTGTCCAGACTCTGATTTCCATTGAGTTCAGGCTGGGCAACATCTATGAACACTGTTTCTTTGCTTTGAAGCCTTTATCTGGGTGTTCTTTGTGTTATTTCATCAATGTTCAGATTTCTATCCCTGAACTCATTAATAGATTCATCAAACACAACATGAGGTGTTTCTTCCACAATAAGGGTTCTGCAATTATAGACTCTATAAGCTTTGCTGATTTGAGAATATCCAACAAATATTGCTTCATCAACTTTGTTGTCAAAAGCTTTTAATTGTTCTTTCCCATTATTATGAATGAAACACTTACAACCAAATATATGAAAATATGCAACAGTGGGCAATCTACCTTTCCATAGTTCATATGGAGTTTTACCTTGACCTTTTGTTATCAAGGATCTGTTTTGAGTATGGCATGCAGTGTTGATGGCTTCTGCCCAGAACCTTTTTGGCAATTTGGATTCAGCAATTAGTGTTCTTGCTGCTTCTTTTAAGGTTCTATTTCTCCTTTCAGCAACACCATTCCGTTGAGGAGTTCTTGCTACAGAAGTTTCATGTGTGATGCCATTCTTGCTGCAATACTCATTGATGTATGAGTTTATGAATTCAATGCCTTTGTCTGATCTAATCTTGACAATACTTAGGCCCTTTTCATTACTCAACTTCATCATCAACTCAGGTAATTAAACTTGAGTTTCCTTTTTGTTCAGTAGAAATACCACCCAAGTGTACCTGGAAAAATCATCAATAACTACTAAGGCATATTTTCTTCCATTTATGCTTACTGGGATTATTGGGCCAAAAAGATCCATGTGTAGTAGTTGGAGAACTCTCTCAATGGATATGACAGGTTTTCCTTTAAATGATGCTTTGATTTTCTTTCCTTCCTGACATGGCTGGCACACATGTTCCTTGATAAACACTTGGTTTGGCAGCCCTTTCACTAGAGAGTTTCTTGTAAGCTTGTTGATGGTTTTGAAATTCAGGTGGTTCAGTCTTTTGTGCCACAGCCAACTTTGTTCATTTGTGCTTTTGGCAACAAGACAGACTGCTTCAGGGGTTTTGCTCCAATCTGCAAAATAAACATTTCCCTTTCTCACCCCTGTTAGTAGTACCTAATGTGTTGATTTGTACTTAATAATACATTCTTTTGGTGCAAACTCAACACTATAGCCTTTGTCACAGATTTGACTTATAGATAGCAAGTTATATTTTAGGCCTAGAACATATGAAACATTAATAATTTTTACATTACCAATATTTAATGTACCATAACCTCTTGTAATTCCTTGTGAGCTATCTCCAAAGGTTACTGAAGGACCATCCTTTTCAATGAAGTCTGAGAGAAGTTCTTTATTTCCAGTCATGTGTCTTGAGCATCCACTGTCCAAGTACTATGCTGTTCTTTTATTTATACTTCTCTTCTTCTTGTGGTCCTTGCATATCTCTTCATTTTCAAAAGCCATTTGACAATCATCATCACTGTCACTGTTGGAGAATAGCCCATCATCAAATGAGTAGACACTTTCTTCACTTTCAGACTCACCAGCAACCATGGCCTTTCTATTGCTTAATCTCCTGTCTCTCTTTTCTTTCTTTAGAGCTGAGATCAGGACAATCATATTGGAAGTGTCCCTTTTTCTGGCAGTTGTAACACACATCTTCATCATCATTTCTTTTGCTTGAGGACTCCTTCTTTCTAGATGATGATGGATCAACCTTGCTTGACTTCTTCTTGTCAGCATATTTGTCTTCTTTCTTTTCATCAGAGTGTTTATCCTCTGATTTGTCAGGAGAGTTGTACCTTCTCCTGTTGTCTTGGTAGAATTTATTGTATCTACCAAATCTTGAGTTTAACTTCTCAAATCTTCTTGCCATGAGTGCTAGTTCCTCCTTCATTTCAGTCTTAGAGACTGACTGTGATGATCTCTGAGCACTCTTCTTTTCCGTCTCAACAACTTTAAATGCAACTCCTTTGCTGGAGGAGGTTGGCTCCTCATGCACCTTCTTCCTATTCAGATCAAACTTATATGCTTTGAGTTTAGAGAACATTTGCTGCATGGGCATGTTATCAAGATTGCTAGTGTTCTGCATCATGACTGAATAGATGTCCCACTTGGATGTGAGACTTCTCAAGATTTTTAGTGCCACTTCTCTTTTGGCATAGAATTTCCCAAGAGAATTTATCTCATTCATGATGTCAGTGAATCTGCCATCAAGATGATCAATTATTTCATTGGGCTCCATAGTGAATTGTTCATATTTTTGAATTGCTACTTGAGCTTATTTTCTTTGATCTTTTGGGTACCTTCACACATGAGTGCTATGGTGTCCCAAATCTCTTTTGCTGTGGTGCAGTGGTACACTATTCCCATCACTGCATCTGGAATTGTCTAGTACAGTGTATTAATGGCAATGTAGTTCAGGTTATGCCTTTTTCTTTCTTCTGTAGTTAAGTCATCTTCATCCTTTGGCAGCAACTCCCTTGGGGCTGCTTTCTGAGCATCAGTGACTTTGGGATTTACTTTTGTGAAGGTGAAAGGCCCTCTGGTGATAACTTTGAGCATTTCATCATGCTGGCAAGCAAGATGTGCTCTCATTCTAATCTTCCAGAAATTATAGTTCTCAATTGAGAACATTGGCAGTTTGTGATTAGAAATGTGATTCACTTGGTTGGGACCCATGTTGTTGATGGTCTCAATTGCATTTCCTGGAACTGCATTGTTTGCCATCTCAAGGAAATGGGGTTAGATAAACACAAATATGTTTTTTCAGAAAATGGATCAGTTCAGTGACCACAGAAACTATGAGTTTTTGAAAATCAGTTGGATTTTCAGAAGCAATGGTCTTTGAAACCCTGCTCTGATACCACTTGTTGGTCATAGATGGAGTATGACACAAGTGTATGGGGGGGGGGGGGGAATGCACTTGTGTATAGAAATTTTTAACCTTTTCAACAGATTTATCTATTCGGATAGTTGTCTGACAACTTCTCTGAGTGTTTTAACTTTAATAGATAATCCACCTACTAAAAACTATGAAGTGATCAGTTGGACAACTATCTAAAAGAGTTAATAGGTGCGGAATATGGTTGGGCTTTTCTTTGAAAAATACTCCTTAGTTAGTTTCTGAAAAACCAGTTTATCAGGGACTTTGTCCAAAAACTGTTTTACTTAATTTTGTTGAAATGACTCTTTCAAGAAAGTCTTTGTGTGAAATGTGAGTTAATAAAAGAATGCAGTAGGTAAATAACACAACAAGTTATAGTGGTTCCGAGACTCAAGCTCCTACATCCACTTTCCCTTATTGAACAGGATAATTCCTTAACTCCTGGAATTAGCTTGTTTTATAGTGCCAAGGTGCACTGATCAACAACACTATCTTAGTGCTTTGATCCCTAGGATGACCTGAGTCCTAGTACTCAACTTCTCTGAGTTAAGACTGTATTTCTCTCTTAACAATCCTTAACTCCTCACTTCTACAACAAACACTACTTCACTTATGAGGTAAGAGTTTGAGGTTTGGTTCCAACTGAGTGAGATATCCTTTACAGTAAGAACAGTGTAAGGGGGTTAGGATATCTCTATGCTAAGCTTGGATTTTACAAGGTTGGCTTAGCTAGAAGTGATCAGGAAACTTGGGATTCTAAGATATACACTTTGGTTTCCTTGAATGCTTGATAGTAGTTTGATAGCAGATAGTTGGATGCTTGAATCCTTGGATAACTTCTGTATTTATAGATCAATTTGATCATCTATCCGTTGGAGAGATAAACTTTCAAATTGTCTATTTGCAGCTCCATTGAAACGGCTATGAAGGCACCCTTCTTTTAACCACTATGTAAGAAGGTTCTTCAATGGTTGCTTGAATGAATGTGTTGACTTCTGAAAAATGCGGCTGAGTAGACTTGTGTCAGTTTCCAAACTTGCACATTTTCCAAGGTTGATTTTGGCAGAACTTGTACTTTCTCAACGGTCAGATGGGACAAGTTCTCTGAACATTCCTGCTGGATGTGGAATGATCTTCCATTCATTCAATTCTTCAGTCTTTAATTCTTCTAAGTCTTCAATGCATACTCAAGCTTGATGGCTTTAATGCTTCATTAATGTTGTCTTCTAAGACAATAGCATTCAATGCTCTTGATCTTCTAAGACTTCAACTCGATCTGTCATAGCCCTTATCAATGCCTTTCTTTTATTATAAGTTCAGGCTATTTGCTTGAGCTTAGGTCATTCAGCCATTTTGTCCTTTCAGTGATCTTGTCTTCATGTGTTCAGCAAGCTTGAGCTAATTAATAGACTAAGATTAATCAGCTGCCTAACATACAAGCTTTGGACAACTAACCTGAACACTAAGTAACTCTGAGTATTTAGACTTAAGCAATTTTGCTATCTCAACTATCCTGAGACAACTAGACTGACATACTCTCTATCTATCTCAACTAAGCTGACCATCATCATTCAGGGGTTTTGGTATCTTAATCAAAATCAAATCATTTCCTAACATAATTGTATTGGGGTTTAGGAATTAAAAGAGGGAAAATGAAGTAAAATAAAAGTTGGAGCTCAAAACTTTTTTCTCCGTGAGTCAATCCGTTAGGAATTAAATAGCAGCATCAAAATTGATAGAAAAAAAATAAATGAGTGACCAATTTTGATAGTAATTAAATGTGGGTGACCCAATCTGAAAAGTGGTAAAGTTCAGTGACCAAAAGTGATATTTTCCCGAATTTATATCATGTAATTTATAAATTTTCTTTCAAATTTAGTGATCCAAATTAAACGATTGTTAGTTAAATATAACAAAATTCATTCTGAAATTTCCTCTTTCGCTTTGCTTTCGAACTCAAGCCGTCTTGCAATTCATTTTCAACCTTAAACGAAGGAAGTGAAAAGCCCCCCCGCCTAACAAGTTGAAGGTAGAAGTGTAGTTCATTACCACTTTTGTTTCTTTCTATAAAGAGTCATTCTTTTTCTTTGACGACAGGAAAACGTTCTTAAAATGGAAAGCAAAAAAGACCAATGTTATCGAAGTGATGTGATATCTTAGTCTAAGATTCTATCAGCGTTTCTTCCGAATTTGAATTTCCAATTATTTATATTTCAATTTTCTCTATTGAAAAATTGTTAAGAAATGATTGCAAGAAAAATTATTTAGCACTATTGAATTTGACTAACAATCGTCGGCCTCGTTGTAAATTCAAATACCATAAAATCAATGTTGAATTCTAAATACCAGTCTTGATATTGAACCCGATGGTGAATTTCTTATTGAACCCATCCGTTGGATTTGTTGCCTTTTCCTACCTAGACCCGTCCGCATGGTCGAGCTCGTGATTTTGTGGAGTCTCTGCACCGGATTCATGATGCTACTCGGGCCAATTTAATGGCAGCAGCAACTCGTTATAAATCCGCGGCGGACGTGCATTGGCGTCATCGTATTTTCAACGTTGGGGATTTGGTTTGGGCAGTATTGACAAAAGACCGAATTCCAGCCCATGAGTATAACAAATTGTCACCACGTAAAGTTGGCCCTTTGGAGGTTTTGTAATGCATCAATCCTAATGCGTATAAATTGCGCCTTCCTCCTCATCTTCGCTATTCAGACGTGTTTAACGTAAAGCATTCAATCCCGTTTGTAGCTGCTGACGAGTAGTGATGACATTTCAGATTCGAGGTCGAATCTTTCTCCACCCGAGGAGAATGATGGCGATATTGATGACAATTCAGTAGCAAATCAGTAGTTAGTTTATTAATCTTTTAATTGTTGGTTTATTTAGAGATGTCGAAACGGGCTAGCGGGGCGGGCCAAAACCGCAAAAACCCTCCATTGGACGGGGATGGGTGGGCCAACCCATTTGTCAAGCGGACTACCAAAACCTCAATTTAAATATTTATTAAATTAATCAATAAAGTCTATCTAACAAAATTAATTAAATTAGAGATAGTTATAACATTCAATCATAATTTATAATACTCCTAAAAAAAAAAAAATCATAATTTATAATAATAAATAATTTATCTCATACAAAACACAAATTCAAGTTTTAACATCCATAAACTATAAGAATAAAGTCTTCAAATTTCATCCAAAGTTGTAATTTGAGAATAATCCTGCAAAATATGAGAATATAATAAATGGAAATGACTTGGATGCAAATCTCTTGGTGTCAAATGGTGTAAAACATACCTAAATTTAAATACACCACCTGACTTGATAGATCCACCCCTCTCCGCAGCATACACCTCCTTATCCACTAAATACACCACCCCAGAACCACTAAATTTACCCATACACCTCCTGATCCACTAAATACACCACCTGCACCCCAAAACCACTAAATTCACCCATGCACCTCCCATACCCACCAACCCCTCCACCATTTCATCATTTTTTTAAATTTAAAATTCACATAATTTAATTTCAAATTATTTAAGTATTATTAATTATTTAATATCATTATCATACACTCTAACGAGCATTTCATCATTTTTCTCATTTAAAATTCACATAATTTAATTCTGCATTTCATATTTTTTTGCCTTCATCATTTTTCATTATTTAAAATTCACATAATTTAATTTTAAATTAGCATCATTTTATTCCTCTTTCACATTTTTTTCCACATAAAATTTTATTATTTTTTATTATTTAAAATTCACATAATTTAATTCCAAATTATTTAATTATTTTCAGCAGGCATTTCAACATTTTTATTTAAAATAAAAATAATTTAATTCAAAATATGTAAACAGTATTACACAATCACACTTGACAATATTACATTATTGCACTTGCTAGTATTACAAAGTGAAAAACTAAATTTTATCATCATTCTCTTATTCGCTAACCACATTCTACTTTGTCATTATCTTATTCCTCTTTCATATTTTTTCCATCATGGTTGCACATTCTTTTATTAGTATCACACCTGAAAGACATACAATATAACGACATTACTTGACAATATTACACAATTACACTTAATGGTATTACGCAATTATACTTAACAGTTTGAACAAATAACAAACAAAATATCAAAGACATTAACACAAATTAAAAAAATATATTAATGGCAGTATATACAAAAAAATAAGACAATATCATAAAAAAAAAAAAAACAAGACAGTATCACACAAAATATCAAAACTGTAACACAGTAATGCATATCAAAAGCCTTAGTTGTAATTCTTTTGCAAATTAGAAACATAAGCTCTAAATTCTTCTCTCTACCTCTCTTAAATATATAATAGTATAACAATTCATGAGAAAGTACTACACTATCACACTTAGCAATATTATGTTATTACACTTGACAATATTACATTCAACATGTAATACTGTTTATCTTATAACATGATACTGTTTAGCAAATATAGTAATGCGGTCAAACACTGAGAAAAATATTTGAATCAAGAAAATCCCCAAAATGTAGAAAGTAATTTTTTTAGTTCCATAACTTTCATTTTGCATATACAGTTCGAAAAAAAAAAAAAAATTAATACAAATAACCTAGAATACCAATTTCTCCACAATTAACAACAAATAACTCATACAACAATAAAATAATTTTATTTCTAACAAAGCACTGAGATGCGCGCATATCTAACACCAAAAAACAAATCCATAAGATCAACCGAAGAAATCAAAAAGAAAAACCCATTCTCATAAGTAACAATATTAATAAATTACTTAAAAATGGGTACAAGAACATTACAAAGCTCATACATATTTATGAGGAAAGAGCTCAAAGTGCGAAGCTCAGACAACAAATACACAGAATGTTTGAGTGCTTCCCTAGATTCTGCGAGTCCTGAATTTTTCACACTCAAAAAATAAATTGAATCACAATCGAGTTGTTTAATTTGAGAATTTAGGGTTGTGTTTCTCCCTTGTTATTGGTTTTATAAAAAAATTGTTGAATTAAAGAGAATCCGATCGGAATATACCAAAACTCGATGCAAGTAGGGGCGTGAGAGGGGAGATGAGTGACAACGAGTTTTCTCTAATTGTTGACCCTTGAGGGGCGTGAGTTAGGAGATCTGAAGGTTCAAATAAAAGACTACACGAGGCGAAGGCTAGACATGCCAGAGTCGCGATCGATAATTCACAAAGGAGGATTTGACTTCTAGTTTGAGATGATAAACCGATGATCAAACATCAAACCACTCAAGGAGCTGCAGATGTACGAGAGATCTGCGCAACTCTAGATATGATCAAACATCAACTCTCGATTACAACAATGAATTTCAAAGGTTTTAAACCTACCGTTGGATCGCTCAAATCGATCTACACCACTCATTCAAAAACCCCAAATTCATAAAACCCCCATTCCTGAAATTACTCCCCACGTTTACTCAACTTTCCTATTTTCAAGCACTTCAGATCTTTGTATTCTACTTATCTTCTGTGTTTGAAACTTACTCTACTCCTATCGAAAATGTCTTTTGTTTTGATTTTCGATGTTGAAACTAACATGCAAGCTAGGTTCGACCTTGGAAAGTATGTCTCTGAAGGTAAAGTGCATGTGGAAAGTTCAGTGTTCTTCAAGGGGAGGCACACTGAAGACAACAAGGAAATACTGATAAAGTGTTTCAGATATGGGTTGATGCCGTTCCTGGAAGCTGTTCTAAAGGTTGTGTATGAAGAGGAGGTTTTGGAGTTCTATGCGACTGCCACTTACAGAGGCGAGTACATAGAAGCATTTGTTGGTGGAAAGCGGATCAAACTATATAGAGAGATGCTGGATGATGTGTTTGGATTGAAGCTGGGTTCGATTGATGTAGAACTCTATGCTTCTGGCCAAGAGTTGAGATACCTGAGTATCTTTTGCGGCAAGAAATTAAAATTGAACAATGATGGAAAAGTTCCGACAGTTAAGAAGAAGCAATTGTTGCCGAAATACAAGACCCTACTTGACATTGCAAGCAAGATGCTGCTTGGTGTCACTGGAAGCTATGATGCAGTCACTCAATAAAAGACGAGAGTGATGGCTGCGATTTATGATGGAATCACGGAAGGAAATTGGCAAAAGCTGTTCATGGATAGGTTGATGTACTTTGCGAAGTATGTTAAGGTGGACAGTGATTCAAGAGAATGGATGGTGAGTGCTACTGTTAGCTTTGGGAACAAGCTAAGTATCCTCCTACCCGTCTTGTTGCCAACCAAGAAGAACTGGAGTAAGGGCAAGCCTTTTCATATCCTGAAATATTACTTGAAAAAGGATGCTTTTGACAGACAGACGAAAGCCAGGACGGAAGAAAGGAAGCAGATTCAAATCAATCTGAGAGATGCCATGATTGAGCCTGAATCTTCAAGTGAAGACTCAGACAGGGCAGCTCAAGAGGGTGGAACCAGTGGAGCACTAGTGGAATATGTTTCAGATGAGGCCCATATCGAACCAGTAGAGGACTCAGAAGAAACTGAAACAGACGAGTCTTCGGAAAAAGAGTTGGAGACTGAAGAAGAATACAATTTGAGGATAAGTCAAATTCCAAGAGGTGACTTGTCCAGTCCTCCTCCTCCTACTCGTCTGGTAGCTGAAACTAGTGCATCACCAGCCAAGAAGGCAAAAACGGTTAATACATCTACTGTTTCTGCACCTATTCTCTCTCCTCCCTCTATTCCTGTGAAAACCAAGGTAAGAACACTACGTTCTCATGCCAGATCTATTCCCCAAACCCCTCCGAAGTTCGTGCAATATCTAAGCTCCTTGTTAACTCAAGACACTATTATATTTGCATCAGCTGATACTTCGACAGCTGATATACTAAACCAAGCCACATTACAGCCCTCAGAAACCACCATCCAAAATTTATCCCTACCCACAACAGAATATGTTGACCCACCTAACCCATCTGTTTCGGGAACTTCCCAAGCTGACACTTCGACTACTGAGCTGAGGACCCCACTCACTCAGACCCCTCCCAAAAACAGATTTGAATCCCTGGTCGACTATCCAATTAATATGCGTGAAAAGAGGTTGCGTGCACAAATGACCAGAAACCTCAAGAAGATTCCGCCATCAGTAGAGATCGATACGACTTCAGAGACATACGAGAAACTGATAAGAATATGCACATGGGTTGCATTGAGGAAAGGCCCATCTGAAGACATGTTTGAGGTGATCTTAGGCATGGGTGGAATCGCAAACTTTCAAGATTGGGAGATGGAACAAAAGGAGAACAGTGGAGTGAAGAGCCACAATGAGTTGTTATCTCCTGAAGCCTTGACTGCTCTTGTCAAGAGGATGCTCAATGTTCCAGACGAAGTCATTCCAATGAAAGAAATTGAGGAATCGACTAAGTCAATTGAATATGTGGATGCAAGTGTTCAAGTTTCGGAAGCCGAGTTGATGATGGAAACTGAACAAGAAGAGTTTGTTACTTCTGATCCGAGAAGTGAGCTGGAGAATCCATCAGATCAGTTGGGAGGATTAGTGTTCAAGTTTCAAGTGGAACACGCTCACAGCCCTAGAACTGATGTTGGGCAGATCACGAGAGAAGTAGAACCAACATTCCCGACTGAAACTTGTGCTTATATTGCAAAGTTAACTTCCATGGCAAAGAAGGATTCTGACGAAGCTGAAAGAAGAGTAAAGGCTGCAAGGTTAGCTATCGTTCCTTACTCTCCTCCTATTAATCTGAAAGCTTTGGCATGAAGTGTTCTACCAGTAGAAGAAGACGAGGCCTTGTCTACTGAGTTAGAATTAAAGTTGGTTGAAGTTCCAGTTATTGATGAAACAATGGAAGATGTTGTTGATGAAGATGTTCAAACAACAACTGCTACTGGAGTGTCTATAGATCAGTTGAAAGATGATCTAAGACAAGTAGTGAAATCAGCGATAGATGAGTTCTTGAAGACTGATGTGAAGAAAGTGCTCCAAGAAAACAGAACAGTTCTCTTGTAACTGATTCGAAAGTGATGATAGTGAACGAGGTGAATCAACTCGATGCTGATTTTCGACAGGAGATGTTTAATCAGTTGGAAACATTCCTACATAATCAAGTTGAATATTCTAAGAAGAGTTCAGTTGATTTTGCAAGAGTTCTGGCGAGAGAATCAAAGAAAATGGAAAGAGTCTACAGGACTAAAATTGAAATTGCAGATGAGCAAAGACGAGAGGCGTATGCTCAATTACAAGAAGCAAGAAACCAGTTGACTGCAATGACGGAGCAGAACAAATTGTTGAAGTTGACTGCTACTCATTTTAAGAATGAATTTTCTTTAACCTCTAAGAAACTCGAGTACACTGCTGATCGACTTGAGAAGCTTAGTCAAAATGAAAGCCATCAGAAGCAGATTGAGAGGGCTACTATTCTGATGAAGCAGGTCGTATAAGAGGAAATGATAAGATTTACTTCTCTATTTACCTTGAAGGCAAGTTGTTGGGAATAAAATGAGAATTTTGATTAAGATACCAAAACCCCTTAAGACATGCCAAATAGAGAAGTCAAATATAAATGAACATGTTTCAGGAATGTTGAAACATGTGTTTAAAGGCTAGTTGAGAAGCTGGAATGTTAGGCAGCTCTTAGTACATTTAAATGCACAAGTTGAGAAGATTACAAGAATCAAGTCCCCTCAAGGCTCAGAATCAAATTGATCTCAAATCTGCTGAAGTACCTAAATGGACAACTGTGCTGATCAAGTCAGCTCAGTAGTAGACAACCTCTATGAAGATCAATTGAATGGAATACATCATCAAGACCAAGTCTACTGATGTATATATCAAAGTTCAGAAGAGTTAACCAGCAGAGATGTCTCAGCACACTTGAACCAAAACAGTTCCAAGGCAAGGCCAACTGTGCTGATAAGGTCAAAGCTACTGATATGAAGGCTTAAATATTCAAAGACCATGAAGACATGATGATTAAAGAGAAAGAGCCAAGTAATCTAAAAGAGCCAAGCCAACACTGCTGATAAGCAAAGTCTGCTGATATTGATAAGCGGTGCTGTCCAGTTGATAAGGAAAGTTGTCCTTATCATAGGACCAATGATCAGAAGTGATGTCCATGTTTGATCAAGTGAATCTTGAAGTCAGACATTGGGAAGAGTGCTACAAAGTCAAGACAAAGAGTAAACAACCGTTTACTTCCCAAATGAAGGACATGTCACTTTCAAGAATCCGTCTTCCAGTTGCAAAGTTCAAGGAAGACAAATATAGACATTTTGAGGCTGTCTCTCCAACGGACATATCCTCAATTTGTTCTATAAATACAGAAGTGTGGAAACCATTTGAAACATCCAACTATCCTGCAATCCAGAGGAAACTACAAACTCAAAGGCTTCAAGCTTTCTAAGAAACATTCTTAGTTTCCAGAAACACTTCTTCTAAGCTGAACTACATTGTATAGCCATACAAAGCTTAGAGAGATATCCTACCCTTATACACTGAGCTCATTGTAAAGGATATCTCAACCTAGTTGGAACCAACATCAACCCTTATACCTTTCTAAAGAGAGATAGAAGGTTGTTGTAGTGGAAGTGTAAGAACTCACTGTTGAGAGAAGAACAGTCAGTTCTGAGTTGAGAAGAGAGCACTAGGACTCTGATATCCTAGGGATCAAGGCACCAAGGAAGTGGTGTGGTTGATCAAGTGCACATTGACACTATAAAATAAGTAATTCCAAGAGATAAGGAATTATCCTGTTCAATAAGGGAAAGTGGATGTAGGAGCTTGAGTCTCTGAACCACTATAACTCTTGTGTTGATTTACTTTCAAGGACTTTCATACAAACAACACATTTATACACAAGCACACAAATTGATCTTAAAAGACATATACTCTATACTGTGCAAAACTGTTTTGGGACAAGTTCCCTGAAAACAGATTTAGTGTTAAGAGGATTTCAGAATTAAAAGGAGTTTAAACTAAAGGGCCAACCACTATTCCGCACATATAACTCATTTAGATAGTTATTCAACTAAGTACTCTATAGTACTTAGTAGTTTGATTATCTTCTAAGAGTTATTCATATTAGAAGAGTTGTCCAGGACAACCTTGCTGAAGTCTGATTTGATTAAGTTTGAAAAGATTTACATACAAGTGTATTTCCCCCCCCATACACTTGTTATATACTCCTTTCAGGACCAACACAAGTGATGAAGCCAAAAAGGGGGAAGAAATGGAAGAAGTAAAGGAGCAAGTTGAAGAGGTTGAAATTCAAATTGAAATTCAGCAAGAGCAAAGTCGACCTAGGAGAGGAAGACTTGTGAAGGCTCATGAGAAAGAACAGATCAGTGCTGAAGAACAGTTAAGGATTGCCAAAGGAAAAGGCAAGGCCACTGAAGAAAAGTTTCATATAAGACGAGTAAAGCGCAAACTTGAAATCAGAGAACCGAAAGTGAAAGAATCTATAGGTCAGATTCCAGCTGACATTGATGCTGAAGAAATTCACAAAAGGCAGAAAATTGAAGATGATCATTATGCTAACAAGAAAGTGTTGGGAAAACATATCAAAAAGTTGCAAGACAGCAAAGCAAACCCAGATGAGATTGAAGATGCTCTCATAGACAAGTTCATTGATGCTGAGCATAATGAAATTTGGCAAAATGTTAAGAAGAGATGGGAAATTGCTCATTGGATCGTGAGAAGATATGGAGATATATCTGTGAAGGATGAGTTATTTGTGAATTTTGAGAAATTCATGGAAGCAGAAGACATTGATCTATGGAATTTGATCATGATAATTTCTACTGCTGTTGGGTATAATATTTTATCACTTGAATTTCCTAAGTGGGAAACTCCTATGCTTGGATCTGGTAAAAGAATCGACTTCAATGCTATCAAGAAATTCGAAGAGAAAGTCTTAGAAGATGAGAAGATTGAGAATGAAGATCATATTTATGAGATTCATAGAAGAATTCTCGATGCATTTCAAGTGTCAGATGATGAAGCAAGAACATCAAGTGGTGGAAGCATGGATTGAAGATTGTAAGTATTAAGTTTACTCTACTTATTTCATTTTGATATATGTTCTAAGTAATTGTAATCGTATTGATCTGATCGTATGAATGGAAAAGATGAAGTATTTTGATGTTAATATAAGATAACTACTTAACTGATCTATTTACTTAAAATAATTCAAGTAGTTTTGGCTTCATTAAAAAGGGGGAAATTGTTGGGATCTGAATCCTAAAGACAAGTCTTAGTTGATGAAAGTATAGTTTTGATAAGCCAAAAAGAGAACTTGAATATATTCTAAGTGTTGACTGATCTAGTTATGAAAGTCGTCTTGTATGTAACAAGATCAGATGAGTATAAGCAATACTGAAATAAACTAAGTGTTGAAAAGAAAAGTTTACTATAGGATTTTATGATAAACTATAATAATTGTATAGAAGCTTGTGTTTATGTTTATATTGATGTAATAGTTCATAGGATGACTAAGATATTTTATAAAGCTTAAAGTAAATGTAATAGTCTAGATAGATTAGTTGATAGAACAAGAAGAGTTCTACAAGACAAGAAGAGAAGACTATGAAGAGAAGACTTGTACGAGACAAGACAAGTGCTGAGAAAAGCTGAAATATTCTAAGTATAGAATATTAAAGAAAGACAAGTTCGCGTAAAGAAAGATATATTCGTATTAAAAGAAGATATGAAGTTAGTTACGTATCATAACAGAATAACCGACGTATTTGAAGATACATATCAAGAAGAAACGGTTATGGAGTTAGTTATCAAGAAAAGGTTGTTGGATAACAAACTTATCTTGATCAAGTGAAGTCTATATATAGTTGAAGACATTCAAACGTTGAAGACTACTGAAACTGCAAATACTAAAAGCGTACTGAAGAAATCAAAAGCAAGGAAACTCACAGAGTTCAAAGCAAAGTTTGAAGTTCAAGAAGGAAGCCCAGAAAAGACAAGTTCAAAAGAAGAAGGCTTATTGGAAAATAGAGAAGTTTTTTCTTATTGTTTTAGTTTGTATAAGCTTGCTAGTTGCTTACTAAATCACTAGTTGTTAGATCGAAGATATATCTGGTGGTATATTCGAAAAGATCGAAGTCTTATTTCTTGGGACTTAAAGCCACAAGACAAGTTAATAAAATTTCACGACTGGAGTTGTGAGAGTGGATGTAGACATTTGTCGAACCACTATAAATCTTGTGTTGATTTACTTACTGCATTTATTGTGTTAATTGTTCTTAACTGGTTACTTGAATTGTTAATTGATAAATCTGCAGAATAGACAAGTAAGGTGTTTAGAGTATAGTTGAGTATAATCACAAGGGCTCATAATCTGATATTCCGCATATACAATCTCTGATATTTTGAAAGATTTTAAAAGTCTATTCACCCCTCCCCTCTAGACTTTTCTAGCTTACTCAATCTTAAACTCAACTTCTGGGACCAACATATGTGTATCTTTGATGAATGGTAGAATTATTTAGATACTTAGAAGTCATAAGATGCGATGAAAACATTTTGATGATTTTTGGAAAATTTATACGAGCACATCATTCCTAACACTCTAGATATGATTTACGAGCATACTTTGATAGACTATGCTAGAGAAGTTATGTGTATTTGGAGATGATTATGCATATTTGATTTTGGAAAAAAACTATTTGAACTGTTTCTCCTAATACATGCGAGCATGATATATGAGTTTATGTGAATATAAAGTCTAGAAAAGATGCATTTCTATTCTATGCAGGAGTTTATGAGAACCCCCCAAATTGTAGCGAAAACAACAGAACGAGTAAATTGTTTGTGGGAGCAAAACCAAAGATATCTGGGGGAGTGGATAGTTTCATGTTCGGGGTGTAAGCCTGAGCCTTCACACTCCTCCTAGTCAGCTTCTGCGTGGATTTTATTGAGTGAATATAAGAGGGGATTATATGAGCTATGAATTCGGGCTAACTCGGACCTAGAACGCTCGATGCTTATTTGGCTGGGGACCAGGTGCTTTTGGAAATGGAGACGGGTGCCGGGAGCATCGATGGAGCTGGTACAGAGTTGATCGGAGAAACGTCCCTTACTAAGGTTGATGCTGACTAAGTTGATTGAGCTGGTATGGAAGGAGTGTAGGCTGCTTTGGATACCCATTCCATTTCTGCAAACACAGTACGAAAGAGTTAAGAATCTGAAATGAATATGAGTTAAAGTGAACTCAAGAAATCGAATTACCATCGTTGGCTTCTAGAGGAGCCTAGGCAAGGCTGAAACCAAAGTGATAGAGGATTCGCGGATTGCTACATGAAGCTGGAACATCAAAGAGGTCATGGAGGCTGGTATGAACATTGAGGTTCCTCATGGCGAATGAGCTAGTTGGAGAGGAGCAAGAGTGTAGCCTGGAGATCGGGTCTCCATAGAAACATCCTCTAATGGAGCAGATATGGAAACTAGAGAAATCTAACACTAAAGATTGAAGAACAATGAAGGAATGAAGAAAATACCTGGAGGAATATGATTCTAAGAAGATATTAAGGTAGAGGTGTTCGACCGCCAGAAGCCTTAAAGATGAGTATTGTTCTTGAGAGGAAAGTGAAACTGAAGTTTTGAGTGAAATGGAGTTTTGGAAGAAAAGGAATGAGGAGTTTATATGGGGATATGAGAAATATGAACGATCAAGATTAATGCGTGCATTGATGTGGATTCAGAAACCTCGAGGCAAGACCGAAGCTAGAGAGAAAAAAGAGCCTTAATGAGTGGGGTATAAATCGAGAAAGTCTTACGTGATGGGACGATTGCTGAGAATCGCGTGAAATTCAAAGAGACGCTTAGCGTGAGGCAGTTGGATATTTGAATGGAATTTGATTTATGTTCGGGTCCGAACGACCTTGAGCCTTTCAAGGTGCACGAGACTCCGAGCGGATGCTTTAGAGAATTTGACGCCCAGAGGGTGTGTTTTGAGATTTAAAACAAGACTTGTTTGGAGCTGGATTTGAAATCACGATCTAAACCTCGTGGCTCTGCATGTACTGGAGATAAGAGAATCGATTGACACATTTGCTTTCTACTCTCATACGTGTAATCCACTTTACGAGAGTAGGGGGGGAGTGGTTGATGTGGACAAAATGTGTTTTTTTTTTTTTGAATTACATTAAATACCCATCCCTTTTCCCCTCCCCATGACTCGAACCCAGGATCTAAGGTCTAGGTAGTGGTGTTCTAACCACTTGAGCTATCCCACTTTGTCAAAATGTGTCGTCCTATGAGATAATGACACATGGAGTCCGGATAAGTTATATCCGAGGAGGTTTGGATATAATTATGTGATTATTCGTTTACTTATCTTTATTGTTATATTGATAATAATTTTTATATTGATGATAAGCTTTTATGATATTGGATTGGGCCAAATTTGGGCCCAAATCCACAATAATTTAGATAAACAGGCCAGGTGATGATGAAGATCAACCCTAGCATGAATAAGTCATAAGCTTTCCACCTATCTAGGCGAGTTGATGGGCCTGAACCCGAGTTCCCGAAGTTTAAACCTGGAGGGGCTTGAGCACCTCCAGGTCCTCAAGATTCAAATCGCGGAACTTGCACATGGAGCTTTGATTCCACTTCGTGGATAAAGGACGTGCGAGAATATCGCACATGTCCCCTCATTTTTCGGAGCTCGGACGAGCCGGTGGAGGCAGATAAGCTTTGGGCTTACGCCTACTACTTGGGCAGTTGAGAGAATTGAGGAAGTGGATAACACTTCCCCCAAGGTACTCTTTAAATACGTATTTCACTTACTATTTTAAGCATCATGAGATTATTTATTAGAATTATGATAACTTATATCTGAAATATACATTACGCATGGATATATTTGAACATTTGCACACACCGTACGTGGAGAACGGTTTTACCCTCAGTTGACTGTTCTCCGACCACACATTATTTCGGAGATCACTGGTGTTATGACTTAAGCGTCGGAGTCCCCACGCCGGAGATCCCTCCGACGTGTCTTTGCAGGTGCTGGAGCTCGTGCATAAGGAACTTCCAGCCCTTGACCATTAATCCGAGGTTAGCTGATTACTTATCGTTGCACGTACATTTTGGATGCAACACTTATCATACATAAAATTTGCACGACATGTGCACGTACAAATCGTGCACAAAATGTGCACATGACATTTGTATTTTATTCAATATAAAAAAAAACATGTTGTCACACATATTTCGTCATATATATATAGATATATATATATGCCCCCAAAATCTCGGGGCCCAGGGCGGTCGCCCCTACCGCCCTACCTCAGGGCCACCCCTGATTTCACACTCCATAGCAAATTGGTGGAATGACATGGAACTATGAACATAGGGGTAGAAATTATAATTACTCTCAACTAAATGAAAAAAAAATACATTTGCAAGAAAATTAAGGAGCAACGTAGAGCCAAGAAATATTGTCATAATTTATCTTATGAGGAGAGAGATTTCATCCACAAAGTGTATAGCATCGGTTCCTTTATATTTCTAATAATAATAATAAATACAACAATAATAATTGGAATTACTTATATGGCAGTTCTATTTAGCTATTAATGAGTTTTTGTATAATCCAATTAAGAACGAAAAGTATAATCCAAGAGTTTTTGTCAAATATGTGAAGAAACATTTAATAAAGGAGGCAATTAAATAGTTATATACGCAAAAAGTATATATGATCTAAGCTAGCTAGGATGAATATTAATCCAAGAGTATTCATGGGGTTGTCGAAAAAAAAAAAATCAATATAATTGACTCTATTAGTAGAAACATTAATGAATTAAGTAAATTTGCGGCCGTGTTTACGAAACAAATATGCATGGCGATGAACCCATCACCGCTTACAACTGTATGCATGAATATTAACTAGTTAATTTGATGAAAATATATATTAAAAAAATAATATACTCACTAATCGTGCCCGTGTCATTTGTGATAACTAGATGGTGTCGGTGCCCTTGAACTGTGGTCGTCGAATTTCCATCCATAATGAGCACTATGTTGGTTTTGTTCTGTCACACCTCTACGTACTCTTCATAGTACCCAAATTTTACTTTGATGTAGTGCTTCACATTGCTTCTAGTTGGAGCTGCTTTAAGAGCATCCGATATTATTTTTCGGTAAGCTCCTGGTTCAGTCTTGCAGACAATTGAATTAAAAACCTCCTTTTTAACCACCATTTCATACTCATCAACAGATTCGTGGAATGGCGTGCAGCTCTGAACATTGGGGTAGGAATTATAATTACTCTCAGTTAAATGAAAAAAAAAACACATTGGCAAGAAATGTAAAGAGCAACGTTGAGCCAATAAATTTATCTTACAAGGAGAGAGATTTCATCCACAAAGTGTATTGCAACGATTCCTTTATATTTATAATAATAATAATAATAATAATAATAATAAATATAATAATAATAATTGCAATTACTTATGTGTCATTTCTATTTAGCTATTAATGAGTTTTTGTATAATCCAATTAAGAACGAAAAGTATAATTCAAGAGTTTTTGTCAAATATGTGAAGAAGCATTTAATAAAGGAGGCATTTAAATAATTATATACACAAAAAGTATATATGATCTAAGCTAGCTAGGATGAATATTAATCCAAGAGTATTCATGGGTTGTCAAAAAAAAATATCAATATAATAGACTCTCTTAGTAGAAACATTAATGAATTAAGTAAATTAATCAATAAATGTTTTCATAACTACAAATTTTGGTCCTTAACCAACATGGTCCCTAATTGGTCTTAATTAAAGCTCGAAATTATTCTAAGCCACAAAATGTGTTAAACTCTTAGTCGTCAAATGTTGCAATATCTAAATATCTTACATGTCAAAATGTTGCACTAATCCCTCATGCATGATATGAGAGGTGACCCTGAGACAAGGCGGTAGGGGCGATCGCCTTGGATCCCGATATTTTTATGGCCTACTTTTCTATATATATATATATATATATATACATATATATATATATTAAATGAGTTTGGCGAAAGATATGTGACACATTTTATAATGTGGTGAAAGATGTGTGATAAAATGCTTATTTTCTTGTAGTGAATAAAATATAAATCCATGTGCACATTTCATGCAAAAAATGTGAACGATCTGTGCACATTTCGTGCAAATTTTGTGCATGATATGTATGTGCATGTTTCATGCACGGTTTATATGTACGCATTTCATACTTATTTTAAGAGTTTTTTTTTACCCTTAGGTGCTTCACTTCCCTTTTTTACAATTTAGTGCTAACTTTTTTCAGAGATACTATTAGGTGCAAAATGGTCTCGCAAAAACTCATTTACTCTCAAAATGTTAGAAGAATGAGCCAATTTTCCTTGTTCGCGCCAAACCTACAAAATCTCAAAACCGATACTGCGTGATATATGTAATGCAAACATTATAAAATAACACTGATTAATTACCAAAAAAAACTTACGTTCTAAAAGAAAAGAAAGAATCCAGAACATATAGTTGGTTTAAATCATTTATGTTACAAAAGTGTGCTTACATATATAAAATAACACCGACTAATTACCAAAAAAGTGTTACAAAACTTTGTTTATTAATTACATAAAATAATTATTTTAAAAGTGTTATAATTGGATATTACACTAGAACACTTTAGCTTTATATATGTTATGGTTTGAAGCCATCGTAGTAAGGAATGCAGGTTCTCGCAAGCCACCCATCCTTGTTGATAAATTCTCCGACGGTAAAGTTCTCCATCATTTCCAGATTTCTCAAAACACACCACTACTTTTTTCTTCTCTGAAGGTTGATTCTTGATCCATCTCCGTCATTTTTAAACTTCCGATAGTACACATTGTTGTTGGGGTACATTTGGCCAATCCAACCAGCCCGCCGGTTGTATGATGGAGTCGAGATACGATTCCATCACAACTACATTTGAATAAACACCCCACGACCGACCCTAATATGCCTAAATCTGGTTTTTCTTTGACTCAGCTTGGGTAAAACTGTGAGGTTGCAGTTTTGAATAACAAATCCAAATGGCGGGGCTTTTGCACGAGAATTTCTTTATTGTGCGGTGAAGACGATTTCCCCGATCTTATTGGCATACATGTTGCAATCTTGAAACACAGTCGCCGCCGCTCCACATATGAAGTCTACTGTGCCGTAGATATCAATTTTTTTGTAAAATTGGATGCTAGATTGAGCGTAGAGAGTGTCTTGAAACCCACGGAATGTGCATTTAAAGAATGCTACATGGTTGGCATCCACCACCGCAGCGGCAGCTTGGCCTAAATTTGCGGCCGTGTTTACGAAACAGATATGCATAGCGATGAACCCATCACCGCTTACAACTGTATGCATGAATATTAACTAGTTAATTTGATGAAAATATATATTAAAAAAATGATATACTCACTAATCGTGCCCGTGTCATTTGTGCCAACTAGATGGTGTCGGTGCCCTTGAACTGTGGTCGTCGAAGCTCCATCCCCAATGAGTACTATGTTGGTTTTGTTCTGTCACACCTCTACGTACTCTTCATAGTACCCGACTTTCACTTTGATGCGGTGCTTCACATTGCTTCTAGTTGGAGCTGCTTTAAGAGCATCCGATATCGTTCGGTAAGCTCCTAGTTCAGTCTTGGAGACAATTGAATTAAAAACCTCCTTTTTAACCACCATTTCATACACATCAGTAGATTGGTGGAATGGCCTGCAACTCTGAACATTGGGTAGGAATTATAATTACTCTCAGTTAAATGAAAAAAAAAAAAAAACACATTGGCAAGAAATGTAAAAAGCAACGTTGAGCCAAGAAATTTATCTTATAAGGAGAGAGATTTCATCCACAAAGTGTATTGCAACGGTTCCTTTATATTTATATTTATAATAATAATAATAATAATAATAATAATAATAATAATAATAATAATTGCAATTACTTATATGTCATTTCTATTTAGCTATTAATGAGTTTTTGTATAATTCAATTAAGAACGAAAAGTATAATTCAAGAGTTTTTGTCAAATATGTGAAGAAGCATTTAATAAAGGAGGCATTTAAATAATTATATACACAAAAAGTATATATGATCTAAGCTAGCTAGGATGAATATTAATCCTAGAGTATTCGTGGGGTTGTCAAAAAAAATATCAATATAATAGACTTTCTTAGTAGAAACATTAATGAATTAAGTAAATTAACCAATAAATGTTTTCATAACTAGAAATTTTGGTCCTTAACCAACATGGTCCCTAACTTTTTTTTATTGTAGTGAATAAAATATAAATGCCATGTGCACATTTTGTGCACGATCCGTGCACATTTCGTGCAAAATTTGTGAACGATCTGTGCACATTTCGTGCAAATTTTTTGCATGATATGTATATGCATGTTTCATGCACGGTTTATTTGTACGCATTTCATACTTATTTTAAGAATTTTTTTTTTTACCCTTAGGTGATTTTTACACTTCCCTTTTTTACATTTTAGTGCTAACTTTTTTCAGAGTTACTATTAGGTGCAAAATGGTCCCACAAAAACTCATTTACTCTTAAAATGTTAGAAGAATGAGCCAATTTTCCTTGTTCGCGCCAAACCTACAAAATCTCAAAACCGATACTATGTAATGCAAACATTATAAAATAACACTAATTAATTACCAAAAAAAACTTACGCTCTAACAGAAAAGAAAGAATCCAGAACATACAGTTGGTTTAAATCATTTATGTTACAAAAGTGTGCTTACATATATAAAATAACACCGACTAATTACCAAAAAAGTGTTACAAAACATTGTTTATTAATTACATAAAATAATTATTTTAAAAGTGTTACAATTAAAGTTCATTTTATTATTTATCAGCCAATATAAAAAAGGCTAAAAAACTGATCCGGCGATTCCGGAAGCAGTTAGACTAGGGTTCTTGATCGCCGCCATGGCTTCTGCAGTCGATCAAGCATCAGATCTGGATAAAACTAACACAATTTCAGCGCTATGTAACGCCATCCCCTAGTTGAAAGACTTCTTGATGGAAAAAAACCACGCGCCGGACGCTAATCCCCCAACCCTACGAACCTTTAAAGACGTACTCACGGCACAGGGTGATCGCCCCCCAACCCCGGTGGTAAACTTGGATGCGCGACCGGTGAGCATGCCAATCAAGAAAGGTGACTTTGTCTCCATCACGGTAGACGAGACAAAATACGCCCGACGGGTGGCGATGTGCAGCAACTCCTTCATCGGTAGACTATCGAACGCCAAAAATGACAAGCCCTGGGCCCTGGGAGATTTAAAGGATTCCCTCACTCGACTCTGGGGAACTCAGGGGCCATGGCGATTGGTTCCGCTAGGGCTTGGCTATTACAACGTTTTTATCAAGGATGATGCTGATCGGATCCTTGCTACAAAGAGAACTACTTCGTATTTACAGCCGGGAGTGTTCAGGTTATCTACATGGGTCCGGGACTTCAACCCATATAAAATAAACACATCAATGGCACAGGTGTGGGTGCGAATCTACGAGCTCCCGTTTGAATACTGGACCGAGTCACTTATCACTGGTATGGCGCACGCGATAGGTACACCGATTAAAATTGATGATCGCTCCCTCGACGGATCAATGGGACACTTCATCCGTGTTCTAGTAGAAGTCGATTTCTCCAAAGACAAGCTGGACAAAATATTAATAGAGTGCAAGGGTCATCGCTCCTTCTCTTTCTTTAAATATGAGAACCCCCGCCTTTTTGTCGACATTGTGCGATAATTGGCCACTCTTGGGACAATTGTAATCGGAGGCCGCAACAAGATCAGCCTCCAGCTCCCACTCGACAGCCTCCAAAGACAACAGGGAGAAACGAACGCCCTCGGCGGCGACACCCCCCCGAGGGATCCCCCAATGGCCCAAAAGGCCTCACAGGACCGGGAGGGTTCATTGGAAACTCACAATAGCTTTGCGGCGCTAGACCCCGACCTGAACAATGGGGACGAACGCCGAACTCCCGGACACCCCACAGATGAAGCGGTTAGCATGGACACATCGGCAACTATAGAACACGATAATACTGAACTTAATGGAGGCCCCAAACGCCGACTTAAATCCGTTATCCACGCCTCTCCCTCAACAACCGATCCGCTCGAGAGGGCCTTTAAAGAAGCTGCTAAGGAAAAGGGCCTCCAATTTGGATCCCCCCTTCATTCAGTGGAAAACTCTAGCTCCCCGAGGTACAAATGTATGGCCAACGCAGCGCGTGGCCGATGTGGGGACTTGGAAATATCAGATATTGAAGGATCGGAGTCAGAGTATGAGCCGCCGAAGCACGGTTACGAAAGTGGTGATCAATGATTGTATTATTCTGGAATATACAGGGGATTGGGAATTTGGCATCCCAGAACCTCCTCCACAGCCACTGTACAACTCATCGCCCAGATTTCTTGGTAATAGTGGAATCGAAGGTCTGTCGTGATAGTATTCACAGAAGTTTCTGGAAGTCTATTGACCTAATTTTCTTGGTTGAGAACCAACGTCTCCAAATGCGTCCCAACATTTGGATATTTTGCAAAGATTTTCTTCGCTCTGTCACTTTGGTAGAGTTCACTTCGGAGCAACTCATTCTTATTCATACTACAGTTCACAATAATACCTTCCATATGGGACTGGTTCATGCTGCCTCGGATCATGTTCTTCGCCGGGTTTTGTGGAGGGACATCCTGGACTTACGATTAAGCACTATATGCTTGATGGGAGATTTCAATGCAGTGATGGGTGCTCATGAGCACGTGGGTTTAGCACCACCAAACCCAGCTGCGTGCAGGGAATTTCGAGAGTTTGTGGCGGATGCAATGCTCGCTGACTTCGAAATTGCGGGTCCAAAACACACGTGGGTGGTACGGCGAAAGAATGGGAATATGGTCGCCTCGCGACTGGACATAATCCTGTCCACCAGTGGCTTCTTGGACCTTTGGTCCATGATTTCGGCCTCAGCATTGCCGCGTGCCTCCTCGGACCATCACCCTATCCTGATGAACTGTAAAAGGGGCAATCTTCAGCGCCACTCGCCATTCCGCTTTCAAAAAATGTGGTTGTGTGATCCACGCTGTCTCGAGGAGATTCAACGTTCATGGCAGGTTTTTCTTCTAGCTTCGGATCCAATACTCTTAGTCAAGTTAAAGCTAAAGCGGCTCAAAGTGGCTTTGCGAAAGTGGAACAAAGACGTCTTTCGAAACGTGCACACAAGGGTAGCCGAGGCGAAGGATCGTTTACTGAAAATACAATGCACAATTGGAAGGGTAGGGTACACGGCGGAAACTATTCAGTTGGAGATAGATGTTCGTCTGGCGCTTAACCTATTGCTGCAACAGCAACACACCCTATTTGCTCAGAAAAATCTTGTAACATGGTTGAACGATGGGGATCGAAACATGAAATTTTTCCACAAGATGAATCAGATGAGAAAAACACATCGTCCGATGGATTCACTGAATATTAACGGAGCACGATGTTCCGATCAAGAAACAATTGCAACACACATTTCGGACTTCTACAAAAATTTATTCACTGCCCCTCCTCGGGCAGCAACTCCAGAAGCATTCAATCTGATGAATGGACTGATAACAAAGAGGGTGTTGTTGGTCCTGAAGGGAGTATATAACAAGTGTAGGGGGATACACTTGTATGCAATTTCTTTTCAAACTCGATCAAACCAGAGATCAGCAATGTTGTCTTGGACAACTCTGCTGAAGATGATTAACTCTTTATAGATAATCAAACTACCAAGTACTATTGAGTACTTAGTTGGATAACTATCTAAGGGAGTTATATGTGCGGAATTGGTGGTTGACCCTTTAGTTTAAACTCCTTTTAAGTTCTGAAATCACTTAGTCAATCAATCCAGTTTTTCAGGGAACTTGTCCAAATGTCTTTTGCACAGTCTTTGAATATGTGTCCTTTGAAAGATCAGTTTTGTGTGCAGTGTTGAATGTATGAAAATACTTTGAAAGTAAATCAACACAAGAATTTATAGTGGTTCAGAGACTCAAGCTCCTACATCCACTTTCCCTGATTTAACAGGATAATTCCTTCACTCTTGGAATTAACTTGTTTTATAGTGCCAAGGTGCACTTGATCAAGAACACCACTCCTTGGTGAATTGATCCCTAGGATGTCTAGAGTCCTAGTACCCTCTTCTCAACTCAGAACTGAACTGTTCTTCTCTCAACAGTCAGCTCCTACCACTTCTACTACTAAAACCTTCTCACTTTCTCACTTGAAAGGGGTAAGGGTTGAAGTAAGGTTCCAACTAATGAGATATCCTTTACAATGAAGATCAGTGTATAAGGATAGGATATCGCTCTAAGCTTTGTATGGTTATACAATGAAGTTCAGCTTAGAAGAAGTGTTTGAAGACTAAGATAGTCTTTTGAAAGCTTGAAAGTTCTATGAGCTTTGAGCTTCAGAATAGTTGATGTAGTTGGATTATGTTGAGGTGCTTTCAAATGGTCTTCACACTTCTGTATTTATAGACAAATGAAGGATTTGCCCGTTGGAGAGGCAGCCCCAAATGTCCATAAATGTCTTCTTTGAGTTCTTCAACTTAGAAGACAGATTCTTGATAGTGACATGTCCTCATTTGGGAAATAAACGGCTGTATAGACTTTGTCTTCATTCTGCAGCACTCTTCCCAATGTCTGACTTCAAGATTCACTTGATTAAGCTTGGACATGGCTTCTGAAGGTTGTTCCAATAGGACAACATTCCTTATCAAATGGACAACTCTGTTTATCACTATCAACAGACTTGCTTATCAGCATAGTTGGCCTGCTCTTTTCAGATGACTTGGCTCTTTCCCTTTGCTTCACATGGAAGTGATCTTAGCATGATTCTTTGAAGATCTTTAGGGTATAGTTGTCTTGAACTCTTCAGCAAGGTTGATCCTTAAACATCAGAAGACTTGTTCTGGTTGGACCTTGCTGGGACAACTCTGCTGAATATCTCTTCAGCATACTTGTCCTTCAGTAGACTTAACCATTATTCCAGAATTTGAGCCTTGAGGAGACTTGATCTTGATAAACTTCAAAGCATATGTTCCCCCTCAAATTGTGCATCTATTAAACTAAGAGCTGCCTAACATTTCAGCTTCTCATCTAGCCTTATGCTAAATGTTCTAACATTCTTAGAACATTATTAATCTTGACTTAGGCATGTCTCAGGGGGTTTTGGTATTAACTCAAAACATATCTCATTTTATTCCCAACAATTTCCCCCTTTTTTATGATGCCAAAACCTATACATTTTATGCAAAAGTGACTTGACTACACCTATTACATTTATCTTCAGAAGACATGACTAGGGTCAATTTTCCAGAAAAGCAATGTGTTAGTGTATTCACCATTCATGTTGCAAATAGGTTTCAAGAATTGGCATAGAGAGATTTTTGTAATAATGTTTCTTGATTCAAAATGTGTTCAACTATCATTCATTTGAAATTCATTACAAGCATGTTGATAGTTGAAACTAACATATCAGAGCATGATCAACAACATTACATCAGAGTATTTCATACATCAGAGCATAGACTAAAACATTTAATCATTTTCCAAACTTTGAGTATCAGAGCACCAAAACAGATATCAGAGTAAACAGTCATCAGAGCACAGCACATCAGCAGTCTTGATAGATTTTCAACATGGATGACTAGTTTCAGAAATTCAGCATTCAAAGCAATCAGATCAGCAGAAAGGGATCAAGTGGACTTAGCCAATTTCAGAGATTGTCTTCAGGAGGTGGCACCATCCCATATTGTGCCCACACCCTTTTCTTAAGCTCCATGGCCTCTTGATTAGTGCCCTTTGGTCCAAGATGCATCCTATTCATCTTCAGGATTTCAACAAACTCTTGGAGAATCTTGTTCTGATCTATCCACCCATTCAGCTTTGGGGGCATATATATGATTGGCTTGGGGGCAATGAGTTCAAATCTTGCAATGTCAGCAGCTGCAAGCAGTTGTTGATATATATCTCTGTGATGCTCTATCATGAACTCAACAAAAGTGGAGTTGGCATCTCTTCCATTCCATCTGTCAATGACATAGTAGTCATAGACAAACTCCCTTTTGGCCTCTTCCCATGAGTCATTCAGCTGAATTGGCACCCATTTATCCAAGTGAGGATATTTGGTGTCAATGGGAATCAAAAGCTGTGGCTTTAGCTTGTTGTAAGTTTCTCTTTTCCTTCTAGGCTTTTGGAAATCCGCTCTTCTTTTGTCTCTTGCTCTATTTGCCTCATCCATCAAGTCCATTTTCTCTTGGGCCCTCATCATGGCCAGTTTCTGTTGAGTTTCAGGGTCTTTGCCATACCCTTCATGAAACAACTTTGATGGATCATTCAATATCACCACTTTCTTCTTCTCTGGTCCTGGTCCAAAGCCTTCTTCATATAGCTCTTCCACATCTTCAGCAGCTTTGGCACCTTCAGTGGACTTAGTCTCAACAGACTTGTCAGTTTCAGAAGATTTGTCTTTTTCAACAGTCTTGGACACTTCAGCATATTTGTCCTTTTCAGTACTCTTGGCCTTTTTGGAAGTAGGCTCATCATCAATTCTGAATTCAGGAGGTAGATCAAGGCTGTTGGGAAAGTCAGTGAATGTTTCAGCCTTTCTTTTGTTTCCCTTGGCCTTCTTGATCTTTCCTCTAGTTTGGACACCTTCAGCATCTTTGTCCAAACCAGACACCTCTTCTCCTGGTCTTTGCTGTAGCCTAACTCTTTCCTCTTGAGCTGAAGCCATTGAGTTCTTCAAGGCTATGGCTAACTGCTCCTCTTCATCAAGATCATCCAAGTTCAGCACTGCTGGCTCTTTTCCTTTCTCTTCAGTGACCTTGTCCTTTCCCTTGACTGGACTTCCAATTACCAAGGCACCTTTTGCCCTTGCTCTTTCCCTTTCCCCCTTTTTGGCAGCATCAAAACACTGAGGTTTGAGCTCACTCATTGTGGATGCCATTAAGGAATGGGCTTGGGTTAGGGACTTCATCTCTTCCAACAAATATACATTCTCATCATGTATATTCTGCATCCTATCACTGCTCAAGCTAAGAAAAGCTAGAACAAGCTTCATCTTTTGTTGGACAACCTCCTCCATGGTTGCTTTCAGAGATGCATCAAGTTGGGCTTTAAGAAGTTCAGTGAGGTTGGCCACTGCACCATCAGCAATATTGGCCATCACCTCTTGGGAAAATTTCTCTGAAGCTGCTTTCACCATTGCAAGCCTTTGTGCCTCTGCTCTTTTCTTCTGCAATGCAGTCTTCTTTCCAAGTGCTTGCTTGATGGTCAGTCTGATAGCTTGAACATTTGCATTGTGATTATCTCTTAGCAGCTTCTGATCCTTCTTGACCTCCTTTGAGATTGACTCCATAGTGGTTTTAGCTTTGTGGACCTCAGTGGAAATGGTTTGAAGACCATATTCCACTCCACTTATCCTTGCCTCCAATGTGGGTAGCACCACATCTTCAGAGCCAGTCAATCTCATTTCTACAGATGCCAAGGTTCTTCCTTGCTCATCCAAGGCCCCAGAGGTTTCTGCATGAGCTGTTTGGACTTGATAAGCCAAGGAGTCCAACTTTGTTGATTGCATACCAAGTAAGGCTTGTGCTGATCCAGAATCAACATGGATGGGAGCATCTGTTAAGAGATCTTCTGTAAAGATTTGGTCAAATGAAATACCTACAAATTCAGAAAAATCAAAAGGGTTAGTGAAAACACACTCATCACCCTCATTTTCTTTTGCACAAGACTCTGATACATCAACAGTCTTCTTCTCATTTTGAACTACTTCTTTTCTTCCTTCAATATTAATTTCCTCTCTTAAAGGAACAAGCCTCCTCTCCTCAAGGGATTCTTGAAGTTCAGATTTGACTTCAAGAATAACCTGTCCTTCCTCACTTATATCACCCTCATTTTGTGGTACACTCACTATCTTAGTGATTATAACATCTCTCTCATCCACTTCTCTCTCTGATTTTTCAACTAAACTCTCATTTTCAACACCTTCTCCTAGACCTGCAACATCTCCACCTTCAACAAGGTTCAAAGATGGCAGTTGTGGGGAGATCACAGTGCTTATATCAGCAGCCACTGAGTCATCCTGAATGATTAAGGGCTGATCAGTGTCCAACTCTCCTGACACTGAATAGGCCTTAATCAAACCAGCCTTTATAATAGGAACCTCAACATCTTTAGGCTGTGCCTTGGGTTCAGAAGAACCTTCATTGGCAGATGTATCTTTGGTTTTGTTACCACCCTTGGTCAATACCTCTGATGACACAGAGCCTTTTCTATGATAGGTTAAGAGAGGGGTTGAAGGCAGTTTGGATTCAGGAGGGTTGAGATTGGTTTCAGGAGGGTTGGGATTTGAGGGATTTGAGGGATCATCAAGGGAATCATCATCATTTGAGCTACTTACAGGATGTCTGATGCCCTTAGCTTTTCTCTCCTTCTCCTCCATGATCTTTTCATCTACTAACTTTGCAAAAACCTCCTCATCAATGAGGAATCTTGTCTTTAACACACCAGCAAAGTGTAGCAGTCTACTTTCCTCCACTTGCCACCAGTTTGCACCCTTATCTTGAATGACTTGTGATATCTCCATAATTGTTTTGTCTTTCACATCCACAAGCGTCCTCAGATCATGGAACATCTTCTAAATTCTAGGAAATTAAGCAAGTTGTGGGTACAAATTGTCAACAGTAGCCTTGGCTCCACCTCTGAGCATACTTTCATAAGTATACTCCTCCTCATCTCCACTGGAATGGGGACTTTGGGTTATAGGGGAGTTGGCTCTGGCTTCTCTTAATGTGGCTTCAGGGAGTTTAAGTTCAGGGGGGTTGGCTTCAGAAGGGTTGGGTGCTGCAAGGTTTGCTTCAGTTGCTTTTGAGAGCAATGGATCTGAAGGGGCTTTGCTCAGGGGAGTTGGTTCATGAAGTGCAGCTTCTAAGAATTTTGAATAATTGAGCATAGATAAGTCAAGGGGAGATTGCAATCTTGTCTCATCTACTGCTAAGGCAGCTAGCACATCTATGCCACTTCTTTGCACACTCCCTTCTAGAGAATATCTCTTTGTAAGATTAAGAGGTGTGATTGGTTGATTTGTGGGGGTCATGTGGGTTTCAGGGGAGTTGGGCTCAGGATTCTGAGTTTCAGGGAGGTTGGCCTCAATAGGTTGACCTTCAGGGACTTTGGACTCTGGAGTTCCAGAACCAGAAGAGTTGGCCCTAGACTTAGATTTTGTCCTACTTTCAGCCCTGCTCTTCCTTAGAGCTAGTTGGAGAGACTTTTGCTCCTGAAGCTCCAACACCTTTTCAGTAGGCTTTGCCCTTCTCTTGCTAGCCTTACTGCTCCCACTACCTTCCTCTTCTCTCTCAGGGACAACTTCACTGGCCCTCTTCTCTCCTTTAGAATTTTGTCTAGTCTCATTGTATCTTTGTCTCAACTCTTCTGAGTGATCAGAAGGCACTTGAACACCTTCTTCAGCAACTTCTTCAATCTCAGTTGAAGCTCCTGAGGTCTCTTCTGATTGAATTTTAGACACTTTCCTTATTTTGACAACTCTGGCTTTTGTCCTCTTCTTTAGCTTTGGCTTCTCCTCAACCTTCTCTTCAGCAGGTTTGGCCAGTTGCATCCTCCTTTGCTCAGTTTTCTTGCTGAGCTTTCTGAACATGATTTTCTGGGCAGGGAGGGGCTTTGCAAAGGTTTGCATTTGAGAATAGTGGGAAAATCTCTCAATCAGCAAGCTTGCCCTGGTGCAATGCTTGAGTTTCCCTTCTAACACAACCTTGTTGTGAACTTTCACCTTAAATTTAGCCTTTTCCTTCATCATCTCAAACAAGATGAAGGTCCTCCAATCAAACTTGATGCCCTTGTCACTGGCATCAATAACTGCAGCCATTATTCTGATTCTTGGAAAGCTAACTTGCTCCAAGCTTCCAGTGTTGCTCAAAAGACTTTTGGCAACTACCTCAAAGAGGTTGAGAAATTTTGGCTTGAGAGTTCTTTTGTGTTGGGTTGAGGAGATAGGACCTGTAACTAATAGCCACTCTTGAGCTATTTCTTCTTCATGGCCGGCACCATAGAATTCTGGATTCCTTCCCTTAGAGGGCAATCCAAAAGCTCCTTCAAGGTCTTCTGCAGAGAATTTCACCCTGTGAAATCTCTCTTCCTCTTCTCCTTCTGCCACATAAGACAATCTGGTAGCAACTTCACCATCTTCAGGCTTACCTCTCCATTTGAGGAAAGCAAAGAACTCAGCCATATAGTTCTCCAAACAAGAGCTTGGTCTTTCCTCCATGAACTTCTTGAGTCCAGCTCTTCTCAGCGATCTAAGAGTTGGAGTGATTTCAGGATCCTCACTCTCAAAAGAGACAATGGGCTCAAAGATCAGGCTGTTCTTGTTGCTCAAATAGCCAAAATCAAGGTCTAGAGCCTTGTTGGAGAAGTCAATGATCATTTCAGGTCTAGCTTTGGGAGCCATTGTAAGATTCAGAAGGATTTTGAGTGAGTTTGGGAGTGTTTGAAGAAGTGAGGGCTAGGGTTTCGAATACTTGTGGAAGAGGTGTTTGTGAGGGGTTCTTAAGACTTGTGAATATTCTAAAAAGAATGTTTGTCAATGAGTTGGTGAGTCTCAAGAGTTTTCAACGATGGATAAAAGTGGAAATATCAATTGGACGGCCAGGATTGATTTCAGGGGAGTTGGCCAATTTTGATCCAATGGTCAATAACCAATGAAACAGTGAAAAAACTGTTTTCTATTCAAATGTGGAAGTTATCTACGGAAAGCGCACCAGGTCCGGATGGATTCGATGGCGCATTCTTCTAATAAGCCTGGGACTGCATCGAAGAAGACATAATTAGAGCAGCACAATATTTCTTCCGGTACAGTTTTTTGCCGCACGGATTGAACTCCAATTGGGTAACATTAATCCCGAAGACAATAGGCGCGGACAAAATTGAGGACTTTCGTCCAATTGTCTTGGGTAACTTCCTGTTTAAAGCGCTCTCAAAGATCCTTGCAAACAGATTGGGGACGGTCCTATCAGCGATTCTATTAGAATTTCAGTTTGGATTTATCCCTGGCCACAGCATACATCACGCCATCGCTCTGGCCTCGGAAGGAATAAACTGCTTGGATCGAATGCGAATTCATGGTAACATGGCTTTGAAGATTGACATTCGCAAGGGTTTCGACACACTTAGCTGGGATTTTCTGCTATAGGTGATGCATCGGTTAGGCTTTGGAGAGAACTTCCGCAACTTAATAAGATGCATATTAACCTCGGCTCGTCTCTCCATCCTTGTCAATGGTCAACCACACGGATATTTTCAATGTTCTCAGGGTGTGCGGCAGGGGGACCCCTTGTCCCCGCTTTTGTTTTGCATGGCAGGAGAAGTCCTCTCTCTCATGTTAGACGCCGCGATCGTTGAAGGGAGTATACAAACAGCCTTCATAAGGAGGGGACTAAGCTGCCCCGTAACCCTCTTTTATGCAGACGACGTCCTAATATTTTGCCGAGCCACGAGGGGAGGAACTCGCAGATTAAGATTGGTGTTAGAGCAATACGGTGACTTGTCGGGATAAGTGTTCAATCCGCGGAAATATTGCGCATACTATGGTAAATTTGTCAGCTACAACAACAAAAATTACGTTAAAACAGTCCTGGGTATGAGAGCACAGGTACTTTGCCTTTTGTCTATTTAGGGCGCCTTTATTCAAGGGGATGCCTAAAACGGCCCAATTGTGTGAGGTTGCAGACAGAGTCCTCAACAAATTCACGGCGTGGAAAGGCTCAGCGCTCTCATTAGCGGGTCGGATTTGCTTAATCAATCATGTCATTACGTCTTCATTAGTACACACAATGATGATTTACAAATGGCCGCGCGGATTACTGCAGAAAATCGAACGAGCTATGAGGAATTTTGTATGGACAGGGGATGTTGATCGCAGGGGTTATTGTACGACGCCGTGGACAAAAGTCATCACACCGCGACATGAAGGTGGCTTGGGTGTGCGTTCAATAGTGTGTGCTAATGAGGCTTATCTACATAAACTAGCTTGGAACATTTTAGTAGACAAGAGCCCCCCCATGATTTTTCTGAAAAACAGATTCTTGCCACAAGAAAATGCTAGGAGCATCACAGTGGCGTCCTCGATTTGGAAAGGCTTAAGGCCGCATTTGCTGCATGTTCAGTCAAAGGGCAGATGGATAGTGGGAAACGGAAGGAGAGTCAGATTTTGGACAGACAACTGGTTAGGATACATCATTGTAGACCGTGTGGGCATACCGGCGTCGGTCCGTCCTTAATATAAATTCACAGTGGCTGACTATTTGGTGGAAGGCACTTAGCATCTTGACGCATAATTTGTAAATCGATGTCCCTCGATAGTGGCAGATATTACTGACCAGGTCGGCGGCACAGAGGAAGACACCATGATATGGCCGATATCTACGCATGGGCAGTTGACGGCAAAAATTGCTTACGCTGATATTTGCCCGTGCTTTCCAGAGGTTAATTGGGGCGACTGGATATGGGCAGCATATATTCCGCCAAAACGTTCAATTGTAATGTGGAGGGCTATACACGGAAAGCTCCCAACATGGTCATTCCTCAGAACGAGAGGCGTATTGGGGCCAGGGATTTGCATGCTATGTCGAGAGGCGGAGGAATGCTTGGATCACCCCTTTGGCGCTTGTGTATTATTCAAACACTCTTGGAACATAATTGCGGAGCTGTTTCATGTAAAAACAAGGGCAGACGAGGGCTTCCTACGCTGCAGTGCACGAAGGCGTTAAAATCACACCGGAAGTAATCCGTACCACAATTTGGGCGCTGGTGGGAGAGGCTCCCGTGCAGAAAATGGGCAACATGGCCAACACATGCTTCGACCTTGCCGTAATAAAGGCGTTCAAGTTGAGGGGGGTCCCTAGGAAGGCACCAAGGATCGTCTCGGTGAGATGGCACCCCCCGACGCCAGGGATCATCAAAATAAACACTGACGGGGCAGCCGCAGGAGCTCCAGGGTAGATCAAGGGCGCGACCGTTTATAGAAACCATTTAGGGGAGTTTCTAGGCGCCTTCATCAAGAAATACGGCCGAGGCTACGCATACGAAGCTGAAGCCTTCACGGCACTGCACGCTGTTAATCATGCATATCAGCATGGATGGAGAGACTTTTGGCTTGAAACGGACTCAACTTACGTGGTAGCACTACTCACAGAAGCAGCGCCGGCAGTCCCATGGCGCCTCCGTCCGCTATGGCAGCAAGTGCAACATCGAATAAATGATATGCGATTTAGAGTGACGCACATATACAGGGAGGGAAATTCGACGGCTGACAGGCTAGCAGCAATGGACATAGAGGAATCCAAATGGTTGGACGACGCACCTACTCAAATTGCAAGCAATCTAATAAGAGATCTCAATTCAGAATTTTTCAGATTTGTGTAATCCTTAGAGGAGTCTACCTTTTCCTTGACTAGGCTTTTTCCCTAAGGAGGGTTTTTCTTAGCAAGGTTTTTAACGGGGCTCCGACCTCTTGAACGACCTGTGTTTATATGGCTTTTAGGTTTTTTGATTTATATAAGAACTGCAATTTATATTAAAAGTGTTACAATTGGATATTACACTAGAACACTTTACCTTTATATATGTTGTGGTTTGAAGCCATCATAGTAAGGAATGCAGGTTCTCGCAAGCCACCCATCCTTGTTGATAAATTCTCCGACGGTGAAGCTCTCCATCGATCATTTCCAGATTTCTCAAAACACACCACTTTTTTCTTCTCTGAAGGTTGATTCTTTATCCATCTCCGTCATTTTTAAACTTCCGATAGTACACACTGTTCTTAGGGTACATTTGGCCAATCCAACCAGCCCGCCGGTTGTATGATGGAGTCGAGATGCGATTCCATCACAACTACAGTTGAATAAACACCCCACGACCGACCCTAATATGCCTAAATCTGGTTTTTCTTTGACTCAGCTTGGGTGTCAAATCCAGATGGTGGGGCTTTTGCTGGAGAATTTCTTTATTGTGCGGTGAAGACGATTTCCCCGATCTTATTGGCATACATGTTGCAATCTTGAAACACAACCGCCGCCGCTCCACATATGAAGTCTACTGTGCCGTAGATATCACATTTTTTGTAAAATTGGATGCTAGATTGAGCGTAGAGAGTGTCTTGAAACCCACAAAATGTGCATTTAAAGAATGCTACGTGGTTGGCATTCACCACCGCAGCGGCAGCTTGGCCTAAATTTGCGGCTGTGTTTATGAAATAGATATGCATAACGATGAACCCATCACCGCTTACAACTGTATGCATGAATATTAACTAGTTAATTTGATAAAAATATATATTAAAAAAAAAGATATACTCACTAATTGTGTCAGTGTCATTTGTGCAAACTGGATGGTGTCGGTGCCCTTGAACTGTGGTCGTCGAAGCTCCATCCACAATGAGCACTGTGTTGGTTTTGTTCTGTCACACCTCTACGTACTCTTCATAGTACCCAAATTTCACTTTGATGTAGTACTTCACATTGCTTCTAGTTGGAGCTGCTTTAAGAGCATCCGATATTATTGTTCAGTAAGCTCCTGGTTCAGTCTTGCAGACAATTGAATTAAAAACCTCCTTTTTAACCACCATTTCATACTCATCAACAGATTGGTGGAATGGCGTGCAACTATGAACATTGGGGTAGGAATTATAATTACTCTCAGCTAAATGTAAAGAGCAACGTTGAGCCAAGAAATTTACCTTACAAGGAGAGAGATTTTATCCACAAAGTGTATTGCAACGGTTCCCTTATATTTATATTTATAATAATAAAAAAAACAATAATAATAATAATAATAATTGCAATTACTTATATGTCATTTCTATTTAGCTATTAATGAGTTTTTGTATAATCCAATTAAGAACGAAAAGTATAATCCAAGAGTTTTTGTCAAATATGTGAAGAAGCATTTAATAAAGGAGGCATTAAAATAATTATATACACAAAAAGTATATATGATCTAAGCTAGCTAGGATGAATATTAATCCAAGAGTAATCATGGGGTTGTCTAAAAAAATATCAATATAATAGACTCTCTTAGTAGAAACATTAATGAATTAAGTAAATTAACCAATAAATGTTTCATAACTAGAAATTTTGGTCCTTAACCAACATGGTCCCTAATTGGTCTTAATTAAAGATCGAAATTATTCTAAGCCACTAAATGTGTTAAACTCTTCGTCGTCAAATGTTGCAATATCTAAATATCTTACATGTCAAAATGTTGCACTAATCCCTCATGCGTGATATCAGAGGTGACCTTGAGGCAGGGCGGTAGGGGCGATTGCCCTGGACTCCGATATTTTTGGGGTCTACTTTTATATATATATATATATTAATTGAGTTTGACGAAAGATGTGTGACACCTTTTATAATGTGGTGAAAGATGTGTGATAAAATGTTCTTTTTTCTTGTAGTGAACAATATATAAATGCCATGTGCACATTTTGTGCAAAATTTGTGCATGATATGTATATGCATGTTTCATGCACGGTTTATATGTACGCATTTCATACTTATTTTAAGAGTTTTTTTTTTACCCTAACGTGATTTTTTTACAGTTCATAACTTTTATCAGAGTTACTATTAGGTGCAAAATCGTCCCGCAAAAACTCATTTACTCTTAAAATGTTAGAAGTATGAGCCAATTTTCCTTGTTCGCGCCAAACCTACAAAATCTCAAAACCGATACTACGTGATATATGTAATGCAAACATTATAAAATAACACTAATTAATTACCAAAAAAAACTTACGCTCTAACAGAAAAGAAAGAATCTAGAACATACAGTTGGTTTAAATCTTTTATGTTACAAAAGTGTGTTTACATATATAAAATAACACCGACTAATTACTAAAAAGGTGTTACAAAACTTTGTTTATTAATTACATAAAATAATTATTTTAAAAGTGTTACAATTGGATATTACACTAGAATACTTTACCTTTATATATGTTGTGGTTTGAAGCCATCATAGTAAGGAATGCAGGTTCTCGCAAGCCACCCATCCTTGTTGATAAATTCTCCGACGGTGAAGCTCTCCATCGATCATTTCCAGATTTCTCAAAACACACCACTTTTTTCTTCTCTGAAGGTTGATTCTTGATCCATCTCCGTCATTTTTAAACTTCCGATAGTACACACTGTTCTTAGGGTACATTTGGCCAATCCAACCAGCCCGCCGGTTGTATGATGGAGTCGAGATGCGATTCCATCACAACTACAGTTGAATAAACACCCCACGACCGACCCTAATATGCCTAAATCTGGTTTTTCTTTGACTCAGCTTGGGTGAAACTGTGAGGTTGCAGTTTTGGATAATAAATCCAGATGGCAGGGCTTTTGCAGGAGAATTTCTTTATTGTGCGGTGAAGACGATTTCCCCGATCTTATTGGCATACATGTTGCAATCTTGAAACACAGCCGCCGCCACTCCACATATGAAGTCTACTGTGCCGTAGATATCACATTTTTTTATAAAATTGGATGCTAGATTGAGCGTAGAGAGTGTTGTTGATTTTGATATGAGTGTTCTGTTTAATGATCCAACACTGACAGCCGAGTGTTGTGTTTAATGTTCCCAACACTCATGACAACATCAGAATTTGCCCTTCCTTTTCTCACTAACTCTTATCTTACGCTTGTTGTCTAATGATGTCCCCAGAGCAGTTAGAAGACGTGGGCAACACCAAGTCATGCCATTGCGTGGGAGTGAGAAGTCATTAGAACATTGTATAACAAGTTCCTAAATTCTAGGAGTGGTGGAGAGAAGTTAACAACCGCATGATCTAAAGGTTGAGGCGATCATGGGAGTTGATGGCAGTTCGTGGATGAATCCTATAAATACAGAAGCTGCCCTCAACACAAGATACACAAGAAGAAAAACTGAAATCGACTACTACTCTATTGAACGCTATATACGCTTCTAGTTAGGAAAACCTTTGTTTCTTCTTGTAGTTCTTCACATTATTATAAACCCGAATAGTAGTGTGTTAGAACATAGTCTTATTTACTAGGTTGTGTGATTAGATCTATGAGGGAGATAGTTTCATAGGATCTAATAAATCATTATACACTTTCGTAGTGTAATTATACACCTCAAAGAGGTTGTACTCGTTTCACATATTTTTATATAGTGAACAGAGTAGATTATTTTATAATCTACGCAAATTTTTAATACTTCTATTTTCAGTACGTGCATTTTAATTTCCGCTGCATAGTGTTGTCTAGGTTGTTCCAACACAACAGACAACATCTCTGATTTCACACGCACACACACTTTCAGTTGGTATCAGAGCCAACTACTTGATACACTAAGTAGAGATTCTGCTTAGAGTGTGTAAAATCTGAAATGGAGTATCCACTTTCACCCGCACTAAAGCCTCCAATTCTAGATGGCACGAATTATGCCTTCTGGAAACCAAAGATGAGGATGTACATGAAATCCATTGATGAACGAGCCTGGAGGAGTGTTCTTGCTGGTTGGACTCAACCAAGAACTGCTGCGGATGAAGACAATGAAGCTCGGATCAAGAGAGAGCTCGACTGGACGACTGAAGAAATTACAACCGCAAGTTATAATTCAAAGGCGTTGAATGCAATATTCACCTCAACTGATGCCTCAGTGTTCAAAATCATATCAAACTGCATTTCTTCGAAGGATGCATGGGATCGACTGCAAGAACATTGTGAAGGATCGGACAGTGTACGAAGGACTAGACTACGTATGCTTGGAACCAACTTCGAAAATTTGAGGATGAAAGAAGATGAAACCATTTCATCTTACAACGAAAAACTGACTGAGATTTCAAATGAAGCTCATTCTCTTGGAGATCCAATATCAAATCAAAGGTTAGTACATAAAATTCTTAGATCTGTTCCTAAACGTTTTGAACCTAAGATATGTGTTATAGAAGAAGCTAAGGATACTGATGTGTTAAGTTAAAATGAATTGATTGGTATTTTGAAAACTTATGAGATGAACATTTCTGAAAAGACTGATTATGAAAAGAAAGTGCTTGTTTTCAAAGGTGATGCCTCATCATCTGTATCATCAGGTTCTGGAAAGTCTCCTTATGTTACTGAAATTGATTCTGATGAAGATGATATTGAGGAATACCTTAACAATCCTGATTATATGGCTTTCATTACTAAACAGTTTAAGACATTCATGAGGAACAAGAATAATAGGTTTAAGGATAACATTCAACCTAAGGTTCAGATTAATAATACTCAACAATTGCCTATTAGGAAGAACAATTTTAATCCTTCTAGACAATTAGAAAGAGGAAACATGTTTAGATCTGACCAAGATTATAGGAAGAATGTTAAATGTGATGCATGTTCTGGATATGGTCATTATGCTAATGAATGTGCTAACACCATTCTCAAAAAGAAACTTAATTTCAATGCTACTTTAAGTGATGAGTCTGATGTTGATCATGATCCTGAAAAAGATATTGAAAAAGCTTTCTCTTCTAGAATTCTGTATGATGATACTTTTGATGATGATCTGGACGGTTATTATGATGTGAGGACAAATGAGCCATCATTTGAGAAATCACTGAATAATAATACACCAGAATTTAACTGTTTTACAAGTTCTGTTAATGAGACAGGTACATCAAATAAAGCAGGTCTATCCAGAAGAGATGCTGATATTCAAGACTTGTCTAATACTGTCTTTAAACTGGAAAGTCTTTTAACAAAGAAGGATAAGAAAATTTCTAAACTCAAAGAAAGACTAGATGTGTCTGTTCTTGATTTTAAGAAATATTCTTATGCAAAACCTTTAACTAATGAAAAAGTTTGCAAAATATCTTCTGAAACTGAGAAACTTAATCACATCATTATGTCTCTGAACTTTGAAAATTCTGATTTAAGAGAATCTATTACTAAGCTTGAAGGCATTCTAACAAGAAAAGATGTGGAGATGTCTAAACTTGAAGAGAGATTGAAGGAAGCCTCTCTAAGCTTCAAAAGATTTTCTGATGGAAAGAACAAACTGGAAGACTCTCTTATGACCAACAACTCAAGAAGAACAGGTATTGGCTACCAAGGTAAGAATTCTAAAAATTCTGAACTTAAGAAACCTACTGTGTTTGTAAAAGCTGAAGTAAATTACAATCCTAGAGTTTTTGCTAAGACTCAGATTAATGCAAAAGATGCTATATGCCATTACTGTTTCAAAAAGGGTCATAAAAGTCCTCAATATTTGAAGAAGAAAAATGATCTGAAAAAGTCTGTATTACCTGGAATGACTCAACATTCAAGATCACATAGTAATTCTGCATGGATTCCAAAAGAAAATACATCTTGTAATGTTGTTCATATGTCTCTAAAAGCATGTATACCTGGATTATGGTACTTTGATAGTGGCTGTTCTAAACACATGACAGGTCAAATTGATTATCTCACTGATTATACTGTTTACAATGGTGGTAATGTCACTTATGGTGGTGGATCAAAAGGAAAAATCATTGGTAAAGGGACATTGAATGTTCCTGGTTTTCCTAAATTATCCAATGTTTTGCATGTTGATGGATTACTAGCAAATCTGATAAGTATTAGTCAATTATGTGATGATCATTTGCATGTTAAGTTTGACAAAAACTCATGTTATGTGCTAGATAAAAACTCTAAATGTATCATGATGGGAAACAGATCTGCTGATAATTGTTATCTCATTGAATCTGAACTTATTTGCAATAAGGCTAAAGTTGATGATAGTATTTTGTGGCATCATAAACTTGGACATGCTAATTATAGACAACTTGATAAACTTGTTAGATTGAAAGTTGTTACAGGTTTACCAGATCTGAAATTCTCAGATAACAAGGTATGTGGATCTTGTAAAAAAGGCAAACAGATTAAAGTGTCTCACAAAATGTTGGAACATTGCTCAACCAAACATTGCTTCGAATTACTGCACATGGATCTTATGGGTCCTATGGAAACAGAAAGTATTGGAGGTAAAAGGTATTCTTTAGTTATAGTTGATGATTACTCTAGATTCACATGGATTGAATTCTTAAAAGATAAATCTGAAACTTTTTCCATTTTCAAAATTCTGTATAAAAGATTCAAGAATGTTTTCAATTCTAAAGTATGCAGAATCAGGTCTGATCATGGAAGAGAATTTGAAAACAATTCCTTTACTGAGTTTTGTGAATCAAAAGGTATAATCCAAGAGTTTTCTTCTCCTGAAACTCCTCAACAAAATGGCATAGCAGAAAGAAAGAATAGAACACTTCAAGAAATGACTAGAGTCATACTATGTTATAAGAACTTATCTAAAAGATTTTGGGCTGAAGCTCTTAATACTGCTTGTCATATTGCTAATAGAGTTTATATTAGAACAAATTCTACTAGAACTCCATATGAAATTCTGAACAATAAAAAGTCTAACCTTAAATATTTCCATATTTTTGGCTGTGTATGCTATATCTTGAATGACAGGGACCAGTTACATAAGTTTGACTCAAAGAGTGACAAAGGCTTCTTTCTTGGTTACTCAATAAACAACAAAGCCTATAGAATTTATAACTCTAGGACTGATACTGTACACGAATCTGTAAATGTTGTTTTTGATGATGATACAAGCATTACAGGTAAAAGCATTGAAGATGAAGACATTTCAGACTTGATTAATGTACCAATCAATACTGAAAATGTTGAACAGGTTCAGAATGTTGAGAAGAATGATGACACACCTGAGAAAACATCTGATAATACAGATCCTGAAAATCTGTATAATCTACAGAAAACTCCTTCAATAAGGATTCAAAAATATCATCCACAAGACCAAATCATTGGTGAACAGTCTACAGGTGTTCAAACCAGAAGAAGAATTGGCATGAACTCAAAGGATGTGGTAAGATCTATATGTATGTCATGCATGTGTAGTAAGGTAAATCATGAATGTTATCACTCCGAGATTGAAACTGTTAAAGAAGCATTAGATGATGAGAATTGGATAGAAGCTATGCATGAAGAACTTAATCAATTTATTAGGAATGATGTGTGGACATTAGTTCCTAGACCAGACCATATTAATGTTATAGGGACTAAATGGATTTTCAAAAACAAGACTGATGAAATGGGAAATATTATTAGAAACAAAGCTAGGTTGGTTGCTCAAGGGTATACACAGGTAGAGGGTGTAGACTTTGATGAAACATTTGCTCATGTTGCTAGAATTGAATCCATTAGGCTCTTACTTGCCATTGCATGCTATATTGATATAAAACTGCACCAAATGGATGTTAAAGCTGCCTTTCTAAATGGTATTCTAAATGAAGAAGCTTATGTTGAACAACCTAAAGGCTTTGAAAACCCTGATTTTCCTGATCATGTCTATAAATTGAAAAAGGCTCTATATGGCTTGAAACAAACACCTAGAGCATGGTATGAAAGGTTGACATATTTCTTGATTGAGTTTGGTTTTGTAAGAGGAGAAGCTGATAGAACACTGTTCATCAAACATGATAAAAATGCTATTATGATTGCTCAAATCTATGTTGATGATATAGTATTTGGTTCTACTTGTGACAATATGCTTAAACACTTTGTGAATGAGATGACATCTACCTTTGAAATGTCCATGGTTGGTGATTTAAATTACTTTCTAGGACTGCAAATCAAACAACAAAAAGATGGGATTTTTATTTCACAAAGTAAGTATGCTAAAAGTCTTGTAAAAAGATTTGGATTAGAGAGTGCTAAACACATGAAAACACCTATGGGATCAACTCAGAAACTGAGTAAAGACAATGTTGGCCAGAATGTTGACTCAACATTGTACATGTCTATGATTGACAGTCTGTTATATTTGAGTTCCAGCAGACCTGATATAATGTTTAGTGTCTGTTTATGTGCTAGATACCAAGCTAACCCCAAAGAATCACATATGAATGCTGTTAAAAGAATCATTAAGTATGTTGCAGGTACATGTGATTTAGGTATTTGGTACAACAAGGACACAAATTGCACCTTAATAGGTTACAGTGATGCAGATTGGGCAGGAGACAGTGATGATAGGAAAAGCACAAGTGGTGGCTGCTTCTATATGGGAAACAACTTAATCTCTTGGCACAGCAGAAAGCAGAACTGTGTGTCTCAATCAACAGCTGAATCAGAATACATTGCAGTAGGGAGTTGTTGTACTCAATTACTTTGGTTGCAAAAATGTTTCATGATTATAGCTTACCTAGTGATGTTTTGACTGTGTACTGTGATAATACTAGTGCTATATCTCAAAAAAATCCAGTGCAACATTCATTAACAAAGCATATAAGTATTAGACATCACTTTATAAGAGATCTTGTTGAAAAGGAAGTTGTTAAGTTGGAGTACATATCTACTAAAAAACAATTGGCTGATATATTCACTAAAGCTCTTGATGATAAGAGGTTTTCTTCTCTACGAAAATCTCTTGGCTTATGCAATATCTGAAAATATGATCAAGGGTGTTGTATCAAATGCGGCAGCATTTGAGACAACACTAAGATAAGTCACTTATGTGTTTTCTTGCTTTAATTTTCGTAATTATTGAATTAATGAAATTCCTTGTGATTGATATCTGAATTCTGAATGACTTGTGAAAAATACTAAAGAGCCTATACACCTCTCAAATGCTACAAAAGAAAAATCACGTATTAGATGCTTTATAAATCACTGAGTAACTATGGGACACGGAGCTCGCTACTACGATGATCTCTTTTCAAAAGGTGATATAAATTGCATCAATATATTCACAAATCCATTGAGTAACTATGGGGCACGGAGTTCGCTGCTACGATGCACTCTTTTCAAAAGATGGATCAATGTGAAGTGTGATAAAAAGAAAAAAAAAATATTAGAGCAACACAAATGATGTAAAATTATGAAAAAAAACTGTGTTGAGGTGTATAGAATGCCATCAATAGTCAAAACACTCGTTAATTCAGATTCTTATCCCAATTTTCATGGAATTAGTTATTTTTGATAATTATTAAATATTATTCTCTGAAATATTTAATTTGACTTAGTCTTGCCTTGTTTCATTATTTCAGTTATTTTATTCCGCATTGTATTTAATTTTGTTTTTCAGAATTCATATTCTCCCTGTTAACCACGATCATTAGTGGAGAAGTTACTTCCACTACTTCACTTCCTTTACTCTCCAAAAATCGTGTAACTCCTTCCTCTCGATTCTCCATATAAAATGAGTCTCCATTACAGTGTTGGAAAATACTTGAAAAGCTTTGTTAACTCTTTTAAGCCTGGTAATTACTGATCTTAATTGTATTTACAGCACTCGAGTATATCTAGTTCCTATGTTACATCATTTTTTTGACTCACACTGTTTAAATTCTTATTTGCATCTATCTGTGGAATTCGAAAAGTCTCAAGAATTCATTTTGGTTGTCTTGTTTTGTGTGTACAGCTCTGAAAGTGAGTGTGCGTGGTGTTGGCACAGACCAGACAACAATTGAGCAGCGGAAATTAAATTGCACGTAGTGAAAATGGAAGTATTCAAAATTTGTGTAGATTAAAAATTAATCTACACGAATCACTTATATTAATTATAATATCAGTGAAACAAATCAACAACCTCGTAAGGTTTTGAACAACTACAACTCGAATGAGTTTGAAAAGTTTACTAGAAAGTATGAAACTATCTCCCTTATAGATCTAACATAAAATCCTAGTAAAAAGATAATGATTAAACACACAAATATTCGGGTTTATAAGTGTGTGCAAATCTACAAGAAAGAACAAAATATATTCCTAACTAGAAGCGTTGCACATTCAATAGACTAGTAATCTTGTTTAGCTTTCTCTCTTGTGTATCTTGTATTGAGGCAGGATCTTTTTTATAGGCTTCAAATCCTACTGCCCCAACATCATGTAGATCGATTTTTACATGATCTACCATGGAGAAGAATCACAGATTTTTCTAAAGCTAAATGCACTAAGCACTTAATAGCTTTAGTAATGAATGTGTCTTCTTTCTTCTTCTTGAAACGTTGAAGACAGCCTGTATTTATAGATAAATTTCGTCAGCCTTCAACTCCCATAGATCACATGATCTATTTAACTTCCCCTTAACTCCTTAAAATAAGGTAACTTCCAATGTAGGCTTAACTTCCATTTGTGCTTGCAATTCTCTCACTCCTTATGCAATCTGCATGACCTGGACACGTCCACATCTTCTAACTGCATCAAAGGAACATTACAAACAACATAGAAAATTCGGAGTTAGGCAAATTATGATGTTGACCAAAGTGATGGAACATTCTGCACATCACGGGTACAACATCAGCAACAACCTTTTAGAAAAGTTTGAAAAATCTAATTGACTATATCAAACTACCTCCCTTTTAGGTCTATACATATAATCTCATAGACGAAATAAGTATGATACATATGTTGATTGGGTCTACAACAATCTATCATACTGTTGCATCGGTCCTCTATTAATTGACCACGTTTTCAACTGCATGCAACCTTTATAGATCAGTTTTTACATGATCTATAACCTCCTCCACAAACTCCTTAAAAGTAGGAACCACCATGCATGTTCTTAACTTCTCACTCCTTGTATTTATGCAACCGCTTGACCTGGTAACTTCCACGTCCTCAATCCTGCATACAAGGACATTAAGAACAACATCTAAAATCGGAGTTAGTGTTAGGAGAAAGGGCAAATTATGATGTTGACCAAAGTGATGGAAAATTTTGTACAAACTCGACAAACAGAGTTGCCAGGAGTGTTGGATCAAAATAAGCATCACATGTACAACATCAACAATCTCCCCCAATTTGGCCTTTCTACTACAACACTTCTGATGTTAAACATACATAAATATTCAAAGTAGAAATATACAAAAATTTACATCAAGTAAATGACATAAAATCGTAATCACCAAATTGAGTAACAAGTCTTTCTCTAAACACTACAAACTATGTGTTTAGATTAAAAATAGAAATAATAAAGAACAAAATGAAATCCTAAATAATAAAGGAAATAACAGAAATATAAATCCTACAAGCATTACAAACAAATAAAGAAAAGTTATGTAAATAAGTAAAGGAGAGGATTGAGCTGAAGAACACTTCAGCTGCATCTTCATGGATCTGCAAAAACTCCCCCACACTTTATAACTTATCTAGTTTGTATGCTTTAATAAATCTCCATGCACGGTCTTAATGACATCAACATCTTGTGCATATTTAGCTACTGCCTTATCACTTTCTTATACAACTTCTGTTTCTTGATTGTCACCATTAGTGTTCATTGTGAAAGAAAGGACGAATTATTAATGATGTTGTCAAATATATTATGACATTCCTCACAACATTGACACGACATCAACAATCTCCCCCAATTTGGCCTTTCGACAACAACAAACCTGATGCAATAGTAGATAACAAATAAAGTAGAGATGTTATACTAAAGAGCAATCATCTAAACTAAGAGATATCAAACTATCAATTTAAGTGTAGAATAGACAACAAGAATAGAATATAATGTTAAATCGAAGTGAATTTGAACCATCTAAAACAACTCCCCATCAAAATGATCTTTCCAAAACTCCCCCATAGATGTAAAACTCCCCTTTTCAACAAGTAGGATAATTCTCATCTACAACAATTTGCATTAGGTGCAGCATCTTATGCAGCTTCTCCCCCTGTTGGTGTGGAAAGGAGAAACAAATAGATTAAAAGATCATGAACTACGGTAATGCTGGCATGATTGTTCCATCATTCTCAGAAACATTCAGTGAAATCGCCATTGTTGTATTGAGAAGAAAGAAGACTTTGATTAGCAGTAGAGTTTTGAGTGGTTTCAGTAGGAGGGTGAATGCTTTGCATTTCAGAATGAATGTCTTTAGGTTTGAAACGTCATAGATGTAGATGTTTGAGAAATTTCGGTGGAGGTTTCGGATTTTGGAATAGGTACTTGTATCGAACTGACCATAAGATATGATGATCCCAGTGTCATTGTTTCAACATTTTCTGAAACACGTATGGAAATCGCCATTGAAGTAAGTAAGTTCAGACAGTTTCAATTTTCTGAGGAAGAAGAGATTTGAGTATTTGAGCTTTGATCAAATGGTGAAGTGTTTTCCATCCTTTAAATACCTGTAAGCTAGATTCAAATTAAATGAACAATTCAAAGTCTGGAAAATTTTAAACACTTTCGAATTGAAATGCAGTGATGAACAATCAATACTCTGTAAAATACCACTACATATAATATCTTCAAAATCAGTGCATAAGTTGTAAAATATAATAGCAATATAAATATCTAGACATTTCAATTTATTAAAAGAACTTATGTAGAGAAGATCAATTGGAAGTTGTACGCATAATGAGAGTAATTCGAAAAAATAGGAAGTGAAATGAATAACTTCTCCCATGTAAATGATCGTGTGAAATTCAAGGAATAAAAAACTGCCCAAATTAAATAAAATAATTGTTGGGATATGAATCCTAGAACAAGTCCTAAATGATGATTAAAGATAAAGATGAAGTTTTGATAAGCCAAAAGTAGTTTGAATACTTTCTAAGTGTTGACTGATCTAGTCTAGTTAAGAAGGAGTCATCTTGTACAGACCAGTAGAGTTCACATAAAACAAGTGTTGTTTTAGAAAAGACAAGTACTTATAATATGGTGATACTTTGTATATTTGTTTAAGTTGTTACTCAGCTATATTAAACATTGTATAGAAGCTCATGATTTTCGTATGTAATAGATATAATCATTGTATAGATTTTCTAAGTTGACTAAGCTGAAGTTATAAAGCTTAAAGTAATGTAATAGTCTTTTTAGGATTAGATTAGTTGTTACTAAGTCTACTACTGATGAAGATCGCACAAGAAGAGAAGAGTGAAGTCTACTTATGAAGACAGGTGCGACCACAAGACAACAAGGCTCAACAAGATAAGTAAACTTGAAGTTAGTTATTCAAAACGCGTATGAAGATAAGGATTAAAAGAGTTAGTTAGAAATAACTAATTAACTACTTAAACGCGTGGAAGGATAAGTATGAAAAGATGGAGTTAGTTTTCAAGAAAAGTTGGTTACAACTGACAAAGTTCTTGAATTCAGAAGTCTATAAATACCTTGGTGTATTCAACGATTAAAGACTACTGACTGACTACTGATAAGCTGCATACTGAAGTGATATTGAAGATTCAAAGAAGCAAACACTCTCAGAGTTGAAGTTCAGAAAGCAAGTCTGCTAGACAAGTGAAGAAACCAGAAGACTGCTACTGAATAAGTTTTACGTTTTTGTTTACTGTTATCAAGTTGCTAGATACTTGTAAATCTCTAGTAAGATCGAAGATATACTTGGTAGTATATTCGAGAAGATCTAAGTCTTTTTCTTGGGACTTAAAATTACAAGAACACACACTGTACTCGATTGGAAGAGTTAGTAGAAACATCACAAATGGGTTTGTGAGAGTGGACATAGACAAGTTGTCGAACCACTATAAATTGTTTGTGTTGTTTACTTTACTGTTTTGTTTGTGTTTAATTGATTAACTGTTTACGTGTTAAACATACATATCTGAACAAGACTAGTTGAATATACATAGAACAGAGTTCTCGAATTAAGAAGTTGAGTATAAACTTGAATTGGGCTCATTGATTAATTCTGTATTCCGCATTGTACTTTGATATATCGAAAGAATTTTGAAAAGTCTATTCACCCCCCTCTAGACGTTTTCACTAGCTTACTCGATATTAACTCAACTTTGGGGACCTACAAGTGGTATCAGAGCAGTAGTTTACGAACTGCTGTTTCTTGATAACCGACTTAAGACTTAGGGTGAAGTCTTGGTCCGTGATTGTATTTGCTTACGTGTTCTTGATCAACATTCTTGTTATATCTGTTTCTTGTTCCCTGTTCTTGACTTATCTGCTTCTTGATCATAAAACTGATTAGCACTAATCTACTTGCTCAATATATCTCTTGAAATAAGTGCTAACAAGTTACCCAAGTTCCAAGTTCAGGACTACGACTACTGGAAGCTGCGGATGGAAGCGATTTTTAGCTCCACGCACGACCTAATGATCTCTGTTGTGACCGAGGGTCCGATCGTGACAATGGTCCCAAATACTGCTACTCTTGACAAAGACAAACCAATTGGCACTCTCGTCAAGAAACCAAGGTCAGATCTAACCTCAGAAGAAATACGTCAAAATAATTTGGATAGTTTTGCGAAGAATTACATCTTACACACTCTTCCTAACGAGTATCTAGGAAAAGTGTTAAAATGTAAAACTGCCAAAGAGATGTGGGACAGATTAGCTATCATTTGTGAAGGGACTACCTTGATCAAAGAGAGCAAATTATCCACTGCTGTCCAAAGATTTCAATCATTTCGGATGAAAGCTGGTGAAACTATCGACCAGCTGGATACTCATTTTACTAAGATCATGAATGATTTGGAAGTCCTTGGTAAATCTTATACTGCTCGTGAGATCAATCTTAGGATTCTTAAAAGCTTTGATAGTCGATGGAAAATGGTAAAGATGCTTGTTAAGAATACTCAAAACATAGATGCATGGACTGTAGAGACCATGTTTCAAACTCTAAAGGCTCATGAGTTTGATTTAGACGAAGATGAACCTTTAGCCAGTAGTGATAAAGAACATGCTGTATCTAAGAACGTTGCCTTTAAGTCTAGTTCGTCTAAGTCCTCTTAGGTAGACAGGTCGAAGTCTAAGACTAGGTCTGCTTTTGTGAAAGACGAGTTAGATACTGATCTTAGTCTGAAGGATCAAGTGAGCCTCATGGTTAGAAAGTTTGATAGGCTTAATAAACGTTTCGGAAGATACAAGAAGTTCTATAGAGATCATAGAGTGTCTACTTCTAAGAACTCATCTGAGACCAGACGAGACTGAAACTCGTCCGAAAGGAGAGACGAAGTCTCGAAAGGTAACAGACATGACAGAGAGTCTGATGATAGGAAGATTACTCGTTCTGATAGACGTGATAAGCGTAGGGATAAATCTCCTATTAAAAAGGCTACTAATGATCTCTTGTGCTATAACTGTGAGAAACCAGGTCACTACATTTATGAATGTCCAGACCTGAGCACTGACGATCGAGAAGAACGCAAAACACGAAGGGAAAGAAGATACAACCATGGCAAGAAGGCAATGATGGCCAATGATGACTCTGATTCGGATTCAGACGAGTTGCCATCGTCCTTATCTAGCTACCCGTCTGATCCAGATCACGATGAAGCATTCATAGTAGATGATGGCCTATGCTGCATGGCTAAAATCGATCAAGAGGTATCATCTGCTACTTCATTTCAATCATGTGATGATTCAGATACTGATGAAAGTGATACTGCCGGTAGTGAAGTAGGGAGTAGTCTTCATCACTCTACTAGTGCTTTTGAAGACGACCTCGTACTTGCTAATCAGGCATTCATTGAAGTCAGTGACGAGAACATTGCATTAAAACAAGAAATCATTGATCTTAAGGAAGCTCAGTCCAAAGTAGATCCTAATGTAACAGTCCTAAATGAACGCTTGACTGAAGAGTTGAGACAACTCAAAGAAAAGTGTGCATTGACAGACAGGTTATATCAAGACCTACTTAAGACACATGCAACTGAGAGAAATGAATTCAATGTTTTAAAGAGCAAGTGCAATAGGCTTGAAGAACGTAATAAGTTCTTAGAGACCGAGGTTGTCACATTAGATCTCAAACTTACTGACCTGGTTAACTCTTCTAAGATTAACCTTGAATTGTCAGATAGGTATAGAGATCCAGCTGACAAGACAGGCGTAGGTGCTGAGTCATCTAGCTCGTCTACTCGAGTCATTAAGAACCCTACTACTACTAACTCAAGACTTTTGCCAAATGATAAAGGAAAATGACCAATGATCTACGATATTGGAACTCCGTCTAAAGGTGCTATACCAAAACAGACTCGAGTTAACGTTCCAACTACCAAGGGAGGTAAAAAGAATGTTAACAACAAGCCTGTTCCGTTTAGAACTAGTCAATAAAGGACCACTAATCGTGGACGACCTAATCAGGTCAGATACGAGGATTGGTATCCTAAGGAGATGAGTACTAGACAGGTACAGACTAGACGACAAGAGCCTAGACCTCCTTTCATAAGGCAGTCTCAGCTCTACTCGTCTAGGCCTAGGCAGGTTGCTCCAAAATATCGTACACAAGCTATCCTATATCCTCCACCTTTGTCATATGATATCATAAGTGAGGAAAGACCCAAACGCGTCTATAAACCGTATGGACCTAATGCATACAAGCCCTATTCTGACTATCATAGACCAGCGCCTGCTCAAGTAGAGATTAATTCGAAAGGCTATCTCAAACGAGTAGACCCGAACTCGAATGATAGGCCAGATAAGGACAACAAGGTCTTATTCTGTAACAAATTTGGCAGGAAGCTTAAGAGATCGAACTTGTTCAAGACTCCAATGTATATTTGGATTCCTCTGAACTCGAATAACCCCCCAGGACCCCAATAAACAAATGGGTACCTAAATTATTGAATATCTTCATTGCAGGGTCGACTTGACTTGTATAAGAAGGGTGGCTCAGTAGGAGAAACTTGGTACATTGATAGTGGTTGTTCGCACCACATGACTGGTACCAAGGCTCTCTTATCAAGTTACCATGAGCAGGAAGGACCAAAAGTGATATTTGGTGATAGCTCCACTGCTGTCACTAAAGGATTTGGTTACATCAGGAATGGAGATGTAGAGATTCAAGATGTCTCATATGTTGAAGGTTTGAAATACAATTTACTCTCTGTTTCACAGTTTTGTGACCGTGGATACAAGGTGCAGTTCAAAAGCCGCAAATGTCAGATCATTGATAAAAGGACGCACACAGTTCTACTAGTCGGTGTAAGACAAGGTAATGTGTACATAGTGAACTGGAATAGTTGTCCGAGGGACACTTGTCTACTTACTAAGAATCCTAAATAACTTGGCTGGCTCTGGCATATACGCCTCTGCCACTTAAACTTTAAGGTTCTTAATAAGATAGCTAGAGATTACCTTGTGGAAGGTATTCCCAACGAAGTCTATTACAAGTCACATGTATGCTCTGCTTGTCAACAGGGTAAACAGGTGAAAGGTTCTTTTAAGTCAATTCCTACACTCTCAACTAGTAGAGTCCTAGAACTCCTACATATGGATCTTCATGGTCCAATAACTCCTCCAACCTTGAATGGTAGAAGGTACACACTTGTTGTTGTAGACGACTATTCTAAGTTTACTTGGGTAGTCTTCCTACACAAGAAGAGTGATACACAAACACTTCTACCTGATCTGTTGAAGAAGTTACAAGTTGAGAAGAACCAGTCTATTGTCAAAATTCGTAGTGACAAGGGAACTGAGTTCATTAATTGCTATATCCAAGATTTTTGTGCTAAACGTGGTATCCAGCATCTTACTAGTGCAGCCAGGATACCACAACAGAACGGAGTAGCTGAAAGAAGGAATCGAACTCTCAAAGAAGCCTGTAGAACCATGATAGCCGAGTACAACACGCCTCAAAAGTTTTGGGCTGAAGCTATCAATACTGCATGCCACTCTCAGAACAGAAGCGCGATCAACAAAGCGCTAGGCAAGACACCTTATGAGATTTGGAAAGGTAGAAAACCCAGAATTTCATATTTCCATATATTTGGTTGTAAGTGTTTCATCCATAACAATGGAAAGAGAAAGTTGAATGCTTTCGATGCCAAAGCAGATGAGGGGATATTCTTAGGATACTCCTCGACTAGCAAGGCATTTAGGGTATTCAACTACTCAACTCTTTGTGTGGAAGAAACACCACATATGGTTTTCGATGAATCTCGACAGGACTCGCCAACAAGATCAGTGAGAAAGTTACTGATCTATCGATCGAATCTGACAAAGAATCAGAGGTATATGAATCCGTTCAAGCCTACAATCCATTCATGAAAGCTCTCGAGTCTGATGACAAAGAGAAGGTAAGTGTTCAAGGTAAGTCTTTTAGACCAGTTGACATGCCTGCTCTAGTTGACTCGTCTACTCCTGATAAATCTGTTGATGATACAAATGATGTTGATATGCATGATGCTGTACATGATGTAGATGATGATAGTATTCCTGCTAAGTCTAGAAAGACTTGGAAATCTGCGCATGATACTGAAAATATCATTGGTGACTCTACTGTTGGTGTGAAGACTAGACGACAACTCTTTGAGTCGCAAGAACAACCTAGTACAACTATGTTTTGCTGGTGTTGTTTCCTATCATCTATCGAGCCTACCTCGTCAAAGAGGCATTGGCTGATAGTAATTGGATCATCACTATGCAAGACGAGTTGAACCAGTTTGTTCGAAACGACGTCTGGGAACTTGTCGATAGGCCGAAACACCATAATGTAGTTGGCACTCGATGGATTTTCAAAAATAAGAAAGATGAGAATGATGTAGTCGTTAGAAATAAGGCTAGACTAGTTGCCCAAGGCTACTCACAAGCTGAAGGCATAGACTATGATGAAACATATGCTCCTGTTGCTAGACTAGAAGTCATTTGTTTGTTCCTTGCATATGCTGCGTATATGAAATTTACCGTATATCAAATGGATGTCAAAAGTGCATTTCTTAACGGTATTCTTGCGGAAGAAGTGTATGTTGAACAACCCCCAGGTTTCAAAGTCAAAGGCGACCAGGTGTACAGATTGAAGAAAGCCTTATACGGACTAAAGCAAGCTCCAAGAGCATGGTATGATACTCTCTATCTCTTTCTATTAGAAAAAGGTTTTACTAAGGGCAAGGTCGATAGAACCTTGTTCAGAAGACAAGAAGGGAAATACATTTTACTCGTCCAAATTTACGTAGATGACATCATTTTTGGGTCACCTAACAAAAAGCTGAGTGAAAGTTTCTCAACACTCATGCAAAGTAAGTTTGAGATGTCTATGATGGGTGAAATGAATTACTTTCTTGGTCTTCAAGTAAAACAGACCCCTGAAGGGATTTTCATAAATCAAGCAAAGTATACTAGAAATCTTCTAGACAAGTATGGTATTAAGACATGCAAGTCTACTGGCGTACCTATGCTACCTACATACAGGATGGATCCAGACGAACAAGGTAAATGTGCTGATCAAACATATTATCGTGGTCTTATTGGTTCATTACTGTACTTAACTGCTAGTAGACCTGACATTGCATTCTCTATTGGCGTTTGTGCTCGTTTTAAAGCTAATCCAAAAGAGAGTCATATGGAAACCACTAAACGGATATTGAAATATTTGAAAGGAACCATCAATCGTGGTATATGATATCCTTCAAATGATGATTTATCTCTAAGTGGCTACTCAAATTCTGATTTTGGTGGCTGTAGAATAGATAGGAAATCTACATCTGGTTCTTGTCAATTCTTAGGCACAAAACTCATTTCATGGTTTTCGAAAAAGCAAACTAGTGTTGCTACTTCTACTACCGAAGCCGAGTACATGGCTGCTGGTAGCTGTTGTAGTCAACTACTTTGGCTCATGCAACAACTTAGAGATTACAACATATATGAATCAAATGTTCCTATTTTATGTGATAGTAATAGTGCCATCGCCATTAAACAAAATCCTGTGTTGCACACACGTTGTAAGCATGTTGATGTGAAGCATTATTTCATACGTGATCATGTAGAAAAGAAGGATATTCGCATGGAAAAGATTCATACTGATTTTCAAAGAGCTGATATTTTCACAAAACCATTAGCTGAGGCTCGTTTTCGTGAGTTATGCATTAGTCTAGGGCTAATTGATTTAGACCCTACTTGTCTATAGCTATGTATTAACCAGACAGGTACATCAAAGAAATAAGGAGACAAGATCACTAGAACAGAGCACTCGTCTACTCACGCAACAGACATGTATACAAGGCTAGACTAGATGACCAAACAACCCGATGAGGAAGCTGGTAAAGCTGAGGGTAATACTAAGGGAATAAACATTTAAGGGGAATCCTTGATTTCTTAAATATCCTTATGTTGACTCTTATGTTTGTTAACAGTCATCTTGCTCGAAACCTTGATCATCGCTTTAGATTGATATTCATCTTAATTATTTTACTCTACTTGTACCTACGATTACACGTTGCATAAGATAAGATAGGTACATGAAGGTGTTCGATATTCAGAATAGACAAGCACAGTCGAAGGGGGAACTCGTCTTGTGTTCATACGTCTACTCGTCTGTTCTTGATGGACTCGAACAGACAAGATAAGTGTTCTTTTGATTCGAATACTCTAAGTGGTTAATCAAATCAAATTAAGGGTATTATAGTAATTCGATAATGCTAAAATTGGAAAACCCTTGAATTGGATTTATACACTCCGATTTTAATGAGGTGTATACACCCAGTTCGCACCCTACTCTACTACGCTAGGTCAGATGAGTACACTCCCCTGTCCTAACCAATAGAATAGGCGGATTTCAAATTTTACAATATCAAATCACATAATATTCTCGATTCCGTAACCGAATACCAAAAGTCCCAATCGTTGGATCTAATCGTTCAATCTTGGCCGTCGATTCGAAAATTCAGTTCTAACAAAACCCAACACTTACACACTACTTGCCCCACGTTTTTCTTAACTCCCCTACTCTAGCTTTCAATCTTTTGCGAATCTTACTCCCTTGTTCTTACTCTATCTACTACAATGTCGATCATCTCACTTTTCGATGTAAGGACTAACATGCAGGCCAGGTTTGACCTTGGCAAGTTCATCGCCGAAAACAAGGTGCATGTGGAGCCATCGATGTTCTTCAAAGGACTACACACCGAAGGCAACCGAGAGATTCTGACGAAATGCATAAGATGTGGATTAAAACCCTATTTGGAAGCATTTCCAGAAGTTGTGCTAGAACAAGAGGTGTTGGAGTTCTATGCCAACGCCACCAGACGAGGAGATGTAATCAAATCTTTTGTTGGAGCGAGCCGAGTGGAAATCACTCGTGAAGCTGTGTTTGAAGTGTTGAAGCTGCCCATCTGATCGATTGATGTGGAGAACTATGCGAATGGTCAAGAGCTGAGGTATTTGAGTGTTTTCTGTGGCAAGAAGATTCGACTGAATAGATGGAAAAATTCCAGCAATGAAGAAGAAGGAGTTGTTGGAAAAGTATCGAACCCTCCTGGACATAGCTAGCAAGATGCTACTATGTGTTACTGGTTCATACGACTCAGTCACCTTGCAGAAGGCAAGAGTGATGGCTGCCATCTATGATGGAATTACATAAGGAAATTGGTTTAAATTGATGGCTGACTGAATCATGTACTTCGAGAGAAGTGTTAGAGTCGACACCGACACGGCTAATTGGGTGGTGTCCAATGTTGTTGGCTTTGGAAATAAACTGTCCATACTCCTACCTATTTTGATGCCAACGAAGACGGAATGGAGCAAAGGGAAGCCATTTCACCCTTTGAAATTCTATTTGAAGAAAGAGGCGTTGAAGAAGCAAGTGGCTGCTAGGCCGTCTGCCCCAAGACAAGTTCAGATTAATCCTATGGATACAAGGTGCAGTTCAAAAGCCGCAAATGTCAGATCATTGACAAAAGGACACACACAGTCCTACTAGTCGCCGTAAGACAAGGTAGTGTGTACATAGTGAACTGGAATAGCTGTCCGAGGGACACCTGTCTACTTACTAAGAATCCTAAAGAACTTGGCTGGCTTTGGCATAGACGCCTCTGCCACTTAAACTTTAAGGTTCTTAATAAGATAGCTAGAGATTACCTTGTGGAAGGTATTCCCAACGAAGTCTATTACAAGTCACACGTATGCACTGCTTGTCAACAGGGTAAACAGGTGAAAGGTTCTTTTAAGTCAATTCCTACTCTCTCAACTAGTAGAGTCCTAGAACTCCTACATATGGATCTTCATGGTCCAATAACTCCTCCAACCTTGAATGGTAGAAGGTACACACTTGTTGTTGTAGACGACTATTCTAAGTTTACTTGGGTAGTCTTCCTACACAAGAAGAGTGATACACAAACACTTCTACCTGATCTGTTGAAGAAGTTACAAGTTGAGAAGAACCAGTCTATTGTCAAAATTCGTAGTGACAAGGGAACTGGGTTCATTAATTGCTATATCCAAGATTTTTGTGCTAAACGTGGTATCCAGCATCTTACTAGTGCAGCTAGGACACCACAACAGAACGGAGTAGCTGAAAGAAGGAATCGAACTCTCAAAGAAGCCTGTAGAACCATGATAGCCGAGTACAACACACCTCAAAAGTTTTGGGCTGAAGCTATCAATACTGCATGCCACTCACAGAACAGAAGCGCGATCAATAAAGCACTAGGCAAGACACCCTATGAGGTTTGGAAAGGTAGAAAACCCATAATTTCATATTTCCATATATTTGGTTGTAACTGTTTCATCCATAATAGTGGAAAGAGCAAGTTGAATGCTTTCGATGCTAAAGCAGACGAGGGGATATTCTTAGGATACTCCTCGACTAGCAAAGCATTTAGGGTATTCAACTACTCAACTCTTTGTGTGGAAGAAACACCACATGTGGTTTTCGATGAATCTCGACAGGACTCGTCTGCCAACAAGATCAATGAGAAAGTGACTGATCTATCGATCGAATCTGACAAAGAATCAGAGGTATATGAATCCGTTCGAGCTTACAATCCATTCATGAAATCTCTCGAGTCTGATGACAAAGAGAAGGTAAGTGTTCAATGTAAGTCTTCTAGACCAGTTGACATGCCTGCTCTAGTTGACTCCACTACTCCTGGTAAATCTATTGATGATACAAATGATGTTGATATGCATGATGCTGTACATGATATAGATGATGATAGTATTCCTGTTAAGAATAGAAAAACATGGAAATCTGCGCATGATACTGAAAATATTATTGGTGACTCTACTATTGGTGTGAAGACTAGACGACAACTCTTTGAGTCGCAAGAACAGCCTAGTCCAACTATGTTCTGCTGGTGTTGTTTCCTCTCATCTATCGAGCCTACCACTGTTAAAGAGGCATTGGCTGATAGTAATTGGATCATCGCTATGCAAGACGAGTTGAACCCGTTTGTTCGAAACGACGTCTAGGAACTTGTCGATAGGCCGAAACACCATAACGTAGTTGGCACTCGATGGATTTTCAAAAAACAAGAAAGATGAGAATGATGTAGTCGTTAGGAATAAGGCTAGACTAGTAGCCCAAGGCTATTCACAAGCTGAAGGCATAGACTATGATGAAACATATGCTCCTGTTGCTAGACTAGAAGCCATTCGATTGTTCCTTGCATATGCTGCTTATATGAAGTTTACTGTATATCAAATGGATGTCAAAAGTGCATTTCTTAACGGTATTCTTGCGGAAGAAGTGTATGTTGAACAACCACCAGGTTTCGAAGTCAAAGGCGACCAGGTGTACAGATTGAAGAAAGCCTTATACGGACTAAAGCAAGCTCCAAGAGCATGGTATGATACTCTCTCTCTCTTTCTATTAGAAAATGGTTTTACTAAGGGCAAGGTCGATAGAACCTTGTTCAGAAGACAAGAAGGGAAAGACATTTTACTCGTCCAAATTTACGTAGATGACATCATTTTTGGGTCACCTAACAAAAAGCTGAGTGAAAGTTTCTCAACACTCATGCAAAGTAAATTTGAGATGTCTATGATGGGTGAAATGAATTACTTTCTTGGTCTTCAAGTAAAACAGACCCCTGAAGGGATTTTCATAAATCAAGCAAAGTATACTAGAAATCTTCTAGACAAGTATGGTATTAAGACATGCAAGTCTACTGGCGTACCTATGCTACCTACATACAGGATGGATCCAGACGAACAAGGTAAATGTGCTGATCAAACATATTATCGTGGTCTTATTGGTTCATTATTGTACTTAACTGCTAGTAGACCTGACATTGCATTCTCTGTTGGCGTTTGTGCTCGTTTTCAAGCTAATCCAAAAGAGAGTCATATGGAAACCACTAAACGGATATTGAAATATTTGAAAGGAACCATCAATCGTGGTATATGGTATCCTTCAAATGATGATTCATCTCTAAGTGGCTACTCAGATTCTGATTTTGGTGGCTGTAGAATAGATAGGAAATCTACATCTGGTTCTTGTCAATTCTTAGGCACAAAACTCATTTCATGGTTTTCGAAAAAGCAAACTAGTGTGGCTACCTCTACTACCGAAGCCGAGTACATGGCTGCTGGTAGCTGCTGTAGTCAACTACTTTGGCTCATGCAACAGCTTAGAGATTACAACATATATGAATCAAATGTTCCTATTTTCTGTGATAGTAATAGTGTCATTGCCATTACGCAAAATCCTGTTTTGCACACACGATGTAAGCATGTTGATGTGAAGCATCATTTCATACGTGATCATGTAGAAAAGAAGGATATTCGCATGGAAAAGATTCATACTGATTTTCAAAGAGCTGATATTTTCACAAAACCATTAGCTGAGGCTCGTTTTCGTGAGTTATGCATTAGTATAGGGCTAATTGATCTAGACCCTACTTGCCTATAGCTATGTACTAACCAGACAGGTACATCAAAGAAATAAGGAGACAAGATCACTAGAACAGAGCACTCGTCTACTCACGCAACAGACAGGTATACAAGGCTAGACAAGATGACCAAACAACCCGATGAGGAAGCTGGTAAAGCTGAGGGTAATACTAAGGGAATAAACATTTAAGGGGGAATCCTTGATTTCTTAAATATCCTTATGTTGACTCTTATGTTTGTTAACAGTCATCTTGTTCGAAACCTTGATCATTGCTTTAGATTGATATTCATCTTAATTATTTTACTCTACTTGTACCTACGATTATACGTTGCATATGATAAGATAGGTACATGAAGTCGTTCGACGTTCAGAATAGACATGCACAGTCGAAGGGGGAACTCGTCTTGTGCGCTTAAGCCTACTCGTCTTGTGTGCTTAAGTCTACTCGTCTGTTCTGGATAGACTCGAACAGACAAGATAAGTGTTCTTTTGATTCAAATGTGCTAAGTGTTTAATCAATACGAAGTAAGGGTATTATAGTAATTCGATAATGTGAAAATTGGAAAACCCTAGAACTGGATTTATACACTCCCATTTTAATGAGGTGTATACACCCAGTTCACACCCTACTCTACTACGCTAGGTCAGATGAGTACACTTCCCTGTCCTAACCAAAAGAATAGGCGGATTCCAAATTTTACAATATCAAATCACGTAATATTCTCGATTCCGTAACCGAATACCAAAAGCCCCAACCGTTGGATCATTTGCTTAAATCTTGGCCATTGATGTGTAAAATCTGTTCTAACAAAACCCAACACTTACACACTACTTGCCCCACGTTTTCTTAACTCCCCCACTCTAGCTTTCACTCTCTTGCGATTTCACTCCCCTGTTCTTACTCTATCTACTACAATGTCAATCATCTCACTCTTTGATGTAAGGACTAACATGCAGGCTAGGTTCAACCTAGGAAAGTTCATTTCTGAGAACAAGGTGCATGTGGAGCCCTCTATGTTCTTCAAAGGGCTACACACTGAAGGCAACCAAGAGATTCTGACGAAATGCATCAGATGTGGGTTAAAACCCTATTTGGAGGCATTCCCGGAAGTTGTGTTAGAACAAGAAGTTTGGGAATTCTATGCCAACGCCACCAGACGAGGAGATGTAATCGAATCGTTTGTTGGAGCAAGTCGAGTGGAAATCACTCGTGAGGCTGTGTTTGATGTTTTAAAGCTGCCCATCAGATCAATTGATGTGGAGAACTATGCGAATGGTCAAGAGCTGAGGTATTTGAGTATTTTATGTGGCAAGAAGATTCGACTAAATCGAGATGGCAAAATTCCAGTAGTGAAGAAGAAGGAGTTGTTGGAAAAGTATCGAACCCTCCTGGACATAGCTAGCAAGATGTTACTATGTGCCACCGGTTCTCATGACTCATTCACCTTGGCAAAGGCAAGAGTGATGGCTGCCATTTATGATGGAATTACAGAAGGAAATTGGTTTAAATTGATGGCTGACCGAATCATGTATTTCGAAAGAAGTGTTAGAGTCGACACCGACACGGCTAATTGGGTGGTGACCAATGTTGTTGGCTTTGGAAACAAGCTGTCTATTCTTCTACCTATTCTGATGCCCACAAAGACAGAATGGAGCAAAGGGAAGCCATTCCATCCTCTGAAGTTCTATTTGAAGAAGGAAGCTATGAGAAAGCAGGTTGCTGCTAGACCAGCTGCACCCAGGCAAGCCCAGATTGATCCTATGGAAGCATTGCCATATGCTGCCTCGTCTAGTTCTTCGAAAGACGATTCAAAAGATGAAGAATCGGAAGATGTTGCACAACCTGGATCTAGTGCAGAAGACTCAGAGGAGACTCAATCTGATGAAGAGTCCGAGAAGGCTGAGGAGCCAAGTGTTGCTGAAGTCTATCGTCTTGTACGAGTGCCTAGTCCTACACAAGACGAGTCGAGTCCTCAGGTTGGTACTTCTTCTCAGTCTGTTTCAATTCCTCTCTCTCTCTCTTCAATCCGAACCAAGGCAAGATCACATCGATCTCGGCCTAGACCTGTACCCGCATCCTCACAAGTGCTGGCAGCATATCCGCTGAGAGCCAGCATTCCCCAAAACACTCCCGTAATTGACACAACTGATACTACGACAGTTGTCAAACCAAACCAAGCTGCATTACAGCCCCCAGAAACCACAGACCAAACTCTCTCCTTACCCTCAACAGAAAATGTTGAACCCCTTAACCCATCTACTTTAGATAAGACGCCAGTTGCCACTGCAACAACTGAGAAAGGGACCCCACCTGCTCAGACCCCGTCTGAAGTTAGATTCGAATCCCTGGTGTATTATCCAATGAGCTCAAGGGAGAAGATAATTCGTTCGAAGATGAGCAATAACTTGAAGAAACAACTCTCGTCTATCGAAGTAGACTACGCGTCAGAGCAGTTTGAGAAACTTCTCAGAATATGCACATGGGTTGCATTGAAGAAGTCCCCAACAGACGATCTTTTCGAAGTCATCTTAGGAATGGGAGGGATCTCCAATTTCATGGATTGGGAGATGGAGCAGAAAGAGAACAGTGGTGTTCAAGACCACTCTGAGTTATTCCCTCGAAAAGCCTTAACTGATCTTGTGAAGAGAATGTTAAGCATTCCAGATGGTGTTCTGTGCGAAGAGTTCTCTTTTGATGTTGGAACTCAGACTAATCTGGTGGAAGAAGAGCCAAAAGCAGAACTTGTTGATGCTGCCATTCAGACCTCGGAACCATTATTGGAGTTAGAAGATGCCCCTGATCATCTTGAAGAAGAGGCTGAAAGTGCTGAAGTGGAAGTCGAATTGGTTGAACTTGGTGAAGAAGACGATGAGTTTATTGAAGCCATCATGTTTGATGAAGATGAACTTATTGAGAAAGTTCAAGAAGATGTTGTTGTTGAAGCTCAGTCGTCTACTCAAGGATTTCCTGAAGGCTATCTAGAAGGGCTGAAGACAGACTTGAAAGTTGTTGTCCAGTCTGCAATAGATGAGTTCCTAAACTCAAAGCTGAAGGACATTCTAGTTGAACAGAATCGGTCGCTTGTTGATAACTCAAGAGAGTTGATGATTGGTGAAGTCAACAAGATGGACTCATCTTTCCGAGAAGAAATGTATGCTGAAATTGAGAATTTCTTAAAGAAACAAGTTGATTTCTCGGAGAAGAGGTCGATTACCTTTGCTAGATCTTTAGCTGAAGAGTCGAGCAAGATGGAGAGACTCTACAGGGTTAAGATCGAAATTGCAGATGAACAGAGAAGAGAAGCACAAGACCAGTTGGTGCGTTCTCGAGCTATTCTTACTGCTTTAACAGAGCAAAACAGACTTCTAAAGCAGACAGCTACGTATTTCAAGGATGAACTAGTCTCAAGTTTAAGGAAGTTTGAGTTAGCCACTGATCGTCTTGACAAGATGAGTCACGACAAGACGCATCAGAAGCAGATAGAGCTGGCTGCTGAGGCTATGAAAGAAGTTGTTAAAGAAGAGATGACTCGCTTTACTAGTCTTTTCACTCTCAAGGCGACTGATGAAGCCAAAAAGGGGGAAGAGGCGAGTAGAGTTGAGAAAGTTGAAATTGTTAAATCCAGTGCTGAACCAGAAGAGATGAAAGAAGCTGCTACTGCTATGCAAGAGCTGAAGAGGCCTAAGAGAGGCAAGTTGGATAAAACTGCAGAGCTTGAGCAAGCTAGAGCAGATGAGAAGAAGAGATTGGAGAAGGGCAAAAGTGTTGCATCTCCAGAAGCAGAAGCTGAGGTTCAGACAAAGAGAAAGACAAAAAGGAAGTTAGCTATGGAAGAAGCTGAAGAACCTACTGTGATTGTGAAGAAGCAGAAGGTTGCTGATCCTAATGATGAAAGTCATTATGCAAGCCAAAAGAAGATCGGTAAGCATATTGAAAGGCTGCAGAAGTTAAAGGCTGATGAAGATCAGATGGAAGACCAGTTCATTGATTACTTTATTGACAAAGAGCATCGAGCTGATTGGATGAAAGTGAAGAGACAATGGGAGCTAGACCACTGGATTATTAGAAAATTTGGTGATACTGAAAGTCCAGATGAGCTGTACTCGATGTTTGATAAGTTCATGGAAGGCCAGAACAAGATGCTTTGGAATTTGGTCATGAGGATATCAGCTGCTGCAAACTTTAACATTCTAGTGCCTATCTTTCCGAAATGGAAGACTCCTATGACCAGCTCAGGTAAAAGAGTTGATCTTAACCAGATCAAGAAGTATGAAGAGGAGCTGCTAGACAAAGAGAAGATTGATGATGAAGATCATATCAGAGTGATACATAAGAGACTCCTAGATGCATTCTGTGTTCCAAATCCAGAAGGAGGTACTCTCTCAGATTAGTTTATGTTTTGTTTGCTCTGATACTTAGTATTTGTTTTTGATTTTTGAAGTATGTGTAATATCTACTGGTATTATTTTGAATGAATGAAAAGATAAGTACTATTTGGTGTTTTAAAGACAATATAACTACTTAACTAGTCTACTATTGAGAAAAGATTCAAGTAGTTTTGGCTTCATCAAAAAGGGGGAAATTGTTGGGATATGAATACGAGAACAAGTCCTAAATGATGATTAAAGATAAAGATGAAGTTTTGATAAGCCAAAAGTAGTTTGAATACTTTCTAAGTGTTGACTGATCTAGTCTAGTTAAGAAGGAGTCATCTTGTACAGACCAGTAGAGTTCACATAAAACAAGTGTTGTTTTAGAAAAGACAAGTACTTATAATATGGTGATACTTTGTATATTTGTTTAAGTTGTTACTGAGCTATATTAAACATTGTATAGAAGCTCATGATTTTCGTATGTAATAGATATAATCATTGTATAGATTTTCTAAGTTGTTGGGATATGAATATCCTTAGTTTAGTTTTGATAAACCAAATCAAACATGTAATAGGATAAGTTGTATTGTATAGACAACTTTATTATACATCTTGTAATAGATAGGACTCTGGTTAGAAGAGAAGACTTGTCAAATGCTCAAGAAGAGAAGAGAAGACCAAGACCAGAAGTCTCCTGATAAGAAGAGTAAAAACAGCTGAGTAAAGACAGCAGCTGAGAAGAAACAGCAGCTGTGTAAAGACAGCTGAGTAAAGACAGCAGAGTAAAGACAGCAGCTGAGAAGAAACAGCAGCTGTGTAAAGACAGCTGAGTAAAGACAGCAGAGTAAAGACAGCAACTGAGAAGAAACAGCAGCTGTGTAAAGACAGCTGAGTAAAGACAGCAGAGTAAAGACAGCAGCTGAGAAGAAACAGCAGCTGTGTAAAGACAGCTGAGTAAAGACAGCAGAGTAGAAGTCTTCTTACCAGCAGAGTAGAAGTCTTCTTACCAGCAGAGTGAAGTCTTCTTACCAGCAGAGTAGAAGTCTTCTTACACAATTAAAGGAAGACCAATCACAGCTGAAATCAAGGATTGACAAGATATGTGCACAAGAAAGGAAAGTCAAAGATATGATTGAAATTACATGACGATGGTAATATTCAATCATATCAAATCAAGAGATTGTCAATTCCTCAATTAGTGGAGTTTTGAATGCCATCATCCAACGGTAACATTCAAACATCAACACTATATAAATGAGCTCATACATCATTGGGAGAAGTGAAGAGGTGTGAGATGCAGAGGTCGAGCAAAGTGCTTAAAGTCCAGAAATAAGAAGAGCTCAAGAAGATCATTCATGAAGATTCAACACGCATCACCTCATCCCTAGTGAGTGAACTCATACCATCTAAGCCAGTTTAACCACTCATATATATCCATAGCTTAGAGAGAATTTCCCAATCCTAGCATGAGGCTAAAACAGATTGTAAGGGAAATTCTCACCTAGTTCATATACACAAAACCCACCTTCTACCATAAAACCCTAGAAGTCAAGTTGAGTGTTCGTCATTGTAAAGAGTCCAAGTGCTCTATAATCACTTGTGGAGTGCAAGTGCAAGTGCTTACAATCACTTGTGGAGACTGTAGCTGTTAGGACGGCTCAGATCTCAAAGTCCTACTCTTGGGACTATAAATGACAAGGCCCTTGTAATTTTCGGTAAATTAAAGGGATTAAACGTCACGTTAGGACGTGAGAGTGGACGTAGGAACGTATATCTGAACCACTATAAATTAATGTGTTATTTACATTTCTGCACTTTACATTTCAAGTCTTTTCATACATATTTGTGCATAAAATGTTTTACACACTGTATTTATTAAATAGACGAGTATAATATTTATGGGCACACTACAATTCCGCACTTAACTCCGATAAGTAATTAATCAGTCGACTAACTAGTCCTAGGCCCCTAGTGAAATCAGCGGACTAGTTACTTTGAAGAGTTAGTTTATTTTCCACACAATCAACAGACATCAAGTCAGCTGATCTTACACTCGTCTCAGGGACCAACATAAGTTGACTAAGCTGAAGTTATAAAGCTTAAAGTAATGTAATAGTCTTGTTAGGATTAGATTAGTTGTTACTAAGTCTACTACTGATGAAGATCGCACAAGAAGAGAAGAGTGAAGTCTACTTATGAAGACAGGTGCGACCACAAGACAACAAGGCTCAACAAGACAAGTAAACTTGAAGTTAGTTATTCAAAACGCGTATGAAGATAAGGATTAAAAGAGTTAGTTAGAAATAACTAATTAACTACTTAAACGCGTGGAAGGATAAGTATGAAAAGATGGAGTTAGTTTTCAAGAAAAGTTGGTTACAACTGATAAAGTTCTTGAATTCAGAAGTCTATAAATACCTTGTTGTATTCAACGATTAAAGACTACTGACTGACTACTGATAAGCTGCATACTGAAGTGATATTGAAGATTCAAAGAAGCAAACACTCTCAGAGTTGAAGTTCAGAAAGCAAGTCTGCTAGACAAGTGAAGAAACCAGAAGACTGCTACTGAATAAGTTTTACGTTTTTGTTTACTATTATCAAGTTGCTAGATACTTGTAAATCTCTAGTAAGATCGAAGATATACTTGGTAGAATATTCGAGAAGATCTAAGTCTTTTTCTTGGGACTTAAAATTACAAGAACACACACTGTACTCGATTGGAAGAGTTAGTAGAAACATCACAAGTGGGTTTGTGAGAGTGGACGTAGACAAGTTGTCGAACCACTATAAATTGTTTGTGTTGTTTACTTTATTGTTTTGTTTGTGTTTAATTGATTAACTGTTTACGTGTTAAACATACATATCTGAACAAGACTAGTTGAGTATACATAGAACATAGTTCTCGAATTAAGAAGTTGAGTATAAACTTGAATTGGGCTCATTGATTAATTCTGTATTCCGCATTGTACTTTGATATATCGAAAGAATTTTGAAAAGTCTATTCACCCCCCCTCTAGACGTTTTCACTAGCTTACTCGATATTAACTCAACTTTGGGGACCTACAATAATTAAAACAGAAAATGCAATATATCTAAATAAAATAATGACTTGGAAAAAATCAAATTTAATAATTCCGAGAAATCATTCTAATATTTAGAAAAATAAATAATTCATAAAGTTAACTGAAATTCGAGTCATTTTCAATGTTGCTCATAATGTTGGCCCACATACATCTCAACACTGTTTTTACATGAATTTGCTTCATTTGTGTTGCACATATATTTTTTTTTTCACAATTTCACATTGATCCATCTTTTGAAAAGAGTGCATCGTAGTAGCGAACTCCGTGCCCCATAGTTACTCAATGGATATATGAATAATTTGATGCAATTTTTAATCACCTTTTGAAAAGAGAACATCGTAGTAGCGAGCTACGTGTCCCATAGTTACTCAGTGATTTTTAAGCATCTAAATTGTGATCCTTTTTTGCATTTAAGAGATGTATGTCCAGAACAGAAATTTTTGCAACAAATTTTTTCAAGGCTCAAATAACATTTACACAGAAAAATTATCTAAATTCTAACACAGAAAAATATCCAGAAAAATTTAATAGACCATTCCATATGTTGTCTCAAATGTTTCCACATTTATTCAGAATTTTTCAGATAGTGCATAAACCAAGAGATTTTCGAAGGGATGAAAACCTCTTATCATCAAGGGCTTTTGCATAAATATCAACAAGTTGTTTCTCAGTATATATGTATCCAACTTCACAATCTCCTTCTCAACAAGATCTCTAATAAAATGAGGTCTAATACTTATATGTTTTGTCAAAGAATATTGCACATGATTCTTAGATATATTAATAGCACTAGTATAATCACAAAATATCTTGTTTTCATCATTCAAAGCTTCTATTATATTTTCAGGCTCAATCAAGGAATTATAACACACATGGTTTACCTTGTTGCATGTGGATGACATGCATACAGGCCTTACCACATCTTCTGTGTTCATATCCAGTCTTCTTCTAGTTTTTACTCCAGTATTCAATTCTCCAATGATTTGGTCTAATGGATGATCTTTCGAAATTCTGGTAGATGGAGTCTTCTGAGATTTATGCAAATTTTCTGATAATTCTGATTTTTCAGAGGATGTTTACTCAAATGTGGCCTCATCTGAAGCAACAGTTTGAGTTTGATCAGAATTCTTAGAACTCTTTGAAATTTCAACAAGGTCAGAGACATCATCTTCAATATATTGACCTGTAAGACTGTTCTTTTTATGTTACCAATCATTAAGACATTATCCAGCATTGACAAATCACAGTTGTAACTTTCTCTCGAAGTACCTGTCTCATCATAAATAAATTCATTAAAACAGTTCAGACTGGTAATCGAAAATAATGGATACCTGGCAATTGGTGTAGCAGATGTTGGCACATCTGTTGCAACATCAGAAGCAGAAGATTCTGGATCATTATCAGCTTCAGTCCGTGGTTGAATCCAGTCAGCCAGTAAACTCCTCTATGCTCGTTCATCAAGATATTTGATGTACACAATATAAGGTCTAAGTGCACGAGAACGCGAATATTCCATTTCAATATACACACTCTAATCAAGATCTCTACTTAGTGTATCAAGTAGTTAGCTCTGATACCAACTGAAAGTGTGTGTGTGTGCGAAATCAGAGTGCTGTCTGTAGTGTTGGCACAGACCAGACAACAATTGAGCAGCGGAAATTAAATTGCACGTAGTGAAAATGGAAGTATTCAAAATTTGTGTAGATTAAAAATTAATCTACACGAATCACTTATATTAATTATAATATCAGTGAAACAAATCAACAACCTCGTAAGGTTTTGAACAACTACAACTCGAATGAGTTTGAAAAGTTTACTAGAAAGTATGAAACTATCTCCCTTATAGATCTAACATAAAATCCTAGTAAAAAGATAATGATTAAACACACAAATATTCGGGTTTATAAGTGTGTGCAAATCTACAAGAAAGAACAAAATATATTCCTAACTAGAAGCGTTGCGCATTCAATAGACTAGTAATCTTGTTTAGCTTTCTCTCTTGTGTGTCTTGTATTGAGGCATGATCTTTTTTATAGGCTTCAAATCCTACTGCCCCAACATCATGTAGATCGATTTTTACATGATCTACCATGGAGAAGAATCACAGATTTTCCTAAAGCTAAATGCACTAAGCACTCGATAGCTTTAGTAATGAAAGTGTCTTCTTTCTTCTTCTTGAAACGTTGAAGATAACCTCTATTTAACTTCCCCTTAACTCCTTAAAATAAGGTAACTTCCAATTTAGGCTTAACTTCCATTTGTGCTTGCAATTCTCTCACTCCTTATGCAATCTGCATGACCTGGACACGTCCACATCTTCTAACTGCATCAAAGGAACATTACAAACAACATAGAAAATTCGGAGTTAGGCAAATTAGGATGTTGACCAAAGTGATGGAACATTATGCACATCACGGGTACAACATCAGCAACAACCTTTTAGAAAAGTTTGAAAAATCTAATTGACTATATGAAACTACCTCCCTTTTAGGTCTATACATATAATCTCATAGACGAAATAAGTATGATACATATGTTGATTGGGTCTAGTGTTAGGAGAAAGGGCAAATTATGATGTTGACCAAAGTGATGGAAAATTTTGTACAACACTCGACAAACAGAGTTGCCAGGAGTGTTGGATCAAAATAAGCATCTCATGTACAACATCAACAAGCTCCTAATATGTCTAACACTCCTCAGATCGCTGCTGCACATTCGAACGCAAACTCAGACGACAAAATTTCTCCAAACCCTCTCAATCTCCTTGCTGAAATGGCATCATCCAACTCACCAAACTCTCCATCAATCACCGTTGGAACCATCGTTGTTCCCTTTGCTACTGAACAATCTCCCACACAAACAACTCCTCTTGAAATCGTCCCCTACAATCCGTACGACATTCGCACTGAAATCGCGAATGCAAATGCCACGGCAGAAATTTCAACCTCCAACCCACTAGATGAGCCCTCATCTGAAGCTCCCGCACCAGAAATCACTCCAGTAACCTTACACTTCCCTCTGGGCACTCCTTTCAACACTTTGAAAGAAGCCTTTGAAACTCTAAGCCTGGAAACAACACACCCTGTTTTAGTGCTTGAGGGAGAAACACTGGATAATGCCATGTTCAAAGGCGATGTGGACATGCAGACTCAGCCGGAATATTCTGATGAAGAAGTCTTGGCCGCTAAGTTCGACATGATTCATCGGCAGAAAAAGGGCAAAAAGAAAGCTACTGCTGTTCAAAATGCACGAAAATGGCCTGGTGGAAAGAGAAAGTCCCAAAGGAATCTGGGCAAGATTGTTGATTACATTGGAAAGGGGAAGAAGCCAAGAACGGATGGGAATGCGTCTAAGCCAATTGCTGTGTCTGATTCTGAATCAGAACCAGAAACAGAGGTCGAACAACCTGCACCTCCAGTGGAAGAAGAGGTGGCTGTTAATGAAGAGGATGTGGACGAAGTTGCTGAGGAAATGGAGGAGGAAAGAGAACCCACTCCACCAGTTCGACGATAAAAAAGGCTACGAGAGCCCGAAAGTGTTGCCTCTCCGATGGCAACACCAGAACCATCAGAACCTGAACAGTCATCCAGTTCTTCAGAAGAGGATGAAAATGAGGTACTTTTATCTTCTGATGATAGGAATAGTGATTCTGATGAAGATTACAATGATAAGTCGAGCATACAGTATAGAACCATACGAACTAGGCAGATTCTAAGTGAAAGATTGATTAGAACTCCTGACTTTGAGGATATGAATCTGCTTGATTGGCTTAAAGAAAGATCTTTACTGAATGCTTTGCAATTTGCTTGCCCTTATATTGTTGATTGGATTTATGAATTCTATGCAAACATCCCTCAATTTGCTGGTGATCCCAACACTACAAGATATGGACATTTTTGGTTTAGAGGAAATAGGCATATGATTACCCCTAGGAGGATCAATATTTTACTTAAAACTAAAATTATGGAGGATCCTATGGTTACTGATTATGATTTGATGATAAACATCTTGACTGGGGGAGTAATCACAAAATGGAGAAGGAGAATTTTGGCCTCTAAACTCACAAGTCTATATTCTGTTTTGCATAAGTTGGTGTGTTTTAATTGGCTGCCTACTACAAACAACACCACTCTCACCTTAGAACAGGCTGTATTGATGTACAAGATTGGGCATTTGAAAAGGTTTAACCTAGGACAGGTTATTTTCTCCAACATGATGACCTTTAAATCTGATATGTCTGGAAGAGGTATCCTACCTTACCCATGCCTTGTGTACAAGTACTTGATGGGCAAAGCCTTTGAGAGATTTGAAGATGAGGTTGTAAGTACCTATGTCCCAAGTTTTATCATCTCAAATCAGTTCCTCATCCAAGGTGAAAGGGTGCTTGATCTTCCTTTGAGAAGGAATGATGATGAAGCAGGCCCCAGTAATGTTCCAGCAAATGATCCCTTCCATAATACCACACTGCCTCCAGAAGGAGCTGCCTCCTCAATCTATTTATCTTCATATTACATTATGAGGCAGATTGATATTTTGCAGGGTTCCATTCTTAACTTGCAGCATTATGTGGAGGATCTTCTAGTCCAAAAGAAATTTTGGATGGATCTTCTTTCCACTTCAACAGGGGGAGTAGCTGACAGTTCACACAATCAGCCCACTAACATTGTTGCTCCTACTGTAGATGAACCGGATTCAGTTCCTGGCCGAGCTAATGAACCTGCTGTTGACACTGCAATGACCGAGGGAGATGAACAGGATATCCAGGATCTCTATGGTGATCTGGATACATGATGAGCTTGAAGACAGGGGGAGAGCTTACACAATGGGGGAGTAAATGCAGATTATGGAGATGCAGCCGAAACACATTTCAGCCCAATCCTTCCCCATGTGTTAACTCAGTTCTTTTCCAGTTGTAAAAGCTTTGTACTTATGTTTTTATTTTTTCAAAACTCTGTTTTTTTAATTCTGTAATTATCTAGGATTTACTTTTGCCTTAGTTATTTAAATCTAAACAAGTTTTTTTTGGTTTAGATGTTGTTTACTTTAATTTGATCTTATACAGATTGTTACTTCAATTTTTTTTGGAATATCAATTGTGTAAACTTCTTAATCAATATTTCTGTTGTGTGAACTTCAGTTGTGTTGATGTAGAAAGGTCAAATTGGGGGAGATTGTTGATGTTGGTATGAGTGTTCTGTTTAATGATCCAACACTGACAGCCGAGTGTTGTGTTTAATGTTCCCAACACTCATGACAACATCAGAATTTGCCCTTCCTTTTCTCACTAACTCTTATCTTACGCTTGTTGTCTAATGATGTCCCCAGAGCAGTTAGAAGACGTGGGTAACACCAAGTCATGCCACTGCGTGGGAGTGAGAAGTCATTAGAACATGGTATAACAAGTTCCTAAATTCTAGGAGTGGTGGAGAGAAGTTAACAACCGCATGATCTCAAGGTTGAGGCGATCATGGGAGTTGATGGCATTTCGTGGATGAAGCCTATAAATACAGAAGCTGCCCTCAACACAAGATACACAAGAAGAAAAGTTGAAATCGACTACTACTCTATTGAACGCTATATACGCTTCTAGTTAGGAAAATCTTTGTTTCTTCTTGTAGTTCTTCACATTATTATAAACCCGAATAGTAGTGTGTTAGAACATAGTCTTATTTACTAGGTTGTGTGATTAGATCTATGAGGGAGATAGTTTCATAGGATCTAGTAAATCATTATACACTTTCGTAGTGTAATTATACACCTCAAAGAGGTTGTACTCGTTTCACATATTTTTATATAGTGAACAGTGTAGATTATTTTATAATCTACGCAAATTTTGAATACTTCTATTTTCAGTACGTGCATTTTAATTTCCGCTGCATAGTGTTGTCTAGGTTGTTCCAACACAACAGACAACATCTCTGATTTCGCACGCGCACACACTTTCAAGTGTCTTAAAACCCACGGAATGTGCATTTAAAGAATGCTACGTGGTAGGCATCCACCACCGCAGCGGCAGCTTGGCCAAAATTTGCGGCCGTGTTTACGAAACAGATATGCATGGCGATGAACTCATCACCGTTTACAACTGTATGCATGAATATTAACTAGTTAATTTGATGAAAATATATATTAAAAAAATGATATACTCACTAATCGTGCCCGTGTCATTTGTGCCAACTAGATGGTGTCGGTGCCCTTGAACTGTGGTCGTCGAAGCTCCATCCCCAATGAGTACTATGTTGGTTTTGTTCTGTCACACCTCTACGTACTCTTCATAGTACCCGACTTTCACTTTGATGCGGTGCTTCACATTGCTTCTAGTTGGAGCTGCTTTAAGAGCATCCGATATCGTTCGGTAAGCTCCTAGTTCAGTCTTGGAGACAATTGAATGAGTTTGACGAAAGATGTGTGATAAAATGCTTTTTTTTTCTTGTAGTGAATAAAATATAAATGCCATGTGCACATTTTGTGCACGATCCGTGCACATTTCGTGCAAAATTTGTGAACGATCTGTGCACATTTCGTGCAAATTTTGTGCATGATATGTATATGCATGTTTCATGCACGGTTTATATGTACGCATTTCATACTTATTTTAAGAGTTTTTTTTTTTACCCTTAGGTGATTTTTACACTTCCCTTTTTTACATTTTAGTGCTAACTTTTTTCAGAGTTACTATTAGGTGCAAAATGGTCCCGCAAAAACTCATTTACTCTTAAAATGTTAGAAGAATGAGCCAATTTTCCTTGTTCGCGCCAAACCTACAAAATCTCAAAACCGATACTGCGTGATATATGTAATGCAAACATTATAAAATAACACTAATTAATTACCAAAAAAAACTTACGCTCTAACAGAAAAGAAAGAATCCAGAACATACAGTTGGTTTAAATCATTTATGTTACAAAAGTGTGCTTACATATATAAAATAACAACGACTAATTACCAAAAAAGTGTTACAAAACATTGTTTATTAATTACATAAAATAATTATTTTAAAAGTGTTACAATTGGATATTACACTAGAACACTTTAGCTTTATATATGTTGTGGTTTGAGGCCATCATTGTAAGGAATGCAGGTTCTCGCAAGCCACCCATCCTTGTTTATAAATTCTCCGATGGTGAAGCTCTCCATCATTTCCAAATTTCTTAAAACACACCACTTTTTTCTTCTCTGAAGGTTTATTCTTGATCCATCTCCGTCATTTTTAAACTTCCGATAGTACACATTGTTGTTGGGGTACATTTGGCCAATCCTACCAGCCCGCGGGTTGTATGATGGAGTCGAGATGCTATTCCATCACAACTACAGTTGAAAAAATACCCCACGACCGACCCTAATATGCCTAAATCTGGTTTTTCTTTGACTCAGCTTGGGTGAAACTGTGAGGTTGCAGTTTTGGATAACAAATCCAGATGGCAGGGCGTTTGCAGGAGAATTTCTTTATTGTGCGGTGAAGACGATTTCCCTGATCTTATTGGCATACGTGTTGCAATCTTGAAACATAGTCGCCGCAATCCACATATGAAGTCTACTGTGCCGTAGATATCACATTTTTTGTAAAATTGGATGCTAGATTGAGCGTAGAGAGTGTCTTGAAACCCACGGAATGTGCATTTAAAGAATGGTACGTGGTTGGCATCCACCACCGCAGCGGTAGCTTGGCCTAAATTTGCGGCCGTGTTTACGAAACAGATATGCATGGCGATGAACCCATCACCGCTTACAGCTGTATGCATGAATATTAACTAGTTAATTTGATGAAAGTATATATTAAAAAAATGATATACTCACTAATCGTGCTCGTGTCATTTGTGCCAACTAGATGGTTTCGGTGCCCTTGAACTGTGTTCGTCGAAGCTCCATCCCCAATGAGCACTATGTTGGTTTATTTCTGTCACACCTGTACGTACTCTTCATAGTACCCGACTTTCACTTTGATGCAGTGCTTCACATTGCTTCTAGTTGGAGCTGCTTTAAGAGCATCCGATATCGTTCGGTAAACTCCTAGTTCAATCTTGGAGACAATTGAATTAAAAACCTCCTTTTTAACAACCATTTCATACACATCAGTAGATTGGTGGAATGGCGTGCAGCTCTGAACATTGGGTAGGAATTATAATTATTCTCAGTTAAATTAAAAAAAAAACACATTGGCAAGAAATGTAAAGAGCAACGTTGAGCCAAGAAATTTATCTTATAAGGAGAGAGATTTCATCCACAAAGTGTATTGCAACTGTTGGGAATAAAATGAGAAGTGTTTTGAATTAATACCAAAACCCCCTGAGACATGCCAATAGAATAAGTCTAGATCCAAATGATCATGTTCTAAGAATGTTAGAACACATAACATAAGGCTAGTTGAGAAGTTGTCATGTTAGGCAGCTCTTAGATAAATAGATGCCCAAGTTGAGGGGGAACACATGCTTTGAAGTCTATCAAGAACAAGTCCCCTCGAGGCTCAAGTTGAATGTGTCCCAAGTCTGCTGAATAGACAAGTATGCTGATCAAGATTGAATGGATTGTGGAACAATCTTTCTGAAGATCAAGCATGATAAATGCATCATCTAGACACAACCTACTAAGGCATTTCTGCTCAGAAGGTTTGTCCAGAAGAGTTGTCTCAGCACACTTGTACCAGAACTATGTCAAGTTCATCCCAACCTTGCTGATAAGGTCAAGGACACTAATTCCATGTCATGAATGCAAAAGATCTTCAATCTAACAAAGAGACATCAAAGGAAAGTGAAAGAGCCAAGTCATCTGAAGAGCTAAAGCCAACCTTGCTGATAAGCAAAGTCTCCTGATAGTGATAAGCAGAGTTGTCCAAGTGATAAGGAATGTTGTCCTTATCATAGGACTAATCATCAGAAGCCATGTCCATGTTTGATCAAGTGAATCTTAAAGTCAGACATTGGGAAGAGTGCTGCAGAATGAAGACAAAGTTATTACAGCCGTTTATTTCCCAATTGAAGGACATGTCACTATCAAGAATCTGTCTTCTAGTTTGAAGAGCTCAAGGAAGACACTTATGGACATTTGAGACTGCCTCTCCAACGGGCAAATCCTCAAATTTGTCTATAAATACAGAAGTGTGAAGACCATTTAAAAGCACCTCAACCTTGACAAGAATATCCAACTATCCTACAAGCTCAAGTGCTTTCAAGCTTTCAAAGAGACTATCTTAGTCTTCAAACACTTCATCTAAGGTGAACCCAATTGTATATCCATACAAAGCTTAGAGAGATATCCAATCCTTATACACTGAACTCCACTGTAAAGGATATCTCATTAGTTGGAACCTTACTTCAACCCTTATACCTTTCAAAGAGAGAAAGATAGAAGGTTGTAGTAGTAGAAGTGTAAGGAGTTAACTTTTGAGAGAAGAACAAATGATTCTGAGTTGAGAAGAGGGTACTAGGACTCTAGACATCCGAGGGATCAATTCACCAAGGAGTGGTGTTCTTGATCAAGTGCACCTTGGCACTCTATTACAAGTTAATTCCAAGAGTGAAGGAATTATCCTGTTAAATCAGGGAAAGTGGATGTAGGAGCTTGAGTCTCTGAACCACTATAAACTCTTGTGTTGATTTACTTTCAAGTACTTACATTCATTCAACACAGCACACAAAACTGAACTTTCAAAGAACCATATACTCAAGACTGTGCAAAACACATTTGGACAAGTTCCCTGAAAACTGGATATTTGATAAGGTGATTTCAGAACTTAAAGGAGTTTAAACTAAAGGGTCAACCACTAATTCCGCACTTATAAATAACTTAGATAGTCACTCAACTAAGTACTCAATAGTACTTAGTAGCTTGGTTATCTTTAAGAAGTTATACATCTCAGCAGAGTTGTCCAGGACAATCTTGCTGAAGTCATATTTGGTTTAGTTTGAAAAAGATTTGCATAAAAGTGTATTCCCCACCCCCCATACACTTGTTATATACTCCTGTCAGGACCAAAATGTGGTATCAGAGCAGGGGTTCAAAGACCACTGCTTCTGAAAATCCATCTTGATTTTCAAAATCACATATTTAGTGTGGTCACTGAACTGATCTATCTGAAATCTTGTATATCTATTGTCTAACCCTTACCTTTGAGACATGGCAAGAGGAAACAACAACAACAACAACCAGAACCAGCAGCAGAATCAGAATCAGGATTTAAATCAGAATATTAATGCTGTTGTTCCTCCAAATGTTGTTCAAGGATTAGACAATATGGCTACCAATCTAGTCAATCATATATCACATCACAAGTTTCCCATGTTCTCAATTGAGAACTATGATTTCTGGAAAATCAGAATGAGGGCTCATCTTGCATCTCTTCACACTGATATGCTAAGAGTGATCACAAGAGGACCCTTTGTGTTCACTCAAGTAAATCCCAAGATTACTGATGTTCAAAGAGCTGACACAAGGGATGTGATCCCCAAAGATGAAGATGACTTCACCTCAGAGGAGAAGAGGAAAGATAATCTGAATTATCTTGCCATGAATACCCTCTATCAAACTATTCCAGATGCAATCATGGGAAGGGTCTACCACTGCAAAATTGCCAAAGAAATTTGGGATACTCTTGCAGAAATGTGTGAGGGTACTGAAAAGATCAACGAGGACAAGCTCCAAGTGGCAGTGCAAAAGTTTGAACAATTCACAATGGATTCAGAAGAGTCCATTGACAAGTTTGCTGGTAGATTCACAAATGTGATGAATGAAATCAATTCCTTGGGCAAGGTGTACTCCAAGAGAGAAGTTGGACTAAAGATCTTGAGAAGTCTCACTCAAAAGTGGGATGTATATGCTGTAATGATGCAGAACACCAAGGATCTCTCCACCATGCCCATGCAATAAATCTTCTCTGAATTCAAAGCTTATGAGTTTGATCTTAACGGAAGAAAGCCTGTTGAGGAACCTTCATTACCCACCAAAGGAGTGGCATTCAAAGCCAAAACTGCTGAACCTGAAATGCAGTCCACTCCAAGATCATCAAAGTCAGTCTCCAAGGCTGAAATGAAGGAAGAACTAGCCTTGATGGCTAGAAGGTTTGATAAGCTAAATTCAAGGTTTGGTAGATACAAGAAATTCTACCAAGACAACAAGGTCAGGAGAAGATACAACTCTCCTGAAGCCAAGGCTGAGGACAAAAGGCCTGAAGAAAGAAGACTAGAAAGTTCACCAATAGAAAAGCCATGATGGCTGGTGAAGAATCTGATAGTGCTGAAAGCTTCAACTCCTCTGATGATGATGTGTGCAACATGGCCATTGAGGATGATGAGGTATCCTCCACTTCTAGTTCACCATCATTCATTTCACAAAACACTAGTGAAGTCAACCTGAAACTTTCTTTTGGAAAGTTAATGGAAGATTTCACTATGTTACTAGAATTTCATGACAACTGTGTGAGAGAGAATGTAAGGTTGTCAATTGAACTTGCTAAAAACTCTGAGTCATTAGTTGATGACAAGTCTACTGAGTTGTATCAACAAATCTTGAGAGAGCTTGAGGAAGTTGTTGGTCCTGAAAGGAGTATATATCAAAGTGTATGGGGGGGGGGGGGGAATACACTTGTATGCAATTCTTTTCAACTTTTGATCAAACCAGAGCTCAGCAAGGTTGTCTTGGACAACTCTGCTGAAGATGATTAACTCTTCTAAGATAATCAGACTACTAAGTAATATTGAGTACTTAGTTGAATAACTATCTAGGGGAGTTATATGTGCGGAATAGTGGTTGGCCCTTTTAGTTTAGACTCCTTTAGTTACTGAAATCACAGTCCAGATTTCAGGGAACTTGTCCAAATAGGTTTTGCACAGTCTTTGAGTGTTTAACCTTTGAAAGATCAGTTTTGTGTGCAGTGTTGAATGAATATAGGTACTTGAAAAGCAAATCAACACAAGAGTTTATAGTGGTTCAGAGACTCAAGCTCCTACATCCACTTTCCCTGATTTAACAGGATAATTCCTTCACTCTTGGAATTAACTTGTTTTATAGTGCCAAGGTGCACTTGATCAATAACACCACTCCTTGGTGAATTGATCCCTAGGATGTCTAGAGTCCTAGTACCCTCTTCTCAACTCAGAACTGAACTGTTCTTCTCTCAACAGTCAGCTCCTACCACTTATACTACTACTACAACAACCTTCTCACTTTCACTCTTGAAAGGGGTAAGGATTGATGTAAGGTTCCAACTAATGAGATATCCTTTACAATGAAGATCAGTGTATAAGGATTAGGATATCTCTCTAAGCTTGTGTATGTATATACAATGAAGTTCAGCTTAGAAGAAGTGAGTGAAGACTAAGATAGTCTTTGAAAGCTTTGAAAGCACTCTAGCTTGTAAGAACTTGAGATTAGTTGGATTATGTTGAGGTGCTTTCAAGTGGTCTTCACACTTCTGTATTTATAGACAATTGAAGGATTTGCCCGTTGGAGAGGCAGCCTCAAGAGTCCATAAATGTCTTCTTTTAGTTCTTCAACTTTGAAGACAGATTCTTGATAGTGACATGTCCTCATTTGGGAAATAAACGGCTGTATAAGCTTTGTGTTCATTCTGCAGCTCTCTTCCCAATGTTTGACTTTCAGATTCTCTTGTTAGGACATGGACATGGCTTCTGAAGGTTGTTCCAATGATAGGACAACATTCCTTATCAACTGGACAACTCTCCTTATCACTATCAGCAGTCTTTCTTATCAGCAAGGTTGGCTAGCTCTTCTTCAGATGACTTGACTCTTACCCTTGCTTCACTTCAAGGTGATCTTAACATGATTCAATGAGCATCTCTAGGGTGTAGTTGTCTCTTCAGCATGGTTGACCTTAAGCTTTCAGTATACTTTTTCTGAATTGATTGTGCTGAGACAACTTGTCTGGACAACTCTTCTGATCAGCATACTTGTCCTTCAGCAGACTTGATCATGATTCCAGAATTTGAGCCTTGAGGGGACTTGTCTAGATGGATTTCAAAGCATGTGTTCCCCCTCAAATTGTGCATCTAACTATCTAAGAAATGCCTAACATATTAGCTCCTCATCTAGCCTTATTCTATATGTTCTAACATTCTTAGAACATAATCATCTTTGACTTAGGCATGTCTCAGGGGGTTTTGGTATTGAATCAAAACATATCTCATTTTATTCCCAACAATTTCCCCCTTTTTGATGATGCCAAAACCTATACAGCTTATGCAAAAGTGACTTAGCTACACCTATTACATTTATCTTCAGAAGACATGACTAAGGTCAATTATCCTGAAAAGCAATGTGTTAGTGTACTCACTGTTCAAGTTGCACATAGGTTTCAAATATAGGCATAGAGAGATTTCTGCAATAATGTATCTTGACTCAAAGGTAGTTCAACTATCATTCATATAAAAGGCATTACAAGCATGTTGATAGTTGAAGATAACTTATCAGAGCATGAATCCAAGATATCATTACAAATGATCATTTCATTACAGCTATTCAGAACATATACTAATCATAAGATCTAGAGTATCAGAGCAAAACAACTTAAACACTTCAGAGTATCTAGATCTTCAAGTTTCAAAGCATCTTCTAGTATCAGAGCAAAACCAAAATACTTCAAGTATCCGAGCAGAATACTGGATATCAAGACAAATGCTTGTATCAGAGCAACCAATGCATATCAGAGCAAATAACATGTCAAGGCACACCACATCAGCAGGCTTGTCCAAATTTCAGCATATTTGACCAATTAAAAATATCTTCAGATAAGATAAGTTTTTATCCAAAAAGGTCAGAAGACTTAGCCATTTTCAGAGATCATCCTCAGGAGGTGGCACCATCCCATATTGTGCCCACACTCTTCTTTTCAAGGCCATGGCTTCTTGGTTTGTTCCCTTGGGTCCAAGAACCATCTTGTTCAGCTTGAGGATCTCAGTAAATTCCTTCAGGATCCTTGCCTGGTCAATCCATCCTTCAAGCTTTGGAGGCATGTATATGATTGGCTTGGGAGCTGTGAGTTCAAATCTTGCAATATCAGCAACTGCAAGTAGTTGTTGATAGAGCTCTCTGTAATACTCTATCACGAACTCAGCAAAAGTGGAGTTGGCATCTTTTCCATTCCATCTGTCAATGACATAGTAATCATAGACAAACTCCCTTTTAGCTTCCTCCCATGAGTCATTTAGCTGAATTGGCACCCATTTATCCAAGTGAGGATATTTGGTGTCCATTGGGATCAATAGCTGTGGCTTCATCTTGTTGTAAGTTGCTCTCTTCCTTCTTGGCTTCTGGAAGTCTGCTCTTCTTTTATCTCTTGCTCTTTGTGCTTCATCCATCAAGTCCATCTTTTCTTGGGCCCTCATCATGGCCAGTTTCTGTTGAGTTTCAGGGTCTTTGCCATACCCTTCATGAAACAGCTTTGATGGATCATTTAGCATCACCACTTTCTTTTTCTTAGGTCCAGGTCCAAAGCCTTCTTCATACAGCTCCTCTACATCTTCAGAAGCTTTGGCACCTTCAGTGGACTTAGTCTCAGTAGACTTTTCTTTCTCAGAAGACTTGTCCTTTTCAGCAATTTTGGACATCTCAACAGTCTTGTCTTCTTCAGCAGCTTTGGCCTTCTTTGAGATAGGCTCATCATCATCAATTCTGAATTCAGGTGGTAGATCAAGGCTGTTGGGAAAATCAGTAAATGTCTCAGGTTGTGTTTTCTTTCCTTTTGCCCTCTTGATCTTTCCTCTAGTTTGGACACCTTCAACATCTTTGTCCAAACCAGACACTTCACCACCTGGCCTCTGCTGTAACCTCACTCTTTCCTCTTGAGCCGAGGCCATTGAGTTCTTTAAAGCAAGTGCTAATTGCTCTTCTTCATCCAAATCTTCTAAGTTCAGTACTGCTGGCTCTTTCCCTTTTCCCTCAGGAGCTTTGTCCTTACCTTTGACTGGGCTTCCAATCACTAAGACACCTTTTGCCCTTGCTCTTTCCCTTTCCCCCTTTTTGGCAGCATCAAAACATTCAGGTTTGAGCTCACTCATAGTAGATGCCATTAAGGACTGGGCTTGGGTTAGAGATTTCATCTCCTCCAACAAATATACATTTTCATCATGTATATTTTGCATCCTATCACTGCTCAAGCTAAGGAAAGCTAGAACAGGCTTCATCTTTTGTTGGACAACCTCTTCCAAGGTTGCTTTCAGAGATGCATCCAATTGGGCTTTAAGGAGCTCAGTGAGGTTGGCCACTGCACCTTCAGCAATGTTGGCCATCACTTCTTGGGAAAACTTCTCTGAAGCTGCTTTCACCATAGCAAGCCTTTGTGCCTCTGCTCATTTCTTCTGCAAGGCTGTCTTCTTGCCAAGTGCTTGCTTAATGGTCAATCTGATAGCTTGAACATTTGCATTGTGGTTATCTCTGAGCAGCTTTTGATCCTTCTTGACCTCCTTTGAAATGTTCTCCATACTGACTTTGGCTTTGTGAACTTCAGTGGAAATGGTTTGAAGACCAGATTCCACTCCTTCAATTCTTGCCTCCAATTTGGGTAACACCACATCTTCAGAGCCTGTCAGCCTCATTTCCACAGATGCCAGAGTTCTTCCATGCTCATCTAATGCTCCAGAAGTTTCTGCATGAGCTGATTGAACTTGTTGAGCCAGCAATTTTTTATTTAAAATTTTATTTAAATGAAATATCTTCTATTTATATTTCAATATGTTCTATATAATGGCATTTTTCCCCTTTCAAGGATAAGACATACTTGATTCGATCTATTTCTTGATTTCCACATGAATCACGGAATCCAACTTTGTTGATTGCAAGCCAAGTAGAGCTTGTGTTGATCCAGAATCAACATGGATGGGAGCATCTGTCAAGAAATCATCTGCAAAGATTTGGTCAAGACTTATACCTGCAATGTCAGACAAATCAAAAGGGTTAGTGAAATCACACTCATCACCCTCAATTTCTTTTTCATAAGACTCTGATACATCAGCAGTCTTCTTCTCATTTTCAACTACTTCTTTTCTTCCTTCATTGTTAATTTCCTCACTTAAAGGAACATGCCTCCTCTCATCAAGGGATTCCTGAAGTTCAGATTTGACTTCAAGAATAGCCTGCCCTTCCTCACTTATATCACCCTCATTTGGTGGTACACTCACTATCCTAGTGATCACCACATCTCTCTCATCTACTAATCCCTCTGGTTTTTCTACTAGACTTTCCTTTTCAACTCCATCACCTAAACCTGCATCATCTCCACCTTCAACAAGGTTCAAAGATGGCAGTTGTGGGGAGATCACAGTGCTTATTTCAACAGCCACTGAGTCATCCTGAATGATTAAGGGTTGATCAGTGTCCAACTCATCTGACACTGAATAGGCCTTAACCAAACCAGCCTCTAGTATAGGAACCTCAGCATCTTTAGGCTGTGCCTTGGGTTCAGAAGAACCTTCATTGGCAGATGTGTCTTTGGTTGTGTTACCACCCTTGGTCAACACCTCTGAAGATACAGAGCCTTTCCTATGATAGGTTCTAGGAGGGTTTGAAAGTCTGGCTGATACAGAAGACTTGGGTTGAGTAGATTCAGGGAGGTTGGCTTGAGGTGTTTCAGGAGGGTTGGGTTTTGAAGGGTTTGAGGGATCATCAGGGGAATCATCATCATTTGAGCTACTATCAGGGTGTTTGATGCCCTTAGCTTTCCTCTCCTTCTCCTCAATGATCTTATCATCTACCAAGTTTGCAAAAACTTTCTCATCAGTTAGGAATCTTGTTTTCAACACACCAGCAAAGTGTAGCAATCTACTCTCCTCCACTTGCCACCAGTTTGCACCCTTATCTTGGATAACTTGGGATATTTCCATAATGGTCTTGTCTTTTACATCCACAAGCATCCACAAATCATGGAACATCTTCTGAATTCTTGGAAATTCAGCAAGTTGTGGATACAAACTGTCCACAGTAGCCTTGGCTCCTCCTCTGAGCATACTCTCATAAGTATACTCCTCCTCATCTCCACTAGAATGGGGACTTTGGGTTATAGAGGAGTTGGCTCTGGTTTCTCCTAAAGTGGCTTCAGGAAGGGTAAGTTCAGGGATATTGGCTTCAGAAGGATTGGTTACAATTGAAGGTACTTCAGTTGCTTTAGAGAGCAATGGATCTGAAGGGGCTTTACTCAAGGGGGTTGGTTCAAAGAGTGCAGCTTCTAAAAGCTTTGAATAATTGAGCATAGATGAGTCAAGAGGAGAATGTAATATTTTCTCATCTACTGCTATATCTGCTAGCACATCTATCCCACTTCTTTGCACACTCCCTTCTGGAGAATATCTCTTTGTAATATTGATGGGGGTGATAGGTTGATTGGTTGGGGTTATGTGGGTTTCAGGGGAGTTGGGCTCAGGGTTCTGAATTTCAGGGATGTTGGCCTCTATTGGTTGACCTTTAGGGACCTTGGATTCTGGAGTTCCAGAACCAGATGAGTTGGTCCTTGACTTGGATTTGGTCCTGCTTTCAGCTCTGCTCTCTCTTAGAGCAAGTTGGAGAGACCTTTCTTCCTGAAGCTCCAACACCTTATCAGTAGGCTTGGCCCTTCTCTTGCTGGCCCTACTGCTCCCACTACCTTCACCATCCTTCTCAGGGACAACTTCCCTGATCCTCTTATCACCTCTAGACTTCTGTCTAGTCTCATTATATTTCTGTCTCAACTCTTCTGAATGATTAGAAGGCACACTTACTCCCTCTTCAGCAACTTCTTCAATCTCAGTTGAAGCTCCTGAATTCTCCTCTGAGGGGATTTGAGACATTTTCCTTGTCTTTACCACTCTGGCCTTTGTCCTCTTTTTCAACTTTGGCTTCTCCTCCACCTTTTCTTCAGTAGGTTTGGCAAATAGCCTCCTCCTTTGCTCAGTTTTCTTGCTGAGCTTTCTGAACATTATCTTCTGGGCTGGGAGGGGCTTTGCAAAGGTTTGTATTTGAGAATAATGGGAAAATCTCTCAATCAACAAGCTTGCCCTGGTGCAATACTTGAGTTTCCCTTCTAGCACAACCTTATTGTGAGTTTTCACCTTAAACTTGGCCTTTTGCTTCATCATTTCAGACATGATGAAGGTCCTCCAATCAAATTTGATGCCTTTGTCACTAGCATCAATGATTGCAGCCATAATTCTGATTCTTGGATGGCTGACTTGCTCCAAGCTTCCAGTATTGCTCAAGAGACTCTTAGCAACTACCTCAAAGAGGTTGAGAAATTTTGGCTTGAGAGTCTTCTTGTTTTGTGTTGAAGAGATGGGACCTGGAACCAAAAGCCATTCTTGTGCTATCTCCTCTTCATGATCAGCACCATAAAATTCTGGATTTCTTCCTTCAGAAGGCAATCCAAAGGCTCCTTCAAGATCTTCTGAAGAGAATTTCACTCTATGAAATCTCTCTTCCTCATCTCCTTCTGCCACATATGAAAGCCTTGTAGAAACTTCACCATCTTCAGGTTTACCTCTCCACTTGAGAAAGGCAAAGAACTCAGCCATGTAGCTTTCCAAGCAAGAACTTGGTCTCCCCTCCATGAACTTCTGCAATCCAGCTCCTCTCAACCATCTCAGGGTTGGTGTAATCTCAGGGTCTTCACTTTCAAAAGATACTATGGGCTCAAAGTGAAGGCTATTTTTGTTGCTCAGGTATCCAAAATCAAGGTCTAGAGCCTTGTTGGAGAAATCAATGATCATTTCTGGTCTAACTTTGGGAGCCATTGAAGGTTTACAGAAATGAATTTGAGAGAGTTTTGAAGAAGATAAGAGCTAGGGTTTCGAATGCTTGGGGAAGAAATGTTTGTGGGGGATCTTAAGGCTTGAGAATATTCGAAAAAGAATGTTTGTCAATGAGTTGGTGAGTTTTGTGAGTTTTCAACTATTGTCAAAAATGGAAAACACACTTGGACGGCCAGGATTGATTTCAGGGGAGTTGGCCAGTTTGGATCCAATGGTCAAAAACCAATGTAACAGTGAATTATTGGTTTTATTCAAAACGTGGAAGTTATTTAATATTAGTTAATGGTTGGGGAGTTTTCGAGATAGATCATGGCTTGAAAAGTGTAATGCAAACAAGAGTTAAATCTTGGCATTTAATGCATGGATAGTGACCTTTTGGGTGGGGGACAAATTAAATCCCACAGAGATGATATCTGTAAATGGGACAGATATCAAAGTAGACAATGATTACCCAAAATAGGTGCTTATCAAACCAAGAAAATAGTTTGATAGCCAAGACAACTTATCTGACCCCACAAGGACAAGTGTCCTGAAAAGATGTGGACAAGTGTCCTGAGATTCAATGGACAAGTGTCCTGAGTAGTTGTGATCATCTCTTCTGAACTTCAGTAGACTTGACCAAGTCTGCTGAAGACCAATTCAGTTAGTTGACTCCCATTAACTTCAGTGGGTTTTACTTGTCCAACTTCCCTGGATCAAGTAGTCCCAACTCTGCTGATAGCTCCAGAAATCTTGCTTCTGCAAGTGGCTTTGTTAGAATATCAGCTTTTTGATGATCTGTGTGGATCTTGACCAACTTTATGTCCTTTTTCTCCACATGATCTCTAATGAAGTGATGCTTGATGTCCACATGTTTGCATCTTGTGTGCAAGACAGGATTTTGTGATATTGCAATTGCACTGTTGTTATCACAAAATACTGGCACTTCAGTAGAGTTGACTTTGTAGTCTCTTAGTTATTGTCTCAACCAAAGGATTTGAGCACAACAACTTCCAGCTGCAACATATTCAGCTTCAGTGGTGGAAGTAGCCACTGTATTCTGCTTCTTGGAAAACCAAGATATGAGCTTGTTGCCTAGAAATTGACAAGTCCCTGAAGTGGACTTTCTATCAATTCTGCAACCTCCATAGTCAGCATCTGAGTAGCCAGTTAGCTCAATGTTTTCATCAGCAGGGTACCAAAGGCCTAGATTCTCAGTGCCTTTGAGATACCTTAAAATCCTCTTTGCAGCCTCAAGACGGCTTTTCTTAGGATTTGCTTGAAACCTTGCACAAACACCTACTGCAAAGGTGGTGTCAGTTTGCTGGCAGTGAGATAGAGAAGTGATCCAATGATTCCTCTATACTCAGTGGAGTTGGTTGGAACACCACTCTCATCAGGATCGATCTTCCAATTTGTGTTCATTGGGATCCTTACTAGCTTGCTAGTAGCACACCCAAATTTCTTGATCATTTCTCTGGTGTACTTAGCTTGGTTGATGAAGATTCCTTCTTTTGATTTCTTAACTTGAAGACCCAAAAAGAAGTTCATCAACCCCATCATGGACATCTCAAACTTGCTTTGCATTAGCTATGAGAACTTCTCACACAGCTTCTCATTGGGGGATCCAAATATTATGTCATCCACATAAATTTGGACAAGCAAGATGTCCTCTCCTTCAGAGATTCTGAAGAGAGTTCTGTCCACAGTTCCCTTGGTGAATCCATGATCCAAGAGGAATTGTGATAGTGTGTCATACCAAGCCCTAGGGGCTTGCTTGAGTCCATATAGAGCCTTCTTCAGTCTGTAAACTTGGTTTCCAACCTCAAAACCAGGGGGTTGCTCCACATAGACTTCTTCTTTCAAGACTCCATTCAGAAAGGCACTCTTGACATCCATTTGGTACACTTTGAACCTCTTGTGGGCTGCATAGGCTAGAAAGAGCCTTATTGCTTCTAGCCTTGCCACAGGTGCAAAGGTCTCATCATAGTCAATGCCTTCATGCTGGCAATAACCTTTTGCCACTAGTCTTGCTTTATTTCTGACAATCACATCATTTTCATTCTTTTTGTTCTTGAACACCCACTTGGTTCCAATAACATCTTGATGTGAAGGTCTATCCACCAGTTCCCAAACTTCATTTCTAGTGAATTGATTCAGTTCTTCCTGCATGGCTGTGATCCAATTGGCATCTTGAAGTGCTTCTTCAATATCACTTGGTTCTTGTTCTGACAAGAAACAACAGAAAATAGCACTTTCACCATGAAATCTCCTTGTTTTGACTCCAATACTTGGGTCACCAAGTATTAGATCAGTAGGATGGTCAGACAACCAAGTCCTTCTTTTTCTGATCTCTTCAGTAGAGTTGTCCTGTACTGAAGTTGAGTCATTTTGATCATAAAATTCAGGATAATTGAATGCAGGATCATAATCAGGGGTGTTGTCCTCAATGTCAGGGACATTGGCATTTTCAACATTTTGAGTTCCCCCTTGATTATTTGACCCATTAACTACCTCAGCAGGAACTGCTTCTTCATTGGTAGTTGTTACCTGGATGTGAACTGGGATTGAATCATTCAGTTCACCATTCCCTTTAGTGGAATTTGCCTCAGGAAGGTTGCCTTCAGGATTGTTGTCCAATGGGAGATTTTCAGGTATGTTGGCTTGGACAACTTCTATGAATTCAGTGTCTTTGTCCTTTAGGCTCAGTCTGGTTGTCCTTTGTGTGATTTCTTCTGATTCCAAGTTCTCATTCCTGAACTCATGAATAGATTCATCAAACACAACATGAGGTGTTTCCTCCACAATAAGGGTTTTCTTGTTGTAGACTCTGAAAACTCTACTGATTTGAGAATATCCAAGGAATACTCCCTCATCAGCTTTGCTATCAAAGGCTTTCAGCTGTTCTTTCCCATTGTTGTGTATGAAACACTTACAACCAAAGATGTGAAAGTATGACACTTTAGGCATTCTTCCTTTCCAGAGTTCATAGGGGGTTTTGCCTTGCCCCTTAGTAATCAAACATCTATTTTGAGTATGGCATGCAGTGTTTATAGTTTCATCCCAAAACCTTTTAGGTAAATTTGAATCAACAATTAAGGTTCTAGCAGCTTCTTTTATGGTTCTATTTCTCCTTTCTGCAACTCCATTTTGTTGAGGAGTTCTAGCTGCTGAGGTTTCATGAGCTATTCCATTAGATGTGAAATACTCATTGATGTATGAATTTATGAATTCAGTGCCTTTATCAGATCTTATCTTGATAATGCTAAGGCTTTTCTCATTTGACAGTCTCTTTAAAAGTTCAGGTAGTTTGACTTGTGTTTCCTTCTTATTAAGGAGAAATACTACCCATGTGAACCTAGAGAAGTCATCTACTACAACCAAAGTGTATTTTCTACCATTTATGCTTGCAGGGGTAATTGGTCCAAATAAGTCCATATGTAATAGTTCAAGTACCCTTTCAGTAGAGATGACTGGTTTTCCTTTGAATGAGGCTTTAATCTGTTTTCCCTCTTGGCATGGTTTGCAAACATGCTCCTTAATGAAAACCTCATTAGGTAGTCCTTTAACTAATGCATTTCTAGCAATTTTGTTCATTGTTTTGAAGTTCAAGTGGTTTAATCTCTTATGCCATAACCAACTTTGTTCACTAGAACTCTTAGCAATGAAACATGCAGCATCAGTAGACTTGTCCCAGTCTACAAAATACACATTTCCTTTCCTAGTTCCAGTCAATAGAATTTGTTGAGTCTTATCTTTGATTAAACATTTTCCACTAGAGAACTCAACATTGAAATCTTTATCACAGAATTGACTGATACTTAGGAGATTATACTTGAGACCAGCCACATAAGATACATTGGATACTTTGATGTTACCAATCATCAAAGTACCATAATATTTTGTTGTAGCTTGTGAGCTGTCTCCAAATGTGACATTTGGGCCTTCTTTTTCAATAAAATCAGTGAGGAGTTCCTTGTTTCCAGTCATGTGCCTTGAACATCCACTGTCAAGGTACCATGCTGACTTTTTACTCATGCTCCTCTTCTTGTGGCCCATTGGTACCTGCAATTAGATAGGTTTAGGTACCCTTTGAGTTTTGGGTCCTGAGAGGTTAGCTGTACCTTTAGGAACCCAAACTTGCCTAATAACCCTGATTGATTCAAGGTGGCTAAGTTGTTTTCCTCTAGCATCTACATACACTTTCTTTCCCTTAAATGCCTTTGGGAAAGTATGTGTGAAAGTGTTAACTCTGTAAGTTTCAGGAGACTTGTCAAATCTCCTGAACTTATGAGTTCTTTGTGCTACTTGAGGGAATCTTTGAGGGAAGGCTTTCTTATGACCATTACCCTTTGGCATATAGGGTTTTGGTTGTCTCATTTTATTTTGCCTTTGAGGGTAGTTGTCCTTAGGTCTAGTCATCTGAGGCTTTCTCAGTAGAGTTGGCCTAGGCTGATTATACCTTGGATAACTCCTCTGAACATTGTTCAGGAGAGTTGCCCTTCCATTGGGTCTACTCTGCTGATCAACATTCCTCTTGTGATCAGGAGCTTTGGCCATTTCCTTAGGTTTAGGCCTAGTCTCCTGAAGCAGAGTTGTCCAAGTGATAAGGAATGTTGTCCTTATCATAGGACTAATCATCAGAAGCCATGTCCATGTTTGATCAAGTGAATCTTAAAATCAGACATTGGGAAGAGTGCTATAGAATGAAGACAAAGTTATTACAACCGTTTATTTCCCAATTAAAGGACATGTCACTATCAAGAATCTGTCTTCTAGTTTGAAGAGCTCAAGGAAGACACTTATGGACATTTGAGACTGCCTCTCCAACGGGCAAATCCTCAAATTTGTCTATAAATACAGAAGTGTGAAGACCATTTAAAAGCACCTCAACCTTGACAAGAATATCCAACTATCCTACAAGCTCAAGTGCTTTCAAGCTTTCAAAGAGACTATCTTAGTCTTCAAACACTTCATCTAAGGTGAACCCAATTGTATATCCATACAAAGCTTAGAGAGATATCCAATCCTTATACACTGAACTCCATTGTAAAGGATATCTCATTAGTTGGAACCTTACTTCAACCCTTATACCTTTCAAAGAGAGAAAGATAGAAGGTTGTAGTAGTAGAAGTGTAAGGAGTTAACTGTTGAGAGAAGAACAGTTGATTCTGAGTTGAGAAGAGGGTACTAGGACTCTAGACATCCTAGGGATCAATTCACCAAGGAGTGGTGTTCTTGATCAAGTGCACCTTGGCACTCTAATACAATGTAATTCCAAGAGTAAAGGAATTATCCTGTTAAACCAGGGAAAGTGGATGTAGTAGCTTGAGTCTCTGAACCACTATAAACTCTTGTGTTGATTTACTTTCAAGTACTTACATTCATTCAACACAGCACACAAAACTGAACTTTCAAAGAACCATATACTCAAGACTGTGCAAAACACATTTGGACAAGTTCCCTGAAAACTGGATATTTGATAAGGTGAGAACTTAAAGGAGTTTTAACTAAAGGGTCAACCACTAATTCCGCACTTATAACTAACTTAGATAGTCATTCAACTAAGTACTCAATAGTACTTAGTAGCTTGGTTATCTTTAAGAAGTTATACATCTCAGCAGAGTTGTCCAGGACAATCTTGCTGAAGTCATATTATAGTCCTTGTTAAATACTCCTTTCAGGATCAACATCAACGGTTCCTTTATATTTATAATAATAATAATAATAATAATAATAATAATAATAAATATAATAATAATAATTGCAATTACTTATATGTCATTTCTATTTAGCTATTAATGAGTTTTTTGTATAATCCAATTAAGAACGAAAAGTATAATTCAAGAGTTTTGGTCAAATATGTGAAGAAGCATTTAATAAAGGAGGCATTTAAATAATTATATACACAAAAAGTATATATGATCTAAGCTAGCTAGGATGAATATTAATCCAAGAGTATTCATGGGGTTGTAAAAAAAAATATCAATATAATAGACTCTCTTAGTAGAAACATTAATGAATTAAGTAAATTAGCCAATAAATGTTTTCATAACTAGAAATTTTGGTCCTTAACCAACATGGTCCCTAATTGGTCTTAATTAAAGCTCGAAATTATTCTAAGCCACAAAATGTGTTAAACTCTTAGTCGTCAAATGTTGCAATATCTAAATATCTTACATGTCAAAATGTTGCACTAATCCCTCATGCGTGATATCAGAGGTGACCCATAGACAGGGCGGTAGGGGCGATCGCCTTGGACCCCGATATTTTTAGGGCCTACTTTTTTTTATATATATATATATATACATATATATATATATATTAAATGAGTTTGACGAAAGATATGTGACACATTTTATAATGTGGTGAAAGATGTGTGATAAAATGCTTTTTTTTCTTGTAGTGAATAAAATATAAATGCCATGTGCACATTTTGTGCACGATTCGTGCACATTTCGTGCAAAATTTGTGAACGATCTGTGCACACTCCGTGAAAATTTTGTGCATGATATGTGTATGCATGTTTCATGCACGATTTATATGTACGCATTTCATACTTATTTTAAGAGTTTTTTTTTACCCTTAGGTGCTTTTTACACTTCCCTTTTTTACATTTTAGTGCTAACTTTTTTCAGAGTTACTATTAGGTGCAAAATGGTCCCGCAAAAACTCATTTACTCTCAAAATGTTAGAAGAATGAGCCAATTTTCCTTGTTCGCGCCAAACCTACAAAATCTCAAAACCGATATTGCGTGATATATATAATGCAAACATTATAAAATAACACTGATTAATTACCAAAAAAAACTTACGCTCTAACAGAAAAGAAAGAATCCAGAACATACAGTTGGTTTAAATCATTTATGTTACAAAAGTGTGCTTACATATATAAAATAACACCGACTAATTACCAAAGAAGTGTTACAAAACTTTGTTTATTAATTACATAAAATAATTATTTTAAAAGTGTTATAATTGGATATTACACTTGAACACTTTAGCTTTATATATGTTGTGGTTTGAAGCCATCTTAGTAAGGAATGCAGGTTCTCGCAAGCCACCCATCCTTGTTGATAAATTCTCCGACGGTGAAGCTCTCCATCATTTCCAGATTTCTTAAAACACACCACTTTTTTCTTCTCTGAAGGTTTATTCTTGATCCATCTCCGTCATTTTTAATCTTCCGATAGTACACATTGTTGTTGGGGTACATTTGGCCAATCCAACCAGCCCGCCGGTTGTATGATGGAGTCGAGATGCGATTCCATCACAACTACAGTTGAATAAACACCCCACGACCGACCCTAATATGCCTAAATCTGGTTTTTCTTTGACTCAGCTTGGGTGAAACTATGAGGTTCTAGTTTTGGATAATAAATCCAGATGGCGGGGCTTTTGCAGGAGAATTTCTTTATTGTGCGGTGAAGATGATTTCCCCGATCTTATTGGCATACATGTTGCAATCTTGAAACACAGTCGCCGCCGCTCCACATATGAAGTCTACTGTGCCGTAGATATCACATTTTTTTGTAAAATTGGATGCTAGATTGAGCGTAGAGAGTGTCTTGAAACCCACGGAATGTGCATTTAAAGAATGCTACGTTGTTGGCATCCACCACCGCAGCGGCAGCTTGGCCTAAATTTGCGGTCGTGTTTACGAAACAGATATGCATGGCGATGAACCCATCACCGCTTACAACTGTATGCATGAATATTAACTACTCCCTCCGTCCACCAAAAGTGTGCTCATTTCTTTTTTTTGGGTCTACAAAAAACGTGCTTATTTTATTTAAATAGTTAACTTTTGAATATTTTTTTTACTTTACTAACAAGATTGAGTATCTACCAATATATTTTATACTCATTATATTAAATATATTCTTTATAATTAAAATATGATTTTTTTAAAAACATATATAAAAAAAAGTGAGCACACTTTTGGTGGACGGAGGGAGTAGTTAATTTGATGAAAATATATATTAAAAAAATGATATACTCACTAATCGTGCCCGTGTCATTTGTGCCAACTAGATGGTGTCGGTTCCCTTGAACTGTGGTCGTCGAAGCTCCATCCCCAATGAGGACTATGTTGGTTTTGTTCTGTCACACCTCTACGTACTCTTCATAGTACCCGACTTTCACTTTGATGCAGTGCTTCACATTGCTTCTAGTTGGAGCTACTTTAAGAGCATCCGATATATATATATATATATATATATATATATTAAATGAGTTTGACGAAAGATGTGTGATAAAATACTTTTTTTTCTTGTAGTGAATAAAATATAAATGCTATGTGCACATTTTGTGCACGACCCGTGCACATTTCGTGCAAAATTTGTGAACGATCTGTGCACACTCCGTGTAAATTTTGTGCATTATATGTATATGCATGTTTCATGCACGGTTTATATGTACGCATTTCATACTTATTTTAAGAGTTTTTTTTTACCCTTAGGTGCTTTTTACACTTCCCTTTTTTACATTTTAGTGCTAACTTTTTTCAGAGTTACCATTAGGTGCAAAATGGTCCCGCAAAAACTCATTTACTCTCAAAATGTTAGAAGAATGAGCCAATTTTCCTTATTCGCGCCAAACCTACAAAATCTCAAAACCGATACTGCGTGATATATGTAATGCAAACATTATAAAATAACACTGATTAATTACCAAAAAAAACTTACGCTCTAACAGAAAAGAAAGAATCCAGAACATACAGTTGGTTTAAATCATTTATGTTACAAAAGTGTGCTTACATATATAAAATAACACCGACTAATTACCAAAAAAGTGTTACAAAACTTTGTTTATTAATTACATAAAATAATTATTTTAAAAGTGTTATAATTGGATATTACACTAGAACACTTTAGCTTTATATATGTTGTGGTTTGAAGCCATCATAGTAAGGAATGCAGGTTCTCGCAAGCCACCCATCCTTGTTGATAAATTCTCCGACGGTGAAGCTCTCCATCATTTCCAGATTTCTTAAAACACACCACTTTTTTCTTCTCTGAAGGTTTATTCTTGATCCATCTCCGTCATTTTTAATCTTCCGATAGTACACATTGTTGTTGGGGTACATTTGGCCAATCCAACCAGCCCGCCGGTTGTATGATGGAGTCGAGATGCGATTCCATCACAACTACAGTTGAATAAACACCCCACGACCGACCCTAATATGCCTAAATCTGGTTTTTCTTTGACTCAGCTTGGGTGAAACTATGAGGTTCCAGTTTTGGATAACAAATCCAGATGGCGGGGCTTTTGCAGGAGAATTTCTTTATTGTGCGGTGAAGACGATTTCCCCGATCTTATTGGCATACATGTTGCAATCTTGAAACACAGTCGCCGCCGCTCCACCTATGAAGTCTACTGTGCCGTAGATATCACATTTTTTGTAAAATTGGATGCTAGATTGAGCGTAGAGAGTGTCTTGAAACCCACCGAATGTGCATTTAAAGAATGCTACGTGGTTGGCATCCACCACCGCAGCGGCAGCTTGGCCTAAATTTGCGGTCGTGTTTACGAAACAGATATGCATGGCGATGAACCCATCACCGCTTACAATTGTATGCATGAATATTAACTAGTTAATTTGATGAAAATATATATTAAAAAGATGATATACTCACTAATCGTGCCCGTGTCATTTGTGCCAACTAGATGGTGTCGGTGCCCTTGAACTATGGTCGTCGAAGCTCCATCCCCAATGAGGACTATGTTGGTTTTGTTCTGTCACACCTCTACGTACTCTTCATAGTACCCGACTTTCACTTTGATGCAGTGCTTCACATTGCTTCTAGTTGGAGCTGCTTTAAGAGCATCCGATATATATATATATTAAATGAGTTTGACGAAAGATGTGTGATAAAATGTTTTTTTTTCTTGTAGTGAATAAAATATAAATGCCATGTGCACATTTTGTGCACGATCCGTGCACATTTCGTGCAAAATTTGTGAACGATATGTGCACACTCCGTGCAAATTTTGTGCATGATATGTATATGCATGTTTCATGCACGGTTTATATGTACGCATTTCATACTTATTTTAAGATTTTTTTTTTACCCTTAGGTGCTTTTTGCACTTCCCTTTTTTACATTTTAGTGCTAACTTTTTTCAGAGTTACTATTAGGTGCAAAATGGTCCCGCAAAAACTCATTTACTGTAAAAATGTTAGAAGAATGAGCCAATTTTCCTTGTTCGCGCCAAACCTACAAAATCTCAAAACCGATACTGCGTGATATATGTAATGCAAACATTATAAAATAACACTGATTAATTACCTAAAAAAACTTACGCTCTAACAGAAAAGAAAGAATCCAGAACATACAGTTGGTTTAAATCATTTATGTTACAAAAGTGTTCTTACATATATAAGATAACACCGACTAATTACCAAAGAAGTGTTACAAAACTTTGTTTATTAATTACATAAAATAATTATTTTAAAAGTGTTATAATTGGATATTACACTAGAACACTTTAGCTTTATATATGTTGTGGTTTGAAGCCATCATAGTAAGGAATGCAGGTTCTCGCAAGCCACCCATCCTTGTTGATAAATTCTCCGACGGTGAAGCTCTCCATCATTTCCAGATTTCTTAAAACACACCACTTTTTTCTTCTCTGAAGGTTTATTCTTGATCCATCTCCCTCATTTTTAACCTTCCGATAGTACACATTGTTGTTGGGGTACATTTGGCCAATCCAACCAGCCCGCCGGTTGTATGATGGAGTCGAGATGCGATTCCATCACAACTACAGTTGAATAAACACCCCACGACCGACCCTAATATGCCTAAATCTGGTTTTTCTTTGACTCAGCTTGGGTGAAACTATGAGGTTCCAGTTTTGGATAACAAATCCAGATGGCGGGGCTTTTGCAGGAGAATTTCTTTATTGTGCGGTGAAGACGATTTTCCCGATCTTATTGGCATACATGTTGCAATCTTGAAACACAGTCGCCGCCGCTCCACATATGAAGTCTACTGTGCCGTAGATATCACAATTTTTAGTAAAATTGGATGCTAGATTGAGCGTAGAGAGTGTCTTGAAACCCACGGAATGTGCATTTAAAGAATGCTACGTGGTTGGCATCCACCACCGCAGCGGCAGCTTGGCCTAAATTTGCGGTCGTGTTTACGAAACAGATATGCATGGCGATGAACCCATCACCGCTTACTACTGTATGCATGAATATTAACTACTCCCTCCGTCCACCAAAAGTGTGCTCATTTCTTTTTTTTGGGTCTACAAAAAACGTGCTTATTTTATTTAAATAGTTAACTTTTGAATATTTTTTTTACTTTACTAACAAGATTGAGTATCTACAAAATATATTTTATACTCATTATATTAAATATATTCTTTATAATTAAAATATGATTTTTTTACAAACATATATAAAAAAAAGTGAGCACACTTTTGGTGGACGGAGGGAGTAGTTAATTTGATGAAAATATATATTAAAAAAATGATATACTCACTAATCGTGCCCGTGTCATTTGTGCCAACTAGATGGTGTCGGTGCCCTTGAACTGTGGTCGTCGAAGCTCCATCCCCAATGAGGACTATGTTGGTTTTGTTCTGTCACACCTCTACGTACTCTTCATAGTACCCGACTTTCACTTTGATGCAGTGCTTCACATTGCTTCTAGTTGGAGCTGCTTTAAGAGCATCCGATATATATGTATATATATATATATATATATATATTAAATGAGTTTGACGAAAGATGTGTGATAAAATACTTTTTTTTCTTGTAGTGAATAAAATATAAATGCCATGTGCACATTTTGTGCACGACCCGTGCACATTTCGTGCAAAATTTGTGAACGATCTGTGCACACTCCGTGTAAATTTTGTGCATGATATGTATATGCATGTTTCATGCACGGTTTATATGTACGCATTTCATACTTATTTTAAGAGTTTTTTTTTACCCTTAGGTGCTTTTTACACTTCCCTTTTTTACATTTTAGTGCTAACTTTTTTTAGAGTTACCATTAGGTGCAAAATGGTCCCGCAAAAACTCATTTACTCTCAAAATGTTAGAAGAATGAGCAAATTTCCTTGTTCGCGCCAAACCTACAAAATCTCAAAACCGATACTGCGTGATATATGTAATGCAAACATTATAAAATAACACTGATTAATTACCAAAAAAAACTTACGCTCTAACAGAAAAGAAAGAATCCAGAACATACAGTTGGTTTAAATCATTTATGTTACAAAAGTGTGCTTACATATATAAAATAACACCGACTAATTATCAAAAAAGTGTTACAAAACTTTTTTTATTAATTACATAAAATAATTATTTTAAAAGTGTTATAATTGGATATTACACTAGAACACTTTAGCTTTATATATGTTGTGGTTTGAAGCCATCATAGTAAGGAATGCAGGTTCTCGCAAGCCACCCATCCTTGTTGATAAATTCTCCGACGGTGAAGCTCTCCATCATTTCCAGATTTCTTAAAACACACCACTTTTTTCTTCTCTGAAGGTTTATTCTTGATCCATCTCCGTCATTTTTAATCTTCCGATAGTACACATTGTTGTTGGGGTACATTTGGCCAATTCAACCAGCTCCCCGGTTGTATGATGGAGTCGAGATGCGTTTCCATCACAACTACAGTTGAATAAACACCCCACGACCGACCCTAATATGCCTAAATCTGGTTTTTCTTTGACTCAGCTTGGGTGAAACTGTGAGGTTGCAGTTTTCGATAACAAATCCAGATGGTGGGGCATTTGTAGGAGAATTTCTTTATTGTGCGGTGAAGACGATTTCCCCGATCTTATTGGCATACATGTTGCAATCTTGAAACACAGTCGCCGCCGCTCCACATATGAAGTCTACTGTGCCGTAGATATCACATTTTTTGTAAAATTGGATGCTAGATTGAGCGTAGAGAGTGTCTTGAAACCCACGGAATGTGCATTTAAAGAATGCTACGTGGTTGGCATCCACCACTGCAGCGGCAGCTTGGCCTAAATTTGCGGTCGTGTTTACGAAACAGATATGCATGGCGATGAACCCATCACCGCTTACAATTGTATGCATGAATATTAACTAGTTAATTTGATGAAAATATATATTAAAAAGATGATATACTCACTAATCGTGCCCGTGTCATTTGTGCCAACTAGATGGTGTCGGTGCCCTTGAACTGTGGTCGTCGAAGCTCCATCCCCAATGAGGACTATGTTGGTTTTGTTCTGTCACACCTCTACGTACTCTTCATAGTACCCGACTTTCACTTTTATGCAGTGCTTCACATTGCTTCTAGTTGGAGCTGCTTTAAGAGCATCCGATATATATATATATATTAAATGAGTTTGACGAAAGATGTGTGATAAAATACTTTTTTTTCTTGTAGTGAATAAAATATAAATGCCATGTGCACATTTTGTGCAGGATCCGTGCACATTTCGTGCAAAATTTTTGAACGATCTGTGCACACTCCGTGTAAATTTTGTGCATGATATGTATATGCATATTTCATGCACGGTTTATATGTACGCATTTCATACTTATTTTAAGAGTTTTTTTACCCTTAGGTGCTTTTTACACTTCCCTTTTTTACATTTTAGTGCTAACTTTTTTCAGAGTTACCATTAGGTGCAAAATGGTCCCGCAAAAACTCATTTACTCTCAAAATGTTAGAAGAATGAGCCAATTTTCCTTGTTCGCGCCAAACCTACAAAATCTCAAAACCGATACTGCGTGATATATATAATGCAAATATTATAAAATAACACTGATTAATTACCAAAAAAAACTTACGCTCTAACAGAAAAGAAAGAATCCAGAACATACAGTTGGTTTAAATCATTTATGTTACAAAAGTGTGCTTACATATATAAAATAACACCGACTAATTACCAAAAAAGTGTTACAAAACTTTGTTTATTAATTACATAAAATAATTATTTTAAAAGTGTTATAATTGGATATTACACTAGAACGCTTTAGCTTTATATATGTTGTGGTTTGAAGCCATCATAGTAAGGAATGCAGGTTCTCGCAAGCCACCCATCCTTGTTGATAAATTCTCCGACGGTAAAGCTCTCCATCATATCCAGATTTCTTAAAACACCCCATTTTTTTCTTCTCTGAAGGTTTATTCTTGATCCATCTCCGTCATTTTTAATCTTCCGATAGTACACATTGTTGTTGGGGTACATTTGGCCAATCCAACCAGCCCGCCGGTTGTATGATGGAGTCGAGATGCGATTCCATCACAACTACAGTTGAATAAACACCCCACGACCGACCCTAATATGCCTAAATCTAGTTTTTCTTTGACTCAGCTTGGGTGAAACTGTGAGGTTGCAGTTTTGGATAACAAATCCAGATGGCGGGGCTTTTGCAGGAGAATTTCTTTATTGTGCGGTGAAGACGATTTCCCCGATCTTATTGGCGTACATGTTGCAATCTTGAAACACAGTCGCCGCCGCTCCACATATGAAGTCTACTGTGCCGTAGATATCACATTTTTTTGTAAAATTGGATGCTAGATTGAGCGTAGAGAGTGTCTTGAAACCCACGGAATGTGCATTTAAAGAATGCTACGTGGTTGGCATCCACCACCGCAGCGGCAGCTTGGCCTAAATTTGCGGTCGTGTTTACGAAACAGATATGCATGGCGATGAACCCATCACCGCTTACAACTGTATGCATGAATATTAACTACTCCCTCCGTCCACCAAAAGTGTGCTCATTTCTTTTTTTTGGGTCTACAAAAAACGTGCTTATTTTATTTAAATAGTTAACTTTTGAATATTTTTTTTACTTTACTAACAAGATTGAGTATCTACCAAATATATTTTATACTCATTATATTAAATATATTCTTTATAATTAAAATATGTTTTTTTTAAAAACATATATAAAAAAAAAAAGTGAGCACACTTTTGGTAGACGGAGGGAGTAGTTAATTTAATGAAAATATATATTAAAAAAATGATATACTCACTAATCGTGCCCGTGTCATTTGTGCCAACTAGATGGTGTCGGTGCCCTTGAACTGTGGTCGTCAAAGCTCCATCCCCAATGAGGACTATGTTGGTTTTGTTCTGTCACACCTCTACGTACTCTTCATAGTACCCGACTTTCACTTTGATGCAGTGCTTCACATTGCTTCTAGTTGGAGCTGCTTTAAGAGCATCCGATATATATATATATATATATATATATATATTAAATGAGTTTGACGAAAGATGTGTGATAAAATACTTTTTTTTCTTGTAGTGAATAAAATATAAATGCCATGTGCACATTTTGTGCACGATCCGTGCAAAATTTGTGAACGATTTGTGCACACTCCATGTAAATTTTGTGCATGATATGTATATGCATATTTCATGCACGGTTTATATGTACGCATTTCATACTTATTTTAAGAGTTTTTTTTACCCTTAGGTGCTTTTTACACTTCCCTTTTTTACATTTTAGTGCTAACTTTTTTCAGAGTTACCATTAGGTGCAAAATGGTCCCGCAAAAACTCATTTACTCTAATAATGTTAGAAGAATGAGCCAATTTTCCTTGTTCGCGCCAAACCTACAAAATCTCAAAACCGATACTGCGTGATATATGTAATGCAAATATTATAAAATAACACTGATTAATTACCAAAAAAAACTTACGCTCTAACAGAAAAGAAAGAATCCAGAACATACAGTTGGTTTAAATCATTTATGTTACAAAAGTGTGCTTACATATATAAAATAACACCGACTAATTACCAAAAAAGTGTTACAAAACTTTGTTTATTAATTACATAAAATAATTATTTTAAAAGTGTTATAATTGGATATTACACTAGAACACTTTAGCTTTATATATGTTGTGGTTTGAAGCCATCATAGTAAGGAATGCAGGTTCTCGCAAGCCACCCATCCTTGTTGATAAATTCTCCGACGGTAAAGCTCTCCATCATTTCCAGATTTCTTAAAACACCCCATTTTTTTCTTCTCTGAAGGTTTATTCTTGATCCATCTCCGTCATTTTTAATCTTCCGATAGTACACATTGTTGTTGGGGTACATTTGGCCAATCCAACCAGCCCGCCGGTTGTATGATGGAGTCGAGATGCGATTCCAAACTACAGTTGATTAAACACCCCACGACCGACCCTAATATGCCTAAATCTGGTTTTTCTTTTTCTCAGCTTGGGTGAAACTGTGAGGTTGCAGTTTTCGATAACAAATCCAGATGGCGGGGCTTTTGCAGGAGAATTTCTTTATTGTGCGGTGAAGACGATTTCCCCGATCTTATTGGCATACATGATGCAATCTTGAAACACAGTCGCCGTCGCTCCACATATGAAGTCTACTGTGCCGTAGATATCACATTTTTTGTAAAATTGGATGCTAGATTGAGCATAGAGAGTGTATTGAAACCCACGTTATGTGCATTTAAAGAATGCTACGTGGTTGGCATCCACCACCGCAGCGGCAGCTTGGCCTAAATTTGCGGTCGTGTTTACGAAACAGATATGCATGGCGATGAACCCATCACCGCTTACAACTGTATGCATGAATATTAACTAGTAGTTAATTTGATGAAAATATATATTAAAAAAATGATATACTCACTAATCGTGCCCGTGTCATTTGTGCCAACTAGATGGTGTCGGTGCCCTTGAACTGTGGTCGTCGAAGCTCCATCCCCAATGAGGACTAGGTTAGTTTTGTTCAGTCACAACTCTACGTACTCTTCATAGTACCCGACTTTCACTTTGATGCAGTGCTTCACATTGTTTCTAGTTGGAGCTGCTTTAAGAGCATCCGATATATATATATATATATATATACTAAATGAGTTTGACGAAAGATGTGTGATAAAATACTTTTTTTTCTTGTAGTGAATAAAATATAAATGCCATGTGCACAATTTGTGCACGATCCGTGCACATTTCGTGCAAAATTTGTGAACGATCTGTGCACACTCCGTGTAAATTTTGTGCATGATATGTATATGCATATTTCATGCACGGTTTATATGTACGCATTTCATACTTATTTTAAGAGTTTTTTTTACCCTTAGGTGCTTTTTACACTTCACTTTTTTACATTTTAGTGCTAACTTTTTTCAGAGTTACCATTAGGTGCAAAATGGTCCCGCAAAAACTCATTTACTCTCAAAATGTTAGAAGAATGAGCCAATTTTCCTTGTTTGCGCCAAACCTACAAAATCTCAAAACCGATACTGCGTGATATATGTAATGCAAACATTATAAAATAACACTGATTAATTACCAAAAAAAACTTACGCTCTAACAGAAAAGAAAGAATCCAGAACATACAGTTGGTTTAAATCATTTATGTTACAAAAGTGTGCTTACATATATAAAATAACACCGACTAATTACCAAAAAAGTGTTACAAAACTTTGTTTATTAATTACATAAAATAATTATTTTAAAAGTGTTATAATTGGATATTACACTAGAACACTTTAGCTTTATATATGTTGTGGTTTGAAGCCATCATAGTAAGGAATGCAGGTTCTCGCAAGCCACCCATCCTTGTTGATAAATTCTCCGACGGTAAAGCTCTCCATCATTTCCAGATTTCTTAAAACACCCCACTTTTTTCTTCTCTGAAGGTTTATTCTTGATCCATCTCCGTCATTTTTAATCTTCCGATAGTACACATTGTTGTTGGGGTACATTTGGCCAATCCAACCAGCCCGCCGGTTGTATGATGGAGTCGAGATGCGATTCCATCACAACTACAGTTGAATAAACACCCCACGACCGACCCTAATATGCCTAAATCTGGTTTTTCTTTGACTCAGCTTGGATGAAACTGTGAGGTTGCAGTTTTCGATAACAAATCCAGATGGCGGGGCTTTTGCAGGAGAATTTCTTTATTGTGCGGTGAAGACGATTTCCCCGATCTTATTGGCATACATGTTGCAATCTTGAAACACAGTCGTCGTCGCTCCACATATGAAGTCTACTGTGCCGTAGATATCACATTTTTTGTAAAATTGGATGCTAGATTGAGCATAGAGAGTGTATTGAAACCCACGTTATGTGCATTTAAAGAATGCTACGTGGTTGGCATCCACCACCGCAGCGGCAGCTTGGCCTAAATTTGCGGTCGTGTTTACGAAACAGATATGCATGGCGATGAACCCATCACCGCTTACAACTGTATGCATGAATATTAACTAGTAGTTAATTTAATGAAAATATATATTAAAAAAATGATATACTCACTAATCGTGCCCGTGTCATTTGTGCCAACTAGATGGTGTCGGTGCCCTTGAACTGTGGTCGTCGAAGCTCCATCCCCAATGAGGACTAGGTTAGTTTTGTTCTGTCACAACTCTACGTACTCTTCATAGTACCCGACTTTCACTTTGATGCAGTGCTTCACATTGCTTCTAGTTGGAGCTGCTTTAAGAGCATCCGATATATATATATATATATATATATATATATATATGTATATATATTAAATGAGTTATACGAAAGATGTGTGATAAAATGCTTTTTTTTTCTTGTAGTGAATAAAATATAAATGCCATGTGCACATTTTGTGCACGATCCGTGCACATTTCGTGCAAAATTTGTGAACGATCTGTGCACACTCCGTGAAAATTTTGTGCATAATATGTATATGCATGTTTCATGCACGGTTTATATGTACGCATTTCATACTTATTTTAAGACTATTTTTTTTACCCTTAGGTGCTTTTTACACTTCCCTTTTTTACATTTTAGTGCTAACTTTTTTCAGAGTTACCATTAGGTGCAAAATGGTCCCGCAAAAACTCATTTACTCTCAAAATGTTAGAAGAATGAGCCAATTTTCCTTGTTCGCGCCAAACCTACAAAATCTCAAAACCGATACTGCGTGATATATGTAATGCAAACATTATAAAATAACAATGATTAATTACCAAAAAAAACCTACGCTCTAAAAGAAAAGAAAGAATCCAGAACATACAGTTGGTTTAAATCATTTATGTTACAAAAGTGTGCTTACATATATGAAATAACACCGACTAATTACCAAAAAAGTGTTACCAAACTTTGTTTATTAATTACATAAAATAATTATTTTAAAAGTGTTATAATTGGATATTACACTAGAACACTTTAGCTTTATATATGTTGTGGTTTGAAGCCATCATAGTAAGGAATGCAGGTTCTCGCAAGCCACCCATCCTTGTTGATAAATTCTTCGACGGTGAAGCTCTCCATCATTTCCAGATTTCTTAAAACACACCACTTTTTTCTTCTCTGAAGGTTTATTCTTGATCCATCTCCGTCATTTTTAATCTTCCGATAGTACACATTGTTGTTTGGGTACATTTGGCCAATCCAACCAGCCCGCCGGTTGTATGATGGAGTCGAGATGCGATTCCATCACAACTACAGTTGAATAAACACCCCACGACCGACCCTAATATGCCTAAATCTGGTTTTTCTTTGACTCAGCTTAGGTGAAACTGTGAGGTTGCAGTTTTGGATAACAAATCCAGATGGCGGGGCTTTTGCAGGAGAATTTCTTTATTGTGCGGTGAAGACGATTTCCCCGATCTTATTGGCATACATGTTGCAATCTTGAAACACAGTCGCCGCCGCTCCACATATGAAGTCTACTGTGCCGTAGATATCACATTTTTTGTAAAATTGGATGCTAGATTGAGCGTAGAGAGTTTCTTGAAACCCGCAGAATGTGCATTTAAAGAATGCTACGTGGTTGGCATCCACCACCGCAGCGGCAGCTTGGCCTAAATTTGCGGTCGTGTTTACGAAACAGATATGCATGGCGATGAACCCATCACCGCTTACAAATGTATGCATGAATATTAACTAGTTAATTTGATGAAAATATATATTAAAAAGATGATATACTCACTAATCGTGCCCGTGTCATTTGTGCCAACTAGATGGTGTCGGTGCCCTTGAACTGTGGTCGTCGAAGCTCCATCCCCAATGAGGACTATGTTGGTTTTGTTCTGTCACACCTCTACGTACTCTTCATAGTACCCGACTTTCACTTTGATGCAGTGCTTCACATTGCTTCTAGTTGGAGCTGCTTTAAGAGCATCCGATATATATATATATATATATTAAATGAGTTTGACGAAAAATGTGTGATAAAATGCTTTTTTTTTCTTGTAGTGAATAAAATATAAATGCCATGTGCACATTTTGTGCACGATCAGTGCACATTTCGTGCAAAATTTGTGAACGATCTGTGCACATTTCGTGCAAATTTTGTGCATGATATGTATATGCATGTTTCATGCACGGTTTATATGTACGCATTTCATACTTATTTTAAGATTTTTTTTTTACCCTTAGGTGCTTTTTGCACTTCCCTTTTTTACATTTTAGTGCTAAATTTTTTCAGAGTTACTATTAGGTGCAAAATGGTCCCGCAAAAACTCGTTTACTCTCAAAATGTTAGAAGAATGAGCCAATTTTCCTTGTTCGCGCCAAACCTACAAAATCTCAAAACCGATACTGCGTGATATATGTAATGCAAACATTATAAAATAACACTGATTAATTACCAAAAAAATCTTACGCTCTAACAGAAAAGAAAGAATCCAGAACATACAGTTGGTTTAAATCATTTATGTTACAAAAGTGTGCTTACATATATAAAATAACACCGACTAATTACCAAAAAAGTGTTACAAAACTTTGTTTATTAATTACAAAAAATAATTATTTTAAAAGTGTTATAATTGGATATTACACAAGAACACTTTAGCTATATATATGTTGTGGTTTGAAGCCATCATAGTAAGGAATGCAAGTTCTCGCAAGCCACCCATCCTTGTTGATAAATTCTCCGACGGTGAAGCTCTCCATCATTTACAGATTTTTCTTAAAACACACCACTTTTTTCTTCTCTGAAGGTTTATTCTTGATCCATCTCCGTCATTTTTAATCTTCCGATAGTACACATTGTTGTTGGGGTACATTTGGCCAATCCAACCAGCCCGCCGGTTGTATGATGGAGTCGAGATGCTATTCCATCACAACTACAGTTGAATAAACACCCCACGACCGACCCTAATATGCCTAACTCTGGTTTTTCTTTGACTCAGCTTGGGTGAAACTGTGAGGTTGCAGTTTTCGATAACAAATCCAGATGGCGGGGATTTTGCAGGAGAATTTCTTTATTGTGCGGTGAAGACGATTTCCCCGATCTTATTGGCATACGTGTTGCAATCTTGAAACACAGTCGCCGTCGCTCCACATATGAAGTCTACTGTGCCGTAGATATCACATTTTTTGTAAAATTGGATGCTAGATTGAGCATAGAGAGTGTATTGAAACCCACGTTATGTGCATTCAAAGAATGCTACGTGGTTGGCATCCACCACCGCAGCGGCAGCTTGGCCTAAATTTGCGGTCGTGTTTACGAAACAGATATGCATGGCGATGAACCTATCACCGCTTACAACTGTATGCATGAATATTAACTAGTAGTTAATTTGATGAAAATATATATTAAAAAAATGATATACTCACTAATCGTGCCCGTGTCATTTGTGCCAACTAGATGGTGTCGGTGCCCTTGAACTGTGGTCGTCGAAGCTCCATCCCCAATGAGGACTAGGTTAGTTTTGTTCTGTAACAACTCTACGTACTCTTCATAGTACCCGACTTTCACTTTGATGCAGTGCTTCACATTGCTTCTAGTTGGAGCTGCTTTAAGAGCATCCGATATATATATATATATATATATATATATGTATATATATTAAATGAGTTTTACGAAAGATGTGTGATAAAATGTTTTTTTTTTTCTTGTAGTGAATAAAATATAAATGCCATGTGCACATTTTTTGCACGATCCGTGCACATTTCGTGCAAAATTTGTGAACGATCTGTGCACACTCCGTGAAAATTTTGTGCATAATATGTATATGCATGTTTCATGCACGGTTTATATGGTACGCATTTCATACTTATTTTAAGACTATTTTTTTTACCCTTAGGTGCTTTTTACACTTCCCTTTTTTACATTTTAGTGCTAACTTTTTTCAGAGTTACCATTAGGTGCAAAATTGTCCCGCAAAAACTCATTTACTCTCAAAATGTTAGAAGAATGAGCCAATTTTCCTTGTTCGTGCCAAACCTACAAAATCCCAAAACCGATACTGCGTGATATATGTAATGCAAACATTATAAAATAACAATGATTAATTACCAAAAAAAACCTACGCTCTAACAGAAAAGAAAGAATCCAGAACATACAGTTGGTTTAAATCATTTATGTTACAAAAGTGTGCTTACATATATGAAATAACACCGACTAATTACCAAAAAAGTGTTACCAAACTTTGTTTATTAATTACATAAAATAATTATTTTAAAAGTGTTATAATTGGATATTATACTAGAACACTTTAGCTTTATATATGTTGTGGTTTGAAGCCATCATAGTAAGGAATGCAGGTTCTCGCAAGCCACCCATCCTTGTTGATAAATTCTTCGACGGTGAAGCTCTCCATCATTTCCAGATTTCTTAAAACACACCACTTTTTTCTTCTCTGAAGGTTTATTCTTGATCCATCTCCGTCATTTTTAATCTTCCGATAGTACACATTGTTGTCTGGGTACATTTGGCCAATCCAACCAGCCCGCCGGTTGTATGATGGAGTCGAGATGCGATTCCATCACAACTACAGTTGAATAAACACCCCACGACCGACCCTAATATGCCTAAATCTAGTTTTTCTTTGACTCAGCTTAGGTGAAACTGTGAGGTTGCAGTTTTGGATAACAAATCCAGATGGCGGGGCTTTTGCAGGAGAATTTCTTTATTGTGCGGTGAAGACGATTTCCCCGATCTTATTGGCATACATGTTTCAATCTTGAAACACAGTCGCCGCCGCTCCACATATGAAGTCTACTGTGCCGTAGATATCACATTTTTTGTAAAATTGGATGCTAGATTGAGCGTAGAGAGTGTCTTGAAACCCGCAAAATGTGCATTTAAAGAATGCTACGTGGTTGGCACCCACCACCGCAGCGGCAGCTTGGCCTAAATTTGCGGTCGTGTTTACGAAACAGATATGCATGGCGATGAACCCATCACCGCTTACAAATGAATGCATGAATATTAACTAGTTAATTTGATGAAAATATATATTAAAAAGATGACATACTCACTAATCGTGCCCGTGTCATTTGTGCCAACTAGATGGTGTCGGTGCCCTTGAACTGTGGTCGTCGAAGCTCCATCCCCAATGAGGACTATGTTGGTTTTGTTCTGTCACACCTCTACGTACTCTTCATAGTACCCGACTTTCACTTTGATGCAGTGCTTCACATTGCTTCTAGTTGGAGCTGCTTTAAGAGCATCCGATATATATATATATATATATTAAATGAGTTTGACGAAAAATGTGTGATAAAATGCTTTTTTTTTCTTGTAGTGAATAAAATATAAATGCCATGTGCACATTTTGTGCACGATCAGTGCACATTTCGTGCAAAATTTGTGAACGATCTGTGCACATTTCGTGCAAATTTTGTGCATGATATGTATATGCATGTTTCATGCACGGTTTATATGTACGCATTTCATACTTATTTTAAGATTTTTTTTTTACCCTTAGGTGCTTTTTGCACTTCCCTTTTTTACATTTTAGTGCTAACTTTTTTCAGAGTTACTATTAGGTGCAAAATGGTCCCGCAAAAACTCGTTTACTCTCAAAATGTTAGAAGAATGAGCCAATTTTCCTTGTTCGCGCCAAACCTACAAAATCTCAAAACCGATACTGCGTGATATATGTAATGCAAACATTATAAAATAACACTGATTAATTACCAAAAAAATCTTACGCTCTAACAGAAAAGAAAGAATCCAGAACATACAGTTGGTTTAAATCATTTATGTTACAAAAGTGTGCTTACATATATAAAATAACACCGACTAATTACCAAAAAAGTGTTACAAAACTTTGTTTATTAATTACATAAAATAATTATTTTAAAAGTGTTATAATTGGATATTACACAAGAACACTTTAGCTTTATATATGTTGTGGTTTGAAGCCATCATAGTAAGGAATGCAAGTTCTCGCAAGCCACCCATCCTTGTTGATAAATTCTCCGACGGTGAAGCTCTCCATCATTTACAGATTTTTCTTAAAACACACCACTTTTTTCTTCTCTGAAGGTTTATTCTTGATCCATCTCCGTCATTTTTAATCTTCCGATAGTACACATTGTTGTTGGGGTACATTTGGCCAATCCAACCAGCCCGCCGGTTGTATGATGGAGTCGAGATGCTATTCCATCACAACTACAGTTGAATAAACACCCCACGACCGACCCTAATATGCCTAACTCTGGTTTTTCTTTGACTCAGCTTGGGTGAAACTGTGAGGTTGCAGTTTTCGATAACAAATCCAGATGGCGGGGATTTTGCAGGAGAATTTCTTTATTGTGCGGTGAAGACGATTTCCCCGATCTTATTGGCATACGTGTTGCAATCTTGAAACACAGTCGCCGTCGCTCCACATATGAAGTCTACTGTGCCGTAGATATCACATTTTTTGTAAAATTGGATGCTAGATTGAGCATAGAGAGTGTATTGAAACCCACGTTATGTGCATTCAAAGAATGCTACGTGGTTGGCATCCACCACCGCAGCGGCAGCTTGGCCTAAATTTGCGGTCGTGTTTACGAAACAGATATGCATGGCGATGAACCTATCACCGCTTACAACTGTATGCATGAATATTAACTAGTAGTTAATTTGATGAAAATATATATTAAAAAAATGATATACTCACTAATCGTGCCCGTGTCATTTGTGCCAACTAGATGGTGTCGGTGCCCTTGAACTGTGGTCGTCGAAGCTCCATCCCCAATGAGGACTAGGTTAGTTTTGTTCTGTAACAACTCTACGTACTCTTCATAGTACCCGACTTTCACTTTGATGCAGTGCTTCACATTGCTTCTAGTTGGAGCTGCTTTAAGAGCATCCGATATATATATATATATATATATATATATGTATATATATTAAATGAGTTTTACGAAAGATGTGTGATAAAATGTTTTTTTTTTTCTTGTAGTGAATAAAATATAAATGCCATGTGCACATTTTTTGCACGATCCGTGCACATTTCGTGCAAAATTTGTGAACGATCTGTGCACACTCCGTGAAAATTTTGTGCATAATATGTATATGCATGTTTCATGCACGGTTTATATGGTACGCATTTCATACTTATTTTAAGACTATTTTTTTTACCCTTAGGTGCTTTTTACACTTCCCTTTTTTACATTTTAGTGCTAACTTTTTTCAGAGTTACCATTAGGTGCAAAATTGTCCCGCAAAAACTCATTTACTCTCAAAATGTTAGAAGAATGAGCCAATTTTCCTTGTTCGTGCCAAACCTACAAAATCCCAAAACCGATACTGCGTGATATATGTAATGCAAACATTATAAAATAACAATGATTAATTACCAAAAAAAACCTACGCTCTAACAGAAAAGAAAGAATCCAGAACATACAGTTGGTTTAAATCATTTATGTTACAAAAGTGTGCTTACATATATGAAATAACACCGACTAATTACCAAAAAAGTGTTACCAAACTTTGTTTATTAATTACATAAAATAATTATTTTAAAAGTGTTATAATTGGATATTATACTAGAACACTTTAGCTTTATATATGTTGTGGTTTGAAGCCATCATAGTAAGGAATGCAGGTTCTCGCAAGCCACCCATCCTTGTTGATAAATTCTTCGACGGTGAAGCTCTCCATCATTTCCAGATTTCTTAAAACACACCACTTTTTTCTTCTCTGAAGGTTTATTCTTGATCCATCTCCGTCATTTTTAATCTTCCGATAGTACACATTGTTGTCTGGGTACATTTGGCCAATCCAACCAGCCCGCCGGTTGTATGATGGAGTCGAGATGCGATTCCATCACAACTACAGTTGAATAAACACCCCACGACCGACCCTAATATGCCTAAATCTAGTTTTTCTTTGACTCAGCTTAGGTGAAACTGTGAGGTTGCAGTTTTGGATAACAAATCCAGATGGCGGGGCTTTTGCAGGAGAATTTCTTTATTGTGCGGTGAAGACGATTTCCCCGATCTTATTGGCATACATGTTTCAATCTTGAAACACAGTCGCCGCCGCTCCACATATGAAGTCTACTGTGCCGTAGATATCACATTTTTTGTAAAATTGGATGCTAGATTGAGCGTAGAGAGTGTCTTGAAACCCGCAGAATGTGCATTTAAAGAATGCTACGTGGTTGGCACCCACCACCGCAGCGGCAGCTTGGCCTAAATTTGCGGTCGTGTTTACGAAACAGATATGCATGGCGATGAACCCATCACCGCTTACAAATGAATGCATGAATATTAACTAGTTAATTTGATGAAAATATATATTAAAAAGATGACATACTCACTAATCGTGCCCGTGTCATTTGTGCCAACTAGATGGTGTCGGTGCCCTTGAACTGTGGTCGTCGAAGCTCCATCCCCAATGAGGACTATGTTGGTTTTGTTCTGTCACACCTCTACGTACTCTTCATAGTACCCGACTTTCACTTTGATGCAGTGCTTCACATTGCTTCTAGTTGGAGCTGCTTTAAGAGCATCCGATATATATATATATATATATTAAATGAGTTTGACGAAAAATGTGTGATAAAATGCTTTTTTTTTCTTGTAGTGAATAAAATATAAATGCCATGTGCACATTTTGTGCACGATCAGTGCACATTTCGTGCAAAATTTGTGAACGATCTGTGCACATTTCGTGCAAATTTTGTGCATGATATGTATATGCATGTTTCATGCACGGTTTATATGTACGCATTTCATACTTATTTTAAGATTTTTTTTTTACCCTTAGGTGCTTTTTGCACTTCCCTTTTTTACATTTTAGTGCTAACTTTTTTCAGAGTTACTATTAGGTGCAAAATGGTCCCGCAAAAACTCGTTTACTCTCAAAATGTTAGAAGAATGAGCCAATTTTCCTTGTTCGCGCCAAACCTACAAAATCTCAAAACCGATACTGCGTGATATATGTAATGCAAACATTATAAAATAACACTGATTAATTACCAAAAAAATCTTACGCTCTAACAGAAAAGAAAGAATCCAGAACATACAGTTGGTTTAAATCATTTATGTTACAAAAGTGTGCTTACATATATAAAATAACACCGACTAATTACCAAAAAAGTGTTACAAAACTTTGTTTATTAATTACATAAAATAATTATTTTAAAAGTGTTATAATTGGATATTACACAAGAACACTTTAGCTTTATATATGTTGTGGTTTGAAGCCATCATAGTAAGGAATGCAAGTTCTCGCAAGCCACCCATCCTTGTTGATAAATTCTCCGACGGTGAAGCTCTCCATCATTTACAGATTTTTCTTAAAACACACCACTTTTTTCTTCTCTGAAGGTTTATTCTTGATCCATCTCCGTCATTTTTAATCTTCCGATAGTACACATTGTTGTTGGGGTACATTTGGCCAATCCAACCAGCCCGCCGGTTGTATGATGGAGTCGAGATGCTATTCCATCACAACTACAGTTGAATAAACACCCCACGACCGACCCTAATATGCCTAACTCTGGTTTTTCTTTGACTTAGCTTGGGTGAAACTGTGAGGTTGCAGTTTTGGATAACAAATCCAGATGGCGGGGCTTTTGTAGGAGAATTTCTTTATTGTGCGGTGAAGACGATTTTCCCGATCTTATTGGCATACATATTGCAATCTTGAAACACAGTCGCCGCTGCTCCACATATGAAGTCTTCTGTGCCGTAGATATCACATTTTTTGTAAAATTGGATGCTAGATTGAGCGTAGAGAGTGCCTTGAAACCCGCAGAATGTGCATTTAAAGAATGCTACGTGGTTGGCATCCACCACCGCAGCGGCAGCTTGGCCTAAATTTGCGGTCGTGTTTACGAAACAGATATGCATGGCGATGAACCCATCACCGCTTACAACTATATGCATGAATATTAACTAGTTAATTTGATGAAAATATATATTAAAAAAATGATATACTCACTAATCGTGCCCGTGTCATTTGTGCCAACTAGATGGTGTCGGTGCCCTTGAACTGTGGTCGTCGAAGCTCCATCCTCAATGAGGACTATGTTGGTTTTGTAATGTCACACCTCTACGTACTCTTCATAGTACCCGACTTTCACTTTGATGCAGTGCTTCACATTGCTTCTAGTTGGAGCTGCTTTAAGAGCATCCGATATATATATATATATATATATATATATATTAAATGAGTTTGACGAAAGATGTGTGATAAAATGCTTTTTTTTCTTGTAGTGAATAAAATATAAATGCCATGTGCACATTTTGTGCACGATCCGTGCACATTTCGTGCAAAATTTGTGAACGATCTTTGCACACTCCGTGCAAATTTTGTGCATGATATGTATATGCATGTTTCATGCACGGTTTATATGTACGCATTTCATACTTATTTTAAGAGTTTTTTTTTACCCTTAGGTACTTTTTACACTTCCCTTTTTTACATTTTAGTGCTAACTTTTTTCAGAGTTACTATTAGGTGCAAAATGGTCCCGCAAAAACTCATTTACTCTCAAAATGTTAGAAGAATGAGCCAATTTTCCTTGTTCGCGCCAAACCTACAAAATCTCAAAACCGATACTGCGTGATATATGTAATGCAAACATTATAAAATAACGCTGATTAATTACCAAAAAAAACTTACGCTCTAATAGAAAAGAAAGAATCCAGAACATACAGTTGGTTTAAATCATTTATGTTACAAAAGTGTGCTTACATATATAAAATAACACCGACTAATTACCAAAAAAGTGTTACAAAACTTTGTTTATTAATTACATAAAATAATTATTTTAAAAGTGTTATAATTGGATATTACACTAGAACACTTTAGCTTTATATATGTTGTGGTTTGAAGCCATCATAGTAAGGAATGCAGGTTCTCGCAAGCCACCCATCCTTGTTGATAAATTCTCCGACGGTGAAGCTCTCCATCATTTCCAGATTTCTTAAAACACACCACTTTTTTCTTCTCTGAAGGTTTATTCTTGATCCATCTCCGTCATTTTTAATCTTCTGATAGTACACATTGTTGTTGGGGTACATTTGGCCAATCCAACCAGCCCGCCGGTTGTATGATGGAGTCGAGATGCGATTCCATCACAACTACAGTTGAATAAACACCCCACGACCGACCCTAATATGCCTAACTCTGGTTTTTCTTTGACTCAGCTTGGGTGAAACTGTGAGGTTGCAGTTTTGGATAACAAATCCAGATGGCGGGGCTTTTGTAGGAGAATTTCTTTATTGTGCGGTGAAGACGATTTTCCCGATCTTATTGGCATACATATTGCAATCTTGAAACACAGTCGCCGCTGCTCCACATATGAAGTCTTCTGTGCCGTAGATATCACATTTTTTGTAAAATTGGATGCTAGATTGAGCGTAGAGATAAACTTAATATATACATGTTATTTTCACATAAAATTATTTTACTGATTTTTACTGGTGTTGCAGGTTTACTGGTGTTGAAAAATAAATAAATAAAATAATTCAAAAAATTTAGACATATCAATAAAAAAAATTATGTTATATCTATTAATATTACTAGTGTTGAATTTATTTTCAGTTAATTTTTTTTGGAATTTAAGGTTTTGCAATTAAAAGAGGGGCAAAAAAATTGACTCTCAGAACCTTTCTCCGTTAGTTAATGACAGATTGACTAACCGCAACACCAATTTTAATAGAAAATAATAAGTGAGTGACCAATTTGATAGAAAATAATAAGTGAGTGACCAATTTTGATAGTGAATACATGTGGGTGACCAAATCTGAAAAGAGGTAAACTTCGGTGACCAAAAATGATATTATCCCGAATTTTAATATAACCCCTCAACGGGGTCACTTTTCTAATTCACATGGCCAGTTGAAGTCCGACTATTAATTTCATTCGACATAAGGATAAGTTGACGTGATATTGAAATTAAAGACTGAATGTCTGGTCGATGAATATATATGTAAACGACCACCCTAACGTGGCTTGCATATGTGTTTGTTGGGTTGTTGGAGGTTGTGTTGAATGTTGGTTTTGAAGGTTTCCAATGTTTTATGCTCCAAACTTATGTGATTTATTACTTGCATTTTATTTATTTCAGATACATTATGGTGACATTCAACCCACTTACGGTTATCTTAAATTAAAATAAGCTTACTAATCAAAATTATTTGGATTGGAAAAGAAATCTGGACTTGTCCTAGTTGCAGATGAGTACAAGTTTGTGCTCGACACATCTGCTCCTGCCCCTTTGGGACACGAATCTACTGAACAACAAAGGGAGGCTCATAAAAAGTGGCATAAGGCTGATTAGATGGCTCGTTGTTACATTTTGGCCTCAATGTCAAATGTTTTACAACAGCAACATCAAACCATGCCTAGAGCCGCATATATGATGTTGAGCCTCAAAGAGCTTTTTGGTGAGAAAGATAAGGCTGTCCGCTTTGAGGCTATGATGAAGATTATGTCATCCTCTATGCTAGAGGGAGCATCCGTGAGGGACCATTGTCTCAAGATGATGGAATATCTTAATGAGATAGAGGTCCACGGAGGACTAATCGATAATGAGACTAAGATCGATATGATCCTACACTCGCTCCCAAAGTCCTTTGAGAACTACCGTGTTAACGTGATCATGAATAAGAAGGACTATTCTTTAGCCGAGCTTCTTACGGAATTGGTCGCGGTAGAGGGTCTCATAGGCAAGAAACCACAAGCCAATGTTATTGTTCAGGCTGGACCTTCTTCATCTAATGGCAAGAAGAAGAAAAAGCCTCTACAAAAAAAGAGTGGTGGTGAAAGCAATGGGAGCCAAAAACTAGCGCCTTCTAGTGGCGTGAAAAAACCGAAGGTTAATGTTTCAAGTGCAACAAGACAAGATACTGGAAGTCTGATTGTCCTCTCCTAAAAAAGGACAACTCTGGTACGTCTCTCGCTTGAGTTGTTGAAACATGTTTTGCGGCTTGTTTAGCCTTTTATTGGGTAGTAGATACAAGAGCCACTGACCATGTTTGTTATACCTTTGTAGGGATTTCTTCAGACAAGGCAACAGAGTGAGGGCGAGATTACTATTAGTTTGGGAAACGCTGAGATAGTATCAGTGGTTGCAGTGGGAGACGTGCACTTATATTTTTCTAAATCTGTTTAGTATTAAAGTACGTTTTATACGTGCCGAATTTTTGGAGGAATTTAATTTCAGTTTCAAAGTTGGTTTTGGATGGATGCTCAGTTGTTTTTAATAACAATGTTGTTATTATGAGAAATGACTCTTTAATCTATTTTGGCACGTTGAAAAATAATCTTTATACTATTACTTGTGCATATCATACTGTGACTGAAGCTCATTCATCATCATCATTAAATAAGAGAAAGGAACCTTCTAAGTTGAATCAAACATACCTTTGACATCTAAGATTGGGTCATGTCAACCTAAGAAGGATTCAAAGAATGGTAAGTAGTGGATTTTTTTAGTCTCTCCAAGTGGAACCATTCTCAGTTTGCGAATCCTGTTTGGAAGGTTATATGGCCTCGAGGCCTTTTAAGGCCAAGGGGAATAGGGCCAATGATGTGTTGGAATTGATTCACTCTAATTTGTGTGCGCCTATGACTATTCAATCTAGAGGAGGCTTTGAGTACTTCGTCACTTTCATTGACGATTACTCAAGACATGGATACATCTACCTGATGCGCCACAAGTCTGAATGCTTTGGCAAGTTCAAATAATTTAAGGCAGGAGTGGAGAACCGTCATGGTAAGAGTATTAAGTCACTACGTTATGATTATGGTGGCGAATACATTAACAATGAATTTAGGCAATACTTATTAGAAATCAGGATTAGATCCCAACACTCCGCGCCTGGTACTCCACAACAGAATGGCGTAGTTGAGAGAAGGAATATGACTCTATTACTAATGGTGAGATCGATGATGAGTTATGCTTCATTACCTATCTCTTTTTTGGGACATTCCTTGGAAACAACATCGTACCTTCTAAATTATGTAGCCTCTAAAGTGGTTTCAAAAACTCCGATTGAATTGTGGTCTGGCGAAAGCCTAGTATAGACCATGTTCAGATTTGGGATTGTCCAGCACATGTGCTGAACAAGGAAGCTGATAAGTTGGCACCTAGAACTGAAGTACGGTTGAATGTAGGATACCCTAAGGGAACGCGATGTGGTTATTTTTATAGTTCTAATGATCAGAGGGTGATGGTGAATACCAATGCCCGATTTTTAGAAGAAGACTATATGAATGAGCATAAGTCCAATACTGAGATTATTCTAAATAAGTTGAGAGGAGACAATGGCACACCGAGTGTGCAAGAGGAAATACCACAAGAGACTGCACAATGTGGCGACTCTGATGAACCTTTGTATATATTGCCTCGTCGTAGTGGGAGGGTTGTTCGCCAACCTAATCATTTCATATTTGTGGGAGAGTCTGTTGACTTGATTCCAAGCGATGAACATGATGATAAAGACCCCTGGATGTACAAAGAGGCAATCAAAGACAAAGATGCAGAGTCTTGGCACAAGTCCATGGATTAAGAAATTAAATCTATAGATGCTATGGAAGTGCATGACTTAAGTTAACTTCCCTATGACAAGAAAGTCCTTGGGTGTAAGTGGGTCAACAGACGTAAGAGAGGATCTGATGGGCATATTACTACTTTTAAGGCACTGTTGGTGGCAAAGGGTTTTACCCAGAAATTTGGATGTCAAGACAACTTTCCTTAATGGAAATTTGGATAAGGACATCTATATGCAGCAACCCGAGGGTTACGTGAAGAAAGGCTTAAGAGCATCTAGTCTGGAAGCTGAAAAAGTCTCTTTATGGGCTAAAGCAAGCTTCCAGGTCTTGGAACATTCATTTTGACGAGGTGATCAAATCTTTTGGATTTGAACAATGTCAAAATGAAAGTTGTGTGTACAAGAAGAGTGACGGAGACGTAGTGGTATTCTTGGTACTATATGTAGATGATATTCTTCTTATTGGTAACAATGAGAAAGTATTATTAGACGTAAAAGGCGTGGCTTTCAAAACAGTTTCATATGAAGGATATGGGAGAAGCATCGTACATTCTAGGTATTAAGGTCACTCGTGATCGAAAAAAGAGAATGGTGTGTTTATCTCAAGCGTCTTACATTGATACTGTGATTACTCGTTTTGGCATGCAGAATTCCAAGAAGGGTGTACTACCTTTCAGATATGGAGTCCATCTAAGGATATGTGTCCTAAGACACAGAAAGAGATAGAGGAGATGGCTAATGTTCCTTATGCTTCGGTTATAGGAAGCCTTATGTATGTGATGCTGTGTACGAGGCCTGATATTTGCTATGCAGTCAGCATGGTAGCAAGATATCAGTCTAACCCTCGTCAAGGACACTAGACTGCTGTAAAGCATATTCTCAAGTATTTGAAAAGGACTCAAGATTATATGCTAGTATACCAGTCAAACAGTTTGATTCATTTAGGTTATACCAATTGAGATTTCCAAGCTGATCGAGATGAACGGAAGACAACCTCGGGTTATATGTTTATGATGGAAGGCGCAACCATATCTTGGAGAAGTGTGAAGCAGAAATGCATCGCGGACTCCACTATGGAAGCCGAGTATGTAACTGCCTCAAAGGCTGTCTGGCTGCGTAATTTCTTTCTGGAATTAGGGGCGTCTTAGAGTATATCGATGTGTATCACTGTTTATTGTGATAACGCGGGTGCAGTGGTAAACTCGAAAGAACCTAGAGCCCACAGAGCAAGTAAACACATAGAGCGCAAGTACCACATTATATGAGACATCGTAAATCGAGAAGATGTGGTTGTGGCTAAGATTGTGTCGTTGGATAACTTGGCTAATCCTTTCACAAAGACTCTAGCAATAAAAGTCTTTCAAAATCATGTAGAGGGTATTGGTTTACGATGCATTACAAGCTAGACTCTGAGTATAAGTAGGAGATATATTAATGTCTTTATGTGTATAATAAAATATTAGCTTTAGTATAAGTGGGAGATTGTTGGTGTATACAATAAATCAAACTTTTAGTGGGCTTTTATGGATGTATATTTGATTTCCTTATTATCTGAAATACATGGTTTTTCACATTATTGCATTCTTTGTGATTACTTGTATGTCTGCTTATCTTACATTGTAGACGATGTGGTGAGTTTGTAGTCACACAGAAGATCACATTGTCAGTTGCCTATAAGATATAAACAATATTCACAACTGAGATAGTTATGTACACAACTATTGGTTTAAGTTGTAGTATAAACTTGTTAGTGGCTTGTCTTGGTCAATATTTTATACTAGTGAGTTGTGGCGTACTGAATGGATCACAGATAAGACATTTCTTCTGTTCTGACTGTTATGAAGAACTGGAGGTCTTGGTGACTATTATGATTCTTAACCCTAAGTGTGATATTTAAATGTGTGGGGTGTTTGTTCACTACTTTGATGTACCATAGGTGAGAATCTGGTAGATTCTTCATGCTCCGTATTTTGGGTAGTGACATCACTCGCATGATGTCTACTTATTGGCATTAGTGCACTGTGTCCTGAACATTCAGGCTAATGACGTCCCCTTGAGAAAACTCATAAAGGATTGTCGTATTAAATCTGCAGGTGGATTTAATCCGTACGACTATAAAGTTGAGTGGTACTACTCAAGGAATTATATAAATTAATTATTTAAAGTAGTCAGAAGCTTTAATAGTTAATGGACGTGCGATATCTTAAACACAGGGAATTATAAAGTCTAATAGAAGCCCTGATTCGATACGGGATAGGATGGGAGATCAACATTAATTCTCTAGTGGGATGAATTAATGTTCTAGGGCCAAATTATATATTTTGGGCTGAACATAAGAATATTTGGGCCTGAAATAAGCCCAAACCCTATACCTTCTAATGGATCCTTAATCTGGCCCATGAAACCTTTGGAGAATATAAAAAGGAGCCCTAAGTTAGTCTTGAAATCTAAGCACACAAGAAATAGCTAAAACGACTAGGATTTTAAGGAGACAAAACTGTAGCCACCTTCTCCACGTTTGATAGCGCACCGTCCACCCGGTGTTTGAACGAGGTTGGGAGACAGACTAGAAGATCAGTAGTGGAATCAACGCCTCGATCTTCAAGGGTAACGAATCTAAATTCTACTTTCGACGCATGTTAATGTTTTATTCATTATTTTGTACTTTTTGTATCCAACATCGATCTTGGTTACGGACTTCCTTCGTTAGCGCATTCCAGCAGAGCCCAAGTCTAAGAGGGCTAAAATTTTTGAAAAGGCCAAATCGCCTCAGGTTCAATAAGAAGACAAAGATGTTGATGAAGAGGGCCAACCCAATATTCCTGAAGAAAGAGTGCTTATCCTTGCTGATGATCCTTCAAAGTTGTTTGAGGAAGGATTTGGCAAGGATCCTGAAACACAACATAAGATGTCCATTCAAAGAGCTATGGAAAAGATGGAAGCTATCATGGAGGCAAACAGGGCAAGGGACAAGAGAAGGGCTCAGATTGTGACGCTAAGAAGGAAGAGGGCATCATACACTAAACTGAAGCAAATTTTTTTGGAAAGGTTGGAGATCGAGTATCCTCATCATGATAATTGGGTCCCAATCTCCCTAAATGATGAATGGGAGGAAGCCAAGAGAGGATTTGTTAATGACTTCTATGTCATAGGTAGATGGTTAGGTATAGATGTTGAGAGTATCTTTAGCCAATTTATGTTTAACAACTACAGAGAGTTGTATCAAAAGTTATTTGCATCAGCTAAAATGGGTAGAATTGATTTCAAGGCACCTGGACCAATCCTCTACATGCCCCTAAAGTTTTCAGGAGGCTACATCGATGAACATAACATTCTTGAAGAGTTCATCCAAATCAATGAGATTGAGAAGCTCAAGGTTGGACTAAGAGGTACAAATCATTGGATTTGGGAGCTCAAGAAGGGAGTTTGGGCACAGTATGGAATGGTGCCTCAGGATGATGGGTCTCTCTGAAAAGGAAAAGTATTTTTCCTTACTTTTGCTCTTTTATGTTTATCAACTCAGATTAGAGTGTCTTTTCAAGGTTTTTGCAATTGTATTGTCATATCCATCAATGAAGAGATAACTACTTTCTTTTAGGGATTTTGATCTGATCACCATCTCTGAAGGTATGGGTAATAGAATAGTCAAGTCACATGTTGCATAGGTTTTGACATCATCAAAAAGTGGGAAATTTATGGGAAATGAATTGATTTTGATTAAGATATCAAAACCCCTGATTGATGTAGTTTAGATTAGTTGTAAGTCTTCAGTCTAGTTTTCTCGGGAATGTTGAGAAAACTATGACAATCCAGTCTATGTATAGTAAGTATATCTTAGGATTGTTGAGATACATAATTCAGGATAGTTGTCCAAGCTGGCATGTTAGGCAACTTAAGACTTTAGGATATTTAGTTAAGGGGGGATTTAGTATGAGAAACCAAATTCCCTAAAGAACTGAAGTAGTGGACAACTTGGATAATGATACAAGATTAAGCCTGAACAACCTACCTGATCTGAAGTATGTCAAAGATGATAAGTATAATCGAAGATCAAGATCAGTAGTATTTATTGAAGCTCAAGCAAGTGCATTAAAAGCCTATGATTGAAGAACTTGCATTTATGAAGCATTGAAGGCCATATATCAAGCCTGAAGAGCATTAAAAACTAAAGAAAAGTTAATGCAAATGAAGACTGAACACATATTAATAAAGACATTGAATGCTTAAAGAACATTCCAATTGCAGCTGAGAATGTTCAGAGAATTTATCCCTTAAGACCATTGGCAAAGGACAAAGTTATGACATAATTGACCTTGGAAAATGTGTCTGTAAAGTGACTGGCACAATCTTTCTAGCCACCAAATCAGAAGTCAAAAGTCAAACATTCAAGCAACCTTAAAAGACCTTCTAAAACTGCTGGATAATATAAGAAATCGCAAGTAACTGTTTAAATGGAGCTGCAAATAGAATAATTTGAATGTTACCTCTCCAACGGGAATATGTTCAAATTTTTCTATAAATACTGATTTCATTCAAATGGATGAAGCACGAAAACTACAAACATTCAAAGCATTCAAGTCATCAAGCAATTCAAATATTCATACTAGTTTCCCATCACTTCAGTTTCCAAGTTAAGCCCAAACTTACAATCTTTCAATGCTTAGAGAGATATCCTATCCTATCAATTGTACTTCATTGTAAAGTATATCTCAAACTAATTAGAACCAACCTCGACCTTAAACCTTTCAAGTGATAAAGAGAGAAGTGTTGTTGTAGAAGTGATGAGTTAGACTGTCAAGTGAAGAACAGTTCTAGCTCAGAGAAGTTGAGCACTAGGACTTAGATTTCCTAGGGATTAAAGCACTGAGGAGTGGTGTTTTTTTAATAAGTGCACATTGGCACTATAAAACAAGCTAATTCCAAGAGATAAGAAATTAACCTATTCAATCAGGGAAAGTGGATGTAGGAGCGTGAGTTCCTGAACCACTATAAATTGATGTGTCTTTTACATTCAGTACTTCATTCACATTCATACATTGCACTCAATTTATATTCAAAAGTTTTATTTCGCAAGATTGCTAAAACTTTTTTGGGACGAGTATGTCTCCTGAAAATCAGTACTTGTGTTTTACAGAATTAAAAGGAGTTTTCTACTAAAAGGGCCAACCATTATTCCACACCTATAACTTATATAAATAGTCACTCAACTGATTACTCCATAATTCTCAGTAGTTTTTTTATCTAAAACCAAGTTATACATTATTTTTTATATCATGGAGTTTGGCAAGACAACTCACCAAGTTATACATTATTTATGATATCAGAGTGTTATCTAAAATGAAAAAATTGCATACACAAGTGCATTCCCCCCCCCCCCCCAATACACGATATGTAGTAACACAATAAAAAAAGATAAAAAATAAACGATAAGATGATATAAGTGGTCAATATAATAATCCCTTTCAGGACCAACAATATCATATCCTTTTAATTGTAACTCATTGTAAATGATATCTCACGTAGTTGTAATCAACCCCAACTTCAATCTTGTTTAGGAAATTGAAAGGGAGGAGAGTTGAAGTAGAAGAGAGCAAGTAAGTTGACAAGAGTGAAGTTTAGTCTAAAGCTCAGAGAAGTTGAGTACTAGGACTCAAAATTCCTAGGGATCAATCACTTAAAAGAAGTGATCTTGATCAATACACCTTGACACTATAAAATAAGTCATTTCAAAAGATAAGGAATTATCTTGTTAAATTAGGGAAGTGAATGTTGATTGAGCGTGCCATTTGCTTTACATTCATTTTATTATTATTCATTGATTCGGGTGGAATTTACATATTTTTGATGCACATGTGAAGGTCATTTTGATTGTGATTCTATTGATTTATGGGTTGATTATGATTGTTTAGGTCAAAATAAGAGAAAGATGGCGTTTTGTCGATTTTGTAGGAAAAACGAAAGGATTTTAGGAGCGAAAGATAGGAGTGAGCCATTGGATCCGGTTCGAAAAATGGAGTGCAATAGCAAAAAGAATCGAGTCGATCGGAGGCCGGAAGCTCAAGATACGGAGGGACAAAGTTGGAGGACGGAAGGGTATATACGAAAGTTTGGCCCGATCGGGCGGCACCACTCGCCCGACCGGGCGACCGAGCGTGAAATATTCCCAACTTACGAAGAGTTAGCCCGGCCAGGCGGCATCACTCGCCCGGTCGGGTGGTCGAAGCAGGCCATTTACTCCCCCGTTTACGAAGTTTCCGCCCGGCCGGGCCGCCTCTGTTCGCACCATTTCACCCAACCAACACATCCGCCCGGCCGGGCCATCCCCAAACTCGGTGCCAATTATGTATTTTGGCCATTCTTGAGGGACCTAAGTGCAAATCTTACCTCTACACCCTACCCCAACACTATAAATACCCCCTTTCTTGAATTCAAAAGACATTACCCCCTTCTTCAAGAACTCTTTCACATATAAACACACACTTAGAGGTAATCACCATCAACTTCTTCAATTCTTCACCAAATCAAGCAAGGAGGGCATCATTAGCTTGGGAATTTCATTCTCCATCATCCATTAGTCTAAGCTTTCTTTTCTTTTCACTTTTTATTTACTTTTCTCATTAGTTTGTTATAATTAGAGCATGTTGGTTGTTGGCTAGAACACTTTTGGTTCTAGGGCCTTGTAAATACTTTTGATGAAGTTTATGAATTAGTATTTTACTTAATTGGTGTTTGTGTGGCTTAACTATATTTGAATACTTGGTTTTAATTGCAAAATATGTCATTAGTGTACATGATGATGTGTTAACCTTAAGTAATTGAAATTGGATTGAGAAATCTCTTTTGATTGATTGATTGCAAGTATTTGACCTTGTTTATTGAGAAATCGAGAGATGATTAACGATTAGGAGGATGTGTGATGATCTCTTAATGTTGGTCCTTGGTGGAGTATGACACAAGTGTATGGGGGGGGGGAATGCACTTGTGTATGCAAATTCTTTTCTTTTTAACAAAACTGGTCTCATCAGGCAGTTTGTCTCACAACTGGCCTGAGTGTGAACTTTGATAGATACTTGTCCTACTGATTACTATTGAGTGATCAGTTGGCTAAATATCTAAAAGAGTTGCTAAGTGCGGAATGTGGCTGGCCTTTGACTTAAAGAAATACTCCAAGTTAATTTCTGAAAAGATACAGTTATTAGGGACTTTGTCCAAAACAGATTTTCTCACTTACTGACTTTTGTTTCTTTAAAATATGTTTGAATGTAAGTGCAATAAAGAATTCAGTAAGTAAATGGCACACAAGTTTATAGTGGTTCAGAGACTCAAGCTCCTACATCCACTTTCCCTGATTGAACAGGATAATTCCTTCACAATGGAATTAGCTTATTTTATAGTGCCAAGGTGCACTGATCAACAACACTCTCTTAGTTTTTTGATCCCTAGGATAATCTGAGTCCTAGTGCTCAATCTCTCTGAGTTAAGACTGTGTTTCACTCTAACAGTCTTTAACTCCTCACTTCTACAACAAACACTCTCTTCACTAAATGAGATAAGGGTTTGAGGTCTGGTTCCAACTGGTAGAGATATCCTTTACAATAAGAACAGTGTAAAGGCTTAGGATATCTCAATGCTAAGCTTTGGATGTTTACAAAGATTGGCTTAGCTAATTGAAGTGATTCAGGAAACTTGGGATTCTGAAGAACAGCTTGGTTTCCTTTGAAAGCTTGATAATAGTTTGATAGCTTGTAGTTGGATTCTGAATCCCTTTGATCACTTCTGTATTTATAGACAAATTTGAACAACTAACCGTTGGAGGGATAGTAATTCAAATGTGTCTATTTGCAGCACCATTGAAACGGCTATGAAGCTTGGCATCCTTTTATCCACTGTGTAAAAGGGCTCTTCAATGGTTGCTTGAATGAATGTGTTGACTTCTGAAAAATGCGGCTGAGAAGACTTGTGTCAGATTCCAAATATGCACATTTCCCAAGGTTGATTTGTGGCAAACTCTACACTCAACCAACGGTCAGATGGGACAAGCTCCCTGAACATTCCTGCTGCAATTTAGAATGTTCCAACATTCATTCAATGTTTCACTCTTTAATGCTCTAAGTCTTCAATGCTTGGTTCAGGCATGATTGGCAATAAATGCTTCATTGAATGTGTCTTCTGTGAGCTTTTGACATTCAATGCTCTTGATCATTTGTACTTCATTTGCATTTATGAGTACTGCTTTAATGTTCTTGATCTTTTCAGCTCAGTTGTCCACTTGGTCAGTTAGTCCTGAAAGTTCAGCAACTTTGGCCTAGACATTTAACACTTATCAAGCTGCCTAACATTCCAGCTTTGGACAACTATCCTGAACACTAAAATCTCACAACATTCCTGAGACTTTTAGACTTAAGCATTCTACCTATTCAAGTGTACTGAGACAACTTGCCTGAACTAGACTTGAGCATATCTCAACTAATCTGAACATCATCAATCAGGGGTTTTGGTATCTAGATCAAAATCATTTTATTCCCAACACTTAATTCAGTTTTATGATGTAATTTAGGTAGAGATACTAGATTGGATTATATTTCTCTGTGGTTATTTGGATTGAAAGGACTTCTACCCCACTATTTTGTGATCAATCTTATAGAAAAAGCACAAAACCAATTGAGTAGATTATTAATCATAGATGGATTCACTAGTATTGCATGCGCCTTGGAACATACTTTCTCTTATTTGAGTTTCACTCGTATTTTCTTCGTTTCGTGAATTGCATGAGCACACTTGATCGATTCTCTTTGTTACTTTTTTATTGTTTATTTGTGACACTTGATAAGCAATATTAGGGGTAATTACTACACTTAAAATTAAACTTTCGATCACCGTCTATTTAGAACTTAATCAACAAAATACGCTTTTACACTAAACCTCCCTATGGGATCGACCTCGTACTTACTTCGCTACAATATACACCGTACACTTGCAGTCGTGTATTTTAGAGTTGTATAATATGTGAATCAAGTTAATGGCGCCGTTTCCGGGGAGGTTTGGTAGTTCTAGAGTGTAGGTTGAGATAAGTTTTAGTCTATATATTATTCTCAAAAATTCCAAAAATATTTGTGTTTGTTATTTCTTATCTTGTGATTCTCACTGTCTTTCGAAATTTTGCCTAGACATGTTTTATGATCACATGATCTAGGACGAACCGACAAGATTTGCTACCTCTTAATCCGGAGATCGAAGCCATTTATCGAAGATAGAACGCCGAGAGAAAAAGAAGAGAGTTGGAAGAGATGAATAGAAGAGATAATCCAATCGTAGATGAGGTTGAAGAAGAGATAGGGAACCATGAGGATATTGGAGGGATAGTAGAGCCGAATGGGAATGGATGAAACCGACCACAAAGAGCCGTGAGAGACAACCTTCACCGGAGGGTTGGAGAAAATGCTAATGTGGGAGGAGACGAAAGGCCAATTGGGAATGAGGAGAACAGTCAATAAAGAGTGTTGAGAGACAATTTTCGTCTGATACCGAGGCCGTACGGAGGAGCGGGTCGGGAACACGTGGATGCTTACAATTTCGAGCTCAAGTCGGCATTGAAAGTCATGGTCCAAAACAACCAATTTGGTGGATTTTCCAAGGAGGATCCTAACCTCCACTTATCTCAATTCCTCGAGATAAGTGGGACGGTTAGGATCGACCGAGTTCCTCAAGATTACATCCGGTTGCAACTATTCCCCTTCTCTCTTCGAGACCGTACTTAGCAATGGTACCTCTCCCTTGACTTGAGGACCATCGAAAATTGGAATGATTTGGTTGATGCATTCTTGATGAAGTATTTTCCTCCAAGAAAGACCATCAAAATCCGAGGGGAAATATCTTTATTTAGACAAGATGATGATGAGTCTCTAGCCAAAGCATGGGAGTGTTTCAAAGATTTGATTAGAAGTTGCCCACAACACGGTTTCTCCCGAGATCAAATAATATGCTATTTATACAATGGAATGGACCACCGAACATGAGGAATGGTGGATGCATCGGCGGGAGGGGTATCGTTATCGGGGAAGATGACGGAGGAAGGATACACTTTTGGAGGAGATGGCTAAAAACGAAAATCAATGGCCATCCGAACGAAGACAAATCCGAAGGGTAGATTCAACTCAAGAATCGGAAGATTTTGCCAATTTATCCAACAAAGTGGATAAGTTGACTTCTCTAATGACGGCCAAAGCTTTAGTGGGGCCAAATGATGATCAATACGAAGAGGCCCACTATATGAACAACCAAAGAGACCGGAATTTTAGAGAGAGAGAGGTTGGGGCGAAAGGCAAAACTATGAGAATCCTCCTATTTCGAACCAATATCACCCCGGGTTGAGGCATCATGAAAACTTTTCCTATGCCAACCCAAGGAATGCCGTTCAACCTCCACCAAATTTCAACGTGAGAGACGGTATGATCGTTGAACCTTCATCAAATCTTAATTAGTGAACCCGGTAATCTCAATCTAATCTCAAATCTTATCCCTAAGCCAGTGGTACGACCAAACTAACTCGTATTATTTCTTATGTTTAATTAACTAGAAGTTACGACCCCTAATTAATCTATCCCTACGAATAACCCAAAAATATGTATTCAAAGTTCAACCCGAGGAACGCATTAAAGAACTAAAACAATAGAATAAACTAGACTATGAATACGAGACGCTCGTTTCATACAACCTAGACGTTATTATCCCCTAAGGTGTTCTGCCTTAGTTGCTACGATATCCACATTAATATAACAATTACGGATTATATATCGTGAATTAACTAGAATTGATAACAAATAAACTCGGATGGCCAATCCTAATAAATCTATTAATCAAAACATGTTTCGCATAAAATCAAATAATAACGAAATCAAAATATGAATTGTGGTGTGCTGTCGCCGGCACCCAAAAATAAATACCTTAAATACCCACTATGTAGTAGGGAAGTAAGGGTAGATCCCACATGGAACGGTGAAACTCAATTGAATAAATTGTGTACGAAAGCAATAAAATGGGGGGAGTTTGGTTAGTGTTGACTAACTACTAGAAAACATGAAAAATAACAGGAAGCAATAAAAATAAACAGGAATCAAATATTAAAAACGATCTAGCCCTCAGAATGCTTCCCCTTAATTAATTTTACCAATTAAATTAGTGAACCCGGTAATTTCAATCTAATCTCAAATCTTATCCCTAAGCCAGTGGTACGACCAAACTAACTCGAATTGTTTCTTATGTTTAATTAACTAGAAGGTACGACCCCCAATTAATCTATCCCTATGAATAATCCCAAAACATGTATTCAAAGTTCAACTCGAGGAACACATTAAAGAACTAAAACAATAGAATAAACTAGACTATGAATACGAGACGCTCGTTTCATAATACCTAGACGTTATTATCCCCTAAGGTGTTCTGCCTTAGTTGCTACGATATCCACAATAATTTAACAATTACGAAATATATATCGTGAATTAACTAGAATTGATAACAAATAAACTCGGATGGCCAGTCCTAATAAATCTATTAATCAAAACATGCTTCGCATAAAATCAAATAATAACGAAATCAAAATATGAATTGAAATAAACCGTGAATCACAAAATCAAAAAGGCACAATTAAATCCAGGTTTCACATCCTCGGGCTAGAAAAACAATCTATCTACTAAACATAATTAAAAGAACCATAAATAAAATCAAACTCATCACGGCCTGTTGTCTGCTTCCCAGAATTCGCTGCTGCTTGCTTCCTCTCCCAATTCACGCTTCTCAGGTAATATATATAAGGCTGCCTATATTTACCCCTAATGGGCCATTTGAGACCAAAATCCTTAAATGACTTAATGGGCTTAACTATGTTCTGCTCATCTCAATGAGGCCATCCTTAGAGGATATGTTCGGGTCATTCATGGGGAAAACCAAGAATTACATGGCAAAAACTTGGCAAAGACTCGATGAATAAGGAGAGATGATAAAGAACGTGGCAAACAATGTGAAAGCCATCGAAAAGCAAGTGGGCTAACTCACCAATATCGTTGGAAGTCAACACACTCCGGGGCAATTCCCCTCTAACACGGAGCTCAACCCCAAGGAGCAATGCAAAGCCATAAATCTAAGGAGTGGGACAAGCTACGAAGGGCCAAAGATGCCACAAGAGGAGGAAGTGGTAATGGCACCCGAGAGTGTTGACCAAAGAAATGGCCAAGAGAAAAAAAAAAGCAAGAAGAGCAAGTGAGGGAAGAAAAAGAGGCAAGAGGGGAAGAAGAGAAAGAAGGGGAGAAGAAAAATGAAGAAATCACTCCTCCACAAGACAAAGGCAAGAATTTAGTGCCTCTTCCATATCCTCAAAGGTTGAAGAAGAATGCATTGGATAACAAATTCGCCAAGTTTGGGGAGATGTTCAAGAAGATACACACCAATATCCCCTTCGCCGAAACTCTTGAACAAATGCCTCATTGCTCCAAGTTCTTGAAAGAAATCATGTCAAACAAGAGGAAAATAGTGGAGTATGAGACGGTGCACTTAACCGAAGAATGTAGCTCCATAATCCAAGCTAAGCTACCCCCAAAGCTTAGGGACCCCGGATCGTTCACATTACCATGCATCATTGGAAATGGAGGTACGTTTAGGGCTTTGTGTGATTTGGGAGCTAGTATAAACCTCATGCCTTTATCCATCTTCAAGACTATTGATTTGGGAGAGCTAAGACCAACTACAATGAGCCTCGAATTAGCAGATCGATCTATGACGTACCCCTTGGATATATGTCACGCCCCAATTTTCATAAAAGTAGATTTTCGAAAATATAACTTACAAAGTAAAAATAAAAGGGCGTGACCTAAAGATTTATCAATGTTTTAGTACAATATACCTTAAAAGGGTCAGCTGAATGTATAATTTTCTTACAGAAAACTTAATTACAAAAACACTTGACAATAGAACTAATGTGTTCAATAAATTTTAGTCACAATTACTTGACATCCACCGCTTCTCCATTTCATCAACTCCTAAATCTGAAATAATAAAATAAAAGGGTGAGCAAACCACAACTCAGTGGGGACAAGCTTATCAAAACTAAATACAATAAGCAATTAAATTATGACAAACGTAAACATGCATTTAATGTATTGCCACTTGTCAACTTCTCGTTTATAAAGGTCAGAAGACCTATTTCTCAACTTCTCGTTTATAAAGGCCAAATGACCTGTTTGTCTCAACTTCTTGTTTATAAAGGTTAGAAGACCTACTTCTCAACTTCTCGTTTATAAAGGTTAAATGACCTGTTTGTCTCAACTTCTCGTTTATAAAGGTCAGAAAACCTACTTCTCAACTTCTCGATATTTTTCAATACACAATTCACATGGGTAACAATAAAATCACAGATCACCTTTAATAATGACAAACAATTTAGATAGAAAATCACCACCTCAAAGTCTATTGAAGAAAGTGTTGCTTTAATCCTTCTCGTAATTATAGTCAGCCTACATAATTAAAATAGGATATCTCAATGTTATAAATATTAAATAAATAAACATTTAGATTTTTCATTCTTAAATTATCAAATCGTAAAAATATTACACTTTTATATATATATATATTTGAAAATACAAAATATTGGAAAAAGATATAGATTTTTAACTCAAATTTAAAATCACTATAAATCTCTCAGATTACTTACCGGCCTAGATAACAAAGATTCATACCAATATATTTATATACATACACACTGATTAGCAAAACAGATTCATAAAATAATAGAATTTGTTGTAATTAGACATACACTTTGATAATTAAAATATTTGGCACACAATTTCAAAGTTGTGATAGTTTGAGTTGAAGCAATAAAGGTTTGTACATCACAGGCCACTATCGAAAATATAAATTTGGAAATATAAGATAGAGCTTTAGTTATTAATCAAGGGATTTGGCCAAAAAACTTCTTTAAAATTATCATAATTTTATCATTCGAAATAGTTAATACTCAAGCCGTCAAAAAATTGAATTAACAAAAAGGTGAGAGAGAAAGAAAATGCCGTGACTAGTTGACGGCCGAAAAGAACCGCCGAGCAATTTATGGTGAAATAAGCTCTAATTTAATTTGGAATTTGAGAGTAGAAATCTTATATATAGATATATGGAAATTGAGCTTGGGCTTTAAGTGAATTAAAAGAATCTTAAAAGTCTAAATTTAGAGGGGGGTATTCAATTGAAATTCTGTTGGATTTTTTTGGACTTTAAAAAGTTCAGTGGATTTAAAAAATTCATAGACTCTATGCAGAGTTTGACTGATTTTTTTTATTGATTTATATGAATTTTTATAGATTTGACAGGATTTTGAAATACACATTTTTTTATTGATTTACATGAATTTTCAACCCTAGTTCAAAAAAAAATTATTATTTATCATTATTATTCTCATCAAAAAAATTATTATTTATCATTATTATTCTTATCTTCATTTTCATTACAGTTATACCTCGGCCTCATTTTTACATAGTTAGCCATACTAGTTCTCCATGCATGCATTAGCTTAAGTTCTTTTGTTGCTTAAGTTCTTTTGTTGTAGTTGTCTTTGAGAAATTGAGAAAGCAATTCCAAATTTTCCTCTTTCATGTGGTGTGGTGAATCTTGATCTTCTTTATATTCGACTGAAAATTCATCAGAGCGACCTTCTTTTCGAAGAAAGTTATGTAATCCAGCGAACTTGTGAATTGCAATTTGAAAATACCAAAAATTCGATTGAATAATTGCATTTTTGGGGTGACGACTGACGACCTTGACCACTAAAATCACGACCTTGACCACTAAAATCTTTTAGATGATATCGAACACCACGTAATGGGAATTGACGTGGATTAGATATTATTGACGGTGTCCGATATACTATAATTTTTAAAGAAAGAACATAATTTTAAAATACAGAGATGTAATTTTTTTCACGATAATAATAATAATGGTGGTGAAGAATTTGTGATACTTATCAAAGAACCTAGTTAACACAGTTTTTTTTTTCTTCTCTTTCAGAGTCTTCTAAGAGAATCCGTTGAAATCTCTACTTTTTAGAAGAGATTTTGATTAGTGAAATTTATTTATATTTTTGAAAGAGAATCCAACGAAATCAATAGAGTATTAAAATCCATAGATTGTTGAATACCTAAAGATTTCTAAAGACTTTTTAAAATTCGTATTGAATACCTCAAAATTTTGAAAGACTTTTAAAAATCCGAATTGAATACCCCCAGATTTTAAAAGTAAAAAAAAATCCAACAGAATCTCAATTGAATACACAATGGTTTCCAATATTTATCTTAATAAACTTACAATTATAATGTAACTAAAAAATTTATAAATATTAACACACATAAACTTATATTATAAATTTTAGGGGTGTGAAATTACACATAGAAATTTATGAATATAATCATTTAACAATAAGATATTAATTAATAAAATCAACTATACTCAAAGTCTAAATGTTACTCGATCATGTTTCATATGTATGCAACAAGAAAAAACTTTAATGCACGACTAAATACTATCAAACATCTTATATTTTCACTACAAGCTGAACGTACATATTATTTCACACTTCTCATAATTCATCACCAAACGTGTAATCAAATTATGCAATCATAAAACATATTTAACTCACATACCTCATTGAGCTGAAGCGGGAGACGGTGGAGATGAGCTTTACTTCTTAAAAATTTATGTTATATAAAATTCTTTAAATAAATTTGACTTTTAAAGATTTTTATTTTAACAGGTCTACGTACGTCTTAAAAATTTATATTATATAAAATTCTTTAAATAAATTTGACTTTTAAAGATTTTTATTTTAACAAGTCTACAAAAACGTAGACCTGCTCTGATACCACTCTGTCACGCCCCAATTTTCATAAAAGTAGATTTTCGAAAATATAACTTACAAAGTAAAAATAAAAGTGCGTGACCTAGAGATTTATTAATGTTTTAGTACAATATACCTTAAAAGGGTCAACTGAATGTATAATTTTCTGACAAAAAACTTAATTACAAAAACACTTGACAATAGAACTATTGTGTTAAATAAATTTTAGTCACAATTACTTGACATCCACCGCCTAGTCACTTCATCAGCTCCTAAATCTGAAATATTAAAATAAAGGGGTGAGCAAACCACAGCTCAGCGGGGACAAGCTTGTCAAAACTAAATACAATAAGCAATTAAATTATCACAAATGTAAACATGCATTTAATGAATTGCCACTTCTCAACTTCTCGTTTATAAAGGTCAGAAGACCTACTTCTCAACTTCTCGTTTATAAAGGCCAAATGACCTGTTTGTCTCAACTTCTCGTTTATAAAGGTTAGAAGACCTACTTCTCAACTTCTCGTTTATAAAGGTCAAATGACCTGTTTCTCTCAACCTCTCGTTTATAAAGGTCAGAAAACCTACTTCTCAACTTCTCGATATTTTTCAATACACAATTCACATGGGTAACAATAAAATCACAGATCACCTTTAATAATGACAAACAATTTAGATAGAAAATCACCACCTCAAAGTCTATTGAAGAAAGTGTTGCTTTAATCCTTCTCGTAATTATAGTCAGCCTACATAATTAAAATAGTCAATGTTATAAATAATAAATAAATAAACATTTAGATTTTTCATTCTTAAATTATCAAATCGTAAAAATATTACACTTATATATATATATATATTTGAAAATACAAAATATTGGAAAAAGATATAGATTTTTAACTCAAATTTAAAATCACTATAAATCTCTCAGATTACTTACCGGCCTAAATAACAAAGATTCATACCAATATATTTATATACATACACACTGATTAGCAAAACAGATCCATAAAATAATAGAATTTGTTGTAATTAGACATACACTTTGATAATTAAAATATTTGGCACACAATTTCACAATTTCAAAGTTGTGATAGTTTGAGTTGAAGCAATAAAGGTTTGTACATCACAGGCCACTATCGAAAATATAAATTTGGAAATAAAAGATAGAGCTTTAGTTATTAATCAAGGGATTTGGCCAAAAAACTTCTTTAAAATTATCATAATTTTATCATTCGAAATAGTATCAATACTCAAGCCGTCAGAAAATTGAATTAACAAAAAGGTGAGAGAGAGAGAAAATATCGTGACTAGGTGACGGCCGAAAAGAACCGCCGAGCAATTTATGGTGAAATAAGCTCTAATTTAATTTGGAATTTGAGATCTGTGTGGTATAAAATTTAGGGCAGAAATCTTATATATAGATATATGGAAATTGGGCTTGGGCTTTAAGTGAATTAAAAGAATCTTAAAAGTCTAAATTTAAATGGTTTCCAATATTTATCTTAATAAACTTACAATTATAATGTAACTAAAAAAATTATAAATATTAACACACATAAACTTATATTATTAATTTTAGGGGTGTTACAGTATAATAGAGGATGTATTGGTTAAAGTCGACAAATTTATCTTTCTGGTAGACTTTGTGGTTTTAGATATGGAGAAGGATAAGTACATACCATTGATTTTGGGGAGACCATTTTAGGCAACCGGAAGGGCCAACATTGATGTGAGAAAAGGAGAGTTAGAACTTCAAGTGAACAATGAGAAAGTCTTGTTCAACATTTACAAGGCTATCAAATTTCGGGATGATGAGGATGAGAGCATCGAGTGCAACATGATCAATAGTATTCAAGCTTGTGTGGTTGACCACATGGAGAGAAGCAACTCGAAAGATCCACTTGACTTTTGCATAAGAAAATTTATTGTTGGTCCCTGAACGAGTAGTGAAAGGGATTAAAGTCTAGAGGGGAGGGGTGAATAGACCTTAAAACTTTTTCAAAGGAGTTTGGAACCTCTTCTGATTTCTATGTCAGCTGGACTACAAGTCTGCTGGTCCAGATGACTATAGTAATCTGTTGAAGAGATTAAATGCGGAAGTGAGTAGGCCTGTTTGTTTATACTCGTTCTTGAGTTCTTTTGAAAAACACTAACTTGTTTACTTAATGAAAACCTCAGCTGATGCTGGTTTGAAAGTTATGGCCTTGTTTGAAGATATTTGAAAACACAGTATGCATTATATAAAGATATGAATAAGCAATAAAGTAAAGTGCAGAATGTAAAAGACACCGGATTTATAGTGGTTCGGATATACGTTCCTACGTCCACTCTCAAGTCCTAACGTGATGTTTAATCCCTTTAATTTACCAAAAATTACAAGGGCTTGTCCTTTATAGTCCCAAGGGTAGGACTTTGAGATCTGAGCAGTCCTAACTACTACGGTCTCCACAAGTGATTGGAATCACTTGCACTTTTACAGGGGTTAAAAAACATAACCTTATGGTAGGGGTTTTGGGGTTTTTGAAAGTATCCAACTAATGGTTCAAGCTTATAAATTGTTTAATCACTATGCCTAAATCAATGAATATACAATCGGAGTAGGATTCAGGTTCTTTGGTTGGATGGGAAATCACTTAAGAGCTAGAAGGTGTTCTAATGATTTCTGGGCTCTTGGAGAACTCTCAATAGAATATTGCTTTTTGCTTGCTTGCGTGATTAGCTGTTGAATTCTCTCATTGTGACTTCGTGTGTTGTGATTTCTCATCCTCTTGTATTTATAGGGATGATTGCTGCAACTAGCCGTTGGAGTTGACTAGCCGTTGGGCAATCTTTCCATGTTTGCTTGATTCCTTGATTCCAGCCGCTTGATTGCTTCAATTCTGGGATCATGTCAATCTTCTAAGAATGGTAAGTCTTCATTTGAATTGCAAGATGACTTTGGAATCAGACGAGTCCTGGACGAGCTCCTAGTTTTCTGATCTTCACTACTAGTCATCTGACTGCTCGTCTGGCCTTATATCTTCTATCTTCTGATATCAGAAGAGTAACACTCTTCTGATCTGGAAATTCTTTGTGCTGTCTTAGGCCATCATTAACTTGGACTCCATCAGATAAGTAGGTATACAAGCACCTTACTTATCTGGTCTTCAAGGATCTTCTAGTCTTCATGTCTTCTACTCTTCTCATCTTGAGGTTGTGCATGTAATTCCATACTGTGCTGATCAGTTGATATCTATACAGCTGATCACACAAGACTAGTCTAAGCTGTTCTATACAAGGTCAGCTAATCCTATTACATTTATAAACTCTAAGTGTTTTGGCCATCAAAACTATTCTAACATCAAGTGGGGCTTAGGGTGAATTTATATCCCAACAATTTCCCCCTTTTTGATTAAGCCAAAACTATACTTGATAAATGCTCTTAATGAATAAGATAAGAGTTTATAAATCCCTTAAAAATGAAGTTTCTGATGAAGACAATGAGAGTTTGTCTTGTAAGTAAAAGGAACTAATACTTGAGTAATATATATGAGCTTTTACAGATTACAAGTGTTAGCTTCTTTAAACTTCTAAAGTAGTCTTCATCAGGTCTTCATTTGTTCAGATGCGGAAAGCAAGGTACAGACGAACTCGAACATCTTCCATGTGTTGCAAGTCTGTAACATTCTCTTCTTCGTAGATTTTCTCCAGGATGCGCTTGACTTCTATCATGTCTGTTCTTCCGGAGGTCAGAGTAGGTGCATCCCATTTTGGTTCTTCAGGAGTTAGGATTCTGCAGTCAAGTTCCTTGGTTGTCTTGACTACTTCTGTCCAGAACACTTGATCTTCAATGTTCATGAACTGACTGAACTGAAGAAATTCATCTTCATAAGTAGGAAGAGGGCCAAATTTTCTTACTATGTGGTGTTGGATTTGCCACTTCTTCTTCAGGGGATACCATCTTGGTAGCTCATCTTGAAGGGCTAATAGATCCACATATGTGCTGACAGTTACCAGGGCACTTTCTACCTTCTCTTTCTCCTTAAGTGCTTTCCTGAGTTTGGCCACTTTCCTATCAAACTTGGCCTTGACTGCCTTCGCATCATTTAACTTCTTTTGCTTAAGCTCCTGAGCTTCAAGCATCTTCCTTTTCTTCAGTTCTTGAGCCTCTTTCTCTTCTGCAGTAGGCTCTGCTGGAACTGATTTCTCACCTGCCTTTGCTTGCTCATCTGCCTTTCTTTTCCTTGTCATCCTCTTTTTCAGAACCTTGTTCTACAGGGGCAGTGAGTTTCAGACTCTTGGCTGGGCCTTAAGCTTCTTCTTGAACAGCTTCTTTGCCTTGTCTGTTCTTGATTTTGCTTTTCAAACCTCCCAAGGTCTCATTCAGCTCATCTTGAGATACTACCATTACAACTTGCTGTGCAGTAGACTTTTCCAGAGCTTTTATCAACACTTCTTCCCCCTTTTTGGCTTCAGCAAGTGCAGCCGCAAAAGGCTTCATGGCATTCAGAATTTCCACATGCAGAGTCTGCTTGAGAGCCACGACATTGACCTTGCCAACCTGGGTTAGATGAGTGATGCTGTGTTCTAGGACCTGAGCATGAGAAGTTGAAGAAGAGGCAACTTCTAGCTTGGTGGAGAGAGTCTCCAGCTTGTCTGATATTTCCTTCAGCTGAATCTGCAATTTCTCATTTTCCTCAGCAGCTGATTTAAGTAGAGTTTGTCCTTCAGTGGCTCTTGCTTCAGCATCATCGAGCCTGCTTTTGTAGGAGGTTTCTAAGAGGTTTACCTCATTTGCATAGAGATCAGCAAACATCTTGGTTCTGTCTGCTGATTTCTTTGTTTCTAAGTAGAGATACTCCTCTAGCTGATTATGGAGTGCCTCACCGAACTTGTCATCTATGTCAAGGACCTGATCGGTGAGATGAGTCTTCTGCTCATGAATGGCCTTTTCAACGTATCTGGCCAGCTGCATGCCTAGTCCTTTGTCGAAGTGTGTGTCTATTGCTTCCTTGACTTGAGCACACACATCTGCTCGAATATCAATAGATGAAGTAGAGGGTGAGGTAGTGCCTGGAGCTTCCTGTGGAGATGTGGGAATGGTAGTTGGATTGAAGACAACTAGGGCCATTCCCTTTTCTTCTGCAGTCAGATGCCCTTCTACCAGGAAGTTTGCTGTGACATCAACCAGACGAGCAAACAATCGCCCTTTCCTCTGCTTAGGTTGATAGATGAAGTGATCATGCTCATGTTTAGGAAAGAAGTGAGATGGGACAGTCAACACTTCTCTTTCCTTTTCTTCTTTCTCAACTGGTTCAGCTGTGTGAGTATCAACAGGGGTTTGGGTCTCATAGTTTGAGGGTTCAGATGGGTTGGCACTTTCAGTAGGGTCAAAGGATGAAATTGGGGCTATGCTCATGGGAGTAGGGAGCCTGGATTTCTTAGACTTCTTGGTGAAAGAAGAAGTGTTCTTCTTTCTCTTCTGACCCTTAGACAATTCAGAAGGAGTAATATTAAGGGAGGGGTTAGAGGTACCTGCCTTTTTCAAAGGAGAGGCTGATGGAGTGGCATCTGAATCAGATGGGGAGATGAGCCCAGATCTGATCAGATATCTTCGTTGTGCTAAGGTCTGATTGTCATCATCATCATCCTCAGCAGTCTTCTGATGAGCCTCTTCTTTGGAAGGCTCCTCTTCCTCTTCAGCAGAGTCATGAACAGACTCTTCTGCCTCTTCAGCTGCATCTTTGGAGGATGCTTCAGCCAACTTCTTCTTCTTTTCCTCCTTCAACCTTGCTGCCTCAGCAAGGGCCTCCTTTCTCAAGTAATATTTGGAGATGTGAAACTTCTTAGCAGGACCCATCTTATACTTCTTTGGGAGTATCTCTGGAAGGATGATACTCAGCTTGTTGACAAAGCTGACTGTGGATGTCACCTTCCACTCCTTGGATTACAGGTCTAGAGTAACCTTCTTGGCTTCAAGAGCAATTCTGTCCAAGAAGAGCCCTTGCCAATCTCCATCAATCTGATCCCAAATTGCAGCCATAACTCTAACCTTCGGAGTGGTAACTGCATCATGACTAAAAGTGTTGCCAAGCAGCATCTTGCCTGCTATGTCCATCAATGTCTGAAACGTGAGATCAAGTTGAGACTTCTTAACTCCAGAGGCATCAACAGCCTTGACTCTTCCACTAGTAAACATCTCCATATATTCCTTTTCTCTTCCCATTATGTAAGTAGAGATGTTTACCTTCCCCCTTGAGAATATCCCTAGTGACTTTGACCTTGTGTCCACCCATAATACTTTCAACATATGGGCCTTTGGTCACTGCATTCGAGTAGAAAGCGAGCACATCTTGTTCGTACACATTGGTTGGTGCTGCTTCCAGAAATTCACGGAGTTTGAGATTGAGACATCGAAGAAGAATCTCTTTATTCTCATCAGTGTTCTTGCCCTTGAAAAACAGAGCGTTCTCAGTGAATATCTTTCCTTCCTTAGACCACTTTGCTGCATCTAGAGTGCTTGTGATCTTGGTCTTCTCATCATAAATCTCAATGATCGCCATTCTGAATGTCGGTTTGTAGGTTTAGAAAGCTTGAAAGAATGTTCAGAACGAGAGTGATTGAGTGCATTTAAGTTTTGTGAGCGAAAGGGTTTGAGGAATGGCTTAAGGGCTGTTTATATACTCCAGCAAATCTCGACTTATGTATTGATCCAATGGTAAAAAATGATTTAATGTGGAGTAGTACCCAAGAATTCCCTTCTTCATCTTCAATCAATTCCTTTAAATTTTGTCGGCTAAATATGCCATGTGTCGATTGTTGATTCGCTGGCAAAATAGTAATTGAGTACTAATGACATCATTACCAAAAATAGCCGTTGTGACTAAATTTTAGTAAAAATTGATCATTCAAGGCCGTTTTCTATAAGTAAAATTCATTCCTTATATAGGTCGAATTCCTAAAATTACATTCAGAAAAAATTCTAAAATGAATTACATGATCAAATAGATAATCATTAGACTCTTTGTTGGTTTAGAAGTGATCTGATCAGCAGAGTAGAGTCTTCTGATTTTCTTGAGAAGTCTGCTGATTTTCCTTGAAAGTCTTCTGGTCAGCTGAGTTGGTCTTTTGATCAGCTGAGTAGGGATTTTGAGTTGCTGAGTAAATCTTCTGTGGAAGTTTATCCAACCTGGTTTGATGGATCTTTCAGCAATTCCCCCTTAACCATGTGGTACCATCTTAACAATATGTAGCTGGTCAGCCTGGATGGTATTCCACTGGTTCAGGTTGCCTTCACCATCGGATGGTCCATCACCAACAGATGGGGTGTAACATCTGATGTGTTCTTGTTGAATTTCTTCGCCTCTCTTGTAGGAGGGAGAAGATTGGAAGGAGCTTCAATGGAGTGTGAAGAGAAAGATAAGAGCTTGGTCTTCTTGATTGGTTTTGACAAAGTAGCCTTTGGTAACAAGCTCTCCATGTAGAACTTCCCCATGGAGAAGAAGCTCTGCTTGTTTGCTACTCTGTCCTCTGCATCTCTCCTTTCTTTTCTTTTCAACAAGAATGTCTCTCCTTTCTTTTCTTTTCAAAAAGATATGTATGTTGAATGACCCAAGTCTGCCGATCTGCATCATCTTCATCTTCTGGACATATCTTCAGCTCCTTCACCCAAGACCTTGGTTGGAGAATGATGTCCATGCCATCTCTTCTTTCGAATTTCTCCATACCTGAAACAAAGATAATAGTTAGTGATTTGTGTTCTTAGGTATTCCCATAACTGCCTTCTTTTATAGAGGTAGAGATGAGGTGTTGGAGTGAAAGATGACAAAAATATTGAGTTGATAGGTCTGAATTTCTGAAAAGGTTACTTCTTAAGATCAACAATGAGATTCTTGATCTAAGGGTTCACATTTAAAGAGATTCAGACTTTATCTCGTGGAATGCAGAAATTATAGATTTTGAACATGAGTTTTTTGAGATCCGTACACAACTTGCATACTGTTGAGTCGGTGAGGATGGTGTATTAATCCATCCAAGTATAACTCAATAGTATACTGTATGTATGTATAGTGATAAAGTATTTTATGAAGAATAGTTTATTATTATACACATGTATACATTGCTTTGAGTACAGACTCCAAGTAACTTTGTTCAATTCTTCTGAATAAATATATATGTTATGCAATGTAGAAGATAGAGTATTTTATCAAGGATTCTTAAGGTATCATGGATTCCCCCTTAATTTAATAACTCTATGTATTCCCTCAGCTTTATTTGTCTTCATTGGGAATATACTTACCTGAAGATGAGGGTGTCCATTCACCTCATCTGATTCTCCTAGTCTGCTGCAGTTGTATCAGCTGAGATCTTCTCAGCTGATCTTGCTCTTCATATGCTTGGATCAAGAAGTCCTAGGCTGTAGCATAGGGTCTTGAACCGTTCTTCAGCTAGGGGCTTAGTCAAGATGTTTGCTCTTTGGATATCTGTGTGAATTTTCTCCATCTTGATGTCCTTCTTTTCAAGGTGATCTCTTATGAAGTGGTGTCGAATGTCGACATGCTTGCACCTTGTGTGGAGGACTGGATTTTGAGTGATGGCAATGGCACTGCTGCTATCACAGTAGATAGGGACTTCTCTTGCCTCTACATTGTAATCTTTTAGTTGTTGAACTAGCCAAAGTAGCTGACTACAACAACTTCCAGATGCCATATATTCTGCCTCAGTGGTGGAGGTTGCAACAGAGGTTTGCTTCTTTGAGAACCATGAAATCAACTTGTTGCCTAGGAATTGCCAGGTTCCAGATGTGGACTTCCCATCTATTCTGCATCCACCATAGTCTGAGTCAGAGTATCCGCTCAATTCTAGATTGTCATCAGCAGGGTACCATAGTCCTAAGTTGACTGTTCCTTTTAGGTACTTGAGAATCTTTCTTGCTGCTTCTAGATGACTTTGCTTTGGGTTTTCTTGAAACCTAGCACATACTCCTACAACAAAGGTTATGTCTGGTCTGCTAGCTGTAAGATATAGGAGAGATCCAATTAGTGCTCTATATTCAGCTTGATCAACTGCCTTTCCAGATTCATCTGGTTCCATTTTGAATGAGGTCATCATTGGAATCCTTGCAGTCTTGCTTTGTTGAGCTTTGAATCTTTCTAATAGGCTCTTGGTATACTTGGATTGGTTGATGAAAATCTCTTCTGGACTTTGCTTGACTTGAAGTCCTAGGAAGTAGTTAATCTCACCCATCATGCTCATTTCGAATTTTCCTTGCATTAGTTCAGAGAATTTCTAGCACATATCTTGATTGGGTGATCCAAATATAATATCATCTACATATATTTACACCATTAGAATGTCTTCTCCTTCTTGTATTCTGAAAAGTGTTCTGTCAACTTTGCCTTTTGTGTATCCATTGTCAAGTAGGAATTGTGACAATGTGTCATACCAAGCTCTAGGGGCTTGCTTCAGACCATAGAGGGCCTTCTTCAGACGATATACTTGATCTCCTTTTTCAAAGCCTGGGGGCTGCTCTACATACACTTCTTCTACCAGAATACCATTTAGGAAGGCACTTTTGACATCCATTTGATATACTTTGAAGCCCATATATGATGCATAGGCTAGAAATAGTCGGATGGCTTCTGGTCTGGCTACTGGAGCAAAGGTCTTATCATAATCAATTCCTTCAGATTGTGAGTATCCTTTTACAACTAGCCTTGCTTTATTTCTAGTTATCACATCATTTTCGTCCTTCTTATTCTTGAATACCCACTTTGTTTCTATTACATTGTGGTTTTCAGGACGATCTACCAATTCCCACACTTCATTTCTTTCGAATTGGTTTAGTTCTTCTTGCATAGCAGTGATCCAATTGCTATCAGTCATAGCTTCTTCTATGTCAGTTGGTTCAATGTTGGACAAGAAAGCACACCAACAGAACATAGAAGACTGGGGGTTCTGATTCAGTTGTCTTCTTGTCTAGACACCTGAGTCTGCTCCTCCTAAGATGAGGTTTGATGGATGATTGCTTCTCCATATATTCCTCACAGGTGTATCTACATTAGATGAGCTTGGATTCTCATCTGCTCTATTGCCATCAGGAGGGTTGACTTGATTTGGTCGATCATCATCTGTATCTTGTGAGTCAAAGAGATCATTCCCCCTTGCATTTGGAATTGTTGCATCTTGATTCAGGCCAGCTTGCTCAGCTTGGGTTTGAGATCTAGTGACAGGTCTGTGAGGTTTATCTTCCTCCGGTTCTTCAGGAAATGGTTCATTGACTTCAATAAACTTATCTGGTCTGGATTTGATCACTAGTTTCCTCATCTTATCTGCAGCTATGTCCGTTTCTACTGCATTCTTTTCACAAGATTCATTAAAAACAAGATGAGGTGTTTCTTCCACAAGAAGGGTTCTCTTGTTGAATACTCTAAATGCTTTGCTAGTAGAGGAATATCCCAAGAATATCCCCTCATCTGCTTTGGCATTGAAAGCATTCAACTTACTCTTCCCATTGTTGTGAATGAAACACTTACAACCAAATATATGAAAGTAAGATACTCTAGGTTTCCTACCTTTCCACAGTTCATATGGAGTTTTCTCATGAATTTTGTGAATACCTGACCTATTTTGAGTGTGACAAGCTGTGTTGATGGCTTCTGCCCATGGCTTCTTTGAGTATTCTGACTCTTCTTTCAGCTACACCATTTTGTTGTGGAGTTCTTGCTGCACTTGTCTCATGTTGAATACCATTAGAAGTACAATAGGCAATAATATAAGAGTTAATGAATTCAGTGCCTTTGTCACTTCTAATTTTCACAATAGGTTCTCCTTTCTCTACTTGGATTCTCTTCAATAGTTCAGGAAGCTTCTGTTGAGTCTCACTCTTCTTGTATAGAAAAATGACCCAAGTGAACTTGGAGTAATCATCTACTACAATAAGAGTGTACTTCCTTCCTGTAAGTGTGGTAGGTGTGATAGGTCCAAAGAGATCCATATGGAGTAGTTCCAGGACTCTGCTGGTTGATGATGTCTTCTTGGTCTTGAAGGAGACCTTTGTTTGCTTTCCTTGTTGACATGCATCACATACCTGGTCTTTACAGTAAAGTTCATTAGGCAGTCCATCAACTAAAGATTCCCTTGCTAGCTTGTTCATAGTCTTAAAGTTCAGATGACTAAGACGTTTTTGCCATAGCCAGCTGATGTCTTTAGGGCTTTTCACAAGCAGACATGTATCCTTAGGACAGCTGTTCCAATTTGCAAGATACATACTACCTTTTCTAGATCCTGTTAGAAGAGTTTGTTTTGTTCGTTTATCACTTATGAGACACTCATCTTTAGAGAATTTTACTGAGTAACCAGTGTCACAAAAATGAGAAACGGATAATAAATTGAACTTCAAACCTTCTACATATGGGCTTTTTTAACAAAATATTAATGTGTAGATATTTTTTTAATAATATATTATTGTTTGAGGAGTGTTTAACAAAATAAATAAAAGCGCCTTCTGTATAGGCGCCGCTCACCTTTTACAAGGGCCTCAGGGGAATATTTCTGACAAATGGCAGAGAAATGCAGGTCTGATTTTTACAGGGGGAGGAACGCCTTATGAATAGGCGCCCTCTGCACACCTACCACCTGACCGCATTATTACTAAAACCAAACCACCTTTTCAATTTATATATACCACTTCCTTCTTCCAAATTTCACTCTTCATTCTTCAATACACTACACGGTCATCCTTTAATTTTAAGCATATGTAATACTCTCTTTGATGTTTAAAAGTGTCACCAATTTTATTTTATTTTTATCATCACAAAATATGTTTGTTCTATTTAAATAATTAACTTTTGAGTATATTTTCTATTTTATTAACAGTATTAGTATTTATCAACAATATTTTTTACTCTAGCTATATTAATTATTTAAAATTATGCTAATTTATACTAGATTTTGCTAATAGTTTAAATTTTAATTTATATTAATAATTTTATTAATAGTCTATACTCTATATTAATTAGTTAAAAATTAGAAGAATTGATTACTTAAAATTAGAAAATACTAACTATGAGCTACTTCCTCTGTCTATTAAAAGTGTGCTCACTTTTTTATACATGTTTTTAGAAAAATCATATTTAAATTATAAAAAATATATGTGGAGTAACGAGTAAATAATATTGTCGGTAGATACTCAATCTTATTAATAAAGTAGAAAAAAATACTCACAAATTAATTATTTATATAAAATAAGCATATTTTTTGTGGACCCCAAAAAAAGAAATGAGCTTGGTGGACGGAGTGAATACTAATTATGTTAATGGTTTTTCTATAGTAATTAGTAAGAAATTAGAAGAATTAGTTAATTGAAATTAGAAAGTACTAGCCTGAACTACTAATTATGTTAATGACTTTGTCTATAGTAATTAGTTACAATTAGAAGAATTAGTTAATTGAAATTAGAAAATACTAGCATGAGCTACTAATTATATTAATATTTTGCTAATAGTTTAGACTCTATATTAATTAGTTAGAAATTGTGAAAAAAGAGTTACTTAAAAAAAAATGGATGATTTTGCATGAGCTAGAAAATCGTATGAGCTTTAATTAACTAGTTCATTTGTATGTCAAAAGTGTGCTCACTTTTATATATATATTTTTAAAAAAATATTTTTTAATTATAAAAAAGATATATTCGAGTATTGAGTAAAAAATATTGTTGATAGATACTAATTCTATTAATAAAATAGAAAATATACTCAAAAGTTAATTATTTAAATAGAACAAACATATTTTGTGATGACAAAAATAAAATAAAATTGGTGACACTTTTAAACAACAAAGGGAGTATTACATATGCTAAAATTAAAGGATGACCGTGTAGTGTGTTGAAGAATGAAGAGTGAAATTTGGAAGAAGGAAGTGGTATATATAAATTGAAAAGGTGGTTTGGTTTTAGTAATAATGCGGTCAGGTGGTAGGTGTGCAGAGGGCGCCTATTCATAAGGCGCTCCTCCCCCCTGTAAAAATCAGACCTGCATTTCTCTGTCATTTGTCAGAAATATTCCCCTGAGGCCCTTGTAAAAGGTGAGCGGCGCCCATACAGAAGGCGCTTCTATTTATTTTGTTAAACATTCTCCAAACAATAAAATATTATTAAAAAAATATCTACACATTAATATTTTGTTAAAAAAGCCTCTACATATGATACATCATGTACCTCAATGTCACCATTTTTCAGGGTGCCATATCCTTTTGTGTTACCGTGCGCGTTATCACCAAAGAAAACTTTTGGACCTTTCTTTTCTGTATAGTTGGTCAGCAGGGCTTTGGTTCCAGTCATATGAGTTGAGCATCCACTATCTATGTACCAAGTTTCTCCTGCTTGACCTCCTCTTCTGTATAGGTCCCTCCTTTCCTGCAAGAAAGGTTAAGTCTTAGGTACCCATTTTGTCTTGGGTCCTTGGGTGTTAGTACTACCCTTGGGGACCCACATATACATTGGTCGTTTGAATAACCTTGAGCATTTGAGTTGTCTCCCATGGGCATCACAAAACCAAATCTTACCAGTTAACACCTTGGTCTGGTCTGATTTGTTAGTTGTCTCGGCTAGGTAACTGTCAGATGGTTTCCTCTTATAGGAATGTGTGTAAATTATCTTCTGACTAGTTACATTAGGCCTGGGTGCATTAGCTGATCGATGCACACGATTATATGGACCATACTCCTCTGTTCTCACAATATCATAAGAGATAGGGGGTGCAAAGAGAACAGATTTGTGTGAAGAAGATTTCTTCTTCTTGGCTGGAGCAGCATACAACTGAGACTGTCTCAGACGAGATGGTCTAGGCTGTTTGTTGGTCCTCTGTACAGGCTTGGGGTTAACTTGTCTCTTTCCCTTTTTGGTGTTGGGATAGTTAACCTTGGCTGGTACAGATGCCTTTTGGTTCATATTAGGTTCATTGTGTTTAGAACACTCACCTTTTTCATGTGATCGAGTAGTGCACTGATTAGGTGTACTACCCTCAGCTGGAGAGGATGTTGATGGATTAAATTCATAACCAAAACCCATCTTATTGCCATTAGATCTATAATATTCAGAGATGCTTTCAATAGTAGCAGATGCTTTATTGAACTCTGATATCTTTTGATTCAGGCATTCCTTCTCCTTTTCTAAGAGCTTGTGTGCTTGGAAGAGATCATCGAACTTAGATTGAAGTGAACGAAATTCCTTAGTCTCTAAGGCTTGAGTTTTTAGCATCCCCTCATACAACTGAGTTATTGTGGTATTCTCTTCTTTAAGAAGCTCCACTTCTTTAGTCAATCTTTCATTCATTGTTACCAACTCAGGGGTGTTATCAAACTTAACCTTTTTCAACTTAGCAATTTCTTTCCTTAGGTCCCTGTTCTCTTCTTCCACTTCTATGAAAGCTCTAGTGGCAATATCAAGATCACCTTTTACTTCTTCCAAGGATTGGTAATAGGTGTTCTCAAATTCGCCTACAGATGAGTTTATCTCATCTGTGTGTGAAGAAGCAGGTAAGTGAAAAGTTGATGTATAGGAGTTTACCTCATTTTCACCTATGGCCATCATAGCTAAGTCATCTGAATCATTTGAGAAGATTTGACAGTCTGGTGATGAAGGTAGATCATCACTTTGATATTCAGATTCTTCAGTCACCATTGCCTGTTTGTCTGAATTTCTTTTGTCTCTTCTTGGCTTTCTTTCTTCTTTGTCTTTTAAATTTAGATCTGGACATTCATAGACATAATGTCCTGGTTTATGACAATTAAAGCATGATCCAGGTTTCTGATTTGAATTGCTTCTTCTTGGAGGAGTGGCGTCTCTTCTTCTATAACCTCGACTGTCAGATGACTCCAAATCCTTCCTTGGATATCTTTTTGGTGTTCTTTCTCTTGATTCTCTAGAGGATGATCCAGCTCTTTTATCTTTATAATTCCTGTAGAATTTTCTATATTTGCTGTTAAGAGTGTTCATCCTTTCGAATCTCTTGATCATGAGGGCCATTTGCTCTTTTAGGCTCATATCTGATCCTTCAAAGTCTTCTGTTTTCAGAGAGGTCTTGCCAGATGATGTACTTGCAGCCTTTGTATTTGCTGCCTTGAAAGCCACAGTCTTGGAGGTAGACGGGGTTGCAGTTGGTTCATCACTTTCTGAGTTTTCTTCTCTTTCAAGATCATACTCATGGGCTTTGAGGTTCTGGAACAGGGTTTGAGCAGACCATTTCTTGATATCTTGAGTATCTTTGATGATGGTCTTCTTTAGTCTCCATTTCTTGGTTAGAGAGTCTAAGATCTTCAGATTTTTCTCTCTATTAGTATATTTCTTCCCTAGAGACTCTATCTCATTGATGATCTTGGTGAATCTATTGTCCAGCTGATCAATAGACTCTTCTGGTTGCATCTTGAAGTGCTCAAACTTTTTAACAGCTGTTGAGAGTTTGCTCTCTTTGATCAGCTCAGTTCCTTCACAAAGAAGAGCCAACGCATCCCACATGTCCTTAGCTGTCTCACAGTGAAGCACTTTTGCAATGTACTAATTAGGGAGAGTTTGCATGATGTAATCTTGAGCAATGCTGTCAAGATTTGATTGCTTCATCTCTTCTGGTGTGAGATCTTTCATAGGCTTGGGGGCAAGATCTCCAACAGGAATTTCTGGATCACCATTTGCAGTGTTGACTGCCATGATTGTGATTGGTCCTTCTGTGATCACTGACCACATCTTGTAGTGGACTGAAGTGAGATTCTTCCTCATCCTGATCTTCCAGTAGTCATAATCTTCCACTGAAAACTTAGGCAACTTACGCATGTTAGCACTCATGTTGTATGAGTTTTCAAAAACAAGTTTTCAAAAGATGGATCTGTTCAAGAAGACTACAGAAAGACTCCCTCAAGTCTTCTGATAATCTAGAGACAGTAGTCCGTTAGAACCACTGCTCTGATACCACTTGTTGGTCCCTGAACGAGTAGTGAAAGGGATTAAAGTCTAGAGGGGAGGGGTGAATAGACTTTAAAACTTTTTCAAAGGAGTTTGGAACCTCTTCTGATTTCTATGTCAGATGGACTACAAGTGTGCTGATCCAGATGACTATAGTAATCTGTTGAAGAGATTAAATGCGGAAGTGAGTAGGCCTGTTTGTTTAGACTCGTTCTTGAGTTCTTTTGAAAAATACTAACTTGTTTACTTAATGAAAACCTCAGCTGATGCTGGTTTGAAAGTTATAGCCTTGTTTGAAGACATTTGAAAACATAGTATGCACTATATAAAGATATGAATAAGCAATAAAGTAAAGTGCAGAATGTAAAAGACATCGGATTTATAGTGGTTCGGATATACGTTCCTACGTCCACTCTCACGTCCTAACGTGATGTTTAATCCCTTTAATTTACCAAAAATTACAAGGGCTTATCCTTTATAGTCCCAAGGGTAGGACTTTGAGATCTGAGTAGTCCTAACTACTACGGTCTCCACAAGTGATTGGAAGCACTTGCACTTTTACAGGGGTTCAAAAACTTAACCTTATGGTAGGGGTTTTGGGGTTTTTGAATGTATCCAACTAATGGTTCAAACTTATAAATTGCTTAACCACTATGCCTAAATCAATGAATATACAATCGGAGTAGGATTCAGGTTCTTTGGTTGGATGGGAAATCACTTAAGAGCTGGAAGGTGTTCTAATGATTTCTGGGCTCTTGGAGAACTCTCAATAGAATATTGCTTTTTGCTTGCTTGCTTGATTAGATGTTGAATTCTCTCGTTGTGACTTCGTGTGTTGTGATTTCTCATCCTCTTGTATTTATAGGGATGATTGCTGCAACTAGCCGTTGGGCAATCTTTCCATGTTTGCTTGATTCCTTGATTCCAGCCGCTTGATTGCTTCAATTCTGGGATCATGCCAATCTTCTAAGAATGGTAAGTCTTCATTTGAATTGCAAGATGACTTTGGAATCAGCCGAGTCCTGGACAAGCTCCTAGTCTTCTGATCTTCACTACTAGTCTTCTGACTGCTCGTCTGGCCTTATATCTTCTGTCTTCTGATATCAGAAGAGTAACACTCTTCTGATCTGGCAATTCTTTGTGCTGTCTTAGGCCATCATTAACTTGGACTCCATCAGATAAGTAGGTATACAAGCACCTTACTTATCTGGTCTTCAAGGATCTTCTAGTCTTCATGTCTTCTACTCTTCTCATCTTGAGGTTGTGCATGTAATCCCATACTGTGCTGATCAGCTGAGATCTATACAGCTGATCACACAAGACTAGTCTAAGCTGTTCTATACAAGGAAAGCTGATCATATTACATTTATAAACTCTAAGTGTTTTGGCCATCAAAACTATTCTAACATCAAGTGGGGCTTAGGGTGAATTTATATCGCAACATTTATCACTTCTCTCTCTTCTTCCTTTTGATTTTAACTTTTATGAGCTTAATGATGTGGATTTGTTTGACTATATTTGTTCTCTTGATGTTTTACAGGAGCTTCCAATCAAGAATGAGGAGAAATTCATGGAGATACGATGAGAAGCCAAGTTTGGGGGGGTTTTACTTGAAGAGTGTCAAGGATTTCCTAAAAAAAATCTTGACACTTGGCCCTCATGTTTCTCGTTGAAACACCAAAGGATGGAGCTCATGAAGAACCGAAAGCTCAAGAAAAAGGGAGGAAGCTAGACTTAAAACCACTTTCGGATCACTTGAGATATGCATATCTCGAACAAGGTGACCTCTTTCCGGTTATAGTTTCTTCGCACTCGAATGATATTGAGTTAGAAAAATTGCTTAGGGTGCTTAGAACTTATAAATCGACCATTGATTGGGATATTTCGGATTTAAAGGACATTTCGGCGCACATTTGCATGCATAAAATTAGGCTAGATTGAATCCCATCATGCAAGAGGTAGTTAGAAAAGAAGTGTTGAAGTGGTTAGATAATGACATAATTTTTCCCATTAGTGATAGTGAGTGGGTGAGTCCAACACAAGTGGTACCTAAGAAGGGAGGCATGACTATTATAACAATCGAAGCATTAGAGATACTTGCTACTAGGACCATTGTGGGGTGTAGAGTGTGCATAGACTATCGCATGTTGAACAATGCCACAAGGAAAGACCACTTCCCTTTGCCTTTTATTGATCAAATGCTTGATAGGATGGCGGGATATGAGTATTATTGTTTTATTTATGGTTACTCGGGATACAATCAAATTTTGATTGATCCTAAGGACCAAGATAAATCAACTTTTACTTGCCCATATGGTACTTTCGTTTTTAGACGAATGCCACTTGGATTATGCAATGCACCCACCACCTTTCAAAGATGTATGATAGATATATTTCATGGCATGATTGAAAACATAATGGAGGTGTGTATGGATGACTTTTCCGTTTTTTGTTATTCTTTTGATAGTTGTCTACGTAACCTCTCTTGTGTTTTGCAAAGATGCATAGATACTAACTTGGTGCTCAATTAAGAGAAGTGCCACTTCATGGTGAAGGAAGAAATTGTGCTTGGGCACAAGGTCTCGGCTAAGGGACTTGAGGTGGATAGAGCAAAGATTGTGGCAATTGAGAAGTTACCTCCACCCACCAATGAAAAGGCGGTGATAAGTTTTCTTGGGCATGCCGGATTTTATAGAAGATTCATCAAGGATTTTTGAAAGATAGCCTAACCCATGTGTTCATTGTTGGAGAAGGGTGCCACATTTATATTCAATGAGGATTGTGTGAAGTCATTTGAGATCTTGAAGGAGACCTTGATCAAGGCTCTCGTGTTGGTAACACCCGATTGGAGTCAACCTTTTGAGGTCATGTGTGATACTAGTGATTATGTCGTTGGAGTAGCTTTGGGTCAAAAGAGAGACAAGCTCTTCCGTGTGATCTACTATGCAAGCAAAACCTTGAATCCGGCAACGACGCCATAAACTTGATTCACGTATTATAATTCGCTACAATATACACCGTACACTTGCGGTCGTGTATTTTAGAGTTGGCAAAAACTTATATGCAATATTGACCAATTAAGTCAAAATTTGCGGGTCAACGCGAGTCAAAGCGGATCAACCTTAATTATAATATTTATTTTTGCCCTAAAATATTATCTTATTACATGATCAAAACTATGTTTACTACATGACATAAATTTTGTCACTATAAGATCAAAAGTGTATTACTGCAAGTCCAAAAATATTCTGGACATTTATTTTTTTTGAGCAAAATTACTAAACTAATTCTGACTTATTTGGCTACTACATTACTAAAACAATGTTACTACAAGACCAAAATTTTATCACTACAAGGTCAAAAGTGTATTACTACATGTCCAAAAATATTCTGGACAGTTAATTTTTTGGGTGAATTTGCAGAATGTTTTGACATGTAGTATTAAATTTTTCGCCTTGTAGTGGTAATTTTTTGACCTTGTAGTAACAATATTTTGGTCATGCAGTAAACCACTTGTTTGCGACCCGCGAATTTTCTGGACAACCCCGATCCGGACTTATGACCCGCGAATTTTTTAAAATTATCTTAATTTGACTTTTAGGATTTTAACTTTGTCAAATTAGTATGAAATGCATGTATGAAATATTTCACATAAGACTAGCCCTTTAGAGTTGTATAATACGTGAATCATTCGTACCTGCATTATACTGCACACAAAACTACATACCGTAGCTTTTAAAATATAATATTTCATAAAACAATTTTTGGGATAACTCTCCTGACATAACAAATGGTTACTTATAAATTGAGTCTTTTAGAAATTAAAGGAGTAATTTTTTACGGACCAACCCATTCTGAACTAATAAACTACTTTAAATAGCTTTCCAACTAATTAGTAGATTTGTTATTTAAACTTGAGTTAACACATAAACAACACTTTGATAAGCAGTCAAGGGACTTGTCCCAGCCAAGTCTCATGGAAAGATAAAATATGTTTTAATTAGTACTCTCTTGTTCATAACAAAAATGTGATCACTTTTATTATTTATATATTCATAAAAATGTGTTAATTTTTCTATGAAAATAATCCCTTTATTTTTATCCCACGACACAATTAATTACTTTATTAACTTCATCTATTTTTTTTAAAACATATGTCCAAAAGTTTGAGCACATACTTTTGGTGAACAGATAAAATACTATAATTACATAAATTAACTTGTTTATTGATTAATATAGCTGATTTAATTTTTTGAATTACGAAATTCAAGTAATTTAAGAATGAAATATGGATGAACTATAACAGAACACTAAATATTACTTTCAATTCATTGTTGAATCAATTAAATAATAACTGAATTAAAAATGAATCATTGCTAATCAAGCGAGTTGCCATGCTACTCGAAATTTAAGGCTTTTACAATCAAAATTGAATCACATCTTAATTTTTACACGGATGAAGTGGAGCTCCACACAATCCTGAATTCCCGAAAAAGTCAAAATTCTTTATGTATTTTAGTTTGGCAACCTGAGATGGAATCGGGCCTATTAATCCGTTTCTGGATAAATTTAGGCTCACCAACTTCTTCAGATTCCCAATAGATGGAGCGATATTGCCTTTCAATTTGTTGTTGGACAAATCTAGTTCTTTAAGGAAGAGGAGATTTCCGATGCTGGAAGGTTAAGCGATGGTTAAAGGGTAATGATAAAATGATGGTTTCCATAAAGTGTATGTGATTACATTTTGTGGACGGAAACTATATGACAAACGAGACTGCATTTCGTAGACAGATGAAGTATTTAATACCAATGATTATTTGTATAACATATGACTATTATAAAATTAATGATCTGTTGATTTTTGTATGTTTATTAAAGTTGAAAAAACATATTTAATAAAGTAGATTGATTTTTACCAATTAAATATGAATTAATTAAGTTATAGAATAATAACAAAATAAATTTCACAGTGAATAGATTGTCATTTTAGAAGAAAAAAAAAGAACTCTCAATAATGTTTTGACCAATTAATTAAATGTGAATTAATTGATTTTGAACTGCGCACCTTCATTTTTTAATATTACATTGGTGCGGAGAAATAACCAATTAAATGTAAATTAATGAAATGTAGGTGCGGAGAAATAACCAATTAAATGTAAATTAATTAAATGTAGGTGCGGAGAAATAACCAATTAAATGTAAATAATTAATTGGTATAATTAAGTTTTCGGACACTAACAGTTAATTCAGGGCATTAATTATAATTTAATACTCCACTTTTTCTATAAAGATAGCTACTCCCTCAATTTAAAAAAGACAGTCCACCCTATTTAATGGTTATTGAGATTAATCATTAATATTGGTTATTAACATTAAATAGTATCACAACAAGAATGTAAGGAGGAATGTAAGAGTAAATAATATATTCCCAACACATTTAATTGATTTGTGTGAATTAAAAAAGAAAGTGATTGTCTTTTTTTAGACGAGTACATTTAACTTTACACACAAATTAAGAAATCAATAATTATGTTTAATTTTAACTCAATCATATGTCTATTTTACCCTTAATATTCCATATTAAAATCAATAAATCTAGCATAAATTCGATATTTCAATCCCTGATTGAATATAGAACTTGGGCTTTTCTACGGTAAGATAGGGTGTTCGTTCTGCCTTATAAAAGACGCCTAATGAAAATGTGACACTTAATTTTTCTTAGTCATGGGCGATTGTTCTTCGTAATAATATAAGATATTTAATTTTTATAAAAAAAATTATAAAATTACCAGAATGTCCTTATAATTTTATTTTTAAAATATATACTATAAATTTACAAAGTTAACTTTCTTTTATGAGATTTATTGTTGGATTTATTGTTTCGAAGGCTGATCTACGTCACAGTTGTGTAGGAAAGTTATTACTGAAAGATAAAAATCGATTCGGGACAAAGGTTATTAAGGATCTAATATTGCAACAAGTTAAAAACAACCCTTCAATCAGTGGAACTAACATAATCGAGGATATTAAAAAGGATTACGGGTTAGATATTGAATGTTACCAAGCAGGGAAAATATATTTGGATGTTACGATGATTCATACGACAAACTCCGTTGGTACGGAGAAGCAGTCAAGAGAACTAACCCAGACAGTCTATTTGATTTGGAAAAAGATGACATAACAAATCACTTTCAACGATTGTTCGTCTCATTCTATGCCTGCAAGGAAGGGTTTAAAACATGTAGACCGATGTTGTTTATAGATGGAACTTTCATGAAAGAAAGGGCAAAAGGAAAGGAGTACTGCTCGCGGCTACAGCTAAAGACGGAGACAATGGTACAAATTCTATTTCTTGCAGCATCAGTTTTATATAATTAGATAATTTATTAGTAACTTCTTACCTTATAGTTGTCTTCATAGTAGTAGTTAAAAAATAGATGTTTCGATATAGTATATATGATGTTTTGATTTTTGTATTTATGAACTGGACAATTTATAAATTCAACTACTGCATTATAAACCCAACCTTTTAATTTAGTTCTTATATCATTTTCTGAAATGTTGTCAGCCAACTTCCACAACACTAAATCAATTGATTTTTTTTTTTCTTGTGAGACAGGTCTATTTCCTGTTGCTTTTGCCATTTTATTAGCGGAGAACATGGACAATTGGGCATGGTTTCTAAGGAAGATCAGAGACAACATACAACACGATAAACAAATCATATACATTTCTGATAGAAACATCGGTTTAATGTCAGCGTTCTATGAAGTTTGGAAAAACCAGCTCACTACTACTTCTTGTATCATCTTCTATCTAACCTTAAAGGAAGGTATATGGTGGTGGTTGGAACACTCATCACCGCGAGAACATGGCAGATCTTTTCAAGCAGTGTGCTTATGCCCCAACCAGCTCCATATTCAACCAAAAAATCACTAAGTTCAAGGAGGTTGGAGGAAAAATTGCAGAAGATTGGCTGCAAGATACGCAATATTCAAAATGGGCTGTATATCATTCACCACATATAAAAGGTATGGTGAAATGACGTCGAATGCAGCAGTGTCACGCCCCAAATTCGAAAATAACGACATTTTAAAAGGTAGTTAAAACAACTAATTTTAAACGCGCCAAAAATTGAATTTTAAACTTACAACGATAAAGTAAGGGACGCAACGGCTATTACATTTAAATCAAGTTAAGCATTGCAGCGGAAACTGTTAAATAAAATTAAGAAATTCATAAATAAATCATCAAGTAATTATCCATAAGAATAACCATAATCAAATTAAATAAACATGCTTGAAAATAGTCCTTTAATCTTATATAAATCGTTGTCTCCCATCACCACTCCTCGCCATCCAACTCTTCAACCTGAAATTGTAAATTGTTGGGGGTGATCATGCAAGCACACTAAGTGGGATTACGTCATTCAATACTTAATATTAAAAATAAATAATCAAGTAATCGAAACACGGTAAATAACATTCACATTGCCACATATACTTTGTCATTGATACTTTGCCAACTTTGCCATTGTAACCCTGCCAAAAGATAACAAAGTTTGCCACAAACTTTGCCAATATATAATTTGCCACAAACTTTGCCAATGTATACTTTGCCACAAACTTTGCCAATATACAAACTTTGCCAATATATACTTTGCCACAAACTTTGCCAATATACAAACTTTGCCAATATATACTTTGCTACAAACTTTGCCAATATACACAAACTTTGTCAATATATAATATACCTTACCAATCAAATAAAAATAGAAATGGATTCACGTAGTAAACAATTAACTCAAACATTTATCTAAAACATTAAATAGAGAATAACATTGCAATAGAGCTCTAACAACCACTGTAGAGATTGAAGCAATTAAAAACCCACCTCGATATATGAACGTGAAATTGATACGTGGAAGCCTCTACAAATTAGTACTCGTAATTGTTGTGGACTACAAAGAATAACACATGATTGAATTTCCTTGTAAAATATACTCAATCTAAATAATATTTGAAACAAATTAAAATGGCAAAGGTTGGATTGTTGTATTCAACACTACCGTCCACTATGCATTATATATAGGAGTGAGGGAATATATCTTTTAAAGAAAATAAATGGGATGAATTCGGTACGTTACTCCACGAATTTATTTACAAATTTATAATGCAATTGTTATACATTTTTAAACCGTTGTATAAACTTTGAGAAATAGGCTTTTCATTGCTCCACTAAAGACCAAATGAGGGAGTTACAAAAATATAATTAACACGAGGAAGTTATAAATAATTTATTTAAAAGTAATAATAATATTTAAAATAATTAATACTAATAGAAGGTTAAAAAAATACTGGATATTACAAGCAGAGTCGTTTAACTTCCGGATTCGTGATGCTAGGGCTCTTCCAATCACTTATATGATTGACGCTATATATTAGGAAACAAATTTCTAGATGGTTTGTTGAGAGACGTCAAGATAGCGAATGCTGGACAGGTATGTTAGTACCTAGAAAGGAGCAATCATGGAAAGAAATGTCCAATATTAGTGCGTCGTGGGTCGTATCAATATATCCAAACGGTCAGTTTGAGGTGGGATCTAAAACATCAGTTACTGTCGACTTGGAGTGTAATATATGCACATGTTTTCAATGGCAAATAAAGGGTTTCCCATGTGCACATGCAGTGGCCGTTATTAAAAAGCACTACACATCTATATCTGATGTCGTTGAAGATTGATTTTTTACTTCAAGATATCATCCTTGCTATAAAGTGGATCTCGCTCTAGTTCCAGATACATAGAGGTTCGCTTTCAAGTCCAGTTCAGATTCTGATAAAGTTCTACCACCTATTCTAAAGAATCCTCCTGGTCGACCCAAACAGAAAATGATAGCGTCATATGCAGAATTCCGTCGAGTCAGGCCTACAATATGCAGCAAGTGTGGAAAGAAAGGACATCACGACACATTGACTTGTCCTCACGTCTTCGGAACAGATAGGACTAATCTAGACGATTAGATGTTATTATATTATATTTGAAGATTCAAACATTTGTTTTCAACCAAGCATTTAATATTTTATTATTCACTCTATTTTAACGTTTCTAATCTCTTTATTTTTTCATTTCAATATGTGAGAATGTCATGTACTATTTATATATTATCGCCAGTTAAATGTTTATTGTAATCAGTGATATTAATTATAACAATAGTTAGATATAAGAGATGTATTGTATTATATAATTTATAACATATTAGTTGTCTAAAAGGGAATCCTTGATACATAATTTAAATGATTAACATATTCAATTAAATTCTATATTTAAACAAAGATTCTATACATATATCCGAAAAAATTGACATTAATGTTCTTAAATAGGTTGTTAATGAAATATAATTAAATGTATTTAAGCTGCGTATATTTTTGTAACAAATTTCTGCATACATTATACGCTTACAAAACATGTATATTTTATTAATTTTAGTTAATACGGTATGATGTCTATAAGAAATTTAGTGCTCATTATGTTTTCATTTAAACAATAATTTACCAAATTTATATTTAGCATCTATCGTTAATTTTAATTTAATTTTCATTAACAATGATTCGGGAAAAAATATAAATATAAATATAAATATACGAAAAACAAGAGTACATCATCACAAGAAATAGAATGCAGTAACAAATAATTATGATAAAAAACTGTGATGAGGAGATAAAAGGCTTTCAACATACTTATAGGTATGCTCAATAGAAATCTCTGAATTCAAATCTTCAATCATGCACTCTTCACTTGTTGCAGAGTAAAACGAACATGTTGGATCATTCCTGAACATAATTTTTTTACGATTCTCGTTAATGAAGTGTATAGGCATGAGTTTATAATTAAGGTGTAGCATTCCCACTTTTGAAATAGTATACTTCTTCCATGTTGACCCCGTATTTGAATACGACAGCACCTGCATTTCAAAATTATATTTCCTTGTTCCACAGTTACTGCAATGTGTCGATCTTCATATACGGCTAGGCTATTGTCATCCAACACCTCCATAACTAACAACCACCCTTCACATACGTATTCAGGTAGCTTTATCAACCCATAAGTCTTATCACTATAGTCAAAAGTTGCGATTGCATAAACCCCATACCCTTCATAAATCTTCCAAAGAAAAACTCCGCCAACAATGTGTGCATTGCATGATGGCAGGTGTTTTTATGGAAATGGGTATAATGAAACCCAAGTGTCTGAATTTCTAGAGTATAAATTCACTACGCTTTGAAAAGCACCATACGTCCAAAATCGTGTGAATCTCATTATTAAATAATCATTCATATCACTATCATAACCTAACCAAAAAAAACTGATGCATTTTTAAACCCGAATGGAAACTTTATATCAGGATTAGGTATTATTAAAGTTTGATTTGTAATTGGATTAACCAATGTGTAAATATCATCTACATCACAAAATAAAACTAACCCATTATAACTTCCAAGTACCTCATAGTCTTCATCATTGACAATTTCTAAACGTCTGTGCGTCTCAACACCATTTACAACGTGGGTCACATAGCACACCGGAGGATATGCAACACGTTTTTTTTTAATCAAGGAAAACATATTTCCAGACTTCATTTTACGCAAATGTTGTTCAACGAACGAACTAGAAGATATGAAAGCATCCCATCCTTTGGAAATACATCTGAACTTTTTTATATACTTTCCTGAGATGTTTTCCAAAATAACAAATGTTATGAGTTTGTTCAAAGGCATCTCCAAAGAATGAAAATGGATAATAGATTTTCGATTATGAATCAAGTAAGGGAAGCAAACCCGCCTATATGTTATGAGTTTGTCCCCATTGCAGTACCGTCGTACCGGAGGTTCGTTCGATCTTGTGATGAAGACTACGAAGTTCTTGGGACGTATAATGGGTTAGTGTTATTTTGCAACACCTCTGATGAATATTCTTTCGTTAATCCATCTACAAATGAAACATTTATTCTTCCAAATGATCCTATTTCAATTCCTCCTACATTTCGCGAAGCATGGGTTTATTTTTGTTTAGGTTTCGACGGTGAGGGCAGTGCCTTTAAAATAATGAGGATAGCTAGGTTTTGGTCAGGAGAAGGCTATCAGTATTAGGTGAAGTTATATTGTTCTAAAACTAATGATTGGCCATTTGTTCAATCATATCCCTATGAAAAACCCCATATTGCGAATGGTTTTTACGTTGGTGGTCGCTTTCACTAGCAAGTTAAATTTGATGGTGGGGTATACAAGTTGACATCATTTGATGTGAAGCATTCTGAATATGAATTAATAGATATTCCAAATTTTAGACTTCCTACATGGCACGTAGGATTCTGTGCATTGGATGAGTTCAGTATTGTTGCCTATTCTAGTAAGCTTAGTCCAGAAGTAAATGGAGTTAGTATGTATTTTCTTTAGATGCACATTCTAACTTATTACAGTGAAGGGGGCACATGGTCAAGCTTGACAATATTTAAAGAGGAAGTACTACCATTTATGTACAATATCTACCCTATTTCATTTATGAACTGTTTGAAGACCATTATCCTGTTTAAGGAGGATCCAAGTGGAATTTTTTTTTTCTTATGACATCACAAAGAGAGAATTTCATTACTTGGATTGGTTGGAGGACGCTCCGGATGTAGACCGTTCATATAGTGTTTTGCCCAAATATATATATATAAATATGTAGTATTATTATATTTTGTAATCTTGTTATAATTAACAATCCCATTAAATTGTTGTTTATTATATATATATATATATATATATATTGTAATTTATATGTTAATCTTAGTTATTCACCTCTTTGTGTTGATATCTCACTTATAAGCCTAATTTTAAAGATAAATCAAATGTATAATATTCATATCTAAACTGATGTAATTTTTTTATTTTTGACTAATGCAAACTGGAAGCCATATTGTTGGATTATAGATATGAAAACAAATTCAATTGTTACTTCACGCTTTACAAAGGTCGCATATTTGCTCTCCCTTTATTATTATTTTTTTAATACATGCAACTCGTACGCCATACTTGGATAAAACTTTCATATGAAAGACATATGCAATTGTTTCTACAGTTTGGGCATCATCTGCATACTCGATCTGGGTATGCTTAATAATTTACAGTTGAACTCGTATATGCGAAGTTCTTACTGCATCCATGTAAGCTATACTGCATATGGAGTACAATATGTAGCGCGACACATATATACTCACTACCATTCGAAGAATGAACAATTTTTAAATTCATTAATGAAAATACAACCAACAAACCATACTATTAACAAATTCTAAAAATAATGTAACTTAATTATTTTTTAAAACCACGAGCAATATATGAAATTATTGCAACATCAATGTTGAATGAATGTATGTGTCGTGTTCTTCATTACAAAATATCTTCTTGAATATCCATCTAACGAACACAACTATTACCAGTATAAAAAAGGGCCTTATTATAAAACCAAATTTATAGGAGATATCTAATCATATAATCATCAGACAGAGATGCAATGCCCACACCAACCAAATATGCTGTAAACCCTGCATTTTTGGTGTGGGCGAGGTAGTCAAACACTGCACAATGCAGTGCAAACATGCAATTGTAGAAGTATTACCTTCATATGCAGGGTTAGCATATGTGTATCATTTTTTCAGAGTGTCTGTACTTATATTATATCGCTTAACATTTATGATATGACATGAACACAATAAATTTAGTCTATGTAATATCATATAACGATAGGGGGAATAACAGTATACTGCTAGTTTCATATCATAGACAAACCAAAAGATTTAAACAAATCTAATATATTTATGGTGATAAAACCTTTCAATTCTTAATTTCGAAGTACCTCTGTTAGTCCTCATTGATACTCTGATCTGCCTACTTCTATTCTGGTACAAGGTATTCATAGCAATGTAGTTGAGGTTGTGCCTTTTTCTTTCTTCAGCAGTTAGGTCATCTTCATCTTTTGGCAGCAACCCCCTTGGGTCAACTTTCTGAGCATCAGTGACCTTGGGATTTATTTTAGTAAAGGTGAAAGGCCCTCTGGTGATGACTTTGAGCATTTCATCATGCTGGCAAGTTTGTGATTTACTCACTAGAGAACATAGGCAGTTTGTGATTTGAGATATGATTCACTTGGTTGGGACCCATGTTGTTAATGGTCTCAACAACATTTCCTGGAACTGCATTGTTTGCCATCTCAATAGAATTTGGTTAAATAAAACACAGATATGTTTTTCAGAAATTGGATCAGTTCAGTAACCACAAAAATAATGTGATTTGAAAAACCAAATGGATTTTCAGAGGCAGTGGTCTTTGAACCCCTGCTCTGATACCACTTGTTGGTCCTGAATGGAGTATGACACAAGTGTATGGGGGGGGGGGGAAATGCACTTGTGTATGCAAATTCTTTTCTTTTTCAAACTGTTTTACTTATCAGGAAAGTTGTCTGACAACTAATCTGAGTGTTAACTTTAATAGATACTTAACCTACTGAAAACTAAGAAGTGATCAGTTGGATAACTATCTGAAAGAGTTGTTAAGTGCGGAATGTGGTTGGCCTTTTCTTTGAAAGAATACTCCAAGTTAATTTCTGAAAAACCAGTTAATCAGGGACTTTGTCCAAAAACTGTTTTGCTCAACTTTGCTGAATTAAATTCTTTAAGACTGATTTTTGCAAGTAATGTGAATAAGAAAATAATGCAGTGAGTAAATGACACATTAATTTATAGTGGTTCGGAGACTCAAGCTCCTACATCCACTTTCCCTGATTGAACAAGATAATTCCTTAAACCTGGAATTAACTTGGTTTTATAGTGCTAAGGTTCACTGATCAACAACACTATCTTAGTGCTTTGATCCCTAGGATAATCTGAGTCCCTAGTCATACCTGAATATAACAATTTTTACAAAAAAAAAAAGAACAAACAATAAATGGCGAATTTATACTAAGCAGATATTGACACTCTTGAACAAAAACATAAAAAAAATTAGAACAACGAAAAAACCCGTACACGAAACTGTATTTATTCCATACAATAATTATACCCTCATCGTTACACACCCAATCCGTAAATCTTGCATTATGCAGTACGATTTCAGAATAAACCAATACATACTATATAAATAATAATCTATTTCAGAAGTCATTGTTATTTATCTTGAAGATACATAACCTATACACTAGAATCATTAGAATAAGCACATACCTTTGATGCAGATTTTAGATTTTTGGAGCGATGTAGTCGGTGGAAAACCCTCTCAGCAAAATGCAGCGTGGAAAAAGAGAGAAGATGGATTTTGGGATTTGGTAATCTCAATAATGGAAAAGTCTGAAATATGGTATGTTTGTATAGGTGTTGAGCGCGATTATCGATGATTGATAAAATAAATTTAAATTAGCACACGATTTGTAGGTGAAGAATAAATGAATGTCATTAATTACATAAGGAGTTTAAAAAAGTAATATTGCATATGAAATTGATCTTTTTTCTGTAATTACAAACAAAAATGTATTTTTTTTTTTTGTTAAAACATTAGGTGAAATGACCTATACTGCTACCCCCCCCAAAAAAAAAAAAGATCTCTCAATAATGTTTTGATCAATTAAATGTGAATTAAATTGTTTTGAACTGATGTGGAGAGTATTTTCTGTTTTTTTTTTTTTTTTTTTTTGTATTATTGGGATTTTGTGTACCCTTCATTTTTTAATATTATATTTACCTTTAAAAAAAAAATTAATTACTCCCACCGTCCCGGAAAAAGCTCTCCCATGAGCTCCGGGCACGGAGGTTAAGAAATACTAATATAATAAGTAGATGTATTAGAGATGATGTGATTGAGAGCGAGAATAATATAATTAAATGTGAGAGAGAATAATTACTAAAAAGGAATGGGTAGCTAAGTAGCTTTCATTGGAACGGATAAAAAAGGAAAGTTGGGTAGCTTTCATTGGGACGGATGGAGTACTAATTAATGAAGGTGCAGAGAAATAACCAATTAAATGTAAATTAATTCGTATAATTTAGTTTTTGGACATTAATTAAGAGCATTAATTTTAATATTATACAGCATTTACCTTTAAAAAAAAATACTATTTAATGAAGGTTCAGAGAAATAATCAATTAAAGGTAAATTAATGAAGGTATAATTAAGTTTTTGGACACTAATTTAGGTCATTAATTTTAATTTAATATTCCGCTTTCCTTTTTTTTTTTTTTTTTGAAAGGTAAAGGTTAGACATCTATTGTTTGATTACTAGGGGTACTCAAAACCCGTTACATTATCGATTACAATTTGTATGCTAGACATGTCCAAGGGATACATTCCCAATCATGGTACGATTGTTCTATAACACCTAATTTATTCGCCTTAAGCCACTTCCATGTACAAAATTTGATCGAGTTTGTTATCTCTTCCGATGATTGAAATATATTATTGAAGATTGCCTCATTGCGACTTCTCCACAGCTTCCAAATGGTACACTGCCATGCATAGACCTGTCAGAACGGGCTAATAGTGCGGGCCGGTCCAAAATCCACCTCAACCCATTATTTTGCGGGCTTTAACGGGCCGGTCCACTACGGGGACGGGTTAAAAAATAGTCAACCCAACCCAACCCATGACCGGTGGCGGGCTAGCCCACAGGCATTTTCATTAAATATTTATTTTTTTTACATATATTATCATTAAATTTTAAACACAATATAAATAATTAATAAAAATAAAAAACAAAGTTTACATAAACTTAAAATTCAAGCAATAATGTCCACAAAATAGTCCAAACAAATAAAACGTACATATAAAAGTTCATAAACATAAAGTTCTGAAATAGCGTTCAAAGTTCATCAACATAAAACATAAGATATTAAAATAGTCATTTAAGTTCAAATAGACAAACACTTTGTTGGGATATAAATTCACCATAAGCCTCTCAATGTAATAGGATAGTTTTGATGGCCAAAACACTTGGAGTTTATAAAATGAATGTAATAGGGTTAGCTGATATTGTTTAGATCAGCTCTCTTTTTAGTCTAGTCAAGTGTGATCAGCTGTATATATCTCAGTTGATAACATGGTATGAGTTTATACGCGCAATCTCAGGAAAGGAAGAGTACAAGACCTGAAGACTAGAAGACCCCTGAAGAACAGCTAAGTCAGGTCCTTGTATACCTGCTTAGCCGATAATGTCTAAGCTGAAGCTGGCCAAGTCAGTGGAGTATTACTTAAATCAGAAGAGGGTTACTCATCTGATAATAGAAGTCAGATGATACCCGGCCAGACGAGCTTATCAAGCGACTAAGGATAACATCACCAGACTAGTGTCTCATCAACAGAATTCGCCTAAGGACAAGATTCCAAGTCATCTTACAACTTTCAGAAGAAGACTTACCATACATAGAAGATCGACAAAGATTCCAGAATTGAAGTAATCAAGATCAATCAACAGGAATCAAGGAATCAACATCAAGCAAGGAAAGATTGCCAACAACTAGTCAACTCCAACGGCTAGTTGTATTAATCTTTGCCTATAAATACAAGACGATGAGGAAGAACAACATACGGATAAACCAAGCAAGAACTCTAAGCTATATTACAGCAAGCAAGCAAAAGTCATATCAACAAGGAGTTCTCTAAGAGCCTGTTCATTCCAGATTAAGTCTAGATCTTAAGTTTTGCCCTTATCCAACTTAGAACCTGAATCCAAATCATTCATTGTATACATCGTGATTTAGGCATAGTGGTTAAAAGTACTTATAAGCTTGAACCATTAGTTGGAACCATTCAAAAACACAAAACCCCTCACCAAAAGGTTTAGTTTTTGATCCCTTGTAAGAGTGCAAGTTCTCATCCATTACTTGTGGAGACCGTAGCAGTTTGGAACAATTCAGATCTCAAAGTCCTTCTCTTGGGACTATAAATGACAAGCTCCTGTAATTTTGGAGTGAAAGTGTGTGTGCGTGCGAAATCAGAGATGTTGTCTGTCGTATTGGCACAACCTAGACAACACTATGCAGCGGAAATTAAAATGCACGTATTGAAAATAGAAGTATTCAAAAATATGTGAAACGAGTACAACCTCTTTGAGGTGTATAATTACACTACGAAAGTGTATAATGATTTACTAAGTTCTATGAAATTATCTCCCTCATAGATCTATGCACATAACCTAGTAAATAAGACTATGTTCTAACACACTATTATTCGGGTTTACAATAATGTGAAGAACTACAAGAAGAAACAAAGGTTTTCCTAACTAGAAGCGTATATAACGTTCAATAGAGTAGTAGTCGATTTTAGCTTTCCTTCTTGTGTATCTTGTGTTGAGGGCAGCTTCTGTATTTATAGGCTTCATCTACGAACTGCCATCAACTCCCATGATCGCCTCAACCTTGAGATCATGCGGTTGTAAACTTCTCTCCACCACTCCTAGAATTTAGAGACTTGTTATACCATGTCTAATAACTTCTCACTCCCACGCAGTGACATGACTTGGTGTTTGCCCACGTCTTCTAACTGCTCTGGGGACATCATTAGACAACAAGCGTAAGATAAGAGTTAGTGAGAAAAGGAAGGGCAAATTCTGATGTTGTCATGAGTGTTGGGAACATTAAACACAACACTCGGCTGTTAGTGTTGGATCATTAAACAAAACACTCATATCAACATCAACAATCTCCCCCAATTTGACCTTTCTACATCAACAGAGCTGAAGTTTGCACAACAGAAATATTGATTAAGAAGTTTACACAATTGATATTCCAAAAATATGAAGTAACAATTTGTATAAGATCAAATTAAAGTAAACAACATCTAAACCAAAAACTTGTTTAGATTTAAATAACTAAGGCAAAAGTAAATCCTAAACAATTACAGAATTTAAATAACAGAGTTTGAGAAATAAAAACATAAGTACAAAGCTTTTACAACAAAGAAAGAACTGAATTAACACATGGGAAAGGATTGGGCTGAAATGTGTTTCAGCTGCATCTCCATAATCTGCATTTAATCCCCCATAGTGTAAGCTCTCCCCCTGTGTTCAAGCTCATCATGTATCCAGATCACCATAGAGATCCTGGATATCTTGTCCATCTTCCTTAGTCATTGTAGTGTCAGCAGCAGGTTCATTAGTTCGGCCAAGAACTGAATCCGGTTCATCTACAGGAGGAGCAACAATGTTAGTGGGCTGGTTGTGTGAACTATCAGCTACTCCCCCTGTTGAAGTGGAAAGAAGATCCATCCAAAATTTCTTTTGGATTAGAAGATCCTCCACAGAATGCTGCAGATTAAGAATAGACCCCTGCAAAATATCAATTTGCCTCATAATGTAGTGTGAAGATAAATAGATAGAGGAGGCAGCTCCTTCTGGAGGCAGTGTGGTATTGTGGAAGGGATCATTTGCTGGAACACTACTTGGGCCTGCTTCATCATCATTCCTTCTTAAAGGAAGATCAACCACCCTTTCACCTTGGATGAGGAACTGATTTGAAATGTTAAAACTTGGGACATAGGTGCTTACAACCTCATCTTCATACATCTCAAAGGCTTTGTCCAGCAAGTATTTGTACACAAGACATGGGTAAGGTAGTATACCTCTTCCAGACATATCAGACTTAAAGGTCATCATATTAGTGAAAATGACCTGTCCTAGGTTAAACCTTTTCAAGTGCCCAATCTTGTACATCAAAACAGTTTGTTCTAAGGTGAGAGTGGTGTTGTTTGTAGTAGGCAGCCAATTAAAACACACCAACTTATGCAAGACAGAATATAAACTAGTCAGTTTAGAGGCCAAAATTCTTCTTCTCCATTTGGTGATTACTCCCCCAGTTAAGATGCTTATCATCACAACATAATCAGTAACAACAGGATCCTCCATAATTTTTGTTTTAAGCAAAATATTGATCCTCCTAGTGGTAATCATATGCCTATTTCCTTTAAACAAAAAATGTCCATATCTTGTAGAGTTTGGATCACCAGCAAGTTGAGTGATGTTCGCATAGAATTCATAAATCCAGTCAACATATAAGGACAAGCAAATTGTAACGCATTCAGTAAAGATCTTTCTTTAAGCCAATCAAACAGATTCATATCTTCAAAGTCAGGAATTCTAATCAACCTTTCACTTAGAATCTGCCTAGTTCTTATGGTTATATATTGTATGCTTGACTTATCCTTGTAATCCTCATCAGAATCACTATTCCTATCATCAGAAGAGAAAACTACCTCGTTTTCATCCTCTTCTGAAGAACTGGATGACTGTTCAGGATCTGATGGTTCTGGTGTTGCCATCAGAGAGGCAACACTTTCGGGCTCTCGGAGCCTTTTTGATCGTCGGACAGGTGGAGTGGGTTCACTCTCCTCTTTCATATCCTCAGCTACTTCGTCCACATCCTCTTCATTAACAGTCTCCTCCACATTCTCCTCATTAACAGTCTCCTCTTCCACTTGAGCTTCAGTTTGTTTTGGCTCTGTTTCCGGTTCTGCTTCAGAATCAGAAACTGCAATTGGCTCAGACGCATTCCCATCAGTTCTGGGTTTCTTCCACTTTCCTGTGTAATCAACAATCTTGCCTAGGTTCCTTTGGGACTTCCTCTTTCCCCCGGGCCACTTTCTTGCAGTAGGGACAGCAATAGCCTTTTTCTTACCCTTTTTCTGCCGATGTAGTGTCTCGAACTTAGCAGCCAGAACTTCCTCATCTGAAGATTCCTGCATGTCCACATCGCCTTTGAACATGGCATTATCCAGTGTTTCACCTTCGAGCACCAAAAAAGGGTGTGTTGTTTTTAGGCTTAGGGTTTCGAAGGCCTCTTTCAAGATGTTGAAAGTAGTGCCTAGAGGGAAGTGTAAGGTTTCTGGTGCGATTTCAGGTATGGGAGCTTCGGATGATCGCTCATTTTGAAGCTTAGTGGCTGAAATTTCAGCAGCTGCGTTTGAATTCGCAATTTCTGAGAGAATATCAAAGGGGTTGTAAGGAACTATCTCGAGAGGGGATGAGTGAGTAGGAGTTTGTTCATTAGCAAAGGGAACGACAATGGTTCCGACGGTGAACGATGGAGAGTTTGGTGATTTCGATGATGCCATTTCAGCAAGGAGGTTGAGAGGATTTGGAGAAATCTTGTCGCTTGAGTTTGAGTTTGAGTGTGCTGCAGAAATTTGAGGAGTGTTAGACATATTAGGGGCTGTACACATAAAACAAGACACAAAATTAATTCTGGAGACCTTTCAAATTCTTCAGATAAGTGCAAAGCAGAATTCAAACAGTGTGAATCAAAAAATGATGTAACATAGAAACTAGATATACTCGAGTGCTGTAAATAAAATTAAGAACAGTAATTACCAGGCTTAAATGAATTAACAAAGCTTTTCAAGAATTTTCCTACACTGCTATGGAGACTCATCTTATATGGAGAATTGAGAAGAAGGAGTTACACGATTTGGAGAGTAAGGGAAGTGAAGTAGTGGAAGTAACTTCCCCACTAATTAATTGTGGTTAACAGGGAGAATAAGAATTCTGAAAAACAAAAATTAATTAAATGCGGAATATATAATAACTGAATTAATAAAACAAGGCAAGACTAAGTCAAATTAAATATTTCAGAGAATAATATTTAATAATTATAAAAAATAACTAATTCCACGAAAATTGGGATAAGAATCTGAATTAACGAGTGTTTTGACTATTGATGGCATTCTATACACCTCAACACAGTTTTTTTTCATGATTTTTCATCATATGTGTTGCTCTAACATCTTTTTCTTTTTATCACGCTTCACATTGATCCATATTTTGAAAAGAGTTCATCGTAGCAGCGAACTCCGTGCCCCATAGTTACTCAATGGATTTGTGAATATATTGATGCAATTTATATCACCTTTTGAAAATAGATCATCGTAGTAGCGAGCTCCGTGTCCCATAGTTACTCAGTGATTTATAAAGCATCTAATACATGATTTTTCTTTTGTAGCATTTGAGAGGTGTATAGGCTCTTTAGTATTTTTCACATGTCATTCAGAATTCAAATATCAATCACAAGGAATTTCATTAATTCAATAATTACGAAAATTTAAAGCAAGGAAACACATAAGTGACTTATCTTAGTGTTGTCTCAAATGCTGCCGCATTTGATACAACACCCTTGATCATATTTTCAGATATTGCATAAACCAAGAGATTTTCGTAGAGAAGAAAACCTCTTATCATCAAGAGCTTTGGTAAATATATCAGTCAATTGTTTTTCAGTAGATATGTACTCCAACTTAACAACTTCCTTTTCAACAAGATCTCTTATAAAGTGATGTCTAATACTTATATGCTTTGTTAATGAATGTTGCACTGGATTTTTTTGAGATATAGCACTAGTATTATCACAGTACACAGTCAAAACATCACTAGGTAAGCTATAATCATGAAACATTTTTGCAACCAAAGTAATTGAGTACAACAACTCCCTACTGCAATGTATTCTGATTCAGCTGTTGATTGAGACACACAGTTCTGCTTTCTGCTGTGCCAAGAGATTAAGTTGTTTCCCATATAGAAGCAGCCACCACTTGTGCTTTTCCTATCATCACAGTCTCCTGCCCAATCTGCATCATTGTATCCTATTAAGGTACAATTTGTGTCTTTGCTATACCAAATGCCTAAATCACATGTACCTGCAACATACTTAATGATTCTTTTAACAGCATTCATATGTGATTCTTTGGGGTTAGCTTGATATCTAGCACATAAACAGACACTAAACATAATATCAGGTCTACTGGAACTCAAGTATAGAAGATTACCTATCATGGACCTGTACAGTGTTGAGTCAACACTCTGGCCAACATTGTCCTTACTCAGTTTCTGAGTTGATCCCATAGGAGTTTTCATGTGTTTAGCACTCTCTAATCCAAAACTTTTTACAAGACTTTTAGCATATTTACTTTGTGAAATAAAAATCCCATCTTTTTGTTGTTTGATTTGCAATCCTAGGAAGTAATTTAAATCACCGACCATGGACATTTCAAAGGTAGATGTCATCTCATTCACAAAGTGTTTAAGCATGTTGTCACAAGTAGAACCAAATACTATATCATCAACATAGATTTGAGCAATCATAATGACATTTTTATCATATTTGATGAATAGTGTTCTGTCAGCTTCTCCTCTTACAAAACCAAACTCAATCAAGAAATCTGTCAACCTTTCGTACCATGCTCTAGGTACTTGTTTCAAGCCATATAGAGCCTCTTTCAATTTAAAGACATGATCAGGAAAATTAGGGTTTTCAAAGCCTTTAGGTTGTTCAACATAAGCTTCTTCATTTAGAATACCATTTAGAAAGGCAGCTTTAACATCCATTTGGTGCAGTCTTATATCAATATAACATGCAATGGCAAGTAAGAGCCTAATGGATTCAATTCTAGCAACATGAGCAAATGTTTCATCAAAGTCAACACCTTCTACTTGTGTATATCCTTGAGCAACCAACCTAGCGTTGTTTCTAATAATATTTCCCATCTCATTAGTCTTATTCTTAAATATCCATTTGGTCCCTATAACATTAATATGATCTGGTCTAGGAACTAATGTCCAAACATCATTCCTAACAAACTGATTTAATTCTTCATGCATAGCTTCAATTCTTCTGGTTTGAACACCTGTAGACTGCTCACCAATGATTTGGTCTTGTGGATGATATTTCTGAATCCTTATGGAAGGAGTTTTCTGGAGATTATACAGATTTTCAGGATCTGTATTATCAGATGTTTCCTCTGGTGTGTCATCATTCTTCTCAACATTCTGAACCTGTTCAACATTTTCAGTATTGATTGGTACATTAATCAAGCCTGAAATGTCTTCATCTTCAATGCTTTTACCTGTAATGCTTGTATCATCATCAAAAACAACATTTACAGATTCTTGTACAGTATCAGTTCTAAAGTTATAAATTTTGTAGGCTTTGCTGTTTCTTGAGTAACCAAGAAAGAAACCTTTATCACTGTTTCAGTCAAACTTATGTAACTGGTCCCTGTCATTCAAGATATAGCATTCACAACAAAAAACATGGAAATATTTAAGGTTAGGCTTTCTATTGTTCAGAATTTCATATGGAGTTCTAGTAGAATTTGTTCTAATATAAACTCTATTAGCAATATGACAAGCAGTATTAAGAGCTTCAGCCCAAAATCTTTTGGATAAGTTCTTAGAACATAGCATGACCCTAGCCATTTCTTGAAGTGTTCTATTCTTTCTTTCTGCAATGCCATTTTGTTGAGGAGTTTTAGGAGAGGAAAACTCTTGTATTATTCCTTTAGATTCACAAAACTCAGTAAAAGCACTATTTTCAAATTCTCTTCCATGATCAGACCTGATTCTGCATACTTTAGAATTGAAAACATTCTTGAATCTTTTATACAGAATTTTGAAAATGGAAAAAGTTTCAGATTTATCTTTTAAGAATTCAATCCATGTGAATTTAGAGTAATCATCAACCACAACTAAAGAATACCTTTTACCTCCAATACTTTATGTTTCCATTGGACCCATAAGATCCATGTGCGGTAATTTGAAGCAATGTTTGGTTGAGCAATGTCCCAACAATTTGTGAGACACTTTAACCTGTTTGCCTTTTTGACAAGGTCTACAAACCTTGTTATCTGAAAATTTCAGATCTGGTAAACCTGTAATAGCTTTCAATCTAACAAGTTTATCAAGCTGTTTATAGTTAGCATGTCCAAGTTTATGATGCCATAGAGTACTATCATCAACTTTAGCTTTATTGTAGATAAGTTCAGATTCAATGAGATAGCAATTATCAGCAGATCTATTTCCCATCATGATGCATTCAGAATTTTTTTCTAGCACATAACATGAGTTCTTATCAAACTTAACATGCAAATAATCATCACATAATTGACTAATACTTATAAGATTGGCCAGTAATCCATCAACATGCAGAACATTGGATAACTTAGGAAAACCAGGAACATTCAATGTCCCTTTACCAATGATTTTTCCTTTAGATCCACCACCATAAGTGACATTACCACCATTATAAACAGTATAATCAGTAAGATAATCAATTTGACATGTCATGTGTTTAGAACAGTCACTATCAAAGTACCATAATCCAGGTATACATGCTTTTAGAGACATATAGACAACATTACAAAATGTATTTTCTTTTGGAATCCATGTAGAATTATTAATATGTGATCTTGAATGTTGAGTCATTCCAGGCAATACATAATCTTTTTCAGATGGTTTTTCTTCTTCAAACATTGAGGACTTTTATGACCCTTTTTGAAACTGTAATGGCATATAACATCTTTTGCATTAATCTGAGTCTTAGCAGAACCACTAGAATTGTAATTCACTTCAGCTTTTACAAAAACAGTAGGTTTCTTAAGGCCAGACTTCTTTGAATTTTTACCTTGATAACCAATACCTGTTTTTCTTGAGTTGTTGGTCATAAGAGAGTCTTCCAGTTTCATCATTCCTTCAGAAAATCTTTTAAAGCTCAGTGAGGCTTTCTTCAACCTTTCTTCAAGTTTAGATATCTCAATATCTTTTCTTGTTAGAATACCTTCAAGCTTGGTAATAGATTCTCTTAAATCAGAATTTTCAAAGTTCAGAGACTTAACTATGTGGTTAAGTTTCTCAGTTTCAGAAGATATTTTGCAAACTTTTTCATTTGTTAAAGGTTTTTCATAAGAATATTTCTTAAAGTCAAGAACAGACACATCTAGTCTTTCTTTAAGTTTAGAAATTTCTTTATCCTTCTTTGTTAAAAGACTTTCCAGTTTAAAAATAGTATTAGACAAGTCTTGAATGTCAGCATCTCTTCTGGATAAACCTGCTTTATTTGATGTACCTATCTCATTAACAAAACTTGTGAAACAGTTAAATTCTGGTGCATTATTATTCATTGATTTCTCAAATGATGGCTCATTTGTCCTCACATCGTAATAATCATCCAGATCATCATCAAAAGTATCATCATACATAATTCTATCAGAGAAAGCTTTTTCAATGTCTTTTTCAGGATCATGATCAACATCAGACTCATCACTTAAAGTTGCACTAAAATTAAGTTTATTTTTTAGAATGGTGTTGGCACATTCATTAGCATAATGACCATATCCAGAACATGCATCACATTTAACATTCTTCCTATAATCTTGATCAGATCTAAACCTGTTTCCTCTTTCTAATTGTCTAGAAGGATTAAAATTTTTCTTCCTTATAGGCAATTGTTGAGTATTATTAATCTGAACCTTAAGTTGAATTTTATCCTTAAATCTGTTATTCATGTTCCTCATGAATGTCTTAAACTGTTTAATAATGAAAGCCATATAATCAGGATTGTTAAGGTATTCCTCAATATCATCTTCATCAGAATCACACTACTACAAAATATCCCTTATAATGACGCCTGTTTAATGACATTTTGAATTAAGCGTCACAATATTAAATATATAATGATGCTTTCATTTTTAATTAGATGTAGTGACGCTCGACTTGTTGGGATAGTACTATAACCTGCTTGAGGTCTTGGGTTCGAGTCTTATTGGACGAAAATTTTGCTTTTTTTTGTTTTGTTTTTTTGACTTCCTCCTCTAATCTATTTATTAATTGTTTAATTAGATTAAGTGAAGTCAAATTTTTAGTTCCCGCTCATAATCATTTTTTTAATTAACCCTAATAATTTTTTCTTAAAAAAAAAATCTTTCTGTTTTCTTCCTTGATCCGCTGCCCTTTCCATCTTCATCGCGTGAAGCATAAGAAAATAGATTCTCATCTTCTCAATTGGAGTCCTACGATAGCCTAGTCGCCGACGATTTTAAGGTTTGAATTTTTCAGATGTGATTTTATCGGTCTCTGATTTATCGTTTTTCAATTTCATTCTCAAATTTTGGGATTGTTGTTCTATTAATTTGATAGAGCCTTAATCAAAATTTCAGCTCACCGTTCGTGTCCTAGCGCCAACCCTAACCCCAATACGGCCATCGTCGACCCTTCCCTTTCACCGCCACTACCTTCTCTCCTCCGCCACCACCACCGCGTGGCCTAGTAATCGTAAGAGAGAAAGAAAGTTATGGCCCTTCTCTTCCACCCTCTTTCTATTTCGCTGGTTCATACGAGTTTCATATTTGTTGATTTATTTGGTCTTTCATTTATACATATGTTTCTTTTTGCATATACCGAAGAATATGATTCTTTATTGGCTACTTCCTGGTTTTTCATAGTAAGTTTGTTTTTGTTTGAAGCACGGATGTGTTTGTTTCCGTTGTATTTTTTATTTTGTATACAAATTACTATTCTCCTACACTGTAATTTGTTTCAGCCAGAAATTTGTAGTACATACAGAGTTGCTTTTCTTGAAAAGGGGGTGTGATTGGGGGCATGGAGGAGAGTAAAGAGTGGAATTGAGTTTGGATTAATATTTTCGAATTCTTTTGCACCTTCTAATACTATGCATGGATCTTGGGAATTTTACAAATATTATTTGTGCCGCTTCCACTATAATTCATGTCCTGCATATACTTCCATTCACCGTCACACACTGACACACCTTTGTCTCTCTCCTATTTTATTAAAAAGCTTTTCTCTTCAGCTATTTTTTAAGAAGAGAAGGCTTGATTCTTGAATTCTCTAAATCATCATTTTCTTTAATGGGTTTTCCATTCTTGAATTTTGTGTTGAACAGCTGTTGCCCATTTCAGCAACAGTTTTCTACTTGTCTTGAAAAGTTAGGAGAGTTTCATTCACTTTTCAGGTTTTTTCAACATCAATTTTGTGCAGTAATTTGTAATTATCAGATGACAAAGATGGTGACACATGGAACTTGCATCTTCCATATCTCTATCTCTGGCTACGTACTCTTGTGCAAGGTAATCTCATCATTCTCAATTCAAGAACTTCAATTGCTCTGTCTAAATTTGTTTCTCAATTTTATGGAATTGGTAATTTGATAGATCTGTTTTGATGGATATGAATTTATTTTACTTGTTTATGCAAATTAATTTATGGTATAGTTGATTGAAGATGCATATGTACTTGGCAATCCCTAATATTCATTTGTTTTGATGGTCGCGGTGGATTTTGGATTGATTGTGGAGAAGGATAGATGCATATGACTGCTGTCACAACCAGAAATGTTGCAATGAAGAAGATAGGGTTAGAGATTTCACCTCTTGCTTTTCTGCTATGGAAGAATCCCTTATTTTGTCGACACCCAACTTTTATAAGGATCTTGAACTATATTATATGATCTCCTTAATTTTCCTAAAATTCATCTTTTTGTTGTTGATCTAGCATTTTCATGAATATCACTCATGACATTGTTTTGTGTAGAATTGGTTAAAATGTTCTAGTATTGACTTTTGTTATGGTGATCTATCAGATCCTTGAACCTACTAGAGATAAATTCAGCAGGGAGATATATTTCTAGTCTAAGGACAAAGATATCTCACTTGCAAAGGTATTTTAATATTACTCATTCTAAGATGGTTAAGATTTCCTTTTTCGACCTTGGACACGTACTGTAAAAACTCTCACCATTTCTTACTTTCCCGAGTTTGGGGGAACCAATCGTTTGTTAGCAAGTTCAGGGCTACTTAATTAGAAGGCAGAAGCTGGAAATTTATCAATATTAATCTTTTTTTTTTTTTTTCCCTTTTCTTGTGGACCCATTTTTGCAGGCTTTACTTTATGTCGCTGCTGAAGATGATGCATTTTTGGCTTACAACTGCGAGATGGATGCTCATTCTATCATTGGGTTTGAATTGACCAATTTAAGTATGTGTTATATATCCTTTCAAAATTTAATGTCATTTTTACTTTTCAAAAATTGTTCATTCAAATGCTTTTTTTTCTTGTCAATAACAAATTATGGGTTGATTTTGTCTTCTGCATTTAGGTTTGTTCATTATTCTAACGAGAAGTTCAACAATAACAGTGGTTCAAGCATGATTTGTTAGTATCTTTGTAGGGTGAATTCTTAGTTAGGCATTAATTGAAATGCATATCTTAGTTATAAACTTGTGTTAATGAGTATCTTTAAAGTTAGGCATTAATTGTTCAAGCATGATCTGTTCGTATCTTTAACACCTACAACTAGATCTTTTCTCAAAGTAATTAAATCTCTGTTTATGCTCATTAAGGCATAATCCTCTGCAGTTGTCTATAAGCATTCACTCTGAGAAGTTTTTTAAAAAAGGGGACTCAAATAAGAGGCCAATTTAGTTATTTTACTACAAATAAGGGGACTCATGAAAGGTTGCAAGTACTATTGATGCTTCTTAGCAATACCACAGTGAAGACATTTGTCTAAGCATTAGAGTGGAGACATTTTACTACACATTGGCATGAAAGATTTCAAGTACTATTTCTTCCTATCAAGTGTGGCATTTGTCTTCTTGTTGATAACATATGCAATCTGCACAAGGGTGAAATTCTCAATACTGTAATTTATTTTACTTTTTTTTAATAGAGTGGAGACATATTAAATTAATTGAACATGTATAGTTTCCTATTAATTAATTTCAAGATTATTCTCTTCATTTCGTATTCAATTTGTCCAATATGATTAGTATGGGAGTGGTCTATGTATTATGTCAGATTATTTTATTTTATTTTATTTTTAACAAGATTACTTGTTACAAGTAATTTTTATTTCTGGTGATTTTGTTTGATAGGTACAGTAGTAGAAATGTGTTACTTCCCTAGAATAAATGATGCAGAAAATGTTGCTAATTGTAACTATGCTCTCTAGTATACAGGTGAGATTATTTCACTAAAATTGCTATTATTCTATTCCTAAGCTGTATTGTTTTCATATATAAGTAGATTTATTTATATATGCTATTGTTGCATGTGCGGATTTATCAAAATTTTAATTTATTTTGATTTGGAATATTGAAGTGATAGTTATATGGTTGATACCAGATTTGAGTTCAGATGTGCTAAACCAAATCTTTACATGCCCTTAGGTCTTTTAAGCAATGTGCTAATATTAATTTTTGCCTTTTTTTTTTTGTGAATCTGATTAGAACTAATCATTACAGCTCGTTATTGTTCATTATTAATTCAGGTTAATTTCTTAATTGCCATGTAAGTTTCTTTTGATATTGTTTCATTTATTTTAATTTAGTTATTTTTCACAATCAAGTGTTGTTAATATTCTCTTCGTTTATTAATTATTACAGGTTCAAGTGGAAGATGCAATATAAAGATAGCATCATGGATTCTTCCATGCATAGTTAGGTGCAATTTATTCTTACATTGAAAATTTTGATTTTTTTAAATCTGTGTCTATTGAATTTGATAGTTATGTTGTTGATTCCAGATACAAGTTGGGATGTTTTAAACTTTGATTGATTTTTTTTACAAGTAATAAAAATTTACTGTTATATATTTGGTTATTCCTATTTTAGAAGTGATGATATTTTATTGCTATAATATAAATGAATGAAATTATAAAATTGTTATATGTACTTGAGCAGTTTTGGGGTATACCTTATATGATAGCCTATATTGTTACTAATGTTATATGACATTAAGAAGCGTCTCTAAATTTAGTAGTTAAGTTAGTTATAAAAGCTTTGGTGACGCGAGAAAACATCAATAAAACAAACAGTTGTGATGCGGTTAGCGTCAATAAAACAAACAGTTGTGATGTCAGCTAGCGTCACCAAATAGCTAGTGTTACTATGACGCATAAAAACATCACTAAACAAGGTAGTTTAGTTAGTTATTATCTATTTAGTGACGTGAGAAAGCGTCTCTAAAGTTCACAATCGTGATGTTGGTTAGCGTCACCAAATAATACTCATATGATGCATAAATGCGTCACATTGACCATTTACAGTGACGCTTTTGAAGCGTCATAACAGATTCCTGTAAAAACGCCAAATCAGGTGACGCTTAGCCAAAGCGTCACTAAATCAAAAGTGTCTCTAAAATCAACTTTTAGTGACACTTCTGAGCGTCTCTAAAGCCCATTTTTGTAGTAGTGTCAATTTCAGTAACATAAGGAGACTTTCCAGAACCTGGTGATGCAGATGATGAGGCATCACCTTTGAAAACAAGTACTTTCTTTTCATTATCAGTCTTTTCAGAAAAGTTCATCTCATATATAAGTTTTCAAAATACCAATCAATTCATTTTGACTTAACACATCAGTATCTTTAGCTTCTTCTATAGCACATATCTTAGGTTCAAAACGTTTAGGAACTGATCTAAGAATATTATGTACTAACCTTTGATTTGATATTGGATCTCCAAGAGAATGAGCTTCATTTGAAATCTCAGTCAGTTTTTCGTTGTAAAATGAAATGGTTTCATCTTCTTTCATCCTCAGATTCTTGAACTTGGTTCCAAGCATACGTAGTCTGGTCCTTCGTACACTATCCGATCCTTCACAATGTTCTTGCAATCGATCCCATGCATCCTTCGATGAAATGTAGTTTGATATGATTTTGAACATTGAAGCATCAGTTGAGGTGAAGATTGCATTCAACGCTTTTGAATTGTAACTTGCGGTTGTGATTTCTTCAGCCATCCAGTCGAGCTCTCTCTTGATCTAAGCTTCATTGTCTTCATCCGCAGCGGTTCTTAGTTGAGTCCAACCACAATAACACTCCTCCAGGCTCGTTCATCAATGGATTTGATGTACATTCTCATCTTTGGTTTCCATAAAGCATAATTTGTGCCATCTAGAATCGGAGGCTTTAGTGCGGGTGAAAGTGGATACTCCATTTCAGATTTACACACTCTAAGCAGAATCTGTACTTAGTGTATCAAGTAGTTGACTCTGATACCAACTGAAAGTGTGTGTGCGTGCGAAATTAGAGATGTTGTATGTCGTGTTGGCACAACCTAGACAACGCTATGCAGCGGAAATTAAAATGCACGTACTGAAAATAGAAGTATTCAAAATTTGCATAGATTATAAAATAATCTATGCTGTTCACTATATAAAAATATGTGAAACGAGTACAACCTCTTTGAGGTGTATAATTACACTATGAAAGTGTATAATGATTTACTAAGTTCTATGAAACTATCTCCCACATAGATCTATGCACATAACCTAGTAAATAAGACTATGTTCTAACACACTATTATTTCCGTTTATGATTCTCGGTACTCAAATCTTGTGGAACTTGTGATATATATGTTTTATAATATGCATGTTATACTTTAGGTGTGTTTTATTGGTTGACAACGTGATTTAAGTGTATAAAATGATTTTTCAAAGTTTACAATACAAGCTGGAATTTTGTGTTGAATGCAGTGACTTTGGGAGTGCATATCTTTCAATAGAAAAATGATTTTGACATAAAACCAAAGAGGGAATAATCTTAGTACAGTGGAGAGTCTAAATACAAAAAATGACACGAATTGATAAGGTATAATGAGAGATATTCGATTTTGAAAATTGGGCAGTATGCTGGAAAAAATCTGGAAAAAACAGAGCATCATTTCAAGTTCAAAACTTCGGAGTCATTTTAACTCGACTTCGAGATGCGTTTTTCACAAACCCTTTTCTTGTCAATAAACTCGATATAGTATAGTTTATTTACCCCAAGATTTCATGTTAATTGAATTAGTCGTTTGACGAGAAATGATTGACGAACATATGCAAAAATTCACAGTTTTAAAGGATGTCCAATTTTGCAAAATTTCAAAATATTATCTTTGGAGCCACAATTAAATTCTGGAAAAAATATCTACGTTGATAGAAATATATTGAAAGGCTATGGAAACAAATTTTGTTGGAATTAAACAGCTGTAGCTATTTTATTTTAAATTTCCGAGTAAAAAGGATCAAAACTGAAACAGGCGTAATCGTACCCAAATCCATAAAAAATATTCGGCATATGTTAAATCTTTTTAAAACAGAGTATTAAAATGTTTCTTAAAGATCTAAACGTCTACTTTATAGTTAAACAAATTTCCTGCAAACAACGATACTAGATCGTAGGGACAATACAAAATGCAAAACTAGAACTCTATCTATCTTAACTGACGTTTCTATTTGTTGTTATAAGTAACTTTAATTAATTGTGTATTTCATAATATATGTGCCGAATGGATGCTTTTTGATTTGTGGATTATTTGTGTGTCAAGTGTAAATACAATGTTAATATATTAATTTATTATCACTATCATTATTTGTGCTAATGAAATAAGAATAATGTTTTAAATAAAATTAAATTATAACCTACTTTAATTGCATTGTTTTATAAGTTTCTCGTATGTGATTGTTAAGTGAGGAACATGTTTAAATTAAACGCGTGTTAGTATTATTTTTATTACGACTATTATAATACATTATTTATTATTTGAGTTTTAGTGCCATTTTTGAGTATATGCAAATTAACAAATATTAAGGTTTTCAAAATGTTGTTGATTTTACAAAAGTCATTTAATTCAAATATCTATATAAACTCAAGTTCGTTATCTTATTTTATATTTTGCTTCTTTTAAATTATTAAATGAAGCATGTGTTTAAATTATATATGTGTTGCTCCATAATTTGCTATTATTTGTTGAAGCATGCCAATTAATAAATGTTAAAATGTATTTGTTTGAATTTATTATTTTGATATTACTTATCATGTGATTATAGGATTTACTCAGGAAGGAAAATTGATAAGTAAATTAAGAAACAAGAGTTCTGATAAACAATTAAATATTCAAGAAAACGTGCTAGGCGAAGTGTGGCCCAATCGGAGCTCGGACGGCCTCTTCTGTGTTACGCTTGCTAAAATCATTCAAGAAGTTTGTAGCTTTTCTTAAAAGTTAACCAGGTGGGTGTCACTACTGTATTGCCGATGTAAATGTTATATGGACTGTTGGTGTATTCTGAACTGAACTGAACTAAACAAAACAAACATCAACATATAACTAAGAACACAAGAATGCAATAATAATTATAATATATATTATATGTGTGATACATAAATTACGATTTCACGGAGGTGGCGGGAAAGTGTTTATGGGGGTAGCATGTGATAGAGTCGCTATCAGTGTCCCAATATGTGTTTCACGGAGGAGGCGGGAAAGTGTTTATGGGGGTAGCATGTGATAGAGTCGCTACCAGTGTCCTAGAAGGAGGTGGAAGCGTTTAGGGGGTAGCATGTGGTAGAGTCGCTACCAGTGTCCCATATGATATATGATAATGATGTTACATGATATATGATATGATGATAATGATGATTTATGATAAGTATGATATATGATGATTTATGGCAAGTATTGTCTATGGTTATGAATAAGAATACATTATGAATCCTCAGTGAACGATAAATTCACTACACAAAATAATAAGGAATAATTTACGATAAAATGTTAAGATAAACTATTTTCGGCGTACTGCCAATCTGTATAACAGCGTACAGGATATCCACTGAGATTTTTATCTCACACCCCAAAACTAATATTTTCAGGTTATGATCGAGAGGGGCCGGTGTTGCAGCAGGGACGACACGGAGTTTCCCCACATTAAGATGTTATAATATTACATATATTTAAGACATATTATAATAAATGAAATGTCTTATGATAGACGATTTTATTCTTATGCCAAGTGACAACTTTCCTAAAGTTACTCGATAACCATATGTATGCTATTTTCAAAACGACTGCTACTTATCATATTCTAAGTTTTAATAAATAGGCCCACACTGATTCTATTGCAACTTATATTTGTCTTTAATTATTTCCGCTGCAAAACTCTCATCATATGGCTTGTGTTATTGTATTTTTAAAAGAAAATTTTAGGATCGGATTTTCGGTAACTAAGTGGCGACCCGAATTTAGAGTGTTTGAACCTCAAGGGCTGCATTCCGGATTCGGGGCGTTACAAGTGGTATCAGAGCCTATGTTCAAACCTTCGGACAAAAATTTAAAATTTATTTTCAGTATTCAAAATTTTATAAATAAGTAAACTCTTTTTTTTCATAAAAAAATTTTTATAATATAAATTACTTTTTTTTTTTTTAAATGATTAAAGAGAAAAATATTTATATCCTAAGTATAACATGATTATTAAAACCTTGTACTAAGATCTGTGAAGGGTACTTATATAATGTTACTAAGGGGAAAATGTGTCTCCTGCCGCAGCCGAAGCACCTCGAGGTATGTAATTATTTTAATGGTTTTCAAGTAAAATTGAATAAAGATTTTGAGGACTTTGAGTTGCATAATTTACAGAAGTTACTAGAGAGAAATGATAAGATATGCATTGTTCCGACATGTCCATTAAATGAAAGAGGAATGTTATGAAATGATTTACTTGCTTTCTATAGTACAAGTGGAAGTTTATAAAAATATTTTGCGTGTGATAACGATACTTATGATACTATTCCCCCGCATTTATTGTAGACAGTTAGACCTCTTTGCTTTGTGAAAATAAAAAGGGCGGACCTAAAAGTCATATTTTACTTTGACTTCAGTCCCTATCTCACTGTATAGGCTAGAAAACTCTAGATGCTTATGATCTTGTTTTATCTTATCGGGACTGTTGTTCTTTTTCAATGGGGAAGGCCACTCCATGTTTTAATCAGTATATATATAATGTTATGCAACTTACTTCAAGTGAGATTGTATTATTCTATCTGTTACTTTTACCTAACTATCGCTTTAATGACATGCGATCAATGGTTCCTAACATACAAATTTCGAGTGCCGTCATTGTGCCATTGTGGCCACAATGTGTTCCAATGTATTGTGTACTCCTAATGTAGATCTGGTGCTAGTACCTTGTTGTTACGATTTTTGGGTTCTGTTTTTAAAGTTTTATCATACCTATATATGAAATAGTAATTAATATAATATTCTTTTCTTTCATACCTTTAGATTACATCAACAGAAACACTACATGATAGAGGCCCATAACCCTTATGAAGAAACAATAGGACAAGAAACCTCATAATGTAACTCCTAGAGTTGAATGGTTAAGGAATTCTCTTACCCTACGTAACCTCATACATATTAATTCCTGCCCCCAATTGTGCCAGTGCCTCTACCTTTGTCTAGAACTATAGAAGGCATAGAACAATTTATGTGTTTACGACTTCTGCCAAGCGAGAACTACAACTTTTTAAATCCTCGAGAAATTAGGAATGGTCTAGTATCGGAATACTTGAGGAAAACATATATTGATGGAAATACTTGAGAAATAAGAAGTCTAGGAGGATGAAAATACTTGAGGAAAAAAAAATATATTGATGGAAATTGACGTCGTTATAGGTATGCTGCTAGTATCACCACCAGCCACCTGTTTATGTATTTCTTAAAGACATTAGCACCCACTCTCTTGTGTTTAAATGTTTGTGGAAATTTGGGAATAAGAAGTATTGAGGAAGAGATTTTTACAAAGAATACACAGTCCAGGAATACATGAGAACCAAAAACCTATAGAATGAGCGAAGCTAGAATTGGATGAACGATAAATAATATCAAACTTTACATTCTTAAGATGAGGAAAAATACTAGGGTAACTTAGATAATATTATCAGTTTTGAGGATTAGAAATAAGATATGATTTTGAAATATAATGAAAGGCCTATAACAAAACTTGGGAAGGAAGACTCGTATGTTAAGAAATCATGAAATACATTTGGTTAGTTTATTGGAGTATATATGGGAAATAAGAAAGAACTACTTTGGTAACAGGAAATGAAATCGTAGTGAAATGCTCGTAGTAACTAAGAGAATTGAGTAGGCGAAATTTCGGGGACGAAATTTTGTTAAGGGGGTAAGGATGTAACACCCCGTCCCAAAATTAATATGAAATAAAGGAATAAATTATTTAAGATTTTTCAACTATATTAACGTCGTTATTTGTTTCCAAAAGATTTGATTTTCAGGAAGACGGACGAGCAACACTCCTAGCACTTAATAAAGAAATAAAAGAAGTATAAGGTTTGATGAATATTTAATAAGTGTCGAAATGAAATAAATCTAATTAATAACCTTACAAATCATTTTATCAAAAGCTTATGTGATAAACAACTTAACGAGGCGTAATATGCATTTTAATAAATAGTAATTGCCTCGCCATTTCAATCTTAATATGAAATATAGAGGTCTGATTCATTTACTTGCTTGGTCATTGATATAATATTTGATACATTGAAAATTTATAATTATGAAAATTTCATTTACTTGGTTGCCATGTTTTTCGTGTCTTTGTGATATAATGTTTGTCTTATCTGATTTTATTTTATATTAGGACTCTTTCTGATAAATTCGCTATTAAGTTAATATTGGAATTTAAAACTAAAATAATATAAGTAGTCGTAAGTCGAATTTATAATTAAATAATTTTTATCTCAAAGTGCGACGATTTTATCGCCATAAATCCTAAATAAATATTTATAGCTCTCGTGTAATTTTCCGCGAAAAAATAACACAAAAATAAGTAACGACTTTGTAGTAAATACCGAGTACTAATGAATACCGTGGTAAATAAATATCTACAACTTTAATTTTTCAACCACAAGTATCATGTGGTAACTTTTGATCCACATCACCCTTTAACCATTTGAGTCGGCCAATATACACTTATGCCTTCTTCTATATATATCAATATCACTCCAAGCTTCTTCTACATTCAACTCTTCAGAAAAACAAGTCCAACCCCTGCAATTTTCACTACTCAATCAAACTCCAAGAATTAATCAACAAAGATGAAGAACAACTCTATTTGTCTTCCCCTTCTCCACCTTTTGATCGACTTCTTCCTCTTCAATAGGAAGCAAGTTGATTCTTCCACTTAATAGCAGCCTTCGAGAGCCGTTAACGCATCCGAGACGATTCTGGTTCGTTTCGTTGAAGAACAGTCCATACGATCCAAGGAAAATGAAGAACACCGCCTCCTTTCTCTTAATTTGCTGCTGCCCTTTATTTCCAGGTTCCATTTTGATAACTTGTTCTTCAATGATCTTGCTCAATCCTTGGAAAAATCGAGCCAACTTCATCCTTGATCGATCATCCAGGCTCCCACATGAATTCAAATCAATATCAAAGCCTAAATCGAGAAAACTACACAGGTTTTAACACACAAACATTTATATGCTATTTGTGTGAATTTCGATTTCCGTTTATGATTCTCGGTACTCAAATCTTGTGGAACTTGTGATATATATGTTTTATAATATGCATATTATACTTTAGGTGTGTTTTATTGGTTGACAACGTGATTTAAGTGTATAAATGATTTTTCAAAGTTTACAATACAAGCTGGAATTTTGTGTTGAATGCAGTGACTTTGGGAGTGCATATCTTTCAATAGAAAAATGATTTTGACATAAAACCAAAGAGGGAATAATCTTCGTACAGTGGAGAGTCTAAATACAAAAAATGACACGAATTGATAAGGTATAATGAGAGATATTCGATTTTGAAAATTGGGCAGTATGCTGGAAAAAATCTGGAAAAAACAGAGCATCATTTCAAGTTCAAAACTTCGGAGTCATTTTAACTCGACTTCGAGATGCGTTTTTCACAAACCCTTTTCTTGTCAATAAAATCGATATAGTATAGTTTATTTACCCCAAGATTTCATGTTAATTGAATTAGTCGTTTGACGAGAAATGATTGACGAACATATGCAAAAATTCACAGTTTTAAAGGATGTCCAATTTTGCAAAATTTCAAAATATTATCTTCGGAGCCACAATTAAATTCTGGAAAAAATATCTACGTTGATAGAAATATATTGAAAGGCTATGGAAACAAATTTTGTTGGAATTAAACAGCTGTAGCTATTTTATTTTAAATTTCCGAGTAAAAAGGATCAAAACTGAAACAGGCGTAATTGTACCCAAATCCATAAAAAATATTCGGCATATGTTAAATCTTTTTAAAACAGAGTATTAAAATGTTTCTTAAAGATCTAAACGTCTACTTTATAGTTAAACAAATTTCCTGCAAACAACGATACTAGATCGTAGGGACAATACAAAATGCAAAACTAAAACTCTATCTATCTTAACTGACGTTTCTATTTGTTGTTATAAGTAACTTTAATTAATTGTGTATTTCATAATATATGTGCCGAATGGATGCTTTTTGATTTGTGGATTATTTGTGTGTCAAGTGTAAATACAATGTTAATATATTAATTTATTATCACTATCATTATTTGTGCTAATGAAATAAGAATAATGTTTTAAATAAAATTAAATTATAACCTACTTTAATTGCATTGTTTTATAAGTTTCTCGTATGTGATTGTTAAGTGAGGAACATGTTTAAATTAAACGCGTGTTAATATTATTTTTATTACGACTATTATAATACATTATTTATTATTTGAGTTTTAGTGTCATTTTTGAGTATATGCAAATTAACAAATATTAAGGTTTTCAAAATGTTGTTGATTTTACAAAAGTCATTTAATTCAAATATCTATATAAACTCGAGTTCGTTATCTTATTTTATATTTTGCTTCTTTTAAATTATTAAATGAAGCATGTGTTTAAATTATATATGTGTTGCTCCATAATTTGCTATTATTTGTTGAAGCATGCCAATTAATAAATGTTAAAATGTATTTGTTTGAATTTATTATTTTGATATTACTTATCATGTGATTATAGGATTTACTCAGGAAGGAAAATTGTTAAGTAAATTAAGAAACAAGAGTTCTGATAAACAATTAAATATTCAAGAAAACGTGTTAGGCGAAGTGTGGCCCAATCGGAGCTCGGACGACCTCTTCTGTGTTACGCTTGCTAAAATCATTCAAGAAGTTTGTAGCTTTTCTTAAAAGTTAACCAGGTGGGTGTCACTACTGTATTGCCGATGTAAATGTTATATGGACTGTTGGTGTATTCTGAACTGAACTGAACTAAACAAAACAAACATCAACATATAACTAAGAACACAAGAATGCAATAATAATTATAATATATATTATATGTGTGATACATAAATTACGATTTCACGGAGGTGGCGGGAAAGTGTTTATGGGGGTAGCATGTGATAGAGTCGCTATCAGTGTCCCAATATGTGTTTCACGGAGGAGGCGGGAAAGTGTTTATGGGGGTAGCATGTGATAGAGTCGCTACCAGTGTCCTAGAAGGAGGTGGAAGCGTTTAGGGGGTAGCATGTGGTAGAGTCGCTACCAGTGTCCCATATGATATATGATAATGATGTTACATGATATATGATATGATGATAATGATGATTTATGATAAGTATGATATATGATGATTTATGGCAAGTATTGTCTATGGTTATGAATAAGAATACATTATGAATCCTCAGTGAACGATAAATTCACTACACAAAATAATAAGGAATAATTTACGATAAAATGTTAAGATAAACTATTTTCGGCGTACTGCCAATCTGTATAACAGCGTACAGGATATCCACTGAGATTTTTATCTCACACCCCAAAACTAATATTTTCAGGTTATGATCGAGAGGGGCCGGTGTTGCAGCAGGGACGACACGGAGTTTCCCCACATTAAGATGTTATAATATTACATATATTTAAGACATATTATAATAAATGAAATGTCTTATGATAGACGATTTTATTCTTATGCCAAGTGACAACTTTCCTAAAGTTACTCGATAACCATATGTATGCTATTTTCAAAACGACTGCTACTTATCATATTCTAAGTTTTAATAAATAGGCCCACACTGATTCTATTGCAACTTATATTTGTCTTTAATTATTTCCGCTGCAAAACTCTCATCATATGGCTTGTGTTATTGTATTTTTAAAAGAAAATTTTAGGATCGGATTTTCGGTAACTAAGTGGCGACTCGAATTTAGAGTGTTTGAACCTCAAGGGCTGCATTCCGGATTCGGGGCGTTACAATCCTTGCCATTTCTGCAGCATCAAGAAGTTTCTGAAACAGCTCCCTGTGATTATCAAACATAAACTGAGTGAATATGGAGTTGGGATCTTCTTCCATCCATCTGCCTATGACATAGAAGTCATAGACAAACTCCCTCTTTGCCTCTTCCCATTCATCATTCAACTGAATGGGGACCCATTTATCCATGTGAGGACATTTGGTATCCATTTGGATCAGCAACTGAGGCTTCAGTTTGTTGTAGGTAGCCCTCTTTCTCCTTGGCTTCTGGAAGTTCTCTCTTCTCTTGTCTCTAGCCCTGTTTGCTTCCATCGGTTGCTCCATCTTCTCTTGGGCTCTCACCATGCTTAACTTATGATGGGTTTCAGCATCTTTTCCAAAACCCTCTACAAAGAGTTTGGATGGATCATCAACTAACACTGGAACTCTCTTCCTTGGTTCAGGTCCAAATCCTTCTTCAAATAATATCTCAGCACTTTCTTGAGCTTCAGCATTTTTGGGACCTTCAGCAGTGTCAGTTTCAGTAGACTTGACAATCTCAGAAGATTTGTCTTCTTCAGCAGTCTTGGCCCTTTCAGCAACTTTGGCCTTCTTAGAAGTAGGCACTTGTTCTACTCTGAATTCAACAGGTAGATCTAGGTTGTTAGGAAAATCAGTGAAGGTTTAGGTTTTTTCTTATTTCCCTTAGCCTTCTTGATTTGTCCTCTGGTTTGGACACCTTCAGCAGTTTTTTCCAAACCTGCTGATTCTCCTCCAGGCCTTTGTTGCAATCTGGCTCTTTCTTCTTGAGCTGAGGCCATTGAATTCTTCAGAGCCATGGCTAGTTGTTCTTCTTCATCTAACTCTTCCAAGTTTAAGACTGCTTTTTCTTTTCCCCTGGATTCTGGCACCTTTTCCTTACCCTTGCATCCCTCTCCAATAGTCAAGACACCTTTGCTCTTGCTCTTTCTCTTTCCCCCTTTTTGGCTTCATCAAAGCACTGGGGCTTGAGCTCACTCATGGTAGATGCCATTAGGGACTGTACCAAGTTCAGGGATTTCATCTTCTCAAGCAAGTATACATTTTCATCATGTATATTCTGCATTCTGTCACTGCTCATGCTTAGAAAAGTAAGAACAGGCTTCATCTTCTGTTCCACAACTTGCTCATAGTTTTCTTGAGGGATGCATCAAGGTTTGCCTTCAAGAGATCAGTGAGGTTGGCCACTGCACATTCAGCAATCTTGGCCATCATCTTTTGAGTAAACTTTTCTGAGGCTTCTTTCACCATAGCCAGCCTCATCTCTTCTGCTATTTTCTTCTGAAGGGCACTCTTCTTGCCCAAAGCTTGTTTGACAACCAATTTCAAGGCCTTTACATTCTTATTGTGGTTGTCCATGAGCACTTTCTGATCTTTCCTGACTTCCTTGGTGAAGGATTCCATGCTGGTCTTGGCTTTCTGAACTTCAGTGGAGATTGTTTGCAATCCTGATTCCACTCCACTGATCCTTGCCTCAATAGTGGGTTACACCACTTCTTCAGAGCCAGTGAGCCTCATCTATACTACTGCAAGAGTTCTACCTTGCTCATCCAAGGCCTCTGAAGTCTCAGCATGGGCAGACTCCACTTCATGGACTAAGATGTCCAACTTTGCCGATTGCTCTCCAAGGATGGCTTGAGCTGAACTTGAGTCAATTTGTACAGGAGCATCAGTAAGAAGTTCATCAGTAAAAAAATGATCAAATGTAACACCTGCAATGTCAGAAAGATCAAACTTGTTAGCAAAAATACTCTCATCACCCTCAAATTCTTTTTCAATAATAATCTGACAATCAGGGTCAGGCCTCCTCTCATCAAGGGATTCTTGAAGTTCAGATTTGACTTCAAGAATAGCCTGCCCCTCCTCACTTATATCACCCTCATTTTGTGGTACACTCACTATCCTAATGATGATCACATCTCTCTCTTCCTCAACTCCCTCTGATTTTTTAACTAAATCATCCTTTTCAACTCCACCACTTAAACCTGCAGCTTCTTCACCCTCAATAGGGTTCAAAGAAGGCAGTTGTTGGGAGATCATAGTTTTTGGTTCTAAAGCCACTGAGTCATCCTGAATGGTTAAGAGCTGGTCAGTGTCCAACTCTGCTGACACTGATGAGGTCTTAACCAAACCAGCTTCTAAGTGGGAGGCCTCAACATCATTAAGTTGTGCCTTGGATTCAGAAGAACCTTCATTGGTTGATGCATCTTTGGCTGTGTTACCATCTTTGGTCAACACCTCTGAAGATACAGAGCCCTTCCTATGATAGGTTAAGTAATGAACTGTAGGCTGTTTGGGACCAGGGGGTTGGGATTTGTGGGGTCATCATTGCTGTCATCATCATTAGAACTACTTTGAGGGTGTTTGATTCCTTTAGCAATTCTACCCTTTTCTTCAGCAATCTTGTCTGCTACCAGCTTTGCAAAGACTTCCTCATCAGTCAGGAATCTTGTCTTTTGAACTCCTGCAAAGTGTAGCAGCCTGCTTTCTTCAATCTGCCACCAGTTTACACCTTTATCTTGAATAACTTAGGCAATTTCCATGATGGTTTTGTCTTTTATCTCCACTAGAGCCCTCAAATCATGGAAATTCCTTTGTAATCTTGGGAATTCAGCAAGAGTTGGATACAAACTATCCACAGTAGCCTTGGCTCCACCTCTGAGCATACCTTCATAGGTATACTCCTCCTCATCTCCACTGGATTGGGGACTTTGGGTTATAGGGGAGTTGGCTCTGGGTTAAGAAAGGTTGGCTTCAGGAAGGTTGGCTTCAGCAATGGTTACTTCAGTTGCTTTTGAGAGCAATGGTTCTGAAGTGGTTTTGCTTAGAGGGGTTGGTTCTAATAAAACAGCTTCTAAGAATTTGGAATAGTTAAGCATGGATGAGTCAAGGGGTGATAGAAGTCTTGACTCATCAACTGCATGGTCAGCAAGCACATCTATTGGCCCTCTTTGTGCAGCTCCTTTAGAAGGGTATCTCTTGGTTAGGTTCAAGGGGGTAATGGGTTGGTTTTCAGGGGTTTTGTGGGTATCAGGAGAGTTGGGCTCGGAGTGATGTTTCTCCTGAAATCTGGATTCAGGAGTGCCTGCATCAGGAGAGTTAGACTTGGATTTAGTCTTAGATTTGGATCTACTCTCAACTCTACTTTCCCTTAGAGCTAGCTGCAAGGTCTGCTCCTCCTGAAGCTCTTGCATCTTCTCAGAAGGCTTGACCCTTCTCTTGTTTGCTCTAGAGCTTCTACTACCCTCCTCATGGACAACTTCCCTGAGTCTCTTCTCACCCTTTTTCTTCTTCACCACCATGGGAAACTTCTCCCTTATCTCTCCAGAGTCTGAAGGCAGACTTACACCGTCTTCAGCAACTTTGTCCACTTCTGCTGAAGTTGCTGAATCATCCTCTATAAGAATCTTAGACATTTTCTTTGATTTCAATACCCTTGCCTTTGTCCTAGGCTTTATCTTTGGCTTCTTTTCAACCTCTTCCTCAGCAGGCTTGGCCACCTGCCTCTTTCTCTGTTCAGATTTCTTGCTAAGTTTTCTGAACATGATTTTCTTGGCTGGAAGGGGTTTTGCAAAAGTCTGCATCTCTGTGTAGTGTGAGAACCTTTCTATCAGCAGACTTTCCCTGGTGCAGTACTTCAACTTTCCCTCCAATACCACTTTCATGTGAGCTTTCACCTTGAACTTGGATTTCTCTTTCATCATCTCTCCCATGATGAAATATCTCCAATTGAATTTGATGCCCTTGTCACTGGAATCAATTACTGCAACCATGATCCTTATTCTTGGTGCACTTACTTGCTCCAAGCTCCCAGTATTACTAAGAATACTCTTTGTTGGTCCTGAAAGGAGTATATAACAAGTGTATGGGGGGGGGGGAATACACTTGTATGCAAATCTTTTCAAACTTTGATCAAACCAGAGTTCAGCAAGGTTGTCCTGGACAACTCTGCTGATATGATTAACTCTTTATAGATAATCAAGCTACTAAGTACTATTGAGTACTTAGTTGAATAACTATATAAGGGAGTTATATGTGCGGAATTAGTGGTTGGCCCTTTAGTTTAAACTCCTTTTAAGTTCTGAAATTACTCCGTCAATCAATCCAGTGTTCAGGGAACTTGTCCAAATATGTTTTGCACAGTCTTTGAATATTTGTCCTTTGAAAGATCAGTTTTGTGTGCAGTGTTGAATGTATGAAAGTGCTTGAAAGTAAATCAACACAAGAGTTTATAGTGGTTCAGAGACTCAAGCTCCTACATCCACTTTCCCTGATTTAACAGGATAATTCCTTCACTGTTGGAATTAACTTGTTTTATAGTGCCAAGGTGCACTTGATCAAGAACACCACTCCTTGGTGAATTGATCCCTAGGATGTCTAGAGTCCTAGTACCCTCTTCTCAACTCAGAACTGAACTGTTCTTCTCTCAACAGTCAGCTCCTACCACTTCTACTACTACAACCTTCTCACTTTCTCACTTGATAGATGTAAGGTTGAAGTAAGGTTCCAACTAATGAGATATCCTTTACAATGAAGATCAGTGTATAAGGATAGGATATCTCTCTAAGCTTTGTATGGATATACAATAAGGTTCAGCTTAGAAGAAGTGTATGAAGACTAAGATAGTCTTTTGAAAGCTTGAAAGCACTCTTGCTTGTAGGATAGTTGGATATTCTTGTCAAGGTGGAGGTAGGTTGGATGCTTTCAAATGGTCTTCACATTTCTGTATTTATAGACAAATGAAGGATTTGCCCGTTGGAGAGGCAGCTCCAAATGTCCATAAATGTCTTCTTTTAGTTCTTTAACATAGAAGACAAATTCTTGATAGTGACATGTCCTCATTTGGGAAATAAATGGCTGTATAGACTTTGTCTTCATTCTGCAGCACTCTTCCCAATGTCTGACTTCAAGATCCACTTGTTTAAACATGGACATGGCTTCTGATAGTTAGTCCTATGATAAGGACAACATTCCTTACCAGTGGACAACTCTGCTTATCACTATCAATGTATATGCTTATCAGCATAGTTGGCTTTCTCTTTTTCAGATGACTTGGCTCTTTCCTTTTGCATGTATTCTTAGCATGATTCTTTGAAGATCTTAGGGTGTAGTTGTCTTGACCTCTTTAGCATAGTTGATCTTTGACTTTCAGAAGACTTGTTCTGGTTTAACTGTGCTGAGACAACTCTGCTGGACAACTCTTCTGATCTTGACATTTCTTTGCAATGATCATGATTTTCATGATCTGTTTCACTTGGTTGATCTTCAGATAGGTTGACTCAAGATTCACTCTTGATCAGTATACTTGTCTTTCAGTAGACTTGGCAGTCAATCTGCAATTTGAGCCTTGAGGGGACTTGATCTTGATAGACTTCAAAGCATATGTTCCCCCTCACTTTGTGCATCTAATAAACTAAGAGCTGCCTAACATTTCAGCTTCTCATCTAGCCTTATATTATATGTTCTAACATTCTTAGAACATGATCATCCTTGACTTAGGCATGTCTCAGGGGGTTTTGGTATTCAATCAAAATTCTTCTCATTTTATTCCCAACACTCTTGGTCACCACCTCAAAATGTGTTAAGAACTCAGGCTTGAGTGAGTTCTTGTGTTAGGTGGAGGAGATAGGACCTGGGACAATGAGCCAATCTTGAGAAACTTCTTGCTCATGCCCTGTGCCATAAACTTCTGGATTCCTCCCTTCAGAAGGCAATCCATAGGCACCTTCAAGGTCCTCTTCAGTGAATTTGACTCTGTGGGATTTCTCCTCTACATCACCTTCAGCAACATATGTCAACCTTGTTGACACTTCTCCTCCTGTTGCCTTGCCTTTCCACTTGAGAAAAGCAAAGAACTCTGCCATATATTGTTCTATAGAAGAACTGGGCTTGTTCTGCATAAACTTCTGAAGGCCAGCTCTTCTCAGCCATCTTAAAGTGGGGGTTACCTCTGGAGCTTCACTCTCAAAAGAGATTATAGGTTCAAAGATGAGGTTTTTTTTATGGCTAAGGTATTGAAAATCAAGGTCTAGATCCTTGTTTGTGAAATCAACTATCATCTCTTGCCTAACTTTGGGTGCCATTGATGAAATAGTGAAAAGCTTGAGAGAGTTTAGAAAATTAGGGTTTCAAAGATGAAAGAATGCGTGGGGAAGAAATGGAAACTTGTGGGTATATTCCAAAAGGAATGTTTGTCATTGAGTAGGTAAGTCTTAAGGCAATTCAAAGGTTGGCAAATGAGGAAATCAGTTTTGGATGGCCAGGATTAATTCAGGGGAGTTGGCCAAAAACTGATCCAACGATTGAAATTGAATTTTCAGTTTTGAAAACTGTTTTATTAAAATGTGGGAAGTGAAGTTAAGGTTTATCAAGGCTGGGGGGTTATCAAGGTAGATTGTGGCTTGAAATGTATAATGCAAACAAGAGTTAAATCTTTGCATTAAATGTATTGAAAGTGACTTTTTGGGTAGGGGACAAATTAAATCTTTTTAAAGGTGATGGCTTTAAGAGGAATGGGACAGCCATCAAAATAGGCAATGATTACCCAAAATAGGTGCTTATCAAATCAAGATTTGGTTTGATAGCCAAGCCAACTTATCTGACCCTACATGGACAAGTGTCCCGAAATATCATGGACAAGTGTCCTGACCCAACTTCTCTGATCAATTATGGGTCAACTCTTCTGAAATTCAGTAGACTTTGCCCAAGTCTGCTGAAGATCACTTTTAGTTCCCCCTTGAGTGTTGAACTCCATTGGGCTTACTTTTCCATCTTTCCTGGATCAAGAAGTCCCAACTCTGCTGATATTTCCATGAACCTTGTTTCAGCAAGGGGCTTTGTCAAAATGTCAGCCTTTTGGTGATCTGTGTGAAATTTCACCAACTTGATGTCCTTCTTCTCCACATGATCTCTAATGAAGTGATGCTTGATGTCCACATGCTTGCATCTTGTGTGTAACACTGGATTTTGTGAGATTGGAATTGCATTGTTGTTATCACAGAAGATTGACACTTCAGTAGAGTTGACATTGTAATCTCTTAGTTGCTGTCTCAACCAAAGGATTTGAGCAAAATAACTTCCAGCTGGAACATATTCAGCTTCAGTGGTGGAAGTAGCCACATTGTTTTGTTTCTTTGAGTACCAAGAGATAAGCTTGTTTCCCAAAAATTGGAATGTTCCTGAAGTGGACTTCCTATCAATTCTACATCCTCCATAATCAGCATTTGAGTAGCCAGTTAGCTCAATGTTGTCATCAGCAGGGTACCATAGGCCTATGTTTTCAGTGCCTTTGAGATACCTCAATATCCTCTTAGCAGCCTCTAGATGGCTCTTCTTAGGATTAGCTTGAAACCTTGCTTAAACACCTACTGCAAAGGTGATGTCAGGTCTGCTGGCAGTGAGATAGAGGAGAGATCCAATGATTCCTCTATACTCAGTAGAGTTGGTTGGAACACCACTCTCATCAGGATCCATTTTCCAATTAGTGTCCATTGGGATCCTCACTTGGTTGCTAGTAGAACACCCAAACTTTTTGATCATTTCTCTGGTGTACTTTGCTTGGTTGATGAATATTCCTTCTTTTGATTGCTTGACTTGAAGACCCAAGAAGAAATTCATCATCCCCATCATTGACATCTCAAACTTGTTTTGCATGAGCTTTGAGAACTTTTCACAAAGCTTCTCATTTGGGGAACCCAATATGATGTCATCAACATATATTTAGACAAGCAAGATGTCATCTCCTTCACAGATTCTGAACAAGGTTCTGTCTACTGTCCCTTTGACAAAACCATGATCTAATAAGAACTGTGATAAGGTATCATACCAAGCTCTTGGAGCTTGCTTGAGTCCATAAAGAGCTTTCTTCAGTCTGTAAACTTGGTTTCCTACTTCAAAACCAGGGGGTTGCTCAACATAGACTTCTTCTTTCAGCACACCATTCAAGAAAGCACTCTTGACATCCATTTGATAGACTTTGAACCTCTTGTGGGCAGCGTAGGCTAGGAATAGCCTTATTGCTTCAAGCCTTGCCACTGGTGCAAAAGTCTCATCATAGTCAATGCCTTCTGATTAGCAATATCCTTTGGCCACCAATCTGACCTTGTTTTTTACTATCACATCATTCTCATTCTTCTTGTTCTTGAACACCCATTTGGTTCCAATAACATCTTGATGTGAAGGTCTATCCACCAGCTCCCAAACATCATTTCTTGTGAACTGGTTCAGCTCCTCTTGCATTGCTGTAATCTAGTTTGCATCTTGAAGAGCTTCATCAATGTCTTGGGGCTCCTGTTCTGATAAGAAATAACAGAACAAAGCGCTTTCACCATGAAACCTTCTAGTTTTGATTCCTACACTTGGATCACCAAGTATCAGATTAGTTGGATGGTCAGATAACCAAGTTCTTCTTTTTCTGATCCCTTCAGTAGTGTTGTCATCTACTAAGGTTGAGTCACTAGGATCATAGAATTCAGGAAAGTTTAATGCTGGATCTAATTCATGATCATATTCAGGGGTGTTGTCCTCAATGTCAGGGACATTGGCATTTTCAACATTATTGTTTCACCCTTGAATATTTAATCCATTAACTACCTCAACAGAGACTGCTTCTTCATTGGTAGTTGTTACCTGATTATGAATTGGGATTGGATCATTCAGTTCATCATTTTCCTCAGGGAGATGGTCTTCAAGAGTGTTGTCCAGTCTGGTATATTCAGGAGGGTTGGCCACAACATGAGGTCATCTACATTTAAGCTTAGTCTGGTTGTTCTTTATGTGATGTCATCTACATTCAGGAGTTTATCCCTGTTCTAAAAAATAGCTTCATCAAACACAACATGAGGTGTTTCTTCCACAAGAAGGGATTTACAATTGTAGACTCTGAAAGCTCTACTGATTTGAGAATATCCAAGAAATATCCCCTCATCAGCTTTGTTATCAAAAGCTTTCAATTGTTCTTTCCCATTGTTGTGAATGAAACACTTACAACCAAATATATGGAAATGAGATACTTTGGACAATCTTCCTTTCCAGAGTTCATAAGGGGTTTTGCCTTGACCCTTTGTTATCAAACATCTATTTTGAGTATAGCATGCAGTGTTAATAGCTTCAGCCAAAATCTCTTAGGTAGGTTTGAGTCAGAAATTAAGGTTCTAGCAGCCTCCTTAAGAGTTCTATTTCTTCTTTCAGCTACCCCATTCTGCTGAGGGGTTCTAGCTGCTGAAGTTTCATGGGCTATTCTATTTTCAATGCAATACTCATTGATGTATGAATTAATGAACTCAGTGCCTTTATCAGATCTTATCTTGATTATATTAAGTCTCTTTTCATTTGACAGTCTCTTCATAAGTTCGGGGAGTTTGACTTGTGTTTCCTTCTTATTAAGGAGAAATACTACCCATGTGAACCTAGAGTAGTCATAAACTACAACTAATGTGTATTTTCTTCCATTTATACTTGAAGGGGTAATTGGTCCAAATAAGTCCATGTGTAAAAGTTTGCCTTTAAATGAAGCTTTGATCTGTTTTCCTTCTTAACATGGTTTGAAAACATGTTCTTTAATGAAGACTTCATTAAGCAGTCTTTTAACTAATGCATTTCTAGCAAGCTTGTTCATGGATTTAAAGTTCAGGTGGTTTAGCCTTTTATGCCATAACCAACTTTGTTCATTTGAGCTTTTGGCAATAAAGCATGCAACATCAGTAGACTTGTCCCAGTCAGCAAAATACACATTACCTCTCCTAGTTCCAGTCAGTAGAGTTTGTTGAGTTTTATCTTTTATTAGGCATTTTCCACTTGTGAACTCAACATTATATCCTTTATCACAGAACTGACTTATGCTTAGGAGATTATACTTGAGACCAGCCACATAAGACACATTGGATACCTTGATATTACCAATGATCAAGGTACAATAACCTTTTGTAGTTGCTTGTGAGCTGTCTCCAAATGTGACATTAGGGCCTTCTTGTTCAGTGAATTCAGTGAGGAGGTCTTTGTTTCCAGTCATGTGCCTTGAACATCCACTGTCCAAGTACCATGCTGTCTTTTTGCTCATACTCCTCATCTTCTTGTGGCCCTTAGGTACCTGCAATTATCAAGCTTTAGGTACCCTTTGAATTTTGGGTCCTGAGAGGTTAGCTGTACCTTTAGGAACCCAAACTTGCCTAATTACCCTGACTGATTCAAGCTGGCTAAGTTGTTTTCCTCTAGCATCAACATACACAGTTTTTTCCTTGAATGTCTTTGGGAAAAAGTGTGTGAAAGTGTTAACTCTGTAAGTATCAGGAGAGTTGTCATTTCTCCTGAACTTATGAGTTCTTTGTGCTACTTGAGGGAATCTTTGAGGATGGACATATAGATGACCATTACCCGTTGGCATGAAGGGTTTTGGTTGTCTCATTTTATTGTGCCCTTGAGGAGAGTTGAGCATAGGTCTGTTCAGCTGAGGTTTCCTCAGGAAAGTTGGCCTAGGCTGAGCATACCTTGGATAACTCATCTGAATGTTGTTCAGATGAGTTGCCCTTCCATTGGTTCTACTCTGCTGAACAACATTCCTCTTGTGTTCAGGGACTTTGTCCTTTTCCTTAGGCATGGGCCTAGTTCCCTAAAGCACTTAAGTGGGTATCTCATGCATTTTGCCCTTTCCTTTGTTCAGTGGCTGAATTATTTCTGTTGGGATGTGAATCCTAAGACAAGTCCTAAATGATGAAAAGATAAGATGAGTTTTGATAAGCCAAAAGTAGACTTGAATATTTTCTAAGTGTTGACTGATCTAGTCTAGTTATGGAGTCGTCTTGAGCAGATCAGTAGAGTTCACAAGACAAGTCTAAGTTCAAAAGAAAAGTTTAATTGTTTAAAAGACAAGTACGTTTTATAAGTACTTTGTTATATGTGTTTAGGATTTATACTGAGCTATTTCACTTGTATAGAAGCTCAAGTTTTATTTTATATTCGCATATTCAATGTATAGATCTTAAGTTGACTAAGCTATGTTATAAAGCTTAAAGTAATGTAATAGTCTTGTTAGGATTAGATGATAGGACTAGTTTAGTGTTCTATATTGTAGTCTACTATTGAAAACCTGCGCAAGACAAGATGAGTAAGAAGAAGACACAGAATTTGTCTAAGTGTTGAGACAAGACAGGTGCGCAACAAGACAAGACAAGAAGGAAGAAGTTAGTTACAAAAACGCGTGTGAAGATAAAGATTGAAGAGTTAGTTATGGAATAACTAATTAACTGAAGAAACGCGTGAAAGGATAAGAAGGAGAAGTTAGAAATCAGTTTTCAAGAAAAGTTAGTTACATAACAGAAAGTTCTTGAAATTAGAAGTTTATAAATACCCCATGGTATTGATCGATTCAAGACTACTGACACACTGATATTCTATACTCAAGCTAAGCGAATTAAAGACGTATTCAAAGTGAAGAACTCTCAGAGTTGAAACTTCAGAAAGAAGCCAGAAGACAAGTGAAGATCAAAGAAGTCTACTACTGAAGACAGAGAAGTTTTATTATTTTTGTTTCAAGTTGCTAGTTGCTAGTTAAATAGCTAGTTAGATCGAAGATATATCTGGTGGTATATTCGAGAAGATCTAAGTCTTATTGTTGGGATATAAATTCACCCTAAGCCCCACTTGATGTTAGAATAGTTTTGATGGCCAAAACACTTAGAGTTTATAAATGTAATAGGATCAGCTGACTTGTATAGAACAACTTAGACTAGTCTTGTGTGATCAACTGTATTGATATCAGCTGATCAGCACAGTCCTGGCTTACATGCCTATCCTCAAGATGAGAAGAGTAGAAAACATAAAGACTAGAAGATCCTTGAAGACCATATAAGTTAAGGTGCTTGTATACCTACTTATCTGATGGAGTCCCAGATTGAAGATGGTCTAAAGCAGTACAAAGAATTACCAGATCAGAAGAGTGTTACTCTGCTGATATCAGAAGACAAAAGACCTAAGGCCAGAAGAGTAGTCAGAAGACTAGTAGCACAGATCAGAAGACTATGTGCTCTTCCAGGACTCGGCTGATTTCAAAGTCATCTTACAATTCATACAAAGACTTACCTTATTTAGAAGATTGACATGATCCCAGGATTGAAGCAATCAAGCGGCTGGAATCAAGGAATCAAGCCATTATGGAAAGATTGCCCCAACGGCTAGTCAACTCCAACGACTAGTTGCAAGCAATCACCATTATAAATACAAGAGGATGAGAAATCACAAACAAGGAGTCACAAGAGAGAATTCAACAAGCTAAGCAAGCAATCGAAGCTAAAGCCATACTGTTCTAAGAGTTCTCAAAAGAGCCAAAAACCATTAGATTATCTATAGCTCTTAAGTGATTTCTATCCAACCTATAAGAACCTGAAACCTATTCATCATACATATTCATTGTTTTAGGCATAGTGGTTAAGCAATTTATAAGCTTGAACCATTAGTTGGATATCCTTCAAAAACCCCAAACCCTCACCGAAAGGTTAAAGTTTTTGAACCCATCAAAGTGCAAGTGCTTACAATCACTTGTGGAGACCGTAGCTGTTAGGACGACTCAGATCTCAAAGTCCTAACCTTGGGACTATAAAGGACAAGACCCTTGTAATTTTTGGGAAATTAAAGGGATTAAACATCACGTTGAGACGTGAGAGTGGACGTAGGAACGTATATCCGAACCACTATAAACCTGGTGTTATTTACTTTCAGCACTTTACATTACTGTCATTTCTTATATCTTATATAGTGCATATTGTGTTTTTAACTGTCTTCAAAACAAGGCCATAACTTTCAAACCAGCATCAGCTGAGTATTTTCATTAAGCAAAATAAGTTAACACTTTCGTAAGAACTAAAAGAACGAGTCAAAACAAGGCCTACCATAATTCCGCATATAACCTCTTCAATCAGACCACTATAGTCATCTGGACCAGCAGACTTGTAGTCCAGTTGACATAGCAATCAGAAGAGGTTCCCAACTCTGTTGAAAAAGTTTTAAATTCTATTCACCCCTCCCCTCTAGACTTTAATCCCATTCACTACTCGTTCAGGGACCTACAAGTGGTATCAGAGCAGTGGTTCTAACGGACTACTGTCTCTAGATTTTCAGAAGACTCGAGGGAGTCTTTCTGTAGTCCTCTTGAACAGATCTATTCTTTTTGAAAAACTAATTTTTGAAAACTCATACAGCATGAGTGCTAATATGCGAAAGTTGCCTAAGTTTTCAGTTGAGGATTATGATTACTGGAAGATCAGGATGAGGAAGAATCTCACATCTGTCCACTACAAGATGTGGTCTGTAATCACAGAAGGCCCAATCACCATCATGACAGTCAACACTGCAAATTGTGATCCAGAATTTCCAGTTGGAGAACTTGCCCCCAAACCCATGAAGGATCTCACACCAGAAGAGATGAAGCAATCAAATCTTGATAGCATTGCTCAAGATCACATAATGCAAACTCTTCCAAATGAGTACATTGCAAAGGTAATCCACTGTGAGTCAGCCAAAGAAATGTGGGAGGCATTGGCACTCCTCTGTGAAGGAACTGTGCTGATCAAGGAAAGCAAATTGTCTACAGCAGTCAAGAAGTTTGAGCACCTCAAGATGCAACCAGAAGAAACTATTGATCAGCTGGACAATAGATGTACAAAGATCATAAATGAGATTGAGTCTCTAGGCAAGAAGTATACAAATAGAGAGAAAAACTTGAAGATCTTGGATTCTTTACCCAAGAGATGGAAACTCAAGAAGACCATCATCAAAGATACTCAAGATATCAAGAAGTGGTCTACTCAAACTCTATTTCAGAATCTAAAAGCTCATGAATATGACCTTGACAGAGAAGAAAACTCAGGAAGTGATGAGCCAACTGCAGCCCCATCTACCTCCAAGACTGTAGCCTTCAAAGCAGCCAATACAAAAGCTGCAAGTACCTCATCTGGCAAGACCTCACTGAAAACAGAAGACTTTGAAGGATTAGACATGAGTCTGAAAGAGCAAATGGATCTTATGATCAAAAGATTCGAAAGGATGAACACTCTCAACAACAAATATAGAAAATTCTATAGAAACTATAAAGATAGAAGAGCCAGTTCACCCTCCAGAGGTTCCAGAGAAAGAACACCAGAAAGACATCCTAGAAAGGATGTGGAGTCATCTAACAGCCGAGGATCCAGAAGAAGAGATGCCACTCCTCCAAAAAAAGGCAACTCAAATCAAAGATCTGGATCATGCTTCAATTGTGGCAAACCAGGACATTATGTCTATGAATGCCCTGAGCTGGACTTGGATGACAAAGAAGAAAGGAGGCCAAGAAGAAATTCAGACAAGAAAGCTATGGTGACTGAAGAATCTGAATATCATAGTGATGAACTCCCTACATCACCAGACTGTCAAATCTTCTCAGATGATTCAGATGACCTAGCTATGATGGCCATATGTGAAAATGAGGTAAATTCCTATACTACTACTTTCCATTCACCCATTTTTTCACAAGCAGATGAGATGAACTCATCTGAAGGCGAATCAGAAGACACCTATTATCAATCCTTAAGAAAGGTAAAAGGTGATCTGGATATTGCCACTAGAGCTTTTATAGAAGTGGAAGAGGAGAACAAGGATCTAAGGAAAGAAATTGCAAAGTTGAAAAAGACTAAGTTTGATAACACCCCTGAGTTGGTCACAATGAATGAAAGATTGACCAGAGAAGTGGAACTCCTTAGGGAAGAAAATACCACAATAACTCAGTTGTATGAGGGGATGTTAGAAACTCAGGCTTTAGAAACTAAGGAATTTCGTTCACTACAATCCAAGTTCGATGATCTCTTCCAAGCACACAAGCTCTTAGAAAAGGAGAAGGAATGCCTAAATCAAAAGATATCTGAGTTCAATAAAGTTTCTACTACTATTGAAAGTATCTCTGAATATTATAGATCAAATGGCAATAAGATGGATTTTGGCTATGAACTTAATCCATCTACATCCTCTCCAGTTGGGGGTAGTACACCTAACAAGTGCACTACTCAGACACATGAAAAGGGTGAGTGTTCTAAACACAATGAACCTAATATGAACCAAAAGGCATCTGTACCAGCTAAGGCTAACTATCCCAAAACCAAAAATGGTAAAGGACAAGCTAACCCCAAGCCTGTACAGAAGAACAACAAACAACCCAGACCATCTCGTTTGAGACAGTCTCAGCTGTATGCTGCTCCAGCCAAGAAGAAGAAATCTTCTTCAAACAAATCTGTTCTCTTTGCACCCCCTATCTCTTATGATATTGTGAAAACAGAAGAGTATGGTCCATTTAATCGTGTGCATCGTCCAGATAATGCACCCAGGCCGAATGTAACTAGTCAAAAGATCATGTATGTACACTCCTATAAAGGGAAACCATTTGACTACTACTTAGCTGACACAAACAACAAATCAGACCAGTCCAAGGTGTTAACTGGTAAGATTTAGTTCTTTGATGCCCGAGGGAAACAACTCAAGTGCTCAAGGTTGTTCAAACGACCAATGTATATGTGGGTTCCCAAGGGTAGTACTAACACCCAAGGACCCAAGACAAAATGGGTACCTAAGACTTAACCTTTCTTGTAGGAAAGGAGGGACCTATACAGAAGAGGAGGCCTAGCAGGAGAAACATGGTACATAGATAGTGGATGCTCAACTCACATGACAGGAACCAAAGCCCTGCTGACCAACTACATAGAGAAGAAAGGTCCAAAAGTCTTCTTTGGTGATAACGCGCACGGTAACACAAAAGGATATGGCATCCTTAAAAATGGTGACATTGAGGTACATGATGTATCATATGTAGAAGGTCTTAAGTTTAATTTATTATCTGTTTCTCATTTTTGTGACACTGGTTACTCAGTCAAATTCTCTAAAGATGAGTGTCTCATAAGTGATAAAAGAACAAAACAAAACCTTCTAATAGGATCTAGAAAGGGAAGTATGTATCTTGCAAATTGGAACAGCTGTCCTAAGGATACATGTCTGCTTGTGAAGAGCTCTAAAGATGTCAGCTGGCTATGGCACAAACGCCTTAGTCATCTGAACTTTAAGACTATGAACAAGTTAGCAAGGGAATCCTTAGTTGATGGTCTGCCTAATGAACTCTACTGTAAAGATCAGGTATGTGATGCATGTCAACAAGGAAAGCAAACAAAGGTCTCCTTCAAGACCAAGAAGACAGCATCAACCAACAGAGTTCTTGAATTGCTTCACATGGATCTCTTTGGACCAATCACTCCAACCACTCTAACCAGGAGGAAGTACACTCTTATTGTTGTAGATGACTATTCCAAGTTTACTTGGGTTATCTTCTTATACAAGAAAAGTGAAACACAACAAAAGCTCCCTGAACTATTGAAGAGGATCCAAGTAGAGAAAGGAGAACCAATTGTGAAAATTAGAAGTGACAAAGGCACTGAATTTATTAATTCTTATATTATTGCCTATTGTACTTCTAATGGTATTCAGCATGAGACAAGTGCAGCAAGAACACCACAGCAGAATGGTGTAGCTGAAAGAAGAGTCAGAACACTCAAAGAAGCTGCAAGAACACTCCTTGCTGAATTCTCCACTCCTATGAAGCTATGGGCAGAAGCGATCAACACAGCTTGTCACACTCAAAACAGGTCAGGTATTCACAAAATTCATGAGAAAACCCCATATGAACTGTGGAAAGGAAGAAAACCTAGAGTATCTTACTTTCATATATTTGGTTGTAAGTGTTTCATTCACAACAATGGGAAGAGTAAGTTGAATGCCTTTGATGCCAAAGCAGATGAGGGGATATTCTTAGGGTACTCCTCTACTAGCAAAGCATTTAGAGTACTCAACAAACGAACCCTTCTTGTGGAAGAAACACCTCATGTTGTTTTTGATGAATCTTGTGAAAAGAGTGCAGTAGAAACAAACTCAGCTGCAGATCAGATGAGACAACTAGTGATCAAGTCCAGACCAGATGAGTTCATTGAAGTCAATGAACCTTTCCCTGAAGAACCAGAGGAAGATAAGCCTCATAGACCTGTCACTAGATCTCAAACTCAAGCAGTGCAACCTGACCAGAATCAAGATGCACCAATTCCAAATGCAAGGGGGAATGATCTCTTTGACTCACAAGATACAGATGATGATCGACCAAATCAAGTCAACCCCCTTGATGGCACTAGAACAGATGAGAATCCAAGCTCATCCAATGTAGATACTCCTGTGAGGCATACATGGAGAAATAATCATCCATCAAACCTCATCTTAGGAGGAGCAGACTCAGGTGTCAAGACCAGAAGACAACTGAATCAGAACTCCCAATCATCTATGTTCTGCTGGTGTGCCTTCCTATCCAACATTGAACCAGCTGACATAGAAGAAGCAATGACAGATAGCAATTGGTTCACTGCTATGCAAGAAGAACTAAACCAATTCGAAAGAAATGAAGTATGGGAATTGGTAGACCGTCCTGAAAACCACAATGTAGTAGGAACAAAGTGGGTATTCAAGAACAAAAAGGACGAAAATGATGTGATAACTAGAAATAAAGCAAGGCTAGTTGCAAAAGGATATTCACAATCTGAAGGGATTGACTACGATGAAACCTTTGCTCCAGTAGCCAGACTAGAAGCCATTCGACTATTTCTAGCTTATGCATCATATATGGGCTTCAAGGTATATCAAATGGATGTCAAAAGTGCCTTTCTAAATGGTATTCTGGTAGAAGAAGTATATGTAGAGCAGCCTCCAGGCTTTGAAAAAGGTGATCAAGTATATCGACTGAAGAAGGCTCTCTATGGTCTAAAGCAAGCCCCTAGAGCTTGGTATGACACATTGTCACAATTCCTACTTGACAATGGATATAAAAAAGGCAAAGTGGATAGAACTCTTTTCAGAATACAAGAAGGAGAAGACATTCTAATGGTGCAAATATATGTAGATGACATTATATTTGGATCACCCAATCAGGAGATGTGCAAAAAGTTCTCTGAACTCATGCAAGGAAAGTTTGAAATGAGTATGATGGGTGAGATGAATTACTTCCTAGGACTTCAAGTCAAGCAGAGTCCAGAAGGGATCTTCATCAACCAGTCCAAGTATACCAAAAGCCTATTAGAGAGATTCAAAGCTCTACAAAGCAAGACTGCAAGGATTCCAATGATGACATCTTTTAAAATGGAACCAGATGAGTCTGGAAATGCAGTTGATCAAGCTGAATATAGAGCACTGATTGGGTCTCTACTATACCTTACAACTAGCAGACCAGACATAATATTTGCTGTAGGAGTATGTGCTAGGTTTCAAGCAAACCCAAAGCAAAGTCATCTAGAAGCAGCAAGGAAGATTCTCAAGTACCTAAAAGGAACAGTCAATCTAGGACTATGGTACCCTGCTGATGACAACCTAGATTTGAGTGGTTATTCTGACTCAGACTATGGAGGATGTAGAATTGATAGGAAATCCACATCTGGAACCTGTCAATTTCTAGGCAACAAGTTGATCTCATGGTTCTCTAAGAAGCAAACTTCAGTTGCAACCTCCACCACTGAAGCAGAATATATGGCAGCTGGAAGTTGTTGTAGTCAGCTGCTCTGGCTAGTTCAACAACTCAAGGATTACAATGTAGAGGCAAGAGAAGTCCCTATCTATTGTGACAGCAGCAGTGCCATTGCCATCACTCAAAATCCAGTCCTCCACACAAGGTGCAAGCATGTCGACATTCGACACCACTTCATAAGAGACCACCTTGAAAAGAAGGACATCAAGATGGAGAAAATTCACACAAATATCCAAAAAACAGACATCTTGACTAAGCCCCTAGCTGAAGAACGATTCAAGACCATATGCTACAGCTTAGGACTCCTGGATCCAAGCACATGAAGAGCAAAGATCAGCTGAAGACCTCAGCTGATACAATTGCAGCAGACTAGGAGGATCAGATGAGGTGAATAGACACCCTCATCTTCAGGTAAGTTCTTTCCCGATGAAGACAAATAAAGCTGAGGGAAAACATAGAGTTATCTAATCAAGGGGGAATCAATGATACCTTAAGAATCCTTGATGAAATACTCTAAAATCTGCATTGCATATTATATATATATATATATATATATATATCCAGCAGACTTGAACAAAGTTATTTGACATCTTTACTCTAAGCAATGTATATCTATGTATATTAATAAACTATTCTTCATAAAATACTTTATTTATATACATACATACAGTGTACTATTGAGTTATACTTGGTTGGATTAATACACCATCCTCACCGACTCAACAGTATGCATGCACTGTACGGATTTCAAATAACTCTTGCTCAAAATTTATAATTTCTGCATTCCATAAGATAAAGTCTGAATATCTTTAAATGTGAACCCTTAGATCAAGAATCTCATTATTGATCTTAAGATGTAACTTTTCAGAAATTCAGACCTATCAACTCGATAGTTTTGTCATCTTTCACTCCACTACCTCATTTCTACCCCTATAAAAGGAGGAAGTTATGAGAACAACTAAGAACACAAATCACTAACTATTATTCTTGTTTCAGGGATGGAGACAATCGAAAGAAGAGATGGAATGGAGATCATCCCTCAACCAAGATCTTGGGTGAAGGAGATGAAGATTTGTCCAGAAGATGAAGATGATGCAGATCAGCATACTTGGTTCAACCAACATGAGTATGCCTATGAAAACTAGAGGAAGGAGAGAAGTTCTTGTTGAAAACTAGAGGAATGAGAGATGCAGAAGACAAAGTAGCAAACAAGCAGAGCTTCTTCTCCAGGGTGAAGTTCTACATGGAGGGCTTGTTATCAAAGGCTACTGTGTCTAAACAAATCAAGAAGACCCAGTCCATGGCTCTCTCTTCACACTCCATTGAAGCCTCTTCCAATCTTCCTTCCCTTTCAAGAGAAGCGAAGAAATTCAACAAGGACACATTAGATACTACAACCCATCTGATGATGAGGAACATTAGATGGTGAGGGCAACCTGAACCAGTGGGATATCATCCAGGCTGATCATCAAATTGATTTGATGGTCCTACATGGTTCAGAGATAGAGCTTGAAGATCCATCAAACCAGGTTGGATCATCACTCACAATAAAGCTGGAAGATCCATCATCCAGGTTGGATCATCACAGCAAACCTAATCCTCCACTCAGCTGATCAGAAGACCAACTCAGCTGACCAGAAGACTTTCAAGAAAAATCAGCAGACCTTTCAAAGAAATCAGAAGACTTCACTCTGCTGATCAGATCACTTCAATTTAAAGTATAATGACTAGCTTTGATCATGTAATTCATTCTAGATTTATTCCTGAATGTAATTAAAGAAATTGGCCTATATAAGGAATGCAATTCACTTATAGGAAACGGCCTTTGATGATCAATTCTTGCCACAAAATCAGTCTCAACGGCTATTTTTGGTAATGATGTCATTAGTACTTGATTACCATATTGCCAGCAAATCAAAAATTGCCACATGGCAAATTCAGCCGGCAAAATTAAAGGAAACGGGGCGAAATCAAAGAAGGAAAATCTTGGGCTCTACTCCACATTAAGACCAAATTTGACCGTTAGATCGATCACACCTCAAGTATTGCTGGAGTATATATACAACCCTTAAACCATTCCTCAAACCCTTTCGCTCACAAATCTCAAATTGCTCTCAATCTCTCTCGTCTTGAAAAATTCTCTTAAGCATTCCAAACCTTACACTCAAACTCTACTATGGCAATCATTGAAATTTACGACGAGAAGACCAGGAGCACTGGTACCCTAGATGCAACCAAATGGTCTAAGGAAGGGAAGATTTTCACGGAGAATGCTCTGTTTTTCAAGGGCAAACACACAGCTGAAAATAAAGAGATACTTCTTCGCTGCATCAACCTCAACCTTCGTGATTTTCTGGAAGCAGCACCAACTAATGTTTATGAACAAGACGTGCTGGCTTTCTACCCTAACGCTGTGATGAAGGGTTCTTATGTTGAAAGTGTCATGGGTGGACACAAGGTCAAGGTAACAAGGGAAATCCTTCAGGAATTGTTTGGCTTGTCAAGGGGGAAAATAAATATCTCCACCTACATTATGGGTAGAGAAAAGGAGTATATGGAGATATTTACTGATGGAAGAATCAAGGCTATTGATGCCTCTGGACTCAAGAAATCCCAACTTGAACCTAAGTTTCAAACCTTGATGGATATTGCAGGCAAGATGTTGCTTGGTAACACATTCAGTCATGATGCTGTTACTACTTTGAAGGTTCGAGTTATGGTTGCAATCTGGGATCAGATTGATGGAGACTGGCAAGGACTATTCTTAGATAGAATTGCTCTTGAGGTAAAGAAAGTCACTTTGGACTTGCAGTCAAGAGAATGGAAGGTAACAACTACAGTCAGCTTTGTCAACAAGCTGAGCATCATCCTTCCAGATATTCTCCCAAAGAAGTACAAGATGGGACCTCGTAACACCTTCCACATCTCCAAGTATTATTTGAGAAAGGAAGCTCTTGCAGAGGCAGCAAGGTTGAAAGAAGAGAAGAGGAAGTTGTTGGCTGAAGCATCCTCCAATGATGTTGTTGAAGAGGCAGAAGAGTCTGCTCATGACTCTGCTGCAGAAAAAGAGGAAGAGCCATCCAAAGAAGAGGCTCAAAAGAAGGCTGCTGAGGATGATGATGATGACAATCAGACCTTAGCACAGAGAAGATTTCTGATCAGATCAGGGCTCATCTCCCCATATGATTCAGATGCCACTCCCACTGCCTCTCCTTTGAAAAAGGCAGGTACTTCTAATCCCTCTCTCACTTTCACACCCTCTAAATTGTCAAAGGGTCAGAAGAGAAAGAAGAACACTTCTTATTTCACAAAGAAATCCAAGAAATCTAGGCTCCCTACTCCCATGAGCATAGCCCCTATTTCATCCTTCAACCCTTCTGATGATTCAAACCCATCTGAACCTTCAAACACTGATACCCAAATCCCTGTTGATACTCACACAGCAGAGGAACAAGCTCAGCCTAACCCTGCTGATGTTCAAACAGCAGACAACCGACCTCAGACCACCTTAACACACCCTGCTGATGATCAAACACAGCTCACATCCCTTGCTGACACTCAAAGAGCAGATGTCCAAGACCATCAAGCTCAACCATATACTGATCTTCACTTCTCAAATCCCTGCTGATACTCACACAACAGAGGAAAATGCCCCAGCTACCCAATCCCCTATCCTCTCTGCCCCATCTGCTCCAGAAGACATGGCACCAGCAGACCTGGATCAAGCTGGCCCCTCTCAACCTCAGTTCAGAATGGTGCACTACCCTATGTGCACAAAAGAAAAGATAATGAGGATGAAGATAGCCACTCTGCTCAAGTCTACTACACCTGGAGTTGATGAGGAATCAATCCAGTTTGAACAAGTACTTAGGATATGTACTTGGATTGAGCTCAGAAGAGATGATGTGGATGATCTACTTGAAGTCATGGAAGGAATGGGAGGAAAAGAAAATTTCCTCGATTGGGAAATGGAGCAAAAGGAAGTTGCTCAAGTTAGATCTTTTGCTCAGCTGCTATCAGATGAGGCACTGACTGCAGTTTGCAACAGGATTCTAGGAATCCACACTGATGGTATCTCTGTTCCAGAAGGATCATCAGATTAGCAGACAGCTGGAAAAACAATGGTGGATGACTCAGCTGCACCAGTCTTAGCAGAAGACTCAATTGCAACAGTCCCTGCTGAAGACTCAGCTGAACCAGGTGACAGGGTAGAAGTTGATAGAGAAGTAGTCAGAGTACCAGTTCATTTCATGCCTAAAGAGAACCTGACTCACTTCATTGATAAAGGAGAAAAGATCATGACTCATCTGGTCAAGGCCACTACCTCTTTCCTTAATGAAGACTAGCTTTCAGCTGAAGAAAGAGGCAGAGCATTGGTAGTCCATCCTAATCCCCAAGGTGCTGCCTCCACTTCCACCAAACCTGTTGACCATACAGCAGACATCTGCTCCCAGGTCAAAGCTGCAATAGATTTGCACTTTGAAAAAGGTTTAGGCCTACAGCTTGGAAGATATGTTGAAAAAGCAGTTAGGGAGCAGAAGACCCGTCTTCATGACCAGATTATTGACATTGAAGACAAGTTTGGAGAGTCTCTTCACCATCAGATAGGTGAATACCTGAGCACCATCCAGAAGAAGTCAGGTGATGTCTCCAAAATGTTTGCTGATGAGATTTCTCAATTAGAGTCAGCCTATGATTCTAAAATTAAAGAAGCTGAAGCAAGAGCCACTGAGGGTCAAGCCCTTCTTAAGGCAGCTGCAGAGGAGAATGAGAAACTGCAGACTCAGTTGAAGGAGACAGCAGCCAAGTTGGAAGCACTTACAGAAAAGCTCGAAGCTGCCTCCTCCACCAACGCACTTGCTCATGTCATGGAGCACAGTATCTCCCATATTACTGCTGTCAGCAAGGTTAATGCCATGGCACTGAAGCAAACTCTGAAAGTGGAAATCATGAATGCCATGAAGCCTTTTGCGGCTGCACTTGCTGAAGCCAAAAAGGGGGAAGATATGTTGGTAAGAGCTCTTGAGAAGTCTACTGCACAGCAAGCTGTAATGGTAGTATCTCAAGATGAGCTGAATGAAACCTTGGGTGGCTTAAAAAGAAAAATCAAGAGCAGGCAAGAAAAAGGCAAAGGCAAAGAAACTGCTCAAGAAGGCACCCAAGCTCCCTCTCAAGCTCCTGCCAAGACTCTTCAGAACACTGCCTCTGAAGAACAAGTCCCTGAAAAGAGAATGACAAGGAAAAGGAAGGCAGATGAGCAAGCTCAGTCAGCTCAGGCCAGTAAGAAGTCAGCTCCAGCAGAGCCTACTGCAGAAGAGAAAGAGGCTCTAGAGTTGAAGAAAAAGAAGTTGCTTGAAGCTCAAGAGCTTAAGCAAAAGAAGTTGAATGATGCAAAGGCAGTCAAAGCCAAATTTGAAAGGAAAATTGTCAAACTCAGGAAAGCAATCAAGGACAAGGCAACATAAGACAATGTCCTGGTGTTTGATACCAATTATGTGGATTATTTAGCCCTTCAAGATGAGCTACCAAGATGGTATCCCCTGAAGAAGAAGTGGCAAATTCAACACCACATTGTAAGGAAATTTGGCCCTCTCCCTTCTTATGAAGAAGAATTTCTTCAATTCTCCCAGTTCATGAACATTGAAGATCCAGAGTTCTGGGAAGAAATTGTCAAGACAGCCAAAGGACTTGACAATTGCAGAATCCTAACACCTGAAGAACCCAAATGGGAAGAGCCAACATGATTGAAATCAAAAGGATTTTGTACAAGATCTATGAAGAGGAGAATGTTACAGATGTGCAGCACATGGAAGAAGTTCGAGCTCGTCTGTACCTTGCCTACCGCATTTGAAGAACAGAAGACCTGATGAAGACTACTTTAGAAGTTTAAGGAAACTATTACTTGTAATCTGTAAAAGCTCTATATATATTCAAGTTCTAGTTCTTTTTGCTTACAAGACAAACTCTCATTGTCTTCATCAGATACTTCAGTTTAACATGTTATAAACTCTTATCTTATTTCATTAAGAGAACTTATCAAGTATAGTTTTGGCTTCATCAAAAAGGGGGAAATTGTTGGGATATAAATTCACCCTAAGCCCCACTTGATGTTAGAATAGTTTTGATGGCCAAAACACTTAGAGTTTATAAATGTAATAGGATCAGCTGACTTGTATAGAACAGCTTAGACTAGTCTTGTGTGATCAACTGTATTGATATCAGCTGATCAGCACAGTCCTGGCTTACATGCCTATCCTCAAGATGAGAAGAGTAGAAGACATGAAGACTAGAAGATCCTTGAAGACCAGATAAGTTAAGGTGCTTGTATACCTACTTATCTAATGGAGTCCCAGATTGAAGATAGTCTAAAGTAGTACAAAAAATTACCAGATCAGAAGAGTGTTACTCTGCTGATATCAGAAGACAGAAGACCTAAGGCCAGAAGAGTAGTCAGAAGACTAGTAGCACAGATCAGAAGACTATGTGCTCTTCCAGGACTCGGCTGATTTCAAAGTCATCTTACAATTCAAACGAAGACCTACCTTATTTAGAACATTGACATGATCCCAGGATTGAAGCAATCAAGTTGCTGGAATCAAGGAATCAAGCCATTATGGAAAGATTGCCCCAACGGCTAGTCAACTCCAACGGCTAGTTGCAAGCAATCACCATTATAAATACAAGAGGATGAGAAATCACAAACAAGGAGTCACAAGAGAGAATTCAACAAGCTAAGCAAGCAATCGAAGCTAAATCCATACTGTTCTAAGAGTTCTCAAAAGAGCCAGAAACCATTAGATTATCTATAGCTTTTAAGTGATTTCTATCCAACCTATAAGAACCTGAAACCTGTTCATAATACATATTCATTGTTTTAGGCATAGTGGTTAAGCAATTTATAAGCTTGAACCATTAGTTGGATATCCTTCAAAAACCCCAAACCCTCACCGAAAGGTTAAAGTTTTTGAACCCATCAAAGTGCAAGTGCTTACAATCACTTGTGGAGACCGTAGCTGTTAGGACGGCTCAGATCTCAAAGTCCTAACCTTGGGACTATAAAGGACAAGACCCTTGTAATTTTTGGGAAATTAAAGGGATTAAACATCACGTTGAGACGTGAGAGTGGACGTAGGAACGTATATCCGAACCACTATAAACCTGGTGTTATTTACTTTCAGCACTTTACATTACTGTCATTTCTTATATCTTATATAGTGCATATTGTGTTTTTAACTGTCTTCAAAACAAGGCCATAACTTTCAAACCAGCATCAGCTGAGTATTTTCATTAAGCAAAATAAGTTAACACTTTCGTAAGAACTAAAAGAACGAGTCAAAACAAGGCCTACCATAATTCCGCATATAACCTCTTCAATCAGATCACTATAGTCATGTGGACCAGCAGACTTGTAGTCCAGTTGACATAGCAATCAGAAGAGGTTCCCAACTCTGTTGAAAAAGTTTTAAAGTCTATTCACCCCTCCCCTCTAGACTTTAATCCCATTCACTACTCGTTCAGGGACCAACACTTATTTCTTGGGACTTAAAGCTACAAGAACACATTATCTATTGGACGAGTTAATAAAAATATCACAACTGGTGTTTGTGAGAGTGGATGTAGACAATTTGTCGAACCACTATAAATGTCGTGTTTGATTTACTTTACAGTTTTATTTGTGTTTGATTGATTAACTGTTTAATTGATTGAATTACATATTTGAACAAGACTAATAGAGTGTTCATACAGAGTTCACAAATTTAGTTGAGTATAAATTTGATTGGGCTCATTATAATTCTGATTATTCCGCATTCGTATTCTGATATATTGAAAGATTTTTGAAAAGTCGATTCACCCCCCTCTAGACATTTTCACTAGCTTACTCAATATTATTAACTCAACTAGGGACCTACAAGTGGTATCAGAGCAGTAGTTTACGAACTGCTGTTTCTTGATAATCGACCTAAGACTTAGGTGAAGTCTTGGTTCTTGATTGTACGTGCTATTACGTGTTCTTGATCGTTGTTCTTGACATATCTGTTTCTTGATCATAAAACTGCTCAATACTAATCTTCTTGGAATCATGTCTCTCGAAATCAGCGCTAACAAACTACCTAAGTTTCAGGTACAAGATTACGACTACTGGAAGTTGAGGATGGAAGCCATTTTCAGCTCCACTCATGACTTGATGATCTCCGTCGTCACCGAAGGACCAATCGTGACGATGATCCCTAACACTGCTGCCTTGGACAAAGACAAACCTGTTGGTGCTCTTGTTCGCAAACCCAGGTCAGAATTAACATCTGAAGAAATGAGGCATAATAACTTGGATAGCTTGGCCAAGAATTACATTTTACACACCCTTCCTAACGAGTATCTTGGGAAAGAGTTAAAATGTAAGACTGCCAAGGAAATGTGGGACCGTCTTGCGATTATTTGTGAATGGACTTCCCTAATAAAAGAAAGTAAGCTTTCTACTGCTGTTCAGAGATTCGAATCATTCAAGATGAAAACTGGTGAAACAATTGACCAGTTGGATACTCGCTTTACAAAGATTATGAATGACTTGGAGGTTCTTGGCAAATCTTATACTCCACGTGAAATAAACTTGAAAATTCTTAAGAGTCTTGATGTTAGATGGAAAATGGTGAAAATGCTTGTTAAGAATACTCAGGATATAGACGTGTGGACAGCTAAGACAATGTTTTAAACCCTAAAGGCTCATGAGTTTGATCTAGACGAAGAAGATCCTATCGCAAGTAGTGATAGAGAGAATGTCGTGTCGAAGAATGTTGCCTTTAAGTCTAGTTCGTCTAAGTGCTCTAGAGTAGGCAAGTCTAAGTCTAAGACTAAGTCTGCTACTGTTAAATACGAGTTAGATGAAGCTGATCTAAGTCTGAAAGATCAGGTGAACCTTATGGTTAGAAAATTCAACAGGTTGAACAAACGCTTTGGTAGATATAAGAAGTTCTATAGAGATCATAGAGGATCTGCTTCTAAGAACTCGTCTGAGACCAGACGAAACGAAGTCTCGAAAGGTAATAGACGAGATAGAGAGTCTGATGATAGGAAGATTAAGCGTTCTGATAGACGAGATAAGCGAAGGGATAATTCTCCTATTAAAAAGTCTACTGACGATCTTTTATGCTATAACTGTGAGAAACCAGGTCACTACATTTACGAATGTCCGGACCTGAGTACTGATGATCGTGAAGAACGCAAAGCACGAAGGGAACGAAGATACAACCGGGGTAAGAAGGCAATGATGGCTAATGATGACTCTGAAACGGAATCAGACGAGTTACCATCGTCTTCGTCTAGCTACCCGTCTGATCGAGATCACGATGAAGCTTTCATAGTAGATGATGGCTTATGCTGCATGGCTTAAATTGATCAAGAGGTATCATCTGCAACTTCGTTTCAATCATGTGATGAATCGGATTCTGATGAAAGTGATACTGCCAGTAGTGAAGTAGGGTGTAGTCTTCATCACTCTGCTAGTGTGAATGAAGAAGACCTCTTACTAGCTAACCATGCATTCATTGAAGTCAGCGACGAGAACATCGCATTAAAATAAGAAATCATTGATCTTAAGGAAGCTCAGTCTAAAGTAGATTCTAATGTAACAGTCCTAAATGAACGCTTGACTGAAGAGTTAAGACAACTCAAAGACAAGTGTGCATTGACAGACAGGTTATATCAAGACCTACTTAAGACACATGCAACTGAGAGAAATGAGTTCAATGTTTTAAAGAGCAAATGCAAAAAGCTTGAAGAACGTAATAAGTTCTTAGAGACTGAGGTTGTCACTCTAGACCTTAAACTTACTGACCTGGTTAACTCTTCAAAGATTAACCTTGAACTGTAAGATAGGTATAGGGCTCCAGCTGACAAGACTGGTATAGGTGCAGATTCACCTAGCTCGTCTACTCAAGTCCTTAAGAACCCTACTACTTTCATCTCAAGTTCTTTGACTAATGATAAAGGAAAAGGACCAATGATATACGATATTGGAACGCCATCAGAAGGCACTGTACCTAAACAGACTCGAGTTAACACTCCGATTACCAAGGGAGGTAAAAAGAATGTTAACAACAAGCCTGTTCCGTTTAGAACTAGTCTACAAAGGACCACTAGTCGTGGACGACCCAACCAGGTCAGATACGAGGATTGGTATCCTGAAGAGACGAGTACTAGACAAGTACAGACTAGACAACAAGAGCCTAGACCTCCTTTTATAAGGCAGTCTCAGCTCTACTCGTCTAGGCCTAAGAAGGTTGCTCCAAAATATCGTACACAACCTGTCCTATATCCTCCACCTTTGTCATATGATATCATAAGTGAGGAAAGACCTAAATGTGTCTATAAACCGTATGGACCTAATGCATACAAGCCCTACTCTGACTATCGTAGACAAGTGCCTACTCAAGTAGAGATTAAGTCGAAAGGCTATCTCAGACGAGTAGACCCAAAATCGAATGATAGGCCAGATAAGGACAATAAGGTCTTATTTTGTAACAAGTATGGCAGGAAGCTTAAGAGATCAAACTTGTTCAGGACTCCGATGTATATTTGGATTCCTTTGAACTCGACTAACCCTCCAGGACCCCAATAAACAAAGTGGGTACCTAAATTATTGAATATCTTCATTGCAGGGTCGACTCGACTTGTATAAGAAGGGTGGCTCAGTAGGAGAAACTTGGTACATTGATAGTGGTTGTTCGCACCACATGACAGGTACTAAGGCTCTTCTATCGAGTTACCACGAGCAAGAAGGACCCAAGGTTATATTCGGTGATAGCTCCACTGCTGTTACGAAAGGCTTTGGTTACATCAGAAATGGAGATGTAGAGATACAGGACGTATCCTACGTAGAAGGTTTGAAATACAATTTACTATTTGTTTCTCAATTCTGTGACCTTGGTTATAAAGTGCAGTTTAAAAGCCGAAAGTGCGAGATCATAAACAAGAGGACTCATACTGTTCTACTCGTCGGCATAAGACAAGGCAGCGTATACATTGTGAATTGGAATAGCTGTCCAAGGGATACTTGTCTTCTTACTAAGAACCCTAAAGAGCTCGGTTGGCTTTGGCATAGACGCCTCTGCCACATGAACTTTAAGGTAATTAATAAGGTTGCAAGAGATTACCTAGTGGAAGGTTTACCCAACGAAGTTTATTACAAATCACATGTATGCAATGCTTGTCAGAAAGGTAAACAGGTAAAAGGTTATTTTAAGGCAATTCCTACTCTCTCAACAAGTAGAGTCCTAGAACTACTACATATGGATCTTCATGGTCCGATAACTCCTCCAACCTTGAATGGTAGAAGGTACACACTTGTTGTTGTAGACGATTATTCTAAGTTTACTTGGGTAGTCTTCCTACACAAGAAGAGTGATACACAAACTCTTCTACCTCATCTGTTGAAGAAGTTACAAGTTGAGAAGAACCAGTCCATTGTTAAAATTCGTAGTGACAAGGGAACTGAGTTCATTAATTGCTATATCAACGATTTTTGCTCTAAACGTGGTATCCAACACCTTACTAGTGCAGCTAGGACACCACAACAGAACGGTGTAGCATAAAGAAGGAATCGAACTCTCAAAGAAGCCTTTAGAACCATGCTAGCCGAATACAAAACTCCTCAAAAGTTTTGGGCTGAAGCAATCAATACTGCATGCCACTCTCAGAACAGAAGTGCAATTAACAAGGTATTAGGGAAGACACCTTACGAGGTTTGGAAAGGTAGAAAACCTAGAATTTCATATTTCCATATATTTGGTTGTAAGTGTTTCATCCATAACAATGGGAAAAGCAAGTTGAATGCATTCTATGCTAAAGCAGACGAGGGGATATTCTTAGGATACTCCTCGACTAGCAAAGCATTCAGGGTATTCAACTACTCGACTCTTTGTGTGGAAGAAACACCACATGTGGTTTTCGATGAATCTCGACAGGACTCGTCTACCGACAAGATCAGTGAGAAGGTGACTGGTCTATCGATCGAATCTGACAAAGAATCAGAGGTATATGAATCCGTTCAAGCCTACAATCCATTAATGAAAGCTCTCGAGTCTGATTACAACGAGAAGTGTATGTTGAACAACCCCCAAGTTTCGAAGTCAAAGGCAACCAGGTGTACAGATTAAAGAAAGCCTTATATGGACTAAAGCAAGCTCCAAGAGCATGGTATGATACTCTCTCTCTCTTTTTATTAGAAAATGGTTTTACTAAGGGCAAGGTCGACAAAACCTTGTTCATAAGACAAGAAATGAAAGACATTTTACTCGTCCAAATTTACGTAGATGATATCATTTTTAGTTCACCTAACAAAAAGCTGAGTGAAAGTTTCTCAACACTCATGCAAAGTAAATTTGAGGTGTTTATGATGGGTGAAATGAATTACTTTCTTGGTCTTCAAGTAAAACAGACCCTAGAAGGGATTTTCATAAATCAAGCAAAGTATACTAGAAATCTACTAGACAAGTATGGTATTAAGACATGCAAGTCTACTGGAGTACCTATGCTACCTACATACAGGATGGATCCAGATGAACATGGTAAGTGTGCTGATCAAACATATTATCGTGGTCTTATTGGTTCATTACTGTACTTGACTGCTAGTAGACCTGATATTGCATTTTATGTTGGCGTATGTGCTCGTTTTCAAGCTAATCCAAAAGAGAGTCATATGGAAACCACTAAACGGATACTGAAATGTTTGAAAGGAAATATCAATCGTGGTATATGATATCCTTCAAATGATGATTTATCTTTAAGTGGCTACTCAGATTCTGATTTTGGTGGCTGTAGAATAGATAGGAAATCTACATCTGGTTCTTGTCAATTCTTAGGCACAAAACTCATTTCATGGTTTTCGAAAAAGCAGACTAGTTTGGCTACCTCTACTACCGAAGCCGAGTACATGGCTGCTGGTAGCTGCTGTAGTCAACTACTTTGGCTCATGCAACAGCTTAGAGATTACAACATATATGAATCAAATGTTCCTATTTTTCTGTGATAGTAACAGTGCAATTGCCATTACACAAAATCCTGTTTTGCACACACGTTGTAAGCATGTTGATGTGAAACATCATTTCATACGTGATCATATAGAAAAGAAGGATATTCGCATGGAAAAGATTCATACTGATTTTCAAAGAGCTGATATTTTCACAAAACCATTACCTGAGGCTCGTTTTCGTAAATTATGCATTAGTCTAGGACTAATTGATCTAGATCCTACTTGCCTATAGCTATGTACTAACCAGACAGGTACATCAAAGAAATAAGGAGACAAGATCACTAGAACAAAGCACTCGTCTACTCGCTCAACAGACAGGTATACAAGGTCAGACAAGATGACCAATCAACCCGATGAGGAAGCTGGTAAAGCTGAGGGTAATACTAAGGGAATAAACATTTAAGGGGGAATCTTTGATTTCTTAAATATCCTTATGTTGACTCTTAAGTAGGTTAAAAGTCATCTTGTTCGAACCTTGACCATTGCTTTAGAATGATATTCATCTTAATTATTCTACTCTACTTGTACCTACTCTCATGCGTCGCACAAGATAAGATAGGTACATGAAGTCGTTCGACATTCAGACACACAAGCACAGTCGAAGGGGGAGCTCGTCTGGTGCGCATAAGTCTACTCGTCTGTTCTGGATACACTCGAACAGACAAGATAAATGTTCTTTTAATTCAAAACATTCTAAGTGTTTAATCAGTACAAATTAAGGGTATTAATGTAATTTGATAATGTGAAAATTGGAAAACCCTAGAATTGGATTTATACACTCCCTTTTAATGAGGTGTATACACCCAGTTCGCGCCAAACCCTACTACACTAGGTCAGATGAGTACACTCCTCTGTCCTAAACAATAGGAAAGGCGGATTCCAAAATTTACAATACCAAATCACGTAATATTCTCGATTCCGTAACTGAATTTCAAAAGTCTCAACCGTTGGATCTATTCCTTTAATCTTGGTCGTTGATTCACAAGTCCTTTTGCAACAAAACCCAACAGTTACACTCTTCTCTTCGTACATTTTCCTAACTCTCCTACTCTCAAGCACTTAAAATTTCTTGCAAAATCCGAACTGTTTGTCCTCTCTCAACTCTACTATCATGTCGTTTGTTTCGTTATTCGACGTTCGCACTAACATGCAGGCAAGATTTGACTTAGGGAAGTATGCCTCGGAAGGCAAGGTGCATATAGAAGGCTCTGTGTTTTTCAAAGGGAATCACACAGACGACAACAAGGAAATTTTAATGAAGTGCTGCCGGTGTGGTTTAAGACCCTATTTGGAGGCCTTTCCGGAGATTGTATTGGAAGAAGAAGTGTTGGAGTTCTATGCCAATGCTACCAGAAGAGGCGACTCCATTGAGGCATTTATTGGTAGAAGCCGAGTAGAGATCACTCGTGAATCCTTGTTCGAAGTTTTGAAACTGCCATCCGGATCGATTAATGTGGAAAACTATGGCATAGGACAAGAATTGAGATACCTGAGTATCTTCTGTGGAAGGAAATTGAAATTAGGTCAAGATGGAAAGATTCCAGCAGTCAAGAAGAAGGAATTATTAGACAAGTACAAGACCCTTCTTGACATCGCATCCAAGATGTTGCTTGGAGTGATCGGAAGTTATGATTCCGTGACCCTTCAAAAGGCGAGAGTGATGGCCGCAATCTATGACGGCATCACGGAAGGGAACTGGTACAAGCTATTCATCGATCGCTTGATGTATTTTGAAAGGAACGTGCGAGTTGACACTGATTTAGCCTAGTGGATGGTGTCTGCTGCAGTTAGCTTTGGAAACAAGCTAAGTATTCTTCTACCCGTCTTGCTGCTGAACAAGACGAGTTGGAGCAAGGGCAAGCCATTTCATGCTCTTAAGCATTATCTAAAGAAGGAAGCTCTTGCGAAGCAAGCTGCTGTGAGCAAGCAAGTTCAGATCGATCCTCAAGACGCTATGTTTGAAGCCGTCTCGTCTAGTGCTGAGGAAGACGAGTCGAATGATGATGAGGAAGAATCTGAAGAGGTGGCTGAGGCTGGTACTAGTGGGAGACTAGTTCAGTATGTGCCAGAGGAGGCAATGTTTGAGGCAGCGAAAGATTCCGAAGAGACTCATTCGGACAAGGAGCCTGAGAAGGAAGTTGAAGTTGTTGAAACCTATCGACTGGTGAGAGTCGAGTCGAGTCCCTCACCAGACAAGTCGACTGAAAAGGTTGGTACCTCTTCCAGATATCTTTCAATTCCTCTCTCTCTCCCCGTCAAAACCAAGGCAAGATCACTCCGATCTCGTGCCAGGCCTGTACCCAAAACCTCGTCTGTGTTGGCAGTGCAACCACTTAGAGCCAACATTACCCAACACACTACCATATTCGATACAACTGATACTTCTACAATTATCGAACCAAACCTAGCCACATCAAATCCCCCAGAAACCACCATCCAAATTTCCTCAACCTCAACAGAAAATGTTGAATCCCTCAACCCATCTAGTTCGGGAACCCCTCTAGTTGCCACTGCAACAACTGAGACAAGGACCCCACTTGCTCAGACCCTTCCCGTCACTAGATTCGAATCCCTTGTTTATTATCCGATGTGTCTCCGAGAGAAGAGGATTCGTGCGAAAGTGTCTAACAATCTGAGAAAGATGCTCCCATCAATCGAGATCGACTCGTCTTCTGAACAATTTGAGAAATTATTGAGGATATGCACGTGGGTTGCATTAAAGAAGGCCCCAACAGAAGACTTGTTCGAAGTAATCATCGGAATGGGCGGAATTGCAAATTTCCAAGACTGGGAGATGGAGCAGCAGTAGAACAGTGGAGTTAAGGACTACTCTGAACTCCTCCCAGCGCATGCCTTGACAGCTTTGGTAAAAAGGATGCTAAATATTTCTGATGATGTTTTGTCTTCTCAAGACAAGTTTGAAGTTGGTGTTCAAACTGACCTTCTAGAAGAAGAGTTGGTTGCTGAATCCATTGATGTTGGAGTTCAAACATCTGAGCCTTTGATCGAGTTAGAGAATGTCTCAGGTCAGCCTGAAGAAGTTGCTGGAAGTGTTGAGGAAGAAGACAACTTTATCCTACTTGCTAAAGAAGATGATGAGTTTGTCGAAGCCTTTGTATTTGATGAAGATGAGATCGTTATTAGAGAAGATGACAATATTGCTGAAACTCAAGAGTCTCATTTCTTTCCTGACGGTTTCCTAGACAACTTAAAGATGGATTTGAAGAATGTTGTTCAGTCTTCGATAGATGAGTTCTTGAAGTCTGATTTAAAGGAAGTTCTGGTAGAGCAGAATCAGTCTCTTGTAGATTCGAGAGAGTTGATTGTTGGTGAAGTCAACTAGATGGACTCAACTTTCAGACAAGAGATGTATACCCAAATTGAAGAATTCTTGAAGAGACAAGTTGACTATTCAGAGAAACGTTCGATAAACTTTTCTAGATCACTAGCTGAAGAATCAAGCAAGATGGAACGTCTCTATCGTGTGAAAATCGAGATAGCTGATGAGCAAAGAAGAGAAGTACAAGATCAGTTGGTGCGTTCTAGAGCTGTTCTTACAGAACTCACTGAACAGAACAGGTTGCTCAGACAGACTGCTACTCATTTCAAGGATGAGCTAATCTCAAGTTCAAGGAAGTTAGAGCTTACTGCTGATCGTCTTGACAAGATGAGTCACGACAAGACGCATCAGAGGCAGATTGAGATTGCTACAGAAGCCATGAAAGAAGCTTTAAAAGAAGAGATGACTCGCTTTACTAGTCTATTCACTTTTAAGGCAAGTGATGAAGCCAAAAAGGGGGAAGAGACAAGTAGAGTTGAAGAAAAGGTGAAGTCTAGTGCTGAACCAGAAATGAAGGTTGTTGTGTCTGCAATAGAAGAGTTAAGAAGGCCCAAGAGAGGAAAGCTAGTCAAGAAAGCTGATCTTGAGCAAGCTAAAGCAGAAGAGCAGAAGAGACAAGTGAAAGGCAAGGGTGTTGCTAGTCCTGAGGTTCAGACCAGACAAGTCAAAAGAAAGCTTATTTTGGAAGAGCCTAAAGCTGAAGATAAAACTGCAATCGAGAAGAAGCAGAAGATTGATGATTCGCATTATGCTAGCAAGAAGAAGGTTGGCAAGCATATTCGAAGATTGCAGAAGTTAAAGGCGAATCCAGATGAAGTTGAAGATACTCACATTGATAACTTCATTGACAATGAACATCGAGATGCATGGTTCAAAGTCAAGTTGCAATGGGAGTTAGATCACTGGATCATTAAAAAAGTTGGTGATGCAGATAGCAATGAAGAGTTATATGCAATTTTTGACAAGTTCATGGAAGTTCAAGATCAGAAACTTTGGAACTTGATCATGAGGATAGTTGCTGCAGTGAATTTTAACATTTTGGTGCCAATCTATCCGAAATGGACTACTCTTATGCTGAGTTCTGGCAAGAGGATCGACTTCAATCAGATCAAGAAGTTCGAAGAAGAGCTGCTAGACAAGGAGAAGATCAACAATGAAGAACATATCTCAGTAATTCAAAGAAGACTCCTCGATGCTTTTTGTGTTCCAAATCTAGAAGGAGGTAACATTACTGATTAGTTGTACTTTCTTTACTTATGTTTTTTTGTTTTGATTAAGTAAGTGTAATCTACTGATCTTATTTTGAATGAATGAAAAGATAAGTACTTTTGATGATTAAAGACAAGATAACTACTTAACTAGTCTACTATTGTGAAAAGATTCAAGTAGTTTTGGATTCATCAAAAAGGGGGAAATTGTTGGGATGTGAATCCTAAGACAAGTCCTAAATGATGAAAAGATAAGATGAGTTTTGATAAGCCTTTTAACTTGAATATTTTCTAAGTGTTGACTGATCTAGTCTAGTTATGGAGTCGTCTTGAGCAGATCATTAGAGTTCACAAGACAAGTCTAAGTTCAAAAGAAAAGTTTAATTGTTTAATAGACAAGTACGTTTTATAAGTACTTTGTTATATGTGTTTAGGATTTATACTGAGCTATTTCACTTGTATAGAAGCTCAAGTTTTGTTTCATATTCGCATATTCAATGTATAGATCTTAAGTTGACTAAGTTATGTTATAAAGCTTAAAGTAATGTAATAGTCTTGTTAGGATTAGATGATAGGACTAGTTTAGTGTTCTATATTGTAGTCTACTATTGAAAACCTGCGCAAGTCAAGATGAGTAAGAAGAAGACTCAAAATTTGTCTAAGTGTTGAGACAAGACAGGTGCGCAACAAGACAAGACAAGAAGGAAGAAGTTAGTTACAAAAACGCGTGTGAAGATAAAGATTGAAGAGTTAGTTATGTAATAACTAATTAACTGAAGAAACGCGTGAAAGGATAAAAAGGAGAAGTTAGAAATCAGTTTTCAAGAAAAGTTAGTTGCATAACAGAAAGTTCTTGAAATTAGAAGTTTATAAATACCCCATGGTATTGATCGATTCAAGACTACTGACACACTGATATTCTATACTCAAGCTAAGCGAATTAAAGACGTATTCAAAGTGAAGAACTCTCAGAGTTGAAACTTCAGAAAGAAGCCAGAAGACAAGTGAAGATCAAAGAAGGCTACTACTGAAGACAGAGAAGTTTTATTGTTTTTGTTTCAAGTTGCTAGTTGCTTCTTAAATAACTAGTTAGATCGAAGATATATCTTGTAGTATATTAGAGAAGATCTAAGTCTTATTTCTTGAGACTTAAACCTACAAGAACACATTACTCTATTGGACGAGTTAATAAGAATATCATAACTGGTGTTTGTGAGAGTGGATGTAGACAAGTTGTCGAACCACTTTAGATGTCGTGTTTGATTTACTTTACAGTTTTATTTGTGTTTGATTGATTAACTGTTTAATTGATTGAATTACATATCTGAACAAGACTAGTACAGTGTTCATACAGAGTTCACAAATTTAGTTGAGTATAAATTTGATTGGGCTCATTATAATTCTGATTATTCCGCATTCGTATTCTGATATATTGAAAGATTTTTGAAAAGTCTATTCACCCCCCTCTAGACATTTTCACTAGCTTACTCAATATTATTAACTCAACTAGGGACCTACAAGTGGTATCAGAGCAGTAGTTTACGAACTGCTATTTCTTGATAACCGACTTAAGACTTAGGTGAAGTCTTGGTTCTTGATTGTACGTGCTATTACGTGTTCTTGATCGTTGTTCTTGACATATCTGTTTCTTGATCATAAAACTGCTCAATACTAATCTTCTTGGAATCATGTCTCTCGAAATCAGCGCTAACAAACTACCTAAGTTTCAGGTACAAGATTACGACTACTGGAAGTTGAGGATGGAAGCCATTTTCAGCTCCACTCATGACTTGATGATCTCCGTCGTCACCGAAGGACCAATCGTGACGATGATCCCTAACACTGCTGCCTTGGACAAAGACAAACCTGTTGGTCCTCTTGTTCGCAAACCCAGGTCAGAATTAACATCTGAAGAAATGAGGCAGAATAACTTGGATAGCTTGGCCAAGAATTACATTTTACACACCCTTCCTAACGAGTATCTTGGGAAAGAGTTAAAATGTAAGACTGCCAAGGAAATGTGGGACCGTCTTGCGATTATTTGTGAATGGACTTCCCTAATCAAAGAAAGTAAGCTTTCTACTGCTGTTCAGAGATTCGAATCATTCAAGATGAAAACTGGTGAAACAATTGACCAGTTGGATACTCGCTTTACAAAGATTATGAATGACTTGGAGGTTCTTGGCAAATCTTATACTGCACGTGAAATAAACTTGAAAATTCTTAAGAGTCTTGATGTTAGATGGAAAATGGTGAAAATGCTTGTTAAGAATACTCAGGATATAGACGTGTGGACAGCTAAGACAATGTTTTAAACCCTAAAGGCTCATGAGTTTGATCTAGACGAAGAAGATCCTATCGCAAGTAGTAATAGAGAGAATGTCGTGTCGAAGAATGTTGCCTTTAAGTCTAGTTCGTCTAAGTGCTCTAGAGTAGGCAAGTCTAAGTCTAAGACTAAGTCTGCTACTGTTAAATACGAGTTAGATGAAGCTGATCTAAGTCTGAAAGATCAGGTGAACCTTATGGTTAGAAAATTCAACAGGTTGAACAAACGCTTTGGTAGATATAAGAAGTTCTATAGAGATCATAGAGAATCTGCTTCTAAGAACTCGTCTGAGACCAGACGAGACGAAGTCTCGAAAGGTAATAGACGAGATAGAGAGTCTGATGATAGGAAGATTAAGCGTTCTGATAGACGAGATAAGCGAAGGGATAATTCTCCTATTAAAAAGTCTACTGACGATCTTTTATGCTATAACTGTGAGAAACCAGGTCACTACATTTACGAATGTCCGGACCTGAGTACTGATGATCGTGAAGAACGCAAAGTACGAAGGGAACGAAGATACAACCGGGGTAAGAAGGCAATGATGGCTAATGATGACTCTGAAACGGAATCAGACGAGTTACCATTGTCTTCGTCTAGCTACCCGTCTGATCGAGATCACGATGAAGCTTTCATAGTAGATGATGGCCTATGCTGCATGGCTTAAATTGATCAAGAGGTATCATCTGCAACTTCGTTTCAATCATGTGATGAATCGGATTCTGATGAAAGTGATACTGCCAGTAGTGAAGTAGGGTGTAGTCTTCATCACTCTGCTAGTGTGAATGAAGAAGACCTCTTACTAGCTAACCATCCATTCATTGAAGTCAGCAACGAGAACATCGCATTAAAACAAGAAATCATTGATCTTAAGGAAGCTCAGTCTAAAGTAGATTCTAATGTAACAGTCCTAAATGAACGCTTGACTGAAGAGTTAAGACAACTCAAAGACAAGTGTGCATTGACAGACAGGTTATATCAAGACCTACTTAAGACACATGCAACTGAGAGAAATGAGTTCAATGTTTTAAAGAGCAAATGCAAAAAGCTTGAAGAACGTAATAAGTTCTTAGAGACTGAGGTTGTCACTCTAGACCTTAAACTTACTGACCTGGTTAACTCTTCAAAGATTAACCTTGAACTGTCAAATAGGTATAGGGCTCCAGCTGACAAGACTGGTATAGGTGCAGATTCACCTAGCTCGTCTACTCAAGTCCTTAAGAACCCTACTACTTTCATCTCAAGTTCTTTGACTAATGATAAAGGAAAAGGACCAATGGTATATGATATTGGAACGCCATCAGAAGGCACTGTACCTAAATAGACTCGAGTTAACACTCCGATTACCAAGGGAGGTAAAAAGAATGTTAACAACAAGCCTGTTCCGTTTAGAACTAGTCTACAAAGGACCACTAGTCGTGGACGACCCAACCAGGTCAGATACGAGGATTGGTATCCTGAAGAGACGAGTACTAGACAAGTACAGACTAGACGACAAGAGCCTAGACCTCCTTTTATAAGGCAGTCTCAGCTCTACTCGTCTAGGCCTAAGAAGGTTGCTCCAAAATATCGTACACAACCTGTCCTATATCCTCCACCTTTGTCATATGATATCATAAATGAGGAAAGACCTAAACGTGTCTATAAACCGTATGGACCTAATGCATACAAGCCCTACTCTGACTATCATAGACATGTGCCTGCTCAAGTAGAGATTAAGTCGAAAGGCTATCTCAGACGAGTAGACCCGAAATCGAATGATAGGCCAGATAAGGACAATAAGGTCTTATTTTGTAACAAGTATGGCAGGAAGCTTAAGAGATCAAACTTGTTCAGGACTCCGATGTATATTTGGATTCCTTTGAACTCGACTAACCCTCCAGGACCCCAATAAACAAAGTGGGTACCTAAATTATTGAATATCTTCATTGCAGGGTCGACTCGACTTGTATAAGAAGGGTGGCTCAGTAGGAGAAACTTGGTACATTGATAGTGGTTGTTCGCACCACATGACAGGTACAAAGGCTCTTCTATCGAGTTACCACGAGCAAGAAGGACCCAAGGTTATATTCGGTGATAGCTCCACTGCTGTTACGAAAGGCTTTGGTTACATCAGAAATGGAGATGTAGAGATACAGGACGTATCCTACGTAGAAGGTTTGAAATACAATTTACTATTTGTTTCTCAATTCTGTGACCGTGGTTATAAAGTGCAGTTTAAAAGCCGAAAGTGCGAGATCATAAACAAGAGGACTCATACTGTTCTACTCGTCGGCATAAGACAAGGCAGCTTATACATTGTGAATTGGAATAGCTGTCCAAGGGATACTTGTCTTCTTACTAAGAACCCTAAAGAGCTCGGTTGGCTTTGGCATAGACGCCTCTGCCACATGAACTTTAAGGTAATTAATAAGGTTGCAAGAGATTACCTAGTGGAAGGTTTACCCAACGAAGTTTATTACAAATCACATGTATGCAATGCTTGTCAGAAAGGTAAACAGGTAAAAGGTTATTTTAAGGCAATTCCTACTCTCTCAACAAGTAGAGTCCTAGAACTACTACATATGGAACTTCATGGTCCGATAACTCCTCCAACCTTGAATGGTAGAAGGTACACACTTGTTATTGTAGACGATTATTCTAAGTTTACTTGGGTAGTCTTCCTACACAAGAAGAGTGATACACAAACTCTTCTACCTCGTATGTTGAAGAAGTTACAAGTTGAGAAGAACCAGTCCATTGTTAAAATTCGTAGTGACAAGGGAACTGAGTTCATTAATTGCTATATCAACGATTTTTGCTCTAAACGTGGTATCCAGCACCTTACTAGTGCAGCTAGGACACCACAACAGAACGGTGTAGCATAAAGAAGGAATCGAACTCTCAAAGAAGCCTTTAGAACCATGCTAGCCGAATACAAAACTCCTCAAAAGTTTTGGGCCGAAGCAATCAATACTGCATGCCACTCTCAGAACAGAAGTGCAATTAACAAGGTATTAGGGAAGACACCTTACGAGGTTTGGAAAGGTAGAAAACCTAGAATTTCATATTTCCATATATTTGGTTGTAAGTGTTTCATCCATAACAATGGGAAAAGCAAGTTGAATGCATTCTATGCTAAAGCAGACGAGGGGATATTCTTAGGATACTCCTCGACTAACAAAGCATTCAGGGTATTCAACTACTCGACTCTTTGTGTGGAAGAAACACCACATGTGGTTTTCGATGAATCTCGACAGGACTCGTCTACCGACAAGATCAGTGAGAAGGTGACTGGTCTATCGATCGAATCTGACAAAGAATCAGAGGTATATGAATCCATTCAAGCCTACAATCCATTAATGAAAGCTCTCGAGTCTGATTACAACGAGAATTGTATGTTGAACAACCCCCAGGTTTCGAAGTCAAAGGCAACGAGGTGTACAGATTAAAGAAAGCCTTATATGGACTAAAGCAAGCTCCAAGAGCATGGTATGATACTCTCTCTCTCTTTTTATTAGAAAATGGTTTTACTAAGGGCAAGGTCGACAGAACCTTGTTCATAAGACAAGAAATGAAAGACATTTTACTCGTCCAAATTTACGTAGATGATATCATTTTTAGTTCACCTAACAAAAAGCTGAGTGTAAGTTTCTCAACACTCATGCAAAGTAAATTTGAGATGTTTATGATGGGTGAAATGAATTACTTTTGTTGGTCCCTGAACGAGTAGTGAATGGGATTAAAGTCTAGAGGGGAGGGGTGAATAGACTTTAAAACTTTTCAAACAGAGTTGAGAACCTCTTCTGATTGCTATTTCAACTGGACTGCAAGTCTGCTAGTCCAGATGACTCTAGTGATCTGACTGAGGAGGTTATATGCGGAATTATGGTGGCCCTGGTTTAGACTCGTTCTTGTAATTCTTATGAAAGTGTTCAACTTGTTTTGCTTAATGAAAATACTCAGCTGATGCTGGTTTGAAAGTTATGGCCTTGTTTTGAAGAATGTTGAAATCACAGTATGCACTATATAATAATGTATGTAAAGACAGAAATGTAAAGTGCAGAAAGTAAATGACACCGGATTTATAGTGGTTCGGATATACGTTCCTACGTCCACTCTCACGTCCACACGTGATGTTTAATCCCTTTAATTTACCACAAATTACAAGGGTCTTGACCTTTATAGTCCCAAGGTTAGGACTTTGAGATCTGAGCCGTCCTAACAGCTACGGTCTCCACAAGTGATTGTAAGCACTTGCACTTTAAGGGGTTCAAAAACTTTAACCTTTCGGTGAGGGTTTGGGGTTTTTGAGGTGTATCCAACTAATGGTTCAAGCTTATAATTTGCTTAACCACTATGCCTAAAACAATTGATATACAATATGAACAGGTTTCAGGTTCTTAAGGGTTGGATAGAAATCACTTAAGAGCTATAGATAATCTAATGGTTTCTGGCTCTTTTGATAATTCTTAGAATAGTATGGCTTTAGCTTTGATTGCTTGCTTGGCTCGTTGAATTCTCTCTTGTGACTTCTTGTTTGTGATTTCTCATCCTCTTGTATTTATAATGGAGATTGATTGCAACTAGCCGTTGGAGTTGACTAGCCGTTTGAGCAATCTTTCCATAATAGCTTGATTCCTTGATTCCAGCCGCTTGATTGCTTCAATCCTGGGATCATGTCAATCTTCTAAATAAGGTAGGTCTTCGTTTGAATTGCAAGATGACTTAGGAATCAGCCGAGTCCTGGAAGAGCATATAGTCTTCTGATCTGTACTTCTAGTCTTCTGACTACTCTTCTGGCCTTAGGTCTTCTGTCTTCTGATATCAGTAGAGTAACACTCTTCTGATCTGGAAATTCTTTGTACTGCTTTAGGCCATCTTCAATCTGGGACTCCATCAGATAAGTAGGTATACAAGCACCTTAACTTATCTGGTCTTCAAGGATCTTCTAGTCTTCATGTCTTCTACTCTTCTCATCTTGAGGATAGGCATGTAAGCCAGGACTGTGCTGATCAGCTGATATCAATACAGTTGATCACACAAGACTAGTCTAAGCTGTTCTATACAAGTCAGCTGATCCTATTACATTTATAAACTCTAAGTGTTTTGGCCATCAAAACTATTCTAACATCAAGTGGGGCTTAGGGTGAATTTATATCCCAACAATTTCCCCCTTTTTGATGAAGCCAAAACTATACTTGATAAATGCTCTTAATGAAATAAGATAAGAGTTTATAACATGCTAAGACTGAAGTATCTGATGAAGACAATGAGAATTTGTCTTGTAAGCAAAAAGAACTATAACTTGAATATATATAGAGCTTTTACAGATTACAAGTAATAGTTTCTTTAAACTTCTAAAGTAGTCTTCATCAGGTCTTCTGATCTTCAAATGCGGTAGGCAAGGTACAGACGAGCTCGAACTTCTTCCATGTGCTGCACATCTGTAACATTCTCCTCTTCATAGATCTTGTACAAAATCTTCTTGATTTCTATCATGTTGGCTCTTCCTGAATCCAGAAGGGGTGCATCCCATTTGGGTTCTTTAGGAGTTAAGATTCTGCAGTTGTCAAGTCCTTTGGCTGTCTTGACAATTTCTTCCCAGAACTCTGGATCTTCAATGTTCATGAACTGGGAGAATTGAAGAAATTCTTCTTCATAAGAAGGGAGAGGGCCAAATTTCCTTACTATGTGGTGTTGAATTTGCCACTTCTTCTTCAGGGGATACCATCTTGGTAGCTCATCTTGAAGGGCTAAGTAATCCACATAATTGCTGTCAAACACCAGGACACTGTCTTCTTGTGCCTTGTCCTTCATTGCTTTCCTGAGTTTGGCAATTCTTCTTTCAAATTTGGCTTTGACTGCCTTCGCATCATTCAGCTTCTTTTGCTTAAGCTCTTGAGCTTCAAGCAATTTCTTTTTCTTCAACTCTAGAGCCTCTTTCTCTTCTGCAGTAGGCTCTGCTGGAGCTGATTTCTTGCTGGTCTGAGCTGACTGAGCTTGCTCATCTGCCTTTCTTTTCCTTGTCATTCTCTTTTCAGGAACTTGTTCTACAGGAGCAGTGATCTGTAGACTCTTGGCAGGAGCTTGAGTGGGTGCTTGAGTATCTTCTAGAGCAATTTCTTTGCCTTTGCCTTGCCTGTTCTTGATTTTGCTCTTTAAACCACCCAAGGTTTCAGTCAAGTCATCTTGTGCTACTACCAGTTCAGCTTGCTGGGCAGTAGACTTCTCTAGAGCCTTTATCAACACATCTTCCCCCTTTTTGGCTTCAGCAAGTGCAGCCGCAAAAGGCTTCATGGAATTCATGATTTCCACTTTCAGAGTTTGTTTCAGTGCCATGGCATTGACCTTGGCAACTTGGGTCAGATGGGTTATGCTGTGCTCTAGAACTTCAGCATGTGAATTGGAGGAGGAGGCAGCTTCAAATCTAGTTGTAAGAGCTTCCAACTTGGCTGCTGTCTCCTTCAGCCGAGTCTGCAATTTCTCATTCTCCTCTGCAGCTGCCTTAAGAAGGGCTTGACCTTCTTTGGCTCTTGCTTCAGCTTCTTCAATTCTGGACGTGTAGGTGGTCTCAATGCGGTGCATCTCATCAGTGTAAAGATCAGCAAACCTTTTGGAGGTGTCAGCTGACAACTTCTGATAGGTACTCAAGTATTCTCCTATCTGCTGATGAAGTGCTTCACCAAACTTGTCTTCAATGTCAAGAATCTGGTCATGAAGACGAGTCTTCTGTTCCCTTGCAGCTTTCTCAACATATCTTCCTAGCTGCAGGCCTAAACCTTTCTCAAAGTGCAAGTCTATTGCAGCTTTGACCTGGGAGCAGATGTCTGCTGTATGGTCAACAGATGGGGTAGAAGTAGAGGGTGTACCTTGAGGCTTTAGATGAACAATTAATGTTTTGCCTCTTTCTTCGGCGGATAGGTACTCCTCATTGAGGTAGCAGGTAGTGGCCTTAGTCAGATGGGTCTTGATTCGTTTGCCTGCATCCTCTTGATCGTCAATGAAGTGAGTCAGATTGTCCGAAGGTTTGAAGTGAGCTGGTACTCTGACTACTTCTCTGTCAATCTTTTCTTTGTCAACTGATGCAGCTGAGTCTTCTACAGGTGCAGGTGCAGCTGAGTCTTCTGCAGGTGCAGCTGAGTGTTCTGCAGGTGCAGCTGAGTCTTCTGCAGGTGCAGCTGAGTCTTCCACCAAGGCTGGTGCAGCTGATTCCTTCAACTTTGCTTGTTCAGCTGTCTGCTGATCCGATGAGCCTTCTGGGATAGAGACATCAGCAGTGGGGATTCCTAAAATCCGGTTGCAAACTACAGTCAGTGCCTCATCTGATAGCAGCTGAGCAAAGGATCGAACTTGAGCAACTTCCTTTTGCTCCATCTCCCAGTCGAGGAAGTTTTCCTTTCCTCCCATTCCTTCCATGACCTCAAGAAGGTCATCTACATCATCTCTTCTGAGCTCAATCCAAGTGCATACCCTAAGCACTTGTTCAAACTGGATTGAATTCTCATCAACTCCAGGGGTAGTGGACTTGAGCAGGTTGGCTATCTTCATCCTCATTATCTTCTCTGTTTGGCACATGGGGTAGTGCACCATTCTGAACTGAGGTTGAGAAGGGCCATCTTGAACCAGGTCTTCTGGTGCCATGTCAACTGGAGAAGAAGGGACAGTGATGGTAGGAGTTTGGGTAGCTGGGGCATTTTCTTCTGCTGTGTGAGTATCAGCAGGGATTTGGGAAGTGATTTCTTCTTGTTGGGTAGGAAGTTGAGATTGATCTTCAGTGATTTGTTCCTCAGCAGGGTTTTGGGTCTGCTGGTCTGGTTCAGTTTCTACTTGAAGATCAGTAGATGTTTGAGCTTGATGATCTTGGATATCTGCTGTTTGAATATCAGCAAGGATTGTGGATATAATCTGAGTTTGATCATCAGTAGGGGGTGTGGAGGTGGTCTGAGTTTGGTTGTCTGCTGGTTGAACATCAGAAGGGGTAAGGCAATTGGGGTTCAATTGGTAGTTGTGGCTGAGTTTGTTCCTCTGCTGTGTGAGTATCAGCAGGGATTTGGATATCAGTGTTTAGAGGCTCAGATGGGTTGGACTCATCAGAAGGGTTGAAGGATGAAATAGGGGCTATGCTCATTGGAGTAGGGAGCCTGGATTTCTTGGTTTTTTTGTGAAAGAAGAAGTGTTCTTCTTTCTCTTCTGACCCTTTGATAGCTTAGAGGGTGTGAAAGTGAGAGGGGGATTAGAAGTACCTGCCTTTTTCAAAGGAGAGGCAGTGGGAGTGGCATCTGAGTCAGATGGGGAGATGAGCCCTGATCTGAACAGATATCTTCTTTGTGCTAGGGTCTGATTGACATCATCATCCTCAGCAATCTTCTTTTGAGCCTCTACTTTGGATGGCTCCTCTTCTTCTTCAGCAGCAGAGTCATGAGCAGACTCTTCTGCCTCTTCAACAACATCTTTGGAAGATGCTTCAGCTAACCAATTCCTCCTCTCTTCTTTCAACCTTGCTGCCTCAGCAAGAGCTTCCTTCCTTAAGTAATATTTGGAGATGTGGAAGGTCTTATGAGGTCCCATCTTGTACTTTCTGGGGAGTATTTCTGGAAGGATGATACTCAGCTTGTTGACAAAGCTGACTGTTGATGTCACCTTCCATTCTCTTGACTGTAAATCCAAGGTTACCTTCTTGGCCTCAAGAGCAATTCTATCCAGAAATAGTCCTTGCCAATCTCCATCAATCTGATCCCAGATTGCAGCCATAACTCTAACCTTTAGAGTAGTAACAGCATCATGACTGAATGTGTTACCTAGCAGCATCTTGCCTGCTATATCCATCAGGGTTTGAAACTTAGGTTCAAGTTGGGATTTCTTGAGCCCAGTGGCATCAATAGCCTTTATTCTTCCATCAGTAAACATCTCCATATACTCTTTTTCTCTATTCATGATGTAGTTGGAGATATTTACCTTCCCCCTTGACAAGCCAAACACTTCCTGAAGAATTTCCCTTGTTACCTTGACCTTGTGTCCACCCATGACACTTTCGACATAAGATCCCTTCATCACAGCGTTTTCATAGAAAGCCAGCACATCTTGTTCATAAACATTGGTGGGTGCTGCTTCCAGAAAATCTCGCAGGTTGAGGTTGATGCAGCGAAGAAGGATCTCCTTGTTTTCTGCTTTGTGTTTGCCCTTGAAAAACAGAGCATTCTCTGTGAACATCTTCCCTTCCTTGGACCACTTTGCAGCATCCAAGGTGCCAGTGCTCTTGGTCTTTTCGTCGTAAATTTCAATGATTGCCATAGTATACTTTGAGTGTTAGGTTTTGAAAGTTTGAAAGAAATTTGCAGAACGAGAGAGTATTGAGAGCAATTGAGTAATGTGAGCGAAAGGGTTTGGAAGAGGTTTAAGGGTGTGTATATATACTCCAACAATTCTTGATCTAACGGTCAGATTTGGGTTTAATTGTGGAGTAGAGCCCAAGATTTTCCTTCTTTGATTTCGGGCCTTTCTTTACATTTGCCGACTGAATTTGCCATGTGGCAACAGTTGATTTGCTGGCAATTTGGTAATTGAGTATTAATGACATCATTACCAAAAATAGCCGTTGTGACTAATTTTGTGGCAAGAATTGATCATCAAGGCCGTTTTTTATAAGTGAATTGCATTCCTTATATAGGCCGATTTGTTTAATTACATTCAGGAATAAATCTAGAATGAATTACATGATCAAAGATAGTCATTAAACTCTAAAATCAAGTGATCTGGTCAGCAGAGTGATGTCTTCTGATTTCTTCAAGAGGTCTGCTGATTTTCCTTGAAAGTCTTCTGGTCAGCTGAGTTGGTCTTCTGATCAGCTGAGTGGAGGATTGAGATTTGCTGAGTAAATCTTCTGTGGTTTGAAGGTCCAACCTGGCTTGATGGATCCTTCGTTGTTGCTGTGATGATCCAACCTGGATGATGGATCTTCCAGCTTTATTGTGAGTGGTGATCCAACCTGGTTTGATGGATCTTCCAGCTCTATCTGAATCAAGTAGGACCATCAAATCAATATGTAGATGATCAGCCTGGATGATATCCCACTGGTTCAGATTGCCCTTACCATCTGATGCTCCTCATCATCAGATGGGTTGTAGCATCAAATGTGTCCTTTTTGAATTTCTTTGCTTCTCTTGAAGGAGAAGGAAGATTGGAAGAGGCTTCAATGGAGTCTGAAGAGAGGGCCATGGACTTAGCCTTCATGTTCTGTTTAGACACAATAGCTTTTGATAACAAGCTCTCCATGTAGAACTTCCCCCTGGAGAAGAAGCTCTGCTTGCTTGCTACTTTGTCTTCTCCATCTCTCTTTCCTCTAGTTTTCAATAAGGACGTCTCTATTTCCTCTAGTTTTCATAGGCAAACTCATGTTGAGTAAGCCAAGTGTGCTGATCTGCATCATCTTCATCTTCTGGACAAAGCTTCATCTCCTTCACCCAAGACCTTGGTTGAAGGATGATCTCCATTCCATCTCTTCTTTCGATTGTCTCCATTCCTGAAACAGAAAATAATAGTTAGTGATTTGTGTTCTTTGGTGTTCTCATAACTTCCTCCTTTTATAGTGGTAGAAATGAGGTAGTGGAGTGAAAGATGACAAAACTATAGAGTTGATAGGTCTGAATTTCTGAAAAGTTACTTCTTAAGATCAACAGTGAGATTCTTGATCTAAGGGTTCATATTTAAAGATATTCGGACTTTATCTTATGGAATGCAGAAATTATAAATTTTTGAGCAAGAGTTATTTGAAATCCGTACAGTGCATGCATATTGTTGAGTCGGTGAGGATGGTGTATTAATCCAACCAAGTATAACTCAATAGTATACTGTATGTATGTATATAAATAAAGTATTTTATGAAGAATAGTTTATTATTATACATAGTATACACTGCTTAGAGTAAAGAAATCAAATAACTTTGTTCAAGTCTGCTGTATATATATATATATATATATATATATGATATGCAATGCAGATTTTAGAGTATTTCATCAAGGATTCTTAAGGTATCATTGATTCCCCCTTGATTAGATGACTCTAAGTTTTCCCTCAGCTTTATTTGTCTTCATCGGGAAAGAACTTACCTGAAGATGAGGGTGTCTATTCACCTCATCTGATCCTCCTAGTCTTCTGCAATTGTATCAGCTGAGGTTTTCAGCTGATCTTTGCTCTTCATGTGCTTGGATCCAGGAGTCCTAAGCTGTAGCATAGGGTCTTGAATCTTTCTTCAGCTAGGGGCTTAGTCAAGATGTCTGCTCTTTGGATATCTGTGTGAATTTTCTCCATCTTGATGTCCTTCTTTTCAAGGTGGTCTCTTATGAAGTGGTGTCGAATGTCGACATGCTTGCACCTTGTGTGGAGGACTGGATTTTGAGTGATGGCAATGGCACTGCTGCTATCACAATAAATAGGGACTTCTCTTGCCTCTACATTGTAATCCTTGAGTTGTTGAACTAGCCAGAGCAGCTGACTACAACAACTACCAGCTGCCATATATTCTGCTTCAGTGGTGGAGGTTGCAACTGAGGTTTGCTTCTTAGAGAACCATGATATCAGCTTGTTGCCTAGAAATTGACAGGTTCCAGATGTGGATTTCCTATCAATTCTACATCCTCCATAGTCTGAGTCAGAATAGCCACTCAATTCTAGATTGTCATCAGCAGGGTACCATAGTCCTAGGTTGACTATTCCTTTTAGGTACTTGAGAATCTTCCTTGCTGCTTCTAGATGACTTTGCTTTGGGTTTGCTTGAAACCTAGCAAATACTCCTACAACAAATGTTATGTCTGGTCTGCTAGCTGTAAGGTATAGTAGAGATCCAATCAGTGCTCTATATTCAGCTTGATCAACTGCCTTTCCAGACTCATCTGGTTCCACTTTGAAAGATGTCATCATTGGAATCCTTGCAGTCTTGCTTTGTAGAGCTTTGAATCTTTCTAATAGGCGCTTGGTATACTTGGATTGGTTGATGGAAATCCCTTCTGAACTCTGCTTGACTTGAAGTCCTAGGAAATAATTCATCTCACCCATCATGCTCATTTCAAACTTTCCTTGCATAAGTTCAGAGAACTTCTTGCACATCTCTTGATTGGGTGATCCAAATATAATATCATCTACATATATTTGCACCATTAGGATGTCTTCTCCTTCTTGTATTCTGAAAAGAGTTCTATCCACTTTGCCTTTTGTATATCCATTGTCAAGTAGGAATTGTGACAATGTGTCATACCAAGCTCTAGGGGCTTGTTTTAGACCATAGAGAGCCTTCTTCAGTCGATATACTTGATCGCCTTTTTCAAATCCTGGAGGCTGCTCTACATATACTTCTTCTACCAGAATACCATTTAGAAAAGCACTCTTGACATCCATTTGATATACCTTGAAGCCCATATATGATGCATAAGCTAGAAACAGTTGAATGGCTTCTAATCTGGCTACTGGAGCAAAAGTTTCATCATAGTCAATCCTTTCAGATTGTGAATATCCTTTTGCAACTAGCCTTGCCTTATTTCTAGTTATCACATCATTTTCGTCCTTCTTGTTCTTGAATACCCACTTTGTTCCTACTAGATTGTGGTTTTCAGGACGATCTACCAATTCCCAGACTTCATTTCTTTCGAATTGGTTTAGTTCTTCTTGCATAGCAGTGATCCAATTGCTATCTGTCATTGCTTCTTCTATGTCAGTTGGTTCAATGTTGGATAGGAAAGCACACCAGCAGAACATAGATGATTGTGAGTTCTGATTCAGTTGTCTTCTGGTCTTGACACCTGAGTCAGCTCCTCCTAAGATGAGGTTTGATGGATGGTTGTTTCTCCATGTATGCCTCACAGGAGTATCTGCATTGGATGAGCTTGGATTCTCATCTGATCTAGTGCCATCAGGAGGGCTGGCTTGATTAGGTCGATCATCATCTGTATCTTGTGTGTCAAAGAGATCATTCCCCCTGGCATTTGGGATTGGTGCATCTTGATTCTGGTCAGCTTGTCCTGCTTGAGTTTGAGATCTAGTGATAGGTCTATGAGGCTTATCTTCCTCTAGTTCTTCAGGAAAAGGTTCATTTACTTCAATGAACTCATCTGGTTTGGGCTTGATCACTAGATGTCTCATCTGATCTGCAACTGAGTTTGTTTCTACTGCATTCTTTTCACAAGATTCATAAAAACAACATGAGGTGTTTCTTCCACAAGAAGGGTTCGTTTGTTGAGTACTCTAAATGCTTTGCTAGTAGAGGAGTATCCTAAGAATATCCCCTCATCTGCTTTGGCATCAAAAGCATTCAACTTACTCTTCCCATTGTTCTGAATGAAACACTTACAACCAAATATATGAAAGTAAGATACTCTAGGTTTTCTTCCTTTCCACAGTTCATATGGGGTTTTCTCATGAATTTTGTGAATACCTGACCTGTTTTGAGTGTGACAAGCTGTGTTGATGGCTTCTGCCCATAGCTTCTTAGGAATGGAAAATTCAGCAAGAAGTGTTCTGGCAGCTTCCTTGAGTGTTCTGACTCTTCTTTCAGCTACACCATTCTGCTGTGGTGTTCTTGCTGCACTTGTCTCATGCTGAATACCATTAGAAGTACAATAGGCAATAATATAAGAGTTAATGAATTCAGTGCCTTTGTCACTTCTAATTTTCACAATTGGTTCTCCTTTCTCTACTTGGATCCTCTTCAATAGTTCAAGAAGCTTCTGCTGTGTTTCACTCTTCTTGTATAAGAAGATAACCCAAGTAAACTTGGAATAATCATCTACAACAATAAGAGTGTACTTCCTCCCTGTTAGAGTGGTTGGAGTGATTGGTCCAAAGAGATCCATGTGAAGCAATTCAAGAACTCTGCTGGTTGATGCTGTCTTCTTGGTCTTGAAGGAGACCTTTGTTTGCTTTCCTTGTTGACATGCATCACATACCTGATCTTTACAGTAGAGTTCATTAGGCAGACCATCAACTAAGGATTCCCTTGCTAACTTGTTCATAGTCTTAAAGTTCAGATGACTAAGACGTTTGTGCCATAGCCAGCTGACATCTTTAGGGCTCTTCACAAGCAGACATGTATCCTTAGGACAGCTGTTCCAATTTGCAAGATACATACTTCCCTTTCTAGATCATGTTAGAAGGTTTTGTTTTGTTCTTTTATCACTTATGAGACACTCATCTTTAGAGAATTTGACTGAGTAACCAGTGTCACAAAAATGAGAAACAGATAATAAATTAAACTTAAGACCTTCTACATATGATACATCATGTACCTCAATGTCACCATTTTTAAGGGTGCCATATCCTTTTGTGTTACCATGCGCGTTATCACCAAAGAAGACTTTTGGACCTTTCTTCTCTATGTAGTTGGTCAGCAGGGCTTTGGTTCCTGTCATGTGAGTTGAGCATCCACTATCTATGTACCAAGTTTCTCCTGCTAGACCTCCTCTTCTGTATAGGTCCCTCCTTTCCTGCAAGAAAAGTTAAGTCTTAGGTACCCATTTTGTTTTGGGTCCTTGGGTGTTAGTACTACCCTTGGGAACCCACATATACATTGGTCGTTTGAACAACCTTGAACACTTGAGTTGTTTCCCTCGGGCATCACAGAACCAAATCTTACCAGTCAATACCTTGGACTAATCTGATTTGTTCTTAGTGTCAGCTAAGTAATAGTCAAATGGTTTCCCTTTATAGGAGTGTACATACATGATCTTTTGACTAGTTACATTCGGCCTGGGTGCATTAGCTGGTCGATGCACATGATTATATGGACCATACTCTTCTGTTCTCACAATATCATAAGAGATAGGGGGTGCAAAGAGAACAGATTTGTTTGAAGAAGACCTCTTCTTCTTGGCTGGAGCAGCATACAGTTGAGACTGTCTCAAACGAGATGGTCTAGGCTGTTTGTTGTTCCTCTGTACAGGCTTGGGGTTAGCTTGTCTTTTACCCTTTTTGGTTTTGGGATAGTTAGCCTTAGCTGGTACAGATGCCTTTTGGTTCATATTAGGTTCATTGTGTTTAGAACACTCACCCTTTTCATGTGTCTGAGTAGTGCACTTGTTAGGTGTACTACTCCCAGCTGGAGAGGATGTAGATGGATTAAGTTCATAGCCAAAACCCATCTTATTGCCATTTGATCTATAATACTCAGAGATACTTTCAATAGTAGTAGAAGCTTTATTGAACTCTGATATCTTTTGATTTAGGCATTCCTTCTCCTTTTCTAAGAGCTTGTGTGCTTGGAAGAGGTCATCGAACTTGGATTGTAGTGAACGAAGTTCCTTAGTTTCTAAAGCTTGAGTTTGTAACATCCCCTCATACAACTGAGATATTGTGGTATTTTCTTCCTTAAGAAGCTCCACTTCTTTGGTCAATCTTTCATTCATTGTGACCAACTCGGGGGTGTTATCAAACTTAGTCTTTTTCAACTTGGTAATTTCTTTCCTTAGACCCTTGTTCTCCTCTTCCACTTCTATAAAAGCTCTAGTGGCAATATCCAGATCACCTTTTACCTTTCTTAAAGATTGATAATAGGTGTCTTCTGATTCGCCTTCAGATGAGTTTATCTCATCTGATTGTGAAAAAATAGGTGAATGGAAAGTAGTAGTATAGGATTTTACCTCATTTTCATCTATGGCCATCATAGCTAGGTCATCTGAGTCATCTGAGAAGATTTGACAGTCTGTTGATGTAGGGAGTTCATCACTTTGATATTCAGATTCTTCAGTCACCATAGCTTTCTTTTCTGAATTTCTCCTTGGCCTTCTTTCTTCTTTTTCATCCAAATCCAGCTCAGGACATTCATAGACATAGTGTCCTGGTTTGCGACAATTAAAGCATGATCCAGGTTTCTGATTTGAGTTGCCTTTCCTTGGAGGAGTGGCATCTCTTCTTCTAGATCCTCGGCTGTCAGATGACTCCACATCCTTTCTAGGATGTCTTTCTGGTGTTCTTTCTCTGGAACCTCTGGAGGGTGAACTTGCTCTTCTATCTTTGTAGTTTCTATAGAATTTTCTATATTTGCTGTTGAGAGTGTTCATCCTTTCGAATCTCTTGATCATAAGAGCCATTTGTTCCTTCAGACTCATGTCTGATCCTTCACAGTGTTCTGTTTTCAGAGAGGTCTTGCCAGATGAGGTACTTGCAGTTTTTGTATTGGCTGCCTTGAAGGCTACAGTCTTGGAGGTAGATGGGGTTGCAGTTGGCTCATCACTTCCTGAGTTTTCTTCTCTTTCCAGATCATATTCATGAGCTTTTAGGTTCTGAAATAGAGTTTGAGTAGACCACTTCTTGATATCTTGAGTATCCTTGATGATGGTCTTCTTGAGTCTCCATTTCTTGGTTAGAGAGTCTAAGATCTTTAGATTTTTCTCTCTATTTGTATATTTCTTGCCCAGAGATTCTATCTCATTGATGATCATGGTAAATCTATTGTCTAGCTGATCAATAGACTCTTCTGGTTGCATCTTGAAGTGTTCGAACTTCTTGACTGCTGTAGACAACTTGGATTCCTTGATCAGCTCAGTTCCTTCACAGAGAAGTGCCAATGCCTCCCACATCTCTCTGGCTGACTCACAGTGGATTACCTTTGCAATGTACTCATTTGGAAGAGTTTGCATTATGTAATCTTGAGCAATGCTATCAAGATTTGATTGCTTCATCTCTTCTGGTGTGAGATCCTTCATGGGCTTGGGAACCAGTTCTCCAACTGGGACTTCTGGATCACCATTTGCAGTGTTGACTGTCATGATGGTGATTGGGCCTTCTGTGATTACTGACCACATCTTGTAGTGAACTGATGTGAGATTCTTCCTCATCCTGATCTTCCAGTAATCATAATCCTCTACTGAAAACTTAGGCAACTTTCGCATATTAGCACTCATGCTGTATGAGTTTTCAAAAACAAGTTTTCCAAAAAGATCTGTTCAAGGGGACTACAGAAAGACTCCCTCAAGTCTTCTGATAATCTAGAGACAGTAGTCCGTTAGAACCACTGCTGTGATACCACTTGTTGGTCCCTGAACGAGTAGTGAATGGGATTAAAGTCTAGAGGGGAGGGGTGAATAGACTTTAAAACTTTTCAAACAGAGTTGAGAACCTCTTCTGATTGCTATTTCAACTGGACTGCAAGTCTGCTGGTCCAGATGACTATAGTGATCTGACTGAGGAGGTTATATGCGGAATTATGGTGGCCCTGGTTTAGACTCGTTCTTGTAATTCTTATGAAAGTGTTCAACTTGTTTTGCTTAATGAAAATACTCAGCTGATGCTGGTTTGAAAGTTATGGCCTTGTTTTGAAGAATGTTGAAATCACAGTATGCACTATATAATAATGTATGTAAAGACAAAAATGTAAAGTGCAGAAAGTAAATGACACCGGATTTATAGTGGTTCGGATATACGTTCCTACGTCCACTCTCACGTCCACACGTGATGTTTAATCCCTTTAATTTACCACAAATTACAAGGGTCTTGACCTTTATAGTCCCAAGGTTAGGACTTTGAGATCTGAGCCGTCCTAACAGCTACGGTCTCCACAAGTGATTGTAAGCACTTGCACTTTAAGGGGTTCAAAAACTTTAACCTTTCGGTGAGGGTTTGGGGTTTTTGAGGTGTATCCAACTAATGGTTCAAGCTTATAATTTGCTTAACCACTATGCCTAAAACAATTGATATACAATATGAACAGGTTTCAGGTTCTTAAGGGTTGGATAGAAATCACTTAAGAGCTATAGATAATCTAATGGTTTCTGGCTCTTTTGAGAATTCTTAGAATAGTATGGCTTTAGCTTTGATTGCTTGCTTGGCTCGTTGAATTCTCTCTTGTGACTTCTTGTTTGTGATTTCTCATCCTCTTGTATTTATAATGGAGATTGATTGCAACTAGCCGTTGGAGTTGACTAGCCGTTTGAGCAATCTTTCCATAATAGCTTGATTCCTTGATTCCAGCCGCTTGATTGCTTCAATCCTGGGATCATGTCAATCTTCTAAATAAGGTAGGTCTTCGTTTGAATTGCAAGATAACTTAGGAATCAGCCGAGTCCTGGAAGAGCATATAGTCTACTGATCTGTACTTCTAGTCTTCTGACTACTCTTCTGGCCTTAGGTCTTCTGTCTTCTGATATCAGTAGAGTAACACTCTTCTGATCTGGAAATTCTTTGTACTGCTTTAGGCCATCTTCAATCTGGGACTCCATCAGATAAGTAGGTATACAAGCACCTTAACTTATTTGGTCTTCAAGGATCTTCTAGTCTTCATGTCTTCTACTCTTCTCATCTTGAGGATAGGCATGTAAGCCAGGACTGTGCTGATCAGCTGATATGAATACAGTTGATCACACAAGACTAGTCTAAGCTGTTCTATACAAGTCAGCTGATCCTATTACATTTATAAACTCTAAGTGTTTTGGCCATCAAAACTATTCTATCATCAAGTGGGGCTTAGGGTGAATTTATATCCCAACAACTTTCTTGGTCTTCAAGTAAAACAGACCCCAGAAGGGATTTTCATAAATCAAGCAAAGTATACTAGAAATCTACTAGACAAGTATGGTATTAAGACATGCAAGTCTACTGGAGTACCTATGCTACCTACATACAGGATGGATCCAGACGAACATGGTAAGTGTTGGTGTATACTGTAAAGCAAACTTTTAGTGGGCCTTGTGACGTATATTCGATTTTCTTTTATCTGAAATAAATGGTTTTTCACATTATTGCATTCTTTGTGATTACTTGTATGTCTGCTTATCTTGCATTGTAGACGATGTGGTGGGTTTGTAGTCACACAGAAGATCACATTGTCAGTTCCTTGTAACATATAAACAGTATTCACAACTGAGATAGTTATGGACAAAACTATTGGTTTAAGTTGTAGTATAAACTTGTTAATGGTTTGTCTTGGCCATTAGTTTATACTAGTGCGCTGTGGCGTATTGAATGGATCACAGATAAGACATGTTCTTCTGTTCTGACTGTTATGAAGAACTAGAAGTCTTGGTGACTTTTGTGATTCTTAACCCTAAGTGTGATATTTAGATGTGTGGCGTGCTTGTTCACTACTTTGATGTACCATAGGTGAGAATCTTGATAGATTCTTCACGCTCTGTATTTTGGGTAGTGGCATCGCTCGCATGATGTCTACTTATTGGCATTAGGGCACCGTGCCCTGTACATCCAGGCTGATGATGTCCCCTTGAGGAAACTCATAAAGGATTGTCGTATTAAACCCTGCAGGTGGATTTAATCCGTACGACAACAAGGTTGAGTGGTACTACTCAAGGAATTATAGTAATTAATTATTTAAAGAAGTCGGGAGCTTTAATAATTAATGGACGTGCGATATCTTAAACACGGGGAATTATAAAGTCTAATAGAAGCCCTGATTCGGTTCGGGATAGGACGGGAGTGCAACATTAATTCTCTAGTGGAATGAATTAATGTTCTCGGGCCAAATTATATGTTCAGGGCTGAACATAAGAGTATTTGGGCCTGTAAGAAGCCCAAGCCCTATACCTTCTAATGGATCCCTAGTCTGACCCATGAAACTTATGGAAATTATAAATAGGAGCCCTAATTCAGTTTTGAAACCCTAGCACACACGAAATAGAGAAAAACGGCTAGGGTTTCAAGGAGACGAAATTGAGGCACCTTCTCCACGTTTGATAGCACGCCGTCCACCCGGTGTTCGAGCGAAGTTGGGAGACAGACTAGAAGATCTGTAGATTGGAATCAACGCCTCGATCTTCAAGGGTAACGGATCTAAACTATGTTTTAGAAGCATGTTTAGGTTTTATTTATTTGTTTATACGTTTGGCATCCGACAACGATCCTGGTGACGGACCGCCTTCGCCGGCGTGTTCAAGCAATTGGTATCAGAGCCTGGATTCGTGGATTGTTGGCTCTGCCTGAAACGTATGATTGTATGATTCAATTTATTTTGTTTCATGTATGTATGCGTTTCTGTTGGTTATATTTTTTTTCTTCTATCGCAACCCTAGTGTTATGTAATCGTTTTTCCCACCAGATAATAAGTGTGGGTAGTTTAGGACTATTTCATAGATCACTGTAGTAGGGTTTTGCTCGTTTATATTGTAAATTTTGATCGTGAGAATGGGCGGCGTCGATGGAAGATCTGAAAACAGTAACCTGAGTTTTTCGGGTTATGGCCTTGGACGGTGAAAACTGTTTTGGCCATAACTTTTGACTCGGGTGTCCGTTTTCAGCCCACAAGACCTTTTCGGAAACGTCTCGACGAGATCTACAGGAGTCTCGGCTATGCCGCGACGATGAGTGGTGAGGCCTAATTCAAAAGCCTTGATGAAGTTTTCTGCCAATTTTTATCGGTGGACGAGAATTCGAGGTTTTTGCATTGCGTGAGAGGCCGATGCGAGGCATCCGTCCGCGCCACTGTTTTTATCATTGTAATAGCTTATAATAGGCTGTTTTTGATAGGTTTTCAAGGGGTTGCGATAGATGTGCATTTATTTATTTTTTGCCTATGTTTATCGCATCTTGTATTGTTATGGCATGCATGTATTAATTTTTGTTAATTTTCTATGCCAATGAATAATCTTCATGTTAAAATGACTAAGTGAGATAATTGAATTTTAATTAATTTATAGGCCTCCACAATTGGTCTTTAAGTAAGGTGTATGTTGCTCGTGGGACCTTGGGAGTCTTCCCCTAACGGGTGCAACATTCACGAGCTTACTAGTTAAGACTTCTAATAAAACTGTTTTAATCTTTAGATGAAGTGTGTGATCTTCCCTAACGGATGTGTCATCCATGAGTTCATCAGTAAAGAATAATTCAAGATAACTGTTGTTAAATTGTGGTCATCACTTAGATGTGAATTTGAATATAACCCCCCAACGGGGTCACTGTTCTAGTTCACATGGCCAGTTAAAGTTCGACTGTTAATTTCATTCGTCATAAGGATAAGTTGACGTGATATTGAAATTAAAGACTGAATGTCTGGTCAATGAATACATGTGTAAACGACCACCCTAACGTGGCTTGCATATGTGTTTGTTGGGCTGTTGGAGGTTGTGTTGAATGTTGGTTTTGAAGGTTTCCAATGTTTTATGCTTCAAACTTATGTGATTTATTGCTTGCATTTTATTTATTTCAGATACATTATAGTGACATTCAACCCACGTATGGTTATCTTAAATCAAAATAAGCTTATTGGTCAAAATTACTTGGATTGGAAAAGAAATCTGGACATTGTCCTTGTTGTAGATGAGTACAAGTTTGTGCTCGACACACCTGCTCCTGCCCCTTTGGGACCCGAATCTACTGAAGAGCAAAAGGAGGCTCATAAGAAGTGGCACAATGCTAATGAGATGGCTCGTTGTTACATTTTGGCCTCGATGTCAAATGTTTTACAACAGCAGCATCAAACTATGCCTAGTGCCGCAGCTATGATGTTGAGCCTCAAAGAGGTTTTTGGTGAGAAAGATAGGGCTGCCCGCTTTGAGGCTATGAGGAAGATCATGTCAACCTCTATGCCAGAGGGAGCGTCCGTGAGGGACCACGGTCTCAAGATGATGGAATATCTGAATGAGATTGAGGTCCTCGGAGGGTTAATCGATAATGACACCAAGATCGATATGATCCTACACTCGCTCCCAAAGTCTTTTGAGAACTTCCGTGTAAACGCGATCATGAGTAAGAAGGATTATACTTTAACCGAGCTTCTTACAGAATTGGTCGCGGTGGAGGGTCTCATGGGTAAACGACCACAAGCCAATGTTACTGTCCAGGCTGGACCTTCTTCGTCTAATGGCAAGAAGAAGAAAAAGCCTTTACAGAAAAAGGGTGGTGGTGAAAGCAGTGGGAGCAAGAAACTGGCGCCTTCTGGTGGCGTTAAAAAGCCGAAGGGCAAATGTTGGGATATGAATATCCTTAGTTTAGTTTTGATAAACCAAATCAAACATGTAATAGGATAAGTTGTATTGTATAAACAACTTTATTATATATCTTGTAATAGATAGGACTCTGGTTAGAAGAGAAGACATGTCAATGCTCAAGAAGAGAAGAGAAGACCAAGACCAGAAGTCATCTTACATCAGCTGAGTAGAAGTCGTCTTACATCAGCTGAGTAGAAGTCATCTTACAACCAGGTGAGTAAAGACAGCAGCTGAGAAGAAACAGCAGCTGTGTAAAGCCAGCTGAGTAAAGACAGCAGAGTAAAGACAGCAGCTGAGAAGAAACAGCAGCTGTGTAAAGCCAGCTGAGTAAAGACAGCAGAGTAAAGACAGCAGCTGAGAAGAAACAACAGCTGTGTAAAGTCAGCTGAGTAAAGACAGCTGAGTAAAGCCAGCAGAGTAGAAGTCTTCTTACCAGCAGAGTAGAAGTCTTCTTACCAGCAGAGTGAAGTCTTCTTACCAGCAGAGTGAAGTCTTCTTACCAGCAGAGTAGAAGTCTTCTTACACAATTAAAGGAAGACCAATCACAGCTGAAATCAAGGATTGACAAGATATGTGCACAAGAAAGGAAAGTCAAAGATATGATTGAAATTACATGACAATGGTAATATTCAATCTTATCAAAATCAAGAGATTGTCAATTCCTCAATTAGTGGAGATTTGAATTGCTATCATCCAACGGTAACATTCAAACATCAACACTATATAAATGAGCTCATACATCATTGGGAGAAGTGAAGAGGTGTGAGATGCAGAGGTCGAGCAAAGTGCTTAAAGTCCAGAAATAAGAAGAGCTCAAGAAGATCATTCATGAAGATTCAACACGCATCACCTCATCCCCAGTGAGTGAACTCATACCATCTAAGCCAGTGCAACCACTCATATATATTCATAGCTTAGAGAGAATTTCCCAATCCTAGCATGAGGCTAAAACAAATTGTAAGGGAAATTCTCACCTAGTTCATATACACAAAACCCACCTTCTACCATAAAACCTTAGAAGTCAAGTTGAGTGTTTATCACTGTAAAGAGTCCAAGTGCTCTATAATCACTTGTGGAGTTCAAGTGCAAGTGCTTACAATCACTTGTGGGGAAGTGCAAGTGCTTACAATCACTTGTGGAGACCGTAGCAGTTAGGGAACTGGCTCAGATCTCAAAGTCCTACCCTTGGGACTATAAAGGACAAGGCCCTTGTAATTTTGGGTAAATTAAAGGGATTAAACATCACGTGTGGACGTGAGAGTGGACGTAGGAACGTATATCCGAACCACTATAAATTAATGTGTTATTTACATTTCTGCACTTTACATTTCAAGTCTTTACATTCATATTTGTGCATAAAATGTTTTACACACTGTATTTATTAAATAGACGAGTATAATATTTATGGGCACACTACAATTCCGCACTTAACTCCGATAAGTAATTAATCAGTCGACTAACTAGTCCTAGGCCCCTAGCGAAATCAGCGGACTAGTTACTTTGAAAGAGTTAGTTTATTTTCCACACAATCAGCAGACATCAAGTCAGCTGATCTTACACTCGTCTCAGGGACCAACAGCAAATGTTTCAAGTGCAATAAGACAGGACATTGGAAGTCTGATTGTCCCCTTCTGAAAAAGGAAAACTCTGATACGTCTCTCGCTTTAGTTGTTGAAACATGTTTTGCGGCTTGTTCTGCCTTTTCTTGGGTAGTAGATACAGGAGCCACTGACCATGTTTGTTATACCTTGCAGGGGTTTCTGCAGACAAGGGAACTGAGTGAGGGCGAGATTACTATTAGTTTGGGCAATGCTTCGATAGTATCGGTGGTTGCAGTGGGAGACGTGCACTTATGTTTTTCTAATTCTGTTTTAGTATTAAAGAACGTTTTATACGTGCCGAATTTTCGGAGAAATTTAATTTCTGTTTCGAAGTTATTTTTGGATGGATGCTCGGTTGTTTTTAATGACAATGTTGTTATTATGAGAAATGACTCTTTAATCTGTTCTGGCACGTTAGAAAACAATCTTTATACTATTACGTGTGCATATCATACTGTGACTGAAGCTCATTCATCATCATCATTAAATAAGAGAAAGGAACCTTCTAAGTTGAATCAAACATACCTTTGGCATCTAAGATTGGGCATGTCAACCTAAGAAGGATTCAAAGACTAGTAAGTAGTGGGTTTTTGGAGTCTCTCCAAGTGGAACCATTCTCAGTCTGCGAATCCTGTTTGGAAGGCAAGATGACCTCGAGGCCTTTTAAGGCCAAGGGTAATAGGGCTAATGATGTGTTGGAATTGATTCACTCTGATTTGTGTGGGCCTATAACTGTTCAAGCTAGAGGAGGTTTTGAGTACTTCGTCACTTTCATTGACGATTACTCAAGATATGGATACATCTACCTGATGCGCCACAAGTCTGAATGCTTTGGCAAGTTCAAAGAATTTAAGGCAGAAGTGGAGAACCGTCATGGTAAGAGTATCAAGTCACTGCGTTCTGATCGTGGTGGAGAGTACCTTAGCAACGAATTTAGGCAATACTTATTAGAGAACGGGATTAGATCCCAGCTCTCCGCGCCTGGTACTCCGCAACAAAATGGCGTGGCTGAGAGAAGGAATAGGACTCTATTAGATATGGTGAGATCGATGATGAGTTATGCTTCATTACCTACCTCTTTTTGGGGTTATGCCTTGGAAACAGCAGCGTACCTTCTAAATTATGTACCTTCTAAAGTGGTTCCAAAAACCCCGATTGAATTGTGGTCTGGGCGAAAGCCCAGTCTAAACCACATTCGGATTTGGGGTTGTCCAGCACATGTGCTGAACAAGGAAGCTGATAAGTTGGCACCTAGAACTGAAGTACGGTTGTTTGTAGGATACCCTAAGGGAACGAGAGGTGGTTATTTTTATAGTCCTAATGATCAGAGGGTGGTGGTGAGTACCAATGCCCGATTTTTAGAAGAAGACTATATGAATGAGAATAAGTCCAATACTGAGATCATTTTAAATGAGTTGAGAGGAGACAATGGCACACCGAGTGTGCAAGAGGAAATACCACAAGAGACTGCACAACGTGGCGACTCTGATGAACCTTTGTATACATTGCCTCGTCGTAGTGGGAGGGTTGTTCGCCAACCTGATCGTTTCATGTTTGTGGGAGAGTCTATTGACTTGATTCCAAGCGATGAACATGATGATAATGACCCCTGGACATACAAGGAGGCAATCAAAGACAAAGATGCAGAGTCTTGGCACAAGTCCATGGATTCAGAAATTGAATCTATGGATGCTATGGAAGTGTATGACCTAAGTGAACTTCCCCATGACAAGAAAGCCGTTGGGTGTAAGTGGGTCTATAGACGTAAGAGAGGGTCTGATGGGCAGATTACTGCTTTTAAGGCACGGTTGGTGGCAAAGGGTTTTACCCAGAAAGAAGGAATCGACTATGACGAGACCTTCTCACCAGTAGCCATGCTAAAATCGATCTGGATTCTCTTATCCATAGCTAATCACATGAACTATGAGATTTGGCAAATGGATGTCAAGACAGCTTTCCTTAATGGAAATTTGGATAAGGACATCTATATGCAGCAACCCGAGGGTTATGTGAAGAAAGGCCAAGAGCATCTAGTTTGGAAGCTGAAAAAGTCTCTTTATGGGCTAAAACAAGCTTCCAGGTCTTGGAACATTCGTTTTGACGAGGTGATCAAATCTTTTGGATTTGAACAATGTCAAAACGAATGTTGTGTGTACAAGAAGAGTGACAGAGACGTAGTGGTATTCTTAGTATTATACGTAGATGATATTCTTCTTATTGGCAACAATGTGAAAGTATTATCAGACGTAAAGGTGTGGCTTTCAGAACAGTTTCAAATGAAGGATATGGGAGAAGCATCGTACATTCTTGGTATTAAGGTCACTCGTGATCGAAAAAAGAGAATGTTGTGTTTATCTCAAGCGTCTTACATTGATACTGTGATTGCTCGTTTTGGCATGCAGAATTCCAAGAAGGGTGTACTACCTTTCAGACATGGAGTCCCTCTATCTAAAGATATGTGTCCTAAGACACAGAAGGAGATAGAGGAGATGGCTAAGGTTCCTTATGCTTCGGCTGTAGGAAGCCTTATGTATGCGATGCTGTGTACGAGGCCTGATATTTGCTATGCAGTCGGCATGGTAGCAAGATATCAGTCTAACCCTGGTCAAGGACACTGGACTGCTGTTAAGCATATTCTCAAGTACTTGAAAAAGACTCGAGATTATATGCTAGTATACCAGTCAAATAGTTTGATTCCTTTGGGTTATACCGATTCAGATTTCCAAGCTGATCGAGATTAACGGAAGTCAACCTCGGGTTATGTGTTTATGCTGGGAGGCGCAGCCATATCTTGGAGAAGTGTGAAGCAGAAATGCATCACAAACTCCATTATGGAAGCCGAGTACGTAGCTGCCTCAGAGGCCGCAAAGGAGGCTGTCTGGCTGCGTAATTTCTTTCTGGAATTAGGGGTATCTCAGAGTATGCCGATGTGTATCACTGTTTATTGTGATAACGCGGGTGCAGTGGCAAACTCGAAAGAACCTAGAGCCCACAGAGCAAGTAAACACATAGAGCGAAAGTACCACATTATACGAGATATCGTAAATCGAGGAGACGTGGCTGTAGCTAAGATTGCATCGTTGGATAACTTGGCTGATCCTTTCACAAAGACGCTGGCAATAAAAGTCTTTGAGAAACATGTAGAGGGTCTTGGTTTACGATGTATTACAAGCTAGACTTTGAGTATAAGTGGGAGAAATGTTGATGTCTTTATGTCTATACTAAAAGTTAAGCTTTAGTATAAGTGGGAGATTGTTGGTGTATACTGTAAAGCAAACTTTTAGTGGGCTTTGTGACGTATATTCGATTTCCTTTTATCTGAAATAAATTGTTTTTCACATTATTGCATTCTTTGTGATAACTTGTATGTCTGCTTATCTTGCATTGTAGACGATGTGGTGGGTTTGTAGTCACACAGAAGATCACATTGTCAGTTCCTTGTAACATATAAACAGTATTCACAACTGAGATAGTTATGGACAAAACTATTGGTTTAAATTGTAGTATAAACTTGTTAGTGGTTTGTCTTGGCCATTAGTTTATACTAGTGCGCTGTGGCGTATTGAATGGATCACAGATAAGACATGTTCTTCTGTTCTGACTGTTATGAAGAACTAGAAGTCTTGGTGACTTTTATGATTCTTAACCCTAAGTGTGATATTTAGATGTGTGGGGTGCTTGTTCACTACTTTGATGTACCATAGGTGAGAATCTTGATAGATTCTTCACGCTCTGTATTTTGGGTAGTGGCATCGCTCGCATGATGTCTACTTATTGGCATTAGGGCACCGTGCCCTGTACATCCAGGCTGATGATGTCCCCTTGAGGAAACTCATAAAGGATTGTCGTATTAAACCCTGCAGGTGGATTTAATCCGTACGACAACAAGGTTGAGTGGTACTACTCAAGGAATTATAGTAATTAATTATTTAAAGAAGTCGGGAACTTTAATAATTAATGGACGTGCGATATCTTAAACACGGGGAATTATAAAGTCTAATAGAAGCCCTGATTCGGTTCGGGATAGGACGGGAGTGCAACATTAATTCTCTAGTGGAATGAATTAATGTTCTCGGGCCAAATTATATGTTCTGGGCTGAACATAAGAGTATTTGGGCCTGTAATAAGCCCAAGCCCTATACCTTCTAATGGATCCCTAGTCTGGCCCATGAAACTTATGGAAATTATAAATAGGAGCCATAATTCAGTTTTGAAACCCTAGCACACACGAAATAGAGAAAAACGGCTAGGGTTTCAAGGAGACGAAATTGAGGCACCTTCTCCACGTTTGATAGCACGCCGTCCACCCAGTGTTCGAGCGAAGTTGGGAGACAGACTAGAAGATCTGTAGATTGGAATCAACGCCTCGATCTTCAAGGGTAACGGATCTAAACTATGTTTTAGAAGCATGTTTAGGTTTTATTTATTTGTTTATACGTTTGGCATCCGACAACGATCCTGGTGACGGACCGCCTTCGCCGGCGTGTTCAAGCAGTAAGTGTGCTGATCAAACATATTATCGTGGTCTTATTGGTTCATTACTGTACTTGACTGCTAGTAGACCTGATATTGCATTTTCTGTTGGCGTATGTGCTCGTTTTCAAGCTAATCCAAAAGAGAGTCATATGGAAACCACTAAACGGATACTGAAATATTTTAAAGGAAATATCAATCGTGGTATATGATATCCTTCAAATGACGATTTATGAAAGTGTGTGGTGTGGTATGTATATGAAGTGTTTAAGTTTAATTGAATAATGTTGTACTAAATGTTGTGACAATTGGTACAACACTGACTCTAACAGAATATCAGAAATTATGATTCACACAGCGGAAGACTTGAAACACTAAAAACAAACGTGACACAATGGAAATAATTTTTAACATAGATTTTATAAATAAAAATCTATGCTAGCCTTACGGCGAAATTCAATACTTATCTTCAAGTACAAATGTTGTGTGAAATGTTACAGCATTAACATTCACAACAGAAACTACAAACGAGGCAGGTGCCTTGTTCTAAAAACGAACTAAGTGTATAAGGTATACACTGTCGAAATGCCTAGTCTATCTAATGATTACACTCTCAATAGATAAGAAGACACACAGCCATACGGGTGGGATACGAACGTATGATCTAAAAGGTAGTTCTACTGGCCACAATTCCTAACAGGGATATACGCTCGGTCTAGGAAGTTGATCAAATAGAGTACACTGATTTGAGAAGCCTTCCATCGGTATTTATAGTAGTGGGGTGTTGGTTCTAGAGGCTTCCACAATGAGGTCCTATTTTTTAGGAACTCAACTTCCATGATCTTTCTAGATCCTTCTTGAATGCTCCAGGTCGTTCTAAATGGTTCCAGGCCGTTCTAGTATGTTCTCCAATGTTCTGGAATCTTCCAGGTTCCAGATCTTTGTAGAAGCTTCTAGATCCTGCCAGAAATGCGACAACATTTAGATCAACATTTAATGTAGCATTTCAGAAAAGACTTAGAAAAAAATCTCGGAAGGTCAAATTAAGATGTTGTTGATAATGTTAAGGCATTTAAGGATTAACAACATCTACAATCTCCCCCAATTTGACCTTTCGACTACAACACACATGATGCACATATATTTCTATACATACTCAGTATTATGTACTTAGTTGAGGTTAACATCATTGCTAAGCACTAGTCAAGACAATACCTGTTGTAACCGTTGGATCAAATCGAATGAAGATCAGGGATAATTTTACAATGATCCGTGCCATAAGATCAAGATAAATTTTATCCAAAATAGAACAAGTATAAACACTACACTTATTCACAACATAAGTAACTTTACTTAAGATCATAAGTTGAACTGGAAGAATTAACTTAGAATCTAAGTAAGACACTAACAAAAAACAAAACAAAAAAATCAGAGCAAAACATAATGTAAAAAGAATATAAACAGAAACAGACACTAAAACTATACACAACCTGCAGTAAACACATGACAATCTGCAAACAAATTAAGCAAGGCAGTAGACAAATTATCAAGTGGAACCATTAAGCAAGTTGCAGTAATAAACATCCTATCATCTAGAAAAATAAGCAACAAGTGTATCAGAATTTCAGAATTTCAACTTAAACATTAATTACAAAGGTAGAACTGAACAAATGGCTTATATTGCTGTGGTAACAGCTGCAGCATCATCTTCCTGCACCATAGCCATTGTGGAATTCAGATCTCCCCCTGTCTAGTAGTTTCCTCCATGAAGATCACCATACAAGGTGTCCATCTCAGCAGCATCATCATCATCTCCTTCATCAACAAAGTATGTAGATGCAAGGTGTGCAACTACATCAGTAACAGCAGCAGCATCAGGTCCATCACCAGCATCAGCAGCAGCTGGAACTCCATCATCATTAATCTCCTCAATGACCACATTGGAGTTGGATGGTGGTGGTACTCCCCCTGTTGTAGGTGAAAGGAGGTTGGTCCACCTGTCCTTCAGGAACTGAAGTTCATCTATAGTTTCCTGCAAGTGTTGGAGTTGGAGTTTGATGAATTCCTGTGAAAGATACACATTACCAGAAATGTTGATACGGATGTTCTCAACATTTGGGGTTGCATTTATGTGTCTTGGTCTGGATGATTCTGGATGATCAATAGTTGAGGGTCTGGTTGGTTCTCGTTGAGCAGAAGTAGAGGGTCTTTGCTGATGTTCAGTACCAGGAGCAAGCAAGGGCAGATCAATTACTCTATCCCCAGTGAGTAAGGCAGGAGTTATGGCCAACAGTGGAACTCTCCCCCTTAACACATCAGTGTTCTTGGCAACAAATCCATGATGCCTCAAGTAATTAGAAATCAGAACAGGATAGGGTAAATTGCCTTTTTCAGAAACTCTCCCAGTAAATCTCATCATATGTTGGAATATTGTGAGACCCAAATTAAAATTCTTAAGCACAGAAATCATATATATCAAAACAGCTTGATCCTTAGTGATCTTGGTAGTATTTGTGGTGGGAATCCAATTGTAGATGATGAGTTTGTATAACACAGAGTGTAGGGAAGTGAGGTCTTTGGCTAGCATGTGTCTAATCCATTTAACTACCCTACCAGCAGTTATAGCAGAAATGACCACATCCATGTCAGGTTCTTCATCAACCTCAACATTGGGAATTTCTAAAAACTCATTTATCAATTCAGGAGTAAAAGGTACATCCCTCCCCCTAAAATTAACAGTCCCATACCAGTTAGAAGATCTCCTACCAGTGCTCTTTTTCAAACATGCATAGAATTCATATGCCCAATTTGTCAAGAAAGATTCACCAAAATTTACAGCATGCATCAAATTCCTTTCTTCTAAGAAACTAACCATGCCTTTACTATCAAAATCAGGTATATTGATCCTCTTCTCTATCAGCAGTTTTCTCTTAGAATAAATGGCCAATCTATTCTCTAGAGTATCAAGAGAATCAGAAATACCTTCCTCTTCAGAAGCAAGGTCATCTGAGCTTGGTGTAGAGCTTTTAACAGAGCTCTGTTCAGGGCTGCTTGCTGCACTGGAAGAGCTATCCCCACTGCCACCATCTTCAGGTTCTGGTGCAGCTTCCTTTGCAGCAGCATAGTGCTCAGCATTTTTCTTAAGAGACTTCAGAATGTCTCTCAAGCATCTTCCAGAATCAGAATTGGATTCTGACTCAGCTGGTTCATCTTCAGTGATCATCTTTTCTTTGCCTTTTGGTTCAGCAACAGACTTTCCTTTCCCTTTCTCTTCAGCAACAACCTTCTTTTTTAATTTTTCAGCAGCAATAGTCTTAGCCTTCTTTGGTTTCTCAGCAACAACAGGAGCTTCATCTTCAGAATCTGTGAACGCCTGGATGGGTTCACCAGCATCAGCTCCAGCCTTCTTCTTCTTCCTCATGGATTCAGAATAATCCACACGAGTAAAAACGCGGTTTGATCTCCTCCTTCTTTGTACAGGGCTTCTCTGTCTTTTCCCTTTTTGTGCATTCTTTTTTAGAGGAATGGGGGCAGACTCATCTGAAACAGAGAGTGAAGAGTTTGTACCTTCAGAAATGTTTGCATCCTCCATTTCAACGTCTTCAGGGTCAAACGTGGCAGTGGCTTCTTCTTCAACAGAAGCATCAACGTTCTCAGTTTGCGGTTCGTGAACAGAGGGTGATTTGGGGCTTTTTGAAGCAGAAGCCATTTGGGCGGTTTGCTCAGCCAAATAGCTTGATATGTCCACCGTGATACCTCCAAAAGTCATCACGGGCAGATGGCCTGTAGTTCGAAGAGTATCAGACACCTCTTCGATAGCCCTAGTGACCTGTTCAACGGTTGCGTCTTGAGGGAAGTTTGTTTGAGGAGCAGTTTGAGGAGTGGTTTGAGGAGTGGGAACGGTTGTTGATGGTGTTGCAGAGACATTCGAGTCAGCATTTGAAGCGGTAGAGTTTTATGAAGCCATGGAAGCAAGAATTTCGAGAGGATTTGTGCGAGAGTGAGATGAATTTTTCGAATCAGAGTGAGATTGTGAGTGGGATTGAGGTTGGTTTCCAGCCATTTAAGGGACAGTTGGATTTTCAAGGTAGGTTTGAGGAGTGTATACACAAACTTTGAGAGATACACGGCTAAGAAACAGTTTCTTCAAACTTAGTACTCAACAAAATCAAAAATCACAATTAGCAAATAAATAACATCTTATGTTTGATATTTATAGAGAGAGTAATGTAGTTGGAGGTTAAGAAAATAAAACAGAAGAATTAATCTAGAATTTTCGAAAGTGCTCCACATTTCTAGCCACAACCTAGATCATGGTTAATTAGTGGAAAAAATCAATTAATTAAATTAATTAGATAATTAAGAAGCTTCCAGAATTAATTTCGCATAATCTGAAAAAAAAGTAGATAAGGGTCAGTAATTAATTAAATAAATAAAATGAATCTCAATAAATAATTAAATAATTACACACATAAAACTAAATTCGAATCAGGCAATGTTGTGCTCAAAACTGTTACAAACACCTCAACACGGTTTTTACATGAATTTGCTTCATTTGTGTTGCACCATATTTTCTTTTTCTTTTTGTGTTATAGCATCTAATTTGTATTGATCCATTGTTCCTGTAGAGTACATCGTAGTAGCGAACTCCGTGCCCCATACTTACTTAATGGATTACAAATATGTTGATGTTTTTACCAAATATCACCTTTTGAAAAGAAGGCATCGTAGTAGCGAACTCCGTGCTCCATAGTTACTCAGTGATTTGGTACATCTTTTAGTATGCTAATAACATTCTCATTTTTATGCATTTGAGAGGTGTAAGACATGTTTATTTTTGCACTCCAAGGTTCTTAGATTCGTAGATATTTTACAAAGGAATTATCTAACTAAGTAAGAAATAAATTCAACTTATAAAATTTATACAACCCATGATGTTATCCCAAATGCTGACGCATTTGTGACAACATCCATCCGAATTCTTTTCAGATAGTGCTCATGCCAAAAGATTTCCTCAAGATAGAGAATCTCTCATGGTCTAAGGCTTTAGTAAAGATATCAGCATTCTGTTTTTCAGTAGGTACATACTCCAACTTAACAATATTCTTCTCTACTAAAGCTCTCATAAAATGGTGTCTTATGCTAATGTGCTTTGTGAGTGAGTGTTGTACAGGATTTTTAGAAATGTTAATGGCACTAGTATTATCACAAAAGATAGTAAGTATACCATTCACAATACCATAGTCATGGAACATCTTGCTCAGCCACAAGAGTTGTGTGCAGCAGCTTCCAGCAGCAATATACTCAGATTCTGCAGTGGATTGTGAAACACAATTATGTTTCTTGCTGTGCCATGATACAAGATTGTTTCCCATGTAGAAACATCCTCCACTCGTACTCTTTCTATCATCTATGTCTCCAGCCCAATCAGCATCACTATAGCCAATCAAAATGTTGTTGGTGTCCTTAGTATACCAGATTCCAAGGTCACTTGTTCCTGAAACATACTTGATGATTCTCTTCACAGCATTCAGGTGTGATTCCTTTGGATTTGCTTGGTACCTAGCACAAACACACACACTGTACATAATATCTGGTCTACTAGAGGTTAAATACAGTAAACTACCTATCATGGATCTGTAAAGTGTTGGATCAACATCTGTTCCAGCACTATCTTTGCAAAGTTTCAAAGTAGATCCCATAGGAGTTTTCATTGGTTTTGAATTCTCAAGACCAAATCTTTTAACCAAGTTCTTAGCATACTTACTCTGGGAGAAGAAAATACCATCACTGCACTGTTTGATTTGAAGACCTAGAAAATAATTCAAGTCTCCAACCATACTCATTTCAAATGTTGCAGTCATTGCCTCAACAAAGTTACTCAACATTTTATCACAAGTAGAACCAAACACAATGTCATCAACATATATTTGTGCAATAAGTAAATCTCCTTCAGTGTGCTTAATGAACAAAGTTCTATCAGCTTCTCCTCTAATAAATCCATATTCCAAAAGAAAGTCAGTAAGCCTACCATACCATGCTCTAGGAGCTTGTTTAAGACCATACAATGCTTTCTTAAGTTTATATACATGATCAGGATATTGTGGATCTTCAAATCCTTTAGGTTGTTCAACATATGCTTCTTCATTCAATATTCCATTTAGAAATGCAGCCTTTACATCCATTTGATGAAGTTTAATATCAATAAAACATGCAATAGCTAGCAACAATCTAATAGATTCTATCCTAGCAACAGGTGCAAAAGTTTCATCAAAATCAACTCCTTCAACTTGGGTGTAACCTTGTGCTACTAACCTAGCCTTGTTTCTAACAATATTACCAGATTCATCAGTTTTATTCTTGAATATCCACTTTGTTCCAATGACATTAGTATGACTAGGTCTTGGAACAAGTGTCCATACTTCATTTCTTTCAAACTGACCAAGTTCTTCATGCATAACATTAATCCAGTTTTCATCAGTTAAGGCTTCTTTAGCACTCTTAGGTTCAATTTCAGATAAATAGCATTCAGCATTTACAATGTTACACATAGAAGACATGCATATTGTTCTTACCACATCTACCTTGTTTGATCTTACTTTTCCTCTTGTTTGCACTCCAACTGTAGCATCACCTATGATCTGGTCAGAAGGATGACTTTTACCTATTCTTGAAGAAGGATTCGATTTAGGAATGTACTGGTCATTCTGTGAAGTTACAGCTGTCTGTTCTGTAGATGTTGACCCAGATGTGTTAACATTTGGTGCAACATTTTCAGACTTCAGTGTATTCTCAGAAGTGTCAGTAACCTGTGATACATCTTCTTCATCTTTGTCATCTGTAAGACCTTTATCATCATCAAACACAACATTAACAGATTCTTGAACAGTGTTAGTTCTAAGGTTATATACTCTATAAGCTTTATTATTTCTAGAATAGCCTAAAAAGAAACCTTTATCACTTTTAGAATCAAACTTATGAAGTTGATCCCTATCATTCAGAATATAACACACACAACCAAATACATGAAAATATTTCACACTTGGTTTTCTGTTGTTCAAAATCTCATAAGGTGTTTGACTTGTGCCAGAACGAATAAAAACCCTATTAATAACATGACATGCAGTATTCAATGCTTCTCCCCAAAATTTCTTAGCAAGACATTTGGATGTTAGCATAACTCTAGCCATTTCTTGTAAAGTTCTATTCTTTCTTTCAACAATTCATTTTGTTCTGGAGTTTTAGGAGATGAATATTCTTGCAAGATACCCTTTTTATCACAAAAATCATTAAACATGCTGTTTTCAAATTCCCTACCATGATCAGTTCTAATACGGCCAACTTTCAAGTTAAACACATTTTTGAACCTTTTATAAAGAATTTTAAATGCAGCAAATGCTTCAGATTTGTCTCTTAAAGACTCTACCCAGGTATATCTAGAAAAATCATCTACCACAACTAAGGAATACCTCTTTCCTCCAATGCTTTCAGTTTCCATAGGACCCATCAAGTCCATGTGCAGTAATTCAAAACATCGATGTGTAGTACAATGTGACAGCATTTTGTGCGACATTCTTACCTGCTTACCTTTTTGGCATGGTCCACATACAGTGTTGTTGTGAAGACTTAATTTTGGAATTCCTTTTACTGCATCTGCTTTGATTAGTCTATTCATTGCTCTGTAATTTGCATGACCCAATCTTTGATGCCATAAGACATTTTCATCATATTTTGACAAGTTGCACATATTTGTTCCAATAAGATAGCAATTATCAGCTGACCTAGTACCAGTCATGACACAGACTTCATCTTTATTAAGAACATAACATGAATCTTTATCAAATTTCACATGCAAATTATCATCACAAAGTTGACTAATGCTAATCAGATTTGCAAGTAAGCCATCAACATGTAAGACATTTTTAAGCTTAGGAAAACCTTTAACATTCAAAGTTCCTTTACCAAGAATCTTTCCTTTAGAGCCTTCACCATATGTAACATTACCACTATTCAAGGTCACATAATCAGATAAGAAATCAGTACGACCTGTCATATGTCTAGAACAACCACTATCAAAATACCATGAGTCAGGTAGACATGCTTTTAAGGAGGTATGAGCAACATTACAGGTAGTTTTTGGTTTCCATGCAGATTTCATAAACTGTTTACCAGAATGTGCCAGTTTTTTATGCAGCATTTTCAAAGTTTTCTGTTCTTCAAACAATTTTATACAGTAAGGACGAATATGACCAACCTTTGAACAATAATGACAGATATACTTCCTTTTAACCTTGTGAGGATCTGATTGTGCAGATGTTGCATCAGATGTGACAACATTTGCCTTCACAAATTTCACAGGTTTTCTAAATTTTTCAGAAATAGAAGCAGTAGTACCATCATAACCTAAACCATGATTATTAGACTTACCAGTAGCTATAGCATTATTTACCTCAGAAGCACTCTTGGAATATTTCTTGAAACATAAGGTGGAATTTATCAATTTCTTCTTTAAGTTACAGATATCCAGATCTCTTTTGGTAAGAATAACCTCTAGCTTGGTGATTGTGTCTTTCAGATCCCCATTCTCTTTATTCAAGGAATTAAGAGTGAGTTTCTGATTGTTCCAATCATCTAACAGCTTTTGGTGTTCCTTGTCATCAGTCCTTTTTCCTGCATCATCAACCAAACCATTAAAATAGTTCAAATCTGGGTGACTCTGTTCTGATGTTGCTGTAGATGTTGAAGCATCAGGTACAGCATCAGAACCTGTTTCATCCAGATCATCATCTGAGGAATCATTATAATCAATTCTGGTAAAATTAGAATATTCATTCTGATTTAATTCATCAAGATCATCATCATCAGATTCATCACTCAAGGTAGCACTAAAATTCAGCTTTTGCTTAAGTCTAGTATTGGCACATTCATTTGCATAATGGCCATAACCAGAACAAGCATTGCATTGAACTGATTTTCTAAATTCAGGATCATACCTTGGTTTACCTTCACTCTTTGATGGTCTTGGTGTGAATTGACCTTTCCTCCTTTCTGGTTGAGGTGTTGATGTATTGATTTGAATATTAGGCTGAATGTTTCTAGATTTGTTCACAGATTTCTTAAGAAACTTATTAAAGTGCTTAGTGAGCAAGGCAACATTGTTAGGATTTTTGAGGCATACATCAAGCAATTCTTCATCAGTGTCAACTTCAGTAATGATGGGTTGAACTTCAAAAGTGTTTGATGTTTCCCCTTTAAAAACCACAACTTTCTTATCAGCATTAGCTTCATCATCTTGATTAGTGTTTATCTCATAAGTTCTAAGAATACTCACTAACTCATTTTGACTTAACTTATCTGTATCTTTTGCCTCTTCAATAGCACAAATTTTAGCATCAAATCTTTTAGGAACAGGTCTTAATATCTTATGAACTACTCTAACATTAGAAATAGGGTCACCAAGAGAATGTGATTCATTGATAATCTCACTTAACCTTTCATTGTAGGCTGTAATTGTTTCATCTTCCTTCCTTCTGAGATTCTCAAATTTTGTTCCCAACATTCGAAGCTTAGTCCTTCGAACACTTTCCGAACCTTCACAATGCTCTTGCAACCTGTCCCATGCATCTTTAGAAGTAGAACAGTTAGATATAATTTTAAACATTGAAATATCAACAGAAGTAAAAATAGCATTTAAAGCTTTAGAATTGTAGCTTGCTGTTGTTATTTCATCAGCCGTCCAGTCAACTTCTCTCTTGAGTTGTATTTCACCATCTGCGTCTGCTGGTCTTTTTGGAGCTTCCCAACCTGTAAGAACAGTCCTCCAAGCACGTTCATCAACTGACTTGATGTACATACGCATCTTAGGCTTCCAATATGCGTAATTCGAACCATCTAAAACGGGTGGCCTAAGTGCCGTGGATATGTGATGTGTTTCCATTGCTAACCTACACTAAAAACACACTTGACCAAAGATCTAACCTAATGTCGTCAGGTATCGGCTCTGATACCAACTGAAAGTGTGTGGTGTGGTATGTATATGAAGTGTTTAAGTTTAACTGAATAATGTTGTACTAAATGTTGTGACAATTGGTACAACACTGACTCTAACAGAATATCAGAAATTATGATTCACACAGCGGAAGACTTGAAACACTAAAAACAAACGTGACACAATGGAAATAATTTTTAACATAGATTTTATAAATAAAAATCTATGCTAGCCTTACGGCGAAATTCAATACTTATCTTCAAGTACAAATGTTGTGTGAAATGTTACGGTATTAACATTCACAACAGAAACTACAAACGAGGCAGGTGCCTTGTTCTAAAAACGAACTAAGTGTATAAGGTATACACTGTCGAAATGCCTAGTCTATCTAATGATTACACTCTCAATAGATAAGAAGACACACAGCCATACGGGTGGGATACGAACGTATGATCTAAAAGGTAGTTCTACTGGCCACAATTCCTAACAGGGATATACGCTCGGTCTAGGAAGTTGATCGAATAGAGTACACTGATTTGAGAAGCCTTCCATCGGTATTTATAGTAGTGGGGTGCTGATTCTAGAGGCTTCCACAATGAGGTCCTATTTTTTAGGAACTCAACTTCCATGATCTTTCTAGATCCTTCTTGAATGCTCCAGGTCATTCTAAATGGTTCCAGGCCGTTCTAGTATGTTCTCCAATGTTCTGGAATCTTCCAGGTTCCAGATCCTTGTAGAAGCTTCTAGATCCTGCCAGAAATGCGACAACATTTAGATCAACATTTAATGTAGCATTTCAGAAAAGACATAGAAAAAAATCTCGGAAGGTCAAATTAAGATGTTGTTGATAATGTTAAGGCATTTAAGGATTAACAACATCTACAATTTATCTTTAAGTGGCTACTCAGATTCTGATTTTGGTGGCGGTAGAATAGATAGGAAATCTACATCTGGTTCTTGTCAATTCTTAGGCACAAAACTCATTTCACGGTTTTCGAAAAAGCAGACTAGTTTGGCTACCTCTACTACCGAAGCCGAGTACATGGCTGCTGGTAGCTGCTGTAGTCAACTACTTTAGCTCATGCAACAGCTTAGTAACAGTGCAATTGCCATTACACAAAATCCTTTTTTGCACACACGTTGTAAGCATGTTGATGTGAAACATCATTTCATACGTGATCATATAGAAAAGAAGGATATTCGCATGGAAAAGATTCATACTGATTTTCAAAGAGCTGATATTTTCACAAAACCATTACCTGAGGCTCGTTTTCGTAAATTATGCATTAGTCTAGGACTAATTGATCTAGACCCTACTTGCCTATAGCTATGTACTAACCAGACAGGTACATCAAAGAAATAAGGAGACAAGATCACTAGAACAAAGCACTCGTCTACTCGCTCAACAGACAGGTATACAAGGTCAGACAAGATGACCAATCAACCCGATGAGGAAGCTGGTAAAGCTGAGGGTAATACTAAGGGAATAAACATTTAAGGGGGAATCTTTGATTTCTTAAATATCCTTATGTTGACTCTTAAGTTTGTTAAAAGTCATCTTGTTCGAACCTTGACCATTGCTTTAGAATGATATTCATCTTAATTATTCTACTCTACTTGTACCTACTCTCATGCGTCGCACAAGATAAGATAGGTACATGAAGTCGTTCGACATTCAGACAGACAAGCACAGTCGAAGGGGGAACTCATCTGGTGCGCATAAGTCTACTCGTCTGTTCTGGATACACTCGAACAGACAAGATAAGTGTTCTTTTAATTCAAAACATTCTAAGTGTTTAATCAGTACGAATTAAGGGTATTAATGTAATTTGATAATGTGAAAATTGGAAAACCCTAGAATTGGATTTATACACTCCCTTTTAATGAGGTGTATACACCCAGTTCGCGCCAAACCCTACTACACTAGGTCAGATGAGTACACTCCTCTGTCCTAAACAATAGGAAAGGCGGATTCCAAAATTTACAATACTAAATCACGTAATATTCTCGATTCCGTAACTGAATTTCAAAAGTCTCAACCGTTGGATCTATTCCTTTAATCTTGGTCATTGATTCACAAGTCCTTTTGCAACAAAACCCAACAGTTACACTCTTCTCTTCGTACATTTTCCTAACTCTCCTACTCTCAAGCACTTAAAATTTCTTACAAAATCCGAATTGTTTGTCCTCTCTCAACCCTACTATCATGTCGTTTGTTTTGTTATTCGACGTTCGCACTAACATGCAGGCAAGATTTGACTTAGGGAAGTATGCCTCGGAAGGCAAGGTGCATATAGAAGGCTCTGTGTTTTTCAAAGGGAATCACACAGACGACAACAAGGAAATTTTAATGAAGTGCTGCCGGTGTGGTTTAAGACCCTATTTGGAGGCCTTTCCGGAGATTGTATTGGAAGAAGAAGTGTTGGAGTTCTATGCCAATGCTACCAGAAGAGGCGACTCCATTGAGGCATTTATTGGTAGAAGCCGAGTAGAGATCACTCGTGAATCCTTGTTCGAAGTTTTGAAACTGCCATCCGGATCGATTAATGTGGAAAACTATGGCATAGGACAAGAATTGAGATACCTGAGTATCTTCTGTGGATGGAAATTGAAATTAGGTCGAGATGGAAAGATTCCAGCAGTCAAGAAGAAGGAATTATTAGACAAGTACAAGACCCTTCTTGACATCGCATCCAAGATGTTGCTTGGAGTGATCGGAAGTTATGATTCCGTGACCCTTCAAAAGGCGAGAGTGATGGCCGCAATCTATGACGGCATCACGGAAGGGAACTGGTACAAGCTATTCATCGATCGCTTGATTTATTTTGAAAGGAACGTGCGAGTTGACACTGATTTAGCCTAGTGGGTGGTGTCTGCTGCAGTTAGCTTTGGAAACAAGCTAAGTATTCTTCTACCCGTCTTGCTGCCGAACAAGACGAATTGGAGCAAGGGCAAGCCATTTCATGCTCTTAAGTATTATCTAAAGAAGGAAGCTCTTGCGAAGCAAGCTGCTGGAAGAGCTGTTGTGAGCAAGCAAGTTCAGATCGATCCTCAAGACGCTATGTTTGAAGCCGTCTCGCCTAGTGCTGAGGAAGACGAGTCGGATGATGATGAGGAAGAATCTGAAGAGGTGGCTGAGGCTGGTACTAGTGGGAGACTAGTTCAGTATGTGCCAGAGGAGGCAATGTTTGAGGCAGCGGAAGATTCCGAAGAGACTCATTCGGACAAGGAGCCTGAGAAGGAAGTTGAAGTTGTTGAAACCTATCGACTGGTGAGAGTCGAGTCGAGTCCCTCACCAGACAAGTCGACTGAAAAGGTTGGTACCTCTTCTAGATATCTTTCAATTCCTCTCTCTCTCCCCGTCAAAACCAAGGCAAGATCACTCCGATCTCGTGCCAGGCCTGTACCCAAAACCTCGTCTGTGTTGGCAGTGCAACCAATTAGAGCCAACATTACCCAACACACTACCATATTCGATACAACTGATACTTCTACAGTTGTCGAACCAAACCTAGCCACATCAAATCCCCCAGAAACCACCATCCAAATTTCCTCAACCTCAACAGAAAATGTTGAATCCCTCAACCCATGTAGTTCGGGAACCCCTCTAGTTGCCACTGCAACAACTGAGACAAGGACCCCACTTGCTCAGACCCCTCCCGTCACTAGATTCGAATCCCTTGTTTATTATCCGATGTGTCTCCGAGAGAAGAGGATTCGTGCGAAAGTGTCTAACAATCTGAGAAAGATGCTCCCATCAATCGAGATCGACTCGTCTTCTGAACAATTTGAGAAATTATTGAGGATATGCATGTGGGTTGCATTAAAGAAGGCCCCAACAGAAGACTTGTTCGAAGTAATCATCGGAATGGGCGGAATTGCAAATTTCCAAGACTGGGAGATGGAGCAGCAGTAGAACAGTGGAGTTAAGGACTACTCTGAACTCCTCCCAGCGCATGCCTTGACAGCTTTGGTAAAAAGGATGCTAAGTATTTCTGATGATGTTTTGTCTTCTCAAGACAAGTTTGAAGTTGGTGTTCAAACTGACCTTCTGGAAGAAGAGTTGGTTGCTGAATCCATTGATGTTAGAGTTCAAACATCTGAGCCTTTGATCGAGTTAGAGAATGTCTCAGGTCAGCCTGAAGAAGTTGCTGGAAGTGTTGAGGAAGAAGACAACTTTATCCTACTTGCTAAAGAAGATGATGAGTTTGTCGAAGCCTTTGTATTTGATGAAGATGGGATCGTTATTAGCGATGATGACAATATTGCTGAAACTCAAGAGTCTCATGTCTTTCCTGACGGTTTCTTAGACAACTTAAAGATGGATTTGAAGAATGTTGTTCAGTCTTCGATAGATGAGTTCTTGATGTCTGATTTAAAGGAAGCTCTGGTAGAGCAGAATCAGTCTCTTGTAGATTCGAGAGAGTTGATTGTTGGTGAAGTCAACTAGATGGACTCAACTTTCAGACAAGAGATGTATACCCAAATTGAAGAATTCTTGAAGAGACAAGTTGACTATTCAGAGAAACGTTCGATAAACTTTTCTAGATCACTAGCTGAAGAATCAAGCAAGATGGAACGTCTCTATCGTGTGAAAATCGAGATAGCTGATGAGCAAAGAAGAGAAGTACAAGATCAGTTGGTGCGTTCTAGAGCTATTCTTACAGAACTCACTGAACAGAACAGATTGCTCAGACAGACTGCTACTCATTTCAAGGATGAGCTAATCTCAAGTTCAAGGAAGTTAGAGCTTACTGCTGATCGTCTTGACAAGATGAGTCACGATAAGACGCATCATAGGCAGATTGAGATTGCTACAGAAGCCATGAAAGAAGCTTTAAAAGAAGAGATGACTCGCTTTACTAGTCTATTCACTTTTAAGGCAAGTGATGAAGCCAAAAAGGGGGAAGAGACAAGTAGAGTTGAAGAAAAGGTGAAGTCTAGTGCTGAACCAGAAATGAAGGCTGTTGTGTCTGCAATAGAAGAGTTAAGAAGGCCCAAGAGAGGAAAGCTAGTCAAGAAAGCTGATCTTGAGCAAGCTAAAGCAGAAGAGCAGAAGAGACAGGTGAAAGGCAAGGGTGTTGCTAGTCCTGAGGTTCAGACCAGACAAGTCAAAAGAAAGCTTATTTTGGAAGAGCCTAAAGCTGAAGATGAAACTGCAATCGAGAAGAAGCAGAAGATTGATGATTCGCATTATGCTAGCAAGAAGAAGGTTGGCAAGCATATTCGAAGATTGCAGAAGTTAAAGGCGAATCCAGATGAAGTTGAAGATGCTCACATTGATAACTTCATTAACAATGAACATCGAGATGCATGGTTCAAAGTCAAGTTGCAATGGGAGTTAGATCACTGGATCATTAAAAAAGTTGGTGATGCAGATAGCAATGAAGAGTTATATGCAATTTTTGACAAGTTCATGGAAGTTCAAGATCAGAAACTTTGGAACTTGATCATGAGGATAGTTGCTGCAGTGAATTTTAACATTTTGGTGCCAATCTATCCGAAATGGACTACTCTTATACTGAGTTCTGGCAAGAGGATCGACTTCAATCAGATCAAGAAGTTCGAAGAAGAGCTGCTAGACAAGGAGAAGATCAACAATGAAGAACATATCTCAGTAATTCATAGAAGACTCCTCGACGCTTTTTGTGTTCCAAATCTAGAAGGAGGTAACATTACTGATTAGTTGTACTTTCTTTACTTATGTTTTTTTGTTTTGATTAAGTAAGTGTAATCTACTGATCTTATTTTGAATTAATGAAAAGATAAGTACTTTTGATGATTAAAGACAAGATAACTACTTAACTAGTCTACTATTGTGAAAAGATTCAAGTAGTTTTGGATTCATCAAAAAGGGGGAAATTGTTGGGATGTGAATCCTAAGACAAGTCCTAAATGATGAAAAGATAAGATGAGTTTTGATAAGCCTTTTAACTTGAATATTTTCTAAGTGTTGACTGATCTAGTCTAGTTATGGAGTCGTCTCGAGCAGATCAGTAGAGTTCACAAGACAAGTCTAAGTTCAAAAGAAAAGTTTAATTGTTTAAAAGACAAGTACGTTTTATAAGTACTTTGTTATATGTGTTTAGGATTTATACTGAGCTATTTCACTTGTATAGAAACTCAAGTTTTGTTTCATATTCGCATATTCAATGTATAGATCTTAAGTTGACTAAGCTATGTTATAAAGCTTAAAGTAATGTAATAGTCTTGTTAGGATTAGATGATAGGACTAGTTTAGTGTTCTATATTGTAGTCTAATATTGAAAACCTGCGCAAGTCAAGATGAGTAAGAAGAAGACTCAAAATTTGTCTAAGTGTTGAGACAAGACAGGTGCGCAACAAGACAAGACAAGAAGGAAGAAGTTAGTTACAAAAACGCGTGTGAAGATAAAGATTGAAGAGTTAGTTATGGAATAACTAATTAACTTAAGAAACGCATGAAAGGATAAGAAGGAGAAGTTAGAAATCAGCTTTCAAGAAAAGTTAGTTGCATAACAGAAAGTTCTTGAAATTAGAAGTTTATAAATACCCCATGGTATTGATCGATTCAAGACTACTGACACACTGATATTCTATACTCAAGCTAAGCGAATTAAAGACGTATTCAAAGTGAAGAACTCTCAGAGTTGAAACTTCAGAAAGAAGCCAGAAGACAAGTGAAGATCAAAGAAGGCTACTACTGAAGACAGAGAAGTTTTATTGTTTTTGTTTCAAGTTGCTAGTTGCTTGTTAAATAGCTAGTTAGATCGAAGATATATCTTGTGGTATATTAGAGAAGATCTAAGTCTTATTTCTTGGGACTTAAAGCTACAAGAATACATTACTCTATTGGACGAGTTAATAAGAATATCACAACTGGTGTTTGTGAGAGTGGATGTAGACAAGTTGTCGAACCACTATAAATGTCGTGTTTGATTTACTTTACAGTTTTATTTGTGTTTGATTGATTAACTGTTTAATTGATTGAATTACATATCTGAACAAGACTAGTAGAGTGTTCATACAGAGTTCACAAATTTAGTTGAGTATAAATTTGATTGGGCTCATTATAATTCTGATTATTCCGCATTCGTATTCTGATATATTGAAAGATTTTTGAAAAGTCTATTCACCCCCCTCTAGACATTTTCACTAGCTTACTCAATATTATTAACTCAACTAGGGACCTACAATTTCATTTTCAGCTTGTTGTGCCACTGATCTAACAAAAACTCTCTTAGTGTTACTTGTTGAAGCAACACTAAGACAGGGTGAAGATTCGAATGGATATTATCCCAATCCACTCTTTTGAGCCATAGGTCTTTGAAAGCTTTGAATTTCCTCTATTGCTCTAGAGGATTTATTCGATGCAGACATCTTAATTTTTAGGCTCTCTTCACTTGATTTAAGAATGGCATACTCATGTGAGTGGTTTTCAAATTTAGCTTGAAGAATTTTGAGCTCAATGTCTTTTCTCTTCTGAATGAGCAGTTGCTCATCAATCTGCTTTTGTTGATCAACTAACCTTAGAGAAGCTTCATCAAGTTCTCTCAAGACTTGTTGATACAACTCAGTAGACTTGACATCAACCACAGATTCAGAAGGTTTTGCAAATTCAATGGATAGCCTTTCATTTTCTCTCACACAGTTGTCATGAAATTCTTGCAACTTAGTGAAATCTTCCATCAACTTTCCAAAAGAAAGTTTCAGGTTGACCTCACTAGTGTTTTGTGATAGGAATTATGGTGAGCTAGAAGTAGAAGATACCTCATCATCTTCTATGGCCATGTTGCACACATCATCATCATCACTGTTTGAGAACAGTCCATCATTAGAGTAGTTGAAGCTTTCAGCACTTTCAGACTCATCACCAGCCATCATGGCCTTTCTATTGGTGAAATTTTTATCTCTTTTAGCTTACCTCTCCTTTCTTTCCTTTGAGCTAAGTTTAGGGCAATCATACTGAAAATGCCCTTTCTTTTTGCAGTTGTAGCACAGGTCTTCATCATCATCTTTCTTAGATTCATCTCTTCTTCTAGATGATGAAGGTTCAGCTCTGCTGGACTTTCTCCTCTGATCTTCTCTCTTCAGGCCTTTTGTCCTCAGCCTTGGCTTCAAGAGAGTTGTACCTTCTCCTGACCTTGTTGTCTTGGTAGAATTTCTTGTGTCTACCAAACCTTGAGTTGATCTTATCAAACCTTCTAGCCATTAGGGCTAGCTCTTCCTTCATTTCAGCCTTAGAGACTGACTTTGATGATCTAGGAGTGGACTGCAATTTCTGGTTCAGTAGTTTTGGCTTTGAATGCCACTCCTTTAGTTGGTAATGAAGGTTCCTCAACTGGCTTTCTTCTGTTGAGGTCAAACTCATAAGCTTTGAGTTCAGAGAAGACTTGTTGCATGGGCATGGTAGAGAGATCTTTTGTATTCTGCATCATCACAGAATACACATCCCACTTTTGAGTGAGACTTCTTAGAATCTACAGTGCAATTTCTCTCTTGGAGTACACCTTGCCCAATGAGTTGATCTCATTCATTATGTCAGTGAATCTGCTCAAATTTTTGCACAACAACCTGGAGCTTGTTCTCCTTGATTTTGTCTGTACCCTCACACATTTCAGCAAGGGTATCCCAAATTTCTTTAGCAGTTGTGCAGTGTTAGACTCTCCCCATTACTGCATCTGGAATGGTTTGATATAAAGTGTTCATGGCAAGATAATTCAGGTTGTGCCTCCTTCTCTCTTCATTGGTGAGATCATCTTTATCCTTGGGGATCTCTTGTCTTACATCAGTTCTTTGAGCTTCAGTAATTATGGGATTAGCTTGTGTGAATATAAATGGACCCCTTGTGATGACTCTCAACATCTCATTGTGAAGACAGGCAAGATGAGCTCTCATCCTGATTTTCCAGAAGTCATAGTTCTCAATTGAGAACATTGGCAGTTTATGATGTGAAATGTGGTTGACTGGATCTGGAGCCATGTTATTTAAGCCTTGAACAACATCATGAGAAACAACAGCATTGTTGATGTTGTCAGCCATATCTCAGACAAGAAAGGTTATACAACAAAGGTTAAGATTTCTGAAAGATCAGTTCCGTGACCACACTAAAATGTGTTTTGAAAATCGAGATGGATTTTCAGAAGCAGTGATCTTTGAACCCCTGCTCTGATACCAGTTGTTGGTCCTGAAAGGAGTATATAACAAGTGTATGGGGGAGGGGGGGGAATACACTTGTATGCAAATCTTTTTCAAACTTTGAGTAAACTGGCTTCAGCAAGGTTGTCCTGGACAACTCTTCTGATATGGTTAACTCTTAGAAGATAATCAAACTACTAAGTAGTATTGAGTACTTAGTTAAATAACTATCTAATTGAGTTATATGTGCGGAATAGTGGTTGGCCCTTTAGTTTAAACTCCTTTTAATTACTGAAATCTTCTTAACATTTAAACTGTTTTTAGGGGACTTGTCCCAATACAGTTTTGCACAGTCTATAGTATATGTCTTTTAAGATCAGTTTGTGTGCAGTGTATGAATGTGTTGTTTGAATGAAAGTACTTTGAAAGTAAATCAACACAAGAGTTATATTGGTTCGGAGACTCAAGCTCCTACATCCACTTTCCCTGATTTAACAGGATAATTCCTTCACTCTTGGAATTACTTGTTTTATAGTGCCAAGGTGCACTTGATCAACCAAACCACTCCTTGGTGCCTTGATCCCTAGGATATCAGAGTCCTAGTGCCCTCTTCTCAACTCAGAATTGAATTGTTCTTCTCTCAACAGTCAATTCCTACCACTTCGACTACAACAACCTTCTAACTCTCTTTTGGAAAGGTATACGGGTTGATGTTGGTTCCAACTACTTTGAGATATCATTTACAATAAGCTCAGTGTAAAAGGATAGGATATCTCTCTAAGCTTTGATTGGATATACAATAAGGTTCAGGTTAGATGAAGTGTTCTGGAAACTGATATGTTCTATGAAAGCTTGAAGGCTTTGAGTTTCTTTTGTATCTCAGAATTGTTGGTTCAGTTGGATACTTGTTGGATGCCTCAATGGTCTCCACACTTCATGTATTTATAAAACAATTTGAGGATTTGTCGGTTGGAGAGACAACCTCAAAATTCCTATATTTGTCTTCCTTGAACTTTGCAACTGGAAGACAGATTCTTGAAAGTGCCATGTCCTCCATTTGGGAAGTAAACGGCTGTGAGCACTTTGTCTTGACTTTGAAGCACTCTTCCCAATGTCTGACTTCAAGATTCAGTTGATCAAACATGGACATCACTTCTGATTATTGGTCCTATGATAAGGACAACTTTCCTTATCATCTAGTCAACACTGCTTATCATTTTCAGCATACTTGGCTTATCAGCAGTGTTGGCTTGCTCTTCAGATGACTTGGCTCTTCCTCTTTCAATTCATGTCTCTTGATGGTCTTTGAGCATTCATGCTTTCATTTCAGTAGCTTTGACCATATCAGCACAGTTGGGCTTGTCTTTGAAACTGTTCTGGTTCAATTGTGCTGAGACATCTCTGCTGGTTAACTCTTCTGAACTTTAACATATACATCAGTAGACTTGGTCTTGATGATATATTCCATTCAATTGATCTTCAGAGGGTTGTCTATTACTGAGCTGACTTGATCAGCACAGTTGTCCATTTAGGTACTTCAGCAGATTTGAGGTCAATTTGATTCTAAGCCTTGAGGGGATTTGATTCTTGTAGTCTTCTAAGCATGTGTTCCCCCTCAACTTGTGCATCTATATGTACTAAGAGCTACCTAACATTCCAGCTTCTCAACTAGCCTTTAACTACATGTTCCAACATTCCTAAAACATGTTCATATCATAATGACTTATCTATTTAACATGTCTTAAGGGGTTTTGGTATCTTAAAAAAAATTCTCATTTTATTCCCAACAATATATATGCTACTTAATTCATTTACATAACCACAAATTAACATGCTTGCTTAATTGGGTCAAAATTACATTTTAAAATACAACAAATTAAGTCTAACACACCAGTACTTAAAGTCCTAAATATTGCATGAAAATTAAACATGTAGGCGGCTCTTAATTGTTTCATCTCATCTCTAACTCATGTTGAATTAATTATTAGTTAGTTTGGTACTATTGAATAGTGGAATTAATTTATAAAATTTATTTAAATAGCTAGACAATTCATTCATTAATTATATACACTACTTAATTCATTAATTATCTAATCATGCATGCACAAATTAATTAACATATATGCAAGCATGCTTAATTAGTTCAAAATTACTCTTTAAAATACAACAATTAATGTCTTCTAACAATGTCCTAAATTGCATGAAAATTAAATGTGTAGCCTTTTGTTTCATCCCATCTCATCTCTAATTGTTTAATTATTAATTAGTTGGTTTGGTAAAGTTCATTATTAATTATATTCACTGAAATAAATTAAAGGTTAAAGTATACTACTCAATTCATTTATGTAACCACAAATTAACATGCATACTTAATTAGGATAAAATTACATTTTAAAATACAACAAAGTCTAATATATATTGCATGAAAATTAAACGTGTAGGCGGCTCTTACTTGATTCATTTCATCTCTAATTCATGTGTCGTATTAATTTTTAGTTAATTAATTTGGTACTATTGAATGAGTATAATTAATTTATAAAATTCATTCATTAATTATATACGCTATTTAATTCATTAATTACGTAACCATGCAAGCAAAAATTAATTAACATGCATGCTTAATTATGTCAAAATTACACTTTAAAATACAACAATTAATGTCCTCTAACGATGAAGTTGGATAGCTCAAGTGGTTAGAGCACCACTACCTAGACTTTAGATCCTGGGTTCGAGTCATGGGGAGGGGAAAAGGGATGGGTATTTAATGTAATTAAAAAAAAAAAAAAATGTCCTCTAATAATGTTCTAAATTGCAATCCATTGATTAATTGTATTCACCGAAAAGATTGACAACTGTATGATTACGGAGCAGCTTGCTTTAATAAAGGATATAAAATGGAAGGGTAATAAATTTGCTGCCTTGGAGGGTGGGGTCGGTCATGGAGCTAGGGAGAGAGATTATGGTGATTGTGTATTTTTAGGCCATGGACTGAAATTAACAATATACACAAAAAAATATTATCAATAGAAATTAGGATGAATATTCCCCTCATCATGAAGAGTATTTGGTGATCAAATATGTGAAGAAGCAAACATGTAACATTAATTTCATAAAAAAAATATCAATAGACTCTGGAATTTTCTTGAGACATTACACTACAAAAAGACACAAGTACGAGCACATATTTTGCACGCTCGTACGTGCCCATTTCGTGCATGCATGTTTTACGCACGGTCCATACATGCACATATTTTGCACGCCCGTACGTGCACATTTCGTGCAAATTTTCTGCATAAATATTTTATGATCGTACATGTACATTTCACACATATTTTAATAAATAAAAAAAATATAAAATAAAATACATGTATATGTTAAATAGCTAGACAATTCATTCATTAATTATATACACTACTTAATTAATTAATTACCTAATCATGCACGCACAAATTAATTAACGTATATATATGCAAGCATGCTTAATTAGTTCAAAATTACTCTTTAAAATACAACAATTAATGTCCTCTAACAATGTCCTATATTGCATGAAAATTAAACGTGTAACCTCTTGTTCCATCCCATCTCATCTCGATCTAATTGTTTAATTAATAATTAGTTGGTTTGGTAAAGTTCAATGAGTGGAACTTAAAAACTCTATTCAAATAACTTTACTTCTTTCATTATTAATTATATTCACTGAAAGAAATTAAAGATTAACGTATACTACTCAATTCATTTACGTAACCACAAATTAACATGCATGCTTAATTAGGACAAAATTACATTTTAAAATACAACAAAGTCTAATATATATTGCATGAAAATTAAATGTGTAGGCGGCTCTTAACTGTTTCATTTCATCTCTAATTCATGTGTTCAACTAATTATTAGTTAATTAATTTTGTACTATTGAATGAGTAAGATTAATTTATAAAATTCATTCATTAATTATATACACTACTTATAATTCTGAGAAATGATCGTATATATATATATATATATATATATATATATATATATATATATATATATATATATATATATATATATATATATATATGTGTGTGTGTGTGTGTGTATGTGTGTGTGTGTATGTGAGAGAGAGAGAGAGTGTGTATTTCATGCACTTCTTGTACGTCTTTTTTAGGTGCTATTTATGACAATTTGTTCTATTTTATCTTGCAATGCATATCAAATTAATATTTTCGTGCAACTTATAAATTTGCATTATTTTATCTTGCATTAAAACATTAAGAATTTTTTTTTATATTCAAGGTGAGCTTTATTAGAGGTTAAGTGTATTTTAATGATTATGATATTAACTAAAATAGAAAATAAATAATGAAATTAGTACATTCCGTTAATTACGTACTTTTATACTTATTATTATTATAATAATAATAATAATATAATTGCAATTCGTTAGCGTATGACAAAGAAGATAGGAGGCGGTGGGGTATATCCAAATATGTACACCCATTTAATTAGTAATTAATACATAAAAGATTCAATCTACTAATTTAAATAACACATTTCATCCACAAAGGGTAGTAGTGGTTCTTTTATACTATTATTATGAATGATGTGAAGTTAAGTTAAGTTGTCCAAATGCAAAGTCCTATGAAAATACTTTTTTAGTATTTTTACAAGTTTATAACACTTAAACAATCTATATGCCGAATTTATGACATACCCTTTTATATTCCTCAAAATTACTTAACAAATCACTAATTTTACTCACACTAAAACAATGCTTATGTCAACAATTATGAGAATCGGTTTTTCTAATAAACTATATTGTGTATGATCAAAACAAGTTTTATGCACTTTCAAGTAATGAATAAGTAATGATTAGGCAAATACAAAGAAAGTAAGTAAATGCAAGATGTAAATAAGATGTATAATTTTTTGCACAAAATATGTACAAAATGTGCACGTACGGACGTGCAAAAAATATGCATGTCGCGCGTGCAAAAAAATGCACATGCTGGCGTGCAAAAAATGTGCATGCACGGGCGTGAGTTATACATACTAGCTAATATATCTACACATAATCACTATATGTGAGAATATCATCAAAAAATGTGCAACACACGTTGTGTTACTAATATTTATTGTACTAAATATCCTTCCAAATCAACCTTCTAATTTGCATTTAAAAATGTTTTCACATAAAACATGCATGTTTGTGGTTACGTAATTAATGAAGTAGTGTGCATACATCCCAAATCATATAATCCTAAAACTTTATATACCTCAGATTTACAACAATCTTTCTCCTTCAAAAGAATTATTGAAATATCTCTCCTTAAACAAATCATGACAATCTTTCTCGATTCCACGTTGTTTATGAATTTGTTTGTTAGTTTTAATACAAATGCATGTATTTTTTTTTCATTTTATTAATAGTTCTAATTTCCACGTCATTCCACCAACTTGTTGATTAGTATGAGATGTGGTTAAAAATATTATTTTTAATTAAATTGTCTCCAAGACTGAATCAAGAGCTTACTTAACGATATCAGATGCTCTTAAGGCAGCTCCAACTAGAAGCAAAGTGAAACACTACATTAAATTGAAAGTTGGGGTATATAATGTGCACGTAGAGGTGTGATACTGACAAGACAAGACCAACATAGTTTTTATTGGGGATGGAGCTTAAACGACCGAAATTTGAGGTAAACGACACTAACCAACTAGCACAAATGACACATGCATAATCAGTGAGTATATCATATTTATATCCATGCACACAGGTTTAAGCGGTGATCGATTAATTGCCATGCTTATCTGTTTATAAAAAGTGGTTGTAGGTTTTGGCCAAGCTGTCGTTGCAGTGGTGGATGTGACCCACGTGGCATTCTTTAAATGCACACTTTGGGGGGTTTCAAAACACTCTCTACGCCTATAATAGACTTCATATTTGGATCGGAAAAGGCCGGAAAGTCCAACCTCACTGTTTATTCAACTGTAGTTGTGATGGAGTCGCATTTTGACTCCATCATATGTACAACCGACGGGCTAGTTGGATTAGCCAAACGTACCTAACAACAACGTGTATTATCGGGAGTTAAAAAAAGACGAAGTTGGTTGAAAAATCAACCTCTAAAAAGGAAAAAAGTGGCGTGTTTTGAGAAATCTGGAAATGATGAAGAGTTTTACGGTCGTAGAATTTATCAACAAGGATGGGTGGCTTGCGAGAACCCTCATTCCTTACTATGAAAGTGTTTTAGTGTAGAGCCGACCTTGAAAAGTTTTAAGCCCGGGGCGAACAAGAAAAGTAGGACCCATTAATAAATACATATAATAAATCGACGTACATATCATACAAACATAAAAAATTATGTATGAACGTATAAAATATATTTTTAAATGAATATTTAAGCATTGTGAGAAATATGTTTACGTTTAATTATATACTTTCTTACAATCTAAAACTAATTATGATGACAATAATTTTATAAATATTAACACATTTTTTGTTGATATTCTCACATGTAGTGATTATGTGTAGATATATTAGTGTGTATAATTCACGTCCGTAGGTGCACATTTTTTGCACGTCAGTAAGTGCACGTCCATAGATGCACATTTTTGCACGACAGTGTGTGCACATTTTGTGCATCCATGTTTTACGATTGTACGTGTACATTTCACACATATTTTAATAAGTAAAAAAAGATATAATATGTATATAATATACTGTTGGTCCTGAAAGGAGTATATAACAAGTGTATGGGGGGGGGAATACACTTGTATGCAAATTCTTTTAAAACTTTGATCAAACCAGAGTTCAGCAAGATTGTCTTGGACAACTCTGCTGAAGATGTATAACCTTTTAAAAGATAACCATGCTACTAAGTACTATTGAGTACTTAGTTGAATGACTATCTAAGTTAGTTATAAGTGCAGAATTAGTGGTTGGCCCTTTAGTTTAAACTCCTTTTAAAATCAGAAATCACTTAGTCAATTAATACAGTCCACTTTTCAGGGAACTTGTCCAAATTGGTTTTGCACAGTCTTTGAATATATGTCCTTTGAAAGATAAGTTTGTGTGCAGTGTTGAATGTATGAAAGTACTTGAAAGTAAATCAACACAAGAGTATATAGTGGTTCAGAGACTCAAGCTCCTACATCCACTTTCCCTGATTTAACAGGATAATTCCTTCACTCTTGGAATTAACTTGTTTTATAGTGCCAAGGTGCACTTGATCAAGAACACCACTCCTTGGTGAATTGATCCCTAGGATTTCTAGAGTCCTAGTACCCTCTTCTCTTCTCAACTCAGAACTGAATTGTTCTTCTCTCAACAGTCAGCTCCTACCACTTCTACTACTACAACAACCTTCTCACTTTCTCACTTGAAAGGGGTAAGGATTGAAGTAAGGTTCCAACTAGTGAGATATCCTTTACAATGAAGTTCAGTGTATAAGGATAGGATATCTCTCTAAGCTTTGTATGGATATACAATAAAGTTCATCTTAGAAGAAGTGTATGAAGACTAAAATAGTCTTTTGAAAGCTTGAAAGTTCTATGAGCTTCAGAATACTTGTGTAGTTGGATTCTGTTGAGGTTCAATTGGATTGGACGCTTTCAAATGGTCTTCACACTTCTGTATTTATAGACAAATGAAGGATTTGCCCGTTGGAGAGGCAGCTTCAAATGTCCATAATGTCTTCTTTTAGTTCTTCAACTTAGAAGACAGATTCTTGATAGTGACATGTCCTCATTTGGGAAATAAACGGCTGTATAGACTTTGTCTTCATTCTGCAGCACTCTTCCCAATGTCTGACTTTAAGATTCTCTTGTTAAGACTTGGACATGGCTTCTGAAGGTTGCTCCAATGATAGGACAACATTCCTTATCAAATGGACAACTCTCCTTATCACTATCAGCAGACTTGCTTATCAGCATAGTTGGCCTGCTCTTTTCAGATGACTTGGCTCTTTCCCTTTGCTTCACTTGGAAGTGATATTAGCATGATTCTTTGAAGATCTTTAGGGTATAGTTGTCTTGAATTCTTCGGCATAGTTGATCTTTAAGCTTCAGAGCACTTGTTCTTGATCATATGAGCTGAGACAACTCTTCTGGACAACTCTCCTGATCAGCATACTTGTCCTTCAAAGGACTTAATGATTGTTCCAGAATTTGAGCCTTGAGGGGACTTGTTCTTGATAGTCTTCAAAGCATATGTTCCCCCTCAAATTGTGCATCTATACAACTAAGAGCTGTCTAACATATCAGCTCCTCATCTAGCCTTATTCTATATCTTCTAACATTCTTAGAACACAATCATCTTGACTTAGGAATGTCTCAGGGGGTTTTGGTATTGAATCAAAACACTTCTCATTTTATTCCCAACAATTTCCCCCCTTTTGATGATGCCAAAACCTATACATTTTATGCAAAAGTGACTTGTTTACACCTATTACATTTATCTTCAGAAGACATGACTAGGGTCAATTATCCTGAAAAAGAATGTGTTAGTGTACTCACCATTCAGGTTGCAAATAGGTTTCAAAGATAGGCATGATTCATTGAAGGTCTTTAGGGTATAGTTGTCTTGAACTCTTCAGCATAGTTGATCTTTAAGCTTCAGAACACTTGTTCTTGATTAATTGTGCTGAGACAACTCTTCTGGACAACTCTCCTGATCAGCATACTTGGCCTTCAATAGACTTAATGATTGTTCCAGAATTTGAGCCTTGAGGGGACTTGTTCTTGATAGTCTTAAAAGCATATGATCCCCCTCAAATTGTGCATCTAAACAACTAAGAGCTGCCTAACATATCAGCTTCTCATCTAGCCTTATTCTATATGTTCTAACATTCTTAGAACATAATCATCTTTAGACTTAGGCATGTCTCAGGGGGTTTTGGTATTGAATCAAAACACTTCTCATTTTATTCCCAACAATTTCCCCCTTTTTGATGATGCCAAAATCTATACATTTTATGCAAAAGTGCCTTGACTACACCTATTACATTTATCTTCAGAAGACATGACTAGGGTCAATTTTCCTGAGAAGCAATGTGTTAGTATACTCACCATTCATGTTGCAAATAGGTTTCAAAGGTAGGCATAGAGAGATTTCTGCAATAATGTTTCTTGATTCAAGATAAGTTCAACTATCATTCATTTGAAAATCATTACAAGCATGTTGATAGTTGAAGTTAACATATCAGAGCATGAATCAATAATACATCAGAGCATTTCATTACAAAACATCAGAGCATATACTAAGCACTTAATAGCATCTAGATCTTCAAGTATCAGACCACCAAAGCATATCAGAGCAAACAGATTATCAGTGCACACCACATCAGCATTCAAACTTTAGCATAGATGACCAATTTCAGAAAATCAGTATTCAAGACAATCAAATCAGCAGAAGGGGATCAAGAGGACTTAGCCAATTTCAGAGATCATCTTCAGGAGGTGGCACCATCCCATATTGTGCCCACACCCTCTTCTTAAGCTCCATAGCCTCTTGATTAGTGCCCTTTGGTCCAAGATGCATCCTATTCAACTTCAGGATTTCAACAAACTCTTGGAGAATCTTGTTCTGATTAATCCACCCATCCAACTTTGGGGGCATATATATGATTGGCTTGGGGGCAGAGAGTTTAACTCTTGCAATGTCAGCAACTGCAAGTAGTTGTTGATAAAGTTCTCTGTGATACTCTATCATGAACTCAGCAAAAGTGGAGTTGGCATCTCTTCCATTCCATCTGTCAATGACATAGAAGTCATAGACAAAATCCCTTTTGGCTTCCTCCCATGAATCATTCAGCTGAATTGGCACCCATTTATCCAAGTGAGGATATCTGGTGTCCATGGGGATCAAAAGTTGTGGCTTTAGCTTGTTGTAGGTAGCTCTTTTCCTTCTAGGCTTTTGGAAATCTACTCTTCTTTTGTCTCTTGCTCTATGTGCTTCATCCATCAAGTCCATTTTCTCTTGGGCCCTCATCATGGCCAGTTTCTGTTGAGTTTCAGGGTCTTTGCCATACCCTTCATGAAACAACTTTGATGGATCAAGAGCTAGGACAATTGTCTTCTTTTTGGGCTCAGGTCCAAATCCTTCAGCAAACATTTCTTCAACATCTTCAGTGGATTTGGCACCTTCAGCACTTTTAGCAGTTTCAGAAGACTTGTCTTCTTCAGCAGTCTTGGACACTTCATCAACCTTGTCCTTTTCAGCACTCTTGGCCTTCTTGGAAGTAGGCTCATCATCATCAATTCTGAACTCAGGGGGAAAATCAAGGCTGTTGGGAAAATCAGTGAATGTTTCAGCCTTTCTTTTGTTTCCCTTGGCCTTCTTGATCTTTCCTCTAGTCTGGACACCTTCAGCATCTTTGTCCAAACCAGACACCTCTCCTCCTGGTCTTTGTTGTAGCCTCACTCTTTCTTCCTGTGTTGAAGCCATTGAGTTCTTCAAGGCAATTGCTAACTGCTCCTCTTCATCAAGATCATCCAAGTTCAGCACTGCTGGCTCTTTTCCTTTTGTTTCAGCACTTTTGTTCTTCCCTTTAACTGGGCTTCCAATTACCAAGGCACCTTTTGCCCTTGCTCTTTCCCTTTCCCCCTTTTTGGCAGCATCAAAACATTCAGGCCTAAGTTCACTCATAGTTGATGCCATCAAGGACTGGGCTTGGGTTAGAGACTTCATCTCCTCCAACAAGTATACATTCTCATCATGTATATTTTGCATTCTGTCACTGCTTAGGCTTAAGAAGGCTAAGACAGGCTTCATCTTTTGTTGGACAACCTCCTCCATGGTTGCTTTCAGAGATGCATCAAGTTGGGCTTTAAGAAGCTCAGTAAGGTTGGCCACTGCACCTTCAGCAATGTTGGCCATCACCTCTTGGGAAAATTTCTCTGAAGCTGCTTTCACCATAGCAAGTCTTTGTGCCTCTGCTCTTTTCTTCTGCAAGGCAGTCTTCTTTCCAAGTGCTTGCTTGATGGTTAGCCTTATAGCTTGAACATTGGCATTGTGATTATCTCTTAGCAGCTTCTGTTCCTTCTTGACCTCTTTTGAGATTGACTACATACTGGCTTTGGCTTTTTGAACTTCAGTGGAAATGGTTTGAAGACCAGATTCCACTCCTCCTATTCTTGCTTCCAATGTGGGTAGCACCACATCTTCAGAGCCAGTTAACCTCATTTCTACAGATGCCAAAGTTCTTCCTTGCTCATCCAAGGCTCCAGATGTTTCTGCATGAGCTGTCTGGACTTGATAAGCCAAGGAATCCAACTTTGTTGATTGCAAACCAAGTAGGGCTTGTGCTGATCCAGAATCTACTTGGATGGGAGCATCTGTTAAGAGATCATCTGTAAAAATTTGGTCAAAGGAAATACGTGCAAATTCAGAAAAATCAAAAGGGTTAGTGAAAACACACTCATCACCCTCAGTTTCTTTTTGATAAGACTCTGATACATCAGCAGTCTTCTTCTCATTTTCAACTCTTTCTTTTCTTCCTTCATCAATAATGTCCTCACACAAGGAATCAGGCCTCCTTTCATCAAGGGATTCTTGAAGTTCAGATTTGACTTCAAGAATAACCTGTCCTTCCTCACTTATACCACCCTCATTTTGTGGTACACTCACTATCTTAGTAATCACAACCTCTCTTTCATCCTCTACTCCCTCTGATTTTTCAACTAAACTCTCCTTTTCAACACCTTCACCTAGACCTGCAACATCTCCACCTTCAACAAGGTTCAAAGATGGTAGTTGTGGGGAGATCACAGTGCTTATTTCAGCAGCCACTGAGTCATCCTGAATGATTAAGGGCTGATCAGTGTCCAACTCTCCTGACACTGAATAGGCCTTAATCAAACCAGCCTCTAAAGTAGGAACCTCAACATCTTTAGGCTGTGCCTTGGGTTCAGAAGAACCTTCATTGGCAGATGTATCTTTGGTTGTGTTACCACCCTTGGTTAACACCTCTGATGATACAGAGCCTTTCCTATGATAGGTTTTAGGAGGGTTTGAAAGTCTGCCTGATACAGAAGGCTTAGGTTGAGAAAGATCAGGGAGGTTGGCTTGAGGGGTTTCAGGAGGGTTGGGATTTGAAGGGTTTGAGGGATCATCAGGGGAATCATCATCATTTGAGATACTTTCAGGGTGTGTGATGCCCTTAGCTTTTATTTCCTTCTCCTCAATGATCTTCTCATCTACTAACTTTGCAAAAACTTCCTCATCAATGAGGAATCTTGTCTTTAATACACCAGCAAAGTGCAGCAATCTACTCTCCTCCACTCTCCTCCACTTGCAGCAAAGTGCAGGAATCTTGTCTTTAACTTTGCACCCTTATCTTGGATGACTTGTGATATTTCCATTATGGTTTTGTCTTTCACATCCATAAGCATCCTCAAATCATGGAACATCTTCTGAATTCTTGGAAATTCAGCAAGTTGTGGATACAAACTGTCCACAGTAGCCTTGGCTCCACCTCTGAGCATACTCTCATAAGTATACTCCCCCTCATCTCCACTGGAATGGGGACTTTGGGTTATAGGGGATTTGGCTCTGGTTTCTCCTAAAGTGGCTTCTGGAAGGGTAAGTTCAGGGATGTTGGCTTCAAAAGGGTTGGGTGCAGTTGTAGGTACTTCAGTTGCTTTTGAGAGCAATGGATCTGAAGGGGCTTTGCTTAGGGGGGTTGGCTCATGAAGTGCTGCTTCTAAGAAATTAGAATAGTTGAGCATGGATGAGTCAAGGGGAGATTGCAATCTTGTCTCATCTACAGCTAAGTTTGCAAGCACATCTATCCCACTTCTTTGCACACTCCCTTCTGGAGAATATCTCTTTGTAAGATTGAGAGGGGTGATGGGTTGATTTGTTGGAGTTATGTGGGTTTCAGGGGAGTTGGGCTCAGGGTTTTGGGTTTCAGGAAGGTTGGCCTCAATAGGTTGACCTTCAGGGTTGGGCTCAGAAGAATTGGTCCTAGACTTTGATTTGGTCCTACTCTCAGCCCTGGTCTCCCTTAGAGCTAGTTGGAGTGATTTTGCTTCTTGAAGCTCCAACACTTTTTCAGTAGGCTTGGCCCTTCTCTTGCTGGCCCTACTGCTCCCACTGCCTTCTCCATCCTTCTCAGGGACAACTTCCCTGGTCCTCTTTTCACCCTTAGACTTTTGTCTAGTCTCATTGTATCTTTGCCCCAACTCTTCTGAGTGATCACAAGGCACTTGCACTCCCTCTTCAGCAACTTCTTCAATCTCAGTTGAAGCTCCTGAATTCTCTTCTGAAGGGATTTGAGACACTTTCCTTGTTTTCACCACTCTGGCCTTAGTTCTCTTCTTCAACTTTGGCTTCTCTTCAATCTTCTCCTCAGTAGGTTTGGCCAGTTGCATCCTTCTTTGCTCAGTTTTCTTGCTGAGCTTTCTGAACATGATTTTCTGGGCAGGGAGGGGCTTTGCAAAGGTTTACATTTGTGAATAGTGAGAAAATCTCTCAATCAACAAGCTTGCCCTGGTGCAATACTTGAGTTTCCCTTCCAGCACAACCTTATTGTGAACTTTCACCTTAAATTTGGCCTTTTCCTTCATCAAATCAGACAAGATGAAGGTCCTCCAATCAAACTTGATGCCCTTGTCACTAGCATCAATAACTGCAGCCATTATTCTGATTCTTGGAAAGCTAACTTGCTCCAAGCTTCCAGTGTTGCTCAAAAGACTTTTGGCAACTACCTCAGAGAGGTTGAGAAATTGTGGCTTGAGAGTTTTTTTGTGTTGGGTTGAGGAGATAGGACCTGGAACTAATAGCTACTCTTGAGCTACTTCTTCTTCATGGCCTGTACCATAGAATTCTGGATTCCTTCCCTTAGAGGGAAATCCAAAAGCTCCTTCTAGGTCTTCTGCAGAGAATTTCACCCTGTGAAATCTCTCTTCCTCTTCTCCTTCTGCCACATAAGACAGTCTGGTGGCAACTTCACCATCTTCAGGCTTGCCTCTCCACTTGAGGAAAGCAAAGAACTCAGCCATATAGCTCTCCAAACAAGAGCTTGGTCTTTCCTCCATGAACTTCTTGAGTCCAGCTCTTCTCAGCCATCTAAGAGTTGGAGTGACTTCACTCTCAAAGGAGACTATAGGCTCAAAGTGAAGGCTGTTCTTGTTGCTCAGATAGCCAAAATCAAGGTCTAGAGCCTTGTTGGAGAAATCAATGATCATTTCTGGTCTGATTTTGGGAGCCATTGAAGGTTACAAAAATGAATTTGAGTAAGTTTGAGAGTGTTTGAAGAAGATGAAAGCTAGGGTTTAGAATACTTGGGGAAGAAGTGTTCGTGAGGGGTTCTTAAGACTTGAGAATATTCGAAAAAGAATGTTTGTCAATGAGTTGGTGAGTCTTAAGAGTTTTCAACGGTTGTAAAAAATGGAAAACAAAATTTGACGGCCAGGATTGATTTCAGGGGAGTTGGCCAATTTTGATCCAATGGTCAAAAACCAATGAAACAGTGAAAAACTGTTTTATATTCGAATGTGGAAGTTATTGAATATTGGTTAATGCTTGGGGAGTTTTCGAGATAGATCATGGCTTGAAATGTTTAATGCAAACAAGAGTTAAATCTTGGCATTTAATGCATGGAAAGCGACCTTTTGGGTGGGAGATAAATTAAAATCCCAAAAAGGTGATATCTGTAAAAGGAATGGGACAGATATCAAAATAGGTAATGATTGCCTAAAATAGGTGTTTATCAAACCAAGAAAATAGTTTGATAGCCAAGACAGCTTATCTGACCCCACTTGGACAAGTGTCCTGAAAAGATGTGGACAACTTTCCTGAGATTCAATGGACAAGAGTCCTGAATATTTGAGGTCATCTCTTCTGAGTTTCAGTAGACTTGACCAAGTCTTCTGAACTCTTTTCTCAATAACTCCAATTGATTTACTTGTCCAACTTCCCTGGATCAAGTAATCCCAACTCTGCTGATAGCTCTAGAAATCTTGCCTCTGCAAGTGGTTTTGTCAATATATCAGCCTTTTGGTGATCTGTGTGGATCTTGACCAATTTGATATCCTTCTTCTCCACATGATCTCTAATGAAGTGGTACTTGATGTCCACATGTTTGCATCTAGTGTGCAAAACTGGATTCTGTGATATTGCAATAGCACTGTTGTTGTCACATAATATTGGCACTTCAGTGGAGTTGACATTGTAGTCTCTTAGTTGTTGTCTCAACCAACTTCCAGATTTGAGCACAGCAACTTCCAGCTGCTACATATTCAGCTTTAGTTGTGGAAGTAGCCAATGTGTTCTGCTTCTTGGAGAACCATGATATGAGTTTGTTGCCCAAGAATTGACAAGTCCCTGGAGTGGACTTTCTGTCAATTCTACATCCTCCATAATCAGCATCTGAGTAGCCAGTTAACTCAATGTTGTCATCAGCAGGGTACCAAAGGCCTAGATTTTCAGTGGCTTTGAGATACCTCAAGATCCTCTTTGCAGCCTCAAGATGGCTTTTCTTAGGATTTGCTTGAAACCTTGCACACACACCTACGACAAAGGTGATGTCAGGTCTGCTGGCAGTGAGATAGAGGAGTGAGCCAATGATTCCTCTATACTCAGTAGAGTTGGTAGGAACACCACTCTCATCAGGATCCATCTTCCAATTTGTGTTCATTGGGATCCTTACTGGCTTGCTGGTTGCACACCCAAACTTTTTGATCATTTCTCTGGTGTACTTAGCTTGGTTGATGAAGATCCCTTCTTTTGTTTGCTTGACTTGAAGACCCAAAAAGAAGTTCATCAACCCCATCATGGACATCCCAAACTTGCTTTGCATGAGCTTTGAGAACTTCTCACACAGCTTCTCATTGGGGGATCCAAAGATTATGTCATCCACATAAATTTGGACAAGCAAGATATCCTCTCCTTCAGTGATTCTGAAGAGAGTTCTGTCCACAGTTCCCTTGATAAATCCATGATCCAAGAGGAATTGTGACAGTGTATCATACCAAGCCCTAGGGGCTTGCTTGAGTCCATATAGAGCCTTCTTCAGTCTGTAAACTTGGTCTCCAACCTCAAAACCAGGTGGTTGCTCCACATAAACTTCTTCTTTCAAGACTCCATTCAGAAAGGCACTCTTGACATCCATTTGGTACACTTTGAACCTCTTGTGGGCTGCATATGCTAGAAAGATCCTTATTGCTTCTAGCCTTGCCACAGGTGCAAATGTCTCATCATAGTCAATGCCTTCATGTTGGCAGTAGCCCTTTGCCACTAGTCTTGCTTTGTTTCTGACAATCACATCATTCTCATTCTTCTTGTTCTTGAACACCCACTTAGTTCCTATAACATCTTGATGTGAAGGTCTATCCACCAGCTCCCATACTTCATTTCTGGTGAATTGGTTCAGTTCTTCCTGCATAGCTGTGATCCAGTTGGCATCTTGAAGTGCTTCTTCAATATCACTTGGTTCTTGTTCTGATAAGAAACAACAAAATAGAGCACTTTCTCCATGAAATATTCTAGTTTTGACTCATATACTTGGGTCACCAAGTATTAGATCAGTAGGATGGTCAGACAACCAAGTCCTTCTTTTTCTGGTCTCTTCAGTAGAGTTGTACCTTTTTGATCATAGAATTCAGGATAATTGAATGCAGGATCTAGTTCAGGATCATAATCAGGGGTGTTGTCTTCAATGTCAGGGACATTGGCATTTTCAACATTTTGAGTTCCCCCTTGATTATTTGACCCATTAACTACCTCAGCAGGGACTGCTTCTTCATTGGTAGTTGTTACCTGGATGTGAACTGGGATTGGATCATTTAGTTCACCATTTCCTTCAGTGGGGTTTGCCTCAGGAAAATTGCCTTCAGGATTGTTGTCCAAAGATAGGTTTTCAGGGAGGTTGGCTTGGACAACATCTATGAATTCAGTGTCTTTGTCTTTTAGACTCAATCTGGTTGTCCTTTGTGTGATTTCTTCTGTTTCTAAGTCTTTGTTCCTGAACTCATGAGAAGATTCATCAAACACAACATGAGGTGTTTCTTCCACTACAATGGTTTTCTTGTTGTAGACCCTGAAAGCTCTACTGATTTGAGAATATCCAAGGAATACTCCCTCATCAGCTTTGCTATCAAAGGCTTTCAACTGTTCTTTCCCATTGTTGTGAATGAAACACTTACAACCAAATATGTGTAAGTATGACAATTTAGGCATTCTTCCTTTCTAGAGTTCATATGGGGTTTTGTCTTGCCCCTTAGTAATCAAACATCTATTTTGAGTATGGCATGCAGTGTTTATAGCTTTAGCCCAAAACCTCTTAGGTAAATTTGAATCAGCAATTAAGGTTCTAGCAGCTTCCTTAAGGTTCTATTTCTTCTCTCTGCAACTCCATTTTGTTGAGGAGTTCTAGCTGCTGAGGTTTCATGAGCTATTCCATTAGATGAGCAATACTCATTGATATATGAATTTATGAACTCAGTGCCTTTATCAGATCTTATCTTGATAATGCTAAGGCTTTTCTCATTTGACAATCTCTTTAACAGTTCAGGGAGTTTGACTTGTGTTTCCTTCTTATTAAGGAGAAATAGTACCCATGTGAACCTAGAGAAGTCATCTACTACCACCAATGTGTATTTTCTACCATTTATACTTGCAGGGGTAATTGGTCCAAATAGGTCCATATGTAAAAGTTTAAGTACCCTTTCAGTAGAAATGACTGGTTTTCCCTTGAATGAGGCTTTAATCTGTTTTCCTTCTTGGCATGGTTTGCAAACATGTTCTTTAATGAAGATCTCATTTGGTAGTCCTTTAACTAATGCATTTCTAGCAAGTTTGTTCATTGTTTTAAAGTTCAGGTGGTTTAGTCTCTTATGCCATAACCAACTTTGTTCACTAGAACTCTTAGCAATGAAGTATGCAGCATCAGTAGACTTGTCCCAATCTGCAAAATACACATTTCCTTTCCTAGTTCCAGTCAATAGAATTTTTTGAGTCTTATCTTTTATTAAGCATTTTCCACTTGAGAACTCAACATTGAAATTTTTATCACAAAATTGACTAATACTTAGGAGATTATATTTGAGACCAGCCACATAAGATACATTGGATACTTTGATGTTACCAATCATCAAAGTACCATAACCTTTTGTAGTTGCTTGTGAGCTGTCTCCAAATGTGACATTTGGGCCTTCTTTTTCAATAAAATCAGTGAGGAGCTCCTTGTTTCCAGTCATGTGCCTTGAACATCCACTGTCAAGGTACCATGCTGACTTTTTGTTCATGCTCCTCTTCTTGTGGCCCATTGGTACCTGCATTTAGATAGGTTTAGGTACCCTTTGAGTTTTGGGTCCTGAGAGGTTTGTTGTACCTTTAGGAACCCAAACTTGCCTAATGACCCTGATTGATTCAAGGTGGCTAAGTTGTTTTTCCCTTAAATGCCTTTGGGAAAGTATGTGTGAAGGTGTTAACTCTGTAAGTTTCAGGAGAGTTGTCAAATCTCCTGAACTTATGAGTTCTTTGTGCTACTTGAGGGAATCTTTGAGGAAAGGCATTCTTATGACCATTACCCTTTGGCATGTAGGGTTTTGGTTGTCTCATTTTATTTTGCCTTTGAGGGTAGTTGTCCTTAGGTCTAGTCAGCTGAGGCTTTCTCAGAAGAGTTGGCCTAGGCTGATTATACCTTGGATAACTCCTCTGAACATTGTTCAGGAGAGTTGCCCTTCCATTGGGTCTACTCTGTTGACCAACATTCCTCTTATGTTCAGGGACTTTGGCCATTTCCTTAGGTTTGGGCCTAGTCTCCTGAAGCACTTGAGTTGGCAAATCTTCCATTTTGCCTTTTCCTTTATTCAGTGGCTGAATCATTTCATTTTCAGCTTGTTGTGCCACTGATTTGATAAAGATTCTCTTAATTGTACTTGTGGAAGAAACACTAAGACAAGGTGAAGATTCAAATGGATCAAAACCTAATCCACTTCTTTGAGCCAGAGGTCTTTGGTAACTCTGAATTTCCTCTATTGCTTTAGTGGATCTTCTCAGAGCAGACATCTTTAATTTCAGGCTCTCTTCACTTGATTTTAGAATATCATACTCATGTGAGAGGTTTTCAAATTTAGCTTGAAGAATTTTCAGTTCAAAGTCTTTTCTCTTCTGAGATAAGAGTTGATCATCAATTTTCCTTTTGTTGGTCAACTATCCTGAGATTTGCTTCCTCAAGCTCTCTCAAGACTTGTTGATACAATTCAGTAGACTTGACATCAACAGTTAGCTCAGAGTTTTTGGCAAGCTCAATTTATAATCTTTCATTTTCTCTCACACAATTATCATGAAATTCTTGTAACATAGTGAAATCTTCCATCAACTTTCCAAGTGAAAGATTCAAGTTGACTTCACTAGTGTTTTGTGAGATGAATGATGGAGAGCTAGAAGTAGAGGATACCTCACCATCCTCAATAGCCATGTTGCATATGTCATCATCATCATCACTGTTGGAGAATAGTCCATCAGAAGAGTTGAAGCTTTCAGCACTATCAGATTCTTCACCAGCCATCATGGCTTTTCTGTTGGTGAACGTTCTGTCTCTTTTAGCTTGTCTTTCTTTTCTTTCCTTAGAGCTCAGTTCAGGGCAGTCATAATGGAAATGCCCTTTCTTCTTGCAATTATAGCACAAGTCTTCATCATCATCCTTCTTGGATTCATCTCTTCTTTTAGATGATGAAGGGTCAGCTCTACTGGACCTTCTCTTATCAGAGTACTTGTCCTCTGATCTTTTCTCTTCAGGCTTCTTGATCTCAGCTTGAGCTTCAGGAGAGTTGTACCTTCTCCTGAATTTGTTGTCTTGGTAGAATTTCTTGTATCTACCAAACCTTGAGTTTAGCTTTTCAAACCTTCTAGCCATCAAGGCTAGTTCATCATTCATTTCAGTCTTAGAGACTGACTTTGATGATCTGGGAGTGGACTGCATTTCTGGTTCAGCAGTTTTGGCTTTGAATGCCCCTCCCTTTGTAGGATTTGATGGTTCTTCAACAGGCTTTCTTCTGTTGAGATCGAACTCATAGGCTTTGAGTTCAGAGAAGATTTGTTGCATGGGCATGGTGGAGAGATCTTTGGTGTTCTGCATCATAACAGCATAGACATCCCACTTTTGAGTGAGACTTCTCAAGATCTTCAAACCAACCTCTCTCTTAGAGTACACCTTGCCCAAGGAGTTGATTTCATTCATCACATCAGTGAATCTACCAGCAAATTTGTCAATGGACTCCTCAGACTCCATTGTGAATTGTTCAAACTTCTGCACTGCCACTTGGAGCTTATTCTCCTTGATCTTTTCAGTACCCTCACACATTTCAGCAAGAGTATCCCAAATTTCTTTGGCAGTTGTGCAGTTGTAGACTCTACCCATGATTGCATCTGGAATTGTTTGGTAGAGGGTGTTCATGGCAAGATAATTCAAATTATCTTTCCTCTTTTCATCAGCAGTGAAGTCATCTTCATCCTTAGGAATCAATTCCCTTACATCAGCTCTTTGAGCTTCAGTGAGTCTGGGATTGATTTGAGTAAACACAAAAGGACCTCTTGTGATTACTCTCAACATATCAGTGTGTAGGGATGCAAGATGAGCCCTCATTCTGATCTTCCAGAAGTCATAATTGTCTATTGAGAACATAGGCAATTTATGATGTGAGATGTGGTTGACTGGATTTGTGGCCATGTTGTCCAATCCTTGAACAGCAGGAGGTGGAACAGCAGCATTGTTGTTGGCCATATCTCAAGAACAAACAGTTAGTCAACAATCAAATAGGATTTCAGATAGATCAGTTCAGTGACCACACCAAATATATGATTTTGAAAAACCAAGATGGATTTTCAGAAGCAATGGTCTTTGAACCCCTGCTCTAATACCACTTGTTGGTCCTGAAAGGAGTATATAACAAATGTTTGGGGGGGGGGGGAATACACTTGTATGCAAATTCTTTTCAAACTTTGATCAAACCAGAGTTCAGCAAGATTGTCTTGGACAACTCTGCTGAAGATGTATAACCTTTTCAAAGATAACCAAGCTACTAAGTACTATTGAGTACTTAGTTGAATGACTATCTAAGTTAGTTATAAGTGCGGAATTAGTGGTTGGCCCTTTAGTTTAAACTCCTTTTAAAATCTGAAATCACTTAGTCAATTAATACAGTCCACTTTTCAGGGAACTTGTCCAAATTGGTTTTGCACAGTCTTTGAATATATGTCCTTTGAAAGACCAGTTTATGTGCAGTGTTGAATGTATGAAAGTACTTGAAAGTAAATCAACACAAGAGTTTATAGTGGTTCAGAGACTCAAGCTCCTACATCCACTTTCCCTGATTTAACAGGATAATTCCTTCACTCTTGGATTTAACTTGTTTTATAGTGCTAAGGTGCACTTGATCAAGAACACCACTCCTTGGTGAATTGATCCCTAGGATGTCTAGAGTCCTAGTACCCTCTTCTCAACTCAGAACTGAATTGTTCTTCTCTCAACAGTCAGCTCCTACCACTTCTACTACTACAACAACCTTCTCACTTTCTCACTTGAAAGGGGTAAGGATTGAAGTAAGGTTCCAACTAGTGAGATATCCTTTACAATGAAGTTCAGTGTATAAGGATAGGATATCTCTCTAAGCTTTGTATAGATATACAATAAAGTTCAGCTTAGAAGAAGTGTATGAAGACTAAGATAGTCTTTTGAAAGCTTGAAAGTTCTATGAGCTTCAGAATACTTGTGTAGTTGGATTCTGTTGAGGTTAAGTTGGATTGGACGCTTTCAAATGGTCTTCACACTTCTGTATTTATAGACAAATGAAGGATTTGCCCATTGGAGAGGCAGCCTCAAATGTCCATAAATGTCTTCTTTTAGTTCTTCAACTTAGAAGACAGATTCTTGATAGTGACATGTCCTCATTTGGGAAATAAACGACTGTATAGACTTTATCTTCATTCTGCAGCACTCTTCCCAATGTCTGACTTTAAGATTCTCTTGTTAAGGCTTGGACATGGCTTCTGAAGGTTGCTCCAATGATAGGACAACATTCCTTATCAAATGGACAACTCTCCTTATCACTATCAGCAGACTTGCTTATCAGCATAGTTGGCCTACTCTTTTCAGATGACTTAGCTCTTTCCCTTTGCTTCACTTGGAAGTGATCTTAGCATGATTCATTGAAGGTCTTTAGGGTATAGTTGTCTTGAACTCTTCAGCATAGTTGATCTTTAAGCTTCAGAACACTTGTTCTTGATTAATTGTGCTGAGACAACTCTTCTGGACAACTCTCCTGATCAGCATACTTGGCCTTCAATAGACTTAGTGATTGTTCCAGAATTTGAGCCTTGAGAGGACTTGTTTTGATAGTCTTCAAAGCATATGTTCCCCCTCAAATTGTGCATCTAAACAACTAAGAGCTGCCTAGCATATCAGCTTCTCATCTAGCCTTATTCTATATGTTCTAACATTCTTAGAACATAATCATCTTTAGACTTAGGCATGTCTCAGGGGGTTTTGGTATTGAATCAAAACACTTCTCATTTTATTCCCAACATATACATAAATATATTAATTCAACATTTTCCTTTTTGGGTAGTCTGCTCTTTAATAATCGTTGTTATTGTCCAGTTGTCATTGTTTTACTTATCTCCTCTTCTTCTCGCTCTCTTTTTTCTCGACAGATTTTCTCTCTCCTCTCTCTCTCTCTCTTATCGATTCTTTACCGTTAAATAATAGTTTCATTTTTCTCCGATCTCCCTCCCTCTCCCTTTTTTCTTAATTTTCATAAATTATTTTCTTAAATAGGAGTAATTGTTTTCTTTATTCTTTATAAGGTTTTCTTGGGGTTTTTTTAGGATAGTCTCTGAAAGTGTGTGTGCGTGCGAAATCAGAGATGTTGTCTGTTGTGTTGGCACAATCTAGACAACACTATGCAGCGGAAATTAAATTGCACGTAGTAAAAATGGAAGTATTCAAAATTTGCGTAGATTATAAAATAATCTACGCTGTTCACTATATAAAAATATGTGAAACGAGTACAACCTCTTTGAGGTGTATAATTACACTACGAAAGTGTATAATGATTTACTAAGTTCTATGAAACTATCTCCCTCATAGATCTAATCACACAACCTAGTAAATAAGACTATGTTCTAACACACTATTATTCGGGTTTACAATAATGTGAAGAACTACAAGAAGAAATAAAGGTTTTCCTAACTAGAAGCGTATATAGCGTTCAATATAGTAGTAGTCGATTTTAGCTTTTCTTCTTGTATATCTTGTTTTGAGTGCAGCTTCTGTATTTATAGGCTTCATCCACGAACTGCCATCAACTCCCATGATCGCCTCAACCTTGAGATCATGCGGTTGTTAACTTCTCTCCACCACTCCTAGAATTTAGGAACTTGTTATACCATGTTCTAATGACTTCTCACTCCCACGCAGTGGCATGACTTGGTGTTGCCCACGTCTTCTAACTACTCTGGGGACATCATTAGACAACAAGCGTAAGATAAGAGTTAGTGAGAAAAGGAAGGGCAAATTCTGATGTTGTCATGAGTGTTGGGAACATTAAACACAACACTCGACTGTCAGTGTTGGATCATTAAACAGAACACTCATATCAACATCAACAATCTCCCCCAATTTGACCTTTCTACATCAACACAACTGAAGTTCACACAACAAAGGTATTGATTAAGAAGTTTACACAATTGATATTCCAAAAAAAATTTAAGTAACAATCTGTATAAGATCAAATTAAAGTAAACAATATCTAAATCAAAAAAAACTTGTTTAGATTTAAATAACTAAGGCAAAATAAATCCTAAATAATTACAGAATTTAAATAGCAGAGTTTGAGAAAATAAAAAAACATAAGTACAGAGCTTTTACAACAAGGAAAGAACTGAATTAACATATGGGAAAGGATTGGGCTGAAATGTGTTTCAGCTGCATCTCCATAATCTGCATTTACTCCCCCATTGTGTAAGCTCTCCCCCTGTCTTCAAGCTCATCATGTATCCAGATCACCATAGAGATCCTGGATATCCTGTTCATCTCCCTCGGTCATTGCAGTGTCAACAGCAGGTTCATCAGCTCGGCCAGGAACTGAATCCGGTTCATCTACAGTAGGAGCAACAATTTTAGTGGGCTGATTGTGTGAACTGTCAGCTACTCCCCTGTTGAAGTGGAAAAAAGATCCATCCAAAATTTCTTTTGGATTAGAAGATCCTCCACAGAATGCTGCAAATTAAGAATGGAACCCTGCAAAATATCAATCTGCCTCATAATGTAATGTGAAGATAAATAGATTGAGGAGGCAGCTCCTTCTGGAGGTAGTGTTGTATTGTGGAAGGGATCATTTGCTGGAACATTACTGGGGCCTGCTTCATCATCATTCCTTCTCAAAGGAAGATCAACCACCCTTTCACCTTGGATGAGGAACTGATTTGAGATGCTAAAACTTGGGACATATGTACTTACAACCTCATCTTCAAATCTCTCAAAGGCTTTGTCCATCAATTACTTGTACACAAGGCATGGGTAAGGTAGGATACCTCTTCCAGACATATCAGATTTAAAGGTCATCATGTTGGAGAGAATAACATGTCCTAGGTTAAACCTTTTCAAATGCCCAATCTTGTACATCAAAACAGCCTGTTCTAAGGTGAGAGTGGTGTTGTTTATAGTAGGCAGCCAATTAAAACACACCAACTTATGCAAAACAGAATATAGACTTGTGATTTTAGAGGCCAAAATTGTCCTTCTCCATTTTGTGATTACTCCCCCAGTCAAGATGCTTATCATCAAATCATAATCAGTAACCATAGGATCCTCCATAATTTTAGTTTTAAGTAAAATATTGATCCTCCTAGGGGTAATCATATGCCTATTTCCTCTAAACCAAAAATGTCCATATCTTGTAGAGTTGAGATCACCAGCAAATTGAGGGATGTTCGCATAAAATTCATAAATCCAATCAACAATATAGGGGCAAGCAAATTGCAAAGCATTCAGTAAAGATCTTTCTTTAAGCCAATCAAGAAGATTCATATCCTCAAAGTCAGGATTTCTAATCAATCGTTCACTTAGAATCTGCCTAGTTCGTATGGTTCTATACTGTATGCTCGACTTATCATTGTAATCTTCATCAGAATCACTATCCTATCATCAGAAGAGAAAAGTACCTCATTTTCATCCTCTTCTGAAGAACTGGATAACTCTTCAGGTTCTGATGGTTCTGGTGTTGCCATCGGAGAGGCAACACTTTCGGGCTCTCGTAGCCTTTTTGATCGTCGAACTGGTGGACTGGGTTCTCTTTCCTCCTCCATTTCCTTAGCAACTTCATCCACATCCTCCTCATTAACAGCCACCTCTTCTTCCACTGTAGGTGCAGGTTGTTCAGCCTCTGTTTCTGGTTCTGGTTCTGATTCAGAATCAGACACAGCAATCAGCTCAGACGCATTCCCATCCGTTCTGGGCTTCTTCCCCTTTCCTGTGTAATCAACAATCTTGCCCAGATTCCTTTGGGACTTTCTCTTTCCTCCAGGCCATTTTCGTGCAGGTGGAACAGCAACAACTTTCTTTTTGCCCTTTTTCTGCCGATGAATCCTGTCGAACTTAGCGGCCAAGACTTCTTCATCAGAGGATTCCGGCTGAGTCTGCATGTCTGAGGAGTGTTAGACATATTAGGAGTTGTACACACAAAAAAAGACAACAAAAATTAATTCTTGAAACCTTTCGAATTCTACAGATAGATGTAAATTAGAATTCAAACAGTGTGAGTCAAACAATGATGTGACATAGGAACTAGATATACTCGAGTGCTATAAATACAATTAAGATCAGTAATTACCAGGCTTAGAAGAGTTAACAAAGCTTTTCAAGTATTTTCCAACACTGTAATGGAGACTCATTTTATATGGAAAATTGAGAGAAAGGGGATACACGATTTTGGAGAGTAAGGGAAGTGAAGTAGTGGAAGTAACTTCCCCACTAATTGATCGTGGCTAACAGGGAGAATATGAATTCTGAAAAATAAAATTAAATACAATGCGGAATAAAATAACTGAAATAATGAAACAGGGCAAGACTAAGTCGAATTAAATATTTCAGAGAATAATATTTAATAATTATCAAAAATAACTAATTCCACGAAATTTGGGATAAGAATCTGAATTAATGAGTGTTTTGACTATTGATGGCATTCTATACACCTTGTTGGGATATGAATCCTAAGACAAGTCCTAAATGATGAAAAGATAAGATAAGTTTTGATAAGCCAAAAGTAGACTTGAATATTTTCTAAGTGTTGACTGATCTAGTCTAGTTATGGAAGTCATCTTGAACAGATCAGTAGAGGTTCACAAGACAAGTTATGTTTCGAAAGAAAAGATTAATTGTTTAAAAAGACAAGTACATGTTATAAGTACTTTGTATATTGGTATAGGTTGTTTACTGAGCTATTCAAGATGTATAGAAGCTCATGTTTCGTTTATAAATGTATATTCAATGTATAGGTTTTAAGTTGACTAAGCTATGTAGGTCCCAAGTTGAGTTGTTAATATTGAGTAAGCTAGTGAAAATGTCTAGAGGGGGGTGAATAGACTTTTCAAAATTCTTTCAATATATCAAAGTACAATATGCGGAATAACGAAATTAAACAATGAGCTCAAGTAGTTTATACTCAACTTATTTCGAGAACTCTGTTATGAACACTCTACTAGTCTTGTTCAGATATGTAATTCAATCAATTAAACAGTTAATCAATTAAACACAAATAAAAACAGTAAAGTAAATCAAACACGAGAATTATAGTGGTTCGACAACTTATCTACGTCCACTCTCACAAACCCAGTTGTGATATTTTTATTAACTCGTCCAATGGAGTAATGTGTGTTCTTGTAGCTTTAAGTCCCAAGAAATAAGACTTAGATCTTCTCGATAACACTACCCAGTGTTTCTTCGATCTTACTAGTGATTTACAAGTAACTAGCAACTTGAAACAGTAAAAATAAAACTTCTCTGTCTTCAGTAGTAGCCTTCTGGATTTCTTCAATTTGTCTTCTGGCTTCTTTCTGAATCTTCAAACTCTGAGAGTAATTTTGCTTCTTGAATGCTTCAGTAATGCTTCAGTAGTATGTTAGTCAGTAGTCTTTAATCGTTCAATACGCCATGGTATTTATAGACTTCCAACTTCAAGAATTTTCAGTTGTGTAACCAACTTTTCTTGAAAACTAACTCATAACTGTTAATCTTTATCCATCCACGCGTTTCTTTAGTTAATTAGTTATTCCATAACTAACTCTTCAATCTTTATCTTCACACGCGTTTTGAAACTAACTTCTTCCTTCTTCTTCTTCTCCTTCTCGTTGACCTGTCTTGTTGAGTTGCGCACCTGTCTTGTGTAGACTTCATCTTCCTTCTTCTCTTGCGCAGTCTTCTTTTGTAGTAGACTTAGATATAACTAATCTAACCTACCAAGACTATTACATTTACTTTAAGCTTTATAAAATAGCTTAGTCAACTTAAAATCTATACATTGAATATACATTTATAAACGAAACATGAGCTTCTATACATCTTGAATAGCTAAGTAAACAACCTATACCAATATACAAAGTACTTATAACATGTACTTGTCTTTTTAAACAATTAATCTTTTCTTTCGAAACATAACTTGTCTTGTGAACCTCTACTGATCTGTTCAAGATGACTTCCATAACTAGACTACATCAGTCAACACTTAGAAAATATTCAAGTCTACTTTTGGCTTATCAAAACTTATCTTTTCTTTTCATCATTTAGGACTTGTCTTAGGATTCATATCCCAACAATTTCCCCCTTTTTGATGAAGCCAAAACTACTTGAATCTTGTCTTTAACATCAAAATAGTACTTATCTTTTTCATTCATTCACATAAGATCAGTAGATTACACTTACTAAATCAAAATAAAAAAGAACTAAGTAAAGAAACTACATTCAGTCAGTTATGTTACCTCCTTCCAAGTTCGGAACACAAAAAGCATCGAGTAGTCTTCTATGAATCACTCTGACATGTTCTTCATCATCGATCTTTTCCTTGTCCAGTAGCTCTTCTTCAAACTTCTTGATATGATTAAAATCAATCCTTTTTCCAGAGCTTAAAATAGGAGTATTCCACTTAGGATAGATCGGAACCAATATGTTGAAATTAACAGCAGCAGAAATCCTCATGATCAGATTCCATAGCTTCAAGTCTTGAACTTCCATGAATTTATCAAATACAGCATAAAGTTCTTCTGAGCTATCAGCATCACCAAATTTTCTAATAATCCAGTGATCTAAGTCCCATTGCAACTTGACTTTGAACCAATCTTCACGATGTTTTCTGTCAATAAAGTTGTCAATGAATGCATCTTCAACTTGATCTAGATTAGCTTTCAACTTCTGCAACCTTCTGATATGCTTTCCAACCTTCTTTTTACTTGCATAGCTTCTTCAAGATCTGCTTTCTTGACTAGCTTGCCTCTCTTAGGCCTTCGTAGTTATTCTATCGCAGTAGCAGCAGCCTTCATCTCTGGTTCAGCACTAGACTTTTCTTCAACCTCAACTCTACTCGTCTCTTCCCCCTTTTTGGCTTCATCACTTGCCTTAAGAGTGAAAAGAGAAGTAAAGCGAGTCATCTCTTCCTTGAGAGCTTGCTTCATGGCTTCTGCAGCTAACTCAATCTGCCTCTGATGCGTCTTATCGTGACTCAGCTTGTCTAGACGATCAGTAGCCAACTCTAGCTTCCTTGTACTAGAAATAAGCTCATCTTTGAAATGCGTAGCTGTCTGTCTAAGCAGCCTGTTCTGTTCTGTCAACTCAGTAAGAATAGTTCGAGAACGCACCAACTGGTCTTGTGCTTCTCTTCTCTGCTCATCAGCTATTTCAATTTTAACTTTGTAGAGTCTTTCCATCTTACTCGACTCTTCAGCTAGCGATCTTGCAAAGTTGATCGATCTCTTCTCCGAGTAGTCAACTTGCCTCTTCAAGAAGTCATCAACCTGAGCATACATCTCTTCTCTGAAGGTTGAGTCCATCTTGTTGACTTCACCAACTATCAACTCCCTTGAACTGTCTACAAGAGACTGATTTTGTTCAACAAGGACTTCTTTCAACTTAGAGTTTAAGAACTCATCTATCGCAGACTGAACAACGTCTTTCAAGTCTATCTTCAAGCTGTCTAGGAATCCTTCAGGAAAAATTTGTTGAGTAGACTGAGTAACAACAAACTCATCATCATCTTTGATAGCGATCTCATCCTCATAAAAAATGAATGCTTCAACGAACTCATCATCTTCTTCACCAAGTTCGATCAAGTCATCTTCTGCTTCAGCACTTTCAGCAATCTCTTCAAGATGATCTGACACGTTCTCTAATTTAAGTAATGGTTCTAAAGTTTGAATAGCAGCATCAATCAACTCAGCTTTCAACTCTTCTTCCACAAGATCAGTTTGAACTCCGACTTCAAACTTGTCTTGAGAAGACAGCACATCATCAGATACCTCCAACATCCGTTTCACAAGAGCAGTCAATGCATGGGCTGGGAACAACTCTGAGTGGTCCTTGACTCCACTGTTCTCCTTTTGCTCCATCTCCCAATCTTAAAAATTGGCGATTCCACCCATACCAGTGATAACTTCAAATAAATCTTCTGTCGGAGCCTTCTTCAATGCAACCCATGTGCATATCCTTAGAAGTTTTTCAAATTGCTCCGAAGATGTGTCGATCTCAACTGACGGAAGCATCTTTCTTAGATTGTTGGACACTTTCGAACGAATCCTCTTCTCCCTTAAGCACATCGGATAGTAGACTAGGGATTCGAATCTAGTTTCAGAAGGGGTCTGAGCAAGTGGGGTCCTTGTCTCAGTTGTTGCAGTGGCAACTAGTACAGTTTCTGAAATAGATGGGTTAGCGAGTTCAACATTTTATGTTGATGGTAAGGGAATTTGGATTGTGGTTTCTGTGGGCTTTGATGTGGCTAGGTTTGGTTCGACAACTGTAGGAGTATCAGTTGTATCATATATTGTAGTGTCTTGGGTAATGTTGGTCCTCAGTGGTTTCACTGCCAACACTGGTGAGGTTTTGGGTGCAGGCCTGGCACGAGATCGAAGTGATCTTGCCTTGGTTTTGGGTGCAACTTCTGTACTTGTCTCCTCTTCTTTTTCACACTCTTTATCAGACTGAGTCTTCTCCGAGTCTTCTGCAGCCTCGAACATAGCCTCTTCAGCCACATAATGAACTAGTCTTCCACTAGTTCCAGCTTCAGCCTCTTTCTCAGATTCTTCATCATCCGACTCGTCTTCCTCTGAACTAGACGAGGCAACCTCAAACATTGCATCTTGAGGATTGATCTGAACTTGTCTGGGGGCAGCAGCTCTTCCAGCAGCTTGCTTTGCCAAAGCCTCCTTCTTCAAGTAGTGTTTGAGTGTATGGAACGGCTTGCCCTTGCTCCAGTTCGTCTTGTTTGGCAACAAGATGGGTAAGAGGATACTCAACTTGTTTCTAAATCCAACTACGGCAGACACCACCCAATTTGCTGAATCGGTGTCGACTCGTACATTCCTCTCAAAGTACATTAACCGATCCGCGAACAATTTGTACCAGTTTCCTTCGGTGATGCCGTCATAGATTGCGGCCATCACTCTCGCCTTTTGCAGTGTGACTGACTCATAACTTCCGGTAACACACAGCAACATCTTGCTTGCAATGTCAAGTAGAGTCTTGTACTTGTTTTAGAGCTCCTTCTTCTTGAGAGCTGGGATTTTTCCATCACGACCTAGCTTCAATTTCTTACGACAAAATACACTTAAGTACCTCAACTCCTGGCCAATAACATAATTTTCAATATCAATCGATCCAATAGGCAGCTTCAAATTTTCGAACACACCATCACGAGTGATTTCTACTCGGCTTCCACCAACGAATGACTCTATGGTGTCGCCTCTTCTGGTTGCGTTGGCATAGAACTCCAACACTTCTTCTTCCAATACCACTTCTGGAAATGACTCCAAGTAGGGTCTCAACCCGCATCTACAGCACTTCATAAGAATCTCTTTGTTGTCATTGGTGTGGTTGCCCTTGAAGAATACGGATCCTTCAACATGCACCTTGCCTTCGGAGGCGTACTTGCGTAGGTCGAACCTAGCTTGCATGTTAGTGCAAACATCAAAGAGAGAAACAATCGACATGATAGTAGATATGTTTATTAAGAACAAAACAATTTCGAATTAGCAAGAGAATCGATTGCTTGAGAGTAGAAGAGTAGTGAAAACGTAGAAGAGAAGAGTGGAACTGTTTGGGGTTTTGTTAAAACTGATTTTGAGAATTAACGGCCAAGATTGAATGCTTTGATCTAACGGGTGTGGCTTTTGGGATTCAGTTACGGAATTGAGAATATTACGTGATATGATATTGTAAATTTTGAAATCCGCCTCTTCTATTGGTTAGGACAGAAGGGTGTACTCATCTGACCTAGGGTAGTAGAGTATGGCGCGAACTAGGTGTATACACCTCATTAAATGGAGTGTATAAATCCAATTCTAGATTTTACAAATTTCACAGTATCGAATTACGATAATATCCTTAATTCGTATTTGATTAAACACTTAGAGTATGTGGATCATAAGAACACTTATCTTGTCTGTTCGAGTCTATCCAGAATAGACGAGTAGACTAATGCGCACCAGACGAGTTCCCCCTTCGACTGTGCTTGTCTATTCTGAATGTCGAATGACTTCATGTACCTATCTTATCTTGTGCGACGTATGAGTGTAGGTACAAGTAGAGTAGAATAATTAATGATGAATATCAATCTAAAGCAGTAGACAAGGTTTCGAACAAGATGACTTTTAATAAACTTAAGAGTCAACATAAGGATTTTTAAGAAATCATAGATTCCCCCTTAAATGTTTATTCCCTTAGTGTTACCCTCAGCTTTACCAGCTTCCTCATCGGGTTGTTTGGTCATCTTGTCTGACCTTGTATACCTGTCTCTTGAGCGAGTAGACGAGTGCTCTGTTCAAGTGATCTTGTCTCCTTATTTCTTTGATGTACCTGTCTGGTTAGTACATAGCTATAGGCAAGTAGGGTCTAGATCAATTAGTCCTAGACTAATGCATAATTCCCGAAAACGAGCCTCATGTAATGGTTTTGTGAAAATATCAGCTCTTTGAAAATCAGTATGAATCTTTTCCATGCGAATATCCTTCTTTTCTACATGATCACGTATGAAATGATGTTTCACATCAACATGCTTACAACGTGTGTGCAAAACAGGATTTTGTGTAATGGCAATGGCACTATTACTATCACAGAAAATAGGAACATTTGATTCATATACGTTGTAATCTCTAAGCTGTTGCATGAGCCAAAGTAGTTGAGTACAGCAGCTACCAGCAGCCATGTACTCGGCTTCGGTAGTAGAGGTAGCCACACTAGTTTGCTTTTTCGAAAACCATGAAATGAGTTTTGTGCCTAAGAATTGACAAGAACCGGATGTAGATTTCCTATCTATTCTACAGCCACCAAAATCTGAATCTGAGTAGCCACTTAGATATAAATCATCATTTGAAGGATACAATATACCACGATTGATGGTTCCTTTCAAATATTTCAATATCCTTTTAGTGGTTTCCATATGACTCTCTTTTGGATTAGCTTGAAATCGAGCACATACGCCAACAGAAAATGCAATATCAGGTCTACTAGCAGTTAAGTATAGTAATGAACCAATAAGACCACGATAATATGTTTGATCAGCACACTTACCATGTTCGTCTGGATCCATCCTGTATGTAGGTAGCATAGGTACTCCACTAGACTTGCATGTCTTGATACCATACTTGTCTAGTAGATTTCTAGTATACTTTGCTTGATTTATGAAAATCCCTTCAGGGGTCTGTTTTACTTGAAGACCAAGAAAGTAATTCATTTCACCCATCATGGACATCTCAAATTTACTTTGCATGAGTGTTGAAAAACTTTCACTCAGCTTTTTGTTAGGTGAACCAAAAATGATATCATCAACGTAAATTTGGACGAGTAAAATGTCTTTCCCTTCTTGTCTTCTGAACAAGGTTCTATCGACCTTGCCCTTAGTAAAACCATTTTCTAATAGAAAGAGAGAGAGAGAGTATCATACCATGCTCTTGGAGCTTGCTTTAGTCCATATAAGGCTTTCTTCAATCTGTACACGTGGTTGCCTTTGACTTCGAAACCTGGGGGTTGTTCAACATACACTTCTTCCGCAAGAATACCGTTAAGAAATGCACTTTTAACATCCATTTGATATACAGTAAACTTCATATGAGCAGCATATGCAAGGAACAATCGAATGGCTTCTAGTCTAGCGACAGGAGCATAAGTTTCATCATAGTCTATGCCTTCGGCTTGTGAATAGCCTTGGGCTACTAGTCTAGCCTTATTCCTAACGACTACATCATTCTCATCTTTCTTGTTTTTGAAAATCCATCGTTTGCCAACTACATTGTGATGTTCCGGCCTATCGACAAGTTCCCAGACGTCGTTTCGAACAAACTGGTTCAACTCGTCTTGCATAGCGATGATCCAATTACTATCAGCCAATGCCTCTTTAACAGTGGTAGGCTCAATACAAGAGAAGAAACAACACCAGCAAAACATAGATGGACTAGGCTGTTCTTGCGACTCAAAGAGTTGTCGTCTAGTCTTCAGACCAATAGTAGAGTCACCAATGATATTCTCAGTATCATGCGCAAATTTTCATGTCTTTCTAGACTTAACATGCATATTATCATCATCTACCTCAGGTATTGCATCATACATTTCAACATCATTCGTATCAACAGATTTAACAGGAGTAGACGAGTCAACTAGAGCAGGCATGTCAACTGGTCTAGTAGACTTACCTTGAGCACTTACCTTCTCTTTGTCATCAGACTCGAGAGCTTTCATGAATGGATTGTAGGCTTGAACGGATTCATATACCTCTTATTCTTTGTCAGATTCGATCGATAGATCAGTCACCTTCTCACTGATCTTGTCGGCAGACGAGTCCTGTCGAGATTCATCGAAAACCACATGTGGTGTTTCTTCCACACAAAGAGTCGAGTTGTTGAATACCCTGAATGCTTTGCTAATCGAGGAGTATCCTAAGAATATCCCCTCGTCTGCTTTAGCATCGAATGCATTCAACTTGCTTGATCGCACTTCTATTCTGTGAGTGGTATGCAGTGTTGATTGATTCGGCCCAAAACTTTTGAGGTGTGTTGTACTCGGCTAGCATGGTTCTACAGGCTTCCTTGAGAGTTCGATTCCTTCTTTCTGCTACACCGTTCTGTTGTGGAGTCCTAGTTGCACTAGTAAGGTGATGGATACCACGTTTAGCACAAAAATCTTGGATATAGCAATTAATGAACTCAGTACCCTTGTCACTACGGATCTTGACAATAGACTGGTTCTTCTCAACTTGTAACTTCTTCAACAGATCAAGTAGAAGAGTTTGTGTATCACTCTTCTTGTGTAGGAAGACTACCCAAGTAAACTTAGAATAGTCGTCTAGAACAACAAGTGTGTACCTTCTACCATTCAAGGTTGGAGGATTTATTGGACCATGAAGATCCATATGTAGAAGTTCTAGGACTCTACTTGTTGAGAGAGTAGGAATTGATTTAAAAGAACCTTTTACCTGTTTACCTTTTTGACAAGCATTGCATACATGTGATTTGTAATAAACTTCGTTGGGTAAACCTTCCACTAGGTAATCTCTTACAATCTTATTAATTACCTTAAAGTTCATGTGACAGAGGCGTCTATGCCAAAGCCAACCGAGCTCTTTAGGGTTCTTAGTAAGAAGATAAGTATCCCGCGGACAGTTATTCCAATTCACAATGTATACGCTGCCTTGTCTTATGTCGACGAGTAGGATAGTGTGAGTCCTCTTGTCTATGATCTCGCACTTTCGGCTTTTAAACTGCACTTTATAACCACGGTCACAGAATTGAGAAACAGTTAGTAAATTATATTTCAAACCTTCCACGTAGGATACATCTTGTATTTCTACGTCTTCATTCCTGATGTAACCAAAGCCTTTCGTAATAGCAGTGGAGCTATCACCGAATATCACCTTGGGTCCTTCTTGCTCGTGGTAACTCAATAAGAGAGCCTTAGTACCAGTCATGTGGTGCGAACAACCACTATCAATGTACCAAGTTTCTCCTACTGAGCCACCCTTCTTATACAAGTCGAGTCGACCCTGCAATGAAGATATTCAATAATTTAGGTACCCACTTAGTTTATTGGGGTCCTAGGGGGTTAGTCGAGTTTAAAGGAATCCAAATATACATTGGAGTCTTGAACAAGTTCGATCTCTTAAGCTTTCTGCCATATTTGTTACAAAATAAGACCTCATTGTCCTTATCTGGCCTATCATTCGATTTCGGGTCTACTCGTCTGAGATAGCCTTTCGAATTAATCTCTACTTGAGCAGGCGCTGGTCTATGATAGTCAGAATAGGGCTTATATGCATTAGGTCCATATGGTTTATAGACGCGTTTGGGTCTTTCCTCACTTATAATATCATATGACAAAGGTGGAGGATATAGGACGGGTTGTGTACGATATTTTGGAGCAACCTGTCTGGGCCTAGACGAGTAGAGCTGAGACTGCTTTATGAAAGGAGGTCCAGGCTCTTGTCGTCTAGCCTGTACATGTCTAGTACTCACCTTCTCAGGATACCAATCCTCGTATCTGACCTGATTAGGTCGTCCACGATTAGTGGTCCTTTGTTGACTAGTCCTAAACGGAACAGGCTTGTTGTTAACATTCTTCTTTCCTCCCTTGGTAATCGGATTGTTAACTTGAGTCTGTTTAGGTACAGTGCCTTCAGATGGTGTTCCAATATCGTATATCATTGGTCCTTTTCGTTTATCATTAGTGAAAGAACTTGAGATGAAAGCAGTAGGGTTCTTAAGAACTCGATTAGACGAGCTAGGTAATTATGCACCTATACCTTTCTTGTCAGCTGGAGCCATATACCTATCTGACAATTCAAGGTTAATCTTTGAAGAGTTAACCAGGTTGTTGGGATATAAATTCACCCTAAGCCCCACTTGATGTTAGAATAGTTTTGATGGCCAAAACACTTAGAATTTATAAATGTAATAGGATCAGCTGACTTGTATAGAACAGCTTAGACTAGTCTTGTGTGATCAACTGTATTAATATCAGCTGATCAACACAGTCCTGGCTTACATGCCTATCCTCAATATGAGAAGAGTAGAAGACATGAAGACTAGAAGATCCTTGATGTTGGGATATAAATTCATCCTAAGCCCCACTTGATGTTAGAATAGTTTTGATGGCCAAAACACTTAGAGTTTATAAATGTAATAGGATCAGCTGACTTGTATAGAACAGCTTAGACTAGTCTTGTGTGATCAACTGTATTGATATCAGCTGATCAGCACAGTCCTGGCTTACATGCCTATCCTCAAGATGAGAAGAGTAGAAGACATGAAGACTAGAAGATCCTTGAAGACCAGATAAGTTAAGGTGCTTGTATACCTACCTATCTGATGGAGTCCCAGATTGAAGATGGCCTAAAAGCAGTACAAAGAATTTCCAGATCAGAAGAGTGAAGACAGAAGACCTAAGGCCAGAAGAGTAGTCAGAAGACTAGAAGTACAGATCAGAAGACTATGTGCTCTTCCAGGACTCGGCTGATTCCCAAGTCATCTTGCAATTCAAACAAAGACCTACCTTATTTAGAAGATTGACATGATCCCAGGATTGAAGCAATCAAGCGGCTGGAATCAAGGAATCAAGCTATTATGGAAAGATTGCTCAAACGGCTAGTCAACTCCAACGGCTAGTTGCAACCAATCTCCATTATAAATACAAGAGGATGAGAAATCACAAAAAAGATGAAGTCACAAGAGAGAATTCAACAAGCCAAGCAAGCAATCAAAGCTAAAGCCATACAGTTCTAAGAATTCTCAAAAGAGCCAGAAACCATTAGATTATCTATAGCTCTTAAGTGATTTCTATCCAACCCTTAAGAACCTGAAACCTGTTCATATTGTATATCAATTGTTTTAGGCATAGTGGTTAAGCAAATTATAAGCTTGAACCATTAGTTGGATACACCTCAAAAACCCCAAACCCTCACCGAAAGGTTAAAGTTTTTGAAACCCCTTAAAGTGCAAGTGCTTACAATCACTTGTGGAGACCGTAGCTGTTAGGACGGCTCAGATCTCAAAGTCCTAACCTTGGGACTATAAAGGTCAAGACCCTTGTAATTTGTGGAAATTAAAGGGATTAAACATCACGTTAGGACGTGAGAGTGGACGTAGGAACGTATATCCGAACCACTATAAATCCGGTGTTATTTACTTTCTGCACTTTACATTTCTGCCTTTACATTCATTATTATATAGTGCATACTGTGATTTCAACACTCTTCAAAACAAGGCCATAACTTTCAAACCAGCATCACCTGAGTATTTTCATTAAGTAAAACAAGTTACAAGAACGAGTCTAAACCAGGGCCACCATAATTCCGCATATAACCTCCGCAGTCAGATCACTATAGTCATCTGGACAAGCAGACTTGCAGTCCAGTTGACATAGCAATCAGAAGAGGTTCCCAACTCTGTTTGAAAAAGTTTTAAAGTCTATTCACCCCTCCCCTCTAGACTTTAAACCCATTCACTACTCGTTCAGGGACCAACACTTGAAGACCAGATAAGTTAAGGTGCTTGTATACCTACTTATCTGATGGTGTCCCAGATTGAAGATGGCCTAAAAGCAGTACAAAGAATTTCCAGATCAGAAGAGTGTTACTCTGCTGATATCAGAAGACAGAAGACCTAAGGCCAGAAGAGTAGTCAGAAGACTAGTAGTGCAGATCAGAAGACTATGTGCTCTTCCAGGACTCGGCTGATTCCTAAGTCATCTTGCAATTCAAACGGAGACCTACCTTATTTAGACGATTGACATGATCCCAGGATTGAAGCAATCAAGCGGTTGGAATCAAGGAATCAAGCCATTATGGAAAGATTGCTCAAACGGCTAGTCAACTCCAACGGCTAGTTACAACCAATCTCCATTATAAATACAAGAGGATGAGAAATCACGAACAAGAAAGTCACAAGAGAGAATTCAACAAACCAAGCAAGCAATCAAAGCTAAAGCCATATTGTTCTAAGAATTCTCAAAAGAGCCAGAAACCATTAGATTATCTATAGCTCTTAAGTGATTTCTATCCAACCACTAAGAACCTGAAACATGTTCATATTGTATAATCATTGTTTTAGGCATAGTGGTTAAGCAAATTATAAGCTTGAACCATTAGTTGGATACACTTCAAAAACCCCAAACCCTCACCGAAAGGTTAAAGTTTTTGAACCCCTCAAACTGCAAGTGCTTACAATCACTTGTGGAGACCGTAGCTGTTAGGACGGCTCAGATCTCAAAGTCCTAACCTTGGGACTATAAAGGTCAAGACCCTTGTAATTTGTGGTAAATTAAAGGGATTAAACATCACGTGTGGACGTGAGAGTGGACGTAGGAACGTATATCCGAACCACTATAAATCTGGTGTCATTTACATTTCTGCCTTTACATATATCCTATATAGTGCATACTGTATTTTCAACTGTCTTCAAAACAAGGCCATAACTTTCAAACCAGCATCAGCTGAGTACTTTTATAAAACAACAGGTTAACACTTAAAGAACGAGTCTAAACAAGGCCTACCATAATTCCGCATATAACCTCTTCAGTCAGATTACTATAGTCATCTGGACCAGCTGACTAGTAGTCCAGTTGACATAGCAATCAGAAGAGGTTCCCAACTCTATTGAAAAAGTTTTAAAGTCTATTCACCCCTCCCCTCTAGACTTTAATCCCATTCACTACTCGTTCAGGGACCAACAAGTGGTATCAGTGCAGTGGTTCTAACGGACTACTGTCTCTAGATTATCAGAAGACTTGAGGGAGTCTTTCTGTAGTCCTCTTGAACAGATCTTTTTGAAAAACCTGTTTTTGAAAACTCATACAACATGAGTGCTAATATGCGAAAGTTGCCTAAGTTTTCAGTTGAGGATTATGATTACTGGAAGATCAGGATGAGGAAGAATCTCACATCAGTCCACTACAAGATGTGGTCAGTAATCACTGAAGGCCCAATCACCATCATGGCAGTCAACACTGCAAATGGTGATCCAGATATTCCAGTTGGAGAGTTTGCCCCCAAACCTATGAAGGACCTCACTCCAGAGGAGATAAAGCAATCCAATCTTGACAGCATTGCTCAAGATTACATAATGCAAACTCTTCCAAATGAGTACATTGCAAAGGTAATCCACTGTGACTTAGCCAAAGAGATGTGGGATGCATTGGCCCTTCTCTGTGAAGGAACTGAGCTGATCAAGGAGAGCAAGTTGTCAACAGCAGTCAAGAAGTTTGAACACTTCAACATGCAATCAGAAGAGTCTATTGATCAACTAGACAATAGATTTACCAAGATCATCAATGAGATAGAATCTCTGGGCAAGAAATATACAAACAGAGAGAAAAATCTAAAGATCTTAGACTCTCTAACCAAGAAATGGAGACTCAAGAAGACCATCATCAAAGATACTCAAGATATCAAGAAGTGGTCTGCTCAAACTCTATTTCAGAATCTAAAAGCCCATGAATATGATCTAGAAAGAGAAGAAAACTCAGGAAGTGATGAGCCAACTGCAACTCCATCAACCTCAAAGACTGTAGCCTTCAAGGCAGCCAATACAAAAGCTGCAAGTACCTCATCTGGCAAAACCTCTCTGAAAACAGAAGACTGTGAAGGATCAGACATGAGTCTGAAAGAGCAAATGGCTCTTATGATCAAGAGATTCGAAAGGATGAACACTCCCAACAGCAAATATAGAAAATTCTATAGAAACTACAAAGATAGAAGAGCAAGTTCACCATCCAGAAGTTCTAGAGAAAGAACACCAGAAAGACATCCTAGAAAGGATGTGGAGTCATCTGACAGCCGAGGATCTAGAAGAAGAGATGCCACTCCTCCAAGGAAAGGCAACTCAAATCAGAAATCTGGATCATGCTTCAATTGTCGTAAACCAGGACACTATGTATATGAATGTCCTGAACTGAATCTAGATGACAAAGAAGAAAGAAGACCAAGAAGAACTTCAGACAAGAAAGCTATGGTAACTGAAGAATCTGAATATCAAAGTGATGAACTCCCTACATCACCAGACTGTCAAATCTTCTCAGATGATTCAGATGATCTAGCTATGATGGCCATAGGTGAAAATGAGGTAAACTCCTATACTACTACTTTCCATTCACCTATTTTTTCACAATCAGATGAGATAAACTCATCTGAAGGCGAATCAGAAGACACCTATTATCAATCTTTAAGAAAGGTAAAAGGTGATCTGGATATTGCCACTAGAGCTTTTATAGAAGTGGAAGAGGAGAACAAGGATCTAAGAAAAGAAATTACTAAGTTGAAAAAGACTAAGTTTGATAACACCCCTGAGTTGGTCACAATGAATGAAAGATTGACCAGAGAAGTGGAACTTCTTAAGGAAGAAAATACCACAATAACTCAGTTGTATGAGGGGATGTTAGAAACTCAAGCCTTAGAAACTAAGGAATTTCGTTCACTACAATCCAAGTTTGATGATCTCTTCCAAGCACACAAGCTCTTAGAAAAGGAGAAGGAATGCCTAAATCAAAAGATATCAGAGTTCAATAAAGCTTCTACTACTATTGAAAGTATCTCTTAGTATTATAGATCAAATGGCAATAAGATGGGTTTTGGTTTTGAACTTAATCCATCTACATCCTCTCCAGCTGGGGGTAGTACACCTAACAAGTGCACTACTCAGACACATGAAAAGGGTGAGTGTTCTAAACACAATGAACCTAATATGAACCAAAAGGCATCTGTACCAGCTAAGGCTAACTATTCCAACACCAAAAATGGTAAAAGAAAAGTTAACCCCAAGCCTGTACAGAGGAACAACAAACAGCCTAGACCATCTCGTCTGAGACAGTCTCAGCTGTATGCTGCTCCAGCCAAGAAGAAAAAGTCTTCTTCAAACAAATCTGTTCTCTTTGCACCCCCTATCTCTTATGATATTGTTAGAACAGAGGAGTATGGTCCATATAATCGTGTGCATCGACCAGCTAATGCACCCAGGCCGAATGTAACTAGTCAAAAGATCATGTATGTACACTCCTATAAAGGGTAACCATTAGACTATTACTTAGCTGACACAAAGAACAAATCAGATCAGTCCAAGGTGCTAACTGGTAAGATTTGGTTCTGCGATGCCCGAGGGAAACAACTCAAGTGCTCAAGGTTGTTCAAACGACCAATGTATATGTGGGTTCCCAAGGGTAGTACTAACACCCAAGGACCCAAAACAAAATGGGTACCTAAGACTTAACCTTTCTTGCAGGAAAGGAGGGACCTATACAGAAGAGGAGGTCTAGCAGGAGAAACATGGTACATAGATAGTGGATGCTCAACTCACATGACAGGAACCAAAGCCCTGCTGACCAAAAGTCTTCTTTGGGGATAACGCGCATGGTAACACAAAAGGATATGGCACTCTTAAAAATGGTGACATTGAGGTACATGATGTACCAATGCCCGATTTTTAGAAGAAGACTATATGAATGAGCATAAGTCCAATACTGAGATCATTCTAAATGAGTTGAGAGGAGACAATGGCACACCGAGTGTGCAAGAGGAAATACCACAAGAGACTGCACAACGTGGCGACTCTGATGAACCTTTGTATACATTGCCTCGTCGTAGTGGGAGGGTTGTTTGCCAACCTGATCGTTTCATGTTTGTGGGAGAGTCTATTGACTTGATTCCAAGCGATGAACATGATGATAACGACCCCTGGACATACAAGGAGGCAATCAAAGACAAAGATGCAGAGTCTTGGCACAAGTCCATGGATTCAGAAATTGAATCTATGGATGCTATGGAAGTGTATGACCTAAGTGAACTTCCCCACGACAAGAAAGTTGTTGGGTGTAAGTGGGTCTACAGACGTAAGAGAGGGTCTGATGGGCAGATTACTGCTTTTAAGGCACGGTTGGTGGCAAAGGGTTTTACCCAGAAAGAAGGAATCGACTATGACGAGACCTTCTCACCAGTAGCCATGCTAAAATCGATCCGGATTCTCTTATCCATAGCTAATCACATGAACTATGAGATTTGGCAAATGGATGTCAAGACAGCTTTCCTTAATGGAAATTTGGATAAGGACATCTATATGCAGCAACACGAGGGTTATGTGAAGAAAGGCCAAGAGCATCTAGTCTGGAAGCTGAAAAAGTCTCTTTATGGGCTAAAACAAGCTTCCAGGTCTTGGAACATTCGTTTTGACGAGGTGATCAAATCTTTTGGATTTGAACAATGTCAAAATGAAAGTTGTGTGTACAAGAAGAGTGACAGAGACGTAGTGGTATTCTTAGTATTATACGTAGATGATATTCTTCTTATTGGCAACAATGTGAAAGTATTATCAGACGTAAAGGTGTGGCTTTCAGAACAGTTTCAAATGAAGGATATGGGAGAAGCATCGTACATTCTTGGTATTAAGGTCACTCGTGATCGAAAAAAGAGAATGTTGTGTTTATCTCAAGCGTCTTACATTGATACTGTGATTGCTCGTTTTGGCATGCAGAATTCCAAGAAGGGTGTACTACCTTTCAGACATAGAGTCCCTCTATCTAAAGATATGTGTCCTAAGACACAGAAGGAGATAGAGGAGATGGCTAAGGTTCCTTATGCTTCGGCTGTAGGAAGCCTTATGTATGCGATGCTGTGTACGAGGCCTGATATTTGCTATGCAGTCGGCATGGTAGCAAGATATCAGTCTAACCCTGGTCAAGGACACTGGACTGCTGTTAAGCATATTCTCAAGTACTTGAAAAAGACTCGAGATTATATGCTAGTATACCAGTCAAATAGTTTGATTCCTTTGGGTTATACCGATTCAGATTTCCAAGCTGATCGAGATGAACGGAAGTCAACCTCGGGTTATGTGTTTATGCTGGGAGGCGCATCCATATCTTGGAGAAGTGTGAAGCAGAAATGCATCGCAGACTCCACTATGGAAGCCGAGTCCGTAGCTGCCTCAGAGGCCGCAAAGGAGGCTGTCTGGCTGCGTAATTTCTTTCTGGAATTAGGGGTATCTCAGAGTATGCCGATGTGTATCACTGTTTATTGTGATAACGCGGGTGCAGTGGCAAACTCGAAAGAACCTAGAGCCCACAGAGCAAGTAAACACATAGAGCGAAAGTACCACATTATACGAGATATCGTAAATCGAGGAGACGTGGCTGTAGCTAAGATTGCATCGTTGGATAACTTGGCTGATCCTTTCACAAAGACGCTGGCAATAAAAGTCTTTGAGAAACATGTAGAGGGCCTTGGTTTACGATGTATTACAAGCTAGACTTTGAGTATAAGTGGGAGAAATGTTGATGTCTTTATGTGTATACTAAAAGTTAAGCTTTAGTATAAGTGGGAGATTGTTGGTGTATACTGTAAAGCAAACTTTTAGTGGGCTTTTGTGACGTATATTCGATTTCCTTTTATCTGAAATAAATGGTTTTTCACATTATTGCATTCTTTGTGATTACTTGTATGTCTGCTTATCTTGCATTGTAGACGATGTGGTGGGTTTGTAGTCACACAGAAGATCACATTGTCAGTTCCTTGTAAGATATAAACAGTATTCACAACTGAGATAGTTATGGACAAAACTATTGGTTTAAGTTGTAGTATAAACTTGTTAGTGGTTTGTCTTGGCCATTAGTTTATACTAGTGCGCTGTGGCGTATTGAATGGATCACAGATAAGACATGTTCTTCTGTTCTGACTGTTATGAAGAACTAGAAGTCTTGGTGACTTTTATGATTCTTAACCCTAAGTGTGATATTTAGATGTGTGGGGTGCTTGTTCACTACTTTGATGTACCATAGGTGAGAATCTTGATATATTCTTCACGCTCTGTATTTTGGGTAGTGGCATCGCTCGCATGATGTCTACTTATTAGCATTAGGGCACCGTGTCCTGTACATCCAGGCTGATGATGTCCCCTTGAGGAAACTCATAAAGGATTGTCGTATTAAACCCTGCAGGTGGATTTAATCCATACGACAACAAGGTTGAGTGGTACTACTCAAGGAATTATAGTAATTAATTATTTAAAGAAGTCGGGAGCTTTAATAATTAATGGACGTGCGATATCTTAAACACGGGGAATTATAAAGTCTAATAGAAGCCCTGATTCGGTTCGGGATAGGACGGGAGTGCAACATTAATTCTCTAGTGGAATGAATTAATGTTCTCGGGCCAAATTATATGTTCTGGGCTGAACATAAGAGTATTTGGGCCTGTAAGAAGCCCAAGCCCTATACCTTCTAATGGATCCCTAGTCTGGCCCATGAAACTTATGGGAATTATAAATAGGAGCCCTAATTCAGTTTTGAAACCCTAGCACACACGAAATAGAGAAAAACGGCTAGGGTTTCAAGGAGACGAAATTGAGGCACCTTCTCCACGTTTGATAGCACGCCGTCCACCCGGTGTTCGAGCGAAGTTGGGAGACAGACTAGAAGATCTGTAGATTGGAATCAACGCCTCGATCTAAACTATGTTTTAGAAGCATGTTTAGGTTTTATTTATTTATTTATACGTTTGGCATCCGACAACGATCCTGGTGACGGACCGCCTTCGCCGGCGTGTTCCAGCATATACAATTAAGTTCAGCTTAGAAGAAGTGTATGAAGGCTAAGATAGTCTTTGAAAGCTATGAAAGTTCTATGAGCTTCAGAATTCTTGTGAAGTTGGATTCTGTTGAGGTTGTTGGATGCTTTCAAATGGTCTTCACACTTCTGTATTTATAGACAAATGAAGGATTTGCCCATTGGAGAGGCAGCCTTCAATGTCCATAAATGTCTTCTTTTAGTTCTTCAACTTTGAAGACAGAATCTTGATAGTGACATGTCCTCATTTGGGAAATAAACGGCTTTATAGACTTTGTCTTCATTCTGTAGCACTCTTCCCAATGTCCGACTTTCAGATTCTCTTGTTAGGACATGGACATGGCTTCTTAAGGTTGTTCCAATGATAGGACAACATTCCTTATCAACTGGACAACTCTCCTTATCACTATCAGCAGTCTTGCTTATCAGCAAGGTTGGCTTGCTCTTCTTCAGATGACTTGGCTCTTACCCTTTGCTTCACTTCAAAGTATAGTTCTTTAGGGTGTGGTTGTCTCTAACTCTTCAGTATAGTTGACCTCAAGCTTTCAGAGCACTTGATCTTGATTAATTGTGGTGAGACAACTCCTTTAGACAACTCTCCTGATCAGCATACTTGACCTTCAGCAGACTTGATCATAATTCCAGAATTTGAGCCTTGAGGGGACTTGTTCTTGATAGACTTTAAAGCATGTGTTCCACCTCAAATTGTGCATCTAATCAACTAAGAGTTGCCTAACATATTAGCTCCTCATCTAGCCTTATTCTATATGTTCTAAACATTCTTAGAACATAATCATCTTTGACTTAGGCATGTCTCAGGGGGTTTTGGTATTGAATCAAAACATATCTCATTTTATTCCCAACAATTTCCCCCTTTTTGATGATGCCAAAACCTATACAACTTATGCAAAAGTGACTTAGCTACACCTATTACATTTATCTTCAGAAGACATGACTAAGGTCAATATTCCTGAAAAACAATGTGTTAGTGTACTCACTGTTCAAGTTGCAAATAGGTTTCAAGGATAGGCATAGGGAGATTTCTGCAATAATGTATCTTGATTCAAAGGTAGTTCAACTATCATTCATATAAAAATCATTACAAGCATGTTGATAGTTGAATATAACTTATCAGAGCATGAATTCAAGACATCATTACTATTGATCATTTCATTACAAAAGTTTAAGAGCATACATTAAACATAAGTTCTAGAGTATCAGAGCAAAACAACTAAACACTTAAAAGTACTTAGATCTTCAAGTTTTAGAGCATCTTCTAGTATCAGAGCAAAACCAAAACACTTCAAGTATCAGAGCAGAATACTGGATATCAAGACAAATGCTTGTATTAGAGCAACTAATGCATATTAGAGCAAACAGATTATCATAGCACACTACATCAGCAATCTTGACCACACTTCAGCATAATTGACCATTTAAAACATATCTTCAGGTAAGATAAGTTTTTTTTATCCAAAAGGTCAGAAGACTTAGCAATTTTCAGAGATCATCTTCAGGAGGTGGCACCATCCCATATTGTGCCCACACTCTTATTTTCAAGGCCATGGCTTCTTGGTTTGTTCCCTTGGGTCCAAGAACCATTTTGTGCAGCTTGAGGATCTCAGTGAATTCATTAAGGATCTTTGACTGATCAATCCATCCACCAAGCTTTGGAGGCATGTAGATGATTGGCTTGGGGGCAGTGAGTTCAAATCTTGCAATATCAGCAGCTACAAGCAGTTGTTGATAAAGCTCTCTGTGATACTCTATCATGAACTCTGCAAAAGTGGAGTTGGCATCTCTTTCATTCCATCTGTCAATGACATAATGATCATAAACAAACTCCCTTTTTGCTTCCTCCCATGAGTCATTCAGCTAAATTGGCACCCATTTATCCAAGTGAGGATATT